>OU963907.1:21022592-25981787 GCA_902850365.2 Chilo suppressalis
ACAAATATGGCGTCTTACAGGCAGATGACATCACATGGCTCTCATATAAATCGGCAGACAGTACTACGTAGGTAATGTCATTTCGACAGTATGTTTATAATAGGGGTGATGACGGGGTACAGTAAACGAAATTCTAATTAGTCTGTCAGTTAGATGATCAAAAAATAATGGACACGTATTTTTTCTTTGGGCAATCAACCAAAAAATGACAAAGTTATAGCGCGTCAAAGTTTGGGAGTAGGGGCTCGTGACGTCACGTTTTAGTGAATATTCGCTTAAAAGTGTACTCAAACGTGACGTCATGCGACTTTTCAAATCAAAATATCTCTGCAATGTTTATATTATGTGAAAAAAGAAAAAATACGTGTCCAATACTTTTTAATAATCTACCTGATTAACGAAGAAAAAAAAATAGTCATCATCCTTATTGACGTTTAGTAATATTTGTAATAATCTCAATAACGCGGTACGTTACTATACCTAACCTCGCAATTCATAAACATGTTTGTGTAATAAAATTTGGGCTTACCTTCTGAGTTTAATTTGAACCGAACAAACAATATTGAACTGAAATTTGCAAACATTCTTCACCTCCGAAATAACTTGACAAAATCCCTTCCTTCATGTTCGTCACGAAACCTAACCTAAATTTAAGAAATTCATCAACGTCGTAAAACGTGACACATATTTTCGAACCTACTTCTAATTATCAAATTCATATTCTGCGAGCGTGGAGTGCCTAGGTATGCCCTTCGTAAATAATTCAAATTTGAACGTCGCGTCGGTACCTCATCGCCGGGCAAGGTTGTACCACCATCGATGATCGAGAAGCGAGTCAGCTACGAGTTGGCGAGCAGCGGAAAGTGGGAGAGTAGATCCAATAGTTTTATCTCTGGGCTATAAGCGGGTGTGCAGTAAAACACATGATTACTCGCGCCACTCGCTCGCGGTGACTGTCCTGAGCAAAAATAAAAAATACACGCACACGAGTTTTTAACGGCTAAGAGAGCATTGTTGAGCGTTTATATCTTTGAAAGCTCTCGTCGCTCAGCTACCAACTAGTGAAGCGAGTTTTCGTCGGTAGACTGAACAGACAGCGATGATATAATATATTATAATGCATGTCTTTTGTTTACACGGATTGTATATTTATTGTACGTTTCTTAAGCTATAAAATAGTCGATAGTTTGTCAAATCCTCGACGACAGTGGTACAGTTGCCTTAAGGTGATTATAGATTAGAGGATTTAAACAAAACAGAACGGGCCTATCTTTAAGCTCATTATTTATTTATTGCCCAAATTTGAATCTCAGATGAAGAATGCTCTTATGAATAAGAGCTATAATAAAGTTGACGATTAACTTAATGATCGTTATGCGTAGGACACAGTGTTTCTTGTAATTTGTTATTTTATGGGTATTAGTCATTTTTCATAACACTAATATTGGACCTATCTAATGCCGCTTTCTATATACTTAATATAATGTTAACTATAATATTTATTGTAACTATATATTTATATTCTAAATGATGTAATGGGAGGTGACTGATCTCTGAAGTCATTTTTCAACTTGACGACTCTGTATATAACAATACAGGGAGAAAAAAACAGCCCTTGCTGAGTTTCTTGCCGGTTCTTCTCAGTACAAGATCTGCCGCCGTAGTTTCGAGAACCGATGGCGTAGCTTCTTGACCTTCACAAGTGCTTGTAACTTGTAACAGCCTAGACTGAATAAATGACTTTTCATTTCATTTCACTAGCTTTTGATTGCTGGTAGCAATTTTGGTTCACGGTTGTGGAAGTTAAATTACATTTTTTTTTAATTTGTTGTCCGACAAATGACTTCACTCCACCGGATGTTAAGAGATGGTAAAGTCCAGATGCGAAGATAACTGTTAAAGCATTTCTAACTGCCACACCAGCCATCCTAACTCTGCCTGTCTGCGTGTTACTTTTTTAAAGGATCCCAGGTTATAAGAGGGAGGGTACATATGAGCGGGCAGAACATTCCATTTGCGGATAGTACGACAAAAAAATGAGTCACCAAATTTCTTAATACGCGTTAGAATTGTGGCCACAGATAGTCGGTGACTAAGCCAGCACGCGTGGTCCTCTGAAGGAAAGGGGAAGGTGGAATTAAGGAGAATAACTATTAAGCATCTCCATGCTTTGTAAGATACGTCAATCCGTTACTAGTCACTGATCATATCAGCCGGACTATAGTAATGTTGCTACGTATAGGCCTCGGCCATGGATCTCCAAACTGTTTGATTTTGTTTTCTAATGTCAACTTTTCCGTAATACAATCCTAATTGCTTATACTTTGGCTTAAACCCCTTTATTAAAAACACTGTGCTTCTACTAGTTAGGTCGTGTTTTGTTCATATCACTCAAATGTATTTTTTTTTTACAGCTAGGTAGGCAAATGAGTCTCCCCCACCTGATGTTAAGTGGTGATAGAGCACAGACGCGAAACTAGCTGGTACTGTATTTATAAACTGCCATACCAACCATCCTCACCTTGCCGGCCTGCAGAAATACTTCTTCACGCCTCTCACAAAGGACCCCAGATTATAGGAAGGTTTATAGGAAAACGTGCGCGGGCAGAGAGTTCCGTTTGCGAATAGTACGACAAAGAAATTAATCATCAAAGAACATGGTAAAGTTTTGTATGAGCGACTGCCCTGGCAATGTATAAATACTGTACTTAGTAATATTTAATGGTAAATGGCTGAATATTTATAATTTCTATGAAAGTAGGCTCAGGAATTTTTGATAAAGTCACAATCTTGAAAATTATGAGAACTCCTACTATGTCATTACCTTACTAAAGTTGATAAAATATGTTGCCAATTATTTACAGAGTCATCAATTTAGCATTTTCTTAGAATCTTTCTTCCCATTTCTCTGATTAATTCTTCACAAAAATTAATCAGAGAATTAAAGAAATAAAACAAATCAGAGAAATAAAACACTTTATTTTTAAAGCAAAAATAAATACAAATAGGTAGTTTGTTATCGCCGGCCTGACAGGAAATATGTGAAGTTTTATTTTGTTCCTTTGCAAAAATTAAAGGATTAATTATCATACAGCCTTGTCTCAAGCCTGATCAGAATAATAAAATCTGTTATTTCAGGCCTTCAGTAATTTGTTTGATAAACATTAGGGCCAAATATGTCATAGTTTGAAGGAGTTTAGAAATATTATTGTTTATTACGAAATGCTTTTGTGTACATTTATTGTTCATTTATTTTGAAAAACGGAACATTTAGCTTTTTAAACAGACATGAAGTAAATTTTTATACTTTTAAATATTTGATTTATTTCACGAAAGTTGTATGAGAATAATAAACACGTAATCTATAGGTACTTATAATAAATCTGTAGAGAGGTCAATTCTGTACATGAAATATATTTTCAAAATAACTATCAGGGGGTGATAAGTGATCGATACTGATGCCAAAAATGCAATCAGTAAAATTTTTGTCTGTCTGTCTGTCTGTGTGTATGTTCCTTATAGAAACAAAAACTACTCGACGGATTTTAACAAAACTTGGTACAATTATTCTTCATACTCCTGTGCAGGTTATAGTATACTTTTCATCACGCTACAATCAATAGGAGCAGAGTAGTGAAGGGAAATGTTGGGAAAACGGGAGAAGTTACTCCATTTTTTAAGCTTCCGTCGCGTGTGGAGCCTTAATGGTTAAAGTTACATAGAAATCATGTACTTATGACGGAAATATTCTACATAAAATTGTCTAAAAAATATCCCGCAACAGCATATGTCTATCTTTTATGGTTGACTCACAATAACACGTGTAACTCCTGATAGCTTAGCAGTTCGGAGCATTCTGATTATATTTGTTTACTCTTACGTTTATAATACTCTCACTCATCCCTAATTGAAAAAAGTTAATATTATTACCTATTCAATAAAAAAAGAATCATAGAAATCGGTATAGAAACACCAAACTTATACATGAAATAAGCCATCGCGCCGTCGCACGTGAATACTGAATCATGCTTTAAGGATTATTTTTGTGTAACGGGTGCCGCGCTCGACACGGGTCGTGGCGGCGCGGTAGGGTATAAAAAGGCGGGAGGTCCGAAAGCGAGCTTCCCCGCCCCCCCGATCCTGAGAGACCTTCAGTCGCTCAGTCCCAAACCGATACGGATGCACATCAGGGTGCATCCGTCCTCTAAGCGCACTATGCAGTAGTATTTACTAAGGCATCGCTGTATCATCCCCTTCTCAGGGGTTGATCGCATCAGATGAAGCCTGTAAGGCCCCTAAGGCCATAGGAACCCCCCACGGGTGTGTTTTAGTCAGTAAGAGTCTGACATACAGACTCTACAGCCGGCTGTAGGGTATCCATGAGGATTTCACACCCGCTCCCCCGCCTGGGAGGAAACAAAAAAAAAGAAAGCGAGCTTCATTCAATATTTGGCTGTTGATGCGTTCAGAGCGTTCGAGCTTATTGACAGACAATAATTGATATTGAGAAACCGTGCTTATCTATACTTATAATAAATCTGTAGAGATGTCAATTCTGTACATGAAATATATTTTTAAAATAACTATCAGGGCATGATTAGTGATCGATACTGATGCCAAAAATGCAATCAGTAAATTTTTTGTCTGTCTGTCTGTCTGTCTGTCTGTGTGTATGTTCCTTATAGAAACAAAAACTACTCGACGGATTTTAACGAAACTTGGTACAATTATTCTTCATACTCCTGGGCAGGTTATAGTATACTTTTCATCACGCTACAATCAATAGCAGCAGAGTAGTGAAGGGAAATGTTGGGAAAACGGGAGAAGTTACTCCATTTTTTAAGCTTCCGTCGCGGGTGCAGCCTTAATGGTTAAAGTTACATAGAAATCATGTATGACGGAAATATTCTACATAAAATTGTCTAAAAAATACCCCGCAACAGCATATGTCTATCTTTTATGGTTGACTCACAATAACACGTGTAATTATATAAATAAAGTCATTCTTTATAGCACAAGCCTGAGAACAAAAACTATAGTTTATACTACAGCTCTACACCGAAGCGAAGCGAGGGCGGGCCACTAGTCTTAGAATAAAAACCAAACATTTGTAAACAAAATTAGCAAATAAATCATGTAAAACGTGTAGAAAATGAGTACTGGAAAACGGAAATATGAGAATTTTAGTTTGGTTATAAATACAGGTAATAAAAATGACCGTTATTATCTATATCTTTATATATATAATTCTTCTGTGAGTGTGTATGTCACTGAACTTCTCTTAAACGACTGGACCGATTTTGATGAAATTTTTTGTGTGTGTTCAAGGGGATCTGAGAATGGTTTAGATTCACAATTTTGTCCGCTGGACAACCCCTATTTTTTTAGGGCGGTACGAAGTTCGCTGGGTCAGCTAGTAATTAATAAAAAAATATTGTAAGGTTACTGGCTAGTGCGAAATATTTATACACGTTCAGAGCAGTTTCTTAGCCATCTCCTTTTTTTGTTCGTATAGTAGTGGCCACAGTAAGTCGGTGACAACGAAGGTTAGCGCGCGTGGTCCTGATGGATAGATAAGGGAAATCGTTTGTAATTCGATGAAAAAAGACAAAACACGGAGTAACTAATTAAAGCTTATTCTTCGCTTATTACTAAGAGGGATGTTGTCTCTATCCTTTGGCAATCAAAAGTTACAATGAACGTCTATCTTTTCACCGAGTTTGACTCAAGACACGGTTTCATGTGGTATTTTAATGAGGCAGTTCAGTATCTATTATGTTTACAGCGTGTTTTGGTACGAAATAATGTTTTGCTTCACTCCAACAGTATAAACATCGTAACAGTCTCTATGCGAAGCTAAATTACTGGGTGTATCTTCCCTGTTCATTGCAAGTTGCGGCAGCGTATTAGCCGCTGCAACTAGCTCCCAGAAACTTACACCCGAACTGCATTGCGGAAATTCAGAGGCAAACCATAATGTAGGTATACGCTCGAACACTGAATAGTAAGTTGAGACAAATTTTGAGATGTTCCATATCCCGTACGTATGGGACATCCCAAGATTTGTCTCATCGTCATCTCATGAGACACATAAAAGTAAGTTCTCCATTTTCTCTATAGTCAATTAAACAGAAAAATCATAAGAAATGTCTTATTTTCTCATATGAGGAGCTGGAAAACAAAACGGTATCATTATCATCATCAGCCTATTAATGTCCCCACTGCTGGGGCACAGGCCTTCCCTATGGATGGAATAGGGAGATTGGGCCATGACCCACCGCGAAGGGCCCAGTGCGGATTGGTGGGTGCTAACGACTGCAGATGCAGCCGGGACCAACGGCTTAACGTGCCTTCCGAAGCACGGAGGAGCTCAAGATAGTAAATTTTTTTTTTCACCCATCCAATGACCGGCCACTGCGAAAGTTGCTTAACTTTAACGATCGCAGCCGAACGCGCTAACCACTTGCGCCATCGAGCTCCTCAAGATCTGTCTCATCGTCATCTCATGAGACACATAAAAGTAAGTTCTCCTTTTTCTCTATAGTCAATTAAACAGAAAAATCATGAGAAATGTCTCATTTTCTCATAAGAGGTACTGGAAAACAATACGGTATAATTACATAAAATTAAATTTTACAGGAGCTGTATAAAACTGTATGACATACCTCCATTGAGCTTTTGACATGGTTTTCAATTGATAAATTTAGTATTTTTTTAGTAATTAATTAGATTCAAATTCAACGGGCCCGAAATCTCCGGACTGTAAAAAAAAGGAGTTTGACCAGATGCGTAATTATACCGTTTTGTTCGCGAGCTTCTCATATATTACTTAGGACCTTTTTCATAATCAATTAGTAAAGTTGTAAGTAGAAGCTTAATTAGAACTTCACTAATTGATTATGAAAAATGGAACATAAAGTTGCTTTCAAACTACGATTTTATCGATTGCGAACGGACCCTTAATCTATATATATAAAACTCAAAGGTGACTGGCTGACAAAGTGATCTATCAACGCACAGCCCAAACCACTGGACAGATCGGGCTGAAATTTGGCATGCAGGTAGATGTTATGACGTAGGCATCTGCTAAGAAAGGATTTTGATCAATTCTACCCCCAAGGGGATAAAATAGGGATTGAAAGTTTGTATGAAACTTTTTCAATTTTAAACCGATCGGGCTGAGACTTTGCAAGCAGGTACAAGAAGAATCATAGATGAATGTCATTGTGTATAATACAAGCCTGAGAACAAAAACTGTAGTCTACACTTCAGCTCTACAACGAAGCGAAGCGAGGGCGGGCTGCTAGTATAATAAAAAAAGTGTTTATGTTCGTTCAATCGGATGATTCAAATTCAGATGAAATAAAAACTAATACGTTTAACACCATTTTACTGGTAGAAAGCTACCGATAAATAATAAATTGTAGTATAAGTCTAATAAGTATTAAATAAAATAACAGCCAATGAACGAATGAACCAACATGAATAATAAATCTTTACTTGCAAAATCTAAAGTACGATTTCTGAGAAAAACCGTCCGAGACAATAAAATTGTAGACCCAAGTAGGCACTTATAGTACTTGCTTAAATTTCGACCTTGACCCTTTACAACAAAGGCACTTTTGATTTTTATATTTATATTTTTAAGCATTTAACTGCTAGATCATTAAATCTAAATAAAATTTTAATGATAAGGAAATCCGCTCGCTCCAAACCCGTATCTTCCGCTTTTTAAGAAACACTAGAGGAAATTAGACAGTGACATTAAGATCTCGGTAGCTTAATTGGTTAGTGCGTCTGCCCGGGTAGCAGAAGAGGTAGGTTCGAATCCCGTCGGAGACCTGGACCGAGGGAATTTTTTATAGAAAATTTTCATTAGCAAGGTCATTAAAGAAAATAACGTGATGATAATATATTTTTATTTACATAAAATATAAAGAAAATTTCACTTATACTAATGAGCACTTTACTCAAAAATCTCGAGAGGGACAGTGGGAACGGAAATAAAATCGTTCCTTTCATTACGCTACTTAGAAGGTTTAGTAAGTGTAGTAGAGTGACTAGAAGTGTACGCCCCCACATTTGGCCTTAATAGGCCAAATGAGACTTGAGATACGTGATCAGAATTCTCAAGTAGTTTTGCCCAAGTTCCATTTTTTTTCTACTTCTACACGATCGAAGTTCGCGTGTATGGTATATTTAGCAAAAAGTACGGTGATACTGTGCCTACTCCTTTTTCCAATTCATATTTATTACTTATATGTGTATATAATGTAATAATAAGGTATGGAAATAAAGCACTTGTATTTCAAATTAAGGCGGACGAACTGCACCTTTAGTTGTGACATAACTACAATAGTTTGACATATGATGTTCTGGTATTTTTTGTACATATTTATGTCCTCTATAATACTTTACTACAACACTTTGTTCTATTGTCAATGACTTCCGTAGCGTAACCGATATAAGGTTATTTTTTGGTATTTTAATTCACACCCTGGGTTACATTATCGAAGTTATCATTCGGAATCCTAACTTTAAAAAAATATTTTATAGCCTTTGTTCATCAGGAATAAAGTAGGATTCTAAATTAGATTTTTTTTTCATATCGGTCCAGTAGTTTCGGAGCCTATTCAATACAAACAAACAATCAAATCTTTCCTCTTTATAATATTAGTATAGATTTACAGACTAGGCTACTGACCAAAATGTCGAGTGTTTGTGACAGAAAAGGACACAGAACGAGGTACCGATAACTTATTTACTGTTTGTGACAAAGCTGTCAATCCACTGAAGCGGAAGGAAGCGATTACATCTAAAGGAATTGTTATATATACTATATTCAGACAACAATTTAGAATTATTTTTAGGCAAAAAAAAATTTGCTGAATTTTTTTTTTCGAATAATGTCCACTTTAACTCACTGTTTCTGATATTATGAAACTTTAACATTATTAATTCGAAATCTACTCAGACAGGGCAATCTTTACAGTAATGGACTGGCCGTTGCAAATCAGTGACTATTTACTTATTACTACAAATATCAATTAAAAGGAGATTGAGTGTACAGTATTCAGAATGTGTGCAGAGTACAAACCAATTTTGTATTGCAAAGAAATCTATTATTACTACAGGTAGGTATAGGTATAATCAAGTTTATTAATAATTCTAGAAACAAATCAAAAGCAACATGGCAAATATTAAACTGAAACTACACTAAAACTAGACAAATATTAAAAAACTAGCTGCCCTAAGTCTTCTCCGTCGGTAAAGGTTCCCAGGACGCTGGCGGCATTTCCCCGCTGAATGGTGAGGCTTATGCGCTGGAAGTGAAATGAAACTAACGGTTTTAATCGAATTTGCGATGGATTGTTTTTGTTTTAAAATGTTAAAATTTGTAGTACCCATCAACCCATTCGACTATTGGAATCAAGAACAATCGCCCATATTGAATTTAAGTTCAAGTATCAGACACTTTTACATACACTTATATTGACGTAACTTTGATTTATGCGAGAAACTGACACAAATTAAGAAAGATGGAACACAGCGGGTTTCCCGAAACGATTAAATGCTGAAATAAGTATCCACTTAACAGAGGAAAGACCACAGTGAATTGACACTTTCTCTTGGTAGTGATGTGTCTCTGATGGTGAACAAGAACTTAGTGCTCTATAGGCCAGCGAGATGTGGAAAGGTCTCAAACTACTCTTGTCATAAAAAAGGCTTAATTTTAACAAAGTCTATCTAAGCTAATCTAAATTAGGTGCTGTGATAGACGTCCTTCACGTATTTGGCTTTTTCTGTCTAATTTGCTATCTTAAAACAAAAGGAGGCGGTTAGAAATCTTCCAAACTAGGCATTATATACACATACTAGCGGCCTGCCCTCGCTTCGCTTCGGTGTAGAGCTGAAGTTTAGACTACAGTTTTTGTTCTCAGGCTTGTATTATACCCAATGACATTCAGCTATGATTCTTCTTATACTTGCATGCAAACTCAGCCCGATCGGTTTAAAGTTGACAAAGTTTCACACAAACTTTCATTCCCTATTTTATCCCCTTGGGGGTAGAATTGATCAAAATCCTTTCTTAGCGGATGCCTAAGTCATAACATGTACCTGCATGCCAAATTTCAGCCCGATCCGTCCAGTGGTTTGGGCTTTGAGCCCTTTGAGTTTTATATATATAGATTTTACTCTTTTTTTAAATCATGATATTACTTGCATTCCCAAAAAACTATGTTATTCAAATCATCTTCTTGTGATATGCTACTTGTAATTTATAACAAAACAGAGTGGTAAGATCATTACAACAAATGTGCGGAAAAGGAGGCCAAAGCATAAAAAAAACTGATGAGAACATGTTTACTGCCAAACAGCACTTTTACAGAGCACCCGCCTTTATGTCGGTCGTTGTTCTAGAAGAGTATTTCAAATGTTTCTCGCGTAACATTAGGGATTAACATCGCCAGTTTTAGTGTTGTTTGGTTGAGGTTAGATAACAAACACTGACTGGCCAGTTAATATAAAAAAAAGTATTCATTTAGACATTTCGAACTCGTTCCAAAACTATTAGTTTCTGAATTTGAATATATACCTAGCTGCTGTCACATTGAATAGTACGGAATTAGAATAGAAACATGCCATATTTAATAGCATTTTTTTTCAAAGCAGAGCACTGCACGTAGAGCGGCGTAGTTCTTTAAAATTGTATTTCAATTGAGCTCGTTCTATGAAAGCTTCAATTGTGGACAGAGTTTTGAAGAATTGCCAATCAAAAATTTCGCTGGGAATCTCGAATTTATATTCGCATTGTAGAATACAACCTGATATCGGATATTGCAATTAGAAACACATGAAAAAAAATTGATTTTAGTTGTACATTTTCTGTAAATCACGAGTAAAATCATCATTCTAAGTAAAATGAGTTGTGAGAAACGAAAATATTAGCAAACAATTTGATTATATCATTTTCCCAGAGGAAAAACAATCTCTAACAATTTCCATGGGGTGAAGTTGTTTTCTTTGCATACACGAGCTCGTCCCATGAAAACCTTTTTTTATTTTGTTTTACTGTTTAACAGGAAACTGTTATTCCTGTCGTACCTCGAGCAATACAACCTTTATTTACATTTCAGATCACGTTGGAGCAACAATTAACAGCGCTTTTGTTTCGTAGTAATTAGAAATATAATTATCGTAGTGTAAGGGCGCTTATTAACGGGACAATTTCCACTCGCTTGTTAATGAGCATGGTTTGTACGTTTGTAACGATCTTAAATCGTCACTAGCGCCGGTGTAGTGTCGCATACCTCACTGATGACCGGACGCAGACCAGGACCGGGAACAAATCGTCGCTTTAAAAAGCGCCCCAAGCATATTCGCCCTACGTGATTGTCGCTCTGCAATAGTCACAAAATCGTGGAAAGTACATTTTATATACTTAAGAGAAATTTAATGGTGTGTGTTGAAATAACGTCCATCGTTATCAGATTTCAACTAGTCCCAATGCTGAGAAACTGGTCATCCTAATGGACAGACAGAAAATTCCCACCACGGCGGCCCAGTGTCTGTCTATTCTTAGGCGGATTTTTGCAGATGCAATTGGTACTAACAGCTTTTACGATTATGTTGTGAAATCATTCGTGTGATTTTACAACATAACGTTTAATCGTATATTTTTTATACATAAATAGTAGGACACGGCATACCTAAACATTTCTAAACTTAAACTTTGTTAAATCAGTTTTTTTTTTTAATTTATGGTCATAATTTTTATACTACCCACATTTGTAATGGAAAGTGACTTAATGAGTTATCCCATATTGAAGTCATAAGTTCAATTGGACGACTCTGTAGTACAGGGAGAAAAAAACAGCCCTTGCTGAGTTTCTTGCCGTTCTTCACAGTACAAGGTCTCCCGCCGTAGAATTGCGAACGGATAGCGTACCTTTTCGACGTGCACAAGTGCTTGAAACAGCCTAGACTGAATAAACGGTATTGAATCTTGAATTTTGAGTTTTATTGTGCCTTAGGAAATACGAAAAATCTCGAGATAATAACAGTTTTTTTTCGTTTACCCATACTATATTTAGCTATTTCAATATTTGCTTAATTTCTACGTTCGCAGACACGTTAACCACCATGGTATCAAGCTCCTCAACGACACTAACAATTACCTACGTAAAAATAGTTAACAGAGAGATTTATTCGCCAATCCAAGAGCGCCGTTAAGGTTTCATTCCGAACAAACTTATAAATAAATGAGTGCGTGCCTCCGGCACTTTGGTGTTTTCGTTTGAATTATTTTATATGTCGGTTCTATATTACATCTCACAGTTACCTCGAGCTACGTGATTCAATGCTCGTAAATTGGCATCCGAGGAATGGGCATCTCGCGTGATTTTACAACATAATCGTATATCCTGGTATTAAACCTTTTTTGCGATGGCTTCTCGATCGTTCTGTGACTGATTTTTGTTGTTTATGTCATCGTGTCAATCGTGTCTGTACGTTTGCACTTATTTATGGTGTTTCACGGTAGACATTTGTGGGGGTTTTGGGTGTGATTTAGAATACCAAATAAGTTTGAATTCTTGTATTCAGTGCAATATGAAATAGAAAGCAACAAGAATAATTTAAATAAGTAGCATGAAGCGAAGACTTGATTAAATTTTTACCCGGAACGGGTAGGTCGTGAATCCATTTTTAAAATATGGTACCATTATTTTTAAATTAGGTAAAATTTATATTGAAGTCCGTGTTGGAGCAACTGCAGTGATATTGCCCTCTGTCCTCTTTCGAATCTCGATTTCAGGGAAGTTATTAGTGTTTATATCTAAAGAATATATTACTAGATAAAAATCCACGCGGAGCAGGACCGTGTCGAATTCTTTCTAACCTTTCTTAAGCTGCAAGGCAGCTTCGTCTCCTGGCCATCAGGGTCACGGTAGCATAATTGGTCAGTGCATTCGCCCGGATAGCGAAGGGTGCGGGTTCGAGTCCCGTCTGCCGCCTGGTCCGCGTGGACTTTTTTTCCTAGCTTCCAGCATTTTACATGCTTTAAAAATTTTAAATTATAAGTTACTAGTGTGTTAAAAATATATTTTTTTGAGTAATTAGTATGCGTCTTTTAGTATGTGTATTATTTATTTAATATTATAAGGTATAATACTAGTTCAGGATTCAATTCATAAAAATAGAACTAAAGAGAAAAAAAGAACTCACCTACTTAGTAGTTCATTATAAGCTTTAAACATCAAACAAAACATGTGCTAGTTTTCGTAACAACTCTTCTCATTTAAGGCCTTTAAAATAAAATAGAAAATATATCTAATAAAGGCTATCATAGGTGTTAACCCAGCTTTAATGCAGGTTATTTTGTGGCATACCTAGGTAAGAATAAAATTCCAATTAAACAATTAAAAGTAAAGGAATAAAAATAAACGTGTACACTAAATACCATACAATGAGGGCATATAAAAAATTCAGTTTCTTTATTTTTATGACCGGCAACTGAAGCATAATATAACTCTTCCAGGAGGCCTACTCTATTTCAACGAAAAACGAAATTTCAATCGAAATTTCGCACGTTCCTTACCCTGTTTCTATTTCATTTCGAAAATTCGTTCGTCCGAAAATAGTTTGACATTTAAATTCTCCAAGCCTACTTTTATTCACAAAACTTTCGAACTAAAAGTGACATTGACAGATAATTGTTCGAAATTTTAACCTCAAATTGACGAAATGAAAAGCGTTACTTTTTCATTTTAGGATTTTTGTTTGAATTAAATCTAAAATTACAACTAGAGTATTTTTAATTAAGGCTGCTTAACGTGAGGATCATTATTTAGTATGAAAAATTTACAAATAAATCAAATTTTTGTTTATTATTGTATTGCCAATACTTTAAAGTGTTACACGACAAATTTAGGTTGGCATACATTCGATTGCATAAACTCTACAAGTTAGTCAGCTAACACTGACAAAAGAGGTTGTTTTAATGTAATCAAAAATTTTGTCATAATGTAATATTGTTTTGAAGTAAAAAACTTTATCTAAAAAGTGTAGACAAAAATAACTCACAAACATAACTCATTCCATTCCTTCACGATAATTGTCTGTGATTCCGAACTTAATGTGCGTGTTCGAAAATGAAATAGAGTAGAGTCACTGGCGAAATTTCGTTTAAAATTCGTTCGTTGCCGAAATTTCGTTTCGGAGAAAGAGAGTAGAGCTGCTGTAGCGGAAGTCGCTAATAATGTTAATAATTATAAAAGACCGTGTCTTTCTTCGACATCTGCCGTTATCAAATCTTTTCCTAGAAACTTTATTACACCTTCAAAGCGCCTAAGAAATTTTATTTAAAACGCAAAAGAAAAAAAAAAACACCTTTATTCAGTAACAAAAATAAACTAAACGACTCTCTCTTCATCTTCTTTATATTCGTTATCAAAAAACGTCTTTGTTATCAAAAAGCGTACACAGAAAAACGCTTAAACGAATTTTCATCTGCCAATTGAAGTAGCGTTAACATAATAGCCCATTGCTGCCTCATTCCTGAAAACTTTTCTACCGTCCCCTCCCCTTTATCAGCGTGTTTATCATTTCCCTGCCCTGTTCGCTGCGGTGGAAAAATCACCTGACAATGGGCCTTAAAGACCCCGACGGCTCACCTCTTGATATTGAGAAAACCGGTATTTATCGCTGTTCTCGACTTCCACCATAGACTTAAATGCGATGGAAACTGCCATTTTTTTTGCTGGGTCTAAATACTGTTTTACTTTATTTTGACGACCTCCGTGGCCGAGTGGTTTATACGTTATACGTCCCGGGTTCGAATCCCGGTGGGGGCAGATGTTTGTGTGATGAATACGAGCATTTGTACTCCAGTTATGGATGTTTTATATGTAATTCTATATAAATATAGGTACTTATATATGTACAATATATGTTTCTATCCGTTACCATAGTATCCCATAAAACAAGCCTTACAGTGCTTACTTTGGGGCTAGGCTAAGTGGTGTGAGTGTTGGAAATATTTATTTATTTATTTTAAAATTTGTTTTGATGTGTAGATGACTTGTTTCTTATATTTCCACTTATCTGAAGGATCAAGAATTATGTGAAAACTTCATTTATTGTATATAACTTCTCTTCATAACTATTCGAAGTGTTTTTATTAATTGGAGCTGGCGAACAAAACGCTATAATTACGCATCTGATAGAACTATATTTTTCTACAGTCCAGATGTTTCAGGCCCGTTGTATTTGAATCTCAAATAATTTTCAATCAAAACTTACTAAATTTAAAAAATAATTACTAAATTTATCAATTAAAAACCGTACCAAAAGCTCACTGTAGGCATGTCATTCAGTCTTATATAGCTCCTGTAAAATTTAATTTTATGTAATTATACCGTTATGTTCGCCAGCTCCTCAATTGCCATAAATTATATTTAAAGATAATTTTACTAGGAAAAAATCCACATGGTCCAGGCAGCAGACGGGATTCGAACCCACACTGTCGCTAACTGGGCGAATGCACTGACCATAATGTTACCGCGGTCCTAAAGGCCGTGTCGATTTCTTTCTAGTATTTATTAAGCTGCAAGATAGCTGCCTGGCCCGCGTGAAATTTTTCTAGTAAAATTTTCTGTACATTTTAACATCATCTAGTTAAATGCTTAAAAATATAGGCATTATTTATGTTTAAATAGCATATTTAAAATTGAATGGCTCTACACATGACAGTGATACAAAACATGTAGTTATACGACAGGGTTTAAAGTCTTCATTTATCTTTGATTTTATGGTTAATTTTTCAATTTCCCATTCGTTGCCAAATAAGATTTCCTCTTAAACTTGAAAACAGACTGTGAATGACAAAATCAATACAATTGGAGCCCAGAATAATAAATGGGAAAATGCGTTGTATTCAACTAATTGGGGGGTATAATCTAACAAAAAATAGTCAGTATTTTTACTCTTTTATTAGGTACAAACAAACTTTTACAACTCTGACCCTTACTGCTTTTAAATTAACTTAAACCTTAAATTAACCAAAGGTTCTTACGTAACATTATCAACTCTATAGACTTTGCTTGTCTTCCGTTATAACCGAATTCCGCGCTATTTAAATGCTGAGTGAGAATAGCGTTAGGTAGTCTGGTTCACCTATCATCTATTATTAAATAACCATTCGCTTCTAATATAACTTGGAGCCATATTCGTGAATGTTAGAATATTAGTTTACCGACAGGTATTCTACTTGTATTACTACGTCTACCCATTTTGATGTTTACGCTCAATATATGGTTTTAGATCATTAGATTACCTATTATTATATTATTATTAATCAACGAGTGAACATCCCTTGGTCGAAACGTCTTATGACCCGTCCGTTACAGCTCAGCCAGCAGCTAAGCGAATCCCGCAGCCCATGGGGCCATTCGCCTAACGGAAATGCTTTGGAAAACGCTAACGCTTTCGATTTTATTTTGTTATTTCTGACCGCCGAAGGTTTTCAAATACCTCACGCTCATTTTTTTAAATATTGTTATTACCAATGCAAAAGAAAAAAAAAGAGCGCGAGGCATCTGAAAACCTCAGGCGGCTAGAAATAACAAAATGAAATCGTAAGCGTTAGCGTTTTCCAAAGCATTTCTGTTAGGCGAATGCCCCCCAGAACGCCAAACTTCCGCATGCATTTAAGAGAGAAAAGGTTACCTCTCTTAAACCAGACGGGCGCTAAAAATTCGAGCGGGAAGTCAGCTATGGTCATAGCTGATTTCCCGCTCGAATTGGAGCGCCCGAATCGAATTGGGAAAGTAACCTCCACCTTATATAAGAGCACAGTAAAACAACACTACCTTTTGATGGTGTTGTGTTTCTGTCTGTGAGTAAGGTTCCAGGAATCCGCGGGGTAGGTATTGGATTAGGGTAGACGCGGAAGAATCCCTAAACGGGGATCCCGCGGCTTCGCGCTAAGCAGCTTAGAGGGTATTCGCAGGACTTTTTTAGCGGATATTGTACCGTAAAGCGCCCGTAAGAGTTGCAGGGTCCTCGGTGGGCAGCCACTGGGGGGTTCGTAAGACTTGCGGGAGCCAGGTGTGAGGTCCGTTCGGCGGTGTGCCTCTTAAAGGCGCCGTCGTCTGTAAAAAGATTTTTTACCTGCGTAATATAAAAAAAGGGTATTGGATTAAGGTAGGCAACGGTACGAGTGATATTTTTGGTATCGTAACCGTCTTTAGGCTATGGTGACCGCTTGCCATCAGGCGGGCCATAATCTTGTTTACCACTCTCTTAACATAAAAAAATTTGCTCGCTTTGACCCTCCGCGTTGCTGTACTTATTGCTGAGCCAAAAGTGACCCCGTAGTGATACTTTGCTATAACAGACGTCTTCATGCTATGGTAGCTGCTTACCAGTGGCGGGGCAAGACCTAAATTTGATGTGGGCAAGACAGATTTCGCGAGGCCCTGTTCTGTGGCGACCTGAAGACGGAAAAAAAAAGAAATTCGCTTTTAAGCAGTGCATAAAAATTTTTGTGGCGCGAGGCCCCTTGTACCACGAGGCCGCAGGCGGTGGCCCACATCGCCCACGCCTTACGCCACCTCTGCCGCTAACCACAAAGCGATACTAGATGCATGCATGTTTTCTTTATAAATGCTACTCCCACACTAGACTTAAATTAGTACTCGTAGTACAGTATTATGTTATGAAAACGATAATCAAAGATCGCTTCAAATAACATTAACACTACATAGAATATTTTTGCACTACATTGTATAAAGCAAAGTCGCTTCCCGCTGTCTGTCCCTATTTACCTATGTATGATTTTAATGTGGTTTTTTTTTATTGATAGAGTTATTCAAGAGAAAGGTTTATATGTATAATACATGCATAATATAGTACAGAAACACTGATAATTTTAGAGGTTTTTTAATGTAAGGTCGTAAATAATAATATTATAATTATAAGCTAAATTGTTTTCCTGGTTCCCTTTAACGCGAGCCCAATAAAGCAGTCATTGTTTAAGAGGCTTATAACTACATTCTGGCGTTTATTGCTTGGAATAACAATGAAACTCCTGTGCACGACTTGATTTTCTTGAACAAACTTCGCTTCGGTCGGGGCGTAGGACGCGCTGTTTGTTTACGGTAAACACTCAGAGATAACAATCAAGGTGACATGTTTGTTTATAAATATACGTATTGCGCTGGTAGAGCTTCAACAGTACGACACAGTGTCGTCCAGTATGACATAGAGTCATCACTATAAAGAAAGAAAGAAAGAAAGAAAGAAATAAATTTTATTGACCATAAACAGTATTGTTAACCTAAACAAACAATAAAAAAAAAATTTGGCCAACTAGGTCCCTGCCTCAGCTTGATACTACAGCAACACCAGGGCTGCTGCAGCGCTGATGATTCTGGCAGGGCCTAAGGTTGATGACACAGATTATTATTATACAACCATACCAATGTACACTTAAAAAAAAAAGATAATAACAACGTAGGCTGAATGTTTTTACCATCCTTAGCCTTACAGAAAAAGTACAAAAAATTTAAAAGAAAAAAAAAGAATGAATTATCTGTGGGAGGACAGACTACAGACTGGAACCTAAAAAACAAAAGAAAAATCAAAAGAAAAGAAAAAAAAAAACTACATACATGCTACACTACATTTTATAAAACAAATTCCGTGCCGCGTCTGGCTGTGTGTTCGCAATGATCTCGCTACTGAATGCATTTACATATCATGAACCCATTTTAGTTATCCGTTTAACTTGGCTATTAAGCTGATCAAACTTATGACTATATAGTTAACGCAGTCCACGCGTGAACTCTTGTCTTTATACAAGGGAACGATGACTGCCTCCAGTCGGTTGTAGTTGGGACCCTTCCGGTCTCCCAGAAAGAAGAGAAGCATAAAAACCAGAACGCATTCCTTACGTCAACACCACCCAGTTTGATAATCTCAGCATGAACTATGTCAATTCTAGCTTCTTTTTAATTTTGAAACGTATCAACCAGTCTCTTCCATAGAAATGCCTGTTTTGGGCCTATCCTAGGTTCACTAACAGTGTTAACAGGCCACAGGGCGCAATCATAGATATTTTCAATTTAGTAGTTTCAACACTTCGTGTTTGCCAAAAAGGACTTAAATATAAATAGTTTTTTGTAATATGTATTTGACTTTATCAAGTTTCCAAATATATATAAATACAAACTTAAGCTTTAAAATATTTTGTAGATAGAGTAAGGAATAAATAATGAGTAGGATGGGACGTCATATGATGAACAACCCGTGAAATGTCTTCCTAACGCACTCGGAAAGAATTTTTTCGTCGTATACTGTTTTATTGTATCGCATAAGCTCAATAATTACGTACTGTCTGCTTTCTATCAAACTCAGTGAATATATCTAATTATAAAATGATTATTAATTTTATCTATAATATAAAACTCAAAGGTGACTGACTGAAATAGTGATCTGTCAACGCACAGCCCAAACCACTGGACGGATCGGGCTGAAATTTGGCATGCAGGTAGATGTTATGATGTAGGCATCCGCTAAGAAAGGATTTTGATCAATTCTACCCCCATGGGGATAAAATAGGGAATGAAAATTTGTATGAAACTTTGTCAATTTTAAACCGATCGGGCTGGACTTTGCATGCAGGTATAAGAAGAATCATAGATGAATGTCATTGTGTATAATACATGCCTGAGAACAAAAACTGTGGTCTATACTTCAGCTCTACACCGAAGCGAAGCGAGGGCGGGCCGCTAGTTTATGTATAAATTTATCATTCTCGTGAATAAATTTTCCGTTACCTAACGTCGCCCTACTGTGCTACAGTGTTGCTAATATTATAAAGCTAGATTACACTGCTTTTGTTCATTAGTCTTTGCTGATCGCGAAAGGTCACGCTGAAAATTTAATTTCGAAGCGAATTTCTACCGTGGCTAGGTACAATAAAGACCATGAAATTAGTTACAATTGTGACCCAAATCCCGCTTTTGTTGTTACGGGCGCAGATGTAGTTTTTTTAAAGTGTACACACCACAGTGCTTTCAACTGTACGAACCTCTAATTGAATTACGTTCGACTCAATGCTTCTTGGCATTTGTTTTAATCGCAGCTGTGATGAAGAGAATTAGATTAACAGTTTATTAAAACGAAATTAATGTTGTCAGTTATATTTTCTTCTTCAATGCTTTGCTATCTATTGGTTATCTCACCCCTAAACTTGCGCAGACGCGTTGTAACCTTGTGTGTGTTTTACCATGGTTGTACCGTATAAAATTATGAAGAATATTCCGAGGAAATATTTAATCTGGTGCTAGCGTCCAAGTTCTTTCACCACATCACACACCGCAGAGATAAGTTTCCCCCGTCATCTGGACGCTTGGCGTTCTAGTAGCATGCGATATGCGCGTTCCTTTTGAAGCGCCGGTAACGGATGTGTAACACCCTTGGTGCTACAAGTGTCCATGGCCGGCAGGGACCACTTTCCATCAGTCAGCCCTGCATAAACATAAAAAAATCTATGCATAACTACTCTGAAGGAGTAGCGAAACAGTAACACTAGATCATAAAGCAACAAGGACGCGATCCGGAAAGGAAAAGCCAAACCCATAATTTTATTAATTGAATCATTCTACCAATATTGCAAGTGGGATTTAGCACTTGTGTGCAAATGCTGTTCTGCATACATCCACAAATAACAAGTGTGGTTATATAATTGGCATATAACACTCACACACACACACAAAATGAATGTATTTCTATAAATGTATTCCTGTAAATCAACTCTGCTTTCCTATTTGGTCACACATATTTAATGTATATCAAAATCCTTCCCCCTCAGGACAGGCTAAGACTAGTGTGGGGGCTAGAACTCTGTAAAATTAATTGTAGTGAAATTTGGAAATAAATCATTATTATTATTATTACCATAGATAAATGATTATTACATATTAATAATGATTTATGACATACACTGCCTAATCGTGCGCACATCTTTAAATATTTGTGAACATATGTATATGAAATACATATGATGAATTGGGCATAGGGCATAGTTCTATGACAGAAGGGAAAGCTTCGTATAGCTACAGGCCTTCTAGCCGTGTGTGTCCATATTGCTTTATGCACAAAGAACAAAATTTTATATCTGATTCTCTTTTTTAAAATCAGAAAACATTTATATAGCTTAACTTATGCATTCTTTTTTTCAATATCAGCCATGACCCACCATGCTGGCCCAGTGCGGATTGGCGGGTGTTAACGACTGCAGATGCAGCCAGGACCAACGGCTTAACGTGCCTTCCGAAGCACGGAGGAACTCGAGATAGAAAATTTTTGGTCACCCATCCAATGACCAACCACTGCGAAAGTTACTTAACTTCAACGATCGCAGCGGAACGCGCAAACCAGCTGCACCATCGAACTCCTCAGGCCGCTTACCATCAGGCTATCTTGACGTCTGGACTTCACTGTCACTTAACATCAGGTGGGGTGGAGTCATTTTTCGGACCTACCTACAAAAAAAGGCGTGTTATTCGCCTGTTTGCCACACTTTCATCATTAAACAAAAATTCGTTTCTGACAAAATTTAAGCTCACAACTTTACTGTTTCATATTGTGCGCCTTCGTAAAGGACCGTCAAGCCTACAAAGAATATGGAGCGATGTATACGCGTGAATACTAAACGATTTATTCACAACAATGTTTTGTATCGATTAACTCGCCCTCATGAATTACGTAAGAGGAGGGGAACTTCGGGAGTTCCGAGAGCGCTCAAGACGAGTGTTCCGCATTTAAGATTGCAAATCTGCCCTGGGCTAATTGGGTTGATACTTAAATGTCAGTATAAAACGGAATTTTGTAATGAATGTTTTTCTGTTGAGACTGTTCGCGCTCACCGCTGCCAGCTAGAGCTGTTGACAGTTGTACTACACGTTTACTTCGAGTTTGTCGTCGATGACCGTTATAAATTGTGCCACAGGCCAATCACAGAAACATCAACTGGTACCGACCAAAAGGGTCGACTTATAATAATAATATTTATTCCCCATCACAGAATACAACCAGTTGTTAAACAGATTTAACAATATTTACATCAACCTTTGACGCGAGTAGCACAATTCTTTCTTCTCGGCGAAAATATGCAGTATGTCGTACACAGAGGACACGTACGAAATTCAGTCACAGGTTTTTTAAATTTTTAGGACCCTATTTATACAGTCAAATTAATAAACTGTTGAATATTTACCCATTACCCAGGTTAGTATGTAAAGAAGTTATCTATAGGTGGCTTCAAGCAATGTCTTATGAAGAAACCGAAAATTTTATAAATATACTAACTTGAATAATTCAAACAGATACATACACGTATGCTACAAATACTAAATAAATCCGCACTTAAACACATATACACAAACACACACACACACACACACACACACACACACACACACAGACACACACACACATACACCCACACATCATTTTCATACATTACATATTAATTCAAATATTATACTCATAGATGCCTTGCTTTTAAAATGACCTACTGATCTTTTCATTTATGAGATATTTATTTAGCCTAGTTTAGTATTCTCATGTCTGTGGGGGTTTATGGCGCTGAATGCTGAAATACAGGCATTGCCTAGTTCAGCAGCAGAGGCTAATAAATTATAATTTCTGTAACTAGTGCTAAATTTGTTACGTAATCTTACTGTACTGATTTTTTTGGTCAATAAATCTTATTATTATTATTATTATCAAGTTTATTGTAAGGTATGCGATAACAACATCAAAGACTGACAGCTACCCTCCGCTTTAGTAACAAAACTGTATTGCGGCAGAGTAGGATCATCGTCGAGTAAACAATATAGGGTAGATTCACATCATTATCCAACTTGCGACAAGTCTTGATAAAATTGAGGAATACTAATACTGTACAGTATACGTAAAGAAAACAGACAAATATTATAAAGATGCTACTAGAAATTAATAATGTCTGTATGACAACGGTGTGGTGAAGCGGGATTGTGGAGGCGGCCAACTCAAAGCGATCGCGTAGTATCTACTTAGTTTTTTTGGGAACACGCTGCGCTTGCTCCGCGGCCGGTAAGCATGCATAGCACAAGTCAGTTCACGCAGCGCCGTAAGCTCCTGGGAAGGAGAACAGCGTAATTAATAAATAAACAATTAGTTCTAGTCTGACACGTAGTAACTATTCTAGCCTTTTTGAAGTTATACTTCTTTAGCCGCGTTATGAAAAAATTATGAGAGTGAAATTTTAAGATGCGCGCGCATCACTGTAACACAAAAGTAACATAATGAAGTTAGCCGCGGGCGCGTTATGAAAAAATCATGTGAGTGAAATTTCGAGATGCGCGCGCATCACTGTAACACAATAGTAACACCATGAAGTTGGCCGCGGGCGCGTTATGAATGTTAGTGTCTAATAATGGTGGTAACAGTAACATCTGTTCGAAAGGTACTTTGAACGATCCACTGAGTTCCATAAGATGATCGCGTTGTCAAAAACAATGTTGGCACGCTCGTCGCCTCTGATCACTGTTTTCATATTTATAATATTTATCCACATGTTTCTAGTTTCTATATAAACACAACGTGTTTTAGTTACTTACAAGTGCTAATTACATAATGGACTAATAACTTAAATTCAGTAGTGATTTAAATTGAATATTTTGATTATTTATTAAATTTTTCAAATTAAAACTGAACTTTATTGACTGCGTTGACTATCCTTTTCCAATCCTTTTATTATCTTATTGTAATTAATTATCCGCATGCAATTAAAAACTATTTTTTAATAATTCCAAAAAGAAGTATAACTTCTCACGCGCGTACTTAAGTACACGCACCCATATTTTTTTTTAAGATAACGTGCACCATATCTTCGTGTTAACACGTGTTTGTTGATCAGGGCCACGCTCCGTACCTATCCTCCAGGTGTAGATTGTCGCTCTGGGGCGTTTCGGTTCAGGCGTGGGGTATGAGGGGGCTGTGTCGGGTTTGGCTTTTGGTGCGCCTTGGTTGCGGGTGTGGAGCGCGGCCCTAGGTTGCGCCACGTGTGCGGCTGGTGCCGGATTTGGAATGGTTCTCGTTCATCACTTGAGCTCGGGGTGGGGAGTTGCATTTTGCGCGTGGGTGCTGAGCGCGGCCTCGTCTGTTTTATTTTTATTTGTAAAAATTAAGAGGGGGCGCTGCCAGAATATCAGCGCTGCTGCGGCCTTGTGCCAAGAGTCCTAGCAGCTTAGGCTGAGGCAGTGACCTGCATTGGCCTTTCCTTTTTATTTTTTATTATATCTTTTTTACTTTATTATTGATTTTCTCTTTATTTACTGAGTGTATGTAAATGTTTTAGGCCAATAAATGTTTTTCTTTCTTTGTAATTATCGGATAGACCGCGCACGCACATTGGTGCCGTCATTTCGATTGAATAGTTAATATTTGTACGAGTCTGTATTGTAGGTTTGAAGATTGAGCAAGCGCCGGAGAGAATCTTCGTCTTTTGTTAAGTGCGAACGTGCGAGTGCTGGTGAATGCTGATTACCCATCCCGTGTCTTCCCCATCGCCTGTGATCCTTTCCCCTCCCTCTTGAGTGTCGACTCCACCAACATTTCATTCTATCACAGGAACCGCTGAGTGCTTTGGACATGCACCCGAACACCACGCAGTAGCACGTGAGAGTACAGGTACACTCGCGGAAAGACCCGCTCTGTCACCCATAATGCCATAATCGCTTGCGGTAGCGGCGTAGTAAAAATTCATTCATAGACATGTAATTATCGCTGTCTTACTTTTTCGTATAGCGCTGTCGCGATCACGATGCGGATGAAAAATTGCAACTAAAAGAAATGCAACTCAATTCATTATTCGATCAATGAAATGCTCTCTGTCTTACTTTTGTGCGGCGGCTCGGATTGGCGCGTCCGACGCGAAGGCGGGGCGTAGTCATAATCATAATCAAAATCATTTATTCAGTTTAGGCTGTTACAAGCACATATGAATGTCTAGGAGCTACGCCATCGGTTCGTAAATCTACGGCGGGAGACCTTGTACTGAGAAGAACCGGCAAGAAACTCAGCAAGGGCTGTTTTTTTTCTCCCTGTTTTATTATTTACAGAGTCGTCAAATTGAAAAATGACTTCAGAGGTGATTCATGAAGTCACTTTTCATTACATAATTATTAAATATACATTAATTGTTTACCTGCATTTTGATTGCTGTGTCATACAGTATAAATACAAATAGTGTTATTTATATTCAGTGTGACTAAACATTAACTTCAATATTAAGGAAGTTAGGGCAGACTCATCTCCGCTGGCAGCACCCGTTCTGAGTAGTAAAAACTACTGTAGAAAACCGTTCAAAGTATTTTGTTCGCCAAGTGACAGAGCGCAAAATTCCGCGATAGTACTATAAAATCTGTTCCCTTTAGGTTAAGTTGATTTGCTAGTGTTATTTTTTTGGTGATCCTTACCCCAACTTTGGGCCTGGTCCCTTGTGCTTCTGCGCCTGCACAAAGGCACATCAAAAAAGTTGCGATACCTTTGCGACGGTTGATCAGCGTTAATCAGAATGGATTCAAAGAAATCCTAAGGTTTAAAGGTTGAATATTATTTACTCAAAGCTAAGGTAAAGAATAATAAGAAAATTATGTTTTAATCAATATATTGAACCGCAAATTGCCCACACTAAAAAAAAGAAAGTCCATCAATGTACAAACGTATCAACGTTTAATTAAATTGTAATTCGCGCATCCGAAACTCAATTTTCACGGCCTCCGCTTCCTAAACGCTTTAACCGCCCGCGCCCTCACATAACCACCATACGTCATGATTTTATCTCATTAAATGCGAAACATCTGGCGAGTCTACATAGAACAGATCCGAGTTGTAGATTAGCGCCGGCCGCATTCAACCAGGACGGATTGAGTTGCCACGTTGGGCCCATCCAATAGAAATTCATCCATTTACCCGAACCCATTCTCCACGTCTCTGCTTAGTGTAAAGCTCTGCACACTTATGAGCGTAAACCGATCAGTACGTTATCGGATCGAGGTGATAGGCGTGCACCATAATATGAATGTAATTGCAAACAAAGATACTGAACTTCTTTCTTCTTCAATTTAAAACTTTACGGCTCTAGAGATAGGTCATTTCGCCAAGTTAATCTATGGTTAAACTTCTTTATACAAAAGTAGGCTCTAACTAACACAAAAAACGGCTTATAGTCCCGTGGGTAGCGCGAACCGATCGGGGCGTGTGGTCTTATAAGGCGATTCTAATCCATAACCTGCGCGATGATAAATATATGGAACGAAATATTGATAAAACAATAGGTAAATCTAAAGAGAAGTTTACTAGAAAAAAATCCTCGCGGTCCAGGCAGCAGACGGGACTCGAACCCGCACCGTTCGCTATCCGGGCGAATGCACTGACCATTATGCTACCGCGGTACTGTTGGCCGTGTCGAATCTTCTCTAGCCTTTTTTAGGCTGCAAGGCATCGCTATCTCTTCGCATCATTCATTCATAATTTATTTTTATTGTCACCAAGTAAACGAGTTTTGTGCCTTCGGGCCGCCGAGACCTAATTCTCAAGTAGCTGATAAACGTAGCAATCTAGAAAGCGGCATGAAAAGCCTATTTTACGCAAACGTAAACCTTAGCCATAAAAGTTATTGCGATTTATAATACCGTGGTTAAATAAAATAAGTTTAATATGAACATAAATTTAAAAGTAACTTGTAGAAGTATAAAATATTTAGTAAATTAGAATAATAGTAAGACCCTTCACATATGGCGTCATAGCGTCGTAAGCCGGGTAGAAAAATCGTCTTAAGTAAACGAAATTATGTTTAGTCTGTAAATAAAATAAGGGACACTTATATTTTTGTTTGTCAATCAATCAAAAAATAACAAAGAGAAAGCGCGTCAAAAGGACAATGTTCTACGTTTATACATATTTAGCCTAAGAACCAACAATCATGAAATATTATTTTCTAGGTTCGAAATCGCAAGTTAATGACTGTAAAAATAAAGATTATTGACGGACACTTCCGAGAACGTAATTTATTAGGAAAACTATTTTTTTTTGAGGTTATGTTTAATATTCAATGAAACATAGGTCAACCTATGAACTTAGTATGAACTCAGTATGAAGTGAATTAATATTACAACTAATTCATTTCATTCGGTGCGATTTTAAAGAATAACTATTAGGAAAAACTTGGTTAGGTAGGAATCATGAATAAAATAAAAACAATAATTTTGATTCTTATTATTTATTGACTATTTTTCACAATTATATTGAATTTATTTGTTTAACACAAGTATATTATGTAAATATGCAGTGTGAATGTGTACCAGGTGCTCTTGAATAATTTGGCAGTATGATCCTCTCAGGATGTTGTGGCACAGGTTCCCTAGTACTTGGTAATAAGGTCTCTGCTCTTTAATAACATCGATGCCATATTAGATAGCCGAAATAGTAACAGTTAAATTAAAGGAAAAACAATCGCAAATAAACACACACAACAGGTAATCCGAACGAGAATTTTCCGTATACAAAAAGTACTCTTTGAGGAGAATGCACGAATGCCACAGATTACTACGAATGCAAACTGCCTGCACCACAACCACAGATTATCGAGTTTTATGCCGGCCCTTCACTTGACAACAGTTTGTCCTTGTCATGCTTAATAAGAAATGAAAAGGACAGACTGATGCCACGTTTTCAAATAGCAAATACGAAAAGCCAAGTGAAGTGTCGGTATTAGGAAGAAAGAGTGTATTGTTTGCAGCGCTGTCATAGATTATACACATAAAATGGTATTTATTGTCTGAGACTATTTTTTAACTTTTTAATTTAGCTTACTTAACTGGAAGTGTCCGTGACAATCTAAATACTGATAACTATCGCAAAAAATATACTAAAAATTATCATAAATGCCAAATTGGTGTTGGTTCTTAGGCCAATTTTAACATTGTCCTTTGGGAGTTGTAACGTCACTTCCAAGCAAAACTTGTACCAAGCGTGACGTCATGCGACAATTCAAATCAAAGGCTATTAATTCAATTCAATTTATTTCAGGCATAGCCCATATAAGATGTTAGTAACAATATTCTTATAAAAACTAGAGTTAGTAAGAGTACAATCGAAAAAAAAATATAACAATAAATAATATAAATCATATAAAAATTAACATAAAGTGTGGAGCTTCACCCATCTTTGTATAAGTGGCATATCCCACCTATCAACAAACACCCTGAGAATACTGTTGGAGCTGCTCCGTAAGCGAGTTAGCGCCGAGGCACACCTTTTCCTCATCACCGCAGCAAAGCCATCTATTCGCGCTTCCACAAACATATTTGACGCGCTGCACCTCCAAGGCATCCCCAACATCACTCTCAAGGCATTGTTATACTGCACTCGAAGGTCGCTGTAAGCCCGCCGCGTGAAACTCACCCACAGGCAGCACGTGTAGACGACTGGCAGTAGGCTTTAAAAAGCGTTAATTTGACTGCCCTACTACAACGTGAGAACCTGCGACCCAGCATATTGCAGCGAACCGCCAACGACCTACGCTCCCTCTCGATATCATCATTATCGTGCAAATCCTCCGTGACCCAATGGCCCAAGTATTTAAATTTCTGAACACGTTTCAGTGGATTCTTAAAGAGTGTTATTTCAGGTAGATTCGTGTAGTTTATTGAACCTGACTTAAAAAGAATCCACTCACTTTTGCTAGTGTTATACCTGAGCCCATGTTAATGTCCCCACTACTGGGACACAGGCCTTCCCTATGGATGTAATTGGAAGATTGGGCCAAGACCCACCACGCGGGCCCAGTGGGAGCTAACGACTTCAGATGCAGCCGGGAGCAATGGCTTAACGTGCCTTCCGGAGCACGGAGGAACTCGAGATAGAAGATTTTTGGTCACCCGTCTAATGACCGTTCACTGCGAAAGTTGCTTAAATTCAACGATCGCAGCTGAATGCGCTAACCACCCGCGTCATCGAGCTCCTCTAACTGAGGAGCTCAATGGCGCCTCCGCCGGCTCCCTACTAAGTAAACTGTACTGTACTCGTAATACTGAAGACGTAACTATTATTTAATTTGAAAAACGTACATTTTGCATTGATGCAAATTGTCCGCAGCATGATTTGGCCTTATACTTTTTGACACTAATGTATCCTGTTTTCTAAATACCAGTACTTAAATTAAATATGCTTATTGCTATTATGAGTAACTGCTATTTTTGGGTGGCGGTTGCGGTTGCGTTATCAATCATGTATATTTTGAATTTAAATGATTTTTTAGGCTGAAATGAATTGCTTCGCTTTGTTTTGCATTGCTTTGTGTGCTGTTATGATGTTGTGTTTTTTGCTGTTTTTGATCGACTTTTTTATCTTAATTTTTTGTTACTTGAAAGCAAATGATGTTAAGTCCATACATCCTTTCAAGTAATAATAGTTTTTTTACATGTCTTTTGTTTTGTGTCACTAAACAGGCTCTGCCAGAATAACAGCGGGAGGGTCCTGGTTAGCCCTGAGTTTTTTATTAATTTGTATCTGTAAATGTGTAATATCTGTAATATGAGGGTTAATAAAATTATATTCTATTCTATTTACTCTGTTAAACAACACAATTTTATGTAACTAAGTATGACTAGACACCATTATCTTATCTGTTACTGAATAAATGTATAGGGAAAAATTGGAATGTATCATACGTTTTCACGCAGCGGGCTTAATGAAATCGTATTGTCTCCAAACCGCAAATGTAATCTTCAGCCCCAGCGACCAAGTGTAATGTCTATGGATCGAGATCAGACCCCCACCCCACTCCACATTATGTAAACCGTTGCGAACGTAATCGAACAATTCTAGATTCAATTTCGAAGTTGGAACAGCGTTTTTGTGTGTGACTGTGCGTGTAATAGTTTTCGAAGCACCTCTGAGGGTAATAGATCCCACGAAAAAATACAACCGAAAAAGGTTTTACATTCAAACATTGAACTCAGCATAAAGCGTAACCTTGACTATTATGATTCTGCCCGTTTGTAAGACATTTAAAAGTCTTTTTTTAACTCTCATTTAAATCCGATAATAATCATAATCAAAATAATTTATTCAGTTTAGGCTGTTACAAGCACATATGAATGTCTAGAAGCCATCGTTTCGTAAATCTACGGCGGTAGACCTTGTACTGAGAAGAACCGGCAAGAAACTCAGCAATGGCTGTTTTTTTTCACCCTGTTTTATCATTTACAGAGTCGTCAACTTGAAAAATGACTTCAGAGATGATTCATGAAGTCACCTTTCATTACATAATGTCAAATTATACATTAATTGTTCACCTGCATTTTGATTGCTGTGTCACACAGTATAAATACAATCAGACTTCATTTCATGGTGTCGCCGACTCGAGAGGTCTTTCATGGTGTCGCCGACCCGGGTTCGAATCCTGGTGGGGGCAGATGTTTGTGTGATAAATACGAGCATTTGTACTCCAGGCATGGATGTTTAATATGTATTTCTATAAAAATATACTTATATATGTACAGTACATGTATTCAATCCGATACCCTAGCATCCCATAACACAAGCCTTACAGTGCTTATTTTGGGGCTAGGCTAATTGGTGTGAGTGTTGAAAATATTTATTTATCATTATTTATTTAAAGCTTAAAGCTTAAAGGAGATTGTTCACATTGGCCCAAATGCACAAAAAATATTGACATAAACGGTAATTCTTGGCGTAATTTATAATTTAATTTACAGTCATTAGATTTCAACGGACACCTTTGTATAATATATTTACTTTAAAAAGGACTTTTAATTTTACCGGTTTGGAAAACATATGAATCATTTTTAATGATTCTATGGGTGTAGTAACATTCAGCCAAAGACTGATCGAAGTTGTTTATATAGGTTGCTTTCCAATTACAGAGCATAATGCGACTCAGTGCCGCACAATGCCGAATTATGCTGATGCTTAATTGGATCGTGAATTAGTTTTCAAATGCATCAGCAGAGTGCGCCAAGTTCGGTGTTGAAAAAAAAAGTCAATGTTTGTACCTTCATCCATACTTATATTTATTTTTTAACAGTTTGAATGAACTTTGATTATTTAAAAAAAACTATTTAATGAAACGAAAACTTTAATAATTTTTTACCAATAAATAATATTACAAACGATAACATATAAATAAAACATTTCGATCAATGCCAACATAAAGAAAAAACACTTGTTAATTTTCTGTCTCTAAGTTGGTACGATTGCACGCATCACACGAAAGCATCACTTTTGAGAGTGCTCAATTGTGCGAAGCGTTGCTGTAGTTGGAACACTCAACGTTAAGCATTATGCCGCATAACGCGCTATAATGCTGTAATTGGAAAACAACCATAACATAAAAACAAATCTATTTTGTAAAGATCGATAAAATAAATCATTTTTTTTATTACACTGTGGTATTAATATCCACAACTATATTTTCATTTTCACTAGATGCAAATGTGCTCAGACAATTATTGTAGATGGTAGGCGACATCATAAAGTCTATTGCCATACATTTTTCGCCAAATATAATCTGTATATATGTTAGACTTTAAGGTATCTATCTATGGGCCTACGTTCCCTGACTATAAATTAATAAATAAATAAAATTATAAGGTGTGATACACTAAAAATCTAAAATATGGTTATCTTAAAAACATAACAAAAATAATGAAGCTACTGAATATATTATGGCTATAGAACCTAAATCTCTTAGCTTTCTTTGGTTAACGAGAGTTTAAAAATTCTCTCTAATCTGTGGCTCATTCACAATCATCACACAGTTTCTGTCACAGAGTACCTTATTATAACCGGAAATGACACCTGATTTTAAAAGTTACTCTTATGCATTAACTTTAAAAACAGGCAACTATCTGTTAATCTACATGCTCTATATACCTGAATCTAATCCATAATTTCGGTACTTGGCTTGATTTCCCTAGTTTACTATATAACTTATTTGTTTTATATTATTTTAATATGTTCAGTGTATATGGTTTATAGAAGTTCTCAGGGGTGTCCGTCAATAATTTTCGTTTCTACAGTAATTTATTTATAATTTCGAATCTAGGAAACAATTTTTCATGATTATTGGTCTTTAGGCCAAACATGTATGGAAGCTGAGCAATCTCCTTTGACATATATATATATATATATAATTATGTCAAAATTGTTTTTATGTTTGATCAGTTAGTCAGTTACAGTTGCCTTTTTTATATAGAAAATAAAAAACAGTACAAGTGCAACTCATCCTCACCCTGAGTGCTCCATTAATAAAAGTAAGAGCTTCGGAAACCAAACGAGCACTGAAAACAATATTGTTTGTTTTTGAACGGGTCAAACTGGTAACGCATCAACACGAAAATAATCCAATTCGCATTGAGATCAAAGCTTTCATAATCCGTAATATAGCGATCTCGTCACGGATGCAACGGTAAATTTTACCGCAAATTAAACTCTGATCCCTTTGATAATTATTATCGGTTGAAATGCTTATTAGGTGACTGTATCTTTTTTAATGTTAAGTCTAGCGGTTATGGACGAGTTTAGTATATGACTGACACGGACAGAAGAAATGTATAAAGAATATAAATAATTTGTTAATGTTACACGGTGCCAATTAGAGGAGGTCGCTCTAATCGGCAAGCCAAGCCAAGCCTCCCATATAGCTAGCAGTCCATATAGCCAGCGGTCCATATAGCCAGCGGTCCATAGGGACAGACATCTATACAGCCTGCCGCCCATACAGCCTAGATGTCGATATTAGTCTATGATGTGAATCCCTTCCACCGGACGTCTTGTATTATTTTGGGTGGGCTACGATCTAAATGCGGAGACAAGACTCTGTCCAATTAAAATAAAGAAGCGTAATTACTTCAGTATTGTTTTTATTTATGCCCACTGATTCATTAAACAAAAATTTGCGATTCGCAAGTTAGGTGAAAATTGGTTTTTTGAAATACCTACTGTCGGCCGATCGAAAGGGGAACATCGATCGTCGACGCGTCAAATGTGAAGAAGCTTTTTATGATAGAGTTTTAATTCTCGTTACGTCCGTTGTGGCGCTGTTCAAACTTACATACAAAACTTTGCCGCGTATCGAGAGTGAATTCAACTATTTGAATTCGATATTGGTTCGTACTAAGTTTACACTTTTAAGAATCACGTAGCTGATAGTAAGTGCCTATGGGATTCATATATATAATAAATGTGTCATATATATATAGAATAGAATAGAATTTTATTCATAAACATGTGTTACAGTATACCTTGGTTGGCAATAAACCTAAACCTTCTTAAGCTATTTATAACTAGTACTAGTTTTCTAAGAAAACATAAGTTTAAATCTAAAGAAAACTTTATATATATATATATATATATATATGTAACTCATTGAGCTGAAGAACCTAAGTTATAGACGCCATCTCCCGACAAACTGTGTTGCAGTTTGGCAGACTTAGCATACATTTTGTAACCTTTTTTCTGAAAACAAATAAAATAAAAAAAAACCTGGGAGGTTTTAAATTGGAAAATTCAAAAGATTCAAATTCGTAAGTTTACTATGGAAGTAACGAATCTGTTACTTTAAATTATGACAGAGAATAAAATTATGTGCGCTCGTAGGTCTTTAGTATATCCGAGATACATAAGCTCTCTCCGACTTTTTCATATGAAACTTAATATTCTATTTTAGGTACTTTACTAAAACAATGCATTCACCGAAACGGGCGCTCGGAGTTGAGTCCCCGACATGTTCTTAATGGAGATTGGTCCCCTTTCAGAATGTCAGAGGGATGCTGGCATGTAAGGGACAGTTTGAAAATATGAAATGTTAATATTTCTACAGCTCGTTCCAGTATTTAGATGACTGTTTTCGATAAACTCTTTGTTACTTAGATACTTAATGAACTTAAGCATTCATCATCCATCATATTAATGTCTCCACTGCTGCCCCTCTAGCATGACCACCGAAACGGGATATGCAGTGGAGGGGCAAGACCTAAATTTTATGTGGGCAAGACAGATTTCGCGAGGCCCTGTTCTGTGGCGACCTGAAGACGGATTTTATAAATTAATAAAAAAAAAGAAATTTGCTTTTAAGCAATACATAAAAAAATATGAGGTGCGAGGCCCCTTGTACCGCGAGGCCGTAGGCGGCGGGCCACGTCGCCCACGCCTTACGCCGCCTCTGGGGATATGATAATAAATAAATAAATATTACCAACACTCACACCAATTAGCCTAGCACCAAAGGAAGCACTGTAAGGCTTGTGTTACGGGATACTAGGGTAACGGATAGAATACATATACAGTACATATATAAGTATATTTATATACAAATATATATTAAACATCCATGACTGGAGTACAAATGCTCGTATTCATCACACAAAGATCTGCCCCCACCGGGACTCGAACCCGGAACCTCTCGAGTCGGCGACACCTTGAAACCCGGCGTACAAACCACTTGGCCAAGGAGGTCGATGATAAAGCGATACATCGGCATTAACTATCAGACTACCGTGGAGTTTGATAGTAGTCTGACAGTTAATGCCGGCCGATATATCGCTTTATCATATCCCGTTTCGGTGGTCATGCTAGAGGGGCTGTGATATATCGCTTTATCATACCCCGATTCGGTGGTCATGCTAGAAGGCTGGGGATATTAATATGTCCTTCCTTGTAGATGGAATAGGGAGATTGGGCCATGTTCTACCACGCGGGCCCAGTGCGGTTTAGTGGGTGCTAACGACTGCAGATGCAGCCATGAAGGATATGGAAATAGTAAATTTTTGGTCACCCATCCAATGATGCAACCACTGCAAATGTTGCTTTAGTTCCACGAACACACTTGCGTCCACTTGCGTCATCGAGCTCCCTAATTAAAGTACATTTACTATTTATTCTGGTGTGTGAAATTGGTAATCGTTATTAGCTATCTCTTTTGTACGCAGTATATAATTTAGGTGAAACTGTAATAATAGGTTGGGGAAAAAGTGTTTTCGCATTATAGTAAGTATGAACTTGTATTAAAATCTCTTTGGCATTGCCATTTGTATCTGGCTGGTTTTGGTATTACTAAAAAGTTTAAATTTTGGTACTATTAAGAAGAAAATTCCAAATTGAAATCATCGATTTTCATTTATCTTTCTTACTCTCAAGATGAGTGAATGTAATGAAAAAATTCGAAACATTTTAAATTTATTTTACATAAAAAAATTGTGATGTTTGTGGACACTAGTTCCAGTGTGTGTGGGAGTAGTGAAAATTTGGTTTAAGCGTTTTCAATCCGGAAATTTTGATGTCAAAGATGCACGTCGCTCTGGTCGCTATTACGGATACAAATGGATGCCATTTTTTAAAAAGTGGAGCACTATCGGTATTTGAGTAGTAACTATGTACCTGAAGAACTGGTAATTGACCACAAAACAGTTTTGGCGCATTTGAAAAAACTGAGTACACTAAAAACCTCAATATTGGGGTACCTCATGAGCTCCCTGAAAGAAACGTAATAAACCGTGTACTCTTTGGTGATTCTTTATTCCGTCGTAATGAAACCGAACCATTGTTTACGGAGCTGATAACGGGTGATGAATAATGGATCACGTACGACAAGAAAGTTTGAAAAATTTCGTGGTCAAAGGCCGGTCGGGCTTCACAGACTCTGGCGAAACCCGGGTTAATTCGCTACAAGGTGGCTATGTATATTGTGGAATTGGAAGGGCATTATTCATTATAAGCTGTAACCGCTAGGCAGGATTAGCAATTCTGAACTCTACTGCGAACAATTGATGAGATTAAAGCAATAACTTGAGAGAAAACGGTCGCAATTAAACAACAGAAGGGATTGGGGGAACACCACTCAGCAAAAATTAAGAGTGTTTGACTTGGATGTGTTAATGCATCCACTGTATAGTCCTGACTTTGCACCTTCACATTTCCACCTGTTTCGGTCTCTTCAGAATTCTTTAGGCAGTGTCAGGTTAACATTACGAGAAGACTGCCAAAACCAATGGTAGCGATTTTATGATCAGAATCCCCAAAATTTCTATAGCGATGGGCTCATGTCCCTACCTACAAGATAGCAAAAGGTTGTTGAACAAAATGGCACCTACATACTTTAGTTAAATGTAAATAATCTTTATTAAAGAATATTTTGAAGTGTCATATAAAATGCGAAGAAACTTTTTCCACAACCTAATAGCATTAATAATGTAATAACTGAATACCCACTCAATAATACGACTTCGATACCCTATTCTACATTGATATCCCTCTAAAATCTTTTCCTTGACTATTAAAGGGGATTGAATCTGTAAGTTAGCGGCTACCCTTAAATAAATAGTTATAAAATATAGATGATAACGGTCAGCCCCTTTTCTCTTCTCCCTATTCAATATATTCACCTAATGTCCTTTGGTTGGCTGTTTGCCCGTCAGTTTTTCGATCTTTTTACGCGTCCTTATATGAATTAAATGAATGAATGACATTTGGTCTGATCGTTGAAGGCACTTCACGGAAATCCTCTGTTGACTGACACTTCCAGACATTTCTTCCAGAATAATATTCTTATCTTATCATCACGAATCAAATTTTACACATGCTTCTTAAAGTTGAGTGTAACAATATTATTTTATTCACCTTGTTCCGATTTAAACTGTTTTATTTACATGCTGGTCGGAGCTTGGAAAACGTCCACAAACTAGAGCAATGATTACTTACAAAAATCTCCTAAGTCCACATAAGCCATATTGACTTCCCATTTTCATAGTGCATACTGGCCTAGTGAATGAATAGTTTCTCAAGCAAAGTTCAGAAGTAATCTATGTATTTACAAGAATGCATAGCACAGGTTATCATAATATCTCATTTATGCCGTGGACTTAAATTGGCATCATCGTATGGAGCCAATACACCCAAGTATTATATCATATTTGGACTTGTTGGTTTGATTACACGATCAAAGGTTAGGCCAGTGTATGGTGTATAGGCTGCTTGGTTTGCAACTTTGAGAGCCAAACTTAGGCCCAAAGTAATAAGAATCCAAATAATACGGCATTATAGTTTAGAGTTAGATTAGAAAATATGTATATCGACCGATATAATTATGTATTAACCTACCCGTGCTCCTAATTGTTATTTGTTTCGTTTTATTCCATAAAAAATCCGTTTAAATTCAATTAAGTATCTTTTGTTTTTTGTTATTGTATTTTTTGATTGAGCTATTGATTGTTTAAAATAGATTTATATTAAGATCTTTTTGCCTGAATCACAGGACAGCCCTAGTTCAGGCTGTGTAGTTTTTATCTCATTTTGTATTTTTTAGATTTAAGTCATTTACATGTAATAATTGATATTGAATAAAAAATTATTATTATTATTCCGGCATGCGCAAATCACCTTTGCCATAAGGCAAAACAAAAAAAAAACTTTGCTAAAAAACAGCGCTGCTGTGGTATCGCGAAAGTGTTTACCACAGAGCATAGCCGAGGCAGCGTCCTATTGGCCTAACGCAGAACGAATCCAGTTATTAGTCTCCATGTTTTTTCATTATGTCTTGGTTTTACTATTATATAACCATTTTGTTTTTCTAAATTAATGCTGTGAAGGCCAATAAAAAGTTTTGCTTTCTTTCTTTTCTTTCTAATACGATCATTTACTATGGATGAGGTCAGCGTAGATCATGCGCTTGTAATAATACATCGATATTATCAATACACTATGGTGGGTGGCGGGTCACAGCTTGTCCACCATCACCCGACCCCACCCTTTTCTACATAAATAATAAACAAAATTGTACTCAAACATAACGTAAACATTTCAAAAGCCAACACACCGACAGGCTGATGATAACATGACAGTAAAGTGACAAATAGATTTAACCGAAAGATAGGAGCGTTCAATTCCGCCGACAGAATACTGTAACAGTACTAACTGATGGAATTATGGCGCGTGTCCAACTATGAAATATTTTTCCCCTCCATAACTCTGACATAGGTCAGATACATAAACAATGGGTGCCCATAAAAATCGCGTAAATAAGGAAAACGTGTATCGTGGACGGGCCCAGAAATGTTTTGGCTATTGCCATTTTTTATGCTCTATTAAAATCGTCGATTGTGTTCAATGATGATGGTATTGTCTACTTTAACATATTGTAAGCTTTCAAGTTTTCGTCATTACAAGGAACACAAATCTATGTATTTTTGAGAGGAATTTCGTAAAATAAGAACTCAATATTTTATCTAATAAAAAAAATCTACTTAGTCTTGTTTTTATTCGTATCAATTTGATTCGACGATGAACAGTGTCCAATAATGTTAAGAATTTAAAAACTTTCTTAGGGTTTTTTACCCTTGACGTATTTTAGAGCTTTCTTCTTCTTCTTCTTGGGCGCTACACTCTCGAAAGAGTGGCCGTGGTCGTCACATCAGGGTTGGTGGAGCGCCTCACAATACGCCGCCATTCCTCCCACACTGCGGCCTTTCTCGTGCACTCGTGGACCGTTCAGTGCCGCTTTTATCTGATCGTTTCAGAGCATTGGTGATCTGCCGCGCGCCCTTACGCCCTCGTGTTTGCCCTGCACCACCAGTCGTTCCACTGATGCATCTTCTCGGCGTAAGATGTGGCCAAAGAAAGTTAAAATACGATCTTGTACGACAGAAGAAAGACGTTGTTTGAGGGACAGTTTCTTGATAATGGACGCATTGATTCGGAATTAGGTCCACTGCATGCTAAGCATTTTCCTGCAGCCCCACATTTCTAGAGCGTCTATCTTTTTTTTTCTCACTCTCTCGCAAGGTCCACGTCTCAGCACTATAGAGGAATATGGGAAACACTAATGCTCTGATGAGTCGTGTTTTCGTAGCTTTTGTGATGTTCCTGTTTCTCCATATTTTTGAAGTTTGTTTAGAGTTTTATTTATAACGAAGAATAAGATTGGATTAGTTACTCCATGTTTTGTCTCTGTTCTTTGAATGACAAATGGCATTTAAGTACCATGGACAAAACGAAGCTTAACTACTCTTAGCTTATTCCTTGTTTATTTATAAGGGGATTAAAGTGTAGTTCTATCATCTAAAGCACAGATTCTCTGCTAACAACACAATATGTACATAGTGTGAAAAATCTTCCAGTTTCATTGGATGAGGAGGCAACCACCGATGTCTCTACGCACAATATAAGCAAAAAGGTCAACCTCGAAAAATAACCAAAAGGAGTCTGTGTCTTCCATTCCGATCCCTAACCGATTGTTTTCTTGGTCGTAGGTAGGTATTGTAGGACCTTCTATCTAACCAACAGATAAAAAGTGAAAAGGGTATATAATGCCATCAGATCGCACGATATAAGCGGCGTATTGACAGCTGCTGTGCTATTCTGTACGTTACCCGCGTGCGGCGAGTAACATTCTTTATTGGATTTATTTTACCTTAGCCAGTTGCTTAGCAATTTATTGACTCGGAATAAAAACGTAAGCCGTATATAAATATATCTTGTGACATTTACGCATTGTGTCGCAGAAGCCTATAATTGGTTTTGGTATTTGAATATCTGTTCTACAGCTGGTGTTAGAGGTATCTATAAAAACACGGTGGCCTTATTATCTGTACAAACGATTGCTTGTTTGTCACCTTTATAAAAATCATCAACCATCCCAACTGTTAAAGTAGCTTTGTTCCTAATTTTTGTTAATACCATGGTGGATCATGGTCAGTTGCCCGTTTTTTTATTCATAAAGAAAGCCTGTGCATTAATAGACTGATGATGATAAATTCACTGTAAATAACGGGGGGTGTTGGGCTATAACTTCATTCATAAAGGCTATTCGCTATACTCATTCTCCCAGAATCTGGGATGGGCAAACTTTTTCCTTATCGTGCCAATATTTACTATCATAAGCTATGGCGGGCTCCCCACAATCAAAACAGCTCAGTAACGAATGCCACTTACGCAGCCTTTTTTTGTGTCTTCAAAATGCCTTACGCATCCTTCAACCATTGGGGGAGCGAGAAGAAGGTATGTGGGACTCCTCCCTGTCCTCTTCAGCCAGCCCTGGAGCTCGCTGATGTGAACAGGGCCCTACCTATGCCCTGAACAGGGCCACTAAAAACCAGACAATACTCCTGCACCGCCACCCGACACGCACTATGAAGACCGCGGTCCCCCTAGTGCGTGCCGAGAGGGCGGGTGAGGTCGCGGAACCCGTCTCCGAATGGCCGCGCACCCGCCAGGTGCACTTACGCAGCCTGCATCTCACAGTTTAGCAGCAGGGTGAATACGCCCCTAAGGTTGCAAGAGATAGGTATCAGGTTCGGCAGCGGAGTGGTCCTTGTCGGAATATGTGAAAAAGAAATTACTTTTTGATGAGTACCTTTAATTTTTGCTTGATGGTCGCGGGCCGGATTTCAACTATTCGAGGGACGGAGATGGCCCAAGGGCCGTAGTTTGCCCATGTTTGGCTTAGATTATTTTTTTCATGAGCAAGGCCTGTTCCCTTGCACTGCAAACATTATCGTCCTAATGATGATAAAGAAGAAAAGAGCCCCAAAGAGTCCGAATTGTGCATCAAGGGCGGCTTTCTTCATAAACTTTTAAAGCACACATTCCCTTACAGTGTACATTCGCGCTTGAATTATTTACACATGGATACACCACAATCGTGCGGCGAGGTTAAAATTAAGGCTCTTGCAGATTTTCATTTATTAAAGGAGTAATTTTAACCTAATTGGACACGGTCTAACAACCATTGTAAGCTCCCGAGTTTGTAGTTACATTTTCATGTTTAATTTTCTTAAGACAAGATTTAGGTGTGTTGCCATGTGATTTATAACGTGCCTTTGTTATTGTAACCAGCTTAAGAGGATTTTAGATTTCATTACTGAACGTATTGCTTGCTGTTGTATATATAATACGAACGCTTTTTGGGAGAAAAATTTGAAGAAAATTATTAAAGGTTTTTTAGAATTTTTAGACATTTAACAGCTAAATCTGCACAATGCAGAATTTTTTCTAGTAAATATTTTCTTTAGAAAGTTATTATACCTTTTACGGACAGACTCAGATTTGTGAAATAAATTGAACGCTTTATAAGTCACTCTTATCTCATCTTACTATAAATTACAAAGAGACAGCGCCATCTATAATCTTAACTTAAATTTTATTAACGTTTCTGAGTTAGGATTACTTGATAGTTATTTATACAACTGTTGTATGATGAGGTGATTTTTGCATCCGCCATATCATGACCTACGCGAGTGTTTGCTTCACCCACGTACCTCCGTCGCGTCTTAAACCACTACAAACGCTGCAAAATCGTGTGTTGCGCACGTGCCACGGGTTGCCCGTGGTACGTGCGCAATATCGATTTGCATCGCCATCTAAAATAAGACTCCATCGCGAAGTATATTAAGGACGCCTCGAAACGTTACTTCGATAAAGCCGTGCATCATCCGAACCCCTTAGTAGTTAAAGCCTTTAGTTATCATACGTCCCTCCCGTCCTCCAATCGTAGGTCCCTCCGATTCCGTCGTCGTAGGCACGTCTTAGAGTACCCAAACGACGAAATTGCCCGCGCCAACGCGCCTCCGATTCCTCCCACACAGGCCACAAACACCAACACTACACAGCTAGCATACTTGCACACTACCTTAGCACTGACACTTGGCAAACACCGCACCCGTAGGATAATAGTGCGAAGACCTGGTCTACACACGACACGCTATACCAGGTACAGGCGACAACGGCTTACTGGAGCCGAGGTTCGAGTCTCAGAGACCCCCTTTAGTTGACTCGACCCCCTCAGGTTCGAGTGGTCTTGAGGCTCCAGACGGAGAGGAGACTCCCCCCGTGGGGAGATGCCATCCACCTGGAATACCTCTAGAGGCACTCGCCAATTCTCGGCTTGAGGACCCCTTAGGATCTCGCCGTCATTGGTCATTCAGAACATTGGTTGTTTTAATTATGGAAATAAGCTAACTGTTTCAGAATCTTATAGAATAAAACTTTATACATCATTCATCATCACCATCAGCTTAATAACGTCCCCACTGCTCAGGGGCTCAAGTCTTCCCTATGGATGAAATATGGAGATTAGGCCATGACCCACCATACAGGCCTAGTGCGGATTGGTGGGTGCTAACGACTGCAGATGCAGCCGGGACCAACGGCTTAACATGCCTTGCGAAACACGGAGGAAGCTCGAGATAGTTAGTTCTTGGTGACCCATCCAATGACCGACCACTGCGAAAGTTGCTTAACTTCAAAGATTGTAGCCGAACGCGCTAACACGAACATTGAGTTCCTCAAATTTTGTACATCGTATCGTAATTATAATAAAACAATCGGGAATTGACTGGAAGAGACAAAGGAATGCAGATTGTGCTAGCTGTAACATCTGCACTGATGTTAGTAGTTTCATAATAGTTTACGCTAATCAGTCTCCAAGGGACTACAATACTTCCAAGTCAAGAACAGAAAAATCGCGAACACATGTTATGTCCTTCCACTAATGACAAAGGAAAGTCGTAATAATATTAAACCGCTCTGAACTTCCGCAACCGAAACGTTGTGAATGACTTCAAAAAGTTATTAGGGCAGTAATAAAACTTTTAATCTGTGGCTTTTCTGGGCTTCGAAAGTATGCAAGTGTTTTATTGACATTAAATACTCATGAACTTCAATAAATATGTATATAAAAAACCTTATTACCAAAAAAAAAGATTGACATGCGTTTAAAACGAGAATAAGAAAAAATATCCTACAAAATTAGCTTAAACAAGGTTTGAAACCGCGTCCAACTTCTTTGGAGTAATTTAAGAATCAAATCAAAAATCTAACCGACAGCAAATTAAAATTATTGTATACAAAAGCTAATAATAACAAGTTAGAACCATTTGATGAAATAATGTTCTGATAAATAAAAGCAAACTCTGTGAAATCAAATCCTTATTTAACTATATTTATCCGTCTTATGTTAGTACCTGTAGTTTCCGTGATACATTGGAGAATTGTGGGTAATATAATTATTCTACCAATGGACAAGAAATCTGTAAAATTTGGTCACTAGGGGCGCTGTAATCGCTTGACCCAAAACTTCTATCAAATACATACCTATTACCTTATATTCATGTTAAGCTTTTTATTAAACAAATTACAAATGCCGCATTGTGCAGTTCTTGGTTGTTGTAAGAAAACTGCATGCTTACCGACTAAAATATAATTTTATATGTTTCTTTGAAAGGGGTGGTAAAACTGAGTTGCTGTTTACATCATGGTATGTATCTGCGGCAGGTAATCGCATCTGGATGACTTCTATTTGATCAGAAAAAACTGAACCAAAATTAAAATTGTGGTCTTAAGCCTCAAGACTGTAAAAAACCCAATGTTATACTTCCCATTTTAGCCCGAGGTAACCTAACTCTATAAGATGTCTGACTGATTCAAAAATAAGATAGATTTGACTAATGAGCCCGCTAAAAGTTACTGAGATCCATGAGTTAGTAAAATAATCATGGAAAATGCATCTATGTGCCGAGAATAAGCATTCTAGCATAATAATAGAAAGAGTACCTTTCTACTAGATCAGCTTTTCTGCCTTGCATAGATGCTCCTCTCCTTTTCAACTCTGTTTTCAGCTATATTACGGATTCAGGTGCATGTATTCACATGCTCACCATTTATTTAATATATTTAACAATGAAAAAACACAATCACAATTTGACAGCTGCAATATTCGGTTGTGGTTTGGGTCAAGCGTTTGCAGCGCCATCTATGTCGAGCTTTGCGTATACTTCTCCATTGACAGTAAGTACTTAACAAAACTTATAAAATAGGATCACTGGGATAGAGAAATCAATGGCAAAAAGAAAAAATACAGCTGACTGAGCTGCCTCAATAGAATTCAAAATGTACCCCAAGATATGACTCAATACGATAGTATGGACTAATTAAAGGAGCGTAATAAGAATTATAATTAACAAAGACATTTCAAAGTCGATTCAATATCTTTGGTGCTAAATGACAACCTCCGAGATTGAGCGGCGGATTGCTTTAATAATTGAGGTGTAAGTTGTTAGTGTGAAACTTTGCCGTCTCAACTTGATGGTTCTGACTTTTGAAAGAAACAACTGCAGGACCATAATATGCGAGTTGCTAAATTCCTAAAAAAAAATAAGAGAATAACTGTTTTAAGAATTTGAAATTTAGAATATGGCTTATCTCAATAACGAGTTTAAATAATCGAAATAAAATGACCTCCGTGGCCGAGTGGTATGAATGCCGGGTTTCAAGGTGTCGCCTACTCGTGAGGTACTGGGTCCAAATCTCGGTGGGGCAGATATTTGTGTGATGAATACGAGCATTTGTACTCCAGTCATGGATGTTAAATATGTATTATATAATTAAGTTATATATGAACCAGTGAATTATTATAACCATATAAACATGCATGACTTAGATACAAATGCTCGTATTCATCACACAAATATTTGCTGGATCGTCTGAGTCGGCGACACCTTGAAAATTGGCGTACATACCACTCGAGCCACAGAGGTCATCAAATGTCTATCTAGCAATCAGTCAAACGCATCGAGAAATTCTAGACATCAACAAGTTTAGTTATAAACGGTATGCGTAAACAAAGTTTATTGTTAGAGGGCCACTTTGCATAATTGTTCGTCGCATAACATTAAGATTCGAGTACCGATGTCTGGATCAACAAAGATTACCAAATAATTAAGATGGCGAGAGCTCGCAACAGCACTTAGTACGAAATGCTTCATAAAATGATCTTGTTATCGTGTACATTATCATTTGTGATCTGAATAAGTTTAAGGGCCACCAATATTGCTAAATCAAATTGTAGGAAGGCCAAAGGGGAAGATCTTCCTCCGAGCTGGGTGATGTTAGCTCGGGGGCCTCAGCCCGACTGATGTTGATCGGGCATCGTATATATGAAGAGTTAGCCTCCGAATTTCATTTGCGCGATGTAGGCTTCCATACTATAATGAGCGCAGTGCAGGTAACGCAATCTCTTGAGGATGGTGAGTAATGATTTCCTCCATCCGTTGTATATATGTGGGGCATATAAATGTCGCCGCTACAAAATTAAGGCTTTTTTAAAAGAGAGGTAGGACGGATTTCAGATTTTCCGCTCGATTTGAAACGCAGGTCTGGGGAAGTAACATGCACCTCACATAAGATCACAGTAAAATAACACTAACTTTTTATAATGTTGTGTTTCTGTCAATGAGGAAGGTTCTAGGGCTGTACGGGTTGGGGTTTAGGTCAGGATAGACAACGGTGCGATTGATATTTTTGGTATCCCAAGCGTCTATAATCTAAAGTAGCTGCTTACCATCAAGCAGGCCATACGCTTGTTTGCACCCTTTTGACATAAAAAGACAGGACTCGAACCCGCACCCTTCGCTAATTTTTCACGGCCATCAGGGCCGTGGTAGCATAATAGGTCAGTGCATTCGCCCAGATGCAGCGAAGGGTGCGGGTTTGAGTCCCGTCTGCTGCCTGGTTCGCGTGGAATTTTTTCTTTAGACCGCGGTGCGCGCTCGCTAGCGATGTACTTGGTAAAGAAGTGGTAAAAAGAAATCCTTTATATGAAACATCCAACAAAGAGTATCACAACCGCAAGGACAATGGCAAAATGTTTGCTGTAGGACTTTTTAGCGTGTATAGATTTCATCACCAGAAATGCAACGGGTTTATCAAATAATTGAACGATTGTCTAAGTCTGGAATTAAAAACTTATAATTATGTATTCAGTAATTATAATTAATCACATTTTTTATTGTGGCTTAGCGTCATGTCTTCTGATAAATCAAATTTTAAGTGATTTCAGTGATTAAATCAACCTCAAGTATGTTTTGTATCACTTCACGCTTAAACTAAGTATATTTAATTATCTTTCAGGAACATCGTGAAACATTGTTTTATTCAATATTATAGTGAAAGCATAATCAATAATCTCAACAATACAAATTGTTGAAGTACCTATCTAATGCTATAAATTGTATGTTCTATAAAAAAAAAAATGTAAATTCGGTCTATGTAATCTATGCTCTCGCTCTCTCTCTTTGGTCTCTGGTCTGCAAGTCACTGCGCTGCAAAACTGTAAGAATATAATTTATTTAATAAAATACCGTAGAAGGTTTAGATATTTTGTTTTATTACAACAGGTTATGGGCCCAGCCCGTAATCTGATTGTAAAAGTAGTATTAACAAAAGAAATAGTCGCCGATCATAAAACTGATACGACATAACCTCACCTGGAAACGTGGTTTCGGAAAAGAGCAAGATTGTTGGCGAAACAGTGTTATAATAAGAATATATACTAAGCAATGTCTACGAACAGTAATACAATGATGCTAATTGAAAAATTAATTGGGCGTGACAATTATAACACGTGGAAATTCTCCGTCCAGACGTATCTTCAGCACGAGGATTTATGGTGTTGTATTGAAAATGAAGCAATAGATCCGAAACTTGACCTAAAAGCTAAGTCAAAAATAATATTATTAGTCGACACAATAAACTACATTCATATTCAAGACGCGAAGACTGCTAAAGAAGTTTGGACAAACTTGCAAAAAGCTTTCGATGACAGAGGTTTAACTCGCCGTGTTGGATTATTAAAAGATTTAATCACAACCACATTAGAAAGTTGTCATAATATAGAAGACTACGTGAATAAAATTATGACCACAGCACATAAGTTGAGGAATATTTCTTTTGAAGTGAACGATGAGTGGCTTGGTACATTACTCTTGGCTGGTTTGCCTGAAAGCTACAAACCCATGATAATGGATTTGGAAAGCTCTGGAGTACCAATCACGGCTGATTCAGTGAAAACAAAACTTTTACAAGAGGTGAAATCTTCTGACTCGGTGGCACTGTATGCAAATAAAATTGACAGATCAAAACAGAGACCACAGAATATCAACAAGGGTCCACGTTGTTTCAAATGCAACAAATATGGTCACATCAGTAAACATTGCAGAACAAAAAAGAAGGATCACTCGGGAAACACTAAAGATTCAGGAAAAGAAACTGGATATGTTGCAGTTTTCTCAGCATCGTTCAGCAACATAAGCAATGATAGCTGGTTTGTAGATTCAGGTGCCTCCATGCACATGACCATGAAGAAGGACTGGTTATATGATGAATCAGCACCCCCAATCACAAGCATCCGTATTGCAAATGATAAAATGCTCAGTGTGAAAAGTTGTGGAAAAGTTGATCTGACTGTAACAAAGAAAAATGGAGAAACACAGAAAGTACAAGTTACTAATGTTTTATACATACCAGAGTTGGCGAGCAATCTTCTCTCAGTAAGTCAATTGATAGAACATGGGTGTTCCGTACAGTTCAATAAAGATGGCTGTAAAATACTCAATAGAGCTAAAGATGAAGTTGCCAATTGCAAATTAATTAACAACATGTACAGGCTTAATACTAAGAGTATTCCGGCATACATGTGTAAGACAAGTGAAAATGATCACTACTTATGGCATCAACGGATGGCACATCTGAACATGACAGACCTGTGCAAACTCACCAAATGTACAGAAGGGGTGATGTTAAGTGAACATAAGGTTAACATGGAGTGTGAATACTGTCATCAAGGAAAACAGTCAAGACTGCCGTTTCCAAGAAATGGTTCAAGAGCGAAGAAACCACTTGAACTTATTCACTCAGATGTTTGCGGGCCCTTGGAGGTGAAATCAGTTGGTGGAGCCAAATATTTCCTGACCTTCGTGGATGATTATACCAGGAAAGTATTTGTCTATTTTCTTAGTAATAAGTCTGAGGTCTTTAGTAAATTTAAACAATTTAAAGTACTAGTCGAAAACCAACTTGAGTTAAAAATAAAATGTATTAGAACTGATAATGGTAAAGAGTATCTTAGTAGTGAGTTTATTAATTATCTTCAAAATTCAGGCATTATACATGAAACTTCTAATCCATATACTCCACAACAGAATGGTCTTGCGGAACGCATGAACCGGACCCTGATGGAAAGAGCTCGTTGTATGTTAATCAATGCTGGTTTACAGAAACACTATTGGGCAGAGGCAGTAGCAACTGCAGCTCATCTCACAAACAGAAGTCCAACAAGGTCAATATCATATGTGACACCTGAGGAGTTGTGGTCCGGGAAGAAGCCAAATTTGAAGTACATCAGGATCTTTGGATGTGAGGCAATGGTACACACACCGGATTCAAAACGTCAAAAACTGGATCCTAAGGCGAGTAAAATGATTTTTATAGGTTACTCTGATACAACAAAAGGCTATCGACTGTTAGATATTAAAACAAGAAAAATAATTATTAGTAGAGATGTTGTATTTTTTGAAAATTCTATAAATAGAAAATTTTCTGTAGTTCCATTGACAGAAAATATTAAAAATGAAACCAATGAACATTTAAGTGAAAGTTTAGAATCAAAAAGCTCAGAATCTCTGGATAGTCAGAAACCAAATGAACTGAATATGTCTACTCAAAGCTTATCTGATGATGAATCCTTCTATTCAGATGATAGTTCACTCTATATACCTGAAAAAAATTGTTCTGAATTTAAAACTAGTAATATAACCACTAGATCTAAAAGTAGGCAATTAAAACAAGAAACTAATACTTACCTTTGTCAAGGTGGAGAGCAACTGGATGACACACCAAAGACTTATCAAGAAGCAATCTTATCTTCCGATAAAGATAAGTGGAGTAAGTCAATACAAGAGGAGTTGAAAGCACATAAAGTAAATGAAACATGGGAGTTGGTGAAGAAGCCGGAGAGAGTAAAGCTGATTGGATGTAAGTGGGTTTTCCGTATTAAAGATGATATAACAGGTCCACTTTACAAATCAAGACTCTGTGCTATGGGGTGCTCACAGAGGCATCAACTTGATTATACAGAGACTTTCTCACCAACTGTTAGATACGACTCAATAAGAGTAATGCTTTCAAAAGTGTGTCAGGATAATCTGAATATGATACAGTTTGATGTCAAAACTGCATTTCTTTATGGAAATATAACAGAAAATTTGTATATGACTCCACCAGAAGGTATAAACAGTCCTGAAGGCTATGTATGTAAACTTAAAAAGTCCTTATATGGTTTAAAACAAGCACCAAGGTGCTGGAACAATAAGTTTGATTCAGTATTAAAGACATTTGGTTTCACTAATAGTCATTCTGATCAGTGTGTGTACATTGGCGAGTTAAATGGAACAAAAGTATATCTGATCCTGTATGTCGATGACGGATTATTAATCTCAAAAGAACAATCAGTATTAAATAATGTAATTAATGTTTTAAAGAAAAATTTTGAAATAAAATTGTGTCAACTTAAGAATTTTGTTGGACTTCAAATAGACAGAGGAGATAACTACATATTTTTACATCAATCAAGATATATAGAGAATTTATTAATTAAGTTTAACATGACCAATGCTAAAGGAAACAGCATACCAGTAGACCCACATACTAAGCTGGAAAAGAGTAAATCAAAGATGGATAGAAAAATACCTTATAGAGAAGCAGTTGGATCTTTGATGCATTTAGCAATAGTCAGTCGACCTGACATTATGTATGCTGTTAGCCTGATGAGTCGCTTCCTTGATTCTTATGATGAGAGTCATTGGAATGCTGTCAAAAGGATTATTAAGTATCTAAAGGACACGAAAAATTATGGTCTTTACTACACTCCTAAAAAGGAAAATGTAGTTGAATGTTTCAGTGATGCAGACTATGCAAATGATATTGACACAAGAAGGTCAATGACGGGGTATGTGTTTTTAAAGAATGGTGCAGTTATAACCTGGGCTAGTCAGCGTCAACAAAGTGTGGCACTGTCAACCACTGAAGCAGAATTTATGGCTGCATGTAGTGCAACTAAAGAAGTAATTTGGTTGAAAAGGCTTTTGTTAGACTTAGATGAATATAAACAAAATTCAATTTGTATTAATATAGATAATCAAAGTGCCATTTCTGTTATTAAAAATGTTAGCTATCACAAACGTTGTAAACACATTGATATTAAATATAAATTTGTCAAAGAAAAGTATGAAGAAAAAGTAATTGATTTGAATTATATATGTACTAGTGAGCAAAGTGCTGATATGTTTACAAAGGCACTACCGAAAAGTAAATTTCAGTATCTGAGAAATAAAATTGGAATTTGTAAACTGTAACTATAAATTTTTATGCAGAATAATATGTATACAAACAGTGTCACTTTGAATATAATAATACTATCTTTATGTATTGTTAAATTGTGTTAAGTAAGTTTCAGTACTTAGAGGTTGATACATTGTATACTTAGTTGGATAGCATATGTTGTCAATATTTAGATGAATATGTACCCATTTCTTATGTTTAATGTTAAAATAGAGAACGTAACAATTTGGTGAGAGTGTTGAAGTACCTATCTAATGCTATAAATTGTATGTTCTATAAAAAAAAAAAAAATGGTTGCCTGTAAAGTCGGTTTTACGGGCGAAGATTTTACGTGACAACGTCTTTTTCTCGGTAGAATATTTATTGATATGAATATAATTAAATTGCACAATAGGAACAAGGAATTGAATGAAAATAAGAATTGCACAAATTTTAACTATAGAAATATATTTTGTTTACTAAAACATTGTACATGTAAACTTAAACTTAACACGAGAGACTCATCGTAACGTTACCGAGCGTTACACTTTTTCATAAGTGACTCCCAGCCGCAACCTAATTTAAGACGTTGTCACGTCAAAAAAATGTAAATTCGGTCTATGTAATCTATGCTCTCGCTCTCTCTCTTTGGTCTCTGGTCTGCAAGTCACTGCGCTGCAAAACTGTAAGAAAATAATTTATTTAATAAAACACCATAGAAGGTTTAGATATTTTGTTTTATTACAACACAAATAAATAAATCAATCGGATATAAAGGGATGGCCAAAGTGTTCCTATTTAGAAGTCTGCTCTTCTTCCTAAACTTCATGTTTATTACAATACAACGTTATCTTAGAATATTGCTTCCATTCCTCACTAAATTATTTTCATAATACGGGGACAAAATACCTTCACAGACAAAAGTCCGTCTTCTGCGCTGGCTACAAAAATGTCGGAAAAATCAAGATTATTCTTTTGCATGAAAATTAATTTTCATTTAAATTAAGTTTGATATTCCGCCGTCTTCCACAATTGATAGCTCACGTCATGCATTGGCATAAACAGTAACAACAATAAATAGGTATTTTAAATATAAATCTAAAGGTAAAAGCCGGTAAAGTGCGTGTCGTGCCACGCACAGTGTAGCGTTCCGTAGTTGCTCGTCGTCACCACAATATATTTTGAAAAGAGTTTATATTTTAATCAATTACTTCGTCTAAGTCAATGGTCAATGAAAAAATAGTCTTAAGATCCCTTAAGTAATTTAAAAGGACCTATGACGATACCCCACACGATAGGGTAGACGATGAAAAAATAAAATCATCTCCAGGTTACATGTAGGGGAGCTACCCTAAAAAATAAGGGCCATGTCGGCTACCTAAAACTTACTTAAATCTAAGGATACTGTAATTTAAGTAAAATACTCGAATCACGACGAAATCAGACGCATTTTGGACCTGCTAATAATAATTTGATATAGGAGACGATGGATATAATTACAATATTGTGTCAATATCATAGTTTTTAATGTAATTTCCTTTCAGAATGACATAAATTTTATACCATTTGGTTTATGCTTTCAAAAATATGGAACCATTTCTAATTTCCCAAGAAATCTTAAGGTACTGAGTAATTAAGAGCAAGGTTGTATTTGGAGAACATTGGGCAAAGGCATGGCAACCAATTAAACCCATTTAAAATTTCGCGGACGCTATTGAAGTACTCAAACGTTATTGAATTTTCATTTTCTAATTACCTATTATCCAATTTAGCCTTTTTTGTCTGTCTTATATTTTTTTTTATGTCGAATGTAAAATCGTTAATTTAATTAAGCTTATAATTTAAAGAGAAGAAGAAGACCCGAGAATCCTGGAGAAAATGATACAGGAATTATCCAAAGAGAGACTAACAGTTGAACTAAAGATGAACCCTGATAAAACTAAACTTCTAACCAACTCATCTAAAATTGCTATTCAAGTCGACAATCTCGCTTTGGAGTATGTGCAAGAATATATCTATCTTAGTCAAATTATTTCAGTCAGAGATCGAACTTCTAAAGAAGTCAACTCACGGATAGCCAATGGATGGAAGAAATATTGGAGTTTGAAGGAGATAACCAAAGCTAGAGACCTAAGCATATCACTGAAAAGAAAAGTATTTAATACCTGTATCCTGCCATGCCTGACATATGGATGCGAAACTTGGTCACTAACAAAACAACACCGAGATAAGTTTGAATACTGTCAAAGAGCTATTGAGAGGAGTATTTTAGGAATAACAAAGAAAGATAGATGGAAAAACGAAGACCTCAGACGGAAGACCAAAGTAACTGACATCGTGACCCGAATAAACCAACAAAAATGGAGATGAACAGGCCACATGATACGTAACCAACCAGAAAAATGGAGTAAAATTGTTACCAATTGGAACCCTGAGATGGAAAAAGAAGCAGGGGACGGGAAGTTGCTATATGGGCAGACGAGATTAGACAGACGGTGGGAGTTTATTGGAGAAGCAGCATTTCTCTAAAGATTCAAGCATCGGCTGGACATCCTGTAGAGGCTGGGGGAGGCCTTGTGTTACTGACACGCTACATTTACCATTAAAGAAAAAAAAAATATTTTCAAACAAATTTTGTAAACTGGTAGCTTTTTTTATTTTTATTATAATTTAAAGAGAACCAGATTCATCGACTATTAGGCAGTACGAAGTTCGCCGGGTAAGCTAGTTATGTGATAAATTAAGTAATCAGTAAAAAGTGGTACTTTGACTAAAGGCCCTGAGAAGTTTCGAATTTGATTTATGGAAGTTGTCGATCGCAATGCCAGCCAAACAGCTAGATTCCCGATTCTCTTAATATTTTTTTCACTTTTAAGTGATTTATGTGTAAAAACAGAATGATTAATGGTTCTATCGACGTATGCTTGCCATTTCCCATTTTTATCAATCTAAATATGCTATTTGTCGTTTGAATAAAAACTTAGGCATATTGTGTTCAGAATAAATATATATCTTATTAAACCCACTGTTCAGTTAATTTCTTTTTGACTTACACAACTGGTATTATTTTTATTATATTTAAAATATTATAGTTTATGAAATTTTGTCTTTTTGTGGTAATTTGCTCCTGCTGCCATTGCTAATGAAAAGTATGAAGACATATTTTTGCAATATATGTATTTCATTCTTCTTCTTCTTCTTAGTCGGGCACTCTTGTCAGAATGGTCGTGGTTGCACTGACGAGGTACATGGTGGAGTGTTCTTTGGGTCGCTATCAATTCCGAGGGTAGCTCTCCTGGCGATGTGCTTCCATTTCTGACGGTTCGGGGCGTCGCGAGTACACTGGACCATGGTGGATTCAGTAGCCTTTGTGATGGCGTCTATCCGGCGGGTTGGTGATCGACCGCGTGTTCTCTTGCCTTCCACCTGGCCTTGAACCACCAGCCTTTCCATCGAATTCGCATTTCTAGAGATGTGACCAAAGAACTTCAGTATGTATTTTATAGATTTACATTAACATCCAAAGTGACATCGTTATTTTTATTTTATATATAAAGTAGTTAAAAGTTTATATTCGTAAAAATTCTGATCTTGTTTGACAGTTCTTTTTTTCAATTAAACGCGAACTGATTATTTCTTTTTTACTTGAATTTCTGCTAATGACAGGCAGATTTTTTAAAATTGTTTATCAAATAAACAAATACCGTTTACAATCCATTATCTCACTGAAGGTGCGTAATAAATTCAATTTCATCGCATAAACGTGTACGTGTGAAAATCATTTTATGGAAATCAAGGAAATATATTTTTCATAACAAACTTATTTTGGTTATGCGTGTGTTTTCTTAATTTCCTTTGAGTTGCAAATTGCGTTTGCACAAAACACACTGGTTATCATTTTATTTGATTTGAAACTGTATAAATGTAATCAATATAAGCTCCAGATTTGTGATTTTTTTATTAATTCTTAAGGTTTGAGGAGCTCGATGGCGCGGGTGGTTAGCGCGAACGGCTGCGATCGTTGAAGTTAAGCAACTTTCGCAGTGATTGGTCATTGGATGGGTGACCAAAAATTTTCTATCTCGAGTTCCTCCGTGCTTCGGAAGGCATGTTAAGCCGTAGATCCCGGCTGCATCTGCAGTCGTTAGCACCCGCCAATCCACACTGGGCCCGCGTGGTGGGTCATGGTCCAATCTACCCATAGGGCAGGCCTGTGCCTCATCAGTGGGGAGATTAATAGGCTGATGATGATGATGAAGGTTCTCATACTTTAATTCTCTTGCTAACCCCCCACGAAAAAAGGGGGGTGTTATTTATTTATTTATTTATTTATTTATCTTTAACAAAGTTTCTACAGCGGTTTTTGTGAAATTTAATACAATAAAATATAGATATAATCTTAAAGCCAATTACAGAAACTCATTACGTACACATTAGATATTAACGGCGTTATTATATGTCAGTAATTATTACACTTAAATTAATTTAATATTAAAAATTGCATAAAAATCATATAATCCATTAACATAAAAATAAAATAAAATTAAGATTGGACATAAACATAACAAAAAGACAAAAAAGAAGAAAATCAAACACTGAATATCCATATAAAAAGGTTTTCAAGAGTTTGTCACATGATAACCTTATGAAGTGTGAGTGGGTGTGTGTGCGCGTATGTATGTGTGTTTGTGTGTGTGTGTGTGTGTGTGTGTCCATGCAGCTGCAATGCTATGCCTGGTAACGAGATGGCGGACGCCGCAACCCGGGCACTACATCATTCAAGTAAGTACTTCAGTGTGAGTGCTTGTAATTGTAGGCCTACATGGCGCTAAGAATAAAATTAAATAAATAAATTAAATTGAAATTGAAACAAAACAAATGTCAGGGAAAATTATTTAAGCCGTAAAATGCAGTGCAGTCATTTTTCATATTATTGAGAATACGAATTGATAATTATAAATAAAAATTCAAATAAATTGTATGAATAATAATAATAAAATAAATAATAACAAAAGCTTATTTGGGTCTTGCGGTTATAATTTCAAATAATGTCGTTTTAAAAGCAGCTCTCGACAAAGAGAACAGGTCGATATCAGAGAAGTACTTGTTGTACGTTTTTGGCAACCTTACCGTCATATCGTTAGCCTCGTAATTTGTACGCACAGATGGTACATGAAAAAGTTGCGTGTGGCGTGTTCTTTTTGTAGGAGCCTTTAAGGAAACTATTCTATTTATCAACTCGGTGCAGTCCAGTACTCCAGAACATACATCGAACAAAGTCATCATGTCCCGCATGCGTCGCCTGTCACCAAGAGTAATGAGACCGTATATGCTACATGACTCCCCATAACCATTGGATTCATTTTTGACTCTAAAGTTTAAATATTTTACGAATTTCATTTGTATTCGTTCAATGGCGTGTTCGTGTGTTATGTACTGTGAATTCCACACGGTGCTACAGTACTCAAGAGTACTTTGAACATAAGCATAATATAATACTTTCATGCAAGCAGCGTCCTTGAAATCTTTCGTAACTCTGAAAATAAATCCTAAATTTTTATAAGCCCTGGTGGTTATATCGTTAAAATGATCGGCGAATGTTAATTTTGAATCCAAAGTTACCCCTAGATCTCTCACAACATTCACTTGAGTCACTACTTCATTATTAAGTTTGTAATTGCACAGAACAGGATTTTTGCGTCTTGTAAACATAATATGCACGCATTTTGCCGTATTAACTGTTATCCTATTTCTTATGTAATACTCTGAAAGTCGGTCCAGATCTTCTTGCAATTTCAAACAGTCATCATATGATTCAACTTTCATATAGATTTTTGTATCATCAGCGTAGAGCAAGAACTTAGCATGCTTAAAACATGAAGACATATCGCTTATATACGCTATATAGAATAGAGAACCGAGTAACGAGCCCTGCGGCACGCCTGACGTTATATTGACATAGTCAGAGCGAATCCCGCCGATCACAACAGCCTGTTTACGATTAGATATGTAAGATTTTATCCACCTGTACAAATCCCAAAGTTATAAGTTTGACGTGTCTGTATGTCTATGTATCGGTGTGTGTTTTCTGTAGTAACATAGCTAATAAACGAATGAAGCGATTATTTATAAACTAGGAATATTCTAGTTTGGGTTGGTTACCAAGTGCTTTGTTCATAATAATTCAAATGCCATTTGTAATTCAATGAACAGAGACAAAACATAGAGTAACTAATCCAAGATTATCGTGTGTGGCGTGTGTATATTTTGTGTGTGTGTGTATAAACTGTAAATTATATGTGTATGTATATATTTATGTATATACTAGCTGACCCAGCGAACTTCGTACCGCCCTAAAAAAATAGGGGTTGTCCAGCGGACAAAATTGTGAATCTAAACCATTCTCAGATCCCCTTGAACACACACAAAAAATTTCATCAAAATCGGTCCAGTCGTTTAAGAGAAGTTCAGTGACATACACACTCACAGAAGAATTATATATATAAAGATATATACATACACAGTAGATAGGTACACGTATATAATTTACGTAAATATAATAGGCAACAAATAGTCATGCCATACGCATGCCATTTTATATAAATATTTTCCGTTTTTTTAATGTACCTATTTTAAATAGAGTGAGATAAGTACAAAAATAATTATGTAACGTCCACGAGAGCTACTGCCGACAAACTGTTGCACAGTTTGGCAGAATAGAAGTAAGTGTTGTACTTACATTTCATAAAAAAAAATATAATATAAAAAAAAATTTGGCAATCAAACCCAGCAATCTGTAAAACGTCAAAGTTTTGTATTGTTACGGATTTGTTTGTTGTTGTGATTTCTTGCGGTTTTTTGTATTTAATCATGTCTAAAAGGGGTAAAACCTTACATATACGGTAGAAAAGAACTACAGCGCCCTCCAATCTAAATCCCATTCTCTTTCCGCACAGACTCTAGCGTTTATTTTAGATAGGTGCTAACTTAGGTGTAAGCACTAAGACTTCAAGCTTAGTGATCACACCTACTTCTGAAGCCGTAATAATAAATGTATAATAACTGATCTACCTTGTATCGCAGAAGTTTTAATTTCACAATATTATTATGCATAATATTAGATGGCATCAACTTCATTTCGCCGAAAATCGTTTGGCATTCACTCATTTAGCAGACATTCAAACGCATAATTTTGTAAACCAGAATAATTTTAGGCACACATTTAATATCCTTAATAATTAAAGAGCAGAACCATTACTAAGCAGAAAGTCATAATCGTCTTTTGGTATACAAATATTTATCTCTTCATCATCATCATCATCAGCCTATTAATGTCCCCACTGCTGGGACACAGGCCTTCGATATGGATGAAATAGGGAGATTGGACAATGACCAACTACGCGGGCCCAGTGCGAATTGGCGGGTGGGTCCTAACGACTGCAGATGCAGCCGGGATCAACGGCTTAACGTGCCTTCCGAAGCACGGAGGAGCTCGTGATAGTAAGTTTTTGGTCACCCATCCAATGACCGACCACTGCGAAAGCTACTTAACCTCAACGATCGCAGCCGAAGGCGCTAACAACTTGCGCCATCGAGCTCCTTATTTTGGTATATTTAACTTTGTTTTTAACTTTTGTTTTATTTAAATTATAATAGCTGACCCGGTGAACTTCATACCGCCTTACATTAAATGTAAATTTTTGTTATATTTAATTAAATTAAAAAGGATTTCAATTCTAATTAGTTCAACAGGAGCGAAAATAAGTGTCTCATGCGGCAAAATATTTTCCTTCCTTCCTTCCTGGTGGAGTTCCGGAACTGGAACTTTATTCACCAACAGAAATATAACGTAACCAAAAGGTAGTGCTAACGAGTAATAGACGAAATACTTATGTATACTAGCGAGTCTTAGACCCATATTATTATACCCACTTACACACATGCATACACAAACACACACACGCGCGCACACACACACGCGCGCACACACACACACATACACACACCTGTTAATGCTAAACCTAGGTACTTTTTTAATATTATTATTATTGTAGCTTTACAGTACACTAGCTGACCCAGCGAACTTCGTACCGCCCTAAAAAAATAGGGGTTGTCCAGCGGACAATATTGTGAATCTAAACCATTCTCAGATCCCCTTGAACACACACAAAAAATTTCATCAAAATCGGTCCAGTCGTTTAAGAGAAGTTCAGTGACATACACACTCACAGAAGCATTATATATATAAAGATATGCAAACCGCAACTACAATACTTTGCAAACTTAACAATAGTGGGGAGAGCACTGTCTTCTGGTCCTCATGGTTACCTTTTCCAGAAGGTTCAGATTATCATGTACCAAAATATAAAGTGGATCCAATAAATTATCTACTATATAAAAATAAGTCGGGTTTTCCTTCCTGACGCTATAACTCCAGAATGCACGAACCGATTTCCACGGTTTTGCATTCGTTGGAAAGGCCTCGGACTCCGTGAGGTTTATAGCAAAGAAAATTCAGGAAATCTACTATATAAAAATAAGTCGGGTTTTCCTTCCTGACGCTATAACTCCAGAATGCACGAACCGATTTCCACGGTTTTGCATTCGTTGGAAAGGTCTCGGGCTCCGTGAGGTTTATAGCAAAGAAATATCAGGAAAAATTTCAAAAAAAAAAAATCTTCTTTTAATCACCAAACGAAATGTTACATAAAACGAAGCCATCTGATGGCGAAACGGAGTTCGCCTGGTTTGCTAGTTATTAATATAATTTTAATTTTTTAAGCATGTAACTGCTTGATGTTGAAATGTAAAGAAAATATAACTAGAAAAAAATCCACGCGGACCAGGCAGCAGACGGGACTCGAACCCACACCTTTCGCTATCCGGGCAAATGCACTGACCAATTATGCTACTGTGGCCCTGACAGCCTCGCCGAAATTCCTCTAGCCATTCTTAAGCTGCAAGGCAGCGCCATCTCTTCGCATTGTAGGTAACCCACAATTTTTATTATTAAATTTCAATATTAATAGGAAAATCTCAACTGAGCGCTCTTGAGTACATTCTTGCGATGCAGTTGTGTATGAAAACAGCATCTCAAGATTTTGCTCTCAGAGTTAAGAGTGTTCTATTACGTATTACGCATTAGTATACTGACAAACCTCTCTGGCTCTAAACGAATTTTAATCCGACAAAACAAAACATATGTCATTAAGGAATAAATTACTACTGTGGTGATGAGAGTAATTCAGAATCCGTTTCAGAGATTGCTTTCTACAAACAATATCTATAATACCTATATATGCATGGATAAAATTTCCTCAATATCTGCGATTCTTTGCCATCTCCGCAAGAAATATCTACATAATGTAAATTCAAAATCAGTATGTGTTCAAAATTAGCTCGACAAAGCAGTCATACAAAACAGAATATGAACATATTGACTGAGAATTGTATTCATAAAACCTGTATCTTAAATGTTTTTTACCTTTTAGAACAGAGCAAGCTATGAAACTTCGTGGAAATAAAAAGAACAAAGAATCGGTTTTCGTTCACCACAATTCCTTTGTATCGGATAGTGTTTGTACCGAGTGATGGATGTATCAATATTAAACACTCAATACAGCTACAACAAGATTTCGACAAAGCAAATTTACCCGTTCAATAGGATTCGTTTGGATTTACTCTGCTCGGGCAACATACTCTCTTGTCTTATCTGAATAAATAAATTCTCATGAACTTATTTCGTTTCGTGGGTACTCAATTTTTGTATCCGCCGAGTGATGAATAATATGAAAACTGAATATAGGTCTCTATCGACTACACCGTTTCATACTATGAACGTGCTAGGACCGTATCAAACACGGAAACTGACACTAAACGGCTTGCTATGCCCACTGAAACGGATCGACGGCGTATAATGCCCGTATGCAACCCGTATGTTGCCTTTGCGTAATTTGTATGACGTCTTCACCAAAATCGATAAGAAGCCGTTTCATTCTTACATGTGTATCGGTAATGAATAGACGTCTGCGGAGTGCTATCAAGTTTTAAATAGAATAGGTATGGCTATTAAAACATTAACTTAGACAACTGGCAATGATTGCCATAATATTGGATGAGGAAGAAGAATAGAAAGGCAAATAAAGGCAAAATAATAAACATTTGTAGATAACTTTATTTCTAAATATTTTTCTTATCTATTGCAACTGAAAGATAAGTTAAAAGACTGTCACTGTTGATTCCGAAAACAACAAAAACTATGTTGATCCTTGTGAAACATTCTTCTTTAATATTGAGTTTACCACTTGCTCTAATATTGTTCAAGAAACTAGCGAGATGTTCTCCGATGTGTATCTTAAAATGTATTCATCTAGCAGTAACATGATTTAATCAAAATATAATAATACATTTCCTTTTCGATCCAAGAAATATATTTGACATTTTCCGGACGACTTACAAATGAAACAAACGCGTACAAAGAATTTGAATTGTAATCCACGACCTTTTGAAACTGATAACTCGTCAGATACAAACCCCTTATGACAGACAACTTCAAAGTTCCGCACGAATGTATTTGCATAAACGCACCTCCAAATAACAAATACAATTACACAGTCGGCTTAGCTGTGTGTTATCGTTACGCTGGCATATTCACTTGTTAACAAACTTTTGGAATTAGATACGGGAACACACGCGCACCGGTTACTTTTGACTTTTAAGCGCACACAATTTTGCACAAACAGAGTTGTTAACGAACTTGAGAATGGTTGAAGAAGGCGTGACGAATTATGTGGCTCGCATGATTGTTTATGCGAACAACTTCGTGAGAGTGTTTTAGCTACAATGCATAAATAAAGTTAACGAGAAACGAGTTACTGACTTTGAAATGAAAATTCTAATTGACGATAAAGATAAAATTGACAGTTACAAGTACAATTGTAATATCATGTATCAGATAACATAGAACATTCAAGTCATTGCTTCAATTTAATTATTATTAGAAGTTATTGACGTTCGAGTAAAAATAAACATGAAGTATTTCTAAAGAAATTTGAATGTATACGAATGTATATCTAATACATTCGTGTGGTGTTCATATTGGTAATTCGATTGATCAACGAAATTGCTCCACAGAAAGGAGGTTTTCGTTTTGGACAAGCCGATCCAACTCCACACAGGCTATTAGATCGTTCGTTCAATCTAGCGGCTCACTAGATATTAATGTTCCTTAAATTTAATTTGTTAATTTATTTAAATGAATGGGCAATCATGGATTGCATTTTCTCGGCTGAACGAAATACTTATCTGATGCTTATTGGAGTTAAACTTCTTTATGAAATTTTATTCTTATAAAAGAAATGAACTAATACACAAAGACGTGTAAATACTATAAGAATAACAAAATAAAAGGTTTCAAAATAACGTAGTAAAGATTTGAAAATCAAAACTTTTTAAGTAAACAATTGCGTTTAAAATTCCATCTACGAAATTGAACCTAAAATTATTCTAGTTAACGTTTTAGTTTCATACTGTTTCCGCAGACTTAGAAATAATACAATTCAATGTAACACAGGTTGAATCCCACAAATGACTCCTAAGGGATCGGGATTTTATTACTTCTGAAGATTCCATCCAGTGAACCGCCTAGCAATTAACCGGAATCGCTAATTGGAAGGGAGGTCCCTTCTGCCGTAACCCGTGGAATTTCTTCGTAAATTTAACAAGTTAAATGCATACCTGGTTTTGTATCAAAGTCTGAAGAATGGACATTGTAATAACTGGAAGGATGTAATTGAAATGATTGTGGATTTTACATTTCATCCAATTTGAGCTGGCATTAAAATATTAAACTTTGTTTAACTATGGCGCTGCGTCTTGTTGTTTGACAAAAAGCTAATTGTACGATGCCGTTCTGCGAAACCGCAGACTACAAAAGACAGATAAAAAATGCTAAGTTTGAGCAAGTTTGTTAGATCATCATGAACTTTCTGTTGCGTAGGTTCTCTTTTGTCTTTTTTTTTCTTTTGCATGTATTATTTCCCTTTAAAACTTATAGTTTCATCTATTTGTAAACTCATTTCTTTGTCTGTTATTTTAAAATGTTGGCAATTACCAACTTTATTCATGCATTGAAGCCAAAGTATGTGTTAAATTATCTTTTATCATTTATTTTCCCTGAAGTTCTATAGTCTAAGTCACTACAATGAAAATTAAAATATCTTATTTTTCTGCGTAATATAGTACTAGCTTTGCCCCGCGGTGTTACCCGCGGTTTATTAGGGATATTTTCGCGCAGTAAAACGTAGTCTATGTGTTAACACAGGGTGTCAGCTAACTCCATACCAAATTTAATTGAAATCACTCCAGCCGTTTAGACGTGAAGAAGTAACAAACATACACACTCACAAACTTTCGACTTTATAATATTAGTGTGATATGTTTAATACAATTGTAAGGATTTACTTATACACCAAAAACTGAATACTCTCCAAAATGGATTGTAGTTAACATCATCATTACCTTCGTTACAGATGCTTGGCCTCCCTGACCAAGTGATGAACACACATACAATTCGTTTTTTCAAGGTAGAGCTTAGCCCAAAATTCCTCGAGAGTGACTTTTTGATTCGCAATCCCTTACGTTCAAAAAATATAATTTTCGCAATAATAAATTACTAAGGTTTGACGTAGGGTCTGACATTATCTAAATAAAATATTGCGAACAGCTACAGAATACGAGTAACATGCTGTCTATAATATAAAGTCCTATTTTGAACCCGAGCCAATTGTATTGCTCCAACATGTTTCCTAGTCGCAAAGAATGAAATATGGCAGTAACGAAATACATTGAGCGGAAATGATAAGTGCAAGAAATAGTTCCGTTAGCTATTATTCAAGGGAAAATCTGACAAATGCATTTTGGCATAAGCTCAAAAAATTCTTGTTTCATAAACGGATCTGTAGTAATTCTTGATTTTTATGATAGAAATGAAGAAACCTCTAATCATTTCTCATGAGGTGATGTCGCAAGTACCAATTGATTCCTGACCCGTTGCCTGATAATTCGCAATTGTTTTTTTCGCTCGTTTTTATCCACGGCTTAAAAAAATGTCCTAAACCAACCGTAGAGAAAAATATACGGGTATTTCAAAAGAGGTGTATTACGCTTCCTATTTGAACAAAGATATTTTGAATTTTCGCTTAAAAATTACAAAACAGACAAGTTCTCTAATAAAGAGATTGCGTGACTGCACTAAGGACCTCTTAATTAGAAGGAAATTGTACTAAACTATTTCAAATATCTTTGAAATATGACCTTTGTTTACAATGCAATGCTAACTTATAGATAAAATTGGAAAACCTATTAGTTTTAATTTTGAAATCACTTTTAAAATCGTAAATGTCAACAGAAAATCTTTTGATTTATAACATTAGTATCGTAACATTAGTAAAGAAATCGTTAGCCTATGGGAAAATAGTGTATTTGTGTATTATGTATGTGTGTGTATGTAATTATTTATATAAATAAAATAAGAATTTTTTGTTATTATATTATCTTATAGTTAATTAATTGAATAGTAGATTTTTTATGTTAACATTGAGGCGGCAAAATCTTTAACGTCAAATGATTTTGATTTTTTATGATTGTTCATAAATAGCAAGTTTGTTTCCAGTGATCCAGAATGTATCTTATTGTTTCATAATCGTTGGAAGAAAAAAGCTTATTGTAGTCAGGAATTAGTACATTAATGGCTGCACACTAAGATTCTGACACAAAAAATATCCATTAATCTTAAAGAGACCATTAAGCAAACTGCTATACCATTGGCTCAATTACTTTTGGTCGTAAGATCGTATTCGGGTGCACGGCAGACATTGCTCGAATTCGGGCACCCGAAGCAATAGTAACATTGGAATATGAGCTGGAAGCCGGTGTCGGGTAACCAAAACGAAAACTACCCGAATACCTTAGATTAATACAGAAAGGGTAGATACGGTACGCTCATACTTGCATCAAACAAAAACTGATCCCACGGCAGCGCGAACGGGACGGCGAGATCCGCGTCACTGCATTACCGACCCGAGCGAAACAGCATGTTAAGTTTCAACGGCAGCGCAAACGAGACGGCGAGATCCGCGTCAGTGCATTACCGACCAATCAGGCGACCAGTACTCGACGTCACTACCGAATAAGATTCAAAACAAACAACATTTTTTATGAAAAAAAATATTTTATAGTACTTACGAATGAAAAGTGATGCCGTGGGTTTTATTTTTAGTTATTGAGCTATTTAAGCACTTTTTAAAAACACACTTAGGGATTGTTTTATCATATAAACACAAAATATTAGCAATATTTCTTTTTGGCGTTCACATGTACGTCGTTTGCATGTCAAGTTGTGACTAAAGCGATTAGGGTCGTGGACCACAATTGGTGCGGATCACTTTTGGTGAGGCTAGTGCCGTATCTACCCTTTTTGTTTTAATCTAAGCCGAATACGGGCGTACTCGACTTCGATCATATACACTTAGTCGTTTACCCAAATTCCATTGGCAACCTTATTCGGGCTAGCGACTTAGTGTAATGGCGCCATAAGTTATTTTATTTGAATGTAATAAAAAACCTGATCTGAAACTTATCCGTGTGCAGACATGGATAAATATTGAGTCACAAATTATTTCTCAACAAAAAATCAACTTTCCAGTCTAAATTATGTATATTGAACAGATAGACTACGTATTCGTTCACAGACTAAAACTTTTTGCTCCTAGCAAACTGTGACATTTAGAAATGTTAGTTAGAAACTTGGCGGAGTTTTTAGGGTACAATGGAAATATAAATTAAATGTACGCATTACGCGTACGAGTGCTTGTACTGTTATCGACCTTCTAAGCTCATTAAATATAACTTTCATAACGGTTTGTAATTTGTCTCAGCGTAAAACAAAATTCGGTAGATACGTATGCAGAATCAACCATAAGCCAAGTTATCCAAGACAGTTAAACTTCAATTGATATTGAGATAAAAAATATTGACCCTTTTAGGTAACATGATGACTGTTGCCAATTTTTATCTTACGCTTATCATCTGCTTCACTGTTATTAATGATCATCATCACTAGGCTATTCGTGTCTACTTACGTGGTACAGAGCATCCATAAGACATGAGTAGGGAAAATGAGCCATGACCCAAAACGCGAGCTCGCCTAAACGTGCTATTGCAAATAACGGTTAAATTTTTAGTCACTCATTCTGTGACTGGCTATTGAAAAAGTTGCTTATTTTTATGATCGCAGACCGAACACGGTAACTACTGTTCCTTTGAGCTCTTCACTGTATATGTCAGTGATTAAAGGTCATAGTGCATCTGACTCACTCGGCGCCCGACCAGCACCGCCTCAATTCATGCGGTTGTTGATATTGTCACAAACGCTCTCGAAACGTAACCGCGAAAGTACTAGAGATCGAATTTGCCAGATCACCGCGGGTCGCGATAGAGGTCGAGTAATGCGGCTCATTCTAAAATGAGCCTTATGCAGTGCGGCGTAAGGGTGAACGTGCAACGACATCTGCACTTGTTTACAAGTTATGCGCGTTACCTGCGTAGGTATAAGTAGGTATTTCGTTCTCGTGGGTGCTAGGTAATTCTCAATTTAACAGGTACTTTCTAGAATGCGTCGATCGGCGTATATAAGCGCGATAGGCGCCGCGCAGAGTCAGTTGAGTTTCAACAGCGATTTTGAAGCGAATCAAAAGGCGATCAAAGTGTAACAAAAGTGTTCAAGTGAGATTGTTTAGAGACTTGTATAGTGAAATACAGTGTTTAGTGAGTGTTTTGTAATTAACATTGTGTGTTAATTGTGTGAACAGTTTGGTGAATAAAGAACTGTCCAGCGTGAACTGGTATATAATTTCGAACCCCATCCCGACACGTAACAATATTCTTTGTATGTATTTCTATGGGGAAGCGCTCACTACGCCAACTCCGTACCGTCAGCGCTTCACCTCGCTCACAAATCGTTCGTCGTTGCGTTGGCGGGTAGATACCGCGGTCACCACCGCGCTGCTCACATGCGAGAAACGTTTTATTTTAAATTGTGTATGCTGTTGGTCGCAGATGTCCTTTACAGCGTCACTGGGTTTGGGGACGGCGAGATCCTAAGGGGACCTCAAGCCGAGAATTGGCTAGTGCCTCTAAAGGTATTGTGTGAGGCGGTTGTGCATCTCCCCACGGGGGGAGTCTTCTCTCCGTCTGGAGCTTCGAACCTGAGGGGTTCGGCTCAACTAGATCTAGAATCCGAGTCTCAGAGACGCGCGTCTCTGAGACTCGGATTTCGGCTCTAGTTAGCCGTTGTCGTGGGGACGTACCTACGGGCTCTGCTTTGCATGCTTTTATGGCGGGCGGGGCAGGCCGCGCGGCGTTCACCCGTGGCGCACCCGACGTAAGTGTGTTGACAGCGCGGAGTCAACTAGTGGACGGTGCGCGCCGAGGATCGAATGAACCTTTATGCTCATTTTGAAAGTTTGGCAAACAAGCGTAAGGCCCTCCTGATGGTAAGCGGCTACCATTGCCTATATATGCTTGCAGTACCATAAAATCACTGGCACCGTTGCCTATCCTAACCCAATCCCCTACCCCGTGGAGCACTGGAACCTTACTCGCCGACAGAAACACAACACCATCAAAAGGTAGTGTTATTTTACTGTAAGGTGGAGGATACTTTCCCAGACGGGCGCTCCGAGCGGGAAATCCGCTATGCCCTACCTGTCTTATCATGTCATACTTTTAACCCCTAAAGACCCTCCTATATTTTTTTATAATATTAAGATACAAATTTACTAGTTAAGATCTTCATTTACATGTATGCTTCTACTTCTTAGCTCGATTGGTTCTTTTACTAATGTTTCACTCGAAGCTTTGGTTGACACGAAAACGGTTGATTTACTACGTGATAAAAATCTAATCCATGGTTTCTATGCAAACTCTAAGCAGATTAATTTTGAACAAACATAATTCAATTTAGGTTTTAATACGATCAGCAAATAAACAAGCCATTTTACGGTATTATTCTAGATATTCTGAGTCTGTATCAGATCAGCCACCCACGCTTGGCAGCTTTCGCTTCCGTCGTTTCAAGTTCTCGTGAAATCGAATCGGTGTTTTCACGATAAGCCATATTTTTTGTGGCGTCGATTTTTCTAGACCGGAGTACCTACGGGTATAAAATATTTTGTGTTCCAATTTAGATTTGTTCGTTATTATCCTAAAAAGAAACCCATAACTTTTATACACAATAAGAAGCTATAAACATATTCGCTTCGGTCAATGTTAACATTACTTTATTGTTTTCAGCTAACAAAATAACTTTGGTGGGGATTTCAAATATTGTCCATTATGCTCTCCTGTCACACACGCTGGAGTGACTGTCATATTACTTCAAATTTTAAACTGTGCTAACCCGTCTAGGGATATCAAGGCATTAGGAGAAATATTAAATAATCCTTTCTTCGTTTCAGATTATGAAGGCCCGTGTGGGGCAGGGCCTCGTCCAGGCGCTATGTGGAGAACAGGCGTGTTCCTCTTCACACAGATAGTGGTGTGTCAATTCGCAACTGGTAAGTTTAGCAAACTAGGATTACAGGCGCATGTCGTGATGTGACATTATTAAGCGCATTCTACCGACTATACCACGGCGAGTGTTCAGAGGAGTTATTCTCCTTTATCTCACTTTTCCTTTTCCTACGTTGTCACCGACATACTGTGGCCACTCTTTTAACGCGATGAAAAAATCGCAAGTCATGTCTTTGTCCGACTATCCGCACCACCACTTGCAGGCCGGCAATGTGAGGTTGACTGATGTGGTAAGTGAAACTGCTGTACCAGCTTTTTTCGCATGGACTCCACCGTCACTTAACATCAGGTGGGGTGGAGGCATAAAGGGTGTAAAAAAACCTATGACAAAGACTTAAACTACGCATTCTGTACACCCAAACAAAATATTAAAGGTGGGAAAAATTTGTATTTTTTTGTCCAGTACGCAATGTATATCCCGGCGTGCTACTACGCTACGCAAAGAATGTGGCTGTGTGTGCGTGTGTGTTGCGTCGATAAAAAAGTTTCTAAATAACGTTTTAAAAATAATAATGTTTAAATCTTGAAAAAAAAATCCGACTTTAATCTTCATTATTTCCATAACCATAAATTTCCCAGTCCTGGACCATAGTCCAGAAGAAAAAATGATCGTCATGATGTGGAAAATATGAGGCCTTCGACTTTGTTATAGGTTTTTTTACACCTTGTATGTTAAACCTAAACCTACCTATTAAAAAAACAGTGGTTGATTATCAGGAATTTGAGACGATTAGTATATACATTTTAAGGGTTGTAATATTAAAATCAATAAGAGTGAGTTGCACCAAGTTACTATAACGATAACAAATGCCACACTTGCCTTCAAATCTCTGGGTAAGCGAAATTCAGGTTGCATCATTTTAACAATGGTTAAAATGATGTCACAAATAATGATAACCATAACCGCTCAACTTCGGACGGTTAGCGTTATAGTAACAGTTTGTGTGTGTCAACTGTCATGTAATCATAACCTAGAAATTGTGCTATTAAATAGAAAACAGCTGATATTGAATAAAAAATTATAAACTTATATACCTAATGTCTTAAATCCACGACATACTATGGGGATCTAGCTTTTCTAGCGATGATAGTGATATTAATTATAGTGAATTCAATTTGATAGTTAGGAAAAAAAAGTTTATCGTAGATGATAAACTCACTTTGCATTGGAGTTTTGAAGCATATTGATACTATTAATTTCTCCTGAATTCTCATAATCGTTCCTGGGTAGCTTGTTTACCAACTTTTAACTATAAACAACATAAGCGAAGCACCACAGTGTGCCAAAATTTCAATGTCAATGAAGTAAGCTGGTTTGCGTTTGACAGTGCAATTTTATTACAATGACTACTTGAAGTATTGCCATTACCAAAAATTTAATACTACTTGAAGTATTGCCATTACCAAAAATTTACCCCTGTGAATTTTTGGGAAGGGAAACGTCTTTTCACTTGTTACCCTTTTAACTTTTAACTATACCATTTTATATGACGGTGCAACAAGAGATAGTGAACTTTAATGGTTATTGTTAAAGTTGCAGTTAAAATTAACTTTAACAGTGCATCTAAAGTAGTACTCGGTGCAACGCAACCTAATTCATGTTTCGTGAACTTTACCATATCGTGTCCTATTCTACGACTTCTAAATCTATGTAAGTTAGTGTATGGACAACGACTATGATCATGATAAATCGGAGTTTAAGCGCTGGCTTTTAAAGTTTACGCCCGGTACTAAAATCTAGGTCAATAGCCTATTGCTTTAAAGTGGATTACCAACTTCTGTGATCGTAGTAGATCGATGAACATTACTCATAATGTAATCTAATGGTGCTAGAGATTCAAAATGAAGCGTTAGAACATTTACATTGGTTACTATAACTAATATAATCAAAGCTACTGTAGTAGGTTTACTTAATTGAAAGTGTGATGTGTCCAGAAAGAACAGGATTCATTAATGTAATGAATTCATAAAAAATGCATTACTAAAACTATAATTTCATCGTGTCATTTACAAGTAGACTACCAAACTCTACATGAATTCAAACTTATATTATGTACGTAACTCCAGCTAGCCTTAACAGGCGTTCTGCCAAATCACAATTGGTCGGTATTTATGATACCAGACGTAAATACTTCGACCCACATTCGAATAGGGTGCAAAGAGATTAGAACTCTATGCTTTATTTATATGACTGAATCGAGCAAGTTGAAATGCTGCTGAATCATATCACTATATATGATAATGAACTATGATAGTATCATTGGGTGATTTCTTTTAATTTCTTATACAACATTTTATTTTGATCGGATCGGAGTTCTCGAAACATTGTTTAGATCCAGATAAAAATAACTTTTTATTGTATTGTTGTTTGATCAAAGTCTTTTATAATTATTATATAAAAAATTCTCAAGTTATTTCAAATGTAGTCCTAGGAAATTATACCATAATTCCAATAAATCTGATTAAAAGTTTAATAAAAAAGTTTGCGCCAAGAACTCTTTACTTCTCGTTGAGCATTTCAAAAAGTTGAGAAACACTTTATTTTGTAGAATCATTCATTACTGATGCTGAAGTAATTAGAACTGAAATTTCCGAAGAATACTCAACCGGGAAATCCATTGTAATTTTACTTCAGACCTTCTTTGTCAATAAGACTCCAATTAATCGTGAACACTTACAGGCTAACGACGTCGCAGTGCCAAGTAGTACTAAAGCTCTTAATGCATTTTACACAAAGGCTTTCGACAGTAGTGAATGAGGTGATGAAAACCGCGCTTTCTTTTGTTTTGTCATGTAAAGATACTGGTCTTGATCGGAAGAGAAATTCTCCTTAAAGAATAAAAGTTACTTTTTTGCCCCTTACGTTGGTTTTTATTGAATGCTCGTGGTGGATGAATTTTATTCTATTGCCATAATGCAGGGCAGTTTTCTACCGTTAAACCAACGATGCTTTAATGATAAGACCTGATTTTTTAATAACAATTAAAAATGTAATCGGACCGGCTAAAGATGAACGAAAACATTTGTTTAAATGTAGGTTTTATATAAGTTTCACTTTAACAAGAAAGATAGTAAATAAGGATGTTAAGCTATTTTTTTTATGTTGAAGGGGTGGCGAAAAAGCGACTTACCTGATGGTAAGCGGCCGCCATAGGCTATAGCCGCTTGCTTACCCTGACCCAATCCCCTGATCCCTGGGGTGCATACACAAAAAGTGATTGAGTAGATACAAAACTCCACAATAATGATTCCATGAGTCAGCAATAAAAAAAAGTCCTTGCTGAGTTTCTTGCCGGTTCTCCTCAGTACAAGAGCTAGCGCCGTAGATTTACGAACCATTGGCGTAACTTCTAGACATTCATGAGTGCTTGTAACAGCCTAAGAGCTAAATTTATGCGAGCTTAAGAGCCCTTTTACAAAATTGCGTCGCTGCCGTACTGATCGGCGCGTAGGTAGATTTGCACTAGTATATATTGCATTTTACGGGTAATGTTTCGAGTCTTATAAAATAATTAATAATGAACTAATTATAAAAATATATACATATTTCAGTAGTTCAATGATGGTAGATTAGTTTTATGAAAGTTTTTGATAGTAATTCTTTTTAATTCAATATCAAAATACGAGGTAAACCTGCATGATTTTTTAAGAAAACTCAACGAGGTTAAATGTTCTTTTTTTTGATAATTATTGAGATAGAAAATCAAAATTCTAATACATTATGTTACAACAAAAACATATTTCTGATTTCGTAGTAATTTATTTGATCTAATTCATTGAACATTATTGAGAGATTGAGGCGTTAGAAGTTGTGCATATTATCGTTTTTTCCGTAAACTAGCTGCAGTAGAACGATCAGTACAAAAAAGGAAAATAGTATTTGCAAATATTCTACATTAACTTACAATAGGAATAATTAATCTACTATTTACTTTTATTAGAAATAGTCAAAATATTTTTTAAGGGGGTAAACGAGGCGCTCAAAAATTACGATTTTTCGAACGAAAAAAAAAAAATGTACAAGGGCTCTTAAAGCAGATTACGATACTGGCAAAGTTCCTTATACGTTACGCGCCAAATCGCGGTCTTCACTAAATTAGTCTGATGAAAACTATGATGCTCTCGAGATATTACAATTGTCTGTTCAGCATAAATTAGTCACAAAACTGTCGACATTCAACATAATTAAAGCTGTTCTGTATTCATTGAGTTGTTGTCTGAATGTGGCACTCGGCAACCAATGGCCACTGTGGCGCAATTGAAGTTTAATTATTCGTGTCACTAATGAAGTTGCAATATATAAATATACTAGAATAACTTTTAATGTTTAGCGCAGTGATTTAATATAGATAATAATAGGTAACTCGGATAAATTCTTGCGCGAAATTCGTGGACAATTCGCTGGTCTGGCTCATTTTTAACCGACTTCAAAAAAGGAGGAGGTTCTGTGTTCGACTATATCTAATATATAAAATTCTCATGTCGCGGTGTTTGTGGTTAAACTCTTCCGAAACGGCTCGACCGATTTTCGTGAAATTTTATATGCATATTCAGTAGGTCTGAGAATCGGATGTAATCTATTTTTCATCCCCCTAAATGTTAAGGGTAATCCACCCCTATTTTTTTTCCATTTTAGTTATTTTTTTTTATGATACATCACACAAAAATACATACATCCCTTAATTTTCAACTTTCTACCACCAACCCCTATTTTTTTATGGCGGTACGAAATTAGCTGGGTCAGTTAGTATATATATATATATATTTATGTATGTTCACCGATTTCTCTGTCAATTGTGTTATTGTTGACTTTACTTGTTAACTTTGTAATATTGCTTAAAATAGATGAAATAAAAAAAAAACAAAAAATAAAACCGACTTCAAAATCACAAATGGAACTAAGAAGTAAAAAGTAATATATGGTTCATGATTAGGAAGTTGGGCGGGGTCAAGATTGAAAAATTAAATAGATTTTCGTTTCTGCTCGGTAATAATACGTCTTTCCATCTTTACCCGCCCGTCTTCCAAATCATGAACCAGATATTATTTTTTAGTTCCATTTTCGATTTTATTTTTTGTTTATTTATTTTTTTATATTCATTCAAAACTGCGAGAGAGCACGACGAATAGAAAATTGAACATCCGTATTTCAGAGCATGTTACAAATGCATTGGCTTTCCTTCGACTCAACAGTCAACTTTTCTGCAATAGCTACCAGGAATTGCACTATATGCCGTACATTTGGCTAATACATTTAAAACCTAGCGACGTATTCTAAAGCTACTTAACAATTTCAGTGCAGGTAAACGAGTTGGTACTCGAAACAAAATACTGCACACAGGTATCTAGGCCAAGTAGCCTAGTGCAATATTAAAATATTTTTATTATTTATTGTATAAACCAGTAAGGCTTAATTGAATCGAATAATAATCTTAAATTATCATAATGAAAAAAATTGTTATATAGGTATATCACACTAAATTGACATAAAATATTTTTATTTTGAACTGACATCGAGAATTGTAATTTATATTGACATAAATTTGATTTAAATTATAATGATAAAATACTTTTTACTAAATGAATGATAGGTGAATTTATATGACTGTTATGTTTTAATATATTAGATTTTTTGCATGCTATTAATATGGCTAAATAGGTTTAAGATTCTTAGCTTTAACCTATGCTTTATATGCAAACACCTTTTATAAACCCTATTTAATGCAAATAAAGATTATTCTATCCTATTCTATTCTAATCTGCTGATGTATTTTAAAATTTTGACTATAGGAATCTGCTAGAATAGGATCGTAAGAAGAAAATTAGGTACATAAATTTTCAGTTAGATTTACTTATGATTTTTTTATCATAGAATTCTAGCGTAAATACCGGTATGTTCAAAATTACATAAGTATGAGATAATGCAATGGATTTTTCCTGCATAAATGCTAAGTAATTCAAGTTGACCCTTTATTTTCTATGATATCGAACGAATTAATGAAGTTCTAAAGTATAATTATATGAATCTATTCAAAATATGAATATCCTGTTATCGAACCTTAAAGTATCTACGATTGCAAAATCTCAAACTCGAGAAAAACTCCTCGTAAATGTAGTTGCACAGCCAATTCGCTCCATGCACGAAGCTACTGACTCCCGAGTTGTCATACGCAGCAAGTTCATTTGGAACGATTTTATTCACTATGCATTTTGCATTCGGTGGCAGCGCAGTCGTGAGATAAAAGTTTGAGTCTTCAACCATCCAAATAATATAAGAATATTCCGTCGACAACTCAAATTCTAGGTTATATCGTTGCCTTAATATTAGTCACAAAGTGTACTGTCCTACTATTTATGGAGGCAGCCACCGATTAAGTTACCGGAAACAGTAAAATTCCTCCAGCTGACTCGCAATTCTCTGAGAAAATTTTACAGTTTGAAGTAAATTTGCTATACAAAAATAATACTGTCCGTTCTTATTTGATAATGATTCTATCATCATCATCATCATCATCATCATCATCAGCCTACTAATGTCCCCACTGCTAGAGCACAAGCCTTCCCTATGGATGGAATAGGGAGATAGACCATGACCCACCACGCGGGCCCAGTGCGGATTGGCGGGTGCTAACGACTGCAGATGCAGCCGGGACCAACGGCTTAACGTGCCTTCCGAAGCACCTCCGTGCTTAGACTCTAGATAGAAGATTTTTGGTCACCCATCCAATGACCGACCACTGCGAAAGTTACTTAACTTCAACGTTCTCAGCCGAATGTGCTAACCAACCACGCCATCGAACTCCTCGAATGATTCTATATCGAACATCAACTAATTTAGTATTTTCTATTTCAGAAAACCCTGCAATATCAACAACTGAGGAAGACCAAACGGTGACGTCATTCTTCGCTCTCAGCACGGGCATTGTGCCGGCGCCGGTCCTACTTCGACTAGGAAACTCGACGATAGATAGCACAAAGTCTTTCAAAGTCCCACAACCCTCGCAGGAACCTACCCAAGGGACTTTGACTCTTCAGCCGAGTATAGCAAGACCAGAAATGGTTCCGCATGTTGTTTCCGTGAAAAACACTTACTTTGATCACGACAGAAAGTATGGACCAACATTTGAGGACACCCCTGAGGGGAATATAACGAAAATCACAGTGCAGCTCGGGGACGATGCACATTTAAATTGTAGGATCAGCCTTTTATTGGATAAAACTGTGAGTATATTATGTGATATGCCAAAGATATAGATAGCGTCTTATTTTATTTATTTAATTGCACATTAAGCTATAAAATTTCTTCATAGTTTAGTACTGTAAAAGTACTTCAGTAAACTTAGTAGCGTCTGATACCTTGCCGTTTTCTTTATTTTAAAGCCAAGCGTCTATTTTGTATTCTCCGCTTGTCAAGTTACACTGGTGTATTGGCAATGATGACAGCTTAGGCACTTTACTATAACGCCGCTTGTTAACATGTTTTATGCCGGGCATGAGCACGGTATAAAAACCTGCCTCCGACCCTTCTCACACAAGCCATAAACACCAACACTACTCAGCTAGCATACTTGCACACTAGCTTAGCATTAGACAGACACCGCACCCGTAGGATAAGAGTGCGAAGACCCGGTCTATACACGACACGCTATACCAGGTACAGGTATGTACCTGGGCGTTCTTCCCCCCCCCCCCCCCCCCCCCACGACAACAGCTACCTAGTGCCGAGGTCCGAGTCACAGAGACGCCCTCGAGTTGAACCGACCCCCTCCGGTCGGTTTGAGTGTTCTAGAGGCTTCCCCCGTGGGGAGATGCCATCCGCCTCAAATACCTCTAGAGGCACTCGCCAATTCTCAGCCCTTAGGATCTCGCCGTCCCCAAACCCGGAAAAGCTGTAAAGCTCATTTGCGACGACCAACAGCATACACACATAAAAAAAGGTCTAAAAACCGTGTCGAATGGTATTGCCACTACCGTCTGACGTGTCGACAACATAGCTCCATCGTACCCCATAGTTAACTGACGACCGGACGTAGACAGTATTTCATACTGTCTACGTCCGGTCGTCAGTACCTAGATTCGACCGAAAACCGTCCCGTTAACAAGCGCCTTCATCCTGCAATTCCGCAACACATCTTTGAACCAGGACGAAGAGTAGTTGTCGTCGGAAATAGCGTTCCATAACATCGATCATAGAAACAGTTAATAATCTAAAGAAAATAATACTAGAAAAATTCCACGCGGACCAGGCAGCAGACGGGACTTGAACCCGCACCCTTCGTTATCCGGACGAATCTACTGACGATTATGCTACCGCGGCCCTAAAATAATAGTCAGTGCATTCACCCGGATAGCGAAGGGTTGCGCGTTCGAGTCCCGTCTGCTGCCTGGTCCGCGTGGATTTCTTGTCTAGTAATATTTTCTTTACATTTAAACATCGAGCAGTTACATGCTTCAAATAAAAAAAATATAATAACAATTAATAATGATTGAAGTTTGGTGACTTGTTTTGTTCTTGTCAGAGTGATACGAATTCAAGTCAACAATAGTAAGAGTGTACGCTGCGTTAAGCGGGAGCAGGGAGCGGGCGTCCTCTCGGCGTATTTGGTTCATGTTATTTCAGTAGTACTGCGTGAGGCGGGTCTACCACACCGCGCTGTTCTATGAAATGACATAAAAACTGCATGCCGCGTGGACACCCGCTCCGAGCCCCGCTTAACGCAGCGCATACTCTTAGGCGCTTTGCAGACGACGGAGCGGGGCGGGCTTTTTGTCCGCGAAGCAATAAAAACCGCGTCTGCCCGTCGATGTCTGCGGCTGCCCTCGCCGCGTACACAAAGCACACGACGGGCAGAGGCAGTCAGTTCAGAACGTTCGTTCTAGTGAATAGTCCATCACTAAAATTATTTATGAATACTTTGTAATTTCATAAAGTTCAAAGGAAAGTAGAATGCGATAAAGACAATTTGGTTTTTAATAATACAACTTTTTTTTTCGCATTTCACTGCTACATTTATAAATAAATAAAAAATACTAGAGAAATATCGTACTCGGCTAAGACAAAAACAAATAACAACAACAAACTTTATATTCAAAAAACTTCTATTGCTCAAAAAGTGTATTTTTTTTACTATAATACATCGCCGCTAAGTGCCCAAGAACATAGAAAAAAAAAACATTACCTATTCGCTCATTTTATCACAAATTAAATTCGAATAATAAATCAAGCTATATGTGGAAACCATGACACGTGTTGGCTTAATAATGATTGAATGTCGACACAAAAATAATTCTGAAATAAAAAATATGCCACGTCATTCGGTTGAGCGACAAATTGGTAGAGATCGTTAGTTATAATATCGTTAGTTCGTTCGACTAGTGTATCCATAAAATGGCTGTATCATTTGTCAAAAGTAGACTTTCGCTATCTAAAAAGATTAATGACAAAATATCGGGCATTAATTAAAAAAAACTTTTTTTTTTTCGCGGGTAGGCGTGAAAGGAATAACACTTATAAAAGTTGCTCATAGTTTTATTTATATTTTAAAAATATTTATAGTCTTTATGGTTAGAAAGTAATATCTCCAGTGGCTAAGCTGATATCTCTTACTCCCTCACAAACATTATCTCCAGTGTAACCATGGGCACCACAGCAGAACAGCTTCTTCACAGTATAAACGATCTCACTACAATGTTTGACAGCCGGATGACCGAGTTCGAAAAACATCTTCAAGTACCTGGTTCAAAAGAATCCAACACTACGGTAAAATCCTTAGCTGCTGACTTTGCATCGTTCAAGACATTTGTCTGGAAGACACTCTCCATACTAAAGTCACAGATTGAACTGCTGACATTGGGTTTGGATCGCCTGGATGCACATACCCGCAGGAAGGTTCTCTTGTTTCATGGGATCAGGGAGGATGAGGATGAAGATATAGTAAACAAAACTGTTTCCATATTAACCACCAAATTACAATTAGCCAGTATGAGTTCTGAAGCTATTGGCTCTTGTCATCGGCTTGGCACAAAGAAAAAGGGTTCAAATCGTCCAGTCCTGGTTCGCTTTATTTCAATGAAACAACGCATGATGGTGTGGAACAGTAAAACCAAGCTGAAGGATTCTAATATATCAGTATCCGAGTTCCTTACTAAGATGAGACAAGAACTTTTTGTAGCAGCTCGCAAACATTTTGGTAGGAAGAAATGCTGGTCAACTGAAGGCGTTATTTCTGTTCTGTTGGCGGACGGTGTGCGTAAGAAAATCTTCTCTAGCAATGATCTCCAACAATTGATACTCAGGCATCCAAAACAATCGGAGGAAGTGGTTCAAGAAAGTGTCAAGTAACATTTCGGTTTGCCTGTCCTCTATTTCTTTGTCGGACTATAACATTGAACTGTGCGGTATGTCGATAATTGTAGTTCAATTACTAACTTCACTTTGTGCGAGCTATTTTGGTCGCAAATGAACATTAATTGTTATTCTACCGTAATTTATCTATTTTTATTGAACAGAATATACTTTTTGATTACAAGTAGAATCAAAATACTAGGTGTGAGCGTTCTAAAGACGAACCGGTTTCAAGGACCGTTTTGTGTTCCGCGACGATAGAACCGTTTTACGTTTCGGATCAAAACAGTCTTCGTCGAACAACTAGTCCTCGGATTGTCTGCAAGCCAATATGTTCTTTATGATTAAGCAAATACAGTCTATAATAGAACGCAATGCTAAGAGGCCGTTTCGTTCTATGATAATTAAGCTTTGATTTTACAATAATATAATCTTTATTATTGAACATTTAAAGTCGATTATCGTATAACACTACATTTATTTCGATGTTTCGTCGTCTCGTTCGCAGCAACGAAACGAACGTTAACAAGATTTCATTTAGTTCAGTTTCGTTGCGTTACATTCGTTCGACCGTCGCGTGTCGTTTCGTTGCGTCACCCAGCCGCAACCAAAACCAGTTGCGAACGAGAACCGTTTCGAGGACTAGTTTTCGTTTAAGAGAAAACGGTTGCGTTTCGTCGTCAGAAAATTTGAGAACGACCCACCGCTACAAAATACTGTCGGTAATCTGTCACGTCACTGTCAACTAAACTGCAGTAGAGCAAATGTCATTGTTTTTTTTTTACTTACTTCTTTTTTAAAGACAAGGTAATGATATTCATACAGCCAAAGAACTTTTTTTTTTCATGACAGTGTTTGTTATCACGTTATCTAATTTTGGTTAAAATTAAATTTCAAAATTTGTAATCGGCATAAACCTATTGTCCAATCTGTTTTGTTTTCTGTAGCTGTTTTGCCTTGAAATGTGTCCGGTTATCGGAGATTCTTCTTCAAGTCAACTTGGGCTTACGGAGGTTTTTAAATTAATTGTTTTTTTTTATTACTGTTATTTTATTTTATTTATTTATTTTTTTGTTATTATATTATATATATTATCTTTATATATGTTAGTGTATGATGAATATTTTTCTTGTTCGTCTGACGAATATGAAAGTGCAGATAGTAATGATTCTTTGCTTTTTGATTCAAAACCTTTGAATTACAAATTGTTAGAAACTTTTGGTAAAAATCCCAATTTTCTTTCCCTTGTGCATATCAACGCCCAAAGTATTCCATCCCATTATAATGATCTTCTTACTTCCTTTGACAATGGCGTAGTTGACTGTATACTTATTTCGGAAACTTGGTTAAAGCCTTCCCTTTCTAGCACATGTTTCTCTATCCCGGGCTATAAGCTTTTTCGCAATGATCGCACTGGTCTAGGGGGCGGTGGTGTAGGTATCTATCTGCGTAGTCATATTCCTGCCAGAGTAATCATGCATTCTCCATCACATTACACTGGCGCCATTGAATATTTATTTGTTGAGATTATTACACGCCATACAAAGATTCTCCTAGGGGCCCTTTATAGTCCAAACGATCAGGTGGATTATTTTAACTCTCTTGAGAGTGCGCTTGAGGATGTAGTGCCTGTTTACGACCAGATCATCTTGATGGGTGATCTTAACACTTGTCTTTTAAAAAATAATACTAGAGCTGGTAAGCTTAATAGTCTGACATCTTCTCTCAATCTCCATATTCTTCAAAAGTCGTCTCCAACTCATTATTTCCCAAACTCCAAACCATCTCTTCTTGATCTTGTTACTGTTATAACTTTTATTATTTTTAAAGCATGTAACTGCTTGATGTTTAAATCTAAAGAAAATATAACTAGAAAAAATTCCACGCGGACCAGGCAGCAGACGGGACTCGAACCCGCACCCTTCGCAATCCGGGCGAATGCACTGACCAATTATGCTACCGCGGCCCTCACGGACCGCGTCGAAATTCTTTCTAGCTATTCTTAAGCTGCAAGGCAGCGCCATCTCTTCGCATTATAGGTAAACCCACAATGTCAAATGAATACTTTTACAAGTATTAAACATTTGAAAGAAGAAATAGCAATTATAGTTATAATTTTTATTATTTTTAAAGCATGTAACTGCTTGATGTTTAAATCTAAAGAAAATATAACTAGAAAAAATTCCACGCGGACCAGGCAGCAGACGGGACTCGAACCCGCACCCTTCGCAATCCGGGCGAATGCACTGACCAATTATGCTACCGCGGCCCTCACGGACCGCGTCGAAATTCTTTCTAGCTATTCTTAAGCTGCAAGGCAGCGCCATCTCTTCGCATTATAGGTAAACCCACAATGTCAAATGAATACTTTTACAAGTATTAAACATTTGAAAGAAGAAATAGCAATTATAGTTATAATTTTTATTATTTTTAAAGCATGTAACTGCTTGATGTTTAAATCTAAAGAAAATATAACTAGAAAAAATTCCACGCGGACCAGGCAGCAGACGGGACTCGAACCCGCACCCTTCGCAATCCGGGCGAATGCACTGACCAATTATGCTACCGCGGCCCTCACGGACCGCGTCGAAATTCTTTCTAGCTATTCTTAAGCTGCAAGGCAGCGCCATCTCTTCTACTTGTTACTGTTTCTAACCCTGACTTGGTTGGTGCTCATGGACAAATGACAGCACCCTTTTCTTATCATGACCTCATCTTTCTATCTCACAAAGTACGTGTTCCCAAAGCCAAACCTAGAGTTCGTTTTCTGCGCAATTTTAAGCAAATGGATCTTGAACGCTTGAGGGTTGATATGAGAGATATAGATTGGTCTCCGGTTCTACTTGCTCACAATATAGATGCGATGGTGGAATATTTTACTAGTACTCTAACGAAAATGTACGATATTCATGCTCCAGTGCGACCAGTTCGCCTTAAACACATTCCCGCCCCTTGGTTGACTCCAGCCATTCGTAGAGTTATGGCAAAGCGTGACAAGGCTAAAAGCCGTCAAAAACTTTCACCGTCCATTGAGAACTTGCAAGCTTACAAGAAGTTGCGCAATCTTTGCAATAGGATGTGCAGGGATGCTAAGCGCAAGTATATTCATGATCAAATTGAGGGTTCGGACCAGAGGCAGATCTGAAGTTTCTTAAGATCATTGGGAGTAGGTAAGCCAACGGATACAAGTCAGAATATCATAGATCTCAATTCCCTGAATAAACACTTTTCTTCACCACCTTTGACTCTAGATAATCTTTCTAAGTCTAATACCCTCTCCCTATTGTCTAGTCTTAATCAACCTCAAAGTAATAATCATCCCTCGTTTTCTTTCAACTCAGTTTCAGAGGAGGACGTGGCAAAAAGTATTAAATCTATCTCCACCAAAGCCATTGGTGGTGATGGTCTTAGTCTAGACATGCTTCTTCCGGTGCTGGAGTACATTGTTCCCATAATCACACACATAATTAATTTTTCGTTGGAAAACAATGTCTTTCCGTCATCATGGAAGAAAGCTCATGTCATTCCCATTCCAAAAACTCCCAATCCATCTTCACTCTCCCAGTTTCGGCCTATTTCTATTCTTCCCTTACTCTCTAAGGTTTTAGAATCTGTAGTCCACAAACAGTTGTATTCCTTTCTCGTATCTAATTCCTTATTATGTCCTTACCAATCCGGTTTTCGCCCATCTCACGGCACAGTTGGTGCACTGCTCAACATAACTGAGGACATTTGCTCTGCTATGGACAACACCAAACTAACAGCTATCGTATTATTAGATCTGAGCAGCGCATTTGACTGTGTCGACTTCGACCTCTTACTCTCTACTTTAAGTTACTTTGGCGTGTGCTCCTCTGTGATTGGATGGTTCCGTTCATATCTTTTCAATCGATTCCAGCGTGTCCAACTAAATGACGAATTCTCTGATTGGTCGAATGTATCAGCTGGTGTGCCTCAAGGAGGTGTTCTCTCACCTTTATTATTTTCGTTATTTATTAACAATATTTCTCGTGTCCTCTCTTGCCCTTTTCACCTTTACGCTGATGACCTGCAAATTTATAAAGATTTTGCCTTAGCTGAAATCACTGATGCCATTACTTTTTTAAATAGGAATCTAACATCCATTCAAAACTGGACTGCTTCGTTTGGTCTCTTAGTTAACCCGAATAAATGTCAAGCCATGATTGTCGGTAGTAGCAGGATTAGATACAAATTAGACTGGAACTTGATACCTCCCATTAAATATAACGACGTGCCTATACCTTACACCGATAAAGTGAAAAACCTGGGCTTAATTATGGATAGCACAATGTCATGGTCCCCACATATTAGTGAAGTCAGTAAACGTATTCATTACTCATTTCACACCCTCAAGCGGCTTCAATTTTTTCTTCCCTTCAAAACCAAAATTATGCTGGCGCAATCACTCCTTCTCCCCATTCTCGACTACGCCGATATTTGCTACTTGGATGTAACTGAAGATCAATTGAATAAGCTAGAGCGTCTCCAAAATCTTGCAATTCGTTTCATATTCGGATTGCGTAAATATGACCGAGTTTCTGCTTTTCGCTCTCAATTGAAATGGCTTCCCATTCGTCTTCGACGTGATATGCATATCCTATCATTCTTGTTTAAAATCCTCAAAGATCCTAGTTCTCCTCATTACCTTGTTTCCCGTTTCAAAACGCTTCCTCCTCCTACTCGTCCTAAAAGGTCTTGCAACACGAAGACACTTGAACTACCAAAAAGTAATACCAACTTCTTTTTCCATTCCTTTTCTGTTCGTGCTGCTTTACTCTGGAACAGACTTCCCTCTAATATTCAAGAATGTCCTTCTATTGTCTCTTTTAAAGCAAAGGTCAAAGAGCACTTTCTGGAAATAAATTCCCACTCTTAGTTGTCTATTTATTCCACTCTTTGTTTTATCTTAACATAATTTCATGTATTGTGTATTTATTATTTTATAGTGTATGTATGTATATGTATATATATGTATGTATGTGTGTATGTATGTATTTATTGTAAGTATTTGTGTATATACATATGAATATATATTTATGTATGTAGTCTTAGATAGGTATATAATCTGCAAGTAAGTACTTAGTGCACATCTCTACACCCGCTTACTTTTATCTCTCACTAAACCTTGGTTGGCTGGAAGAGATCTCTCTTAGAGATAAGCCCTCCTTTGCTCACATATTTATGTTTTGTTCTTACAATTTTTTTGTGTGCAATAAAGAGTATATATAAAAAACTTGACCCGCTGAATTTCTCCAGAGATTTTTTGGTGGATGTTCTTTCAGCCATTTTAATTCCTGACCCATCACAAGCTTATTTTCTTACAAGCATTGCTAAACAACAAGGTAGAATTTCGCATAAACGTACGTATCCATGGAATTTTTTTTTTTATTTTCAGAATAACCATGCTTAACCTGACAAATTTTGCCGCCTCCCTGTGACATAATGTTGATGTTAAATTATTGGAGTTTTGCCCATAGACTAAGTATTTGTCTGGCATTAAATCAAAGATTTTTCTTTATGTCAAGAAAACGAAAGAGTTTCTGTTGCATTTAACGATTTTAAAAGTAATTTCGAAATTAAAACCGTCGTCATGAAACCCAGCGTAGAAACCACTCGGCCACGGAGGTCGTTTTCTTCCGAATATTTAAACTCGTGAACTTTAAGGTGGCTGGCAGGAGCTGGATGCGAGTAGCCCAAGATCGATCTGAGTGGCGTGCATTTGGAGAGGCCTATGTCCAGCAGTGGACTATGATAGGCTGTTGATGATGATGATGATTTAAACTTGTTATTAAGATAAGCCTTAACTTAAATTTCAAATTCTCAAAACAGGTATATTTTTAATTTTTTATTACAAATTTGCTTCCTCGCATATGGTCCTGCAATTGTTTCTTTCAAAAGTCAGAACCATCAAGTTGAGGCAGCAAAGTTTCACACTAACAACTTACACCTCAATTATTAAAGCAATCCGCCTGAGATTGAATTAAATTTTATTAACTGCGTTAAAAGCTTCAATTGTTTGAGTTCGCGTTCATGCAATTAAGCATTCGTAATAGAAACGACTCAAATTGTTGGTTTTATCCTTCTTCGTCAGCCTATTACATAACATGTCTTCCGAAGCACGTAGAAGATCAAGATAAATTTTTGGGTAAAAAAAAAAAATTTTGGTCACCCATCAAAACCGGACCATTGCGAAAGTTGATGAACTTCCGCGAGCGCAATCCGAACGCGCTTACCATGGGCGCCATCGTCACGGTAATATTTAGATATTATTACCGTGCCATCGTGCTCCTCAAATTGTTGAGACTATTTAATTATGAGAATTCTATTACTAACTTTAATTTAATGTAAAGGATCACATAAATTAAACAATTTGGACTATAGAACTAATGCTCTGTCGGAATACGAAAAAGCTAGCGACAAGTCTCGAGTCTCTCATTAGGGTACCGTAACCAAATAATAAGAACCGGTATCCATTACTAATACTCCACTGTCCGTCTGTCTGTCACCAGACTGTATCTCATGAACCGTGATAGCTAGAGAGTTAAAATCTATATAATATATAAAACTCAGAGGTGACTGACTGGCATAGTGATCTATCAACGCACAGCCCAGACCACTGGACGGATCGGGCTGAAATGGCATGCAGGTAGATGTTATGACGTAGGCATCCGCTAAGAAAGGATTTTAATCAATTCTACCCCCAAGGGGATAAAATAGGGAATGAAAGTTTGTATGAAACTTTGTCAATTTTAAACCGGCTGAGACTTTGCATGCAGGTATAAGAAGAATCATAGATGAATGCCATTGTGTATAATACAAGCCTGAGAACAAAAACTATAGTCTACACTTCAGCTCTACATCGAAGCGAAGCGAGGGCGGTTTGTTTTGTAACGAATGTTTTCTTCCACTGTATTTTCTACTATACCCGGAGTCATTAACAAACACAAGGGATCTTCAAAAAATTCTATTACACATCATACTTGAGCATTGGATAATTTTCAGAAAAAACCTACATTGACCCATTTCTGCTTGGTTAACTATTTATACGATAAAACAAAGGATAACCTTTTAGCTTGCTTTAAATGTAGGCGGGAAACATACGTAATCAATATCTAAGAAACTAGTAAAAATATTAATAGTAGGGGTTCATTTTAGTTAATATTATTTTACAAGATATTCTAGTTTTCTTATTTAAATTGCATAAAGTTGTAACAATGAACCTAAAACTAAAAACCTTAAAAATATAATATAATAACTAAAATTAACGTTATGTACAAGAATAATATACAAATACTAATAATATTCAAATATCACCCCGTATCGTTTCTGGCGCAAAGGTGCCCATTATGCTTGCAGCATTGCCACGCTGGATGGCAATAGACAATCTTTGTGCCAGAAACGACCCGGAGCGAGGGTCATTAGTTTTTTGCCTGAGTCGGCGGCCCAGGTCCCACACAAATTGCTTGGCCTCTGCGCTCCAACAACCCGCCGTTTCCACCGCCAAAGGCACGAAAATATATCCTTGCCCCAACGAGGAATATTTTAAGCGCTTCGCCGTTGCCTGATACTCAGCCGCCGCCCCAGCCCTGCGTGTCGTGCGGCCGATGTGGGTAGCGGCGAAAGTGCTGACACACGTCGCGTCCCACACCAAACATCGTCCCTTCTCCCACGGTACCAATGTAAGACCATCAGGCCGTTTTCCGTCTGTGCGGCTGAGACCAGGTGGTTCGAGGACGGAAGGAACGCCGGCCGACCTAAGACCTCTCAACACTATGTCATTTAGAGCATGGTGACGTGGGTGTCTGCCTGTACATCGACGGCAGCTCAATGCGTGATGGCCGTCAGCCCCCACCATGGTACCGCAGATGCATACATGTGGTTGACATACATCGCAGCCCAAGCGGAGGGCAACCGCCACCCGCAAAGAGTCACCGTCAAGTAAAGTGCCCATATGAGGCGAAGGTAACGCGTGCAGCCACGCCCCGGATTCAGGCTGTGAAACCGCCAAAATCCTCGCTAGATCGACTCCCGTGGCACCACCAGTAAGCAGTTCAAGTGTCGCTTTACAATTAACGTCGTCCCATGAGCGCTGGAACTCGGGGTTCCTAGGCACGGCTGCACCCGGGACGAGAGCTAACCAGGCTGCCAAAGCATCGGCCGCAAACGGTACGGTCACCTTGTCGCCATTCATAGACAGAATATTAGCTACAAGGCCCGAAACCCCATGGGCCGAGGCCAAGAAAGCCGGGAGACTCACATCACTAACAGAACGCACCCCAATACCCCCGTATCGGATTGGCAAAGATGCCTGTTTCCAGTGGTTGCCACTCAGGGAGACATTCAAAATTTTCTGAACCGCATTTTTTATGACAGCGTCAAAAGAAGCAATATCATCACGGAACATCCAAACTGGAGCCGTCCGAAGGAGGTATGTTATTTTTGGGATGGCAAAACATTTCTGCAAGAGGACTAGAGCAACGTGAGGAGCAATGGCCTCTAGACGCTCGCTGGCCAGCAAGAGAACATCCTTACGAGTTTTCATGGCCTCCGGAACTGCAGATGGAAAAATAGGAGCACCAAGCAAATTAAAAGAATCTTTATTGAGCTCCTTGAGGCCCGGAAGCAAACAAGTGAAAGACGAGAAGGATTGAGATGACACCGAACTACAGGAAAAGAACTCGCATTTTGTAAAATTTACCTCTAGACCTAACTCCCCCAGACGAGGTAATAAGAAAGCTAAGTCCCTTTCCACTTCTTCTGGTTTACCCCCAATGGTCCCATCATCTAAGTACCAGATGTTGAGGGGCGATTTGAGCTCAGTGATCACTTTGTGAATGGCAAGGCTAAAGGCGAGGGGGCCGAGGGGGTCTCCCTGTTGCGCACCAACCTGGGACAGGATTAAATCAGTGCCAACATATAGGTTAGAAGGTATATGATATGCCTGGTGGAGGAAAGGATAAAGCTCAGGGATATTCTCCATCACCTCATGAAGCATGACGTCCCTTTCAAGAGTATTGAAAGCGTTCTTCAAATCTAGCTTAACTATCACTCCATCCACATTCTCCGGATCCATTGCAAAAGTCCGAACCGCATGTATTCCCGCCTCACAACCTAGACGTATCCCAAAACCTAATTGATGTGGTTGAAGGTAGGAAGCTATTTGCTCCTTCACAGCTCGGCATCCCAGCTTGGCCACTAAGCGCCGAAGCACACTCCCTACCGCGATAGGTCTCAACCCACCCTCCTTCTTCTTCAAGGCACATAGTGTCGCCCCATATAAATAGGGACACACATCAGGATTCAATTGCCCACTGAGCAAAAAATTACTGAGCCTAGTTAAGGCTTTAATCAAGCGCTGACCATTATCTCCCGCAGAACTAGAAATCAATTCCTTCAAATGGGAAGGACGAATGCCATCTAAGCCGGCAGCTGATCCATTATAAAAAGAGTTAACAGCCAGCAGCACATCCTCCTCCGTCACCAACAACCCCGGAATGCACGAGACCGGCTCCGGTGGAAAATGAAGAAGACGGGACGGATGCGGATGTTTTGATTGAAGGGCAGCAACAGTCTCCGGTCCCGGCGGTGCAATGGAGTCTTCGCTCATGAGTAACCGAACCGCTCCCCTCAAATCACCCTCGTGGACTTTAGACTCAATTACCCTTGTTAGTGACAGTGGCTTCCTCACTAACAACGCGCAGTCAGCGGAAGAAAAACAACGGACTACACCTACGTTTACTTTTACTTTAGAAGTAAGAGAGCCATTACCGGCCTTTTCGGGGGTTCTAAAGGCAGTGTAAGAGAAAGAAAGAAGAGAACTCCACTCTTCCAACCCATTAGTGGCGACACAACCATCAATGATGTCACATAGTCTGCCTGCTGCCACACTCCTCGCACCCTTTGGAATGTGACGCAGAACACGAACTGTGTCCCTAAGTGTTGCAAGCTGATCGAGTAATATGCAACGGTCGCAAGACTGCGGATTAGCTGCTCCCGGCGTTGATGGGGCAATAACCGGTGCGGCAACGGACGGTGGCGGCGGGGTCTGAGAGAGGGGACTGAGTACATCCCTGTGTATGCGCGTAATATGTATCTTGAGACCTCGTGACGTAAACTTTCGTGATGAATTGTGGCAATAGGGACACGTCGACTCAGGGAGACTACTCATTGTATACAATAAAAATTAAAAATAACAAAATAAAATAAAAATAATCGTTACCGTTTATAAAACAAAACTCACAAATGAATATACATAGTACATTTCTTGCAGGGGTGCAATGTTATTTAAAAGCTCAAACAGTACTTCAACGTAATGAAAAAGCCAAGGGCTTCCTGGACAAGTTGAGCAAGTCGTTCGATCAAGTTATGTCGTTGATTCAGTCGCTGCGGTTCATAAAGTTGCAGCTGCCGCTGTCGCTGCTGCCGCCTGCGCTGCTGGACTTTTGCCGCGTGGTGCACGTGGCACGCGACCCCAGGGTCGTGGCCGTCTCCTCCTACCACCACTTCTTTACAAACACGGGCTACACAACCAGCTTCAAAACATTCACTAGAACTGGAGGCAATAAAAATGCAGCGACGAAACATAAGATAACATTTGAAAGCTTGTTTTTCATAATAACATGAACAGATACTTTTAGTTTTTTATTTATCTCCAATTAATTTTAAAACGTGTTTATAATTGCACAATTTTATAATAATGGTGTGGCGCGTGTAAATAGCCCACACCTGGGGTGGATTACACCGAAATTATAAATTTGTGGTTCAATACCAGGAAAAAGGAAGCGCCCACTTACCTCCAAGACGATGGGTTGCGTGGTCTCCGACGGGCGTAATGTGAGGCGGCTGGACCCTGCTTTGCCGGCATTCCAGAAAGCGCACGTCACAATTGTAGTTTTTACGATTGTCCCGAAAATACGATAAAATGATTAAAGTTTTAATTTATTTGGAAATAAATATAAAGATTTCATAAAAGGTAGCTAGTGAATTAGCGAATTGATTACCTTCTCTTAGATTGTCAATATGGATTCCTTGTGCAGCACTGTCATAATGTTCATAATGTAAACAAAATTTTACCCTTTAGAAAGGAGATTAATATTCAGAAATGTTAATAATAGGTTGGGGAAAAGTCTTTTCGTATTATAGAACCTGTTATAAAATCTGTCTGGTTTTGGTATCATTAAAAATTCCAATTCCAATTCCAATTAGAAAATAGTATAATTTTCATTTGTTTTTCTTACTGTTAAGATGAGTGAAACTAATGCAGATTTTCAATACATTTTAAAATATTAGTACAAAAAAATTGCAGCTCAAGCCGAGAAAAAAATTTGTGATGATTATGGGCCTACTGTAGTGTCTGTGAGAGTAGCACAAAGGTTTAAGCATTTTCAATCCCGATTTTTTATGTCAAAGATGCACGTGTCGGTCTGGTCACCCTGTTACAGATAAAATGGATGGCATATTTTAGAAAGTGCACCAAGATCGGGATACCAGTAGTTACGACGTAGCTAAAGAACTGGGAATAGACCACAAAACAACTTTGGCGCATTTAAAAAGTTGGGTATTGTAACGCCTGCAGCGTTACAGCCTCTTTACTTGTGTAGAGCCTACGGCTGGCAGTTGTATTAAATAAGATACATATTATATGTTTTAAATATTAGAATTATAGAATCTTTTGTTTGTCGATCGATCAAATCAATCGATGTTTCCAGATAGAATACGGGCGCAGACACGTTAGGTTGAAAATATAAGATTGTAATTTTAATCTTGAGTTTCAAATAAATACAATTAAAAGTTCAGTGGTTATATTTTACCCATAGTAGAGCTACGCACCCCAAGGTCTCCCTTCTGGAGAACCTCACAGTACACAAAAAATCTCGATATTTGAATAACTCACGAGCTTACTGAAATAAACATAATTCAAAATCATCTGGAACAGACTCACACTGAAAATGAGTAAGATTCTTCAAAATAAAGCACTTTGGTGGTTTTAAATACAGCGTCTGCGATCAAGATATTATTAAGAAACGCTCACGTTATTTACTAATTGGTCTGAAAACACATTGTAACTAGGGACACGAAAAAAGTATCGATACTTTGTGGCATCGAGTACTTTTCCTTTCGATACCGATACTTTTGTACTCGATACTTGGTTTTTTTAGTTTAGTTATTTAGTTGAAGTATCGAACTTCAACTAAATAACTAAACTAAAAAAAGTATCGATACCTTTAAAAATTTGGATAAGCGCCTTATATTGATGCCAACGCCATCTAGTGGAATCATAGCAAACCTTCTAAAACATTCGATTGCGTTGATATAATTGGAAGCAGAAGCAATCTAGTGTGTCCTGAGACTTACGTACTTGAGTAATTCACGTTTAGTTTTACAGTTGATTATATTAACATTACACGTTTTTAAGAGTATCTACATTGCTTATAAGGTCCTATGAAATGTACTCGATACTTTGAAGTATTGATACTTTTGTTTCAATACTTTTACGAGTACGATACTTTTTTTCCGATACTACTCATGAGTACAGTATCGATACTTTCTATTCGATATCGTGTCCCTAGCTGTAACGGATAATCAGCCCTCCGAATTGTTTTATTAACTGTGATTACTCGAATTATTAGATAAAGCGTGAAGGAAGGGTTTTGGAACTGTTTAAAATTCTATCTGCTCCTGGCTAAGACAAGCTGTTAAGTGAGTTTTATAGGTAGATGATGATTCTAGATAAATATTGCAGTATTGATTCTATTTCTAAATCTAAGGCAGTTGTCTGGGAAGCGGCTAAATATAGGATATTTTATCGCTCACAAAACGTACAATAGATATACATTCCGTGTAAACGAGAGATGCATATGTTAATAGTTGATCGCTGACTGTTCATGCTGCCGGCGAGAACTCGCTCCACCATACATCTCTCTTGTTTACACGGAATGTACGTTTCTTGAACGAGAAAATAGCCGATAGTTAATCGCTTGTGTGCCTCGCCCGTGATCGCCTAACTGCCTGAGTATGGTTATTTTATTTGATTACAAGGACACAAGGGAAATAATGCTTTGAAACAACCACAAAAACGATAATAATAATAATAATTCCCGTAGAGATGACCCCTCGGATCCGTCGGATGGTATAAGGATAGAGTGAGGCATCTTCCAGGGTGACAGTCTGAGCCCGTTGTGGTTTTGCTTGGCCCTAAATCCTCTTAGCACTTTGCTAAGGGAAACAGGGCTAGGCTGTCGTCTCCGGAGAGGTGGGGAGGTCATTTCTCACTTACTTTACATGGATGACCTAAAATTATTTGCACCAAAACAACCAGACTTGATTAAACTACTGAAAATTACAGAAGTTTTCAGTAGTTCTATCGGGATGGAGTTTGGTGTCGATAAGTGCGCGGTCATGCATGTACAGCGAGGGAAAGTGGTAAATTCCACAAATTTACAACTTTCTGAGACAATCACTCTTAAATCTCTCTCAGAGACGGAAACCTACAAGTATCTTGGTATGTCACAGTCTTTGGGTATTACGGATGGGGACGTAAAGCAGGCATTGAAGGAGCGTTTCTTTTGGAGACTGACAAAAGTACTGAATTGTCTTTTGTCAGGAGCCAATAAGGTGCGCGCCTTCAATGCCTGGGTGATGCCGCTATTCACATACTCCTTTGGCATACTGAGATGGACTCAGACTGAGTTAGACACTCTGGATAGGAAGGTCCGTCAACTGCTCACAATGCAACCGTATGCTTCATCCGCGCTCATCTGTTATGAGACTGTATATCCCACGTAAGTGTGGAGGTCGTGGCTTATTAAATGCCAAGAATCTCCACAACCGAGAGGTGTGCAGTCTCAGGGATTACTTCCTTAACAGTGAGGGTGGGTTGCTTCGTGACATTGTAGCAGTTGACAAAAACCTAACGCCTCTCTCCTTGGCCAAAGAGAACTGGCGCAAGCCGAGGGTGCTAAGCACCCAGGATCGCAAGGAAGTATGGAAAAGCAAGGAGCTCCACGGAAGGTTCTATCGGCCCCTAACAGGGCCTGATGTGGACCAGCTCGCCTCCGTGAACTGGCTACGATTCGGTGATCTCTTTGGGGAAACCGAAGGGTTTGTCTGTGCAATTGCTGACGAAGTCATGATGACGAACAACTATCGGAGATATATCCTGAGGGACGGAACGGCCGACATTTGTCGAGCATGTCGTCGGCCTGGTGAATCCCTCAGACATATCGTCTCCGGTTGTTCTCATCTGGCCAACGGTGAGTATTTGCACAGACATAATCTCGTAGCCAGAATTATTCACCAGCAACTTGCTGTTCAATACAACCTTGTAGAATCCGAGGTGCCGCACTATAAGTACACACCGGCGCCAGTTCTTGAAAATGGTCATGCAACGCTCTATTGGGATCGACCTGTCATTACGGACAGGACTATTATTGCCAATAGGCCTGATATCGTATTGACAGATCGATTGAAACGCCAGGCAGTGCGCATCGATATCACCATCCCGCATGACGAGAACCTCGTGAAGGCCGAGAAGGACAAGCTCAGCAAGTACCTGGACTTGGCCCACGAGGTAACCGCTTTGTGGGATGTGGATTCGACGATCATTGTTCCTATAGTCGTTAGCGTAAACGGTCTCATAGCGAAGAGTCTCGATCAACATCTAAAGAGCCTCTCGCTGGTTGGTGGGGTAAAGGGGCAGATGCAAAAGGCAGTACTCCTGGACACGGCGCGCATCGTCAGGCGGTTTCTTTCTCTGCGGCCCTAACCACCGGTAGCTTGGGCCTCGCTCCGCTGCTGGTGGCCTTCTAGGTTAGGTTTTTTATACTATATTTATTTTTGTATTTACATTTTTGTATTTTACTTTTATATCTATTTTATAAAAAACCTAACTTGTGAAATGAAATAAATGAGAGTATAATAATAATTTAATTTATTTGCCAAAATACAGTTCACAAGTTGATACATATTAAGTAGGTACATGTATTCTACCTGCAGGCAGGTGTGCAAATATTGCAGTCAGTTATTTTTTTCATCTGTCATATATTCCTTAATACTATAATAACATTTTTTTGTAACCATTTTGTCAACTTACTTCTAAACAGTGTCCCAGTTTCTAATTTTATATTGTCAGGTAATTTATTATATATACATATTAACATGTTATAAGCATTAACTTTATAAATATATGCGTGGCAAGGAGGTTGATATAATAAGTATCTATATTATATACGTATGTACCCAACACGAGATTTATATGAAGAATGTAAGGTCTTAAATGTCCGTCAAATATATATACTAAGTGCTATCTTAAAAATACATTCCCAAACACCCCAAACTAAGTCTACGGCGCGACGGAACTACAATGTATGTCCTATTGTTAGGCCAAGAGTAGCATTTACGAAATACTTTCTTTTCTTTCTCGGTCCTTATCTTTATAATAAAATTAATAAAGTCACTTCCCACCACTGCTTACCCTACTCACGTTGTAAACAAAAAATCACAGAATGGCTTATGTCAAATAACTATGAATCCAGTCATATGCTTTACCTCTAATGCCATATAATTCAATCTTTTTTAGTAGTATTGAGTGGTCAACAAAATCGAATGCTCGGGACATGTCAAGAAATACTGTCATTACTGGTATATTACGATTTAGATTTTCAGTAATACACTTAATTAATTTAAAACCGGCAAGTGTAGTTGATCTCCCTTTACGAAACCCACATTGCTCCTCTGTTAAAATATCATGCTTATCCAAAAAATTATTCATTCTACAAAGAAAGGCTTTTTCAAATATTTTTGAGATAATCGGTATTTTAGTTATAGTTCTGTAGTTATTAAGATCGAACTTGTCACCATTTTTAAAAATAGGTCGAATTACGGACAGCTTTAGTTCGTCAGGAAAAATTCCATCAACAATATCTTGTCATTAAATAGTTTGAATGGTTTTGAGTCAACTCATAGGCTTCTATTTACTGTTAGTTTTTATAGTATTGTCACATTCTTTGTGATCTTTGCATACCACCACCACCACTTAATTAGGCATTCAATTCAATTGACGTATTTGAGTGCAGTCGATAGCTAAAGCCGGGTATCTTTATATATAAAACTCAAAGGTGACTGACTGACAAAGTGATCTATCAACGCACAACCCAAACCACTGGACGGATCGGGCTGAAATTTGGCATCCAGGTAGATGTTATGACGTAGGCATCCGTTAAGAAAGAATTTTGATCAATTCTACCCCCAAGGGAATAAATTCGGGAATGAAAGTTTGTATGAAACTTTGTCAATTTTAAATCGATCGGGCTGAGACCTTGCATGCAGTTATAAGACGAATCATAGATGATTGTCATTGTGTATAATACAAGCCTGAAAACAAAAACTGTAATCTACACTTCAGCTCTACATCGAAGCGAAGCGAGGGCGGGCCGCTAGTCAACTATATACGCGCTCCTGCAACTGCTACACATAGTGGTTACGTTTGCGCTCCTGTCCCCGTAGCATGAGCACCACAATTTACGTTATATCTCGTTTTTTATCGCGTCCAACTGTCAAGCTCCATAGTAATCTGACAATTGAGCGTGATAAAAACGCCCTATTGACCTATGCATAGAATAAAGTTACTATGAAAATGTTATCAAATTACTTTTTCATCCCACCACCTCGGAAAGTGTAATTTTGCGCTTCGAAATCTGGCTGGAAAATTCTATTTTATTCGCTTGAGCGGCAAAGTAGATTTGAATTTAGAACATCACATATAATGAGTACTCAATATAATTGTAAATTCAAAACGTCATTAAACCTATTTAATGTAACCTCTATGGTGCCAAATTTATGATTAGAACTTTTTAAATTGTGAAAAAATTTAAATTTGGAACCTTCTTGGTTTCTTTGTTTTATTTGCGTTCATTCATGCATTCTAGTTTTTCACGTTTTATTGCTTAAATATTTTGTCATTATAAATTGTTTTCTTTTTCATTTTGTCATTTCCTCGCTGAGGTGGGATGAAAAGTTACGTATTGCACTCGAGTGGAAAGATTTTTCACCTTGTGCTCGTTTGTTTCCCTCGCTGACGCTCAGGATTCTAATTTAGAATCACTCGCTGCGCTCGTGATTCAACTTTAGAATCCTTCGCTTGCTCGGTCATCCAAATCGAGCACGCGGTTAAAAAGGAACTTTCCACTCTTGTATAATAAATAACTATTATTATACTTTTAGGCGAAACGGACGCATATATTTTACTGGTAAAAACATTTATTCTAAAACTTATATAGATTCGAAGATAGCAATTGAATAAAGGTACATGTGATATTTGTTTCCGAAGAATATAGAGGCAAGAGCACTAGTACCTTTTGGATAGGCAAGAAAGCAGCCTGCACGGCTTCAATATTGTTACAAACTGATACATAAAGATGTCCGTAGTAAACTGTCACATAATCACATAAGATACACTTAAATAACAAAATATGAGCCGTAAATGTAGTTTTTTTTTAAACAATAATGCATCATAATATGCTTCTCAATGCTTTATATGATTGGTAAAAAAAATCAAATGCTAGAAAAATACCAATACAAGTTAAAGTAAATTTTACATCTTACAAACTTCAAATCGCTCTACTGTAAAGTAGGGATTATGCAGAAGTAGCTTTATCCTATGGATAGGTCGATATATATCATGTATATCATGGCGCGGTGCTCATGCTAGGGCTGGAGCATGCAACGGTGCGCACTCCGCGCTCTGCGCTTCAATCGGTGGCGGATTTTGGGCGTACGCAAATGGGAGCTCAGTCTGTTCGTGGACACGAGCAAAATACCACGTTTAGTGCATACGTGGCCAATTATTATACATACATCTATGGCGGATTTGTCAATTGGCCTATTGTAACCAAGCTATGGAAGAGCTGTGCATCCAAACACAAGCTATTTTACTGATTAAAAGGATATACTCGCACCATACTCATACATTGTAGTAGGCTAAGTTACTGAAATAAACTAAATTTTGTGTCGTGTATTTACGCTCCATGCATTCCTAAGATTTGAGTTCAGACGACTTTTTTGTAAATGATAGATTTACAAAAGCGATGACAGCTTCTATTATCTTCAAGAAAAAAATGAAATAAAAATTATGTTGCACTAGCCACTAATGGTAACAGCCATACACCAAGGCACTTAAGTTTTAATTTACTCTACAATTTAATGCACATTGGATCCCCAATTTGACATTACATTCACTTATTATATAAAGACGTTGAACCAAGAATGATGTTTAACGCAAACGGCTAAGTATTGAGTGTATCTTCAAATATGTTAATGGAACTAAAAGCTTCTTTTGTCGGTGATTCCGTTCCGCTAATTGTGCCATTTGCTTCAGTAATTACCAGAAGCGTAACGATTAGGAATCAGGACTTGAGAGCTATTTTGTATAATCTTTGAGATGCTTTCTTACTTGTCGAGATGTTTAAATAAAGGATTAAATCACGGTTGTTTTTGCATAACTTGGCTTTAGTCTTCTTTATTACTTAAAGTGTTTTTTTCGAAATCTAGTTGTTGATATTTTGTATTAAAAAATGTCAAGCATTAAGCATTCGTTTTTATTACTATGAAGAATTCAAATTTTATTAGTTTTTGTAAAAGCTTTATTTGTAACTAGTGGCCCGCCCGCGCTACGCTTCGGTGTTGAGCTGTAGTGTAGGTAGACCATAATTTTTGTTCTCAGACTTGTTTTATACACAATTGATTTCTTTACATTATTATATAATTATTATTAACCTTCGATGAAAACTGATTAAACTGATAGTGAAAATTTTATTGTATATTTTACGAACCGTTGTACCGAATGCACCATTTTTTTTGGTTGAACGAGAGAATCTCAGGAAATAATAGTCCGTTTGAAAAATCTTTTTGGGTAAGATAGTGCATTTATTGAGAATGGCTTAAGGCTATACAACATCACGCTGCCACCAGTAGAAGCAGCAGCGCTATTCTGTAAAATTTTCACGCGAGGATCCGCGAGTTTCCCAAATAGATTGGCGCGGAACCGCATCTGATCCGCGCGTGAAAATTTTACAGAATGTAGGCCCAGATCATTGATGTTGCAAAAATGGGTAAAAATATTCCATTTGTGAGCTTCCGTTGAGTGCGCTGCGTAAATGATTAAAGTTACATAAAAATCATGTACGGCGGAATTGTTCGACTTTAAAAGTTCGGGAAAGCATGTGCCCAACTTTTAAGTTTAGCTCATTTCAACCTTTTTCCTCAAATTAATGCAGGTGAAATCGCAGGGGATTTTTTTGGTATCTTTTTCACACCCTGGGTTACGTTATCGAGGTTTTCATACGGAACCCTAACTTTTTTTTTATAGAATACTCTATAGCCTATGTTCATGAGGGATAATTTAGGATTCTAAACATGAAATATTTTTTCAAATCGACCCAGTACTTTCGGAGCCTCTTCAATACAAAGAAACAATCAAATTATATTAGTACTAGCGGCCCGCCCTCGCTTCGCTTCGGTGTAGAGCTGAAGTGTACAGTTTCAGCCCGATCGGTTTAAAATTGACAAAGTTTCATACAAACTTTCATTCCCTATTTTATCCCCTTAGGATAGAATTGATCAAAATCCTTTCTTAGCGGATGCCTACGTCATAACATCTACCTGTATTCCAAATTTCAGCCCGATCCGTCCAGTGGTTTTGGCTATGCGTTGATAGATCACTATGTCAGTCAGTCCTTTGAGTTTTATATATATAGATAGATTATTATTATGAATCCATTTAACAATGGTGAGACTCTTACATCAAGACAATTTATAACGCAATAATTTAGCCTTTAGCCTTTGATCATAAAATTAACAAATTTGCCTAATTTTTTGAATTTTCTTTGTAAAAGTTGATTTACTAAATTTCAGTCTGTCTGGAGCGTACATAATTTTATAACCGATGGTACTGAACTTTTAGTAGATTAATTAATAGGGATTACAATTAAAATAGTGAGTCAAACCTGCTGTCAAAAACTTTCTTACAGTTAGACCCAATTTATTCACGATTGAACCAGTTTAGTAAATTGGATAACAACTTTGGTTGTTAATGTCAATTAAACATTTTCTACAAAAGATTGAAATATCTAAAATGTATTTTAAAATCATTTTACTTAAGTGTTATGCCTTGAATGTTGATTGCATTTTTAATATCAGTTTTAGAGAAGTTTTGCTTGCTTCTTTTAAAAAGAAAACAGGGTTAATTTCATAAAAGCCGCAATTGTTTTTTTTTTGTAATTAGGCCTTTGTTGGGGTAAGATAAGGGATGAATGTAGCGAAATTAACTATATAAGCGATGCTAAGAGGATTAATAGACGGAAAGATCTCCCGTTGAATAAAAGAAAGTATCATTCAAATTTGATCAGAAATATTGAGGTAATATTTCTAGTAGGGAGGAGCTCGATGGCGCAGGTGGTTAGCGCGTTTGGCTGCGATCGTTGAAGTTAAGCAACTTTCGCAGTGGTCGGTCATTGGATGGGTGACCAAAAAACTTCTATCTCGAGTTCCTCCATGCTTTGGAAGGCACGTTAAGCCGTTGGTCCCGGCTGCATTTGCAGTCGTTAGCACCCGCCAATCCGCACTGGGCACGCGTGGTGGATCATGGCCCAATCTCCCTATTCCATCCATAGGGAAGGCCTGTGCCCCAGCAGTGGGGACATTAATAGGCTGATGATGATGATGATGATTGAGGTAATCGGGGTGCATATAAGTGAAGTAATGTGAAAATAAAGAAACAAAATAAATATTTCCAACAATCACACCAATTAGCCTAGCCCCAAAGTAAGCACCATAGATACTAGGGTAACGGATAGAACACATTATACTGATACATATATAAGTGCAACTGTATATAGAAATACATTTTAAACATCCATGACTGGAGCACAAATAGTCGTATTAATTACACAGACATCTGCCCCCACCGGGATTCTTATCCGGGACCTCTTGAGTAGGCGACACCTTGAAACCCGGCGTACAAACCACTCGACCACGAAGGTTGACGAATAACGTCGTCCATGTTTGCAAAGATGCTTTTTATATAAAAACTGCTTGGCCAAACAGTATTAAATTTTTATGGAATTAAATAAGAACTCTAAAGAAAAGTTTACTAGAAAAGAATCCACGCGGACCAGGCAGCGGACGGGACTCGAACCCGCACCCTTCGCAATCCGGGCGAATGCACTGACCATTATGCTACCACGGCCCTATTGGCCGCGTCGAAATTTTCCTAACCTTAAGCTGCAAGGCAGCGCCATCTCTTCGCATTGTAGTTGTACTCTTTAGATTTACACATCTAGCAGTTAAATGCTTAAAAATAAATAAAAACATAAATAAGAACTGTTTTGCATCAAAAAAAAACAAGTAAATCGGACCATAAAACTATGAGAATAACATATCAATGTAATACGAGTACAGTTATGAGAATAAAGACATCTAATTCTTAAAGTGACTCCGCTGTCGCTACTTTAAACCTATTAGCTTTTCTATATTATACAAATTTATATTCTTCGAGTAGTATTCCGTCCACTTTCCTTAGCTTACTGTAAAAATATCTCTCTTGAATGCATTTTCAGTCTTGATAACGGTTTTTCTTGAATAAATTACTTATCTCCTGGATCTTTTATAACTTAACTTGCACAAGTTCCACAATCTGCCGTTAAGTTAGCGTTTTGGTTAACTCAGAACGATAAATTAAGCGTAAAACTTACTTATACTAGTCAGATGGTATTTTTCTCAAGTCATTGGAATTAAACCTATAAAGGTTTATTGAATTCGATTGATGGAGCTGATGACACCTTATCAATCCAATCAGTGTACTTTGATAATGTATGAATATTGTATATCCAAGTACAGCAAGACAGTTATTTGAAGTACCTACCTACGTTCTCAGTCAAACCTAAACCAGTGGTAGAAAAAAATTAGGACTATAACGAGCCAGCAGTACTTATTAATGTATTTATTATTAAACCACAACAGAAATCACTCTACATAGTAAAATTAATATATATTTCTCTCTTATCACTCGAGCGCTAGAAGAGAAATATACATATATTAATTTTACTATGTAGAGTGATTTCTGTTGTGGTTTAAAAATAAACTAGCAAACCAGTGAACCAAATGTTCACCAAAACCTGATTTCTCGAAAACCGGAAGTGCTACGTTACTCAAATCCGGTTTGTAGTCTTATCAGACTATTTTTAACTTATAACTTAAATATTCTCTTTATCTATCTCTTACGGTTTGGCCGCTGAAACAGCACCACGGACAGACGGACTCGTCTAATAGATAAGAGATGCATTAATACGTACTGCTGGCTCATTATAAATGGCGCCCAACGTGGGGCCATTAGGCGCTAGCTAGAACGCGAGGGCGCTAGGTTCGAACTAGAGGGGGAGTGTGTAACAACCCTAGGTCATCCACATACAGCCTCGTTAACCTTACGAATTGCACGCTTGCGCGGTAGAGTCGAGCTGTGAGTATCCTAGCAACGCGCTCGAGTGATAAGAGAGAAATATATATTAATTTTACTGTGTAGAGTGATTTCTGTTGTGATTTAATAATAAATGCATTAATAAGTACTGCTGGCTCATTATACGACTATTTAAAAGAGTGGTTTTATATATTCAATTCGAATAACAATATTTTTAATTAGTATCGGCTGGGGAAGAAATGGCTACTTCACAGCAGGCAATAGTAAATGACATTCTATACTGTATTGTGGCTTTGTAGGTGAGTGGGGTTCATAAGCTCCTAAGTAGGCGTTTGGGTTGAAGAGGCACCATTTTTTGCATTCGCTACCTTCGCCATTGAACTCCACTAAAACTGAACTGATTAGATATGGTTGGGTAATTTGCAACAGCTTTAATAAAAATATTTTTTTTTTTTTTTTTTTTATTCATTAATAGGTAAGCGCTTGACCATAATTCGCCTGATGGAAAGCAATATTATGGTCTACGATGGAGCGCGCTTACCTAATAAAAACCGGTTCACTCTTGCTTTGAAGACCGCTAGATTGTAGTGTTCGGGGAACAAGGGCTCAGGCAAGGAATTCCACAGTTTGGCAGTCCGCACGATGAAGCTGGACGCGAATCGCTTAGTGCGAGTCTTTGGAACTGCCACCGTGAATCGATGTCGCCTTGCCGTTTCCCTGCTCGTCCGGTAGTAGAAAGGGGCGGGAGGAATTAGCTCATGTAATTCCTCTGCGCATTCACCGAAATGCAACCGATAGAACACCGAAAGACTGGCAACTTTGCGTCGATGTTCCAGGCTTTGTAACTTTGCCCGGCAAAGCGCGTCATTTCCAATGAGCTTTATCGCTCGTTTCTCAATTGCCTCCAACGCCTCAAGTTGGTACTTAGCCGATCCATCCCAGAGGTGCGAACAATACTCCATGCACGACCGAACTTGTGCTTGATATAATGTAAGCAACTGTTCCGGCTTGAAGTATCGTCGCACCTTCGAGAGGATACCCAACTTCTTGGCTGCTAATTGGGCCTTGGACTCAATGTATGAGCCAAAGTTGAGGGTTGGTGACAATGTAATACCGAGTAGCTCGAGATGGTCGCTGATCGGTACGGTTACATCCCGGAAAGTAGGGGCCAGATTAAATGGCGTCTTTTTTGCTGTGAAAAGACACGCCTGGGTTTTCGCAGCATTGAACCCAACTAAATTGGCATCGCCCCAATCGGAGACAGCCAAAAGAGAAAGGTTCAAGCGCTCGACCATGGCCTCCCTATGGGACTGGATTTCTGTCGCACTGGCTCGCGCGGTGGATATATAGCTCTCTACAACTGTGCTGTCGTCTGCATACCCAAAGATACCGGGTCTTAGCAGATCGTTAATGTGCAGCAGAAACAGCGTTGCAGAGAGTACCGACCCCTGGGGGACACCGGCATTGATAGCCCAAAGATCCGAGGAGCAACCATCCACTACAACTCGAATAGACCTATCCCTCAGAAAGTCTGAAATCCATGCACAAAGCCCAGTAGGCAGGCCGTATGAGGATAACTTGCTAATAAGACCGTCGTGCCAGACCCTGTCGAAGGCTTTGGAAATATCGAGAGAAACTGCTAGAGCTTCCCCGTACTTCTCGATGGCTTCACTCCATATGTGCGTGGCGCACGCTAGAAGGTCACCCGTGGACCGATTCCGGCGAAAGCCGTATTGTCGGTCGTTTAGGAGGTCGTTAGATTCTAGGTACGCCAGGAGCCTGTGGTTCAAAATACGTTCCATACTCTTACAGAGTATGGACGTAATTGAAATAGGCCGGTAGTTAGCAGGGTCAGCACGACTACCCTTCTTGGGTACAGGCTGTACGTTAGCAAGCTTCCAAGAACTCGGCACTTTACCAGTTGCAAGGGACAGCTGAAAGAGGCGCGTCAAGACAGGAGTCAACTCAGGCGCACAAGACCTCAGAACAATGGCTGGAATACCATCGGGACCACTAGCTTTATGCACGTCCAGATTGCGCATTTAAATCAAGGGGAAGCAAACAACTCCACCTATTCACCTGATGTGAATCAAATAAGTGGTGTGATCGGACAACCGAACTTCACCCACAAAGAAGACTATACGCTCTTGGCCGGATTTTTATATAAGAAAGTTTTTTTTTATTTGTTTATAGCACATAACATTCACAATAAAACTGCTGACTAAACAAAAACAAAAAACCCAACAAAAACAAAAAATAGCTACAGCAATAAATGTGTATTTTTTGTGAAGCCAACACTGGCTATGAGCCATAATAGGTAATTCCTGCTGCACTGGTATTCTGCTATACCCAGCACAGTCCCACCACAGAAAATAGAAGAAGAAATATAATAAAGTTACAATAATCGTATCTCTTTCTAGGTATCATGGGTTCGGCGAAGAGGCAGAGACGAGATGCCCGAGTTGCTGACTGTTGGGGCAGTGACGTATGCGGCGGACAACCGTATCTCAGTTGCTCGAAGGTACCCTGGGAACTGGAGACTACTCATCAGGGAGGTCAAGCCGGACGACGAAGCAGTCTACGAGTGTCAGATATCTACACATCCCCCGAGAGTCAGCAGGACTTTTCTTCACGTGAACAGTGAGATTTCTTGAAGTTCCTAAGAAGTGGCGTATTATAGGGGGCATACAAACAGATGACTCACCTGATGGTAAGTGATCACCGGTGTCCATAGACATCTGCAACACCAGAAGTAAACTAATGCGATGCCGGCGTTTAAGGAAGGAGTACATTTGATCCGGCTCGAAGGGCCAACTTCTGCATGTAGAAATAAAATGCAGAGGAATATATTGGAATGAAAATTAATTTATTTAAGGAGATGAATTAAGGCGCGGATTTCTTATACTGTACAGGGATTTTCCGAACCAGCTTCATCGAGAACCAAAATGTCTAACTGAATCTGTTCATAGGACTTAAATGTAGAATCTAATCACTGTTTTTTGAAGGTGTACGGGTCGTATTAGTCCAAAACACTGCTGGCGACCAATATATTCCACAGTTTTGGCGTACGTAGTAAAACAATTTGAAAAAATCGCACGACACAATTACAGTATTACAGAAATTACTGTTAAAATAGGTGAATAAATTTTACCAACACATATGTTACTATACTCTAAAGATCAATGTCATGTTTACCTTCGAACCTGTTATTAATGTATTTTACAGTAATAGGGATGATGACTATTTTTTTTTCTTCGTTTATCAGGTAGATTATCAAAAAGTATTGGGCACGTATTTTTTCTTTTTTCACATTATATAAACATTGCAGATATATATTGATTTGAAAAGTCGCCTGACGTCACGTTTGAGTACACTTATAAGTGATAATTTACTAAAAAGTGATGTCACGAGCCCCTACTCCCAAACTTTGACGCGCTATAACTTTGTCATATTTTGGTTGATTGCCCAAAGAAAAAATGCGTGTCCATTATTTTTTGATCATCTAACTGACGGACTAAATAGAATTTCGTTTACTGTACCCCGTCATCACCCATATTAAAACGTAATTCCAACAAAGAAACCAAAGATTCCATAGAATGCAATAGTGAAATCAAACTATAAAAGTATGATTCACTCATCTATGATCTTCAATAATTTTATAAACATACTAACTATGTTGCTTTCACTATTTGTAATCCTATATCTTCTCTGGTATTTTAAAAGGAACTCTTTTTATTTTATACGACGAAGTTGAATATGATTTACTCTATGTTACTACATATAGCAATATATTTTGTATCGCAAGTTTCTATATGCTATGGTACCCGCTTACCATCAGGCAGGCCATACGCTTGTTTAACACACTTTTGACATAAAAAAATATAATATTCTGGGTTTCTTACCGGTTCTTCTTCTCCGTCACATAACATCAAGAATCAAGAACATCTTAACATGAAGTCCAGACAGATTCGGGCGGAGTAATTTGTCAGACCTATCTATAAAAAATAAAATATCGAAATCCTAATTAAAGGACATTGGGCAAAAATGTATGGGCGCTGCACCCACGACCGCCACGGCTTAAACTACATCTGTTTCAAAGGTATTATAGTCATGATCATCTGTGCCAAAGCGCATCAAATTCCGTCCTGGGGGTCTTTAGTTATTTTAAGTTAAATAGGTACAAGTACTATAACGAACGAACATCAATGAAACAAGGGAATTAATTAAGATAGTTAGTTAGACCCTACATAGGGGGCTCAGGTATTATAGGAGTACTTCACTAGGTGCAGGGGTGCCCCCTTAGGGAATTCTGCCGCGCTAAATTAAATTCAAAAATCCCCGCATGAGTTGGGGTTTTTTAAACATTCTGTTCGTTATAGTAAATTGTCTTCTATGTAAAACGGATCACACAAACTTGTCCTCTCTTCGAAGAAAACATAATTCCAGTTCATCCATACTAATTGACAAAACCAATAATCGTGTTTCAATGTCCAAAGCGTGTTAGATATAAATCAATCAAGTGACAGGGAGCGCACAATCACAACGAAATAAGACGAGTCGATTATTTGCAACTACGAGTCCTTCAACTCCCGTAAACAGTTTTGAGGTGGCTCAGTAAGTGCAAGCGCAGGATGGTCGGCAGGCTTTGTTGTATATCTGTTTGTATAGTATGATATGGCATATTATTATGGTTACTCATAATATAAAATGAAGGTACTAAAAATAAATTTATTTAGCTACTTAAATATGCCCATGTGTCATGTTTTGACTACCAAGATATTTTTACGGTGTCATATCTTTTGACTCCCAGGATATTTTTTTATGGTGTCATAATAAAAAAGGCTAGTTTTTCATAGATCTATCGATTCATACTAATTACAGTGTTGGCGGAGCTGGGTGTGTTTTGCCCATTGTCCTTTAGGTTAAATATACCATTGGTTTGCACATCTATGGCAGGAGAACTTGGAGAAGAAGAACCGGTAAGAAACTCAGAATATTATACTTTTTTATGTGAAAAGTGTGTGCCAAACAAGTCAATACAGATTTATAACTAAAATTGAGTTTTGTCATACAGCACCGCAAGTTTGGGTGGTAGATGAAGCTGGTGCTCCGTTACTGGAAAAATACTATGAAGCGGAATCGACGCTCGCGCTGGTCTGCAGGGCGCGGCACGTGGACACGCCAGCAGTATTGACGTGGTTGCACGAAGGTCGTGCGCTTAATGCCGACACAACGAGAGGCGGTATAAGGTATTTATTTATTTATTAATAGGTACGAGGAGCTCGATAGCGCAAGTGGTTAGCGCGTTCGGTTGCAATCATTGAAGTTAAGCAACTTTCGCAGTGGTCGGTCATTGGATGGGTGACCAAAAATTTATTTTCTCGAGCCCCTCCATGCTTCGGAAGGCACGTTAGGCCGTTGGTCCTGGCTGTATCTGCAGTCGTTAGTACTCACCAATCCTCACTGGGCCCGCGTGGTGGGTCATGGCCCAATTTCCCTATTCCATCCATAGGGAAGGCCTGTGCCCCAGCAGTGGGGAAATAAATAGGCTGATGATGATAAATAGGTAAGCTGTTGTTGTAAGCTCGAAAGCAGAGATGGGAGCTATGGAGTTAGCAGCTTAGCCAGAAGTAGTCTTTGGCTTTAAAAAGAGTCGGATAACAATATAAACTTGCAAATACAGACGCAGGTAGGCAACTGCACTCCTTCATTGTTTACATTACAAAAGTATTTGAGAAGCGTTTAGTGCGGAAGTCAGGAACAGGAACCAACAAAGGATTGCTGTCTTCTTCTTTCAATTCCGTCTGACAAGTGCCATATTCCATGTGACGTGGCTGCATGAGGGATCTGGAACTTAATGCTGATTGACGTGGCTGAACTTAACTCGTCCGTTATTGCTGACACCACTTAATTGCAGTATAAGGTAAACAGATCATGATATCATCAACATATAAACGTCTCCACTGATGAAGCAGACTTTTTCTATGGATGGAATAGGGAAATTGGACCAAAAAAATATCACGTTCCGCGGTGCGTGTGAGGTAAAACAATGTAGATTATAATTAAAAAAAAAAAACTGCAAAATACTTCAAAAGTAAATTAAAATCATATTTTTTGAGCAGCCTGTAGTTATACAAAAACGTACCGGACCAAGTGTTTGCGGGACAATCCCCTCCCCCACGTCGCTTTCCTATTCACATCTCGCTCAACAGTTGTAACAGAATCAAGGTCATCAAATAAAACACGGATATAATGTCCCCACTGCTGGGGCACAGGCCTTCCCTATGGATGGAATAGGGAGATTGGGCCATGACCCACCACGCGGGCCCAGTGCGGATTGGCGGGTGCTAACGACTGCAGATGCAACTGGGACCAACGGCTTAACGTGCCTTCCGAAGCACGGAAATGTGAAATCACATGCAACTATCATTTTAGTACAGTCGGACACTCTCACTCTCATAAACGTACACACATGCACATACAGACTCACACACACACTCATATATACAAACACACACGCATACATACTTTTTATTTTTAATTAAATGGTAAGATAAGAACTGTAATTTTTATTTATTTATTATGGAACAAACGTCTCTGTATCTGGAGGTGAGCGCTAATAGCTGTAACACAGTTCTAGAAACTAATATAGCTATTAACGAACCTAATTATACATGTAACCTTAATTAGTTCCAATAAATATATTTTCATTTTTATTTTTTCATTTTCATAATTGTTGTACATGTAAAATATTTGAAGGTAACTAACTATGCACCTTAATAGCCTGTTAATATGATATTAAATCGTATTTGTACTTAGCACACTCGACAAATCCCTGCGATTTATGGCGTGCTTTTTAGTTATTATTTCATGATAACAATACAATACATAAATAAAATGTGGATAGAAGCCAAGGGCTAAGTATGGGATACCAATTATTCTATGCAGACCACATCATAGCTACGAGCTCTTAATATTAAGATCACTTAAGTTTGAACTCCTTTTCTCCTTATTCCATCCATGAGGAAGGCCTGTGCCCCAGCAGTGGGGAAATGAATAGCCTGGTGATGTGAAGTTTGAACTTCCTAAAAATACTGGTAGATTTGTTTTATACTGATTTAATATCTCTTTCTATTTTTAATCATAATAACGGTTATTGTTATATCATTACATCAATATCTAGTTCATATTCTTCAAGTATCTGAGTAATCTCCTTAATATAAATACTCTGTGATTAATCGATGGCGTCGGGAAAGCGTGATTTTTCGTCTTCCTAATAACAATATCTCATACACCCACAAGTCAGATACAACAAATCATACGAAACAATATTATACTATCGTTGTAAAGGATATATTATTATTTGCAAGCTTGAGAACATATAATTTATTAGCAGTAAAAATAAAACATACTTTAAATCTAGATCCCAAAACCAAATATATTTATTCAAATCGTGTACAGTAAACAACATCCTTGAATCATCCAAATATTTTTCCTACCACCCTTTATGGACATTTTTCTTCAAATACGGTCTCCAGCTTAAATAATTAATTCTTTTTAGTGCCCTTAAAAGCAAAGTAATCTTAATCTGAGATCTTATCAAAGTACTTTGTCCGTTTAAATAGAATGCGACAAAACAATATTTGCGTCAGAAACGCGCTCTGCTTGCTTGAAATTCATTATTATAGTCAAACTCAAACTCATTTATTCAGTCTAGGCTTGTGAAGGTAACAAGCTTGTGAAGGTTAAGAAGCTACGCCATCATAATAGAAACTGCTACTCCATACTAATATTATCAATGCGAATGTGTGTCTGTCTGTTACCTCTTTACGCTTAAATCACTGAACCAATTTACCTGAAATTTGGTATACAGAAAGTTTGAGTCCCGGAAAAGACGTTTTATCCCCGATTCCAACATTTAAGTGATAAAAAGAGTGGTGGAAGTTTGTATAGTAATTATATCAAGTAGACGAAGTTGCGGTCACCCATTACTATTCTCTATATCTTAGCTGAAAAAGAGTGAATTGCTTTTAAATAAACAATGAGCACGCTTCGTCGCCCGACCGCCCACACAAGCACTTATTTCGGAAAGTTTTAAAAGCCTACGAGACACTTCTGAAAATTTAAAGAGCCCACCATTTTCTGTGAGTGAAACGTTGGCAGTTAATAGAGCGTGCGAGAATTATATTAAGGTAATAATAATAAGGTATAACGGCAAGCTTAATTGCCGTGCCATTTTGAGAAGGTTAATGTGTATTTTCTGGCAACACCATTCTATTTAATAAAACAAAATCCCCGAAGTCTGGATGACTCTAATGTTCGCGACGATCTCAAAATTATCACTGGACGGATTTTCATATGGTTTTCACAAAAGCTATAAACTTACGAATTCTAATGTCGTTTGTTAACGAGATGATTTCTAAACGGGTTGTACCCGGGTGGTACCAGCTTAGCTTATTCACCGCTTAGATTAAAACAAAAAGGGTAGATACGGTACGCTCAAACTTGCATCAAACATAAAACTGATCCCACTGCAGCGCGAACGGGACGGCGAGATCCGCGTCACTGCATTACCGACCCGAACGAAACAGCACGTTAAGTTTCAACGGCAGCGCGAACGAGACGGCGAGATCCGCGTCCCTGCACTACCGACCAATCACGCGACCAGTACTCGACGTCACTACCGAAAAAATATATTTTATAGTACTTACGAATGAAAAGTGATGCCGTGGGTTTTATTTTTAGTTTTTGAACAATTTGAGCACTTTTTAAAAACACACTTAGGCATTGTTTTATCATATAAACACTAAATATTAGCAATATTTGTTTTTGGCGTTCACATGTACGTCGTTTGCATGTCAAGTTGTGAGTAAAGCGATTAGGGTCGTGGACCACAATTTATTTTGTGAGGCTAGTGCCGTATCTACCCTTTTTGTTTTAATCTAAGATTCACCGTCCCCCGACCGACCCCAAACCATCACTAGTACCGGTGTCGATAACAACCCTTGATAGTATCCCATACGGTACGGGTCATACCTAACAGATGACCGGACGTAGACACGGTGTAAAACTGTGCCTAGAGAGGTATTCCTAGAATATAGTAAAAAAGTTGTAGAGGAAGTGATTGAGAGAAATGAAGACTAGAAATGTTAACATAAGTTAAATCTGTAACCAACTTATAAATGTAGCCTCACAACGAGATGGAAAAAGAAAGATAAATAGAAATAAGATGTAAAAGTAAGAAAGAATAAATAAAAAGTATGTAAAGTAGTATTAAGGAAGTTAAACTATAAAATAGACTTATAAGATGTTTAAACAAAATACAGGACAAAATGAAATGACATGTAATAGATTAAGAGCAAATGTATGTAATATATATATATATATATATATAATGTGGTGCAAAAAATGAGCACCCAGTGAGGGAGAAATCTAGAAAAAATAGAAACCAAAACAAAAAGAAAGGAAAAAGTCCTGTTACAAAACGGGGGTAGTCGAATAAAAAAAACTGTGCCTAGAGCCGGCGGAAAATCGGAGCCGACGCGAGCTGAGCTACATTTGAGCAATAGATATTTAAAATAACTTTTTAGCTGCCACGCATTGGCAAATACCGTGCGATAGGGACAACAGTAGCTAACGCTGCAAATTGCGTTTAAAAATTGAAAATATCGAGGTTTGGTTCTCGAAGTTTTCCTCTTCGAAAATTAGATATATGTAAAAGAAATTTTACCCTTAAAATAATAAGTAGTTATGCTAGGCCACTATGTTTTGCTTTTTTTTGTAAATGCTAATTAAATCTCCACAATAGGCGTCTTTATTGGTGTTAATAAATAGTTATTTTTTTAGGGCTTCTAGTTTCTTTGAATCACATTTATCAAAAAGCGGAAGACATAGGAGCATAGAATTTTATAAATAGAATGAGTAAAATTAAATATTATGTATGAAAGTTCATAAATATGTATGAAAAAGTCAAAGTATGGAAAAAACATTGCCCGCCTCCATCTTAACAAGCGCCCTAATGCAAATGATTATCACCAGTTTTACTAAATAATCCTCCAATAACCTGGTTTCTTTTCTTAGCAACCGTTCTTATTTTGATCTAATAATTATTAATATCTAGGCAACAAAGCTGTCACCTATCTCTTACTGGAATTCGATTATTGAAGCTGACCGTTAGTCACCATCGTATCCTCAGACAATGGACAAGAATTCTGCAAAATTTGACCACTAGGGGCGCTGTAATCGCTTGAACCAAAACTTCGATCAAATACATACCTATTACATTATTCATTTTTGAGCTTTTTATTAAACAACATACAAATGCCGTGTTGTGCAGTTCCTGGTTGTTGCAAGCTAATCATGATTCATGCATGCATGATTCCCGACTAAAATATAATTTTATATGTTGCTTAGAAGGGGGGGGGGGGGGGGTAAAACTGAGCTACTGTTTGCATCATGGTATGTATCTGGGGCAGGTAACTGCATCTGGATGTCATCATTTAGATCAGAAAACTGCACCAAAATTAAAATTGCGGTCATATGTCTATAAAAAACCCAATGTTATACCTCCCATTTTAGCCAGAGGTAACCTAACTCTATGAGATGTCTGACTGATACAAAAATAAGATGGATTTGACTAGACTAATGAGCTCGCTAAAAGTTACTCAGATCCATGAACTATTAAAATAATCATGGAAAATGCATCTATGTACCGAGAATGAGCATTCTAGCATAATAATAGAAAGAGTACCTTTCTAATAGATCAGATTTTCCTTGAACAGATGCTCCAGTCCTTTTCATCTTTGTTTTCAGCTGTATTACAGACCATGTTGAATACATTTTCACCACTTATTTAATATTTTTAACAACAAACAAACACATTTAAAATTTGACAGCGGCAACATTAGGCTGTGGTTTGGGTCAAGCGTTTGCAGCGCCATTTATGTCGAGCTTTGCGTATACTTGTCAATTATAATATCTCTTTGTGTTTAGAATTACTTAACTTTTTGCACGATAGATTGCAGGAACAGTTCGTTGAAACACCATTTAGTTTTGTTTGAAAAATACAAGTATCTCTTATCTAATAGACAAGTCCGTCCGTCCGTCCGTGGTGCTGTTTCAGCAGCCAAACCGTAAGAGATAGATATAGAGAATGTTTAAGTTATAAGTTAAGAATAGTCTGATAAGACTACAAACCGGATGTCAGTAACGTAGTACTTCCGGTTTCCGAGAAATCACGTGATTTCTATTTCAAACGAAACCACACAAAATCTCTGAAGTTCTCAATTAATTAAATACATTTTTTTATTATTTTTTTTTTTGGTGAACATTTGGTTCACTGGTTTGCTAGTGTTATGTAAAAGCAATGAACGCTCTCTCGCTTTTTAAAATTGGAACAGGTGTTCAATTCATTTAGTTAGTTCCACCTCCTTTTCGGGACACTAAACACTTTGCCAAACTCAAAGCGAAAAGATAAAGATATTGAAAACAGACACTGTACTTGGAAGCTTCTTACACAATTTCAACACTGATGAATTTCAAACAAGGTTGATTAAGAAAATTTCTTTTACGTGATAAATGTACCTGTGATTTCTAAAGATGAAAAACAGCGAGTAAAAATAATCTGTAATTCTTCTTTACTACACTGAAACGTCATGACGAAATAATAAAACGTATGCAGTAAACACTGAATTTACTCTTTCCGTTCTAATTCTTTATAATTTTCCTTAAAATTTCATGAAAAGCACTATTACCTTGAATTGTTCCAGGTTTTTCAAGCCAATAGTTTAGCTTCAAGAGAAAGGGGGTGCCCTACTCAAACAAAAATGGGCACTTCCAAGTGCAATATTTCATAAACGAATCCATAAATCTAAAGAACCCCTAAGTTTAAAGGACCTATTCAAACATATCCCATACGATGAAAAAAAAATCATCCCCAGGTGACATATAAGGGAGCTACCTTAAAAATTATTTTTCCAATTTTGATTCTACCATTTTGTCGATATGATTATTATATATATACATAGTGCCACAAAATTACAGCTCTCTAGTGCTACAATCTCAAAGCAAAACCGGGGACGAACAGGCAGATGGACATGCCGAAACTATAAGGGTTCCTTGTCAGGGCCACGGAAGCCTAAAAATGGATAGCGCATAAAGAACAACATATAAAACTAAACTAATGAAAAAGAGGATTCGGTCTGTCGCCAACACCATGTCATATCTGGAGGCCTACTCTATTTCAACGAAAAAAAACGAAATTTTGATCGAAAGGAGATTGCTCAAATTGGCCTAAATGCACAAAAAATATTGACATACACGGCAATTCTTGGCGTAATTTATAATTTGATTTACAGTCATTAGATTTCAACGGACACCTTTGTATACTATATTTACTTTAAAAAGGACTTTTAATTTTACCGGTTTGGAAAACATACGAATCATTTTTAATGGCTATGGGTGTAGTAACATTCAGTCAAATACTGAAGATCGATAAAATAAATATTTTTTTTTATTACACTGTGGTAATATCCACAACTATATTATTATTTTCACTAGATGCAAATGTGCTCAGAAAATTATTATAGATGGTAGGCGACATCATAAAGTCTATAGCCATACATTTTTCGCCAAACGCCTCCATAAACACATTATAATCTGTATATATGTTAGACTTTAAGGTATCTATCTATGGGCCTACGTTCCCTGACTATAAATTAATAAATAAATAAAATTATAAGGTGTGATACGCTAAAAATCTAAAATATGGTTATCTTAAAAACATAGCAAAAGTAATGAAGCTACTGAATATATATATGGCTATAGAACCTAAATCTTAGCTTTCTTTGGTTACGAGAGTTTAAAAATTCTCTCTAATCTGTGGCTCTTTCACAATCATCACAAAGTTTCTGTCACAGAGTACCTACCTTATTATAACCGGAAATGACACCTGATTTTAAAAGTTACTCTTATGCATTAACTTTAAAAACAAGCAACTATCTGTTAATCTACATGTTCTATATACCTGAAACTTATCCATAATTTCGGTACTTGGCTTGATTTCCCTAGTTTACTATATAACTTATTTATTTTTTATTATTTTAATATGTTCAGTGTATATGGTTTATAAAAGTTCTGAGGGGTGTCCGTCAATAATATTCGTTTCTACAGTAATTTATATATAATTTCGAATCTAGGAAACAATTTTTCATGGTTATTGGTCTTTAGGCAAAACATGTATGGAAGCTGAGCAATCTCCTTTCGCACGTTCCTTACTCTGTTTCTATTTCATTTCGAAAATTCGTTCGTCCGAAAATAGTTTTACATTTAAATTCTCTAAGCCTACTCTAATTCACAAAACTTTTGAACAAAAAGTTGAATTTGACAGATAATTGTTCGAAATTTTAACCTCAAATTAACGAAATGCAAAGTGTTACCTTTTCATTTACGTTTTGGGATTATAGTTTAAATTTAACCTAAAATTACTACTAGAGTATTTTTAATTAAGGCTGCTAAGCGTGAGGAACATTTTTAGTATGAAAAATTTACAAATAAATCTAATTTTTGTTTATTATTGTATTGGCAATACTTCAAAGTGTTGCACGACAAATTTAAGTTGACATACATTCGATTGCATCAACTCTACAAATTAGTCGGCTAACACTGGCAAAAGAGGTTGTTTTAATGTAATCAAAAATGTTGTCATAAAGTAATATTGTTTTGAAGTAAAAAACGTTATCTAAAAAGTGTAGACAAAAAGAACTCGCAAACATAACTCATTCCATTTGTTCACGATAATTGTCTGTGATTCCGAACTTTATGTGCGTGTTCGAAGATAAAATAGAGTAGAGTCACTGACGAAATTTCGTTTCGGAGAAAGAGAGTAGAGCTCCTGTTGATTTCCACTAGGCCCACTTCCACCAAACTTTTGAAATCAAAATTGACTTAACGTTAAGACGTGAACGTTAGATATTATTTTGTCTTTATTTAAAATTAAGATTATATTATGAAGTGTTAAACAGAAATTTAATTTCAGAATGTTGAAGCAAATAACCGTCAAAGCATTTAAAATAATTCCAAGTACATCATCATCAGCCTATTAATGTCCCCCTGCTGGGGCACAGGCCATCCCTATGGATGGAATACGGAGTTTGGGCCATGACGCACCGCGCGGGGCCGGTGCGGATTGGTGGGTGCTAACGACTGCAGACGCAGCCGGGACCAATGACTTAACGTGCCTTTCGAAGCACGGAGGAGCTCGAGATAGTAAATTTTGGTCACCCATCCAATGACCGACCACTGTGAAAGTTGCTTAACTTCAACGATCGCACCCGAACGCGCTAACCACTTGCGCCGTCAAGCTCCTCCAATTCAATCCAATCCAAGTACATATTCCAACTTAAAGCCTATTTAGGCGTACTTAAAATGTTCTGCAAAGCTGTTTTCTCTAAGGTAAGTTCGGTACATTTCATCACCCGGCTGTTCGGCTTATCTACTTAACGCTGACGCTGGAGTGAAACAATATGAAGCTTTCTAGGTTTCTAGTTCAGACTATATGTTCGACATGTTAGCTTTCCCTCGTTATCTGTTTAAAGTAAGTTTAGTCGGACAAAGTTTCATGTGTAATAAAACGGGACGGTAATTTCACTTGACAGGAAAAGGATATGAAATTTAATTAACTAAACTTATTTGAAAAGGTTATCACAAACGCTATCAGTGAAAGAAAACACAAAACTGGCCAAGAGAGTGTCGGCCTTCGCACATATCTAAGAGAGTTAGTGTCGCCGCACACGGACCACACGCCACAGCCACAAACGCCGCCACGAGAAGCTAGAAGCGGCTATTAAAGTGGCTGAAGCGCGCGACAGCGGCCAACTAAGTTAAGGGAGAGAGGGGTGGGGAATCGCGCGAGTGACGTGTGGCGGCGTTTTGTATCGGCGCATTAAGTGTCCGGTGCGGGCCACAAGAAGCGAGCAACTACGATTTGTAGCGTGTAGCGGCCACCGGCGTATTGTGTGTGGCGCGTCCATATAAAATATATGAAAACTACAAGTAATATGCCGGTGGCGGCGTTTTGTGGTTGTGGTCGGTGGCCCGTGTGCGGCGACACTTAGGGCATATCGGATTTGCAGCTTGAATTGGAGTGGACGGCTGAGGCAGTAACCTCCACTTTAGAAGATCACAGTAAAATAACACTACCTTTTGTTGATGTTGTGTTTCTGTCGGCGAGTAAGGTTGCAGGGCTCCACGGAGTAAAGGATTGGGTCAGGGTAGGCAACGGTGTGAGTGGCTATGGTGACCGTTTATCATCAGGTGAGCCATACTCTTGTTGCCCACTCTTCTTCTCAAAAAGAAACATTGAGAGTTCCGTATCAAAACTAGTTTATCGATATATATTAGACCCGTAGTCATAATGAGTGCATGTAACTAAATAAACAAATAATTAACGAGCCTAAGTGTCACCGCACATATTTTTTGTGTCATATGTCACAAGGCATATTTCTTGTAGTTTTCATACATTTTATATGGACTCGCCATACACTGTACGCTGGTGGCCGCCACGCGCAACAAATCGTCGTTGCTCGCTTCTTGTAGCCCGCACCGGCCACTTAATGCGCCGATACAATACGCCGCCACACGTTACTTGCGCGATTCCCCACCCCTCTCTCCCTTTCCTTAGTCGGCCGCTGTCGCGCGTTTCAGCCACTTTAGTAGCCGCTTCTAACTTCTTGTGGCGGCGTTTGTGGCTGTGGCGTGTGGCCCGTGTGCGGCAACAGTTAACTGAATAAACTATATTTGAATTTAAATTGAACATTTGAATTACAATGATCGACCATTCATCATCTGCAGATTCACCAGAGCCGGCAGAGTATGTAAAACTCGCACAGTATAATTTTAACAATAATTCTAGACTATTGAAAATCTTTTTCATGCCAATAGAACAAGAGTTTTCATTAAAGACGCAGTTTTATAACCACGAAGCCATAAAATAATCCAAAACTTCAAGCCAAGTTATGTAAAAATGCGCTTATTAACTTGTGAAAGAATATTTGAATAAATAATCAGCATGGCCCGAAATAATAAAGAAGAACCGAAATAACCTTCTTATTTAGGTCACAAAAGTAGGAGAAGTATATACATACATAATTGAAGCTAACGCAAAGGAGGGATAAGAACGTTAACCCATTGCTGTCTCGACGTGGTTTTTGTAACCGAAAAATAACAATGTGAATTTATTCATCGCGTGACCTTTTCATTACAGGGTTAGAATCCCGCTTCATTGATCCCGCGGTCGTATTGATGACTAAATTGGTCTTTATTGCTCAGTAGAGCCAGTTTGTAGGAGGTTTTGTTTACTTAAATGCTCCGTTTTATTATGAGCTATGTTCGAGCTATGCGACGGCAACGCCCAAACTTACTAGTGCATGTGCCACTCAAAAGTTGCTAACGATATTTTAGCTCAAAGTTTCATTAGGGACACCACTTTAACCCTAGACTAAATTCTAGTCAGGCCGTGGGTTATATTTTTATATGTATAATGTTAATAGTAATTACTTATTGAGATGATTGAGGAGCTCGATAGCGCAAATGGTTAGTGCGTTCGGCTGCGATCGTTGCAGTTAAGCAACTTTCGCAATGGTCGGTCATTGGATGGGTGACCAAAAATTTACTATTTCGAGCTACTCCGTGCTTCGGAAGGCACGTTAAGCCGTTGGTCCCGGCTGCATCTGCAGTCGTTAGCACCCACCAATCCGCACTGGGCCCGCGTGGTGGGTAATGGCCCAATCTCCCTATTCCATCCATAGGGAAGGTCTGTGCCTCAGTAGTGGGGACATTAATAGGCTGATGATGATGATGATGACTTATTTAGATAAGGTATTACTACCTTTTTCATTGCTTTCTTTTAGCATTTTTTATGTTTAAGAAATTCTAGAAACATACCCCGTTTAACGGTGCAAGAGAATATGTGAAATCTTCTGCATTGAAGGCTAGGTGAAATAAGCGTGTCTTTTCTCACTAATAGCTGTACAATACTAAATACTTCCTCAGAAAGTATTAGGTACTGCCTGTAGGGTTTTGTCCTAATCTTATGCGACCTCTTTTTTTGAGGAATCTTTGGAAATCCAGGATTATAATACTACATCTTATGAAATTCAGAAGTAACACCTGTTACAAAAATTAATGTTACAAAGTTCTTTTGATGAAGGATGATTCTCAAGAGGGAAGGTACTTTTTACTAAAAAAGGCCAACTTTTTTACATAATTAAGCATAGGGATTAAGCATAGGCATATAAGCACCTGATGTAAAATAATAATGTTGAAATTCAAAGTCAAAATAAAGTTCTGTTAATGAAACAGAGAATAAAGCGATAGCTTTGATTAATTTACATGAATGAAAATTTGCTTAAATATACCTTTATCATCTGTATCCTTTGAATTCAGTGCACATTTCAATGGCGGATGGAGAGTAATACTTGTATTCTGATTCATGTTGACGTCATTCAGTCCAGAGTTGTATTCAACGGCACGTGATCTATATAATTAGGTCTTCCGTAGCAAAAGCGGCCGTTTCAGGATTTTAATTACGAAATCACAAATCGAAAATCTATTCATCTGATTTAATTATTCCAAGGCTATTTATTATTACAAAGAATTGTTAGTATCTAAATCAACTAGTTCAATAAATATGAATAGTTTACTTTTTTTGTCTATAATGGTATACTTTTGTATACTTACGTAGAAAAATTGTATACATTTTTTCTTTTTCAAAATTGAATTTACCTTTCCTTTATAAATTTCAAAACTTTACTTAAACCTTATTTAAACTCTTGTTATGTAAACGAAACATGCGTCCAATCTGTTCATGACGGTGTAAAGTTTTCTCGAGTCACATGTGATAATCTCGAAAAGTTTAAGCAATACCAGTATTCCATTAAATAATATTAAATCCTAAACAGCATCCGCACCACACACAAAAAAAACGATTGGTGGATTTATGCTACATCTGGGCACATTATTAAGATAATAATAAGAATTAAAAAACGAATCGAAAAAGCAGAAAATATATAAGAGTTATAAATTTGTAATAGTACCTACATTAAAAGATTAAAAATTGATTATAAATCAAACCTATCCTTCATTACTTACCCCAGTATCTTTGAACCAGTTTTCATTTAATAACTTACTGTGCATAAATATTCATTGGCACAAGTCTAAATTCCAATTTGGTTCAACTCTAGCGCATACACGCTCCTGCTCAAGGTCACTGACGCTGGAACTTTCACGTATAGAGAGTGTCACCGCTGTGATCTGGGTCAGACTATTTCGCACAATCTGCCAATGAAAAACGAGACTGGATATGGGAATTAAAGTAACGAGTATACTCCCTTATCTTTGGATGACGATGATTTCCCCGACACAGCGCTAATGAGTTCACGGGTGTGTATGTTCACATAGTACAGTCCAGGGTGATGATGGAGCCGCAAGGAAGACCGCGTGACGCGACGATGGGCGGCGACGCGATGATAAAATAGGCAGCGAACGAACACCTTTTGACTTGTGTAACCGCCTACGATTTTGCGACTCACGCATGCGAGCCTCCGTTCAATGGTAACGGTGGATGTTAAAAGTTAGTTTCACGATTGCCCGCTATTCACGTCTTATTTGTTAGGAAGTGCTTAGCAACCCTCATTCAAGGGTGCACCTAATTACTTTAAAATGACCCATAAAACGATCTCGATTTCAAAGGAAAATGATGCGTTTTTGAATGACTGTTATAAGTAAAATTACAAAATATACACGATTACGAAACAGCGTACGTGATTAAAGTGATAGCAATCAGCTTACTTAATTATACTAACGACTAGTATCAACGGGGTCTTTTGTAAGCGTGCATGCAAAAATTCTCTTTAAAAATTTCTCAGAAGCGCTGCCTACAAAGTCCTTTGCATTCTATTTTGTAAGAGTAATAAAACAAGGACGCTACATTAGGCTAACGTAGCCTGGCGTTGTATATCAAGTATGTATGTAAAACCATGAGTCGTCATATTTTTAGGACTATAACAATATGGAGAATAAACTTATTTTCTGTAAAAAGTCAGTATGATATTATAATCGAAAAGTGTAATTATACAATGATTTAGTAAATATTATATACCTATATATTAGTATAATTTCATGCCAATTCAAGCACATAATTCTGTCTCCCTCTGTTTTTAGCGTAGTACTATTTAGTTAAGATATATTTTCTTTGATTCAGTGTGAAGACCGAGCAAGTGCCGGGCGGGGCAGACAGTCTCCTGAGGCTCGCGCGAGTCAACAGCAGCGACGCTGGCAACTATACGTGTGCTGTCAAAGGAGCCAGATCACATACTGTCTCCGTGCATGTGCTCAATGGTAATTTGTGACTTTATTCTTCCCTGCTCGAGCGAGCCTCATGCAACATACAATTGCATGAGGCTCGCTCGGGTCAACAGCAGCGACGCTGGCAACTATACGTGTGCTGTCAAGGGGGCCAGATTACATACCGTCTCCGTGCATGTGATCAATGATAATTTGTGCCCCTTTTTTATTCTCTTCTCTATATATATTATACTTGTATCTATGAGGCTCGCACGACTTAACAGTTAACATTATTTATACATTAAACCGATGTAACTGTTCAAACGAGTTGTAAGAATGCCACTTCTCTAAAAAGTTCAAAACGGTGATAACTCTAGCAGAAATACTGACGCAGGCTGAGGTGTGAATAAGGTGACTGATTATAATTATTCACACCTCAGCCTGCTTCTAACCGTAAAATACCGCTTGTTCTTAATCGCCTAATAACCATAGGTTGAATAATGATAAGGTTAAAAATTGTTTGGAACAATTCGCCAGTTTTGTAATAGCTAATCTGACGTGCCGTCAAACAACCGCATTTTAATAAAACGTTTAACTCGAAATAGCAAAAGAAATCCAATAAAGAACAAAAGAATGCAATGTTAAAACAAAATAAGCAATCATTTGCTACATTTAATACAATTTCGTTTAGTGAAATCTGCAACGGCCAAGGCGAAACAATATCGTAGTGGGAAAAGAGAAAACAAGATTTCCATTTTACTTGAAATGTTTCTTGTTTGGCCACAACTATTTGGTGTTTAGTTTTTCTTATAACCGTCTTGAAAATAGAGAGGTTCTCAATTTGTCAGTATATTTTCTCAAGATTCCACAAAACCAATGGAACTTCATTATTATGGCTCCACCCTTCATCCGTTCGTCTGTATGTCAGCGGACTCTATCTATATCATACAATAACAACAGCAATTATAGCTAAACAGATGAAATTTGTCCTGTTTATTTTATTTTCATATTTGTATTTTCATTAGCTTTGTATAAATGTATAATACCTAAACAAAAGACGATATGACATGCAGAAAATGTGCTTAAAAAATATTTTATTTGTCTGATTTTACAAATGAATTCTATTCAAAATGGTAACCATTGTACGAAATTCTACTTAAACTTAACATAAAGTGGGCTAAAACAATTTTCTAGAATATCAAACGTTCTATCTGAGTAGTCTTCAGTGTTTTCTTTATTCAAACTTGTATTAACTTAATAATTTATAACTAGGATTCCGAATAACTCCTTTGACAGATTTATATTATCAAAATTTAAGATCTCCTTTTCTCTACTTTTGGAGCTTTAAAAAAGCTTACTGATTACGACTACAGAATAATAGGGTATCCTAAGCTACTGCAAAATACGTTCCACCGAATTACAATACATCAATGGCACCTCGTCGATTATTATTTGATAATAGAAAAACCTTAACACTATGACTCTGATAGTTAATTTTTATGTTCTTATTTGAGTTGGTTTTTAAATGATCGAAATATTGTGAGTCGATATTTTTACTTTATCCATAATTCATTCATCCAGTTATATTCAATCGATGGTGAAATTACGGAAATTATGTTAAAATGTAGCTTTTGACTCTATAATATATTTAGTTGTTAGAGGAATTGCTATCATGGTACCTTTTACTTTTAGGTACCTTTTTTTTAAGAGTTCCCGATATTTCACCACTGTTGCAAGTGCCATGATCACGGAGTAACTGAAGTAATTGCGGGTAGGGTTTTATTGGCAGACATATCGGTCTACCCTCTGACGAAGTCTTTTAATGCGCTCGATATCCATGTTTCACACTCTCACTTCACTGTTCACGTTCTCACATGGTACATGGTAACAATGCCTCTAATAACAAGAAATATTGTAGTGTTAATGACCATGAAAGTTTAAAACAATGTAGCTTTTAAAATTCAATAAACATGAAAAGATACCTAATCCAAGATGAAAGATATTTTCCACTTCTCTTTGCCTATAAAGGGATCTGATGTGACATCAAATAACTCAGAAATTTAAATTCTTTGTTCCTAAAATTTCATTCTCACCTTTATTTGCCTAAGGATTTACTTAATTTTACTATTCTTTTGTGTTATAAGATATAACCGAAACTTATCTTTGTTAGTTAAGTTAAATTTCATCTCTGTCCGTTCTTATTTCGATGGATAAAAGGAAAAGAAAATTCAAGTTACAAAATGACGTTATCACAAAGGGGATCGCTTGCCAAGTTTTTTTAACCCACAGTAGCACAAAATTTTTGGATAGGTGCCTAAAATAATAATTCATTTTCTGTAAAAGCGTCCTTGTTTCTTCGCCATACTTAAATTCGTACTTGCTGGTTTAATTTTAAAATATTAATTGGATATAAATTGTATTTTTTGTAAAAAAAAAACGTAGTTACGATTATTATAATTGGTGCTTCTAATTCTAATCACTCAAAGGCAGCAAAATATTTTGCTTAAAATCTTTTGAAAATAAGTTTTAAGTATAAAAACAAAGTGAGAATTCAAAGTTATTTTTGAATTTTATAACAATGTTTTTTTTGTATCGTTTCTTACTCAAGGACTTTTAAAAAACATCACAACTGCCCACATCTGAAACGATTTAAAACCTTTTATATTCGAGATTTCACCAGTTTTCCTACCTGGAAACTATAGTAATTATAAAGTTCCTTGAATAAGCTAGATACAAAAAAATAAGTTATCGTAATTATAATGTTCAGCATATTAACACATGCAAATTAACCTCGACTCATTACAATTAATTTGTTTCAGAGAGTTTGGCCGAGCTACACGCGGGGGTCAACGCAATGCAGTCCGCATCAGCGACTACCGTTATAACTTTATTATTCGTGTTGACAGTTTTAACAGAAAAACCGTTTTTTACAACTGTGATTACGTTCGCAGCACTATTGCACTCTATGACGGCCGAAGACGTATCAGACGATCGTTTTATTGTACTTTTACCGACGTGATAATAATAGTTTAGATAATGTACATAATAACTTTGCTTATAAAATAATAAATTATAAATAGTTATTCAGAAATAAAATTTCATTGTATAGTGTGTTGTTTCATTTGTGTCACGGTTATAGATCACACGGTTAAATTATTTACTCCTAGCTAGAGCGTGGCAGCGCAGATGAATTTTACGACTCCATCTTGCCATTATCAAAGTGATGTCAGTGTCTCATTACAAAATTTCCCAAAAAAGTAAGTATGGCGTAATCAAATTTTTTACCGATTGCAGCAGTTCGACGGAGAAAAGTTTTTTTTGTATCGATATAAATTTAATTGTCTCGAAAACTGAATCGAATATCAGTTTTTCTTGAGGCAAGACGATGCCGTTACAGTGTCGATTAGTGTCTGTAGTTTTAGATAATACAGTACAAAGAATACCTAACAGATTTGAGTTTATTATGAATTTTAGTACAATTGTATGTGTGTCAACACTCATATTTATATTATACCAGTTTATATGAACTTATTCAACGTAACGTCTTTTCCTTTGCCTTTTACAGTAAAATAGTTAGCCTCGAGTTTCTGTAAGTATTTAAATTATAAAGAAGTTGACTTTCTAAAGCTAAAGCCGGGTCCGGCTCCAGCAAAAGTTTTTCAAAACATTCAACAAAAACACATACACAAAACTTTGTTGCTAAAACATATTTTGATACACACGCAGTTTATGGCTCACGCGGCTGTCGTACACAAAATACACAGGGCTGCGTTCCAAACCTAAGATCCAGATGCTACAAATGTCAAATTTAAAAAAAGTTTTTTACATTTTATGTCAAAATTCAAACTTTTCACTCTTACGTTTGAATTTTGACAGAAAATGTAAGAAACTTTTGTTAAATTTGACATTTGTAGCACTTGGAGCGTAAGTTTGGAATGCAGCCTTCGCAAGCGAGTGGTTAAAAAATAGCCGATGAAATAATACCCTGACCCTCGCCTTCACGGAGGTGATTTTGTGCACATGTTTTCCATCGAGTTCGGAGCTCTGGCACGGCTCTTTCAAAGCAAAAACTTTGGTGATGCCAACAAATATGTGTAGTGAAAAAAAGGTTTTGTGAAGATAGTTCTGTTCAATGTTGATATGTTTTTGTTTTGCTTTGTGTATGGCAAAACACGCGCTGAAGACTCAGCTTAACTCGTGAAAACGTGCCATGACTTCACACTTTTCCATGCGTGCAGCTGGTGTTCATTGATTTATAAAACGTTAGCACACCAAAAACACACAAATAGCGTGTGAGCTCTAATTAAAAAAGCTTACAATTAGAGACACAGGGATGGATGTGCTCAAAGCTTCATAACAGACTAAATCTATATAATTTAAGTCATTTAAAACGCCCACGTAAAAGGTAAAGCATCATTTTTCTTGACATAGTCACTCCGGTCACTTATTTATAATTCCACCAATGTTTGACCGAAGGTTAGGGTAAGTTCACGTAACAACTTAATACAGAATAACCTTTAGATCCCTTTAATAATAGAGTAAGTAATTTTTACTTAACGTTTGTAAAGATACACACAATGAATAAATACGCAGTAGTTTAGAAAACTTGCTTTGAGGTAATGCAAAACGTATATTTTGCCTTTAAGGATTATTTGAAAATTCGGGTTTTATTTTACTTCTGCGACACAATCTTAAAACATATTATTTATATGTAATTTAGACAATCAGCTCATCATTAAAGTAGATTAGGTGGTAATTAAAAAATCTAAATTTGCTAATTAAAAACCAAATATGTATAGCAATTAGCAACAAATTTTTAAATCATTTTGAATCGTTAATAAATATCAAGTCTTTACTATATATTGCAAAAATTACGTGTATAAAAACACATAGAGGTCACCTGTTAATTATTGGTGATCTAATACATTATAAATATATTGCTTTTACGACTTATGTAAAATGGATGGATTTAATAAGCAATCGTATAATAACTTAAAAATAGCAGAAACACACAACAACATTTTCTCCATTTTTTTTGTTCTAAGATCCTCCTCTTCCGGTCACAATTCACGGCAAAAAATAATTTTGTCAAAGTTGTACATAATTTTGTGAGTAATTGAACAAAACAACGTTCCTTCATCCTCTCGGGACAGAAGTTGGCGTAACAGATGCGAAAACCAGGCCATTCAAGATAGTAGCAACATTAATCAACTGCTGCTACTGTTTCCACTCAAATGTTTGAGAAAGAAATTGTTATAATATACTAAATACTTTGTTTCGAACAAACGCACCAATGCATTGATCTTGACCCAGTTTCTCATAAAACTTCTTGTCAACAGTAAGCTGGCAGCGTAATCTTTCTAACTTCGGCCATACAGTGCACTGGGTAACACAAATTTGGAAAAACTTCTTATGGTTGGAAACACCGAAGGCAAAAGATCGCGCGGTTTTCCAATAAGATGGACTGGTCAAATTAAAGATTCATCCTTTTTTCGGCCAAATTAAAGTGAGAGAGAGAGTTTTTTAAAAAATAATCATTTTGTACTATTTAAATGTATGATTCATTGAAAGCTTCCAAAAAATTATTGACTGAAGATTGCTAACTGAAAATTAAAATTCTTGTGGCAGATTTGACGGAGTTAAAATTCAAATTTTGTAGGCTTGTGTTATGAGATGCTAGGCTAACAGATAGAAAACATATACTGATACATACACACAGCCAGGTCATAAGTATTGTCACACAGTAAAAACGTTTCTTTTAGAATGCTGGCCACAAAAAAGTTTATTGAATTCGAATTTCGAATTGTTCATGAAAATAAAACTGTATACTTTTTAGAATTTTACTCATTTTTAAATATGGAGTGGACGCTTAAAGAAGACCGTGTTGCATTTATTGCGTAGCATCGTTGCGGTTACGCGCCAATTCAAATTTTTGACATACTGAAAATTTTGAATATAACCAAAAGAATCGTTTATCGTACCATCAAACGATACAATGAAGACTCTAGTGTAGATGACAGGTCAAGAAGTGGTCGCCCTCGGTCTGTTAGGACTCCAGCAGTGATAAAAGCTGTGAAGGCGCGAATTCAAAGAAATCCCAAACGTAACCACTCGACTTTAGGCCTAGGTTTTGGAATGGACATGAATTGTTACCCGAAGAAGAAGAAAAGCATCAGCTATTGAATTTTTGGTTTACTTTTTTCTTTTGCTGCCAATAAAGCATGGATACAAATATTAATAAATAGTGTTTTTTTTTTGATTCAATTGCACCCCTAAATGAATATAAAACAGTTCCTCTTCTATGTTACAATTATACATTCATAAAGACCTAAAATCAATTTCAATTACATAATTATTCTGGACATCACCGAAATCCTGTAATTAAATAAAATGTCGTGACCTTCCTATGTCATTATTATGGGACCAAAGCACATGTTGTTCAATTATAAATAGTTTAATGACTAATCGTTATTTGATGCCAACGGCAGCAAATTTGACTGTTATGTTTTTATTATATTTTTAAGCATTTAACTGCTAGATGTTTAAATCTAAAGAAAAGTTTACTAGAAAAAAATCCACGCGCCAAAATATTTCCAATAGCCCAGGGTTTCAATATCAGCATCACTCATATTCCTAATTCTTCTTGATTTTATAGTTTATTTAGAATTTTATACATATTAAACCTCCCATGCCGAGTTGAAAAGAACCCACATAGATATAAGTATTTTCAAAACACAACACAGATGTAATGCTTTAAGAAATAATTTTATCAATATTTACCGAATCACGGGTTAGGATCCTACAGCAGTCTCCAAACAGGTCCTGCGCATTGATGGGCTTTTACTGTCTGTACGACAAATTTTAAAACAATAAATAAATATTTCCAACAATCACACCAATTAGCGTAGCCCCAAAGTAAGCACTATAAGGCTTGTGTTTTGGGTACTAGGGTAACGGAAAGAATACATATACTAGTACATATAATAAGTATATTTTTATAGAAATACATATTTAACATCCATGACTGGAGTACATATGCTCGTATTCATCACATCTGCCCCCACCGGGATTTGAACCCGGGACCTCTGGAGTCGGCGACACCATGAAACCCGGCGTACAAACCACTAGGCCACGGAGGTCGTCAAAGTTGAATGAAGAGTGAATATTTCTAACTTGGTATAAACTTATCTCATTTCAGCATCACAAAGCTAAACCAACAAGAATCCCTAAGATTAATCTAGTATTGAATTAGTAGGCATGTTCATAAGAGATAATTACGAAGGCGACACAGTTATTACGACTCCAAGCGTTAAACATTAACATAATCTGCAAACAAAGTTAGTTGAATCAGTTCTTACGAAGTCGTTAGTTTCGCTAACTCGCGCAGATTACGTTGAATTGAATATACCGCTTTGAAACTAAGCAAATAGCTAAGAAGCCTGCGAGGCAGTTGGCTTCGCTTATGAATGTGTGGTGTGGTGCAAGTGTAGAACGGACACCGTTTTACAAAAATCATAATTTATTTACTTCCTAGCGGTTGCCCGCGAATTCATCATGTATTCGTTCATTTGTTGACCTCCTTGGCCGAGTGGTTTGTACACCTGGTTTTAAGGTGTTGCCTGCTCGAGAGGTCCCGGGTTTGAGTCCCGGTGGGGGCAGATGTTTGTGTGATGAATGCGAGCATCCGTACTCTAGTAATGGATGTTTAATTATACTTCTATATAAAAATACTTATTATATATAGAATGGATCAGTATCATGTATTGTATCCATCACACTAGTATCCCATAATACAAGACAACAGCCTAGCTCCAAGCTAGTCTTATTCGCGTGGGTGTTATAAATATTTATTTAATTATCTGCTTTTACTTCAGTTTTTTGAGAATCACAGCAACCTTACATTTTTCTGGAATAAAAGATGTCCTTTTCCATTTTAGGTCTTAAACTACATAATATACCAAATTTTATCAAAATTCGTTCAACCGTTTTTGCATGATTATCATAATCATAATCAAAATCAAAATCATTTATTCAGTTTAGGCTGTTACAAGCACATATGAATGTCTAGAAGCTACGCCATCGGTTCGTAAATCTACGGCGGGAGACCTTGTACTGAGAAGAACCGGCAAGAAACTCAGCAAGGGCTGTTTTTTTCTCCCTGTTTTATTATTTACAGAGTCGTCAAATTGAAAAATGACTTCAGAGGTGATTCATGAATTCACTTTTCATTACATAATTATTAAATATACATTAATTGTTTACCTGCATTTTGATTGCTGTGTCATACAGTATAAATACAAATAGTGTTATTTATATTCAGTGTACCTAAACATTAACTTCAATATTAAGGAAGTTAGGGCAGACTCATCTCCGCTGGCAGCACCCGTTCACGAGCATGACGCATGAACCAGCCATCGCTTCGCTCAACCATATTTTAGGGAACGTAACGACCCGCCTCACACGACACCGCCGAAGAGACTATTATGAGAGCATGACTACCCATAACTACCCATACTAACTACAACATATTTACTTAAATTAAGGTCATTTACCTGTAAGACACAACAAACAATTACAAAACAAAGCAAAGGAGAAATCACGACCACGCCGTTTTGTCAATCAAATATTCTTAAACAGTCTGATAATCTTACTTAAGTTATTAACTTTATATACAGCTTTCAGTTTAATTATAGTATTGTCAACACATAATTCATAATTTAAATCATATAGAAATACCCGTTGGAATGGTTGGAACAGTTCATACCCAAGCATTTTTGTCTGTAATATAATCAGACACTTTATAATATGCTTTCTTAACTAGTGATTTTTTAATGGTCGATTTAAATTTAGTCATGCTTAACTCTTGAATATTGCTTGGAACTTTATTGTAAAAGCGAACACTGAGACCTCTAAACGAATTATTGATTTTGTGGAGCCTAGTAGCAGGTAAAGTTAAGTTATTTTTATTTCTAGTATTATATGTATGTATTTCACTATTTTTAGGGTGGCCCACTCGCTGAAAGTTACTGCATCACTAACACATATGGTTTTGGGAACAAAGACATCATTAAATTCTTTACAAAAATTATTAAAAAAATCATTATACATATCATTTGGACTACTTTTATACTTTAAATAACTCAAACTCCTATCTAATTGAATTTTAAAACGCTCTATACGGTTAACAGATTTTGGCACAATAGTAATATATTTCTTGGTGATATTTTTATTTGGATGTGGAAAAGTAATCATCTGGCCACAATGATCACTATCCAGTTGATTAACAATTACTTTTGAATGTGGTATTATATCCGTATAAATATTGTCAATACAAGTGGCCGAAGTGGCAGTTATTCTAGTAGGCTCCATGAACAAGTTTTCAAGATTATATGATTGAAATAGATTTCTTAATTTAATACTCAAATTAGAGGTTTCTAATAGATTAATATTAAAGTCACCACAAACAATTAATCGTTTACCAGTGTTGACAATTTTTTCTAAAGCTTCATCCATAATAGTTTCAAAACAATCATACAATGCTAAAGGAGGTCTGTATACACTCAATACAACAAGCTGGTCCAGTTCCACACAGGCAATCTCTATTGTTCGCTCAACCGAGAGGCTCACAATATCTTTACGTTCCTTAAATTTAAGTGCCTTATTTAATAAAATTAAAGAGCCACCGCGAATCGCATCTTCTCGACTGAACGAACTACCAACGGTCGCTAAAGCGACCAACTTCATGCTGTTAATATTTTGTGTTACAGTGATGCGCGCGCATCTTAAAATTTCACTCTCATCATTTTTTCATAACGCGCCTAAAGAAGTATAACTTCAATAAAGGAACACATGAAGGCACTGAATGAGTTGGTTGAATTATGTAATTACAACAATGACAGATTTAATTCTTTAACTAACAATCACACATGTGATTGTAAACAGTTAACAGCTCAGTCACCTGTCAATTGTGATTCCTCCATATCACAACATGTAACTATTAGTTCCCCACAGCAGCCATCAAAGGAATGCTTGACTTCAGTGAAAACAATTCACTCGGACAACTTAGTTTTAGATAATAAATATAAAAAAATCATATTATTTAGTGATGAAATTGGCAAGGGCATGGGCCCTCTTTTATCTAAGATGGGAAATTCAATTATCAATCACTGTATGCCTAATGTTTCTTATGAGGATATCTTAGGAAATGCAATCAAACAGAATTATAGTAAATGCACTACTTTGTTATTTTTTGTGGGAAATAGAGGCAATTTGAACAAAAAATCATTGATTCAATATGTCAATGACCTGAGCTCATTAAATGTTGAAAAAATTATATTGTTTACATTGCCCTATTGTAGAAGTCTGCCAAAGGAGGAAAATATCTTAAGATATAAATTAAATATGCTTTTGTTCACAATGTGTAAAAGTGAAAAATTTCATATTATTGACACTAACAATTATGTTAGAAATTTATATTTGACCAAAGATAAATATTATCTTTCTAATTATTATAAAAGACAGATAGCTAAGTCGCTATCATATTATTTTTATATAACAGCCAAAAACTTGGCTAAACAAATTGCTTTTATTGAGCAATGTTCCATTGACTTGACAGTCAGTAATTCTTCTACTGACAAATTACAAAATAATAACTATTTTTTAAATTAAATAATGAGACAACAGACAACTCGTCTTGCTTAATAATAAATAATTATTGTAATAACTTGCATAAAAATATTAATTTAATTAAGAAATATCCCAAACAATTAAAAGAAAATGTAAATTTGATCAACCTGATGCATATAAATATTCAAGGAATGATGGGTAAGGACTTAGAAATTGAATTATTTTTGAATTGTAACAATATAGATATATTGTGTATCACAGAGCATTGGCTTAAAAGTCATCAATTCATCTTTAATTTTAATAATCATCAGGTTGGTAGTTCGTTCAGTCGAGAAGATGCGATTCGCGGTGGCTCTTTAATTTTATTAAATAAGGCACTTAAATTTAAGGAACGTAAAGATATTGTGAGCCTCTCGGTTGAGCGAACAATAGAGATTGCCTGTGTGGAACTGGACCAGCTTGTTGTATTGAGTGTATACAGACCTCCTTCAGCATTGTATGATTGTTTTGAAACTATTATGGATGAAGCTTTAGAAAAAATTGTCAACACTGGTAAACGATTAATTGTTTGTGGTGATTTTAATATTAATCTATTAGAAACCTCTAATTTGAGTATTAAATTAAGAAATCTATTTCAATCATATAATCTTGAAAACTTGTTCATGGAGCCTACTAGAATAACTGCCACTTCGGCCACTTGTATTGACAATATTTATACGGATATAATACCACATTCAAAAGTAATTGTTAATCAACTGGATAGTGATCATTGTGGCCAGATGATTACTTTTCCACATCCAAATAAAAATATCACCAAGAAATATATTACTATTGTGCCAAATTGTAGCAGAAACCATGTCCGGGGCACACACCACCAGCTCATCGAAAAGGCTCTGATTCAATGAGGCTGTTATGTTTTGTTTTGATGCTTCTAGGAGTGAAATTGTGTGATTGGCATCTTGTAATTGTGTTTCTAAAACACAATTACAAGATGCCAATTTGAGCAACAAACATACCTACAAATTAGTACATATGAATTTTGATTAAAGTAAAACTTTTATTACAGCGCCACATTCTTTTTCTTCCATCCTTAGCATGTCGCATTTCATTTTTAGTTGTTATCAAAAAATCCTACCTTATTAAGAAGCATCAGCAAGCAAGGTTTAGTGGTACAAGGCTCGCTGTTATGTAGGCAGCCTGGGTTCGATGCTCAGGCGAGCAAGAACTTTTTTAGTAATGATTTGAAAAAAATCACTTACAACGTGATTTTATAAAACCACACAAATTTGATTTAAAAACATGTTTCATACAAAACAACTATCTAATATTTACATAGATTTTTTTTGCGACAGAAATATTAATATAATATTTCTGTCGTAAACTGAAACCGCTTCCTCTTATCACATAAATACAGAGATTTTCTTCGCAACACATAAATTACATTCAAAGCCAGTTTACGGATCGTAAGCTGTATGAAAATATTTTGATTATAATATCAAATCATTGACTTTTGAGTACAAAATTACGCAACATGTTTAAATTTACTTTCCAACTTTTTATGCGCTCCTTGTTTCATAAGGGTTGTTGTTGTTGTTTTTGATATTATTTAAAAAAATCATCCGTCCTCCATCGTTATTGTGAGTTAATGAAACACAAAATATAACATATTACAAAATAGGAAATTGATCGAGATCAGTAGTAATTTTACTTTTATCTTGACTTGGACCCAATTCTCGTTCAACAACGTAAATGAAAGGTAGTGTCTTTCTTGTGCTGCATATTTTCACGTGCTTACATATAATATAATTTCTAGCTGACCCAGCGAACTTCGTACCGCTATAAAAAAAAAAGGGTTGGTGGCAGAAAGTTGAAAATTTAGGGATGTATGTATTTTTTTATGATGTATCATAAAAAAAATAAAAAATAAAATATCTAAAATTGAAAAAAAAAATTAGGGGTGGATTACCCTTAACATTTAGGGGGATGAAAAATAGATTACATCCGATTCTCAGACCTACTGAATATGTATATAAAATTTCACGAAAATCGGTCGAGCCGTTTCGGAGGAGTTTAACCACAAACACCGCGACACGAGAATTTTATATATTAGATTTATATATGAGTGATGCGTGCGCTGCTCCATTCTTTTATACCCTATGCACCGTCTAATCTAAGGTTATTTAAGAAAATAATCTTCATTTCAGATGCGTTTGGTCCGTGCACACAATTTTATTTTCGACATCAAAGGTTTAAATGTGCCTTGGAAATAAAAAAAAACGCACAAGTGCTAGTCGGACTCGCCTACCGAGGGTTCCGTACAGATTTGAAGTACGCAACATTACGGTCTTATCTCGTTTTTACGTTCACTTAGAAGTGTATTTTTTTTTCAGTTTTAAGGGTACCTAGACTTGAGTACATATTTTTTTATAGTTTGACTCGACAGACAGACTAACAGAAAGACAGCAAAGTGATCTTATAACAATTCCAGCTTTTCCTTTTGAGATATAGAACCCTAAAAACACGAAAGGATTGGGGACACGGGAAGAGAATTCCATTTTTGGATGTATTTGAACAGTGGATGTATGTTGGTTTGTCGGTGACTTATTTGAGCAAAGCCTGTAAGCTTTTTGAAGATTATATTAAATTTAAATAAGTCTTCTAATCTACACAGAAATTGAATGTAAACAAAAGTGAAAAGCGATAAATTGAATTAATAGGGTCAATTAAGACCTTTGTAACCTTTTTAAGCAGTTATAAAACAGCATTCCAAGTTTCGGCGCCGATGGTACAAATTGAAACGGTCACGCTAATCTCGTTTGGGGGTTGATCTAATTATTGTATTACAAAGAGAGGCCTTTAATGAAACAATTAATCTGTTTATAACTTTAACAGGGTGAGCGTAGAGTCTAAATTCTTTTATCATTTTCTGTAGCCTATACAGGATCAATTTATACTGTATCCTAGTTCAGGCATCATTTATTTTGTACTTTTTATTTTTATTATTATTATGCTTATTTTTATGTTTTTTTTTTATTTTACCAAAGGAGATGAAAAACGGTGGGCCAAAATGTAATAAGTTGAGATATGATCTAAAAAATTAGTCATATTTCTTTTTCTAAGAATATGAAAAATCACTTCAATTCTCGATCGGGAAGCGGAGAAATATGAGAAAGAAAGTTTTCGTGAGATTATCGATTCAGTAATCGATTACACAGTTACGAAAATAAAACTTTTGCACTAAAGAATTAACTCAAAGTAATCAAATGCAATATATACTTATATGCAATATAGTGCATATAATTACAGTCATATTAATAAATCAAATAACAATTAATTACTGAAAAACCAATATTAATGATTATTGATTTAATTCTCTCATAAATGTCACTGACATGACAGCTAACTGACATTGACACTAGACTGTTGCCGACTGTTCTTGTTTGCTCACTCGTTTCGTGTTTTCCGATGCGTTTTGAGTGCTTTCCCGATTATTCGTCATTTTTGACGACCACCATTCTGACCCTGCCTACACGACCGAAGGATACCGAGGATTGCTCATACGTTTGACTTGGAATTGTTATTTTGGATTTTACCGCCGACTTGTGGATTGTATATTATTCAAACTATGGATCGCTGTGTGAATTGTGGGATATCCACTGGTCACAGCAGTACACTGGGCCGACGACCCTTACACGATGAAACAATTCTGTCTGTGATTCGGCAATGGCCTGCACCTGTCTGTAAGTAAATATAACCTCATCTAACCAGCTATCATCCTGGAAGGTTTAAAATACATATTATAATTAGAAGGCCCATGGAGATTGATTACAGTTGGCAAAGAATTATTTTTTATCAAACAATTTTATAATACCCAATAGTTAATTAGGTATTGTTTATGTAGCTGAAGATTAATAAAAATGTTCCATTTTTAGGTAAGCAGTAGTGACTGTGTTTATCAAGTGTGATGGGACTTGGCTCAAAGCCCACATGTCGATGACCAAAGAAGACCACTAGGCCACCGTAATGTTTGCTGTCTTGCATCGCGAACCCATCACATACTTCATACCTGCACAATTTCTAGACAAAATTTTAATTATAATAGAAGACGAATAAAACACTATATTAAATGATTTTTTATTTTATTTTAGACATCTTTTCCCTATCTCCTTACCTGTTACCTACCTATCGCTTGAAGTCGTTGACGTTCATTCATATGATTTTTCAAACATGTTCTAGTAAATATAATAACTATTTGTTCTAAAGAACACATTTTCACGAATGAGCTGTTAGTTAAAGATTGTAACCTAACCTCACTTTTATTTAATCTCTTATATCTCTGTTCTCAGATTTACAAAAGCCGCAGAATTTTCAGTGCAAGGTTGATAATATATAAGCTATTAAATGACACCACTTTCATCTTCTTACACCTGGGCCCAAGATTGTATGTAATCGTTTCAGTCTCCTTTGTTATTGTGTTCTCGTAGTCTTTGTCTGTCATATTATTTTGTGTATTTCTTTAAAATAGTGTAATCGTGTGCATCCAAAATCCTAGCCTCCATTTTCCATTCCACTAGCTCTCAGCTTCAATTATTATTATCGTTAATTACAGAGTTGGTGGGAAAATTGTTTGATTTTATCGCACGCTTGAAAGCGCGGATGCGGTAAATCAAAAAGCCGTTTGCTTTTGTTATCTTATTATATTTTATTACTCAGAGAATTGTTTTTGTGATCCTAAAGTTGAATGAATCATTATACACATATACATACAAAATATATACCGTGAGCTATGTTGAGTACGCGAAATTAAACAATATATGCCAATTTATTTGAATATAATCTAATATATAAAATTTTATTATCTAGACATGATACCCTACTCGACATATTTTGACAGCTCATTTTTTTCTCTTGCTCGCAATTGTTCCCATATTGAATTTCGAATACTATTATATATTTAGTAGCACTTCCATGATCAAGGCGAATCGATTGACGTACGAATCGTCAAAATCGGTCCACGCGTTTGGTCTCTAGTGTGCCACAAAGTTACATACATATGGACTGTGAATAAACACTATACTTGCATTGCGCAGTCGGGTATAAAGGAAAATATTTAAGTAATCCTCAATCAAAACAGAAGTGATAACTTACACTATCCTTTTTTGAGCACAGGAGATTGGTAGGTGAAAAGGGGATTGGAGGTTGAAAAGGGATTGGAGGGTGAAAAAGGATTCGAGAGTGAAAAAGTATTACGAGGATGTAAATGGAATCGAGGATGAAAAGGGGATTGGTGGTTGATAATAGGGGATTGGTGGGTGATAGTGGGGATTGATGGTTGAGGGAGATCTCCCTTCGCGGCGAAGGGAAGCCAGACAGACTGGCGCCGTAACGCGTTACGTAACGAAGCGGTTTACCCTCCCATAAGAACTTATCACTTCAATGTTATCACCTAAAAATACAATTCGTAACCAAAAGGTTAGGTTACCAATTGTATTCTTGATGGTATTTTAAATGTTTGTCTTATCAAAATAAATAATGTATCAAAGGTAAAGTCTCAGATTATTTTATTTATAACATCGAAAGGTGTTAAGTTGAAACTTGATACTTGATAAGTACCTATTATTACTAAAATTTTCTTAATTACTTCAAGTGTGAAATCAAAACTATTCCTAACACATTTTAGTTGCTAACAACAATCGTGCAGCTATTAAAACTGTGGTTAATACAGTTTGAATAGCACACGTACACAATGGTATGGTATTGCAATGCATTACTGTCAAACTGTACGTGACTGCGCATATGCGATGTAGCTCTTCTCCATATTTATTGAGATCTGTTCATTATTAACTGACCCAATCACTTTGTTGTTTAGAAGTATCTAAATTACCGACTTCAGACGGAATTTGGGTTTTGGGCCTCCGGATGTGGCGAGTTCGAAACGGGGGTGGAAAGGGAACATTTAAAAACCTATAAGTGTTTAAATCTAATGAAAATATAACTAGAAAAAATTCCACGCGGACCAGGCAGCAGACGGGACTCGAACCCGCACCCTTCGCAATCCGGGCGAATGCACTGACCAATTATGCTACCGCGGCCCTCACGGACCGCGTCGAAATTCCTTCTAGCTATTCTTAATCTGCAAGGCAGCGCCATCTCTTCGCATTATAGGTAAACCCACAATGTCAAATGAATACTTTTACAAGTATTAAACATTTGAAAGAAGAAATAGCAATTATAGTTATAATTTTTATTATTTTTAAAGCATATAACTGCTTGATGTTTAAATCTAAAGAAAATATAACTAGAAAAAATTCCACGCGGACCAGGCAGCAGACGGGACTCGAACCCGCACCCTTCGCAATCCGGGCGAATGCACTGACCAATTATGCTACCGCGGCCCTCACGGACCGCGTCGAAATTCCTTCTAGCTATTCTTAAGCTGCAAGGCAGCGCCATCTCTTCGCATTATAGGTAAACCCACAATGTCAAATGAATACTTTTACAAGTATTAAACATTTGAAAGAAGAAATAGCAATTATAGTTATAATTTTTATTATTTTTAAAGCATATAACTGCTTGATGTTTAAATCTAAAGAAAATATAACTAGAAAAAATTCCACGCGGACCAGGCAGCAGACGGGACTCGAACCCGCACCCTTCGCAATCCGGGCGAATGCACTGACCAATTATGCTACCGCGGTTCTCACGGACCGCGTCGAAATTCCTTCTAGCTATTCTTAAGCTGCAAGGCAGCGCCATCTCTTCGCATTATAGGTAAACCCACAATGTCAAATGAATACTTTTACAAGTATTAAACATTTGAAAGAAGGAATAGCAATTATAGTTATAATTTTTATTATTTTTAAAGCATATAACTGCTTGATGTTTAAATCTAAAGAAAATATAACTAGAAAAAATTCCACGCGGACCAGGCAGCAGACGGGACTCGAACCCGCACCCTTCGCAATCCGGGCGAATGCACTGACCAATTATGCTACCGCGGCCCTCACGGACCGCGTCGAAATTCCTTCTAGCTATTCTTAAGCTGCAAGGCAGCGCCATCTCTTCGCATTATAGGTAAACCCACAATGTCAAATGAATACTTTTACAAGTATTAAACATTTGAAAGAAGAAATAGCAATTATAGTTATAATTTTTATTATTTTTAAAGCATATAACTGCTTGATGTTTAAATCTAAAGAAAATATAACTAGAAAAAATTCCACGCGGACCAGGCAGCAGACGGGACTCGAACCCGCACCCTTCGCAATCCGGGCGAATGCACTGACCAATTATGCTACCGCGGCCCTCACGGACCGCGTCGAAATTCCTTCTAGCTATTCTTAAGCTGCAAGGCAGCGCCATCTCTTCGCATTATAGGTAAACCCACAATGTCAAATGAATACTTTTACAAGTATTAAACATTTGAAAGAAGAAATAGCAATTATAGTTATAATTTTTATTATTTTTAAAGCATGTAGTCTGCTTGATGTTTAAATCTAAAGAAAATATAACTAGAAAAAATTCAAAAAAAATTCAATCGTGCAGCTATTAAAACTGTGGTTAATACAGTTTGAATAGCACACGTACACAATGGTATGGTATTGCAATGCATTACTGTCAAACTGTACGTGACTGCGCATATGCGATGTAGCTCTTCTCCATATTTATTGAGATCTGTTCATTATTAACTGACCCAATCACTTTGTTGTTTAGAAGTATCTAAATTACCGACTTCAGACGGAATTTGGGTTTTTGGCCTCCGGATGTGGCGAGTTCGAAACGGGGGTGGAAAGGGAACATTTAAAAACCTATAAGTGTTTAAATCTAAAGAAAATATAACTAGAAAAAATTCCACGCGGACCAGGCAGCAGACGGGACTCGAACCCGCACCCTTCGCAATCCGGGCGAATGCACTGACCAATTATGCTACCGCGGCCCTCACGGACCGCGTCGAAATTCCTTCTAGCTATTCTTAATCTGCAAGGCAGCGCCATCTCTTCGCATTATAGGTAAACCCACAATGTCAAATGAATACTTTTACAAGTATTAAACATTTGAAAGAAGAAATAGCAATTATAGTTATAATTTTTATTATTTTTAAAGCATATAACTGCTTGATGTTTAAATCTAAAGAAAATATAACTAGAAAAAAATCCACGCGGACCAGGCAGCAGACGGGATTCGAACCCGCACCCTTCGCAATCCGGGCGAATGCACTGACCAATTATGCAAGCGAAGAGATGGCGCTGCCTTGCAGCTTAAGAATAGCTAGAAGGAATTTCGACGCGGTCCGTGAGGGCCGCGGTAGCATAATTGGTCAGTGCATTCGCCCGGATTGCGAAGGGTGCGGGTTCGAGTCCCGTCTGCTGCCTGGTCCGCGTGGAATTTTTTCTAGTTATATTTTCTTTAGATTTAAACATCAAGCAGTTACATGCTTTAAAAATAATAAAAATTATAACCTATAAGTGTTTTTACTGCTGCAAAATTTTATTTTATTTACAAATCCTACTTCACACTAATATGCTAGGCTAAAGTTTGTGAGTGTGTATGTTTGTTACTTCTTCACGCCTAAACAGCTGGCACAGCTGGTAAATGATAAATGTGAAGTTTGGCATTATATTAATGCCCTCACTGCTGAAGCTAATAATAATAATAAAATAACGATAATAAACAGCAAAAACGACTTCAGTTACTCAATTTGTATTTTTATGAACTAGGTATTGTAACGGCGTTGTTACAATCTTCTAGAAAATACTAACTTAAAATCTTTATAAATTATAAAAATAATAAATTATAAACCTTTTTTTTCGTAACACTAACCTTGGGCATACAACCATAAGGCGGTTTCTGTGGCTGTAAATTCTCACCGCAACTGGGCTGCGTTTCTACGTGGAGGGAGCTCACCGAAGCAACTTCCAGAACAGTGGTTGACAGGGAGTTAAATACGTGAACTAGAGTTCCTATGTTTAGGACAACCCGCTCTAGAGATCCATTCCTTATTCACTTAATCACTTAAACTTTTGTAAAGTTTGAATAAATTATCCTACCTACATTATTTTGAGGAGCTCGAAGACGATGGTGGTTAGTGCGTTCGGCTGCGATCGTTGAAGTTAAGTAACTTTCGCAGTGGTCGGTCATTGGATGGCTAACCAAAAAATCTTCTATATCGAGCTCCTCCGTGCTACGGAAGGCACGTTAAGCCGTTGGTCCCGGCTGCACCTACAGTCGTTAGCCCGCCTATGCCCCAGAAGTGGAGACATTAATAGGCTGATGATGATGATGATGATGACATTATTTTTCCTATTTATTTCTACCGAAACGGCACAGTATAGCTATAAAGCTTACAACTGATGGAAAACTACTTCCGTACCTTATACACACTTGCCATTTTAAAGTACTTATAACTCGCTAGTTGCCTACTCTAATCTACGGGTAGCGTCGTGGAGCGAGAAGAGAGAAAAGTATATTTGGTGGCATCCATCTGCAAGTTCTGGTTCAAGTTACTTCTTACTTTCAAATTGCTATTGTTTTCTATTCCATAATAAATATTCGGAAAAATTCCATAATACGAACCACGCATGACGCAAGAGCTCTATTACAAAAGCCTATAAGTGAAGTTTACTTTGCCAAATTCCTTTCAATGCACGCTTTTTGAAAAATACGACGTTATATTGCGATGGCTCAGCTGGTCTTTTTGTACTGATTCCAGTTGTTCATTGAGGCCTTATATTTCTTGGAAGCGTATCAAATATAAAAGCAATATACACTATTATAAAATAGTTGTAAATAGAAACAATATTATTTTTCTCATACTTATATTATCTTTTTTCAATATAAAACGGCTTATTTTCCAGGTAGTAAGCGAAAGGCGATTAAACGATTGAGCCCAATACCAGGTCTTAGTAGAATTTTACTCTTAAGATATTTTCGTTTGATTTATAAGTCGAGCACTTTCATGCTTAAAATATTCATATTCAAGATGTTATAACACAAGCTAAGCCTAATTCGCGAAATAAATAAAATATTGATCATATGCTGCAGACATTAGATACCTGGGACAGCGCCTAAAATAGTTGCAATTATAGTCTTGGTATATACCAAGATAATAATATTATTATCCCTATTTCATACATATTGAATGTGCCCCAGCAATGGGTAAATTTCATCAAAAACTGATGATGTTGACAATGCGATGATACCCTATTGTTTGAAAGATTTTCATTTTTTATTTTATGAGAAGGGATTTTAATATTTTTTCCACTTTTAGGTCGTCGGAGACAAAACACGAAAGTATGTTATTCCAAGAATGTAACGCTTAATTAAAAAATAGTAATATTTCATATAAATTGTCGCGTCTCCGAACGCAATTTCCAAACGTGTGTCACCAGAGTGGATCGCCTAGCGTGCCGCACGCGAATTCTTAGCTCTATTGAAGCGTTGCGACGTCGTACTCACGTCTTTTCCGACAGATGTGGACTATATATAACCTGACATAAAATCCCTATGACATGATGAGTTTACTCGAGTTGGAATGGAAATGCTATAATAGCTCTATCATATTACTTTTTCTCATTTAAAAATGGCGACTGAAAAGAAAATTGCCCGCGTGATAGAAAGGCGCTCCTAGGGATTACAGACTATGGTCGTCTAACCACTTACGATACCAAAGAGCGTCACTCATCATTTGTCATTAATTTCCCCACTATTGGAGCTCAGGTTTCCCTTATCGCTGTAGATGGAAAAAGATCAATGGACCATGGTGGGTGCTACTTCAGATGCCGCTGAGAGTCATTAAAATTCATCAACTCGCTGGTCGACCAGAATCGACATAGCGAATTAACTATTTATGCCAGTGTAATGTGTCTTTTCAATGTAAAGGAAATTTTACTCAAATAAATATCACACGGTCCAGGCATTGCACAGTGTTCGAACCTGCGCCTTCAGCGAATCAAGCGGACGCACTAACCAATTATGCTACTGGGACCTTAAGACAAGGCGGCAAGGTAGCATAATTGGTTCTAGTATATCTTAGACTGTAAGGCACCACCATCTCTTTGCATTATCGATAACTCACGATTATGTAATTTTTTTAGAGCATCACTCATGCCTAGCAAAACATATAACCTGGTAGGACTGGGCGGCAAGCTGTTGGTCCATCTGCGGTTCAAATGCAAATACAAGACCTACATCTACCTACTGATACCTGCATCTTGGAATCCGGTTGGAAATACAGACGATGCGGCAGAATAATGTGCTACTTAAGCCATCACATCCTGAGGTCGTATCAGTCATATCAACTAGGGAAGAGATCGTTACAACGCACACTAATCGGAATCGTAACAAGCAAGAAGACAAGCTCGTGTCCCAAGGCGAGACTTTCATTCAGCTAAAAAATATGTCCATAACGAGTGGTAGGAAAAAAAAATTTTTGGACGATTCAAAAGAGTTGTACTATACATCCAATTTGAATAAAGATATATTGATTTCTGATTTCTGATTCAAACTACTATTCTAAAGTGGAATTCTTAGCCCGCGCAAGAGTTTCCCCCCTATCTATGGGTACGTGGCGAGGCGCAGGCGGCCGAAACTATTCGCGGTACCAGCCGCAAGAACTAATCTAGTAGCTAAGTCACCTTTGACGCGTTCGTTGCACACCTTAAATCTAGTTTCCGTAAGAATTGATTTATTTCACTGTCCATTATCTTTATTTAAAAGATAAGATTACACTTTGTTATGTTAATTTATAAGTTACAAAATGGAATTATTTTTTATTGTATTTTTTTAATACAATTATGTTTATTTTAGTAATTGTAATTTTAAGAACTACACTATTGCATTAGGAGTATTCCTGTAAAAATAGCTGTATGTGTTTTCTAATAAATAAATAAATCTTTTTTTTTTCAAATTTGTTCCATAATATGTATTTGCATGCTATTTTTAAAATGGCAAAACACGTGTTCAATCCACTGTATGCAATACCTGTATACCGTGTGTTTAACAAATAAAGATTATGATTATTATTATGATAACAATTTGGGGTTCTTAATGAAAGGTGAAATAGCACATCTGCATGCCGACAAGGTGAGGATGGTTGGTGTGTAAAACTGCTGTTCCAGCTATCATCGCGTCTGGATTTTATCACCACTTAACATCAGATGGGATAGAGTTATCTGCCTATCTAGCTATAAAAAAAGGAATACTGAACGGCTCGAATTGAAACAGTGACGATTCCTTTCAGAGTTATCAGTTGTCATACAACCTTGATTCGATGCCATTAATTAAATAAACCATTTGATTACCTAAAAAAAATTTCTTTTGTAAACAGTATTTGGACTACTAGGTCACACAAATTAGAATTTTACGAAGAATTCATTTGTAGCAAGCAGGATATCGTTTTAATACCTTCATTTTGTTTTACGTTTTTAAACAGAATTTGATCTTATTTTATATTGAATGGAATAACATTATCCATTAAACGTACCGTATTCGAGCTCCAAGCAAAAAATGCAAAAAAATTTACGATTATTTAGCGGGCAAAAGTTATGTTCAACTGCTGGGATTGCGCAAACTCGGATTACATACATTTACGACCGAATGTAGGTATTAAAATAATTTCTAACTTGCTGGAAATTAATTTCTCAAAACGTTCTTTTTTATCATATTTGCTTAGCCTATAGCTACCTGTGAAATAATTGTTTATTAATTTTTATTTTACTTTACTGAGATTACATAGTGGTCTCCTGTAGGGAAGGGACCCCACGCTTAGATGATCCACGTCGAAGTGGAAAATACCCTACCTCTCATATGTATTGTAACCTTAGATTAAAACAAAAACGGTAGATACGGCACTAGCCTCACAAAAGTGATCCGCATAAATTGTGGTCCACGACCCTAATCGCTTTAGTCACAACTTGACATGCAAACGACGTACATGTGAACGCCAAAAAGAAAAATTGCTAATATTTTGTGTTTATAAGATAAAACAATGCCTAAGTGTGTTTTTAAAGAGTGCTCAAATTGCTCAAGAACTAAAAATAAATCCCACGGCATCACTTTTCATTCGTAATTACTATAAAATATATTTTTTCATAAAAATTGCTGTTTGTTTTTAATCTTATTCGGTAGTGACGTCGAGTACTGGTCGCGTGATTGGTCGGTAGTGCAGTGACGCGGATCTCGCCGTCTCGTTCGCGCTGCCGGTGAAACTTAACGTGCTATTTCGTTCGGGTCGGTAATGCAGTGACGCGGATCTCGCCGTCCCGTTCGCGCTGCCGTGGGATCAATTTTTGTTTGATGCAAGTATGAGCGTACCGCATCTACCCTTTTTGTTTTAATCTAAGATTGTAACGAGATTTTTGTACACGTAATTCCTAGCATTATGTACATTTTTGTAAACTTTAAACTTTAGTAACGATTAGAATATCAGTTTAAAGCCAGGCTTAAAATACAACGCACATGTTATCTGTGTAGGAGTAAATATAATGTTTATATCAAGTCTATTGTTTCGTATGCAACAATTATGGTGAAATTAAAGACGGCTTTCTGAATTCAAGAGAAATTCTCTTTGATTTACGTAACCATACTCTTACGAAAAAACATCGACAAGGCAAACAAGGCATTACAAGGCTTACAAATAAGTATTTTGTGTACTTCTTTTAAACTGTTTTATTGTCGAAGAACCGATAACCGTTGGGGTAGACGAGTTCTGGAGTGGAGACCGCGTCTAGGCAAACGTAGTGTAGGACGTCCTCAGGCGCGATGGAGTGACGATTTGCGCAAGGTGGCTGGCAGGAGCTGGATGCGAGTAGCCCAAGATCGATCTGAGTGGCGTGCATTTGGAGAGGCCTATGTCCAGCAGTGGAAGATAGGCTGTTGTTGATGATGATGATGATGATTGTTGTTTAAAGATTTTTGTTTTTGGTGAGTTCTTTAACAAATAGCAATAATTAAGCTGTATGGTAATTGTGACGGTCGGACGGTCACACGGAATTTACTCAACGTAGCATACTATAATTTAATCAAACGGTTTTATAGGCGGAACTATAAATTAAACGTCGCTCAAATAGTAATTTTCCATCCCACTATTTAACCTCCACCTTAATTTAACTTATTATAACCTCCACCTTATTGAAGATAATAGTGGAATAAAATTACTTTAGATGGTGCAGTATTTCTGTCGATGAGTAGCGTTCCAGAACTCCAAGGGGTAGCGGATATCAAATGAAAATATTTATTTACTGAAATAGTGTAGATTAGTTACATTAGGTAGTTTGGTTTTTCAAAACTATGTACTCAATGGCGTGCAAATATTAAATATACAGTTAAAATGAATATAAAGTAACTGTCATAAATTATAATGATTTATTAAAATGAAATGTCATACATTATCAAGGAAATTATAACAGTAAGATTCCCCTAAAATTTCAAAACCTACCCTGTGGAGCCCTGGAATCTCACTCACCAATATCATGTGGCTTATCATCAGGCGGGCCATATCCTAGTCTCCCAATATTTTGATTTAAAAAAATAACCCTGATGCACCAAAATCCATAATATGAGGAATTTGTTTTCTGTTGGATTTCTTAGCAGAGAAATTAACCTGACAACAAAAGCTAGTTAGACCTAAGTAATAATTAATTAAATTTGGTCAAGTCTAAATTCTAAAGTTTGTTACTAGTAATTTAGGTATTGGCTTTATAATTTGATTAACTCAACCAACTTTCACAAAGGCCATGGGCGAAAATTAATTATCTTTTTGCTTCAGAAGACGTCTTATATAGAACAGAATTCAATAATCTACACTTAACCTACGTTGTATCTTACAGCCCGTTCTCATACTATCATTTATCATTTGGAGAGTATAAACTACACAAAAGGGTGCGCGTCTTATAAAATTAAACAGTATGGCCTCAATTCTCAGGGATACATGTATTGATGATGAAATTTTGGAAAGGGTCGGTATTTTTTTATGTTAAAAGAGTGGCAACTTTCTGATGGTAAGCATCCACCATAGCCTTTACACTCTTGCGATGGCAAAAATATCACTCGCCCACTCTTTCATTCGTTGCCTACCTTGACCCAATCCTCTACCCTGTAGAGCCCTTTAAACTTTTTTTTTGTGGGGAAATGCCTTACGCATCCTTCAACCACTGAGGGAGCGATAAGGTATGTGGGACTCCTCCCTGCTCATTTCAGCCAGCCCTTGGACCGGATAAAATGAGCAGGGCCCTACCTATAGCCCTGAACAGGGCCGCTAAAAACCAGACAATGCTCCTGCACCGTTCACCCGGCACGCATTCTGGGGACCGAGGTCCCCCCAATGCGCGCCGGGAGTGCGGGCGTGGTCGTGGCACCCGATTTCCAACTGGCCACGCATTTCCAACTGGCCACGCAAAGAGCTCTGGAACCTAGCTCACCGACACAAACACAACACCATCGAAAGGTAGTATTATTTTCAGTGGCGGATTAAACATATACCTATAGCAAACGTGTAATTGGTTCAGCGGTTTAAATGTGACGAGGTAATAGACAGACAAATAGCCATCGACGTCCATTAAAAGACGACGTCAGAGGGTAGACCTAAATGTCTGCCAGTAACATCTACCCGCAATTACTTCAGTTACTCCGTGATCATGGCGCTTGCAACAGTGCCGAAATATCGGACACTCATTAAAAACAAGGACATGGTAACAATCCCGTTAATGGCTAACATGTTAGTGACCATGAAATTTTAAAACAGTACATTAATTACTATAATATAATATTTATTGCTGTATCAATAAGCCAGTAATTTTATTTCAAGTGTGCTTTGTCTCATGGTGTCGACTGTACCAAACCATATTTCATACGCAATAAAAGTTTTCGTCAGATTCGTACCGCCCACCGTAAAATGAGACTGCAAAGTTCCATTTGTCGCTTGGAATGGAAAATGGAATCACACGTCTGGTGTATAAAAGATTGAATCGAGAGACAAATTTATTGTTCTTCGAGCATTCTCTTCGAATTAAGCTTTTTGCTGCTCGAGTTGACTTTCATTTGTATGCTATTAATAAAAGATTAAATCTATTGGATATATTATGTTATACAGGGGTCCCACTGCTACCTCACACGGAGGAAAAGTATAATAAATATTGAAGATATGATATTTTACTGAAAGAAGTACTCAAATAAAGATCAACACTTGGTTTGTCATTCTGTAATATGAGCTTAGACTCTACGGGATGTTAAACTTTTACGCTTGAATTGACTTGATGAAGCCAAAGTGTGTATAAAAAGTCATATTCTAATATTTATTTAGGCTAGGAATCTTTCAAGACACCTATTTTAACATATTACTTATTTTCCTGACGCGGGTTTTAATCGTTCTTCTTAATCATTTCAAATATTCCCGCCTCAGTAGGTGATTGACAGCTTGCTAAAGTCAATTCGGAACTATCCTGACACACAGAGGGTATTATCGAAACTTAACAATCATAACTGTGATTCATCTACACTAAAGCACGGTAATATTATCTATACAGTATTGTGACTCCGCCCTGTCCTTGAAAATAAATGCCTACACCGAGCGCTGCGTTTGCACGCGGTAGGGCCGCCAGCCTACAGTAGTTTATGTAGTTTTGTTTTTAACGCGAGTGTAGGTAGATTACTCGTTTGTGTCTTTTTTCATCCTAACCACTTATTTATATATTATTCCAGATATTTTGCCCGATGGAAAAACCGAAATACCTAGATATTAGAAAGAAATTACGTACTAGTAGATAGATATATAAAAAAATATTCTTTAAAGGTAAGACACCTTTCCAATATTTCAGGTAATTTAAAAAATGATATCTCTGGGTGTGTTATTGAAGAGTTCAAGCAACCAAAAACAGCAATTGTGCTGTTGTACGATATTGATCGTCGTTTGTTCTTTTCCATACTAAATTATGTAGGTATCTACTTAATTAAATCAAATATTTACGATACAAACCGCATGTTTAAGCACGGCTAACTGCATAAAAACAATTCAGACCGTTCGGTCGTCGTTGCGGCGCGGCGGCGCATTCGCGACTGGGTGCACGCCGAGAGCACATCGAACTCGAGTGGCGTAGGTATGACTCGCTTTCCGACCGTTTGTATGAAGATAGAATACTGTATGATATTATTACCGTGACTAAAGCGTTCCAATGGCATTGCTTTTCGATAAAGCTTATGTTGACCAATAGAAGACGAATATTTCCAACTTTTGTTTGAAGATAACAATAGCATGTTGATGTGCTTATTTGGAGTAGTGCAACCTTTTTTACCAATGGAAAAAAACACCATCAAAAAGCAAGTTTCATTTAACTCTAATGGTTCTTTAAAAGATGTCCATTTCAAAAGTGAAAAATAAACTTATTGAGACGGATGCTGCAATTCTCAAAAATCCGCTATAAGCTATATATTATAATATTACTAGCAAACCAGTGAACCAAATGTTCACCAAAACCTGATTTCTCGAAAACCGGAAGTGCTACGTTACTCAAATCCGGTTTGTAGTCTTATCAGACTATTCTTAACTTATAACTTAAATATTCTCTTTATCTATCTCTTACGGTTTGGCCGCTGAAACAGCACCACAGATAGACGGACTTGTCTAATAGATAAGAGATGTAAATGTGCATTATGCATTTCAAGAACAATTTTAATAAAAACACCATTATGGCGTTATATCAGTTAAAAATACTATCCAGTTTTTTTTGGAACGAAACTAAGTATTGTACGGATCGAAAAGACATCATTTATCAGTCATGCACGTTTGGAATTATAACGGAAATCCATCCATAACTTCGCCTCCAAAATCCTGGAAAAGGAACCAATTACAATACCGGATATTGCGTTTTTATATGGAAAAAAAAGTACTATAACTGAAATGAAATGTAATTTCTTTTTGATAGTCAGAGCAAAAAATATTATTCGTCTTGATATCAAGTTGCTGTTTTTAATAAAGCTATTTATATCGAATGATTTTTGTTAGTTTTATATTTAATAATATAAATATAAAACAAAAAAACAGAGCAGGCGCAGCCTTGCAGCCTGAAAAATACTGGAAAAAAATCGACACGGCCATTAAGGTCGCGGTACATAATTGGTAGTGCATCCGCCCGGATAGCGGAGAGTGCGGGTTCGAGTTCCGAGCTTGCTGGATCGCGAGGAATTTATTCTAGTAAACATTTTCTTTAGATATATAAATAAATATTTCTAACACACACACCAGGAGCGTAGCCCCAATGTTAGCACTGTAAGGCTTGTGTTATAGGGTAACGGATAGAATACATATATAAGTTTTTTTTTTATTTAGAATTACATATAAACATCCATGACTTAAGTAAAAATGCTCGTATACATCTATGATGATGATGATACATCACACAAACATTTTCCCCACCGGGATTCGAACGCGGGACCTCAGAGTAGGTGGCAGCTTGAAAACCGGCATACGTACCACTCGAACCACAGAAGTTGCAAAAAACGGTAAACTATAGTGTTGGAGATCATCATCATCAGCCTATTAATTTCCCCACTGCTGGGGCACAGGCCTTCCCTATGGATAGAATAGGGAGATTGGGCCATGACCCACCACGCGGGCCGAGTGCGGATTGGTGGGCGCTAACGACTGCAGATGCAACCGGGACCAACGGCTTAACGTGCCTTCCGAAGCACGGAGGAGCTCGAGATAGTAATAACAAGCGATGAGTAATGAAAAAAAACTTTTTCATTACTCATCGCTTGTTATTACATTGCTTAAATATAAATATGATAAAATATCAGTAAGCACAATAGTCCCCTAATGTACGGTTTCAATATGCCATTTAATATTCACCAAATGTATGAACTTCCTCCAATAAATTCTCGTAATGTATGTATATTTGTTGCACAATAACTGGGTATTGGGGAAAAAAAATATTGTTCGGAACTTTTCGGTCGTTACCAACTTTTCGCTTATATTAGGTCACAGGAATAAAATAAACATCATTATAACAAGTGTTGTTGGGGTAACAATTTTCTTTGGTTGGAGATGGCGAAGAATATGTAAGCGAAACATAAGCTGCACCCATACTGGGTACCACTAAATCTAAATAGTGATAGTTTAGTTTAGTTTTTCAGGGCGGTTTCCGCACTTAGTCCTAATTATTGGACCATTGTGCGTGTCTCGAAACATTCCCGTTTACTCCAGCCAGCCTATATTAGTCCAGAAGGTTAGCAGCCTTAGTAGACTGCTGCAAGCTTCCGGAAACGATTCTGGCGACTGGAGAAGACTGGAGAAGAGAATCAAAATAGTGATAATGGTGTTTCGAAGCAAGAAGTAACATTCAGAGATTTATGTTTAACGTTTTTTTTTTGCTGACTGCAATACTACGAGTAAGTTGTCTACTGTCTGTCGAATAAAAAAAAAAGAAAATTTGATAATTATATTTTTGTTCAAATTTCATGTTTCAATTAAAAGAAAATTAGTTTTTCTAGAACATAAGACCACTTGATCCAGGTTTCAGACGGGAATCGAAAACGCATTTACCGATATCCGGGCTAACGCACTAACCAATTATGCTATCGGGACCTTAATGGCCGTGTCGTATTTCCTCTTATATTTCTTAGGCTACAAGACCATTACTTGTCACTGTACATAGGTTACCCACAAAAAAGAAAATTATTTAGGACTGTCACTAACAACCGTTAACTCTAGGGTGGAAGGTCCGTTAGGTAACTTCCCGGGCCACAGAAATAAATCAATTTCTGTTTCCCAAACACATTGCGCGTAAGTTTGTAGGTCGACAGTAAAGATTTTAGCATTATAAGCTAATGCTAACAATTGGTTGTGAGATTAATGATGTATATTAAAATAAGCATGCCTAATAAAGTTTATTTACAACTGTTCATTGGATGTGAATTATTAAGAGAATGTAGTTGTCTATAATCTTTTTAAAAAAATAGTTCACTTATATCCCCAGGCTAGTACAGGTGGCTTCCCGTACGACGTCCATTCGTGGTCGACGAGCAAACTCAGGTGGATGCCGCGTTGCCAAGTAGCTAACGTTAGGTGGGCCACAAGTGGACACCTCGTTGTCAACCAATGGAACGTCAGGAACGCCATGGATTTAATCTAATAGCCGTCATGTTTGATGAAGAATACAATTAAATTCGATGCCAAGGCGCAGGCAGCGCACGGTCAACTCTTTTTTTTTTGTTTCCCCCCAGGCGGGGGAGCGGGTGAGAAATCCTCATGGATACCCTACAGCCGGATACAAGGTTATGTCAAACTCGTACTGACTAAAAAACACCCGTAGGGGCTGCCTCTGGCCGGGAAGGCCTCTAAGGCTTGGCGGGGACAGCGCGTTTATAAACGGTGGCCAGCACACAGCAAGCGTGCGAGCAGTGGATGGGCGCCGTGTTATCCATCTGCCGTCCGCGCACGGGCAGCTTGCGAGCGAGGCAATCCGGTGACGGTACGCAGTTGATGTAGTGAGCGTATACCCAAAGAAATCCATACAAAAAATACCAATACCGAATAATGTATTGCATTACAGAGATAGTTATTAAGTACATGTTATAAAGTAAGATACATGAACCCTGTCAGGGTATTGCAATATTTGGTGTTCTATATATAAAATTTACAATAACTGTACTAAGGTCCCCAGGCCGGGAATGCAGTAGTTCAATAAATAAAACTAGATTCCGGAACGTATAGACAATTTATTTCGAAATTATTTAAACCTTATATTTTTCAATCGAACTAAACCATACCGTGAGTACAAATTAATACAGCTCCATCTATGGAACAATGGAGTAAACATTTTATATAAGGTACCACATTGGACATACCGCCCACCAAAGGACGAACAGTCCTTTAAGAAACGAACAAAAATTAAACAACTAGAAAATCAAGTACATGAAAAACTTTGTACCACCTTCGAAATTAAACATGGACTGTACATAAAAATTGAAACCAATTCGATAAACTTATATCAACTAAACAATAATATCAGTTTTAAATATATCTAACATAACAAATAACTTAAGTATCACTATTTATGGGTAAAGGACAAAGTTTGGATGCAGCTCGTTGAACAAGGGAATTCTTGTAACGCAAAGTGACTACTCTGGTGACATTATCCTTTCCAGGATGCAACTGAGCAACGCGACCGTAAAGCCACCTTGCAGGAGTTAGGTTATCCTCCATTACTAGAACGATGTCGCCTATCCGCAGCTCGGTTATTTTGCGTCGCCATTTAAACATTTGAAAAAGAGTTGTTAAGTACTCTTGCGACCATCGCTTCCAAAACGATTGTACCATTCTTTGAGTAGTTTGCCAACGCCTCAAAGCATGCGGTTGACTGTCGATAAAATCATAATCGGGGGCTATCACTAACGGTTCTCCTATTAAGAAATGACCTGGTGTCAGTGGGACCGGGTCGTCAGGATCCTCACTTGTTTGAGTTAAAGGGCGCGAATTGAGATACGCCTCAATCTGAATCAACACTGTAGCCAGCTCTTCATACGTGAGTGTTGTCTTTCCAATTACTCTACGTAAATGGTGCTTTGTGCTTTTTATTCCTGCTTCCCAAAGTCCGCCAAAATTTGGCGCGTAAGGCGGAATAAAATGCCACTCGGTTCCATTATTAGCTAAAGCTTCTGCAACCTGTACTGCAAAGGCAGAACGCTCACTGGCAAATAAAGTCTTTAGTTCTTTAGATGCTCCTACAAAATTGGAACCATTGTCACTCCAAAGTCGAGCGCAGCGTCCCCGTCTGGCCACAAACCGTTTAAAAGCCGAAAGAAATCCTTCAGACGTTAAGTCCGACACCGCTTCTATATGGACGGCTTTTGTGGCCATACAAATAAACAGACTAATGTAGCCCTTATAAGATCTTTGCCCACGACCCTTCGAGAACCTAATATTGATCGGCCCGGCGTAATCTACACCCGCTTCCAGAAATGGCTTTTGAGGTGTCACTCGACAATCAGGCAATTGACCCATTAGTTGCGTTTTTGCCTTAGCTGCATTACGGAAACATGGAATACATGCCCGTATATACAAACGAACAATGCTTTTTAAATTTATAATCCAATACCGAGAACGAATATAGTTGCAAGTTAATAACTGACTGCCATGCATCGTTTTCTCATGCGCATCCTTATCTATAAGACTAGCTAAACGAGAATCTCCAAAAATAATTATAGGATGCTTACTATTATATGATAAATTGGAATTCTCAAGGCGGCCGCCCACCCTGCGAATCTCCTTTTGATCTATAAATGGGTTAAGTGTGGATAATTTACTTTTACTACTAACGTTGCAGTTTTTAATAAGCCTTGCGATCTCTTCCCGAAAGCAAAAACGTTGGTGAAGTCGAATACAACACATGTGCGCGTCCTGATATTCAGTTACGGTCAAATATGGTGGATGTGTAATTTTCAATAACTTAATTTGGCAATATCGTCTGCAAAATGCAATAACGCGTATCGCCTTCCTTAAAGACGAATATTTGGACAATAAATCAACATGACCTTGTCTTTCAGTTACAGTATGAACTTGTATTGTTCGTTTTTCCAAATCTGTCTTCGTGTAAATTGAAAGAGGTTTACCATACTGCACACAATTGTTTTCCAGACAAGCTGGACCATTCCTCCATAGGCGATTATTCAATAATTCTGTTGGGCTCAACCCTCGGGAAGCACAATCTGCTGGATTTTCTTTGGACTTAATATAAGACCACTGTGACGAATCCAACATATTGTGAATCTCAGAGACGCGATTTGCTACAAAAGTTTTCCACCTTGTTGGATGATCGCTTAACCAGGCTAAAACGACAGTGGAATCGGTCCAAGCATGCAAAATCATTTTTTTTAATATTCAAAATTTTGGAAACTTCGGTAAGTAGTTTCGCTAATAAAACAGCTCCACACAGTTCTAGTCGCGGAAATGACACTTGTTTAATAGGCGCGACTCTTGTCTTGGACGTCACTAAATGAGTACTAACTTCCCCACTTTCAGAGAGGCATCTAATGTACACAACAGCAGCATAAGCTGCGTTAGATGCATCACTGAAACCATGCAACTCAACCTTGGTGTCGTTAGCACCCTTTCGAACCCATCGTGGTATATGGAACTTTTTTAACTCTACCAATTCCAGTCGATAGGTCTCCCATTCTCGCCAAATCTCGTCGGGTAACATATCGTCCCAACCTAACCCCGTGATCCAAAGTTTCTGAATAAAAATCTTTGCTTTTACTATACATGGCGCTATCCATTCCAACGGATCGTACAAACGAGAAATCTCTGCAAGGACAGTCCGTTTTGTCCTCGCGCAGTTCAAGTCAGACTCCAATTTCACTCCATAGTGAAACTCGTCAGTTCCACGATTCCAGACAAGTCCCACCACCCTGGTCACATCATCGTCACCAAGCCCCCTGCCAACCCCCGATCCCTCCTTTACCGATTCTAATAGTCCTTCTTTGTTACTAGCCCATTTCTGCAATAAAAATCCACCCTTGGATAGTAACTCATTCATTTCTCGGTAAATCAGTATAGCTTCACTTTCGGTTTCACATCCGGTCATCAAATCATCCATATAAAAATCTGTCTGGACTCTAGAAGCTGCCAGAGGATATTTGTGACCTTCATCTATAGCTATTTGCTGTAAAGCTTTTACCGCCAAATAGGGAGCACAAGATGTCCCAAAAGTCACAGTCAATAATCTGTACGTATTAATTGGCTCTTCCGGGGTTGGCCTCCATACTATTCTTTGAAAATCCACATGTTTAGTGGCGACTTTAACTTGCCTATACATTTTTATAATATCGGCAACAAGACAAACTGGGTGAAGTCTCCATCTCATTATCGTGTGCCGCAATTCCGGCTGTAATTTAGGACCCACCATCAACGTATCATTTAATGATATGCCTTTAGCACTTCTGTCTGAAGCGTTGAATACTACCCTGGTTTTGGTAGTAGTTTTGTCCATCCTTATCACGGCGTGATGTGGAAGCCATACCTTTCCATCGATTTTATCTGTGTCATCCTCAACCAGTTCCATATGCTCTAAATCTAAATATTCATTTATTACATTACCATAGTCTCGTCTCAACTGTTGATTTTTTGCTAATCTTTTTTCCAAAGATAGAAGCCGTTTTACTGCGATGCCTTTGGTATCTCCATAATCTCGGCTTATATGTTGACGGAAAGGCAACTCTACAATGTAACGACCACCAGAGTCTCTGGAGGTGGTGGCACTGAAATGATCTTCGCACGCTTGTTCTTCCGGAGACAACATATTATTACCAGTAAAGCTGTGATCAGACTCAAGTTCCCAAAACCTTTTAAGGATTTCATTTTCATCTATACTAGTAATATGGAGATTCAAAATAACGTTATGACAGCTTGGAAGTCCACTCTCATTATATCCTCTGACTTGGCCCGACAGTACCCATCCGAAGTATGTATTTTGCGCTATTGTAGAACCCGTTGGACTCTTAATTAAGCCCTCCTTTAAAATATTGCAATAAACTTCAGATCCTAACAAAATGTCTATTTTATTAGGTGTATTGTACTGAGGATCTGCCAGTTGCAAGCGACCGATCTCGGTCCACTTGGGTAAGATAAATTTCTTTTCTGGTAATATAGAAGTGACTGAATTTAAAACATGTGCTTTCACTTGGAATTTGAAGGATGGATCGTAGAGCGACTGAATATCGACCATAACCACATAGTTTGAGGTTAAGTCACTCTTCTTCCCACCCAATCCTGAGATATTGCTCTTAGAAGCAATCTTCCTCAGCCGTAACAGTTGCACAGCTGCTTCAGATATGAAAGACGCCTGAGATCCTTGATCTAACAAGGCTCTTAATATCTGAGGGTGACCATTTATCGACTCAGCTTTTATCAAAGCTGTGGCTAATAAGATTTGGTTATACACATTTCCTGTCAATAAATGGTTCGTTATATCAGTGGTCTCATTCGTCGCCATGGACGATTCCGGTTCATTTACTACATTCTCTGGTGTCTCAGTTGCTACAGCTACAGTAAGTGGATTAGGTTTGCCATGGAGCAGCGTGTGATGTTTACCCTTGCATATGCGACATTTAAATGGAGATCGACATATTTTCCCTGAATGATTTTTACCTAAACAATTAAAACAAAGACGAAGCGACTTAACTATCTCATGGCGGTTTGCTACATCTTCTTGGGAAAATTTGCCACAAGCATACAACTTATGATTTTCATTACAATGAGGACAGGTGACATCGGCCGTAACGTGTAATACCTTTGTGTTAGGAGCGGAAGTATTGAATTTCGGTTTACTTCTTGTAGGCTCTACAAACTCCAATGCGCGAAATCGCGACTCTATAAAGTCGGTAAAATGAGTATAAGATGGTAAATCTGCAGACAAATCGTGTACATATAATTCCCATTGCTTACGAGTTTCTGGATCCAATTTAGAGCTAACAAGATATAGAATTATAACATCCCAATGTTTTACCGGTATATCTAAATTTGACAATTCCTGAATACAATCAGATGTGGTATCAAGAAGATCCTTTAAACCTTGAGCAGATTCACAATTCATAGTACGCTGACCAAACAACCTCTTAAGTACACAATTAGATACATACCTTTTATTATTATATCTATTTTGCAATAGTTCCCAACATTTTGTAAAATTAGTTTGTGTTATAGGGATATGTTTAATCAATTGTTCCGCTTCACCTTTTACTTGCGTCTTTAAGTAGTGTAATCTTTGAACATTGTCCAGTGACGAGTTGTTAATAATCAAAGAACTAAACAAATCTCTGAATGATGGCCATTCTGTATATTTTCCGACAAAAAACGGCAGAGAAATTTTAGGCAATCTAACAATTGGCTCGTTTTTTACATCAGGTGAATTAGAACTATTGACGATTTGTGACTTATTTGATTTTAACGCGGCGCTTAATTCTGCTTTATAAACTAAGTATAGTTCATAACCCATTTCGAAAACATCATTTTTAACATAATTGCTTGCTGACAACTCCTCAGGAAGGTAAGTTAAATTAACCTTCTCATGTTTTTCACTAAAGTTCTTGATTAATCTCTCTAAACCTTCTAATCTGGCAGTAACATATGACTCTGTAATTCTTTCCTTCGGAGATTTTTTAAAATTCAATTTTCCTTTCTCTATCTGCTTATACAGATCATTCATTACTCTTAGGTCAGCATCCATTGTGTATAAATGTTTCGAATTATTGTTCTATGTGAAGTATGAATGTGAATATTTTCGTCAAAAATTTCTAAGTCTTTAGACTAGAATATTTCGCTCTAAAATTGGGCATAGGTTCCCCGTCTTGTCGATTTTTGCGAAACTATTCTAAGTCTCAGCTACTATATAGCTCTAAACTTTCCAAGTCCTCTTATCTTCTCTATTTTTTCTAAGTCTTTTAATACTAAGCTTTAAGGGCGAAAATCGTACTCACAGTTTTCCTTGTATTTTACCAATCAATCTTAATTCAATGCTTAAACTTCCAGGTCCATCAACTCCTAGTTCCGATGTCTGTTGCTTCGTTTCACCGCTAGATGTCGCTATTAAAGTAATCTTTCCACTTCTTAAAACACGCTGTTGTAAAATCCGCTTTTATTTACATTGAACAATAGCAACTGCGATTTGTGAAAGACTTCAGCTTGATTCTTCAAAAAACGCTCCGACTCGTAAGGACCTTGTACTAAGGTCCCCAGGCCAGGAATGCAGTAGTTCAATAAATAAAACTAGATTCCGGAACGTATAGACGATTTATTTCGAAATTATTTAAACCTTATATTTTTCAATCGAACTAAACCATACCGTGAGTACAAATTAATACAGCTCCATCTATGGAACAATGGAGTAAACATTTTATATAAGGTACCACATTGGACAATAACCTAATATACAATTTAAATAAAACTTTCATAAATTTACGTAATATGTATAATACGTACAATCCAAATTCATATATTTCATCAATTATTCCATAAAAAATAACATTAATATTTAATTTGTATTGAATTGTAAAATAGATTAATAAAATGAAAACTATGTGCAAACAAAATAAATTAATATAACCCACCTTAAAATCAAACATCAGCCATCACAAACATTATACGAGTATATTTTAAAATTAGACAAATATACATTCAAATTAAGTAATTAAGAATCATATCTAAAATATTGTGGCGGCGACATCACATCGGGGTCACCAGGAAGGTCTTCCTCTGGGGAAGATCTTCCTCCGAGCTGGATGATGGTAGCTCGGGGGCTGCGGCCCGACTGATATTGGTCGGGCATCGTAAATATATGAACTGTTGGCTACCAAATTTTACTTGCGCGATGTAGGCTTCTTTACGTTGTGAACGCAGCGCCGGTAGCGCTATCTCTTGAGTAGCCGAGTGATTATTTCCTCCATGTTAGTTATATGTGGGGCATATAGATGTCGTCGCCACAATATCAACCACACAAGTTGAAGCGGTGCTGATTGAGTGGGTCAAATGATCTGTGAACTTCCTGAAAATTACTAGAGGCATTAGCCATATCCCGCCTTGAGTTCTTTAAAGCAGCGTATGAACAGCGCATTAAGAACGCATGTCTTGGATCAGGATTCAAACCAGCACCTTCCGAAATGCGGACTAACGCACTAATCAATTATGCTACCGAGATTTTAATGGCCGTGTCGAATCTTTTCTGGTATTTCTTAGGCTGTCGGGCAGCACCACAGGACACAGGAAAAGGTTAGAAGGGGTCCTTGTGGGTGGAGCAGGCGCGCCAGTGCGTGAGCAAATGCTCATAACTTGACCAAAACTTAGTTCTGACTGCGACGTTACTCTCGGGTGTGGGTGCTGATTGGTTCGATTGTTTGATGTCGCGTCGCATGATTGGCTTTTATCTATTAAGTGAAAGTGTGACATCGGTTTCCGTAAAAACGGCATATGATCACCCTTCTAACCTCTTTCTGTATTCTGTGGGCAGTACTATCTATTCGTATTATAGGCAACCCACCATAATCTTCTTAGTTTTAATAATGTTTCATCATCATCATCAGCCTAATAATGTCACCACTGCGGACACAGGCCTTCCCTATGGATGGAATGGGGAGTTTGGGTGATGACTCACCACGCGGGCGATCACCCATCCAATGACCGACCACTGCGAAAGTTGCTTAACTTCAACGATCGCAGCCGAACGCACTAACCACTTGCGCCATCGAGGCCCTTATAATGTTTATTTTTAAATAATAAAACCTAAATAAAGTTTCGTGCATTAACCCGTAAAAACTAGTTTTATTTAATGAGTGATGTGCGTGAAAACCTAAGAAACAAATATAATAAAACCTATTAGAAAACAACCTTGTCTAATAGTAATAAGTAAGTGTCGCCGCACACGGGCCATACGCCACAGCTTCAAACGCCGCCACGAGAAGCTAGAAGCGGCTACTAAAGTGGCTGAAGCGCGCGACAGCGGCCGACTAAGGTAAGGGAGAGAGGGGTGGGGAATCGCGCGAGTGACGTGTTGCGGCGTTTTGTATCGGCGCATTAAGTGGCCGGTACGGGCCACAAGAAACGAGCAACGACGATTTGTAGCGTGTGGCGGCCACACCGTGTGTGGCGAGTCCATATAAAATGTATGAAAACTACAAGAAATATGCCGGTGGCGGCGTTTTGTGGTTGTGGTCGGTGGCCCGTGTGCGGCGATACTAAGCACTCATTGAATAATAGATGCGTAATAAGCTTATGTTACTTAACTCGGGTAGGTACTATCTTGCCCCGCAACAACATGGCAGTTATTAATAGTCGCTAATCTCTTTGGGTCGGTTGTGATAATGGACCCACAATGCTAAACATTACACGAGAGTTTTGTGTTCTCTTAATATTATATTATGAAACACTTATGAGATATCTGCCTTTATTCACCGTACATTTTGAGTTACCCGAGAAAGTTGAAAAACGTTTAAATAAAAATTGCGAGAACAGTACCCCTAGCACGAACCATTATCGAATTCGAATAGTTTGCAAACCGAAATGTCAATGTCAAATTTTGTATGGAAACTTGAACAGCAGCGGCACAAAGTACGTAACGAGAACTAAAAATCAGTACACATTTGTCAATGACATTTCGGACTCGCAAACGATACGAATTCGATTATGGTTCGTGCTAGGGGTTCAGAAATAAAGAGTGAACGTACTACACCTCCATACAAAAATGTCGATTTTTATCTCGTTTATAAAATATCCTAAAACGCTAATTTGTAAATTACATATGTATTTTGCTATTATTATTTGTTTAAAGTACGGAGACCTGAAAAGTAGTTTAATTTTAATCAATTTATGTCATATTTTTTATTATTTTAAAGCATGTAACTGCTTGATGTTTAAATCTAAAGAAAATGTAACTAGAAAAAATTCCACGCGGACCAGGCAGCAGACGGGACTCGAACCCGCACCCTTCGCAATCCGGGCGAATGCACTGACCAATTAATTATGCTTTAAAAACGAATTATAACATTAATTGCTATTTCTTCTTTCAAATGTTTAATACTTGTAAAAGTATTCATTTGACATTGTGGGTTACCTATAATGCGAAGAGATGGCGCTGCCTTGCAGCTTAAGAATGGCTAGGAGAATTTCGACGCGGTCCGTGAGGGCCGCGGTAGCATAATTGGTCAGTGCATTCGCCCGGATTGCGAAGGGTGCGGGTTCGAGCCCCGTCTGCTGCCTGGTCCGCGTGGAATTTTTTCCATTTATATTTTCTTTAGATTTTTCAATTTATGTCAATTAAAATTGTTTAGATTTTATAATTGCACAATTGTCCAGTTAACGTGGAGACGCTTTGATTATTTACTCTCTAGAAGAGAGATTTTTTGAATTACAAATGGTAATACTTTTTAACTTGTAAATACATGTTAGCATGGGTTCGGTATACCCACCAAAATTATCAATTATTCGCGGAATAATCTTAGTAAGCTACGGTCCCAGAAAGGAAATAGATCTGTAAATAGTTGAAATAAATACTATATTTTATAATTTTAAAAACATAGCTGCAAAAACTTGCTAAAGGACATTGGGCAAAAATGTATGGACGCTGCACCCACGTCCGCCACGGCTTAAACTACATTTGTTTGAAAGGTATTATAGTCGAGATCATCTGTGCCAAAGCGCATCAAATTCCATCCTAGGGTTCTTAAGTTATTTTATGTTAAATATGTACAAGTACTATAACGATTGAACATTAATGAAACAAGGGAATTAATTTAGTTAGTTCGACCCTACATAGGGTGCTCGGGAATTATGGGAGTACTTCACAATGTGCAAGGATGCCCCTTTATGTTATTCTGCCGCGCTAGAGTAAATCCAAAAATCCCCGCATGGGTGGGGTTTTTTAAAAACATTCTGTTCGTTATAGTAAATTGTCTTCTATTTAAAACGGAGCGACCACAGATTACATAAACTTGTCCACGCTTCGAAGAACACATGATTCCAGTTCATCCATACTAATTGACAAAACCGATAATCGTGTTCCAATATCCAAGGCATGTTAAATAAAAATCAATCAAGTAGCAGGGAGCGCACAATCACAACGAAGTAAGACGAGTCGACTATTTGCAACTGCAAGTCCTTCAGCATCCGTAAACCGTTTTGAAATGTCTCAGTAAGAGCAAGCGCAGGATGGTCGGCAGGCTTTGTCGTATATCTGGTTATATCGTACTACTATACGTACTACTATACAGTAGTACGATATGGCATATTATTATGATTACTAGTAATATAAAATGAAGGTACTAAAAATGAATTTATTCAGCTACTTAAATATGCCCATGTGTCATATCTATTGACTACCAGGATATTTATTTTCGGTGTCATAATAAAAAAGGCTAGTTTTTCATAGATCTATCGATTCATACTAATTACATTGTTGGCGGAGCTGGGTGCGTTTTGCCCATTGTCCTTTGGACATAATTATGAAATCCTTAAGAAAAAGGTTTTTGGACGCTCCGCAAAAGATACTTTTCCCTCGTGTATAATATGGTTTATGCGGTAAGTATATATATTGCCTCATGAAGATAATTATCAAAGTCTTTTACTATAAAGAAAAAATAAAAAATTGTGTATTTGTAATACCACACTACTGTCTTTCAGCCTCGCCGCGTAAAACCACCATAAAATGTATGAAATTTATGTCAAAGGCGTTTGTTACGCCTGGAGCGTAAGTTTGGAGTGTAACCTAGTTTGTAAATAAATAAATAAATAAATAAATAAATATAAATATTTCCAACACTCACACCAATTAGCCTAGCCCCAAACTAAGCACTATAAGGCTTGTATTATGGGATACTAGGGTAACGGATAGAATACATATACTGTACATATATAAGTATATTTATATAGAAATACATGTTAAACATCCATGACTGGAGTACAAATGCTCGTATTCATCACACAAACATCTTCCCCCACCGGGATTCGAACCTGGGACCTCTCGAGTCGGCGACACCATGAAACCCGGCGTTCAAACCACTCGGTCACGGAGGTCGTCAATCCAATCCAAATTGTAGGTTACGTGTATGTTTTGTTTTTTAGGCGAGAAGTAAATTATCGGTCTTGGAGTGGTGTAACGAAAAATATTTAGACTTCATTGAGGATACAATAATTTATTTTTATTATACCACAGTTCTCTGAAATGATCTAGATACGATGTTGCTTCGGCGTGAAATAGACTGCCGCATGTCGCAAGTGCCGCAAGATGTTTTTATTTTTAGCATGCCATCAGATGACCCATGCCACAATATGTAGCTTGCGACACTATTACATGTTGCGTCGGTGTAATAAGCCTTTAAGCGCCGCACAGTGTTTTATGAAACCAAAAAAATTTACATGTTCAGGTTTTTACATAAATAGATTATTTTATATATTATACCCTAAAAAAGGCATGAGTTCAATTCCCAGAAGTCTAACTCAAATATTTTTTGAGAAAAAAAATCATGAACTTATCGTGACCTTTGCCCTATGAAATCTAGAATATTTTTTTATAAAGTGAATATTAACAATATATTTTTTTAATAAATATGTGTCAATCGGGCATAATCAGAGGCGTATAAACGCGTTTCTTTAGCTTAAAAAAATGCATTGGTTTGGGAGCAGCAATTTTTTTTTTTGTATTTCGTATTTATTGTTTTTTCTCCCTAAAAACGAAAAAGTGGAACCTAGAACTTCGATAGAAATAAACCTATGGATGTGGTCTTTCATACATAAATAAGCCACATGTCACTTTTGCGGCGATTAGAAGATATTCATTTTTAAATTTTTATGCTAGGGTTGACAACGAACCTGACCTCGAACGAAAATTTTTAAAATATAAATTTGTGTATTAGTTTTGAACGAGTTTACAATAATGTAGATTTTAGGAACTTACTACAGTACCTTTAACATATTTTTATGGGCTCCAAGCTCTATTTGCAAAAAAGGAACGCTTATGGTGATTCCCAGTCAAGGCGGAAGTCATTATAATGAATATCGATTTTCTTTTTCGGGTCTGAGTATTAACTATTAATTGTTTGTTTTGTGTGTGTTTTGGAGACCCAATTAGACACAAGTTCATGCCTGCTTACCTCTACGTTTTTTTTTGTAACAATAATAGTTACACCTACTAACTGATTTATGCCCAAGATTTGTTTTTATTTTCTGATCGAATGCCTGAATGATTCTGAATGAATTTTGAAATATTTTTCAAGCAACATAGTTCATTTTTTCGTTACCGTTTAGCGTGTAAGGTACAAAGTTAAAATGTGGTCGAACAAACAAAGTATTCCTACATTATCACATCTACATTAGGTAGGTACCTAGTATATGTAAGTATATTATATTCGTCCACAAGTGTTGTTTATTTATTCAATTGATTGACGGTATTAATTAACAAACAAAAAATTTAACATTTTCATTTAACTCATAGTTGACCTTTGTGACAATCCTAGATCATGAAAGTTGACCTTTATCTAAATTCTGTCATAACTTCTTAAAACCGCAAAAGTGAAACCTGATTTTTTTATGGGTGATAGAACTTGGCTTATAGAACCTTTCTATACTAAATCCAGGTTCCACTTTTGCCGATATTTGGAGAAAAAAATTAAAAATCGAAATTAAAAAAAAAAATCTCTGACACTTATAAATAAAATAAAATTGCAAAATTATGCCTTCAATAATTCCTTATCAAGTGGCAAATATCTCATGTACAGATATGGAACCGTCTTTTGAGGAAATTAAATTGTTAATTTTTTAATGCTCAAATTTCAAAAACTTTGCTACTTCATATCTTTTTTTTTTACTGGAAATAGTGATCTGAGAATTGAACTCTTGCCTTTATTAGGGTATAGATAATTGATTTATGCAAAAATCTTAAGGTGTAAATTTTTTTGGTTCCATAAAACACTGTGCGCCGGAACTTCGCACGCTTTTAGCGCAATAGATAGACGAAGCTTCGTCACGCAGTTGTGGGATAAGCATTATTACACATGATTTGAATTCTAATTTCAGCTTGATAGAGCAATTATCTCGAGTTATCAAAACATTTAATTAACAGCTAATATCTCAGTACGATTAAGTTCTAAACTATAATTAGTTTGATTGATACCTATGGCATTTAATTAACATAGTTTAACGTAAAATAACATTACTGCGACATTTAATTTAATAACTGTCAACCACATCAATTCAGTACGATATTCAATTACTCAACAATGTCTTAAATTCATACCTATATTATTTATTGCCTTAATCAGTGCGGGGTAAATAAAGAAAATCAAGGCCATAAGGCACCCTTCCTACTTCCCTAACATTCATTACTCTTTTTTTAACTCATTCGGCACTTTGACAGCTTTGGACATCTTTAAATCATGTCTCGGCGTTTCCCTGTTTATTTTTTACATTTATCCACTTTTATGTCGTACATTTGTTTCGTCATTCTTTCCACATGTCTGTACGGTTAAACGAAACCAATCGCTATCAAAAAATAGAAAATTACCGGAGGGACAGCTCACGCCGGCCGCTGCCGCGGCACGCTCTATCTACTAAAAACAGATATCGCAATAAATCTCTTATCTATTAGACAAGTCCGTCCGTCCGTCTGTGGTGCTGTTTCAGCGGCCAAACCGTAAGAGATAGATAAAGAGAATATTTAAGTTATAAGTTAAGAATAGTCTGATAAGACTACAAAGCGGATTTGAGTAACGTAGCACTTCCGGTTTTCGAGAAATCACGAATTTCAAACGAAACCACACAAAATCTCCGAAGTTCTCAATTAATTAAATACATTTTTTTTAAATCAGGGTTTGGTGAACATTTGGTTCACTGGTTTGCATCCTATATTATCTACTGATAAAAACGCGCCTATGAAGGAGAGATCTTAATTATCTTTGACAGTAGAAAGGTCATAAAGTGCAATCAACTCATATCATGATTCTTTTATGAGAGAGAGAGAGAGAGAGAGAGAGAGAGAGTTTTTATTAACCATTTGTTACGAGTATTACAAGAACAATGAAAAAATATTTATAAATAAACGACATGTTCTCTATAACAATAAATGAATTATCTATCCAAACAAAACAATTAATGAAAATTACTCATTGAAATTGAACCCATAAGAGTACCTTGGGTGAAAAAACACGTCTCCATTTTCAATTCCCGGACACGTCCCGTCCAATCGATGGGAACCGGCAAATATCGACGTCAATTACACTTTAATCCATCATTCATTCTATGGCCCGAAATACGTTTGTTGAAATTTACGACTGGGAAAGGTGAAAGCGTATAAGGTTTGTGGGTGATTCGTCCGATCAATACCATTCCGAATGGAACAAAACGTATGCCAATCAAAAAGTAAATAGAAGGAACTTTTTTGTGGCTCGATGATGTAATTGTTGTGATTGTAAAAATGTTGCTAAATACGTAGGGGCTACAGCAAGTGTCGATGTAACCAAATGATACAAAATTTGTTGCCATAGCTAAGCTCTGCTTAATATTTAATAACTTAAAAAGTTGTCTTAAAAAAATTAAACCTCTGGGGGTCTGACATAGATTGCGAGTTCATAATATGTTATAAAACATTTTATGAACAATGTTTCTCTACGTGATCGAATCAGGACTAAGGAAATCCGTAGAAGAACTAAAATGACCGGCATAGCTCCAACGGACCGTTATGCTGAAGTGGTAACGGGCGGGGCATATTGTTCGGCAGACCGATGGACATTCGAGACCCAAGGTTCTTCAATGGTGACCTCGCACTGGGAAACGTAGTATCGGTAGCGTTTCTTACCCGTGGTCCACCTAAGAAGTTCACCTGGGTGGACGGAGACTTGTTCTGACATCAGGTTCATCTGGGTGGAATAAGGGGACTGGTTCTGACTCTTGGTTCACCTGGATGGACCACGGATATTTTATCATTGAGGAATAATACGCCTACGGATTGTTATGTTCTTATTTTAGTTGTCCATATAAAAACGAAATATTCCGTAAGAGTACCAGGAGATCATACGTGGCTAAGAGGTTCTGGTTATGAAACATTAAGTCTTTCCTTCATTTTCAAAACCAGAACCGAAGAAAATAAAAAAGAATCTCTTAAACATGATTGACGCAAGATTATTATAAAAAGGAAAAAGTGATCTAAAAGATGACGAAACCTTTCCACGAATTACCGAGCAACGGCTCGGTAAAACCTACACAGGTATTTGTAGCACTGGTGAAATGTAATATTATTATATATATATAATGTGAAAGTAAATAAATAAGTAATTAACGAAATCTCAAAATTACAAGAATTTTTATGAAACATCAAATTAACATAATATGAAATGATAGCATTAATTTGACAGATTTCTATGATGATAAACAAAATACGACTTCACCCATGATCGAATGCTTATAATTTAATTCCTTTACATAATACCACAGAATAGGTAATTCACGTTTCAATACAATTAAATCATACGAAAGGTGTTTCCTTTCAATATAAAGTAAATGTAATTTTCAATAAAAGTAACTCATTAGAAATAAAATGGTTCCCTCTCTCTCCAGAATCGGATAATCCATGCCAGGTATTTCTCACGGTTGCTTACCACAAACACGTAATTAAATTCATTACGTCGCGTTACATTTGTAGATCTGATATTTAAATTTTTTCTCATATTCTAACATCAGATTGCTGCGACTCGAAACAAAATCGCAATAAGTAATGTGATGTGAAAAGAGGGGGAAAACACAAAGTTTTTTTCTGTTTTAGAAGAAGTCAAGGAAACGATAGCTCCGTTATTTTTTTTTAAATTAGTGAAACTAAATATTTTTAATAAGTTTAAGTTATAACCTGTAGAATAGTTCTCTACTTTAATATCTTCTTTACCACAAACCATAGGATGGCCAAGATGTTCGAAGATAAGATGGCGGAGTTCTAGGCAGAACTTAACCAGGCCTCACGTAAGAACATCAGCATCATTGCAGCACTCAATACAGAATTCGTGAACTTTAAAACTTTTGTCTGCAATGGCCTTATAGTGCTTCGTTTTGAGTTCAATTCAAATAGTTCTCTATAGGAGAATTGATCGAATTTTGAGGTGAATGTTCTCTATAGCAGATTCGAACGTTTTCGTCGAAAAATGCTACTTGTGCACGGCATTCCCGAAAAAGAAGATGAAGACACTTGTGGTGAGATTATCCTATTAATTTTTTGCTTCAATTGGTGGTACCTGTTTAAGTTTATTTGCTTGCTTAAGCTTTGTAAAACTATGTTTTTACTCATGTTTTTAAAATATTTCACGTCACAAACTAGAAGTTTCACTGTCAGCCAATGACATAAGTATGACATTGATTGTCGGTAGCTTTCTGGGTTGCGTTTGTTATTTACACTCCAGTACAAAATGTACTGTAAATCTTTATGTCAAAGTGGAATGCAACTTTGACGTAACCCTGTCGTGTTTTATGTTGGTGTTGCGGTACGATCAGAAATGCATGTAACTTGAAAAACAGCTTTTTAGTTTTTCTTCCTTTATTAAATCTAAATTATGTTTTGTAAGGTTTTTACGATGTTTTGACAATACTATTGTTAGAGTGTTACTCTTCCACACGGCCAGTGGCAAGTAGTTAATGAATTTGTGTTTTATTAAATATTTTTTTCAATCATTTGTTTTAGTAATTGTTATTTTATATTAATATATTATACTTATTATAGAATTATGCAGACTAGTAACTATACTGATGTTGACGAATCTTTGGATTTTGAGTGAGACTGAGTTTTTTGCACGTCCTCATCTGATTGCAGTTTCAACAGCTTAACTCAAACTTTAGATATTCTAGTAATATCCACGCTATTTTGGTTTCAAACGTTCCTAAAACCCTGCCTTCCTACAATATCATATTCGCTTGCAGGTTTCATTCTGATCCGTATTGATAGGACTGGCAACGGTGGCGATGGTGTCGTAATATATCTTAGAAACAATTTTTATTTAATATTCTCGATAATTTTCCTTCTTAATGCTCTGAATCTTCCGAACATCTATTTATTGAGGTTCTCCTTGGTCATCTCAAGGTTTTTTTAGGGTTTTCTATTGTCCCAACCTACACATCGATTACTTTTCCAAATTTTGAAACTTTACTCGAGAAATTCGTACCTTCTGTTGATCACTGAATAATAATGGGAGCCTTTAACACTTGTTTGATCAAACGCGATTCTCGCTCATTGCGATTGTGTTCAATTGTAGAGTCTGTCAACCTAAATATTCTTCCTTCATCATCAACCTATCACTGGCTGCCAGCCATCCTTGATTGATCCTGCGATAGTCTCCTTTCGTCGGCTCCCATGGTCAACTATCTGCAGAGGTCAATTTTTTACCTTCTTCTACAAAATCCGTTGTTCCAAAACCAAACCCCGTGTGGTTATGCAGCGTAACTTAAGGATTTCGACGAGAAACGGTTTTAGTCGGTCTTAACAATATCGATTGTATTGTACGACAAACATGCTCCTTTCAGTCCCGTATGCCTAAAACATCTCCCTGCTCCTTGGAGCAATAAATAATTTTATCTATCTATCTATAACAACCGCTCTTATGTTCATTTAGTAACTAGTTTTAAATATTTAATTTGTTTATTAATATTTAAGTTGAGAATGATCGCCGAACAGCTATTACTGGTTTAAGCCGTTATGTTTTCGATCTAAGTAGGAACACGATGAGATATAATTTATGTTGTAGCATTATTCTGTCCCACTTCCAGCAAATTTGCTAAATATCGAATCAACTAAAACTAAATCCATCCCATAGAAATATGTCAAATTGACATTGACGTTTTGACTTTTTTTGGATTTAATCTTGTATTAGTTGATTAGAAAATACAAACAAAGAATTGCAAAGTGGACCTTACAATAAAAATTAAGGAATATAATGGCTCTCAACATGGCTGAATAGGTTTGAATGAATTTTTAAAAATATTATTATTTTCCAAATGAATTTTATGCTTACTATCATTTGATAGGTACGACTGAAAGAAAATCTATATTTTTTTTATTGCTTTACTTATTATTATTAATTTTATGTCTTTTGACTCAAATGTTAACTGTTAAATTTATAATAAATTGAATTTATTATAATAAATGTTTCTAATTGTATAAAATAGTTGTTAATGAGCGTTTATGATATTGATAATAAAGTACAGAATAGGTGATCTTTAATCGCTTAAATGATTTAAAAATATTATTGAAATATTTTGGACGCCTTTAAAGGCAGAACATGTCATGCCATTAAGTAATAGTAATAACTGCATTTTACTCATGTTTTACAAATAAATATACTAACTTACTCACTAAAATTAGGTGGAGTGAGGTTATTTGATAAAGTATGATATTTGGTACAAAGGAAAAAGACTTTAACAGTTAAAATTAACCGTGAAAGCCTTTATTCACAAAAGAGTTTTCTACTCATTACCTCGGTGGAACGGTATAGTAAATCATGTCACTGCTCCCGCCGATTTCATTCCGGGCGCGGCGTATTTATCATTGCTATTTACATCCAGGCACAGGTGTTCCGCGTGAATGACATAAATGTATTTGATAGAATCGTTTGTTATCCTCCTCCGATACGTTTCTTTTGATAATTTTATTGCTTTATTGTGGCAAAGTTTCGTGTATATATGATTTTGATTAACTTGTGTCGTTTGATTCGTGTGTATTGCAAATGTTTTGGTTATTTGACGTCAACAAGGTTATTTAGTTATTATTGTGTAAATTTTATTAAAGAACTATGAGTTTGAACTCGCTGCGTATTATGAATCCGGTTGATTTTAGAAATTACATCATAAACCTCTATAACCTTATAAAAGACTAGGCCTGTCGAAAACTGCAGTTAGTTTAATTTTGGAACGAGTGTCTAAGGCTGCACTAACAGGCTCCTATCAAATTTCGCTAGGAAGGGCGGACAACTCGAGCAGTGAAGGTGAGCGTTGATGCACATCTTAAAGGGGGCCTCCTTAAACCTACACCTGGGTCGCAAGTCCCGGGAACTGCTCAGAGTTTTGCTCTTTCCCAAACAATGAACCCTCACCCGCATGGTGAATCCATGGATTGCTAAGAAGTACGTCTCTCGCTAAGTATGAAATGACCTGCCATATTTGTTTCTTATATTTTCACGCCCATCACTCATTAAATAAAACAAGTTTCAACGGGTTAGATGCTCTGATTTTATTTATTTATTGACGTTTCGCAGCCTTTTCAGGAATGCGTCGTCAAAATAATGATATTTTATTTACTTTGTCGAGCTACCTTCGAAAGACTTTTATTTAGCGTTCGGATATTTCATTGGAAGATTTTTTTTAATTTATTTTCTATGCATGAATATATAGGTTAATTTAATTAATAAAGTACCTTATTTAATTCATTTATATAATTTTGAGTTTATTTATTTATTTACCCTTATTACCGTTACCTACCACAGGTTCCAAAATTAGGAGACCTTTCTGAAAAGAACCGGCGAAACAAATTCAGAGAGGCTTTCTATCTCCTTCTTATGTTAATAGTACCTGTTGTAGACCAGGGTCGATAATTTTTGAGACCAAAAAAAATTATAGTAGGATGAAACCCATTAGAAAAGGTAGAGAATATAACAAAAATGAAAGGAAAAATAAATTACGGGCGATTTGAGGTCGGGAAGGGGGAGGGGGTGAGTTTTTAAGGGTAGAAAATGGTTAATCTCGATTTCCGGTAAAACTGCAAGTCCTATGAAAAAAAGTTAGATGGCAAAGTTGTAGGTAATAAAAAGATCTACAACTTTTGTATCGACACTTTTTTCACATAACCTCAAAATTTATGTGAAAAATGCGAATAACCGAGTTTTTTTTTTATTTTTATTTTTTGCAAAAAAAAATATTTTTTCACGATATTTGGTGAAACCTTACACCTGTGTTTGTTTGTTTCCCAAACATACAGTAATTTTTTTGATTTAAAATATTCATTTTTTCACTTTATTTTGACTTAATATCGAAAAAACAACCCTTATTTTCAATCGAAAATTCTCACGTCAAAATATCTGTTTTTTTTTATAAGTTGGGGTGTTTTTTGTTTGTTGAAATCTCTACTTTCTGATGATATAAAAAAAAATATACACTACTATGGTAAATGTTCTCAGAAACTGCAAATTAATAATGAAAAAAACTCCAATCCGAAAAATTGATTTGAATCATTATGTGTAATTTTGAACTATTTATTAAAATTTACACTTTAATTACTCGAAAAACGTAAGATTTCATGTTATATTGATAAACAGAAAAATTACAAATCCATAAAACATGCAAAAATAGTTGTTGTAAGTAGGTATTAAAAATAGGATTTTCGGATTCGAGTTTTTTCATTATTAATTTGCATTTTCTGAGAACATTTATCATAGTAGTGTATATTTTTTTTATACCATCAGAAAGAAGAGATTTCAACAAACAAAAAATACCCGAACTTTTTTAAAAAAGCAGATATTTTGACGTGAGAATTTTCGATTGAAAATTAGGGTTCTTTTTGGATATTAAGTCAAAAAAGGCGAAAAAATTAATATTTTAAATCAAAAAAATTACTGTATGTTTGGGACATACAAAGGTAAGTTTTCACCAAATATCGTGAAATACCAACTATCCTCCCTATTGAGATTTCGATATTTCTTAATCTCAATAGCTTTACGTATCATCCTAGGAATGAATAGTTGTTTAGTTGCAAGGATCTGTGGTTTATCAAATCTACTGTAATAGCTTGGTTCCCCTAATGCATGTTGACTTGCAGACTTTTTATCGCGCCTTTGTTTCATATCTGCGATATGTCCTTTAGCCCGAGTCCCTATACTCCTCTTTGTTTGCCCGATGTAGGAGAGCCCACAGTCGCATTCAAGTTTGTAACTGGTTGATCTAGCTTTGAAGTATGTATTGAGCGAAGCACTCTGACTCCTTTCATGTAAGGTAGTACAGCAGGCAATAAACACATCCCAGAAAGAGCAATTTACTATATAATAATGACTGCATACTTAAAAGTACATCAAAGAAAGAAATATTTCTTATAAGAAGTTCTAAAACATGGTTACCCACACTTATATAATTATTCATAGACTAAATAACAAGACGTGTAATAACCGAGGTACAACATTTTTGTTGTAACGTTAAAACCAACTAATGAATTTCATCAGATTACTTAACCTTAAATAAATTGTGATTTCATGCTAATGTATGCATAAATGCATACCATCATGCTACCGGGGCATAGCATGCATAGTTGATTATTCATACTCCCTGCCTTCTTAACTGCTCCATGCAAATTAAGGCTCCATGGTTACAAAGGGGGAAAATGTTTCAATTTTATTATTTACAGCAGATTTTGTTTGGGATTCAATTAAACTGTAAGACGTTTGCTTTGATTTGGCGAAGGCAGTTATATAAAGAATAATACCCATAGCACGAACCAATGTCAAATTCGATTAGTTAAATTCGATATCGAAATTTGTCAAATGTCAAAAAGTTTTGCATTTAAGATTTTTATTTCGAGTGACTGCACAGATTCTGCTTGTTGGGTACTTGTTTACTACACGTGCGGGATTATTTTTCCTTATAAAACCAAAGGAACCAAAATTGACTATTATTTTGTGTTTTTTGTACGTGGCGTGTGTGTTACTAATACTGGTAAGTGTGTTGTGACGTGTTTTGTAGCGTAGACGGACGTAGATAATGTGCCCCCTGACGGGAGCGGCGGTCACGCTCGCCAAATGATAGACCCTATTTCTCGTAAGAGAACAGGTTCTGAGACTACTGACATCCCGACCAAAATGAAATCGGTCATTCCAAGTGCTTCCAATAGCACTCGTATATCATCCCGGAGTTTGCGGAAGGTTCTAAACTCACATACTCTAAAACAGATATGGCACCTTTCATTGTTCATATATTGAGACACTATTTCTTTTGTTAATCGGATATAAAATCAAACCAGAGTTGTTACTAGGCCATATAATTATTTATTCATTAATGTACTTATAAACAAATTATAGTAAATTAGTTTAAATTTGCAAATTCTATACATTTACAAAGTGCAGTTAATGTTAAAAGACAATGAGTCATTAAGAGAACTTAAGACTACCCTTGTATGGCTAAATATGACTAAGACTAATGACTAACAACTCAATAAATGATATCCTAATAAGAGTTCTGTTTCATTAATGTACTGACAAACAAATAGACAATTAGTTGTGCTGGTTCTAGTCCCGTCCGCTGTCTGGTTCGCGTGGATTTTTGTTGTAGTAAAACTTTTCTTTAGATTTAAACATCTAGCAGTTAAATGCTTAAAAAAAACATAAATAAATACCTCTTTAAAATTGCTGAAAACTCTAACCACCCACTGCTTACTCGACTTTGTCAGCTTTCCAATGTCATAACTAATTCTAAATACTGGATAACAGTTACAAAAACTTGGTCAGTGGTCCCCCTATGGCATAATTTCTCACAAACCCAACAATTTATGTAAATTATGAGACACTAATATTTGAAACCAAACATTTAAACCTTTTTTTTTAAATTAACTAAAATGAACCTGTCGCCGGCAGATTTTTAATAAAACTATGGCAGAAGAATGGTCTGAATAAACCCCGATTTTTACCGAAGCCTCTAAAACCACCAATTGAGAAGCTGTAAGTGCTGCTGTTTGGATCCCTCGATTTAAAAAAAATTTAGGTTTTAATGCCATGCAGAAATGTCTTCCTTTTCGGGAGAAGCCATTGCTTTATATGAAGGCCTTAAATATGTTGAAGCCCATTCTGAAAAACTCAACAAATCAATTGTTTTCACAGACTCCCGAAGTGTTTGGATGATATTTTAAAATTCCCTTTACGTGCCAGACATAATTTTTATATAAAGCTTAAAATCCGAGAACTATTATTTAACTGCCGTTCTAAAAATATAAATGCGGCCCTTTCAGGGATCCCTGGTCATTCTGGCATTAAAGGGTAACGCGGACAGCCTTGCTTTGGCCAAGATCTAAGAAGCAAAGCTAAAGCTAAATTATACCGCGAATGGTCTGCGCACTGGGATGACTCCTCACAGTTCAAAGAGCAACATTATAGGAGTCTGCAGCCTTTTCTTCCCTCTAAGCCTTGGTTTTTTAAATATCGCTCCTTCGATAAAATTTCCACTTCTACCATTATTCACTTTCGTCGTGGTCACATATGCTCCCCCGTCTTGTTAAAGAAAATTAGGGATAGGGACCACTCGTTATGCGAATGTGGTCTTGACGAAGGAAACTTTGATCACATATTTTTCAACTGCCCTAAAAATACCATCTCTCTTTATGATATTCTGCCTAAAAATATCCCCCACCCTGTGAATGTAAACCACTTACTATCCATGGTAAACTCTCCCTTCATCCAAGTATTGCCAACTATATACACATCTATAAAATTAAACTGTAACTTTTAAATATCCATTGCTTACTAATGCTTATATCTATAACCGTTGTGTTTGTCATTGTGACGTCTATAACCTTTTTATTTAACCTGTTTAGGTCACTCAACCGGCCAATAATGGAAGATGCTGATAATGTAAGATGTCAATATCCAATTGCGTGTCAATACCTAAATCAACATCCAATTGATTTGGTAATAATGAAGGCGCTATTAAGTCTTCACCAAAGTTTAATCTGCTTCAGACATTTGAAGGACTGCAGTAATTATTTTGTAGGTAATTGTTCTCCTGATGCCGAGCCTTTTCATTGTTTGATTATCGGATGGCTGCCGTTGAAAGGTAAGTATTATGTCCAATTACAACAATTGGATGAGATATTTGCGTCAATCGTCGTCATTGAATTTCTTGGAAGTAGGACGAGGAACTATTCGCAAATGCTTTTGAGTGATTGTCTGTCTATGACATACAGTTTGCTTGAAGTTAAATTTACTTTATTGTGAAATGTAAGTTCCATCTTCACGTCGAGTCTCGGGTGGGGCAGGCAGAGAGAACAATGACGTATAATGTATAACTATTCTGGCCATAAATACCGTTACATAAAAACTTTTATTTTTTTTCAACTTTTTAATTTGGAGTTGGACTGAATTTGGAACACGTATATTTTTTTTAAAACTTCTTTCGATTTTGCATCGTTTCACATATTTTTTCGTGTTCATTATCAAATCACAATATGGAATTAGGTGTTAAATAAAATAGGATTGCAGTGATCGCCTTGCACAAAGTGGGTATGGAGCCACCACTTGGTGCCAGTTTTGACCCTTCTCAAAACTCAAAACTTCTTTAACGTAAACACATAAAACTACGTGTGTTTAATTATATCCATAAGGACATCTAGAAGCCCATGTTTCATGAAGCTAGCTCAATTAGTTATAAAGAAACCTAGGTCAAAAAGTCGACAATTTTAGCACTAACTGACTGACATATAGTACCTAAATCTAACCTAAATCCAGATGACCTAGAAGATCGAAATTTGGAATCCAGCTCGGTAATAATGTGTAAGCGTAGGAAAAAATCTAAAAATAAAAAAAGTTAAAAAAAATAGGGGTGTTCCCAAACCAGTTTTTTTAATTGTAGCGTTGGAACCGTAACAAGCAGATATTTGAAACTATCCCAATATAATGATGTATTATTATATTTGCTATATAACAGAAATATAAAAATAAAGTTGAGTCAAAAAATAAGTGGTGTCCCCATACAAAAAAATTGTAAAACGCGCTAAACAACTGACCAACGTTGTGTCGCCGGCGGCGCGCAGCACCACTTATGTGTATAATTTTCACAGAACGCTCCCGAGCAACACATACACATAGGCACCGCTTACGAATACCGATTTAGTTATTTATTGTTTTATTACATTTATGTTCATGCTGCTTCATTCTCAACGATAAATTAAATGATTGATCAAATCAAATTTGATTGATTTGGTTGGACCTGATTTGATTAATTTTGAATTAACCTACAACCTTTTTTGCACCGTAAAATTAATGTAGATATATAGGGTGACCATTTTCTACTCATTAAGCCAGTATATCGGAAGGCTGGTCTGAATCTCCGACGCCTCATGTGTCTCTAAACACTTTGTCTTTCTGTATGTGTTCATAAAACCACCAAAAAAATGTATTAAAAAAATGTATAATAATGTTAAGCTCAAGTTTGTTGCTATGCCCCAACGGGGCCATGTACCACTCACTATTACTATGTAAGACCTTATAATAAATACTGTACATGTACAATGTGAAATAAATGAAATAACTAAATGATTGTCATTAAATCTCAATGCTGCCCAGTTTTCTTTACAAAAAGTAATGACATCTCACCAAAAACATAAATGTAAAAAAAGGAGTGCCAAGAGTTCTATGCAAAATCCAAATATGTATTTATAGGAACAAAATAACATTATGAACAAGTATAAAACTCTATTTCTTTGCTTAATTGGATACCTATACTGCTATTGCTGTTATTTTAAAAATGTGAGATCTTAAAGTAGGTTAGTTTACATCAGTCATTTTAAATATCTATTCAACCTACAGACACTTTAAAAGCTTGGTATCAGTCAATGATCGTATATCGTACTATCGACAGATAGAACAACACTTCGTCTGTCAAAGACCAGAAAAGTTCGAGGCGGCCGCGTGCTGTTAGAACAACAAAGGCTGTTAATGCTGTTAAAGCTAGAATTCGTCGTAATCTCATTAGGAAGCAAAAAATCTTATCGCGAGAAATGTCTTCCAAAAACGTTGCCATTTACGTTTCATAGGTACGTGTGAACTTCCTACGATTCACGATACTGGCACTGGCGCTTCTGCGATGCGGTCGCTGCGCCCCGTAGCTGCTGGTCGCATGTCGCTGCAATTAGAATCAACTTCATAGAGATTTAAAGAAACCAGTGGCGTCGCTTGCAGTTTGCGGTCTGCAGCTCATATGGGACTTTTACTCGAAGGTTTACTCTTTTCATACACTCCCGCCAGTTTCTGCATCTTCTAACGCCACCTTTAAAATGCGATCAATTTAATAGTATACTATATGTCGAATTCTTCTGTAAGGTGTAGGTTACTTTCCCAAACCGGGGGCCCAGCGATCTAGTGAGGGAGCACCAGACCGCATTGCACGGCTCCTGTGATGAGCGGGTGGGCACCCGGTTTGGTTGGTGGTTTTTATTCCGGGGAACCGCACATCGCGTAGGGTCCGGAAGCGGACAATCACCGGCTGGCGCGTAGCCTATTCCCTTGGGGCGTACCAGGCAATGCCCGCCCTATTGACACATATGTCAGGGACCGCGGTCCTCGGGATATGTGTCAGCAGATAGGTGCAGGAGTATTGTCTGGTTTTTACCATTAGGTAGGGCCCTACTCGTTTCATCGAGTCACCATGCTGGGTGAAACGAGTGGGGAGGAGTCCCGGATAACTCTGCTTTGCTTCTCCCGGTGGGCGGAGAATGCTCAAAACATTTTCCAGACATTAAAAAAAAAGTTAGTTTCCCAGAAAGGCGCTTTAATTTGAGCGGGAAATCTGCTGTACCCTACCTCTCTTGCTTTTCAAAGATCATCAAACAGACTAGACAGTTCGTTGAACTTTAAACACAGCAAATCTTCCCACGAAGCAGTTGGATATTCGCTTACGAAATCCACGCAGATCAAACAAGATTTAGCATCTGACATGGAAGCTTGGATAGATCTAAGCTTCCATGTCAGGCGCTTATAGCGCTAGAGCTCTTTGGAATTTGGATGATCGTAGGCCAGGAGATGAATAATAGTGCTTCAAATAATAATAATGTGCTTAAAAAAACAACATTTGAAATTGATATTTTGCTCTGATCTAATTTTTTTTATGTTAATACAGGCTATTGAGCTGACTGTCCTGACGACAAATGGTTAATACCACCCAGGGACACTTGCAGCACCAAGGGAACTCATGCGTTGCCGGCTCTGGAGAAAATAGTTTACCCGCCTTTGGTATTAAAGAGAGATAAATCTTAACAGATCTGGAGAGGGAACCTCCAAGTTACAGAAGACTATAGTAAAATGATAGGTACTTTTAGTGGTGTTGCCTTTCTGTGTGTAGTGTTCTTAAGTAACAGGGCTCCGCGAGGCAGAGGATTGAGCCCAAGTAGACAAGGTTTTGGTGGTGGAGTTTCGTTTCAAGCTTCCTGGGTTGCAAAATGGGTAATATGCTAAGAAGATGAGTACAATCTGGAGCGGCATAATTTTGGCTTCACTCACAGACATATCAGTTATCACCGCTTCTGGATTACTATCAAAATTATTTTTGAAGAGGCGCCGTAATTTTCTGAACCTTATTTATATTATTTCTCTCTCACATCACTGCAAAAGACATCAAAAAAAACAACAAGGTACATGTTTTCTTAAGAGAAAGAGTTGCAAAATAAGTTTAAATGGTCGTGCGACAAAGCGTGTATATTCTGTCGCGCTTATAGAGTTTCTAAATCATAACATAGGACCGTTCAGACGATCACTCATTCACATTACACGCGTGAGCATGTACACGCGACGACGCACGACCATCTGACCCCCTCATGTTGGAGTGGTCTAGAAGCTCCAGACGGAGAGGAGACCCCCTCGTAGTGAGATGCCATCCGCCTGGAATACCTCTAGAGGCACTCGCCAATTCTCGGCTTGAAGTCCCCTCAGGATCTCGCTGTCCCCAAACCTGGTGACGCTCGGTAAAGGTCATCTGCGACCAAAAGCATACACACTCAAAACAAAAATATGAAAAAGAAGCGACCATCTGAACTTACCCTCAGATAAGTATTGTTTTATTTCGTTAACACAAATTCAAAGTCTACTCTAGCCTCAAGCCTACTAAGCCTTAATAGAACAATATGTCATGAATCCTTAATGTCCACGAATGCTCAATAAAAAAAATCCCATTACTAAATTCCGCACACGAAACAAAAATGGTTGCAATAACCTGCAAAATATCATTCCGTCTCTCACTCACGTACGTAGAGAGAAAGGAATGACAAATGATATTCCACATTATGACGTGAATTTTTATCTTTAACTGATAAAACGGTGTTTTCCCAGAGGGGAGACGTGATGTATTTCCTAAAATAGGAGAAAAAAGGTTATTGTATTGAAATAAGTATAATGCTGTGAAATGGAACGTATTTCCAGCCAGCGTTGGTTTGTAAAGACAAAGGAAATTGAATTTGTTTTTAATAAAAACTGCCAGAGGTTATTCGGAGCAAAGGAGCTACAGCATACATATTAAAAAAAGATTTTAATACGACTCTTTTATTTGCATTAGGTGTATGAAACAAGTATTTATGGTTACGACAAAATTTTCACTCTAATAAGAGCGTCTACGAGTACATTGGAAATAATATTGTGAAAAGAACCCTTGTATGTTATTAATGAATTAGAAAGTATTCAGTCAAGTTGGAAAGTCTATGCTGTATCATATAGGTATTTTTTGAACTCCTTTTGCACTTAACATCAGATAAATTAGCGTAATTTCTAGGTCTATTATGTTGTTTACATAATGAGCGAGTGAGACTCGGAATCATCACGGGTAGTGCAATAACCTCAAAACGTATTCACGCGCAGTGTTGCAGACCACGCGCCTACATACAGAGAAACAAGAGTTTGAATGGCAAAATCTGCACGATGATGCATATCTGCACTCCCGCATGCTGATGCAGATCTGAACTTCGCAGCGTAGTGCGGGGCAGTGTGAGAATCGCCTGACGGTTTCGAACAATTGTAATATGTTTTTGGAACGAAAGTTCCTTACGGCAGGCTTGGAGGGGATAGGGATTTTGCTGCGCGACCGAACTGAAAAAATGTGATAGTAAAACCGTAAGAAAAAATGCGTGGAATAAAACTGTTAAATGAGACGTGCGCAGGCGCGACGAAGTTCCTTACGGCAGGCTTGGAGGGGATAGGGATTTCGCTGCGCGACCGAACTGAAAAAAATGTGATAGTAAAACCGTAAGAAAAAATGCGTGGAATAAAACCATTAAATGAGACGTGCGCATAGGGGGTGGTAGAGCGACGAGGGTGCATCACTGAAATATTGTGATATTACACCAACACTGAATATGTGTGAAGTTATAGGGGGTGGTAGAGCGACGAGGGTGCATCACTGAAATATTTATTTTTAAATTTGTCAAATCGTGTTCTGGTATACCCATACTATACATATTATTTAAAAAAAATGCATAATTTTGCTTAATATGTCAAAATGTTAAGTGGACAGTTCTTTACATACTATCCGCTGTTAGGTACTTAGATGGTGGACGGACATACAGACTAAGGGAACAGAGGAGGCTTTTTTGTAGGTTAAATAGAATGGAAGAGACCAATGTTCAGAAATGGCTTCTGGAGTCACACAAAGGGCTGATGATGGTGAAAAAAGATTTATTCCCTTTAAGTCACGTAAGCTACAAGATCGTATAAGTATAATCGTGTACCATTTCCTTTAGGTACTGTTAGCAAAAAATATTATAGCGCTCGGGACAAAAAATATTCCTTTATCTCCTCTACTGAACAGAAGAGGCGTTAAGTTTTTTGCTTACCGACTTTCAGGTTTCGTAGGATGTGAGCGAGTTCAATCCGTGTGATTGATGACTACGCAGTAAGAAACTGAAGTAGAAATAGGTTAGAAGGTTGTCTTTAATTTGTGGACTTTCGGTACTGAAATAAGGCTACAAAGAGGACGGGCGAAACGTACCCATCGACCAATAACGGCCAAATGTATGACAACGGAAAACTCTCTTATCAATACTATTATTTGTTACATTGGGGGCTAGTCTCAATCCGCTGTGAGAAAATAGTTATAGCTAAATGAAATCTATAAACAAGTCTTTTATTTAAATCTAAAGAAAAGTTTACTAGAAAAAAAAATCCACGCGGACCAGGCAGCGGACGGGACTCGAACCCGCACCCTTCGCAATCCGGGCGAATGCACTGACCATTATGCTACCACGGCAAGGCAGCCCCATCTCTTCGCATTGTAGGTAACCCACAATGTCAAATAAATACTTTTTCAAGTATTAAACACTTGAAAGAAGAAATAGCAATTATAGTTATGTTTTTATTTATTTTTAAGCATGTTTTAATTTTTATTCTCGTAAACTTTTCTTTAGATTTAAACATCTAGCAGTTAAATGCTTAAAAATAAATAAAAACATAAGTCTTTTATTTCTCTTTTTTTTGCTATAACTTGTTTCCCACGGTTTATTGTTCGAAGACCCTATACTTACAAAATATAGTCATAGGAAGTTCTATCTAAAAACATACAGCAATGCCCTATTCATCAAAGATTACAATTCTTGTATTACAAGCAAATTGCCTGTTAAAAAAACATTCTTACAAAGTATGTGTTTATTAAAAGTACACATATAAATTACGTGTTAAAGTGTCATTATTTATATCAGAAATATTTTTACGTAAACATTTTAAAGTATTTTTTGATGAATAAAACCACCAATACAAGTTTGGTTTTATTCATTAAAAAATACTTTGTCACCTAAAATTATAAGTAAAATATCAAAATTTATAAGTATACACGTTCACAGGTGACACTTTACAATAGTGTTTTTAAAGTTAGTGTAAACACGTTTATAACAAAATTTATAACGTTTGTAATATTTTGTGCTTGTAAATTCTAAACGTCAAAAAGTATTTAGTCCAACCCCGGTTGGGTTCGATACTAAATACTATTTATGTTTCGTTTGTAGCCTCTCTGACAATATATTCTTTTCGTTCTTCTTCTATACTGGAGTGGTATTTATCAATAAGTAACTTCATTCTTGGTTCTAAGCGAGCGAAGCTCTTAGTAGCTTTAGTGGCTTAATTTATATTTTACCTGAGTTTTGCGTTAGTGAATACACATAATAACTAACTGAAAACACGTATCATTCATATAATACTAAGTTAATTTCCCTATATCTAGACAATAGGGAGGAGACGGGGAAAAGTAAACGAAATTATAAATGCGTTACGCGTTACGAAAAGTGTGTTCGGGAGAGGCGAACGGGAGTTAAGTGGGGGATATAAGCAAGAGAAAGCACATTTTCTTTCTCTCTTTTTTATAGCTAGTAAATTAAAGAAAAAGAAGTTTCACTTCGGTCGTGTGGTCATAAGCACACTCGTTTTTTTCTTTTATCAATCAACCAAAATATTACTAAGATAAAAACGCGTCAAAGTTTTAGGGAGTAGGGCTCGTGACGTCACTTCTAAGTAAAAATTGTACCAAGACGTGACGTCATGCGACATTTTAAATTAATATGATTCCGTAATATTTTCATTGTGTGAATCAAAAATACACAATATAAAAAGTAAAATATAAAAATAAAAAGTCAGTCATCATCTCTATACCCTATACCACTTCGTAAAACTTGATGTGACTTGGTAGAAACGTCCAATCGAACCTGATTGATAGTACATCGATATAAGAGTGCTGAGGTCACAGTATAGCAGAGATATGGAGTAGTTTGTCAAAGAAAAGTTAATAATACATAGCGCTGTATAAAAACCAATTCACATAAATTTAACTAATATTATAAAAGCGTAAGTGAGTTTGTTTGTCACTCTATCACGCAAAAAATAGTGAATGGCTTAGGATGAAATTTGGTACGCATATAGCTTATGACCTGGATTAAGACAGGATACATTTTATCCCGAAAAAATGTTAGGTTTCTGTGGGTTTAAAAAAAATATATATATATATATAACTAGCATTTTTTTTTTACTCACAGTTCCCTATCCTTAGCCAAATCACTGGATTTATTTTAGTGTAAACGTACTTACTGACGGATCTAATTTTAATTCACAATGGTTGCCCATATTTTACAAGAGCTGATTTACTGTTCTGTCAATATAGTGTGGATCAAGGTTAACAAACCTTTCTCGACTAGGACGTGGGGTGTCAATGACAGGGTTGCCAATCTCTTATTTTTCTTTCTTTAACAAGAAGCCAATGTTGATGAAAGTATCGTATACAGACACCAAAAATATTTTTGTTTGCTTTTTTAAATAGATTTGGTCAATTATATTTTATTTCTATAGATATGGTACGTTCATATTATTTGCGCTTAAAATCCGTTCCAACCATGTTCCAACTTCAAATGTTTTCTTATGCATAGAGTAACATCTATAGAGATGATCCAATTGGCCTGTTTTCGAGTATTTACAGCATGTGAAAACTGGACAGTTATTACCAACATTTATCCCAAGTGTATTTTGCTGCTGTTTGCAGGTGACATTTACAGGAGGAGGACGGGTAGAAGAGGACGGCGTCGCGCCCTGGTTGCGCCCGTCCCATTACCCTGCGCGGGGGGTCCCTCGCTGACCGGCATGGCGACAGCTGTGCCGGCAACCGACGGACCCCGTGACGGCAGCCCCCTCTTGTAGTTCTGTCCTGCAAAGAGGAGAGCGGCGGAGGAATCTACATGGGCACGCCCAAGTAGCCCTCCACAGCGGACGGGGGGCGGTACGGTGGGCACTAGGCCGCGTCCTCAGCTTCCACGCGCGGGCCATCTTGCACACGTCTGCGGAGTCCCCGCGATACTCCGGGAGATCCCTGCCGTGGAGCCCCGGCTAGGCCGGGAGGCTGCTAGGTGCGGAGACGCGGAAGAATCCCTAAACGGGGATCCCGCGGCTTCGCACTAAGCAGCTTAGAGGGTATTCGTAGGGGTTTTCAGCGGATATTATGTCGTAAAGCGCCCGTAAGGGTTACGGTCCTCAGTGGGCAGCCACTGCTTGGGCTCGTAAGGCTTGCGGGAGCCAGGTGTGAGGTCCGTTCCGCGGTGTGCCTCTTAAAGGCGCCGTGGTCTATAAATAGTATTTTTTGCCTAAAAAAAGTGACATTTACCGTGGCCAGTCTGAAACACGGGTGCCACGACCACACCCGCACATTGAGGGGACCACGGTTCTCAAAATGTGTGTCGGGTAACCGGTTCAGGACTATTATGAGTATTCGACGACCTCCGTGGCCGAGTGGTTTGTACGCCGGGTTTCATGGTGTCGCTGACTCGAGAGGTCCCGGGTTCGAATCCCGGTGGGGGCAGATGTTTGTGTGATGAATACTAGCATCTGTACTCCAGTCATGGATGTTTAAATATGTATTTCTATATAAATATACTTATATATATACAGTATAATGTATTCTATCCGTTACCCTAGTATCCCATAACACAAGCCTTACAGTGCTTACTTTGGGGCTAGGCTAATTGGTGTGAGTGTTGGAAATATTTATTACTAGCTGTGCCCCGCGGTGTTACCCGCGGCTTATTAGGGAAAATAAATTGTGTATTAACAGTAAAAACAATGACTATTCTCATTTTTAGAAGCAAAATAATTTAAACTTAAACATCGGAAAGATCAATTTACAAAATTTGATAACTGACAGAACAGGAGAGATGATTATGCTGTCTTATGTAATTGTTTTTTGTCTCGGGTCGTAGAGCGAGACCTAGAAATCACTTTACTGCAGCACATCCCGGTAAACCACAATGCGGGACTTATTGTTTTCTGCGTAAATAAAATGTGTTTCTTGCTCTCGACACACGGGAGCAACCCACGTTCAGTTGTCCGTGGGAAAAGCAGGGGGTGCCCAGGTGAATGCCTGGTACTTTTAGAGTTTGTCCTTGACTTTTATTTACTGTAATAGAGAAAGCCACGTTTATAGGAAATTGTAGGCGCTTGAACTGGAAGGGTAAGTTTGTGGGTATTATAGGGATTCTAGGTATCAATACCGTCTCTCCTTTGGCCCCTCCAGTAAGAATGGTGGCCTGGACGATGTGCCGTCTCAGCTCCGTGATGCGTAACCTAGTGCCGTTACACAGTCTGGACGCGTCCAGGTTACGCATCAGTATGACAGGCAGACAGACAGCCCTGACAGGTCGAGGGAATTTAAGAATTCTACATGGTATAGGTATTATCCCACAACGGCGAAGCCTTGAGGCATGCGTTTATCTCATCTGCCGAGGTACCTCGCTCGATAACCAGTAACGTCTGCCGAAAATCACCTGCCAGCAAGACGACCACTCCACCAATAAAGATTCGATTCGGTCCCATACGATCAATTTGCACCATTGCAATAGAGCACCACGACTACTACTTTTACTGATGTTGCAAATGGGCGTTTCTTCACTTTCAAGTTTCAGCGGGAGCTTGAATACTGAGTGTCCGGTTCTGCCACCACTCTGCCAGGTTGCGGCTATTCTGGAGGATACAACTGCCAACGCAACCACTTTGTCTTTGCACAACTGTGCCAGCAGCAAGTTCATTAAAAAAGTCTTGCCAGTGCCCCCTGGTGCGTCCAAGAAAAAAGACTTTCAGCGCTTCTTTAAAAATTATGTCTAGTGTTATCCCTTGTCGAGGAGCTCGATGGCGCAAGTGGTTAGCGCGTTCAGCTGCGATCGTTGAAGTTAAGCAACTATCGCAGTGGTCGGTCATTGGATGGGTGACCAAAAATTTACTATCTCGAGCTCCTCCATGCTTCGGAAGGCACGTTAAGCCGTTGGTCCCGGCTGCATCTGCTGTCGTTAGCACCCACCAACCCGCACTGGGCTCGCGCGGTGGGTCATGGCCCTATCTCCCTATTCCATCCATAGGGAAGGCCTGTGCCCCAGCAGTGGGGACATTAATCGGCTGATGATGATGATGATCCCTTGGTATCGGCGAGCAATGTCTTCTGACAAAGCGCTTTTTATACTTGTACCACAATTGCCGGGGGTTGGAGAGTCCGCAGGTGCTTATCATACAACAGCAACCGTGCACAATAGCACTCAAAGTGTGTTATGTGTACGGTAAAAAAAATATCGGGAAATATTATATTTCAATATTATATTGAAACCATATTAAATAATCTCCACAATACAAAAAGAGTATGGCGACAATTCTAACGAAAAAAAACTATAACTGTCACTGTCATGCTTGTCATCGAATTGTTGTTGTTATTGTTATCATTATTTAACATTGTTTGTGCTTAGGTGCATGCATATTGCAAAGATTTCAATCGGCGTATTGTGTTTTTCTGAGATTTGTTTTTTTTAAGTGACTTGGACTGTATTTGGACTTTCGAAATCTTTCTCTGTGACTGTTGAGTAGTGCTTGCCTGAGACTTCCGAATCTGATATTTTGCTGTGGATTTTGGACACGATTCTGTCCCATACTGTGGATTTTATTTCATTGTATCTACTATCTACGATATTGTGATCAACGATGTGGAATAAAAAATATATAAAAAGTGTTGCATATTTAATTAATATCCCATTAGTACATTATTAGAAATCCTTTTTTATACTTTATTATTGCAGTGGGCATTTTCAAATTGTTAAGTACTTCTTGCAGCACATACATTGTATTTGAACTCAATAACTCTTGTCTGATAATAAGTATTTTGACGCGGTTGGTCAGTACCTACGCCAAAGAAAGAAAGAAAGAAAGCCAACTGATCATACATTGTAAAAATCATTTTTTTTAGCCACTAATCTTCAGGACCGGTGTACTTCTATAGTTCCGTTCCACGTATTTTTTATTTTGATATAAAAATACTCTTGAAACAAACTTATAATTCGTTTTTGCATTACTTGGTAGGACATAACCTCCAAAACTTCAAAGTAGAATATCTATAAATCCGGACTTCCTATAATATAAGAAATAAGATGAATCAAATCAAGAATGTAAACTCTATAATTTAACATGCAATTCATTTATAGACGCAAGAAAAAATTTCAACAAAAAATTGTATGGGAGTTCGCCATTGTCCTTTGTCCGCCCCGAACGACGACATGTAAAAGCATGGGTTGTACGCAGTTTTAGAACCGTCAAGATTCATCAATTTCACCTGTAAATAGGTAATGTATTTAAGGGTTCCACAGGCTCTTCTAAAACAGGAATGGCTACTTTGCCCCCAGAGCAACACATCCGCTCCCGCTCTTTCCTCATTCCATTTTAATGCCCCACAATGGTGACACACATTTTCCACACGCCAAATTTTAAAGAGCCTGTGGTTATTGTAATCCAATGTCAAGTCATATTCAAAACCACATTTTTCAAATAACCACCAAGCATTTCTGGTAAATGTTTGCCGGCACTCTGCTTGATGCTGAGCGACTGCGAGTCGTCTAGAATTTGTCTCATCTACTGTCTCGGAAGCACGCGGATTAGACAGTAGCTGGGATTGATTTAGCCGTCGAGAAGTTTCTTCATCATGTGTTTCAATTGCACGCTGAGTGGACATACGCTATGCGTTTTCTTGATGCCAAGTAACTGCTACTTCAGGTGTCTCTAATGCACGCTGATTAGCCATAAGCTGGGCATGCTCTCGCCGTCGAGAAGTTCCTTCGTCAGGTGTTTCAATGGCACGCTGAATGGACAACGTTGTGCGTTTTTTTGACGCCGAGTAGCTGCTTCTTCATGTGTCTCTAAAGCACGCTGATTAGCCATAAACTGGGCATGCTCACGCCGTCGAGAAGTGTTTGATTGGATCACTGTGTGGCCATAGGCTGTGCGTTTTCTTGACGCGGAAAAGCTGCCTCATCAGTTGTCTCTGATGCACTCTGAGAAGCTATCCGGATAGGATTTTCCAGACGCCGAGCATCAACTTGCGCAGAAGTTTCTCCATTCTGGAGAAATAAATGTTAATATAAACGTAGTCCTTTTTCGTTTTTTTAAATTCGATTTCAAATACAAAACATTTAATCATAATGAAGATAATTATTCAAAACTAGTTGCCCCCGCGTATTTCGTACAGATTAAAATAATTTAGACGAAATGACGGACCCGATTCTACTGTACCAAAAGGGACGAACGTCAAATGTTTGACAGGAAAGAAGATAGAACAGTTTATTTGGGTAAATTAAATTGACAACCTTTAAACCTTCTCTATTCTGGAGAAACTTCTGCGCAAGCTGATGCTCGGCGTCTGGAAAATCCTATCCGGATAGCTTCTCAGAGTGCATCAGAGACAACTGATGAGGCAGCTTTTCCGCGTCAAGAAAACGCACAGCCTATGGCCACACAGTGATCCAATCAAACACTTCTCGACGGCGAGAGCATGCCCAGTTTATGGCTAATCAGCGTGCTTTAGAGACACATAAAGAAGCAGCTACTCGGCGTCAAGAAAACGCACAACGTTGTCCATTCAGCGTGCCATTGAAACACCTGACGAAGGAACTTCTCGACGGCGAGAGCATGCCCAGCTTATGGCTAATCAGCGTGCATTAGAGACACCTGAAGTAGCAGCTACTTGGCATCAAGAAAACGCATAGCGTATGTCCACTCAGCGTGCAATTGAAACACATGATGAAGAAACTTCTCGACGGCTAAATCAATCCCAGCTACTGTCTAATCCGCGTGCTTCTGAGACAGTAGATGAGACAAATTCTGACTTCTGCCTGACGTGTTGCTTGGTCACGTCTGCGCTGTTCAGTATCATAAGTAGATTCTTGCTGTCTTGCAATTTTCATAGATGAAGCTCTTTGTGAGCTCTGTGAACGATTTGGTTTACAATTGTGAGTCATAATTAGATACACAACAAAATTATAACAATATCGTTGTCCTAGAAATATGTATGAAATATTAATCTATCAAAATAGCTTTGACATGAATGTCAAAAAATATGTGCCTACTTGCACAAAATTCATTTGCATCGATTTTCCCATCGAAATAAGATATTTTCCCGCAGTAAAATGTAGCCTATGTGTTAATCCAGGGTATCAGCTAACTCCACACCAAATTTTATTAAAATCGTTCCAGCCGTTTAGACGTGAAGAAGTAACAAACATACACACTCACATACTCACAAACTTTCGTCTTTATAATATTAGTGTGATATCTGATTTTTACTGGGAAGGGCTCTGGTCAATTTTATCGACCTCTAGAGCTGGATGAAATGGGCTGGAAGGAGTCCTCAGATACTCTCTTCCTAATCCTCCAGTGGCTGAAGAATGCGTAATGACTAAGGACAAACATGGAAAAAAATGTGTGCACGAACCACCTGAAGTGCATCTGAAGTGAAACTTATTTTCTTAAATAATAAATAAATATTTCCAACACACACACACCAATTAGCCTAGCCCCAAAGTAGGCACTGTAAGGCTTGTGTTATGGGATGCTAGAGTAACGGATAGAATACATATACTGTACATATATAAGCATATTTATATAGAAATACATATTTGTTTCTTAGGTTTTCACGCACATCACTCATTAAATAAAACTAGTTTTAACGGGTTACTGCATGAACTTTATTTATTTATTGACGTTTCGCAGTCTTTTCAGATCTGCATCGTTAGAATAATGATTTACTTTGTCGAGCTACCTTCGATCATTATTCTTACGATGTAGACCTGAAAAGGCTGTGAAACGTCCATAAATAAATAAAGTTCTTGCATTAACCCGTTAAAACTAGTTTTATTTAATAGAAATACATATTAAACATCCATGAAGTACAAATGCTCGTATTCTTCACACAAACATCTGCCCCCACCGGGATTCGAACCCGGGACTTCTCGAGTCGGTGACATCATGAAAACCACTCGGCCACGGAGGTCGTCAATAATAAATAACATTAGATAAGGCGGTGCATAAGGCATTGCAATGGAGCAGTGCATGCATACATACATACACACACACATATATATATATATATATATATATATATATATATATATATATATGTGTGTGTCTAGGGATCTAGAGGTCAAAAGTGTCTAGGGATCAAGCATTTTTATGCGGATTTCTTGAGATTGAGATGTGGCTTTGTAATAAATTTATGATTTTATAAATTTATATGGATCCTTTTTGGTGCATTTCATAATTTGAATCAGGAACTGTGAATCAAATTCGAGTAAAAGATGAAAATCAGCTGTCAATATTTTCCCTATAAAAACATACAACGCATTGAAGACATTATTAGTGCTACTGTTTCCCTACTACTGATTAAAACCAACGTTATTATGGAGCGGCGACGTCATTTAAGCAGGGAAGAAATGCTCAGAGCCGTGGGAATGATAGAAGCTGGTTCCCGGCAACGTACTGTGGCTTTAGCTCTGAATACAAGTCAGAGTGTTATCAGTCGACTTTGGACACGATACCGAAGCACTGGTACCGTGGCTGAGCGCCATGGAGGACGGTATCGCTGCACCACACGGAGACAAGACCGATACATTCAAATCTTAACTCGAAGAGCTCCAACAATAACCGCCATGATGTTAGCCGTGAGGCTTCATCACTCTTCAGGGAACTTAATTAGCGACCAAACAGTCAGAAACCGCTTGCATGAAGTGAACCTTCATTCCCGAAGACCGCTACGGGTACCACCTATAGCAATGCACAATCGTAGGATTCGATATCAATGGGCTCTTGAACACAGAAATTGGGCAGAAGAACAATGGCGTTTCGTGTGCTTTTCTGATGAGTCTCGTTTTGGTATGAGACCGGATACAAGACGTATACGACACTGGAGAACCCCTGGACGCCAACAGCGATTAAAATCCTGCCAGGAAGTCCATCCTTATAGTGGTGGAACCATCATGGTATGGGCGGGTATTTGGATCGGCGGAAGAACTGAGTTGATTTGGATCAGAGGCAACCTCAACGCTCAAATTTATGCTGAGACGATTGTATCAGACGTCATCGTTCCTCTACAAGTGCAAATCGGTCCCTTATTTCAGTTAATGCATGATAATGCACGACCGCACACCGCAAGAGTTGTAAGACAGACTCTCGCCGCAGCTAACATCAATGTCCTGCCCTGGCCTGCTCAGTCGCCAGACTTGAACCCGATTGAGCATGCATGGGATATGCTACAGAGAAGAGCTCTGCCGAATATGGAGGGTATCCAGTCGCAAGAAGACCTTTTTTTGTTGTTGCAACGAACATGGGCGGCCATTCCACAGCGTGATTTGGATGAACTCATTTTGAGTATGCCAAACCGATGTTCTTGTGTTGTTAGTGTTCGCGGTAGAAATACGGATTATTAATTGTTTAAGTTACCCAATAAAATTTTAGAGAAAACTGTTATTTCAGTCTTTTTTTCGAACTTTTGTGTTAGTGGTTCAAATGTCAAAAATCCCTTTATTAGGAAAATGGCAAATTTCTTTATTAATGCAAAGGTGACTTGGTTTATCGTTACTGTGACAAACGAAAACACTTTATTTGATGAATCCTTAATATATGTGTATGAATATATGTGTGTGTGTGTGTATTTATATATATATAGTCGTGTGTCACTCGTGACGCGTTTCCATTTCATCTTCCGTAGGATTTTTCCATTATTACCCCGTCCGAAAAAAAGTTACACTTCAAAAAGGTGATATTTTCTCCGAATTATTTATTTATTTATTATTAGCTCACAAAATAAGTTACAATTATATATAAAAAAAACAAAGCAATTACAATAATATAAAACCAAACTGTAACTCTAAATATAGACATAGTGATCTATCGCACAGCCCAAACCACTACACGGATCGGGCTGAAATTTGGCATGCAGGTAGATGTTATAACGTAGGCATCCGCTAAGATTTTGAAGAGAAGAAGGATTTTGATCAATTCTACCCCCAAGAGGATTAAATAGGAAATGAAAGTTTGTATGAAACTTTGTCAATTTTAAACCGATCGGGCTGAGACTTTGCATGCAGGTTTCGGTTCAAGAAGAATCATAGATGAATGTCATTGTGTATAATACAAGCCTGAGAAAAAAAACTGTAGTCTACACTTCAGCTCTACACCGAAGCGAAACGAGGGCGGGCGGCTAGTATATATATATATATATATATATATATATACATATATATATATATATATATATATATATATATATATATATACATATATATATATATATTAAAAAATCAATTTCTGCTCGTCGCCGCACACGGGCCACACGCCACAGCCACAAACGCCGCCACGAGAAGCTAGAAGCGGCTACTAAAGTGGCTGAAGTGCGCGACAGCGGCCGACTAAGGTAAGGGGTGGGGGCGATTTGTAGGGCGCGGCGGCCACCGGCGTACCGTGTGTGGCGAGCCCATATAAAATGTATGTTTTGTGGTTGTGGCCGGTGGCCCGTGTGCGGTGACACTTAGTCTCGCTAAAACTCGAGAACGGCTGAACGGATTTATCTTATCGTGGATAAATGTTTGTGGTGGTCTAGGGAAGGTTTAAAGGTTGTCAATTTAATTTACCCAAATAAACTGTTCTGTCTTCTTTCCTGTCAAACATTTGACGTTCGTCCCTTTTGGTACAGTAGACTCGGGTCCGTCATTTCGTCCAAATTATTTTAATCAGTACGAAATACGCGGGGGCAACTAGTTTTGAATAATTATCTTCATTATGATTAAGTATTCTGTATTTGAAATCGAATTTAAAAAACGAAAAACGACTACGTTTATATTAATACTTTATTTTTTAATTAGTTTCAAGTATGCGTCAAATCAAATATTCTATCCAAAACCTTAAAACGAAAGATATACTAATACGCGCTTAATGCGACGCATGTTACTCGCGTTGCGAAGTGACTCTGTGTGATTCGCTAACTGAAGAGATCAAAACATTTGATTTAACTTGTATCTTTTCACTAAGCAAAATACAAATTTAATAACTAATTATCTATTCCAATTTATACACACATATAAAATCATAACGAGACTGATGATTTTCTGCATCCTTGCACACATACACACAACATTCTCACGCATACACTCCTTACGCATACACTTATATAAGTCGCGGCATGAAACTCTAGCGCTGACCGTTATTGCGCAAAAGTAAACATTAAGATGTCTTGGGGGGAAACGAGGTGCGCGGGTGGACGTGCGTTGCGCCGATTGGCTCTACAGTCGTAGCCATGCGCAGCTATCCCCTCCGCGTTTCGCTTCTGCGCTAGAGTTACATGCCGCATACTTGTACACATACGCGGCACAAGAACGAATACATTACTGAAAATTTAGTTTTACGTCATTATAATTACATTAATCAGTATAATGTTACCCTATTACATTAAATGATTAACCTTCTAATGATATAGTCGTCTGTTCTCAATAATCTAAACATATTGACAGTTGGAAAACAAAATCGCTTAAACGCCACTTTGGTAACTTTGCAGAAATGAGGATCAAAGTCTTTTTTTTTTTCACAAAAAAAAACATAACTCATTGTAAATGAGAAGTAGAGCCACAGCATTAAAAACCTATTCATATATTAACATTTTCTAAATATCCTCCTATTAAAAAGTTACATAGTGCCTTTGCTTTACGAATTGCGAAAATCACCCGACCCGCCATACATATTTTGTCAAGCAAACATCAAATTATATACCAAATAAATTGGCATAAGCGACATTGATTCATAAAACACCAAAATTTATGTCGCTTCAGTGTTGTGAACAATAAAAATCTTCAAAAAATTGATGAGTTGCTTAAACGCCAAAAAAGCACTCAAGTCTTCACGAAACATAAACAGATCGCGAACAGAAACGCAGAAAAAAAAACTGATTAGAATGATACCACTTCGTACCAAAGTGGCGTATAAGCGATTTTGCCTTTCCACTGTCGATAAAATGTTTTCAGTACCCTTAGCACGAACCAATATCGAATTCGTATCGCTTGCGAGTACGAAATGACATTGTCAAATGTGTATTGATTTTTAGTTATGGCGCTGTTGTTCAAGTTTTCATACAAAATTTGACAATGACATTTTTGACTCGCAAACTATTCGAATTCGATAATGGTTTTTGCTAAGGGTGCAGAACATGTGATTTGTAACTATGTACAAAATTTGTACTACGTACTACTATAAGTACAGTACCCCTTGCACGAACCATTATTGAATTCGTAATGTTTGTGAGTACGAAATGTCATTGTCAAATGTGCACTGATATTTTGTTCTCGATACGCTGCTGCGGCCTATATCAAAAACCAGTCCTCGACAATCCTGTGGTAAAGAAATTCATTCAATATGTTTGTATCTTTATGCCTATGGGATTGTGTGGAGAAGATAAAAAAGATACCTATTATTATTAGACAAGCTCATGCCAGGTTGTTTCGCCTGCGTAGGTTAAACTTAAAAAAACTAAAAAATTTAGAAGTAAAATGTACAAATATTTAATTTCCCTCGGGCAAATCTATCTTAACTTTAATTAAAATTATTCGGTGCAAATACACTTTACAATCTAAAAGAAGTTTAATTTTTAAATAAATGGCTTCTTTTTAACTAAGATTCGTAATTAGAATAATTTATAAACTGAATAAAAATTTTAATATTTTATTACCAGTGTTCGCGTTAGTAAGAAACTTATGATTAATTGAATGATTTACTTATTCGCGTTAAAAAATTTAATTTGATCACGTTTGTATAAATTATAAAATACGTCTTATACCAACAAGGGCTGCCTAGGGTACAGTCGAAACTACGTTCGTAGATACAATTTGACACTGAAAGTTTTCAGGGTTCCGTGTCAACAAGGAACCATTTCAGTTTCGCAAACCCCGTTTTTCTGGTCATCCTTTAATCCGTCCGCATCTCAGCTTAAAGACTTATATAGTACTGGAAAACTACAATTCGTTTCTGGAAAACGTCAATACGATAGCCTGCATAGGGATCATTCTTCCTTGGACATTTTTTGTAGTCAGCTTCTTGAATTTCGGAAAGAAATCCAACGATTAATTCTTCGTTAAAAAGGTAAAATTAAAAATGTCCAAGGAAGAATGATCCCTATGCAGGCTATCGTATTGACGTTTTCCAGAAACGAATTGTAGTTTTCCAGTACTACATAAGTCTTTAAGCTGAGATGCGGACGGATTAAAGGATGACCAGAAAAACGGGGTTTGCGAAACTGAAATGGTTCCTTGTTGACACGGAACCCTGAAAACTTTCAGTGTCAAATTGTATCTACGAACGTAGTTTCGACTGTACCCTAGGCAGCCCTTGTTGGTATAAGACGTATTTTATAATTTATACAAACGTGATCAAATTTAATTTTTTAACGCGAATAAGTAAATCATTCAATTAATCATAAGTTTCTTACTAACGCGAACACTGGTAATAAAATATTAAAATTTTTATTCAGTTTATAAATTATTCTAATTACGAATCTTAGTTAAAAAGAAGCCATTTATTTAAAAATTAAACTTCTTTTAGATTGTAAAGTGTATTTGCACCGCATAATTTTAATTAAAGTTAAGATAGATTTGCCCGAGGGCAATTAAATATTTGTACATTTTACTTCTAAATTTTTTAGTTTTTTTAAGTTTACCCTACGCAGGCGAAACAACCTGGCAGAGTTTCTCTAATAATAATAGTACTTTTTTTGTCTTCTCCACACAATCCCATAGGCATAAAGATACAAACACATTGAATGAATTTCTTTACCACAGGATTGTGGAGGACTGGTTTTTGATATAGGCCGCAGCAGCGTATCGAGAACAAAATATCAGTGCACATTTGACAATGACATTTCGTACTCGCAAACGTTACGAATTCAATAATGGTTCGTGCTAGGGGTACTGTACTCTTTCCTATTTATAGGTACATACGTAGTACAAATTTTGTACATAGTTACAAATCACATGTTCTGCACCCTTAGCAAAAACCATTATCGAATTCGAATAGTTTGCTGAAAACATTTTATCGACAGTGGAAAGGCAAAATCGCTTATACGCCACTTTGGTACGAAGTGGTATCATTCTTATCAGATTTTTTTTCTGCGTTTCTGTTCGCGATCTGTTTATGTTTCGTGAAGACTTGAGTGCTTTTTTGGCGTTTAAGCAACTCAATTTTTTGAAGATTTTTATTGTTCACAACACTGAAGCGACATAAATTTTGGTGTTTTATGAATCAATGTCGCTTATGCCAATTTATTTGGTATATAATTTGATGTTTGCTTGACAAAAGATGTATGGCGGGCCGGGTGATTTTCGCAATTCGTAAAGCAAAGGCACTATGTAACTTTTTAATAGGAGGATATTTAGATAATGTTAATATATGAATAGGTTTTTAATGCTGTGGCTCTACTTCTCATTTACAATGAGTTATGTTTTTTTTGTGAAAAAAAAAAAGACTTTGATCCTCATTTCTGCAAAGTTACCAAAGTAGCGTTTAAGCGATTTTGTTTTTCCACTGTCAATATGTTTAGATTATTGAGAACAGACGACTATAACATTAGAAGGTTAATCATTTAATGTAATAGGGTAACATTATACTGATTAATGTAATTAAAATGACGTAAAACTAAATTTTCAATAATTTATTCGTTCTTGTGCCGCGTATGTGTACAAGTATGCGGCATGTAACTCTAGCGCAGAAGCGAAACGCGGAGGGGATAGCTGCGCATGGCTACGACTGGAGAGCCAATCGGCGCAACGCACGTCCACCCGCGCACCTCGTTTCCCCCCAAGACATCTTAATGTTTACTTTTGCGCAATAACGGTCAGCGCTAGAGTTTCATGCCGCGACTTATATAAGTGTATGCGTAAGGAGTGTATGCGTGAGAATGTTGTGTGTATGTGTGCAAGGATGCAGAAAATCATCAGTCTCGTTATGATTTTATTTAAGTGTATAAATTGGAATAGGGAATTCGTTACTACATTTGTATCGCTTAGTGAAAAGATACAAGTTAAATTAAATGTTTTTATCTCTTCAGTTAGCGAATCACACAGAGTAACTTGCGTCACATTGTGCGCGTATTAGTATATCTTTCGTTTAAGGTTTTGGATAGAATATTTGACTTGGCACCTCCTTGATACTATAAACGTAGTCCTTTTTCGTTTTTTTAAATTCGATTTCAAATACAGAACATTTAATCATAATGAAGATAATTATTCAAAACTAGTTGCCCCCGCGTATTTCGTACTGATTAAAATAATTTGGACGAAATGACGGACCCGAGTCTACTGTACCAAAAGGGACGAACGTCAAATGTTTGACAGGAAAGGAGACAGAACAGTTTATTTGGGTAAATTAAATTGACAACCTTTAAACCTTCCCTAGACCTCCACAAACATTTATCCACGATAAGATAAATCCGTTCAGCCGTTCTCGAGTTTTAGCGAGACTAAGTGTCACCGCACACGGGCCACCGACCACAACCACAAAACATACATTTTATATGGGCTCGCCACACACGGTACGCCGGTGGCCGCCACGCGCTACAAATCGCCCCCACCCCTTACCTTAGTCGGCCGCTGTCGCGCGCTTCAGCCACTTTAGTAGCCGCTTCTAGCTTCTCGTGGCGGCGTTTGTGGCTGTGGCGTGTGGCCCGTGTGCGGCGACGAGCAGAAATTGATTTTTAAATATATATATATATATACTAGCCGCCCGCCCTCGTTTCGCTTCGGTGTAGAGCTGAAGTGTATACTACAGTTTTTTTTTCTCAGGCTTGTATTATACACAATGACATTCATCTATGATTCTTCTTGAACCGAAACCTGCATGCAAAGTCTCAGCCCGATCGGTTTAAAATTGACAAAGTTTCATCCAAACTTTCATTTCCTATTTAATCCCCTTGGGGGTAGAATTGATCAAAATCCTTTCGTAGCGGATGCCTACGTTATAACCTCTACCTGCATGCCAAATTTCAGCCCGATCCGTGTAGTGGTTTGGGCTGTGCGATAGATCACTATGTCAGTCAGTCAGACACCTTTGAGTTTTATATATATAGAAGATAAATAACATGATTGGCATACGGTGCTATTCTCACTGTTTTGGAATCAATTGGTTCGTTAGCGTTAATGCTCTTATGTTTTGTGGCGATGTAAATAAGACTAGTTTGCGAGTCGACTTCGCAGAATACGGCCAGCTTAATTAACTTACAAGCTTTATAACTGGAGGCGCCTAAAACCCCATAAGTTTGGTTTGCGGGAAAATAATAATTATGCGTGCTCAATGCTTTTATAAAGAGGCTAACACTAGGCGTAGGTTTAAAATAGACTATATCTAGGGGGCGGTAATACACAATTAAATATGAATAAAAATACAAAATAAACTACGCCTTGCATATGCCTTATCTATTTAGGACGAAGAAAATGGTTAAAGACCTGGAGACAAATGAACATGCGCACTTACCTCAGCACACCATCCGATTGGTCGCAAGTCGTCCTTCAAGCACTTGTATCGAAATAAATCGTTGAATATATAAATTTTAAAATGTAAAATGTTCAATATTATTAACGATCGCACAATATTGCATCACACTATGAATGCCTTCCACTAGGACGTTCACATCAGAGGCGGAAAAGTATAATGTCCGATGCACTCCGCGGTGTCGTCGATCGCAGGACGACCATAGCTAAAATTGCACATGTATGAAAAGGATGGGAGACAGATTGGATTAAGGCCCGCAAAATACGATATCCAACAATAACTATCGACGTTTTTCTTTATTATTTAGACTTATCTTTGATATAAGTAATCACGAACCTTTAAGTTTGCATATTCATTTACTCCTTATCTACACACATCAAAAGTGTCTAGGGATCAACATATATTTTTGCAATAACTTTTCTCCTGATTGATATTAATTAAAATTTTCTTTAAGGATTCATCAAATAAAGTGTTTTCGTTTGTCACAGTAACGATAAACCAAGTCACCTTTGCATTAATAAAGAAATTTGCCATTTTCCTAATAAAGGGATTTTTGACATTTGAACCACTAACACAAAAGTTCGAAAAAAAGACTGAAATAACAGTTTTCTCTAAAATTTTATTGGGTAACTTAAACAATTAATAATCCGTATTTCTACCGCGAACACTAACAACACAAGAACATCGGTTTGGCATACTCAAAATGAGTTCATCCAAATCACGCTGTGGAATGGCCGCCCATGTTCGTTGCAACAACAAAAAAAGGTCTTCTTGCGACTGGATACCCTCCATATTCGGCAGAGCTCTTCTCTGTAGCATATCCCATGCATGCTCAATCGGGTTCAAGTCTGGCGACTGAGCAGGCCAGGGCAGGACATTGATGTTAGCTGCGGCGAGAGTCTGTCTTACAACTCTTGCGGTGTGCGGTCGTGCATTATCATGCATTAACTGAAATAAGGGACCGATTTGCACTTGTAGAGGAACGATGACGTCTGATACAATCGTCTCAGCACAAATTTGAGCGTTGAGGTTGCCTCTGATCCAAATCAACTCAGTTCTTCCGCCGATCCAAATACCCGCCCATACCATGATGGTTCCACCACTATAAGGATGGACTTCCTGGCAGGATTTTAATCGCTGTTGGCGTCCAGGGGTTCTCCAGTGTCGTATACGTCTTGTATCCGGTCTCATACCAAAACGAGACTCATCAGAAAAGCACACGAAACGCCATTGTTCTTCTGCCCAATTTTTGTGTTCAAGAGCCCATTGATATCGAATCCTACGATTGTGCATTGCTATAGGTGGTACCCGTAGCGGTCTTCGGGAATGAAGGTTCACTTCATGCAAGCGGTTTCTGACTGTTTGGTCGCTAATTAAGTTCCCTGAAGAGTGATGAAGCCTCACGGCTAACATCATGGCGGTTATTGTTGGAGCTCTTCGAGTTAAGATTTGAATGTATCGGTCTTGTCTCCGTGTGGTGCAGCGATACCGTCCTCCATGGCGCTCAGCCACGGTACCAGTGCTTCGGTATCGTGTCCAAAGTCGACTGATAACACTCTGACTTGTATTCAGAGCTAAAGCCACAGTACGTTGCCGGGAACCAGCTTCTATCATTCCCACGGCTCTGAGCATTTCTTCCCTGCTTAAATGACGTCGCCGCTCCATAATAACGTTGGTTTTAATCAGTAGTAGGGAAACAGTAGCACTAACAATGTCTTCAATGCGTTGTATGTTTTTATAGGGAAAATATTGACAGCTGATTTTCATCTTTTACTCGAATTTGATTCACAGTTCCTGATTCAAATTATGAAATGCACCAAAAAGGATCCATATAAATTTATAAAATCATAAATTTATTACAAAGCCACATCTCAATCTCAAGAAATCCGCATAAAAATGCTTGATCCCTAGACACTTTTGATGTGGGTATATATCTATATATAGATATCTTCCTGAGAAAGAGATCTCACACTTGATTTAACGGAAAATGCTTAAGTGTTGATGGATAGCTGCTTACGCGCCGGGGATTCCAACACAAAAGGCAAAGTAATAGGCTTTAGAACGCAGTACGGTTTGTTACCTACCCCATACATAAATTAAGAAAGAAAAGCATTCTTTCAATTTTTGTTGTCTTGGTAAGTTAACAAATAAATAAAAAATATGTTACGCTACAGAACACCATTCTTATAAATGTGAATAATTGTTTGTAAGTTTGTTACTCAATCACGCTACAATGGCTTTGGATGAAATTTTGTACATAGATAGTTTATAACTTAGAAAGAGACACAGGATACTTTTTACCCGAAAAAGTGTTAGGTTCATTAGAGATTTTCAAAAAACTAATGTTAACGTGGATAAAGTCGGTGTCAAAAAAAAAATTATATCTATGCATACAATAAAATTGCGCGTATATGAGCTCGTCGCCTACGCAACGAAATCTTCCTATTGGAGGCGACAGACCCCAGTGCTCACTCAGACACGTGCACTGCATGTAGCTTTGCCTCTGTACTTCTTTTACTCATATAATACCCAACATACGTAATCAGTCAACACACCTTAGTAGGCGGGTCAGAATCGAAGCATCCGCCGATCCCTCCAAAAACATTTGTATGTGGAACATGAGAGAATACATTCATATTCCGCACGATGTTGTAACAAGGTTATTGTATCACGTCGTTGTCTCGTTGTTTAGCTCAATTCGTTCGGGGTATTCCGTCGTTCCGGTTATTACTTTTGCGATATTGAAGTACTGGGAATACCCGTTGAAGATCGACTCGAAGCCAAGGAGTGTTTGTTCGGGAAACAATTGGATTTTCTTACTGCCTGCTCCACGTCCGTAAGTACCAGCAACAGCAAGATGTAAATTTCGTTGACGAGGAGTTGGTCTCATTATGCGTCTCTCGGTGAAAGAGGCTTCTGTTTGTCGATTACGTTTTTTTAAGACACTTTTCTTTTATTTAATGTCGTGGTCTTTTATTGGCGTAACACAAATCTTGGGTAGACTTTTAATAAGGCCTCTAAAACCTACGTGAGATTTTAACTCTTAGACGAAGCTTTCAAAGATCTTTCTATCTATAGTAAAATAAAATTGCGTATCACAATGAGGTCATTGCATTGAACGTTTTAAATACTCGTAAACATGAACATGTCGTCCGGCATACAGAGGGTTTTCAACCCGCTCTTGAAGACTAGTGGTAAGTGATGCTGTCTGGGAATCTAGCAGGTCTTTAAATTTTTCAATTCAAGGTATTCTATTTAAAATTGGTAAAAAAACGAAGTTGATATAAAATGACTTGTTTTTGAGATGTTGAAAATACCTATGGAAAAATCTAATTCAATTTAAATGTTTAGTATAAAAAAAGCTTCATTATATAGCTAACATATTTTTTGTTTGTTTAAGAACTGTGTTGTGGCTACGGATCCTGAAAAGGATCAGAAAAGTCAAGAATTATGCAAAAAACACAATCTAATAATAGGTTATGAATAACCTGTATAAATTTATATAATCTGAAACCCAAAAATTTTGAACCCTACGACTATCGGACGCGAACAAAAATATCGTCGAAATCGGAATTTTATTTGAGGTCAAACTATATTAACTATAGTCTTACTATTATACTCGTAAATAAATGGTAGCTCATGTCAAATCTTTCTTACAATATTTCAACGTTTTTCTATTCTAATTCATATTACCATTCAATATTAGTCGGAAACACTATCTCTTAGCAAACAATAATATACTGCATGACCAGTCGTTCGTCTCGTAAGTTAAATAAGCTATTATCTGATCAACATCAAACGCGTTACAAACGTATTAAATTTCCTGGAATAGTGCTACAAATTAACAATGTAACGGTAATATTATACAAGAATCATATCTTCCCTCCTATGAAAGTCCATATCCATATTATTTTGACAAAATATTAGCCTACTTAAGTGCTTCTAGCTTCAGCTCCAGTTACAAAACTCATTTGAGGATTGTCTACTTCATAGTACCTAAAAATATGGTAACTATTCGTGATTTGCCATATAGAAATTTGACACAATGCTCTATACGCAGGGGTGCTCAAACTTGAACTGCTGGCGATCTACCTCAAAAATTTTGGACTACTTACGATCAACTCTAAGAGGCTGCAAGTATGTGCGATGCAGGGTTGTCGTACATACACGATACACCCCACCTACCTACCTAGGTAGGGTGTACCGTAGCAAATATTATGGTTAAACGGTTAATTAAACGGTTAGGTCTTTTATTTTGCTAGACTTATTCTAGTCTAGTCTCAAAGTATAAGACGCGGCACGAAACTCTAGCGCTGATCGTTATTGCGCAGAAGTAAAAATTGAGATGTCTTGGGGGGAAACGAGGTGCGCGGGTGGGCGTGCTTTGCGCCGATTGGCTCTCCAGTCGTACCCATGCACAGCTATCACCTCTGCGTTTTGTTCAGAGCTAGAGTTACGTGCCGCGACCTATAAGCACTATACTTACTACTTACTATGGGTAAGTCTTACTTTTTTATAGGGCTGATATCTCTTACGAAGTTAAATAGGCAAATAATTTATATTTTTATGGAATTTGAATAGAAATTGCCACATAACAAAGAAGAATATTTAAAAATAAGGAGAATGGAGTCCCCAGATACAACAAAGACATTTGCCCGAGATAATTCAAATGTTTAATCTTGTTCGATTGTACCTACGCAACCATTTGTTTACAACGAGCAATTAAGTGGTTTTCGTAAACAAATGATATCTTTGCCAAAAGAAATCTCTCTCCCTGATTATTGATGGATTTTTAAAATATATAACTATTTATATTTTGAAAATTCATCAATCAAAGTTGCCATCAAGTAACCGTTAAATTCGACTATTTAGTTTTCTTCTTACAAATACTTGGGTGCATAACTTTACGCTATAAATCTTGCAGATTATCAAAATTCCTGAGATATTTAGCAAAATGTGAACATTTAACAATATCACTGTCATAAATTTTATAATACTAATGTGATACGTTTTATATCTACCTATTAACTAAACCTTTAGTCGTTTCTACTAAAACAAAAAAAAAACTCTATTTTTCAAATCACTCCATATGTGAATTCCCTTTGTTTTATCATCAAAGCTTTACATTATTATGTAAGTACACCTAAAATTTTATTTGTTCCACAAAAGCGTCCGTAACAAGGGTGATATCCCTCAAATCCACGTTCCTTTACAACAAGCCGATACACGTATGTAACGGATAAAGCGTAACTCCTGAAATCCAATGTAAATTAGGTATGCAAGCATACATTATCTACCTACAGAGAAGACCCGGCGAATCTCGTATCAAGAGACTGAGTAAGCGGCGCACAACCCCGTAATATACGGCATACAAAGAAATATCCTGCTATGAGAATACATAAACTTCAGACACCGCAGCAATGGATATTTGCTTAACGAAATGTGTTACCAATATGCAGTACCGGTAGGGTTGAACAACAGGTTCGTATTCGGTTAATTGTGAGCTAATTTTATAAATAATTTACGTAATAGTTTCCGAAATTTGAATGCATAACCATCATAATCATTAGTTTTAAAAATCTAAATTATAGAGTTTAGATATATGAAATCACTTTTTAAAACAGCAGACACATCTGCCTTTAGTGCCCGATAACGCATATCGCGATAAAAGTTCATATCCATCATCTTGATACGTTGCTATACATAACCGTGCGATTCTGTCAGTTTTTTTTTATATAGCCAGATGGGCAAATGACTACCCCACCTGATGTTAAGTGGTGATAAAGTCCAAACGCGAAGATAGCTGGCACAGCAGTTATAAACTGCCACACCATACATCGTCACGTTGCCAGCCTGCAAAAATGCTTCTTCACGCCTCTCTTAAAAGACCCCAGATTGTAGGAAGGAGGGAATGTGTGCATGAACACAATTTTATCACGTACGACAAAACTGTAGAATACCATGTTGACAGCACTGTTTCCGGACCAATACGACTCGAAAACTTGCAAAAAAAGAACGTACTCTGACTGATAGTCTCGTTTTTTCAGGTGTCTTTAGGTGACGGTGATCACTTATCATCAGGTGAGCCGTTTGCCGGTATGCACCTTATAATATAAAAAATAATGACATGAACAAGATGAATAATAAAAAATAAAAAAAATGTAGCTCTATCCGGTGACTACAATAAATATTGGAAAATTTAGAAACAAGAAATACCACAGTCAGTCTTTCGGTGAGCCGTTTTTTTATTAAAAAAACTTTTCTTATTTTTATCGACATGTTTAATTTTCTCCGTACGTCGACAGCCCTACACTGCTGCGACGGGGCTTGACTTCACCCATAAACTGGGATATTCGGGTACACACATAACGTTCGTTATATCTGACGGCGAACCTGAAATATCCGAGTGTATCACATTAAAGCCTTAGTAGTCTGAGCTTAGGCTGCAGTTTGGTTTCACACTAATAATAGGGAATTTGACAGTATCAAAAATAAAGGGCCAATTATTAGCATCTGTGTTTAGATAGAATATTTTTACTATTCTTACAAAAAAATATTGATAATTTTACTAAAAACCCTCGAAAAAGATAATAGTTTGCTTATCTATTGTCACCTGACCCAAAACGCTAGTGATTGGCGGAGCCTAAAATGACGTCACACGCAAGTAAACTGCCGGTTAAAGTAACATTACATTGTATCGTTTGACGTTTTAATAACAGTCGTGTGACGTCACACACTTGTAAGACGCCACATTGTCCAGAAAAACGTTTTCGCGGCAACTTGACAATGGAGTTTTTGATTTGGTTATTTTTACTGAAATACACAACAGAATGATGAATATCCACTTTTTACGGACTCCATAAACATTAGTCAATAACGTGAGATCGTTGCCTAAAACTTGTCAAATACCCTATTATGATAACTCTTTCTTTGGAATTATTTTCATGCCACTTCTGTACCGACGCTGTTATACTTACATTAGTCAAGATAAAAAAAAATAAGCGAAAACTTTTTTAGGCGCGTTGGGAATATTTTGAGATGGGAAAATCATTGAACGCGCTATACTGTTACCGATACCTCTGTAATGGCCTACGCAGATGAGGGAATTTTATTTGCGCAGGACTTTTTGCCGCCATAATCGATCGCTTACAACTTCACCGCGTAACGCACACGACGGATTAAAATACTGCGGACAAGAATTCCCCCGAACTATCGCGAACACCGAGGGACTAGACTAGACTAGGGAGTCCTCGAAAAACATAGAACACATATATTATATGACAAGGCGTCAACGCACTCAGAGAACTTTAGTCGGCGGTGCGCGCTCGATAGTGATGTACGTGGTAAAGAGGAAAAAAGAACTCCTTTTTAAGATACATCAGAAAAAGTATCACGACCGAAAGGACAATGGCGAAATAGTTGTTGATGGAATTCTTTAGTGTCTATAGATTTTATCATTAGAAATGCAAATGTGTATATATTTATTCATTATGTGTACTTGCATATATAAACTTGTGTACATAAACCTATACAAGTAATTCCCATTTTTATAAGTATTTTACTATCTTAGATATCGCAGATTATTTCATAGCGTGCGCTAGACTAAATTTTCAGCGGGCAAATGTCCAAACAATCAAACCTTTGCCTTCTTTCGTCACAACCACAGTAGGGTTAAGATCGTAACAAGTCCACGGTGGACATTTTTTTTCATAATACGCGGACAAAAATTCTTGTCTGCGGAGATATTTATTTTTCTCTATGTTGTTAATAGTGCATAGATCTCTCTTGGATCCATAGGGAAGGCTTGTGCCCTAGCAGCGGGGCTGATGATGAACAAACAAAAAAAAGGTTTGATTATGTCGTTTTGGATAAACAGAGAACAAAACGACATATTACCCATGAACGAGATCCAGTAATACAGCTATTAATTTATATTGCCCCTCATAATAGTAATCCACATAATGATTGACTAAACATTATAATATTATGCAGGTCCGAAGCCTCATATGGAGTATTTCCAGATCTAATTTCTGAAATGCGGCAGTTGCACCGATTAAAATCCGGAAAATTTATGGACACGAATAAATAAATAAACATTTCACCTCACATCCACACCAATATGGAAACAATCGGAAGATTATTATTACTTTAAAATAACATGGGCTTCCATTTTACTTCACAATGAAGATGAATAAAAATATCATTTAATGCGATTTCAATTTTGTGTTCATTAATACCTTAGTATAATAATACCTTTTGTATAATTTGGTAGCACAGTTTTATGGAAAAACTGATTTATTTTGTTTGCTGAATCGCAATATTTGCAATCTGTGAATTTTGAGAAAAATGAGAAAATAAATATGCAATACATAAAAATAGTGTCAATAGTTGTAAATGGTAAACGTACTACAACCCCATACATAATTTATATCAGTTACAAAACAGCGCATATTTGTAAATAACATACCATTATGGAATTATTGCCTATTTCAAGTAAGTAGATTCTAAAAGTCGGCTTGTTTGAATAAATTTATAACAATAAAGATTTTTTACTTTTTTATTTTATTTTATTTTTATTTATCAGGCACGCCAACATTTTTACACCCAACATAATTAAAAAAAAAACATACGTTATACATAAAGTTGTGCAAAAACAGTTACAGGCATACACAACTCTTATTTCTTTCAAAATTAATGATAAAAACTAAACTAGGTATAAAAAACATACATAAAACTAAACTATAATCAAGTGTCACAATCAATGCTCGATAGCAAAGCCCTCCTAAATGCAATCAATGACGCAGCGAACAAATCAACGCCTACCAAGGATCCAGTACAGATTTTATTATGTTCTTCACAAATCCTATTTAAAACACTCTGCGTACCCAGGTTGGTTTTATAAGTTTTTAAATTAAATAATTTATAGTTAGCTGGTCTGAAATTTGGTCGTGGTATATTAAAACTAATTTCACTAGATTCTTAGGGTTTCATAATTGCATTAAGTTAACGTGGAGACATTAAAAAAAATCAAAGAAAAAAAGTGCGGTAATGTAACCTAAATCGTTGTCTTAAATATATAGCTAGTGAAGTTCCTCAGGTTACTTAAAATTCACGGTGTATATGCAAATTTATTCAGCTAAGTAAAGTAGTTAAAGTTAGACTATGAATTTCACCAAAGTATTTCTATTTAAAAACGTTTTATATGACATTTTTGTTTTGACTACCCTCAGGTCACTCAAAATTCACGGTGTATATGCAACTTTATTCAGCTAAGTAAAGTAGTTAAAGTTAGACTATGCATTTCACCAAAGTATTTCTATTTAAAAACGTTTTATATGACATTTTTGTTTTGACTACCCTCAGGTTACTCAAAATTCACGGTGTATATGCAACTTTATTCAGCTAAGTAAAGTAAGTAGTTAAAGTTAGACTATGCATTTCACCAAAGTATTTCTATTTGGAAACGTTGTGTATAACATTTTTGATTTGATTATTTTTTCACATTACAGCCGTATTTGTATATATTACTTTTTATATTATTATTAATTTCTAACTGCTTGTTTATTTTAATATCATAATTTCACCGCTTAGCCCGATGATCGACTAGTCGAGAATGCCTAGTGGCATAACAAAATAAAAAATGGCAGTAGCACTTCGGGAGTGTCACAGAAGTGAATATTCAAATCTAAAAAAAAACTATTTAAAATGTAAACAAAATAAAAACTCATGTCTCATGAATCTCATGAAGAAAGAAAGAGAATCTCAAAATTTCTCAAGGCGCCTTAAGTTTTCACTTAAAAAATAATCTTAGCTTAATGTCAACAAAAGTAAATTCAAAAATAATAACAAGTTTAGAACTAAATGCATGTCGGGTTCGAAGTCAAGCCCTCTTGCACAAAAAGGAGCAAGAGATCTTGAGTTAAAAAAAAAGGGTGTATCTGTGACATTTACTTTACTAGCTATAAGAGAAAGAGAGAAAGAAAATGTGCGCCCCCACTGCTTTCTCTTGCTTATATCCCCCACTCAACTCCCGTTCGCCTAGCCCGATTACACTTTTCGTAACGCGTTCGCCAGCTTACTCCTCAAGTCAAGCGTGCGTAAAGAAGTTTCACTTCGAAAAGAAGATGATATTCATTATTAAATCAGAAGGTCTTCCGGCAAATCGGGAAACATGGTAACACAATCCTATCCCTTATATGGTAATACGGACTAACCCGCGGTCGGAACGAAACATAAAATATAATATTACGGCCGTCTATTTCTTATGTTCTGGCATACGCCGTTCACTTGCATAGACAATGTGGCAACATCATCTCACCATTTGTCCCACTTTGTAATACAGTTGCCAAGTCTGTATCGCTCAGTATAAGTTTATTGGAAGTTTATTTTCAACAAGGCGTAGCAAATTACTACACCACACTTGATGTTTTAATGAAAGGAGAGATTTATATTGGATAGAAAGTCCCTTACAAATACCCGAGAACGATTCGGGATTCGGCCAGGGATAGAAGCTAAGGGCAGAAAGAAAATGATTAGAGGATGGATGAAAGAAAAGATGGAGGAAACCAAGAGTATCAAAGAAAATAAAGCGAGTTTATAGACAGAAAAAGGACAAAGGTTACCACAAAAAGTTTTTTTAAGCCGATGGAAAGGCTGATTTAAAAAAAATCAGTTATATGTACGTGTCGTAATCGTAATTCGGCGATTTTAGGTGATGGGAGATGTAAATGAATTCCAGTCGGTATAATACCTGACTAACAGATAAGTATTGCCGTTCCAGCCATTCTTACCTTACCGGCCTGTACTCAATCCCCTGCCCCTCGCCTTGGAACCAAATTAGCTGGCAAATCAGCATCATACCAAAAGTGAATTACAGAAGTGATAAATGGATGTAACTTTCCAGGAAGGGCATTCAAATTTAATTTTTAGAATCAGTTAAGTATGCTCTACCTCTCTATAAATGTTTTTGGTAAAAAATTGGAAGTTTCAAATAATCAACTATGAGGCCAATTGGTCCATGGATAGATTTTATGAAATTTTATCGCTAAAATGGTGTTTCTCTAAACCTACAATAAAATCTGACTTTTTTCATTCTATCTACAGAATGAAAAGGAGAGTCTGATGTTAAATTAAGTGATAAATAAAACTAGTTTTTACGGGTTAATGCACGAAACTTTATTTATTTATTGACGTTTCGTAGCCTTTACAGGCTACGTCGTCAGAATCAAACTTTTATTTAATTTGTCGAGCTACCTTCGAAAGACTTTGATTGAGCGTTCGGTTATTTAATTGTTCGATTTTTAAAGTTTTATTGTTTATGTATGAATTTATTATTTATTTAAATAATTATTTTATTAATTTGATTACGTGATAAGTTTGAAAATCGTGCCAGAATCGACACAAATGTTACCTTAATGTGCACAACAAATTACCCCACCACCATCGGATGTTAAATGTAAGTGAAGTCCTGTCATGAAAATAGATGATGCGGCAGAAATTGTGCCGCTCCAGCTATCCTCACCTTGCCAGCCTGAAACCTATCACCTATCCCTTGGAGCTCTGGAACCCTACTCACCAGCAGAAACGCAAAACCTCGAAAATGTAGTGTTATTTTACTTTTGTCTTATACATGTATAAGCTGGAGGTTGCTTCCCCATTTGGGCGCTCCGAATCAAGCGATAAATCCGCTGTGCCCTACCTCTCTTAAATGTGTAATTTTCCGATATAACTAGAAATATAAATTACAATATACTATTTGTAATTTACTTATTTACTAGCTATAAGAGAAAGAGAGAAAGAAAATGTACCACCTACGTTGGCTGGAAGAGATCTCTTTTAGAGATAAGCCCACCTTTGCTGACTATGTATTTGACTTTGTTTTGAACCATATGATGCAATAAAGAGTATAATAACAATAATATATTTTTTCACTGGAAACATTGTGACAACAAGCTATGTTTACCGAGGCGCATACAGATGGTTTTGATGAGATTTGGCGTAAAAAGACTGCATCCCTGTTGGGCAGAATACGCGAGAGTGGCAACAGTATCTTGAGCATTATTACTGGCAAATTTGATAGTTCTCTTGTGTGGAAATTTATCCAGAGTACAAAGTCACTTTTAGAAATTAAGTACCAACATAATATAAATATCTACTAACATATTTTGAATCATGTTGTCCTTATTACATTAAAATAAATAAATAAATTGTATAAGACACGTATCCAAATATCAAAGTGTGCCCTATAGACATCGATAAGTTTTCCGCTGTGTCGGCAGTTTTACATGGTATCCGTAGCTCTCTGTGGATTCGACGATACGTCTCTAACTAGGTATTTTTGATCCATTCGGAATATAAAGAATAGTACACATAAATTATTATTTTCTATTATACTCATTTTATAGGTACAATATTTTGCGATGGAGGGGAGCTCGATGACTCAGGTGGTTCACGATTTCGGTATCAACTAGGAATCTAAACAACTTTTGCAAGGGCCGGTCATTGGATGGGTGGCCAAAAACTTATTATCTCGATCTTCCAGGAGCTTTGGAAGACAGGTTAGGCTGTGATTCCAGACTGCATCTACAGTTGATATCGCCAACCAATCCGCAATGGGCCTGCGTGACGAGACATGGCTCAATCTTCCTATAGGAGGATTCCTTTTTCTTTTCTATGCAACAGTGAGCTAAGGATGGTTGTTTTATGTGACCATTTTAATTTCTCTTTCGTGTACATGATGATGGCCACTCAAAATCTTGTCGCTTGATTAAGCAGATTGATCATGCCAAAATGCCTCCGTCAAGTAGCATGTCCTTCAAAAGTCTACGGCCAGTTTGGTTAGATCAAGCCTATTTGATCAAGCTACTTGATCAGTAGCAGGATTGTGAGTGGCCACCATGATGTACAACAAACATTGATGATAAGAAATGCCCCTTGTTTAAAATGATATGGTTTTTATATCAGGTATTTATTTATAAAGAACTGAATCTTTTGAGATTCACTCCTTTGAAACATAGTATGTAGGCTAGTTGGCTGCACTCCAGGTCAGACTTATCTTTGACTTAACGGCACTAACGTTTCTCGGTTCCTTGTTTATGTTTCCATAGGGAGACTCTAATATTTAGTATACAGGCACTCGGCTTATTTAGTGGTTCAGGTTTGTAACGAGTGAAAAATACGGCACATGATTTAATATTAGGCCTTAAACCAAAAGCACAGCAAACGTTTTTTTTTATATAGATAGGTCCGACAAATGACTCTACCCCACTTGATGTTAAGTGAAGGCGAAGTCCAGACGTGAAGATAGCTGATACAGCAGTTTTACCTGCCACACCAGATATCCTCACCCTGCCGGCCTGCATGTTGCTTCTTCACGCCTCTTTAAAGGATCCCAGGTTGTAAGAGGGAGGGAACACGTGAGCGGGCAGAGCATTCCATTTACGGATAGTCCGACAAAGAAATGAGTCACCGAATTTCTTTGTACGCGTTGGAATTGTGGCCACAGTTAGACGGTGACAACGTAGGCCAGCGCGCGTGGTCCTCTGAAGGAAAGGAGAAGGTGGGATAAGAGAGAATAACTCCTCAGAACACTCGCCGTGGTACAGACGATAGAACGCGCTTAGTGACCTCACGTCACGGCGTAATTGAAGAGGCTCAAGGTGTTTAGTCACCTCCTCATCGCCTATGATGCGGATCGCGCGCCGCTGTAACCTATCCAAAGCATCGAGCAAGTACTTGGCGGAGCCATCCCAGAGGTGCGAGCAATATTCCACGCAGGACCGCACTTGCGTTTTGTACAACGTGAGTTTATAATAATTTGTTTTTTTACGATTTCAGTTATACTTAAAGCGAGTTAAGGGTTATAGAACGAAAATCATAATTAATCAAATTATTCTCTCGCTTACAGACTAATGGCGCGATTACATTTGGTCGCTAGCCCGAATTCGAGTGTAATTTCGGTAAACGGCTAAGTGTAAACGAACGGAGTCGAGTACGCCCGTATTCAGGACGGGCTGAGCGTCGTGAGGGCTAGAACTCTGAAAAATTGTAGTGCAATTCCATAATAAATCATTATTATAGTAATATAAGTTATTTACGGGATTGTTACCATGTAACAATTATTATTATTATTATATTCTAAAATCTAAAACCCCGTTATAAAAAGGAAATATCGTGTACTACACGCCTTAAACTTTTTTATTGAATCTTAAGGGCGCACAGCAGCGATGTCATAGTTCAAAAATATGCAGTATATTCACGAGTCGTATTATAAATGCTTTTGCCAGCGACTTTGGCCGCGTTGACAGTGGTTTTTTTTTTTTATCTAAGATAAAATCATTATTTAAGTTGACCCAGGTAATTAAGTATTGGGTGTGTAATAATGTATGGCATGTGCAGACGAGGGACTTTTGTCCCCGAAGGATGATTGTGGACATTTTTTTCATGAATCCCTGTTTCGTGAAAAAAATGTCCGCCGAGAACTTGTCATGAACTCAACGCACACGAGGGTAAGGTACTCAATGGGGGTAAGCCCCCCATTTGCTGCCCGCAAATTTAGAGAAGCGCACGCTTACGAAATAAATATTCTCAGATTACATTGTATTGTAATAAACATGAAGTTTAACAAATCAGATTACAGAACAAAAGGTGGATGGAGCCCACGGAACCCGCAATGCGCGAATGTAAAGCGAATGTGAATTCGCGTCAGAAACCGCATCGTGTTGTGAATACGTAGTTTTTATCAAAATTGCAAACATTGTAAAAACTGCCTTTTGTTCTGTAATCTAACTTTAACTAGGAGACGTTTCAAAAGAGTTTTTTTTTAGTGTGTATGCTGTTGAGATGACCTTTACAGCGTCACCGGGTTTGGGGAGGGCGAGATCCTAAGAGGACCTCAAGCCGAGAATTGGCGAGTGCCTTTAGAGGTATTCCAGGCGGATGATGGATTGATGGATGGATTCATTTAAAAATAATCACGAAATGCGTGTTTGTTTTACTTATTATATATTGGTGTTATGTTCGTACAAACATTTTGGCGATTCATTTTTATTTACATAAAAGATACAGATAGAAGACAGACATATAGAAAATGTGAATGTCTGTTATTCAATGACGCAAAAACCTTTTAACAGATTTGGAAGAAATTTGGCACATATTTTATGACATCAAATCAGACATAGGATACTTTTTAATCCCTGAGAAAAAATAAGTTCCTAAGGGATTCTCGGAAATATAAAGTTTAGGCGGACGAACTCGTGGGCAGCCACTAGTAAAGTAGTTTTCTGAACGAATAATACGAAAATTCACAACTACATACCACATAATATGGAAGATTCCTCTCCATTCGGCAAATAAACATATTTACATTACATTCTCGGTAATAACAGTAGTTGAAATAAGAAAAAGTCAAAGAGAATTTAAAGAATGAAGACCTAATGATGATTGATATTACTTAAGTTGGAATAGATACAATTAATAAAATATTCCAATGTTATAAGCAAAGCCGGTTTCAATCCTATTGATCAATATAAATAATACCTTTCATAAAAGATGAGGATGTTTTGAAACCTCACGAGTTAGCAAACTGGTGATTTCTTGACTTTGTCCGGGTTGACCCTTTCTATCAATTCCCCGTTTGTGTACCTTGGTTTCAGTTTAACAGCGAAAGTTTCCCGTCCTTCGGCCATTGAACAAATTGTTTGTTTCTAGGAAGGATACCCTGGGAATCGTTTATGTTTAATACGGGAAGAATTAGTTGTTGGGACCTAGATTTTTATCGTAATATTTTTTAACAACAAGTACCTACTTGCAGCTTAAGAATGGCTAGAAGAATTTCGACGCAGTCCGTATGGGCCGCGGTAGCATAATTGGTCAGTGCATTCGCCCGGACTGCGAAGGGTGCGGGTTCGAGTCCCGTCTGCTGCCTGGTCCGCGTGGATTTTTTTCTAGTTATATTTTCTTTAGATTTAAACATCAAGCAGTTACATGCTTTAAAATAATAAAAATTATAAGTACCTACTTATTATTATTTGTTAATCACCTTTTGATGTACTTATCATTAAAATTAACAGATGGTGCTTGTAGTAATGTAATTATTTAATTTTATATTCATTCATTTTACTTTATTTGAATTCAGATGCTTTTAGTTGCTTGTGCGTTCTGAGACTATCAGATTTTGTCTACAATATTGAAAGTAGTGTAATGTTGAAACAATTTGCTAACATTAGCCTGATAAAATTTTACCAAGTACACCCAAAATCCCATCAAGGTAACTGATATACATGTTTATTAAATTACTCGGCTATATATCTACATTGAAATGTTATCACATAGCTATAGTAAAAAACAATTGCATTTTTAACTCGCTTTTTAGTCGCTTGATAAAAAAGTCCGGCCAAGTTCGTGTCGTGCCAAGCACTGTGTAGGGTTCCGTAGTTGCCTGTCGTTACCACAATATATTTGAGCTGGAGTCTTTATTTCCTGCATCGGATATATAAAAAAAAAACAATCAATATTAAACTATGTATCTAACTCAACTTAAATACCTAAATCGAAATGAAACTGCGTCGCAAACTCAAACTCGACCAGGGCCTTTCCGATCAGCTTGATCCTTTGGCTTCGCGTAGGGATGTAGCTTCGCTCTGCATCTTCTATCGCATTTATCACGGAGAGTGTTCTGAGGAATTGTTTGGATTAATTCCAGCTGCTGCATTTTGCCATCGTACATCGCGACAAAAATTTCATCCCCATCATCTTGATGCGTGGCTATCCACAACCGTGCGTTTTTGTCGAAATTTTTTACCACGTACGACAAAACTGTGGAAGACCAGCAGTGTTTCCGGACCAATACGACCCAAAAACCTTCAAAAAAATAGCGTACTCCTTCCTTAAAGGCCGGCATCGCATTTGTGATACTCCTGGTGTTGCAAATGTCCATGGGCGACGGTGATCACTTACCATCAGGTGAGCCGTCTGCTCGTATGCCCCCTATAACATAAAAAATCGATATTATGGTTTTAAATACAGGCGGAGGAGCGGGTGTAACCCATGAGAAGGGGACGATGCAGCGCTGCCTTAATGCATACTACTCCTGCATAGGCACTTATACTACGTATGCACTCTGATGTGCACCCGTATCGGTTTGTGACTGAGCGATTACCGTCACGTCTTCTTCTTCTCGCGCGTCGCCGGCGCCGCAGGCGCCGCGACGTGCGGGGAAACTGTTCTGGGCGTGGTGCCCACCTCAGTTGCTGCGGGTTCGCGTCCCGTCTAAGGACGGGACGGTCGTCGGGGTCCGTCCCCCCCCACTCTTCACACACCGCCCTCGGCGCGGTCAAGCCCACCGGGTGTCGTGTCCGGTGGTGTGGCCCGCCCGCGCCGTGCGGGCGGGGCCGTTGTCAATCTGGTGGTGGGGGCTCGACCGCGCGCGGGGCGCGGGAACCCGATGTGGCTTCTTCGGAGTCCGGGATGAGCTCCCTAGGCAGCCCTCTGCTGCTGTACGTCCGAGAGCGGTCCTGGGCGGGCGCTAAGTCGCGCAGATGCGCGTGCTCCGACCGGTCCGCTCGATCGAACATGCTGCTCGCCAGTCTGCGTATGAAATCGTCAACATTTTCAATTTTCAGATCTCTAGTCATTGTTGTGTTACGTACGTATCGGCCTGCGTTTGTGATTGCGCGTAGTGCGAGATTTTGTTGGGCACGGAGGCGTTTTTTCATGCTCTCAGCTACCAGCGCATACCACGCAGGCGATGCGTACGTAAAAATGGGTCGGATATACAGTTTGTATATCGTTAGTTTTAGTCTAAGTGGTAGGTTACTTCTCAGTATCGGCCGTAATAGCGTTCTTGCCGTGTTGGTTTTAGCTATTAGGCTGTTAATATGCGGCCGCATCGTTAGGCGTGGATCGATTGTGATGCCTAGGTAGGTTACCTTATCTGTCCACGGTATTGGTGTGTCTTGGATTTTGAGCGGCGGTGGTTGGTAGCGATGGCGGCCTATAGTCATCGCTTGCGTTTTGTTTATATTAATGGTGAGCCTCCATCTCTCCAGCCATAGGGTAAGTGCATCTAGAGTGGGCTGTATTTTTCTTACCGCATGTTTTAAGTTCATGGACGCGGCGTAATAGGCGGTGTCGTCAGCGTACAACGCCAGCTTCGCGCCGCTCTATACCGGAATGTCGTCCGTGTAGGCGGCATAGAGCGACGGCGAAAGGCAACTTCCCTGCGGCACGCCGGCGCGAACTGGGCGAAACGTAGAAAGGTGGCCCTCCACGGCCACACAGAAAGTCCTGTTTTGTAGGAAGGACGCTATTAAGTTTATGAGGCGTGATGGCGTGTTGGCGGTCGACAGCTTGTACAGCAGGCCCCCGTGCCATACCCTGTCGAATGCCTTTTCCATATCAAGGAGTACAATAACGGAGTACTCCTTTCTGTTGAGTGTGGTCGTCAGGTCGTGTAGTACCCTGGCCAACTGCAGCGTTGTGGAGTGCCCCTGGCGGAAGCCGTACTGCTCTGTGCGCGGGGTTATGTGCGGTGTTAGGTGCTTGAGTATCAACTTTTCCAAGATTTTTGATAAGGTTGATAGCAGGGTAATTGGTCGATAACTGGCTGGTAAGGATGGGTTTTTACCTGGCTTGTGTATCATAGTCACTTTCCCCCGCCTCCACGCGGTAGGAAAGTGACTAGTTCGTAGTGCGCCGTTATATATGCGTGTTAGTGCGGCGATGGTTTTATGTGGTAGGCGGCGGAGTGCGGCGTTTGTGACGTTGTCCAGGCCCGGGGCTTTCCGCGGCTTGCACCTAGAAATCTCCCTCCGGACCTGTCCAGGTGAAAATACTATCGGGTCGTCTTCGGTAGTGGGCTGGTGTGACAGACAACTATTCACATGCGACTCTATAGTCAACACGTGCTCGTTGTCTGTCGTTGGGTTCGGGACGAACTGTTGGGCCAGATGGTCGGCAAGTAACTCGGCTCGGTCCTTTGCGTGATATTTAGGTACATTGTTACAATCAATGAGCGGTCTTACGGCTGTCTTAGCTTTAGTGAGTTGCTTACAGAGGCGATAAATAGAGGGCATGCTATCGCCCACTGTAAGCAAATGATTTTCCCATGAGGCAACGGCGTGTTTTTCCAACTCACGCTTGACGTTTTCCGTGCATCGGTTGAGTTGGGTCTTGGCGGTAGGGCAGCGGGTGCGCAGCCACAGACGTCTAAGTCGGCGTTTTTGTTCAATGAGTATCATCACCCCGTGCGGTAAACCTGTGGAGCTTTTACCTACAGAGCGAGTATGCGCGGCTGAATCTAGCGCCGACTGCAGCGCCGCGGTGAGCTCGTTTACTGCTTCGTCAACATCGCTTGCTGTGTGGATTGGGCGTGTGGGTGTGTGTTGCGTCAGATAATGGTTGAAAGCTTCCCAGTCGATTCGTCGGCAGGGGGGGGGGGGGGGAATCTTTACCTTGGAGGGTAGTTTTTTTATTTCTAATAAAACTGATCGATGGTCGGAAGGAAGGTCCATCATCACTACCTGAGTGATGGTATCGTCCACGCCCCTGTAAACCATCACATCGAGTATGTCTCCATTTCCGTCCGTATCGTACCTGGTGGGCTCGTCCGGTCCGAGAACAGCATAATTATATATAAGAGCGTCATCGTATAACACCTGCCCTGCGGTGTTTATGGTGGTTGAGTTCCAGCTCGTATGTTTTGCGTTTAGGTCTCCGGCTAGTATGGTGGGATTCGGCTGTAATAGATCACGGAGCTCCTTGACGTCAAAGGGCTGGTTGGGTGGTCTGTATGCTGCGTAAAATCGTGTTACAGTACCTTGAAGCTCGACGTCTATCCCGAGAGCGTACAGGGACTTTGGCTTCACTATTGGGGCCGGCTGGTGAATGACTCTCCTATGTACCAGTGTCATCAGGCCTCTGTAGGTGCGCCCTTCTGGCGTGGTCTCATCTTGCCTATAAACAAAATAATTACGAACACTAAAGTCAGTGCCCGGTCTAAGCAAAGTTTCGCTCACAAGTGCGATGTCGACGTAGTGCTCGCGCAGGAAGTGCGCAAGCAAGCGACGTTTACCTGTGAGCGACTGCGCGTTCCAGTGTACTACCTTTAGTGTCTGGAATTTTGAGCCGTCATCTGAGCGAAGCATTGTTGGAGCTGTGTTGCCATCATTTTCGCGAACTGTTGAACCCATGCTGGCTCGGTGTTCGCTCCGGGTATTTGTTCTGTTATGGGGGCGGGGTTAGTGTCCGTGGCCGCCATCTTGGGGGCGTGTTCGGAGTGGGCGGTGCCCTTCCCACGTTTTCGTTTTCTCCGGCGGGTAGTTTTATTATCCGTCGCCGTCGAGGGTAATCTTAATTTGGGTGCGTTTGCAGGTGCCATCAATGTCGAGGGAGCAGTCTCACTCACCTCGTTTGTTGTTATTGCCGCTCTTGTGATGGGGCCAGTGACGGGGCCCGTCTTAGCCACCGTACTCGCCTTTTTGTTGCGGGCTTCCTTCTTGTGAGCTGGGCACGACGTGTGATTCGCTGGATGCGCGCCTCCACAGTTCACACAGGTAGCCGGGTCGGTGCGTGGGCGGGGGCAGTCAGCTGCTGCGTGGGGCTCACCACAACGGACGCAGGCCAAGGGCCGGTGGCATCCTTTCGAGGAGTGCCGAAAGCCCTGACACCTGTGGCACTGCGCCGGTCCTCTTTTGCCTCTCCACGCCTCAATCTTGACGCCCGGCATGCTAAGCAGCTCCGTGACACTATAAATATTTGGTATAGTACCTGGGTTCGGTTGTAAGGTGGCGAAGAAAATGCATCCGGGTCGCCCTGCTCGTGCCCGGATACGTTTCGCGTACTCAACGTTGAAGCCCTTAGAGGCTAGGGCTGTCTGGATCTGTGTCAGCTCTGTGTGGAAAGGCAGGCCTCTAATGGCTACCTTGACGCTTCTCTCCTCCGGGAGGGCATAAGAGTACCAACTCACACCTGCTTGTACTTTGTCTAAATTAGACAAGTACGCCTGTACGAGTCGGTACTCCTCTCCATCCGCGGGGGAAAAACGCACCCCCATTCCAAAGGGCCTGGCGTTCGGAGGGTGCCCCAACTGCTCATGCAGGGCCTTAAAATGGCTGGCCCAGTCGGGCATCTTTTCGACTACTATAGGCGGATACCTGCGTTCTTTTGTGGGCTGTTGCGCTGCGTCTGATATGGGTGCCGGAATCGCCGTCGATGTCGATGCCGCCGTCGATGTCGACGTCGTTGGTTTCGTCGATGGGTGGGCGGGTCGCGTAGATGAGCTTTCTGAAGCTTTCGAGGGTAGGGCCGTGGGCGTGGTTACGGCCTGTGAATAAGTAGTCGGAGGGTAGTTGTGAAACTTTACCTGCGGCTCTCCGCACGGTATAGCCTCTCTATCATACCATTTTTCCGCTGGTGTGTTCATCTCCGTCGATTGTGGGGTAGATGTATTGATGCGTCGTGCCGTCGCCCGTTGGGTTTGCGGTGGCACGGGGGTTGACGCGATGCCTCTGGATGCAGGGGTGAGTTGCAGCGGTGGCGTGTCCGTCCTGTCGCCGCTGCTGAGGGAGCGGTGCAGTCGCGGGTCACGCGGGCGGCAGTGTCGCTTGTCTGGAGTTTCTGGCGGCGTTGCTCGCGTCCGTTTTCCGTACGGACCGTACCATGGGACGTCCGGGTGTGGCTCTTCAACAGGCGAGCTACTTATCGCCTTGAGCGCCTTCATCGCCAGGTCGTCTGCGGGGCATAGGCACGGTGTTTTTCCGGATTCCCGCTCCAACAGCCGAACGTAGGTGGCCATCCAGCGATTCATCCTATCCGACACTAGGCCAGATTGGATAATCCGGGTCACCATCACTGTGTCAAATTCATATTTGGCACTGAGCGATGGCGTCCCTTCCATCCTGGGCGAATCGCTGGCGGCTCTCTCGGCTGTTGTAGCGGGACCTGCGGAGGGTAGATTATGCCGTTTCTTGGGGGTAGGCGGCAGCGCTGGAGTGGCAAAGATGACGTCGGCGGACGTCGACGTCGTTTGCGGCGAGGTCGGCTGGTGTATCGACGGCTGTTGCTGCGTCGTAGGCGGCGTTGGCGGTGGCGGATGGTCTGCCATTGTTACCGCGCGTATGGGTGAGCCGGCGCGCGACCCTGAGCAGCGCGCGCGAGCGCACTGCCCCGCGGCTATTGGGGGGAACGATCCCCGCTGACCGAGAAGCGGCCAGGCAAGGTTCGCCTGCGCTTATCACACGATAAGCCGGGAACACTTTGTCTTTAGTATCGGATCCGTGCGCGATTAATTGGCTCATGCGGTCCCGATTACCGTCGATCTGTTCAAGTGCTTATATAAGTACTTTTTACAATACGATAGCGCGATTTAGAAGCCGCTGCCGTTGATACTCGCGGTAGCCTTGTGAAACCAATGATATTTTATAGTGGTTTTTAAATAGTTTTTTTTAGATATTGTTTTTCAGTGCAAGATTTTACGTTACAATAACTTCATGTATTTCACTACTAATGTTTTTTTTCTAAGATATTTTTAAAAGGTAACAAATTTTCTATAATCAAAGTTGAACCTATTATACAACGAACTCTTAAACTAGCAAACCTATCTTAATAATTTTAATTTTCCTTGATAGTTTATTTAAAGCACTAATATCATGAATTTTGCTAGGTTTTACAAGCAAATTGTCAAGCTTCTATAGGGGGACGCTTTCAATATTTCGCAAATCGATCCCTAAATCGAATAATATACATAAGTAAAGGATCTATTTTACGAAATCCCACACGTCGGGTTACAGGTTACATGTAGGGATGTAGCTACCTTAAAAAATGTTTTTCAAAATTTTATTCTACCATTTTGTCGGCGTGACTGACATACACATCTCCACAAAATTACAGCTCTCTAGTGCTAACAGTCTCCAAGTAAAACCGGGACGCCGTCCATCCCGTCAGACGGACATGACGAAACTATAATGGTTCCTTGTCAACAATAAACATGGAGCATTTTTAATATTGTTACTCGTGTACAAAATCAGAAACTAATTTCAACAATTCTTAACTTTGAAACATCATTCAGCGGAAAATGTTACACCGCTGACCGAATTTCGGTGTCAATTTACTATGAAAACAGAAGCCACGTAAATTAGATGAACCTTTTGAAGTATTGTTTTAGATGCTAACTCAAATAACATTGGCAAAGGCTGAAAGGCTAAAACTGCTAGCTTACACATTTTCCTGAAATCATTAGTGTAGGTACTTACTCATCCGTTCCTCCAATTTTTTCTCTTTACTGAAAGTAGAAACCTTACTTTTCGGCTTGAAATAGGACTACCCTTTCACACGAAGCACTGGAATTACACGGGTAGATTTGATTAAACAAAAGAAAGGTAACGCAAATGTTACGCCAAAAACGTTTGGGCTAACTGATCCCGTAGGTATTAGGATATCCCGGGTGTCTTGTTACGTCATTACCTAAAATATAGAAACGGTCTTTGAATAATTTGCATATTTAACAATATATAATGCCATCCTATGTGATATTACCACTATATACGCCGTCCATACAATGTTATATTTTAATTCCATTTTTTTATACGGCGTAACTAGCTAGGAGGAGCCCGATAGCGTAGGTGGTTAGCGCGTTTTGCTGCGATCGTTGAAGTTAAGCAACTTTCGCAGTGGTCAGTCATTGGATGGGTGACCAAAAATCTCCATCTCGAGTTCCTCCGTGCTTCGGAAGGCGCGTTAAGCCGTTGGTCTCGGCTGCATCTGCAGTCGTTACCACCCGCCAATACGCACTGGGCCCGCGTGGTGGGTCATAGTCCAATCTCCCTATTCCATGCCTAGGGAAGGCCTGTACCCCAGCAGTGGGGACATTTAAGGCTGATGACGATGATGATGATGATGATGATAACTAGCTATAAAACTTACTATTCATGAGTAATATATGTTAAACATTCACACGAACATACACACACACGCGCGCGCTCACACACATACACATACACGCACAAGCAAGTGGTACCGAGGTAGATACGCGGGTGGGACCTGGAGTCCTGAAATACAGGGTCGCCCTAGTTTAAGCTCCAGATCACACACTTTCTGTTACATATAAAGGACAATGGGCAAAACGCACCCAGCTCCGCCAACAATGTAATAAGTATGAATCGATAGATATATGAAAAACTAACCTTTTTTATTATGACACCGAAAATAATTAGCCTGGGAGTCAAAAGATATGACTCCGTAAAAATATCCTGGTAGTCAATAGATATGACACATAGTCTTAATTAAGTAGCTGAATAAATTCATTTTATAGTACCTTCATTTTATATTATTAGTAATCATAATAATATGCCTTATCGTACTATACAATTAGATATACGACAAAGCCTGCCAACCATCCTGCGCTTGCTCTTACTGAGACATTTCAAAATAGTTTACGGATGATGAAGGACTTGCAGTTGCAAATAGTCGACTCGTCTTACTTCGTTGTGATTGCGCGCTCCCTGCTACTTGATTGATTTTTATCAAACACGCTTTGGATATTGGAACACGATTATCGGTTTTGTCAATTAGTATGGATGAACTGGAATCATGTGTTCTACGAAGCGTGGACAAGTTTGTGTAATCTGTGGTCGCTCCGTTTTAAATAGAAAACAATTTACTATAACAAACAGAATGTTTAAAAAAAACCTCCATGCGGGGATTTTTGGATTAACTCTAGCGCGGCAAAATAACATAAGGGGGCACCTTTGCACTTTGTGAAGTACTCCCATAATTCGTGAGCACCCTATGTAGGGTCGAACTAACTAACTAAATTAATTCCCTTGTTTCATTAATGTTCGTTGTAGTACTTGTACATATTTAACTTAAAATAACTAAAGACTCCCGGGATGGAATTTGATGCGCTTTGGCACAGATGATCTTGACTATAATACCTTTCAAATAAATGTAGTTTAAGCCGTGGCGGACGTGGGTGCAGCGTCCGTACATTTTTGCCCAATGTCCTTTAAAACCATGTGTGATAAATAAAATATATATATCTTGTGGTTTTACATGTTACACGTTACGAAACATCGATAAAAATGGGTTTGATACATCTAAGAAATATACCGATATAATTGCATGGTAGGGTATCGATATAGTGTTATTAACAGTTGCCAACATTTCCGATGCGGTAGAGATATGTGCCAGCTCAACTTCCCTCACAAGTTGAGCTGGAGTAGTCAATAATTTGACCGCAGCCCCCTATCAAGCGGGCGAACCACGTCGAGATGAAAATCCACTGAGCCTTTTATGGTCTTCGCTGCTTGTACTTAAAACAACATTTCAAATCAAATCGGCGAAAACATTCGTTTTTTGAGAATATCACGGGAGTCTCATATTTTTCTTAGAATAAAATGTATTAGAAAATAATAGAAGTATTCTTGTTGTTAGTCTGATAGGTGATAAACTATATCAGTACTAAATTTCATCCAGATCTATTTTAGCCATTTTGGATTGAAAAAATAACAAAAAGCTACTTTCGCATCTATAGGATTGTTAGGATATTACAATTTGCGAATGCATGTTTCGTGTTGTGAACATAGCATTGTTGATGTTATATTTTATAAGGTCAAATAAATTGTTCTTTATTATATAAATATTGTGTATTTTCTTATATAGTATTTACTGCTGTGTTTTGTTTAATAGAAATAACATATTTTCATTCAAGCATTATCCCCAAGAACTCTGCCGACAAACTATTGTAACAGTTTGGCAGACATTTCATTTATATTTATGTGTGTATTTAAAAACAATAAAAAAAATACGAAGATACTACAACTCGTTGAGCAACATTCACCGCAGTAAAGTAAGTAAAAGTATTTTTTGCCATTATCTATGATGGATACTCCATCCAATATCTACATATATAAAAATGAATCGTCGAAAAGTATGTACGCGCATTACTTCCGAACAACTGAACCCAATTGGATAATTGATTTTTTTATTATATTCGTTATTGTACGGACAAGGTGTAGAGAAAAGAAAACAGTAAAAAGACAATTGATTTATTTTTTAAATCACTTTTAATTAAAAATTACTGGATATCTTAAAAATACATATACGAAATTCCTTTTTAAATCACATAATATGAAAAAAGTCTGACTGTCACGATTGACGGGTTTGCCATTATCTATGGTGGAAACTCCATCCAATATCTACATATATATAAATGAATCGTCGAAAAGTATGTACGCGCATTACTTCCGAACAACTGAACCAAATTGGATAATTGATTTTTTTATTATATTCGTTATTGTACGGACAAGGTGTAGAGAAAAAAACAGTAAAAAGACAATTGATTTATTTTTTAAATCGCCTTTTTTAATCTCACAATATGAAAAAAGTCTGACTGTCACGATTGACGGGTACGCATATGGTATCAAATACCACTCCTTTTGCAACAGCAAAATGGTATTACCACGGCTATTATGTTAATTCCGTGTGTTTTGATTGGTTTTGATTTATGTATTATCTAACTAAAAATCTCTGCAATAGAGATTTTTAGTTGCGTTTTTCATAGTTATTAATAAGAAAATGAGGCATCAAATATCGGTTGGCAGTCAACAGTGCGTTCCAAATTCATTTGGTGAAAATATTATAGAAGAACGTGATAATACACTGTTAAAGTATTTATAATTCCATAACTTAAATTTACACCCTTTGAAAGAAAGAAAGAAAAACATTTTATTAGCCTTCACAGCATTTATTTAGAAATACAAATGGTTATTTAATAGTGAAACGTAGATTTAAGGATAAAAGATAAAAAATAAATAAAAACATTGTGCCACGGAAGGCCAATAGGGCGCTGCCTCAGCTATGCTGTGTGGTAACCGCTTTTGCGATACCACAGTAGCGCTGATTTTCAGCAAGCGCCTTATGGCAAAGGTAAACACAACACAGAACACTAATATACATATAACGGAATACAATTCTAATTAATGACTAACACATACATTACAAACATTTCAACTAATACATTAAACAATAATGCCGGCCCTCCACACAGCCATCCGTTCCCGCTACCCGTCAACGTAGCAACAGTCTCTCCCTATTTACCCCATACGGCCGATAAGGATAGCCTGCTGTCCAGCCCGAATGACGCATCGCAAGTAACAGCGACTGTGCGGAGCGCTAGCACAAGAAATATATTTTTTTGTGCTAGCGCTCCGCACATTTGATTTATTTAAACGCTTAGATAGAGAAATCCAAATAAATCACGCAAAGAAAACGGCTCATGTATCGCGCAATGTGTCCCTAATGTCAGATTGTACTAAAACAGTCAATGTGTGCGTGTGTAGCGACGAGCATATCTGCCATAATATTTATTAGATATTTTTACGCTGCTTCATTGCAGTCAATACGGTATCCAAGGTGTATATAATCAAAGTATACATATTTATTGCAACTTAAGCCTATATCACGTAACATGTATTAAGTTTCGGTACTTTTTAAGGCGGTAAAAAGTCCAACGGGTCAGCTAGTTATTTATATTTTTTGTACACTGGTGGTTTTCAAGTACGGACTTTACAAACTAATAAAATACTTTTTAATTTTCTTTCTGAAAAAACTTAGTCTTAAATAATCGTCAATTTTACATTTAAGATATAAGTCATTCCTTTAGTTCCTTTATGAGGATAACATTCTGAATTCCGAGACACCATACCCCAAGGTAAATCTTAGTGATCACAAAGTCTGCGCTGCCGTCGCTAACTAACATTTATGAATAGCCCGTAATAATCCCCAGTTTCTCACTTTTAGGTGACTCGCAAAAATGTCGCGTCTCCGCCATTTATCAAGTGTTAAGCCGTACACAGGTGTAGACTTTTATTGAGACAAATGGTGATGGTGCGAGCTGGAACTTGATACGAAGGTGGGCAACCCACTTGATTTAAGTGGGGTTTTTTTTAAACTAAACGACAGTAGGACGCGGGTGGGCAGGTAAAATTTTCCGCTCAATATAAGCTGAGCACCACTGATTTCGTACAAAGGAAGACCGAAATGACTTCAGTGTTACAGAAACTCTGGATAAGGACAGAAATAATAATAACACTCACTACACCAAACACTCATTCACACAAATTTAGTTATCATGCTCCATTTATAATTTTGATTTTTATAGGTATTTATATTTATCGCAAAATGAATTTGAATCTTCGTTTGGTATTTTTTTAATATTATTGTAAATTTTTAATTACTACTCTACATAACCGTTTTAAATTTTGAATTGAATACAAAGTGAGTTTCTGTAATTGGCTAAAGTACCGTTAAAAAAATATATTAGATTATATTATGTAAAACACTGCTGTTGAAACTTGTCGATGATAAATAAATAAAATTACATTAAACTAACTAATAGCTTGCCTTTGAGAATAGTTAATTGTCTTTCAATTGTTGATTTTCTACAGTACGGTTGCCAGAATTCTGGGTACTGCGGCGATTTACCCTGAAAGGGTAGGCCCTGGGAGCGTAGCAATAATAATTGAAACAACTTTGATTTTATATTTATTTATATTAGATTTCAGGCGAATATAATAATTGAGCTTAATCTATTAACGCATGGTTTGGTGCCTGAAGTCTATCTCATGGAATCTTCTATCAAACGACAGACGATTCCTAATTTCAAATATTAAAATCATGACATTAACTTCTTAATATGACTGCCAGCCGTAGGCATTACATGAACAAAGAGTTTACCCAAACAAGGAGACTGTAACGTAACGGGCGTTACAGTACCCCCACCGTAAAAGGAAACTCAAGATTGTTTCGAACTCTCACTGACTAAACCTTTAGCATTCTTTATTCTTTGCCTAATTATATGAACGACTTTTGTTTGCTTTATTAAATCAGGATATTTTATGTAAAGGATGACTTAGGCTCGCGATTGTTGAGTTAAGCATCTTTCGCAGCGGTCGGTAATTGAATGGGTGAGCAAAAATTTACTATCTCGAGCTCCTCCGTGCATCGCAAGGCACGTTGAGCCGTTGCTCCCGGCTGCATATGCAGTCGTTAGCACCTACCAATCCGCACTGAGCCCATGTGGTGGGTCATGGTTCAATCTCTCTATTTCATCCATAAGGAAGGCCTGTGCCCCATTTTTTTTTTTTTTTTTTTTTTGTTTCCTCCCAGGCGGGGGAGAGGGTGAGAAATCCTCATGGATACCCTACAGCCGGCTGTAAGGTTATGTCAGACTCCTACTGACTAAAAAACACCCTTTATTCATGCTTATGGCCAGAAGGGCCTTACAAGCTTCATCTGAAGCGATCACCCCCCGAGAGGGGGATGATGCGGCGCTGCGTTAGTTTAAACTAGTGCATAGTTTAAAATAACGCAAAATGCGCTTAGAGGACAAGTGCACTCAGATGTGCACTTGAAACGGGAGGGGACTGAGAGGAATCGAACCTCTCTGTGTCGGGGGGGCGGGGGGGAGTGTGTGGAGCGTATCCCGACGCCGATCTAATGAGTGTGTTAGAGTGCTCTTCTGCAGCTTTGAAGAACCGTTCCGAGCACTCTGTGAGGTGTGTTTGAATTGTGTCGAGTTGAAGGTCCCTGTGGAGGTCCGCGTTGCGGACGTACCACGGGGCCCCTGTGGCTATGCGGCAGAAGCGATTTTGAAGCACTTGAAGTTTGTTCAAAATCGCTTCGTCCGCGTGTGCGAACACTGGTGACGCGTAAGTGAGGACCGGGCGTATGCAAACTTTGTAAAGCGTTCGCTTGTTACGAAGTGACATTTTGCTGTATTTACCGAGCATCGGGTGGAGGCGGCTCATATAAAAGCGCGCGTTCGCGACTACGCGTGTGATGTGTGCACGGAAGGTGAGTTTTTTGTCTAGTGTGATCCCTAGGTATTTGACTGTGCGGTGCCACGGTATTGCTATGCCTTGCATTCGCAGAGACCGCGCACCGTGTTGTATGGTTTTGGTGCGGCGCTTGGGATCGAAGCAAATGGCCGAACTTTTGTCCGGATTTACGTCGATTCTCCAATCGCGGAACCAATTCCCAAGTGTTGTGATTGCCGGTTGGAGCTTGGCTATGATTTGATTGGTACTGGCTCCCCTAGAGTAGAGGGCCGTGTCGTCCGCGAAGAGAGCGAGCTCGACACCCTTGGTCTGAGGGATGTCATTGGTGTACGCTGTGTATAGCAGGGGGGAGAGAGCGGACCCCTGCGGTACACCGGCTCGTAGTGGGCGGGGCGTTGATAGTGAACCTTCGTATCTATAGCGGAAGGTGCGGTTTGATAGAAAAGAGGCTACTAACCTAACTAGGCGGTCAGGTAATTTTAATTGATATAATTTAAAGATTAATCCGTCGTGCCAAACCTTGTCGAAGGCTTTGGCGACGTCGAAGAAGACTGCAATAGTTTTATATTTATTAAGTTGGAAGCCGCTTAGGGCGTGCTCCACTATGCGATGGATCTGTTGGGGGCAGGAGTGTTTGGCTCTGAAGCCGAATTGGTGGTCAATGATAATTGGATCGGATGGTGATAGGAGGTGCTCTCTTAGTCTGGTCAGTATGGTTTTTTCGAAAAGTTTCGCCATTGCCTTGAGGAGGCTAATAGGGCGATGGCTACTGGGGAGGTGCGCGGGTTTTCCGGGTTTGGGGATGCCTATCACTATTGCTTCTTTCCAGGCGGCTGGGAAGTAGCACAGATCAAAACATGCGTTAAAGAGAATTGCAAGCAAGGTTAGCATTTGGATGGGAAAGTGCTTGAGCGCCTTGTTAGAGATGCCGTCGGCGCCCGGGGCCTTGCGTTGCTTAAAGTTTCTAATGGTCTGTCTGAGTTCGTCTGTCGTGACGGGGTCTAGGGGGTTGTCAATGAGTGGAAGGGCGGCCCGCCGGCGGACCTCCTCCTCCACTCCGCGAATATGTTGCGGGTTAGTTTCCTGCGTACTAGGCGTGCATTGCGCCGCTATGCTGTCTGCAAAACACTCAGATTTTTCGTCGTCTTCGAAGGCGACGGTGCCGTCGGGGCGAGTGAGCGGGGGGGTGTGAGTGGTGACGTCGCTACGGAGCGCTTTCGCGATTCTATAGTACGCAAGATGGGATGGGGTAATGTCCGCCATGAGTTCCTCCCAACGGGAGTGTCTCAGAGCGGCTAATTGGGACCTAACTTGTCGCTGAAGGCGATTAGCTGTAGCCCTATACTCGGGGGTGGGGTATAATTTGGCTCTCCGGAGAGCGGCGTTTTTGGCTTGGATTAGGTTCCGGATGGCCAGCGGGAGCTTGGGCTTTGGCAGCTCAACCTCCCACGAGTTCTCCTTCGCCTTCTCGGTCACCAGTAAAGTTAAAGACTCTATAGTTTCGTCAATCTTGTCGGTGCTGTCGAGACTGTCCGGTGAGTTAGGGAACGGGGACTCGGGGGAGTCTAAAGCGGTCTCGAGAGCGGAGCGGTATCCGTCCCAGTTGGTGAATAGCCTCTTAGGGGGCGCGGGGGCGTCTAGTGGGTCTTGGGGACCTAGAACTAGAGACACCGGTCTGTGATCTGACCCCAGGTCGTCGAGTGTTTCGATCGAGCTGAGGCGAAGCGACACGTTTTTAAGGATCGCGAAGTCCAGGACGTCGGGTCGGTTTTGTACATTGTCTGGGTAGTGGGTGGGCGCATAGGGACATATGACATCATAGCCAAGCTCCTCGGTGATGTGTAGTAATCTGCGGCCAGAGGTGGTGGTCTCGCATGTCCAGTCGGTGTGTTTGGAGTTAAAGTCACCGAACATTATGACTGATGTACCTAGTGAAGTGAGTGTTTCGAAGTCTGCGCGGTGAGGGTGTGTACCTGATCTAATGTAGACTGAGGCGATGATTAAGGACTGGTGTCCTGTCATCGCCAGCCTACAGATGGTGGCTTCCATGTTTGTGAGCGCGGGAGTGGGTATAGGTGTGCAGTGTAAATTGCGTCTATAGTAAATTGCGGTGCCGCCGCGCGCGTTGGCACCGTCGTTCCGGATTAATTTATACTTAGGGATCGACAGCCCCTTCATTTGAGTTGGTTTGAGCCAAGTCTCCTGAAGGAGCAGAAAGTCGGGTTCCCTATCTTGCAAAAATAATTTAATTTCGTTAAGGTTGGACTTTAAGCTGCGCGTATTAAATGACACAAGCGAAGCGCCTTTCGGCTTGGTACGCCCGGGGTTTAGTTGAGTGATTGTTATGTTAGTGTTTTGCGTGGTCATAATTTAAACAACAGTGGTGTTTGTTTGAGTTATCACCGCGTGTTTTGTGTATAGTGTTTTTGTTTGTGTTCGGAGTCTGGTTATTTTCCAGTGTTATAATGATTGAAAAATTAATCGAACGCGGCAACGAGTTCGGGGTGTTCGGCTATAGCTATAGCCTTTTCAAGGGGTGTCTTTGCTAGCCGGAGCTTCGCGGCGAGAGTGTGGATCTCGGCGATATTCACCCTCTTGAGCGAGGAGCGAATAAGCGCCATGTCCTCGGCCAGAGAGACGTCTTGGGCTGGCTTAGCTTGTGTTGTTGGTGTGGTGTGTTGTGGTGGGTGTGGTTTTGGGCGGGCCCTGGCTGGTCCCCAGGCTGTCGGGGGCGCCGGGCTGCGAGGGGCGGCCGCCTTGGGTAGCCCCGGGAAGTTTGTGGTGGTGTTATTAGGTGGTGGTGGGTGTGTTTTTGTCGCCGTGGTTGGCTTTGTGTGTGTGTGAGTGTGTGTGTTGGGCCTGGGGCGTGGGGCCCGCGGGCAACCCCTGTAATTGGCCGGGTGGCCTTCTTGGCCACAGAGCACGCATGCGGGTGCCCCGGGTGCGTCACGAGTGCGGGTGCACTCCTTGGTGAGGTGGGGTACGAGGCACTTGACGCACCTCGGGGCCGCCGAGCAGTTGGCTGCTGCGTGGCCATATAATTGGCACCTGTGGCATTGCCCAGGGGTGCCTCGCCGGTGTGGGGCCTCGACTTTGATATTGTCGAGGCCACAGACTGTAATGGGACCTTTGAAAATATCCCTAGCTGCCGGGACCGAGGTCAAAATGACAAGGGCCAACGGGTATTGTTTCCCAGTCCGGCTGTGCAATTTGTGCACTGCCTCGGCTGGGAAGCCTTGATCGGTTAAGTCGCTCAGAATGAGCTCGTTGGAGAGCTCGAAGGGGACTCCTCTGAGTTCCGCGCGGACTTTGCGCTCTTCGGGGAGAGCGTAAGTGTGATAGGGGAGTTTGTTTGTGGTCAGAAGCCTTGTGAGGCTCCTGAACGTGTCAATGGTGGGTGTAGTGATTTTGATGGCGTGACCAGTGTTCGACGCCTGTGTGTAATGAATGTTGTGTGTTTTGCAAAGGTCCGCGACCTTCGCCCATTGCGCCTTATCGCGCAGGAAGACGGGCGGCGGCGGCTTTGCCTTGATAGGTGCGGCGGTGCACCTAGTGTGTGGTTTTGTGGTGTGTGTAGTGTGGGGTTGTGTGGTCGGTTGGGCGACCGTGAGAGGGGTGAGAGGGCTGAGAGGGACAGAGGGCGCCGTTGGAGACGCGGTGTCTGCGCGGCGCTTGGAGCGCCGCTTCTTCTTGCTCACCACAGTGGTGAACACAGAGTCGTCTGACGCCGACACAATGGTCGAGTCGGAGTCGCAGGTCGAGACCGGGCTCGAGGCGGGGCGCTTGCCCGCGCTCGAGGGCCCGGGGAGGCAGGGGGTGTCGGGGCGGGGGGGTTCGGGGGAGGGGCTGGCGGGCGAGTCGCGCATGGGGCGCGCTCTCGCGACGAGCTCCCTGATGGCGGCCTCATCCAGGGTGAGGCCGAGGGCGGAGAAGAGGGACAGTACCTGTTGTGTGATGTCCATTGTGATGTGTTTGTGTGTAGGTATGTGTAGGTTGTAGTGTGTAGGTGTGCCCTGACTGTGGCGTGAAGCCACAGGTCCTAACACCCTATGCGACACCGATGGACTCCCCTGCCCGCGGCAGGGGGTCGGTTGAAGCTGTAAGAGATGTGTTCCGATATTCCTAGCGAATATGGGAACAACCGTCACCCTTGGGAAGGCCCAAGTGCAAATGGGATCGGGTCTTCCGGTTTCCGAGCTCAGGAGAGCTCGAGACGTACCGGGGCTACGCCGACCAGTTTCGTTAACACCGCTAGGTATCCACTGGTCCAATCTTGGATCTCACGTATGAGCGCAGGCGCGTCGAGTCGACTCGGAGCAGGCAGCTGTGCGGCGGGGCGCACGGAGCAAGGAGGCGGCGGTGCGACGGGGCGCACGGTCCGCGGTCGGAGCGAGAATCGCCTGTGCCCCAGCAGTAGGGACATTAATAGGCCGGTGAAGGTATGTCTTGTTGGTTGTTCAAATAAATAAAAAACCACTTTAAAAATTCAACTTTAACATGTAGGGCTCCTGGTTATCTGATGTGATCGTAGTTATAGAGGAATGAGGCAAGGTTGATCAAAGGTCCACGGATTGGGTTCAGACTGGTAAGCTGTGGGAGGGTGGCTGTTCAAAGGAAAATTCCATCCATCCATCCATCAGCCTTTCTCCGTCCACTGCTGGACATAGGCCTCCCCCATACAACGCCACAATGCGCGGTCTTGCGCTATCCGCATCCAGCGGCTCCCAGCACATTTGACGATGTCGTCAGTCCACCTTGTTGGGGGCCGCCCCACGCTGCGTCGTCCGGTACGTGGTCGGACCTTATCGAAAAGAAAAATTATAAACTATATAATTTTTAGGGTTTCGTAGTCCTGACAGATACCCTTAAAGTATCGTCATGTCCGTCTGTGTCTTCCCCGGTTTTGCTTGGAGACTGTTAGCACTAGAGAGCTGAAATTTTGTGGAGACATGTATATGAATCGCGTAGATAAAATTGTAAAATAATATTTTGAAAAAAAAAATTTGAGTTGTATCCATACATGTATCTTGTGTATTTTTTTCATCGTCTACCTCATCGTGTGGGGTATCGTTGAAAAGGTCCTTAAAAATTACTTCGGGGTTCCTAAGACTTTTTTTTTCGATTTAGTGATCTGTTTCCGAATTATTGAACTTTAAAGTGCTAAATTTTTTTCGAGTAGGGCGTCCCATCCCCCTTCCCCTGTAAAAACTAAGCTATCGGCTTGAAATGCCTGAAAAAATTAGTGATAATAGTGCTTTTCATAAACTTTTAAGGAAAACTATAACGGTTAAGGTAGATTTGTTAGTTTAGGAATAATAGCCGTCCAACTTTGGTTAATGAAAAATTCTTACCAATTGAAAATTTCTTAGAAGAAAACATCAATAGTGATGTATATGAAGTTATTATAGCGTAAAAATCTTGTATAGAAAAACAAAATCTAAAAAATATTTAAAAACCACAATAAAATATCATTAGTCCCACAAAGCTATCGCGAATACCAACGGCAACGGCTTCTGAATCGTGCTATCGTTACGTTTTAATAAAAAGTAAGCACTTTAAAAGATCGGAAAAATAATATAGAATTTTGAGTTTGAGACGCAGTTTGACTTTCATCTAGGTATTTTAGTTGAGATACATAGTTTGATATTAATTATTAATTGTTTATGGCTAGGAAAACTTCAACGCGGACATCAGGGCCGCGGTAGCATAATTGGTCAGTGCATTCGTCCGGATTGCGAAGAGTGCGGGTTCGAGTCCCGTCCGCTGCCTGGTCCCCGTGGTTTTTTTTCTAGTAAAACTTTTGTTTAGATTTAAACATCTAGCAGTTAAATGCTTAAAATAATAAAACATAATTGTTTTTTTTTTTATATATCAGATACATAAAATAAAGACTACAATATATAATGGTCGCGGCAGGCGTGACGTGTCGTGCCACGCGCGCACTTGACCGGTTCTTTTCATAAGTTTTCATGAAACCGCCAACGTAGTTTAATTATAACTGAAATATTTAAAAATAGCTTTCGACATCAATAAAATATCGTAATACTTTTCTAAGTTTTAGTAAACACTATAGGCACTCGATATTTTCGACAATATTGTCATAAAATCTTAATGCTTTCTAGGGCAACTATTCAAACTCATGATGAACAAATAAAGTTCGTAAAGTTACACATATAAGCCGTAATTCTAAGAAAAGGGCAAACTATTATTGAACCAAATCACAGCACTCCGAAATAAGAATGAAGTCACAAGCGTAAGGTTTTTATAGGAAACTTTGGTAGTGTTTTTGTTAGCTCCGATTTATGGTACGGTTCATGCCACGGCGAGTGCCTAGAATGCTTAATGTCCATTCGGACTTTCAGGCCAACATTCAGTATTTTATAGTTATTTACGGGATTGTTACCATGTACCTTGTTTTATTAAGTCTCCTAGATTTCGGCACTGTTACTAGCGCTATGATCATGGTGTAACCAGTTACTTGTAACCAGTGTTGAAACAAGGTACATGGTAACAATCTCGTTAAAAGATATTAGGTAATGTTAGTAACCATGAAAGTTTAAAACAATATATGGGTTGTTCTACAAACTAAGGACGAAAATGAGTCCGATTCCGGCCCGACGATTTTTTTTCATTATGGTTACAAAATATAGTTTATCATAAAGATTACATGGTCTTTTAGCCTATGTTAAGTGGAACGGACAAAATATTCAAAAATATTCGAGTTATGGCAATTTTAAGAAATCAAGCAGCAGGAAACTGAGATTGTAATCAGGAGACTGAGGATTTAAACAAATATCAATCAAAATCAACGTTTATTTAATAATAATTTTACAAATAAAAACTATGCTTCTAACCATTAGTTTGTAATTGTCCAAATATCTTGAACTATCGTGATAATTAAGTCTATTCTTGACATATACTAATTATCTATCTAAATCAGTCTTGAACAGGAACTTTTATCATTAAATCTACAAAATTAGCTTTAATAAAATAATAATGTTAACAAATATATTATTATTATTTTGACTTCATAGTATATAGCAGAAAAAGTAACATATGATGTTGAACAAAAATTATATTTCAATATAAACACTCAGGATCCTGCATTTTTCTCAGTTATTTGACAGGATCCTGAGACCAGGTTCCTTAGAATTTCGGAATAATATTTAAAAATAACGTCTATTTATAACATTCAACCAAAATCAAGCAGCGTTAAGTCTTCGTGTAAGCAATATATACATCAAAACGCTACAATTACCGTATTACTACATGAATTTCGTAATTATATATCTTACCAGGATCCTGTGAGCTCGACTGATTATGACGCGACTTCGTCCATCAAATGTGCCGGACAGACTAAGCAACACACTGGGTGCAAAACGATAGGTGGTATTCTTTGTCTCTTTCGTACCGGCAACAAACTCGGCTAAACGTCAAGGTCGCGCGGCTAATAGAATATTGAATATTCGCTTATTTAACATTGGGCAGGATCCTGATATGAAACTGTTGGGACAACTTCTGGACAAAGTTTTTATAATGTTTTTGTTACAATAAATCAATAATATGTCACCTAGGTAACAATAATAATAGGATATCATTAATATTGGTTAAACTTATGGGCTCAATGTACTTAGAAAATAAATAATATTGCACATTAGATTCAATTTTGCTCGTGGGACACTCCAGGATCCTGGGAATTTGACGCTTTGAGTATTTTTTTTCCTAAGATAATTATATTAGTATCTAAATTATTTTTAGAGACTAGGTAGATATAGGTATGGTAAAGAATATGTTATGAAAATAAACTTGGTTGTAACAATTTTTTCATGACATTTTAGCTGAGCTGTCGAAAATTCCTTACTTTGTAGAACTACCCATATTCAGTATTGTGTTATGAAATGTACTTATTAAGTAACTTAGATTTATTAGTTCGCCAATATCCTTGTAAATCGAGTTGGTTTTTTTTATTATCAATCATCAGATTTCACTTTTAATTTCGTTAGTAAAAAGTTTAAGATATACTAGAAAGAAAATTCGACACGCATTTTAAGGTCGCGGTAGCATAATTAGTTAGTCTACCCTCACGGATAGCGAAAGGTGCGGGTTCGAATCCCGTCTGCTGCCTGGAAAATGTCTTTACATACATTTACTTACTTCTTGTCTTACTTATAAATCTAGCAGTTTACCTAAAATAAATACTATAAACTATAATTTGCTGGCTGTCATCAATTCGTTTAGCTTAAGTTAGCTTTAGTTCAATTTTTCGTTTAGCAATATCAAACAATTTTTCTTTACCTTTCTAAAGAGAAACATCAAAAACTTGTTTATATAAAATTTTGCTACGTCAACAGGAAATTCGTCACGAAAAACGACCAATGTCAATCAAAGCTTTTAAAGATGTCCCTCCAAAATTAATATAGAACTTCAAAGTAACAACTTGGATTCCACGGCCAGATTTAAATATTCAAATGAACTTTGGCATCGATAACTATCAAATATGCAGGCTTTGGAGGATTCCCTGTGTCTAACTGTGTCAATACTTCAAGTAAGTAGTGAAAGTTTTACCCAATGAATTTAGGTACCTGCCGCTATTACATGGTAGGTAGGGTTTGAATCAAATCCATCTTGGGGCCATTAATTCAGAACAGGCTGAATTAGCATTTACAAGTCGGATCGGTTGCAAGAGACGAAGGTAGGTACTTCTCTTTGGGTGAATTCCTGAAGTGGCAGATGAATCGAAGTTACGATGGGATTATTCTGTTCAGTCGATACCTTTTTAAGCGATTCGTGTTAAAGTTGATAGCATTAATTCCATTGATTCGAAAGAAAAAAATCCAGTTAAATAACTGAAAATTTAGAGTTTCTGTTTCATACTTATTTTTTAAAAAAGAAATGTCGTAATAACTATTGCGACTAGACAGCTTTATGGTATACTTTTAACCGGCTACGCTTTAGAAATTTTTTAATTATAAGTTAATGTGTTGTCTATAAAACATGTCGTGCCACATGATTTTAAATTGTATGCCCCATCTGTGAGCTGCCCGTGATAATATAGTTGGCGCTTCAACTGTTCACAAGTTTTGACATATTCGTTGTCTTATCTCATCAGCCGCGGTAGTTGTAAACAGTTGAAAATTCACAGAATGTCAAAATTTGTCATTAAATCGCACAATCGCAATAAGATATAAGAAACACACATTATGCCGACCCCTTTCGCATGTTTCGTTTATTTTTAATATTTTTCATTGAAATAAAATTTAACTTGTGAAAGGAGGTCGGACTTTAATAAAAGAACTGGCTAATTTTCATGCAATATTTTTACAAGAAAAATACGAAAATGAGTTTTTAAATAAATATATTTGTTAATTGTCAAAAAATATTTTGTAAATTATTAATTGAAGTAGGTATGTAGTTTTTAAGCTTGTGTTATTTAAATGTTTCAAATTATTGTCAAAAAATAAAAACATAATTGGATATTTAAACAATTAATCCTCCAGCAAAATATCTTCTTATTCTAAAACAAACTATATTAAATAAGTTACTCCTGATATTGAGTGTGAGTCCAGGCGCGAAGATAGATGATACGGCAGAAAGTATGCCGCTCAAGCCATCTTCACCAAGCCGGCCTGAACCCTATCTCCTACCCCGTGGAGCCCTGGAATTCTACTCACATCAGAAACTCAATATCACCAAAAGGTAGTGTTAATGATATTTTGCTGTGGTCTATTGTAAGGTGGAAATTGTTTCCCTATACTGGAGCTCCAATTCAAGCAGAAAATCCGCTGTGCCCTGCCTCTCTTACAAAACTTATAATAAAACTTCTTTTTTTTTTCTTTATCAATAACAATGAACAATCAATTATAGCGTAACTTGTAAGTAATATGTACCTTGATTTCTTTTGCTGAACAAAAACGGAGAGGAGCTGCTTCACAACATTGATGCAAATTGTCCGTAGCATGATTTGGCCTTATACTTTTTGACACTAGTATTTCCTGTTTTCCGAATAAAAATACTTAACTTAAGCTTATTGCTATTATGAGTAACTGCTATTTTTGGGTGGCGGTTGCGTTATCAATCATGTATATTTTGAACTTAAATGATTTTTTTAGGCTGAAATGGATTGCTTCGCTTTATTTTGCATTGCTTTGCTTGCTGTTATAATGTTGTGTTTTTTGCTATTTTGATTAACTTTTTCTATCTTAACTTTTTGTTACTTGAAAGCAAAGGATGTCAAGTCCATGCATCCTTTCAAGTAATATTTTTTTTTAAATGTCTTTCTTTTGTGTCACTAAACAGGCTCTGCCAGAATGCGACACAATGTCGCATCAGCTAATGCTGAGGCAGGGTACTGGTTAGCTCTTTTCAGTCAGTCAGTGCCAGTTTTTTTTTATTTGTATCTGTAAATAAAAAATAAAAAAAAAATGGGTGCGTGTACTTATGTAGGCGCGAGAGAAGTTATCCTTCTTTGGCATCGTTTAAAATTAGTTTTTAATTGCATGCAAATAATTAATTACAATAAATTAATAAAAAGTCTGGAAAAGGACACAGTCAATAAAGTTCAGTTTTAATTTGAAAAAATAAATAAATAATCAAAATATTCAATTAAAATCGCTACTGAATATAATTTATTAGAACATATGTGATTTGCACTTGTATGAAACTCAAACACGTATTCCGAATATACAAACTAGAAACATGTGGATAAATATTATAAATATGAATACCTATAACTGTTACTTTATTACAAAAAATAAAGATGTGGTTTTTGGTTCTACTACACCAATGGTCAAGAGATGGCGCTGTAGATTCCTGAATCGCGCTTTGGTTCCGTTGTTCCAGATTAATAAATACTGTTGATAGGCCTTCACAATGCAGTCGTTAGCACCCACTAAATAGAGATTCTATTTCTATTTTGTTGGTAGATTTTCTTAATGTGCGGTAAACACAAAAGTAACAGCTAAAGCGACCAACTTCATGCTGTTAATTTTTTGTGTTACAGTGATGCGCGCGCATCTTAAAATTTCACTCTCATCATTTTTTCATAACGCGCCTAAAGAAGTATAACTTCAAAAATCTAAATTGAATTTTCTAAATGTTCTAAAAAAAATTATTATTCTGCCTATGCCATATGCTGCTTCAATAAAGAACAGAGTAGTACAAACCTCACCCATAACAAAATCTCTAGCAATCGCACTTATCACAAATTTGATATTCTCATATCATCAAAAATATAAAGGAAGCACTCAGATCCACACGTAGATATTTATTCGAGACCCGTAGCGTCGAGTGTTCACTGATCGTAAAACTCAAGAGCATCCAACGGTTCTCAGCGCGTCGAGCCCCGTCCAAAATCTAACCGTTTGGAAATGGCACCCTTGATTAGGGGCGCTCACTGTGGATTACTTGCGATATTCTGAGATTAATACTCAAAGATATTTGTAAGTATAATATAATGAAGACGACGACTCCATCAGAAGATCTCCAAATAAACTTATATTTAAAAAGAATGTTCGCACTCATCTGCTTCAAAATTTAAGATAAAGAATCACTTTTTAATCATTATCATGTGTATAGTTATGTGTATATATATATTTAAATATAATAGTGGTATGTATGTATGTGTATTCCTTTCGTAGTATGTATTTACGTATCTATGTTAATTCGTATATATTTTTAATATTATATACCGCCGTTCGCGTTTTTCTTTTTTACCAAAGGTTGACTGGGAGAGAATGCTATTAGCATTAAGTTCGCCTTTTGTACCATTCTATTGTATTTTGGCCAATAAAGTTTAAAATAAATAAATAATGAAGAAAATAAACTTGATAAATAATTTTTAGGTCCACTTGCACCCAAGTTCTTAATTCAAGTTAAGGATTAGTCGAGTTAATTATTAAATCAATGAAAATGTACAAATAAACTTGTACGTGTTTTTAAGGATAAAACTAAAATCTAGTAGCGGAAAGCAAATTTATCTAGTACCTATATAGGTAGTTAAAACCAATAAACTGTTGATCACCTTGACAAAACTTATATGAATTTCAGAACTGCAGACAAATAGGTCTCTGCTGCGCTGACGCGCTCCAACTACATAATCATCATCATCATCATCAGCCTATTAATGTCCCCAGTGCTGGGGCACAGGCCTTCCCTATGGATGAAATAGGAAGATTGTGCCATGACCCACCACGCGGGCCCAGTGCGGATTGGCGGGTGCTAACGACTGTAGATGCAGCCGGGATCAACGGCTTAACGTGCCTTCCGATGCACGTAGGAATTCGAGATAGATGTTTTTGGTCACCCATCCAATGACCGACCACTGCAAAAGTTGCTTAACTTCAACCATCGCAGCCGAACACGCTAACCACCTGCGCCATCGAGCTCCTCAACTCAACTATATAATATTTAATTTAAACCTATAATAGAAATATAGAAATCCATGATAGAAAATTGAATACAGCGTAGCTTATAAATACCTACGTGAACAATGATGGCTCCGCTACGTACTCGATACCTTGGATATGTTACAGCGGCTCGCTGCCCGTATCATTAGCGATGTAGAGGTAATTAACAAACTCGATTCTCTACAATTACGCCACAATGTGGTATCATTAAGCGCATTCTACCGACTATACCACGGCGAGTGTTCAGTGGAGTTATTCTCCCTTATCCCTCCATCACATTTTCTTCAGAGGACCACGCGCACTGGCCTACATTGCCACCGACTTACTGTGGCCACTATTCCTACACGAACAAAGACATTTGGTGACTCATTTCTTTCTCGTTCTATTCGTAAGTGGAATTCCTTGCCCGCGCGCTTATTCTCTCCTTCCTACGATCTGGGCTCCTTTAAGAGACGCTTGAAGAAGCATTTTTGCAGGCCGGCAAGGTGAGGATGGTTGGTCTGGCAGTTTATAACTGCTGTACCAGCAATCTTCGCGTTTGGACTTTATCACCACTTTACATCAGGTGGGGTAGAGTCACTTGCCTACCTGAATATAAAAAAAATAAAATAAACTAACAGACTAAATTACCACAGAGGCCCAAGCATGAATATTGACAGATTGTCGTCAAAATTTGTACGAAAGGATCCAGTTTGTTCTTACGTCCGGTAGTGGCGCTGCTTAGTTTTCATAGTAACTTTGACGATGCGGTACGATAACGGAGCCGTCAAAGTTCTTCCTTGGGTCTGTGTTTTGTTTTTGTCCTTGTTCATCGAAACTGTCGAGATAAATCAAGATGATATTGAAAACGTAGCTGTAATAATGCTCGTCTGCTTGGGTTATTAGAGTTGTAGGATTTGGTATAATATTATGTAAATTTCGACGACCTCCTTGGCCGAGTGGTTTGTACGCCGGGTTTCATGGTGTTACCGACTCGAGAGGTCCCGGGTTCAAATCCCGGTGGGGGCAGATGTTTGTGTGATGAATACGAGCATTTGTACTCCAGTCATGGGTGTTTAATATGTATTTCTATATAAATATACTTATATATGTACAGTATAATGTATTCTATCAGTTACCCTAGTATCCCATAACACAAGCCTTACAGCGCTTACTTTGGGGCTAGGCTAATTGGTGTGAGTGTTGGAAATATTTATTTATTATTTATTAAATAAGAAGAAAGAATTGTCTTCTCGTATTTGGTATGTTTACTATTGACAGTAAATTTGTAACAGTGACAGTATCAAAAATCCATCCCATAAACTAAAAGAAAAGTTTTAATGAAATTAAACAGATATGCTGACTTTCAAACATAAAAATAAAATTGCACTTAAGGTCATTATCATCAGCACATGCCTTTCCTATAGACCTTGCATCTTTGTGTATATTGTACTGTCTGTTACAATGGACAGTGTTCCGAAGAATTATTCAATCTAGTGCCAGCGGCCAAGTTCTTTCACCGCACCACACGCAGCAGAGAGAAGTTTCACACCCATCTGGACACTTGGTGTTCTCGCACCATGCGTTACGCGCGTTCCTTCTCCTTGCGTACCAGAAAGATCTCTAACGAATTCTCTCAGCGGTTTTCCCTCTTAGCTATGATATGACAGTCTTCAAAGGGAGGGTAAGCCTTTTCCTTTAGAGTCGGCTGCGCATGAGTGGTAGCCTTGATGTTGGACACTTCTATATGTCATTTTAGAAGAACCTATGCCACGATACCCAAGTCCATTGGGTAGACGATGAAAAAAAATTCATGCCCTCGTTATGTAGGGCAGCTACCGTAAAAAATATTTTTCAAAATTTTATTCTAGCATTTTGTCAGCGTGATTGATATAGGTACATATTTCTACAAAAATTTAAGCTCTCTAGAACCAAGAGTCTCCAAAAAAAACGGACATAAAGACAAACGGACATGACGAAACTAAAAGGATTCCTTGTTAGGACTACGGAACCCCAAAAAGCGAATACTTTCACTTGTCTTTACCCCCAAGACTTAAGTGTCAAGATTTCTGTTGCATGCTAGCATGCATGCTTTATATTTTAAAGATCGTTTTCAATGGATCAAAAAATTTTATCATTAACTAGTGGCCCGCCCTTGCTTCGCTTCGGGGTAGAATTGATCAAAATCCTTTCTTAGCGGATGCCTACGTCATAGCATCTATCTGCATGCCAAATTTCAGCCCGATCCGTCCAGTGGTTTGGATTGTGCGTTGATAGATCACTATGTCAGTCAGTCACCTTTGAGTTTTATATATATAGATTTATAGATTAGTAACTTTTTTAATATTTACATATAAAGCATGTAGAATGCTTGAAACAGAATAGAATTATTATATATTTTCTATTCTATTCTAAAATATATTCTATTCTTTATAAAGCAAGTAGAATGCTTTAAACAAAATTGCATCGGTAGCGGGTATTTAATTGCTAACCTAATATTCATTCGAATCCATTAACGCTTCTAACATAGTAATGCCATCAAAAGGCACAAGCATACCGCTAATAGTAAGTAATCACTCACGCTAAGAGATCGCTGATTAAACCTTCAAATCACCGCACTGCACCGCAGCTGAAACAATCTGGCTACGGTGAACCGACACATGTTCCCCAAACACTGGATGTTACAAATCGTCGTATATTAACAAGACTTATATCCCGACATCAACGTTAGACAACACTTAGTATCGCCGCACACGGGCAACCACAAAACGTCGCCACCGTTATATTTATTGTAGTTTTCTTACATTTTATATAGACTCGCCACACACGGCACGCCGGTGGCTGCCACACGCTACAAATCGTCGTTGCTCGCTTCTTGTGGCCCGCACCGGCCACTTAATGCGCTGATACAAAACGCCCGCTGCCACACGTCACTCGCGCAATTCCCCACCCCTCTCTCCCTTACCTTAGTCGGCTGCTGTCGTGCGCTTCAGCCACTTTAGTAGCCGCTTCTAGCTTCTCGTGGCGGCGTTTGTGGCTGTGGCGTGTGGCCCGTGTGCGGCGACACTAAACGTTAATCAATATCGCATTCACCTAATGTTGGGAGCTGTAACGCGATTCCGTTATATGTGATATGGAGCAAATTGCTATAACTCTCTTTCGTGGCTTAGATGATAATAGTATGAATTACATATATTCGGTATTCTGCTACTGAAAGTGGTCAATGTTGAGCATGTTTTTTTTTTATTAATTTGATAGTGGTATTTAATATCCATATAATACTGTGTAGACAACGATTAGAATATATAAATATTATATATTCTTTAGATTTAAACATCAAACAGTTACATGCTTAAAAATTATAACTAAAAATTAAGGTAAAAAAGACCTTTTTAAAAACAAGCTTTTATTTAAATGCGCTAAAAAGAAAAAAAAATAAACTTATACACTAAAACTTTTACTGTTAACTTATAACGTCATTTCAAATTTAACACATTTGACACAATTTATATGTTATAAAAGCTTGGATTTAGAATGACGTTACACAATTAACTATGTATCCAAACTGAACGCGTTTAAAAAATTTCAACTAAATTGGTTAAAGATATCTGTTTCAAAATTGATATTTGAGTTTTAATAGTCTGCCATATTGGATTAAGAGTGACGTCACATTTTTTTCGAGTTACTCTCAGCAAGCCCTATAATTTGATACCCATATTGTAGGAATGCATTAAAAATGATTGGTCCGCCATTTTGGGTATGCCGCCATATTGGATTTAGAATGACGTCACACTGTTAATCATGCATTGTCATCCGAACTGAACGAGCATACCAAATTTCATCTGAATCGGTTGAGGGCAAGTGCTCTAAAATTGAGTTGTAAGATTTGACCGTAACAAACATACATAGCAAGTTAAATAAAAGCTTGTAAAAAGTCCTGTTTTGGTTTTGTTCTCTTTAGTACTAAATATAAAATTCATTATCTTTTTTTCGCCGTTTATCTGAAATTGGCAGTGGCTGCATGAAACTCCAAATCTCGTCTCGTAATTTCTTTTACTTACATAATTAAGAGAAACCAAATATGTAGGTGCCCGAGGATAACTTCAAACCTTTTAATCATCCTATATGCAATACTAATCAATGTAATCAATGACGTTAATGTCGCAGGTTAACGAAAGCAATAATTCCCGTCTGTTATTTTGGACACTGGTGGCACCTGCCTTAGATCTCTAAAAAAAATATACCATCACCAAGGAAAAGCTTATAATACTTGATTAAACTAAAAGAGTTGAATAAAATTTCCATAGCGTTAGGTACAGCACCATAGCAATCTCATTTATTATCAATTTATCACCTATAGATTTACATCTTTGCCGTTCTCATTAAAAGCGTTCACCTGTTACAGGTCGCATGCTTTCTAGTCAACCATTTTTTAGGGTTCCGTACCTCAAAAGGAAAAAACGGAACCCTTATAGGATCACTTTGTTGTCTGTCCGTCCCTCCGTCTGTCAAGACCGATTTTCTCAGGAACGCGTGGCCGTATCATATAACCTTCGAAGAATCTGAAGAAATCTTATTTCCTTATAGCCATTAATTATTGAGTCTAATTGTTTGCGACCTGTCCGCATGAGTTTTTTAGCAGACTAAAACCAGTACATGGCCTATGGTTACGGACCGTTCAGGCCAGTGTTCCAACAGGTTCCTGATTTTATATCCGCTAAATAGTCAAGAAAATGTATATAATTTATACAATAACCATATATTGACGTATAATGCAAATATTTGTATATGTTTTATTGCGTGTACGCATTAACATGCTTTATTTTATATATTTCCCCTTTTATATAGGGTTTTTATTTCCATATGCTATTTTTATTTATTTATTTATTTTGTACACACACAATAAAATATTACAAAAAAGAGAAACAAGAGACATACAGACAAGGGCACTGCTTATTTCATAATGAAATTTCTTCCAGCAGGCCCGCGAAAGGAAAGAACATAGAAAAAGGCAGTCAGTGTGTGCTCCTGAATAAATATAACATAATACATATGCAATACATACATAAACATACAATACATTTTTTATAATTTCCATTTTTTATTTTTTTTAAATATTGCATATTCCTTTCTTCATTGAGGTACATACATTGCCCAAACCCGTTTGTCAGACGTCCTTACCCACTAAAATAAGAACACAAACACTTTTGTCAATTACCAACGCCAAAAGGATTTTATGATGGAATATTAAATGAAAGAATTAATAAGATATTATTTTTTTACCAATATTTTAACTTTATCTGGAATAAACCTGTCGGTGACAACGAATTTGGTTTAAGCCAGGGCAGATTTGTATCAACCCAAAATTTTATTATAAAAGTTTAGAGGAAAAAGGTCGGTTTCCCAAAGGAAAACCTCTACTTTGGATAATTAAAACTAATTCAAATAGGACAATTTATAATTTTAGAAGCAAAAATGTATGTACAAAGCTGAAAAAAATAAGTCATTAAAAAATAGAATATTAATTTAATTACTACAATTAAATAATAAAACAGAAGAAAGTTCGATTGGCGAGCTAAAATAATACGTGATTTTACCGCGAAACTAAATTTATTTATTGACGTGACAACGTCTTAAATTAGGTTGCGGCTGGGAGTCACTTATGAAAAAGTGTAACGCTCGGTAACGTTACGATGAGTCTCTCGTGTTAAGTTTAAGTTTACATGTACAATGTTTTAGTAAACAAAATATATTTCTATAGTTAAAATTTGTGCAATTCTTATTTTCATTCAATTCCTTGTTCCTATTGTGCAATTTAATTATATTCATATCAATAAATATTCTACCGAGAAAAAGACGTTGTCACGTAAAATCTTCGCCCGTAAAACCGACTTTACAGGCAACCATTTTTATTTTATTTAGATCGTGAAATACTACGCCAAATCTCCCTTCCTATACCTGGACCTGGCACTGGTTATTTTACGCCAATATTTGAATAATCCTACACTTTGGGACCATAAGGGACCTGCAAAATGTTAAATTGTTTAGATTTAAAGTGCGTAATTTACTAGAATCACATCAAAAATCACAGGAAACACTATTACATGACACTAGTGCAATTTATTCTCACCTTGCATGTATATCCGAGATTTATTGTTTATCTTAAAATGTCCAAAATTGTATTTCATTCTCCACCCTTTAGATTTAGTGTTTTTTTTTGTTATTTGTTGTTTTTGTTATTTATTAATGCAGACAGTGTGGGAAATATCTTTTGCCATAGCGTGTGGGGAAGGGGAGAGAGAGAGATTTTTTTTTTCTCTTCTTTCTTTTTAAATGGCTGTGGCAGAGATATTTTGATACGTGAACGTATCAAAATATCTCTGCCAGACAGACAGTGTGGGAAATATCTTTTGCCATAGCGTGTGGGGAAGGGGAAAGAGAGAGATTTTTTTTTCTCTTCTTTCTTTTTAAATGGCTGTGGCAGAGATATTTTGATACGTTCAGCCTAGCATGTTTTGTTTTTATTTTTTATTTTGTTTTCTATTTTTTTTATGTTATTTGTTGTTATTGATTCGTGCGACACCAAACTGGTTCCAACGGAAGACCAGCGCTAGTGGCAACATTAACACTATGCTGAGTTAGGACCGTTTTGAGAGTAAATTTAATGGTTTTATTTTATTTTTTATATTATTATGTCTTTTTTTGCTGTCTCAAATAAAAATATTTCTTTCTTTCTTTCTTTCTTTCTTTGGCACTAATAGGTTAAAATTCTATTACACAAAATTTACTGTTAATAAAATTTTACTTTTTACACAAAATAACGATTATTTAAATTATACTAAGCGCGTTCTTCGACATCACAATAAATCTGAACCCCTAATACCCCGTCTCCTTCTAATTTTGCATTCTCGCTCCTATAATCCCCCCTTCCTTTGTCCCCACGCGTCTATAATGAAAAAAACATTATTTGGTCATATAATAGGTCCGTCATTTCTTTTGTCACCGCCCAATATGAAAATTAATTAACTTTAATTTTCACTCCTATTTATGATATGATATCACATCTTCATATATATATATGAAGATGTGAAACTATTTTTTGTTGTTTTTTTTCTTAAGAAAGGTAGAACAAGTGTTGTATTTTTTTATCGCTATTCGAAAGGCGTCACGGCAACTTGGCCCATATTTATTCCTTTCACGTGTTTTTAAAATGAGATGCTTTTGAAATGTCTAAGATATGAGATCCCAAATTAGTTTATTGCTACCGAAGTTTTACGTCGTACCACATTTCGTATTTTTTGTAAGTTCGCTTCTTTTGTATTCGTTGGTTGTTATTTTTCTTTCCTGAGAGCTGTTGTTTTATATTTATGGCCTAGCGTGTGAAAGCTCATCCGAATAATATTGAATGTTTTTCTAGTTTCGTAAATTATATCTAAAGCGAATTATTTGAGTACTTCTTCAGGTTCACCTCAATTACATGCTTGTGAATGGAAACCTACTACTCCATTCAGATTATCGCCTACATCAATTCTTTTTATTTATTTGATCAGATTTGTAACCACAAAGCTTTCAAAGGATCTGAAAGTTCAATCATTTCGTAAAATGACAACTTAATAAATAACCCATTCAAAAGTATTACATTCAACGATTTAAAAGCTTATAATGACGAAGATTTTTATTGATATAAGGTTGTTTTTGGTTGTAAACATGTTTCTTTTGTAATAAGATCGAATGCGGACTTAATAAACGTTATAGTGAAGTTTCGTGACTCAAAATAAGCAGGTAAATAAGCTTTTCCGTTTCCCCAACATTTAATGGCCGAGGAAACCTTGGTCAATTTAATCCTCTTTTATCCAAGTAAAACGCAATGACATTAAATGGTGAATAATGAAACTTTGTTATAGCTTAGCTTTCTATTAGATTGGGCAAAAAGTTTCTTCGCATTTTATATGAAAATTCAAAACATGTTTTATTAAAGTTAATTTACATTTAACTAAAGTATGTAGTTGCCATTCAATGTCCCTTTTTGCAATCTACTAAGTAGGGATATGATCCCATTGCTATATAAATTTTGGAGCTATTGATTAAAAAATCGACAAATGGTTTTCGCAGTCCTCTCGTGATGATAACTTGACACTGCCTAAAGAATTCTGAAGAGACCGATACAGGGGACAATCTGAAGATGCAGGGTCAGAACTATACGGCAGATGCATTAACACCTCTCAGTCAAACTCTCTTAATTTTTGCTGAGTGGCTAAAGATGTGTGAGATCTAGCGTTATCATAATGAAAACCGCACCCCTTCTATTGATTAAATTCAGGCGCTATCTCTCAACTTCTTGCTTTAATCTCATCAGTTGTTCGCAGTAGAGTTCAGAATGACTTAAAAAAAAACAACAAACACAAAATACCATTTTTATAGGTCGAAGACGGATAACCTACTGTTAATAACCGCATTTTATGGGTAGCTAACCAGAAATTTGGTTAAATAACGGTAGCTAACTTGTTTTTACAACTATGGTCATGGTCCAATCTCTCTTTTTCATCCATAGGGAAGACCTGTACCCCAGCAGTTGGGACAAATGATGTTTTCACGGTACAAGTGGCATAGAACGTTATCAATGAATTTGTGTACTTGACGAATTACCCATGTCATTGAACAACAATATAAAATTTAATTAAAATTATTGATACCCTATCAATATTTTAATGATCACAATTGTTAAGGACGACAAAACAACTGCTGTGAAAATATCTTAATTTCTGTGAAATCTTGATGAATTTTTGCCCATTCTTCCTGTCAGGTAAAAAATGTCATTTCTCAATGGTGGTAAGGAAAAAATATTATTTGCTTATGGACGATTCAAATTGCTTTCGTCAAAGTTGATTTGAATAAAGCATACCTTCATTTCATTTAATTAATTGGTTTTTCAGAATTGGAATTCATGTTTTTGATGTTTGGAATTATTAAAGAATTTTACTTTTCAGGGTTCCGTACTAATGTTAGGTTCAAAGACTTGTCGTGTTTCTAACTCCTTGTTTTAAAAGAATACATATTTATAAGTTTGTACTTTTTGTATCTGTGACTCTATGGTCATACGATTTGGCTGTATGGATTGCCTCCTTTACCTTTTTAAAAGAAAATGAAGTTTTCCCAATGCGTCAAATGGGAGGTAGACAGTATAAAATGAGGTCTTTTGGCTGGCTCGGACATTCTTTGACGGAGTGTTGAACTGTACAGACGTGCACACGTTGTTGGAATAAAACAATACTTCAAAGTACCCGAAGCGTTTTACTTGCGACCATATAAGTGTTATTATACTTCAGAAGTGGGATAATCTGCGCCTAAAAACGTAAGTTGTTTTTTTTTATATGAACTTTATTATACAATAATGAAAACTATTTGTTCCTATGAGCGGCAGAGCATCCGTTGAAGCACTCGGTAAGGGCTACTCTCTTACAGTACTGTTGACGGTTGCTTTGTAGCTTTTGTGGTCAAATTAAGTTTTGTTTTAAAGCGGTTATTTTCTCAAAAAAGTGCAAATAAGTGTGGCTGCGACACGCGTACATGTGGTTGGGGCTACTCCCTGATAATGACGCGTGTTGATCAGTCTTAACGTTTGCATTGGGTTAATAATAGCTGGAACATTTTACTTTTTATATTAAATTAGTGAAAAGTACTTCAGTGAAGTTACGTTTTCAAGTTTCTTGTGCAAATTACTGGTGCTAATATCATCATATGCCTGACTACCTTCTGATAATGACGGATAATTTTATTCTTATAGACCCCATACATATAAAAAAAAAATGTGGGTAGGTGTTAAACTAATCCTTTCACTTCATTGTTGGTTTTTAATTTTAACGCCATGTGGTCAAGACTACCTTCCGACTGCGGCATGGAGTATTAGTTTTTGGGCTCGTTAAGACTACACTTTGATGCACAAGAGACAAGTTAACCTAGTTGTTTTCTTCCATGCCAGAGCAGTTTTATTAAAAATGAAACAAAATATCAGGTTCACAATAATATCTCTTATATAACAATTTACTGAATTAGAATATAGGATAGCATCGGTTGACAGATTTTTTTTCCCCTCTTTGTTAATACAAAAAAATGTCCGAGTTGCAGATCATGGACAAAAATGATATCCGGGAACAAGAGCGTAAACGCCGTCGATTAGAAACTCCTGATCGAGGTTCCCAGCCACCGAATGACAACAGGGCTGCTGGCCGGAGCGCCAGCCGTCCTCTCAACCGAAGCACCGCAATACGCAGCCGACAAAGTTCCCTGGAACGTGAGCGTGAACTAGAGAACCTACAAGCGCGCCTGAAATTGCTGGAAAAAGAAATGCAGAAAGAGCGCGATAGCAGATCTCATTCACGGTTCCATGAGCAAAGACACAACTATGCCTCTGGATCCCGTGGTCGTGACCGAAGTGAACATCGACATCAACATGAAAGCAGCCCGAACAAGCAGCAGCAGCAGCAGCATACAAGTAGACATCACAGGTCAGGTAGTCCTAATTTTACTGGTAAAGACATTGCAGAAATACTAAAATGTATCAAGGCTAGTTTGCCGTCTCATCTGCCTACTCCTAGCACCTCGTCTAATGAACATTTAGACTTTCAGAACATTATTCCAAGTTTTGATCCTTCGTCTAAAAATCAGCGTATAAACACATGGCTTAAAAAGGTGAACGAGTGTGCATCTGTGTACGGCTGGGACGACAAAACTACTACACATTTCGCAATGCCAAAGTTACAAGGTTTGGCCAAAATTTGGTACGAAAGCTTAGATTCTATTTTGTTTTCATGGAGTGAATGGCAAGAAAAATTACTGACAGCTTTCCCATCCCATCTGAACAAAATTATGGCCAAATCTTGGAAGAGATGCTTAGGAGAAAAAGCAAATTTAATGAACCCATCCAGGTGTATTATTATGAAAAATTGTCTCTTCTTAATCAATGTTAGATATCGGGTAAACGGGCAGTTGACTGCATCATCCACGGAATTAGTGACAAGACCATGAAGTCTAGCGCTTTGGCACTATGATGCTCAAATCCTGACCAATTATTACAATTTTTAATAAGTAACAAGGATTCCAATTTAACATTGGGTCATGCACAAAATAGATACAAGATTTGGCCTGATCAGTTTAACTCCGTTAGTAACGGTACAAAACAATATAGCAAACAATCTCAGGGGCCTTATTGTTTTAATTGTAAGGATAAAGGCCATCATTTTATGCAATGCCCAAAACCCTTAGTGAAATGCAATCATTGTAATAAAGTCGGTCACAATGCTGAAAGTTGCTTTAATAAACTAGACAATAAGGGTAATAAAACAAATGAAGTTCGGAAAACCATGTGTATCTCCAGTTTAAGTCAAAATTCTAAATTTATAAAAGTAGCTAAAATTAATAATTTAACAGCAGAAGCATTTATTGATTTTGGAAGTGAGGTCTCATTAGTGAAAGAGTCCTTTTTGTCTAATTTAGGTATCGACCATGATCATGTTGAATCAACAATGAAAGGTTTCGGAAATAGTCTTGTACGGTCTGTAGGCAATATAAGTTTGGATTTAGAAATAGATGATGTTAGAGCTACTGTCTCATGTAGAGTAGTCAATGATGACTTTTTGGATAAAACACTTCTTATAGGGCAGTCATTTACTGAATTACCACACGTCATTGTTTATAAAGATCAGTCTCAATTGCGTTTTTTTGATATCGGACATGAGATGCCTCAATTAGAACCATATAGTGATAGTACGGTAAAAATTTTAATACCTAATACTGTTGAATTATATGGGTCTGCTTCTATTACAGCATATACCGAAAAATTAGGCACTGGAGCTATCCTTATTAAAGATAGATTGGTAGGAAAGCCAGGTCAGCAGTTCATCGTTAGGGGTGGGTTACACCATGTCAATAATGGTCGGGTAAATGTAACTTTGGTTTTATGTTACATTCCTTGTTTAATAATGGAGAATTTTGTGCTATGTCGTGCTGAGAAAGTAGATTTAGTTAGCCGGGTTATAGAACAATCTCCAGAAACACACAAACCAACATTTGCTACCGACATAAGTGAGACCGACATTCGATTAGGTGAGGCAGCCTCTGAGGAAAATAAAGCAAGACTTATCATTTTATTAAATAAGTATAACCATTGTTTTGCTTCGAGTTGGGGTGAGCTGGGCTGTGCAAATATAGCAGAGATGAGTATAGAGCTCAACACCCAACGCCCAATTGCTTGTAGACCTTATAGGCTATCGCACCACGAAAGGGAACAAGTTCGTAATATGGTTCAGGATATGATAGAAGCAGGTATAGTAAGGGAATCAGTATCAGAATATGCAAGCCCTATCATTTTGGTGCGAAAACCTGACGGTAGTTTACGAATGTGCATAGATTACAGAAAGTTGAACTCGGTAACTGTAAAAGAAAGGTATCCGATGCCTATCATCGAAGACGAGATAGCGCGTTTGTCCGGACAAGCCTGTTTCATTTCTTTAGACCTTGCCTCCGGCTACTACCAGGTCCCTCTTGCTGAACACAGTAAACAGCTGACATCGTTTGTCACACCTGATGGACAATTTGAATTTAATAGGATGCCCTTCGGTCTGGCAAACGCACCAGCTGTATTCCAAAGGATGATGAACAAACTTCTGGGTTCAGCAAGATTCACAAAGGCAATGGTTTACATTGATGACTTGCTAATTTTTGGTAAAGACCCATCTGAATGTTTAGATAAATTAGAGGAAATTTTACAATTAATGGAAAATTCTAATTTAACTCTTAATCTGGCAAAATGCAACTTTTTACAAAACAAAATAGATTATTTGGGATATGAAATTAGTGCTGAAGGAGTAAAACCTGGTGAAAGGAAAATTCAATGTGTTATAAATTTTCCGACACCAACAGATATACACAAAGTTAGACAGTTTTTGGGTTTAGTTGGATTTTTCCGAAAATTCATTCAAAACTTTGCACAAATTGCCTACCCTCTAACTAATTTATTAAGAAAGGACGTCAAATGGGAATGGACAGAGTCACAGATAAAAGCATTTGAGACCCAAAAATCTAAATTAGTAAGTAGACCAGTATTAGCCATTTACGACCATACTGCTGACTTGGAACTACACACAGATGCTAGTAAATATGGTATTGGCAGAATTCTTTTGCAAAAACAACACGAAGAAAAATATTTTAGACCGGTTGCTTATTACAGCCGCCAGACCTCCCCAGAAGAAAAGCATTTTCATTCATATGAGTTAGAAACACTGGCTGTTGTCTGCTCCCTGAAAAAGTTTCGAGTATACTTATTAGGCAAGGAATTTAAAATAGTTACCGATTGTAGCGCCCTGCGGTCTACCTTTTCAAAACGAGATCTCATTCCTCGAATATCCCGTTGGTGGTTAACACTGCAAGAATTCGACTGTTCTATTGAATACAAACCAGGCACAAAAATGCAGCACGTAGATGCTTTATCACGTAATCCAATTTCTAATGATGAATTGCAGTATCAACTTTACCCTACTGTTATGACTATTAATAATGAAGATTGGCTACTAACACTCCAACTTGGAGATTCTGAATTATCCAGAACTCGCGATATTTTACTCAGTAATTCAGATCCAAAAGAACTCCAATATATTAAAGATAATTATATAATTAAGGATAACAAGTTGTTTAGATGTATCAATAGTAATAGAGATGACGTTCGTTGGGTAGTACCAAAGGGTGCAAGGTGGCAGGTATGCAAAATGAATCACGACGACATTGGTCACTTTGGAAGTGAAAAAACGCTAGATAAAATAAAAAAACATTATTGGTTCCCTAAGATGTCTCGTTTTGTAACAAAATATGTAGCAGCTTGTATTGACTGTGCATACGCTAAACAAAACAAAAACAGTCAAGAAGGTTTATTAAACCCCATACCAAAAGTTCAGATTCCCTTTCATACATTGCATGCCGATCATCTTGGACCCTTTGTCAAGTCCACAAGGGGAAATTCATATTTACTGGTTGTAGTTGACGCTTTCACTAAATTTGTATTTATCAAACCCGTAAGAAACACCAAAACACTAAACGTAATTAAAGTATTAGACGACATCTTTTACACGTTTAGAATACCTGTACGCTTGATAACTGACCGTGGGAGTTGTTTTACTTCCAACTCCTTCAGGAGATATTGTTTAGACAAGGGAGTTAAGCACATTCTGAATGCAGTTGCTAGTCCAAAATCAAATGGTCAAGTAGAGAGATATAATCGCACAATTTTAAATTCCTTAAAGGCCCAAAATTTAAATAATAATGATAAAGAATGGGACTCTCAGGTAGGTAAAATTCAATGGGGTATGAATAATACCAGGCATAAAACCACAGGGAGGATGCCTGCAGAAGTAATGTTCGGTACCGATATTATAGGTAATATGAACCCTTCTTTAGATGAAATATCGCAAGAGACAAGGGAGCGTATCGACTTAAATACTATTAGGAAAAATGTCAAAGATAAAATTGATATCGAACAAATAAAACAAAAAGCGTACTATGATAAAAACAGGCGGGCTGCTCAAACGTACAAAGAGGGAGATCTTGTCAAAATAACACAAACATCATTTACTAATGATGGTAAAAGCAAAAAGTTGTTGCCATCATATGTAGGTCCTTTCAGAATACTAAAGGTGTTAGGCAATGACCGTTACAAAATTAAATCGATACCAGGGTTCAGTAATATGAAACACAAGCGCGGATCCACGGTAGCTGCAGATCGAATTAAGCCTTGGGTTCATGTTGCTGCCCTGCAAGTAAATGATGATTATGATTCGGATGATGATGATGATATCAAGGCATAGAATGTTTATTTGAAATTTATAAAATAGTTAAGTAATTGTTGTTAATAATAAGTCAAGATGTGTCAATGGATTAATGTTATTTAACATTTTGTTACTTCTACTGTATATGTGATGATTTTTAATTCTTTTTAATGAAAAGAGTGATGATTTGGAACTTTACTTGAATAACTGGTATCATGTAGAAAATCAACTTTTAAGTTCTATTTTTTATTTTTGTTCTTTAGTATTATGAACATGAACAAATTGTGAGATATATTCGTTCACCAATGATTACAATTAAATATTATTACTGTGAGAACATGATTGTTCAACAAACAAAAGAAAGTGTATTAGTGTGAGAACAGGTTTGCTCACCAAAACAAAAGTGTATAATTTTGAGAACAGATTTGCTCACTAGTACTAGAAAATAAGATAATGTGATTGTGAGAACAGATTTGCTCACTAGTGCAAGAAAATAAGATAATATGATTGTGGGAACAGGTTTGCTCACTGTGATCATATAAAGTGTATTAAAAACGAGAACAGGTTTGCTCGTAATAAATAAGTTTATTTTTATGTTAAGTGGGAACAGATTTGCTCACTCATTGAGAATTGAAATCAAATTAACTCTATTAATAAATTGTGTAAAATTAAGTCAAATATTTGCTCCTAAGGATTAAATGTAATGGTAATGTTAAAGGATATCCCAGCCAGCCGAGTGTTAGGTTATCACATGATGCGTGTATAGGGACATACACGTTTTCAGGATGGACGAGTGTTAGGTTCAAAGACTTGTCGTGTTTCTAACTCCTTGTTTTAAAAGAATACATATTTATAAGTTTGTACTTTTTGTATCTGTGACTCTATGGTCATACGATTTGGCTGTATGGATTGCCTCCTTTACCTTTTTAAAAGAAAATGAAGTTTTCCCAATGCGTCAAATGGGAGGTAGACAGTATAAAAGGAGGTCTTTTGGCTGGCTCGGACATTCTTTGACGGAGTGTTGAACTGTACAGACGTGCACACGTTGTTGGAATAAAACAATACTTCAAAGTACCCGAAGCGTTTTACTTGCGACCATATAAGTGTTATTATACTAAGCCTATATCGTCTGTCAGTGGTCTATATTTCATAACCGTATAAATTCATAGATAGTATTGCCGCTTTAAAATAAAATTTATATTTCTTACACTCATACCACTTAGCCTATAGTCCAAAAAAAAATCTGTATAGTTTGTGCTGTGGGCTATATGGGATACAGTTTAAAAAACATAAGTGCACTGATACATAGATAAGATTTTTTTTTCAGAAATGTTTTTATCAATATGGTGAAAAAACCAGTATTTTTTTATTTTACATCATTACATGAAACCCCCTTTATTTTTAATTTTAGAAAAGAAAGAAGGTAAGAAATACTTTTATTAGTCTTAAATAATAAGATTACATACAACATACTGCATGCTGAGGTAGGGACCTAGTTGGCCTTTTTTTGTTATTGCTTTTATTTTGTGTAATCTTATTATTTAAGGCTAATAAAATTCTTTCTTTCGAACGCAACGCCAGGGCCGCTGCAGCGCTGATATTCTGGCTGAGCCTAAGGTTGACGAGACTAATAACTATATTGAACAATTAATTACAATAAAAACTAACATATAAAAGGGTGAAATCTATTAAAACAGTATATCACTGAAAGCATCAATACAACTTGCGGCAAGAATACGATAGCATACTATAAAATAACTTTATATCATTTTGATTTTACTTAAACTTTATATCATTTTATTGAAATGAAATAAAATGAAATGAAAACATTTATTCAGTCTAGGCTGTTACAAGCACTTGTGAAAGTCAAGAAGCTACGCCATCGGTTCGCAAAACTACGGCGGGAGACCTTGTACTGAGAAGAACCGACAAGAAACTCAGCAAGGGCTGCTTTTTTCTCCCTGTATTGATATATACAGAGTCGTCAAGTTGAAAAATGACTTCAGACATACTTCTGAAGTCACGTTCCATTACATTATTTAGGGTATAGATATATAGTTACAACAAATTTTATATTTAGAATATAGGAAGCGGCATTAGATAGGTACCATACTACTGTTACAAAACTGACTCATACCCATCAAATAAGAAATTACAAGAAACACTATGTCCATGTATTACGATCACTTAGATAATCATTAACTTTATAATAGCCCTTATTCATAAGAGTATTCTTAATCTGAGATTTAAATTTGGTTAGTGGAAGCTCAATCAGATCTTGGGGAACTTTGTTAAACAATGCAATACTACATCCCAGAAATGAACCTCTTGATTTTTGGAGTCTGAAACATGGAACGGCAAGCTTGTTCTTAAATCTCGTGTTAAAGTTATGGGTTTGACATTTTTTTGCAAATGCGTCATAGTTTTTTCTTACATATATTATATTTTCATAGATGTATTGCGATGCCAGTGTTAAAATATTAATTTCTTTAAAATTTTCTCAAAGAGATTCTCTTGCCTTTAAATTATATATGGCGCGAACAGCTCTGTTTTGCAGTACGAAAATATATTAGCAGCTGAGCCCCCCAACAAAAGGCCATATGACATAACGCTATGAAAGTAACCAAAGTAAACCATTCTTGCCGTTTCCACATCAGTTAGGAGTCTTATTTTTTAACAGCAAAGGCCGCAGAGCTCAGTCTACTTGATAAGGCATCAATATGAGGATCCCATTGCAGATGCGAGTCTAAAGTAATACCCAGAAACTTTGTAGAATCCACTAACTCTACAGGCTGGTCATTTATTTTTAAACTAGTATTAACCTGCCTCACATTAGGTAAAGTAAACTTAACACATTTTGTTTTGCTAGAGTTTAGTTTTAAATTATTTACCGTAAACCAGTGAAGGACTTCAGAGAGAGCACAATTTACTTCGTCATAACAATCATTTCCTCTCCTAGCTTTAAACACTAAAGAGGTGTCATCAGCAAATAGTACTGTCTCACAAAAATCTCTTGTAAAGTGAGGAAGGTCATTAATATAAATAAGGAAAAGGAAAGGGGCCCAATATTGAATCCTGGGGCACGCCCATAGAAATGGGTGCTCCTGTAGACTCAGCTTCATTTATAACTACTTTCTGAATCCTAGCAGAAAGATAAGACTTTATCAGACTTAGTGAAATATTTGATACACCATAATGCTTCATTTTATTTAACAGTGTTTCATGGCTAACGCAGTCAAACGCCTTAGATAAATCGCAAAAAATGCCAATAGCATCCATGCTTACTCTCCCATATATCAAAAATGTATTTGAGAAGTGCAGTTCCAGCATCAGTAGTACTTTTGCCTCTAGTGAAACCAAACTGTTTTAAATGAAGTAGCTTATTTATAGAAAAATGTGCTAGTAATTGGTTATAAATTATTTTCTCAAATACTTTACTTAGCGCTGGTAATTCAGATATAGGCCTAAAATTGCTGGGATCTGATTTAGCACCAGCCTTAAAAAGAGGGATAACTTTAGCACATTTCATTAGATCTGGAAACACTCCCTCATCAATACATTTGTTAAATATAATGGCCAGTTGTGGCGCAATGACAGTGATAATCGGTTTTATTATATATGTTGATATACCCCATAAATCCTCTGTCTTTTTAATATTAATAGAATTAAATGTTTTTATAATACAATCACTATTGATATGTCTAAAATAAAAATCATTACTGCACTTATCAACACTTGACTCAAGGAGGGTCATTGCTAACCTAGAAAAAGAATTCAGATTTCTAATTGATTCAAACGGTGCACTAGAAAAGAAATTTTCAAAAGTGTTGGCAACCGCATGATCTGTCCGAATAATCTTGTTGTCTATTTTTAAAGAATATGTGCGTTCATTGAATTTATTTCTTCCAGTTTCATTATTAATTATATTCCAAGTTGTCTTTATTTTATTATCTGCTAGACTAATTTTTTTTGATAAAAATTTAGCTTTCGCTATGGCACACACATTGTGATAGCGACTACAGGATCACGCATGCTGTGGTAATTGCAGGTGCTACCTATTCCCGTTTAAGATGGATAGACTTGTGACAGACAGGTAGATAGCAGAGGCTTTTAAAGGGGTTCCGTTTGACACCCTTTGAATAAGGACCCTAAAACTCCAAGCGAACCCCACCGATATTGAAATAGCTTCAATCCAACAACGTAATTTTTCAGCATTTATCCTGAACCCTTTGATTCATTGCATTAAAAAAACACTTTTTAAAGTATTTGAGCTTAAATGAAACAATTTTTACGGGTACGGTTATGCTCTGAATTTATTTATCTAACGTTTCGCAGCATTTGCAGGACTGCGTCTCAGAAATAATGACTTTTTATTTACTTTGTCATTCAGTGCATCTAACCCGTAAAAGTGGTTTCATATAATGAGAAATGTGCATGAAAAACTAAGAAAAGAAAATGTATTTGAGCTTTTTATAGTCAGCCCTTAGCGCGTAAGGAATTTGATAAGCGAAGGAGTGTTTTTATGAAATTTAGTATGTACAACTTTATTTTTTTATCGTTTTTTTTATATGACATTGTATATTTAAAAGTTGGCAATGAGCTAACTGTTTCAGATTCTTTAATAGAGGTTTTAAAGTATAGGTGTAGATAAATATATTTAACAATTCCCGACGTATCGAGTCCATTACAAACACCGTGCTCACAAGTATGTTTTAAAATCATTTTGACTAACTACCTTTGATCAATTTTAATTAACCATTCGGTTACTCTATCGAAAGTATTTTATTGAATTTTCGAACAATGTATACAACCTTCGTGAATGCATTTTTTGAGCAAATGCGTTAAAAAGCATATTTATAAAATCGAAAAATATTCTCGTACTATATGATTCGACATGAGCCAACCGACGCAATATTCAAAGATTTATTTCCAATCGTTTCTTAACATAATGTGGTATATACATATAAATAAATAAATATTTCCAACACTCACACCAATTAGCCTAGCCCCAAAGTAAGCACTGTAAGGCTTGTGTTATGGGATACTAGGGTAACGGATAGAATACATATATAAGTAGTAGTAGTAGTATTTATGTAGAAATACATATTAAACATCCATGACTGGAGTACAAATGCTCTTATTCATCACATACATAATAATAATAAATGTATTGTTCTACAATAAAAGGTACAAGAAAAATTGACCACCCTTATTTCCATGCTAGGGTAATAGCTCTGTGTTACAAAAATCAATGTCAAATCCCAAAGATATCTTAAAAACTAGATTACAATTAAATACTTTGTCTCCTGAATGTGTGTGTGCGTGCGTTTTACTACATTATTACTATGTATTCGTTTATAAAAATAATGTAAATGTATATATATATATATATATATATATATATATAAATACGTAAATAATTAAATCAACACATAATTTTACTTTTTTATGATAGATTTTTTTACATTTGTCTCACCAAACTAAAGTTGTAATATCAAACAAACATGTTGAAAGCTTATTCGATTTAAACTGAGTAAAAATAAGTTTTCGGTTTTAAATACTGTAATTTCAAGAGTTATTTGTCAGAATTCAAAAGAAAAATTGCATCTTTTTATATGACCTGGAGCAACGTCGTATGTACGTATATTGAAATGAAATGATATGTACTTTATTGGAACAAATAGAAAATTTGTAGCGATGTAATAAAATATTCACTTAAAAATACTTATTTTTTTAATAAAAGCTTTTCCTAAAATGCCATAAAAAGCAAGGTATTTCTCCTCAAACTGCCTTTACTCCGAACACCTACTATGATTGACTCATCTGTATCTTGTCATCTTGTCCTGACCACAAACTGAACAGCGGCCGCTAAACGATAATCGATAAACAATTCACGACAAACTTGCTCATAACGCAATATCCGAGAATCGTGATGGGGGCCGACTACTGTTCGTCGAGATAACATGATTGACGCCCTATTAACCGCTGGACTAATGCGTGTCGACATGACATCCGATAGTTAGGTCGAGCTTGTTTGCTGGAATATCTTGTTTGTGCCTCGATTATCTACATCCGTGGTCGAGAGGTTTATACGCTTGAAGGGTTCCATACTTAGAATCTAATGGTCCATACTTAAAAGATGAGAACGGTTATAGTAATATAAGTTATTTACGGGATTGTTACCATGTACCTTGTTTTTAGCGAGTTTCCGATATTGGAGAAACCTGGTGTCTATAAGATCGATTGCAGCTGTGGCAGTTCGTACATTGGCCAAACAAAGCGAACAGTATCATGCCGAATGAGGGAACACATAAAAGCAACCAAGAACAACGATACGCAGAAGTCAGCCATCGCGGAACATTTGATTGATTCTGGTTCTAACCACTGGATTGAGTTTCATAACCCACAGATTATCTCGACAGAACCCCACTACATACCAAGATTGGTCAGGGAAGCGATTGAAATAACAAAACATAAAAATTTCAATCGTAAGGACGGGTTTATATTGTCGAGTGTCTGGAATCCTGTGGTTCGTATGTGTAAAACCGGAAATAATCAAAAAAGTCTCGTGTCGCGATCCGATACTGTAAGTGTTGTGTGTCGAGAACAGTTTCGAGTGAATAGTGAGAAAGTGAACAGTGGTACGGGTATCGAACGCAATAAAAGACTTCGTCGGAGGGTAGACCGATATGTCTGCCAATAACAGTCTACCCGCAATTACTTCAGTTACTCCGTGATCATGGCGCTTGCAACAGTGCCGAAATATCGGAAACTGGCTAAAAACAAGGTAAATGGTAACAATCCCGTAAATAACTTATATTACTATAATGTTAGTGACCATGAAAGTTTAAAACAATATATGAGAACGGTTTCCTAACGGCTATTGCGTTTTACCTACCATATCATATTCTACGCGAGTTACGGTACCGCTGCCACGGCGGGTGCGGAAGATAATCGCATTAGTTCTCAAGCTTATTATTAACACCGAAGCCTGACAAGGATGTGTCAAAAGGTATTACTTATATTTTTATTTCCTATCAAAGTAATATCAAATTTCCGTGAAAAAAATATTATTAGGTATCTGAAGATCGAACTCGGTAAATGTGAAGTGCATGCATACGTACACTTTTAAGAAGTCCATTACCATCTATTTGAAATTATCAACATCAAGCAAGCGGTATTTAAAATCATCAAATAATCTGTCGTCTCGGCCCCCATACCCTTTTCGGGCCAAGAAGATACTTCAAAGTGACCGTGAAATCGACAGCCTTAACATTAAGCCTAATGGATTATCGCCACACACATGATTTCTCCGCACCATTCATGGGAATCGAATAAGTACTCATACTTAGAGAGGGTATACTTATTTTTTCTTTCACTTTAACCTTTTCAGATAGTCTTAGACTGAAAGGGTCTCGCAGCTCGTAGATAAACCGTCGCCTTTTCAACGTGTTTAATGCTCAGTGCGTATCGACCGACGCGACGCGACGCTATGCGAGAGGCAGATGTGAAAATTAAGATAAATTTATTTATTTAATTCTTAATGCACAATTGTATAATGGCGGACTTAATGCCGTAGGCATTCTCTACCAGTCAACCATAGGGTGTTGTGGAGAAGATTAGTGGTAGGGTGCACATGTGAGGTGGAAATCATATTGAAAACAGTAAATCACATTTAAACATAAATGTTATAATAATATATATTAATTAAATTACACAATAATTATATACAATTACATACATACATATATATATATATATATATATATATAAACATACACACACATAAACGTATAACAAAAACCTTCAAAAAAAGAGCGTACTCCTTCCTTAAAGGCTGGCATCGCATTTGTGATACTCCTCGTGTTGCAAGTGTCCATGGGCGACGGTGATCACTTACCATCAAGTGAGCCGTCTGCTCGTATGCCACCTATAACATAAAAAAAACACTACATAAAATTAATACATAATAATGACGTCTAATAACTAAACGAACTTGTCTGTTCCAGTAAAAAGCTTTAAACCTCTCGTTTACAACAAACGAGTCATATACCAGTTTTACACAAAACTTGTAAAATACTTTTGTTGTGCCCGTTTAAAACAATATTTCGACGTACGGACGATCTCCGTGGCCGAGTGATTTGTACGTCGGGTTTTAATGATCGCCGATTCGAGAGGTCTCGGGTTCTAATCCCGTTGGGGGCTCATGTTTGTGTGATGAATACGAGCATTTGTACTCCAGTCATGGATGTTTAATATGTATTTCTATATAAATATACTTATATATGTATTCTATCCGTTACCCTAGTATCCCATAACACAAGCCTAATAGTGCTTACTTTGGGGCTAGGCTAATTGGTGTGAGTGTACCAAAAAAAAAGAATCCGAGCATTTGTACTCCAGTTATGGATGTTTACTATGTATGTCTATAAAAATATATATTCTATCTACTTATGTATGTACAGTTTATGTATTCTATCTTTACACTAGTATCCCATAAAACAAGTCTTATAGTGCTTACTTTGGGGCTAGGCTAATTGGTGTGAGTGTTGGAAATATGTATTTATTTATTTCGTTTACACTGCATAGGCAAATAGTAGGTATCTTACAAATATGATGACGCATCTGTTAAATTCATTATCAGCCTATTAATGTCCCGACTGCTGGGGCACACGCCTTCCCTATGGATGGAATAGGGAGATTGGGCCATGACTCACCACGCGGGCCCAGTGCGGATTGGAGGGTGCTAACGACTGCAGATACAGACGGGACCAACGGTTTGACGTGCCTTCCGAAGCACGGAGAAGCTCGAGATAGTAAATTTTTGGTCACCCATCCAATGATCGACCACTGCGAAAGTTGCTTAATTTCAACGATTGCAGCCGAACGCGCTAACCACTTGCGCCATCGAGCTCCTCTGTTAAATTACGGTACCAACAATTCGTTTCTGAACGAACTCCGATCTCTAGAGAGGTTGTTAAGAATGACAGTTTATGAGTGATGTGTGACAGAAGGCGTGCGCATGTCTACGTGCACGGTGGACGTTATTTTAAATCATGTATCAACTTTGTGATTGTGAACTATTTTGTGCAGCCGCAATTAGTACTGGTTGTATAGTACGATATGGCATATTTTTATGATTACTAATACTATAAAATGAATTTATTTAGCTACTTAAATATGCCCATGTGTCATATTTTTTAACGGTGTCATAATAAAAAAGGCTAGTTTTTCATAGATATATCGATTCATACTAATTACATCCTTGGCGGAGCTGGGTGTATTTTGCCCATTGTCCTTTGTTAAATACATTTTATGCCTTGTTGTAAACGTTACGCGGCGATGTTTGAAACATACTTAAATGTGATTATAGTTAAGATACTATGGAAAAATATATTTAAAAAAAAACAAATTTTACACATTCTAGTATAAGGTTTCATCCTTACTTAAATTTGACTATAGTTAATGTAACGTCAAATACATAAAAAATATATCAGTTTGACAAATGTACTCTCTGCAGAGGTTTTCTGTATATAATTCATCAAGGGGTGTTCAAAATATTTGTGTAAAGGGTTGTAAGGGGTTAGCGGTACCCTCGCAAAATGTCGAGTGTGGTCGACCATAGGATACGGAAACATGTATACGTGGTATTGTAAATATTTGCTTCTTTCAATACCCTTTTTACACAATCGCGCGAATGGCAAGGCAAATAGGAAGGCGGACATCACACCATATTCGTTATTTTCCTCGTCACGTTGTTTACAAAAGCCATGTCATTTTTCATTATCATCATCAGCTTATTAAGATCCCCACTGCTGGGGCACAAATCTTCCCTATGGAGGAAATGGGAGACTCAATCGTTACCCACCACGCAGGCTCAGTGCGGATTGGTGGGTGCTAACGACTGCAGATGCAGCCGGGACCAACGGCTTAACGTGCCTTTCGAGCTCGAGATAGTAAATTTTTGGTCACCCATCCAATGACCGACCACTGCGAAAGTTGCTCAACTTCAACGATGGTAGCCGAACGCGCTAACCACTTGCGCCATCGAGCTCAAGATGCAACAAATTACCACATACCACCTCATGTGAAGTGTAATTGGAGTCCACTCGCGAAGATAGATGATGCGGTGGAAGGTATATTTGCCGACCTGAACCCAATCACCTACCCCTCGGAGCCCTGAAATTCTACTCATCAGCAAAAACAAAACGCCACCAAAAGGTAGTGTTATTTTCTTGTTTTTCTGTAAGGTGCTTCCCAAGACGACCGCTCCAATTTGAACGGATAAACCGCTATGCCCTACCTCTCTTCTCTGTGTGTGCCAAATCGTATATAAGTCCGTTAAGGCCTTTTCCCTGATTGAGTTACAAGATTTCTTCGAGGTTATTCGGTGTTTATAAGCTCTCCGTGTTGTTCAGTTTTAATTCACAGCATCGGTTCATGGTGACGGTGATCCATGGCTCTGTTTTCAGTAATTTAGGTTGGATGATGGGATTAAAGGCTCGTTTAATTAAAAAAAAATGATGTGGTGTCGTGGGACACGGGGAACGAAGTTCCTTCGGCTAATGCGCATTTAAGGGTTTTATTCCACGCACTTTTTTTCACGGATTTTTTCTTACGGTTTTACTATCACATTTTTTTCAGTACGGTCGCGCAGCAAAATCCCTATCCCCTCCAAGCCTGCCATAATGTGAGTATTCGCCACGTGCTTGTCCATGAATTCATGAGTATATACTATGCATTGGCGGGGTGGAGTGGTAATAGAAAGAGAAGGGATGAGAGAACGAAAAGAAAGCGGGAGAAAGAGAAAGGTATTATACACTACTCGCTTGTGTATGCGACTGTCGCGCCTGCGCACGTCTCATTTAACGGTTTTATTCCACGCACTTTTTTCACGGATTTTTTCTTACGGTTTTACTACCACATTTTTTTCAGTTCGGTCGCGCAGCAAAATCCCTCCAAGCCTGCCGTAAGGAACTTCGTTCCAATAAGAAGTAAAACTTATAAGGGACTGATCGCGCCAAACTTCTAGTTCCGTCTGAAGTTGCTTCGCGCAACGAGGTGTACGTACAGTCCTAAACTCAACCTTCGTCCCTCTACAAACGTTGAGATAAAAACGAAAGTGTCTTTTGTCACTGCGACGTGAATTATGCAGTGTTCAGTGCGAACTAAAACCGTGATCGGCGTGATCTGTTCGGCTATTAATACACATTTTTGTTTGTGGACTGTAGAGGTAAATCTGTTGATATCCATAGGTCGCTGGTTCATATACGGCTCGAAGGACCAAAAACGTGGGGATTGCTTCCCACACTTGAATGCTTGCTAAGGGTAAGGCCGTATACAGAAAGAAAGCCGAAAGCCGATCGGCGCCTATTGGCGCTGATCCTTTTTCTATGGACCGGCGCCGACACGCGCTGGTCCCAATAATAAATAATTTGTATTTGAATTATTATCCTTAGATTAAATCAATCTAAGTCATAATCTTTTTATAAATCTAATAACTTTATCTTTTATTAACTAAGCGCTAAAATTATTTGTTTCGTACTTACCGAATGTTGACAACAAGTCTTTCTTCTGGAAGGATTGGTTGTTTATGCCAATTGCACCAATTTTTCATCAAACGGTTTTTCACTAAATCCAAAATGTAATAAAATGTTTCTTGAATCATTCTTGTATATGTATAAAATCTTTGTTCATCAAATTTCAATTTTTTTACAAATTAATGATGGTATTCTCCGAAACGTTTCCTTTCTCTATTTATAGGATGTATAGCTTTTTTTCGCATTTTTAAATACACATTTTCTAACAAAACCAGATCATCGTCCGATGAGTCCGACATTTTGCTTGATCTGCTTTAATCGGCTTCCTTTATGTAGGAAGGATCGGCGCCGATAAGCGCCGATCGGCGCTGATCGGCGCCGATCGGCTTTCGGCTTTCTTTCTGTATACGGCCTAAGGTTACTCCAAGGAGTGCTAAATAAAACTGAACCGTTTGAATATTCTAAAAACACTAATTTATATCAGTAACTAATTGTGCAAAGGAAAATACAATTGATGAGTATGCTTAAAGTAATCTGGGTCAATTTGAAATTATTATAATGTTGATTAAGTACAGCTCGTACAGGGAGTGTGAGTTTGAGATTGTGCATAGTAATAGTTTGATATGGATAAAGATTGCAGAAAACTGACTTATTATTTTAATAAAATAAACCCTCTAAACTTTTAATTGGACACACAATTACTTTTTAACTAAAGAACCGAAATATTTTAGAAGTATAGGTTAGGTAGTTTTTAACCGAAAAAATAAAAAGAACAGAAAACGACCCCTTGTATTCTTAAATTGCTAAAATAGCATTAAACTACTACAAACTAAACGAATTAACTACTTTTGGACGTGCCTTGCAGTACAACAAAGATGTAGGTAATCTGATTTCTAACACCACCTACCTCTTTTCCAGAACATGCGAATTAAGCCTTTAGCAAAGTTTATTGCCACAGCATAAGGAACTTACGAACGACTTCTGTCTGATTGTCTTGGTGGACAAAACGGTAAGTGTTTTAAAATTTTATATATGTGACACAGTTGCTACAGTAGCAATTAGGGTTACCTCCCTTAAAAAATTGGTCTTATCGTACCTGATAAACGGGAATCCATCATTTTATCGCAATCGCCTTTCAACGATTTTCATTACCCATAAAACGAATCGCAGAACTTTTTTTTTCAATATTTAACAAATCCTAGAATTAGGTTACATCGCATTTTCGATATCTCGAATATTTATTATCTACAAACACAGTTCATCGTTATTTCTTTTCATGATTTATACATTTTATCGAAATAATGTTACATAGAAGTTTTGTTACCGATATTTTTGTTTCATCGTAAGTTTCAGTTTGCAAAATAATGGAAACATCAATTTTTACTTCAAAAAGTCAATGTACATCGAAAATACGATCTCATGGTGTCTTTTTAGAGTTAAAAAAGGTATTTAAAATGCCTCTGTTTACTCCGACTCCACGTAGTCTTATCTGCCCTACCCCTAGAGTACAATTAAAAAGCACGTAGGCGCAGAGGGGCGAGGCGGGCTGAACTGTACTTCCAGGGCCCAAGTGGTGATACTTCACACTACTAGGTTAGGTTAGGTTAGTGTTGTGACCATAACGCGCGAGCCGAGCGAGCGAAGCGAGCGTGCCGCGCCAGAAAAAAAAATCAAGTAACTTTTTGGACAAAAAAAATACAAGTATCACCTCTTGGGCCCTGTAAGTACAGTTTTACCGCGTGGCCCGCGAGACAACAAAATAATTCGTCACACATTTTAACTAATATTGTCAACACGCAGTATATAGTATCATGGGTTTCGATACATATTGTAACACGTGTTTACGAATAGTTTTATCGATAACTTAATACTTTTACGAAATGTAAGTTCGATATACCGTTTTTCTGGTAATCAACACAACTTTGAAAAACTTATTTTAAGAAACGTTTTTCGATGATATAAAACAGCGCTGATGAAATATTCCATGAATTGAAAAAAAAATATATTAAAAATCGTGGAATAGCTTTCGGTAAAATGAAAATCGATATAAAAAAAAACTGTATTCTGAGAAACATCCCTGATAATTAACTAAAATAGAACAAAACATTCGCTTATATATTATATATATACATATATATACATACATATATATATACATATATATATATATATATATATATTATAATTTACCCAACTCAACCTTTGCTGTTTATTTTTAACTCGCAAAATACTTTACATACATACTAACATAAGCAAGACTTTTTTGTCGTGTTACCTTCTCATGCATCTCCCACACCGGCACGACGAAGCTTGAAATTTGAATTTAGTTTTATCGTAATGAATTATATACCACGGCGAGTGTTCTGGGGAGTTATTCTCACTTATCCATCCATCCCCTTTTCTTCAGAGGACCACGCGCGCTCGCCTACGTTGTCACCGACTTACCGTGACTACTATATATGTTATGGGCCAAGTGATTAACGTGGGCAGTTTTCATAATGCCAGGGCAGTATGAATAATGCCCAGCCATATCGAGCCAAGTGATTAATTACAATCTAAACTCACCTATATATCACATTGCCCGGTTATTATTAATAATGCCGGACGGCTCGTGGTACATGTAATAAGTCAGTGTTTGAGGTAGCTTAAAGGACATGGTAAAATTTTGTATGAGCGACTGCCCTAGCAATGTATAAATATTGTACTTAGTAATATATAATGCAGAATTGCTGAATATTTATAATTTCTATGAAAAAGGGCTCAGGAACTTTTGATAAAGTCACAATCTTGAAAATTATGAGATCTCCTACGACGTCATTACCTTGCTACATTTGATAAAAGATGTTGCCAATTATTTACAGAGCCATCAAATTCGCGTTTTCTTAGAATATGTCTTCACATCTATCTGATTAACACTTCACAAAAAGCATTTTTAAAAGTAAAAATGAATACAAATAATTTGTTGTTGTCGGCCTGACATGAAATCTGTGAAGTTTTATTTTGTTCATGGGCAAAAATCAAAGCATTAATTATCATACAGCCTTCTCTTATGCCTGATCAGAAAAATAAAATCTGTTATTTTAGGCCTTCGGTGATTTATTATAATAAAAATAAGGGCCAAAAATGTCATAGTTTTTGGGAAGTTTTCAATTAATATTGTTTATTTCGATATACTGACAGAAATATTTTTTAGTATACATTTATTTGAGTAAAACGGAACATTTTCCTTTTGAAACAGACATGAAGTCAATTTTTTACTTTTAAATATTTGATTATTTCACGAAAGTTGTATGATAATTATAAATACGTAATAATTAATAAAAAAATATTATATTATGGGCTAGTGCAAAATAATTATACACGTTAAGGGCAGTTTCTTAGCCATGTCCTTTATCGCTTAGACCGGGCAGTATGAATAAATTCAAAAAGTTGGTACTATTGTCAAAATGACAGATGTCTCGCCATTTTGTGTTTGTTTTGAGATCTTGGTAAATAAAAAATAGTATGGGCTCAACACTTAAAAAAAAAGTTAAATGTGGCTTTACAACAGTCTTTAATTCAGAACCGACTTGGTCAACCCCGACACGCCGTGGTCTTAGTCTGCCCTACCCCTTGGGTGTTTTTTAGAGCCCGGAGGCGCGGAGGGCAAGCAGCCTCCGCCTGCAGTGACAAAGCCGCAAGAATCGTGCGACCCGTAGCGTCTGAGGCTGGTCGCCATCTTAGGTGGCGACCAACAAGCCAAAGGTGTGATGCTTGTGACTTTGTCACGCAAAGGCGGAGGGGCTGCTATTCCCGCAGCGCCAGAGATAAGGCAGAAGTACTAGTTCTTACTTCCCTAGTCTTTGTATCCTAAACAATAGGGAACCATAAATTCTGAATATTTAACAGATTTAATGAATTTTTCAAACAAACTGCATTGAAACTACTATAGACTATAGTTTCTAAATGAAGCCCTTCGTAAATTGATAGAAGTAAAACCGACGTCTGATTATTTAAATTTTAAAAATAATTACTAAACCATAAAACATGTGTTTATTATTACTCTACCCGATAATTGATTTCATTACTTGTAATGCTCGGGCTATATAACTAAGTATTCATTTGAAAGTATTAAACATGCTTAACATCACTCTGCCCAATAGGCAATTGGCATTATTCATAATGCCCGGGCAATGTGATAAATTGATTGGTTATAATCACATTGCCTACTCTTGTTGGGCTTTATTCATACTGTACGGGCATTATGAATAATGCCCGATTAAACAATTAGCCCATAACATATACACGAACAAAGTATAGGTAATTTGGTGACTCATTTCTTTGTCGTACTATTCGCAATTGGAATTCTTTGGCCATTCTTCTCCCCTTCGAACAGTCTGGGTTCCCTTAAGAGAGGCGTGAAGAAGCATTTACATATGCTGTGTATGCTGAGCCATATCCAGTGTTGGCATCATATAAAATACACATTTATTGTCTGTAGCTGTTTTTTGTTGTTGTTAATTTTACTGGTTTTGTTTTGTTTTACTTTATGTTATTGTATCTGACCCTAAGTTTTTTTGGACGTACATTAAACAAAAAAGTACAAACAGTGTAGCATTTCCTTCTTCAATGAAATTTGACAACGCGACAGCCTCAACTGGTCCAGAAATTTGCAACTTGCTGGCTGCTTTTTTTTCATCTACATATGGTACAGAACACATAAATCCATTAAACAACACATGTTCGAACAATTATGGTGAAATATCCTACTCGCTGTGTTCTATTTCTTTTACCGAGAGGGAAGTTTTACAGTATCTAAAATCACTTGACCGATGCAAAGGGGCTGGAGTGGATGGAATACCTTCGGTTTTTGCTGTAAACTGTGCTGAACAGTTATCACTTCCCCTTACACTTATCTTCAATGCCTCACTGGATACGGGTGTATTTCCCTCTCTTTGGAAAACGGGTTTAATTGTACCGATCCATAAAACAGGGGATTTCAGTAGTGTTAAAAACTACAGACCCATTACTATATTGTCTGTGTTTGCTAAAATCCTCGAATCGTTGTTATGTCCAATTATATCATGGCACTTTAAGAGTATGTTATCGGATTTTCAGCATGGTTCCGTTGGTGCTCGTTCAACCAACACCAACCTTGTTGACTTTGTTGATGAGGTATCTCTTTCTATGGACAACCGACTATCTGTAGATGTGATCTACACTGATCTTTCGAAAGCGTTCGATAGGGTTCCTCACTATATTTTACTTCGGAAATTATCCCAATACGGTTTTGCTGGTAGTTTTCTCAAATGGTGCGCTTCTTACTTAAGTAAACGTACATCAAAGGTCGTAATGAGTGGATACGAATCTGATCCTTTTCCAAATCTTACTGGAGTTCCTCAAGGCTCCCATTTGGGGCCAACATTCTTTAATATATTTGTGAACGACGTGACGGAATGCTTCAAAAATTGCAAAGTATATCTTTACGCAGATGATCTTAAATTAATGAGACCAATCAAGAATATACAAGATGTTTGCTTGATGCAAGATGATCTAAATAAATTGAACTCTTGGTGTATGGAAAATAAAATGGTTTTGAACGTAGAAAAATGTTATTATATCCGCTTTACTCGTAACCACTCCGATGTGCCTGGATCTTACACAATATCTAACCAACCTATCCGTGAAGTCGAGACTGTTCGTGATCTTGGTATAATCCTAGATAAAAAAATGAGCTTAAGAGAACATTACGATTATATAGTTTCTAGATCACTTAAATGTCTGGGATTCGTAATAAGAAATACTAAAAACTTTAAAAACCAATCAACCATTATAAGATTGTATGAAAGCCTGGTTAGATCTACTCTCGAATATTGCAGTGCAGCTTGGAACCCTTATTATGATGTACACTCCAATAAAATAGAACGTGTGCAAAAAAGGTTCTTGTATCATTTGTCCTATAAATTTAACCTCGCAAAAAAGCTGCACGGATATAACGAACGTTTAAGGCATTTTAAATTTTCATCGCTGAAAAATCGGCGCAATATGATAAGCTTATCTTTTCTCCATAGGGTTGCAAATGGTAACATAAATTGCCCCCAACTGATACATAAACTTAACTTCTCGATCACTCGCAAACTACCACGTCTGTCAAGATACTCCTTGTTTACACCAAAATATTGCAAGACTAATTTAGGTCTTTACTCTCCTATAAACAGGCTTCAAGCGCAATACAATTCAATAAGCAAAAATAAGGTAATCGATTTATTTAGTCTGAGTCTCCCTACATTTAAAAAAAAAATAATACAGCTTAACACTTAATAACTCATCTATCTATCGTTTTTGTTTGGTTTTTTATCTTAAAAATGAAATGTTATGGACTTCTGTTTGCTTTTTGTTAATTTATAAAATCAGTATATTTTTGTAAAGGATGCCTTATGCTCCTAATTAGATTAGACATTTTTTTTGCTTTCCGTGACAGCCTGTTATTAAGGCAACACCAAATTACTTAAGAAAAAAGAAATGTATTATTAGCATGTAAGGTGTATGTTCTTGTTGGTTGTCCAAATAAATAAAATAAATAAAAAAAATATGTATTTTTGCATTGTGTATGCTATGTGTTGTCAACAATAAAAACATTTTTCTTTCTTCTTTCTTTCTTTCATTTCTGCAGGCCGGCAAAGTGAGGATGGTTGGTGTGGCAGTTTATAACTGATGTACTAGCTATCTTCGCGTATAAACTTTATCACCACTTAAAATCATGTTGGGTAAAATCATTTGCCTACCTAGCTATAAAAAAAAAATTATCGAGATGCCAAACGATAGCTGGACTGGCGATTTTTGACATGCATAAACATGTTGTGGGAGACGATAAATTTATATGTGCGTTTCCAGCCTGGTACAAACAGACCACACATCTTTAAATCAAAACTTGTCAAATTTTAAATAGATTGTGAATTTATCGTAAGCAATATAAATCTAAAGGTAGAAGGATAAATAAGAATAAGATGAAGGTACCTAGCACAAGTACATGTAATTCTAGTATAAAAATTCTATTTATAAAAAAAAAACATTCACCTACCTTTACTGCCAAGATAAATTATATAATGTTGGCAACCCTAGCCGCATTCAAGCTAATAAGTACTAGTAAATTTATAGAACAGTAACTATGTTACGTGACTTCGATACAAGTTCTTGTTACTTCCAAAAAGTTGGTTCTGATATAAAATTGCTCTCAATGCTCTCAATGTATTAGCAGATTGCTTTAACAGATTCACAAATGGCACATTATTTGTATTAGTAATGTTTATGTCTTGGTTATTAAATTAGCTTTCCGTCTACGCCTTTCCGTTGGTATTATCATACCCATGAATTCATGCATCAATTTAATGCGACATTTACATTTCCAAATTAACAAATTCACATGTGCTCAACGTCATCACAATAGGAGAGGTAGCTATGGGCATAGCGGATTTCCCGTTCAAATTGGAACGCCCGTCTGGGGAAGTTACCTCCACTTTACAGAAGATCACTGTAAAATAACACTAGGTACCTTTTGGTGATGTTGTGTATCTTCTGGTGTTGGTCTTAAGTGCGGAGGCACACGATACGTTGCGGCGCTGCACCGCAAATATTTCGCTGTCTCAGTGGACACATGAGCGGTGAGGCGCTGCAACACTGTTACGTCGCAGTAGCGCCGCGGGCGCCCCAGCATCACAATACTCCAAAAGCAGTGCTTTAACTTCATACTAGCGCCCGAATCGACGCACGCACACAGAAAAACGTAATTTACACGGCCGCTAACCATTTTTGGCAAGACAAATCTACGCAGTGCCACGTCGCTCGCCGCCGAGTCTGGTCGATGGCCGAGGTAGGTTAGCTGCGCTGCGCCGCCCGCGCCGTCTGCCACCGTTTCGATTCCGTAACGTGGCAATAGTAACTATACACATACAATAAAAATCAACACTAATCTATTTTACATTTTGTAGGGACCAACCCTAGTCGTAGGTATCTATTTCAAGAAAATGGCTGAGTTACGCTACTGTATTGTGCCAGCAGCGTACATTCTCTATGACGCATAAACAGCTGAGCGGTGCCACGGTAATATTATCTATACAGTATTGTGACTCCGCCCTGTCCTTGAAAATAAATGCCTACGGCCGAGCGCTGCGTTAGCACGCGGTAGGGCCGCCCGCCTACAGTGTTTTATGTAGTTTTGTTTTTAACGCGAGTGTAGGTAGATTACTCGTTTGTCTCTTTTTTCATCCTAACCACTTATATATATATATATTATTCCAGATATTTTGCCCGATGGAAAAACCGAATTACCTAAATATTGGAAACAAATTACGTACTAATAGATAGGTATATAAAAAATATTCTATAAAGGTAAGACACCTTTCCAATATTTCAGGTAATTTAAAAAATGATATCTCTGGGTGTGTTATTGAAGAGTTCAAGCAACCAAAAACAGCAATTGTGCTGTTGTACAATATTGATCGTCGTTTGTTCTTTTCCATACTAAATTATGTAGGTATCTACTTAATTAAATCAAATATTTACAATCCAAAACGCACCTTTAAGCACGGCTAACTGCATAAAAAACAATTCAGACCGTTCGGTCGTCGTTGCGGCGCGGCGGCGCATTCGCGACTGGGTGCCCGCCGAGAGCCCATCGAACTCGAGTGGCGTAGGTATGACTCGCTTTCCGACCGTTTGTATGAAGATATAATACTGTATGATATTATTACCATGGCGGTGCCGCTGCGACGTCGCAACGCATTCACCCCTCCCCGCCTCGTCTCGCCGGTTGCAAGTTCCGCCGCGGTACCGCAGCGCATCGTGTGACATACAACAGTACCCTTAGTACGAGTTTCAGCTCACGAAAACTATCATAGTTTTCGTAATTGTAAATTATGTTTCTATGTCCATTTTGGTGAAAACTAACCAAATATACTTAAAATTTAAGAAGACGCAAATGATTTAATGAAAGAATTTAAACGTTGTTTGTTTGTAGTGAACAATAAAATCAGTACGAGTGCGAGCTCACGAAAACTATCATGGTTTTCGTAATTGTAAAACTCGTACTAAGGGTACAGATATTTCAATTTCTTGGTGGGGACCACAATCGCGTTTTGCGCTCAAAATACAATAATGTGTTAGAGATACCTCTCACCCGCTCTGAGTATTATATGGACTCCTTTATGATTAAATCTGCACAACTTTGTAACAAGCTTCCGCCTGAGATCCATCACGCTAAATCAATTAACGTTTTTAAAAATATTCTACATGATTTTCTCTTACTTAAATCCTAGTCTGCTGTATCTATAAATATATAATATTGCATAATATGTTTATTTGTGTAGGTAGGTATATGTTATTTATTTGTTTATAATCTTTATATGTTCAAGAAATTGTACATTTCTTTGTTTTATCTTGCTAGCATACTGCAACTTCCTCTTCGTTTAGCTATCCTTTACCGCAATGGTTGTCTGGAAGAGATCGCTTAAAGCGATAAATAAGGCCGCCTTTGTCCACATAATAATAATAATAATAATTTTATTTTCAATAAGTTGTTACATCATGAACACATTAATTAATCAAATTCTTCAAGTTTTTAAACAATCGTAGATACATAACAGAGATAATAAAAGGTGTATTTTATTTTTGATTTTTGTTTGACTAAACGTAACAATACTGTAGGGTCCCACACTAGGAGAAACCTGTATCGTGGGCACCCTGATATAATAAATAGGATGGCGTCACATTAATAATTTATATGTAATTATTATTTGTAACAAAACAAACGCAATGAAATCAATTATAAATACTAAATTAAAATCAATATTGTATGTATGTGTAAAACTACTTTTGTATTCTTTTGTGTGTGTGCAATAAAGAATTTATCTATCTATTTCCATGTAAAACAACGCATCGACATCGCTCCGGCGCCGCATCGCTGCCGCAAAGCATCGTGAGCTCGTGCACTAAGGTTCCATGGCTCTACGGGGTACAGGATTGGGTCAGAGTTGGCAACAACGCGAGTGATATTTTTTTGGTATTGCAAGCGTCTATAGGCTTACCATCAGGCGGGCCATACTCTCGCTTTTAACAAAAAAGTAATAATTTAATCGTTAACACATTTTTAATCCATCCAACGACCGACTATTGCGAAACTTGCTTAACTTCTGTTGCTTAACAGGTGGAACGCACTAACCACCGTCGCCATGGAGCTCCTCAAAACCTGGTCACCAAACCAATGAACTTGGTCACCCATCCAATGAATGACCATTGCGAAAGTTGCTTGACTTCCACAATCGCAGGCCGAACACGCTTACACCTGCTCCATCAAGCTCCTCTTACGAAAGTGTGATTCGGTGTATATTTTTTCAAAAGCTGTTTGTAGCTTGCGAATCCTTTGCATTACTCTCCGATCGAAAAGTTTTTTTACGAATTTTGACTCAGTCTCTTCGCCTCACTATGGCACGGAATAATCGTCTCTGACGATTTCGGAGGTATTTACTTAGATCACTGGAGTTAGATAAGGCCAAAATTAACCTGCGCAATTTTACAATTTATTTATATATATATATATATATATATATATATATATATATATATATTAAGACAAAAGCTGTCGTTGTAAAATAACCAGTCAACGGTTGATGAATGGCCAAAATACCATAGCTATCAAATAACAAGTAAAATACCCCGTCTCAGTCCATAGACTTTAATATCGGAATGATAATGTACCGCAGAATAGCAATTAATGCAATGGCTCTGGAATGACACATCAGTGGAAAGTCAGTGGACAGCCACTTCTAAAAATTAAATTGTAGAATACAAAATGGCAAAAAAATTCACTATTGACATCCTATCGACACTCTTTTGTGACGTTAGTAAAATAATAAACTTGAGCCCCTGTTCATAACTGTAAAAATATGGTTCTTACCGGGTAAAAACAGCCTTCTCGCATCTGAGGTGTAGGTTATCTTTCTAGAGTTAAGAACCGAAAAGGTCGCTTGGTTCTTTAGAAATTGTAAGAGGTGTAGTTAAAGGCCTCAATCCCAAATTCGTCTTACTCATGTCATCGCCGGGGATATGTGATGGATCACGACTATTTAAACGATTTTCAAGAAAATGTTCAACAGGCAGCCCTCGTGAGTCGAGGGTAAACTCTAAAGAATATTAACAAGCACTAAACAAATTTATTTGTGAAATTGCATGCCAATCCGCACTGGGCTCGTGTAGCCGTTATGTTTATTTCTTAAAAAAAATATTTTCTAAATCATATACTTTGTTTAGCTCACCTATGTTGCCTATGGTGGAGAACTCGAACCAATATCGAATTCGAATAGTTTGCTTACTTCCTTGGAGGATAGAACGATATGTCTGCCAATAACGGCCTCCCCACAATTATATCAGCTACTTCGTGATCACGGCGCTTGCAACAGTGCCGAAACATCGGAAACTCGTTAAAAGCAGGCTACATTGTAACTATTCCATGCATAGGCTTAGATTAAAACAAAATGGGTAGATACGGTACGTTCATACTTGCATCAAACAAAAACTGATCCCACGGCAGCGCGAACGGGACGGCGAGATCCGCGTCACTCCATTACCGACCCGAGCGAAACAGCACGTTAAGTTTCAACGGCAGCGCGAACGAAACGGCGAGATCCACGTCACTGCACTACCGACCAATCACGCGACCAATACTCGACGTCACTACCGAATAAGATTAAAAAAAACAGCATTTTTTATGAAAAAATATATTTTATAGTACTTACGAATGAAAAGTGATGCCGTGGGTTTTATTTTTAGTTCTTGAGCAATTTGAGCACTTTTTAAAAACACACTTATGCATTGTTTTATCATATAAACACAAAATATTAGCAATATTTCTTTTTGGCGTTCACATGTACGTCGTATGCATGTCAAGTTGTGACTAAAGCGATTAGGGTCGTGGACCACAATTCATGCGGATCACTTTTGTGAGGCTAGTGCCGTATCTACCCTTTTTGTTTTAATCTAAGTGCATAGGTGAGGTCTGTGCCCCCGTACATTGGGGACATTTATAGGTTGATGATGAACTGATAAGTGAACGCGTTCCAGAGTTGAACAACAAATACATAAAAAACAATAAAGTGTTCTTTTACCTACACATTCGAACAGGCCTGTGTAAGAGAAGCTGCCAAATCATCGACAAAATTATTGAACTAAATTAATAGGACTAGAACATCTTGTTGGATGGTTAAATATTAATTTTCCCACTTGAACCGTAAAGTTTTACCTTGATAATAATTATATTGACAGATGCAAAATGATTAGACTGTTTCAATCTTATGCCGCTTATGCTGAGCAAATATTACTCTTGCGATAGTTTTCCCTTGGTTGAAAGCTGAGATAAATTTAAAGGCTTCGTGTTTGATAGGTATTTGTGTTGACATTTAATTTCACTTGCTCCTAGTTCTTGCTTCTACATCATCTTTATCTCGTTCATAGTTAAATGTAGACATGAAATGAATATCCTATCTAACAAAACATTTAGGTCAGGTTCCATTCCAGCAATTATATAATAAAATACATGTTAAAGTATTAATTTTGTCCAAAGTTAAATTATTTTATTATATATTTTGAATTGAATTTGGACTTGTTTGCGTGCTGGGGTAATGCACGCACACAAGCCCTAAGTCAATTCAAAATACATCAGTAAATGTCTGCAGTACATATATATATTGGTAAACAGTTTTTTTTTTAATTACGCAGGTTCATTTAGGCCTTATCTTACTCTAGTGATCGAAGTAGATGCCTCCGAAATCGTCAGGAACGATTATCCCGAGCCATAGTGAGACGAAGCGACTGAGTGAAAATTCGTGAAAAAACTTTTCGATCGGAGAGTGATGCAAAGGATTCGCAAGCAAAAAATACGCACAATCACACTTTCGTACGAGGAGTTTGATGGAGCAGGTGTAAGCATGTTCGGCCTGCGATTGTGAAAGTCAAGCAACTTTCGCAATGGTCATTCATTGGATGGGTGACCAAGTTCATTGGTTGGGTGACCAGGTTTTGAGGAGCTCCATGGCGACGGTGGTTAGTGCATTCCACCTGTGATGACAGAAGTTAAGCAACTTTCGCAATGGTCGGGCATTGGATGAAATAAAAATGTGTTAACGATGAAATTATTATTTTTATTTTAAAAGCGAGAGTATGGCCCGCCTGATGTTAAGCCTATAGCCGCTTGCAGTACCAAAAAAATATCACTCGCAGTGTTGCCAACTCTGACCCAATCCCGTACCCTGTAGAGCCATTTTTTTATATAACGCAGGTAAAAAATCTTTTTACAGACGACGGCGCCTTTAAGGGGCACACCGCCGAACGGACCTCACACCTGGCTCCCGCAAGTCTTACGGACCCCCCAGTGGCTGACCACTGAGGACCCTGCAACGCTTACGGGCGCTTTACATTATAATATCCGCTAAAAAAGTCCTGCGAATACCTTCTACACTGCTTATTGCGAAGCCGCGGGGTCCCCGTTAGGGATTCTACCACGGCACCCCGTAGAGCCCTGGAACCTTAGTGCATGAGCTCACGATGCTTTGCGGCGGCGATGCGGCGCCGGAGCGATGTCGATGCGTCGTTTTACATAGAAATATCTTTATCTAATATCTTTTAGAAGCAACATGCAGGCCGGCAGGGTGAGGATGGTTGGTGTGGCAGGTAGAACTGCTGTATCAGCTATCTTCGCGTCTGGACTTCACCTTCACTTAACATCAGGGGGGATGAAGTCATTTGTCGGACCTACCTATAAAAAATAAAAAAAAAACCTTAGTAAGAGTTTTAATATTACGAAAACTATGATACAGATAGTGCAATCCACGAAGATGCGCGCCACCAATTTTTGGTTGAAGGATAATAAGTGATAATTAAATAATTATCATATTATTATTTATCATAGATATTTAGTGTGTACTGATAACACTGAAATATTGGCAGAAGCTGCCACACATCTATATATATATATAAAACTCAAAGGTGACTGACTGACATAGTGATCTATCAACGCACAGCCCAAACCACTGGACGGATCGGACTGAAATTTGGCATGCAGGTAGATGTTATGACGTAGGCTTCCGCTAAGAAAGGATTTTGATCAATTCTACCCCCAAGGGCATAAAATAGGGAATGAAAGTTTGTATGAAACTTTGTTAATTTTCAACCGATCGGGTTGAGACTTTGCATGCAGGTATAAGAAGAATCATAGATGAATGTCATTGTGTATAATACAAGCCTGAGAACAAAAACTGTAGTCTACACTTGAGCTCTACACCGAAGCGAAGCGAGGGCGGGCCGCTAGTTCACTATAAACGGTTAGGAGGAATAGTGGGGCGCGTCTTCGTGGATTGCAATATCTGTAGTTTTCGTGAGAATATGAACAGTGGTACGGGTATCGAACGCAATAAAAGACTTCCTCGGAGGGTAGAACGATATGTCTGCCAATAACGGCCTACCCGCAATTACTTTAGCTACTTCGTGATCACGGCGCTTGCAATAATGCCGAAATATCGGAAACTCGCTATAAAAAAGGTACATGGTAACAATATCGTAAATAACATACATTACTTACAAGTTTGATGTCCCCGAACCCATTCCGCCTTTGGTCGTTCAGCTTAGTATTAGTACTGCGGCGATCTACCCTGAAGGGGTAGGCCCTGGGAGCATCCCGGACGGGCACCCTCAGAGGGGGAAGTCCGAGTAGCTTCAGCCGCTCGGACCCCCCACGAATACTGTCGCCCCCGTTTCTTCCCTCTTCTCCTAGGAGAAGGGGCGAGGAGACGTGGGCGATCGGGAGAGGGGAGAGGGACGGGAAGAACTACGCTTCCCCTCCTGCTCCCCCCTTCCAGGAACGGCGGCCCCCCACTTGTAGTTTTGTCCTACAAAGGGGGGCGGCGGAGGGTTGCTTGGACGGGTACGCCCAAGTAGTTCTCCGCAGCGGACGGGGGGCGGTACGGTGGGCACTAAGCCGCGTACTCAGCCCCCAAGCGCGGGCCTACCCCCGCACGTCTGCGGGGTCCCCGCAATACCTCGGGAGACCCCTGCCGTGGAGCCCCGGCGAGGCCGGGAAGCTGCTGGATGCGGGGATGCGGAGAAATCCCTCACCAGGGGATCCCGCGGCTTCGCGCTAAGCAGCTTAGAGGGTATTCGCAGGACTTTTTTAGCGGATATTATACCGTAAAGCGCCCGTAAGAGTTGCGGGGTCCTCGGTGGGCAGCCACTAGGGGGTCCGTAAGACTTGCGGGAGCCAGGTGTGAGGTCCGTTCGGCGGTGTGCCTCTTAAAGGCGCCATTGTCTGTAAATAGCATTTTTTACCTGCGTAATAAAAAAAAGGCCCTGGGAGCATAGCAATTTATTGAAACAACTTTGATTTTATATTGGTTTTATTAGATTTCAGGCGAATATAATATATATGATTTTAATCTCATTAACGTATGGTTTGGTGCCTAAAGTCTATATATGATGTGGAATCTTCTATCAAAAGACAGACGATTCCTAATTTCAAATATTAAAATCATGATATTAACTTTTTAAGATAACTACCAGCCGTAGGCATTACATGAATAAAGAATTTACCCAAACAAGGAGGCTGTAACGTAGCGGACGTTACAGTAACTACACAAAAACTTATAAATAACGGACATAGTAACAAACGGTCTAGTGCTTTTCATAAGACTCTATATTCGGGATTACTCGAGACGGTCTTATGGCGGGCACGGCGAAGAGCTCTCTAGTGGTCTCAACATAAGAGCCTACACATTGAAGACACCCGCAAGATTCTCACTTCAGAAGCGTTCTTTTAACACGACAGTGTGAAAACTTTCATGATCAAAGAGCCGAGCTCAAAGTAACAACGGCCGTCGATAACAAAAAATAACTTCCTTCCACCAACTTTTGAAAGCAGCAAGATATATTACGTCAAGTAGGTTTCCTTCACTTTATAATAATTATGAAGGACCTGCTGAAGATTGTATAACTTTTAAAAATTTTCCTGCGCCACTAAAAGTTATTTAAAAGTCTATTGTTGGTTGAATGGGAGTAAAAGAAAAACATGGAATGAGCCAATTGTAGCTCTAACGTGCCAATAGTGAAAACTTTCTGCAAAAAGTTACTTCTTATAGCCGACTAGCGGCCCGCCCTCGCTTCGCTTCGGTGTAGAGCTGAAATGTAGACTACAGTTTTTGTTCTAAGGCTTGTGTATACACAATGACATTCATCTATGATTCTTCTTATACCTGCATGCAAAGTCTCAGCCCGATCGGTTTAAAATTGACAAAGTATTTTATCACCTTGGGGGTAGACTTGATCAAAATCCTTTCTTAGCGGATGCCTACGTCATAACATCTATCTGCATGCCAAATTTCAGCCCGATCCGTCCAGTGGTTTGGGCTGTGCGTTGATAGATCACTATGTCAGTCAGTCACTTTTGAGTTTTATATATATATATTGTAGTTTTGCGATAGTTCTATTGCGGGCTATAGCCGATACCAAAACTGCCACTTGCGCCTACCCTGACCCAAATCACCTACCCAGTGGAGCCCTTTTTTTATTACGCAGGCAAAACCTCTTTTAACAGAAGTTAGCGCTCATAAGGGGCACACCAACGAAAGGACCTCACATCTAGCCTCTCGCAAAGCTCAAGTGCGAAACGGAGAAGCCGTTAAGCGGTCCGTGAGGGCCGCGGTACCATAATTGGTCAGTGCATTCGCCCGGATTGCGAAGGGTGCGGGTTCGAGTCCCGTCTGCTGCCTGGTCCGCGTGGAATTTTTTCTAGTTATATTTTCTTTAGATTTAAACATCAAGCAGTTACATTCTTTAAAAAATTAAAATTATGGCCGCTAAGCAGTCCGCGCGGCTTACGAGTGCTTACGACATACTATCCGCTAAAAAACACTGTGAATACCCTCTACGCTCTCAAGTGCTAAACCGCGAGATCCCCCTTGAGAGTCTTCACCACGTCTCCGCAGCCTACCCAGTGGAGCCCTGAAACCTTACTCACCAGTAGAAACACAACACCATCAACAGGTAGTGTTATTTTATTGTGATCTGTAAGGTGGAGATTACTTCCCCTAACGGGCACTCCAATTCGAGCTTAGTAGTTCAAAAAAAACGATAATTACGTTACTAAATTCACTGATTTGTGTATCTATTTTGAGCTTTTCCATTATTATTATTGAAGTTATACTTCTTTAGGCGCGTTATGAAAAAATGATGAGAGTGAAATTTTAAGATGCGCGCGCATCACTGTAACACAAAATTTTAACAGCATGAAGTTGGTCGCTTTAGCGACCAACTTCATGCGTTACTTTTGTGTTTACCGCACATTAAGAAAATCTACCAACAAAATAGAAATAGAATCTCTATTTAGTGGGTGCTAACGACTGCATTGTGAAGGCCTATCAAAAATATTTATTAATCTGGAACAACGGAACCAAAGCGCGATTCAGGAGACTACAGCGCCATCTCTTGACCATTGGTGTAGTAGAACCAAAAACCACATCTTTATTTTTTGTAATAAAGTAACAGTTATAGGTATTCATATTTATAATATCAAAAGTGTTTATTAATCTGGAACAACGGAACCAAAGCGCGATTCAGGAGACTACAGCGCCATCTCTTGACCATTGGTGTAGTAGAACCAAAAACCACATCTTTATTTTTTGTAATAAAGTAACAGTTATAGGTATTCATATTTATAATATTTATCCACATGTTTCTAGTTTGTATATTCGGAATACGTGTTTGAGTTTCATACAAGTGCACATCACATATGTTCTAATAAATTATATTCAGTAGCGATTTTAATTGAATATTTTGATTTTTTTATTTATTTTTTCAAATTAAAACTGAACTTTATTGACTGTGTCCTTTTCCAGACTTTTTATTAATTTACTGTAATTAATTATTTGCATGCAATTAAAAACTAATTTTAAACGATGCCAAAGAAGGATAACTTCTCACGCGCCTACATAAGTACACGCACCCATTTTTTTTTTAAATAAAGTAGGTACTGGGGCTGTTTCATATAAGTGGAATGCATAAATTATATTAACAATTAATAAAATATATCCTTCGACGCATAAATAAATATACACGTATACTTTGAGAACTGAATTCAAAACATTTGAATGTAATGTTGCGGATGCTCTAAAAATATCTCGTTCGCGAGTTATTGCAGTCGGTGATGATTGGCCGGTTTCTATCTGCCACATATATATTCAAGACAGATTACCCCTCAATATCGTCTTGAAAATTTTCATAAGAATTCATGAAGACTAACCATTATTAAGGATGCATTGTAAAACCCTAATCTAAGCATTGTAAAGTCTTGAGAAAATTAATGAACAGTGTGCTACACTGGCCTACACACAAACGGCAAAACAATATACTTATTTTGACTAAACTGTAAAGTTTCTGAAGTTAGGCTTTGTTATCTACAAGGCCTAACTTCACAAACTCTACACTTTGAAATACCCCTAGATGTTTCAAAGCCTTTATTCTCATTTGTTCGATTCATTAGTTCGATCGTCGAACTAGTGAGATTTTTTCTTTCATTAGTTCGATAGTAGAACTACTGAGATTTTATTGTTCTCATTTGTTCGACCTTCGTCGAACTTATTTTCTTTATTTATCCATTTTCATTACCAGAACCTCTTAGTTATGTATGATTTCCTGGTACTTTTTTCTAAATAGTGATTTTTATAAATGTTTATGGATGCAATATTGACGAAGCGAAGGTCGAACAAATGAGAACAATAAAATCTCAGTAGTTCGACGATCGAACTAATGAATCGAACAAATGAGAATAAAGCGTTTCAAAGTAACGGTCCAAACTTAAAAAAATAGACTTACCAAATCGAGTTAAAGTTTAATTAAAAGGGTCCACTTTAAACAATTTGAACTAAATTGCTCGCAGAGCTCCTATAATTCGATAACGCTTACACAAGAAACACTTCCCAGAGCGTTCTTAATGAATAATCTATTGAAATTAATTTCTACGAAGATTTTGCGCTTGATTAGTATCTAACAATTACCATAGAATATTGGGAATTGAAAACATACCGAAAGTTTCACATCCTCCAAAGTAGATAATATAAAATGTATCTATGACAATAATAATTATCTGATATAAATGTTGCTCAATTGCTGTGTACTTATAAAACGGAATCTATTGTATACTTTTATTTGACTTCGTTGACGAATTAATAGATATTAAATATTGTTATCGTACAAATACGTTCAATGGTCAAGAATGCAATAAACATTTCATGGGTAATCGACTGTATCTTAATAGACAACTATTATCATCTTTGTTCTCCCATTCTCAGTCTTATACCTTCTGTCATATCTTCTCCTTCATCTTGGAGATAATCATTCAGGAATGTAATAAAACAATATTGCAAACAATTTAACTAACTTCTCTGAAACCAACCAGACTGGGCGCTTACTACTAAGGATATCAAATGACGAACCTAAAACTTCAATGATGAATTTAAACATTTAAACATAAAAATATTCTAAAGAAAAGTTTACTAGAAAAAATCCACGCGGACAAGGCAGCGGACGGGACTCGAACCCGCATCCTTCGCTATCCGGGCGAATGCACTGACCATTATGCTACCACGGCCCTATTAGCCGCGTCGAAATTTCCCTAGCCTTAAGCTGCAAGGCAGCGCCATCTCTTCGCATTGTAGGTAACCCACAATGTCAAATGAATACTTTTTCAAGTATTAAAAATTTGAAAGAAGAAATAGCAATTATAGTTATGATTTTATTTCTAGTAAACTTCTCTTTAGATTTAAACATCTACCAGTTAAATGCTTAAAAAATAAATAAAATCATAAAAATATTCACTTAATTCTGTCGTCACGTCATGCGGACTGCGGTCATCCATTGTAAAAATATTCACTTTCCCATTATAAAAACGTGACATTCCACCAAATAAATAAACCCCACGCACTCGGTATTTCGGGACACGAGGGTACCTACAGAGCGGCGTCCTCTTAATTTGATACCGCGTTCCAAACGAATTTAAATAACACAAATAAGCCGGCGGCAGAGTCGTTATTCAAATTGTACGTTAAACGCAAACAAATCAATTTGGGACATGTTTGCCCTCCCCATTCCATCCACTTGGTCGTCGAGTGTGAACGTTTAAAGATGACTAACGCTACACCGTGTCGGGTCCGAGCCGAGATTCGGCCGTAACACAGTCACCGTGATGGTTCCGTGCCTGTAACTTACAAAGACGAGCCTCGACCGAGCCATGTTCGAGCAAAAATAGCTGAAAACGTCAGCGCACTTCACTACGACTGTTCGGGAGTAGCTCGGCGTGTCGCTGTATTCATACAACAGGCCGTGGCCGAGCCGAGGCGGGACAGAGTTGTTTCCTAGCGTTGTCCTTCATTCGGATGCCGCTCGGTGATTGATAGGATAAGTAGCCCGGATTGCGAAGGGTGCGGGTTCGAGTCCCGTCTGCTGCCTGGTCCGCGTGGAATTTTTCTCGTTATATTTTCTTTAGATTTAAAGCAAGAAGTTGAGAGAAAGCGGCCGGAATTAATCAACAAAAGGGGTATGTTTTTCATCATGATAGCGCTAGACCTCACATATCTTTAGCCACTCAGCAAAAATTAAGAGAGTTTGACTGGGAGTTGTTAATGCATGTGCCGTATAGTTCTGACCTTGCACTTTCATATTTCCACCTGTTTCAGTCTCTTCAGAGTTCTTAAGGCAGTGTCAGGCCAACATCACGAGAGGGCTGCGAAAACCACACCGCGGTTTTTTTTTCTGAAACCCCAAAATGTTTTATAGCAATGGGATCATGTCCCTACCTACAAAATGGCAAAAAGTTATCGAACAAAATGCCATCTACATACGTTAGTTAAATGTATACAAACTTATTAAAAAAAAAATGAATTTTCATATAAAATGCGAAGAAACTTTTTCTATCAATAGGTAAACCGCTTAACCGATTCCTCGCCTGCCGGGTCGACCTTGGAACGGGGACCTTGAAAAGTGCGGGCGGCAGGCACATTCTTGTCAAAATTACAAGTGCCCGCCGCCTGCACCTCTCATAGCCTGAGTCATCCTTAAATTATGATGTTACGTCAAACAACTAGAGGCAAGGGGAGCCCAGCCTGCCTCTCTTCACGGCCGTCAGTCAAGCAATCGATCAATCATTCTTAACTTTGATACGTCAGCGAAGAACTTTACACAGTGCATTTACAGCCGGCTGCCAGTATACACCATAAATATACTGCTGCATTGCAAAATACTTTAAACATGACAAGAACAAGTTAAAAATTAATTTTCCTGATTCTTGATCATTAAAAATAAAAATATTTGTATTACTAAACAGTGTGCAACGTAAAAAGTGATTCAAATTATGGGTAGTTCCCAAACTAGGTAGTCCTGTATCTCGGGGACTAAAGTCTCTTAATAAAAGATAAATAAATAAATATTTCCAACACTCACGCCAATTAGCCTAGCCCCAAAGTAAGCACTGTAAGACTTGTGTTATGGGATACTAGGGTAACGAATAGACTGCATATACTATACATATATAAGTATATTTATATAGAAATACATATTAGACATCCATGACTGGAGTACAAATGCTCGTATTCATCACACAAACAACTGCTCCCACCGGGATTCGATTCGGCGACACCATAAAACCCGATGTACAAACCACTCGGCCACGGAGGTCGTCGATACAATATAATTAAACTAAATGATTATCTTCTTCTAAAACTTAGTCAAAAAGATTATATTCTATTTTCAAAGGCCTGCAACACGATCACAATTTGTGATAAGCTTATGAGTTGTAGATGTAGAAGTATATTATAGACACCGAAAATTTCTGCGTGCACCGTATGTACAGTCATGAGTAGTCAATCTCCGTCAGGATAAGATTACAGCTCTTTATTACCCTACCATATAATACGAACATTCACACAAAATGGGAATATATTATCACGTTCAATAAGCTAGGTGTAGCTTTTAATACGATCCAGATTTCACATTAAAAATGCGGGAAGTTCAAATTTCATTCCAAATGAGGTTTTATTCGTTCGTCCCAGACATAACTGGGCGATTTGCCCAGTGACACGCCACCGGTCACCGGAACAGGTAATCCAGGCTTAAATCCTACTTTGTACAAGCCTCGGCCACGTGCTCGGCGTCAAAAGTGGATATTATACAACCACATTAAATCGGACTACACCGCTTAGTAACAATAGATTATAATGCGATTCAACTAAGAATAGGACCGACTGGGCGCCATATTGTGACATCATAGCTGTCAATTCAAACCAAACAGGTAGAGTAAGCAAAAAAGTTTTATTTAATAAAACTTATTTGCTAAGATTAAGTGAGAAAAGACATCAGATTTTTTAATAAAATTTATTTACTAAGATTGAAGAAAATAAACAACCGATTTTAAATAATATTTATTTATAATTTTTATTATTTTTAAAGCATGTAACTGCTTGATATTTAAATCTCTAGTTATATTTTCTTAATATTTATTTATTAAGACTGTGAGAGAAGCCATTTATCAGAATCTAGCTTTTCAATTCCACTCATCTCTGCATTACCGCGGAGTAGTTATGATTAATTATGGACTATTACTAGGTCACATACGACATTGTATCTTTTATATAAACGAAAGTTTTAAATCGAGTTTATGAACGCAACTTAAAATGACATTTGGTTCACGATTTAGGATATCAACCAATCATAGCCAAAGCTCAATAAATGAAAAAAAAATATCAAACAATATTAATTATCAATATTTGTTATTGTTTGTTTACAAATGTTTGCTTTTTATTGTAGAATTAGCTGAGTGTTAAAAAAGGGTTCCAAGATTTTTTTGCAAACCGTACTTTTCAAGCGACTTTTGATAGGTGGTGGTCATTGGCTTTCCTATTCTTATTTGAATCGCATTATACATTAAATTATAATAAAGATTAATTTTATATATATAATGAAATATTTTAATGTTTCAACTAGTCCGAAGAACAGAGTCCGATGTGCATTGTTGTTAGTTTTCAGTAGAGGTTCAAGAAGTTTTTTTTGACTTCTGTAATTCTTAAACTGTAATCCTTAACATTACGAAGTTTTGATATGTTTCTATAACGCCTCTGCCCAGTTAAACGCTGTATATTTTATATTACTAATCCTTTTATTATATGAGATAGTTGGTTCCATATCAACATAGGTATAACGTTTTATAGCGTAGGAGCGTGGGTCCGTAGTAAACATCATACTAAAGTTGTTTTACGGAAGCGTCTGAATTAAAAAACGTTCTAATTAAAATGTTTTTATTATTCTTGTAATTACTTATATTACAGCAACAGAGATGTATGTACGTGACTTACGCATATTATGACGCTTACAACATTGAATCGTTATATCTCATGAACGGTGGCTCGTAGGAAAAAAAATATTAATACCTTTCTTGAAGATAATTTATAATCCAAATGTTTTGTCTAAGGTAATATTACGATAAAACTTACCGTTTTGATGAAAATATCGAAAACCCCATTTTTTACTTTTGATACATGGGAAAAAAATACTCGAGTATTTTTTTCCCATGTACCGGAACGATGGATAATTAGACATGTTATTTTTAATAGGCATGATGACGGGGTAAAGTAAACGAAATTCTATTTAGTCCGTCAGTTAGATGATCAAAAAATAATGGACACGTATTTTTTCTTTGGGCAATCAACCAAAAAATGACAAAGATAAAACGCGTCAAAGTTTGGGAGTAGGGGCTCGTGACGTCACTTTTAAGTGAAAATTGTACCAAAACCTGACGTCATGCGACTTTTCAAATCAATATATCTCTGCAATGTTTATATTATGTTAAAAAAGAAAAAAAACGTGTCCAATACTTTTTGATAATCTGTTGACCGGACTATACAGAGTGTGACAAAAGTCCGAAATAAAACTTTAGGGTTTGGTTGTGTTCCTTGTATAGAATTACCTACGAAAGTTTGACGCCTTTCAGACCACTTTTATTTCCTAATTAAATTAATAAAAATACCGTTTTACACCTGCCTATGACAACCCTATAAATGCGTACGATTACTACTACCTAAACAGACCCCCCTCTCTCCCCCAGGCGCCCCTACGCCTCGCTCAGATACCTACAAATTTTTATTTCGGAATACATACCTACAAATTTTATTTCGGAATTCTGTAACACCTTGTATAGGCAGATCTAGTATTGAAGAGCGTGCCGAGTGTTCGATTAAGTTTATGATAAATAATTTTCATCGCTCGTTTCGGAACCGCATCGGCTGGTATTTGCGGTGAGCGGCCCGAGACGTTAACCAGCTTTGCGAGTTAAATCCGTGATTTGCAATGAGCTTATCCGATGTTGAGATTTGGCACGCGTCATAGTATCATTTATGACGTCACAGGTAAGCTTAATGGGTTTTTCTGAACGATTATAACGTTTATTTTTCAATCAATATATATAAAACTCAAAGGTGACAGACTGACATAGTGATCTATCAACGCACAGCCCAAACCACTAGACGGATCGGGCTGAAATTTGGCATGCAGGTAGATGTTATGACGTTGGCATCCGCTAAGAAAGGATTTTGATCAATTCTACCCCCAAGGGGAAAAATACCGAAGCGAAGCGAGGGCGGGCCACTTGTTTACCAATAAAATGTTTTTCGGTTTGTTTTTAACTTTCATGGTCCACCAACATTAAAGTAATTCAATTCAATTCAATTTATTTGCATTAAATAGGGTACAAATAATGGTTTAACATTTCATCTAAGTTATTCAATTACCTATATTAATTACCTATATAAATGTCAATAATTCTTATTATAATATTTTAATTATTCGATGTCGTCAATTTATCATGTCCATAATTATGTGAATGTCATAATTAGAATGGTCTTGTAAATAATCAAAACTAAATGTTATATTTAAACCAAGCATGTCTTTAACCCATGCATCAATACCATAATTCATGAATTCTAAATTATTTTTCAACACACTTGGTTAAAAAAAAAACGCATTTACGGAGGTTGAATACATTGTTCGAAAATTCAAAATTACGAGCCATATAACAGAGGTAATACAAGGCGCCGTGCATATACTTCACGTCTTTTTTTGAATTTCGGACGAATCTCTGTGCCTAAGTTTTCAATCTATACCTTTGTCTCACTTTAAAACTAAAAACAAGAAGAGATGGAAGATGTAGTTCTAATTTTTACCGCCCGCACGTGTTGCCATTGGTAAATGCGCGACATTTTCTTATTACAAAAAGTTTACTTCCTTACTTACTTAACAGAACCTTTACTTAAAAGGTTCTGTTTTCTCGCATACGTGTTGAAAAACGTTGTATGACATTCCTGCGGAATAGGGGTGATGACGGGGTACAGTAAACGAAATTCTATTTAGTCCGTCAGTTAGATGATCAAAAAATAATGGACACGTATTTTTTCTTTGGGCAATCAACCAAAAAATGACAAAGTTATAGCGCGTCAAAGTTTGGGAGTAGGGGCTCGTGACGTCACTTTTGAGTGAATTTTCACTTATAAGTGTACTCAAACGTGACGTCATGCGACTTTTCAAATCAATATATCTCTGCAATGTTTATATTATGTGAAAAAAGAAAAAATACGTGTCCAATAGTTTTTTATTTTCTATGTGATAAACAAAGAAAAAAAAATTAGTCATCATCCCTATTGGTACTTACAAATTCGTGACTATGGTAAACCTTCGACTTCGTCAACTCTTTTGTAATAACCAACTTACCACACTAATATCATAAATAACTAATATTTACGGGATTCATAATCATCATCATCAGCCTATTAATGTCCCCACTGCTGGGTCACATGAAAACCTACGGATGGAATAGCGAAATTGCAACCACGAACACGCGGGCCCATTGCGGATTGGTGGGTGCTAACGACTGCAGCTGGAACCAATGGCTTGACGTGCCTTCCGAAGCACATAGGAGCTCAAGATGGTCAATTTTTGGTCACCCATCCAATTACCGACCACTGCGAAAGTTGCTTAACTTCAACGATTGCAAGCGAACGCGCTAACCACTTGCGACATCGAGCTCCTCACAGAATTGCTACCATTTAACTTGATTTTAGTGTGTCTCCGATATTTTGACACTGTTGAAAGCGCCATGATCACGAGTAAGTACATATACACATACGGTACATGGTAGCAATCCAGTAATAACATAATCATTTTATGTTATTATGGGATTGCTATAATGATTTTGGAGTTCCTGTATCTATGCAGTAAAAAAAGCCTAATGTACGAGTATGTAGTGTACGTAATTGCAATGGCAATCATTTCCAAGTAGTAAAATTCATTGTGGCTATTCTTTATCTCACCGCCAGAAGCTAGTATTAAAAACATACCTTAATCACTTCTCCCGCTTAAATATAGCCATTTAGAATCCTCATTCATATGAATACAGTTATATTTCTATTAAAGAGCACATTTGAATATCCTTTATTCACTGTATAAAACTCTTATCGCTGATCTACCGCTTTCAACATAAGGTCTAGTTTCTGGAAGCTACCTTCGAGTAGAGGTGTGAGCACATTAATACGTTTATCGCGGCGACGAATGTCATCCATCTTGCTTTCTCTCAGGTGGGTGACAGCAAAACCTATTGAGAAATGTCCCCATACAGAGCACCCCTAGTAGAACCCGCATTTTTGAAGTTATACTTCTTTAGCCGCGTCATGAAAAAATTATGAGAGTGAAATTTTAAGATGCGCGCGCATCACTGTAACACAAAAGTAACATAATGAAGTTAGCCGCGGGCGCGTTATGAAAAAATGATGAGAGTGAAATTTTAAGATGCGCGCGCATCACTGTAACACAATAGTAACACCATGAAGTTGGCCGCGGGCGCGTTATGAATGTTAGTGTCTAATACTGGTGGATTATTAACCACTTAGTGGTTAGTAATCCACCATTATTAGACATCTGTTCGAAAGGTACTTTGAACGATCCACGGAGCTCCATAAGATGATCGCGTTGTCAAAAACAATGCTGGCACGCTCGTCACCTCTGATCACTGTTTTCATATTTATAATATTTATCCACATGTTTCTAGTTTCTATATAGACACAACGTGTTTTAGTTACTTACAAATGCTAATTACATATGGACTAATAACTTAAATTCAGTAGTGATTTTAATTGAATATTTTGAACATTTATTTAATTTTTCAAATTAAAACTGAACTAAATTGACTGTGTTAACTATCCTTTTCCAGTCCTTTTATTATTTTATTGTAATTATTAATTATTTGCATGCAATTAAAAAATATTTTTAATGATGCTAAAGAAGTATAACTTCTCACGCGCGTACATAAGTTACACGCATCCATTATATGTTAAAAGTATGGCATACAAGCATATAACCCGCCTGATGGTAAGCGGCCAAAATAACCTAAATACGCTTGCGTTAATAAATCTACCACTCACACCGTTGCCTGCTCTGACCAAATTCCCTATAGGGGTAAGAGTTTTAAGAATAACAATGCGCTATAACGATGCCAGTTTGTAATAGGATTAACCCTAACAGTGAGGATATTAATCTCTTCTGTTGGGACCCAAAGTTATGCAATCAAATATGGAGAAACGGCGAATAGATCAGTGACTGGCAGGAATCCATTTTAATACCTCTGCACAAGAAAGGTTCAACCAAGTCCTGTGCCAACTACAGGACCGTAGCGCTCATATCCCATGCAAGCAAGATCCTACTGTACGTAATAAATGAACGCCTCAAAGCATTCTTGCAGTGGCAGATTCCAGTAGAGCAAGCGGGATTTGTTAAGGGACGGGGTACAAGAGAACAGATCGTGAATGTTAGGCAAATAATAGAGAAATGCCGCGAGTTCAATATTCCGGTACTGATGTGCTTCGTTGACTACTCAAAAGCGTTTGACTGTGTCAGGTGGGAATGCTTATGGAACATTCTAACAGAAATGGGAGTACCAAAGCACCTCGTTATTCTCATCGCAAACCTTTATCGGGATGGAAGCACAGTAGATAAGGTGAACAATGTTCTGTCAAAACCATTTAAGCCGATCACATATGGGTATCACACGCATATGTGATACTACTGCCTTTTCTTAGCACAAGCGGGTGCCCCCACAGAACACAGAAAGAGTTTAGAAGGGTCTTCAGAGACCTTTTGTACGGCAACCGATGTCGCCGGCTCTCCCGCACTACACTTACACCTAATAGATATTAGACAATCAAACGCCGTGACATCAAACAATCGAACCAATCGGCGCTCACAGCCGAGCGCAACAAAGCAACCGTTACCAAGTTTTGGTCAAGTTATGAGCATTTGCTCTCAACTAACTGTGGCGCGCCTGCCCCGCCCACAAGGCCCTTCTAACATCTTTCTGTGTTCTGTGGGTGCCCCTGTGTGCGGCCTGTAGTGGAGTGCTCTGTGTGTCGCCACAAAGCGTCTACTTTTCTGCCGGCATACAAGGATAATCGGAATACTCAGAGCAGCTTATGTGCTTGTGTTGATAGATTCTGCGTATTCGGATGGAGATATCCCTTCGAAGAAATGGTGAAGTACAAAAAGTGCTATAGCTGTAGGTAAATTGTACGCTAGACATAGAAAAGATAGAAGTAGTGGTCACAAAATAAATTAATCTTCTCAGAATCAACGGTAGGAAACTCTTTGTATCATATAGATTGGGAATATGATTATTAATACCGGAAATGTTGAGAATAATCCCGTGAGCTTCCATTTAGTATATTACTGGGAATATTAATTACTAGCAAACCAGTGAACCAAATGCTCACCAAAAAAAAAATGTATTTAATTAATTGAGAACTTCGGAGATTTTGTGTGGTTTCGTTTGAAATAGAAATCACGTGATTTCTCGAAAACCGGAAGTGCTACGTTACTCACATCCGGTTTGTAGTCTTATCAGACTATTCTTAACTTATAACTTAAACATTCTCTATATCTATCTCTTACGGTTTGGCCGCTGAAACAGCACCACGGACGGACGGACGGACTTGTCTAATAGATAAGAGATTCTAAGCGGTACCAACATCAGGTAATCAGTTACTTTTATGTCACTCTTTAATATAAAATGTAAATTAATGTGAAAAAATTATCAAACAACCAGTATTATCCGCCTGGTAGGAAGCGGATATCTAATTTAAACTAATACTAGCTTTTGTCCACAACTTCGTCCGCGTGGGTCAAGTTGCTGGAAGGAAAGAAAATATGAACTTAGTGGTTTTATATTTGATAACATAAATAGCGTGTCTAAATTGGGGGTAATTTTAAATTACAAAATCGGGCCTAACCCAGCGCAATACAATGAGTGCCTTTGAAGATCCAGTCATATTGTAAAAATATACATACAAAACTCACTTCCTTTATTAAATTATAACACGATCACACAAAAACAATCATGCGCACACAAAGACTTATTAAATATACACATACGCTCAAGCTCAAACATACATGCGTACATACATTTAAAGAGTACCCTGCGCAAGCATTACCTATCGTTGTGTCCATAAAGAGAGGGAAAGCCTTAAGTGGTAGGTTAGTTAAAGCCGGGTTGTTTATTAAGTGTTAAATTACAAAAATCAAAAACGGTATAAATAACTAGATATTTGTGTGTTAATAGATTACTGATACAATCTGCAAGTTTTGGTGTAAGTCATCATTCTTATCATAGTATGCCTGTACTAGTTATGTACCTAACTTATGTATAATTATGTGTGCGCGTGGGTGTGTAAATGTTTTTAAGAGGTAAACTATGTAAGAAAGTTTTATAGTATATTTTGGATTGTTATTGTTTTAAAAAAAAAGTGAAAGTATCTTACTGTGTGTGCGTGCGTGTGTATGTAAGTTATGTGTGCCTGTGTGTATGTGCATGTGTTATTGTTTTTTATTTTTTTGTTGAACAAGATAGGTTTTTATACATATAAAATATTATAACGTGAGCTGCTGCCGACAAACTGTTACACAGTTTGGCAGATGTATACATAGTGTTTACATGTGTAATAATGTGGAAAATAAATTAAAAAAAAAACACACGTATTCATGCATAGGCAAACTTATATCTAAGTTCTAAATAGAATAAAAAAAAAATTGTTTAAATTTGTGAAATTTACATAAAATATGGATGTGTAATGGAGGAGCGGAGTCGCCTGGCACAAGCATTGATTTGCTTAAAAGGGGACTCCTGCCACTAACTATTGTAAACCAAATCATTAATGAATAAATTATTAAAAAAAAAACATAAATCTTGACGTGGCTCGTATCACCATATCGGTTTCAGAGCAGAACAGAGAAACTTACAAAAGTATTATGAAAAAAAAACCGGTCAAGTGTATTTCGTGCCACGCGCAGTGTAGGGTTCCGTAGTTGGCTGTAGTTGCCAAAATATATTTGAGCAGGAGTTTTTGTTTTCTAAATCGAAAATTAGAAAAACCAATTAATATCAATATCATCACTATGTATCTTAACTAAAATACCTTAATCAAAGTCAAACTGCGTGTCAAACTCAAAATCAATTCGATTTTTTAAAATATCCATGATAACCACCGATTTTACCACCTATAATGCGATTCAACTAAGAATGGGGAAGCCAATGACCTCCATCTGTCAAATGTCTCTTGTAAAGTACAGTTTGCAAAAAAAACGTAGAACACTTTTTTAGCACTCAGCTAATACTAGAATAAAAATCAAACATTTTTAAACAAACAATAACAAATAATATTAATTAATGTTGAATGATATTTTTTTTTATTTTTTTAGCTTTGGCTATGATTGGTTGATAACCTAAATCGTCAAACAAATGACACTTTATGTTACGTTCAGAAACTCGATTTAAAACTTTCGTTTACTTAAAGGATGCATGATCATATGTGACCTGCATGATTATTCATAACTACTCCGGCGGTAATGCAGAGATAAGCGGAATTGAAGAGCTAGATTCTGATTAATGTTTTTTCTCACAGTCTTAATAAAGAAATATTATTAAAAATCGGTTGTTTTTTCTCTCAATCTTAGTATATTAATTTTATTAAAAAATCTGATGTTTTTCTCACTTAGTCTAAGTAAATAAGTTTTATAAAATAGATTTTTTTTACTCACTCTACCTTTATGGTTTGAATTGACAGCTATGACGTCAAAATATGGCGCCCAGTCGGTCCTATTGTTAGTTGAATCGCATTATAATACGTTCAAGTTAATGTTAATTTAATAGATATTTTTTATGAAGGACATTTTATTGTAAATTGCGGTACCCTATCAGGGTTAATGTGTCAGTATCTGCAACTTTATGTAACATGTGTAATATCCACATGAGTGCAATAAATAAATTTGAAATCACCGTACCGTTCCGTGGCTCTTTGATTATGAGTTCTAACTATTCAGCTTTTTATAGCGTTTTTAAATAAGAACTTGGTTGAAAATATTAATGTCTACCCAATCAGTCAAAACACATTTTGACCGTGTCTACATAATACAATAGGCATAATATTCATCATTCTTCGTGTCAGAATAAAAACATTTTCCTCGCACAAAACAGTGCACTTCATTGTCCCGCTCCCGGAGGCATAAATCTTGCTATTATGTGACATAATCTATGAGTTTACGACTGTGATTTCGGTCCCTCTTTCTGTATACGTCATCCGTGTACATACATTCTACAAATAACAGTTGCTGGAGCTGTATAATTTTTATTTAATATTCATAATCATAATCATTTATTTCGTAATAAATTACACGTCAGTAATAAACAGAACAGAAATACATAAAATACTAAGTAATCATTCAATTAAGTCAAAATGTCAAAATACAATTCACATGTCGATTTCAAATTATATAAAAGTACATTACGGAGTCAAGACAATTAAAATACAATATTTTTACTTAGAAAAAAAACAAAATGTCAAATACAAATATGTCAAACTACAAATTTATGTCAAATAGCAATAATAAAACAAAAAAAAAATGAATTAATAAATTAATAGTCATTCAATATTATAAAAAAATAATTAATAAGTCCAATTATTGCAAGGATCTATCATTTAAAAATTCATCGGCACTATAAAAGGTTCTGTCGATGAGCCATAATTTTAATTTATGTTTAAAATTATTAAGCGACTTGGCGTCAGTGACCAACTTAGGTAACAAGTTATATACCGTGTATTCTTTACAACAATGTCGGTTACTATAGGTAACCCTCTTGACTGAGTCCTCGCCTGCGGGGTCTTCGTTTAATTTCTCCCCCCACTCTCTTTACCCCGCAGATGAGATCTCAGTTAAGCGGTCTACCTATAAAGTAACCAATATCGCTTCTAGGACTGCACAGCTAAAGTGGCAGTGGGCGGGACACATAGCCAGGAAAACCGGTGGCCGTTGAGGTTTTTTTTTGAGTATGTACCTATGCTGTTGGTCGCAGATGACCTTTGCAATGTCACCGGGTTTTGGGGCGGCGAGATCCTAAAGGGACCTCAAGCCGAGAATTGGCGAGTGCCTCTAGAGGTATTCCAAGCGGATGGCAGCTCCCCACGGGGGGACTCTCCTCTCTTAGTCTGGAGCCTCCAGACCACTCGAACCTGAGGGGGTCGGCTCAACTAGAGGGCGTATCTGAGACTCGGAAGTCGGCTCTAGTTAGCCGTCGTCGTGGGGGGCCGTTGGGGCAGTAAGGTTCTCGAATGGTGACCACTCACCGGACGACGCTCGGTGGGAAGGCCCCCCACCAGGTGGACCGACGTTTTGGCAAAGATCGCGGTAAGCCGATGTATGCGCGTGGCACAGGACCGATCGATGTGGAGATCCTTAGGGGAGGCCTGTACTCAGCAGTGGGCGTCGTACGAAGTAGAACGCACAGCAATGAGAAAATGCTAGTTGTGTTCGGGATCATTCATAAACTCTAATTACGCATTTGATGAGATACGGACAACTTGAGGAATCGTGGCCTACTACAGATTATATTAGATTATGAGGTTATAATTATTATACTTAATCGTATGAGATGTACACTTTATATATTCTGAATAGATTCAGTGTTTACCTCTATGTAAAATGCAATTAATAATAAAAATTATAAATGCTTATATTCATATTGATTTACGAGTGTTGGCAGTTGGCACCTATGAAACCTATCTGTTGTAATAAAAGATTTCTTTTCAAATGAAATGATCAAAGTCTTTCCATTTACCTGTTTCTATATTTTATTATCGGTAATTAGGTATGTACCTACCTGGTTTGGTTATCATTATGATTTTCATAAAAATAAACAGATATTATATGGTATGGGAGTATAAACTATCTTTGCATAATTTCAGAAATATCTTTTTATAAATATAATACGAATACTAGTGATAAGTATTATTAACTAAGGTACTTCTTTCTACTCTTATGTTCATAAATACCTATGGTCGCCTATGTTGCATTTATTAAGGTAAACAATCTCGGCACAACTCTGTAACAAAATCACCCATTTTAAAATAAAATTATAACGAAGCCAATAAACTTTTAAAATAAATCGTTATTATAGACTGAAACTTATTGAATCCATATATCAGTTGATTTTTAATGCTGTATTTTCAATAAAAAGGAGTGCCAAGATTTTTTACCAAATAGGACAAGTTAGGATGAACGTTATTTTTTTAGACAGATTTTCCGTTTACTATGTTTAATTGCTAATAAGTTAAAAAAAAATAGGAAAATAATAGTGAAAGACATTCTTTTGGGCATGCTAGGGCCGATTTCGTCGATGTCCTTTCAAATTAGTAAAATACAAGTGAAAATTTATCTATTTGTCAAAATTTGAAACTTTATTTTACTTTCTATTTGAAAAAAAACGCGTTGTTACATCAATAGCTTTTCTCTCGCGTGAGATATCGTTGCAACCCACAGAACACAGAAGGAGGTTAGAAGGACCTTGTGGACGGGACAGGCGCGCCAGAATTATGTGTGAGCAAATACTCAAAACTTGACTAAAACTTGGTTCTGGTTGCACCGTTGCTCTCGGGTGTGAGTGCTGATTGGTTCGATTATTTATTGACGCGTCGTTTGATTGTCTATTATCTATTAAGTGCAAGTGTAGGGACAAGCCTTCGACATTGGTTCCTATACAAACGGTTTAGATCACCCTTCTAACCTCTTTCTATGTTCTGTCACGGTAATATTATCGATACAGTATTGTGACTCCGCCCTGTCCTTGAAAATAAATGCCTACACCGAGCGCTGCGTTAGCACGCGGTAGGGCCGCCAGCCTACAGTATTTTATGTAGTTTTGTTTTTAACGCGAGTGTAGGTAGATTACTCGTTTGTCTCTTTTTTCATCCTAACCACTTATTTATATATTATTCCAGATATTTTGCCCGATAGAAAAACCGAAATACCTAATATCAGAAACAAATAACGTACTAGTAGATAGGTATATAAAAATATTCAATAAAGTTAAGACACCTTTCCAATATTTCAGGTACTTTAAAAAATGATATCTCTGGGTGTGTTATTGAAGAGTTCAAGCAACCAAAAACAGCAATTGTGCTGTTGTACAATATTGATCGTCGTTTGTTCTTTTCCATACTAAATTATGTAGGTATCCACTTAATTAAATCAAATATTTACAATACAAAACGCACGTTTAAGCACGGCTAACTGCATAAAAAACAATTCAGACCGTTCGGTCGTCGTTGCGGCGCGGCGACGCATTCGCGACTGGGTGCACGCCGAGAGCACATCGAACTCGAGTGGCGTAGGTATGACTCGCTTTCCGACCGTTTGTATGAAGATAGAATACTGTATGATATTATTACCGTGGTTCTGTGTTGTTCTGTTGACGACCTCCTTGGTCGAGTGGTTTGTACGCCGGGTTTCATGGTGTCGCCGACTCGAGAGTGTTCGAGTCCCGGTGGGGGCAGATGTTTGTGTGATGAATACGAGCATTTGTACTCCAGTCAGTCATGGATGTTTCATATGTATTTCTATATATATATATATATATATATGTACTGTATTTGTATTTTATCCGTTACCCTAGCATCCCGTAACACAAGCCTTAGAGTGCTTACTTTGGGGCTAGGCTGATTGGTGTAAGTGTTGGAAATATTTATTTATTTAATTCACAATCCATCGGAGGTAACTTGAAAAACAAAAAAGCATTTCCGAGTGCATTTCTATCTACATTATAACAAAATAATACTGTATACTGTGTTGCAACCCCTTTCTTAGACAGAAAAAAGGATACTCGCAGTCTGTACCGACGTACGTATGCCAAGTCACCGTCCATAAATACATTATACATCTCTGCTAAAACCGCAGGATTGGCTACAGAGTGGATAGCTGCGCCTGGGTACGACTGGAGAGCCAATCATGACAGAGACATCTTCATTTTTACTTCTGCGCAATAACGGTCAGCGTTGGACTTTAGTGCCGTGACTTATAGCACGTTTCGCACTTCTAGCAATCAACACCGAGTAGCTAACTTAATGATTTAGGGTGTGTTCCGTAATATAAACCAGTATACTGGCCAGTGCTAATGACGCTAAGAATCGACGCCATGCTGTTGATTCGTTCCAATTACACTGATCATCGCGGTGACGTCATAATCTGGCGCTATATTCAAGCAGTCTCTTGTTTGTGTGCAACGTTCATGCTCCAAAAATTATAATAAAGTGTGTAAATCCTGTTATTTCCTGCATCTATCAAAACTAATTTTTCTGTTTATTGGGATTCCATTATCTCTTATCTATTAGACAAGTCCGTCCGTCTGTCTGTGGTGCTGTTTCAGCGGCCAAACCATCAGAGATAGATAAAGAGAATATTTAAGTTATAAGTTAAGAATAGTCTGATAAGACTACAAACCGGATTTGAGTAACGTAGCACTTCCGGCTTTCGAGAATTCAGGTTTTGGTGAACATTTGGTTCACTGGTTTGCTAGTTATCAATTTAATACAAAAAAGACCTTCACTAACTGCAGAGCGTATACACCCAGCTATTATACGTCACAGTATTCTCACCAGCATAATATGGCGGCACACCGGTGCAATATGGCGTCGAAATCTTGACGTCATTACCGCTGGCCAGCGTACTGGCTTAAGTTTCGGAACACACCCTTAGTTTATAAGAGTTAAGTTTTTAAAGTGAAACTTTTATTACATCACTACATTTTTTTTTTCGTTTGTCTTTAGCATGTCACTTTACTTTTTCTATTGTTATTATAAAAATCAGACTTAATTAACAAGCTTGGGTAGTAAAAAGCTCGCCTCCTACGAGGGCGGGCGTGGGTTCGAATTGCAGCCGAGGAAGGACTTTTTTTTTATTGATAATTTAAAAAGTTTCACTTGCTTCGAGAAGCTCGATGGCGCGGGTGGTTAGCGCGTTCGGCTGCGATTGTTGAAGTTAAGCAACTTTCGCAGTGGTCGGTCATTGGATGGGTGACCAAAACTCTTATATTTTGAGTTCCTCAGTGCTTTGGAAGGCACGTTAAGCCGTTGGTCCCGGATGCATCTGCAGTCGTTAGCACCCGCCAATCAGCACTGGACCCGCGTGGTGGAACAGTGGCCCAATCTCCCTACTCCATCCATAGAGAAGTCAGTGGGGACATTAATAGGCTGATGATGATGATGACTTACATTGTGGTTTCATTAAACCATACAATTAAAAATACAAGGTAATTGTGCAACTAAGTATTGTACTCACTATAATTTAAAAGAAAAAGTTTAAAAAATTGTTCTCTTAGACATCCTTGAAATAATACCAAACTTGCAAATCAGCTGAGGAATCCGCCTAATCAATTGTAGCTCTTATTAATTCTACATACGATATTATCGATCGTGTACAACTAACAAACCTTAAGGGTGCCCAAGTTGTTAACGAAACCCTAATTAAATACATATTCTCAAAGGTTGGGTAGGCCACTTAAGGTCCATTTACATAATGTACATAGTACTATCTAACATACTGATTTCTGACTCTCTTGCCCGAAAATTCAATCAAAAATGACAAAACAGACAAGTTTTCTCTTTAAATAATGTTTAATTGCACTCAGGGCCTTCTAATAACAAAGAAACTTTAATAATATGGATCAAAGATCTTTGAAAATTTACCCTTATTTTCAATGCAATAGATCAGCTTATAGATAAAATTGGAATAGTAGTTTGAATTTCGAAAATATTTTTAAAATCGTTAATATAATAGAAACTTATAATTTTTATTTTTTTGAGCATGTAACTGCTTGATTTTTAAATCTAAAGAGAGAAGAAATATAACTAGAAAAAATTCTGCCGCCTGGTCCGCGTGGATTTTTTTCTAGTTATATTTTCTTTAGATTTATAACAGAAACTTTTAATTTCTTGACATTAACAAAAACTTTGATAGACTATAAAGGAAATCCTAAATCTATGGTCAAAACTCCAATTTATAACTTTAACATTATGTCATGGCCAAATCTGCAACGTCAACTATGATTGTTTTAAAACAAATATTTTCCAGAGATACGTACGATTGAACGAAGATCTACCGTATTGTTTCGCTATGGTTGTAAGTAAATAAGCTTATGGTCTGGCATCAAATTGGCTGATAGTACATTCCGAGTCACGCACGATATTCAATTGCTCTTGCACTAAGAAAGGTTACCCTTTGCTAATTGGCAAGATGATGTTTATCTTAAATTGTATGCAAATTTAGCTTTGTATGTGTCTAGTCATTATTATTCATTACAAACTAATCAAATAATTATACCTCACCTACATTTAAAAGAGTAACTACAATGGTTTTTAGAAATTAATACAAAATAATCTTATAAACCAATATAAAAATATAATTATATTTAAAGAAAATATAAGTAGAAAAAAATCCGAAGGGTGCGGGTTCGAGTCTGCCTGGTCCACGTGTAATTTTTTCTAGTTATATTTTCTATAGATTTAAACATCAATCAGTTCCATGCTTTAAAATGGAAAAATTATAACTTCAATTATATTTGTTTTTTTTGAGGAACCCAAGAAACAATTTACGTTAAGTAGGTTTAAAAAAAGGTTTTTCGAGATAAAAAGTATTCTATGTCGTAAACTAAGTAATAAACCATATGTGTGCCAAGTTTCATCCGAATCCGTCCGGTCGTTTTTGCGTGATTGAGTAACGAACATAGCATATAAACTTATGGTAGCCATACACACTACGAGGAATCGTTACGATCAGACTGTACAGTTCGAACGGAACAGTTTATCGTATGTGGCGTACGTATAGGAAACTGTGCAGTTTTATAACATACACGCTACGATTTATCGGTACCGTTCGGACGGTACAGTCTAATCGTAACGATTTCTCGTAGTGTGTATGGCTACCATTACAAACTTTCGCATTTTTAATATTAGTGGAGTCATCAACAAAATTTAAATGCTAAGGCTACTTGTTATATAGATATCTCGAAGAGCTCGATGGCGCAAGTGGTTAGCGCGTTCGGCTGCGATCGTTGAAGCTAAGCAACTTTCGCAGTGGTCGGTCATTGGTTGGGTGAGCAAAAATTTACTATCTCAAGCTCCTCCGTGCTTCAGAAGGCACGTTAAGCCGTTGGTCCCGGCTGCATCTGCAGTCGTCAGCACCCACCCATCCGCACTGGGCCCGCAATGGCCCAATCTCCCTTTTCCATCCATAGGCAAGGCCTGTGTCCCAGCAGTGGGGACATTAATAGGCTGCTGATGATGATATAGGTATACGGGTGATATTCCATTTGGTAGCGTCAGGATTACGAGTTGAGTGTCACATTTACTCATTCTCATTTGAAGACGGTACACATCAAGACATCATACGGACGCGAACATAATTATCGAGAATGAGATGCTCATTTACTTAAAGCACATCGCACGTTTGACGAATTAAGCTGCGACTAAAACGCGCCAAAACGCGATTGCGACTGTCCCTCAATCAATCAAATCATTTATTCGTTGTCATCGGTAACAATAAGTTGTTAAATTTTATGTAAATGGGCCTCCATGACATGCTCAACAGCATACGAAAATTTGTTATCATAACATTTTAAATTCAATAAAATCATAATCATAGAAGAATCAATACATTAATCTATAAATCAATAAAAAAAAATCGATATATCAGTATCCGTTAAAAATTCATTAACTTGACTGACGAAATTTTTAGAATGACGAAAATTTAAAATTTCGTCAGTATTTTTTTAAACGTATTTATATTATAATATTTAATGCTGCCAAGTAACTTATTATATACTTTAGGAGCCATTTCTACAACACTTTTCTTCATTAGAGCTGTTCTACACATATTTGTACAAACTTGATCCCTGGCTGGTCTGTCTGTATTTCTTATTTTTTTCTTCTCAGCGATGGTTAGAATCTGTCATGTACATTTTTCAACCAACCGCCGATGTATTCGCCGACTTTATTCAGAACATCTCTGTTTAAATGCGACAAACGTGATTGCGACTCGACAGATACGTGACTGCGACTCGACGATTACGTGACAGTGACTCGACGAATACGTGACAGTGACTCGACGAATACGTGACAGTGACTCGACAGATACGTGACTGTGACTCGACGAATACGTGACAGTGACTCGACAGATACGCGACTGCGACTCGACGGATAAGTGATTGCGACTCGACAGATAAGTAAAGCGACGCGATGGCAAGAGAAATTGGGCAAAGCGGACTTCCCGCTCGAACTGTAGCGCCCGTCTGGGGAAGTAACCTCCACCTTATAGAAGACTATCGGTCGAGCGCGACTTTGTCCGCATTAACTTTAGTTGTTCCCACAGAAGCCTGTCATTTATCCGAGATGAAATGTATATATGTCTATAATATGTCTCAATCCAGTCGCTGTAGCATAAGCACCACAATTTACATTATATCACGTTTTTTATCGCGTCTAACTGTCAAACTCCATAGTAATTTGACATTTGAACGCGATAAAAACGAGCTATATATCATATCGCGCTGCTCATCCTGGAGGGGGGAGGTGTCATAAACTAAATTGTATCCATCTAAATTTGTTTAGAAGTTTTTGCATGATTGAGTTACAAACGCACAAGCTTTCACATTGGTTAGTATGGTACGGGTAATATTTTTGGTATCGCCAGCATCTATTGGCTATGTTGGACGCACATCATCAGGCGGGCCATAAAAAAAAATAACAAAATACGTTCATCGTAATCTCCTCAGCACTGCTGATTATTTCCTTTGTATTTTTGGGTATGTTATAATTGCTGTTCAGCACAGGGTGACCTTTAAAAATGACCGGGTCGAGACAAATGGAGCTCCTTAGGGAGCTTAATCCGGATCAGCCCTCAGCTGTACTAACCATGCTTAGCTGTGTATAGGAGTAACTAGTAAGTAATTAGTAATAAAGGTCACATTTATCGATGTTGCTTCAAAGACTGCCTGTTGGAAACTGCTTGGGGACCATACGCTTTAATTTGTATTTTATAATTTTTTTAAATAACTTTTAATTTTGATAGCTTTCATTGATGTGAACTTTATAAACTGTCAGTGTCTGCAATATCACGAAAGATTGTGTATTTAAGTATGATATCAGCTTTTACTCTAAATACGTGTTTCCATCATCAGTCCACGCTTGTTAGTTATCACTTCCGTACTATTATAATTTAAGTAAACAAAAATACCTAATGGAAATTCCAATCGCATTTGAGGGCAACTACAAACTACGTACAAGATTGGTTTTCTAAAATGTTGTTTGAAAAATCAATAAATTATTGAACCCTATGTAATTCGGTGAAAGTAGTTTGATTAATCGGGTCAAAGCACTAATAAACAAGCCTAACAATTATACTTATTTATCTAAATCAAGTCCTTCGCTTGATCCTACAATCGGCTGTTGGCATTAGGAAGACACAATCTTGACTTTAAGTAACATTGTATGTTTGAAACCTTTAGATGTCTGCTATGTGCACTTTTTGAAGATTTCGTAACACTTCTATCTTAATGATGATACTAACCGATTTTCGAATACAAAGACTGCTATGCTAATAGGATTACTATTTAAATATTTGAAAAGTCCTGATAAAAAGAGGTTACTTAAAAATATGCTGTGTGCATCAGCCGGAATATTTTCTTTTTATTTTAAATTAGGAATTTGTACAGTGTTTGTACATACAAATTCCTAAAAAATGGGATAAATAATAAGCTTTCCCAGAAAAATAATAAATATTAGTTTCTTTACCTTATTTATTAGTACAATAAAGAATAATATGGCGATTTTGCCGGTGTCTTTATTAAGTCTGTGTTAATATTATTAAAAAAAATCTATCCAAATCCGTAGTAAGTTTTAAAAAATGTAATGTATAAAAAACGTAAGAATACCAAAGCATACTCAAAAAGTCTAAACAAACTATAGTATCTCAAAAAATATTATGATGTAATATTTTTTATTTATATATTAGGTAAACGAGTACTTTGAAAGATTTTGTTGAGTATTGTGCTGTTATTTTCTTTTTTCTTTTTTTTTTCTAAATGGCTTCGCACGGCTTGTGCATTTAGCCAATGGCAAGTGTTAAATGTAGGAATACAAATACTATAGCACTCGTGGTCGTGGTGGTGGTAGTAATAAGTCAAGTCAAATAAGTGGCAGTCAAGTCAATCCCCCTTTCCCCATGTTTCAGTAAAAGTGTGGGGATTTACTGGAATCTCCCCGTGGACTTCTTGAGGGAACGTCAAAAGACACTTTACGCTATTTTGTTTCACTTGCCAACACTTGCATGTTTCCGAACACTTAGTGGTTAATAATCCACCATTATTAGACACTAACATCCGCCACAACACAATTTTTAACAAGAAAAACAAAACTGCTAAATCACTTTACTAAATCACGCTTCCCGATCCCGCCAAAAAGTCTGTGCTGTTATTGTATTTTGGAACTGTTGACACTTGACACTAGTTGACACATAACTGACAGTGACGTTAAGTCTTCTAGGCTTGATAAACACCAAACTGACGTTGACAACATGTTCGCTATTGTAGATTTTGAATGGCATAATTAATGTTAAAAAAAATCTGTACCTCAAAATAAAGCAAAATATGGTAATTTTAATGGTCGTAGTCGACTATGTTCTTGATTTCTTTTATTTGTACGTTATGTACAAGGCCTAGCCAGAGTCTTATACAAATATGAAACATCTCCTCTTAACTGCTATGTTAAAGTTTTAGTTTTTGACATAGCAGATATTAGTATGACTTCTTCTTAGTCGCTATCTTCATTGCTGAAGGTCGTGTCTAACTCGAAATGTTGACCACCCGATGTACTATGCCTCTCCACGCATTCCTGTCCTCGGCAGTCTTTATAGCCTTGGTTATTGATAGGCCAGTGAGCGACTTTACTAGATCTGACCAGTGGGTAGGCGACGACCTGGCTAACCACCATTAGCTTCTCTAGACTGTCAGGGTTTCTGCAAGCGATGTGTCCGAAATACTTAAGTATGCGCTGGTAACAGATAGTGGACAGCCTTGTGGTGATGCCGAGCTCATCAAGTATGGACAGGTTTGTCCGCCGTGCAGTCCATGGAATCCTTAGCATCCGCCTCCAACACCACATCTCAAAAGCGTCGATCATTGCCCTTTCGCTCTGTCTTATCGTCCAGGATTCAGCGCCATAAAAGAAGATCAAGAAGACCAACGTGCGCACCAGCCTCACTTTGGTTTTGCGGGATATGTTTCGGTCTTTCCATATCCGAGTGAGTTTAGTCATCGCTGCTTTGGACATTTGGATTCTTCTAGATATCTCTCCCTCGCTGCCACCCACGCTGCTGAGAAGAGAGCCCAGGTATACGAAATGGTCAACAAATTCCAGGTCTCGGAGTTCATTGGAGCAAATTAGTGTACCAGGTCTGTCTACCACCAACACCTTGGTCTTCGCCTTGTTAATGGTGAGGCCAACCAATTCACTCTCTCTTTCCACTCTAGGAATGAGTTCAGCCATTTCTTGCTCGGACGTTGCGAACAGTGTGGTGTCATCTGCATATTGCAGGTTACTAATTTTTCTGCCACCAATGGACACTCCACCCTCCCAACCATCCAAAGCTTGTCTCATAATATATTCCCCATAGATGTTGAAGAGGATCGGCGACAGTATACACCCCTGTCTAACACCTTTCTGCGGCTTAAAGGGTTTTGACAGAACATTGTTCACCTTCACTACTGTGCTTCCATCCCGATAAAGGTTTGCGATGAGAATAACGAGGTGCTTTGGTACTCCCATTTCTGTTAGAATTTCCATAGGCATTCCCACTTGACACAGTCAAACGCTTTTGAGTAGTCAACGAAGCACATCAGTACCGGAATATTGAACTCGCGGCATTTCTCTATTATTTGCCTAACATTCATGATCTGTTCTCTTGTACCCCATCCCTTAACAAATCCCGCTTGATCTACTGGAATCTGCCACTGCAAGAATGCTTTTATGAAAAATGCTTTTAGACTGCAATTAGTATGACAACGACCACTTAAAATTTTCATTTTTGGTTGGTGGAATATCTTTCATAGCTAGCGACGAATTATATAGCGGCAAAACAAACGAAGAGCATACTGCCTCTTAACTACAAAGTTTTACAAGGGTCACCCACCGTAATTTTACGAGAAACACTCTCATTTAAACTGACCATACACACTTCAAATAATAGTTGTGGCGTAAACGTGCGAGCGGCCTGCGGCGCGCGGCGTGTTTGCGTGGCGTCCTCGTTGATTCGAGCGTAAAACTTATGCAAACTCGTCTGCGCCCGTGGGAGGGAACTTTTAACGATATACCTCGCACATATACAACTAAAACTTGTTCATTTCGCGTTCGAATACTTACCTGCTGTGCGAAGATGCTGAGAGAAGCTAATCACGCAACTCGAGTCTATGGAAAGTTTACAGCCGGAGGATTTGGCGCTCGGGAGTGTCCCTCTACTTTGCGTAATAATTTCTACTTTCTAGAGCTCCATCTAAGTAATAAAAGGAAACTCTTTCGAAGTTTGTGTGATATTAAAATCGACTTTGGACAATGATTCTGCTTAAACCAATCCGTACTTCCATACTACATATCTATACTAATATCAATTATAAATAAATATTTCCCACACTTACACCAATAAGCCTAGCCCCAAAGTAAGGCTTATATTATGGGATACCAGGGTAACGGATAGAATACATACACTGTCACATATATAAAGTATATTTTATCTAGAATTATATAAACATCCATGACTATGATACAAATGCTCGTATTCATCATGCTGACATTTGCCTCCACCGGGACTCGAACCCGACGCCATGAAACCCGGCCTATATACCACTCGGCCACGGAGGTCATCATAATAATATATTATAAATGCAAAAGTGTGTATAGTTTTTTTTTAACTATGCAATAGCCGAAGTTTACTCAAACAAGGTTCGCCTTGTTAAATGCACTGCAGGGTTCCCACTAACGAGAAAAAAGTCCTCAAGAACCAGATAGCGTAGCACGAATCAATTAAAAACTTCTGTTTACTTAGAAATCTGTTCTGATATTATAGGAGTTCTTTTTCTTAGAATAATTCTCTCAGCTTCAACTTCTTAAGAGCTTTTACAATGATCTATCAGTAGTTATTGAAAATTTATCTTTTATTTAGAATTATTTGAACAACTCTCTGCTTAGTTGGATAATAATGCTCTGCTCCAGCGACGTTATCAAAAACATGAAAATGTTAACAATGCCTATTAAGTATGCAATCAGAGCCGGCGGTTTGTACGTGTACAGTTAGATGCTTTAATTTGGGAACCATTTCATTGAAATGTGTTTTAAACATTCGCATTGCAATAAGGTCGAAATCTCCAGACAAATATGGCGTTGTAACGTAAAATTAAAATGTGTTTTTGAATTTATTGACATTTCTGAATATCAACCACCTTTCTAAGCGTATAATTTCGTTTTTAATGTTTTCATTATGATGGTTATGTCATTGTCGTACAAGGAAATCATATTGACAATCTGAGAAAATGTAATCAAATTCAATATCTTTTATGAAATCATTTTCACGAATAAATTTTAACTATTTTTATTTTATATTTTTTTATATATGTGATACCAATTAACATTATAAAAAAAAGAGTGGGCAAGTTGAATAGGAAGTTGATTAATTGAGAATTTCTGTACGCTTCTCAGGTTTGGACAAATCTTTCTGTAGGTATATTGACTGTTCAGATATGTAACTCTCATATCTAATGCCAGCTGAAAATTCATTTCAATAAGGCGCTACAAATTCGATTAATGCTATTTTTCCACAATTGTTCATTAGATTTCTTTATCGATCTAGTATGTCAATGACAAGATGGCGGAATAAGAAACTTTATTTTTGAATTATTTCTTGCATTAATTTTTATCCGTAACTTTTTTCGTTCATTTCGTTCGTTTTTTTTTATGTCCGATTATCCGAATTTTCGATTATCCGAATCAACCGCGATCCCAATTAATTCGGAAAATCGGCGTTCTACTGTAATATGATTTTTGAACTATCAGATCTCACAGACATACGTCACTAATGGCGGATTAATGAAACTGATACTGTAAAACTTAAGTATTATTATATTATGGCCATGCGAGTTACATTCCGCCACAAAAACAACCCCAAACAAAACACTAAATACCGTTACGAAATAGCTCTCAAAATACTTATGTGCCTACTCTCTTTTTAAGTCTTGTCCCTCGCACCAGAAATTCGGCCACAAAACCCTATGGCGTTGATGAGACATTCCGCAGGGGCTTACGGAATACCCAACTAAATTAGAAGTTTGTTAAGCGGGCCGCGGCAAAGAAACCCTCCCGAACAAATAGTCTACACACATTTTCTCTTTGAAATCCGTGTTTGTGTTTGGGACAGTCAACACTGAATTGTTCATTAAGACACAGATATACTTGTAGGTTTAATATCATGCATTTCCACAACGTGTTCCCTGCTTCCTAGAATATGGGGTCCTTTAAGAGAAGCGTGAAGAAGCATTTTTGCAGACCGGCAAAATTAGGATGGTTGGTGTGGCAGTTTATAACTGCTGTAAGAACTATCTTCGCGTTTGGACTTTATCACCACAACATCAGGGGGGAAGAGAATTTGCCTACCTCGCTATAAAAAAAAAGACGGGTTGCACTCCGGGAGTGCCGGCAGAAGTGAAAACTTGAATATTAACGTTGTGCATTTTTGATATTTTAGAACGGTTAGGGAATAATTTTGCACGAATTGCTTTAATTATCAGTATAAAAGTACTATCATGTATGTGGTAGAATACAATATTTATTTATTGCGCGATAGCGCAGTTAGTTATTACATTTAAAAATTTATCTTTCAGAAAATTCAACTTACATGAATCACGTTTAAGCGCACGTAGCGACATCTACTGTAAAGAAATCAACTTACATGAATCACATTTAAGCGCACCTAGCAACATCTATTGTAAAAAACTTACATTTTCTTCGCAATAAAGCTGACACGTGGACGTCTTAGACCGACTTATTATTATAATACGCTAAAATAAAATTATGTTTCGTCGAATATATTGAAAGTCAACAACCCTTCTAATTTTATTGTGTGTCATGATGCGATCAGCCCACGTGTTTAACCTGACGCGAGTTTAACATTTTTTCCCCATACAAAAAAAACGGCGGTAGCGGTGTACAACGACGCTAAAGAAGTTTTCACTTCAAAAAACTTTTATTTTGAAACATTATAATTTTAGACACAGCTGATTTTGCAAGAGATTCATGAAGTTAATAAGGAGATATACTATTAATTCATGTTCTTTTCTCTCAAAAATAGAATAACCTTATCAAAAAAAAATCGCAGATATTACAAAAGATTTTTTCCAGTAATAGAAATGTAATTGTGGACAGGCATTTCAATCTATTACAATGTTATCGTCAGGAAAATTCGTTCTACAGTCTTAATTGAGTCTTAACTTTTAATTTACTGAAATCATTTATAGGTATATTAATATAGTTCCGACCCGTCTGATAGATTTATAATAATTTTCCTCAGTAAGTATTATTAATTGAATCATAAAAAGTAATAATTAATGAGATAAACTGAATGAAAATGCGAATAAATGAAAATGTCAACAATTTGCCTGACTTTTTAAATGAGGCATTTAACCAAATTGTATGAATGTGAAGGAACCTCATAACAGAAAAGCATTTCGGCCCTAAACAACAACATTAATCTATGTCATTATGACACACATAACTTCGGAACCCCTGAACGAGATAGGGATATTTTTAAGGCACCTCTAACACATCACATGACACCTTATCTTTTGTAACATACAGTACAAACATCGACAGCTTAACCTAAACTGCTATAATTCCAAATTATTTTCAACCTTATTAATTTAAACACAAGGTCCGGTTATGATTGAGGAAAATGTACGCTGTAGTTAACTCATTTGTTGTAGCCGGTACACATTCACACGAGAGGTGTTGTATATATTCAAATGTGACTGCCTAAGTGGCAATTTGTGGCAGGACAATTGAAACGTCAGAAGAAAAATGCGTTTGTTTTTTCTGTTAAAGTGCGGTTGAAATTCGAGAGTTTTCCACAGATTACGTACGTACATTGAAACATTCATGCAGAACAAAACACTCAACGAAATAAAAAACCCGCACCTGTAAATCTCTGCGAATGATTGTGTCCCCTTCATTGCCGTAATTTAATGGTACGAATAAATAACGGATCTGTTCCTTGATGTGAAGTTGAGAATACAAATCGGAAAGATTTTAATTTAAAAGAACCGACTAGCTATTAAACTGGAGAAAAAAATATCAGCATTTGCTAATTTTCTTATAGTACTTCTCAGGTTGAGTCGGTAGTCATTTGGGACCGGGACCACTGGTCCTGATGGGGACATGGAATTAATAAATTATTTTGAGGCGGCATTTGGGACCGAAGCTAGTGGTCCCGAATGACACCTATGTTTAATGATTATTTTGAGTGGTAAGTTGGGACCAAAAATAAAGAAAGAAGTGTTTGATTAAAAGTATAATTAAGGACAAAAGCTCGTTTATATATTAGTATTCAGGGTAATGGCGAATATAAATCAAACATCATGAAAATCAATCCAGCTACTTAGAGTAATAAATGTACAACTTCAGTAGGTATACTAAGGCTCATATTACAGAATGACATCTAAGTGCTGATCTTTACTTGAGTACAGTTAGAAAGAGATGTCACTATGTTTAGCACATACACACCTTGTATTTTTGTTGTTTTATATTTGAATTTTGTTTATTTCAATCGTTTGATCTGCGAAGATTTCATCGCGTGATCCTATCAATAGGAAAGATCTATAAGTACCCCACCAAGCAGTGGGCACATCTTACAAGTTGACGATAAAACAAACATGAAAACAATTATGGCGCGATTAAATTTGGTCGTTAGTCCTAATACGAGTGCCAATGGAATTCGGGTAAATGCTTAAGTGTAAATAAACGGAGTCGAGTACGCCCGTATTCGGGTAGTTTTTGAAGTTATACTTCTTTAGGCGCGTTATGAAAAAATGATGAGAGTGAAATTTTTAGATGCGCGCACATCACTGTAACCCAAAAGTAACAGCATGAAGTTGGCCGCGGGCGCGTTATGAAAAAAACATGTGAGTGAAATTTCGAGATGCGCGCGCATCACTGTAACACAATAGTAACACCATGAAGTTGGCCGCGGGCGCGTTATGAATGTTATTAGACATCTGTTCGAAAGGTACTTTGAACGATCCACGGAGCTCCATAAGATGATCGCGTTGTCAAAAACAATGTTGGCACGCTCGTCGCCTCTGATCACGGTTTTCATATTTATAATATTTATCCACATGTTTCTAGTTTCTATATAGACACAACGTGTTTTAGTTACTTACAAGTGCTAATTACATATGGACTAATAACTTAAATTCAGTAGTGATTTTAATTGAATATTTTGAATATTTATTTAATTTTTCAAATTAAAACTGAACTTAATTGACTGTGTTAACTATCCTTTTCCAGTCCTTTTATTATTTTATTGTAAATATTAATTATTTGCATGCTATTAAAAATATTTTTAATGATGCTAAAGAAGTATAACTTCTCACGCGCGTACATAAGTTACACGCATCCATTTTTTTTGTTTTAGTTACCCGTCACCATCTACCAGCCGGTGTTCGGGTGCTGGAATTCGAGTAATGTCTTTCGTGCACCCGAATACGGGCTAACGACCAACTGTAATTGAGCCATTATGCTTTAGTAGCAACCGCCCACGACTTCGTCCGCGTTAATATTAGTTTTTTAGCATCCCACAGGAACCTAAAATTTTCCGGGATAATAAGTACCCTTTTTCGCAATCCAAGTCATAATCTATATACGTACTAAATTTCATTAAAATCCATTTAGTAGTTTTGCGTCAAACATACAACCTTTCACATTTATAAAATTAGTAGAATAGGATAATAGAAACTCAACAGCTTTTAAAACCAACCAATATTAAATACCCAAGATACACCACGTGCGCTCAAAATGTGTCCTAATCAAGAAGTGCTTGAACACTACTCAAGCTCAGTGAAAAAATAAAAATACTTAAATATATATGTAAAGTGTCGTTTTTTAAACAAGTATCTTATAAAGGTTTGTTAATTTAACGCACCTGAAGCAAATTTGGTTCAAATACATACTATAAACTGATTTTATAGAAAATATTTGTGATAATCAAATGCATGGTCGGTAATAAAGCCGTCTCTTTTCCTCGCGGTCCACCTACTATATTGCTATAAGCGCATTCACAATTGCGTGTACAGCCAAAGAATAAAGGTCTATATTCTTGCGTATATAGCAATAAGTCGTAAAATTTTACAAGCTTGCATTTCGAACTGCTATATCTCTTTGACGCATGCAATTTAATTAAGACCTTATACAGTATGTATAAAAGGTGACTTTCAATGTTTAAATAATGCCTTATATTGTTTTGAGTAGGCGATCATTTTACGGAGCTCCGTGAAACGTCCAATGTACCTTTAGGGCAGGTTTCGGGTACGATTTTGTTCGTGTTGGTGTGTCTAGGGTATTTAATATCGTTGTTTAAAACACTTTAAACCAACTGCTTCCCTCAAATATTATATAGCCACGTCTTTTGAATTCACTTAGACTTAAAATTAAATTACGCTCTTAAACTTGATTGAAATTGAGAGATAAACTGGTGGTTATGAATTCATAACCACCAGTGTAAATTTTTTACTCTTTCTCAATGTGTAACGTGACCCGAGGTTCAATTAGCAATAAGCCTTTAAATTTTCTTTAAATAAATCATACACTCCAGCCAGTTCCTACAGTGATATAAATTAAAGAGATATAGGGCACAGCGGATTTTCCACTCGTGATGGAGCATTCGACTGGAGAAGCAACGTCCATCTTACAGAAGATCACAGTAAAATAACACTGCCTTTTGGTGGTATTGTGTTTCAGCTGTGTGTTAGCGTACAGAAAAAAAGTTGAGACAAAACTTATGGCATTTTTTTTATCTTTAATTTTCATAGTAGGTGTTGAAGTGATAAGAACCATAGAAACGCCGATAATTGCAAACAACCGATTTTCGTGACCTTTGACCTCGAATAACTTACGACGACGCAGACACGAGATAATATGAGACATTTGTGACAACTTTTAGAACGCCAAAATGAAGCTCTACACGTGTTTCCAGCTTATCAAACAGTGATCAAACAACACTCTGAGTTGATTTACGTACCCAGTAAAAGTGATCTTGTACGTAGAAGAAACAGAATCTGTGTACAATGTCGATTTAATATGAAATTCTCACAACGATTTTTCTGTTTTCAAGGCGGTAGTTTGTACAATAAAATTAACAACATTTTATCTATTTATAAGGTCACAAAATTCAAATTAAAGCGAATAGTAAAAAATTGGCTACAAAATCTGGATTATCTAACAACAGAGAATCTTTTGAGCAGTGAACTTTCTCTTGGATTCTCTCTTTCTCAATGAAATTCTAGTAAATGAGTATCTTTAATTTTTATTTTTATGTAAAGCAAAGTAATGTTAATTATTAGGTAATTTAAAGTAATTAAGTAAATGTATCAACAAACAACACAATAGAAACTCTCCATTTAACTTCCAGCTATACTTGTTTGCACTTTGTGTGGGATTCAATCATCTTTGATATGTTAATCTCTGTAAACGAACAACTAGGCTAATATTTAATGTCTTTTTATATAAGTTCTCCTATATTGTAGAATTGTTTTGGTTAAGTTGTATTGTAATTATCTCATTCTGGTTGGCCGAGGGCCTGGTGATCTGTAATACAGGTATTTCTATACCCATGTCAGACACCAGCTTCTCACAACCTACAGGTTTATCATTTTTGTATTCACCTATTACAATAGCATCATGTTGTGAGGAGAAATAAATAAATATATATTATATTATTATTATTATCTCAAATTCCGAGGTGAAACCCTAAAGTGACTGAACTATCAGGGCATTTGGTTATACGTAAAACAGTATGCGGTGGCGACAATTGTACAGTTAAGGCTAGAAACGCGCAAATAGTAGATAAATAAAACTTCAAGAACAATAGGTAAGTAAACGAAATACATGAGACAGCTGAAATAGATCTTATCACTGGCGAAATCGAGTTAGCATCGCGGATCCAATTTTCCTAAGCAGTCTTGAAGATAATTAGAAAAAAACAACTTCCCTCAAGGAAAAACACTGGGGTATATCAATTTCATTTTGGTTATACTTACCGGGAATCAATCAAGCCACAGTGGAGGATTGATGGAGTAGGTAAAATTCAAATAGTGACAAACTTCTTAACACAGATACTCCTGACACATTATATTGCGTCTGATTTTGATATATTTTATTATGAGGCTTAAAATTTGTCTAATAACATGGGAAAAATATGGAAAATAAATTTTTCCTCATGTAAATCCAGAAAAACAGTGTCGTTTATAAACAACAGTAGTAAAATGCACTACTATTAAGAATGCACGTAAACAGAAAACAGTTTCACTAGAATCCTGTATTGTAAACACCCTTATGAAAAAACTAATTGAAAAATAAAACTAGTTTTTACGGGTTAATGCACGAAACGAAACGTAGCCTGTAAAGGCTACGAAACGTCAATAAATAAATAAAGTTTTCGTGCATTAACCCGTAAAAACTAGTTTTATTTAATGAGTAAGAAACAAATAATTGAAAAATACCTAAATAATTTGTATTCACATGGCAGTAGGTACGTCGGACACTCAGAAAGTTTTGAGAAACAAAAATCTAACTTCTATGAAAAAAATAATTAATATTTTTTTTTTCAAAGAACTCCTCTAGCCTCTATTCAATGTTTCATGCGTCTGAACCAATTTCCAAAACATTTTTTCTAGTCCTCTCTTCTACGGCCTTCTCAAACGCTGCTAGCGCTTCTTCCGGCAATGAAAACTGTATCCCTCTGAGCTGGCCTCCTTACGCAAAGGTGCTCGTGTAAAATCTTGTGAACACTTCCTGAACCAATCTGCAGAGTATGCTGAATTTCATTAAATGTAATTCGTCTGTTTTCTTGAATTTTTGAAGGTCCTTCATCCAAAAAAGCAGTTCGAAATCGATCAAATGACTCATCAGGTTTTAAGCCACATTACACATAAAATCGTAAAAAATCATAGCACGAAAATGTTCTCGATGCAGATCTATTTTTTTAAAGAGACAAGACAAAATTAATTGGCTCTCGAAAAAATGCGGAGGGAAAGGACATTGTTCTGCGTCCATACATTGTTAGCCTAAGAACAAAATTCGAAATTGCAAGTAAATGACTGTAAAAACAAAGATTATTAACGGACACTTCTGAGAACTTAAATTATCAGGAAAACTGAATAATTTTTGAGCTTATGTTTAATATTAAATGATACATAGGTCAACCTATGAACTTAATATAAATTCAGTATGAATTGAATTAATATTACAACTAATTCATTTTTATTCGGTGCGATTTTAAAAAATAACTAGTAGGAAAAAATTGACTAGGTAAAAATCATGAATAAAATAAAAACTGTAGTTTTGCTTTTTATTTTTTGACTATTTTTCACATAATTGTATCATATTGTATTTATTTTTGTATATCACATGTATATTGTGTAAATATGCAATGTGAATGTGTATCAGCTGCTCTTGAATAATTTGGCAGTATGATCCTCTCAGGATGTTGTGGCACAGGTTCTCTAGCACTTGGTAATATGGTCTCTGCTATTAGGTAACATCGATGGCATAATAAATAGCCGAAATAGTTAAATTATAGGAAAAAAAAATCGCAAATAAACACACACAACAAGATAATCCGAAACGAGAATGCACGAATGGCACAGATTACTACGAATGCAAACTGCCTGCACCACAACCAGAGTATCGATTTTATGCCGGCCCTTCACTAGACAACAGTTTTTCCTTGTCATGCTTAATATGGAATAAAAAGGACAGACTGATGATGTCGTTTTCAAAAAGCAAACACGTATAACCAAGTGAAGTGCCGGCAGTAGGAAGAATGAGTGTTTTGTTTGCAGCGCTGTCATAGATTATAAACATAAAATGGTAGTCTCCGATTATTTTTTAACTTTTTAATATAGCTTACTTAACTGGAAGTGTCCGTCACAATCTAAATAGGGATAATTATCGCAAAAAATATACTAATAATTATCATAAATGCCAAATTGGTGTTGGTTCTTAGACCAAATTTAACATTGTCCTTTATTATATCATTGACCACGCTATTTTGACAATATATATATATATATATATATAGGTATATATATTTTTAAACACACCAATTAGCCTAGCCCAAATTAAGCACTATAGGCTTGTGTTATGAGATGCTAGGATAACGGATAGAATACATATACTGGTACATATATATGTATATATATATATATATATATATATATATATATATATATATATTAAATACATACGTTTTTCTTCAAGAAATTTGCCGGGCTGTTTATATTAATACATTTTAACTCCATTGAAGTTTTTTGTTTTATGCTGGGAGTTGAAGCAAATGTGAAACCCTCATGTTTTTTTTATGTTAAAAGGGAGGCAAAGAAGCATATGCATAGCAATGTAATAGTCTTAATTAATTGTAATTTACAATCTCATGGTGTACAATAAAGTTATTCATTCATTCATTCACTTATTCATTCATTCATTCACTTATTCATTCATTCATTCATTCATTCATTCGTTCATTCATTCAAATGACCCACTTCACTGTAAGCGGCGCCATTCCCATGTGGACCAGAGGTTCCCAAAGTTTACCTTTTACTAACTTTGGGAGCCCTGGAATCTTTCTCACCGACAGAAACAAAACACCACCAAAAGGTAGTATTATCTTACTTTGGTTTCTGTAATTTAGAAGTTGCTTCTACCTTACAGAAACGGAAACTTTAAGCCACGCCAGACGGGTGCTCTATTTCTAGCAGAAAACCCGCTATTCCCTACCTGTCTTGGATACCTTACAGCCAGCTGTAGTTATGTCAGACTCTTACTGATTAAGTGTCTACTTCTTCTTCTTCTCAGCATTATGAGGTCCACTGCTGGACATATTCCTCTTGCATGACTCTCCAAGAAGTTCTTGATTAATAATTATAAATATTTCCAACACTCACACCAATTAGACTAGCCCCAAAGTAAGCACTGTAAAGGCTTGTGTTATGGGATACTAGGGTAACGGATAGAATACATATATTGTACATATATAAGTATTTTTATATGAAATATATATTAAACATCCATGACTGGAGTACAAATGCTCGTATTCATCACACAAACATCTGCCCCCACCGGGATTCGAACCCGGGACCTCTCGAGTCGGCGACGCCATGAAACCCGGCGTATAAACCACTCGGCCACGGAGGTCGTCGAGGAGGATGCGGCGGTTCTGGTCCAGGTCGGCCCTGCCGTCTTTTTAATGTCGTCCGACCATCGGGCAGTTTTGTACGACCACCTGTTGTCGTCTCTTCGAGATACATGACCAGCCCATTGCCATTTAAGTCGAGCGACCCGTTTACCTATGTCGGTAACTCGGGTGCGTTGGCGAATGTCTTCGTTTCGTATTCTGTCCCTCAAAGAGACGCCAAGCATTGCACGTTCCATTGCCCTTTGCGCTACTTTCAGGCGGTGAAGTATCCCGACAGTCAGCGTCCACATCTCACAAGCAATTAAGTGTATCAGTGTCTAATTACACACGTATTGGAAAGCATCTAGCCATAAGGACTTTTAAGGCTTCATCGAAAGCGATCGAAACTAAGAAGTTATACTTGTTTAATGTATTACATTTGATTTAGAAATTATACCTATGTACGGTGGCGGTCAGAAAATGTTTACCTGTTTTGAAATTAGATTCTATGTCACGCTTTTTTCACTAAAGTCTAAAATGCCGTATCAAGTAACTTATTACCTTTCAAAAGTAATTATGCAATATGACGCATCGAGAATAACAAAAAGAATTATGAATTACTTTTTGATATTGAAAATCGTTTTTTTATTTGTTTAAATGATATTTAGAAAAACAAAATGATTGAACACTGTTTGGGCAAGAGCAAAATTATAAAATATTTTCATAACGAAATAAAATGGCAAGAAATATTATTGCAGCCGTTTGGTCCAGGGTCAGCAAAGGGCTGCAATAATATTTCTTTTCGAAGATGGACAAGTATAAGTGCTATATAACAAGAACTATATATATCGCGATTTACTGTGTCGTTTTGGATCCGGCGTCACGGCGATGAAGGGCACTTAACAGATCATAGAAATAATTCAGGACGACGACCAATACTAACCGCTGCGCAAATAACAGAAATGATTCGTCATTAAGAAGAGAACGGTTTCACAGCTACTAATAATTTTGCTGCTTTATATGATGTGAGTGCTAGGACGATCCGACGAGCTATGCCGAGCTGAGCCACAGTCACAGTGCTGGACTACACTACAGACACCATGCTATTAAAATAGAGCTGAAACCTCACCACAAAACAGCCCAGCTTAATTTTGCGCGACAACATCATGATTTTGCTTGGTCGAATACTATATTTACCGATGAGATAACCTTTAACTCAAGCCAAATCGGAAGATTAACTTTATGGCGCTATAATCGAACTCGGTATGATGAAGTATATCGTGCCTCAAAACGAGTCAGGTCGCATAATAGTAAACTTATGGGGTTGGATGAGCCTCGACGGCGGTGGCGTCGGAGAACTGGCGTCGTTAGAGAATAGGGCTACTGCCATTAATTATGTCGCTTTTAGCAGAAGTGATGCTGCCTACTGTACGCGTAGTGTATCCTGCAACAGAATTCCCGCCCATTACTTATGTTCAAGATAATGCACAGATACACACGACCCGTGCTACTATGGGGTGGTTCAACCTGCACCGTGACATTCTTCCATTCAATGGCCCGCTCGGTCTGCTGATTTAAACCCTATTGAAAATTTATGGGGGCTTATGGTTCAACGCTGGAACTGTCAAAATGAAAGGAACCATCATGATCTTAGATCGCGCACTGTGCTCGAGTATGGGATGATATTAGAGGGACCGATCTATGCGCGCATCTTGTTGCATCTATGCGAGATAGACTACGTGCCGTCATGGCAGCAGAGTAAAGCTCAGCTTACTTGACGTTTAACCTTAAATCTTTATTAATTAGTTTTTAATAAATTATTGTTTAATGTATGTATTTGACTAGACTTTTTCTCATTAAAAGAAACACTTTTGTAAAGGGTTAAGTTAAATAATATATATTCGGTTTTTTCTTGAAAATACTATATGTTATCATTAAAGTTAACTCACTATTTTTTAGTATAGATAAAGATTATCCAGGTTTATAATATATTTTTAATATCTTTAGGATCAAACAAATGATATTAGTAGGTACATGTAAGAAACGTTTCTTCTTCGTAAACGCAATTTACTTTAGGTTAAAAAAGCAATAGAACAATTTATTGCATTTCTACTGAAATTTCAGAACAATCAGTAGGCCTTTGTTCTTCGAAGATCATATAAATTACCTAAAATTATTACCTACCTACAGAGCGAGTAGACAGATCATCATCATCATCTGCCTATTAATGTCGCCACTGCTGGGGCACAGGCCTTCCCTACGGATGGAATAGGGAGATTGGGACATGACCCACCACGCGGGACCAGTGCGGGTTGGTGGGTGCTAAAGACAGCAGATGCAACCGGGACCAACGGCTTAACGTGCCTTCCGAAGCACGGAGGAGCTCGAGATAGTAAATTTTTGGTCACCCATCCAATGACCGACCACTGCGAAAGTTGCTTAACTTCAACGATCGCAGCCGAACGCGCTAGCCAGTTGCGCCATCGAGTTCCTTTAAAACTAACTGTGACCTAAATGTGTGCATGCAATTATGATCCTTAAGGTGGTAAACATTTTATGACCGCCACCGTACGTTGTTAACGCATTCCCACAGTAAGCAGTTATGATAGCAATACGAAGGGCGAATTTGGAAAGTATTTACTGATACTGGCAACCAGTCATTATTGATTGTTCATATTTTAATGATCCTCAAAAAATAGCAAATGACTTAAAAAAAACTGATAATTATATTAAACTAGCGGCCCGCCCTCGCTTCGCTTCGGTGTAGAGCTGAAGTGTAGACTACAGTTTTTGTTTTCAGGCTTGTATTATACACAATGGCATGCATCTATGATTCTTCTTATCGATCGGTTTAAAATTGACAAAGTTTCATACAAACTTTCATTCCCTATTTTATCCCCTTGGGGGTAGAATTGATCAAAATCCTTTCTTAGCGGATGCCTACTACACTTCTTTGGCCAAGGGTGTCCAACTTCGACTCCTCTAAGATTACATATATATATATTCAAAATTAATGTAACGAAGTTGAAAATATACCTTTATTTATTTATTGAGAAGTTCGCTTTATTTCCTCAACAAATACAAGAAAAATATATACCTACGTTATAACATCTACCTGCATGCCAAATTTCAGCCCGATCCCTCCAGTGGTTTGGGCTGTGCGTTGATAGATCACTGTCAGTCAGTCACCTTTGAGTTTTATATATATAGATTAGTGTTTTTGATTATTATTTTTAAAGATCGTTTAAATATTGTCCAATATTATTTCTGGACTATCTAATGTTCGCAACTATGCTTACATAGAATAAACAGTTTCCTATACAAACTTAAAGTAGTAAAATAGGTGACTTCAGACGTATCTCTAAATTTCATAGTCATTTTTCAACTTGACGACTCTGTATATAACAATACAGTGAGAAAAAACAGCCCTTGCTGAGTTTCTTGCCGGTTCTTCTTAGTACAAGGTCTCCCGCCGTAGTTTTGCGAACCGATGGCGTAGCATCTTGTCCTTCACAAGTGCTTGTAACAGCCTAGACTGAATAAATGACTTTTCATTTCATTTCATAGGACCCTCAAGGTTGATTATCGGTTCTACGGTTCCTCAGGGTAGGGGATTGGGTTCGACTCATAACTGGACCCCGCAGTTACACCTGGAGGACGAGGGGTAGATCGAGAAATTGGTTTACCTGGTAGGTACGGAAGCTGGTCGGCTGACTAGCCGCTCGGACTGCGGTCCGGAGACTAGCCAGGCGACGCTGTGAACGGAGAAGCCCAGGATCGGCTAAAGCGGGTGCGGATCGGGCTGCTGTTCGGAGGCGGGGTGGTTTGACGTATGCCACGCTTGTGTGAGTGTAGGTACGTCAAAGTATACCCACACCGACTAGCGGCCCTCGGGCGGCTCGCCGCTTGCCGAATGCACCACGCAATTACCTGCGTCGCGAGGGTTTGTTAACAGCAAACCAACGTGACATTGGTCATTGTCGTGGATATAATATATTTTTTCTCCCCGTCATCGACAAAAAGAAAGGGGGATTGGGTCCACCTGCGCCAACGTTTTTGTTATTGTTTCATACATCCAAAACTTATGTCCAAAATAAAAAAAATAAGAGTATTCATACTGTGACCGGATATGTTGTTACGATTTTTACGCGTGGATAACTCTCTATTGTGTAATCTTCGATCCAGTCTAGCGAATCCGTCTTAATTGTTAATTTTCCTTTTCTTGATATATCTGTCTACTCGTCTGTCTGTCTGAGGAGCTCGATGGCGCCAGTGGTTAGCCCGTTTGGCTGCGGTCGTTGAAGTTGAGCAACTTTCGCAGTGCTTCAGTGCAACACTCGAGCTCCTCCGTGCTTCGGAAGGCAGGTTAAGCCGTTGGTCCCGGCTGCATCTGCTGTCTTTAGCACCCACGTGATGGGCCAATCTCCCTAATCCATCCATAGGGAAGGCCTGTGCCCCAACAGTGGGGACATTAATAGCCAGATGATGATGATGATCTGTCTGCTCTCTCTGTATGTAGGTAGTAATTAAAGGTAATTTATGTGATCTTCGAAGAACATAGGCCTACTGATTGTTCTAAAATTTCAGTAGAAATGCAATAAATGGTTCTATTGATTTTTTAAACCGAAGTAAATTGCGCTTACGACGAAGAAACGTTTCTTACATGTACCTACTAATATCATTTGTTTGATCCTAAAGATATTAAAAATGTACTAGCAAACCAGTGAACCAAATGTTCACCAAAACCTGATTTAAAAAAAAATGTATTGAATTAATTGAGAACTTCGGAGATTTTGTGTGGTTTCGTTTGAAATTCGTGATTTCTCGAAAACCGGAAGTGCTACGTTACTCAAATCCGGTTTGTAGTCTTATTAGACTATTCTTAACTTATAACTTAAATATTCTCTTTATCTATCTCTTACGGTTTGGCCGCTGAAACAGCACCACAGACAGACGGACGGACTTGTCTAATAGATAAGAGATTATAAACCTGGATAATCTTTATCTATACTGAAAAATAGTGAGTTAACTTTAATGATAACACATAGTTTTTTCAAGAAAAAGCTGAATATATATTATTAAACTTAACCCTTTACAAAAGGGTTTCTTTTAATGAGAAAAAGTCTAGTCAAAAACATACATTCAACAATGATTTATTAAAAACTAATTAATAAAGATTTAAGGTTAAACGTCAAGTAAGCTGAGATTTTAACCTAGAGCTTTGGCAAACGAAAACTTTTAAAGAGTTATTGTATGATGTAATTTTTTTTATCTACCTAATGCTCAAGAATTCATAATCAAATAATTTAGTAAAATTAACGAACTTTTTGCACGCAAGCTTCAACATGATCTTTTAATGACCTCCGTGGCCGAGTGGTTTGTACGCCAGGTTTCATGGTGTCGCCGACTCGAGAGGTCCCGGCTTCGAATTCTGGTGGGGCCAGATGTTTGTGTGATGAATACGAGCATTTGTGCTCCAGTCATGGATGTTAAATATGTATTTCTATATAAATATACTTATATATGTACTGTATATGTATTCTGTCCGTTACCCTAGTATTCCATAACACAAGCCTTACAGTGCTTAATTTGGGGTTAGGCTAATTGGTGTGAGTGTTGGAAATATTTATTTATTTATTATTTATTCATAATGTCCCCGCTGCAGTACAGGCCTTTCCTATGGATCGAATAGGGAGATTGGGCCTTGACCCATCACACGGGCCCAGTGCGTATTGGTGGGTGCTAACGACTGCAGATGCAGCCAACGGCATATCGTACCTTCCGAAGCACGGAGTAGCTCGAGATAATAAGTTTTTGGACACCCATCCAATGACCAACGATTGCGAAAATTGCTTAACTTTCACTACCGTATGCCGGAAGCGCTTATCACCTAAGCTTATTTTTTCAAACTACCAAAATCTTACCAACTCAAAAATTCTTTGTTACATATGCCTTTTACAAGGTTTCAACACCCGTTCGTAAGCCAAGTTAGTAATTAATGAAAATCATACACCTACGCTTAACTAGAGTACTTAAGGAAATTGAGAGAAGGTGTTGGTTTAAGCAATTGAAATCCGTGATTGCGGAAATTTGGCAGGCCTAGTTAAGTAAATTAATTTATTTTACGAGAAGTGTCAGAAACGATAAATTAATAAACCTACTTCGGCGATACAGTATGTTCGACCTTCTTAAGTGATTTTTATTATATACTAGTGGCCCGCCCTCGCTTCGCTTCAGTGTAGAGCTGTACTGTAGACTAAAATGACTCATCATATATATAAATATACTAGCTGACCCAGCGAACTTCGTACCGCCATAAAAAAATTTGTCTAGCGGACAAAATTGTGAATCTAAACCATTCTCAGATCCCCTTGAACACACACAAAAAAGTTCATCAAAATCGGTCCAGTCGTTTAAGAGAAGTTCAGTGACATACACACTCACAGAAGAATTATATATATAAAGATATATAGAACTGAAAATGGTATATTTGCCTTTTCCAAACTTCTATTGACATGACGTCACGCAATTGTTTTGCCTTCCCTAAACCTCTCATCTAACATTTGAAATTTATGGTATGGTATTAAAGTTCAAATTGACTTTTAAGTATTATTACGAATCGCTTGTTTGGGAGTATAGAAAAATGTTGTTTTTGGACATTTTCAAGCAATTTTTTTTAATTTTTCTCTGCGTAAGGACCACCCTTGTACTTCGAGGAATAATCTAAAAAAATAATTATCGAAATCGGTTCAACTGTTCTCGAGATTTGCGCTTCAACACATTCAACGATTCATTTTTATATTATAGATTTTGCTCCATTCTGTAGGAATGTATGAGGGGAATGAATGAAATCATACTTTATTCAAATTGACTTATTGAAAGCTTTTTAAATCGTACAATATTTTTGTTACCCCATTCAGGACATATAACCGAAATTTCGTGTTATTTTTGTCAGCGGTTAAAACATACACTATTTATATTGTATGACACCGAAAGGTGAGTGGACGTTGTTGTACTACCAATACAACATACGCTCACATTTTGATTTTATTTTATTTTGTTGTATTAAGAAAACCAACAAATAACAGATATTATTTTACAGGTAAGTATGGCTAAATACAGGTTTCCCTTAATTTAAAAATAGTAAGTATACATCAGAGATGGTTAATTATATGCCAACGAATAAATTACGTAACAGCCATGAGAAAAAAATAAAAATACAATATACAAACAAGCAACTCCAAGGAATTTTAATATGTAGGAAGACATTTACTCACATACCTACATACAGATATACAAACTCACTTAACTATACATAGACACAGATGCATACACTTACACTAAAAAAAAACTATACCTACATATTTCTACACTCACGCATGAACGCCATGTGAAAGTTTGTACGTTTGTTACTCAATCACGCAAAACGGCTCAATAGATTTGTGTGAAATTTTGCACACATATAGTTTATTACCTAGATTGATGCCCTTTGTCTAGGATACTTTTTATCATGGAAAAATAACAGGTTTCTGTGTTAAACTAAAGTTAACGCGGACAAAGTCGCAGGCGGCCGCTAGTAATAGTATAAATGTGAAAGCTTGTATGTTTTTACTCAATCACAAAAAAAAGGCTGCATTGAAAACTGGAAAGAGACATAGGGTACTTGTTATTCCAGAAAATTGGTAGGTTCCTGGGGTATTATCAAGAAACTAAAGTTAACACAGACGAAGTTGTAGGCGGCCGCTAGTGTAACAATAAATGGCCCTTATTCTCTCTTAATACTGTTCAGATTATCGTAACTATTTAGTCTCTGATAATTATGGTTTTCCTGACACAATTAGCAGCGAGACATTAATCCCCTTACTTGAAGACTTGATCCAGCTACCTCGAATGGGCATCGCCAAAAGCAACTTATTTCTTCAAAGGTATCGGTTCCTCAAAGGTTTCCCTGAAAATGTAGTAGAAATGCCGATTTTAAAGGCATAATTCTGGATTTAGTTTCTCGTTTTACATTCTGAAAAGTTGCTTCTTAATCCTGATGTATGAATTAATAAGCCACCTGCAATTCGCAGAGCAATAGATTAAATAATTTGAATCATCTTGTAAAAATATAACTCTTAAATTCTAAACGTAACAAAATAAGTTTCAAAACGTAGTTTTAAATCTTGTAAATATTAATTAGGCGAAACGCCTATTATAGACCGTGATACTGTAGTCAACGGCATCAGATTAACTAAAACAAAATTTTACCTCATCACGTTTATGATAAAGTCACATTTTCATCAAAATTTATGTTCACTGTACAATAGAGAGACTTGGCTGTCTACCGTTTCAGGCTTTGAACACTCCAATTCGAAAATCTGTTTGACGGGTTAATAAATTTTGCATTGAATAGCAAGTTACCGAAAGAGCACTGTTAGACCAAGAGCTACTGAATACTTTATTTTTATGTATATATTACACACCTTCCGGTTCGCCTGGCGGGTACTTGTGCTCATCATAAACGCCTGGCAATTTTTTTAAACTTAAAAATGAATAAACTAAATTGTATAAAAAATTCAAGCCGGGTTTTATGGTGTCGCCTACTCGACAGTTCCCGATATTGATGATTTTTATGCCATCATGCGGAAGAGAGCCGCTTCGTTGCTTTGCAGGATGCGGGCCAGCTCCAACTCCATTCTGCAAGTTATAGGGGGTCGATATAGCTTATTGTATCCAAAAGTGTATAACGGGCACAAGTTAAGTATGTAACTAATTAAATTTCGATACTAACACTAGATAATAAGTAATCATGTAACTAACCATAATATGGATTTATCCTTGTCCAAAATAAATGTTTATTATTATTATTAATTCTTGGCGAGATCCTAAGGGGACCCCTTAGGATCTCGCCTTCCCCAAACACGGTCACGCTGTAAAGGTAAAAAAAGGGAAAATATTTAGTATTATTATTTCTTTTAAAACCAAGTAGGTACTTACCTAGGTACCTAAGTTAGAGTAAAACTATTTTCACTTTTTTCAACTGACTTTTCGCCTGTCCTTCCGTTTTGCTCGCTTACATTCTGCAGGTATTTCTAACCGCCATTACCCCGCTAGAAATCTCAACCCGTGCTAAAAATGTCGGTTTACTGTTATCTCACGAAATGGTCGTCGTTTCATAACTGTCTAATGGCGGAAAGAGAGGTGTGAAACGGGCGTACCTAGGCACACAAGCAGGACACTCACTCTACCGCTATAACCTGGGGAGCTACTCTCAAGGCTTGTAACTTTTAATGTGTTTGAATATTTTATTTTAAGTCCAACAATTTTTTTTTCCCAATTCTATCGCGCAGTAGTTGGGTTCTGTACCCTTAGCTCGAACCAATATGGAATTCGAATAGTTGCGAGGGCGAAATGTCACTGTCAAATGTTTACTGCTTTTTAGTTCTCGTTACGTCCGTTGTGGCGCTGCTGTTCAAGTTTCCATACAAAATTTGACAATGACATTTCGGACTCGCAAACTATTCGAATTCGATATTGGTTCGTGCTAGGCATACTGTACCCCAGGAACTTTGGCAGATCCGTATTCGTATTGCAGCGTTCAATGTTTTTTTATGGAAACTGAGCGGCGGAGGCGCGTTTAGCATAAAAAAAATTACATGACGATACAAAATACTTTCTGCTTCGGGTACAGGCTGGCAAGGTAGGGACGGCTTGAAGACTTACCTATTATTACATGAATATTTTTTGTGGGTTGACAAAAGAACACAAATAGGATGAGTCAGGAAAAAATAATGAGTAGGATGAGACATCATTGTTAAACCTACTTGGTGTACCTAACAGAAACGCTCGGTCAACCTTTTCTACTCTTGAAAGTTTTTAATTACAATGTCATTTGTCTTGTCTGTCTGTATTTCGTCTGTTCTGTGTTATATTATACGAGTATATATTATATTTTATTTTAACTTTTTATCTTTGTTTTATCTTCTACTCTGCTATTAGTACTACAGTCATAGGATGATAGTTGCTGTGCCCTTGCAAAGCGTCACATGGTAACTGTATTTTTCTTTACCACCTTATTTCTGTGAATGTGATATGCAATAAATGAATAAATAAATAGATGAATAACCCTAATTCAAAACTTCAGTAACGGATGATCAGGGTAGACCCCTACGGCTGCTCTTAGGCAGCGATATTTTAAAACTTCACCGCTATTATGTAAAGTTTAAAAAGTAGGGTTTTTATAATAGCCTTTTTTACCCTCAGTAGGTCTCAACCTATTGGCTATTTAGGTGCACTTTTAATAGCTTGTGCTCATGGAATCGACCTGGGAGGGACGACATCCCCGCATGGCCGGGGGGTGTCGTCGTAGGAGGGTGGATGGGGGAGGTTGCGAACACTCCCCCGAGAAGGGCTCCCCTGGAGGAAGCAGGGGAACAAAAGCTGCGGGTCCTCAAATGCGATACTCGATCCTGAAGCCCCGTACAATGCCTGATGTTAAAAAAAAAAGGTGCACTTTTAATGACAAGCGGTGCACTATTCGTAGTAGATGTAAAGTAGTTATTTATGAGACACTAATAACAGCCAATTGAAATTGTTAACGGGAACTCAGATAAACTCAAGTAAGGGATAAGCATTAGCAATTTTTAGCAGTTTCGTTTTTATGAAGTCAGTTTTAATAATTCAGTTTAATAGTCAGTTTAAATTTCTTATCGCTTTTTTATTTATTTATTTAATCTTTATTGCCTTTACACTGCAAATGGCGGACTTAATGCCAATATGGCATTCTCTACCAGTAAGAACATACGGAGCTAAAAAAATATTTAATATTATATATTTAAAAGAACCTACCTAGGGTTGCAACGATATATCGGAATATCGATAATATCGATAATATCGAGACCAAAATATCGATATTTATATCGATATTTGAAATTCACTGATATCGATAATATCGATATCGGAAATTCCAAAATATCGATATTTCGTGGACTAAATTTAAACACAATAATATAAATTGATTTACCTGCTATGACTATCTAAATTGAATAATATCGAAATAACTATTGCTTTGAAAACGCAAGAGCTTATAGATGTATTAAAAAATCTAGAACCCCAAGAAATATACTAAACTACAACAGTGTATCCTTGTCTTTCTCTATACAGAATGAAAAGGAGAGACTGATGTTAAATTTAGTTTTAAGTTTAGATAATCATGCCAGAATCGACACCAACGTATGTAGGTATAATCGTATACCTAATGGTAACTCATGCATTTAAATAAAATACTTGCCTCTTTTTCTAGATAATTGTCAACTACTGATTAATTAAAATTTAATATCATTGTAATATAACACAAAATAAAATTAAGAATCTTATATTATACAAATCGTAATTTTTTTAAGCTCGCCAAGCCAAGAAAGTAAGATAGGTATAGTAATTTTGGAAGCTTTGGGCTTACCCTATTCTAAAGCCATGGGCACGCCCCTGATGTGTAGGTTTTACTAATACATAACAATTGTTTTTCATATGATTATCTATTCTAATTTTGGCTGCGTGCAAACATTTTAAACAAAAAAAATATCTTTGATTCGAAATTGCTTTTGATTTGATACTTCTTACAGTGCTATAAAAATATAGAAAATGTTGGAATGGCTGATATATCGGATCGGATATCGATATTTACCTGCCCACATTATAAATATCGATATTTCGGAAACCTTTGCTCCCTTAATTATAGGTTTTTGCTTTGCAAACTTAATACAAAGCAAAAAAAAGAAAAAATATCGATACATCGATAATATCGAGTTAAAATGGTCGATATATCGGATATCGATATTTTCCTGACTTCGATATAAATATCGATATAAATATCGATATTTCAAAAGACTTTGCATCCCTAAACCTACCTATTATTGATAAAATACTTATTAATAGCCATCAATTTTTATCTTATAATTAAATTAATTCTTTCGTGTAGTTTTTACTTCTATGTTACGGAACCCTAAATGTTCGTATTCCGACACTTATTTACTTGATCTAGTTTTTAATACGTTTTAATTAAAAGTATTAAACTATAGATTTATGAATCAAAGAAAAATTACTAGTTTTTTTTTTATCTTTTTACTTGTGAAAAGAGTTTGCATTGAATATTATTTTCAAACACCGTTAGTTTTTTAAGCATTATATTAAGCATCATATTAATTTAAACATTTTTTAAATACTTACCTATGAATCTAAAGAAAAGTTTACTAGAAAAAAAATAAAAATAAAAAAATAATATAAAAACATACTTACCTATGAATTTAAAAGTAAAAAAGTATTTAAAAAGTTATTTAACTCCTATGAATTAAGTATTTAATAATTTATAGGAGTTATTTAACTCCTTCAGAAATTCAGAAAAGTTAGAAAATTAGAGTTTATTTCACCTAGTGAATCAATCATACGACGGTCTGGTGTCCGGTCAGCTTCCATACATGTTTGGCCTAAAGACCAATAATCATGAAAAATTGTTTCCTAGATTCGAAATTATATATAAATTACTGTAGAAACGAATATTATTGACGGACACCCCTGAGAACTTCTATAAAGTTAGTTCAGTGTTTAACTGAATGATTTTGAGGTTATGTATATAGACGTTAAAATAATAAAAAACAAATAAGTTAAAGCAAACTAGGGAAATCAAACCAAGTACCGAAATTATATATTATATTCAGGTATATAAAGCATGTAGATTAATAGATAGTTGCCTGTTTTTAAAGTTAATGCATTAGAGTAAATTTTAAAATCTGGTATCATCTATGCATTTACGGTTATAATTAAGTACTCTGTGACAGAAACTGTGTGTTATTTGCTTGGTAGTTTGTGAATAAGCCACAGATTAGAGAGACTTTATAAACTCTCGTTAACTAAAGAAAGCTTATTATTTTTGTTATGTTTATATTATAACCATATTTTAGATTTTTAGTGTATCACATCTTATAATGTGTTTATGGAGGTGTTTGGCGAAAAATGTATGTCAATTGACTTTAAGATGTCGCCTATATCATTTATCTCTAATATTTGTCTTAGCACATTTGCATGTAGTAAAAATGATAATATACTTGTGGAAATTAATGCCATAGTGTAATAAAAAAAATGATTTATTTTATCGATCTTTAAAAAATAGATTTGTTTTGATGTTATATAAACAACTTCGATCAGTCTATGGCTGAATGTTACTACACCCATAGCCATTAAAAATGATTCGTACGTTTTCCAAACCGGTAAAATTAAAAGTCCTTTTTAAAATGAATATATTATACAAAGGTGTCCGTTAAAATCTAATGACTGTAAAATAAAGTATAAATTACGAAAAGAATTACCGTATATGTCAATATTTTTTGTACATTTAGGCCAATTTGAGCAATCTTCTTTGTTATGGAATTTCAAATAAAGTCATATTCCGATGTTATTTTAGTTAAATTAATAAATACTTACGTTACAGTAAACATTCGTGCCTTTTATTTTTTATCATCATTATCATCAGCCTATTAATGTCCCGACTTCTGGGTCACAAGCTTTCCCTATGGATGCAATTGGGCCATGACTAGGGATATTCGATATACATCGATGCATCGAAAACATCGATGTTTGCAATGAAAAACATCGATACCATCAGATGTTTTGAATAGCTTTCAATATACTCGATGCATCGATGTTTTAAAGAAACATCGAATTGGTAATAGAGTTTGACCACGTAGTGATAATATCCTCTTCGGTTTGACCTCAGTAAATAAACTTAAGTTTGACCACTAAAATTTTACTTATTACTATTATGAAAGCATCATTATTCCGAATTCTCTGATATGGACCCGATGTTGGCAGCACTGCGCAAGAGTCAGTGCAGTGACAATAAAAAATAACTACGAGTTTCTATGTTTATAAACATATATAAACGAAACCACACAAAATCTCCGAAGTTCTCAATTAATTAAATACATTTTTTTTTAATCAGGTTTTGGTGAACATTTGGTGCACTGGTTTGCTAGTTAATATATAAACTATAATAAAATTATGGATTAAGGTCTTTTCATAAACTTCAATTGTAATTTTTTTTACTATGAAAAGATGGCCTCTTTTGAGATGAGTCACTTTACACATAAGTTGAGTTTTGTAATAAAATTTCAGAAAAAATACTCGATGTTTAAAATACATCGATGTTTTCATCCGATACATCGAATGACATCGATGTATAGTTGCGATGTGATATCTGACCTTATGTTTGTACGATTTGATGTGTAGCCCAACGTTTTTATTTCTAACAAAAGATATTACGTTATGCTTGAATTGTTTGAAGTTATACTATTTGGTTTAAAGGTTCTATAATAACGAAATAGTTTTATAGCTTAATTTAAAGAAGAAACTTAAGTAAGTCTTATTTAAAGTTAGGTAGGCTAGGTAGGTAGCCCAGTAGTCAACCTTTAAGTGAATAACAAAAATTTCCTTCGTCAGTATTGTTACGTGTCGGGATGGAGTTCGAAATTATATGCCACTTCACGCTTGACAGTTCTTTATTCACCTCACAGTTCACACAATTAACACACAATGTTAATTACAAAACACTCACTAAACACTGTATTTCACTATACAAGTCTTTAAACAATCACACTTGAACACTTTTGTTGCACTTTGATCGCCTTTGGATTCGCTCCGAAATCGCTGTTGAAACTCAACTGTCTCTGCGCGGCGCCAATCGCGCTTATATACGCCGATCGACGCATTCTAGAAAGTACCTGTTAAATTGAGAATTAGCTAGCACCCGCGAGTACGAAGTACCTCCTTATACCTACGCAGGTAACGCGCATAACTTGTAAACAAGTGCAGATGTCGTTGCACTTTCTCCCTTACGCTGCACTGCATAAGGATCAATTTAGAATGAGCCGCATTACTCGACCTCTATCGCAAACCGCGGTGTTCTGGCAAATTCGATCTCTAGCACTTTCGCAGTTCCGTTTCGAGAGCGTTTGTGTTAGTATTTTAAATATTAAAGATTTTAAATTATTATTACTATTTTAAATATTAATAACATTTTACTTCAGATATTATAAGTGCACAATATTTTAAAAAGCTAATAGGTAGTTCATCATATCCCACTGAAGATATATCGTTTAATGACCTTATTATTTTAAATACTTCGTCAGATGTAGCTGGATAGAGAAAAATATATAAATAAATAAATTCCACCACTCACACCAATTAGCCTAGCCCCAAAGTAAGCATTGTAAGGCTTGTGTTATGGTACACTAGGGTAACGGATAGAATACATATATTGTAAGTATATTTACATAGAAATACATATTAAACATCCATGACTGGAGTACAAATGTTCGTGTTCCTCACACAAACATCTGCCCCCACCGGGATTCGAACCGACCTCTCGAGTCGGCGACACCATAAAACCCGGCGTTTAAACGTCTCAAAATGCTTGCGTCAAACGATTAAAATTAATGTAATAGTTCATTTTATCGCAAAAAACATTTTACTGTATAGCAATGTACGATATACTGTATACGATATACCAATCCACCATCGAAACTCGATGTATCCCTAATAAGGAAGAATACTCGGGTTTCCATAATAAGGAAGAAACTGTAATCATGTCTGAGGCGGTAGTATAAATGAAGAGCATGGCTCGTATGCATGCGCATTAGCCAAGAAGGAGATAAGGATTCGTTCAAATTTAAATTTATGGGAAAATAATGTCTAAATCTAAAGAAAAGTTTACTAGAAAAAAATCCATGCGGACCAGGCAGCGGACGGGACTCGAACCCGCACCCTTCGCAATCCGGGCGAATGCACTGACCATTATGCTACCACGGCCCTATTGGCCGCGTCGAAATTTTCCTAGCCTTAAGCTGCAAGGCAGCGCCATCTCTTCGCATTGTAGGTAACCCACAATGTCCAATGAATACTTTTTGAAGTATTAAACATTTGAAAGAAGAAACAGCAATTATAGTTATGTTTTTCATTTATTTTTAAGCATTTAACTGCTAGATGTTTAAATCTAAAGAAAAGTTTACTTGAAAAAAAAATAATGTCTGTAAAGGCTGACTGGTGCACCGCTGACTACCGGATGTAGATTTTTGTCTGTTGTTAACATGATACCTTATGCATCTCACGTCGAGCATTATTAAGCTAATTAATTTATTTTCGAGGTAACATTTCAGTGTAATCTGAACTTAAGCTCATTAGTTACATAGTCTACTGAATATGCATTACACACAATAGGGAATATGCGTGGTTTTTTTTTTATTTAGTAGTTTTACACCAATAATAAAGTATAAAAACATTATACACATCACAGCTACATACGCCGATGACACAGCCGTGGTCTCTGTTCATGATAACCCAGTAATAGCATCAGCTAAACTACAAAGTCACGTCTGCAAGATTGAAGAATGGCTACACAAATGGCGCATTAAAGCAAACCAAAGCAAATCTGCGCATGTTACCTTCACTCTCAGAAAACCAAATTGGCTCTCCTATAAAACTCTACAATGTGGATATTCTCCAAGCTGAGGATGACAAATATCTCGGTATGCATCTTGATCGAAGATTGAATTGGAGAAAGCATATCTGGACTAAGCGTAAGCAACTGGATACAAAAGTAAGATCGATGTACTGGCTTATAGGTCGGAAATCTCATCTGTCACACGAAAGCAAGATTGCAATATATAAGACCATCCTGAAACCAATATGGACATAATATGGTATTCAACTGTGAGGGACCGCAAGTAATAGCAATATCGAGATTCTAGAAAGATTCGAGAGCAAAACCTTGAGGGCCATGTTAAACATACCATACTACGTTAGCAACAAATATATTCATGAGGACCTAAACATCAATACAGTCAAACAGGAGATTGCTAAACATAGTAAAACCTATCAAACTCGAATATCAACTCACGTCAATGAACTTGCCTCATTTAATGCGGCATGATGTCCCTACGCTGGTTGCGAGATTCGATTAAGGAACGAATAAAGAGTTCCTTGTGCTGGTATTGACATAATCGAAATTTTATACCAACTGATTGGCTTATTGTGTCAACACAGATCGCCAAGTTGCAGAAATACAAAAAAAAAATATACACATTGAAAGAAATTGATAGTGTGTCATAAAAATACATAAATAGCCATATTAAACGCTCGCGAGTTTGAAACACTTGATGTGACTTGACGTCATCACACTAATATTATAAAGGCGAAAGTTTGTGTGTGAGTGTGTATGTTTGTTACTTCTTCACGTCTAAACGGCTGGAGCGAATTTAATAAAATTTGGTATGGAGTTAGCTGACACCCTGGATCAACACATCGGCTACGTTTTACTGCGGAAAAATATCTCTAATAAGCCGCGGGTAACACCGCGGTGCACTACTAGTAGTTTATATGGCAACAAAACAAACAAGTTGACAGTTCAGATAAGAGGTTAGGTGTGGACTCGGCGTGAAGATAGATGTAGATAGATTGTTTATTTATTTTGAGGCACAATAAATACATCAGTTTCTCACTATAGTAGTTATTCTTTCTTAAATATTCCGTTTTTAGTGCGAATTATGCGAAAATTCGATTAAATCTGTGTAAACATTGTTGAATGTGCGTGGTAATTTAAAAATGATTTCAGTGCCATACCCATAAATTTGTGGCAGACATAACGTTTGGTTGGTTTTATGAAAGAGGAAACCTTTCATGGCGTACAGAGTCAGTGCAACGAGTGAATGTTTCCACAAACTCGTTTTAAAATCCATTTCCGTATATAAGCATCAAGGTTGCCGCTAAAGTCCGATCGACATGATAATGTGCGACTGAATCGCCAAATTTATCGAAGCCAGTATCAATTTCATTTGTTTTAATATATTTGAGCTACATTGTATAACACTATATTTCTCAAAACGCGCATTAAAATAAATAAAATTCTAATAGGTATTTACTGTTGTTAGGGTTCCGTACCTCAACCCGAAGAACGAGCTTTCTACCACTGAATTAGCGATGCTCGTCATAAGGTCTGTTTTTTTTGTAACAATTAAAAGTGTAATGCGATTTTCTAAAGATGAAGGAAGAAAATGTGGCGATGTACTTAATAAAAGGTAGGCATAGGCTATCCGAGAGAGACGAAGCGATCGGGCGACTAATATTTCGTACAGGTTTGGCTACACCATCGCTTACTCTCTATTGTGAAACCACCGCTGCGCTACAGTGTCCAAATTTCGTTAGGTGCAATAAAATTAACATTTCTATCGCTTATTCCAATCAGCCCAGCCAGCTTCAGTAAGCACTGTAATGCAAAGGTATGGGATACTAAGGTAACAGATAGAATTCATAATTATTCTGATAACACCCATGATTTAGTTACAAACACTCGTATTCATCATAAAAAACATTCGCCCCACCGGGATTCAAACCCGAGATCTCTGAGTAGACGAAACCCGGCGTACATACCACTCGCATCACGGAGATCTTCAGGAAATTTTCGTTTCTAAATATGTTCCATTTTTTTTTTAATTTTGTGTCGCATCACAATTTCGTGGATGGTGTTGAGTATGCACGCTTTATTGTTATATAATGCATGCAACGTGGCAGAAGCGACTCTCAAAAGTGAACATCTTATAAATCGTTTATGTGATTCGTACATTTACTTTGCTCTATTTTAAATATAACATAGTTTACTTTTAGACTTCCGTACTGTAGGGTAAAGGGTGACAGCGGAACCCCATTACTAAGACTTCGCTGATCATCCGTCTGTTAGTCAGGGAGCTGTTATAAAATAAAAAAAAAAATATTAAATGTGAAGAGAATTCCTGCGAGTTGGGTCATGCAAGAACAGCATAACGTTTTATTGTTAACGATGTAAAATTTATTCCAAGTGAGTCGCCGACCATCAATAAAATTCAATAAAACTTATTAAAATTGGATGGATCTAATACTCTATTATCGACAAGGTCAAGAACACTACAGGAGTCTCGCTCGCTGCTAAGAGCCGAGCTACGAGTTTACCATTTAGGCTAAGAACTCACGGAGCGGTTTTTTCACACATCCGCCCGCAGAGCTGTTTTATTTCAAATCCCACGAGACCGCACTTTTCTGCGGTCTCGCAGCTGCCATGTCTGCGAGATCGGGTGAAACCCGCCGCGTCTGCGGGTGATTTCGTCCTACGCGCGCCCGCAGCGGGTGCCGCAAACAACCGCAATCAAATCGCGCCATTTACCTACGCGCGAGTTGCGACTCGCAAACTATTCGAATTCTGCTGCTGCTGAGGGGTACTGCGCCCTTAGCACGAACGAATATCGAATGCGAAATATTGCTAGTGCGAAATGTCACTGGCAATTTTTTTATGGAAACTGAACCACAACGGACGCAACAAGAACTAAAAATCATTACTTATTTGACAATGACATTTCACACTCGCAAACTATTCGAATTCGATATTGGTTCGCTAGAGGTATTCACATAGACTGCAAGCCTTAAAAGTACTTGTACATCTATAGCAAATAAAAACGATAGCGCATTTCAATAATATATCCCTGTATGTCATCTAGTATACGAAATCAAATGTCAGAGTCGTAACAGCTCAAACACACTTGATCGTTAGTCCGTATTCGGATGCACGAAAGATAATACTTGCATTCCGACAACCGAAGCAATATTTACATTGGGATACGGGCTCGAAGACGATGTCGAGTAACCTAAACGAAAACACCCGCATACGGGCGTACTCCACTTCATTCATTTACTTCGTCGTTTACCCGAATTGCATTGGCACTCGTATTCGGGATAGCGATCAAATGTAATCGCGCCATAAGAAAAGTTGGACGACGATGACGATCACAATAAAATTAACTATATCAAAAGTCACCTTCGAAATTCTGGAATCAATAGAAGGTCGTCGCTAGTTAGCTAAGCCAGGCCAGTTAACGGAATGACTTAACTATGATGCCGAGACTTAAAGAGCCGTGTCAATAACATTTAATTTAAATAACTTGAAAGTGATATTTTGTATAGAAAATTTTAGTAGAATAAATTCCACGGGAGTTAAACCCCGTCTGCTGCCTAGTCTCAGTGAACTACACACATCAAAAGTGTCTAGGGATCAAGCATTTTTATGCGGATTTCTTGAGATTGAGATGTGGCTTTGTAATAAATTTATGATTTTATAAATTTATATGGATCCTTTTTGGTGCATTTCATAATTTGAATCAGGAACTGTGAATCAAATTCGAGTAAAAGATGAAAATCAGCTGTCAATATTTTCCCTATAAAAACATACAACGCATTGAAGACATTATTAGTGCTACTGTTTCCCTACTACTGATTAAAACCAACGTTATTATGGAGCGGCGACGTCATTTAAGCAGGGAAGAAATGCTCAGAGCCGTGGGAATGATAGAAGCTGGTTCCCGGCAACGTACTGTGGCTTTAGCTCTGAATACAAGTCAGAGTGTTATCAGTCGACTTTGGATACGATACCGAAGCACTGGTACCGTGGCTGAGCGCCATGGAGGACGGTATCGCTGCACCACACGGAGACAAGACCGATACATTCAAATCTTAACTCGAAGAGCTCCAACAATAACCGCCATGATGTTAGCCGTGAGGCTTCATCACTCTTCAGGGAACTTAATTAGCGACCAAACAGTCAGAAACCGCTTGCATGAAGTGAACCTTCATTCCCGAAGACCGCTACGGGTACCACCTATAGCAATGCACAATCGTAGGATTCCGATATCAATGGGCTCTTGAACACAGAAATTGGGCAGAAGAACAATGGCGTTTCGTGTGCTTTTCTGATGAGTCTCGTTTTGGTATGAGACCGGATACAAGACGTATACGACACTGGAGAACCCCTGGACGCCAACAGCGATTAAAATCCTGCCAGGAAGTCCATCCTTATAGTGGTGGAACCATCATGGTATGGGCGGGTATTTGGATCGGCGGAAGAACTGAGTTAATTTGGATCAGAGGCAACCTCAACGCTCAAATTTATGCTGAGACGATTGTATCAGACGTCATCGTGCAAATCGGTCCCTTATTTCAGTTAATGCATGATAATGCACGACCGCACACCGCAAGAGTTGTAAGACAGACTCTCGCCGCAGCTAACATCAATGTCCTGCCCTGGCCTGCTCAGTCGCCAGACTTGAACCCGATTGAGCATGCATGGGATATGCTACAGAGAAGAGCTCTGCCGAATATGGAGGGTATCCAGTCGCAAGAAGACCTTTTTTTGTTGTTGCCATTCCACAGCGTGATTTGGATGAACTCATTTTGAGTATGCCAAACCGATGTTCTTGTGTTGTTAGTGTTCGCGGTAGAAATACGGATTATTAATTGTTTAAGTTACCCAATAAAATTTTAGAGAAAACTGTTATTTCAGTCTTTTTTTCGAACTTTTGTGTTAGTGGTTCAAATGTCAAAAATCCCTTTATTAGGAAAATGGCAAATTTCTTTATTAATGCAAAGGTGACTTGGTTTATCGTTACTGTGACAAACGAAAACACTTTATTTGATGAATCCTTAAAGAAAATTTTAATTAATATCAATCAGGAGAAAAGTTATTGCAAAAATATATGTTGATCCCTAGACACTTTTGATGTGTGTATTTCCCAGGATATTGATTTCAATATCAAGCAGTTGAATGCTTAAAAAAGAAAAATATAATAAATATAAAGGTATTCGTTTGACATTGCGGGTTACCTACAATGCGAAAAGATAGCGCTGGCCTTGCAGCCTAAGAAATAGTAGAGAAAAATTGACACATACAATTAGGCGCTTTGCAGACGACGGGGCGGGGTGGGCTTTTTGTCCGCGAAGCAATAAAAACCGTGTCTGCCCGTCGATGTCTGCGGCTGCCCTCGCCGCGTACACAAAGCACACGACGGGCAGAGAATAGTCTGAGCTAGCCGCCCCGCCGCCGTCTGCGTTACTGCATATAAACTGGTTTGTATGATCCACGGCGGGCAGCCGCGGCGCGGTCTTTTTGCCCTCTGTGTGCGTTTGTAGTATAGGATTCACTTTGTGCTATCGTTCGCGGCGAAATTGACATGCCCGCTCCACCCCGCCGTCTGCAAAGCGCCTTATGGTCAGTGCATCCGCCCGGATACCGGAGGGTGCGGGTTCAAGTGGATTTTTTTCTTATAAAATATACTTAAAAGTTTTCAGATAATATCTAAATCTAGCAGTTGAAAGATAACTCTTCTTTTTTTACTAAAAACCTTAAAATATAATATAATAACTAAAATATATTATTAAAAGGAGTCCCTTTAGGCAAGGTGTCAAAGATACTGGCAGCGTTCCCCTTTGAATAGCTCTAAACTAATTCTTTGTCCGAGGTAGCTGCCAGCTCTTCGGTCTCCAGTGACGTCGACTAACCTTTTTCATATTTCCTTAAAAAACCTTATAGCGCTAGGACCCCACGGACCAAGGGCCTCCACACCGAATGGGACAAAATCATATTCGGAGCCCAGTCCCCTGTATTTGCATGCTTTTGCTTTCTCAGCCGCTTCACAAGTCACACCAGCTCTGTTGTTGGTTCCGTGTAGATGGGAAGGAGTCTGAACAGGTTGCATCCCATACCAGTACCCTGCCCATCTTCCATGGAATCAAACTCATACCGTCTGGTCTCGTGTCATCGTCTATTGCAATACCAGTCGGCTCAAGTAGACTTGGCTCGTTGACGATGGCAAGGGACCGGCATTTGATATCCTTAAGTACGGCATGTCTCAAAAAGCGGCCTGCACTTTTTTACCATGACAGTCCGTGATGTCCTAGCTTGTCGACATCACTGCCAAAGGGACATTTATGAGGAGCGCAGACCGGAATCCCAAGCCGTAGACAAGTTGTGATTCGGAGCGTGTCCGGCTCAAGAAATGTTCCTGTATTTGACGAAGGGTTCGCGTGAAGCCAGTAGCCGGCCCCATGCCGTGGGTGCCACGGCCAAAAGCCTAGCATGCGCCGAACCTGTACTACAGCTCAACATATTTTCAAAAGCCAATTTACAGTTTATGTCGTCCCTGCTCCTCTGTGAATTTAGAGAAACTGGAAATTTTTGACCTGGGGATGCAATTAAAAAAGCATTTCTAGCTTCTTCCAAGCCAGTAATCTCAAAGTTTGAAGGGGATGCCCTTAAAATTTTATTTATGAGATTTGCTGAACTATGAACAGAAGATAGAAAGGCTGGTAAAGCGACACTAGAAAATTTACGAATCCCTAAACCACTATACCGGATGGGTATAGATTCTTAAGACCAAGATTGCCCGTTCAGCTGCATATTAGGAGCATCATCATCAGCCTATTAATGTCCCCACTGCTGGGGCACAGGCCTTCCCTATGGATGGAATAGGGAGATTGAGCCATGACCCACCACGCGGGCACAATGCGGATTGGCGGGTGCTAACGACTGCAGATGCAGCCGGGACCAACGGCTTAACGTGCCTTCCGAAGCACGGAGGAACTCAAGATAGAAGAATTTTGGTCACCCATCCAATGACCTGGTCGGTCAAAGTTGCTTAATTTCAACGATCGCAGCCGAACGCGCTAACGACCTGCGCCATCGAGCTCCTCATATATTAAGAGTCGATTCTAAGCTAATTTTGATGAAGTCGTCTACTTGTGTCAAAAGATCTGGGTGATTCCAAAAGGAGCAGCAACGGAGAACATACGTAAATTTTGGGACGAAAATACAGAATTTTAAGATGCAGCATAATGTGGACTAATTTCAAGGAGACGGTCAAAAGAATTTTGAAATTAAAATCTGTCTCTATCATGCTTTTTAGGAATGAAAAAGAGATATACCTCACTTTAACAAATAGCAAACACCGCAGCATAAGAGAATTGTTTGACAAAAACCGAAAGAGCATATCTCTTATTCTATATTTCAAGAAACTCTCGCCGTCGAGCACAACGACAACTTATTGAGTACTTTTTATTAGAGAATAGCACGGTTGTACAACAATAGGTACCCATTAGTTTCACTTCGTCAGGTTTTACCGAGAAATTTCGCCATGTTTTTCGCTTCGAAAATAATGAATCATTTTTGTCTGCAAAAGCCGATTTCTCTTGTTTGGTCTTAATTTTTGATAAATAGGCTTTGTGCTCAGTTTCCGTTATTTAATCAATGAACAGGTATAATGTTTAATAATTAGTACCATATTTATATACGGACGAAAACGGATGCTTTGGACGACACTGAACTTGATTGTATCTATATAAGTCACCGAATCGAACTGACTTTATCGCTTTGGCTCGTCTTTTGATTGTATTTTATTGAACCGCCATCGCATTTCTGTCAAGTAATATTTACACAAAATATTAATAGAAAAGAATCTACGCGCTTGGTCCGCGTGGATTTTTTTCTGGTAATATTTTCTTTAAACATCGAGCAATTACATACACAATAAACAAATCAAAATTAATAGAATGTTTTTTTTTTTATAGATAGGTCCGAAATGACTCCACCGCACCTGATGTTAATCGACGGTGAAGTCCAGACGCGATGATAGCTGATACATCAGTTATACCTGCTACACCAGCCATCCTTACCATGTCGGCCTGCATGTTGCTTCTTCACGCCTCTTTTAAAGTTTGACTAAAGATTGCTGATAAAACTGATTTTAAATGCCAAATTCAACTGCGTTACTCACCTTTAATTACTGCAGCAACCACGTTCTCCAGTGTTTGGAAATTGCAGTAGTGGTTTTTCTTTCAGATGATCATTGGTCGTTTTCAGGACATCGATTATACTAGATACCTCATTTTGCAACTGACAAAGCCAGTCATGAGGGCTTGCAGCACTAAATTTTCGTGTAGTAGTTCATGTAGTTTCCAGTAAACTTTATTGTATCTACCAAAAAATCACCGACGAACCGACATTATCGCTTTCGCTTGCTTTTTGATTGTATTGTATTGATCCGTCTTCGCATTCCTGTGTGACCAGATTCAAACTGTATAGTACAATATAAAATAATAACGCATTGTCTCGCTCTTGGCCTGCCATCTGCCTGGTTAAGGACCTAAGTTAAAGACTTTTCGAACAGCTGCTGATGTAAATAAATTTTGCTTTATTATCAAAACACATACACATCGTACACAAATCGCCATATTCTATTCGAGCAAACGCTAACACTAACTTAAAAGATAAAGAATAAACTCTAAGCTTGACTTGCACCAACTCACTTAAACTGTTCAGTTAACCTTTAAGTATGGATATTAAATTCGCATGCAACTTTTTCTAGAAACTTATTGCGAACCGCGTCAAACCCCATACATATATTAATAAAGGTCTCTAATAAGAAACGAAGCAGGTATTTTAAATTAACTTTCTTTATTATAATTAAAGAAATTATGAAAAATTAACAGTCGTAGCGCTTCTTAGACTTGTAGGGTTACATATTTTGTACCCATTAAAAGTAACTCCCTCTTACACTAGAAAAGTAAAAAGTTTTTTGTCCACTAATTTAATACAGCCCCCTAGCATGACTAACAAAACGCGATATGATAAAGCGATTTATCGACACTCAACTATCAAACTCCATTGTAGTTTGACAGTTAATATCGATAAATCGCTTTATCATATCGCGTTAAAGAAAAACATAAAAGCTCCTTCTAGAAACAAAAAATAAAAATTCTAAATTCATAAATGGCAATTAGCACATAAAGGACGAGAACATTGCAGACACATAGGCTTGCTGAAACCCACAGAAACTGAAGTGGTTATTCTATGCTTTTTCGTGGGACATATTCTATAAGCTGTTCTAGTTCTTTGACAGGCTGGTGATGTGGTAAAGATATGATTATTGAAGATGCTAGACATCTTAAATAATCATATCTTTATCCAAAATTCGAGCTACAGTTGACTTCAGGTCGCCCGGAAATGTTGTGTGAGTGAGTAAGAGCCCACGACACTAAAACTAGTATGATAAAACTCCCAAATGACATATATATCGTCATTAACAGGACAACATTAAATGATAATGTTGTAATGCAAAAAAACATGATTGTAATTGAAAACCCCATAAAAATATGGTTTCTAGTATGATAAGTCTCCCAGGATTCGTTTGTTATTCGATATAGGAGAGGGGTGGACAGCACGAAAATGTAGTGCTGCAAGCCCACGTGACTGGCCTTATCAGTGGCAGCAACAAAAATAAGGTGTCTAGTATGATCGACCTCCTGAAAAATCCAATGCTCATCTGAAAGATCATCAATTTCTGTGTAAGAGAAAGTAGTTGCTGCAGCGATGAAAGGTCACCCTATACGCAGTTGAATTTGACGTTTTAGTTCAGTTTTGTCACCAATCATCCGGTTAATTTTGATTTGTACTGATTGAATACGTATTCAAATAACTTTTAACTTAACTAAATCTTTGCCGCACGAAATCGGATCGCATCGCAGTTTTGTGTGAGAGCCCTTAGACTTATTGCTGAAACCCACAGTTCTATGTTTATTTTATTCCAATAAGCCGAGTACCTCTCAAAATGGAGTACATACCTAGTAATAAAAACATATGTCTTCATTTCATTCAATCCACAAATGTGGCCACAAAGAAAACATTTACTGAAACACATTTAAGGCTTCTGGTTTTCGGGATTCCTATCCTATCAACTCTTTGTTTTGGATTTAGGTACAAAACCGACTTTTTTTTAAAGATTAGATTACATTTGTAAAAATGAATGTCGACATTTGAAACAGTTTGAAGATTAACAGCGCAAACACTGGTTTCATAATAATTTAGCCGAGCGGATTTTTCTATAGAAAAAGTTTGCTACGAGAATAAAAGATACTTCACAAAAACATGATAGATCAAATACACGCGCTCCATGACCCGTGTAAATTTTTTTTATTAAAAAAATAACCCCTAAACCAGATTGTGCCATCTGTTAAAAGATACTTATCTCCGAGATCGAGCGAAATTAACGTAGTCGTTTGTCAAGATTCTGCTCGCCGAAGAGATTTTCCTTATACCAATCTACCTACCTATCCTAACGGATGGTAGCTTTTTTGAGTAATTTGCGAAAGAGAAAAAGGTATTTTTCTTTCAAATGAGATACTGGCACCCCAGTAGGTATGAACTACTGGTTTTTAATGGAATTTTTCTAATTACCTACCTGTAGGCTGATTTTGTAAAATAAAATCTCACTTCCGATTTGGTAGCTGCCATTTAAGCCATTAGTTTGATATGCATTACGCCATTACACGGCAAAATGTCGCTATGTCTGTAGAAGCTGAGATGAGAAGTCTGTAGATATTTGACATTTTCAGAAATCCGAATAAATGAAAGCGTTAGTAAGATTACATCTTACAGAGTACCTAATCTGTTATTACGATATCAAAGAAGATATACTCTTACAACTTACAAGTAGTTAAAAAAATTCAAAAGGAGAGACGGCCGAAGGATACTAGGTATTTTTAAATTTAGGATTTTATAAATAATGGTCTTAGCTGACATATCGACTCGGACATCATATCCGTATCCGTATTTAGTCTACTTTAGTTATTTTCATAGTGTCTTACGGTATTTTACTGTGGGGAAATACCGCCGGCATTCAAACTATATTTGTGTTGCAGAAGAGGGATATTCGATAATCTTAAAGTTAAGGAATCCTTTAGAGATAAGCTTAAAGAAATAGGCATATTAAAGGTTGCATCTCAATACATACAGGGTGTAAAAAAACCTTTAACGAAGTCGAAGGTCACGTATTTTCCACATCATGACGATATTTTTTTTCTTCTGGACCATACCTGGGAAGTTTAAGGTTATGGAGATATTGAAGGTCAAAGTCAGCCTTTTTTTCAAGATTTATACATAAATATTTTCAAAACGTCATTTAGAATTTTTTTTATTGACGCACTTATACACATGCACACACAGGCACATTCTTTGCGTAGTGCCACAGTAGCGCGCCGCGCTATACATTGCGTACTAGAAAAAAAAAAATGGTTGCCTGTAAAGTCGGTTTTACGGGCGAAGATTTTACGTGACAACGTCTTTTTCTCGGTAGAATATTTATTGATATGAATATAATTAAATTGCACAATAGGAACAAGGAATTGAATGAAAATAAGAATTGCACAAATTTTAACTATAGAAATATATTTTGTTTACTAAAACATTGTACATGTAAACTTAAACTTAACACGAGAGACTCATCGTAACGTTACCGAGCGTTACACTTTTTCATAAGTGACTCCCAGCCGCAACCTAATTTAAGACGTTGTCACGTCAAAAAAATATAAATACGAATTATTCTCACGTTTAATGTTTTGTAATATTACTTGTTTGGGTGTACAGAATACGTAGTTTGAGTCTTTGTCATAGGTTTTTTACACCGTAATTTCTCCATATCTTTTCGGTGGTGTCGTGTGAGGCGGGTCGTTACGTTCCCAAAAATATGGTTGAGGGAAGCGATGGCTGGTATATGTGGTATGCTCGTGAACGGGTGCTGCCAGCGGAGATGAGTCTAGGTAGTATAAATAACACTATTTGTATTTATACTGTATGACACAGCAATCAAAATGCAGGTAAACAATCAATGTACTTGTATATTTAATATTATGTAATGGAAGGTGACTTCATGAATCATCTCCGAAGTCATTTTTCAACTTGATGACTCTGTAAATAATAAAACAGGGAGAAAAAAACAGCCCTTGCTGAGTTTCTTGCCTGTTCTTCTCGGTACAAGGTCGCCCGCCGTAGATTTACGAACCGATGGCGTAGCTTGTAGACATTCATGAGTGCTTGTAACAGCCTCAACTGAATAAATGAATTTATGTTATGATTATCAACTCAAATCGTTCAGTAAGTATTCTTTGTATGAAACTCTCTACTGCAACGCACACTAATCGGAACGTAATCGCCTCGCCTCGGGCCAAGCTCGTGTTTCTTCGTGAAGCGATTAGTATCTACCAAGTAAACTCGCCGAGCCGGCAAAGTTTAACTCTTTGTGATACCTTAACGTTTTCCCGACCGAATAAAATATGATAAGTCGCACCGTCTTCAATTCAGCATGCATAGCACAAAATTGTAAAATTAATTATACAACCACCTGGTGCTGTATCTAAGCAGTTTGTTTCGGAGTTGTCAAACCGCAGCTGTAACTTTTACGGCGGCTGTTAGATAAACTTGGGAAATGGCTCGTTCATAAAGTTGTTGGTAGCGCTGTGCTACCCAGTTTATCTTTGAAGCCTTTATTATGTTGGCGTCACTGTAAAGGTATCTACGCTCTACAGTGCTGCTAAATTGAAATTCAGACTCAATATTATTTCCGCAACGGTATTTTGTTTACTTATATAAGGGGATGGCTTTACTTGTTCTCACACTAATATCATAAAGGCGAAAGTTTGTGAGTGTGTGTATGTTTGTTACTTCTTCACGTCTAAACGGCTGGAGCGAATTTAAAAAAATTGGTATGGAGTTCGCTGATACCCTGGATTAACACATCGGCTACGTTTTACTCCAGAAAAATATCCCTAATAAACCGCGGGTAATACCGCAGGGCATAGCTAGTCTGTTTATAATTTGCATTCCAAACAGACAGGCCACTCCATTTTAAGCGAAAAGTATTTCTTACACTCACAACAATTAAGAAAGGCACAAAGTTATAACCGTAAAAGTAATTAGGATAAGTAATTAATTAATTGTTTTCTTATGTGAAGGTAATTTGGATTCAAATTTTATACATTAGGTAGTTTTTAAATTGTTGTAATTAAATTTTCTATATATTTTAATACTGTAAATTAATCAATATTGTAGTTTTTGATTGTATGTTTGTTACTCAATCACGCTAAAAGTACTGAATGGATTTGCATGAAATTTAGTGCGCATATAGTTTATGGCCCGGACTGAGACAAAGGATATTTTTAATCATCAATTAATAATTACAGGTTCCTGTGAGATTCTCAAAAAAAATAGTTAGTCCGGACGAAGTCATGGGCGGCTGCTAGTTGAAATATATTTAATGATACACATAGTTACATAAGTACAGATAAAGTTACACATGAATTTGTTATACAATATAGCAAATAATCCCACCTCTTTTTGTTAAGAATAAATGGAGTCCTCTCGCAAAAATAGCTGATGTATTTTATTGGATGTGGCAGAATAATGTGCCGCCCTAGTCTTGTAGACCTTGCTGTCTGGAAACCAATTCCCTGTCTCACGGAGCCTGAAACCTTATAAACTGAAGAATAGTGGTTGAAGAGAGGTAGGGCATAGTCAGAGAATGCATACAGGTCGCGGCACGTAACTCTAGTTAGTGCTGAACAAAACGCGGAGGGGATGCGCATGGGTACAACATGGGGAGAGCCAATCAGCGCAACGCACGCCCACCCGCGCACCTCGTTCCCCCCCAAGACATCTTAATTTTTACTTCTGCGCAATAACGGTCAGCGCTAGAATTTCGTGCCGCGAATTAAAACTAAATACGCGTGACTTGGAACGCACCATCCGCATGCTTAAGGGAAACATCATTAAAATAAACCAACTCGCTCTTTTCATTTATAAAATCAGGTAAATATAAATATTATTCACGATAAAAGCGTGCTGATAAAATAAAGTACCTCATTTCATTACAAATTCAACCGAAAACGCAACGATTCCTGAGCGAAAGCTACTAAATTAATATAATATTTTTGTAATAGCAACATATTGTGTTCTTTTAATAATCTCAGATACGTACACCCAAATGCCCGAATGAGCAATATTTAACTTCATATTGTGAAGAATATTTTGCTGAAATCTCGTTTAGGTGAAGCCACGTCAGTAATATTAAGGTACAATGTGAACGACCCTAAAATTATAGGCAGACTCCCGCCTTTTAATGTACTAATAAGTACTTCCTTATTAGTACATTAAACAAGAAGTAAAAATAACAATTATTTTTGTGGAAAGTTGAATCCGGTGTAGTCCTACTTCTTGAGTAATGAAACAAAGGAGTCTAGCAAACAATTGATTTATTGATACACCCACATTATGTTAATTACAAAATACCCATATTTTCCCCTTAGTTTTATAATCAAAACGCAATTACAATTTGCCTAACACATAATTTAGCAAACAATAGGAAATAATTTATCAACAATTTCTTGCCTTACTTCGAGTTAAAGGCGGAGAGCAGTCTCCCTGACAATCGGATGCTTGCTCATCTGAAAGCACATATTCTTCGTCTGAAGCATCATGATAATCCCCATGTGCACTATCGTCATAACTAGCTCCAGAATTAGTGTCACTAAATTTCTTATTGGATATTTCAGATTTATCCCTGCACACTGCTTTAATTAGATGTCGACGATTACGGCGATAAATGCCTCTTTTATACTTAATTACGTACGATCGCGGTGATGGCGCCTTCTCAACAACGGTACCTCTTATTCTTTTATTATTGTTTTCTAACATAATTACGTTATCCCCGACATCCAACTAGGGTAATGTTTACAATGTTTATCTAAATAATAATTATTTTTTATTTGTTTTTAACAACATTTTATGGTTTTCTTTATCTTCACGATATTTTCGTTTCGATAAATCAGGATGGACTGGAAGTCTACCTTGTAATCTTAAGCTGTGCAGGAGAATACAAATCATCGCGACGTGTATTTCTATAGCTTAATGAATTTAAGTAAAAATCAGAATCGCCTTCGATAGATTTTTTAATTAACCTTTTTATAGTTTGCACAGCCCTTTCACTTTTCCCATTAGACTGAGCATAATAAGGAGATGATGTGATATGATCGAATCCCCACTCAGTAGCAAGAATTTTAAAGCTACGACATGAATATTGCGGCCCTTTATCACTTAACACTACTTCATGTATACCTTATAGAGCGGAATTCTCCTTCATGACAATTATAATCAATTTAGTCGTGCTATCTTTTAATTAGGACACTTCTATAAACCCTGAAAAATAATCTTCTAATATTAAGTAAACTTTGTTTCCGTACTCGAATTAATCTGTGCCAACTTTATTCCTAGGTAAATCTGGGGGATTGAAATTGGGATCAAATGTTGTTTTGCGAGTTTATTTGTATACTCCTGACATGTTCTACATTTTCTAACATAAGCTTCATTATCCTCACTGATACCCAGCCAGAACAACACTTCCCGCGCTCGCCTATTGCAACGGTCCATTCCCAAGTGGCCATCATGAATAATTTTCAACATTTCGGATTTTAATGGTGATGGTAACAGAATTTGTTTGTTCTTAAATATTACCCCATCAACGCTATATTCTCTTGTATCATAAATCTTTTTTCATAGAATGAAATTATTTCAAAGAATTAGTGTAACACTTTTTTTTGTAGCAATGAGCTAATTTGAGTTTAAAATCAAATCTAGTAAAACAATAACAAATAGAAGGGTTGATAACCTCAAATGTCAACCCCAATGTCACTTTAACTTATAATCTTTGTAAAACATTAAATTGATCTTAAATTAATACAGCCAACAAATTATTCAATATAAATAAATAAAATAATAATCAATTGTTTAGGCTGTATAATACATAGTAGCCTTGACCTTCACCAGTGTTATGTAAAAGAGCAATTGTTTTTGCATCTGTGATGTAATAGTGATTTGCACGGTTGTTAGGTCGTAATCGTATTAATTGTTATCGATCGGTGATCGATTAGTAAATAGTTTTGAGTTTTAATAGTTTCTTTCAGGGAATTCATCCCTAAAAATAAAGTAAATATATTCGTTTCGCTCCTTGTGGAAATATGTTAATTCTACAATTAACATTTCGTTTATAGTGGTATTTTTTCCATTAAGTTGATTGATTCGATTCTGTATACCGATGACCTATGTCTCGATGTATTCGGTATGCGAGTAGGTTTGTCATCGCACGAAAAAGCTTTCTTTCTTTTCACAATAAGCCTCAGGTCAGGAAAGATGTGAGGAGAATTTTCTACATCCAATTAAGGTTTTTATCATCAGTACTTCGCTCGGGCAGAGCAGTAAATATGCCACAATCTCCCATCCATAAGATGGGCATAATTTAGGACCCATGATGGCCACATGGGTTCCTTAACCTAGCTAGTTCCTTAACCTAGTTAAAGTATACCTTTATTTTTTTATTTGAATATTTACACCGTAATGACCTAAACCATAATCTCAACAACCCGATGTTGCTTCGATCCACGAGGGTCTAGACACGTGGACTCAAGCCAGGGCTGTTGCCTGTGCACCCAGGATGTGAAAAGCTGCCCATTGCCTTTTCAATACCATCGTCCAGGGGATGTGACCACGTGTGTCCGGAGCGCCCGTTGATGTAGCGATACCACATGGACAGTTTAACTGGATAAACCGGGTATTAACACATTTTGTAAACCCATTTGATGTAAGAAATTTAACATTTTACTGAATTTAATTTGATATCCTTTGGTCAAGTAATTTGTATTAGCATACACTGATACCATGAAATAAATGGATGTGAACATTTAATGTGTGGACATTTTCATTTCATCTGAAATCGTTTGTTACTGTGTGCATGGCGCCTCATAAATAAGTTTTGCACACAGTACTCCAGGCACGGTCTTAATAAAACCCGCTCCCTATTAACTTGCTCAACATCTAGCCGACTGTTGCAAAATTAGCCTTAGCCAAGAAAAACCCATTACATTAGGTAAATTGTATTGTTCTTTATGCCACAGACGATACGGTCACGAATCAAATCCTCTTCGAGTGTTTTAATAATAATAATAATATTCTTTATTGACATACACCTCACAGGACATAAAAAACATTAAACATGACAGTGAAAACGTACACAATTTTAAACTCATAAGATTTGCTAATAACATATTGATTAATCGACTCGTCGGCTTCTTAATTCCTTATAAAGAAATTCATCATCATCATCATCATCAGCCTATTAATGTCCCCACTGCTGGGGCACAGGCCTTCCCTATGGATGGAATAGGGAGATTGGGCCATGCCATAAAGAAATTATATCTTGCTAAAGTTATATTCGGCTTGACCCTGAAATAATAATCAATTTGTTTTCATGAGCACGGCGACGTTATCTCTCTCGCTTTCTTGTTAAAATGTAAAAGTTTGATAAACATCGAAACCGTCCGGTCCAATCAAATTCATCAATAAACTAGCTTGAACATCTCCTTTTTCTTTATGAACCCCTGACGCCTTCAGAAACAGATTAAATTGTGTCTTCCATCATCTCATGCTTCAGCCCGGCTGACGGAACTGCCTTCCAAACTCAACCATAGAGTATACTAATATATAGAACTCATCTCAGGATTCTCAGGCGGCGGTCGCGCGTGTTCCATATCGTACAAATTTAATTATTATATAAATGAAATTGTAATTTATCACACAGAGTGACTGTCACAATTAGTTTTATCACGTAATTAATACAAAAACACCGCTATCAAAATGTTATGTAATAAAATAAAGGATTCTGGCAAACAACTGATTTATTGATATACCCACATTATGTTAATTACAAAATACTCACACTACTTCCTATATATATTATAAAATGTGAGAGTTTGTATGTTTGGTACTCAATCCCGCAAAAACGGCTGAACGAATTTGGATGAAATTGGATACACACATAGCTTATTAGCTGGATCGAGACATAGGATACTTTTTATCCTGAAAAGGTTAGGTATCCCAGAGATTCTCAAAAAACTATAGTTTGCGCGGACGAAGTCGCGGGCGGCAGCTTGTTCTAGAATAAATTCTCGGCGTGAAACAAGGGCGAAACAACGAAAACCGATATTTGTGTACGAGTGGTTTGGAAAAATTAATTTAAGCGATTACTGCTTCCACAAAAATATAATGAAAATTATTAATGAATATTTAAATGTCAAATTAATATAAAATAATCAAGATGGAAAAGATCCCTGCTATAATTGTTTAATTTAAAATATCTGGGTTGGTTTTTCTATCACGTTGAACTCTGGTTTACAATGTGCTACTAATTATGTATCTATACGGGTGCCAGACATGAGCGTTAACAGAGTTAGAAGAGAACAAGTTAAAAGTCTGCCAAAATTCAATGGAAAGAAGCATCTTGGGTATAAAAAGGATGGGTAGAGTAAAATTACAAATAATTAAGAAAAATACCAAATTTAAAAATGCACACACAGCCTACAGACAGTTCAAATGACGTTGGACGGGATATATGTCGAGAGAAAGTATAGAAAAATGGAGTAGGTTAGTAACAGAATGGTATCCAAGGGATGGAAAAAGAAGTAGAGGCAGACAAAACAAAAGATGGGAAGACGACTTGCGGAAAATAGCTGGCCCAGCATGGAGCCGATTAGCAAGAGACAGGAACACGTGGAAATTTTTAGAGGAGGCCTTTATCGACAGACAAGCTGTTCAACATAAGCAACCAGTTGCCGATCACTAAATTAGAATGTATATTTAGTTTTTAGCAAGTAGGCATACTTTTTTGTAAAGAGAAACAGAAATAAAGACTATTTTATTTATTTATTTTATTTTATACTAATTATGTTATGTGCCTAAAAGGACTAAAAGCTCATTCCTCATACAGTGAATGCCCTAGAACGCACAGCAATGAGAAAATGCTAGTTGTGTTCGGAATCATTCATAAACTCTAATTAGGCATTTGTTGAGATACGGACAACTTGAGGAACCGTGGCCTACGTATTATACAGATATTATATGGGATGGGAGTATAAACTATCTTTACCTAATTTCAGAAATAATCTTTTTATAAATATAATATAAATACTAGTGACAAGTATTATTAACTAAGGTACCTAGTTCTATTCTTATGTTGATAAATACGTATGGTCGCCTATATTGCATTTATTAAGGTAAACAATCTTGGCACAACTTTTTAACAAAATCACCCATTTAAAAATAAAATAATAACGAAGCCAATAAACTATTAAAATAAATCGTTATTATAGACTGGAACTATTGAATCCAGTTATCAGTTGATTTTTAATGCTGTATTTTCAATAAAAAGGAGTGCCAAGATTGTTTACCAAATAGGACAAGTTAGGATGAACAGTAGTATCTAGTAACAGAACTTTTATTTTTTTAAATAGATTGTTCGTTTACTATGATTAATTGCTAATAAATTAAAAAAACAATAGAAAAATAATAGTGAAGGACATTCTTTTGGGCATACTAGGGCCGATTTCGTCGATGTCCTTTACTATGTTATAAATAATCACAAAATTTTATTCAAATAATTAATATGTGAAAGTGATCGAGAAATATTTTATTCGATACTTAGTTATTCTATTAATGAATAAAATGAAACAAAATATCATAAATCACAAAAAAAAAACACCTTATTAAGGTTCTTGTTTAAAAGTATTTTGTTTAATGATTGTTATGCACGTAAGTACCTATAAGGAACAAGTTAATTAAGAAGAAGACTTTTCTAATTCTCGGGAAATTAATTCCCTTTGAAAGAACATATCGAATGTAAACATGGCAAAGCTTTGATACTGCCATACATATTTAGAAACACAGAAACAAATTAAATCATCCATTGTATGAATTTGTAAAGGTCGACTTCGGGCTGAATTTAAATTAATTGTGTTCCTATTAAAGGTCTGGATTGACTAATTGACTTAGTAACAAGAGCGGCGCGTGAGTATCAATAATATTAATCTTGTTAGAAAGGCTGTTTGTTTATTAACTTATTTAGTTAGCCATCATGATTTAATAGTAAGTTAAATCTCACTAAAATTTTAGTCTAGCAATACTCCCGAGGAGGAGCTCGATGGCGCAAGTGGATAGCGCGTTCGGCTGCGATCATTGAAGTTAAGCAACTTTCGCAGTGGTCGGTCATTGGATGGGTGACCAAAAGTTTACCTCGAATCGAATTTTATCTCGAGTTCCTCCGTGCTTCGGAAGGTACGTTAAGCCGTTGGTCCCGGCTGCATCTGCAGTCGTTAGCACCCGCCAATCCGCACTGAGCCCGCGTGGTGGGTCATGGCCCTATCTCCCTATCCCATCCATAGGGAAGGCCTGTGCCCCAGCAGTGGGGCCATTAATAGGCTGATGATGATGATGATGAATACTCCCGAGCTGTACTAAAACTGATAAAGACTTGAAATATTTTTTTATACAAGGATCATCAAATTACCCCACCCAACCTCAAGTGAAAGTGTAGTCCAACTGCAAATTGGACGTCATTAAATTACACCAGTCCCCTTTTTCCCCCCGAACTTAGTTGTTAGTAAGGAGTACGTACAGGGTTATAAAGCAGAAAAATACTTTCGCAAGTGAGCTAATAATATACGAGTCTCTACAATTACGCCGCAATGTGGCATCAGTTAGCGCATTGTACCAACTATACCACGACGTGTTTTCTGAGGAGTTATTCTCGCTTATCCCTCCATCACCAATTTTCAGAGAACCACGCGCGCTGCCCTACGTTGCCACCGCCTTACTGTGGCCACTATTCCTACACGAACAAATAGATTTGGTGACTCATTTCTTTGTCGTACTATTCGTAAGTGTAATTCTTTGCCCGCGCACGTGTTCCCCCCTTCCTACAATCTGGAGCTCTACTCTCTTTCTCCGGAACGAAATTTCGGTAACGAACGAATTTCAAACGAAATTTCGCCAGTGTCTCTACTCTATTTCATTTTCGAACAGGCACATTAACTTCGGAACCATAAACAGTTTTCGTGAACGAATGGAATGAGTCATGTTTGTGAGTTCTTTTTATCTCTACTTTTAAGAAAACGTTTTTTTACTTGGAAACAATATAGGTAGTTTACGGCAAATTTTTAGATGACATTGAAAGAACCTTCTTTGACAGTGTTAGCCGACTAATTTGTAGAGTCGATACAATCTACTGTATGTCAACCTCAATTTGTCGTTTAATACTTTGAAGTATCGAAATTACAAAAAATAATAAAAAAAATGGTTTATTTGTTAATTTTACATGCTAAAAAAGTTTCTCGAGCTAAGCAGCTATTACTAAAAATACCCTTGCAAGTATTTTAGGCTTAATTAAAACAAAAATCTCAAAACAAAAATGAAAAGGTAACACTTTTCATTTCGTCGATTTGAGTTCAAAATTTCGAACAATTATCTGTCAAATTCAACTTTTCCTTCGAAAGTTTTGTGAATTAGAGTAGGCTTGGAGAATTTAATTGTCAAAATATTTCGGACGAACGAATTTTCGAAATGAAAAGGAAACAGAGTAGGGAGCGTGCGAAATTTCGATCGAAATTTCGTTTTTCGTTGAAATAGAGTAGGCCTCCTGGGGTCCTTTAAGAGAGGCCTGAAGAAGAGTTTTTGCAGACCGGCAAAGTGAGGATGGTTGGTGTAGCAGTTTATCACTGCTGTACCAGCTATCTTCGAGTTTAGACTTTATCACCACTTAACATCAGGTGGTGTAGAGTCATTTGCCAACCTCGCTATAAAAAAATAAAAAGAATACATCAGGAAATTATGTTGCAGATAACAGAATAGTTTAGCTACAAATAACAGTATAGTGACGACTGACGCAATATTTTGTAACCAAATACTGAACAAGGGTAAGAATTATTGCTCGGCTTGATTGATCGGCTTTCCGGCTGTGCTCAGAGGAGGACTTGTAGCGTCTCAGTCATCGTGACTCGAACTGACCTGTAATTATTATCTCTTATCTATTAGACAAGTCCGTCTGTCTGTGGTGCTGTTTCAGCGGCCAAACCGTAAGAGATAGATAAAGAGAATATTTAAGTTATAAGTTGAGAATAGTCTGATATGACTACAAACCGGATTTGAGTAACGTAGTACTTCCGGTTTTCGAGAAATCAGGTTTTGGTGAACAGTTGGTTCACTGGTTTGCTAGTTTAGTTTTAATAATGCTAATATTTAACTATGATTTTGAAAATACATTACAGTTTTGTAAATTTTACATAACTGTTTTGTTATAACAACAAGACTATTTAAAAAAAAAAACAAGTTTGTCTACTAGTAACTATAGTCACTCTTACACATATGTAGTATGTAATAGGTAAAAAAATTTTTTGTTATTAGTAACTGGAAACTCTTTTCAGTGATCAACTCGAAAAGGGATCGTCACCGTATCAACTCGAGCCGTTTAGTATTATTTATATGATAGTGCAACACACACTTATCGAATCATAACGTAATCGCATTGCCTCAGGCAAAGCTCCCAAACGTGTGTGGTCAACATTCCGTACACTAGCTTACATTTCTCCGTAGTCTAGCTTACGGACGTAAGTTTGATGACGGATAGACTATCCGTAACCAAACTTACCTCCCTAGAAATTACCTTAAGAAACTACGATAGTAGCAAAAAAACTAACATTGAAAAATACCATAGATAGAAAGGAAACTACTAAAACAAAAAAAATCTCGCGAAGACCAAATATTTCCGTCAAAATGGTGTATTAATATCCCAATCAGGTAATACTGTCGTGACGGAAAATTTCACTTTTTTTTCGCCTAGCCCTCATCTATCAAGTCCGTACCGTCCGTAAAGGAACTTCGTTACAATATATACTTTTTATTATTTTATGTTTCTAGTAAACCTAGAAAACTTACACTGAGCTAATGCTCAATAAAACCCATGAAATATGAATACATTGTTATAAAAATCCTCACGTATTCGTTCGCTTTACATTCAACACGCGTCACCCTTTTAAAAAGTAGGTTCGGTGTTTTCATTGCTACATAACGGCATTATGCAAAAGCTTCATAAATAATAAAATACATATTTGGTGAAATAAACTGACCCGAAAATAGATAATGCTCCTGATAAAAACCAAACCGTGAAACACATCTGTTTTGTGAATTGATATTCATTTGTTCCAGGAAAAATGGTTTGATTTTATGACACCAAGATGCGGGTAAAACTTAAAATTATTAATAAATTAGCCCTTTCCCGGCTGGGAATCGAACCCGGGCCGCCCGCGTAGCAGGCAAGCTTTCTACCACTGAAACACCGATGCTTACTGACAAGGTCTGACTATTTAACAACAATCAAAAATTTAATGCGACATTCTAAAGGTAAACTAAACAAATTGTAGTGATATAATATTAGTTTCACTTTAATAACAGTTTAATTCGAGGAAGTAATTTGGATCCCGAGAGTAGTTCAAAAATAAAATCTCGGAGCGAAACGAGGGCGATCTAAGGAGACGGCAAGTACAAAGAAATAATATTTCCCTAGTATGTACAGTATAGCCTATTTCAAATATCAGATAAAGAAAAATAACGATAATTTAAAACCGCTGTTCTTCAATTAAACCAGGCGACTCCAACAAGTCGAACAATCTTCAAGGAACGCGCTTCGAAAAATTTAACACAAATGAAACGAAATACCAGGAGTGCATAAGCGCGATAGAAGTTTAATTCTTGATGGACCCAAAGCCGGCTATGAAGGCAGCTCGTTTGCGTGATCCGCCCCGCGCGCCCGGAGCCCGCACGGATGACACTCCGCCGTAACGATACTATTCTTCTGACCTTGCGACTACGCCACAGTCTGTTAACAAACAGTACGATAAAACATAAAATCAGAATAAAAACTATCTACTGATATTGGAGTTTTACTCATCTTACAGTACTGAACAGTGTACTTGAGGCACAGGAACACAATTAATCTAGGATACTCCAACAAGTCGAACAATCTTCCAGGAACACGCTCCGAAATAATTCACACAAATGAAACGAAATACCAGGAGTGCATGAGTACGATAGAAGTTTAATTCTTGATGGACCCAAAGTCGGCTATGAAGGCAGTTCGTTTGCGTGATCCGCCCCGCCCGCGCGCGGAGCCCGCACGGATGACACTCCGCCGTAACGATACTATTCTTCTGACCTTGCGACTACGCCACAGTCTGTTAACAAACAGTACGATAAAACATAAAATCAGAATAAAAACTATCTACTGATATTGGAGTTTTACTCATCTTACAGTACTGAACAGTGTACTTGAGGCACAGGAACACAATTAATCTAGGATACTCCAACAAGTCGAACAATCTTCCAGGAACACGCTCCGAAATAATTCACACAAATGAAACGAAATACCAGGAGTGCATGAGCGCGATAGAAGTTTAATTCTTGATGGACCCAAAGTCGGCTATGAAGGCAGCTCGTTTGCGTGATCCGCCCCGCCCGCGCCCGCGCGCGCCCGGAGTCCGCACGAATGACACTCAGCCGTAACGATACTATTCTTCTGACCTTGCGACTACGTCACAGCCTGTTAACAAACAGTACGATAAAACACAAAATTAGAATGGAAACTATCTACTGATATTGGAGTTTTTCTCATCTTACAGTACTGAACAGTGTACTTGAGGCACAGAAACACAATTAAACCAGGATACTCCAACAAGTCGAACAATCTTCAAGGAACACGCTTCGAAATAATTTACACAAATGAAACGAAATACCAGGACTGCATAACCACGATAGAAGTTTAATTCTTGATGGACCCAAAGCCGGCTATGAAGGCAGCTCGTTTGCGTGATCCGCCCCGCCCGCGCCGCGATGACACTCCGCCGTAACGATACTATTCTTCTGACCTTGCGACTACGCCACAGTCTGTTAACAAACAGTACGATAAAACACAAAATTATAATGGAATCGATCTACTGATATTGAAGATTTTCTTATCGTACAGTACTGAACAGTCTGCTTGAGGCACAGGATAACACAAGAAAGCTCAAAGTTGGTGGTTTTTAGTTTATTTTAGTCATATTACATTCAAACATTGCAGAATTAAACACTATAAGCAACTGAACAGCTGCTAATGTGCAGCCGCACCCGCCACGACTCCACGGTCTAACCAGCGCCGCGAGCCACTGCCCTGATATGCAAAGGTGTCGGTGTGGCTATTATCTCACTAAGAAATTGTGTAAACTGAATTAGATCGTCACTCTTACCGTTATCGAAAGACATTTATATGGAGAATGTTAGTAAGGGACGATTACACACAGTTTTGAAAGCCACTAAACGATCGCTTATTGCCTATTAGATAAAATAAAAATATAATATAATATAGATTTTGATCCATCCTAAGAAATACTAGAAAAAAATCAACACGGCCGTTTAGGTCTTTGTTACATAACGGTTAGTGTATCCGCCCAGATAGCTGAAGACACATGTTCGAATACCTGGACTGACTGTAATGTTTTCTAGTAAAATGAGGACCTCGATGGCGCAGGTGGTTAGCGCGTTCAGCTGCGATAGTTGAAGTTAAGCAACTTTAGCAATGGTCGGTCATTGGATGGGCGACTAAAATCATCTATCTCGAGTTCCTCCGTGCTTCGGAAGGCACGTTAAGCCGTTGGTCCCGGCTGCATCTGCAGTCGTCAGCACCCACCCATCCGCACTGGGCCCGCAATGGCCCAATATCCCTTTTCCATCCATAGGGAAGGCCTGTGCCCCAGCAGTGGGGTCATGAATAGGCTAATGAAGATGATGATGAAAATAATTTGATTTTAGATCAATAATTCTACGAATCAATTGAGAAATGTGAAAAATACCTCACATAGTAATGCATTCTGAATATTTTGAATTGTATGTACATTTATCTGCCCAGTCCTATCATAACCTCATAAAAATAACGGTTTTAAGTTATGCTTAATTTTTTTTTTGTCGCGTCAATGTAAACTTGCGTACTATAAAAAAACCGTTTGATTTTGTGTATTGTTTGAACTAGTACGACAAAACTGTGGAATAAATGTATTATCGCCAGCAGTGCTTCCGGAACAATACCTGCCTTACAGGGTAGTATCGCATTTGTGATACTCCTGGTGTTGCAGGTGTCTATGGGCGACGGAGATCACTTACCATCAGCTGAGCCGTCAGCACGTATGGGGCCGTTCAAGTATTACGTAAGCAGATTTACTACAAATATTAACCCCGTCCTACCCCTTGTCAGCAAAAGTAAGCAAAGCTGTTACCCTTACATTGGTACATCTATATGCATTTTTCCTTTAATGTTTTCCGTTTTTTTTTATTCATTCATGAGCTTTCATGAGCTTCATGAGCAGCAGTACTTAAATAGGCTTAGGATAGAAGACTTTAATGCACATAGTATTCATTTAAACAAATATAATTGACACATTATACAACATAGAGTGAGGTACAAATATTATAATCTTATTAAGTACTATTACGAACAAAACAAACTTCTTCCGAATTTTTGGTATACATATTAATTCCAATTAATAGTCTTCAGCTTAGCTCTAAGGTCTTCAGTCCATGACACCCGAATCCATGATAATGACGTAATCACTATTTCGACCCCCTACCCCCCATGTCATCAAAAATAAGTAAAGCAAAGACCCCCCTGCCCCCCTATAGTACTTACGTAATACTTGAACGGCCTAATGCACTAAATATTTATCACACTAATATCATAAATGCGAAAGTTTGTGAGTTTGTAAGTGTGTATGTTTGTTACTTCTTCACGTCTACACAGCTGAACTGATTTTAATAAAATTTGCTGACATCCTGGAATAACACATAGTGTACGCGACGACCGAAGCGAGAGAAAATGAACTTACGACAATATGAGATTGATGTATAAAATGTATCTATAATTTCACATGTATCGGTTGTATACGCATTAAAAATATCATTCCCTTGTTGTCTTATTAGAATGAGTCGGATATCGCAATAATAGATAGCTCTGCCCATAGTAAACCGTTGTAAAATTGATAGTTCAGAGCGATATTCCGCCCCGTTCTCTCCAACAATCTTATAAGACTTTGTCTAAACGATCGCCACGACGCCAAGCGGTGGCGCGGGGAAACTAGTCAGAATACTGATAGTTCCGACCTATAGGAGGGACAGAGACAATAGGTTGTCCTTGTCTCACATCTTATAGGATTTTGCCTGAGTTGATAGTTTTCGATAATAGTATGTTTTATGTTTTGATTGATTTATTTTATGTCTTATTAGAAAGTAGGTAGTTATAGGAATAATATATCAAAGTTTTGTATGAATCGTGTTAGTAGTTTAAGCGTAATTAAGGAAAATATTGGGAATAGTTTTTTACGAATAGTCGATAGGATATAGGTATAATTGTTATAATAATAATGTTATTTTGTGTGTTTTTACTTCTTCTATAAAATGGTATATGATAGTTAGGCATTAAGTGAATGTAAGAAGGTTTTTTAAGACTTTTTAATTTGTAAACTTTATAGGGCCGCAGAGCTGTTGTTTATTGATATTCTTATTAGAAACTTGTTGTATTAGGTAGATAACGCGTAGGGCTACGTAAATAAATAGGCATCACAACAATAAATGTAAAAATGTACCGTGTAGGAGACAAAATCTGTTTGTATAGAACCGTTTTCTGAGACATGTTGCGCTCCCCGCCCGGCGCGCCCGGAGCGCGCGGGTGGGGCAGCGAAGCCCCGTGGCAGGGCGAAGCCCTATGGAGGGGGAAAGTATAAATATTGCGGAGACCTATTTTTTGCGCGCCCCACCTAAAATATCATGCTTACGGACACATAACTGTGTTAAAAATATGCCTATATATATGCCCGATGTATGTACAATTAGTTTTAAGCTCGCACTAATGTAATTTTTGAGAAAATGAAAAATAAAGTATAGCGTGGGTGAGGTAATGGATCGCTGGCCAGCTCAGTCCTAGCATATAAAATCCGAGTCGGAACATGCTCCGACATGCATTCAGCGACAGGCGCTCCTACCATAAGGAACAGGAAGAAACAATCAAGCGGTTCACTCTGGACCTGAAGCCTCCTCTCACCGGCCATCCATTATCAGCGCCCACCGATTTCTTCAATACCGAACACCAGGGGTTTTATTCGCCGAAACTACAGTCCACTACAGTCAAGACTCCTGCGTGTAACTTCCTCCACCCCTCAGTACGAGTCGGTAACTGTCCGCTACTGCGACAGCCCGGCGTCCCGTACACATAGGCTACGTTTTACTGCGGAAAAATATCACTAATAAACCGCGGGTAACACCGCGGAGCACAGCTAGTAATATATATAAAAAAAAACATTGTCAAGTTATCATTAGCACTATAGTGAATTCAGGGATTGCCACTTGATGACATAAATGGAAACTAAGCTGACAGTTGTAATTTTATTGACGATAATTTATTGTAATTCGATTTTTGTTGTACCTAATTTAGGAATTTATTATTGTTATGTGAAATTGACGGCTTAATGTAAATTAATAATATTATAGGGGTGATGACGGGGTACAGTAAACGAAATTCTATTTAGTCCGTCACTTAGATGATCAAAAAATAATGGACACGTATTTTTTCTTTGGGCAATCAACCAAAAAATGACAAAGTTATAGCGCGTCAAAGTTTGGGAGTAGGGGCTCGTGACGTCACTTTTGAGTGAATTTTCACTTATAAGTGTACTCAAACGTGACATCATGCGACTTTTCAAATCAATATATCTCTGCAATGTTTATATTATGTGAAAAAAGAAAAATACGTGTCCAATACTTTTTGATAATCTACCTGATAAACGAAGAAAAAAAATTAGTCAACATCGCTATTGTAATTAATACATTTTTTAAATATTCGCCTGCTATTATTAATGGCAGAATGGGCCGAACTTCGTATTTGTAAGATCTCCAGTGTATCATATTCTAATGCAAATAAATAATGTCTAATTCGAATTGATGGCATTAAAACAGTATTCTCCACTATTCTTAGATGCTTTACAACTTCTAATTTATTCTATCCGATCATGATAATACCACACAGAGAGCGTTCTATTCACTGTTAACATTACTCAAAAATGTTTGAACTGCCTGATTACAGCGAGTTAATAAAAAATCAATGGACAGAAAAAGAAATCTAACGTCTCTTTAGTCTGTGACAGCAAACGACGCTATTTGCCTTTGTGGTTCCCACTAATGCTTTGTCGCGGTCTTCACGAAATTACTTTCTAACGAGGGCCGGTCTTTCAAACCCCCAAGCACGGTTAATCTGAATGCTTCTTGCAATTTAAAAGTGTTCCATTTGTAAGGCTCGCAATTAGTCCCAGTCCGAACGGAATAATGTGGAAGAAAACGCCTTTGCAATGAAGCTGTGATGGTAATTCCCCAGATAAAAGTTCCTCTATTGATATAACTTCTAGTTTATTTCATTATCTTCACTCATCAACCCCTTTAGTGAAAGCAAAAGAAAAACATAGAATACGCCAGGTGCTAACTTTACTGCGTTAATTATGAGAATTAACACCCCCCCCCCCCCCCCCTGTAGCTGTTCAGCGAATAAGGTTCCAGAGGATGTCCAACGTCAACTCGTTCATTGGTCACATACGAGACGGTTTTGTTGTGATTCGCGCCTCGCATGTGACCGTGACCAATGAACGAATTGACGTTCTGTTTGCGCTATATTTAAATACAATTTTGACAGATGGTTCAACTCACCCACCTGAGCAAGTCTCCCGATTTTCCCCTCCCCTAACAAAACTAATTTTATTTATTTAATAAAAATAAAGTAAAAAAATAGAGGGGTCTCATTAATGTTTTACGAAGTAATTTAAAGTATTGAACTTTGGTAAATAATTTTTCATTCACGATTTCGATTTGCACTTGGCTGTTTTTTATTTATAATATCTTAAGCCAATTGCTGGTAAATTCGTTTCAAATAAAAAAGATATATTGCTTTACTCCGATCTATGCCTGCGATTCTACGAACGCCAAGTAATTGGATTCTAGTGAACATAGCGAAGTAAGCCATTCTTAGATTAAGGCATATTCCAGCAAATCTTCTTATACTAGGTAAATCTCTCTAAATATTGAGTAAGCAATATATATGTCAGGAAATTCAAAAAAGAATATACTATGAGAATTACTTTATCAAAGTAAAGTTGTTACGTTTTTTATGAATTTTGCATATAGGTATTATTTATTATGTTCATTCTCATATGTTTCAAGCAACAACAATACAATCATTTCGAAACGTGATTGGGTAAAGTTAAGTAATATGTAATATTATATAAATATTTCCAACACTCACTCCAATTAGCCTAGCTCCAAAGTAAGCACTATAAAGCCTATGCTAGACGGATGTAATCCAGGGTCCCAACAAAGGTGACCTTGCCCGTTGCCATCCATCTAGACAAAGAATGTAAAGCCTATTCTAGACGGATGTAATCCAGCGTACCAACCAAGGTGACCTTGGTGGGAAGTTGGTTTCCATCCGCGTTATGATTTTCAGTTACACGGATGTAATCCACGCGCCAACACGCAATCGCGAGCCGTCTTCTGGCGTGAAAACACGTATGCACTTGTATCATGCGCGGACTGTATTAACCGTGTTGTAGAAATGGCTCCTTTGTCTAAATTTCAAAAAGTGGGCTTTGCCTTAACAGTTTTGTGTGCAATAGACGACGAAAAACAACAAAAAAGAGAATGTGGATGAAGCATCGCGTACAGAGACTGTTTACAATTTATTTAATTGTAAACAGTCTCTGTACGCGATGCTTATATTGTAAAATGACATAAATAGCACAACATAATTTTCCTTTTATTTAGCTTACCAAAACAAAGCAACCCAAACAACCTAAAAGTATGGAATATAAAACATATGTGGTTATATAAAATATATTTTTTATATTGGTTGGTTGGTTATTTCTCTGCCGGAAAAGATTAGGCGTGCCCAAACTGCCTGTTTCAAATCCCTAGTTAAGGAGCATTTCTTGTCAGATGAGCATAATTTTTGAGCAACAGCACCGTGCAAAGCACGATTTCATTTTGGCGATTTGGCATGGCCAGCAACATCATCCGATTTAACCATCTTAAAAGTCTCGGTTTTATACGAACAAGCAGAAAATTGCAGCCCTTAAAAAGTCATTCGACAGGAATACGAGCAGCAATCAGCGTAAATCTTGGGAAAATCGTGTAAAATGTGATAAAATGACCACAAATATATATCAAAACTAGCGGCACTTAATTGACTGCCTCATCTTTTCCATTTAACAGAAAAAATGTAAAGGTCCTGACATAGATATCCATCACTCAACATCATGTCTTTTTTATTAAGTAAAAAAGGTAATTGGATGATTACCTACTTTTGTGTCACCTTCTACCTATCTGATTCCACGAATCCTTAATCGATCTAAGCAAACCTGGCGAAGTAAGACATCCCCAAGTGAATTAAGCCGTACCTTAGTAAATCTTATTTATTATGTCTTTAGATAATTTAATGTTTGTCGAGAAATTCAACCAAGAATAATTAACTGTCAAAATGTTATAAAATGAAGTTATCAATAATCATATCAAAAGCAGTATGCATTATATTTTCCTATTTATCAATATTTAATACATCTTTGCATAAGTATGCTTCTTTACGCGGCTTTTCCCCGCAATTCGTGAGGGAGAAATTCCGAACAGGATCTCTCTCTGCGCAGCTATATTGGGAATGAGAGATTGGTAGATATAGGGCTCCTTGTATGGGGATGTTTTGTCGCAGGAGGCCTTTGCGACAGGAGGGTAGGGACAAGGATCCCCTTTTTTATTGTTGGGAAAATGCTTGATGCATACCTCCTGGGTGAGAGGCGGGGTTATGTGGGACTCCTCCAAAGCCAGCCAAACTGGCTCAACGGCTGCTCGGGACGAGGGGGGGGGGGGCTACCCACTAAAAACCCAACAGTGCTTCCTCGCCTGCCGGAACGGGTTTCGTGGGATCCTGGTGACTCTTCACGTTGGGACAAGGATCCCCTCAGGTTCAAATGGCCTAGTGGCTCTGGGTGGAGAGGTGACTCCCCCGGAGGGAGAATACCATCTGTCTGGAATAACGCTAGAAGCACTATCCAACTCCCGGCCCTGAGGATTTCGCCGTTCATACCCAATCCCGGAGACGCTGTAAAGGACAAAGGCCGGCGATGACCGGCCTTGGGAGGTTCGGGCTTTAAATTTCCCGGGCCTCTGTTGATTATTGATGAATGTTTAGAAGCATATTGACAGAACAATTTCCTACCATACTACCATGTGATTACTTACATTAAATAGGGGTTTACCTATGAAATTGCTGTTCTGCCGTCCCGGCTATTTCAAGTCCATTTTTTCTTTTTTCGCTAAGAATTCTAAATTCGAATTATTTTCATTTTTAAAATGTGGAATTCTTTTATAAAAAATAGTAATTTGTTAAATGGATAGCGTTCTGTTTTCAGCATATCTGTACGTTTTTCGCCAGCTTAGATACGTTAAAAATTCAAGTGATTGCGGAGTATAAATATCGTGGTTGCAACAAAGCAGCATAAACGGCACGTAACATCAACGGCATATAAGGAGCGAACGCTACTAACGATCACACCACCCATTATTGGTTTGCCCGCTGCCGTTCTGAGATTTCGGCCAAAGAAATGACCCCCGTGGTCGACTGAAAACTAGTCGACAATGACGAATTAATCGCGGTTGTTGAAGCTGATAATTCTCAATCTACAGTTGAATTGGCAGCAGCTTTCGATGTCAGCATCAAAACAATATTGGTCCATTTACATGAAATTGACAAGGTAAAAAGCTTAAGAAATGGGTGCCCCACGAATCGAATGATCGCCAGGGCGAAGTACGTGTCGAGTCGAGCCTTGCACTGCTCAACAGGCATACAAACGATGGCATGTTGAATCGCATTGTTACTTGCGACGAAAAATTGATTCTGTTTGACAAGCATAAGAGTTCGTTAGATCCTGGTTCAGCACCTAAAAAAAGCCCCAAACGACAGCTGACCCTTAAAAAAGTGATGGTCACTGTTAGGTGGCCTAGCGTCGGTCTCATGCTACACAGCTTCTTACCAAACGGGATGAGCATTACTGCAAATACGTACTGTAAAGGACTGAACACAATGATTGTGAAACTCGCACATCTCCAGCCAGCTTTGGTCAATCGTTCGGCTCCGCCGCTCCTGCTCGACGAAGCGCCACCTCATGCTGCACAGCAGACGGTCTTCAAGTTATAAGAGCTGGAGTTGGAAGTTCTTGGACATCCACCGTGAGTACGGTGGATGTCATGGTGATGAGTATCAGCCCCTACCCCTACAGACTTCTACTTTTTCTAGAATTTGGATAACTGCTTAGCGAGGAAAAAAATCAGTAACCAAGAGGCAGTTCAGAATGCTTTTGAAGAATTTGTAACCTCACGTCCAGCAGCAAAAAGGGTTTTAATAAGCTACCACGTGGGTGATTACTATGATTAATAAAAATAAAAAATGTAGAAAAAAGGGCGTTAACTTATTTCATAAAAAACATCAATTTAATAGATAAATATTAAAAAGTAAAGACCTAATAATATATTATGTAACTTTGACATTTTAAACTCATTTTACTTATCGGTCGTAACTTGCTAATAATATATCACATAATATACTAATAAAAAGAATAATAACTAAGAATGTGGAACGAATAATTAATAAAAAGGTTTAGAGGATCAAAATTAAAAATAAGATAAAAATTATTTTGTTAACGTGGCATACCCCGAGGTCCCATTATAAATCAAAGAAATGCTTACCGAGCATTTTATAAGGAAAACGAGTGCGAGAAAAGGAAGATATTATTCAGATAGCTCGTAAATCTTTCATGGGTACAACACACAAGGAATAAAGTACCAATTACGTAGTTTTTACAGAATCTGTAAAACAGTCTCAGTTTTCTGAAATCTTATTAAGTATTGAGGGTGAAGTGATATTTATTAATTTCAACTATTTGTAGAACACATCTTAACACTATATTTATGTATGGCATGCTTACATTACCATTTTTTATAGTTAGTTAAGCAAATGACTTTGCCACACCTGATATTAAATGATGGTAAAGTCCAGATGCGAAGGTAGCCATTCTCCGGCCGGTGAGCGACCTGTAGCAATGTTTCTTCACGCCTCTTTAAAGGACTCCAGATTGTAGAAAGGATTGACGACGTGCGCGGGCAAGGAATTATACTTGCGAATAGTACGACATTGAATTGAGTAACCAAATTTCTTTACTCGCGTAGGAATAGTGGCCACAATAAGTCGGTGACAAAGTAGGCCAGCGCGCGTGGTCCTCTGAATGAAAGGGGAGGGTAGGATATGGGAAAATATCTCTTAAAAATACTGGCCGTGGTATAGCAAGAAGAATGCGCTTAATAATGCCACATCACGGTGTAATATCGGGGGTGAAGATGCGCCGCACTTTGTTCAAGCTGTGTTTATCACGGTTTCGATGTAGTCCTTTGGATTCAGGTTTGAGCAAACTTCCATAACGAGCATGGTGATATTGCTCAGTAACGCCAGTGTTGTGCCCTGAAGAGAGGGAAGGGGTAGGAATGGCGTAATTATTGCAGTGAAAGCACAAACCTGGATTTTCTTAACATTGAACGAAATCAAGTTCCTGGTACCCTGGACCTTCCGAACTGTCGGGAAGTGAAATTGTGGGGTCATTCGGGAATGGTTTTTCACAGCCTAATTGAGACAAGATTCTCCAGTTTCTCCCTGGTTTCTGCCTTTCCTGTCCAGCCACTGTGAGTCTGAAATATCTTGCATGTACTGTACTATTGTCTGCATACCAATGATTAGTACTAGGGTGCGGCATTAACTGCAAACTATATCCATTCACAAGGACGTGAATTCGACGCTCATGCAGGAAGTCAGCCACGCAGGCACAGAACTGAGCAGGCAGATCGTGTGTAGGAAGCTTGGAGAGAAAATTTTTGTGCCCTATCAAAAGAAATGTTTGTTTGTATCAAAAATTTTTATCACTTAATCACAATTTTTTTTTGTACTTGTAACTATACCGAAAAATCCCACTCCAAAATCAAAAGTACTTTCTCTACGTACCAAACGTCGTACCATTTAGAACAATATATCAAGCAATCAGGAAAAAGTAGTCGAAAATAACTCAGGATATTGTAAGGAGTGACAGACAAGCACTGTGCGTCATATGAACTTGTCAGTGGGGATATAAATGATGATGCAATACAAAATCAGCAGAAAGGAATAATAACACAGGGATTTTCTTTGATTGTTGAATTTGTGAAGGTTATTTTCTTGTTTTTCTTTTATATTTGTCAGTGAAAGGGCAGGCATTTTACAACGGAGCATTAATATATAATTTAATGAGTTTTTTTAGAAACCACGAGTGACAGGATTACACGAACTGTCAAGGCCCAAATTACGTTTTCGGTGTCATTGAACCGTAAGCGGTTCCTTGAAAAGAGCCTTTATAGGTAATATTAAAGATTTGTATAAGCACACTAGCTGTGCTCGTGACTTCGTTCGTGTGGATATTGGTAAATGACCCCACTCCACCCTCATTATTTAAGAGCATAAAAAATAGTTTACGACCTTTTATCAAACCTACAAAACATACATGCTGCTGTTTACCACGCGATAGAAATGAAACCTTTTGAAAAATTAATAATAGCTTAATAAAGAAAAAAAAACAATTAAAAAAATAACCGAGCTCAGGATCGAACCACCGTTAATTTGGTGTCGACCCCAAGACTGTAACCGTTCGGCTATCTTTCTTTTGCAGAGAGTTACAAAATTTACGGATACCTTGTGTCAAATACTGTCGCTTTTTCATTTCGTTACTGTGATTACACGAGATTTTAAATACATTTAACATAATGTAATGGTATTCGGGGACTAAAGTAAAGGGGAAAGTAAAGGGTAAAGGGGACTCGTTGGCGCAAGTGGTTAGCGCGTTCGGCTGCGATCGTTGAAGTGAAGCAACTTTCGCAGTGGTCGGTCATTGGATGGGTGACCAAAAATTTACTATCTCGAGCTCCTCCGTGCTTCGGAAGGCGCGTTAAGCCATTGGTCCCGGCTGCATCTGCAGTCGTTAGCACCCGCCAATCCGCACTGGGCCCGCGTGGTGGGTCATGGCCCAATCTCCCTATTCCATCCATAGGGAAGGCCTGTGCCCCAGCAGTGGGGACATTCAAAGGCTCATGATGATGATGAATGGTATTCGTCTCCTTCCACTGCTCCTCTAGTCTACCTCACAGCACATGGGAAACAAAGAAAGAAAACAAAAAATAAAGATAATGTTATAATTATATTTTACTAACTGATATCATAAAGAAAATGGCTTAATATAAATTTTAAGCATTCCAAAGGCTTATCAGGTAAATACAGTGGTTTTAAAGTTATAGCTAATATAAATCACTTCCTTCTCAGTGAACAAATCATTAAGTTAACATAAAGATGGAGTTGTATAAATACTAGATATTCATAACAAATTATAATGTACTTACATAAGTTCTTAAACTATATCCAATATATTTTACCTACTCGGCAGTGAACTGTCAATTGGGAGACCACAAAACTAGACTTTTCCAGATAATAAACTATTAGGTTGATATTAGGAGTCCTACGGCTCGTTTGATCGATATTGGTGATGCTGTATATTATGTTAATTCTTGTTCTCAATAAGACAACCAGTTATATATATGGAAATTGGTAGTCCGGAGTCCAACCTCGCCTCTGCACCGTTCACCCAGGGTTAGTTAGAGAAATACCTTGATTACTATAGGTTAAGGATTGTATCTGTCCGCAGTTACGGCCGGGTTACATAAGACTGGAGCGTGGCTTGCAACCTTTATTGTAATAATCTCACGCGTCCCTCCTGGTCCGTGTATAGAAAGAGAATCTGCTTGTTATTAGCTTGTTCTTCCTCCAGTACTTCTTGAGGAGAACGTAACACTCTGAAGTTTCACATTGAAAAAAATTGTCAGACATTAGGAAAATACATAGATTATTACATTTACATTACTAGCGGTGGGGGTGAGGGATATTTACTGTTAATGTTTACATTTTGGAATGACTACATGGTCATGTACCTGTGACCTCCCGGTCGGGAGTTCCATCTTATTGAGTTGAACGAAATCAATTTCATGTTAACTAATTTAACAAGAATGATTAGGTATATTCGTTGACAATAATCACAATATCATGCATAATGAAAGGCCTGCAAATCAATTAGTGCTAGGAGAATAAAATCGGCGATCAATTGGTAGGTTTACCGGTTTCAGATGTGAATTTTGTCCATCCACAAATCATTCTGTTACTCAGTTCCCCCTATCACAAGATTCTGCCCTGCCTTGCAAGATTCCAGGACAATCTACATACGATACGGAAGACTAATAGAAAGGTTATTGCAAAACAAGTAGAGAAGGAAGTTAAGACAATTTCACCTTTTGGTATGTATTCACATTAATTCACAGTTCGGTTAGCGTTCTCGCGCTATGTCTGCCAATATCCACTAGGATATAAACTTTTCGGATCTAATTATCCAATTAACGTTGATAGATCGTCCCTTTTTCAATATACTTTGGGCAGAAAACAAAACGGTGAAAAATCAAGTAAATTTTCAAATCTTGTTTTGAAAACTGAGCATAGAGAAATTTACATCAACTACCAAATTTGTGTCTATGATTTTTCTACCTCCAAGTGAAGGCAAAGGCCACAGTCAAACAGACAGCCGCTGCCTCGGAAACGAGATGTATCAACCCAAAAACATATAACTATGACACATACAAAAACTCTCCCTAAGCGGAGGAAAACAAAACCCACCAAAATCAACGAGGAAATTTAATTTCGAATAAAATGCTATGTTTTTTGTGTGTAGTCCCTTGGAAAAGTGCCTGACTGAGGAATCAAATCGATATGAAAAAAATAATTCAAAATTTAACAATTTGTAAATTCAATCCATCCATCAACACACACAACTAGACCCACTGAATTTTTTTTATAAGTTGAAGTCGATTCTTAAGTCGAATGAAAAAAGCAACTTTTCCTGATATGTTACCAACCCAACCAATGAAGTTTGACAGCTACGTTGACATAAACGGTTCGCTATCATAGACAAAACAGCTGTCCTACGTGTGTCAATAATATGAGTGTCAGTGTCACGCCCTGCTCAAAAACAAATACTACAGCTTCATACATTTTATGTCATAATAAATGACATGAACTGAATGCAACTTTTTACCCTGACAAACGTCAGAATAAAAAGTTGTAAAAAGAACGGATGAGAGGGCTATTGGTCTGTATAAATTAGCATCAGAAGGAGGCTTATTTGGTTTTAAAATAGGAATTACTTCTTGTAATTTCCACGAAGTAGGAATATTGCCAGAAATCATAATGGAATTAATTAATTCTAAAAAATAAAGAAGGCTAGAATCGTTTAAATGAGAGAGAAAAGAATATGGTATACAGTTCCTGGAGCAGAATCTTTAACGTGGGCTAAAACACCTTTCACCTCTGCAAGTCTAAAAGGAGAATCTTGATTTGTTAAGCTGTTGGTATTAATTATTGGGGAAAGAGTAAGAGAGATAAAGAAATTGGGAACTAGAGGAGGACCAAGTTTATCTAAAAAGTTGTCTAGTACATCTTTTGGAAGAAAAGCTGCGAAAGGTTCCTTAAAAGCTGATCGAAAACGCCGTATATTTTGCCAAACTACAGAAGGTGAGACGTCAGGTGATAAAGATACACAAAAGGTCTTCCACCCTTCCCATTTCTTTTTTTTAAGAAGCTTCTTTGTTTCGGTCATTACACGAGATAATAACTCAAAGTTTTCGTTCGTAGAATTTTCTCTATATATTTTTTCTGTAAGCTTCCTCTTTTTAACTGCTAAAGAACACTCGTTATCCCACCAAGGAGGAGATGGAATCTTGTTACGATTATTATTTTTGACTGGGAACACCTTTTCTGCAGCTTGCAACATAGTCAATGCAAAGGCTTCTGCACAAACTTCATGATTGTTTTGTTCGATAGACGGGAGGTTAGAAATTACCTGTTCTACTTCTTGTTTGTACAAAAACCAATTAGCATTTTCAAGTTTAAATTTCATTCTAGGGGAGCGACTTTTAGTACGAGAGTTAGAAGTTACTAAAGGAAAATTTATTAATATTGGAAAATGATCGCTACCATAACTGTAAGATAAAGTTTTCCAAGAAATGATAGAAGCTAAATTAGGTGAACAGATTGAAAGATCGGGGACACTGACTTCTTGGGGTTTTGAGCGACGAGTTGCCTCACCACTATTTAAAAGGTAAAACTGTACTTCCAGGGCCCAAAAGGTGATACTTGTTTTTTTTTTTGTAGAAAAGGTCTTTATAACAGATTTTTGGTCACAACACTAACCTAACCTATTTTTTTAACGGGGTTATGTCGGACTCTCCGCGGCTTCTGAGGGCAGACAGAATGCCCTCCAGAAGGTGCCGTTCCGCGGCCTACCGACTAAAACCCACCGATGCCCCTCACAAACGCCTTGGCGCAAGCACGTCCATCACCGCCGCATCCTCATCGTCTTCTGACGAAGAGGACACGTCGGGAAGGGACGCGTCGCTGCCGGACAAGGTCATGGGAACTCGCGAGAACACATCCACGACCTCGTCGGCGTCTGCTCGCCTATGGCGAGCCCCACTCACCCCCCCAAAATGGGAGGGCCGGTGATCCCCCGGGGCATCCAGGGGATCAGCGACTGGCGGCAACCGGTGCAATGCAGGGCCTGGGCTTCCCGGGCCTGGACCCCGCTGGTTACCGTCAGGAGGAAGTAGGCGGGCGTACATCCGCCTTCTCCGCCCCATCCTTCGTCGGCGGCAAGGAGCGGCCTCTGGGTCTTCTTCCCGGGCCCTCTCCGCGTCCTCCTTCTGCGTCATGACGTCGACACAGAAGGAGTTCACCGCGTCCCACGTTTCCTCCCCCTCCAACATGACGCAGACCACGTTTTGGAGGGAGAGATCACTGCCTATAATGGCGGCCAGCTCTTGCCGCCGCTGGGAAAAGCCTGGGCACACCTCCAAAGTGTGCTGTGCCGTATCTTCAGCCGCGTTACAATGGTGGCACTCGGGGGTCGGCTCCCTACCAATGCGGTGCAAGTAGCGGCCAAAGGAGCCATGACCGCTAAGAATCTGCACCAAGTGGTAGGAGAGCGACCCGTGGCGCCGCTCCGCCCACGTGGTGAGAAAGGGGTGCATGGCCTCCAAGGTCCTGGACAACGTGCCAGAGACCGAGGCCGAACCCCTTTGCTCTTCGAGCTCCTCGAACCACGTGCGGAACGCCTCGATTTGCGCCTCCTCCAAAGCAGAGGCCCTCTCCCTCGGCGCCAGGCGCCGGTCATCATGCTGCGCGTCTATTCTGACGTGGTAGGCAGCCGCCAGAACGTGGGCTGAAATTTCCCACGGGGGAGTGCCTGCAATTATGCATGCTGCGGTGTGGGACACCGTTCTGTACGCTCTTATAGCTCTCAAAGCCATGGCGCGTTGTGCCCTATGAAGGGACGCAACGGCGCGTGGGCTGAGAGCGTCTGCCCACACCGGAGCGCCATATAGCGCCATACTGCGCACTATGCCCGCGTAGAGACGGCGGACTGTTGCACTCGGGCCCCCGACATTCGGGAGAAGACGCCCGAGTGCATCGGCAGCACCCAGAAGACGGGGTTCGAGACGGCGAAAGTGTTCGTCAAACCCCCACCGCCCGTCTATTACCAAACCTAAATACTTTAGGTGTCGCAGCAGTGGCACTTTAACACCGGCGACCATAATCTCTGTACCTGGTGGTGCTCCCCTGCGACGCCCGTGAAACAGAAGAGCCTCGGTCTTATGCAGGGCCACCTTCAATCCCAGTGCCTCTATACGCCTTACGACCAGGGTGGTGTAAGCTGAGGCCAAGCTTAGAGTCTGCTCCAGGTCCCCCCCTCTCGCGGTGACGAGAGTGTCGTCGGCGTAGCAAATTAACTTCACTCGCGGGGGGAGGGCGGCACGCAGAACCCAGTCGTAACCAACGTTCCATAAGAGGGGTCCCAGAACGGAACCTTGTGGGACGCCGCGGGACATCGGGTGGCGATTGGCTACACCACTCTGGCCAGTGAACAGGATGTCCCGGCCCTCTAGGTAACAGCTCAGGACACGCAGCAAGTATTGGGGCACTCCGTGATACCGGAGCGCCTCCAGGATGGTGCGAAAGGGGAGGCTGTTAAAAGCGTTGGCGATATCCAGAGATACCGCCAGCACTGTCTCCCCTCTGCTAGTGGCGTCCTCCACTAGCTCCCTCAGACCCGTGAGCGCGTCTATGGTAGAGCGTCCCACGCGAAACCCAAACTGATTGTGGGACAAATTTGGGCCCACTCCGGAAAGATGCTGGATGAGGCGAGAGGCAACAACCCTCTCAAACACCTTACCGACCTCATCCAACAGTACAATGGGGCGATAGCCCGATGGATCATCAGCGGGACGGTTGTCCTTGCGCAGAAGGCATAGGTTTCCGTCTTTCCAGACCTTAGGGAATTGCCCAGTGTGAAGACACGCATCGAACAGTTCCCTGAGACGATCCCCAAAGTGCCGCAAGGAGAGCGCCAGGACTTTACCCGGGACCCCGTCAGGACCAGGAGCAGTCCGCTTCCCCTTCAACTTCGCGATTGCAGTCCCAAACTCTTCGTCATCGATTGGAGGAGGGTGACCCTCAAGAGAGGACGACGCACTCGCCACAGGCGGCGGAGCCATGCTTGGCGGCGAATGGCTGTCGGACGCCGGGAAAAGCTCTTGAACCACCGAAGATAGAAGTCCGGGGTCCATGGTCTCAGTCAGGGGGGTGCCACGTGCGCGCAACTGGTTGCGAGCAGTTTTGAAAGGACGCCCCCATGGATCCTGGTTGAGACCCTGCAGCAACTCTTTCCATGCCTCCTCTTTGGAGCGGGAGATGGCTACTTGCAGGGCTGTCTTGGCCTCCCTATATTGACCGTATAGGCCCTCCTCCACCTGCGGGTCCCGAACGCGCCGCCTACGGTAGCGAGTGTAGGACCGACGGGCCGCGGTGCAGGCCGTTCTGAGGTCAGCTAGGTCCTGGGACCACCAGTATGCCGCTCGACGGTCTTTTGGAGGGCGCGATCGAGGCATGGAAGCCTCGCACACCTCCGTGAGGGCTTCCCTAATGTGGGTAGCTCCATCCTCTACGTTGGGACCGTTCATGGGCGGCAGACACCACCTTTGAACTATGGCCGCCTCCTCTGCCATCTCTCTATCCAGGCGATTTAACGCCCAGCGTGGAGGTCGATCTGTTTGCGGGACCTGGGTTGGCGGGGAGCGCTGGGTGGGAATCTCGAATCGGATGTAACGATGATCCGAGAGACTCTCCACCCGCGTCATCACCCTCCAGTCGTGGATCCTTCGCGCCAGGGCAGGAGTGGCGAACGAGACGTCCACGACTGACCCGCCCAGACGGCGCACACAAGTATGGGCACTCCCCCTATTAAGAAGGGAGAGACCAGAAGCGGCAGCCCAGAGTTCTACGGCCTCGCCGCGCGCATCAGTGGAGGGGTTGCCCCAAATCACGGATTTTGCGTTTAGGTCCCCCATGAGAAGAACCTGACGCGGAGCTGCGCGCCGGACGGCGCCTCCGACAGCCACGAGGTAAGTCTCAAAATCGACAAGCGGTCTGTTAGGGGAGAAGTATACCCCGACCAAGGTGATACTCTCCCAGACAGCCACGACGAACCCGGGGCCCCTTTCCACCACAGAGGGGGGTGTGAAACCCGGCGCTGAGCGAACAACGATGGCTACGGAACCATCCCGATCACCAACCAAATTGGGTCGGTCGGGGACGAAATATGGCTCCGCAGCGACGGCCACGTCAATAGACCACTCCGCCAGGGCTTGCAGCAGCAGATCTTGGGCCCTGGTGGCGTGGTTCAAGTTACACTGGAGGAAGCTTAATGGTCGTCTTAAATCCATAAAGATTAAGACTCCATTGCTTCCTCCAGTCCAGCTACGCTGGACGTACCTTCAGTGGGAGGAGGCCTTGGCTGAGACGCCAGGATCTTCCCCCGTGTCTGGGGAGGATTACACTTTTTCCCCCCCATGACATGACCCGCCGGTTTTTTCATAGCCGAACAGACAGCACAATGCGGCTCCACGCTGCATGTGGAGCTTTTATGGCCATCCTCACCACATCGGAAACAAAGCCCACTCCTGTCGATAGAGGAGGGGCAGCACTGTCTGGAATGACCCGTCCCATAGCACTTGTAGCAGCGCATTGGCCGGGCTTCCAGAACTGTCACGCTCGCCGAGCTAAATCCGATGAGCAGACGCCCTGTAGTTACTTTTTTGGCCGCGGTGATTGGGCACTTGACAAGTGTCGAGCCGGAGCCTCCAGGTCCGGTCCGGATTTCTCCGACCTTCACTTGGTCCTGTTGGCATTCGCCTTTTCTGGCAATCACCGCGACCAGCTCGTCCTTGGTTATTGAGTCGTCCAAGCCGGAGACGCGAAGGTCCGCACACTTAACCGGCTGGACAACTTTTGCCACGTCAGATAGAGTCTCTCGCAGCTTGTTAGCGAGGAGGCCTGCTTTTTCGGCAGACTGGGTGCCGAAAACCTCTATAATGCGGGCCCCAGTGGCCGTGTGCCGGCACCTCAGTCTGCCGAGCTCAAGCTCATCAAAATTGTGAGCTGTCCGGGCTTTGCCCAGGGCCTCGCCATAGGTTAACCCTTTCTCGACCGCTGCGGCGTCAAGCGTGACTATCACAGCGGCCGATTTCGGAGGAGCCAGTTTGGGCTTGGCTGGCTTTTTGGCCGACTTCGTTGGCTGAGTCTGCCCTGGGGCACTTTTCTGCGCCGGCTTTGACTTGGCCACTTGGGAGAAGGTTTGTGTCGTGGAGTTCGCCACCGCTATTTCCTCTGCAGAGGCGCCCTTTCTTCTTCTTTTTCTCTTCTTTTTCCCCACAGTAGTCCATTCGGACTCCACTGATGGGGCAGGGGCCTCCTTTGCAGGGGGAGCCATCTTTTTCCCGGTCGTAGGTGCTGGTGGCACCGTTGGGGGGCTCACTTTCGCAGGCTTGTCAGCTACAGGCTTGGCCTTGCTGGAAGCCTTGTTTTTCGCCTTGGCCTGGTTAGCCGGCGAAGGATTACTCTTGGAAGAGCCAGCGGCCTGTTCTGGCGGGACAAGCTGGGCTCTTTTGTCAGCGGCCAATGGAGGCCGGAGGCGCCTTTCAGGAAGGAGTCGCTCCTGTAGGCCCTCAAAACGGGCCTCCAGCATGTTGCCCACTGCTCGCATGATCCGAGCTTCGAAACCTTGCAGGCTAAGCTCCGTCTCGTCGGCGGGAGGAGGATGCAGCGGCACCGGGGGAGCCGGAATGGAGGGAGTAGGGGGTGTTTCCTCGACCACCATCTCTACCTCCTCACAGCTCATCATGTTCGGGCGACTTCTCCTCTTGAGAACATTTATTTCCCGCGTCAATTCGGACACAGTTTGTCGAAGGTCGGCAAGCTCTTTGCTCAAGGCGGTGTTTTCCGCTTTGAGCGCCCTCATGTCCTGGGAAATGGACTTCTGGGCTACCTCCTCGAAACAATCCTGAATGGACTGTGCAGCCTTTTTTAGGGCCTTTTGGAAGGGCCCGCAAAGGTGGGACGATTTCCTCGCCACCTCAATAATGACCCCGCAATCCGCCTTCACCACCTCCTCAATGTCAAGGGATGTTTTCGAGGCGGGACCTGTTGCGGGGGCCGTTCTGCTCTCCATGTACGTGGATCGCGTTTCATAGGCCCGTTTCTCCGCCTCAGCAATCTCTCTGTCGAGGCGGACCTGGAGCTGTTCTCGCTCAGCTGCCGCCGCCTCCCTCTTGGCTCTGGCGAGCCCAACATATTCTCCCGTCGTAGGGGGGCGGCCGCGACCGCGCCCGCGCCCTACGCCTTTTTTTGGCGAGTCTACTACTGGCATATCGGTATCCGACGCAGAGCTATATTCGACCGAACCTTTCTTTTTCTTTTTCTTCCTTTGGCGCCGCGAGGCATTGTCCGCAGCGTCGGAAGCACTCTCAGTATGAAGAACTGAGTCCGTGGCAGAAATAACGGACTGGACCGATTTAGACGACGATGAATCAGTCTCGTCAGCCTGCCGCTTTCTTGAAGGTGTCGTAATAACCGACTCCGATTCCTTCACACCGGATCTTAGACCAACACGATCTACCGATCTTGAGGAAGAAGCCGAGTCAGACCGCGACCGCGCGACTCTAGGCGCTTCCTCAGCGCTCACATTTTGGAGCGTACCATCATGCGATTGGCCCTGAGAAGGGCTTTTGGGTTGGCCCTGAGAAGGGTCTTTGGGTTGGCCCTGAGAAGAACCTTTGGTTTGGCCCTGAAAAGGGCCTTTTTCAGGCACCACCTCACACACTGCCTCGGTAGCAGATTTCACACTCGTCGACCCGGATATCGACGAGCGCCCGGTCCCAACGGGGTCACATGGGTCTCCCACCAACGCCTCGGTTACAGATTTAACACCAGCCGGCCCGGATACCGACTGGCGCCCGCTCCTCTCGACGGGATCGCATGAGGAAACACGACAATCTGTTCGACCGGCCCCAGAATACACCGGTTGCCCGCAGCCGCCTTCCGCGGTCCTACGGGGGGGATTAGTACCCCCTGGGGTATTACTATTTTTCTTCGAACCTATCATCATGTTGTATTTCCCCTCTTCCGGGCGAGGGGAACCCTACCTGGCCTCATCAAGTGATTTTTGAAAAGGTTATCTCCTTGCGGCCCCCACCTCGAAAGGTGGTAGCCCCCGGTCCCGCACCATGTGCGGGGTTACGGGTCGGCCGGAGGCGACGCGGAGTTCGCGCCACAACCGCCCCGTCCATGAAAGGACACACCACGACTGCCGCGGCCCAGGCTCCCCAGGATGCCAGCCATGGTAACCGACAGGCGCAAGCGCCATGGCGAAAATCGCCCCCACAAGCCACGAAATGCGGCCGCCGAATATAATCCAGCCATACCACGCCCCCTCTCCATGGGGGCCGCTCGTCAGACCATCAGCCGCCGGCGAGCATGGATTCCGCTCAAGCCGACGTTGCCCAGGGTGCACCACGAGGAGGTTGTCCGAACTAGCACCCCAACACTAACCTAACCTAACCTAGTGTGAAGTATGACCATTTGATAAGAAAAGTAAAAATTTTCAATAATTTTTTCTAAAAAACTACCAGTGCATTTAAGTGTGACATTTTTTTTAATAATGTGGTTAACAGAAACCTTTTTAACAACCAAAATGCGAAATTACAACCAACAAAACTGAAGTTTTTACTTTTGGGCCCTGGAAGTACAACAGAAGAACATCCAAAGAAAATATAACTAGAAAAAAATCCACGCGGACCAGGCAGCAGACGGGACTCGAACCCGCACCCTTCGCAATCCGGGCGAATGCACTGACCAATTATGCTACCGCGGCCCTCACGGACCGCGTCGAAATTCCTTCTAGCTATTCTTAAGCTGCAAGGCAGCGCCATCTCTTCGCATTATAGGTAAACCCACAATGTCAAATGAATACTTTTACAAGTATTAAACATTTGAAAGAAGAAATAGAAATTATAGTTATAATTTTTATTATTTTTAAAGCATGTAACTGCTTGATGTTTAAATCTAAAGAAAATATAACTGCCTCCTCGAATTTACCTGCAAAAATCCAAAATGTAACAATGGCCTTAACATGATTTCATTTAATCAATAAAATTGTATTACATATAACATACATTACACACAGCTACAGATTTTTTTTTCTAGAGAGAGTGCTCTCCTTTGTAAGGTAAATATTTTCCCAGGCAAATACCGGTTTGTTATAATTTTTCTAATAAGTACGCACGCTGGACGCACCCTGTTTGTCGTACCAAAACTGTCGAACGTAATCCAGTGTTCGGATACACGCTGCGGCAATGTGCCACATGACACAATATGTTGCCTGTTCCTGCTACAATTTGCGACATTTTTAAATTTTTGTAGCATGCACCTTTCCCCAGCGTAAATCAGCCTTAAGACATGACGTCATGCGCAATTCAAATAAATATATCTCTGTAATGTTTTGATTATATGAAAAAGAAAAAGTCCTATAATTTTTGATAATCTACCTGATAGAGGAATAAAAAAGTTAGTCATGTCGGTAATCCTCAAAGTTTTGAACTCTTTCAAGTTCCGTGTCCAAAGAACATAAATGCCCTATATTAACTACGGAGAAGTGGTTATTTGCGGTCTTCTGTAATAAGGAGGGTACTTAACCAGGCGGTCGTTCTAATTCGAGCGGAAAATCCTCTGAGCCAGCCCTCATAACATCCTGTAATCGTATTAATCTACGATTCTGTTCGTGCGTCCATTTAATGACGGGTCAACGTTTCCTCGTATATTAATATTTATAAGCTTTCGTAATTCCATTTGTGTTAATAGAAATACAGCCTAATATTTGATAAAATATAAGATGGCTAATAAATTATCGGATTTATGTTAATTTTCAATGATCATGTGGCTGTTACATTTCTTTTTCCTTTTCTTCTTATGAGTTACAATAGCTTTTTTGCGGATGGATAATATTTAATACAGCCAAATAGATTTTTTTCTTTTTTATCGGATCAATAAATTATTTATTTATTTACTCTTTATTACCAAAAATACAGTAAACGGCGGACTTAATGCCATAGGCAATAATAGGTACTCTCTACCAGACAACCTTATTGGTTGTGCATTATGGAAGTAGTTATCACGAAAATAACTCAATCGTTACTGTTGTAATTAAGCTATAATATCGCTAAAATAAGAAAAAATAATGCACTAGTCTGAGTAGCAAACCAAACAATGCGCCCTTATGTTTTGTTAAATTTAAGTGACGTCATTTAAACACCTATTAATTTTTCATATTTAAAATAGCAGACAGAGTTCATATACTGAAAAAGCGTAGAACTTCGACATTATTGTTAACTGAGATCTTCTCAGTTGTTTCATGTAAATATAAAACAAAACCTAACGACAAAATGTATTACAATATAAAAAAAAAACATTTATACTTACTGAAAAAAAAACACGTAAGTACCCGTACAAATTGATCACATAATACCTAAAATTAAATCTTCAAAAAAAAAGTACGTCAATCGTAAATACCAAACATTTTAATTAATTTATTTAAAATTTCATTTCCACTTTGTTTAGCAAATCTAAAACACGTGGAAGCCCTGAACTCAGTTAATTTATATTAGGTTAATTTATTTTACTTTCCTTGTTCAAATTTCTTCAATAGTACCTACAGTAAAAATATGGAAAACAAAATTAGCTGGAATAGTAAATGAAATTCCCCGAAAATCAATCGTTATGAAGCAGAATGAGCATCTATAATTTAACAGTCCATTTCCCCGTTATGTCGGTTGTTAACAAAGCATAACTCGTTGTTTGCCCACATACGTTGCGCTTCCCCTGAGCTTTGTAAGGTTGCTGCTGTGAATGGAGCGGGGCGGGGCAACAGACCGAGCAGGCGATTCAAATGAAAATGAATTCATCCAGTCTAGGCTGCTACAAGCTCTTGTGAAATTCAAACGCTATGCCATCGGCTCGTAAATCTACGGCGAGACTTTGTATTAAGAATTTATAATAATAATAATAATATTCCTTATTGTAATACACCATAAAAGAAAACACAAGTAAATTAAAAAACATGATAGATAGAACGTACACAATATAGGCGGCCTTATTGCTAGGCAGCAATCTCTTCCAGGCAACCCATAATAGAAAGATAAATAAATGTGAAGGAGAAAAGGAGGGGTGTTATAGAAAATAATAATAATATCAATGGCAGGAAAACAGATATATCTAAGGAAGGAAAGAGAGAGGATGAAGGAAATTTTTTACATCACTGTTGGGTTAAAAAATAACTCCGAACTTGATCCCTGAACGAGTTCAGAGTGCGAGCCCTTCGAATAGTTTCTGGCAAAGAGTTCCATAGACGTACAGCATGCACAGAGAAGGAATAGGAAAAGAAATCAGTAGAATGACTTGGAATTTCAAGAGATAGGTTAGAAGAAGATCGCAAAGTGCGCTGTGAAGTAGAAGAGAGAAACGAGAAGCGTTCTTTTAGGTAATGAGGAGAAGTGGGTAAGAAAAGTACGGAGTAAAGGAGCGTAAGAGTGTGTAAGTCCCTGCGCCGGCGAATAGGGAGCCAGTTAAGTTTAGAACGGAAGTATGAGATGTGGTCATATTTACGAAGGTTGAAAATAAATCGGATGCATAAGTTCTGCAGACGCTCTAGCTTATTTAAGAGTTCTTCAGTGAGATCTGTATAACAGGCATCAGCGTAGTCAATGATAGTCAGTAAAAGAGTCTGCGCCAGAGTGATTTTGGTGGTGGTCGGTAAAAAGTTACGTAATCGGTTGAGCGAGTTGTATGCAGCAAAAATTTTCTTTCTGATCGCCTCCACCTGAGGTCTCCAGGAAAAACATTGATCAAAGACAACACCAAGATTTTTGACAGTGCTTGACCATGGAATAATAGTGCCATCAAAAGTAATAGGAGATAGATGTTCAAAATCAAACCTGGAAACAAAGTAAGAGCTGCCAATTATTATAGTTTGTGTCTTAGCGGGGTTCACAGTAAGACCGAAAGACTTACTCCAACTACTAATTAAGGCGAGATCAGAATTGGTAGTATTTATTGCACCTGAAAGGTCAGATAGTGGTGCCTGTGTGTAAATCTGGAGGTCATCGGCATAAAGGTGATAGGAACTGAAAAGTGACTGTGTGATAGAATTTATAAAAATTGAGAAGAGAAGAGGAGATAAGACGCCACCCTGAGGAACACCGGCATTGGTGGCGCACCACGTAGAGAAGTTATCTTCAATACGTATACGCTGTCGGCGTCCAAGCAGGTAACTTTGAAACCAGTCAATTGCTGCTGGAGATATATTAAGAGAACGCAGGATGGCAATAAGTATGTCGAAGTCAACCGAATTGAAGGCGTTACTGAAGTCGAGCAATGTCATCAAAGTCAGATGTCGATTCTCCATACCACGTCGGATATCATCTGAAATCTTAACCAATGCAGTAGTCGTGCTATGGCCCGTACGAAAACCAGATTGAAATGGATTTAAGAGCTGGTTTTTGTTAAGAAAAGCTGCAAGCTGTTGATAAACGAGTTTTTCCAGAACTTTGGAGAGAAAGGGAAGAATGGAGATAGGACGATATTCAGAAAAAGAAGTAGGATTCGATTTTTTTGGGATTGGGATAAGATATGCATCTTTCCAGGATGCTGGAAAAACACCGGTTGAAATTGAGGTATTCAGGATGTGAGTAATTACAGGAGTGAGGATGTCAAGGATGGGAAGGATCATTTTCCGGCTAATGGAGTCACTACCTACTGCACTGGAGTGAATCATTTGTATGGTTCTCTTAACATCACAGTCAGCAAATTGATGTAAGAAAAATGGAGAATGTTGAGTTGGCAAAGTTCAAAGACGTTGTAAGGTAGCAGCCTTACGGTAGCCGTCTAAAGGCACAGAAGCGGAAAAGTAACTATTAAGCTGATTAATATTTAGATTACCATTAGGAATACTGCTACGAGATTTGCCAACTCCGAGTGATTTTAGGAATTTCCAGACTTTTGGGGGGTCTTCATTTTCAATAGATTTATGAATATGGCGTCTTTGGGCGTCCCTAATCACAGTGTTGCAGCGATTTCTCACCAAATTATATTTTATCTCATTTTGCTTCGAAGGACTGACTTTGAACTTAGCCTTAGCGGCATTTTTCCTTCCCATCAGTTCCCGAATTTCATCATTCAACCATGGAGCCGGCAGATGTTTTATTTTAACAGGGCGAATAGGTGCATGCTTATCATACAACTCGGTAAGTAAGCAGTTAAAAAGTTCAATCTGCTTATCCACAGACTCGGATGCAAAAATTGCAGACCAGTCCAAGTTGGCAGCATCTTCCATCAGGTGTTCATGATTAATTCGAGCAAAATTACGCTGAAGCTGTACATTAGGCCTCACTTTTGGAAGACGAATACGGTACGATAGGTACACCAAGTCATGATAAGAAAAAGCGTCCGCAGAATATTGCCCATGTTTAGCGGCGAAGGTAGGGGAAGAGACGATTATCAGATCAAGCAGAAAAGGGGTACAGTTAGGAAAATAGTGAGTTTCTCTAGATGGAAGAATATGTAAATTGGAGGAATTAATCACTGAGAGTATTTTTTTGGATCGATAATCGTCTTTTATGAGACATGTGTTGAAATCTCCCATAATTATAGTATGGGAATAAGAGGGGACAAAATTTTCAAGAAGTTGTTCGAATGACTCGAAATAGTCGACTCGCAGCGAAGGGTTGTAGAAAACACCTAGAAGGATTTTACTATGAGACAAAGATATCTCAATTAAGAGATGCTCGGCACTGTTCGGGGGTGGCGGCTGTGAAGATCGACTAAGGATAGTAAAAGAGATATGGGAACGAAGATAAATGGCCACCCCTCCATGAGAGGAACTTACACGATCATTCCGAATAAGTTGAAATCCTGGTAGGGAATAGGTAGAAGATGAAAGACAGGGATGAAGAAAAGTTTCGGAAACTAAGATTGCGTGAATATTTTGGTTATCAAAAGAAGCAAGCATGTCCGGAAAGTGTGCCGGTATACTCTGTGCATTGATATGGATAACGTTATAATTAATGCTACAGTAAACCAACTAAACTTCTTTTCAAAAATAACCTGTTGTATTCATCTGTCGGCTGTCAGCAAGGCAATCCTCTCGGGCTCGCTATTTTTAGTTTGGCTATACAACCTATTAGTGATGTGCTAAATTAAAAATTTAATGTATGGTACCTTGATGACGGAACTATCGCTGGTGATATTTCAACCGTTCTCTCAGATTTTAACTCATTATTAATAAATTCAAAAGTATTGGCCTTGACTTTAATTATTCAAAATGCGAGCTATTTATTCCAGAATCAAAATTCTCACCTGATCATTTACAACACATTATTACCAAAGGAGATTGCTCAGCTTCCATACATGTTTGGCCTAATAACCAATAATCATGAAAAATTGTTTCCTGGCTTTGAAATTATACTGTAGAAACGAATATTATTGACGGATACCCCTGAGAACTTCTATAAACCATATAAACTGAATGTTTTTGCGGTTATGTTTACAAATAGGTACATAGGTATAAAAATAATAAAAAACAAATAAGTTATACAGTAAACTAGGGAAATCAAGCCAAGTACCGAAATTATGTATTAGATTTAGGTGTATAGAACATGTAGATTAATAGTTAGTTGCCTGTTTTTAAAGTTAATGCACAAGAGTAACTTTTAAAATCAGGTATCGTCTAATGATGATTGTAAATAATTCACAGATTAGAGAGATTTTTAAACTCTCGTTAACCAAAGAAAGCTAAGAGATTTATTGTTTTAAACTTTCATAGTAACTAACATTATAGCTATTAACGGGATCGTTACTATGTACCTTGATTTTTATGAGTCTCCGTTATTTCGGCACTGTTGCAAGCGCCATGATCACGGAGTAACTGAAGTAATTGCGGGTAGATGTTATTGGCAGACATATCGGTCTACCCTCTGACGTCGTCTTTTACTGCGCTCGATACCCCTACCACTGGTCACATTTTCACTATTCACTCGCACTTGTTTCTGACACACAATACTCACAGTATCAGATCGCAAAACGACCCTTTTTTGATTTTTGCGGTTTTTACACACACGAACCGCTGGATTCCAGACATTTGACAATTTAAACCCATCCTCACGATTGAAATTCTTGTGTTTGGTTATTTCAATCGCTTCCCTGACCAATCTTGGTATGTAGTGGCGTACATCCATAGCCATTAAAAATGATTCGTATGTTTTCCAAACCGGAAAATTAGAAGTCCTTTTTAAAATGAATAAACTATTCAAAGGTGTCCGTTAAAATCTATTGACTGTAAAATAAATATAAATTCCGCCAAGAATTACCGTATATGTCAATATTTTTTGTATATTTGGACCAATTTGAGCAATCTATTTTCGACTTTAGCCCCTAATATAAAAATTCTTGATACCAAATCACTTCGTCTTCTTGGTTCCCCGATTTATGATGATACCATTCCTATTTCTATTAAGGAATAAATTTAAAAATTCCAGCAGTCCTCCAAAAAAATGTTAAAATTAATCCCCACGGCCTTATGCTTCATTTGTTTTTGCGCTTTCGCCCCAACGAAATCGGAGGTGAAAACCTTCATTGACTAGACTATCGGTAAATGAGGAAGGAAGGAAAAATATATGATTTTTTTACGTAGTACTCATTTTTGGCTTTTTCCAAGACAACTCTCAATTATTGACAGTTCACTCAGAGATACACTTTCCAAAATTCTAAATTGCTCATTTACCGATATAGTCCAGTCAATGAAGGTTTTCACCTCCTTCTTTTTTTAACAAACATTTTGGTTTTTATTTTATTTTTATAAGATGAAAAATAACCTAGATAAAGACGTTGAAAGCCTAACTGTTACTGCGAGAACCATGCAACTGGGACCCTTTATACCTTTTAAAAACTAAGCATTCTTAACCGGGCAAAATTTTTAAGGTCATCACTTTTGCTAAAAATAGAAAGTCGTTTAGGGATAACCAAAATGTTGAATTTTTGTGGAAATGGCGAAGGTATTATTTTTCGTTTTTTCCAAAATAAAATCGAAAGTGTCATCTTATTTTTATCATAACTTGCTCAATTTTGATGCTATTAACTTTTTACAATGCTCATTAGAAAGGCATTTTTGAGGACTTAAAAAAAGGTTCAGGAAGTATTTGTCATAAAATGCATCGGTTTCCCGTTATTTTGGTTTGAATAGTTAGATTTAAGTCCTCACTGAAAAAAATATACATACAATTACCTATAGCTCACTTTGAATTAATATCAGAAGGTTTTCAAAGTAGGGGTTTGATTGATTTTTTATTAGCTTCAATTTTGTTAATTATATTTTTTTTGTAAAAACTCATAGTTTTTGAGTTATTTATGAAAAACCGCTTTAAAACATGTAGTTTTATCATGAAAAATCACAACCTTTGATCTTTAATAACACAGCAAGTATTGATTTTTTCCACAAACCTTATATAACAAATTTCGCTTAGAATTTGTCTTTATATCGATTTCTGGAGTTGTTTTTATTAAAATAATTTTCACCCCTGGGAAGGGGTGGCATCTACCCCCAGGGCAAAAGCGCAAGTTGGCACTATATCACTTTTGTTTCTTAAGGTATCCCCCGCCTACTCACCAATTTTCATGAAAATCGATGGAGGTTCAACGAAATCGGAAGTTGTAGCTGATTTTTACCTTCATTGACTGGACTAATAATGCTTGGAAGCAGGCCTCTCTCCCTGTTCGTTTCGGAGATCTAGGTACCCACCATATTTCCCATGTAGCCTTTCCTGCTTTTATGTTTTCTGCGTACGGTACAGCCGAACTCTTTAATAAAATATTATGCCCTTCTTTGGATGTAATGGAGTTGGCTCATCGTGCAGAGGCCAGAAGCGCAAGGTCTAGGGTATGCCCGGGAGTGGATCCACCATCGTCTTTCTCTCTATATAAAATGCAATCACATTTTAATAAACATAATATACTTCACTGTAAACAATTTGGTTTTACACGGAGTCGTTCAACAATCGATGCCGGTGTTGAACTTATACAACAAATTTTTGACGCCTGGGAGAACTCGCAGGACGCTCTAGGTGTGTTTTGCGACTTGTCTAAAGCTTTTGATTGCGTTTTTCGTGACAGGAAACTCCACCAATATGGATTTAGAGATACCCATCTGGATCTGTTATTGCATCATACCTGAGGGATAGGATTCAGAGGATTGACATTAACGGCAATAAATCTCCGGGTTCGCCGGTTAAGCTGAGTGTTCAGCAGGGCTCAATTCTTGGTCCTTTCTTATTTTTAATTTAATTTAATGACTTACCTTATTATGTAAGAGATAACCTTGAGATAGTATTATTCGCGGATGATACATCACTTTTATTTAAACTTTAACGCAAGTAAACAGTTATTGATGACGTGAATAGTTTTATCTCTAAGGTAGTCCACTGGTTCAATGTTAATAAATAATTACTTATTGAAGGAAAAACGGAATGTATTAAATTTGTGTTACCTGGTGTAAAACAAGTAAAAATCACTGTGAATATAAAGTGTAGGAATGTAGTTCCTGTAGACACTACAGTATTCTTAGAGATTACTTTAGATTCTAAGCTTTAATGGGGCCCACATATTGATAAATTGTCAAATAGACTTAGCTCTGCAGCATATGCCGTAATGAAGATTCACCAGTTAACGGATGTAGATACGGCCAGTTTAGTGTACTTTAGTTATTTCCATAGTGTAATGTCGTACGGAATTTTACTGTGGGGAAACGCCGCCGACATTCAAACCATTTTTGTGCTGCAGAAGAGAGCTATTCGATCAATTTATAATCTTAAGGTTAAAGAATCCTTAAGAGCTAAGTTTAAAAGATTTGGCATAATGCCGGTCGCATCACAATACATTTACGAAAACTTATTACTTGTAAGAAAAAATATTAATTTGTTTCTGACAGTAATGTTCACACACTTAATACAAGAAATAAAAATACATTAACTTTATCTGCTACTAGCCTTCACAAAATCAATAATTCATTTAAAGGTCTCTGTGTTCGCTTATACAATAAAGTCCCAAGCAATATCCAATAGTTAACTATAAATAAATTCAAAGATAGTATAATACAGCAATTATTCAGCTCTCAATAAGAACTATATATTTGTGTTATTTGGTATTGAGACTATGGGCCTATGGGGACCAAGCGCTCGTTCCCTTTTTAAGGAATTGTCAAAGAGGCTCACCGAAGTGACTGGTGATCAAAAGGCTGGCAGCTATTTTGGTCAACGGATTAGCCTTGCCATCCAACGCGACAATGCTGCCAGCCTATTGGGCACCATCCCTGATAGCGGCGCTGGAGGTGATATATTTTTTATTTTGTAAATTATTTATTTATCTAGGTAAGTAGGTTAAGCTATATAGGTTTTAAGTTTGTGCTAGTAGTTTTTAAGTTTGTGTTATTTAAATGTTTCAAAATTACTTATTAAATATACAGTTATGTGTATGTCAAATAGATCTGAGTTTCCATTTACTACTTAGGTTAGCATGGCGTCAACACAAAATACTTATTAATTTGTCTTAAAAGGTACTTTACACTTAAGGAAAGAAAAATATATTATTTCTTAATTTTTAGTTTTTTGTTTTTAAGAAGTCGGTTTTTATTTTTGTTACAAAAGTTTTTTTGTATACATCATGTTATAGCTAGTAATTCGGTACCCAAAATTGGACACAAGAAATCACGACATGTTTATTTCTTAAATTACAGTGGAGAGCGATTCAGGCACTTAGTACTTGAATCGCTCTCGCCTGTAATATGAACAGTTGGAAATATACCTAATTATTGCAAACCAACCGGACAATGTTATACGACAGAAGGGGTATGTGTTTCCTTACATTATATGCACCTATGTCATCATCATCAGCCTTTTGATTGCAAATCTTCCCTATGGATGCACCTATAAAGTAGATTCATAAATAATTGAATAGAAGAATTTAACATTTTGTTGATTTACAACGGTTCTTCGGCAAAACCGTTCGATAACCGTTGGGGTAGACGAGTTCTGGAGTGGAGACCGCGTCGAGGCAAACGTAGTGTAGGACGTCCTCAGGCGCGATGGAGTGACGATTTGCGCAAGGTGGCTGGCAGGAGCTGGATGCGAGTAGCCCAAGATCGATCTGAGTGGCGTGCATTTGGAGAGGCCTATGTCCATCAGTAGACTAAAATGGGCTGTTGATGATGATGATGATTTATATATACAGGCGTATAACTTGTTTTACGTTCGAGAACGAATATATATATATACATATATTACGATATTTATTTTATACGATAATAAGGTATACGAGTCTATATTTTTCTATAGCTCCCAGTCCATCATGCACAATGAAGAACAACATGCCATCCCTGTTTCTAAGGCACGCCTCGTTTGGAACCAAGCTTGGGAATAAAAAATGGCTCAAGGTAATTGATCGGAAAAATTGTAACAGCATTACGCAACGATTGATGAAAAACAGATTTATTCCAACGCGAAATACTCTTAATCTTTCGTAGATTTGCTGTAATGATATTCTTGGTAATACAGATTGTACAACCTAAAGAAATGAGTTTTTTTCTATCATATTCATAATCTTATCTAACGAAAAGTGTTAGGTACAGTGGATTCATACTTGTTTTTGTTCAAAACACAGAAAATTAGAAACTCGATGGCGCGGACGTTTAGCGCGTTCGGCTGCGATGGTTGAAGTTAAGCAACTTTCGCAGTGGTCGGTCATTGGATGGGTGACCAAATACATCTATCTCGAGTTCCTCCGTGCTTCGGAAGGCACATTAAGCCGTTGGTCCCGGCTGCATCTGCAGTCGTTAGCACCCGCCAATCCGCACTGGGCCCGCGTGGTGGGTCATGGCCCAATCTCCCTATTCCATCCATAGGGAAGGCCTGTGCCCCAGCAGTGGGGACATTAATAGGCTGATGATGATGACAGAAAATTACTCCACTTTTTTATTCATTTAATCAAATACTATTACAGTTATTTTAATACACATAGTGCAAACAAAAACCAAAAAGGTTTATTCTTGCACTACAATCATCATTTTACATCTAGTTACAATAAATAGAAGCACTTGGACTGCATCATCCCCTTCTCAGGGGATGATTCCATCAGATGAAGATTATAAGGTCTCTATGGCCTATGCGTTTTAGTTAGTAAGAGCCTAATTTATCTTGGAAGGAGACCACAGAACACAGAAAGAGGTTAAAAGGGCCTTGTGGGCGTGGTGGGAGCGCCACAGTTACGTGTGAGCAAATGCTCATCACTTAACCAAAACTTGGTTCTAATGCTGTCGTTGCTGTAGGGTGTGAGCGCTGATTGGTTCGGTTGTTTGATGTCGCATCGTTTGATTGGCTATTATTTATTAGGTGGAAGTGTAGCCTGCGACATCGGTTCCCGTACGAACGGATTATGATCACCCTTCTAACTGAACCCTTCTTTCTGAGTTCTGTGGAGAAAACCAAAAAAATCCACTTGTTATAAGAGTAGGTGGAAAAATAGTTTACGTCCTATTCTCAGACCTACAGAATGTAGTATAATAGTAATTCATGTTATTTACTTGATTGCTACCATTCTACCTTGTTTAAAGCGTGTCCCCGATATTAACTCTCGCATCTAGTATAAGGGCTTGCTTAAAACAAGGTACATGGTAGCAGACCCGTAGACAGTATACATTACTATAATTTAGTGACCATGAAATTTTAAAACACTACTGAATATAAGTGTGAGAATACGCACAAAATTTGATAAAAATCGGTCAAGGCGTTTCGGAGGAAAGTAAAAACTAGGTATTGTGACATGAGAATTTTATTTGTATAAAAAAATCTAATATTCGTAAACCTTTTCGTGGTTTCATAATCAAATTCGACATTTCTCATAATTGCATCATTGCGGAACCGGGGCACGCTAGTAATTTATAGTTCAAAGCATGATACAACTAATCGGAGTTTACTATTTCCAAGTCAATCCAATGCTAACAAACTAGGTCCCGAATTTGCATTTAGAATACATACTTAACGATGCGTGCACGGGATGATAAATTTGATAGTTGTCGCGCAAATAAAGCTCTGAGCACATTATGCTAGTATCAAAAGATATCATCGTCATCATATCATTAAACGAGTAACAGATTTTTTCATCTTCATTTTAAAATAAATGTAATTTTACGAGCTCAGGATATAATTGTTCCTCACACGCATCACGGAAACCGTAAGAATTAAATTAGCCACAATAGGCTAGTTGACTCATGTCAAATTGTACTATACAAATGTTTATTTATTATAATTTTTGGTATGAGGAACCTAAATACAACGATTTCACTTCATAAAATTAGAAGATGGCTGTAGTAATTTAATTTGAAAAATAGTTTTTTAGTCTATGCTTTTTAAACACTAAAAACGCCCACCACGATTGTGACGTCAACATAATAGCAAAACAACTAAACGTCATTGTCGTGTTACTGTGGTTTCTTTCGTCCGACTAAAATATATCTAAAAACTCTTATATCTTGAAGAAAAGTTTCCGTTTATTGGTTTTCTTAACTAAATTAATGCTGGACGCCGGATTTGTGAAAGCAGAAACGACAAAACTTTGACTTAGCAGGTACATTCATAACCTTAAAAATTTAAACCACAACATTTCTGGAGTTTTTAACTATGTGTTTCTTTATTCTCGTATAATACAATCATGATTATTACTATATTTTTATCATGAAATCTATTAGAAATCATGGTTTTGTAATGTAAATTCAGATAGGTTATATCCTACGTGCTTGCGAGTGTTTGTTTACTATTGTTCCCGTCATACCATAGATAATCTATAGACTAAAATGGCCGACAGCGTTTTTGTATGTCCATGAAAAATCTATTTTAAAATTAAAGTTTTGTAGCTTTCTAGGTAAAAAAAATACAATACATTTTTTTTCGGTCTAATTGAACAATAATTAACCATTTAAAACATATTTCCAAAAACTGTCAACTAGCCTATTCCTTATCTTATGCAGATGTGGCAGAGTTTTCAATGGGAGAACTTACTGCAAATAAAAGTGCTAATATATACAGTTACTTATCCATTGTAATCAAAGGCAGTCTAAAATGAAATGCGAATCCTTATGCGTCTAAAAGTGACAAAGAAGATACGAATTTTCATACGTGCATTTTTTGTAATAACCTAAAGTGAATAGCCGGTACTGATTTTTTAAAGTATTTAAATCATTCTATAGCACTTTACAAAATAATGATTCAAAACAAGGTGTTATGGCAGTTTTATTAATGTTTGAATCTGTACTCAGTCATACTGAACATAAAGTTTTTGTTTTACTTACGACGTTATCATTGCTGTCGAATTAATATTATTTTTCAGTTCCTAATATTTTAACCAATATATAATCCACCTTCTTGTGGTAATGGCTATTTTCAAATTCTACGATATTGCACTGTCGATAAATTGGAGTCAAGCTCTTTTGACGTAAAGATAAATTACACTTTTGACTTAAAGAACGTGTTAAAATGTGATTCGTGACTTATATGTACACAAAACTTTAAATATGTAAGCAGGATTTGGCGGTGTATTGTGTATTTTTTTATGTGTAAGTGTTGTAATTACAATTTCGTACCGTCAGTCCCGTAAACAAAACTGTAGCTAACAAAACGATACGATACGGACGATACCGAGTCGATGAAGCAGTAGTTTTCGGTAAAGAATCTGTACAGATTCGGTACAGAAGCGAAAACTAAACGAGCCCGCCCGGTGAGAAAGGCGCCTTGTCTGAGAAACTGCGAATATCACTTCGTTCACTCTATTGAACGCATATTAAAGCAATCCACAGATAAATTCTCTGAACTTTGAACATAGTTTTTGAGCGAATGCGAAACTTAAAAAAACTGTATACAGTTTTTTTAAGTTTCGCATTCGCTCAACATTATTAAGGCGTTTTTTCAACATTATTTTATAAAATATTTCGCATTCGCTCAACATTATTTTAGGCGTTTTTTTAACATTATTTTATAAAATAATGTTGAAAAAACGCCGCACCTTGTTCAGGACTCCGAGTTTGCGTGAGGTCATTTTAACCATGCTTTCGATGTAATTTTTTAGATTTAAGTCACAACGAATTGCCATACCGACCACGGTGATACTGCTCTCTAGCTTCAGTGTTGTGCCCTGAAGGGATCAAAATGAAATAAATGGCGACGTTTTTGCCGTGAAAGCAGGTCCCAGGTCTGCCCTGGATTTTTTTAGTACTAAATTCAACCAAGATCTTAGTACCCCATTCGGAAATGTGATCCAAAGCTTGATTGAATTCAACGACAAGATTCTCCCGTTTTTCCTTGGTTACCGCCTGTCCAGCCGCTGCTTGTCTGAGATATCCCGCGTGCACTGTACTATCGTATGCATGGCAATGAATATTCACAAGAGGAATTAAGTAATTGATAAGCGCCAGAAAGAGAGTGGGGGACAGGACGGAGCCCTGAAGAACGCCGACATTCACTGACATGAACCGCAAACTACTACCATCCGTAAGGACACGAATTCTACGCTGATGCAAGAAGTCAGCTACCCAGGAACAGAACTGGGCCGGCAGACCGTATGCCGGAAGCTTGGAGAGAAGGCTTTTGTACCAGACCCTGTCGATCGCGGTGGCAATGTCAAGGCTGATAGCCAATGACTCGGCCCACTTGTCGATAGCCTTACTCTAGCGTACTTGACTCATATGTGGTCACCCTACCCGTAAATATCAGAGGTGGCAGCGTGGACTGGCAGAAGTTCTTCTGCACGACCTTGACTAAACGCCAATTGCTACGGAAACCCGTGGGATGCGTTATAAGTTCGTGACCAATACGTGCAATGCGCTGGACATCCGCTCTGATGTAAGCCTTCTTTCAGGCCTTGGAAATAAAATTGAAGCCTGCTTTTAGTGAATCTACCACGCACTGTTGCCAACCTCAAAAAACTAAAAAACCACAACTCGCCTAAAAAAACAGTAGAAAGCGGTAGGTAAAGAAAAAAAGGCAGATTTCATAATTTTGCGCATATAATTAAATAATAAACAACTTTCTTAGTTACTAGAACTCACATCAATTGATATATTTATAATCACAGCAACAAAAATCAAAGTAAAATTATTTTTCAGTTTCATTTTCAATTGCCTCATCTTCAATATTTTCACACTCATTTTTATTTTTAAAATCATACATGTTTTTGTTGAATTTCTTCATGTGCTTTTCTGTGGCTTCGAATGAATAGCAATCAGTTATTTCGGATTTAGTGTGTAATACTCCTTTAATAGTTGTAGTCGATATTCTATTGCGTAATTTGGTTTTCATAATATTTATAGCAGAAAATAACCTTTCCACGGCGGCGCTGCTATGTGGTAGGCACAAAAGCTTCTTTACCAATTCACACAATGTAGGGAATGTTTGAGATTCGTCTCCATTTCTTAATTCTTGTACATGTTTCCAAAAGTCGATAATATCGGGTGTTTTGTTTTGGTCGAAAGAAAAATCGACATTTCTTAACATTCGCCATTCTCTATCCAGTTCCGTTATATTATTTGGACAAATCTTTGGGACGGAATAATGTAAATCTGCAATGGAAGGGAATTTCTTTTTTATTTCAGAATCTAGAATTGCTTTAGGATTTAGCATCTTCAGACATTTTAATGCTTGACGGTCTTTGTCGTCAAAAGGAAACCTTTTTAATATCTGTTTTGCAGCCTCGATATAAAACTCCTTACACTTTAAGTAGAAATTTTTCAGCTGTTCTTCCTCTAGTTCTCCTATTTCTCTCTTTCTTCTGATCAAATTTGGCACCATTCCACCAACGTATATATGTTGCATCGGTAAATGTTTCTGCTCACTCGAGAAGTCAAGGTTTAATATTTTAATTTCTTTTGCGTGTAAAATATTTTGTGCTTCATTTTTTTCTTGTTCAGTGAGATTCAAATATTCAGCTTGTACAAAGCATTCCAAGATCGTTGTGTATGCGGTCAGTATTTTGTCGTATAGTAAATATAATTTCGGAGTCTCGGATTGCATTTCTTTATTGAGATCGGTAAATATAGGTAATGCAAATTTCAAAAACTCCAGGTACAATTCAATTGTCAGTCCGAGAGCCTTGGAGAGAATTGATTGCGCAGAAAGTAATCTATCTACATGAACTGTAGCTTGAAAATACAATTTTATAGCTGGTAATTGTTTCAGAAGCCTATTTACTACCTCAATAAGCGACAACCATCTGGTTTGGCTAGGATGGAGTAATTTGTGTGGTTTAATATTTGTGAATGCTTGAAATGTTTTGAAATCTCCTACGTTTTGGTGAATTTTGTACATGATTATTTACGTCTCTACAGAAATCTTCTTCCCCTTGGCAATTTCTCACATGCGTATGAAGCGCATAGGTTAAAAGAATGACAAAATATGCACTTCATAGTAAAAAGGTGAGGTATGTCATTTTTACACAAAGTGACCAATGAATGTTTATCTCCAAACATAACGTTAGTGCCATCAGAAGCAAAGCCTATCATGTTTGATTTGTAAGATTTTTTTCACAAAATATTCTACTATTTTGCCATACAACGCTGTTGCTGTACCATCTACGATTGGTACTAAAGTCAGAAATCTATCTTCAACGCTGAAATCTAATTTTACTATTCTAGCGACAAGCTCTAAATGTTTTATCGTAGCTTTATCTGTGCTTTCGTCAACAAGTAATGCAAAGCAATTGTTCTGTAACATCTCTATTATGTTTTCTTCAGCTGTCTGCCCAGTTACAATAACAATAATAGCTCTAGCTCTTGTGCGGCTTATAGATAATTGTTCGGCAATTTTCGAATCTGGACATAATTTATTCAAATGAGATGCTATGTTAAAAGACAGATTATGCTCAGCAATAAAGCAGGCCATTTTTACTTCACCCGCTTTAGCTGCAATTTTTGTATCTTGTGAGTTGGAAGCTGAGGTAAACATTGATGTCAGTTTTTGTTGTTTTTGTAACTTCAAACTATTCTTCGCGTGTTTGGTTGAATCTTTGTGTCGTAACAGTTCGTGTATACCACATTTTCTGTCGCAATTACACGCAGAACAAAAGAAATAAGTCTCACCTTTAATGCTTTTCTTTAACCAGCCTTTGAACCTATCATCTTTTAACCACGAACTTACGAATTTCTGTTCATATTTCACATTTTTCTTTTAGGAGGACTTTTTCCAGTCGATGAATCACTACTCATTTTATCAAAAACTTTGTAATTATTATTTTTTTCAAAATAGACGCCGCAATTTAAAGAAACTGTTCAAGGTGTTGTGACTTGTGACTATAAAACAATACCTACGCAATACAATAGGCGTGTAGGCTACACGGTCGGTGTAGCTGTTATTCTTAAATAGGGATTTCCCCGTGCATAAAAATATAAAGAAGATACTGTCATCTAGTGTCAATGCGTTTTATTACGTAGTGGTTTGTCATTGCGTTTTATTGCGTAGTGGTTATCAAAAAATGTTTGCATTGTAGTGTATTAGGTGGCGCTGAACGCGAAAAACAGTAGAAAATAGGAATGAAACAGAAAACATGGTCATCAATGTGAAAACAGCAAATCTACTGTTAAAACAATAGGGTTGGTAACGCTGCTACCACGGGATCCTTAAGAGCGCAGCATCTGATCCAAGCACGATATGCCGCTTGCTTACTTCAGCACAGTCGCGATTCAACCAGAGGTTACGTGTGTCCTTACTGACGACATTAGAATAATGAATATAGTATTCATTACCCATTGCATGAGCAGAGATCCCTGCATTGTCGGTTTTGGAGGCACTTAACCATAAATTGGGGTGTGCATTAAAGTCCCCCAAAAACACTAATTATAATTAGTATTTATGGCATTGGGAAATTGTTCCTGCGCGTCATCTGCTGTCCGACTAAGGTGTTCGAAAAGTCGAGTTCTCTCAACATCGCCATTATGGGCTCTGTAGAAGCACACATAGAGTCGACGTATACATCCAGTATGGAGAAGGGATCTTCCAAGCAGCGGAGACGGCGACAACAAACATCGCCAAAATGGAACACGCGGCAGACAGGACTCGAACCTTAGCAATAAATGCTTAAAAAATAAATAAAAATAATTATTTCAGATTATTATATAATATTTTGCATTCAACTGCTAGATGTTTAAATCCAAAGAAAATTTTACTAGAAATAAATCCGCTCGATTTATGTTTCAGATGGGATTGTGGGTTATCTACAATGCGAAGAGATGACGCTGCCTTGCAGCTTAAGAAATAATTGTAAATATAGGAGGTAAAGTCTATGGAAATAGAAGAGAAAATGCAATACCGCCATGAAGGTCTAGGTAGCATAATTATTTTAGTTTTAATATTTTTTTAATAAGTCAAAAACAATGAAACACAGATGACCCTTACACTTATAATTATATTAGTTCAATCTATACTACCACAACTACGACCTTCATCCAAACCCAACGTTGAATAAGAACTTATTGCTTTTCGAGACATACTGCCAATATTATTGTTTGAAATAAAACGGCTATTTCGTTAATGAAAGACTTACAAAGGTTGGATTTTACAGTTCAGTTGAATTGAAACCGATGTCTATAACTTGACGAGGGTTCGATAGAATCCAGAACGTTTGTCGCATCCAAAAGATTTCATTGCTATCACGGGTACAGCTATCAACAAATCGGTTAGCAACAAAGAGTAAAATGTTCTAAATCGGTATGAGCCTAATCCTAGGCGAAGCAAAGTGGAAAATAATACGAGAAAATACTTACTGAGCTAAAAGATGACAGTAGAGTAGGTAATAAGAGCTTTAACTTTGTGAAAACCTTTGTACCTACTTAGTGGAGAATGATAAATGTCCATTACAAAAAATAAACAAGAAGTAGATTCAATTTCTTGCATGATGCACATGATTGAGATCGTCAGAGATTTCAACACTCGCGATTCGAATGCACACCACCAAAATGGTCAAGTTATTTGTAGTTCAGGCTGCTCGTTTGTGGAATGCCTTGCCGGAAACAATCAGAGGTGTTCTAACTTTAGCTTGTTTCAAAAAATGGTAAAGGAACATTATTTGACACTTAAGCGTGCCGTCACATCATCCTTAAATAAGCTTAATTATAATCTTAGTGTAATTATACACAGTCAGGCCATAAGTATTATCACACAGTAAAAACTTTTCTTTTAGAATGCTGGCCACAAAAAAGTTTATTGAATTCGAATTTCGAATTGTCCATAAATATAAAAATGTATACTTTTTAGAATTTTACTCATTTTTAAATATGGAGTGGACGCTTAAAGAAGACCGTGTTGCAGTTATTGCGTTGCATCGTTGCGGTTACGCGCCAATTAAAATTTTTGACATACTGAAAAATTTGAATATAACCAAAAGATTCGTTTATCGTACCATCAAACGATACAATGAAGACTCTAGTGTAGATGACAGGTCAAGAAGTAGTCGCCCTCGGTCTGTTAGGACTCCAGCAGTGATAAAAGCTGTGAAGGCGTGAATTCAACGACATTCCAAACGTAAGCAGAAACTGTTGGCCCTTCAGATGGGGTTAAGCAGAACCACGATGAAAAGGGTGTTAAATGAAGACTTAGGGCTTCGGGCATATCGAAGAAAAACAGGACATCGTTTGAATGCTCGTCTAATGGACCTGAGACTGAAGAGATGCCGCGCTTTGTTGTAGCGGTACGCGGGAAAAAATATCTGGAAAATCTTTTTTGGGATTGGATTAACACAGGTACATTTTTGTGAGAAAAGTGTAAAAACGAATGCAGTTGTGTATCAAAATATATTCCTGACGAACCTTGTGGAACCTGTTTCTCATACTATGTTGATTAACAGGCACTGGGTATTCCAACATGAATCGGCGCCAGCTCATAGAGCGAAGAGCACACATAACTGGCTGGCGGCGCGTGAAATCGACTTCATCTGGCACGAAGACTGGCCCTTCTTCAGTCCAGATTTGAGTCGGTTAGATTACAACACTTGGCGGAAAAGGCGTGCTCAAAGCCTCATCCCAATTTGGAGTCACTCAAGAAATCCTTGATCAAGGCAGCCGCCGATATTGACATGGACCTCGTGCTTGCTGCGATAGACGACTGGCCGCGCAGATTGAAGGCCTGTATTCAAAATCACGGAAGTCATTTTGAATAAACTTTATTGTCATAAGAATCTATGTTGTGTTAAGTTCATTTTGGTTAAAATAAATAAATAAATGGTTACATAATGAATAAACTTGTTTCAATTATTTTATATTAAACATATGACAGAATTTATGACCTGACTAGGTATATAGATATATGATGTTATGTATTTGTATCATTTTGGTCCATTATTAATTTATACGTGTTTGTAAAAACCTAACTTTTAATAACGCGGCTACGTTCTCTAGTAGCCGAATTTAACACCGTAGAATCTACATTCTGTGTTCCCATTCAATTTTGATTTTAATTCTATCATGATAAAATCCAGCATTTCAGAGATACGAGTACCAATGACACAGCGAACTTAATTAGTGCTCGTTGGGTTATCGATCGGCATTGTTTGGCCGAACAGTTAAAACGTTCGGCAAATGTTTACTTAAATGATAACTGATTTTCACATTGTTTGTATACTTATTAAGTAATATTATATAAAGGTACAGTCATCAAAACTGTAAACCAAACATTATAATATTTTCTAGCTTAAAGTTGAAGTAGAGTCTTAAATTAATTAGGCATACATATTTCATTGTATAATCCTACTGATATTATAAATGTGACAGTTTGTATGTTTGTTACATATAATCACGCAAAAGCGACAGAACGGATTTGGATGAAAGGGGATTGGGTAATTTTGTATGGAGGTTGGCTTGATTTTTTTTTACAGCGGCCACTGAACTAATTATGATTGTTTGATAGTACTATATAATATGTGAATTGTTTTTAGCAAAGTAGTAGTTCTATAATTAATATCGAACCCAAGATATTTGATCTTGAATTCTAATAAAAGTCATATTTTATAAAAGCTCATAAAATTATCTCCTAAGATTATTTTACATGTTTAGTATTGTGCTAACGCTTTCTAAAAGCTAACACGGTGGAGGCGGTGGCCCTTTTGAAGGGGTGGACCGAGGCGGCCGCTCGTCGGGGAGAAACTGCTATTGCGGTGTCGTTGGACATCCGCAACGCCTTTAACAGTCTCCTCCACGAGTGTATTATGGAGGCACTGCGTTTTCACTGACACTTGACACTTGACACACTTCAAGTGTGCGTGAGCTGTGCGCCGCCACAGCCGCACTCGGCAGGGTCCTCCCAAACTTGAGGGGACCAGGTGATGCGTGCCGTCGTATCACGAGGTGATACGGTCGATGGCGCTTTATGGTGCCCCCCGGGTTGGGCAGAGTGCTTCCAATCCCGCACGGTACCCTGCTGCGACGACCGCAGAGAGACCATCGTGACCCCCGGGTCGCATGGCCCGCCGTGCGAGCGTACCGCACAGTCAGCAACGGCGCCGCCTGCGTACTCGCGGGTGTGACGCCGTGGAATCTCGATGCGCAGGTCCTGGCAGACGTGCATCGAGGTCGGGTCGAGGGCCAGGGAGCGGGGTGAAAGACCTGCCTCAGCAGAGCTGCACAACAGCATTAACCACGCCCTAAAAAAACTCAAGGTGGACCAAGTCACCAGAGGTTGAATCACCGAGCTGGTCGGCGAAAGCCCTTCAGATTATCGAAAAATAGTGTGACAAACATCACTTGACAGTAAACCAGAATAAGACAGAGCTTGTCCTTTTCACCTACAAAAAGAAACTACCCGAACTACAGTTACCAAAACTGTTTATTACGAAACTCTCCCTATCAACACAAGTGATATATCTGAGCGTAATCCTAGATAACAAACTGAATTGGGCGAGTCATATGGAATTAAAAACAAAGAAAGCCTGCATAGCTTTTAATCAATGTAGAAGACTAGTTGGTAAAAAGTGGGGTCTTAGTCCAAAGATCACCCTTTGGTTATACAAAGCAGTCATCAGGCATTCTATAACCTACAGTTCAGTTGTTTGGTGGCCCAGGACCCAATTGACCACAGTGAAATCCAAACTCCAAAGTCTACAACGCTTGGCGAGCGTAGCAGCAACTGGATGCATGAGAACAACTCCATCGGCTGCATTAGAGTACCTCATGAATTTAAGACCCCTAGACCTGGTCATACAAGAAGAGGTGAAAGCAGCATCTTTGAGACTAAAGTCTCTGGGCTTATGGAGATTAAACACTGTAACAACACACTCCAATATTCTACAAAAGTGCAAAGTGCAAGGAAATTCCACTCCTGGAGGCACCTATGGATAGAATATTGAGTCAAAACGTCTTTGACCGAAGATACAATATCTAACTTACTGCGGAAAAGGCCGATTACTCTGCCGCCGGGGGAGTTAGGATATACACGGATGGCTCCAAAACCAACAGTGGTACTGGAGCCGGTGTCTTCTCAAACGACCTGAATATAAAAATATCTACAACCTTAGGCAAAACTAACCACAATCTACCAGGCGGAATGTATTGGTATTACCAGAGCTGCACAGGCAGTTGCAGCCAGAGATATCAGAGAGTTTAACATAAAGATCATCTATGACAGCGCATCCGTGCTTCATGCCCTATGTAGCATCACAATAAACTCTGTCCTGGTAATGGAGTGCCACAAGACACTTCAATCCATTACGGTAAGCAACACAGTAACTCTGCAATGGATAAAAGGACACAGCTTCTCAATTGAAAATGAGGCAGCAGACGAACTTGCTAAGAGGAGAGCAGACACAAAAATGTTTAGTCCGGGACCTTTGCTGCCCATACCTCAGGCCCAAATTAAAAACGTAGCTGCGTGAAAGAACTCAGAAATCACACTTGACAGAGTGGAAAGTGAAGGATTCCTGTTAATTATGCCAATAGCTTCTAAGCAGGCGGATCCACCCAACAAGAGGTAAAGACAAGCAGTCACGAACTTGTACTGAATAAATATTCAACAGTTAAAATGGAGTACAATGTTCACGAAATTGGGATACCCAGTATTTTCGACACGGTCTTATCCCATGACTAATGAAGCTTACAAAATTAAGGTGAGTTGTCAATTCCACATCAAGAAGCTGGGCTATTGATATTGGTTAATATGGGAAAGTTAGAGTCAATTGAAAAGAGTTCTATTTAGCAGACAAATGACACGTTGGGGTCATTGAGACGTTAAAATTTACAAGGTTCATTTAGACCGAGTGACGTTGTGAGTAGATAATTCTCTCATAAAATAAAATAAACTCAAATAATAATGGAAATTCTTTAAGCAGAAAGCTTAGCTATAAGTTAAATTCTTTTGAAAGACTTTGAAAAGTTTAAATACAAACATTTGCAAAGTTTCTTACTTATTAAATTGCTGAAAATAATTCTATTGTCTTAAGTATTGACGTACCTTTTGTATGTTGTCGCATTTGCCCCTTTCGCTGGGCTTGATGTCTTTGCCCGAGACCACAACCCAACAGATTTACGCTGGACAAGTTCGAGCGTAAATCATGATTTTCACTAAATATAGTAACAATTTTATGCTCAATTTTATGGGAACAAATAATAACAAATAGCTGGTAGCTACCTCGGACAAAGACTAAGTCTAGCTTTTGAAAGGGGGAACGCTGCCAGTATCATCGGAACCTTGTCTAAAGGGACTCCTTTTAATAATTTATTTTAGTTATTATATTAAAATTTTTAAGGTTTAGTTTTAGGTTCATTGTTCGTTTTTTTAAGGGATTAGTATGTATATGCAATTAAGTAAAATATTCTATCTAACAAATAAGAATAGGAAATTTGTTAAATATTAACATTATTACTTACATGTTCCTACTATAGTAGGAATAACACGAACCAATATCGAATTCGTATCCTTCATTGTCACAATGTCATTGTCAAATGTGTACTGATTTTTAGTTCTCGTTACGGCGCCGTCGTTATGGCGCTACTGTTCAGGTTTTCATACAAAATTTGAAATGACATTTCGGACTCACAAACTATTCGAATTCGTTAATGATGCTAAGGGTGATAGCTATCAATCCCGTTTTATTTTTTAACGAAAGCTACTTTTCTTTGCTAAATATTATTTTAATTCATGTAAGTACAGCTAAAACCTACTACAAACAACTTTTATTTGAGCTCAATTTCGTATTAAAATTTTAAAAATTACACACTTCCACAATGTTTTCGCTCTCCTGCAAAGTAGCTATTTAATAGATATCTCTCTTTACTTTGCACCTGACGAAATATTTTACTAAATTCAAAACTGTAGTTTAAAAACGGTATCTTTAAGAAATTGCAAAAATGGACTTAATTCTTTCCAAATGATGAATTACACTTAGAATAACGTTTCACGCATATTTTTCATTCATAAGACAGTTATTTCTGTGTTATAACGGTTTCGTACGAAATAAGTAGCGTACGTTTATCTTCGTAACAATACGTAAGTACTTGCTTTATTAACTGACTCGCGATAAAAAATAAAATTCACATTCATTTTCTTTCTCGGCTGCTATTCCACTTGCAGCGGGAGGCGGGTTGCGTATATTTAGGGTCAGAACAGGGGCCCAATTCTCGCGGCGTAGATATTATATCAGCTTCGATATATATCGAATGAACTGGTTTTCATCGAAGGAAAACCATTTTGTCCTATTCTCACCATGTCGCAATAGATATTTATCTACGGATGATCAGTAGACATACATCGACTGGTAAAGAGCCTTCGATATATAAATATCTATGGATGTTGGCTTGTCAATCTTGTCATTTTCACTTTTTTTACTTATTATTTATTGTGTTGTCGTGTGTCATTGCCAATTATTGTTACCTAAAGATGTTGTTAACTGCTTCCTTAATAATTAGTAAATAAAGAGGTAGGATTCATTTTTACGTCAATGACTTAATAAATGAAGCGACTGCTGCTGCTGTGCCAAGGCGCCGCCTATGTGAGTGCAGAAGGACCCATTTGAAATGAGGGACACCGACGTCATAAAAAAAAATTACGTTTAAACAAAAATTTTATTAGAAATCTTTAACGTGACAAATAATAGTGACAAATAAAGTTATGAACGACGTTTTCTTATTAACGTTTCCGATATGATATCTACGCCGCGAGAATTGGGTCCCGGGTCGCGGCACGTAACTCTAGCGCTGAACAAAACACAGAGGGGATAGCTGCGCATGGGTACGACTGGAGAGCCAATCGGCGCAACGCACGCCCACCCGCGCACCTCGTTTCCCCCTAAGACATTTTAATTTTTACTTCTGCGCAATAAAGGTCAGCGTTAGAGTTTCGTGCCGCGACTTTTAGAAGAGGTGCGTGGTAATTATATTAGAAAGCTGCTTGCACAACACTTATTCAAATTGGTAGAAGACAAAAGGCTGTGGTTCAAACATCAATAGCTATGGACAAAGTTTTCTATATTATTGTACCAAAAATAATTGGCGCTACTTGCTACAAAATAATAATAATAATAATGTTTATTTTCAATTACATAGTTTGTACAGATACAATGTAAAACGTTAATAACTACATTAGTCAGAGACTGTGTCGCAGTTATTAGAGCCCCACCTCGAACATGATAACTTGTTACAATAAACACTAAGGCGCTTTAAAATGCTGTCGTAGACAGTTGACTAATATCAACTAAGTAATACTAGGTACTACAGATTAAGCCAAATCCTCCAACTGTTTTCGTCTCCGAAGCAGGCGCGGTTCAAATTGAAAAATCTTCTTAAAATTTACAAAAAAGCAATAGTTAAATTCTGCCTCTAGTCGCCATGCATTCATCAAAGTTTGCTTAGATAATCTCTAACCAAATATAAAGACAGCTAAAATTTTAGCAAATCTTCGCTTTATTCGCTCCCTAATCGCGAATCGTCGGCGATGGAATAGGTGCTTAAGGATGAGGCCACAACACTGCGTTGCGTACGACGTCGTACAACGCATCGCCGAATTACCCGCCGCGTTGCCGGCCGTTTTTTCTTTGCGTCATCGCAGCTTTTTGCGATGCGACGACGCAACGCAGTGTTGTAGAGCCTCGCTCTCGCTAATGTACGAAAGTCCTTGTTTTCTAATAAATCTAATATTTCAGACCAACTTTATAGTTTGCGAAACGTCAATCAAAATATTCCTTTGAATATTGTTATCCCTACTAGACATTCAAACGATCTTCTCAGATTCAAACGAAAATCACAAAGACATCATTTTAAAACAATGGTCTTCTGGAAAATCGTACTTGATTCATTGTGATTTAGTCCTTTTGAAGCACAACTATTCAGTACCTACCTATTATGGGTCTAAATTCTTCATTTAGAGAACTATAATTCAGAAAACGGTTTTGTAACAAATATTGTTGTTAAATACGCAATCATAGAACTTTATATTAAGAAGAGTAATAAAGAGAGTAATTAAGATTCTAAAGATTGAACTTGGAGAAAATAAATAATTATTCTGCCAAAGTAATTTCAGCTTTGATCGAAAAATTTTCAGTCATTGAATGAAATGAAAAGTCATTTATTCAGTCTAGGCTGTTACAAGCACTTGTGAAGGTCAAGAAGCTAAGCCATCGGTTCGCAAAACTACGGCGGGAGACCTTGTACTGAGAAGAACCGGCAAGAAACTCAGCAAGGGCTGTTTTTTTCTCCCTGTATTGTTATATATACAGAGTTGTCAAGTTGAAAAATGACTTCAGAGATACGTCTGAAGTCACTTTCCATTACATCATTTAGCATATAAATATATAGTTACAATAAATTTTATGGTTAACATTATATTTAGTATATAAGAAGCGGCATTAGATAGGTGCAATATTACTGTTATGAAAAATGAGTAATACCCATTAAATAACAAATTATAAGAAACACTATGTCCATGCATTACGATCATTCAGATAATCATTCAGAATAGTTAACATATTAACATTATATAATTTCAATGTTCTAGAATTTTTAGAATTAAAGTGCTAACTAAAAAAAAACATGTTACTAAGTTACGTTGACATAAGACAAATCAACATGGCATTTCGCCTGTAGACCTTCCCAATTTAGGAAATGGATGCCTAAGCATTTAGAGAAAAAATCAATACTCACAATAAATATAGAGTATAAATAATATATTGTTACGTGTCGGGATGGGGTACGAAATTATATGCCAGTTCACGCTTGACAGTACTTTATTCACCACACAGTTCACACAGTTAACACACAATGTTAATCACGATACACTCACTAAAACACTGTACTTCACTATAGAAGTCTTTAAACAATCACACTTAAATACTTTACTTGTACTTTGATCGCCTTTGCATACGTTCCGAAATGTCTGTTGAAACTCAACTGTCCGATGTGCGGCGTCGATCGCGCTTATACGCCAATCGACGTATTCTAGAAAAGTCCAGTTAAATTGAGAGTTAACTAGCACCCGAGAGTGCGTAGTACCTACGTATATGTAGGTAGTGCTCATAAGTTATATCGTACTAGCTGACCCAGCGAACTTCGTACCGCCCTAAAAAAATAGGGGTTTTCCAGCGGACAAAATTGTGAATCTAAACCATTCTCAGATCCCCTTGAACACACACAAAAAATTTCATCAAAATCGGTCCAGTCGTTTAAGAGAAGTTCAGTGACATACACACTCACAGAAGAATTATATATATATCGTATATATAGCTCATATATCATCATCAGCCTATTAATGTCCCCACTGCTGGGGCACAGGCCTTCCCTATGGATGGATTAGGGAGATTGGGCCATAAGTGATATACAAGTGCAGATGTTGTTGCACTTTCAACCTTACGCTGCACTGCATAAGGCTCATATTAGAATGAACCGCACCACTGGCGCCCCGCGGTGATCTGGCAAAATCTGTCACCAGTATTTTCGCGGTTTTGGTTCGAGGGCTTTTGTGACAATATTACAAACTATATGTATATCAAGTACTGGAATGCACAGTTATTTGGTTTTTTGATTATATTATATCTGTTCCTAAAATTTAAAATTCAGGAAAGTTTCCCCGAAAACAGTAAACACTGATGGATTTTTTGTGCCTATTAGTCATAACAATAATTACGAGTAAGATAGTATAGTAAGAAGAAAGAATATTTTTTTTTGTTTTTTTTTTTGTTTACAAAAAGTATTTTGTTAAAATTACTGGGTTCAAATACTTAACTGTTGAATACTTCCGACTGAACAAACGGCAATATTTTTGTTAAACCAGGAAAACACAATTCGTTCTTAATTAAAAACATAAAGTTACAAAATTGTTTTCTACTTTTGTTATTGTTTCGTGATCCGTTCAACAAATGTTCCCTAATGCGCAAAGGGATCACTCAATATTGGCTTTTTTTTTAACTTTGTTTACACATTTCCCAATAGCTTATGCAAATTCATGAAATGGTCACAGACAAATTTATTGGAAATTTTTGGATAACCATAACATCGACGCCAGTTTTGCCAACCAGTGCGAGCAAGAACTTGCGGCGCGTGGCCGAGACCGGAACTAATTTTAGGAAGGTAAATACCTTCCTAAAATAGGCTTAAATAAGCCTTTTTAACCGACTTCAAAAAAGGAGGTGGTTCTGTGTTCGACTGATCGACTTCGACTTCGATATATATATATATATATATGTGTACAATATATACATGTATATACATATACGTATTTTACTAGCATATGTATGTGCGCGCACATCTTGCTTATATCCCCCACTCAACTCCAATTCACCTCGCCCGTACATACTTTTCGTAACGCGTAACGCATTCGCCAGCTCAAGTCAAGAGTGCGTAAAGAAGTTTCACTTCCATAGTATACTTTTTTAAATACATAAAATATATGGTTATTTAATCAGCTTCAAAACTGCTTAAACCCTTTTTGCTTAATGTAACTTTTTTTTTAGCTAGGGACCGTCAAATTAAAAATTTAAATGCTGGGTGGGCCGATAAATGTGTCTGGAAATATCTATGCTTAAGAGAAGATGACACTACTTTATAGATAATAACCGGATTGTTACCATGTACCTTGTTTTTTATGAGTCTCCGATATTTCGGCACTGTTGCAAGCGCCATGATCACGGAGTAACTGAAGTAATTTCGGGTAGATGTAATTGGCAGACATATCGGTCTTCCCTCTGCCGTCGTCTTTTACTGCGTTCGATATCCCTACCACTGGTCACATTCTCACTATTCACTCGAATTTGTTCCCGGCACACAATACTCACCGTATCAGATCGCGGAATGACACTTTTTTGATTTTTGCGGTTTTTACACATACGAACCACTGGATTCAACACACTAGACAATTTAAACCCATCCTCACGATTGAAACTCCGTGATCATGGCGCTTGCAACAGTGTCGAAATATCGGAGACTCATAAAAAACAAGGTACTATCGCGGAATTTTGCGCTCTGTCACTTGGCGAACAAAATGCTTTGAACGGTTTACAGAGTAGTTTTTACTACGCCCCGCCTTCGCGTCGGACGCGCCAATCCGGGCCGCGCCGTACAAAAGTAAGACAGAGAGCATTTCATTGATGAATAATGAATTGAATTGCACTTGTTTTAGTTGCAATTTGTCATCCGCATCGTGATCGCGACAGCGCTATACGAAAAAGTAAGACAGCGATAATTACATGTCTATGAATGAATTTTTACTACGCCGCTACCGCAAGCGATTATGGCATTATGGGTGACAGAGCGGGTCTTTCCGCGAGTGTACATGTAACAATCCCGTTATTATCTATAATGTCAGTGAACATGAAAGTTTAAAACAATATGACACTACTTGTTCTTTATTTTAATAAATTTGTCATTGTAATATGGCATCTAAGGAGGTTTAGTGTATACTTAAAGGAGTCGAATCAGCTCTGCCCTGTGTCAACAACTCAACAGCGAAGCGGGCGCGGTGTTTTGTTTTTTTAGCAGTGTTTATTAATTAGTTATGTTTCACTTACTATGAATGCTTGTTAAAAAAAAAATGGGTGCGTGTACTTATGTAGGCGCGTGAGAAGTTATCCTTCTTTGGCATCGTTTAAAATTAATTTTTAATTGCATGCAAATAATTAATTACAATAAATTAATAAAAAGTCTGGAAAAGGACACAGTCAATAAAGTTCAGTTTTAATTAGAAAAAATAAATAAATAATCAAAATATTCAATTAAAATCGCTACTGAATATAATTTATTAGAACATATGTGATTTGCACTTGTATGAAACTCAAACACGAATTCCGAATATACAAACTAGAAACATGTGGATAAATATTATAAATATGAATACCTATAACTGTTACTTTATTACAAAAAATAAAGATGTGGTTTTTGGTTCTACTACACCAATGGTCAAGAGATGGCGCTGTAGTCTCCTGAATCGCGCTTTGGTTCCGTTGTTCCAGATTAATAAATACTTTTGATATTATAAATATAAATACCTGTAACTGTTACTTTATTACAAAAAATAAAGATGTGGTTTTTGGTTCTACTACACCAATGGTCAAGAGATGGCGCTGTAGTCTCCTGAATCGCGCTTTGGTTCCGTTGTTCCAGATTAATAAATACTTTTGATAGGCCTTCACAATGCAGGCGTTAGCACCCACTAAATAAAGATTCTATTTCTATTTTGTTGGTAGATTTTCTTAATGTGCGGTAAACACAAAAGTAACAGCATGAAGTTGGTCGCTAAAGCGACGACAACCTGTTAATTTTTGTGTTACAGTGATGCGAGCGCATCTTAAAATTTCACTCTCATCATTTTTTCATAACGCGCCTAAAGAAGTATAACTTCAAAAATAATTACTCGAATTGGGTTTTCCCTTTTGGCCTAAAAATTTAAAAATACACTCAAAAAAAAATAAAGAAGTTAGCCATACACGTAATGTAACGATCCCATGAAGTTTAATTAAAACATTAAATTTCACCTTTCATATTTGTGGTAACGCACACAAAAGTCATTTTCGCAATAATAAGATATTTTGGAAAACAGTTACATCAGAGGGATTTATAAACTTATTTAACAAAACACAAACGGCATAGGTACGTATAATTCGTCACCTCATTCTCTTGTGCATGTAGAACTGAACGTCATCAAAAACCCTTTTTCTCCCAGAAGGAATCGTAATAAACCATCCACCTACTTTGTTACAATTTATCAAAAGAGGCAATTTATAACTTAACCCTGAGGAAAGTTACTCAGAAGGCTGGTTGACCTCAGCCGCGGCGGACCATTCACAGCGAAAATTATAAAAGTTCCACCTCATTACTCATAAAGTAAAAAAAAAAACTGTCTCACTTCTCATTCTTGTACCAAAGCGGCAGTCTAATAAATTCATTTTAGTTTAATCCTCAAAGAAGTGATGATTAAATGCTGCTCGACTTGAGTTTTGCAATTTTGAATATGTCTGGCTCTGACATGGGTCGTGGTTTGATTTGAAGTGTTCAGTAACTTTTTCGAAGTGAAACTTTTTTACGCACACTTGACTTGGGGGGGGGGGGGGGGGGAGGGTAAGCTGGTGAATGCGTTACGCGTTACGAAAAGTGTAAAAATTAAATCCATTCACGAATGCCACCGTAGCGTAGTGGCTGATTAAAAAAGTTATTTCTCTCAACGTAAAACTGTATTCTCGTAGCTTTGCCTGTACAAAGAAACCCCATTAGCCGCAATCTGCTTCATAAAACTAGAAGTGTCCACCGTGATCGACTTCCGTTATAGCCTCGCACAATGGGCCAATGAAAGGAACGACTGTTTCATGCGTCACCCACACGCCTATATTTGCCCTGAATTTTTCATCTAGCATATCCGAACATAAAGGCTCTTACCGGACGCAAAATAGTGGCTTCGCTCCCAACAAAAAACCTTTCCAACCCTCCGCTAGCTGACATTGAATTTTCTGGAGACGACGCGATATTGTCCGGGCATAATAGGCCCAATCTGTTGTGAGCGCGGCCGGTGAGCAAGCGTGTGACGAATATAAATACGACACACCATATTGCTGTGTACCGGCTTATACGGTTAAAGGTGAAAGGACAAATTTCGATGTTGCTGACTATAAATGACCTAATTGTGGTCGTGGATGGGGCACATTCGATCTCCATTGTCGGTTAAATTTGATGCTGTGGGTCTACGAATCCCTATTAAATTGGAGGAGTCCATTTTGGGGGTACCGAAATACATGTCTATTTTTATAACCGAATTAATTTTAAAGTGTACTTGTATTTTTGTTGTTATACCTTTTCAAGAGGTACTTTAGCTTTCAGTAGTGTATATTTTTTCTTTTTAAAGTAAATAGAAAGTGTAAGAAACTAACTCACTCTCTTTTTCAGTAGTTAATAAAAATATAATTTTAGTTTTTAAGCATGTTTAAATCTAAAGAAAATATTACTAGAAAAAAATCCACTCGGACCAAGGCCGCGGTAGCAAATATGTTCAGTGCATTAGCCCGGATAACGAGGGGTGCGTTCTTGAGTCCCGTCTGCTGCCTATATATAAATATTACTATATTTTCTTTAATCAAAAAAGTTAAAAATTCTATCAAATATCTTGTAAAGTTTTGATCGTAAGTAAGATAATATATTCTGGAATTCTCTTACTTTAACACGGGGTTTATAGTAGATCAACTACAAACTAAATTGCATGCGTTTTGAATCGTCTAAACTGACTTTCAATCAAATTGAAGAAAAGCAATTGAACGTTAAAGTTGATCAATATAAATCGTCACGTGTGAACCCGGTTCATAACTTTGAAGTACAGCAGGATAAGTAGAACCTACAGCCAAACTTTGGTGCTATGCGATACTGTTTGGACTAATAAAGTTTACGCAAACATACAAGGTGTTTAAGTTCTAGTGATCTTTAGAAATAAAGATTATAGTTTCATGAAAAATTGTGTGGCTTTATAACTTTTGAAAGTCGCTGCATGCAAAATCTCTTTTTCCTTTGATAGTCCAAGATTTTCTTGTTGCATTCATGCGCTCCAGTTCAATTTAATCAGTACAAATAATGGATAGCTAAAGGTAACAACTACACTTAAGTACTTAATGCCATATGTAATAAGGACCTCCTTTGAGAACAGCTGTTTAAAATAATTATTTCTTTCGTTTTTTTTTTATAAGGACAAGGTTTGAAGATTTTTTCTCAACCGTCTTCCAGTTACTTACAATAAATTTTTATACCCAAGAAAGTGTTTTATATTTAAAGTAGCGGCCCGCCCTCGCTTCGTTTCGGTGTAGAGCTGAAGTGTGTTTTTGTTCTCAGGCTTGTATTATACACAATGACATTCATCTATGATTCTTCTTATACCTGCATGCAAAATCTCAGCCCGATCGGTTTAAAATTGTGGACAAGAAAGGCTGCAGTCAAAAGTTCCTCGTCTGTGCAAGCATTACGAATTACAAAATGGTTAAAATATGATAAAATTCTTAAAAAGTTGTATGTTCCACAATTTTATGGATACCTGTCTATACCACATAAACGGATAAATTCAGCCATCATAACAAACAACATATTGCTTCACATGAAATGCCACACATATGAATAATAATAATAATGATCTATTTGACAGAAGATATGTGAATTCAGCATTGTTTAACAATAGTCCCCAAACTAGGTAAACCTGTCTCTTGAGGACTGGAGTTGATGAGTTGACGTAATAGCAATTTGCTGTGTATATATAAGTGTAACACCCACACTTGTTTATGTGTATGTGTGTGTGTGTGTGTGTGCGTGGGTGTTTGTGTATGTGTGTGGGTGTTTGGGTGTAAGTGTGTGTGGGTGCTTGTATGTGCGTGTCCAGTGTGTAATTGCTTGGTTGAAAAGCGGGTGCAGTGTGTGTCGATATCAAAAGGAATTAGTAATAATTGAGGAGCTGGCAAACCAAACAGTATATTTAATTTACTCATCTGGTCAAACTTCTTTCTTATTACAGCCCGGAGGTGTCGGACCCGTTGAATTTCAATCTCAAATAATTTTCAATCAAAACCGCCTAAAGTTAAAAGTACTAAATTTTTAAATTAAAAACCATGCAAAAAGTTCACTGTAGGTATGTCATTCAGTTTTATACAGCTCCTCCAAAATTTAATCTTATGTAATTATACCGATTTGTTCACCAGCTCCTCAATTTGGATTCGTTGTAACTAATTTGAAGGAGCTAGACAAATAGGTATGATTTTACCTCAGACGGAGGCTTAGATTTTATATCAAATACCGATACATCTTTATTGTAGATAAAGGGGTAAAAAACATAAGTGCTTTTTGTTTTTGTGAAGGCGGTGTTAACAGAGGGAACTTTAATTTTGAAGACACGCTCTGCAAGAATATTTTTCTAATCCTTTATGTGTCGATATAACGGCTTTGTGAATATAAAGGTTGCGCACGCTCAAAATACTTCTCGCCAACTATCACAAAATATCGATTACTCTCTGAAAAAGATTTATTAGGTGAGCAATGAACATTCAGCAATTCCGTTGAGTGCGTTTTTTTCTTGAATGTATGACAGATTTTATTTAGAGTTTTCCATTATTCTTTGGATCCCTCTGATGTTTACTTACTTGTTCTGTGTTGTTGTTCGATTCAGACTCGCCCATGAAGTGTTGCGTAGCAGCAAGTAACATAATATAAGGCGCTTTGCAGACGGCGGGGCGGAGCGGGCCGGTCAATTTCGCCGCGAACGATAGCACAAAGTGAATCCTATACTACAAACGCACACAGAGGGCAAAAAGACCGCGCCACATGTGCCCGGCGGGCCCGCCGTGGATCATACAAACCAGTTCATATGCAGTAACGCAGACCTCGGCGCGGGGCGGCTTGCTCAGTCCGCGCCACGCTCTTTTTAGTGATGGAATATACACTAGAACGAACGTCCTGAACTGACTGCCTCTGCCCGTCGTGTGCTTTGTGTACGCGGCGAGGGCAGCCGCAGACATCGACGGGCAGACGCGGTTTTTATTGCTTTGCGGACAAAAAGCCCGCCCCGCCCCGTCGTCTGCAAAGCGCCTAAAAGTTTTTGTAGTTCGTTGTATCTTTGATCGATGTTTTATAATGTATATCCATGTTTGATAAACGGAATTCTAGTGTTGCTACTAAACAATACATAAATATCCTATTTATTCTACTTAACTAGTACTTTCCGCAGAAAATGTTATTATCCCGTCGTTAGCGCCAGCTACTATTTTAAATAATCAATACTCTGTTCAGTTTTAATTAAATCTTGATACAATGAATTTGTGCGGTTTTGAATTATCGCTTCTCAGAAATGAAATCCAATGGGAAACTCAAATTACGCAATATTTAATAAAAGACAATTTTAATATTTTGTAAGCCACAAACAGACATTCTCGACTGAAACAGGTCTGATTGGGGTGGAACTTCAAAAGGACCGCGAATGTCAATTTAATAAAAATATGTTTTTTTAAATTTGACAAGCTGGCAATAATGAGTTATAGTGAAACTTATTAGATTATGCTGATTGCTGGTTTTTGAAAGTATTTGAAGGAATTATTTTTCGTTTTAGTCCATAGGCGAATTTTATTTAGTATATGACTGTAACCTTTGCCTTTTTTGCGGCCCAACACACACCAAACATCGAACCCTTTAAACGACCCCTATCGGGAGCTAGTTTTTGTTTTACTTGTTGTAAGATGTAGATTTTAGCAATGAGGACAGTACAATCTTCAACTTCTTTTATTTTGAAACCTGTACTTTTCTATTACTTTGCGCGGTGGCTACCAGTGGCAACCGCCGCGCCGCCACGCCGACTGCTTCTCTTACGATTACGATCGGCTCGATATACCCTATACCGGTTAGCAATACATATATTCTGATGCCGCTTCATATATACTAAATATAAAGTTGACTATAAAATGTATTGAATGTGTAATAATAACTATATATCTTTATTCTAAATGATGTAATGGAAGGTGACTTCAGAAGTATCTCTGAAGTCTGTATATAACAATACAGGGAAAAAAAACAGCCCTTGCGTCGAGTTTCTTGCCGGTTCTTCTCAGTACAAGGTCTCCCGCCGTAGTTTTGCGAACCGATGGGGTAGCTTCTTGACCTTCACAAGTGCTTGTAACAGCCTAGACTGAATAAATGATTTTTGATTTGATTTGAATTGATTCATTATCACAGATATCAGCATAAAACCATGTCGCAGTTAGGATTATGATATCGTATGATTGCGCAAGTATGTTCATGTATAGTGTGTGCACTTTAGTGTTGAGGCAACGGCAATTCTAATAATATACTGAGATGTTGTTATCCATTTTTAAAATAGTTAAAATATGTAGTGTTAATAAACTTTCATTATAACAATATTTAATATAATATAGAATAACTAGCTGACCCGGCGAACTTCGTACCGCCTTAGCGTAGCTTTGATGCACTACTTTATTTGTATAGCTGACCTATCTTATGTGTGAGTACCTATTCATTGTTAGCGCAATTATGGATGTGTTGTCACAGATTACCACAGATTTTTTTGTTTTAAATTGAATGACGTTGACATTTGTCAGCGCGGTTATCGATGTGGTGTCACAGATTACCACAGATTTTTTGTTTTAAATTGAATGACGTTGACATTCGTTACGTTATATTTTTCAATCTTTCTGAGAGATTTTCTTTATATTTTTTTCCGTAAGAACCTTGTACAGAGTATTAGAAAACTACAAAAAAAAATCAGCCAAATCGGTCAAGCCGTTTTCATGTTATGTCGTGACAACGGAAAACGGGTTTCATTTTTATATATATAGATTAGTTAATATTAACCAGAACTGCCTCACTAATAACATTTTGTTCAATCATAAAAGACAACAGATGCAATTATATTTTAATTTATATATTTTATATTTACCATATACATATTACATATAAAATTCTTAAATAGAATTCATTATTATAACAAAAATAACTCACAATTCACCGCTATAATCTGAGTTATCTTATAACAGAATACGCACCAAAGTCGTATCTTAATATAACTTATAGCGTTCCGTAGATCACGCAGGACGTGACGTCATCTCATCGGATCGAAGTCACAGTTAACAGAATACAAATGAACAGATATTGTAATATACTACTGCCTCAAACGACTTACAGGATCTCAGAATATTTGGTTGTGAAACGGGTATCATTATAAGTTTTGCTATTTTGCGGATACATTTTTTGCCGATGTAAATCGACTATGAACTATACCCCTAGCACGAACCAATATCGAATTCTTATCGTTTGCGAGTCCGAAATGTCATTGTCAAATTTGTACTGATTTTTACTTCCCGTCACGTACTTTGTGGCGCTGCTGTTCAAGTTTCCATACAAAATTTGACATTGATATTTTGGTTTGCAAACTATTCAAATTCGATAATGGTTGGTGCTAGGGGTACTGTACCCTAGCACGAACTAATATCGAATTCGTATCGTTAGCGAGTCCGAAATGTCATTGTCAAATGTGTACTGATTTTTAGTTCCCGTTACGTACTTTATGCCGCTGCTGTTCAAGTTTCCATACCATTTCGGTTTGCAAACTATTCGAATTCGATAATAGTTCGTGCTAGGAGTACTGTTCTTTCTTGTAGTTTATTTTAAACTTAATTCAATATCCGCTAACGATAGTCTCTGTCTTTAATCCACTAAAAAGCATCTGCTTTTAAGGTCCTGTTTTAAGCCTGATGATATGTGTAAAGCCACTACAAAGGGTCAAATTAATATTTATTTAATATTTCGTTTATTACACAGACCACTCACTCTGCATGCTGTTGACAATCCTTTTGTGTGACTCCGGTGACAATATACAGTGACAATCATTTAGTGAAATTGCGTACTGAAATGTTCTTATAAAATATCCCATTGTAATTTCTATTCATGATGAGCACTGAAAAATTGTCAACATGAGTAATCATTTTTTTAGTGCCATCTGTGAGTTATATCTATATATATAAAACTCAAAGGTGAATGACTGACTGACATAGTGATCTATCAATGCACAGCCCAAACCACTGGACGGATCGGGCTGAAATTTGGCATGCACGTAGAAGTTATGACGTAGGCATCCGCTAAGAAAGCATTTTGATCAATTCTACTCCCAAGGGGATAAAATAGGGAATGAAAGTTTGTATGAAACTTTGTCAATTTTAAACCGATCGGACTGAGACTTTGCATGCAGGTATAAGAAGAATCATAAATGAATGTCATTGTGTATAATACAAGCCTGCGAACAAGAACTGTAGTTTACACTTCAGCTCTATACCGAAGCGAAGCGAGGGCGGGCCGCTAGTTTAAAAATAAGTTTCGATTGACACTAAAAATATCACACATTCTTCCGGTTGAATTATACTACGCTGGGCATAAAGCGCAGCGCACATTAGGAGAGGCACAGAAAAGATACTAAGCGCGGTAACTCCGAGCGCGGCCAAAAGCCGGGCGCGGCGCGCGGCGACTTTGATCGCGGCATTAAGCCATGGAGCGGAGTAGTCGCGCTCGACTCTCGTGGTCTTTCGCAGCACCATGCGCCGCTTGTATATTGTTTCATGTTTGCCATAAAATTTTGAAATTTATTTATTAATTATAAAGGAAATAACAGCATTAGTTTACACATAAAACTGATTATTATGATACAGAATAAGGGTTTAACTTATATTGCTAATTTCTGAGTATCTTCGCCGCGCCTCTTCTGGTGTGCGCTGCACCTACGCCTTCCTCAAAGATATCTACGGTGATCACCGAATCTAATGGGTTATGAATGCGAAATTTGAAAATTCAAACCATTCATTAGATATTATTGCAATATAATAATGTAGCCAGACAGAACATGATACTAAGTTTTTGAAATGAATGAGATAAATATAACGATTTTCATCTCATTTTTGCTTAAGCTTGCACGGCCTGTTTTACTCAAATTATTATGAGGAGTTTGATGGCGCAAGTGGTTAGCGCGATTGGCTGCGATCGTTGCAATTAAGCAACTTTCGCAGTGGTCGGTCATTGGATGGGTGACCAAAAATTACTATCTCGAGCTCCTCCGTGCTTCAGAAGGTACGTTAAGCCGTTGGTCCCGGCTGCATCTGCAGTCTTTAGTACCTACCAATCCGCACTGGGCCCGCGTAGTGGGTCATGGCCCAATCTCCCTATTCCATCCATAGGGAAAGCCTATGCCCCAGCATCATTAATAGGCTGATGATGATGATGATTATTTCAGGAAAGCAAATAAAAAAATCTTATTTTTGACATGACGTAAACTGCATTGATGAATATGAATAGTTTTTCAGTTAGCCCGTGGAACAAAAAATATGCATTTACGACATCATTTGCGATGAAAAAGCCAATTTCACTTACACGTCTTTTTTGGAAGTGTTAGATCAGATAATCAATATCTTTTTTCATAGATTCACTGCATAATAGATAGACCCAGTTTGTCACTAGGTAGAAAAAAATATTAAATCAATTAGCTTAATCTCTTTTACATTGTATCTTTGCTTAAGTGTTAATAGTCACAGAGGTATCAAGGGAAAGGGAAAAAAGTTACAAAATACCTACCAATATCGACGCTATTGGCTGTTCACCGAACTTAGAGAGGAAAGTTAGACAAAGTTGCAAAACAACATAACTTCATAATGAAAAAATACGCTTACACAAAACGTGGTCAAGTTTTAAAAGTGAGATTACGTAAACAAATTTGGGACCTGTTTAAATAAGTCAATTTAGGGTTGTTGTTATTTGTAATTGGAATCCAGGGGGCCATTCGCCTAACAGGATTGCTTTGAATAACGCTATCGCTTACGATTTCATTTTGTTATTTCTAGCCACCTGAGACTTTCAAATGCTTCGCGCTCTTTCTTTTCTTTTGCATTGTTTAAAAACAATATTAAAGAAAATGAGCGTGATATTTGAGAACCTTCGGCGGTCAGAAATAACAAAGTGAAATCGTAAGCGATAGCGTTTACCAAAGCAATCCCGTTAGGCAAATGGCCCCCAGGTGTGGTCAGCTTCTGCCGTAGACAAGACTTTTAAAGAACGCTTCATTTTAAGTGTAAATAATTTCGATAGTGTAGTGGAACACTCGGTTGGAACGTACCTAAAAATATTTATGTACCACCAACTATGAGTTTCCCTATCCCATCAAATGAATGAATGAATCTACACTGGGCCCAGTGCGGAATGGGCCCAGTGCGGATTGGAACAAGTGCGGTTTGAGCCAAGTGCGGATTGGGTCCAGTGCGGATTCGGCCCATAGCGGATTGGATTCAGTGCCCTCTCCTATCCATCTCAATATCTCCCTATTCCATAAAAAAGTTTCCTACCGACCGATTCGCACCGGGACCGCGTGGTGGCTCATGCTCCCATTTCCCGGTTCCGTCGTACTATTACATAAAACTTAAAACCAAGTCCACAGCCACCGCCGTCAGTGGTCGCCCACCTATAGGTAGACCACTTAACTAAGTTCTCGCCTGCGGGGTAAAGGGTGTGGGGGAGAACGAAAATGGGGACGTTGAGAGGTGCGGGCGGCAGGCACATTCTTGTCAAAATTGTTCAAACCCGCGCACATGTTCGCTCCTTCTTACAATCTGGATTGTAAAAATGTGCAGACATCCTTTAAAAAAGGCTTGAAGAAGATTTTTTGCAGGCCGGCAAGGTATGCATAGAATAAAGTAAGATATGAAAATGTTACCAAATTGCTTTTATTGTACTTTTAGGCGAAACGGACGCATATGTTTTACTGGTAAAAACATTTATTCTAAAACTTATATAACCTTGAAGATAGCAATTGAATAAAGGTACCTACATGTGATTTTTGTTTCCCAAGAATATAGAGCCAAGAGCACAAGAACCTTTTGGATAGGCAAGAACGCAGCCTGCACGGCTTCAATTTTGTTATAAACTAAGATTTTTTACTAAATTGTTGATTTTATTTTTCTTGTTTGATCGATTTCGCCCAATCTTTGCCATATTATCATAATGTGACGCGACAGAAAATATAAATTACGTAAAACAAAGTTATATCTACACATAATTTGACACGTTTCCCAAGCATAAGGTCTGATATGCATTTGTAACATAAAGATGTCCGTAGTAAATTGTCACATAATCACATAAGAAACTCTTAAATAATGAAATATAAGCCGTAAATGTAGTTTTTTATTTTTTTTAAACAATAAATGCGTTATAGTTTGCTTCTTAATGCTTTATTATGATTAGTAAAAAGTCACTTCCCGCGTGCCACTCCGATTTACTTTACTCATTTTTATTTCTTTCTGCGTAGTTTCGTCTTAATTTATTACAGTTTAATTCAAACAATAAAAATAAAAAATGGTTGCCTGTAAAGTCGGTTTTACGGGCGAAGATTTTACGTGACAACGTCTTTTTCTCGGTAGAATATTTATTGATATGAATATAATTAAATTGCACAATAGGAACAAGGAATTGAATGAAAATAAGAATTGCACAAATTTTAACTATAGAAATATATATAATACGTCAAAAAAACATATTACAATGCATTGTGCTTGTGAATACCATCGTAGCATGCAACCACGCTACGACGATTCGTAGCAAACTTGCTACACGGCTACGGGGTTCCAGCATGCTACGAGACTCATCGTAACGTTACCGAGCGTTACACTTTTTCATAAGTGACTCCCAGCCGCAACCTAATTTAAGACGTTGTCACGTCAAAAAAATCAAATGATAAGAAAAATACCAATACAAGTTACAGCATATTTTACATTTTACAACTTTAAAATCGCGCTACTGTAAAGTTGTGATTATGCAGAAGTAGCTTTATTCTATGGATAGGTCGAACTGTTGTACCAGCTATCTTCGTGCTTGAACTTTATCACCACTTAACAACAGGTGGGGTAGAGTCATTTGCCTACCGCTGGCTATATAAAAAATAAATAAATATTATCAATAATTTGATACGTGATTTCATTATCGCTTACTTTAAAATTTTAAAGTAAGCGTTATTCATTCAAACGATTAAAATAGTCGACAATCTAGGATATTTTTTAAGGTGATTCAGTTAGAGCTTAAAATTCGATGTGTTCTACCACTCACAGAATTATCGTCGAATTCAATTTGAAAACGAAGCTAATATCACAAATCCGCTTGTATGTAAAAACGGAATGGCGAAATTTATACTGTATGCAAACATTAAAACATCAAAATATTTTGTGTTTCGCATAAAAAGCTCTCCGTTTTACGTGACCCCATAAAGATCTGTAACCGTGGGCCACAAATAAAATCTGTCCGGGCGTGTGTCCCCGACATATATTAGGTATCAGATATTAAATGTTTTTATTGTGAACATTTTGCATTTGATGCCCGACCGTGTCGAGAAAAGTGCGTGTTTCTGACGTGAGACTACGACACGCCTTGATCTCTTACAAGAGAAAATAGGCATTGTTAAATATCAGATTAACATTTTGTATACTAGATGGCAGTAATAGTCTATTGAATCGCGCTATCGTTTTGTTTTTATGTAAACATAAGTGAGTGAGGAGCTCGATGGCGCAGTGGTAGACGCGTTTGGCTGCGATCGATGAACTTAAGCAACTTTCGCAGTGGTCGGTCATTGGATGGGTGACCAAAAATTACTATCTCGAGCTCCTCCGTGCTTCGGAAGGCACGTTAAGCCGTTGGTCCCGGCTGCATCTGCAGTCGTTAGCACCCACCAATCCGCACTGGGCCCGCGTGGTGGGTCATGGCCCAACCTCCCTATTCCATCCATAGGGAAGGCCTGTGCCCCAGCAGTGGGGACATTAATAGGCTGATGATGATGATGATGATGAAACATAAGTATTTTATGTAGATGCAATAAATGCTCGCCCACGGCAACGACTATCTAGAGCCGAGGTCTGAGTCTCAGAGACGACTTCTAGTTGAGCCGACCGCTTCAGGTTCGAGTGGAATACCTCTAAGAGGCACTCGCCAATTCTCGGCTTGAAGTTCCATTAGGATCTCGCCGTCCCCAAACCCGGTGACGCTGTAAAGGTCATCTGCGACCAACGGGGCATACATACTCAAAAAAATAAATAAATACTCTCTCTATTTGAAATTGGGACAGAGTTTGATTCATTGAGTGAGTACCACCTCCTATTTGAGACACTAAACAGGCAATAAAGTGTAAATCCTCTATACCGGCCCACAAATATTATAAAAGTGAAAGTATAATTACTCAATCACGCAAAAACTACTGAACGGCTTTGGATGAAATAGGTTTCGCAGAAAGTTTATGACCAGTGATATATAAAATACTTTTTACACCGGAAATTGTTAGGTTTCTGGTGGAATTCTCTAAAAACTAAAGTTAACGTGGACGTAGTCGCGTTCAGCCGCTAGTAAAACTAGTTAAATAACTAAAAAAAAAGATCTTTTTGTTTTGCTAAAAAGATACCAACTATATGCAATTGGAACAAATTGTAAAAAGTTTTAATTTATTTAAAGTAGGTACAACGAATGTTTGTATTATAATCTTTTTATTATTTTTTATTGCTTAAATAGATTTATAGATAGCTTTTGTTAAAATTTCTACTGTATGCCTCTTATGGCTACGGGCAGCTGACAAACGGATGGAAAAACATCGAAGGCTTAGCAAAAGAGTTACATTGGCTTTGAAGCCCTAGAAAAGTATAGTTAACATTTTATTTTATTTCAGAATCTAATAGCTTGTAGTTATCAATATATAATCACATAAAAAAATCTCTAAAATATGATCTCGTCTACTCGTAGCTTTTATAAATTACACGTTACCCACAATTTTATAAATTACACGTTTAATTTTAACACCGTGTGAATCGCTCTGCTAACGTAATTAGTGTCGTTACAGAATATACAACCATTTTTAAAGCGCCCCTTTTCATGTGATAATTTTGCGTAACAACACGCTATAAAATTATATCGTGACAAAAAAGAGCATCGTAACATTCGTTCAGCTTTTGAGGAAGTGAAGTAACATTTTCAACGGCCAGTCTTTGGATGGGTCACCACAAATTTGTAATATCAAGCTGATCCAGTGTTCCAGAAGGCACGTTGAGCAGTATACAAAAAACTTGACGTACATATCAATGATAGATCAGGTTAAATGATAATTTTCGCATTATAGTAGAACGGAATATCAATATCATTCTAATAATGTTATCATCAAACCATTTCCACCGGTTGAAATAACAGGCGAACTAAATAATCAAAGCCATCAATCATATTGTTAGGCTTAGAACACATTACTGCGAGTGACGTGACGGCTGACGCGTCGCGCTGCTGCCGTAGTTTAATGACGATGTATAGGAAAATTTACATCATCAGTTGGCGTTTTGGCGCGAATTGATCGAACGGGCATTTAAATTGATTCATAGACTACGGGTGTATTCCGAAATATAAACCAGTACGCTGACCAGTGGTAATGACGTCAAGATTTCGACGCCATATTGACAACACTTCTACTACACCAGTGCAATATTTCGTTATTTTCTTGATATTTCCTTTACACTGAGTTGATGTTGGATTTGAACCAACCTCTTTGAGAAACTTAAAAATAGAAGGACAAAAAATATGAGTGTAACCTTTGATATTTCGTTTTTTGTACTATTACCCTTCGAGCTAGAGAGTTTTGTTTTTTATTATTGAATCTCCATATAAAAAAAACGCTTGCATATGTGTACCGGCCCTATAACGTTGTGTGTTTGTACACAAACATTTTCAATTTGACAAGTTGACAGAAACGCCCACAATATTTTACGTGGAAGTGTAAATATTGTTTCGGTCGTTTAATTTAATGATATCGTTAAGTACGTCGAATCTGTCCAATTAAATTAGAATTCAAGTGTACTAACGCCGACAATAAAATTACATAGCAATTAGTATGACTATAAATTCACTACAACATTAAATCAACTTAATAATACCGGCTGCCCTGTGTTTCCCCACTAGAGTTAATAAAACGGGATTTTGTCAGAATCTGCAACTTAAAAGGGGAGGCGGGCAATTTTTGAAGTGAAAACTTCTTTAGCGGCGTTGTACACTTTTTTAGTATGTGTAAAAAATGTTAAACTTGCGTCAGGTTAAACACGTGGGCTGATCGCATCATGACACAGAATAAAATTGGAAAGGTTGTTGACTTTCAATATATTGGACGAAACATAGTAATAAGTCTCTATCTAGGACGTCCACGAGGCAGCTTTATTGCGAAGAAAATGCATTTTTTTACAATAGATGTCGCTAGGTGCGGTTAAATGTGATTCATGTAAGTTGATTTCTTTACAATAGATGTCGCTAAGTGCGCTTAAACCTGATTCATGTAAGTTGATTTCTTTACAATAGATGTCGCTAAGTGCGCTTAAACGTGATTCATGTAAGTTGATTTTTCTGAGAGATAAACTTTTTTTTTATGTAATATAAATTGTCATGTTTGTTTACGATAGCGCAATAAATAAATATTGTATTGTACCACATACATGATAGTACTTTTATACTGATAATTAAAGCAATTCGTGCAAAATTATTCCCTAACCATTCCAAAATATCAAAAATGAACAACGTTAAGATTCAAGTTTTCACTTCTGCCGGCACTCCCGGAGTGCAACCCGTCGCTTTTTTCCATACAAACGTTCTAGACTGATTCCTCTTTGATTTTTAACACTTATGAATAAATTTTCATACATAAAATATAATTTTACTCATTCTATGCCCCTATGTCTTCCTTTTTTCGATTATTTGTGTTTCAAAGAATTATGAAGCCCTGAAAAAAGGCCAAAAGTAAAGAATTTTTTATCACCACTAAAGCTGTCTAGGTGAAAATTCAATAAGCATTAACAACAAAATCAAAACACAGAGGCTTGTTTAACTACTTATTATTATTTGTGTAAAATTTCTAATTTTCGAGGAGGAAATCGTTGAGAGCCAGACCTCATATTTTGCCAAATTTATACACAATTTTCAGTGTTAACTACTGTTGTCTCTATCGCACTGTATTTGCCAATGCGTGACAGCAATAGTTTTTTCAAATACCTATTACTCAAATGTCTCTTAGCTCGTATCAAGAGGTATATTAGCTATTTTGAAATGTTTTTTCCTAATTTTCACCCGACATCAATTCTGCGAACTGAAAAGTTGATTTGGCATTGTGAATTCAGACATATAAACATTCGGCCAAACAATGATTATACTTCTAAATAAAATATAACTAGAAAGATTTCCACGCGGACCAGGCGCAGAAGTGGGTTACCTATAATGCGAAGAGATGGCGCTGCCTTGCAGCTTAAGAATGGCTAGAAGAATTTCGACGTGGTCCGTAAGGGCCGCGGTAGCATAATTGCTCAGTGCATTCGCCCGGATTGTGAAGGGTGCGGGCTCGAGCCCCGTCTGCTGCCTGGTCTGCGTGGATTTTTTTCTAGTTATATTTTATTTAGATTTAAACATCAAGCAGTTACATGCTTTAAAATAATAAAAATTATAACAATGATTAGACTTACAAAATAATATGCCTTTAAAATAATTGTTTAAAGAAGATTACGTCAAGTTTCTTATGCCGAATGAATTACGGTGCAACAAGATTCTGTCAGATAGAGGGAAGCCAACCATGCCAATGCGTGACAGCAATAGTTTTTTCAAATACCTATTTCTCAAATGTCTCTCAGCTCGCGTCCGTTCTTAACAGGTAAAAATACCCGTTCTATAGTAACGAGGTCATTTCGAAATAGTACTATTTAAGATGATATTCTACAACTGGATAAAATTATACCGGTCTATAAATAGTGTTTTATATAACATAGTCCGCAAAATTCACTCATCCAAACAATTTGTGTCAAATGTATTTGAAACTTATTCTGTCCTAGGCTATAATACAACTTGAAGTTGACTATAAATCGCTTTATAATTTAATTATGTTTATCATCGCGTCAAGTCATGCCCACAACGTATCCTTGAATGTACGTCGAGATGTAGGCACCCGTTACACATTCAATGAATTGCTCGACAGTAAGCTTTGCTTAGGATTTAACTTTGAAAAGAGGCCGTAAATTACTAATTAATTAGGAGATATTTATTCAGGTACAGTATACCCTCAGAAGTTTAAGCTTTAACGCTGTTTTAATGAACTTACGTGAAAGGCATATTTTTAGAGATTACAGTTTCGCACCTGAAAGTTTGACAATTGTAATTTTAAAGTTAAAGGCAGGATGACACTTAAGAAACGCGAATTCTATGGAGCACCGCGTCGCATCAGGTGTTCCTATTTTTTTATAGCCATCTATCGGACCTATGTCCGACAAATTACTTCACCCCACCTGATGTTAAGTGACGGTGAAGTCCATAGTGAAGTTAGCTGGTACAGCAATTCTACCTGCCACACCAGCCATCCTCGCCATGTCGGTCTACATGTTGCTTCTTCACGTATCTTTTAAAGGATCCCAGATTTTAGGAAGGAGGGAACACGTGAGTGTGCAGAGTATTCCATTTACGGATACCGCATCTGCATCTTATACCACAAGCACAGTTGCTCGGGCATGAAAAAACGCCCCACCTTATTCAAGACTCCGAGTTTGCGTGAGGCCATTTTTACCATGCTTTCGATGTAATTCTTTGGACAGCAAATTTTCACACCAAGCATGGTAATACTGCGCTCCAGTGTTGTGCCCTGCAGAGAAGGATATGAAAGGAATGCCAACGCTTTTAATTTAATTTCTTTCGGCACTTTAATCCACAACTTTCCTGGAGTCTTCAAGGATGTGTTTTTACATTCTCGTACAATACAATAATGATAATTACTATATTTTTCGTGGTATTTATTAGAAATCATGTTTTTTTTTTATTATAAACTCAGATAGGTTATTTTCTACGTGCTTACGAGTTTTTGTTTACTACCGTCGACGTCATAACATAGATAATCTATAGACTAAAATGGCCGACAGCGTTTTTGTATGTCCATGAAAAGTCTATTTTAAAATTAAAGATTTGTAGCTTTCTAGGTCTTAAAAAAATACAATACATTTTTTTTTTCGGTCTAGTAGAACATTTATTATCCATTTATAACCTTTTTCCAAAAAGGGTCAACTAGCCTATTACGGTGCAACAAGATTCTGTCAGATAGAGGGGGCTTCCCTCTATGTAATTTTAACCATATAATTTTTGAAATCATTACAAGTTTAAGGAACCAGTTTATGAACTGTTTATGAAGCTCGATAACGTTTTCGTTAAATCTCCCCTCATTTTTGTTCAAAAGTAATAAGATTAATAAATTTACTTACATGATTGATAGTAACTTCGAGGCAAAAAAAATAATTAAACAAAAAAAATATGTGGAGTTTTTTAATCCAACTACTTTTGAGACATAAACCACTATCGAGGTGTATTTTTTATTATAATTTTTGGTCCACCACCCATGCAATTCGTACACAGCAGTGCTATCCTGAAGAACAAATTAATTTTTCACTACGGCATTTGCCAGTGTGATATGAAATTCGTAGTCTAATTTTAAATTAAACCGCAGATTCCTCTTTTTTTAGATTCTCCCTTTTCAGGGAAGGCAAAGGGAACAATGCCCATACAGCCCTTCTTAAATTTTATTTATCTTCTTTTTTATATTAGAATGTCGGTGTGACGCATTCTATTGTTTCTTGGAGTGTTTGGCATGAAATGTATCGAGTTGGCTTTTTCGATAAGCTTCTGTGAGGTAGTCAACACTACAATAAAGTTCTCACGCCCACTTGACCGGAATAGTGTATATTTTAATGATTCCACTAATTGTTCAGTTGCGCAGGCAGTTGTAACACAAAATCACACCAATTTGATTTCACAATATCCACTATGAACGCAATTAAGAATAATTAAAATAAGACGCCAACCGTACTCGATAAAATCCCGCCAAAAAAACTCCCCCGCAGATTCCGCGGTGAAAGTTGAGTTTGTTGCCACAGAATAGGACTGCAGAACGCTTCCTTTATTATACTTATGTTTAGAGGAAGCGCGTTGTGTTCGGGGGCTTAAACCAAGCGAGTGATTAAATTAAGTGATCAAGAAAATGTCTTATCTGGCTAACAGAAATCCGTCTCGTATTTCGGAAATGGAATTTTCGTACTTATTGTTTTCATTTGCAAACGATATTGATGTTATTTTCCTTATTGCCTGTACAATTGCAATGAAATGAATATACACATATATATAAATGCGATTATTAGAAAAAAAGAAAGAAATATTGTTCTATAAACTTTATAAAATATTCTTTATACGGCGCCCATATGTATAAAACAGACTCATATGGAACTATTATCCGTTTAAATTACGTAGATCCTAAACGCAGTTTTATTTTTATGAACAGGCAACCAAAAAATGTAAATGTTTATTTGATCGATTAAAGAGTTAACGTGGAGACATTTTTGGAAAAAAAAAGTCGCGGAAATCATTTTAACCTAAATTTTCTCCGGTAATTCAAAATTCACAGTGTATAGGGGGATACTACAAAAAAGGTTGGATGAAGAATTTCACTAACTTTTACTATGTCTATGGAGAAAAGCTAATCAAAGCCGAAGGCCGGTGGTACATCTCCACAATACGGCAACTTCTCAGCCATTGTTGCGGCTGTGAATGCCAAGATTAGCTCCCAGCTCGATGTTCACTCGCTATTGCTTCAAGAGCTCAATGGGACCTTGAGAATGAAAACTGTTCCCGGTGAAATTCCACAGTAGTAATGAAAACTAGACGGCGCTAGGTTGACACTGAAATATTAATATCCTTTGTTGATGTTTTAAAAAAGAATTCTCGCGATAGTTTTTATTTGGGACACTTCGATGAGAAAAGCTGAGCAAAGCTTTAATTCTGTCTGAAGTTTTGAAGTGTGTGAAAACTTTTGTTGGATGCTAAAGGACATGGCTAAGAAACTGCCCTTAACGTGTATAATTATTTCGCACTTGCCCGTAACTTTACAATATTTTTTTATTAATTATTACGTGTTTATTATTCTCATACAACTTTCGTGAAATAATCGAATATTTTAAAGTATAAAAATTGACCTCATGTCTGTTTCAAAAGCAAAATGTTCCATTTTACAAAATAAATAAACAATAAATGTACACAAAAAATATTTGTGTAAGTATATCGAAATAAACAGTGTTATTTCTAAACTCCTTCAAACTATGACTTATTTGGCCTTAATTTTTTTATAACAAATCATTGAAGGCCTAAAATAATAGATTTTATTTTTCTGATCAGGCTTGAGATAAGGCTGTATGATAAATGGACAAAATAAAACTTCACAGATTTCCTGTCAGGGCGATGATAACAAAGTATTTGTATTTATTTAGTTTTGCTTTAAAAAACTTTTTGTGACGAGATAATCAGAGAAATGGGAAGAAAGATTCAAAGAAAATGCGAAATTTATGACTCTGTATACAATTGCCAACTTTTTTCTCAATCAATCTTTTATCAACTGTAGTAAGGTAATGACATAGTAGGAATTCTCATAATTTTCAAGATTGTGACTTTATCAAAAGTTCCTGAGCCTTGTTTCATAGAAAGTATAAATATTCAGTCATTTACCATTAAATATTACTAGGAACAGTATTTATACATGGCCAGGGCAGTCGCTCATACAAAACTTTACCATATCCTTTAAAATCTGCATAGTGCACGTAAGTTGAACTCAAATTTTAGTTTTCAGCGCATGTTTTTCCACAGGAAGACGACACAAAACTAAATGTTTTTTAACAAAATGCTTGCTGTGTTTCATTAGATATTGTATAGTAAATAATTCTTTAGTGCTATGATGTTTTTCTGTGAAAAAACATGCGCTGAAAACTAAAATTTGGGTTCAAATTACGTGCCAGGCACTTGTAAAGCTTAATCTTTTTACTTGTTTTCATGTATTGTCGGACCGTGCGAATTTCAATTAAATTTAGCGCTTTATGGTGTTTTCATTCACACGTTCAAAGACTTCTTACCGTGCAGCTGAAAAAAAAAACCTTGAAAAAAAATTTTCATGAACAACCTGGAATCCTTTTGACCAATTACAACTGTACTGTCGTATGTTACAATTGGGTTGTGAATGACCAACAATATGAGTCGGTTAAGTCAGAACGACGACACCTGCATTAACCGCTGGATCTCGAGGGAACCCCAGGATTAGCTCTGATTAAGTTCTTGGCAAACTGACTGTCGCACCAGATAACTTGCGACGAAGTCGTCACTGAACTAAACTATCGAACTAGAAGTGTCTAAGGGATTCTCGCTTCATTGGATACTATTAATCGTTGTACTAAACTTTAATCGTTCATTTTTTTTTTGCCTAAACAGTAGGGACACGGCATTCCTAAACTTTGTTAAACCAGTTTTTTATATAGTCATAATTTTTACATTATTTGGATTTGTAATGGAAAGTGACTTTATGAGTTACCTCATATTGAAGTCATTTTTCAATTTGACGTATCTAATACAGGGAGAAAAAAACAGCCCTTGCTGGGTTTCTTGCCGGTTCTTCTCAGTACAAGGTCTCCCGCCGTAGATTTACGAACCGATGGCGTAGCTTTTCGACATTCACAAGTGCTTGTAACAGCCTAGACTGAATAAACGATATTGAATTTTTTGAATTTTGTTGGAACGAATTTCCTTTTCGGGCGGTATGGCGGATGGGAGCTAGGCGATAAATTTGTAAGATTTTCCGTCACAACCTAGCGAGATAGCTAGATTGGCAGCCAGGTGGGTGACCTCTGACAGCGGTAGCTGTAGACTTGGTTTAAATTTTTGTTTAAAAGTTTGATGGAATCGGGGGATCGGGTCATCATAACCCACCACGCGGATTGGTGGGTAGTTTTTGGAGTTTACTCCTTAAGAATCGATTTGCACATATAAGGGGCCCCGTATGAGAAAAATGTGAGGAGTAAAATCTATCGATGAATGACATTAATGACCTCGTTACGTTTTTGTGCTCAACCTCATCTGCGCACCTTGCACTTTTAGCCATGGCAACGGATAAAAAACATTAAGTTGTCACAAATGTCAATAAAATAAATAAACTAAAAATAGATAAAATCGGAGCAAAATTAATGAAAACAAATAAATAACAGAATATAGAGAAATGCCGGTAAGTGTCCAGCACTCTGGAATAGTGATTTTCAGTACAGATGGAATTATAATACATATTTACAAAATGATGACTAGTGTGTGATATTTTTGAAAGTGTGTTTCCAGAAATACATAATAAAATATATGATGAATATCGCTGATGTAAGATGATAAAATGTGTGACATGGAACCTATGATAGTCGAAACCATGGGACGATTCCTGAGGTATCTCTACTTGTAACCGACTTCTTCGGACTTGATTTTGTTTTGTGTCTGTTCAAAGACAATCGTTTTTAGAGTGTAAACTCCGGTCGTGCGTCGGAGCTGACACACACAATTTTTTTTTAATGATATATGGAGATATTATTGAGATGGATAGGTCTTAGTCTTAGTCTTAGTAGTACGGCGGGCTGTTTCCGCAATTCGACACCTAGTGCCTATTTTGCGTGGGGATTGGCATCAGTCCTGCCATCCCAGCTCCTCCAGAAAGCTCAGCAGTCCCCGAATGTTGCTGCAGGCCTCTACTATTGTCTTCGGGCTTCCCATTAGAGAAGTTCTTTGTCTTGCAACGCCCCTGCACTCCAGTAGGACATGGGCGCTCGTCTCATCCGCCTCCAGGCAGGCTCTGCACAGAGGGCTGTCAGAAATACCTATATTACAAAGGTGTTTGTTGAAGTAGCCGTGACCCGTGAGTATACCCACGATTTGTTTCAGGGCTTGTCTAGGTAGTCTGATTAACTTACGTGTTAGCTGCAGGTTTACCTTTGGAACGGCTTCCCTGGCTTGCCTGCAGTCCGTGAGTTTTGACCAGTAATCGTCATGTTGTCGTTGAGAGCGCTCCCTTATCCAGGTTCGCAGCTGCCGATAGGGTATGGGTATAATTGGCTCCGGACCAATGGCCGTCCAGCTAGACCCCTCCCTGGCTAGGAGATGGATAGGAGAGAATACTCTTTTTGTAGAATAGGTAGATTGGGCCATGACTCACAACGCGAACCCATTGTGGATTGGTGGGTGGTATATAAATATTTTTAGCTTAGTTCCAACCGAGTGTTCCACGATACTCTCGCATTTTTTTTAATGTGTAAAAAAGTAGTAAAACCAATTTGTATGGGGAGTTGGTACAGATACCAAGTTCTCTGTGCCAGAGCAAAATATATACCATTATAAAGCTTATTATTATTGTTTACTGGCAGTCTTTAATTGAATTCGACAGCTAGTCGTATTAATGAGATATTTCCATTTGAATTTATTAAAAAAGAAAAAATATTTCATGTATAAAAAGGGGTTTTCTGGTGTAGTCTACATGAAAAACATAATTATTTTAACTAATTTGAAATCAAATGTCTATAAAGACATAGAGGTCAGAAATATTCAATAATAGCAAGCACGCTTCTATGTTGACACATATACCTACAATCAACATGGATGTTTTACCAAATGGAGAGTGAAGCAGATTATATTTACAATAATTCAACAGAAATTATTACAAAAATATGCATAAGGCCAATAAACGAAACATAATAAATCACTATACTCATTAATTTCTTCTTTTTTTATGTTTTCTCTCACAAGTATATCGTTTAAAAATGTGGCTAAAGCAATAACATTCTGGTGCTGCGCCCATCACAAAAATAATTTACCGGTCATCCGAATTGTGTTAGCATTTGGTAAGCATGTAACAACGTTGTCTGTGTGATGAACTTATGACAACCCATACACACGAAATACGACATTGTTGCCTCTCTCAATATCTGTAAATTAAAGAGGTATTCTTTCAAAAATACCACCTTTACTGTTTTAATGTTTATTTATTAATTAAGAATACAGTCACTTTATGGTATGTGTATGGTAATATTTAACAACAATTTTTTAGGATGAACATAGGTAGTCACACCGTAGTTAGTAACAGAGTCCATAAACAAGCAGAAATCAATGTCGTCCTTTATCGAAAATCTAGTCGTCTATAATGAAATCGTAGAAAAATAGCACAAATCTCAAAATCTAAGAAAGCTGCGATAAAACACAAGAAACAAAAAGTAATCGCATTCAAAGCTATATTCAAATCTAAATTAATATCAAAATGATTTTGTCTAAAATTAAGTCTTTTGCTGTTTTCGTTTTACACAGAGATTTCGCTAATGTCCCTTACTGTTCTATTCTATTCAATTTTTGTAAAGGCTGGCTGTTGTCTCATTGAACAATTATGCCAATCCCGTAGTGTTAAAGAAATGATAATTGCAATTGCCAATATCATAATGACAGACCACTGACAGACACTGTCATAAATATGATCTAATAGGTAATCGATGTTATATTTTATTAGTGATATAATATTTCGCCTGAGAATTGGATTTAAAAATTCTAATTTATGCGTGATTTTTTCTTACAATTTATTAACGTTAAAACATTAGTTATTTAGCAATTTAAACAGAACTTAAATAAAACATTCATCTCATAATTAGTTGATTCGATTGTTTCGAATGTAATAGCAGACTGCGTTCATTTATACGCAAAACGCTGCGTTCTACGTTAAAGATTTTATATTATTTTTCGAGTTTCAACACCAGCTGAAAAAAACTTTTTAACTTATACTATTTACTTTTTAATGCTTAAAACAATTAAAAAAATGTACAAAATCAATACTAAGACGGTTGTTCTCCTTTCGTCAATCCGTTCATTGGTTACATGCGAGACTGATTTATTGTGATTGGTGTCCCGCATGACCAATGAATAAAATGGCATTTGTTTGCGCTAAATTTAAATACAATTTTCAAAGATGATTCAACTCCCCACCTGGGAAAATCTCCCGGTTTTCCCATAGTTCATGGAAAGGAAAAAAAATATTTAATAAAAAAGGTAAAGAGTCCCATCTAGTCACCAACTTTATTAACAGACTATCGGAAACTTCTTATCTCCAGGCAACAGATACCGTCAATAACTACAGCCAGCGTGTGTCGACGAATACATAATGACGCTACACTTCCGGTGTATTTTCTACAAGAAATATGCCGGTGGCGGCGTTTTGTGGTTCTGGTCGGTGGCCCGTGTGCAGCGACACTTAGACGTTTCTGGCATTTTTTGAGGAGGAAGAACCAACCAACTTTCGACCTCCTGATCGCATTATCGACACGGACGACACCTCTCACTGTTTACAAGTATGCTTATTTTAATGTAGCATGATCTAATGCAACCAACGCTGTAACGGCGTTAAATAATTTAACATATAATGTCAAAAGTTTTTAAACTAATATAGAAAATGACATGCATGAAATAATTTCAATCATATATTTATCGCTTATTGACATTTTGAATTAACTATGTTAAATTTATTAATGTGACATTGAAATAATTAATGTTTTGTAGAAATATTATATTGCATGCCGATAAGGCAGAATATGGCTGTACTGTATTAAAATGTATCTATGTAACAACTTTGCAACCTGTATTCGCAATAAAGATGATTTGATTTGATTTGATAATTTATGTTTCGTGGAAAATTAAAAAGAAAACAATATATCCCATACCTTATTCCCGAAATTTCAAACATTACATAATACAAGTTTTCATGTGGTATCTAATTCTGTTCAAGATGCCGTTTGGAAAAAAAATATGACAGATTTTATTTATCATCAGAAATATTGCTATATTTTTTTTCTTTCAAATGTTTAATACTTGTAAAAGTATTCATTTAACATTGTGGGTTACCTATAATGCGAAGAGATGGCGCTGCCTTGCAGCTTAAGAATGGCTAGAAGAATTTTGACGCGTTCCGTCAAGGCCGCGGTAGCATAATTGGTCAATGCATTCGCCCGGCTTGCGAAGGGTGCTAGTTCGAGTCTCGTCTGCTGCCTGGTCCGTGTGGATTTTTTTCTAGTTATATTTTCTTTAGAAATATTGTTTTTGAAAATTGCAGGCACAGCTTTGTTTTACTATTTACACAGGAAAGTTTGCAGTCGACACATTGAATGTAAATTTTTATTCACTCGCAGTATAGCCATTGAATATTTTCGCTGTGCAACAGAAACAAAAAAAAAAAAAAACTGCATCCGTATTGTTTGCGCAAAACAAAAGGTGCCTAGGCCTTTTGTGAAGGAATTTAAAGTTTACCGTGTAAAAATTCCTGTGCACGCGATCAAACTAAAGCAGTTAATAGTTTTCTAACAGCATTATGATAACTACAAGCTGTGGCAACAAGTTAAAATGGATTTTTTATGGCGGCGAAGTTTCGGGTCCGAAGTCAATTTATAGGTTATTTGGGACGTTCACTTCACGCGAATGGATTAAAGTTATATTACGAATGTTAAATGACTTGTAAGTTAGTCAAATTAAATTTCGCTCTGTATGTTACTTTTAGGTGGTTTGTGTAATATTTTAACTTTTTTTTGGAAGTCAATCTACATGAGTTGACTCCGTTTTGGCTAAGGTCTCGTGAATGGGAAATTAACATTTTTTTTATTTGGCTCATAAAACTGGTTACAAAGAATATTCATGTAAATATAGGCATACAAAAATAACATCAACTATTTTGCAACGTACTAGATGCAAGCAGAACATGCATTTCTATACTACCTAACTACTAAGGATTAATATATATTACATACATGTACTATATATTAATGCTTAGGATATATAAGGAGGATTAAGATATAGTACATGTACTGTACATAGGTCCGGGTTTTACAGGAGATCTCTTGTTTTCTGAAATTTCTCCTGTCCTACTGTTTTTTATAGAATACGATTTTCTTTTTTAAATTGTATGTTGTGTTCGGTTTTTCGGGTTACTCTCGAGTCGGCGACACTATGAAACCCGGCGTGTAAACCACTCGGCCACGGAGGTCATCGTCATACATAGAATACTGAACGGCTCGAGACGATGACGATCACTTTTCAAGTTGATATGTCTGTTACGACCATTAACATGCTTTTAAAAGCACAGAAGAGCTCAAGATAATAAGTTTTGGTCACCCATCTTATAAGCTTTCACTGCGAAAGTTGCTTAACTTAGACTATCGCGGACCGAACGCTGTTGTCTCAGCGCCATTAAGGTGTTTAAACTGAGTATCATAATTAAATTATTCAACAAAGACATCCTAGCTTAACCGAAAACCACTTATTTAAATTATCGACGAGATAGCTTGATCGATTTTCGAGATGATTTGCAAAGCTAATAATTAATAATGATCTTACAAATTTAATCCGTAAACAGTCACGAATATTTATAAGATGCAAATAATGAGAAACCGGCCTGTAATTAATACTTCATTAAAATTTTAATCAAAGTAACCAACTTTTTTATTACCTCACCAGAAGCCTTCTGATGTTATTTTGGCGAGAAAATTTGGAATGTCGTTAATGCTAAAATTTGCTTTCCAATACAAGCAAGGGGTGAGAAGAGTTGCCAGCAGAATACATTTACTTATAACAAAAACAAAATTTTATTAAATTAAAACAGACTTTAAATAAATTAAAACAAAAGAAAATATTACAAGAAACGAATCCGGTTGTTTCCGGATTAAAATGTTTTTTTTTAAATAAAAATTTCTTACATAACCTCAGCTTGACAAGAGATCACAATGAAATATCACTACCTTTTGTTGTTATTATCAACCGGTAAGTTTCCCGGGCTCCTCGGGGCAGCGATGGGCATACTCTTATCTTGGCAGCGCGTGAAGTTATCGAGTTGAAATTTTAACCTAGATCTACGGTATATTTAAAATTCTAAGTTATAGAGATAATTTGTAGCAAGGTACAAAATTCTTATCTTGGCAGCGCGTGAAGTTATCGAGTTGAAATTTTAACCATAGATCTACGGTATATTTAAAATTCTAAGTTATAGTAGATAATTTGTACCAAGGTACAAAATTGGGTAAGAAACGAAGCTCTGATTTATTGTTAATATAGATATTTTTTCAATACATGCTGTGTGAATGAGCTAGCAAAAATAATTATAATAATTAGTATTCCCCAAAGTGACTTCAATCGAAAATGTGGCATCGTTATCTTAGAAAATAAAGGTAAATTGTTTTTTTTTTCAGTTGTCACTTGATTGATGCGCGCTTTCAATAACGAACGATATTATCGCTCTTCAACGATCCGAGGTTATCGCTAAGAGCTTCGGAGCCTACCTAAACGTTTAGAAACAACGAAATTTCTTCTAGAATTTTGTGAGAGGCAAATAAAATTCTCAGATCAGTTGATTCTCAGAAAGAAATGTAACTGTAGACTTTTAACTTTACCAAATTTTAAAACGGGATGATGACTTTTTTTTCTTCTTCTTCTATTACGTAGATTACCGAAATGTATTAGGCTATACACGCATTTCTTAATTTCTGACATAAACAAAGCATTACAAAGATAATTACATTGACTTGAAATTTCGCATGACGTCACGTCATGGTACAATTTTTAATTAGAAGTGGCATCACGAACTCACGTGCTCCCACTCCCAAATTTTGACGCACTTTGTCTTAGTTATATTTTCGTTGATTAACAAAATAAACAAAAAATGTTTCTAATTTTTTGACAATGTTACTGACGGACCAAATGGAATTTCATCTACCCCGCTATCATATCCATTTTCCGATTCTTTCTTAAAAAATAACGAAGGTGCATACAAACTCGCATCACTAAACTCTTAACAACTCTTGCAAAATGCATCCGTTCGGCAGTATTGAGCCCCGCCGCCGCTGCCCGCCTCTCTGCCTCGCCGGCACACAATACATACAAGAGCAGTACTCCGACTTCATACTAGCACAATACATACAAGAGCAGTACTTGACTTCATACTAGCGCCCGAATCGACGCACGCACACAGACAAACGTAATTTACACGGCCGCTAACCAATCTTGGCAAGACAAATCTACGCGTCGCGCCGCCGAGTCTGGTCGATGGCCGAGGTAGGTTAGCTGCGCCGCGCCGCCCGCGCCGTCTGCCTCCGTTTCGATTCCGTAACGTGGCAATAGTAACTTTACACATACAATAAAAATCGACACTAATCTATTTTACATTTTGTAGGGACCAACCAACCTAGCGCTCCGCTCAGTCGTAGTCTTAGATTAAAACAAAAAGGGTAGATACGGTACGCTCATACTTGCATCAAACAAAAACTGATCCCACGGCAGCGAGAACGGGACGGCGAGATCCGCGTCACTGCATTACCGACCCGAACGAAACAGCACGTTAAGTTTCAACGGCAGCGCGAACGAGACGGCGAGATACGCGTCACTGCACTACCGACCAATCACGCGACCAGTACTCGACGTCACTACCGAATAAGATTCAAAACAAACAGCAATTTTTAGGAAAAAATATATTTTATAGTACTTACGAATGAAAAGTGATGCCGTGGGTTTTATTTTTAGTTCTTGAGTAATTTGAGCACTTTTGAAAAACACACTTAGGCATTGTTTTATCATTCATATAAACACAAAATACTCGTATTAGCAATATTTCTTTTTGGCGTTCACATGTACGTCGTTTGCATGTCAAGTTGTGACTAAAGCGATTAGGGTCGTGGACCACAATTGGTGTGGATCACTTTTGTAAGGCTAGTGCCGTATCTACCCTTTTTGTTTTAATCTAAGGTCGTAATATGGTATCTATTTCAAGAAAACGGCTGAATTACTCTATTGCTCTTGTATATATTGTGCCGGAGTCGTCACGCGCATGCACGTCCACACCGCAGCATACTTACGCAGTTGCAGCCGCCAGCCGGCATGCCGATGTGTATCTAAAAGAGTAAAATAGTAAACTCTGCGTAAAACGTGCTACTCCGGCAGTGACACCAAATCAGACTTGCGACGAAGAGGGCTTCATCAAGGTGGAAAGGAAGAAGAGGAAGCCCGCTTGCCGCAACTTGTGTGGTGTTGCCCCGACCGGACCGAACCACCTGCTGCATCCTGCAATACTGACGACGCCGCTGTACGTGTCCCGAATGCATTACTCTACGAAAGAAGAGGAGATCGCAGAGTACCTGCGAGTGAAGACGAAGTTCTCCCTGAGGGTCGCATGGTTGGAGTCCCGTCATAATGTGAATTTTAATTCATTTGTGGTGAAGGTGCCGACCGAACATCTAGCGACTTTTATGAAAGAAGAACTTTGGCCGGAAGGTGTTGTGTTCCGGCGATTCCGAGGCCGGTTACCTGATACCACTACGCGTCACACGTCGCCGGCTATACGTGGTAGGTAATTAGGTGTTTACTAACATAGTTACTAATTTTATTTACTAACAATAATGTTTTATATCTGTACTAGCTGACCCAGCGAACTTCGTACCGCCCTAAAAAAATAGGGGTTGTCCAGCGGACAAAATTGTGAATCTAAACCATTCTCAGATCCCCTTGAACACACACAAAAAATTTCATCAAAATCGGTCCAGTCGTTTAAGAGAAGTTCAGTGACATACACACTCACAGAAGAATTATATATATAAAGATATATGTTAAACTATCCTTATAGTAGGATCAGGCTACATAGGCCCATAGATACCTTTATCTATGGGCCTATGTAGCCTGATCCTAAATAAAATAAATAAAAAAACTCGTTATTTCTTAGGTGGTAAATTCAGAAAAATATTTTCTTAGCAGATGCCTACGTAATAATATATTCGTGCTTTTCAGCGTAAGCCGTACAGTTTGGGGTTTGGGCTCTGTGTTGAAAGATTAGTCAGTCAGTAACGGTTGGTTTTAATCTAAACAGTGACCCTTATTCTGACATGATTTCCCTAAACTTAAAACAAAATTTTAAAAATGGTCTCTCATTTTTATTCTGCACTAGTGGCCCGCCCTCGCTTCGCTTCGGTATTTTATCCCCTTGGGGGTAGAATTGATCAAAATCCTTTCTTAGCAGATGCCTACGTCATAACATCTACCTGCATGCCAAATTTCAACCCGATCCGTCTAGTGGTTTGGGCTGTGCGTTGATAGATCACTATGTCTGTGTGTATTTAATTAGATAGAGCAAGATAAAAATACACTGTACCCTGAACACGAACAAATATCGAATTCGAATTTAGCCAGTGCAAAATGTCATTGTCAAATATGTACTGATTTTTAGTTCTCGTTGCGTCAGTTACAGCGCTGCTGTTCAAATTTTCATACAAAATTTGACAATGACAACGCAAACTATTTGAATTCGATATTGGTTCGTGCTAAGGGTACTGTTGTGAAATAATTTTAGGTTAAGAGAATCATTTCAGAATCAGGCCCAGAATGTATTTAAAATTTTAAAGTCTCATCGATGTATCAAGCGGCACCCCTATCATTTACAGTAAAGGTATTGTTGTAATGAAAATCGTAATGTTGAGCCGTGTTCTGTCAGATGGAACTTCAGATTTTTACGAGCGAACGTAAACTGCCGACATCTGTAACTGCAGTACAGGGTACAAACAGATTATTCAAATTCCTCGCATTTATTGGGACGTCAAGTTCTGATAACTTTTTTTATTACTTTGGAGCCGCTCGGGTCTTCGGTATTGTTCGATGTTACTAATGAAACTGCGTTATGCAAACAAAGGCCCAAGCATGAATTTATGACAGCTCCGTAACGTATCGCATCGTCAAAGTTTCTATGAAAACAGAGCAGCGCCTCTATCGGACGTAAGAACAAACTAGTTTTTCCTTAAAAAATATGGACGACCTCCGTGGCCGAGTAGTTTGCACACCGGGTTTCAAGGTGTTGCATCCATTCGAGAGGTCCCGGGTTCGAATCTCGAAGGCAGATGTTTGTGCAGATCAGAATATGAGCGTTTCTACTCCAATCATGGATGTTTTTAATATTTATTTCTATATAAATATTATTACTTATATATGTACTGTATATGTATTCTATCCTTTACCCTAGTATCCCATAACACAAGCCTCACAGTGCTTACTTTGGGGCTATGCTAATTGGTGTGAGTGTTGGAAACATGTATTTATTATTATTAAAATGAAGCACGATTCCTTTCGGAACTTTCTACGTATTCGTATTTGGGCCTCAGACAGACAGGTTACGCTCTTTACAATACATATACTGCCTTATTTCAAAAAAAGGACTAAAGTTAAGTTTGGTTTTAAACCTCATGTTGTGTTTTTCTTCTTTTAAGTAAACAAAAGTGACAGCATCAGTTTTAGTCCAGGTTTAACTTTAGTCTACGTTTTGTGAAAAAGCGGTTCCTGTCAAAAATCGGACACCAATTCATCTGACTTTGTGCATCGCAATTGAAACATAATATTTTTAATCCATACTAATACTGTATTTGCAAAAGTCAATTTGTTTGTCTAATAGGGATGATGACTATTTTTTTTTTCTTCGTTTATCAGGTACATTATCAAAAAATATTGGAAACGTATTTTTTCCTTTTTCACATAATATAAACATTGCAGAGATATATTGATTTGAAAAGTCGCATGACGTCACGTTTGAGTACACTTATAAGGGAAAATTCACTCGAAAGTGACGTCACGAGCCCCTACTCCCAAACTTTGACGCGCTATAACTTTGTCATTTTTTGGTTGATTGCCCAAAGAAAAAATTCGTGTCCATTATTTTTAGATTATCTAACTGACGGACTAAATAGAATTTCGTTTACTGTACCCCGTCATCACCCCTATTATGCTTTCGCGCCTCAGTCGCTAAACTAATTTTCATGAATTGATTAAAATTCAAGAAACTATCAATATCCCAAATTCTTTTTCATATCCTCCGTCGATATCGACTTTTTATCGCAAAAGCCAACCTAAAAAGAGTTGCATTCGAATAGTCAATTAATGTGTTTAACTCAAAATTTTTAAACTTAATTAAATTAATGATTTTACAACCGCAAAAAAATCGAATACCAGAAAAATTCAATAGTTGATTAGGATAATACCTATAGAACCGGAACAAAAAGCTCCACAAAACTTCCCCTACAAAAACAGCGAATGACACGTTATCACGTAAAATTATCCGCCGTTAACCTACTTTACAGACAACCATTTTTAAGTAGAATTTCATTTTGTTATATCTCTATTGATGGTTTATAGAAAAGCGTTAGTGGAGGAAAAATAATTTCGGAGTTCCATTGCTCAATAGTTACACGGTTATATGTTTTTTCCGTCATACCGTTAATGGGACTATGGAAAAGTAGCAGTCCCCGTGGTCCACCCTGGTGAATCAAGGGCCAAAACAAGTCCCCATTGTCCGGTGAACTTGTTAGTTTGACCACGGGTAAGAGAGGTTTACGTTGCTATACGTGAACTTAATATTTAGAGAGGATCTTTATAATCTCAACCATATTAAAAAGACAAGTGAACCTGCTATATAAATAATTCTAGTCCCAGTAATAGTGGCTGTTCATAACCGAGGCACGCACAAAACATTTTGTCATATTTGTCCTATAGTGAATTTCAGATAGAGTGAAATTATGCGGCATCACTATGTACACGATGAGAATAAACATTATGTTCATGATCGAGGTATACCTCGTCAGTATACTGACGCTGGAAAATACTGAGAATATTTACAAACCAGGTATATTTCAAAGGTACCAGAGAACAAATAAGTTAAATAACAAAGATAAATATGAAATAATATATTTAATAGCTAGAGGTTAGATCAATAAAATGGGTTGTGTCCGAGTCAGTGTGACCACGTATACCTTGTAGATGTTGATAAATGATAGTTGTTTGTAATACGCAGGTAAAAAAGTCACAGATATGTATATTTATTGCAGCCGAACGTAAATACAGATAAAATAGTTAGTAGGCGATTCTTTGCTTGACTGTTTCGAATGCGCGCTCTTAACGCACTCGTGTAATTAGTATAAAATATAAATAAAATTAACTATTATGATGCGCGACCCAAAGAAGGTCACTATGTCAGCTCAGTATGTGCGGTGATGATACCTTACAGGGTGAATAATTAAATACATTAATAATAAATTCACATTATAAAATCTCAACCACAGAGACTTGATTCTTTTACCCGCGGCAACACTTGAATGACGTTTAGGGTTCATGTTATTTAATGTTGAAATTTGGAAATTTTTCGATACTTATTGATGGTATGAGAACTCGTGTTATGTATCATTGCATTATTTCACCACGTAAACTGGCATTCAGACGGGACTCGAACCTGCACCCTTCGCAATCCGGGCGAATGCACTGACCAATTATGCTACCGCAGCCCTGAAGGCCGCGTCGAAATTCCTCTAGCCATTCTTAAGCTGCAAGGCAGCGCCATTTCTTCGCATTGTAGATAACCCACAATGTAAAATGAATACTTTTACAAGTATTAAACATTTGAAAGAAGAAAAGCGATTATAGTTATACCTAATTTATTTTTTTATTTTTCTAGTTATATTTTCTTTAGATTTAAACGACATCTAATTCGTAAAGTAAAGGCACTATGTAACTTTTAATTAGGAGGATATTTAAAAAATATTATTACATGAGTATGATTTTATTTTTATGTCGCTACTTCTTATTTGCAATGAGTAATGATTTTTTGTGAAAAAAAAAGACTGGTCTTCGTTTCTGTAAAAGTACTAAAGAAGCGTTTTTTAAAGCGATTTTGCTTTTCTATTGTCGATATAGATAGACGCGTCCCCGAGAAAAAGGCTGGTTATACGGACTGACGGACGAACAACGAAGTGATCTCTTGAATGTATCGTTTTATTTGTTTTTTAAATACAGAACCCTCAAAATTACATTTTTAATAAAATTTCACCAAAGGACAACTATTAAAAAAAAAGTACCAGTTTAAGTATCAAATTTCATTTGGTACCATGTTATTTTTTCCCCTTGCGAATTCATTATCAAATATTTTCAAGTCAAGTTACAATTCGGTATAAAATATTTAGTTGAGTGAAGAAAATAGCATAAATTTAATAAGGACAATGCAAAAGTTCCCCTTCTTAGGATTAATTTAAATGGACGACACGCTGAAATATCACTAAATTGTTTTTTTTTTTATATTAAAACGGTCTGGTCTCTTCACAGCTTTCCCCGAGAAATGTTGAGTTGAGGCACTTCATTAAAAGTGACATTTATCTTTTCGTTAAAGAAACACCAGTAGCGATAGAGGGGGTGCTAGCCAAGAAATTACCCACTTCTAGAGTAAAAACACGAGCTTCAAGTATTTCGTTTCATTTACTGTTACATGTTCTAGTTTTTAATTTAATTGAATGAACTACTTTTAAAGAGGTTACAATAACTGTATGATTAAATCTCTTATCTATTAGACAAGTCCGTCTGTCCGTCTGTGGTGCTGTTTCAGCGGCTAAACAGTAAGAGATAGATAAAGAGAATATTTAAGTTATAAGTTAAAAATAGTCTGATAAGACTACAAACCGGATTTGAGTAACGTAGCACTTCCGGTTTTCGAGAAATCACGAATTTCAAACGAAACCACACAAAATCTCCGAAGTTCTCAAATAATTAAATACATTTTTTTTTTAAATCAGGTTTTGGTGAACATTTGGTTCACTGGTTTGCTAGTTCTTCAATAATTCGGAGCGTAGCTTATGTTTTTAGTGTCCTGTACCTCAAAAGAAAGAAACGGTATTTTGATAGAAACTCTTTGTATATATTTTATTTGCCCTCGTTTTGCAAGTTTCTTTTAAAAAAACAATACAGTTTTGTGTGATTGTGTCAAGTTCGCTTGTTTGTTTTCATTAAATATAACCCATTTTTTGATAATTTCCATTAGTTTCATTCAGTTACAGTCCATCGTTAACAGAACTTTTATAGGATCACTTTGTTTCCGCCTGTCCGTGTGTCTTACAACCCTTTATGTCGGCAACGCGTGGAGGTATCGAGTTGCAATTTAAACTATTTTACTCAGGTCTACGGTCCCTTGAAGCTGAGCAAGAATCTATCTTCTAAGTAAACATAAAAAAAAGTTAAGGGGATTTATCTGTCTGTGTGTCAAAACTCTTTATCTCGGCAACGCGTTGAAGTATAGAGTTGCAATTTTAACCATATACTCAGGTCTACGACCCCTTGAAGCTGTGAAAACCTCAAGCTTCTAAGTAAACATAGAAAAGTTAAGGGGTTTGTCGGTCCGTCGGTCAGAACTCTTTATCTCGGCAAAGCGTGGAGGTATCGAGTTGCAATTTAAATCATATACTCAAATCTACATTAGGTATCTTGCAGGTGTGAAAGCACTAAACTGAGTTCACGTAAAAAAAGAAACATATCTAACTGCCTAACGAGACCCTTTATCTCGGAAACGCGTATAGGTATCAAATTGAAATTTAAAACCATTTATGTACTCAAGCTTAAAATCCCTTTAAGATGTTAAAAAACAAACTTCTAACTTTAACAAGAAAAAACTGCGTAGCTACCTATTTACCTAATGATAAAGGTAAGTGGAATTCAGTCGTATTACAGAAGATAGTAACACAGAATATCACCTTAACCATCGTCATCTTGCTAGCCCGAAACTAAATCCCCTACCGGTGCGGTTGGGAAATGCCAAGTAAAACTTTTGGATGGCAGGCAGCTGGTCAATTCATCATCAACCTATTAATGCCCCCACTGCTGGTGTACAGGCCTTCCCTATGGATGGAATAGGGAGATTGGGCCAAGACCCATTAATCGGGCCCAGTGCGGATTGGCGGGTGCTAGCGACTGCAGATGCAGCCGGGACCAACGGCTTAACATGCCTTCCCAAGCTGGTCAATTATACTTCCATAAGTTCTATATTAGTTTTTGTGTTGCGGCTTTCTGTGATCAGTATACAGGGTGTTACAAAAATACAAATAAAGCTTGATGGGCTTCGAAGTACGAGTACATCATAAAAGGAGTCTTCTCTAATTTTCTTAAAATATTTGCATGAAGTTTTAACTTTTTATAAAAACAGTTATTTTTAATGATTAATAAAAATATCGATAATTTTAAGACACGTCACAGGTTCGAGGGTTATTAAAAATAACTGTTTTTATATTACATGCAAATATTTTAAGAAAATTAGAGAAGACTCCTTACATGATTTACTTCAACGCCCTTCAAGCTTTATTTATATTTTTGTAACAGCCTGTATATTAAAAAATCATTATCGCCATCAACTTCATCTCGGGCTTACATTTGTCTACTTGTCTGTAATGACTAACTTACCTAATACCAAATAACTATTATGAATTCTGATGTCACCTCGTAAATAATAATTACAGTTTAGCTCAAAGTCAACATTTTAATTGGCTCCTAGGGAGTCCCTTAGTATTTAAAGGTATCATTTATATAACTTTGACTAATTGTTACGGCTGTGGACCAATTTTCTCTAAACAAATATTTCTCTACTCCGTTTTCTATTTAAGGAGGTACGTAATGGTAAGTTTACGTCAACACTCCAGCTTGTTATCAAGCATCAATTTAGTATTTAAACTTGAAACTAGGAATGTATTTGAAATTATGATTTATTATGATGTAACTCTTTGGCGCAGTGGTTCAAGCCTTCGGTCTGTGTACTCCATCACGCATTTCACGTGGCAGATGCACTTTGATATATTTGTTAAGAGCGGCACTAGGTGTGTAATATAAATGAATAAAATGCTTTTCACTGAATAATAATATAAAATTTACACTAAAGAAACAGGTAAACACACAACACCAGATAACATACGACAAGTAGACAAGTAGAATAATAATCTAATAAACTTCTTCTTCTTCTTCTTTCTAGTAAACTTTTCTTTAGAATAATCTAATATATAAAATTCTCGTGTCGCGGTGTTTGTGGTTAAACTCCTCCGAAACGGCTTTCCCGATTCTCATGAAATTTTGTGTGCATATTGGGTAGGTCTGAGAATCGGACAACATCTATTTTTCATCCCCCTAAATGTTAAGGGTAATCCACCCCTAATTTTTTTTTCAATTTTAGATAATTCTTTTTTTTTTAATTTTTTCATGATACAGCATTAGTAAATATATATAACCCTGAATTTTCACCCTTCTATCACCAACCCTTATTTATTTATGGCGGTACGAAGTTCGCTGAGACAGCTAGTAATAAATAAAATCATGCGCAATGTAGGGTTCCGTAGTTGTCTGTCTTTACCACAATACCAGTCTCACTCACTCAGAAAGTTTTGCGACAAAAAAGTATTGTATGTATAAGACAATTGTAATTATTTTGCAAACTTCGATTATTTAAAAGTAAAAATACCATTGTTCGATTTTCAAATTTCCCTCCGCATTTTTTCGAGAGCCAATTAAATTTTTCTTGTCTCATTAAAAAATGGATCTGCATCAAGAACATTTTTAGGCTATGATTTTTTACGATTTTAAATGTGGCTTAAAACCTGATGAGTCATTTGATCGATTTCGAACTACTTTTATGGACGAAGGACTTTCAAATGCAACTATCTACCTCTGGTGTAGTGAGTTCAAACGCGGTCGTCTTACTTTAAGGGATGAACAAAGGAGTGGTCGTCCTACGACGGCTGTCACCGAAGAAAGTGTGCTGGCAGTAAAAAAAATGGATGCGTGTAACTTATGTACGCGCGTGAGAAGTTATACTTCTTTAGCATCATTAAAAATATTTTTTAATTACATGCAAATAATTAATAATTACAATAAAATAATAAAAGGACTGGAAAAGGATAGTTAACACAGTCAATTAAGTTCAGTTTTAATTTGAAAAATTAAATAAATATTCAAAATATTCAATTAAAATCACTACTGAATTTAAGTTATTAGTCCATATGTAATTAGCACTTGTAAGTAACTAAAACACGTTGTGTCTATATAGAAACTAGAAACATGTGGATAAATATTATAAATATGAAAACAGTGATCAGAGGCGACGAGCGTGCCAACATTGTTTTTGACAACGCGATCATCTTATGGAGCTCCGTGGATCGTTCAAAGGACCTTCCGAACAGATGTCTAATAATGGTGGATTATTAACCACTAAGTGGTTAATAATCCACCATTATTAGACACTAACATTCATAACGCGCCCGCGGCCAACTTCATGGTGTTACTATTGTGTTACAGTGATGCGCGCGCATTACGAAATTTCACTCACATGATTTTTTCATAACGCGCCCGCGGCCAACTTCATGCTGTTACTTGTGGGTTACAGTGATGCGCGCGCATCTAAAAATTTCACTCTCATCATTTTTTCATAACGCGCCTAAAGAAGTATAACTTCAAAAATAATTCAAAAAAAAAGAGTTACATACGAAGAGATTCAGCATACTCTGCAAATTGGTTCAGGAAGTGTTCACAAGATTTTGCACGAGCACCTTGCGTAAGGAGGATAGTTTCCCGCTGGGAGCCACACAACCTCACCGAAGCTCAGAAACAGGCCCGTGTGGATTGGTGCAGTGATATGATACAAAAATTTTATGCAGGCTTGTCACGGCGCGTTTACGATATTGTGACAGGTGACGAAGCTTGGATTTATCAATACGATCCAGAAACAAAACGTCAGTCGACAATTTAGTTGTTTCAAAATAAACCAAAGCCTACGAAAGTGAAGCGATCGAGGAGCGCAGGGAAAATATTGATCGCTAGTTTCTTCACTTTGACGGGGTACCTAATTTTAATTCCACTTTGAGACCAAAGCAGCATCAACGCCGAATGGTATAGCACAAAGTTTTTTCTACAATGAGCAACAAGCGACCTAACACCGGGCTCCGCGGGATCCTTCTTCACCACGACAACGCGCCCGCGCACTCTGCGATCAAAACGAAGGACTTCCCGGACTCCACACCAGTCAGAGTCTTGGGACACCCTCCTTACAGTCCTGATTTGGCTCCCTGAGACTGCTGTTTATTCCCTAAAATAGAAAATCAGCTCTAAGGAGTACAGTTTTCATCGCCGGAAGAAGCGCTAGCAGCGTTTCAGAAGGCCGTGGAAGAGGTGTCTGCGGAGGACTGAAAAAAAAAAGTTTTGAAAATTGGTACAGACGCATGAAACTTTGTATAGAGGCTGGTGGAGAGTTCAAGTTAGTTTTATAGTTTCTCAAAACTTTCTGAGTGTCCCACGTATGTCTGAGCAGGAGTCTTTATTTTCTGTATCGGAAATTAGAAAAACCAATTAATAACAATCTGTGTTTCTCAACTAAAGTACCAAAATCAAAGTCAGACTGCGTCTCAAACTGAAATAAATTCGATATTATATTTTTTCAAGTACGTATAAAAACCACCGATGTTTTTTTGTTTCTGGTGGTCCATCCATCCCATCCATGAGGATTTCAAGCCGGCTGCAAGGTTATGTCAGGCTTACTGACTAAAACACATCCGTAGTTAATGCTTATGGCCGGAAGAGCCTTACAAGCTTCATCTAAAGCAATCATCGGTAACAATCAATATGCGGTATTACCGCCGATTGTTCAAGTGGTATATATACTCTGTATAAAAACGTAACGTTGTATGTGTTGGTATGTTTTTCAAATATACAGTTTTTATGTATTTATGTAGATGCTGTGTGTGATAAGTAGGTAATTAAATTAACTGTCAAATACTTTTCAATTCAAAGAGCTAGCCTACGTACTTTCAATGTCATTTTAACATTAAAATATTTCACATAAAGTTCCAAACAAATTAAGAAAGTTAGCAACTTTGTAATAACTAGATATGCTACGGACTGCTTATAATTATCCTGGCTTTACAAAGTTCATGTTTTGAAAATGTAGCAAGAATATTAATTTAAGTGTCACCTTCAATCTACCTCGCTCCAACGTAATTTCTAATGTAAACAAGGCCTATGTGATGATTTGTACGTTAAGAAATTAAGTACATGTTTATAAATAAATATTTCCAACACTCCAGCACTGTAAGGCTTGTGTTATGGGATACTAGGGTAATGGATAGAATACACAGTCAGGTCATAAGTATTGTCACACAGTAAAAACTTTTTTTTTAGAATGCTGGCCACAAAAAAGTTTATTGAATTCGAACTTCGAATTGTTCATGAAAATAAAAATGTATACTTTTTAGAATTTTACTCATTTTTAAATATGGAGTGGAAGCTTAAAGAAGACCGTGTTGCAGTTATTGCGTTGCATCGTTGCGGTTACGCGCTAATTCAAATTTTCGACATACTGAAAAAAAAAAATATAACCGACAGATTCGTTTATCGTACCATCAAACGATACAATGAAGACTCTAGTGTAGATGACAGGTCAAGAAGTGGTCGCCCTCGGTCTGTTAGGATTCCAGCAGTGATAAAAGCTGAGAAGGCGCGAATTCAAAGAAATCTCAAACTTAAGCAGAAACCGTTGGCCCTACAGATGAGGTTAAGCAGAACCACGGTGAAAAGGTTGTTAAATGAAGACTTAGGGCTTCGGGCTTATCAAAGAAAAACAGGACATCATTTAAATGCTCGTCTAATGGACCTGAGGCTGAAGTGATGCCGCGCTTTGTTGAAGCGGTAACGGGAAAAAAAATCAGAAAATTCTTTTTTCGGATGAAAAAAATTTTCAGCCACAGTAAATATATATAAATGAGTATTTCGTCATCATCATCATCATCATCGACCCATGGTCATCCACTGCTGGATATAGGTCTCCCCTAATGCACGCCACTGCTCCCGATTTTCTGCCACTCTCATCCAGCCAGCCTACGAATGTCATCATCCCATCTTGTCTCAGGGCGTCCCACACTACGTTTACCGAGCGGTCTCCCCTCAAGAACTTTACGTCTCCATCGGCCGTCAGTTCTGCGGCTAATGTGACCAGCAGCATGAGTATTTATGTAATGCTAATACTGGATATGACTCAGCATATACTGCTGGTATTTCCTGCTGCACTGGTAATCTGCAATACCCAGCGCAGGACACCACAGAAAACAAAATTTAGAGGTCAATGATGAGTTCAAAAATTGTTCACTTTTCCACGGAAATTCATAAGTGTAAAGTTTCAAATTGTTTCAGGTATAATAATTAATCTTGTTTTACTTACATAGGTGATGTTTGCATATATAGTAAAATACTAAAACTGGAAAATAGAAATTGATATCATACATTACATATTCCGCACCACGCGGAAAGTATTGTCAAACAAATTTTAATTTATTCACCGAGTAAGCAACAAACTTCAGCTGTGTTCATGTTGATATTGTTTGGGAAACTTTAATACCACATTTTAATATGTCGTGTGTGGGGAAAATGTTGGTTCGTAAAATTTCCGTAGTCACGGTTATGATTCTAGGTAAACAATAGACTAAATAAATATTTTTAAGTAATTTTTTTCGAAATTATTCAATAAATCTCACTTTTCTAAAATTAACTGTACCAATAGCATATGTTGGCTGTAAATATAAAATCAAATATAAATAGAAACAGACGTCTCTCAAAAGTGAAAGATATGAAGAAAGAACACCAATTAATCTGACCTACAAAAAGTAGGTTTGTACGTTTTCCGTCGTGTGGAGACGACGAAAAACGTACAATTTGACTACAATATTTTAGAAAAAAACGGCCAAGTGCGTGTCGTGCCACGCATAGTATATATAGGGTTTCGTAGTTGCCTGTAGTTACTACAATTTAATATACATTGAGCAGGAGTCATTATTTTCTATATCGGAAAGTTAGAAAAAACAATTAATACATATCTATGTCTCTCAACTAAAATACCTAAATCAAAGTCAAACTGCGTCTCAAACTCAATTCGATATTTTTTTTTTTAAATACAGTAATTTTTTTTTGTTTCCTCCTAGGGGGGGAGCGAGTATGAAATCCTCATCGATACCCTACTGCCGGCTGCAAGGTTATGTCAGACTCTTGAAGCGATTATCCCTGAGAGGGGGGTGATGCGGTATAACCGCCTTTTCAAGTGCTTTTAAACTTTATATAAAAACGTAATGTTAGCGCGACTCAGAAATCGTTGCCGAAGGTACTCGCGGCAGGGGTGTCGAACTAATGATATTTTTTGTGGTTTTTAAATAGTTTTTCTTTTAGGTTTGTGGCAATGCATGGTTTTACGCTACAGTAACTTCATCTATGTCGCTATTAATATTTTCTTCTAAGGAGTTTTCAATAAGTAAGAAATTTTATTTAACAAAAGTTGAACGACTATTACTCTTGAAGTAACAAATTTATCTTAACCGTGACAGTTACCCTAAAATCTAAAGAAAATATAACTAGAAAAAATTCCACGCGGACCAGGCAGCAGACGGGACTCGAACCCGCACCCTTCGCAATCCGGGCGAATGCACTGACCAATTATGCTACCGCGGCCCTCACGGACCGCGTCGAAATTCTTTCTAGCTATTCTTAAGCTGCAAGGCAGCGCCATCTCTTCGCATTATAGGTAAACCCACAATGTCAAATGAATACTTTTACAAGTATTAAACATTTGAAAGAAGAAATAGCAATTATAGTTATAATTGCTATTTCTTCTTTCAAATGTTTAATACTTGTAAAAGTATTCATTTGACATTGTGGGTTTACCTATAATGCGAAGAGATGGCGCTGCCTTGCAGCTTAAGAATAGCTAGAAAGAATTTCGACGCGGTCCGTGAGGGCCGCGGTAGCATAATTGGTCAGTGCATTCGCCCGGATTGCGAAGGGTGCGGGTTCGAGTCCCGTCTGCTGCCTGGTCCGCGTGGAATTTTTTCTAGTTATATTTTCTTTAGATTTAAACATCAAGCAGTTACATGCTTTAAAAATAATAAAAATTATAACTATAATTGCTATTTCTTCTTTCAAATGTTTAATACTTGTAAAAGTATTCATTTGACATTGTGGGTTTACCTATAATGCGAAGAGATGGCGCTGCCTTGCAGCTTAAGAATAGCTAGAAAGAATTTCGACGCGGTCCGTGAGGGCCGCGGTAGCATAATTGGTCAGTGCATTCGCCCGGATTGCGAAGGGTGCGGGTTCGAGTCCCGTCTGCTGCCTGGTCCGCGTGGAATTTTTTCTAGTTATATTTTCTTTAGATTTAAACATCAAGCAGTTACATGCTTTAAAAATAATAAAAATTATAACTATAATTGCTATTTCTTCTTTCAAATGTTTAATACTTGTAAAAGTATTCATTTGACATTGTGGGTTTACCTATAATGCGAAGAGATGGCGCTGCCTTGCAGCTTAAGAATAGCTAGAAAGAATTTCGACGCGGTCCGTGAGGGCCGCGGTAGCATAATTGGTCAGTGCATTCGCCCGGATTGCGAAGGGTGCGGGTTCGAGTCCCGTCTGCTGCCTGGTCCGCGTGGAATTTTTTCTAGTTATATTTTCTTTAGATTTAAACATCAAGCAGTTACATGCTTTAAAAATAATAAAAATTATAACTATAATTGCTATTTCTTCTTTCAAATGTTTAATACTTGTAAAAGTATTCATTTGACATTGTGGGTTTACCTATAATGCGAAGAGATGGCGCTGCCTTGCAGCTTAAGAATAGCTAGAAAGAATTTCGACGCGGTCCGTGAGGGCCGCGGTAGCATAATTGGTCAGTGCATTCGCCCGGATTGCGAAGGGTGCGGGTTCGAGTCCCGTCTGCTGCCTGGTCCGCGTGGAATTTTTTCTAGTTATATTTTCTTTAGATTTAAACATCAAGCAGTTACATGCTTTAAAAATAATAAAAATTATAGTTACCCTAAAAGTTCATGAAAAGCATTATCATGAATATTTCCAGGATTTTCAAGCCAATAGTTTAGCTTTTAAAGGGTGGGGGGGGGTGGAGGCGCTCTACTCGAACAAAATTATCACTTTAAAGTTCAATATTTCGCAAACAGATCCCTGAATCGAAAATAATCTTAGAAACGCCTAAGCAATTGAAAGGACCTATTCAACGATATCCCACACGATGAGGTTGATGATGCAAAACAAAATCATCAGGTTACATGTAGGTGGCTACGCTAAAAAAATAATATTTCGAAATTGTATTCTACCATTTTGTCGGCGTGTTTAATATACATATCCATAGACTTAATGAAATAGATTCTCCTTGTTTCTGGACCCATGCCAGAATCAGGTGCATATATGATAATGCTCTTCGGATACGAGATTAGGATGAAAAACTGGTGAAAATATACATCCTTTGTGCTCGGCACTCTTTGTCCCACCAAACTAAGCGCGTGCCACACTGAGAGTGAAAGAGGTTCAATTTCTTCCCTCAGGTCATTACCTCAACTTTTCATACTTGTTGCACATTTGGTAAAAAGGAGCCAACATATGGCTCACCTAATGGTAAGCAGCCACTTTAGACACTTGCTTTAATAGAATACTTATTTCTAGCTCTTTGCCTACCCTGAATCCATGCCGTGCTTTATGGAGCCTTTGGTATTTATTAACAGAAAAAACACATCACCACTAAAAGTTTTTGATTATTTTAGAGCGGTATTCTTTAGCGTCTGTACAACATTTAAAATATTCACCAATATTTTACTATTATTTGAGATTTTATCTTTTTTATATATAGCCAGGTAGGCAAATAACTCTACCCCACCTGATGTTAAGTGGTGATAAAGTCCAAATTAAGGATGTTCAAAAAAATAAAGTACCTACTCCTTATATTACATAAACCTAGTAAGGTTTTTTTAACATTCATTTTGTACAGCTTGCGTTGAAGGTAGTTCGCACTCTTACTCGTCGCTCAGACCACTTCAATTTTTAACGAAAAAATCGATATTTCTTCCTTTAACTTATTGTTCATAGTGTCATACTGCAGATCATCGACATCGAATGGGTTTCAGTGCGAAGCCACTTTGCTTTGTCCAGTTTCAATATTCAGCATCTATTAGTAAAAGGTAAGAATAATCTGGTTCCCTTTCTTAACAACATTAATACCTAACATTGTTGCCTAGATACTTTGATTATTTAGATTAGAATAACAACTGTTGGTAGCAAACGGAACTACATTATCTGTACACTTTACTGTAACTTGATTATTGAAAATCACTTATCTGTCATATTTGTGTGAAATAAACGTAGAGAAACTAGCCTCGTTCGTTTCCTCTCGCTCCCGGTGTGCCCCGGTCTTTATACGTATAATCCATGTTTCAACTTCGTAATGCTTTCCAAATCCGGTCATTTTGTCTGCTACTGCTGAAATTATATTTCAACTACCTATTGTGGCACCTACTACTTCGAACGGATGGAAGAATGAATGGTCGAAAAAATTGAGCTAGAATTGGGAAGAGCCGTTCAGTAACTTCCTATTAAAGACTCGTGGTTTTATATATAATAGTCTGTACATTACTACTGTATATAACTACTAATCTTCAGTTGTCTATTTCTACAGTAAATAATTTTCCTGAACTATAAAGGGGTGGGGAACGGGCAGGCAAATCGCAAGTGAATGCTCTCTGGTATTGCAAACTCTTATAATGTATATGATAATGTTCGATGTTGATTAATATGCGGCGATATTGTTTACCACCATTTTGAGAAAAAAAATATTTAAAACATTGTCTTATTCTTCAATCGTCTAGTTTCGCCACCGCTGTATATATTGTCTGAAATGTATACACTAAGATTTTTTTCAGAAATTTTAGGAAAGCAATCGAATTTCCCTTAATCATTTTATATCTTAGTTACTAGTGATGATGATGGTGATCATTGTATGTTACTAAAATAAGATTAAGTTGTGAAATGTGTTCCTTGTGTGATTTTCTACTAAGAAGTTACAAGTCATTGGTTTTAATAATAGGTATTGCATGGATTTTGTTCACACGTAATACGAAGAAACTTTTGACATGATTGGCAAAGTGTTCTGGTGTTGAAGCTGTACAATTAAGGTCATAGCCCCCTTACACTACTCTGCTCCAACACCACTCCCACCCAACACCGCCCTAAACTAGGGCGACTGCTCTCAGTACACGCGGCGACAGCTAGCAGGCACCCAGCTGTCCACGCGCCGAAAGCCAGCTGACAGCGAATTGCTTGGTAGATAAGGCGCGAATGGCCTTCTAGCAGTCTGTGCGTGGATACCGAGCAGACCGATTTCTTGCAACGCGTGTTAAGCGAGGCATCAACTACCAAGTAGTCTGATGGCGGTAGGTTCGCTCACAACGAGCTGTTTGCTACTAATTTATGTGGCCATCGTAAAGTATAACTAAAGACCAACACTTAAAGCCCATATCTGTAATATATTACTTTTATTGGTTGGGAGCGGGGTCGTGTAACTGGGCTAAGACCTTTGTGTGTGTTACGTTTATTCGATGAAACAAAAGCAACAAGAAGATCAGTTGCTTTTTCCTTGTTTTATTTTTTTTAGTGGAAAGGAAGTCGGACGTTGAAACTACTAATCGAGGATGTATCGCAGTATATGTCCTTTGTCATTGACGCTCAAATTGTTTCTGCCTCGTTTGAAGGGTCCCAGGAAGGTCATAGAACAACGGACCTTTCCATTTTCTAGTAGTCCGACGAAGGAAATAGCTAAATGAGTGAAGGAGACAAAATTGTAACGCAAAGTACACAAATAAGTGCTAGGATGGCACACGAGCTATTTTCAGAACAGCAAAAAATATTAAAAACTTAAACTTTTACCACGTCTTCCCGAGCTCAAAATTATTTTGAAAAGAAACGGACCACTTAGTTCGTAAATATTATGAGTTATATATATAATATTAAGCATGTAACTGCTTGATGTTTAAATCTAAAGAAAATATAACTAGAAAAAAATCCACACGGAGCAGGCAACAGAAGGGACTCGAACCCGCATCCTTCGCTATCCGAGCGTATCGGGGTCAGTGCATTCGCCCGGATAGCGAAGGGTGCGGCTTCGAGTCCCGTCTACTGTCTGGTCCGCGTGGAATTTTTCTAGTTATATTTTCTTTATATTGTCACAAACGCTCTCGAAACGGAACCGCAAAAGTGCTAGAGATCGAATGTGCCAGAGCACCGCGGGTCGCGATAGAGGTCGAGTACGCATTACTCGTTCTAATATGAGCCTTATGCAGTGCGACGTAAGAGAGAAAGTGCAACGACATCTGCACTTGTTTACAAGTTATGCGCGTTACCTGTGTAGGTATAAGTAGGTACTTTGTACTTGTGGCTGCTAGCTAATTCTCAATTTAACAGGTACTTTCGATCGACGTATATAAGCGCGATTGGCGCCGCGCAGAGACAGTTGAGTTTCAACAGCGATTTCGGAGCGAATCCAAAGGCGATGAAAGTGCAACAAAAGTGTTCAAGTGTGATAGTTTAGAGACTTGTATAGTGAAATACAATGTTTAGTGAGTGTTTTGTAATTAACATTATGTGTTAATTGTGTGAACTGTGTGGTGAATAAAGAACTGTGAAGCGTGAACTGGCATATAATTTCGAACCCCATCCCGACACGTAACAATATATTTTGAGTCTTGTAACTGAAATCTTAGTTTGCTTAATGTCGTTTATTACTCGTTTAAGTTGTTGGTGAGAAATCCTATTGCTTTAATTTTTTTTGTTGTTAATGCATATCTTCGAGCTTTACTTAAAATTAAAAAAAATATATTAAAAAAATTAAAAATAAAAAAAAATATTTCTTAAGGATATGACTGCTCGCCTGTGCGAGTCTACGGGGGATCCAAGATCTGGTAGCTTTTTTTCTCAACGAATTAGTTTGGCGATACAGCGAGGCAACGCTGCCAGTCTTCTGGGGACCGTGCCCCACAGGAGAACTCAATGAAATATTTAATTTGTAATTATTGTTGCACCTTTTGTTGACATTAATAAAGTATACATTGAAATTGATAAGTATAGATTGTTAGCTCATATTTCTCAAATTTGATTGATAAGTGTTTTCCTTATTTTTTAATATATTTATTCTAAGTTCCCAAGTAAAACCAACGCTATCACTAATAGTTGTATCTATGACATGGGATAAGGATTTATGATTCCGATTTCCATGCCATAGATACGGATATTCTTTTTTTTTAAAAAGGTGAAGGATTATTACTGGGAACGCGGGTAATTTGCTTACAAGAGTTGTATAAAAATCTTCGTGTTAAGACGTGTTTAATGATCATTCTAGAAGTAAAGACGATAGTTTAAATGTGGTTATAATTTGTAATAAATTTATTAAAAGAATTTCAGTGTTTTAAATCAAGACTCTCCTGGACGATTATAAGATACTAGCGGACCCGACAGACGTTGTCCTGTCTACACGTCTTTGTGAATCTAAACCATTCTCAGATCCCCTTGAACACACACAAAAAATTTCATCAAAATCGGTCCAGTCGTTTAAGAGAAGTTCAGTGACATACACACTCACAGAAGAATTATATATATAAAGATATAATAATTGGTAGCACACAGTTCATGTTTATCTCAAAAATCGCTTAGTATCTGTAATTGCAAAGACTTTGCAATTTAGATAAGGAAGAAGCCTGTTGAGCAGATAAGGAATAAAACGCCATCATATTGTACTTTTTTTTTTCAGAAATTATGGAAAAGGGTAAAAAGTTTAGATTGAGGTTCTATGGAAAAGTTGCGCGCTGTTTTTGAAGTTATTTTTTCCGCAAATTTTATTTCCTATGAGCGAGTTGGTACAACGAAGGAAAATTACTGTGGTACCCTTATCTGAAAATCCTACCATTTCACAAACGCGTTCGTGTAAGCTCTCGACGGAAATGGATGAATTTTAGCCAAAAGTGACCGTCACTAAGCCATGGTTGAATGGTAGAGAATGCCTTATGGCATTAAGTCCGCCATTTGTTCGATGACAATGAAAAGTAAATCAATAAAAAAGTCACGGCTGCGATTGGTGACTGGGTCTGGGTGCTTGACACCAATGGTCGGGTTTAGCAGCCGCGACTAGTGTCGCCATTCGCGGTTGCCCAGGTTAGTAATTTTATTTCACGCAGTCTTCTGTAAGTGGGGGTTGCTTCTCCAGATGAGGCGTAATTCAAGTGGAAAATTCGCCAGCTCCACATCTGTCTCTTATAGACAATCAAAAACATGACACGCATCGCTCTAATTCCGAGAAAAGTAGCCAAATTCAAAGTACTATGAACAAAACTAGTATGAAAACACACGGAAGATTTCAGATTATTATTTTGGGATTAGAACCACGTAAGCGATGTTATGTTATATTTATTATTATCTATTACTAGCATGTATTTTTAAATAAATAAAACAACACTCTCTGGTCGTGTGCTTATTTGGAAGAGTATTCGTACGCAAAGCGAAATATCCCTTAATTTAATCTATTTAGTCCAATTGTATGTATTTGGCATACATATCCCAACAGATTGGTTAATATTTATTCGAGTCCCATTTAAAGTGTTTTCCAATTAAATATGAATTTTAATCAATTCTACAAATGACAATTATTTTGTCTTAAACAAAGCTAACTGGTTTCGCCATTTTTGCGGCTCCATAATTTATCGATTTTTTCATAATTATGTTCGTCACATTAATCAGGTGCTCTGAAACCGTTTGAAGTCCTTTTTGCTTCTTGGGATTTTTGTACTTGCGCGAAGTTCGCGCGTCAGCGCTTGTACGCGCCCCGCAGCTTGCAACGACGTTCACGTTAGTCAGTTATTAATCTGTGGATCTCCGTTAATATTTGTATTGTATCGCCGCATAGCTTAATTCATCGAGTTATACAAATCCCGGAATTTCTGCCCATCCATAGGCATTGAGAAATCAGTGTAAGTGCTTCCTTGATTAATATTACGAACACATACCTACTACAGTTCGCGTTAGCTATCGAAGATGTTAAATATTTCAACGAACCATATAGCTACTCGGTCCTTGTTTAACTTCATTCTTACTACTGACAGAGCTATAATAGACACTTAACATAAATTATATATGATATAATTATATTAATGCACTATTTGCATCCATCACACAAATAAATTCCACTACCGGGATTCGAAGCTAGAACCTTTAGGGCAAAAGGTAGAGCACTATCTTTGCACAGAAATCGGAAACGCTCCTAAATCTATACTAATCTTATAAAGCTAAAGAGTGATTATTTGGTAGAAAGAAACTAATTTCAGGAATTACTGAACCGATTTGAAAAATTATTATTGTGTTCGGTAGTGCATTTATCAAGAAAAGATAGGATATTTATAACATCACGCTACGGCCTAACAGCGGAATGTTAGAGTTTCACAAAAATCAAATATGACGGAAATGATTCTCTTTAAAAGTTCTATAAAATAGTCCGCGAAAGCAGTGATATATCTATCTTTTCCGGGTTTCATGGTGTCGCCGACTCGAGTGGTCTCTGGTTCAAATCCCGGTAATAGATATAAAGAAAATATTACTAGAAAAAATTCACACGGACCAGGCAGCAGACGGCATTCGTCCGGATAGCGAAGGGTGCGGGTTCGAGTCCCGCCTACTGCCTGGTCCTGGATTTTTTTCCAGTAATATTTTCTCTAAATTTAAACATCGAGCAGTTACATGCTTAAAAATTAAAAATTATAAAAATAGGTATAATTGAAAGCAACCTGTTTGTGTGCAAAAATCTCTCTACGGAGTATTTTAATAGATAGGCTAGCCAACACAAACCGAAAGACTAACAGAAATAAAAAAGTTATAACCAAAGCAAAGTGGTTTAATTCGCAGCACGCCATCTATCACCAAATGGCTGTTATCAAAAGCGGTAACGTTCCCTCGCACGACCTCCCTTATCCCTTAGGGCACGATTCCATTAGGCAACTTACATGTTTGCAAAAATGCAAATTGCATGCAACTTCAACAAACCTGCATAAATAAAATGAAATATTTATTGGCCATCTTAACAAAAGAGAAACTTATAAATGCAACAAAAAAAATACAAGAAAACTTAATTATAGTAATATAAGTTATTTACGGGATTGTTACCATGTACCTTGTTTTTAGCGAGGGTATAGAACGCAATAAAAGACTTCGTCGGAGGGTAGACCGATATGTCTGCCAATAACAGCCTACCCGCAATGACTTCAGTTACTCCGTGATCATGGCGCTTGCAACAGTGCCGAAATATCGGAAACTCGCTAAAAACAAGGTACATGGTAACAATCCCGTAAATAACTTATATTACTATAATTAACATTATACTATACTATTACTAAAATATTTGAAAAAGCAATGTGTAATAGATTATGTGAATTCCTTGAAAAGTATAAAATATTAGACAATAGCCAAAACGGTTTTAGAAAATCCAAGTCGACCACTTTGGCAGTTTACCAATACATCCAAAATGCGTTACAACACTTAAATGATAAATATAGCGTGTTAGGCTTATTACTTGATATGTCAAAAGCATATGAAAAAGTATCATATAAAATACTGCTATCGAAACTATATAATTCAGGAATCCGTGGCCCAGCCTTTTCTTGGTTCAAATCATATCTTCAAAACAGAAAACAAATAGTCCAAATCGAACACTATAGCAACAAAAATGAAATAATGAATATACATTCAGAGGAAAAAAGTCTATCTTGCTCTATCCCGCAAGGCAGCGTGTGTGGATGTATTCTTTTTTTGATATACATAAATGATCTACCAAAAATATTTGATAGGAGTGAAGCACTACCAGTTCTTTTTGCGGATGACATATCAATATTGCTAAAATTTCAGAAAGGAACTGATCCAAATGCACTAATAGAAAAAACTTTAGATACTGTAACAACTTGGCTCGAGAACCATAATTTAGAGATAAACTATAAGAAAACGAAAGCTATACAATTCAGAACATATAAAACCCCACCATTAAATGTTACAGTTGCTTACAAAAATATAAATATCGAATTAGTAGATACATTTCAATTACTCGGTATAACTATAGATAGTAATTTAAACTGGAAAAGTCATATTGATTATGTTAAAACTAAATTATCCAAATTTATATACGCACTCTTTGAAATTAAACAGAGTACTAACTTAGAAACAGCTCTATCTACATATTATGCATATGCCTATTCCTGGTTGCGGTACGGCTCTATGCTGTGGGGTAATAGTGTGAATTCACATGATCTTTTTGTTGTGCAGAAGAAGTGTATTCGTATCCTTGCACAAATAGACAATACAGTGAGCTGCAAACCTTTCTTTAAAAAATATAAAATACTTACTCTTCCAAGCATATACATACACGACATATGTGGTTTTGTATTTAAAAATTCTAACGCGTTTAATAAAGTTAGCCAAACCCATAATATTAATACCCGCCATAAAAATAGATTAAATCATCCCCCATCAAGACTAACCATGCTTAGCAATAGCCCCTACTACATGGCAGTTAAGATATTTAATAAATTACCCCATTCTATAAAAAACCAAAAATCTATTACCACATTTAATACAAAACTTAAAAATTTTCTAATTGATAAATGCTTCTATTCTGTGGATGAATATTTAAATTACAAATAGATAATAATTTAATATATGAATGCACAAAGTTAAAAAGAAAATATATTTATTAGATAAATGCTTTTAAATATACTTTTTAATATGAACACTTTACAACAAAATAATACTAATGAGGCGATTTTTTTTTTTGAAATACAAACCTAGTATGTAATAATCATGTTAATTGACATATTATTTTATTTTAATTTTATTTTATTGACATATTTATTAATTTTAATTACTGACAAATTTAATTTAATTTTATAAATGAATTTCCATTTCTATTATATTTCTACTGTTAATAAGATCAATTGAGTAAGTTATATTGTTAAACAAATGGAATCAGATGACATTTATGCATAATTTGAGATTAATTTGAGATCTATTTAGTTTAGGATTATTGCAATACCCTAACTGGGTTCTTGTTTGGAATGATAATATATATTTTTGTAACAGCATGTAAACAGCAAGAATGCAATAAATGAATAAATAAATAAATAAATACTATGACCATGAAAGTTTAAAACAATATAAAGAAAACTTAATGTAACGAACAAAGAAAAAGAACTTAATAACCTAAGATGCCCAATCAGGACCCTGCCTCAGCTTATGCTGACACAATGAGAAAGTACTTTCTCACTTCAGGATGCATACAAGCTACAAGTTTGCTTGTAAGTTTTAATAAGATAGATTTTTTTTTAGAAATAAAAGATAGGATTTTTAAGAAAACGCGAGACGCCACAATAAAAAATGTAAATAGAATCGTGGGCTTATTATAAATATTCTTTGGTTTTGGGTTCACACTATGTTAGGAAAGTTTTGTGACCTTGACGATGACGAGAGTGGCCGGCGAAGCACCAGAAAAAAATTCGCTAAAAGTAAGATTGAGCACTGTCATCACCATTTTCTAATTATCCTCGTTTTTTAAAATTTGATTTATAAAATAATCCTACCGACCAACTACAACCATCTTAGGGCATATGCAAAACAAAATTGCATGCAATTTGCACTCTCTCGAAAACACATTTCCAATACAAGCAACTTGAACGCAAATGTGATGCCATACTTGCATGCAAGACTTGCGTAATGGAATCGCGCACTAAGCTTATGTTGAAAAGTTGTTACGCCACAAAAAGAGAGGCCCACTTTTTTGTTCCATTACTCGTAAATGTATAATTTATGCCGTCCATTATCTGGATTCGTACTCTCGCGCCGCCGCCACATTGTCTCAGCACGCATTATCTGGCTGAAGATAAAAATGGTGCCTTATGGCTTTTTAATACCGTAGAATGATATACGATGTTTGCTTCATATTTTTAATGATTGTACAGAATTTTAGCAATTGCACAAAAAGCTGTAATCAAAAAAAAACGAAAAAGATTATTCGATTTGGTGCAGTCTTTCGGAAATGCTACAAATGGGATGTGTTTTTCAGATTTTAACACCGTCTTGTTCTCAAATTGTTTCCAATTGATTTTCCAAAACAACTTTCATATAGACCTTACGTACTGGTTTCATGGTGCAATAGGGGTGATGACGGGGTAAATTAAACGAAATCACATTTAGGCCAACAAAAAAAAAACAAAAGCACTTACGATTCTATATTAGCCAGATATCTTCTGCAAGCCATGGAATCTTCAAAGGTAGATCACACTCTTACAGAAGGCTAAAATTAAAATAATAATCCGTCATGTTTACTCTTATGCTGCATATTTGATGTTCTTCCAGCCCTGCTAGGGATATAAAATGGCATAAATACTTCTAGATTTTTTTTCTAGCCATTACTTAGAACTTTAAGCAAAACTTTATCTCATCATCATCACATCTCCCCACTGCTGGAGCAAAGGCCTTAACAATGGATGGAATAGGAAGGTTAGGCCTTCACTGCAGATGCAGCCGGGATCAAGCAACGACTTATTGTACCTACTGAAGCATGGAGGAGCTCAAGATAACGTGATAAGTTTTTGGTCACCAGTCCAGTAACCGACCATTGTGTAAGTTGCTTAACTTCCACAATGGCAGGCTGAATGAGATAACCACCTGCGTCATAGAACTCCTCTTGAACTTTATCTCAAGGATATTCAAATTTTCTTAGAAAAACCTGTCTAGGATTATTAACGGCATCCCGAAATTCACAAAGAGAGTCGCCTCCATATAAGACACATCTTTTCCAAGTTCTTTCCGGTTCTAATCCACTCTTCACACACAAACAACAATTTTCCCTAGCCCCACTTCTACAGGGCGCAGAATAAGCTACTCAACTACTTATACCGCACCCCAGATAATATAACACCACTAGTAGTGCCATTGTATCATGATGTTGCAAAACATTCTCGTCACTCCGCTTAGAACGCGTTTCCACAACGTCGTCCGTAACGGTTAATTTATCGTTGAAAGATTAGCGTCACCACTGTAATAAGAATAACTATAGGTAAACCGCTTAACTGAGTCCTAGCCTGCGGGGTACAGGGTTTGGGGGAAGACAAGAACGGGGACCGTGAGAGGTGCGGGCGGCGGGCAATTGTAATTTTGACTAGAATGTGCCACCCGCACCTCTCACGGTCCCAGTTTTCGTCCTCCCCCACGCCCTAAACCCCGCAGGTGTGGACTCAGTTAAGCGGTCTACCTATAACTAGAGATTACTTACGTTAAAAAAATGTCTGAAATAAATGATTTCTTTATTTATATTTATTACTGTGTGACGTTTCGATTGCCTTAAGAATCTGTCGTTACAGCAAAAAGTTCAGCAGTTAATCACCTCTTCTCAATCTATACTGATATTAATTGTGGAAGTCTCTATCTGTATCATCTGTATGTCACCTCTTCACGCTCAAACCGCTAAACTGAATTTAACCAATTTTAGTATATAGATAGTTTGGGTCCAGAGAAGAAGGACAATTTTTATTTCACTAATCCACACTTCCATTGAATAAATGAAAACGAGAGTGGAAGTTTGTATAAGGAACCCTTACTACACCAAACAGACGAAATTACGGGCACCCACTAGTCATCCTACAAATGTGAACATGCCATTTAAATATACAAGCCAGCATGATTGCATATAGTGTTGTTTTGTGCTCATGCTACATGAGCACTATAAACTGCACGACAATACGTTGTCACGACCACAGAACACAGAAAGCGGTTAGAAGGGCCTTGTGAGCGGGGTAGGCGCGTCACAGTAAAGTGTAAACGAATGCTCATAACTTGACCAAAACTCTGTTCTGATTACACCGTTGCTCTCGGGTGTGCTCATTGGTTCGATTGTTTGTTGTTGCGTCGTTTGATTGGCTATTATTTATTAGGTGCAAGTTAAGTGGGGGCAAACCGGTGACATCGGTTCCCATAAAAACGGTTTATCATCACCCTTCTAATCTCTTTCTGTGTTCTGTGGTCACGACGAAATGGGAACGCGCTCTTGAGTGTTGTCGCGGTTGGCTGTAAGATTCCCGCCATTTCGCTAAGTACTTACTCGCTCTCGGTGACAGATAATAGCGGAACTTAAGCTGCACTTATATTTAAGTAGGTACCCGTCAAATAGGTAAGACGCATGTGCACAGGTAGTTATTCACTTTTATCGCAATGGAATTGCGCATCTGCGCATACTTTAAGTCTTAACATTAAACTTTATACTTGACTGTATCTAATGTCATACGATTTTAGCTCTAGCGATCGTTCACATTTACCACACAACATCAAGGGGGAATAATTTACTACACCCTAACAAAAATACGAAATACCTAGTAATTGTTCGCTTCGAATTGGCCGTAGATGACCGTCATGCCCGCTCTCCACGTTGGCCAACATTGTAGCGAATGGTTATGGCCAATATTGGCCTTGTGTAGAGCAAGGGTTTGTGTATATCTTGGTATGCATTGGAATGATGGCCCACTAGTTGGCGCAAGATCCATATTGTGTCGATTTTAATCAAAAGATTAAAGGGTTGTGGCGGGGTTATGGCCGTCGCATCCACACGTTGGGCGCGCATTCAGTGCACGCACCTGATTTAAATTTTATATTCACGCATCTCAACTATAGTGTATATACTAACTTTAATAGGAATATGCTGTGAGTAAACAAACCGCATCAGCCATTAGCGTCTCAATATCCAATTTAATAAATTCGTATTTTTTTTGCCTAGCAAAATGAAACATCCTACTGTACTATCTTCGATAAACAACCCTGATTTGTACTTACAGCAGTCCATAACACCACACAGACCAATCTCACCAATTTCTATACAGCAGAAAGGCAATAATGTGTAACCTACCTATGTAATTTAGCCAGTTTGTCGGCGGTTCGTGACGACGTCGTTTTCTCAATTTGCATAAGACTCACGAGACCTCGCTTACTTTCACTGGGACAACAAGATTTTCCACGGCTCCTGTTAATTCTGGAGCGCGTGCGTGGTTTTTTCTGTGTGTGAATGTTGACATTGTGTGTTTGTTCATTTAATCCTTGGAAAAAATGAGGCCGCAGCTCTGTTTACCGACCTTTCTTTAGGTATTTAAAAGTTTTAATATTGATGGCTGAATATTCTGAAATGTCTTTATACGACTAGATACGAAAGGACATGCCTACTTCTCATAAGCGACAATAATATTTTTATTTTATGCAAAATAGGCAATGCGTTTGACCACAATCTCACCTGATGGAAAGCGATGATGAGGCCTAGGATGGTACACGCCTGCCTAGAAGATGCCTGTTCACTGTGGCCTTGAAGATGTCCAGATTATATTGGTCCGGGAAAACAGATCTCGGTAAGGAGTTCCACTCCCTAGCCGTTCGTATAATGAATTTATAGACGGAACTCTACTTTCATAACACTCATTCTGTATGAATTTGAATTGAACATCTTGAAACCGTCTCTGACTTCATCGTTAAACGTTTTCCAGCGACCGGCGGTCTGCGGAGGAGGTCCCGATAAAACGATGATTATTCGCTCCGAAAACATAATTTATCAAATTTCTTTCAATATATATCTCCTTGTGGTTTAAATGAGCGCTAGGCAGTAATTTTTCTTTTTTTAAAGAAATTAATCAGTCTCAGCAATGCTGTCTTAGCTTATGATTTTGCCAACGAAACGGGTTTTATAATGTTGCAAATTAAATCAGGAATAGTTAAACATCTCTATGGTATAATTTTTATTTTTTAAAGCATTTAACATGTAGCATAATTGGTCAGTGCATTCGCCCGGATTGCGAAGGGTTCGAGTCCCGTCTGCTGCCTGGTCCCCGTGGCTTTTTTCTAGTTATATTTTCTTTAGATTTAAACATCAAGCAGTTACATGCTTTAAAAAATAAAAATTATAACCATAATTGCTTTTTCTTCTTCTTTCAAATGTTTAATACTTGTAAAAGTATTCATTTAGTGCATTCGCCCGGATTGCGAAGGGTGTGGGCTCGAGTCCCGTCTGCTGCCTGGTCCGCGTGTTTTTTTTTCTAGTTATATTTTCTTTATCTTTATGGTAGATGATATACTTGCTCGGCGGATAGCAGCCTTATTCATAATCATAATAATAACCAAATAATTTATTCAGTTTAGGCTGTTACAAGCACTCATGAATGTCTTGAAGCTACGCCATCGGTTCGTACATCTACGGCGGGGGACCTTGTACTGAGAAGAACCGGCAAGAATGAAACTCAGCAAGGGCTGTTTTTTCTCCCTGTTTTATTATTTAAAGAGTTGTGAAGTTGAATAATGACTTCAGAGATAATTCATGAAGTCACCCTTCATTACATAATGGTACATTACACAAATAAATATTTCCAACAGTCACACCAATTAGCATAGTCCCAAAGTAAGCACTGTAAGGCTTGTGTTATGGGATGCCAGGGTAACGGATAGAATACATAATTATACAGTACATATATAAGTATATATTTAAAGAAATACATATTAAACATCCATGACTGGAGTACAAATGCTCGTATTCATCACACAAACATCTGCCCCCACCGGGATTCGAACCCGGGACCTCTCGAATCGGCGACACCATGAAACCAGGCGTACAAACCACTCGGCCACGGGGGTCGACATTAATTGTTTACCTGCATTTTGACCTGCATGTTACCATGCAATCAAAAATTTATTAAATGGATTGCTTATAACTTTGATGGTATTTTAAGTTAACCTGTAAGCGACTGGCTTGCAGGTTAACTTAACCAGGTTTGTATAAGCCAATATGAAAAGGTGACGCCAAATTATATCCACCAATTTATCCAGACCAGTACACGTTTGTTTTTATTGTACATTTGTCCGAATGCCCCAAATTTTAAGCCAGTACTTAAAATTTTAAGCATAATGAACATTTATGTTTCGTTTAGCTCAGGCTTACCATTTATGATTACAAATGAAGGATAAAGAAGGCAATTATATAAAGAAAAAACCCTGTAAATTACACACACACACACTTCAAACAGTCTTTGTTGGATTACCTTTGTTCTACTCGTGTTTGATTTCAACTAAATAATTGAATTGATAATTGACACAATCGTTTGTTTTTTCGTAATAAAAAACTACACGGCTCTATTTCAGCTTTCTTTTATAATAGTGTTTCGTGTCGGGATGGGGTTCGAAATTATATGCCAATTCAAGCTTGTCAGCTCTTTTTTCACCACACAGTTCCCAGTTCTTTCTTAAACACACAATACTACACACTGTATTTTCTGAAGTGAATCAAAACTTCTTTTATATTTATAATATCTATAATTTCTTTGTCGTACTATTCGTAAGTGGAATTCTTTACCCGCACACGTGTTCCCTTCTTCTTATAATCTGGGGTCCTTTAAGAGAGGCGTGAAGAAGCATTTTTGCAGGCCGGCAAAGTGAGGATGGTTGGTGTAGCAGTTTATTACTGCTGTACCAGCTATCTTCGCGTTTGGAATTTATCACCACTTAACATCAGGTGAGGTAGAGTCATTTGCCTACCTAGGTATATATATAAAAAAAAGTAAGAAAACTGACAAAAATAGTTTTATTTTTCATTTTATATAAGGCTATAGCTACTAATAATAGCTGGCGAAATAACATAAAGGTTAAATCATAATAGCTTTTGATGTAATCTGTTGAATGAATATTCTATAGCGCTGCCGCAGATGCTGCAGTTCATGACATAGTTTACGGCTACGAACACTTTAACTTAAAGTTCACTATATATGAGTCATGAAAAGTTCTATTTTCCGTTTCATATTATAGGTATAGCTGTAGAATTAATAATAATAATAAATATTTCCAACACTCACACCAATTAGCCTAGCCCCAAAGAAAGCATTGTAGGCTTGTAGGCTGATACAAGGTAACGGATAGAAAACATATACTGATACTTATATATAAGTATATTTAGATAAAAATACATATTAAACATCCGTGAATGGAGTACAAATGCTCGTTTTCATCACACGTATTATAAGTACGGAGGAACTCGAGTTGGAAGATTTTTGGTCACCCATCCAATAACCGACCACTGCGAAAGTTGATTAACTTCAACGATCGCAGCCGAAAGCGCTAACCACCTGTGCCATTGAGCTCCTCCTCCACATTGCCTCCTCCTAGCAAAATTGACATCAACTAATTGTTTGTACTTAAAGACAGAGGCGTTTCAATGTTTGTCTCCAAAGGTTCTCAATTCGAGCCACAAGTCCGATATGCCCCTTGTCTCTTTATCTTCTTTAAATAAGAAATTTTAAAGTGAACCAGTTTTAACCGTTTCATGCCGGAATCTCCGCCATTAACTCAGATTTGAGAGTCATTAATGCGCAAATTTTGTAAGAAGATCTCTGTGGCCTAAGTTATCGAAGTTACGGACAATTCCTGAGGCGGACATTAATGTTCGAAATTGCCTTATGAATTACTTAAGCTCTTTGGCTTGATATAGTGCCTAGTATAAATCTTATGGAGCAGTAAATAATAAGGTCGGAGTTTGTGTGTTAATGTTGCGATAACAAAATTCAAAAGGTCACCTGAGGCTTTTGTACAAATAAGTATCTCTTAAGTTTTTATAGGAATAAATATTTTTAATTTAAGCATTTAATTGTTATTTCTCTTCTTTCGAGGAGCTCGATAGAAGAGAAATATCATTAAAAGCGGCATAAAAACGGCTGCGATCGTTGAAATTAAGCAACTTTCGCAGTGGTCGGTCATTTGATGGGTGACCAAAAAATTTACTATCTCGAGTTTAGTCTTGGTGTAAACCTAGCATCCGTTTTAGTCCAAATTATGCTTTAGTATTCGTTTTGAGGAGGTCGATGGCACAGGTGGTTAGCACGTTCGCTGCGATCGGTTGAAGTTAAGCAACTTTCGCAGTGGTCGGTCATTGGATGGGTGACCAAAAATCTTAGAAATAAGAAGGTACGTTAAGCCTTTGGTCCTGGCTGCATCTGCAGTCGTTAGCACCCACCAATCCACACTGGGCCCGCGTGGTGGGTCATGGCCCAATCTCCCTATTCCATCCATAGGGAAGGCCTGTGCCCCAGCAGTGGAGACATTAATAGGCTGATGATGATGATGATGATTGTTATTTCTTTTGACAACATATTTTTCTCTGGACTCCTTTAAGTCTTCATTCTGTTGCCGTTTATTTCACGAGCAATAATAATAAATCCCAGGAGTTTTGCTCACAGTTAGTACTTACTTCGTTTTAAAATTGTTTCGGCGCTTCATTGTACTTGATTTATTTAGAAAGTAGACTTTTTTGACGACGAGAAGTTAGGTCTTTGTCTAGTGCCTATAAATTGAAGTTGACAGTTCACGATGTAAATTAACGCTGAATAGTTCTAGGCTTTAGAATAGTGTCTTTAGTCCAGCTGTTGTAATTGCACAGTCAGCAATTCAGGTTAACTAAAACATGTAGCTTTAATTTTTATTATTTTAAAGCATGTAACTGCTTGATGTTTAAATCCAAAGAAAATATAACTAGAAAAAAACCACGCGGATCAGGCAGCGGACTCGAACCCGCACCCTTCGCAATCCGGGCGAATGCACTGACCAATAATGCTACCGCGGCCCTCACGGACCGCGTCGAAATTCCTCTAGCCATTCTTAAGCTGCAAGGTAGCGCCATCTCTTCGTAGGAAACCCACAATGTAGCTTTTATTTAATTTCTTGATTGGCAGTTCGCTGTACGCTATCTAACTTTCACAGCTTGTAAGCTTGCCGCCCGCCACTTTTTTTTGTTTCCTCCCAGGCGGGGGAGCGGGTGTGAAATCCTCATGGATACCCTACTGCCGGTCGCAAGGTTATTTCAGACTCCTACTGACTAAAAAACACCCGTAGTCCATGCTTATGGCCGGAAGGGCCTTACAAGATTCATCTGAAACGATCATCCCCTGATAGAGGTATGATCGCTTAATTTGCACTCGAAACGGGAAGGGGCTGAGCGGCATCGGGCCTCTCGGTGTCGGGGGGGAGGGGGGGGAGGGGGGAGGGGGGGGGGAATCCGCCAGACTGTTAGAGTTTTTAGTTATACTTGTGGAACACACATTTTAGGCCACGTTTGTAGAGAACCTAGCACTGAGGGAACACCGTAGAGGGCAACTCATTCCATAACTCCGTTGTGAGTGGGAGAAAAGATCTTTTGGAAACGAACGAAGTTATGGACTTCAGTGTTTAGTTTGCAGCTGACGTATCCCTTTTTTACTCTTAGACCAGCGTCGAAGACATACTATCAGTAACTTCAAAAATCACGTTCCGCAAATAGCATGAGGTAAATATTTATTAAAAAGCATTTTTCGTGTGATAGATGACAATATTATAGATCACCGTTGAATACAATCAATTAACATTATTCATAATTATAATCGCTACTTGAGTCCAGCTTAGTAAAACATATTTCGGCGTTTGGCTATAAGCCAAACACTTAATGTAATTGTTTGGACATTGGACTGGATTGTCATGGTCTTGGCAACGGATCGACGGACGCTGGCTTATGTATTATATCTGTAAATATAAAGATCGGTTGTGGCAATATAACGTAAGCAAGCTAGATCAAACCAAACAGTGGTTAGTTATATCACACTAATATTATAAGGGCGAAAGTTTGTAAGTATGTGAGTGTGTATGTTTGTTACTTCTTCACGTATAACCGGCTGAAGCGATTTTAATAAAAGGAGATTGCTTAGCTTCCATACATGTTTGGCCTAAAGACCAATAATCGTGAAATAATGTTTCCTAGATTCGAAATTATATATGAATTACTATAGAAACGAATATTATTAACGGACACCCCTGAGAACTTCTATAAACCATAAACACTGAACGATTTTGAGGTTATGTTTGGAAATAGGTAAATAGGTATTAAAATAATAAAAAACAAATAAGTAATATAGTAAACTAGGGAAATCAAGCCAAGTACCGAAATTATGTATTAGATTCAGGTATATAAAGCATGTAGATTAACAGATAGTTGCCTGTTTTTAAAGTTAATGCACAAGAGTAACTTTTAAAATCAGATATCATCTATGCATTTGCGGTTATAATAAGGTACTCTGTGACAGAAACTGTGTGATGATTGTGAATGAGCCACAGATTAGAGAGAATTTTTAAACTCTCGTTAACCAAAGAAAGCTAAGAGATTATACAGCCATATCTTCAGTAGCTTCATTATTTTTGTTATGTTTATATTATAACCAAATTTTAGATTTTTAGTGTATCACACCTTATAATGTGTTTATGGAGGTGTTTGGCGAAAAATGTATGGCAGTATACTTTATGATGTCGCCTACCATCTATAATAAGTTTCGTAGCACATTTTCATGTAGTGAAGATGATAATATAGTTGTAGATATTAATACCGCAGTGTAATTAAAAAAAAAAAATATTTTATCGATCTTTACTAAATAGATTTGATTTTATGTTAAACAACTTCGATCAGTCTTTGGCTGAATGTTACTACACCCATAGCCGTTAAAAATTATTCGTTTGTTTTCCAAACCGGTAAAATTAAAAGTCCTTTTTGTAAATGAATATATTATACAAAGGTGTCCGTTAAAATCTAATGACTGTAAAATAAAGTATAAATTACGCCAAGAATTACCGTATATGTCAATATTTTTTGTGCATTTGGGCCAATTTGAGCAATCTCCTTTAGTATGGAATTAGCTGATACCCTGGATTAACACAAAGGCTACGTTTTATTGCGGGAAAATATCCCTAATAAACCGCGGGTGACACCGCGGGGCTCAGTTAGTTAACATATATTATATTCAACACTAAGTAAGCACTGTCTGGCTTGTGTTATGAGATACTAGTGTAACGGTTAGAATATATATTTTATGCATATATAAATATCTAATATATAAAAATCTCGTGTCGCGGTGTTTGTGGTTAAACTCCTCCGAAACGGCTTTCCCGATTCTCATGAAATTTTGTGTGCATATTGGGTAGGTCTGAGAATCGGACAACATCTATTTTCATCCCCCTAAATGTTAAGGGTAATCTACCCCTAAATTTTTTTTTAAGTTTTGCTAATTTATTTTTTTATTTTTTTTTATGATACAGCATTAGTATAAATACATATAACCCTGAATTTTCAACCCTTTACAATCAACCCCTATTTATTTATGGCGGTACGAAGTGCGCTGGGTCAGCTAGTATTTATATAAAAATACATTTTAAACATCCATGGCTGGAGTACAAATGCTCGTATTCATCACACAAACATCTGTTCCCACCGGGATTCGAACCGGTAACCTCTCGAGTAGATGGCACCTTGAAACCGGCGCGGCGTACAAAAAATAATAGCTAGTGATCGCTTATTGCTCTAAATTAGAACCTTTTCCCCTTATTCCTAAACGCGGACTAAAGGACACCCGGCATTTTGTGCCAAAGTTGTATACTTTTTTAATTTTTTTATCTGCGTTTCATAATTGGGTAACGTAGTCTGGCAATATTTGTCATCAGCAGCTAGCTGTCAATGTCAAATACGTAGGTTTGTCAATATAGGTAACCTCTTTAAGTAGCCGGGTCGTCAAGAGAAATAACGGATAAAAAGGCAATCACAGCAGAGAACATTCACAATCACAGTACGCGGGAGCGGATGCGAAATGCGAATGATTTTTTTGTTTGTATTTTAGGATTGTCAAATTGACATTTGGTTTTTTATTTAGAAAAAGCAAAGGAATCATGGTTTTTACAGTCACTTGAGTAATATTTTGAAGTAAAATTCTGTCCCTTATGTTTCCATGTTTCCATTCCTTGTTTCCATATCAAAAAATATTAATCATTATATAACTCCTTTCCACGATTCACTAAAAATAAGGCAATAGTAGTTTTATGTAGCAAATAATTTTGGCTTTATTTTGAGACCAAATTCAACTGTATACAAGTTTAGCATTTTTTCTATGAAAAGTGCCGGGTCTCCTTTAGTCTTGGTCTAAACCTAATGTTGTCTCGGTTTTCTTTACAGCAAACAAAAGTGATAGCATCCGTTTTAGTCCAAATTATGCTTTAGTATTCGTTTTGAGGAGGTCGATGGCACAGGTGGTTAGCACGTTCGGCTGCGATCGGTTGAAGTTAAGCAACTTTCGCAGTGGTGGGTCATTGGATGGGTGACGAAAAATCTTAGAAATAAGAAGGTACGTTAAACCTTTGGTCCCGGCTGCATCTGCAGTCGTTAGCATCCGCCAATCCGCACTGGGCCCGCGTGGTGGGTGATAGCCCAATCTCTCTATTCCATCCATAGGGAAGGTCTGTGCCCCAGTAGTGGGGACATTAATAAATTGATGATAATGATTCGTTTTGTAATAAGGCGATTTTTAGTTTGCCCCTAATTGTATAATCATTATCTTGTGTCATAAATGAATGTAACTATGTGTGTCAAACGCATGGAAGTATGTACAAATTATAATTTAATAATTATTATATTTAATAATAATTATAATTATAATTATAATTTAATAATTATTATATTTAATAATTATTATAATTTAATAATCATTATTGTACTAATGAATGTTTTTTTCTTATTCTACTTTATATACACGCCTAGATGCCGTATTAACTGTACGGAAACGCCTCAAAATTATTTACTACATATGGGAGATACTCTCGTCGCTACACACGCACACATTGACTCATCATCATCATCCTATTAATGTCTCCACTGCTGGGGCACAGGCCTTCCCTATGGATGGAATAGGGAGATTGGGCCATGACCCACCACGCGGGCCCAGTGTGGATTGGCAGGTGCTAACGACCACAAATGCAGCCGGGACCAACGGCTTAACGTGCCTTCCGAAGCACGGAGGAACTCGAAATAGAAGATTTTTGGTCACCCATCCAATGACCGACCACTGCGAAAGTTGCTTAACTTCAACGATCGCAACCGAACGCGCTAACCACCTGCGCCATCGAGCTCTTCCTCAGATTGACTACTTTCAAACAATCTGACATTAAACATTGCGAGTAAAACGAGCCGTTTTTGGTGTGGTTTATTTGGATTGCGTAGGTAATAGCAGAAGATGTTGACCTTCGTCTGAAATGTACTTAGAAATTTGTAAGAAATTCTGTAGTTCACGCGGATGTTATTACCTGGACTAATCTAGTTAATGATAATAGCTTAAAGTGGGATGGTGTTTCTCAGTAATATTCATTAAATTAGGCACAGGCCCCACTTAAGTTCTTGACGTAATATTTTAATGTCTAACAAGCTCGCTAAAACTACCGATTTAATTAAGCGGGATTAAAAAAAAACATGAATGAATGTGTACCGCCGCAAAATATTTAGTAAGAAAAGACTTAATTTCCTACTCAGGAAAATTAAACTGGAGTCTTATTAGTATTGCTAGGTTTGCTTTAAAATATTCTTTCATTTCTTTTTTATAATACGAACTGCTTTCATACGAAGTTAATATTGAAAATTAAAATTGTCTCTGAATGTTCTGTTTTCATCTGACTTCATTAACATTATTAGACTACGTGCTTATACTGCGTTTCCACTTATGTTCACAGCAATTCTGAATGGGCAAACTTTTGCTCGCTCAAAGAAACAATATTAATAAAAATATTTTAGTTTTTATAATTCTAAAGACTACCTCATTTATAGGGTTTCCTCTGTCTAGAGAAATCTTGTTGCACCGAAATTTATTTGGCATAACATACTAGGCATAATCTTCTTTAAACGAATATTTGTAGGGCATATTTTTATGACTTATAATTATTAAATGCCCGAATGTTTATATGTCCGAATTCTCAATAGCATACTTTTAAGATAACAGAATTTAATTGAGCATAATATCCTATTTTAACTTTGGATAAGCATAATAATCTGTACAAGTGGTCAGTGGACTAGGTTTAGTAAGTGTGGTAACCTAACCACCTGATAAACTTAAAGATTTAAAAAAATACAAAAAAAATGTTCAAAGTTAAATATTGCCAAAATATGATTTTGACTATAAAGGAAGATTTAAGTTCTGAGATATGATAGTTCTACTTTTTATGCTTATGGATATTATAACCTACATTTATTTAACTGTTTAATAATAGTAACTGAAATAAATTTAGATGCTATTCAAAATAATTAATTGTTTCCAATTTGATTAAATGCAATCGTTGACACTGAAAATGTATATAATTAAACCAATATTCACATTAAATTAAGCGCCTTATTATGGATGTTAATTCTTTATGTTTAAAGACGATGTTGACTTATAAATATATGCGTTTCTATGTCTGCTAAATGATTGAATGCCAAATGATTTTCATAATTTGTAAAATTCATTTTGCAGAATTTTTAATGTCATAATATATGCATAATAATATTATGACATTAAAAGTTCTGCAGTACAAGGTAGACCCATATTTATACACGGCTCCGCTAATCGCTGTGCTCGCGGACACGGCTTTCTTGTTGATAGCTTAGGAACGCTCTTCCTGGGCGTATTAGCACTGAGTCATCTTGGTGCCATGTGAATCTTTTGTTTTGGCAACCAAAATGTATTCTGTGCTAGATAAGTCAGCGAGATAAGAATAACATAGGAGCTTTCAAAATAATGTTTACGTAAGAATTTTCTTTAAGCATCTCTTTTAATTAATTCATATTTATTTTATTTCGTTTTATAAATTATAATGTATAAAAAATATGATTTGTGATTGAGTAATAATCAAACACACTTTAATATTTATAACATTATTTTGACGACCTCCGTGGCCGAGTGGTTTATACGCCGGGTTTCATGGTGTCACCGACTCGAGAGGTCCCGGGTTCGTATCCCGGTGGGGGCAGATGTTTGTGTGATGAATACGAGCATTTTGTACTCGAGTCATGGATGTTTAATATGTGTTTCTATATAAATATACTTATAATGTACAATATATGTATTCTATCCGTTACCCTGGCAACCCATAACACAAGCCTTACAGTGCTTACTTTGGGGCTAGGCTAATTGGTGTGAGTGTTGGAAATATTTATTTATTTATTATAATTTATTTATTACTAGGACAGGATGTTTAATACAATCAACATCATCATCAGCCTATTATTGTCCCCCACTGCTGAAGTACACGCCTTGCCTATGGATGGAATAGGGAGATTAGGACATGATCCATCACGCGGGCCCAGCGTGGATTGGTGGGGTGCTAACGACTGCAGATGCAGCCGGGACCAACGGCTTAACGTACCTTCCGGAACACGGAGGAGGTAGAGTTAGTCAGTTTCTATCACCTATCTAATGACCGACCACTGCGAAAGTTGCTTAACTTCAACGATCGCAGCTGAACGCACGTATCACTTGCACCACTCACGTAGAGCTCCACGAATACAAAAGTTGAAGATATCGCCATTATTAGTGAATTGAAAGAACAGTCATCTGAATCTTAAGTTCGCTCATTAAAAAAGTGCAGAAAACAATGAAAAGATTTCCTCGAAAAAGTTACGATCAAAGTTGTGTTACGTCCATGGAAATTTCTTATCATTGTTAGCCGATTGAAGTTCTGAATCAAACAAGAATTTGTATTCGTATTAAAATTTTCAAGCTGAATTATTTCCTTGTAAAGTTTTCGTTTCTAAAATTCGATTGTATCATTTGTTAAGATTTTGTTTGTTCATGGATCATTGTGATTTGTCTACAGAGTTTGTCGTCGAGATCGCATCGACACGCGCTTTGCAGAGTCTCATTAAAATTTCTTGTTTAAATCAAAGATACCTACACAGTTTAATTTGACTATTAGTCAATGTCGCGACAAATACATACTAAAATGTGTATTACAAATGGTTACTTTTTCAATAGTTAATATAAATAAACAATTTTTTTAAATATTGATTTGTTTATTGGATCTAAAAACCTTTTTCTTGCTAATTCTTCTTCTTATTCGGGCACTCTTGTCAGAGTGGTCGTGGTTGCACTGACGAGGTACGAGTACATGGTGGGGTGTTCTTTGGGTCACTATCAATTCCGAGGGTAGCTCTCCTGGCTGTCGCGAGTACACTAGACCATGGTGGACTCAGTAGCCTTTGTGATGGCGTCTATCCAGCGGGTTGGTGATAGGCCGCGTGCTCTCTTGCCTTCCACCTGGCCTTGAACCACCAGCCTTTCCATCAAATTCTCATTTCTAGAGATGTGTCCAAAGAACTTCAGTATTCGTAGTTGCACAGTTGACCAGAGTCTGTCTTTATCACGAACCTCTTTGAGGATGGATACATTGGTACGAAATGCCGTCCACGGGATCTTTAGGAGGCGCGTAATTTCTTGCTAATATTAAGCGACATCTGTAGTTTGTTAGAATAAATATAATTGGAGATGTAGTAAATCAACCCCATTTAGCATTGTTGTAGGTACCAGACTAGGTACTAGACTAGACTAGCGCCGCTTGGGACTCCGAACGTCGAGTCTTGGTCGGAGGAATCGGGCAGGATCTGTCTCCGCCAGCATTGATTGCGGCAATGCTGGCGGATGAGGGAGGTTGGAAGGCTGCGGCCTCCTTCTGTGAAGCGGTGATGCTCCAGAAGGGGGCCGCCGAGCGGGATCGGAAGATGGCCGATCCCGCTTGAAGAAGGCGGCGTCGGGCCAGATAATGGCCTGATGTGCCGCCGCGGGTCGCTGGTGAGCACGACGGAGCTTGTGCTCGTGGAAGCGACCTGGGAGGGACGACACCCCCGCATGGCCGGGGGGTGTCGTCGTAGGAGGGTGGATGGGGGAGGTTGCGAACACTCCCCCGAGAAGGGCTACCCTGAGGAAGCAGGGGAACAAAGGTTGCGGGTCCTCAGATGCGATACTCGATCCTGAGGCCCCGTACCATGCCTGATGGCGGCCATCGCTGGGGTTTTAGTGGGTAGGCCCACATAACCACCATGTGGTATGCAATTTAATGCATTTCCCCAGCGTATCAAAAAAAAAAGGTACCAGACTAGTACAGGAGTCTCTTTGTCCATAATTTAGAGGCAGGATTTATTAAGCAGCAACTGCAATTTGTTTTTTTGTTATGTTATTTTGAATGCACGATTTACCTCATATTTATATTTTATAATTATATTTTTATATGTGTATGTGTGTATAAATACCTAATTATATTTATGTGTAGACGCATGTATTTTTATGTTAATGTTAAAATGGTTTTCCTTGAGCACATAGATACATATTCAGATAGATTTGATGTTACTAAGTGGATGATCGTAATTGGCCCACAAAATTACAAACAAATTTTCATTTAGAAATATATCAAGCTGTGATTGTCTTTTATAATAAATTAATAAATAAATAAAGTCACGTTTAACTTTGTACCAAACAACGCGACCTTAGTTATAGATTTTAGAGTAGTATCTTAGATTACAGAAGAAATCTTGTTAACAGACTCTTCAATCTTAACGAGGCCTGTGGGCGGTAAACCTAGCAATAAGGTTCGTAGATTCTACCCAGCGCAAAAATTTGGTTTCCATAGGTTTAGAGATTTATTAATTTCTGATGAAGAAGAGATTTATCTTACGAGAATCACCTTATGTTTAGAAGCCGCACTGACCCGGCACTACCCGGATAATGCTCCTGCTGCAGACTTCTTTCTTCCTCCTCCTCAACAGCCCTCGAAGGTGGAGTGGGATTTGAAGGACCCGCCTCGACCGCAGCTAAGGTTACAGGTGGTAAAATTTACACAAACGCACTCAAGATCAAGTCACAGTACTTTACTTTCGCCGCAACTTTGATTGTTTGACCTCCGTTGCCGAGTGGTTTGTACGCCGGATTTCAAGGTGTCGTCCTCGAGAGGTCTGGGGTGCTAATCCCGGTTTTCTGTGATGAATACGAGCATTTGTACTCCAGTCATGGATATATTTTTTCTATTAAAAATGTCTTTAGATGTTAACCTCTAGCAGTTAAATGCTTAAAAAGTATAAAATTGAACTGTAATTGCTATTTCTTCTTTCAAATGTATAATACTTGTAAAGGTATTCATTTGAAATTGTTGATTACCTACAATGCGAAAAGATGGCACTGCTTTGCAGCCTAAGAAATGCTAGAGAAAATTCGACACAGCCATCAAGGCCGCGGTAGCATAATGTTCAAGTCATGGATATTTAATATGTATTTCTATGTAAATATGTACATATATAAATATGTACCTGTATATGTATTCAATCCATTACCCTTTGGGGCTTACCTAATTGGTGTGTTGAAAATATAAAATGAGGTGAGAATTCTTCCAAGTATTGAAGATTCCCAACGCGAATAACGAACCTGTATCAGCGAGTGCGCGTCCGATCGAGTCGCCGCCAATTCGAAGACTGTTGAATGCAGCGGTATGTCAAACGATCGCCTTTTAAAACGAAAGGTGGGTAAGTTCTAAATTTGAAATGAATGCAAAAGTTGGCATGGACATATGAATGCAAAGTTGACATGGACAAGACCTCTAATAAAATAAAAAATACCTCACTAGAGTAAATGTACGTTACGACATATACTACTACTCTACTACTATTTATACACATAATAAAATGGTAGGAAAGTCAAAACTACACTACAATCGATACCGAAGCCAAAAATACAGTTTTTAGAATTTTTGTCTGCTTGTCTGTATGTGTGTCCGGGATAAACTCAAAAAGTACTGCATGGATTTACTTCAAATTTGGCACGAATATTATTAAGAAGTCGGGTCAACATATAAGCTACATATTATCACGCTATCACCTACGGGGAACGAGCAGTGAACCTTTATTTTTAACTTACTCCACGCGTACGAAGTCGCGGGCGGCCGCTAGTTCTCATATAAATGTATCAATTTTAACTAAAATTATGAGTAAACATTTGCCAAAGATTAAGGGCCACTTGCACCGAAGTTCTCAAATTAAATTATAAACAAATTATGTTCAAACAAAGTTTATACCCCAGTCCATCTCTTTTGAATTCAAAAAGTTGACAAGGATAAAGGTGGCGTAAGTGCGAGTCGGACTCGCGCACCGAGGGTTCAGTACAAACCTGATTTTTCAAAAATATTTTTTATCATATGATGTAACTAAATTGCAATATTCTAAGTTCTCGGGAAGTAGCCTGTAGGTTTTATTCACGAGCGAGTTTCAAAAATTTGCGGAACTTTGCGGCATAAACGGCTGTATCTTTTGATTGCTTTGGCTTAGAAGTTTGATTTTTTTCACAACTCCTAGGGGCAGTAGACCTGAGTATTAGATATGAATTTCAGTTTGATACCTCCACGCGTTCCTGAGAAAAACGGTCGTGATAGACGGACGGACGGACAACAAAGTGATCCGTTTCGATTCCGTAAGGGTTCCCTTTGAGGTACGGAACCCTAAAATCACATTAGTAAAATAACTTCACGTGATAATATTTCTATTTTCATATTTGATGATATAAAAAAAATACAGAGGTCCGTTACAAAATTGATCCTTACGTAACTGGCCTTTTCGAGTCAACCTTTTTCTGGCACATCGTGTAACCGAACCTTACATCGTTGTTACACTTTCTGCTGAGTCAGCATCGTTACATGACATGTAAAGGTGTCCCCGTAAGGGTTTCATTGGACCGTCTAATGTGGGGTTGTAACAAGAACCATGGCTTAGTGGAACAATACCTAGAGCGCTGTGTCATTGTTAATTTCGAAGCAATTTGTGAGAGCAAATGTGGAGATTAATAAGTTTGAAAAAATGCTTTTTCGCGGCGATTTTGAGGATGCCAAGGATAATGTCATTTGGGCCGTGACAAGGTCAATTTTCGGCATTATAATAATTGTGATTGGGTGCTTAACTAGAGTATACATTTCAGGTTATTGTACGATATATTAATTTCTCTTTCAATCTCATGTTGTTGCAGTAAGCATTGTTGTATCGTTGATTTAAGAAAGTAAAGTTAGATATATTCTGTGACATTAATCGATAGCACTGATTTAATGAAAAAAACAAATGTGTGCGTGTACTAGTGTACACACGTAAGAAGTGAAACTTCTTTATGGCCTTATTTTTCGAAAAATGATCTACATGCAACTTTCCAGAAATTGGCTAAATAAAGTTAAATTAGATAAAGTTTAAACAAAAGGATTTTATTATCATAGACATGAATACAAGTTACTGCCTATGAAACTGTTATGATTACACGGCTCAGTAATCTAAGGCACATGTTCCACCTCCGACGATGAACGATAAGCGAGTAGAAACTAGAAACGAATTGGCAGTCCTGAGTTAAAATGCACGCGCACGGCTTTTGACAGCCAAGCCAGCTTAACCGAGCGAGTATAGCTGAGCGAGTATCGCTGAGCTAGTATCGCTGAGCGAGTATCGCTGAGCGAGTATCGCTGAGCGAGTACCGCTGAGCGAGTATCGCTGAGCGAGTATCGCTATGCGAGTTTGGCTGAGCGAGTCTTATCTTTAATAACTATTGTCACTCAGCTACAAACGAGTAGAGAGAGTTCTCGCCGGCGACAGTGTGATCATTCAGCTATCAACTATTAATATAAAAAAAGATGGCGCGTAACGGAAAAATGTGACGCGTAACCGAAAAATGTGACGGTAAATTTTTTTCCAACGCCGATAAAGAAGTTTCACTTCAAAAAACGAGTGTGCCACACGACTGAAATTAAAATTCTTTAGCTCCATCTGTATGTATATATTTAAATATATGTGTGTGTATGTGTACAATATATATGTCGGATGGGCGAGCGGGATAGGCGGTTGGCCACGTGGTTCGTCTTGATCCGCAATCTTGGGTATTCGATGTTATTTTCCGAAAATTAAACTGTAGTCTAATTACCAAGCTAATGTTTAATTTGAATCTTGTAATCACTTTACAAAATCCGTTATGATTGCCAACGTACAAACGGATTGCTTTGTGAAGCGTCGAGAGTTCTGTGCTAACGCCCGTTCACTATAGCGGCTCAAGTCTGAATGCTGAATGCCCCTTTCAATGAAGCATAGCCCCTTAAATACTACCCTTAGCATAGACCACTCCCAAGTGATAACAGCTGTCACTGTCATTACTTGACGTTTCACAAGGCAATGGTACTCTGACTGATGACATTTGTTGTCGGTTTAATGTTTCGAAGAAGCGAGTGAGACGCCATCCGCCAACATATACGTGTATGTACATATATTTATTTAATTTTTAAGAAAAAGAGAGATAGAAAATATGCTCGCGCACTACTTTCTCTTGCTTATATCCCCCACTCCATTCCCGTTCGCCTCGCCCGAATACAGTTTTCGTAGCGCGTAACGCAAAAAAGGTGTGGTTGAGCCGCCAGTGCCAAGTCAAGGTAATAATTAGATTTTTAACTACACACTTTTAGTGTTATCTTGACGAGCGGCAGCATAATCTCCCGGGCCGAGACGAGATGAGACGAGACGAGTTGTTTGCCGCGAATTCGTTACGATAATACGATCATTTGTTACGAGCCGCCGTCAACTCGACCCGCGACCGTCTCCCCCCTTTGTTTCTAATTCAATGTTCTTAATTATTTTCCATTTTATACTGGATTTGTTCGTGAGCTCTCTGGGGCTCCAGATTTAGGTACTGAAGTTATTAGTTACTTGTGCTTCGAATGTATGTTTTAGGTTTCTGATTTATATGCTAACTAGAGTTCTGCTAGCGTGGATTTTAGAATTTCGTAAAATCAATGGAGAAACAATGTAGGTAGTTCAGTCGCAAATCAATACATCCCGCAATTCGTGATTTTTCCAGTAAAGTAGTTAGTACAGCAGTTAACTTTGTCAAAATAAGTAATCACTTAATCTTTATACACCAATTTTTTTAAAACTGTACTCAAGAATGAAATGATACGTTTTTCTTGTCATTATTGGTTCTCGTGTCTTTTGTTTACTATTAAAAACACACATAGGGCTTTTTATTTGGAAAAATGTAAAATATTTACACGTCGTAGCAAAGTGTAGTCGTGGCAAGAGTGCGTGCCCGACTGAATGCAAGTTGGGCAATTACGTTTATTTTTTTTTATAACGCAGGTAAAAAATCTTTTTACAGACGACGGTGCCTTTAAGAAGGCACACCGCCGAACGGACCTCACACCTGGCTCCCGCAAGTCTTACGGACCCCCCAGTGGCTGACCATCGAGGACAACTCTTACGGGCGCTTTACGGCATAATATCCGCTAAAAAAGTCCTGCGAATACCTTCTACACTGCTTTATGCGAAGCCGCGGAGTCCCCGTTTAGGGATTCTTCCGCGGCTGAGTTGGGCAATTACCTGACTTTCGTATTGCCAAGTTAGAAGCGTGTATGACGTATCTATAACTTTCAAACATCATATTTGTAGATAAAATGCAACAGCAAAACTTACGGTGCGATTTGCGCCCGCAGAGCGCGCGGATGATTGCGGTACCCGCTGCAGGCGCGTGCGGGATGCGATTACCTGTAGACACGGTAGGTCTGGCCCGCGCGCTTTGCGGTTTTTATACGGGTGACCGAAAAACGCAATCTGAATTTAAAGTGAGTTTTGAAATAGGACAGCTTCCCCACTGCCGCGGCGGGAGCGAGAATAAATCGGTTCTTAGCCTTAACAAATAACCTACAGCAATCCAACTTTTGAGAAAATAAAACATATTGACTTAATTTTGCGTAGTTCAATCAAAGCTAAAGAAAAAATATCTATAAAAAATTGCACGCGGACCAGGCAGCAGACGGGACTCAAACCCACACCCTTTGCAATCCGGGTGAATGTACTGACCATTATACTACCGCGGCCCTGGCGACCGTGGCGAATGCACTGACTAATTACGCTACCACGGCCCTCACGGACCGCGTCGAAATTCCTCTAGCCATTCTTAAGCTGCAAGGCAAATCAATCAATGCTGTAAAGAATTACTCAAAATTAAATTAAAGCTTTTATTAACAGAATAGAATAATATCGCTATTTAAATGCAAGCAGGGTGAAAAGTATAAACTTAAAAATTACGATAATTCACTGCGAATGTAGTACATAACGCAAGCTAAAAGTCAGTATTATCTGAATCATGCTAACGAAGCGATTACAGACGGAGCATACTCAAATTCTATATGCATATACAATACACAAATAGATGAGGGAGGTCCTCATTTCCTTTGTGAGGTACTCGCGAGGTGCCCCTCATTTGAGTTGTTGCAGTTGTTGCGTCGTTATAACCGAAAAAGAACTGAAGGTCCTATGGAATGAATACGACTTAAATCATACGCCTGACAACGCAGCCTCACTCACTTCAAATGTATAAATCTTATATGCGTGCATCAGTGAGTGAATCTATATATATAAAACTCAAAGGTGACCGACATAGTGATCTATCAACGCACAACCCAAACCACTGGACGGATCGGGCTCAAATTTGGCATGCAGGTAGATGTTATGACGTAGGCATCCGCTAAGAAAGGATTTTGATCAATTCTACCCCCCAAGGGGATAAAATAGGGAAAGAAAGTTTGTATGAAACTTGGTCAATTTTAAACCGATCGGGCTGACACTTTGCATGCAGGTATAAGAAGAATCATAGATGAATGTCATTGTGTATATTACAAGCCTAAGAACAAAAATTGTAGTCTACACTACAGCTCTACACCGAAGCGAAGTGAGACCGGGCCGCTAGTAGTAAATAAAATGTGTTCGCGCCTAGCCCTCGACGAAAATGAGGTGGTACAAAGGTGAAATACGAGTACTCCCTCATTCTATCGCAACAAGGAAATCAAACGAGGCGTCTCACTCGTCAGGGACTCATAATTACCACTATATACAATTGGACTAACGCGACCCACGAACACTGACATCAAGCCCAGGGAAAGTTCTTTCAACTATCAACGTTGCAGCAATTTCTTAATAAGGCACCGCAACATTGATTATCGAAAATTCGCAACGTGACTTTGGTCGTTTCGACCCACGAGTGCCGAACTACATCGAAGGAGTGGGGCGAAACGCCCAATTCTTCGTGTGTAATGATTCGACTCGGACTGATACTTTCGAATTTAAAACAAAGGGATTCTTATTTTGATTTGTACAGATCAGTCTTAAAGTGGTTAGGAGTAAAATTAAATAGTCATGATTGCTTGATGATGATATAAGTGATAAACATTACAAAATAAAGATAAATACACAATTACAGATCACTTCTTCAGTCCACCTATCACAGAGAAGAGGGAAACAATTCAAATGAATAAAAGACGAGCTTTTTGAACAAAGAGTTTATTTACCAAAACTAATTGAGTTTCGACCTAACAATTACATAATGGGTAAATCCTGTTCCCATCTCTCTCGGATCCAATTTAACCACTAAAGACTTCTAAGCGCTTCCCTTCGAACCACTCACGGGGAAAAGGAAAAAAAAATGGCTTCTCGTAAATGAAGTCTGCCTCCAAAAACCGCATATCATCACTTGTCACACACTTCGCGGAACTTTAGGGCGAATTATAAAAAGGTTGGAACTTTTTACGGCGCCATTAGCAAGAGTGTCATTGGAGTTCGACCGCCGACGGCGAGCGACGTTCGAAAAATGAGTTTTTTTAGCGTTATCAAGTATTTAAGTACCTACTATTTGAACTCGCGTCGAAAGAATACATGATACTTGTACGAACCAATGTCGAATTCGAATATTTAAATTCGATCTCGATACGCGTCAAATGTCAAAATGTTTTGTATGGAATATTTTTAATTCTCGTTGCGTCCGTTGTGGCACTACTCAAACCTCCATACAAAACTTCTTGGCATTTGACGCGTATCAAGATCAAATTCAACTATTCGATATTGTTATGGTTTTTTAAGCATTTAACTGCTAGATGTTTAAATCTAAAGAAAAGTTTACTAGAAAAAATTCCACGCGCTGCAGGCAGCAGACAGGACTCGAACCCGCACCCTACGCTATCCGGGCGAAGGCACTGACCATTATACTACAGTGACCCTGGCGGCCGTGTAGTATTTTCTCTAGCCTTAGGCTGCAAGGCATTGCCATCTCTTCGCATTGTTGGTAACCCAAAATCTCAAATGAATACTTTTACAAGTATTAAACATTTGAAAGAAGAAATAGCAATTATACTTATGTTTTTTTAAGGATTTTTTTTTATTATTTTATACGTTATATTATGTTATTATTATTTATGTTTTTTTTTTATTTTGCTTACGAGCAGACAGCTCACCTGATGGTAAGTGATCACCGTCACCCATGGACACTTGCAACACCAGGAGTATCACAAATGCGATGCCGGCCTTTAAGGAAGGAGTACGCTCTTTTTTTGAAGGTTTTTGGGTCGTATTGGTCCGGAAACACTGCTGGCAACAATATATTCCACTGTTTTGTCATTCGTGGTAAAAATTTCGACAAAAACGCACGGTTGTGGATAGCCACGCATCAAGATGATGGGGATGAAATTTTTGTCGCAATGTACGATGGCAAAATGCAGCAGCTGGAATTAATCCGAACAATTCCTCAGAACACTCCCCGTGATAAATGCGATAGAAGATGCACAGCGAAGCTACATCCCTACGCAAAGCCAAAGGATCAAGCTGATCAGAAAGGTCCTGGTCGTCGACGATTCGAGCCGCTCGGCGCTGGATGCAATCCAAAGGGAGAAGCTGATTTAACTGCTAGATGTTTAAATCTAAAGGTCGTATTCGATATTGCTTCGTGCTAAGGGTACTGCTCGTGTGCTTTTCACGTCACGTTTATATTGCACAGGTGTAACTACTGATTTCTTTGGATCATTAGATATTGATCATTATTTCCAGATAGAGAATTATTTTTCTCATTTTTTAAAAATCTTATTTCTTCTATTCTTCTTGCATAATTAAGAAAGAAGACGCCAAATCGAATACGCGTGATTTAAAAATTAACATGCCTTAATAATTATAATATTTGTATTTAAATCTAAAGAAAAGTTTACTAGAAAAAAATCCACGCGGACCAGGCAGCGGACGGGACTCGAACCCGCATCCTTCGCTATCCGGGCGAATGCACTGACCATTAGGGCCGTGGTAGCATAATGGTCAGTGCATTCGCCCGGATAGCGAAGGATGCGGGTTCGAGTCCCGTCCGCTGCCTGGTCCGCGTGGATTTTTTTCTAGTAAACTTTAGATTTAAACATCTAGCAGTTAAATGCTTAAAAATAAATAAAATCATATTTGTATTTGTTTCTTAGGTTTTCACGCACATCACTCATTAAATAAAACTAGTTTTTCACGGGTTAATGCACGAAACTTTATTTTTGTATTGACGTTTCGCAGCCTTTACAGGCTGCTTCGTCGGAATCAATTTTTTATTTTTAATACGAAGCAGCCTGTAAAGGCTGCGAAACGTCAATAAATAAATAAAGTTTCGTGCATTAACCCGTGAAAAATTAGTTTTATATAATATTTGTGTTATTTACAGTATATCGACTATTGTAATGGCAAGTGGCTTAATTATACAAGTACCTGTTTTCTGGCCGTCATTTAAATCCCTTAGTAGGGGTAAAGGTAAATTTTTCTCTTCGCTGCTGAATAATTTGTGACCCATTTTATCCCCTCTTATTTCCGTGATGTTCTTGTCAGGTGCAGAGATATATGCTCCAGGCTCTTAATTAAATCAGGTTCAAAATGTAATTAAAGTACTGTGTAGCACTTCGGTTTATTGTTTATTTGTACATTTTTCCATGGAAAAGGGTAAATATAAATTTTATTAAAATATAACCAACTTACTGTTACCTGACGCATGAATTAATATATGTTTTATTTATAATTTTTTTTTATTATTTTTAAAGCATGTAACTGCTTGATGTTTAAATCTAAAGAAAATATAACTAGAAAAAATAACTAGAAAAAATTCCACGCGGACCAGGCAGCAGACGGGACTCGAACCCGCACCCTTCGCAATCCGGGCGAATGCACTGACCAATTATGCTACCGCGGCCCTCACGGACCGCGTCGAAATTCCTTCTAGCTAGTTTCTAGTTATATTTTCTTTAGATTTAAACATCAAGCAGTTACATGCTTTAAAAATAATAAAAAAATTATAACTATAATTGCTATTTCTTCTTTCAAATGTTTAATACTTGTAAAAGTATTCATTTGACATTGTGGGTTTACTTATGTTTTATTTGTTTAGGTTTCGTACCCAAAGGGGAAATCTATGTATGGCTTATTAAGTAAGCCTTCGTTAATCGTCCGTCCCACTCCGTCTTTCAGATAGCAAGCTTATCTCTTCATCATCTGCTTCACCAGTCCCCACTGCAGGGGCACCTGGCTTTTCTATGGATGGTATAGGGAAAATGGGCCGTGACCCACCACGCGGGCCAATGCGGATTGGTGGGTGCTAACGATTTCAGATGCAGCCGGTACCTACGGCTTAACGTGCTTTCCAAAGCACAGAAGAGCTCGAGATAATAAGTTTTTGGTCACCCATCTAATGGTCGACCATTGCGAAAGTTGCTTAGCTTCAACGAGCGCAGCCGAAAGCGCTAACCACCCGCGCCATCGAACTGCTCGCAGTTTTATTTAGTTGTATGTAAATCTTTTCAGGAGAGAAACTTTAATATTTTTATTTCCCATCTCAAAACTGTTCTCTCCCACAAGATAAGTGCTCGTTGAACCACCAAGCTATCCATCCGCACACAGATAATGAAAGACTCATAATAATAAAAGTAACTTTGTTCAAAGTACAAACATCTACTGTGCAGTAATTAATCAAGTGTTGGCGTCCTTGAGGTGTTAACGAGCCACCGTAATTGGAGAGAAAAAACCGGTCAAGTGCGAGTCGGACTCGCGTACCGAGGGTTCCGTAAAAACTCAATTTAATACCTCTACGCGTTCATGAGAAAAGAGGTAGTAACTTTAAAATTTTCAAAAATATTTTTTATTGTATAATGTAACTAAAATTTACGATTTTCGCAATTTTTCCTTTATCTGTACTATAAGACGTTACTTCGTACCAAATTTCAAGATTCTAAGTTCACGGGAAGTACCCTGTTGGTTTTGATTCCCGTGAGAGTTTCGAAAATTTGCGGCATAAACGGCTGTATCTTTTGATTGCTTTGGCTTAGAAGATTTATTTTTTCACAACTCCAAGGGACAGTAGATCTGAGTATTAGATACGAATTTCAGTTTGATACCCACGCGTTCCTGAGAAAAACAGTCTTGACAGACGGATGGGCGGACGGACAACTAAGTGATCCTATAACGGTTCCGTTTTTTCCTTTTGATGTACGGAACCCTAAAAAACTGATCAAGCGCGAATTAGAATACAACGCGAAAGACCTTATACCATCGTATTGTATAAATATCGAGTAAAAAGGATTGAAAAACAATTGGTGTTGTATTATAAAACTACGATGCAAGTGAATCTTAATATTATTATAAAATGAAAAAATCTTCTTCCTCGGCTGGCCTCGAACCCGGACTTTCTTCCACTGAAAGAAAAATTTAAACCAGTTTTGAGGCCAGCCGAGAAAGGAGATTTATTCATTTAATAATAAAATTCAGATTCTCTTGCAAAATTGATCAAGCGCGAGTCAGAATACAACACGAAATACCTTATACCATCGTATTGTATAAATCGAGCTAAAAGTACTGAAAAATAATGAGGATCCGATCAGGTGCAAAACTGGATCGAGCACTGTGACGTCACAAGTTTCGGCTGCCAGTGAATATTGGCTACCATAAAATTAATTATAAAATCGCAACGAATGAACCGATTTCGATGATTTAAAAAGTATATTAATTAAAAAGCTTATTAGATCAATATACTTACTATTGATTTTGAGTTGATTTGTTGACCAAGTAATCCTCATTGGTGTGGTATTATTAAATTATGATGCAAATGAATTTACATATTATTATTAAATGAAAAAATGCCACGAGTTCCCATTCTCAAACTTTGACGCACTTTGTCTTAGTAATTTTTTTATTCGATTGATTGAAAGAAAAACTATGTGTCCATTATATTTTGGTAATCCAACGGGCGAACTTTATAGAATTTCGTTACTTAACCCAATTTCATCCCTATTATTGCGAGAAACAAATTCATTCGGTCCATGCCATCTTGTCCGAAATCTGGAACTGGAGTATCCACTCTTTTTCTTTACACATTAAATCTAGGAGTGAATGTTAAAAAAAAACAATACAATACAACTCAATAATATAGCTCGATAATCTAGCTATGTTTTTTTTTTCTTTTTAATATTCACGTCATAAGTTTTGTCCCGCCACTAACTTGGGAGGCCATAAGTTGCCTCAATCTCATCCACCTGATGTCGCTACAATCCACGGGGTGGAACCTTAGATTAAAACAAAAAGGGTAGATGCGGTACGCTCATACTTGCATCAAACAAAAACTGATCCCACGGCAGCGCGAACGGGAAGGCGAGATCCGCGTCACTGCATTACCGACCCGAACGAAACAGCACGTTAAGTTTCAACGGCGGCGCAAACGAGACGGCGAGATCCGCGTCACTGCATTACCGACCAATCAGGCGACCAGTACTCGACGTCACTACCGAATAAGATTCAAAACAAACAGCAATTTTTATTAAAAAATATATTTTATAGTATTTACGAATGAAAAGTGATGCCGTGGGTTTTATTTATAGTTCTTGAGCAATTTGAGCACTTTTTAAAAACATACTTAGGCATTGTTTTATCATATAAACACAAAATATTATCAATATTTCTTTTTGACGTTCACATGTACGTCGTTTGCATGTCAAGTTGTGACTAACGCGATTAGGGTCGTGGACCACAATTTGTGCGGATCACTTTTGTGAGGCTAGTGCCGTATCTACCCTTTTTGTTTTATTCTAAGGGTGGAACGCTGCCCATTGCCGACACTAACATCGCCCAGGTGATGTGACCACGTGTGTCCCGATCGCCCGTTGGTGTGATGTACCACATGGACAGCACTTATAACTAAACCGGGTAATATTAATTCTGTATGTGAACTCACGTAAAGTAAGCGATTTAACCTGTAACTAGCAAATTTAGATTAATATTTTGGTCAAGTAACTTAAACTTTCTTTCAAGAAATAAATGGATGTGAACAGTGAACCAATTGACAGTTTTATTTCATTCTGAAATCGTTTGCTACTATGTGCATGGCGCCTGCTAAATAAGTTTTGTACACAGTACTCCAGGCACGGTCTATAAACACCTTTTTTTTTGTCTGGAAAATGCTTTACGCATCCTTCAAGCACTGGGGGAGCGAGAAGAAGGCATGTGGGACTCCTCCCCGTCCGCTTCAGCCTGCCCTGGGGCTCACCGAAGTGAAAAGGGCCCTACCTACGCCCTGACCAGGGCCACTAAAAACCAGGCAATACTCCGGTCACCCGACACGCAATCCGGGGACCGGGGTCCCCCCATTGCTTGCCAAGAGTGCGGGTTTGCAGCCACGGGATTCGCAACGCACCGCGGGGCCAGTGATTGTCCGTTGCCGGACCCCCCCGGCGTGCGGTTCCCCGGAGTATCAGGGTCACCACACGACGGTCTATAAACACCTGCTCCCTGATTCAAGTGCTTCAACACCTAGCCGACTGTTGCAAAATTAGCCGTAGCCAACAAAAAAACCCATTACAGTCATCATCGTCATCATCATCAGTCTATTAATGTCCCCACTGCTGGGGCACAGGCCTTCCCTATGGATGGAATAGCGAGATTGGGCCATGACCCACCACGCGGGCCCAGTGAGGATTGGTGAGTGCTAACGACTGCAGATGCAGCCGGGACCAACGGCTTAACGTGCCTTCCGAAGCACGGAGAAGCTCGAGATAGTAATTTTTGGTCACCCATCCAATGACCGACCACTGCGAAAGTTGCTTAAGTTCAACGATCGCAGCCGAACGCGCTAAACACTTGCGCCATCGAGCTCCTCATCATCCATCCATTGGATCCATTACAGTGGATTCTTTTAATCTAAGACTGAACCCTAAAAAATGTCGAGATGCCAGACGGGCTCGGAGTTTCACGGCGACGTCTTGCGCTAACCAAATGGAAATTTTAATTTTGCTACTCTATATAAGGCAGTAGGGATAATCTTGTTAAAGCTCTTGCATACTATGGAGTTTTCTCCTGTTACAAATTTATCGTTTTTGTGTCTATATAATTTATTAAGTATTTAACTATCGTATTCGGAAACGTTAAATTAATTAAATGCTATTATTTTAATTTTTTTAAGCATATAGCTGCTTGATGTTTAAATCTAAAGAAAATGTAACAAGAAAAAAATCCACGCGGACCAGGCAGCAGACGGGATTCGAACCCGCACCCTTCGCAATCCGGGCGAATACACTGACCAATTATGCTATCGCGGCCCTGACGGCCGCGTCGAAATTCCTCTAGCCATTCTTAAGCTGCAAGGCAGCGCCATTTCTTTCAATTAAATGCTTCATTAAGTCCCATATTATCTCATTCTATTGTTATTCCAAAGACACCGACAGCATCAAATTTATAAAAAAAAAACAGATGGTTGTTTATGTTGCGTACTGCAATTTTACCTTTCCTTCTTACTAAATCCTTTAACATAGCTATGTGCATATTGAAATACGCGATAATAATAACCATTATATCAAAAGATATTTGATATTTGTTGACTTCGAAGTATGATATTTCACAGTTCCAAAGAATTTCAAATCCGAGTGTTTGATAATAATTGTAAGTCGATACCTCCACACATTTTCGGGTAAAGGGGCTTTGCCATAAAACATACAGACGGACGACGAAATAATCCTTTATGAGTTCGTCTTTTCCTTATGAGCCTTACAGAGAAGTCGTAATTTCATCAATAACCAATATTCCCAATAACATAATAGGAATGTCAAGAGGCATTGTCGAGATTTGAAAAATCTTATACAAATTGTATTCTTTCCTTCAAAAGAAATCACAAAAGAAGTATTGGAGCATACATGTCGTTTCTAAAGATTGCTCCGAGTGGCTTGTTTGTAACATACGCAATGTGACTAAAGAGCGAAGCGAATAGCTTTTATAAAATATTACTTATTTGGGAAAATATCATTGTAATCAACGTCACAAAATAAGACTTTTAAGAAAAATATGATTAGGCAGCTAATTTTCTGATGCAGACAGATTAATAGACGTGTGACCACAACGACAAAACGCCGCCACCGGCATATTTCTTGTAGTTTCACACACGGTACGCCGGTGTCGGCCACACGCTACAAATAGTCGTTGCCCGCTTCTTGCGGCCCGCACCGGCCACTTAATGCGCCGATACAAAACGCCGCCACACGTCACTCGCGCGATTCCCCACCCCGCTCTCCCTTGCCTTAGTCGGCCGCTGTCGCGCGCTTCAACCACTTTAGAAGCTGCGTCTAGCTTCTCGTGGCGGCGTTTGTGGCTGTGGCGTGTAGCCCGTGTGCGGCGACACTAAGTGTTATCAGTCGAATGTCACTTACAGGTAAGTTCGTTTGACTTTCAAAATGACTCTTTATTGCACCAAATAGTTGAAAACAGAAAGTCAATACATAGTTATCAAAGGTGGAAGGTTAAATATCTCCTCAACTGTGTAAGCAAAATGGGCGTCACAACCCCCTGTTATATATCGAGTTCTACTGAACCTACAGTCTTCATTTATGTCTTAAATATTTCCTGCATCTATTTCTATTTATCTATATTCTATATCTAAATATTATAATATAATATCTCGTGGCAGAAATCCGCCACATTCACAGACAGGGGTTGTTTGACGTTTGCAGAAATCACACGATTACACAGTTGAGGGGATTTGAAAAAAAAAATATACTTAGTATCTAACTGAAGTTTTTTTTTATAGGTGACAAACAAGTATTTCATTATCACCATCAGCCTGTTAATTTCCCCACTGCTTGGGCACAGGCATTCCTTATGGATGGAATAGGAAGATAGAGCCATCACCAACCACACGGGACCAGTGCGGATTGGTGGATGCTAATGACTACAAATGCGGGATTAACGTGTCTTCTGAAGCACGGAGAAGCTTGAGATAGTAATTTTTTGGTCACCCAACCTATAACTGATCACTGCATAATTTTGTTGGCGACTGGCTGGTTAATCATAGTCATTTTAATTATATTCGTTTTGTCATCCTTTTTATTACTAGTCTCTTTCAATTTTGCTTTTGCTTGTCATTCTGGTTGTTCTTGTTATTGTTCGTATTATATTTTATTTCTACTTGCAAGGCTCGCTTTTATTTGCCCGTCCACTTATTCGATAATATTTTTGGTCCTTCGAGCCGGGTCCAAAAATATATGATTAACCAGCCAGTCGCCAACAATTTCTTTACTTCAAAGATCGCAGTTGAATGCGCTAACCACTTGAACCATCGAGCGCCTCGGCGTGCATGCATGCAACAAGCATTTGGCAACGCTTAATGGTGGTAAGCGGCCGCCGTAGTCTATAGAAGTTTGCGAAGCCGTAGTACTCATCTCACTTGCCGTTGCCTAGATACCCTTTTATTTTTTCATTTTTTTCGTCCGGAATATGCGTGACGCATAACCCGCCACCTGGGAGTGGCAACGGGTTTATGGTGGGACTCCTCTCGACCCGTCCCGCCCGCCCATTCAGCAGTCCTTGGACTGGCTCAGCGACCGCTCAGGAAGGGGGGGGGGGGGGCTGCCCACTAAAAACTGACGATCTATCACCTCTCTCGGTTCACGGTCGCAACCAACGTGGCTGAAACAACTGCACTAACCGGACACGGACACACCCTTCACCGTTGCCTACCCTGACCCTATCCCACAGAACACAGAAATAGGTAAGAATGGCCTTGTGGGCGGGGCAGGCGCGCGGCAGTTATGTGTGAGCAAATGCTCATAACTTGAAAAAAGAATTGGTTCTGATTGCGTGAACGCTGATTGGTTCGATTGTTTTATGTCGCGTCGTTTGATTGGCTATTATCTAGAAGATGGAAGTGTAAGTGAGCCGGCGACATCGGTTCGCATACTAACGCACAACGGTCTATGATCACCCTTCTAATCTATTTCTGTGTTCTGTAACCTATCCCCTATCCCGTAGAGCCCTGCCATAGACATAGATCGAAATAGACACCTCAAGTGTATGTCCTTCGCGTGCCAAAAGAATGTTGTTTGCGACAAAAAAAAGCAACATGAGAGATCTCAAATTATTTTTCTACATATAAACTTTATTCACTAATGGCAACTTTCACATGTTATAAATACATGGTATGCCTATTCAGTTTAAAGTATAGTATGCTGTATTACTTTTCGAATACCGTAGCATGGAGCTCTTTACACAACTTAATTGAATATAGCAGGACATATTATATAGATAAATATTGGAGTAATTTGCTACAAGTTCAACAAAAATTCATGAAAGTTGATATTAAATCAATTTACGTAGCTTATTGAATACGACCAGAATTTAATAAAGCCAAAAGGGGCGTCATCTGTTTCGAAAACTCATATCCATATCCCAAATAAGAGACATCGGAATCCAAACGTAAAAATTAAATTTAAATCGTATCAAAACACGGGGAAACCGAATAAAAAAGTTCCAACGTGGCCGGCCCCTGGCAAAGTTTGCAGCCTTTTGGCAGCAGGAAACGGCGTACTCGCTTATGGTATAAGGTATAAGCAATGGCGTATCAGTGAGGGCTTAAAATGATGAGAAATTCCAATCCACAAATAAAAGATGGTTTAAAATAACGGACAGCCGTAAACCGTATTTCTTAAAACATAAAATTCTGACACTTCCGTCCACGTATATTTTTGAGGTTTTACTATGTACTCTTCCGTCCACGTATATTTTTGAGGTTTTACTATTTGCAAAAGAGAACATGCACCTTTTCGTTAGAATGGCAGATGTTATAGATCGCAATAGACGCGATAATAGTAGGATGTGCATTCCAAACTCGAGAACAGCTCTTATGGGAAAGAACGTCTTCGGTATGGCCCCTCGAATGTATAATAATCTCCAGAAATATATAAAAGAATTTAATTATAATTTAAATAATAAGAAAAATAAAACTATATTAACTGACAAATGTTATTATGCAGTATCGGAATTTTTAAATGATAAATTTTGAATTGTTATACTGTTTTTATTATTATTATTTCTAATTTTTGATTAATTCAGTCATTTTATTTTGGAATTGGAATCATATGAATTTGACATGTTTTACTGTTGAATATTAAGATTTTTGACTTGTAATTTGAATAACATAATGAATTTGTATGCCCATATTGGCACATGTTATGTATGCACCCCCAAATCATAATATCTTACTTACACATGTTGTGACAAATAAAAATTTTCTTTCTTTCTTTCAAGAAAGTCTTGATCCGAAGTAATGTGAATCTTTGGTCAAGTATTGTAATGACTTAGATTTGGCTATAAAAAACTGGGCTGCATTCGATAATAAAAATAAAATTCCAATATTTTGCTAAAATAAAAGTTAATCGACCCATGAAAACAACGATACATGAAAATCAGATGTCAAAGAGTCAAATATCGAGGACAAATTCGGTCATGGTTCATATCAGTCATGGATTAAACTCTTGGATTTAGGTATCTGCATAATACTCACTAAGAATGAATTAATGAAATTTATTTGAAAGAGGTTGGAGCCCATATAAAAAGAGTGCCACGTTCACCAAAGCCCTATCGTAAAATTGCCAAGCAATAATTGTTCTTCTAAATCACCTCATCGCTTTCTATCAGGTGAGACACCGATCATCTCAGGAGTATTTTTTTTTATTTTGGATAAAAAAAAGGTTTGCTAAGGACTTCAGGACCGAGGTTATCACTTGCACCAACGCCCAAACACTCAGTTGGATGTCGTCCAACATTGACCGATTATAAAATCTATAAAACGTGTCCGAGTTTGTTTTTGTGGTCCGAGCAACAATTTGGACGCCGCAGCAGCCATTCTACTCGAGAGTTCCGTTAACCAAATGAATATTCCAAGAGATGAAGCCCCGAATGATGGCGCCATTGCCAAATTTCCAATTGGTCTTTCACCTTTTCATTGCGCTTTTCATTCGATTTTATGCTTTGGAGAGATGAAATTTTAATTGGATTTTCAAATGTGATTGTCTTCACAGATCTAATCGTCCCAATTGTGTTGTTTATAGCTATTGTTTTGTTTTTAAATATCTTTTTACCTTCAACAGTTTATTTATCTACACAATTAAAACGGCTGGTCGTTTTTGTGTTTCCATTAGGTAATGAATGTATACACACTTTTAAATTACGGCTTTTCTTAAATTATGCAATTGCCACCATTACAAAAGATAAATTAACTCTGATGGTCTGTGTAATGAAATATCCCGCTATGAATGGCTGGAATTTTATTTTAGAGAGCTAGGGCATAGTGGCTTCATTTCGAATAGGAGCGCATGTTTCCGGAAGTAACGTACACCTTACAGAAGTTACACAATAAAATAACACTACCTTGTTGGTGTTGTGTTTCTGTCAGTGAGTAAGGTTCCATGGCTCCACGGGGTAGGGGATTGGGTCAGGGTAGGCAATGGTGCGAGTCATATTTTTGGTATGCTCAAACGGTCGATCGACCGTTTAATTAACCATTTAACCATAATATATGCTACGGTACACCCTACCTAGGTAGGTAGGTAGGTGGGGTGTATCGTGTATGTACGAGTACGACAACCCTGCATCGCACATACTTGCAGCCTCACAGAGTCGATCTTAAGTAGTCTAAAAATTTTGAGGTAGATCGCAAGCAGTTCAAGTGTGAGCATCCCTGAATCCCTAGTCTATAGGCTATGTGGCCCTGGCCACCAAATTAACATAAAACTCGCTTAATTGAAGTGCCACAGTTTCGATGCCAATTTCATTTTAGGCTATGAACATATGGACGGTTTCCTGATTCGGTTTCCAGATAAGTAATTCTGATTTGGAGACCTGAATGCACGACCTTGCACAGAAAATGTTCTTGTTCACTTTTCATGTTTTGTTAGAAAGGAAAAAACTTCGGAAACTGCGTAATAAAAAACTGACAAACAGACTACCGTAAGGTACTGGGCTGTATCTTTCATACGCTAACTTAGAAGTTTGCTTTCTTCAGAGCTTCAAAGGACCATAGACCTGAGTATATGGTTTGAATTTCAAATTTTCAATTCGATAACACCATGCGTTTTCTAAATAAAGAGTCTTCGCAGACAGATGGACAGAGTGATGCTGAAAGGGTTCCTTCATTTTCTTTTGAGGTAACGAACCCTAAAGATGAAACGTCACGAAACCGAATCAAGAAATCCTACATATGCGCCCAGCCTAATGGTGCCACCACAACTACTGAAGGTCATTTGCGAGGCGCATTGAATATTTTTCTTTGTTATTTGCCAGTTTTATTCAATCCACTAAGAAACCCGACGAAAGTTATATTACACCATACTAGTAATTAATATTTTCGTTTACCATTGTTTAATTAATTTGTTCGTACCACCTAATAATATTGAGTTGAGTCCAATTAGCAAGATCGATTCAGAGACAAAATCAAAGCTTACATTTGATTCTTTAATAGGCTAGTTGACCCTTTTTGGAAAAGGGTTTTAAATGGTTGATAAATGTTCTATTAGACCGAAAAAAAAATGTATTGTATTTTTTTGAGACCTAGAAAGCTACAAATCTTTAATTTTAAAATAGACTTTTCATGGACATACAAAAACGCTGTCGGCCATTTTAGTCTATAGATTATCTATGCTATGACGTCGACGGTAGTAAACAAAATTCGTAAGCACGTAGTAAATAACCTATCTGAGTTTATAATAAAAAAAAACATGATTTTTAATAAATACCACGAAAAATATAGCAATTATCATTATTGTATTGTACAAGAATGTAAAAACACATCCTTGAAGACTCCAGGAAAGTTGTGGATTAAAGTGCCGAAAGAAATTAACCTACGCAATACCTGGTCAGAACTTGCTAAAAGTGATCCTGCAACTTTATCGACTCATAGTAAAATTTATTTTTCGAAGATCACTTTGATGTAAGTACTCATTGAATAATATTTTAAGTCTCTTCATTTAATATCAGTTTTAATAATACAAGTTTTAAAGTTATGTATGGATGCCATTTAGTTGTTTACTAAAAGAGACATCACAATCATGGCGGACGTGGCGAACAGCGTTTTTAGTATTTAAAAAGTATAGACTAAAAATTATTTTTTTAAATTAAATTTCTACAGCAATCTTCTGCTTTTATGAAGTGAAATCGATATATTTAGGTTCCTTAGACCAAATACTTTAAGAAATAAACATTTATTGAATACAATTCAATATGAGTCAACTAGCCATAGGAATTCAAGCGTTACATTGCAGCAGCGGCTAATTTAGATCAAAAACAAAGTTGCGCCACTGTGTCACAGTGACGTGCATTCGCTAACCTTACGGACGTCCTAATTTCCGGCCGTATCTTGGAGGAAATTCGCCTCCTGAGACGAACGCTTTATATTGCAAATGATGAGGAAAGGAACAGAATGTATTATTGAAACTATGTAACTTGGAGTTTTTATTGGTTTAAGTTTTATTTATATGTCAATATATTACATAGGAACTTGATTTTATGAGGAGCGCGATGGCGCGGGTGGTGAGCGCGTTCGGCTGCGATAGTTGAAGTTAAGCAACTTTCGCAGTGGTCGGTCATTGGATGAATAACCAAAAATCTTCTATCTCGAGTTCCTCCGTGCTTCGGAAGGTACGTAAAGCCGTTCGTCCCGGCTGCATCTGCAGTCGTTAGCACCCACCAATCCGAACTGGGCCCGCGTGGTAGGTCATGGCCCAATTTCCCTGTTTCATCCATAGGGAAGTCCTGTGCCCCATTAATGGAGACAATAATCTTATGATGATAACTTCATTATGTTATTTCGATGTAATTTAAACATTTATAGCAATTGAATAGTAAAACAGTAAGTTTGAAGATTCAAAAAGAAGAATAAAGCTCCACGGGGTTGGCGATTGGGTCAGGGTAGACAACGGAGCAACTAATATTTTTGGTATTGCCAGGGTGTTAGACGATGGTGACCCCTTAATCAGACGGCCCATAAGCTTCTTTACTACCCTTTTAATTTCAGTATAAAAAATGTCTCTGCAAGCTTTGTTAAATTGTATTATTTAAGCTTTAAGAATGTAATACCGTACCAATAAAAATTAAATTAACATGTTAGTGCTCAGATTGAAGAGTGATTGAAACTTTTCAATCACTCTTCAATCTTTTATGAAGAGTGATTGAAAAGTGTACAGTGCATCCGCCCGGATAGCGGAGGGTCGAGTCCCATCTGCCACCTGGATCGCGAGGAAATTTTTCTAGTAGAAATTTCTTTAGGTTTAGGTATAAATCTAGCAGTTCATCATCTATTATTTTCCCCACTGCTAGGGCACAGGCCTTCACTATGGATGAAATAGGGAGATTGGGCCATGACCCATCACGCGGGCCCAGTGCGGATTGGCGGGTGCTAGCGACTGCAAATGCAGCCAGGACCAATGGCTTAGCGTGACTTCCGAGGCACGGAGGAACTCGAGATTTTTGGTCACCCATCCAAAGACCCACCACTGCGAAAGTTGCTTAAATTCAACGATCGCAGTCGAATGTGCTAACCACCTGCGTCTAGCAGTTGCAATCTAGCAGTTAAATGCTTAAAAATAAATATATAATAAAGTGTACATTAGGATGTAAAAATATGTCATACAATTTTGAAGTGAACTTTTTAATTTTACTTTTTGCTACTTAAAGATGACGTTCTGCATTTGATAAATTTATTGCGTCCCGCGAACATGACTGTGAACATGCGTATTTGCCAAGTCATAGTGCCATTAACCTGTCTGTACCGACGATCGAGGCGAATGAAGATACTTTAAACGATATTTTAATTTAAGTTTACATTAATCTTTTCAAAATAATCCCATGCAGGCTTTTCGTTTCAAGTATTTCGTATTTTTAAACGACTCCAAACAAAAAGAAATAGGTTCTTTATTCATCGTAATTGTTTTTCATGCATGTTCAATGATATTTTTGTGAAATGTCAACCGAAACTGATAATTAATATTTCCTTATTTGAAAGATTTATGATTTGACTTAGTCCCATAAAAACAAAGTCAAGGTCTGACGAGGGGATTCTAAAAATGTTACGATATCAATATTGTCAGTTATATTTACAGCATAATTATTAATAATTGTTTCACACAAGAGTATATCAATATAATGTTTAAAACATAATTAATAACTATCGACGACGACGACCTCCGTGGCCGAGTGGTTTATACGCCGGGTTTCATGGTGTCACCGACTCGAGAGGTCCCGGGTTCAAATCCCGGTGGGGGCAGATGTTTTTGTAATGAATACGAGATTTGTACTCCAGTCATGGATGTTTAATATGTATTTCTATATAAATATACTTATATATGTATCATATATGTATTCTATCCGTTACCCTAGTATCCCATAACACAGGCCTTACAGTGCTTACTTTGGGGCTAGGCTAATGAGTGTGAGTGTTGGAAATATTTATTTATTATTTAAGGGTCGTTGTCAAAATGGTGTTCAGTCAATTTATAGTCTAAAATAATGATAATCGAATTCAATAATCTATGTTCCTGTAAACTAAAGTAAAATAAAACTAGTTTTTACGGGTTAATGTACTAAATTTATTTATTGACGTTTCGCAGCCTTTTCAGGTCTGCATCGTCAGAATAATGTTTTTTTATTTACTCCGTCGAGCTACCTTCGAAAGACTTTTTTTGAGCGTTCGGATATTTCATTGGAAGATTTTTAAAACTTTGTTGTCTGAACATTTTTATTTATTTTACCACAGACGTAGAATAACAATTGCCCTCAAAACATCTAATTCTTTCTTAGGTTTGCATATTTTGTCGGCTAATCCCTGCTTTTCTCGCGTAGTTTTTGCATTTAGCTCTATCTATTGCTATTCATAATACCTTCTTGATGTATATATTATTTTTCCAAGACACAATAGTTTCCCAAATAGTAATTATTTACTAGTAGTAGTAGTTATACAGAAAAAAATATCTATACTAGAACAATTAACCTAAAACTAAAAAACCTTTAAAAAATAAACGACGGGTTGCACTCCGGGAGTGCCGGCAGAAGTGAAAACTTTAATAATAATGTTGTGCATTTTTGATATTTAGGAATGGTTAAGGAATAATTTTGCACGAATTGCTTTAATTATCAGTATAAAAGTACTATCATGTATGTGGTAGAATACAATATTTATTTATTGCGCTATCGTACACAAACATGACAATTTATGTTACATTAAAAAAGTTTATCTCTCAGAAAAATCAACTTACATGAATTATATTTAAGTGCACCTAGCGACATCTATTGTAACAAAAATGCATTTTCTTCGCAATAAAGCTGCCACGAGGACGTCCTAGATAGAGTCTCTCATACAAAAAAAAAGTGTACAACGCCGCTAAAGAAGTTTTCACTTCAAAAATATATATTATTTAAAGTCCTCTGTAGCGACATAGTTTGTTGCATCAGCAGAAATATTCGCAGCCGTAGCATCGTAGCCTTATACCGTAGCCGCATCAATCAATCGTATCCAGTACACGCGTGCCTGCCGGGTTTGCCCCGCTTTTTCCTTTTTTATGCTGCGTTTGATCTCACCTGATGGAAAGCGATGATGAGGTCTAGGATGGTACACACTTGCCTAGAAGATGCCTGTTCACTCTGGCCTTGAAGATGTCCAGATTATATTGGTCCGGGAAAACAGACCTCGGCAAGGAGTTCCACTCCCTAGCCGATCGTATAATGAAGGCCGAAGCAAATCGCTTCGTGCGAGTGGGAGGAACTTCGACAACATAAGGGTGGAAGCCCTCGCCGCGCCTGATCGTCCGGTGGTGGAAAGGGGAAGGGGGGATCAAATTGTGTAATACCTCCGCACACTCTCCGAAATGTAACCGATAAAACACCGAGAGGCAAGCCTCAACGAGAGCGTCATTGCCTATGAGTCTCTTCGCACGGTATTCCACCGAGTCCAGTGCATCCAGCTGATACCGAGCAGATCCGTCCCAAAGGTGACAACAGTACTCCAAGCAGGAGTGAACTTGGGATCGAGTTAACGAGATATCTAATTGTCACTAATTTTGTGTAACCTCCCGTGAAGTGATTTAATAGACTTTTACTAACTTTAATCCTGTTTTATTGTCTATTCTGACTACAACATTATACAGTTCTTACATAAATAGTCATAACATAAAGGCTTACTTGAATCCGCGATATTTTCAATTAGTTACTGTTACTCTGCTTCGTAATCGTGATAAGAAAATATTGTATATTTTGTCTCAGATTTTGAACTTATCTTGTTAACGAGTCTGAAACTTTGAACCAAGTCGACCCTTCATATATCTCATATATTTCTATAATCTCAAGGAAAACTGATTCTACCACAGAGCTAGATTGAAGTAGACACCGCATGTACTTCAAATTGTACGAAAATCGAGCGTGTCAGATTTTGAGTACTCACGAGAACAAATAAGCGGAAAGTATAGGCCCCGGTCACCTATAACAAATATATCGTTTTTACAGATTAATATGATATACCTAGTTACTCAGATTATGCATATGAAGCGCTCGGAACACGCATACGTGGCACCATAGCAAATACGAAGTCGAAAGCGACTATCAATTCGCGTCAGTACACCACAACGCATCATGTAGTGAATACAACCCGTGAATATGTAAATAAAAATAATGGGACTACCCATATAAAGTTTACATCAAAACTGTACCGCCTTGTTCATACATTCGAAAAACTGTTCACAAAGATAAAAAACATATACATTTGACTTCGTATTTGCTTTGGTGGCACGCGTTGCGTGTACCGTACGCTCCATTTCCCTTCTGTTCTTTATTCTAAGCCTAGTTAAATATTTTTTTAAACATTACGAAACCTGTGACACGAATAAATAAATTAACGTAAAAGGATTACCACCGGTCTTATTTTTGGGACGCGAAGTACACTTGTGATGTCTATTTCGCTCTATGTCTGTGGATTTTACTTAATCTGTGAGAAAAACAGAAGCATGAAATAAATTTTCACATAAAAGGTGTTTTTGTTTTGTTGAACATCCCTAATCATATATTTATACAAATAATGTTTTCTTTATGATCTCCAGATTAGATTTATACATTTCAGTACCTACCTACATCGTAAATTTGTTGTATGAAACGTGATAAAATGACTGTAGATGTTTTGCATACGTCTCCTAAAATGTATGTCTGTTAACTTCCACAATCGCCGAGCAAATACGCATCCACTGAGCTATCGAGCAATATTTGACATTGCTGGGCTGGAACTTTGTCCAAATTAAAGGTTAACAATCTAAACAATAATGTAATTAGACACGCCAAGAAAGTTAGGAACAAAAGCAGCTACGAGTCTCGATTTGGCCGTAAGCCATTCGCAGTTACGCCCAATAAACTCGCAATGTAGGTCACAGTTGCCGGCGTTGTCGTATTTCTGAAGGTCGCAACCTTCGAATGGGTAAATCGTTTATCGCACTCGAGATATTAGCGACCTGAATTTCAATCGCAAAAATATCGAGTTTCTTGGCAACTTCTCTGAATTTAGTAGACGCGATGTTAGCTGCAGTTGTAATACCAAATAAGCTTATGTTACCTGCCTAGCAGGCTTTACTTTAAACCCCAAAATAAGCGTTCATAATACGTGTGCTGTGTACATAACTGGATTTTCTGGACTAATCTCCATATCCTTATCCACTCGCTTAAACCTCCATCACCTTTTCTTCAGAGGACCACGCGCGTTGGCCTACGTTGCCACCGACTTACTGTGGCCACTATTCCTACACGAACAAAGAAATTTGGTGACTCATTTCTTTGTCGTACTATTCGTAAGTGGAATTCTTTACCCGCGCACATGTATCCTCCTTCCTATAATCTGGGGTCCTTTAAGAGAGGCGTGAAGAAGCATTTTTGCAGGCCGGCAAGGTGAGGACCTTCCACGATATAGGAGAGTTAACTTATGCGTTACCGGTTCTGAAGGTAAAGGTTACCCACCTTTTGAAGACCGCCGTGTCATAGCTGAAATGAAAAACCGCTGAGATAAATTCATTCCAGAGCTTGCTGGAACGCAAGAAAAAGGAACGCTTTTATCACACGATGCTAGAACGCCACATATTAAACTAAACAAAATTTTACTAGAAAAAAATACATTCGAATCTGTACCTACCACCCGGATAGCGTAAGATGCAGATTCGCAAACTGTTAAGCTGTATAAATCTTGCAGTTAAATCAACGATATTTAATACCGTAGATACACCACGTGCGTTTAAAATGTGTCCCAATCAAGAACTGCTTGAACTCCACTCAAGCACTTCTTGGTTTACAGTCTCGCGCGGACTGTTGAAAAGTCAACCGCAGAGCTCCGAAAAAAATACTTATAGTGCGTAAAGTTTCAATTTGAAGCAAATTTTGTTCATATACTACTATAAACTGATTTAATAGAAAATATTTGTGATATTCAAATGCGTGGTCGGTTATATAGCCGTCTCTTTTCCTCGCTGTCCGTATCTGCTATATTGCTAACAGCGCAATTATAATTGCGGGTAGTGTCAAGCGGGCTACTGCATCCTTGCCGCAGGGCCAATCTAGGGTGCACGGCGGACGGGGCAATATCGGTTTGTCTCTACACACATGCCTGCTATTCAGTGTTCGGGTATAAGATTAGCTAAACACACGCGTTGAAAATGGCCCCAGTATTATCAAAAAATCAAAAGATCGGTAGATAGGACCTTTGCTCTTCCTTTCGTGTTAGAGCAAAAAAGGAAATATTGGGTGATGAATTGGCAACAGAAAGAAATGTATTGTAAAAAAATCCCACATGTAGGATAAAAATACACTAGGTCTTTATATAGTTCTATCACTCGAGACCAAACTTCATGATCATTATGATCTGCCGCCATTTTGATCGAAATACGTGCGCTGCGTGTGATGGTTCACTCTTGCACCCTAGATTGCCCCTGCGGCAGGGATGTCAGTAGCCCGCTTCAAAGAAATAAGGTCTATATTCGTCCGCATATAGCAATAAGTCGTAAAATTTTACGAGCTTGCATTTCGAACTGTCATAACTCTTTGACTCAGGCGTTTTAGTTTAGACCTTACACAATAAGTATTAAATGTGACTTTCAATTTTAAATCATGCCTTACATTGTTTTTGACAATGCGCTTATCTTACGGAGCTCCGTGGACCGTCCAATATACGTACCTTTTGGACAGGTTTCGGCCACAATTTTTTTCATGTTCTTTGTACCTAGGGTATTTAATATCATTGAGATTAGTGCTTAAAATCCTACTAATACATTCGAGAGCAATGAATCCGGGTCACATAAAGAATCCTAAAAATCCACAATCTAAGAATGCTTATTTAATAAAATAAATTGTGTTTAATAGAAAATTAAATAGTCCTTAAATCAAAGTAATAAAATTTATGAGACACCACATATTATTTACATAAAATACACAAAGAAAAAAACTGGCTGATCTCGCCTTAAACAAAAATAGGCAACATGACATTTTTGAACAAAATTACGATTTTCTTGAATTTTAATACTTCGTATTGCCTCCTCGTGCTTCCATTACTGCGCTTACCCGGTTTGGCATGCTGTACACCAAGTTCCTTATACGATTTTGGGGAATATTCTCCCGTTCCTCTGTGAGAGCAATTCTAAGCTCTCGAAGTGTAATTGGGGGAGGGTTTCACTGTTTTACGCATCTCCCTAGCTCGTCCCATACATGCTCGATCGGGTTGATATCCGGGCTGCGTGCTGGCCACTCCATACGAGGAATGTTCATTTCTTGAAGGTATCACAGAAGATATTCACAATCCAATGTGTATGATGTCGGGCATTGTCATGTATAAAGAAACATCCTCACCCAAATTGACCATAAATAGACCAACGTGTTCATTCAAGATTTCTTCCACATATCTTGCGCTGGTTAAAAAGCCGTTTTCTATGAACACCAGCTCTATGCGACTCTCAGAAGAAATTTCGGCATACACAGGTACAGATCCACCATCGTCGGCCACTTTTTCTTCGATGCATGCTTGCTTGAATCTTTCCCCAGGTCTTCTATGTACTCTGTGTCTTCAATGTTTGTAGAGCATAAACTTTGATTCGTCAGATAACATAACTTTTTTCCAATCATCAATAGTCCAATTTAAGTGGTTCTGGGCATGTCTTACTCTTGAAATATGTCCACGCTCCAGTTTAGGGCTGTTTGCAGGTCTAAGTGGTTTCAAGTTAGCTTCAGCAAGTCTTCGTCACCCTGCGCATGGGCATGGGCTTGGGTTACTTCCTCCGAGGCGTCGAAACTGATTTGTAATTTCAGTTCCTGTGAGAAAACGATTTCGAAGCATGGTGTTCACCAAGTATCGATCTTCGCGTGTACAACTGGGTTCGTTCGTTCGTTCGTAACGTCGGAGAACTCTTTGTACTGTTGACAGCGACACACCGACCGACAGTCCTGGCAATATCGCGCTGACGCCTGCCGGTTTCCAGCATTGTAAGAATTCTGGTGCATTCGTCAGGTATAAGTGACATGATAACAGCTTGAATAAATTAATATTGAACACTATCGACATGGTTTATATGAATGATAAATGACAGATTAGAAACAAAAGCAAAAACGAATGCAGCAATTTCGTAGTAACATCTTCAAAAGTCTCCGTTTTTTAAATTTGATATTTTTATGATATAACTTTACAAGAACTAAGAAGTTTTAATATCTTTATTAAAGGAGTATTTAATTGTCTATTAATAAGAATTTATTTAATTAAGCTATCATTCTTAGTTTTCCTATATTTTTAGGATTCTTTAAGTGACCCGGATTCATTACTCTCGAGTGTAGCTTCTCGACCATCGGAACCCACACCACGCTATCCACAAATAAACTTCAGAAATAGAGTAACAAAATCAAGAACAGTCGGTTGTTCCATCAAAGGGCTTTGTTTGTTTAGGCTCAATACTTTGAGCAGCAAACAATTTTATCCCAACTCCGATAATCGACTTGTGGAAAATCCATTGGATACTTCGTTGCCCGTTGGTCTGTCTTCAATTTTTGTGACTGAATTCACTTTGAACTGTTAATATGTTACAACACCAATACATATAGTGAGACAATTATCCATACTAAAGATGACACTGTATGAAACAAAACATGGAGAAAATATAACCCTTGCTGAGTATCTTGCCGGTTCTTCTAAGTACAAGGTCTCTCGCCGTAGATTTACGAACTGATGGCATAGCTTTGACGTTCCTTTTTATACTAGAAGGCATAAGATAAGGGATTGAAAAAGTGATTAAAATTACTGAATTATTTTAATCCGTTTGGGTAATATTATGGTTACTAGGACATTTCAGGTTGTTTTAATGTTTGCAATAAGCTAATTGTCTCAGAATCTTAAAAAGACGATTTAAGGTATCAGTGTCTATAAATCAAGTATACAAAAATCACACTAATATTATAAAGGCGAAAGTTTGTGAGTATATATTATTTTGTTACTTCTTCACGTCTAAACGGCTGGAGCGCTTTAAAATAAAATTTAGTATAGAGTTAGCTGCCACCCTTGATTAACACATAGGCTAGGTTTCAATGCGGGAAAATATCCCTAAGAAACCGCGGGTGACACCGTGGGGCACAGTTTCTATATTATATATTCTGCTATAACTAGGTGTGTGTGTTCTAAAGACGAACCGGTTTCAAGGACCGTTTAGTGTTCCGCGACGATAGAACCGTTTTACGTTTCGGATCAAAACAGTCTTCGTCGAACAACTAGTCCTCGGATTGTCTGCACGCCAATATATTCTTTATGAAGAAGTAAATACAGTCTATAATAGAACGCAATGATATGAGGCCGTTTCGTTATATGATAATTTAGCTTTGATTTTACAATAATATAATCTTTATTATTGAACTCTTAAAGTCGATTATCGTATAACACTACATTTATTTCGATGTTTCGTCGTCTCGTTCGCAGCAACGAAACGAACGTTAACAAGATTTCATTTAGTTTAGTTCAGTTTCGTTCGACCGTCGCGTGTCGTTTCGTTCCGTCACCCAGCCGCAACCAAAACCAGTTGCGAACGAGAACCGTTTCGAGGACTAGTTTTCGTTTAAGTGAAAACGGTTTGAGAACGACCCACCGCTAGCTATAATAATTGTGTTATAGCTAGCGGTGGTTAACGTTCACGAACAATTAATCTCATATGTAGGTCATATTCTAAAACGTAACACTGGAGGGAAGTATCAAAACCCTGGCGTTCTACTCCATTGCCCAAGCGTGACATAATTATGGTTTGCCTTTACATATATTATCGGCAACATATAATAATATAACTTGACGACTCTGTAAGTAATAAAACAGGGGGAAAAAACAGCCCTTGCTGAGTTTCTTGCGCGGCTCTTCTCAGTACAAGGTCTCCCGCCGTAGATTTACGAACCGATGACGTAGCTTCTAGACATTCATGAGTGCTTGTAACAGCCTAAACTGAATAAATGATTTTGATTATGATTATAACTCTATTGTTATAAAAAAATATTTACATATATTAATGCCATTAACTAAATATGTCAAGAGCAAGTTCTTTTACTTCAGTACAAATTGAAAATATTATCTAGTTCATTTAAACATAATAACATATATATTTTTTTTTATTCATAAGAAAACGTAATAATCCTTAATATTATTCAGGAATGCATCTTCAAAATAATGATTTTTTATGTACTTTATTGAGCGTTCGGATATTTCACTGGAAGATTTTTAAAACTTTATTGTCCATGCTTCAATTTACTAGCTAATTAAATTAAGAAAGATATTTAATACTTTTTTTTATAATTTTGAGTTTATTTATTTGACCCTAACTACCGTAAACTACCACCGGTTCCAAAATTGGGAGACCTTTCTGAGAAAAACCGGCGAAACAAACTCAGAGAGGCTTTCTATCTCCCTCCTATGTTAAATCATGCAAACAAAAAGAACTAACAGTATCGTGTTGGTCTTGCAGTGTGTGCTCGGGGTTATGATTTTATCTGTTGTATAAATAAATAAATATAATAAAAATAAATATTTCCAACACTCACACCAATTAGCCTAGCCCCAAAGTAAGCATTGTAAGGCTTGTGTTATGGGATGCTAGGGTAACGGACAGAATACATATACTATATATATATAAGTATATTTATATAGAAATACATATTAAACATTCATGACTGGAGTACAAATACTCGTATTCATCACACAAACATTTGCCCCAACCGGGATTCGAACCCGGGACCTCTCGAGTCGGCGACACCATGAAACCCGGCGTACAGACCACTCGGACACGGAGGTCGTTAAATAGGAGGTCGTATAATGGGTTCCCAAGCCGACGGTATGTGTATTTATTATATAAAGCTTTTAGAATTTATGCAAATTACTATCCTACATCAATTCCGATATATTATTATATTTAACAACATATATATATATATATATATATATATATATATATATATACATTGAGAAGCTCGATGGCGAGGGTGGTTAGCGCGTTCGGCTGCGATCGTTGAAGGTAAGCAACTTTCGCAGTGGTCGGTCATTGGATGGGTGACCAAAAATCTTCTATCTCGAGTTCCTCCGTGCTTCTTAAGGCACGTTAAGCCGTTGGTCCCGGCTGCATCTGCAGTCGTTAGCATACGCGAATCCGCACTGGGCCCGCATGGTGGGTCATGGCCCAATCTCCCTATTCCATCCATAGGGAAGGCCTGTCCCCCAGCAGTGGGGATATTAATAGGCTAATGATGATTATATTTAACAACACATATATACATATATCATCTAGGAGTCTTATCAAACTAGGTTTAGTGTCGTGGGCATAAATGTTTTGAGAAAACCGACGATAGCCCAAAAATAACGTAAGAGTCACGGCTACGTGTACGTTCACTGTGTAGGTAATTCAGTCAGTCGAAGATGATTTTACTTATGCAAAAACCTGAAAGCATTTTGTAAGGCTCATTAATATTAATTTACGCTTTAAATGGCGTAGCGACGAAATACATTTGCGTGTGTCACTTCAATTTGACTCTGCTTAAATATATTTATGAGACAAAGGAGATTTTGATCCTGTTGAAAAATTTACTCGATTAATTCAAGGTTTATTTGCATACAGTATAAAACAGGTATGTGCTTCGGTATATTACGCAGTGAATCTGTGTAAAATGTATATCGTATATATGTTATGTATATGTATGTATGTATACGTTATTAAATGTATTTTTGATATTGAATTAAGATACATAGGTTCGATGTAAAGTTGTATGTACAGATGTGACTATTTATTCCCAGTCATATAACACCCCAACCTACAGTCTCTGTACAACTTTTTATACTCACGGTTGTCTGGAAGAAATCGCTCTTAGCGATAAGAACGCCAATTATAACGCTTTTGTTAAGTTTATTAATAAAATGATTATCTATCTTATGACAACTGCCGTAGAAGCTGCCGTACATCATCAACTCTCTTCTTTCATTTTTCGTCATAGGATGCTTAGTCCTTTTCAATCCGGGTTTCGACCCGGCCATAGCACAACCACTGCTCTCCTTGTCCTCGATGACGTTCGTTGCGGCATGGAGAAATCGCAGTTGACAGTAATGGTCTTGATTGATTTTTCCAACGCCTTCAACATGGTCAACTACGACATTCTCCTTGCAATCCTCACTCACATGGGGATCTCTTCTTCGGTGAGGACCTGGTTCTCTTCCTATCTCCGTGGTCGCCAGCAGGCGGTTCGTATTGATCAAAGTATATCTAGCTTTTGCGATATTACTGCTGGTGTTCCACAAGGCGGTATTCTCTCTCCTCTTCTTTTTTCACTTTTTATTAATTTTCTTGCTTCCTTGATTCAATCCTCTTACCATTTGTATGCTGACGATCTCCAACTCAACGTTCAAGCCGATAGGCATAATTTAGACTCTGCTATCACTCGCTTAAATCATGATCTACAAAGAATCTCTGACTGGTCCAACTCCTATGGTATCTTTGTAAATCCATCGAAATGCCAGGCCATCATTTTGGGTAGTTCCCGTCAATTGGCTTTGATTGATTCAAGTAACTTGAGCTCGATATTGTACAACGGTAATGTTATCCAATATCTTCCCAGTGTTAAGAACCTGGGTTTACTTATCGATGCTTCTCTCAGCTGGGAAGAACATGTTAATGTGGTTAGTCGCAAGGTAATTAACACACTTCGAGCACTATATCGCCTAAAACACTTTCTCCCTTCCAGTACCAAAGTCGCTCTCCTTCAGGCTCTTATTATTCCCATCCTCGACTACGCTGACATCTGCTATTCTGACATCAATCAAATCCTTCTTATCAAATTGGATCGTTTGCTCAACAACGGTATTCGCTTCGTCTTTGGGTTACGTAAATACGACCACATCTCTTCTTTTAGAAAACAACTAAACTGGTTGCCTATTAGTGACCGAAGAAACCTTAGATTACTTTGCATGCTTTTCAACCTTTTATACGATCCACGTGCTCCAGAGTACCTGAAATCTAGATTTCAATTTCTGGGCACTTCCAACCATCGTGTTCTTCGCTCGTGCAGAAATCTTACTCTACAAATCCCCACTCATCACTCTGGCTTTGGATCCAAATCTTTCACTGTTACTGCCATACGCCTGTGGAATGCTCTACCACTCAACATTCGTAGCTCTAACAATAAGATGGAGTTCAAAAAACTAGTGCGTGAACACTTCCTGACCTGACTACGCAATATCTTCTTTCTTGTTATTATTTATAGTTTGTATCTATTTATATATTATATTTATTGTATTTTATGTATGTATATATTTATTTATGTATTTTATTTGTGTAGTTTATGTAGGTGTATCAAATTTAGTATAAAAGTATTAATATATTTTAATCCCTGTTATTTTCTAAATGTTTTATTATAAAGCTTTTTGCCCTATCGCCATACCATTTGTCTCTAACACTCGTTCAGGTTGACTGGTAGAGAATGCCTATGGCATTAAGTCCACCGTTTGCATATGTATGGCAATGAAGTTTAAATAAATAAATAAATAAAAAAAGACAACGTAACTCCATTAATATTATGAATGTGAAAGTTTGTAAGTTAGAGAAATCACGCAAAAAATACAGAACGGATTTGGATGAAATTTGTTACATATATAGTTTATGACCTGCAATGTGACGAAGGATACTTTTTATCCCGGAAAAATGTTAGGTTTCTGTGGAATTATCAAAAAACTAAAGTTATCGCGGATGAAGTCGCAGTCGGCCGCCAGAATGCAACATAAATCGAAAACAAGAAACCATTGAATTTTTGAAATGAGACCTTCTTTAGCGGCGTTGTACACTTTTTTTTGTATGGGTAAAAAATGTTAAGCTCGCGTCAGGTTAATCATGACACACAATAAAATTGGAAAGGTTGTCGACTTTCAATATATTGGACGAAACATAGTAATATTTTATTTTACCGTATTATAATAATAAATCTCTATCTAGGACGTCCACGTGGCAGCTTTATTGCGAAGAAAATGCCTTTTTTTACAATAGATGTCGCTAGGTGCGCTTAAATGTGATTCATGTAAGTTGATTTCTTTACAATAGATGTCGCTAAGTGCGCTTAAACGTGATTCATGAAAGTTGATTTTTCTGAGAGATAAACTTTTTTAATGTAATATAAATTGTCATGTTTGTGTACGATAGCGCTTAAAATAACGTTAATATTCAAGTTTTCACTTCTGCCGGCACTCTCGGAGTGCAACCCGTTGTTTTTTTATTCATATTGAATTAAATTGGAGTATCTATGTACGGCAGATAGTCACTATTATAAAGTGTCCCCCTCAAGAGGAAACAATAAGCATGAATAGTTTGGCCAGTGTACTATCTTCTTTTACCACATTAACTAAAGTTTCAGCGAAGTGTGCGACAAGTTTATTCATTTAATTAAATACAAATTACAGACCTCCTCTTGGGAGGGAACACGTGAAGTCTGTAACTTTTAAAGGATCCCAAGTTGTAAGAACAACTTGGGATCCTATAAAAGTGGCGTTAAGAAGCAACATGCAGGCCGGCAAGGTGTGGATTGCTGGTGTGGCAGGTAGAACTGCTGTACCAGCTATCTACGCGTATGGACTTAAGCGCCACTTAACATCAGGTAGGGTGGATTCTTTTGAGTCCGACCTATCTATAAAAACAAAAAAAAAATACTATTCCAGTGCAAATATTGCTTTGGGTGTCCGATTTCGAGTAATCTCTTTCATGCACCCTAATACGGGTTAAATACCAAATGGAATTGCGGCATTTATCTGGGGGCCATTCGCCTAAAGGAAATGCTTTGGAAAAAGCTAACGCTTTCGATTTTATTTTGTTATTTTTAGCCGCCTGAGGTTTTCAATTGACTCGCGCTCTTTTTTTTTCTTTTGCATTGGTAATAACAATATTAATCCGTTAGGCGAATGGCCCCCTGGTCATTGCGGTCACTGGCAACAGTCCTGACCGTTTAGAGCGCGAGGTGCTTTACTATCTCTTAAATGGTTTGGTTAACGATTTTTATCTCATTAATAGATTTTTGTGATGCATCTAAGTGAATCCTGTTTTATAGATACACCGATTTTTTTTAATTATTTTTAATTTGTGATAACTAACAGAATCTATCGTAAAATTTTTATTCGAGTATTTTCACTACATCGAGAGCCTTTTCCTCAAATCAAAATGATCTTTAACAGTTCCTAAACTAAACGCCATCTCAATTACCATCCGTCGGCGAACATTTTCGACGCAATCTTTCGAGCAATAAGCTATGCGCCCGTACGAACTTCGCGTTTAATGGGAAAAGTTAAAAAATTTACGAGTACTGAAGTGTGTTAATGGTCATGACGTTTTAATTTCCCGGCCTAAAGGGAGACTGGGCAAAATTTGTATGGGAGTTCGTCCAAGGACCAATACCAACACCGTTGTGGGATTTAGGTAAGAGTACCTTAACCCACTCAGAAATTTGAACTGGAAATTTGAACCGCGTGGTAAGTCATGGCCCAATATCCCTATTCCATACATAGGGAAGGTCTGTGCCCCAACCGTTGGGACATTAATAGGGTGGTGATGATAGTGATGACCTTAACCTACACTTAAATACAAAGAAGCATCAAAATCTGACCTGGCAGTTTTGAAAAATATTATAGTATAAATTACATTAAGTTTTAGTATTTTTTAGGCCTATGATTTTATGTCAGCTATTTCTGACTGTAAGTATTTCACTTCAGATCATCGATCTCAATACGCGTGAAACTTCAAAAAGTTTTGTATGGCAATTTGAATAGTGCCAGGACACATATCGAGAATTAAAAATCTTCCATACTTCTTGGCATTCAATGCTTCGAGATCGAATTTAACTATTCGAATTCGGTACGTGTCTGGTATTTATGAATACTTCGTGACAAACTAAAACTTTCTATTTAAGTTTTTCTTTTCATTACTTTTTGTCTTTCTCAGTATCCTTTCTGAGGCATTATGTGACTTGACTATGTGTGAGCAAATACGGTTACAAATGGCCTAACTGTACAAATCATGTAGTAATATTTATGTATTGTAAATTGTTATTTTTCTCAAAACTGCCAGGTCAGATTTTGATCCCGTGTGCAGTTGGGCTGGACTGCCATCAAGCGCATCTCCAGGGTGGAGAAAAAGGGTTAGCGGATAAGGGGTTCCGGCTTCGACCAGCGTGGACCAACACCAGTCAAATCTCGTAACCCTGTACGTAGTGCGGGGCCGAGGGCCGTCAACTTCTTCGGAGGGTAGGGTGCCGCAAGGAAGAAAATCTCTCTAAAAAATCATCCAAAAGGGGCTACACCAAATGGCCTCCAAGGTGGGGAGCAGTTCGCGGCCTTGAAGGAGCTCGTAACCCCGTACGCAGTGCGGGGGAGAGGGCCGCTGACTTTTTCGGAAGGTGGGGGCTGCGAGGAAGAAAACCTCTTTAAAAATTCACCCTGGTATGCCTCGGCTGGCGTCCTGGGATCCCGGATAGCAGCAGTCGAGGCTTCGTTGGAGAGGCGGAGATGCCTGTGTGAGAGTGGTTGTGGCGTGAACTCCACGTCACCTCCGGCCGACCCGTTACCCTGCACGTGGTGCGGGACCGGGGGCAGCCACTTTTCGTGGTGGGGGCCGAGAGGACGTCAACTTCATCAGAAACAACTTTGCTGTAGGCCAGGTAGGTATTCTCGCCCGGAAGAGGGAAACGTAATATGAAAATGTCTCATAGTGTGGATTATTTGTCATGATCCTCCGTTGACACCGGGCGCTCTGAGGTAGCTGGGCTTCAGAGTCCGAAGTGGACGTCTACCGGCTTATGCGCTCCGGCTCGCCACCGGCGCTGCGGGATATCCGGGTCCTGTAGTGTTAAATATGTAACCGAGGCGTACGCAGGAGAAGTAAGAGAAGGGCGCGGCATAGGGATTTGATTTGAGTTTGAGATGCAGTTTGACTTTGATATAGGTATTTTATTAATTGTTAGTTTTTTAATTTCTAATACAGAAAATAAAGACTCCTGCTCAAATATATTGTGGTAACGACAGGCAACTACGGAACCCTACACTGCGCGTGGCAGGCAGTAGGATAAATTAAGACGATTAAAATAAATAAATAAAATAAAATAAATATTTCAGACACTCACACCAATTAGCCTAGCCCCAAAGTAAGCACTATAAGTCTTGTGTTATGGGATGCTAGGGTAACGGACAGAATACATATATGTACATATATAAGTTGTTGCGGCCCTCTAAATATTGTCAGACCTTTTTACTACTATGCTATGTATATTTTCTTAATTCATTCTTTTTAGCTGCCATATATATAATATGTCATCTGCTGTCGAATTGTCATGTACGTTTTAATTACCTATAGTAAATTGATACTATAAAAATATCGGGTTTTATTCAATTATTAAAGCCACGTTATGTAAGCCAATACATAAATTGGTGGCCCATGAGGGGAACGAACCCGCGAAGTAAAAGCGAACGCGTAAAATAAGAAGAAAGGTCAAGATACATTGGTCGCAAAGATGGCGCCTATGCAGTCTTGAAGATCTTTTCCAAAGGGTGAATGGAAGTGCAGTAACCTTATCAGGGATTCGTGTCTGGGCTACGGGCAGTGGACGTCTAAAGTATCACACCGTGCAGCGCAATCTAAACTACAAGATAAGTGCCCCTCCATCACACATCCCTTCACAAAGTAACATCAAATTCTGTTAAATAGTCAAAATAGTAAACTATTTTCTATTTAAATAGTTAAACAATCTCCTAAACTTGCATTAATACGTTGATCAAAGTGCATAATTACGATAAAAATTCGTAAACTTACAAATAAACTTCTTAATTTTAAAGGTGGCCCATGCTTAAATACATGCATTTTACATTTTAACTTATTCTTACAAATAATTTTATTTTAATATCATAACTAACAGCTAGGAATTGTACTTAAAACTTACAATAGAATAAAATAGGTAATTGAACACTTGTTTAACATAACATTTTGCTAGTTCCTCATACTAAGATTACAGCCGTGCTTGCGTACACTAAGTTAACAGTTTAATTCCCGCATAATTTATTGACTATTCCAGGATATGCTTGTAGCGCGGGCCTGTTACGTATCCAGCTGATATGGATAACAGCTGAGCGAGGCTGGTATCGCGGCTGCTGTACCGACATCGTTGTGAGGAGCGTGAGCGTACCTATTTATATTTTTCATTGTTTGTTTACTGAAACGTTCATTAAGAGTGATTTAATATGACCACGAATCTTAATGAAGGGGCGGCTGCTGACGCTCTTAGTTCTGCAAAGGAGCTTAAATCTTTGCTTACAATGCGTAGCTCAATTAAAGGGCAGATAACTAAATTTAATAATTACATAAATAGCATCGTTGATTGCGCAGAACTAACACGTGTTCAACTAGTGGAGTTAAATCTTAAACTTAGTAAATTCGAAAGCTTATCATTAAGATTCGACGATTTACAAAATCAGATTGAGGTGTTGCGTCCGGATAATTTATCTAATGAGATTGATGAGCGTGAGAGCATTGAAAACAAAATTATTAAAAACATTGCAACGGTAAAGGGTCTTTTAGAAAAGTATAATAATACAAATGAGTTGGAACAGCGGCGTCTGTCTGTCGCAGCGGAGAGTTCATGCTGTCACGGTCATCATGAGCAAGGTTTTAAATTGCCGTTAATAGAAATTGCGAAATTTGATGGAGCGTATTTTCGATGGCTTGAATTTCGGGATACTTTCGAGAGCTTGATTCACAATAACAGCCGTATCAAACCGGTTCATAAGTTCCAATATCTCGTATCTTACTTGGAGGGCGATGCGGCTCGAATAATTTCGAATTTGGAAGTGTCTTCGGCCAATTACGAGGACGCTTGGCGGATGATCCGGGAGCGCTATGACAACAAAAGGATGCTCCTCAATCATCATCTAAGCTCCTTGCTAAATATTAACCTGCATGCTCGCGAGTCCGAAAAATCGTTACGGTATTTGGTTGATCACGTCACAAAAAATTTACGTGCTTTGGCCAGCTTAGGCCAGCCGACTGATCAATGGGACTTGCTGCTAATATTTATGTTGTGCCCTAAATTAGATAGTCGCACATTGGTGAAGTGGGAGGAGTACCGTAATACACTCGATGACGTTCCAACGTTTGAACAATTTAAAAAATTTCTGATTGATCGTGCGGATGTCCTCGAGGCATTGAATCGGAATAAATATGATAGTGAGATTTCTAAACTCGTACCTTCATCACCTCGTTCTAACCCAGGACAGCGAGCTTCAACTTCGACACCTCAACGTTTTAATAATAAACGAGAACAATCTTCGTTTATAAAATCGTTTCCTAGTACGACTCATCAAACGAAGTTGGTCTCATTTAGAGGTCAAAATAAATCGCCTGTGTGCGTCTGCATAATTTGCAACGAAAATCATAAAGTTCATGAATGTCCAAAATTCATTGCAAAATCGATTCAGGAAAGACTAGCCGAAGTGGCTATGTACAAGTTATGTGGAAATTGTCTAAAACAAGGCCACCGCGCGAACGATTGTCGTGGTGGTCCTTGTCGCGAGTGTAATAAAAGGCACAATAGCCTGCTCCACGAGCCTGCGCCATGCGATGTAAACAACGCGGCAGTGCTAAGTCAATCAGCCGTGGTTAACTTTAGTCATTCAAACAGCTCAGTGCTTCTGTCCACCGCGCTCCTAAAAGTGTCCAACCCTGTAAGCAAAGAAGCTCACACGGTTAGAGCATTGCTGGACAGCGGGAGTGAAGCTACTTTCATTACGAAGGCATTGCAACAAAAGTTGTGTCTTAAAGTGCAGCCTATTAATTTCTTAAAGGTGATAGGCATTGGAAACAGTCGTGCAAAAAACGTTGCGGAACGCTGTAATGTCCAAATAAATTCACTGAACAGTGAATTCAAAGTTATTTTGTCATGCTTAACGTTAGATGAGCTAACAAGCGACATACCTAAAACGACAATAAACGTCGAAGGCTTGAAATTGCCTAAAAACATTAAAATCGCCGATCCAAACTTCAACCAATCGGCTCCCATCGATATGTTGATCGGAGCAGATCTGTTTTGGGACATCATCGGAAGTGAACAACAGTCCCTTGGTCCAAACAATCCAAGATTGCGTAATTCGGTGCTCGGTTGGTTGGTATCTGGTCCTATAAATGATACTAATCACTATCAAAATAAATCAATTAAGTGTAATCACACACAAATCACAAAGTCGCAAGAAAATGAAGTGCACAAATTGTTGCCTAAGCTCTGGGACCTAGACGTTCCTGATAAATCAAATGTCATCAGTCAAAAGGAAAAGGCTTGTGAGAATCATTTTTAGCTTACACTATTCTACTCGAAACGGGTAGGTATTGTGTTAAGCTCCCGCTAAATGACACTCCGAACAAACTTGGAGATTCTTATTACGCAACCAAAAAACGGTTGTTAAGTTTGGAGAAAAAATTTAAACGTAATCCGGCTCTTAAAACTGAATACGTAAATTTCGTGAATGAATAATATATTCGGTTAGGCTATATGTCCGAAGTTGCGTAACATAGTAAAAACAGTTGGTAAAGAATTAAAGTCGCGTTGTTTTAATTTGCGTAAATACAAAAGTAATATGCCCACTTTATTTGAAAACTCTGAAATAAATACGCAAGAAAATTTGACGTTAAGTGAGTCGTCGAGCACGCTCGGACTGGGGTGGAGTCCGTCTGACGATTTACTGACATTTCCGGTAAAATACATTCCCAATGAAAATGACAAAATAACAAAACGATTTATTATGTCTAATGCATTTAAAATTTTTGATCCTTTAGGGCTCCTATGTCCGTGTACAATACAGCCTAAAATGTTGCTGCAAAAGCTATGGCTACAAAAAATAGACTGGGATCAAGCCGTTACGCAGGAAAACAAACAAGATTGGTTTAATTTTGCTAAAAATTTAAGTTTTATTGAAGACTTAAGACTTAATAGGCGTGTGCTTTGCGACACGCCTAAGTATGTTGAAATGCATACCTTCAGCGATGCCTCGCGGAGCGCCCTTGGAGCTTGTGTGTACATAAAATCTGTTAATGAGAACGATGAAGTTACAATTAAGTTGCTATGCGCCAAGTCCAAGGTCGCGCCGCTTAAGCCCACCACTGTGCCTCGACTCGAGCTCGGTGCCGCTTTGCTGTCCGCCAGGCTGTGCAAGGCAGTTTTAGAGTCACTTAGGTACCAGCCGGACCGCATAGTGCATTGGAGCGATTCGAGTATAGTACTGGCTTGGGTGGCTAATATCAATAATAAAAAGTTAAAATCGTATGTAGCAAATCGGATTAGCGAAATACTAGAGTTAACAAAGTCAGCTGATTGGAGATACGTTCCCACGCCCGAGAATCCCGCAGATTTGATATCACGCGGCGTCGACGCTAGCCGCTTGGTGTCTCTGGAGCTGTGGTGGTCTGGTCCTCGTTTCTTGTTGGAGCACGAGTCTCGCTGGCCGTTGTTGAAAAGTGTGCTCCCCGATGAGTTACCTGAAACAATAAAAACTTATACTGTAGTTATAAGGCAATCAATTATAACGTTTGAAAATTATTCTAATCTTACAAAACTAGAAAGAATATTCGCATTCGTTAAGCGATTCATATTTAACATAAAAAACAACACTAATAAAAGAAAAGGCATACTTACCTGCGATGAGTTGGCCGAGTCGTTCAATGCGCTTTGTTTACTCGCGCAAGGAGAATCGTCTCCTGATGAGTACTGCACATTATTGAAAGGCAAGAAATTAAGTCCAAAGTGCAAATTAATGGCGCTTTCCCCATTTTTAGATAATAATAAGGTAATTAGGGTTGGTGGTCGCCTTAAGGCATCTAACTATCCTTTCGAGAAAAAACACCCCATTTTGTTACATGCGAAGCATCATCTGACTAGGCTTATTTTTGAGCGCCAGCACGTGCGCATAATGCACGCTGGCCCCCAACTATTGTTAGCATCGGTTAGAGAAACAGTGTGGCCAATTAATGGCAGATTATTAGCGAGGCGCACTGTCAATCGATGTGTTTGTTGTCGACGTCATCGAGGTACGACGCTTTGCCCAAAAATGGGCAATTTACCTACACAGAGAATAGAGGCAGGATTCGCTTTCATGTCCACTGGCCTTGATTTCGCTGGTCCATTTCATGTTTTGAGTAAAAAAAGGTCGAGGTGGTAAACTAATCAAGCTCGTGCTTATATGTATGCTTAAGATATAAATGCGTACATTTAGAATGTGTTAGTGACTTTACTAAAGACGCTTTCATAATGTCGTTACGACGTTTCGTATCCCGCAGAGGCAAGCCGGAGGAAATCTGCGACAAATTTCGTTGCAGCCGCTAAAGAATTAGGTGATTTATTAAAACAAAATAATGAACCCATATCTGATTTTGTGAATCGTAACGGAATTCGGTTCTTCTTTAGCCCTGCGTACGCTCCTCACTTCGGTGGTATTTTTGAAGCCGATATTAAGTCTGCGAAATACCACTTAAGACGTGTTATAGGCAACAGTAATCTAACTTTTGAGGAGTTGACAACGTTATTTACGCAAGTTGAGGCGATTTTAAACAGTCGTCCTTTATACCCTCTATCACCTTCACCAAACGAGTTCCTCTCCCTTTCCCCGGGGCACTTTCTTATCGGAAGAGCATTGACGTCATTGCCAACCCCTGCACTGGAGAATCACAGGGAGAGTACATTGCAAAGATATGCCCGAGTTGAGAAAATTCGCCAACACTTCTGGCAGCGTTGGCAGAAAGAATACATAGCTGAGTTGCAGCGACGAACGAAATGGAGAAGCAACACCGCTCAATTAAATGTCGGCGACTTAGTTCTACTGCAGGAAGACCACGTTCCACCGTAGCTGCCATATATATATAATATGTCATCTGCTGTCGAATTGTCATGTACGTTTTAATTACCTATAGTAAATTGATACTATAAAAATATCGGGTTTTATTCAATTATTAAAGCCACGTTATGTAAGCCAATACATAAGTATATTTATATAAATACATATTAAACATCCATGACTGGAGTACAAATGCTCGTATTCATCACACAAACATCTGCCCCCACCGGGATTCGAACCCGGGACCTCTCGAGTCGGTGACAGCCATGAAACCCGGCGTACAAACCACTCGGCCACGGAGGTCGCCAAAAATAGATGCACGAGTCTCAAAAAATTTGGAATACCTAAGTAATTTGAGATGTGTCTCAAGTAACCCTCAATCAGAATTTCTATTTTGTAAGATAATAACATTTTTTTTTATTTAAAAAAAGATAATTGCTTTATTTTGTGTTTCATTTATTTGATAATTTGATTTTACGTAATATTTAAAAAAAATACTTTATAAGATGAAAATTTGTTTTATTTTATAACTTTCGTGTTATATGGCATATTTACAAAAAAATTGAGAGAAAATACAATATTTCGTTAATTTAAGGCTCGTATTATAGAAAAATTCTTAGAGATTGATCTAGTCTTGAGGACACTTAGAAAGAGATGTCGCTATATATAGCACATAGCGACGCCGTTATTAAACTAAAAGATTTTGTCCTACGCCTTTTACAATACGTTATACTTACATAATTTCACTCAAGCTTTATATTTAACATCCCAAATGACTAAGATCCATTCATAATAATCCCAAAATACTTCAATTTCTTGGAATTTTCTTAGAGTTGACGTTTTTTGGGCTACCTATAAAACTTTTTTGTCAGTTTATCGGCATTTTTTCATTGTCCTTTCTATTTATCGCAGGTAGACCTTATATTTTCCCGAAGCTACAAACTTATTTCAAAACTCTAATTGTTCAACTAAATCTATTATCTACAGTCAGTCGATTCAATTTGTGTACAATTTAACTTTAACTTTTTACAAAATTGAATAATTGTTTTTTCTTAATACTTCTGCACGCAAAATCTTCAACTAAATACTCATCGTATAATTTTACAAAAGATTATTAAGATGTCTCTTAGTTCACGAAATGACACAGTAAACCAATTATTTAGCCAGACAAAAAAAAAATTAAACATCGTTTATTTATTAAATGAAACACAAAATCAGATTATAAAATATGTAGACATTTTATATATTACTATATTAATATGTCCCTTAGTTCACGAAAAGGCTCCGAAAACAAATTGTTTAGTCAGAAAAGAAATTGAAACATCGTTTATTTATTAAATGAAACACAAAATCAGATTATAAACCATGTAAATACTTTTACCTGTACCATTTAATCCTACACGATATTTCAGTTTTCTGGGTCCCGGTCCCTGGTTTCGCGGTCACTAGACATAATGGGTGTTACGACATTGGTCAAATCGTCAAATCGATAAATTGGTAATTCGTCAAATCCTCCTTTCGTCAAATTATGTAATATGCCAAATACGCCATTGGTCAAATAATTAAAGCACAGTAAACAGGAACAGGAAACTTAACCTAAAAGCATGTGGTTCTCGGGCCCACCAGTTCTGGTCAATCATTTCGCCGGGAAGCCGGTACATTAAAATTACACCGAAAATAAGGAATAAAATCACATTCATTGTTTTTCATAACGACATAACCGAGTTCTACATGCTCACACGAAGCCCATTTATAATGGATTAGTGTCGCCGCACACGGGCCCCCGATCACAACCACGAAACGTCGCCACCGGCATATTTCTTGTAGTTTTTATACATTTTATATGGACTCGCCACACACGGTACGCCGGTGGCCGCCATACGCTACAAATCGTCGTTGCTCGCTTCTTGTGGCCCGCACCGACCACTTAATGCGCCGATACAAAACGCCGCCACACGTCACTCGCGCGATTCCCCACCCCTCTCTCCCTTACCTTAGTCGGCCGCTGTCGCGCGCTTCAGCCACTTTTGTAGCCGCTTCTAGCTTCTCGTGGCGGCGTTTGTGGCTGTGGCGTGTGGCCCGTGTGCGGCACGGTACTTTTACAAATAATGATGTAAAATTTAATGAAATTATCACAGTTGATGGGAAGAAACATATGACATAATATGCTTCGGACCATTCGGACTCTATGCTTGTATTTGGCCAGCATTTTCTGCCTAGATTAACTTCTTACAGCAACTCTACATGGACTTGACCAATTTCATATTTGGCGAATTACATAATTTGACGAACAGAGCATATGACGTATTACTAATTTGTCTAATATCCAATTCGACGATTTGACCAATATAAAATTTGAACAATGTCAATATTCTGCCAGATACTTGTAATGTGAATCGACAGTCCGGCCGAAAACGAACTAAGCAAGTCAAATAATAATTTATTTATTTATTTAATTTAAATAATAATTAAATAACGAATTAAAAAAACCAGTCACTTTGGAATATTGTAAGGGATATAAGGTATGGCAATACAGCTCATTTTCAAATAAAATTAATGATTGTCTTAAAAAATTGTACATAACTAAAAATATCACTAAATCTGGGGAAAAATTATATCGTCAGACAGTGTTCACGCACTTTCATTGAAATCCATTATATCATGATAGTCCAGTCATTTTAGGTTTTATCTGTGGAGTTATTTCTGAATTTTTCTACACATCTTCATTACAACGCCGTAATGAATTTCATTGGATGGGTGACCAAAAACATTCTACTTCGAGCTCCTCCGTGCTTTAGAAGGCACGCTAACCCGCTGATCCCGGCTACATCTGCAGTCATTACCCACCAATCCACACGCCGACAAAGCTACCTGAGCAAGCGCTCATCTTTTTTTTAGTGTGTATGCTGTTAGTCTCAGAAGACCTTTACAGCGCCACCGAGTTTGGGGACGGTGAGATCCTAAGGGGACCTGAAGCCGAGAATTGGTGAGACGCAAGCGGTCGTGCTCGTTGTCGTTCGTATGTCCGCTCCGCACTTAGATTAAAACAAAAAGGGTAGATAGGGCACTAGCCCCACAAAAGTGATCCGCATGAATTGTGGTCCACGACCCTAATCGCTTTAGTCACAACTTGACATGCAAACGACATACATGTGAACGCCAAAAAGAAATATTGCTAATATTTTGTGTTTATATGATAAAACAATGCCTAAGTGTGTTTTTAAAAAGTGCTCAAATTATTTTAAACTTTCATGGTCACTAACATTATAGCTATTAACGGGATTGTTACCATGTACCTTGTTTTTTATGAGTCTCCGATATTTCGGCACTGTTGCAAGCGCCATGATCACGGAGTAACTGAAGTAATTGCGGGTAGATGTTATTGGCAGACATATCGGTCTACCCTCTGACGTCGTCTTTTACTGCGCTCGATACCCCTACCATTGGTCACGTTCTCACTATTCACTCGCACCTGTTCCCGACACACAATACTCACAGTATCCGATCGCGGAACGACACTTTTTTGATTTTTACGGTTTTTGCACATACGAACCACTGGATTCCAGACACTTGACAATTTAAACCCATCCTCACGATTGAAATTTTTGTGTTTGGTTATTTCAATCGCTTCCCTGACCAATCTTGGTATGTAGTGGCGTTCTGTCGAGATGATTTGTGGATTATGGAGCTCAATCCAGTGATTCGGACCCGAATCGATTAAATGTTCCGCGATAGCCGATTTCTGCGTATCATTGTTTCCGACTGCTTTTATGTGTTCTTTCATTCGGCACGCTATTGTCCGCTTCGTTTGGCCAATATATGAACTACCACAGCTGCAGTCGATCTTATATACACCAGGTTTCTCCAAAGGGAAGTTGTCTTTGGGAGATCGTAGAAACTGTGACACTTTTTGTAAAGGAGTGAAGACAGTATTCAGTGAGTACTTATTAAGTATGTTCGAGATCTTGTCTGTCACTCCTTTGATATATGGCAAAAATACTGGTTGCCTGCTTACTATGTGTGTCTGGTGCCTTAATTTGTGTTTGGGTGTGCACTATGGAAGAGGTATGTTGATGACGTATTTTGTATATTGAGAGGAAACAAAGAAGATGTCGAGGCTCATTTGGCAAATTTAAATGGAGTCCATACCAAAATGCATTTCACATATGAGATGGAAGAAGACCGAAGTCTGGCATTTCTTGACGTAAAGATTCGGGTGCGGAATGATGGTTCGCTGAGTCATTCCATTCACCGCAAACTCACACACACAGACCGTTATCTCAACGCCTCTTCGCATCACCACCCCAGACATCTAAATTCTGTAGTGACTTCACTGACAAACCGTGCATATGACTTGTGTGACAAGGAACACCTGCACGAAGAGTTGGAGTATGTACGGCGGGTCCTACAGAATAATGGATACAAGGGACAGTTTCCACCCAAACACAAATTAAGGCACCAGACACACATAGTAAGCAGGCAACCAGTATTTTTGCCATATATCAAAGGAGTGACAGACAAGATCTCGAACATACTTAATAAGTACTCACTGAATACTGTCTTCACTCCTTTACAAAAAGTGTCACAGTTTCTACGATCTCCCAAAGACAACTTCCCTTTGGAGAAACCTGGTGTATATAAGATCGACTGCAGCTGTGGTAGTTCATATATTGGCCAAACGAAGCGGACAATAGCGTGCCGAATGAAAGAACACATAAAAGCAGTCGGAAACAATGATACGCAGAAATCGGCTATCGCGGAACATTTAATCGAATCGGGTCCGAATCACTGGATTGAGCTCCATAATCCACAAATCATCTCGACAGAACGCCACTACATACCAAGATTGGTCAGGGAAGCGATTGAAATAACCAAACACAAAAATTTCAATCGTGAGGATGGGTTTAAATTGTCAAGTGTCTGGAATCCAGTGGTTCGTATGTGCAAAAACCGTAAAAATCAAAAAAGTGTCGTTCCGCGATCGGATACTGTGAGTATTGTGTGTCGGGAACAGGTGCGAGTGAATAGTGAGAACGTGACCAATGGTAGGGGTATCGAGCGCAGTAAAAGACGACGTCAGAGGGTAGACCGATATGTCTGCCAATAACATCTACCCGCAATTACTTCAGTTACTCCGTGATCATGGCGCTTGCAACAGTGCCGAAATATCGGAGACTCATAAAAAACAAGGTACATGGTAACAATCCCGTTAATAGCTATAAAGTGCTCAAATTGCTCAAGAACTAAAAATAAAACCCACGGCATCACTTTTCATTCGTAAGTACTATAAAAACTATTTTTTCAAAAATTGCTCTCTGTTTTAAATCTTATTCGGTAGTGACGTCGAGTATTGGTCGCGTGATTGGTCGGTAGTGCAGTGACGCGGATCTCGCCATCTCGTTCGCGCTGCCGTTGAAACTTAACGTGCTGTTTCGTTCGGGTCGGTAATGCAGTGACGCGGATCTCGCCGTCTCGTTCGCGCTGCCGTTGAAACTTAATATGCTGTTTCATTCGGGTCGGTAATGCAGTGACGCGGATCTCGCCGTCCCGTTCGCGCTGCCGTGGGATCAGTTTTTGTTTGATGCAAGTATGAGCGTACCGTATCTACCCTTTTTGTTTTAATCTAAGGCCCCGCACCGTATTCCGGGGTGAGAGAGAGAACCAACTGATCCCGTTAATTATTTTCCTAATTCAGCTTCACTTACTTATATGTAATAATAAAAAAACTTACTTGAATATCAAAAAAATGTCGATACGAATTGTGGCAAAATGGTTTTTTTTTTAAGATCACACCTATGTAATTATTTGGATTATAGAGTTTATTTTGAAGGATGACTTTGTTTTATTGACTGAGATTCATGTAAATTGTTTATAAATATAAAATAACTATATCAAAATGGAGAAGAATTTCAAAAATTGATAAATATTATCGATAATAATAAATAACTTTTATAGCACAGTGTGACCTAAACCCGCACTTTACGCACGCTTTTCCGTGACCTAAGTTGCCTATTTCTGCACGGTGTGTAAATGAATTGACCAACTTCACTCATGTAGAATTAGTACATTACGATACTCGTAACTTAACTTTACTATGCCAGTCAAGGAATAAACGTTCATGGATACATTGAAATTCTATTTTGTTGTAATGATATTTTATTTTTTCCTTTTGAAAAATACTTTCAAAATGGTAATCTGAACCGCAATTCTTTCTTTTCAGAGTTTGACTTGCAGTCTGTATTGCAATTCTTTGTGATTGCAATACATGAATTTTACTTTCAAAACACTAATCGCATCCCTCAAAGAATACCAAAACATGAGCAAAGTTGCACCACAGGTCCATATATAATGCGAGTAAGTATTTTGTAAAATACGAAATAATGTTCAACCATTTTTATATACGGAAACAATAAAAATTTGCTTTACAAAGATAACTTTGCTGTTGGGGGAGCATAAAAACTGCAAGCTAACAACCTATAGTTGTAGAAATACGGTCTTATTTCTCGTGCAAGTTCAGTTGGGAATTACAATCGCCACTATGTTCTCAAGTGCAGGCTACATAGGGGCCGTTCATAATAGTTGTTATCTCGGTCCGTTCTTCTTGTTATTATTGCGACGATAATACATTGATATCGGAAAGGAGACAATTTTTAAGTTAGATACACCTTATCTGCTATCATGTTGTGTGACGTTACTTTGGTTTGTGTTGTTTATGGCTTGCGCAGGTGAGGAAATTTTGTCCGCGGACTCTTTGTTTGCCAAAATAGATCACTTACAACTCCATCGATTAAAGCCAGAAACATATTAACGTGTCGTGACGTGACGTGGCGCATCGGTTTCATACATTAATTATGGGTTAGAGAGAGATAGAGAGGTTAAAGCGTCGACACGACACGATACGTAAATATGTCTCTAACCATAGTAAATGTATGAAACCGATGTGCTTCTGGCGCGCCACGACACGACACGACACGTTAATATGTTTCTGGCTTTACACACACGAGGAATTAAAAGTGCTGCGTACAAAAAGTCTCTGGAACAACTGAGGAGGCCTACAGCCTATCCTTATAGCTTATGATTACATTTTGTTGTTTCTGACCGCCGAAGAATTTCAAATGACGGGCGCTCTTTTTGAATTGGTAATAAAAATATTAAAGGAAAAGGTACTTTGAAACCTTCGGCGGTCGGAAATACCAAATAAAATCATAATATATAGCAATAGTCAAAGCAATCCTAAAAGGCGGTAGGCCCCCGTCCGGTCGGATAGGACAAAAGTATGCGAAAATCCCCGAAAATAATTTAAACTTTTGTTCAATTTCAGGCACAGCAACGCATAGCGAAATTTAGACCGCATTGCGCGGTCGATCCAATCATACAACATCATCGGCCCACTAATGTCCACACTGCTGGGGCATATTCCATCCTTATATGACGGGTTCGAGAGCAAAGACCTCTTGGCGGGTTCAGTATGGATTGGTGGGCGCCAAGCTGCTAACAGCTGCAGATGCAGTACAGACAAACGACCTTCCCAAGCAGCAGAGGACAGAGCTGTAGATGATATTTTTTTTGTCATTCATCCAAGCCAATCAACTTATAAGTGATGTATTTATTTTTAGAGCGTAAAGGGTCGACTTGGTCTGCGTGAGAAACATGGTAAACCATACAAACTTCTACTGCCCAGGGTCGGTACCAGGGATGTAACGGAGGTAAATTTATCGGAACCGAAGTCGGAGTCGAAGTTTTTAAATTTGATTTATCGGAGTCGGAACCGGAGTCGGAGGCAGAGTCGGGGTCAGCGGCAGAGTCAGCAGTAGTCACAAGAGAGATTTTTTATTATACTCTTTATTGCATCATATAGTTAAAACATTGTCGTGTAGCGACAAAATAAAACTAGATAGAAACAAAAAAAAAGAAAAAAAAATCAAAAGAACTGTATAGGATATATATATTTACAAGATAAAGTAGTGTTTACAGTTTATAAAAAAAAATATGGGTATGGTATGTGTGTGGTGTGAGTTGTGAAGTGGGCGTGGGTCGTCGGCGATCTTCAGGGGCGGCTTGAACGGTAGGTCGTGCTACAGGTAGATGGACGGCGCTCCTTGGAGGCAGAAGCGCTCCTGTGCAGCCGTCTTAGATCTTGGCCTCCCCTGGTGGTTGCTGGCGGCGCTGCTGGTAGTTTGGCCGGCGTATATCGGCCAGAGGCGGGCGTTGAAGAAACGGCAGGAGTCGGTAGAAGGCGGGCTGAAGCAGCTGGAGGCTGGCCGAAGAAGCTGGAGACCAGGCGCAGTCCCACCGATGAGGTTGCGAGAACGTGTATAGTAGTATAGTATTGGAGTTAGGAAGTTGTTTAAAGAGCCAATAGGTGCTAAAAAGCTTTGAGGTCTTTCTTGAGTCCCGGGGCAGTCGGCCCCGGGACAAGGCCTTTTATTAATTTAGAGCTCGGTAGCGAGCTTTCAAAAGTTGAGTAGGCAACTTTTGCCGTAGAATTCAATAAATGATCAGGGAGGCTCGGCCTTTTATAGGTCCGGAACCATTTGAATTTAGACACGGTTCGAATCGAGCCAAAAAGAATCAAAGTAAGTGGTCTGTGGAGGTTGAATAGTCATAGACGTAGTTGGAGAGAGTATCCGTGTCATGGGTAGCCATGGCAACGGATAAAAAACATTAGGTTGTCATAAAATGTCAATAAAATAAATAAATTAAATATAGATAAAATCAAAGCATAATAAGTGAAAACAAGTAAATAACAGAATAAAGAGAAATGCCGGTAAGTGTCCAGCACTCTGGAATAGTGATTTTCAGTACAGAAGAAATTATTATACGTATTTACAAAGTGATGAATAGTGTGTGATATTTTTGAAATTATGTGTTTCCAGGAATAAATGATAAAATATATGATGATGCCTGATGAATATCGATGATATTATATGATAAAATGTGCGAAATGGAACCTATGATAATCGAAACCATGAGTCGAAACCATATTAAGGTACGTTACATTTTCCCCCACGACCCCAGAAAATTTTCGACTAGAGAAAATTTTGCTTAAAGAAAAGGCCAAAAGAGATCCGAGGAACACTACTTCGCAGAAACATACAACCATTCATACAAATACACATTCCTCTTCTATCATACCTCAACTTCATACAGGTAAGGGTGGAGTTCACGATCAATGACTGCCACTCTAGAAGGGTGTTCCTTAATAACGACAGGCTTATTTAGGGAGTTGTCAACCGCTCCATAAGTGGAAAAAAAAATATTGACCTAGGCTTCTTTTAGGAGTAATTAACCGCTCCGACCTAAGGCTTGTTTAACGAGTTGTCAGCCGCTCGGACCTAAGGCTTCTTTAACGAGTAGTCAGCCGCTCGGAAAGAAGTATCATTTAGTACTTAAGAATGTAGGGTTAAGGTAGAGAAGACCATTAGGGTAGTCTTAGGTAAAGGTTAAAGTAAAGGCTTTAGTTGCCTTTAAAGAGGTTAAGTAAGGTAGAGCACTGGAGAAAAGTACTCTATAGAAAAATAGAGGTAAATTTTAAAGGTTAACGTCTTTTATGGACATTGAGAGAGCTTTAGGGTAAACAAAAAAAATATTAAATTTAGAGATTATGATTTGAGTGATAAATGAATGAATGGTTATGAATGAATTAATGCGGTGAACGAGGTATGAGTTTTAGATTTTAATGTCTTTGATATGCCATTTAGCTTTAGAGCCATTGGTATCTTCTAATATATACACTAAAGGTGAGATTTTCTTAACAACTTTACATTTAAGAAATTTAGGCGCGAGCTTAGCGCTAAATTAAGAACCTGCATTACTTTGCACATAGTTCTTTCGCCAAACCATATCGCCGACATTAAATTCTTTGAATGAGCGACGTAGGTTATAGCGTGCACTGTTTTTAGCGTGAGCAAGGTATAAGGTAGTTTGAACTTTGTCGAAAATAGATGAGAGGAATCCAGCATTTTCAGAGTAAATATCGCGAGGTAGAAAGGTAACTTCTTCGATACTTCGAGCTGAGGTATAAAAAGAGCCGCAGGGAATTGTTTCACGACCAAATACCAAAAAGTTAGGCGTATAACCAGTTATGGAGTTCACACAACTGTTCAACGCCTGTTGGATTTTAGGGAGGTGATTATCCCACGTCCTATGGTCATCACCTACGAGGGCAGCTAAAGCAGTAATAATTGTTCTGTTGTACCTTTCAGTAGGGTTTACTTGAGGACAATAGAATGGAGAATGAAATATAAAAGGAATTTTATATTTTTTTAAGAAGGAAATGAATTCACGAGACTGGAATTGGGGTCCGTTGTCCATAATAATGGTCTGAGGGACACCATGTGTCAGAAAAACCGAGTTCTCAAGAGAAGAGATTATATTAGGCGTGGTAGCACGCTTAAGGGGAAAGATTAAAGTATATTTAGTAAAAAAGCAGTTAATAACTAAGATGTATTGATTACGATTTCTAGTCATGGGTAATGGACCCATAAGATCAAGCGATATAGTCTGGAAGGGCCTAGAGCAAATTTTTGGTTTGCCCATTGGTCCGTAGGGTGAATGGTTTGGATGTTTATACGCCAGGCATGTGTCGCAGTTAGAGATAAATCTGGCAATGTCCTTAAACATACCAGACCAGTAATATCGTAATGAAAGTTTTTTGTAAGTTTTAAAGATACCTAGGTGAGGTTCAAGTTCAGAGCCATGGTTAGTTTCGATGAGCCTACATCTTTCATGAGGTAAAGGAACTTCTTTCCAAATGAAATCATCATTGAGGCTATTTGGAGAATGAATACAACGATAAAGCTTGTTGTCTTTAATAGTATAATTCGGGTAGGAGTCAGGGTTATTTTGACATCCGAGCAAAATTTTGTTGTAGTGATCCAAATCACGATTAGGGGATGAAACTTCTGTGGAAATTGGAAGTACACCTTGAGGTGGCGAATCTGCAAAGTCTTTAGGTTTAGATCTAGATAATAGATCTGGAACAATATTATCTTTGCCTTTCTTATGTTTCAGGACAAAGTTAAAGCAAGATAAACGTAAAGTCCAACGAGCAAGTCTTCCTGAGGGATTAGATAAATTTAGGAACCACTTAAGGGCTGCGTGATCAGTATAAATGGTAAATTGTTTACCATTGTCGAGATAGCAACGCCAGTGTTCAAGAGCAGTTATAACGGCCAAGGTTTCCCTTTCTGTAGTTGAGTAGTTTTGTTGGTTTTTATTAAGCGATTTGCTCATGTAGGCAATAACGACTTCTTTGTCGTTTTGAAGTTGAGTAAGCATTGCTCCTATACCATAATTAGATGCATCGCAATGAACAGAAAATGGTAGGTTAAAGTCTGGGCAAGCGAGCACAGGGGTAGTGACGAGAGCTTCTTTTAGTTTCTGAAACGCAGTTTCAGCTTCAGGGTTCCAAGAAAACTTGGGAGCATTAACTCCTGAGCAAGTTAATTTGTTAAGAGGAGCAGCAATAGTACTGAAATTCGGAATAAATCTCCGGAACCAACTACAGGTGCCGATGAACCTACGAACTTCTTTTTTAGAAGATGGTGTAGGATATTCCAGAATAGAGTGGATTTTGTCGGGATCAGCTCGTAGTCCAAATTCATCTACGATAAAGCCAAGATATTTAAGTTCATTTCTAAAGAATTGAGATTTTTCGAAATTTATAGTTAAGTTCGCAAATGAAAGTTTTTCATAGACTTTTAAGAGTAGAGCGATATGCTCGTCGAATGTTTCACTTATTACGACAATGTCATCGAGATAACAGAAGACTTTGTTGTCAAAATCAGGGGTAAATAACATATCCATAAGTCTCTGTTGAGTAGCAGGGGAATTAGTTAAACCGAAGGGCATTACTTTAAATCTGTACATTCCTCTGCCTGGAACGTAGAATGCAGTCTTGTCTTTGTCTGCCGGGTTAAGAGGAGTCTCCCAAAAAGCTTTGGCAATGTCAATACTAGACAGGTATTTGGCATTCCTAAGGTTATCTAAGATCTCGCTTATAAGGGGAAGGTTATATGCGTCACGACGAGTAACAGAGTTCAGTTTCCTGCTGTCGACGCAGAAACGCCATTCACCATTTTTCTTGGGAGTAATAATCACTGGGGATAGCCAAGGGCTTTCACAGGGTTCAATTACGTCCCATTCAAGCATTTTATCCACCTCATTAACTAATGCTTTTTGTTTTTCAGGGGATAATCTATAGCATCTTTGTTTGATAGGAAGGGAATCACCAGTGTCGATTTTGTGAGTTATCAGATGAGTACGTCCCAGTACTCCTTTTTCCTCAAATGAGATACCTTTTAAGCGATTGATAATGCTATCGGCTATTTCCTTCTGGTCTTTAGTAAGATGGTCATAAGGAAGTACTTTTTTGTCATCGTTCTGAATAGATGAGCATTTGAGGGTTGAGAGACCAGCTGAAGATAGTAAAGAAGGTAGCAAATTAAATTTGTTCCAAAAATCAATGCCAAGGATAAGGGAAGGAAAAAGTTCAGGAAAAGCATAAGCTTTAATTATATGAGTCTGCTCATTGAAGAACATTGGTACTTCAAAATAGCCCAATGATTTAATTCTTTGTTGGCTAGCAGTTGAAATAGAAATACAATCTGACTTGAAAAGTTTGAAGCCAAGTTTAAGAATTTCCAGATGGGAATTATTGCCGAAAATGGTAACTGAACTACCAGAGTCCAGAAGACCAGACATGTTTAGATTATTAATTCGAACATTAATGAAAGGGCGTTTGGAATCTTTCTCATTAGAGTAGAATGTAGAAGAGATTTTATAGCAAGAAAAGAAATTTTTAAGTGTTGAAAGCCAAATATTCCAATCGTTGATGTCGAATTTAGGAGAGCTTTTCAAGTCAATAATTAGTTTTTTTGAACTAGTACTAGGTTTAGGGTTACATTTAGGACAGTCTGCGGATTTAAAACCTTTCAACCCGCACTTGAAGCAAATGATGAAGCGAGGTTGAGAGCAAGTTTTAAGTTCGTGTCCATGTTGTCGACAACGAACGCAGAAAACGTCTTTTTGAAGGGTGTTAACCTGATAAGGTTTTTTAAAGAAAGGTTTTTGAGCAATAGTAAGAGGAGGAGTAGGAAGAAGAGTAGGGGAAGGAATTTGAGGTTTATAGTTGAATTCTGGCGTTAAAGAATTTGAGATAGGTTCTTTGAAGTTTTGGTCTCTATCCAGGAATTTTTCATAATTTTGACAGGTAGATAAAAGGGAATCGATAGAGTTACAGTCCTTAAGTGCCACAAAGACTGAGTAGCAAGGTCTGATGTTTCTAAGAAGAATTTCAAGCTGTTCATTATCAGTAAGCTTCTTTGTGAGACGTACGAACATTCCTACCATGATAGAGATGTAGATGGCTATCGGTTCCTCTAAGCCTTGAGTACGACTTCTAATTGCCTCTAAGAGTTTATAGTCGTAATCGAAAAGGCCAAAATCCTTTGTTAGCAATTGCGTAAGTTCTACCCAAGATAAGTTAGGATTCCTACTAATTTGGAATCTGAACCAATGAAGAGCGTTGTCAGTAAAAATTTCATAAGCCTGATTAATAAGAAGGTTTTTATCAAAGTTTCGTTAAATGCAGTATTCATCCAACTTTTGGAGAAAAGATCTAGGACAGGATTTACCATTAAAAGTGTATTTTTTTAGATCCTTAAAGATATTAGTGTTAATTGGAGGTTGAGGATAAGAAAAGATTAGGGGTTGAGGCTGACTGGTGCAGGTACTGACCGGACACGGGTGTTTCGGCCACTACCTGCACCGTGTCGCCCGTCGGGAGGAGTTGCCGCGGTGTCATCACTGCGCCTCCCCCGACGACACGGCCGAGCACACGCTGATCGTGTGCCCGGCTTGGCGAAACGAGCGCCGCACGTTGGTGGCGGCGCTCGGCGGAGGACCGCTCTCATTGCCAAGTATGGTTCGAGCCATGCTTGGCAATGAGAGGGCATGGAAGGCTGCCGCCTCCTTCTGCGAAATTGTGATGGTGCAGAAGGAGGCAGCGGAGAGGGAGCGGGAGGAGGATGCTCTAGCCGCTCCCCTCCGACGTAGACGGGTGGGCCGAAGAAGGCTGGCAGCTGTGACTGCCGGTCTTCGTCGGCCCTAAGGTGGTCTGGGCGCGGCTTGGCCGCCGCGTGCCCTTGGTGCCATTCGGCATAGGCCACCCCGTCTGGGGATTGCCTAGTACCCTAGCGCAATCCCCCAGAGGCGTGTCGCCCGGTCCACTCGTTGGGCCGGGCCAGCCCGGGGGCGTCCCAGTGAAGTGGCGCACACTAAGGTGCGCTGATCCTGAGACGCCCCCATATGGGCGTAGGAGGGTACCGGTGGTTTTTAGTGGGTAGGACCGGCGTTGTTCCGCGCCGGGGAGTCCCACACACGCCGCGCGCCCAGCCAGCGCGCGGTACGGTGCGTAAATGCATTTTCCATCGTCAACAAAAAAAAAAAAAAAAAAAAAAAAAAAGGGGGTTGAGGCTGAGAAGAGGTTGAGGAACTTCAGGTATATAAGTAGTTGGGGAATCTATAGGTGTGACTATATTTTCCGCTGGGTGAAAGGTAAAAGGCTCAAATTTATTATTTAAGTCGTCAAATTTAGTTTTAAGACAAGTAAAAGTAGTTAAAAGTTCAGGGTTAAGGTCAATGTCTATACGTTCAAATCTGTAATAAATATGGTTAAGGTAAGTTTCAATAAGGCGAGCAAATTTAGAATCGCCCTGTAATAATCTATTAATTTTCCCTTCAAGGTAATTGATGGTAGTATCAAGTTGAGCAAGATCCTCATCAACTGGAAAAGGAGAAGTTAGAATATCCTCTGGCGAAGTTATCGAAGAGAGTCTTTGAATTTGTTTTCTCAACTCTAAGACTGTATTTGCTGGATTCTCTAATCTAATTGTTACCTCATAGATCAGTTCAGCTTTGTTGAGGTGTTCAAATTTAATTAATCTAGGCATTGTTAAGAATAAAGATAAGTTAATAAAGTTCAAATTAAATACCTTGTTTCCTTCTAAAAACAATAAAATTAGAGTGAGTAAAAATGAAGTTCAGTGAGAGCTAAGAGTTAGCAAGAAGAGGAAAAAAAAAAATAGAAAGTTAAGTAGTAAAAAATAATTAAAAATTATAAGTAAATTAAGGAATAAGATGACTAATATTTACAATTAAATAGAGTATAAAGGTATTTAGATAAATAAAGCAAGTTAAGAATATTTACAATATATATATAAATATATATATATATATTATGATAAAGGGGATTTTTTTTTTATTTTCAAATAAGATGCCAAAGGGGATGAATGGGATAGGGACACTAGAAGAAGTGTTGTTTTAGAATTTAGAGGGGAGGCTGGAGGGACAAATGAAGATAAAGGTAAGGAAGAGGGAAAAATTAAAGAGAAGACCTAAAGACTAAACTAAAGAGTTGGGCGCCAATTTTGTCGTGTAGCGACAAAATAAAACTAGATAGAAACAAAAAAAAAGAAAAAAAAATCAAAAGAACAGTATAGGATATATATATTTACAAGATAAAGTAGTGTTTACAGTTTATAAAAAAAAATATGGGTATGGTATGTGTGTGGTGTGAGTTGTGAAGTGGGCGTGGGTCGTCGGCGATCTTCAGGGGCGGCTTGAACGGTAGGTCGTGCTACAGGTAGATGGACGGCGCTCCTTGGAGGCAGAAGCGCTCCTGTGCAGCCGTCTTAGATCTTGGCCTCCCCTGGTGGTTGCTGGCGGCGCTGCTGGTAGTTTGGCCGGCGTATATCGGCCAGAGGCGGGCGTTGAAGAAACGGCAGGAGTCGGTAGAAGGCGGGCTGAAGCAGCTGGAGGCTGGCCGAAGAAGCTGGAGACCAGGCGCAGTCCCACCGATGAGGTTGCGAGAACGTGTATAGTAGTATAGTATTGGAGTTAGGAAGTTGTTTAAAGAGCCAATAGGTGCTAAAAAGCTTTGAGGTCTTTCTTGAGTCCCGGGGCAGTCGGCCCCGGGACAAGGCCTTTTATTAATTTAGAGCTCGGTAGCGAGCTTTCAAAAGTTGAGTAGGCAACTTTTGCCGTAGAATTCAATAAATGATCAGGGAGGCTCGGCCTTTTATAGGTCCGGAACCATTTGAATTTAGACACGGTTCGAATCGAGCCAAAAAGAATCAAAGTAAGTGGTCTGTGGAGGTTGAATAGTCATAGACGTAGTTGGAGAGAGTATCCGTGTCATGGGTAGCCATGGCAACGGATAAAAAACATTAGGTTGTCATAAAATGTCAATAAAATAAATAAATTAAATATAGATAAAATCAAAGCATAATAAGTGAAAACAAGTAAATAACAGAATAAAGAGAAATGCCGGTAAGTGTCCAGCACTCTGGAATAGTGATTTTCAGTACAGAAGAAATTACTATACGTATTTACAAAGTGATGAATAGTGTGTGATATTTTTGAAATTATGTGTTTCCAGGAATAAATGATAAAATATATGATGATGCCTGATGAATATCGATGATGTTATATGATAAAATGTGCGAAATGGAACCTATGATAATCGAAACCATGAGTCGAAACCATATTAAGGTACGTTACAACATGTAGTCAAATACATAGTAAGCAAAGGTGGGCTTATCTCTAAAAGAGATCTCTTCCAGCCAACCTAGGTGGTGTCGGAGATTCACAACTTAGCGGGAAACAGAAAGTGCAATAAAAAATTAAACTAAAAATAATTTATTACTACTGTTATAGGAAATAGATATTTTTTCATTTGTAAATAAATGAAAACATCATTCAGTCAACCTTTTTTCATTTTAATTATAAAATAACCTTTTTTCATTTAAATTTACTCATTATTAACACAGACTTCCAACGCGACGTGTATGAAACAGGCGAACGGTCGACGCAGGCCGCCGTCGCTATTTGCTATGCTTCGACCACCGATTAAAACCTCCGATTTAAAAGTTTCCGAGCCGAAGTCGGAACCGAAGGTGTTTTAATAATCGGAATCGGAGTCGAAGCTCCGTAACATCCCTGGTCGGTACATACACAGGCTTAATCGCTAGTTTAATAAAATTCTATAATAATTCTTTCACTTCATAAGTCGTTTTAACTCACACAATAACTTATTCATTCATTTGTTATAGATACGTTTATGAAATTTATCTGTTTCGTTACTTAACGAAGTGACTGTATCTGATATAGGAACAGTCAGTTACATTTATTATCCCGAAAGAGGAAAAGCAAAACAAATAACAATTCCAGTAGAGCCGCTCGAATGATTTATCTCGTACCATTTCTACTCTCTTAACCCATGACATGTAATGGCCGAAACGAGTGAAAAAAGGCACACTCCACTGCTCGAATCGAATCATAAAGAGATACTTCAAATCGTCCGCCATTATGCGTGGATCGTATCCAGAATACCGGATCTTTTATTAATGACGGATTTGATTGGATGCGACTTGTTTCTAACCAATCTTCAAAGGTATCCGTCTAGAGAAGTTACCTCCAATTTACAGAATATCACAGTATAATAACACTACCCTTTAAGTGGTGTTGTGTTTCCGACGGTGAGTAAGGTAAGAGGGGGGCGACGGAGGGAGCTACACGGGCGGCACGCCCAAGTAGTCCTCCGCAGCGGACCGGGGGCGGTACGGTGCGCACTAGGCCGCGAACTCAACCCCCACGCGCGGGAAATCCTGCGCACGTCTGCGGGGTCCCCGCGGTACCCCGGTGAGGCTGCTAGGTGCGAAGACGCGGAAGAATCCCTAAACGGGGATGCCGCGGCTTCGCGCTAAGCAGCTTAGAGGGTGTTCGCAGGGTTTTTTAGCGGATATTATGCCGTAAAGCGCCCTTAAGGGTTACGGGGTCCTCAGTGGGCAGCCACTGCTGGGGCTCGTAAGGCTTGCGGGAGCCAGGTGTGAGATCCGTTCGGCGGGCGGTGAGCCTCTTAAAGGCGCCATCGTCTGTAAATAGTATTTTTGCCTGCTTATAAAAAAAGGACTCCACAGGGTAGGGGATTGGGTGAAGGAACGTAAAGATGCAAATAATATTTTTAGTATTGCAAGCGTCAATAGACTATGGTAGCCGCTTAGCATCAGGCGGGTCATACGCTTGTTTGACATAAAGATTTGTGCTTTTATTTTCTTAGCTTAAAACAAAAATAATAATATAATATAATAAAAAATATTATAGTTATGTTTTTTTTAAGCATTTAACTGTTAGATGTTTAAATCTAAAGAAAAGTTTTTCTAGAAGAAAATCCACGCGGACCAGGTAGCGGACGGGACACGAACTCGCAACCTTCGCAATCCGGGCGAATGCACTATGTCCCGTCCGCTGCCTGGCCGCGTTGATTTTTTTCTAGAAAACTTTTCTTTAGATTTAAAAAATATTATTACAATATATTAGGCACAGAAAAGTTAGTGGCACTGTAGCACGTTGGGTGCGTAGCGCAGTGTTTCTCTAGGACAATAGAGGAAATAGTATACAATGTTGCTAGAGCTAAAATTAAGGTGTATCAATGAATCGAAGAGACACGCACACAAAATATGCATCTGTTGTGATTCGTATCACATCGCATTCTGTGATATTACGACTACTAGCTAACTGACTGACTTTCAATTGGCATCCGATTTTTTCCGATTTTATTTTGTTATTTCTAGCCGCCTGAGGTTTTCAAATGCCTCGCCCCCCTTTTTTCTTTTGCATTGGTAATAACAATATTAAAAAAATGAGCGTGAGGTATTTGAAAACCTTCGGCGGTCAGAAATAACAAAATACAATCGAAAGCGTTAGCGTTTTCCAAAGCATTTCCATTGGGCGAATGGCCCTCCGGTGCCGATATGCATCGATATCACAAATATCTAAAAACGCCCATCCCTAGTCGGAAGTCTTTTCCTTATGTCAGAACAAGCGGAACACACAAAATACCAATTCCAAGAATAATTTCGTTTATTAATAGTAATCTTCGACACGTGATAAGTATTATTATTCCATATATGTACATGTTCCTGCTTGATTACCTCTTTTTAAATTCAGTCTTCATATTGCGTACTCATCAAGGGTTTTTTTTACCTCGCATGTCAAAGTGTTTATTAGATGTTTTATTATTTCATGTTTAATATGTATTTCTTTATCAATATACTTATATATGTGTTGTATCCGTTACCTTAGTATCCCATAATACAAGCGTTACAGTGCTTACTTTGGGGCTAGGCTAATTGGTGTGAGTGCTAGAGATATTTAATTTATTATTTTATATAATAATTATCATCACCAGCCTATGAATGTCCCCACTGCTGGGGCACATGCCTTCCCTATGGATGGAATAGGGAGATTGGGCCATGACCCACCACGCGGGCCCAGTGCGGATTGGTGGGTGCTAACGACTGCAGATGCAGCCGGGATCAACGGCTTAACGTGCCTTCCGAAGCACGGAGGAGCTCGAGATAGTAAATGTTTGGTCACCCATCCAATGATCGACCACTGCGAAAGTTGCTTAACTTCAACGATCGCAGCCGAACGCGCTAACCACTTGCGCCATCGAGCTCCTCTCTATATATATATATATAATAAAAATAGTAACAATTTAGAATAGATTTAATGTAAAGGACACAATTACCTACATTTACCGGAATTAAAACACTCGGTTACGGAAAAATTTTTTTACTGCCCTAAATACCTACTTCCCGCCATTTCGACCTGTATTCAATCAACAGTTCACTTTTATCGCAGTCAATAGCAATTATCGGGCCACTGATATATAACAGGGGTCGAATTATTCCCACTCGATTAGTTAACTTAGCTTTCAGGTCACGGGCTGGCAACCCCGAAGGATTCATAACATCTCTGTTATGCACGACCATTACTATTGTATTATAATGAAAGGGAGCATAAGGGACTCTCCGATTGATATAGGATTGCTTCAAGAATTGAGATTTGAATACGTTAAATTTACTTATACCTTGCGAATTGATTTCGGACAAGTGTTAAGTCAAGCGTAGTGAAGGGTCAATGCCCTTTTCTTCGAAAGGATAAAAGATGGTTAGGAAAATATTAAGCAAAGCGGCTGGTTTGAAGTATCATTTAGACACAGTGAAAAAGTGCATTTGATAAACAATATCAATTTAAAAAAAAAAAAAAGTTATTTATTGTTAAAAGTTATTTGTTTAACGTTCGTTCGTTTATTTAAAGGAAAGATTTAATTATGATTTTATTTATTTTTTAAGCATTTAACTGCTAGAAGTTTAAAAAAAGTTTACTAGAAAAAAAATCCAACTGCCTTGCAGCTTAAGGCTAGGAAAATTTCGACGCGGCTAATAGGGCCGTGGTAGCATAATGGTCAGTGCATTCGCCCGGATAGCGAAGGATGCGGGTTCGAGTCCCGTCCGCTGCCTGCTCCGCGTGGACTTTTTTCTAGTAAACTTTTCTTTAGAAAGATTTAATGTTACTTTCTACGTAATTCTGATCTGCTTATAAATAAATTTTAACTAACCCTACAGGTTGATGGTTGAATGCTTAAAATAAAAATATGATAAGCTTTTACTAAACTAACATCACCAAATACGCTACTTTTCCACACGTTTCACTTAAAACAAGTATATGGGGTGATGACGGGGTACAGTAAACGAAATTCTATTTAGTCCGTCAGATGATCAAAAAATAATGGACACGTATTTTTTCTTTGAGCAATCAACCAAAAAATGACAAAGTTATAGCGCGTCAAAGTTTGGGAGTAGGGGCTCGTGACGTCACTTTTGAGTGAATTTTCACTTATAAATTTATTCAAACGTGACGTCATTCGACTTTTCAAATCAATATATCTCTGCAATGTTTATATTATGTGAAAAAAGAAAAAATACGTGTCCAATACTTTTTGATAATCTACTAAATATGTTATTCCTAAATTTCTAAATGAAATGCCCCCCAGTATTCAAGAATTGTATATGAAAGATAATTGTAAACATAAACTTAAAAAATATTTGTTAGAGCTAATCACTGTAGACAGATAAACCCATGTTTAAGGGATTTTTAGATACAGCCATTGTATATCAAAAATGTAATTGATTTGATTGAATAAATAAATAAATAACCTGATAAACGAAGAAAAAAAAATAGTCATCATCATCCCTATTATCGTAAAAGCTTACAAAAAATTCAACTGCGTAGTATTATTCTCTTGATTTTTGCTCGCAATACCCGAAGTGCCTCCATTATTAAAGCGGAATATGATGTCACCGCGCTTGTCGAAAGCTCCAGGTTATTACCCGCGTACATGATCCGCTATCATGCCCCCGGGTACGGCGTATTTTTCAACGAAGTGAACGCATTTGTAAACTTACCTGTACGGACCGCGTTACAGAGCAGCGGCAACAGTATGCAACATACGTCTTGTTCGGAATTAGGAAATACTATTAACAACGCCATTTTGAATAAGCGGTAAAAATGAAACTAATGAATCAGGCTGATCCTAGTATGATTTGAATAATAATTTATTGCATAAAAATATGGAATAATGAGGAGCTCGATGGCGCAAGTGGTTAGCGTGTTCGGCTGCGATCGTTGAAGTTAAGCAACTTTCGCAGTGGTCGGTCAATGGATGGGTGACCAAAAATTACTATCTCGAGCTTCTCTGTGCTTCGGAAGGCACGTTAAGCCGTTGGTCCCGGCTGCATCTGCAGTCGTTAGCACCCACCAATCCGCACTGGGCCCGCGTGGTGGGTCATGGCCCGATCTCCCTATTCCATCCATAGGGAAGGCATGTGCCCCAGCAGTGGGGACATTAATGATGATGATGATGGTGGTATAAAAGGTGTTCGATTATTAACAAGTCTCACAAATTTTATTGTTAGACAGCATACTACAGTTTATAAATTAAATTAAAATTAATGTGTTATTTTAAGGTAATAAGTATCCTGCCATGATCATTTTATAATCAATATTATATGATTACAAAATGATCTTAGCAGGTCAATGTCATATTAATATAAAATTATCCATCAAAATGTAAAAAATCGATCTTTTAAGATCCAAATTATCAATAATCATACAATGGTGTCGATTCATAGTAAAATTAAAGTATTAAAAATAATAAAAGTCCAATATTTGTATATTTTCAGGATCCTCCAATAATCAGCATCGTACAATGTCAAATAAATGAAAGAACAAGGTGCGGCGTTTTTTCACGCCCCAATTCCAACGCGTACAAAGAAATTTGGTGACTCATTTCTTTGTCGCACTATCCTCAAATGGTCTGCCCGCTCACGTGTTCCCTCCCTCTTACAACCTGGGATCCTTTAAAAGAGGCATGAAGAAGCAACATGCAGGCCGGCAGGGTGAGGATGGCTGGTGTGGCAGGTAGATCTGTCTGAACGCGCGGTGCGGCAACAGTCCTGTTGTCGAGCGTTCGCGGTACCGGCGCCGCACTGTTGCCGCACCGCGCGTTTTGTGTGAAAAAAAAGGATCGTCCGTACGCTGTACGACAAACGCTACGCTTCGGCACCGCAGCAGGCCGTCAAGAAACGCATATATTGAAAGCGCCCTAAAACAACATTTAACACAGCGTAAAGATAAACTCCAGTTAAGAGCCCTTACACATTTTTTGCAAAAAAATGTAATTTTTGAGAGCCTCGTTTACCCTTTTAGAGAAGATTTTAACTATTTCCAATAGAAGTAAACAGTAGCTTCATTCTTCCTATTGTAAGTGAATGTAGAATATTTGCAAATACTATTTTCCGTTTTTTGTACTGATCGTTCTACTGCAGCTAGTTTACGGAAAAAACGATAATATGCACAATTTCAAACGCCTCAATCTCTCAATAATGTTCAATGAATTAGATCAAATTAATTACTACGACATCAGAAATGTGTTTTTGTTATAACACAATGTATTAGAATTTTGATTTTCCATCTCATTAATTATCAAAAAAACATCTAACCTCTGTTGGTTTTCTTAAAAAATAATGCAGGTTTACCTCGTATTTTGATCTTGAATTAAATAGAATTACTATCAAAAACTTTCATAAAACTAATCTACCATCATTAAACTACTGAAATATATATATTTATAATTAATTCATTAATAATTATTTTATAAGACTTGAAACATCACCCGGAAAATGCAATATATACTAGTGCAAATCTACCTACGCACCGATCAGTACGGCAGCGGAGAAATTTTGTAAAAGGGCTCTTAAAGTAATAAAACTACCACACTACATTACTCCAAAAGAGAAATGTTGCCCTTTTCAAAAACTCTTTCGACACAACGATTACTCTTTCTCTTGTCCACGCCGATCGACAAAATCAGTTTTCGACATCGAAATTAAATCACTGTCATCCAGTGTACTGTATTTGAGGCAAGTATTGCGTGCTGCTGATACAAGCTATGAAAAATCGGGGCCATACATAACAGCCATTCTCGGCGAGATTTCCTTAGAAAAGAGAAAAAATATAAATAGGAAGGTCATTTTCCCCGAGATACTCCGAACATAAGTGGCCAGCGTTTTTTCTTATCGCGGATTCCTTTGACGACACTAAAATTTTACGGAGATTGCTTATGTACGCATATTTTGTGAGCAATGTTGTGGAGAAATTTGTGAGAAATACAAAGTCGTACCGCGCGCTCCCCGTATGAAGTTTACGAGCATGTGTTACACGAATTTGGTGAAACTTCGTAATGTGAAAAGTGGACGCCCTTTATAGAATACTAGCAAACCAGTGAACCAAATGTTCACCAAAACCTGATTTCTCGAAAACCGGAAGTGCTACGTTACTCAAATCCGGTTTGTAGTCTTATCAGACTATTCTTAACTTATAACTTAAATATTCTCTTTATCTATCTCTTACGGTTTGGCCGCTGAAACAGCACCACGGACGGACGGACTTGTCTAATAGATAAGAGATACCTAATATATGTACTTATACTTATCTCAAAACATAGCTGGGATCTCTATCTAAAGATATAACTATTTCATCATAATTTTATTTTTATTGATGGTCTTGCGGCTACGGCTCTTGTTTGAGTCTTAATAATGAAGGACATTATTAAGACTCAAACATTATTACTATTTGCCTGACTTCAAAGGCAATAAAAAAAACTTTGCCGAAATTGTGGTAAAAGCAAACGAGTCATTTATTCAAGAAGAAGAACCCTGATAAGCTGAAAATTGATATCTTAAACCTTACTCTGATTGAGATTCTTTTCGGCGTATCAGGGCAGAGCTGTGAAAGCCGCAAACTAAGCACAGCTCAGTACTATGGGTGCTAGGTAACGTATCATCATCATCATCATCAGCCTATTAATGTCCCCACTGCTGGGGCCACAGGCCTCCTATGGATGTAATAGGGAGATTGGGCCATGACCCACCACGCGGGCCCAGTGCGGATTGGCGGGTGCTAACGATTGCAGATGCAGCCGGGATCAACGGCTTAACGTGCCTTCAGAAGCACGGAGGAGCTCGATGGCGCAGGTGGTTAGCGCGTTCGGCTGCGATCGTTGAACTTCAGCAACTTTTGCAGAGGTCGGTCATTGGATGGGTGACCAAAAAACTTCTGTCACGTGTTCCTCCGTGCTTCGGAAGGTAACGTATAAATAAACATGCATAAATTGTAAACATCCATGTGACATATAAAGCCGAGATTTGTATGAAAAAAAAATCTGACAATCTATACCTATTTTCTTAATTTACAGTAAATCTTGCAAAGCCACGTGAAATTAATCATAATTATTATATTGCAAAATATTTATATCGCATACTAAAAAGCAAACATTAAAGCCAAATATAACGGAACGATATGTCCGTATCAAATTGCAGAGCGCTTTCAAAGCATTCAGAAATAAAATCTTGTGTTGAATCTCCGATTATCCGTTTTCAACACGCGACCTGTGATCATGAATCTGTTACGTCACTGACCCGACCCTGTTTCGCACGACTGCATTTTGATAATACCATCAGACTTATCTTAAAAGGACCCTTTAGATTACCATATTTAGAATCCTTTTGAATTAAATGTTTTATTTCCTGAAAACAATTAACCTAAACTGGCTTTTGGCAAAGAATAATTTCATAGTCGTCATATTTTAATTAACATTTTTTTGCGAATCGCTGGGGAATCATCAAAAAATATTAAAGGATTAATGCACGAAACTATATTTACTTACTGACGTTTCGCAGCCTTTTCAGGTCTGCATTGTCAGAATACTGATTTTTATTTTATTTTGGCGAGCTACCTTGTACCTTGTAGCCGTACCGAGTCAATAAATAAAGTTTCGTGCATTAACCCGTTAAAAACTAGTTTTATTTGAATCATCAGATTGCTAGGAAAAGGCTATAGCGGTATAGATAAGTTTCACAAGATCAAATGGGTGGACCTAACGAATTGAGAAACCCTTTTTTATTTCAAGTTCTCGTAGTTATTTGTTAGCAGTCAGTCGTTTATTTATTGCTTGCATAATTATGAATTAATCAAGTAATGATTTATTTTCCTGTATTTATGACCTTTTACGACGTCAACTGACTTGGTCAGTGAGATCCTCCTCAGCCTCATCCGTATCACCCGTTAGTCTCACTAGTCTAGGTTGTGTTTACTCATCATAGATTTCCAAATAAATAAAGTAAACAGAACAATTGGATGGTTATTGTTTGACCATAATAAAAGAGATATATCATCTGGGCATAATGGAGATTGCCTCTCGTCTGTGGCCGCGGGCTGTTCATCCATTATAAAATATAATAGCTCCCTTGGGATTTAGTCTTTCTGATCAATCAATACCATTCGTTTCTGTCATCTGTAAACGAAGTCAAATTGTGTGTTGAATTATTCATCATATTAATGACTAGTCATATTAATGATTACAGTTGTATGCTTTTATTTAATTATTTTTACATTATCACATAAACATCTATACTCGTGTAGGCTCTGTATCTATCTCTAATCGTTATGATTATAAAAGTTCTTCCAAAAATATATAAAAATTGTAACATTATAATTTGCCAAGTACTATCTCTACTCCGAGCCTATAATGTATATTGTCCTATGTCACATCTAATAACCACATGAAAAGTTCCAAAAAGTAACTAGGTAGGTTTACGATTATTTTATATCAAAGATATAAAAGGTATCTGGATCCTAGTTCTGGGAAACGGGTATTACAAAACATATTTTGATATTTTTTAGCTATTAACGGGATTACCATGTTACCATGTACCTTATTTGTTATGAGTTTCCGATATTTCGGCACTGTTACAAGCGCCATGATCACGAAGTAACTGAAGTAATTGCGGGTAGATGTTTTTTTTAAAAAAAAGCTATTTTATCTTCTCTTCATTAGGAAGCCGGTTTTGGTTGTTTTTGGTTAACACCATGCTTTTAGCAATGCTGTTTAGGCGTGTTTTAGGTAGAGTTTTAATTTAGTTGAGGTTTGATATAAGACAGTTATTTATTAAATTTTTGGAGTGTGTGTATTATAGTAGAAGCGTGCTTGAAATACGCTTCTACGTAAACGTTTTTTTTAAGTAATAGATAGAGATTTTAAGGGTCAGGACAAAACCGTTTCGTGAGGCAGCGTACCGAGGACAATGTTGAATCATTTATGTGAATTAAGTGATTAGACAGATTTTTGATCGTATGGGCAGAGATTGTCATTAGTATCTTAAATGTAAAGAGGTATTCCTTATGGTAGCCGTGGTTGGTGAGTATTTGGGTGATTGGAAATCTGGATAGAATTATCTGTCGGAGTTTGTTAAGGTCGTGTATGGTTGGTAGTATATTTTTGGTGTGGGTGGTTTTTAAGTAAAGCTGTTCTGATGCTGTGTTCGAGATTGAGTTGTTTTTGAGTTTTTTCTTCACTTTGAGGGGGTACCTTATTTCAATTCCACAATGAGCAACGAGTGACCTAACACCGGGCTCCACGGGATCTTTCTTTACCACGACAACGCGCCCGCATACTCCGCGATCTAAACAAAGGACTTCCTGGTCTCAACACCAGTCAAAGTCTTGGGGCACCCTCCTTATAGTCCTGATTTAGCTCCGTGTGATGTCATTGAATTCCCTAAAATAAAAAATCAGCTCAAAGGGAAACAGTTTTCATCGTCGGAAGAAGCGCTAGCAGCATTTGAGAAGGCCGTGGCAGAGGTGTCTGCGAAGAACTGGAAAAAATGATTTGAAAATTGGTTCAGACGCATGAAACTTTGTATAAAGGCTGGTGGAGAGTTCTTTGAAAAGTTTTTTTTTTTATATGTTAGTCTTTTAGTTTCTCAAAACTTTCTAAGTATCTCACGTATATGTTAGATTCTAAGATATTTTATTTCTCCTTTAAAGTTAAGTTTATTGCTGTTGATGTACAGGTTGCAAAAGTTTGATTTGTTAGTGAAAATTACTAATTGAGTTTTGTCCGGGCCGAATTCAAGTTTATTACTGTTGCTCACGGAGATTATTTGTTTTAGTGTGGTGTTGGCATTATTTTGCAGGGTAGAGGTATTTTTAGCATGGCCTATCAATAGGATGTCATCGGCGTAGGCTTGAATATAGTACCCAGGAGGAAAATTAAGTTTTTGGAGTTCGTCAACTATAAGGTTCTATAGTATGGAAACACATACAGAACTTTGTATGCAGCCGCGTGTAGTATTTTTGGTAGAGTTGCAGTTGGAGAACCCAATTTCGACTAATAGGTTATACATATTTTCAATGCAGTTGTTATGTTGTAGGCGTTTAAAAATTTTTGGCCACTAAGCTCGATCTGAAAGACTGTTTTAAAAATAAACACAAATAATTTGTAGTCGGTCGGCCTGACAGTTAAAAATCTCTGAAGTTTTATTTTGTTCATTTGAAAAAATCAAAACATTAATTATCACACAGCCTTGTCTAAAGCCTGATCAGAAGAATAGAATAAGAGTTTTTGGATAAGTACAGACGCGTTTTTTACAAGATACGGCTAATTAATACGACACAGTCAAAATGTGCGTCGATATGTAAGATACAAATACTCGATACTATACGCCTGATCGTGATACGTCAAAATGCTACAAATGGGGGTGAAGCTTTCGGTGTGTTGCATAGAAAAGATAGTACATTCTGGCTATGGTTCACAAAACAAGAACAACTCATAATGTACTACGCACTAAAGTCCCATTCGAGGGATGTTATACGATTGTGGGAGCTATAAAATGCGAACAACCGTCCATTCGTTTTAATTACATCGTGAACTGTCAAATATCTAGCTAGAATGTATGTTTCTGGTTGTACTTAAATCATTTGAATTTTTCAAACCAAATTAAAAATCTGTTTCTGAGGAGCTAGCGGCTAGGTGGTTTAACTTCAACGATCACAGCCGAACGAATCAGTAGTTAACCCAAACAAACTTGTCAGTTTTATAATAATTATTAGATATATTTTATTACGTTCCCCCAATAAAAACTGCATGCCACTTGTTTGACAGCCTTAATCGGATCTAGATCGAGACCGCGCTGTCTAAAGTGGCCATTTTATTAATAGCTAATGTACCTTTCTCGATTCAGGCTCAATGAAAATAAAAGGAACGCAATTACATACATCTTTGAGATTTATTTCCTGGGGAAAATAAATGCGATGATTCCGAATAGGGTAACGGTACTACTGGTAAGTTTTTTATCGTAAATATCTGAGTGTTATTACTCCATTCTGTGGGTACTGAGGAAAGGTATAAAATGTTATGGAGGTTGCTCAAGTTTAACGCAACAATCCTCTAATGCCTTACGAATAAAGTGTTTATGTGCAAGGACTTAGATCAACTACACATTGTTTGAATTGGGATAGTCATATATTTTTTATTATTCTATCAGGTAAATTATCAATTTACACATTATCAAAATTTTACACAGATCTATCTTTGTTATTATTTGGTTGATTGTGAAATAAGTGACCATTATATTTGATAATCTAACTGACGGACTAAAGAAAATTTAGTTTACCTTAACTCGTCATCTTCCCTCGGTAATAACTTTATTAATAAGGAATACAGGATTGATAAATTCCTTGTTAAATATTGCACATGTTTAAAGTTATTTTCTCTAATCATCTAGCTATTTCGCTCTACAGCTACCACACATTGCAGGTAAGTGTCAATGCATAAGCATAAGCAAGCATATTCTACGAAATGTCCCCAAGACAAAGTTAAGGTTTCCATGAGGATTTTTCAATAGAAGCGGGTCGCGAGGATGTAATGCGATGTGCTAGAAGTGACTTTGTAATTTTGGTATATCAATTAATATCATGAAAATAATTCTACGTCTTACTAATGTTAAATGTGTGTCGATTACATTTTCAGGTTCTTCCCGGTCTTGGCAGTGAAAAGTGCGGTGTCATTAGCATACGGAAACATTTTTCTTTGAAAATTGACAATACACAGCAATCCATTAATATAAATAAGAAAGAGAGTGGGTTCTATGATACTTCCTTGAAGCATGCCATATATTATCGGAAAATGAGTGCTGCTGTATGAACCAACCTTTGTCTTTTAGGTAATAGTATAGTTGAAATATATTAATAGTTTAGTTGTGTGCTTCTAATTCCAATTTTTACTAGATTACTTAAGAGGTGATGGTTCGGCACCTTATCAAACGCCTTTGCTAAGTACAAAAATATGGATAAACATTTATATTCTTAGTCTAAATTTGCTGACCCAAAATTAGTAAGGCTATTAACTGCATCATTTATCGTTCTGCCACAAAAATCCATATTGATGTTCAGATAGAAAACGGACATGTGCTGTTTACATGCAATAGAAGTGAAACCTCCAAAAATGTGAACACGTAAAAGTCCTTAATGACTAGGTACGTCTTTAAGATAACTGGGTTAAAATTCAACTTTCTATTTCACACGTATCGTATCGGATAAAGAGAAAAAGATATCGTCTTTTATAAAGGACATGGTAACATTTTGTATGAGTAACTGCCCCAGCAATGTATAAATATTTTACTTAGTAATATTTAATGCTAAATGGCTGAAATTTCTATGAAACAAGTATCAGGAACTTTTGATAAAGTCACAATCTTGAAAATTATTAAATCTCCAACTACTACGTCATTACCTTACTACATCATTATGTTTAAACCGTCATCAATTTCGCATTTTCTTTGAAACTTTTCTCCCATTTCTCTGAATAACACTTCAGAAAAAGTATTTATTAATGCAAAAATAAACACAAATAATTTGTTGTCGTCGGCTCGACAGTTAAAAATCTCTGAAATTTTATTTTGTTCATTTGCAAGAATCAAACGATTAATTATCACAAAGCCTTGTCTGAAGCCTGATCAGAAAAATAATATATATGGCCAAATATGTAAAATTTTTTAGGAGTTTGGAATTAATATTTTTTATTTCGTTATACTTACACAAATATATTTTGTGTACAATAATTGATCATTTATTTTTGTTAAACGGATCATTTTCCTTTTGAAACACACATGAAGTCATTTTTTATACTTTTAAAGGTTTCACGAAAGTTGTATGAAAATAATAAACATTTAATTATTCATAAAATTATATAATAATGCTACAGGTTAGTGCAAAATAATTATACACGTTATGGGCAGTTTCTTAGCCATATCGTTTATAAATGTCTCTATATTTTAGTATAAATGCAAGAGGGCCAATCATTGTGGGGAGGCCAACATTAGTACAGGGGCCCCTTTTTTTCTTTTGTCAATCAATCAAAAACTGACAAAGATAAACCGCGTCAAAGTTTAGAAGTGGGAGCTCGTGATGTCAATTCTAAGTAAAAATTGTACCAAGATGTGACGTCTTTGGTACACTCTTACATATAAGCGAGACGGTCATCACTCTAATGACAAATTGTTCGTGCCACATCTAGCAAATCTTTAATTCCTCAATGGAAATCTCCATGGGCTGCACAAACCTTCGTTATACATTCATGAGGGCTCTTTGACACTTCTCCTCCTTTTGTTTTTTCCAATCAGACGTAATCCAAGATTCAGGACAAATATTTTAACGTTTATGTCGCATGATTTCGTCGCTCTTTTCACCACTGATGCCGGAAAATATAGCTTACGGGGAGAGGTTGACACTTACATTATATACATTTCTTGTTTACTCGCTCAAATATTTTTAGTTTGACGACCGACGACGTTCCATTTCGTAATAATATTTATGAGGAAAAGTACAACAATTTCAGGAAAATTAAGTCCAAAAATAAATTAAAACGGCTAAACGAAATATAGGTTACCATTTTTTCTTGGTTGCTGTTCCTCTCCTTCGTAGCAAACGCTTCTCAAATACTTTTGAATGCGTACGCATTCAGCGAAGTGGTGAAATTGTCAGCTTATGTCCGTTACCGATATAATCCGACTCTTTTCAAAAGCTTCTGGGTAAGTCTGCTGCACCGTAGATCCCAACTTTACTCTCGTGCTGAATAGAGGATAAAAATCATACGTATTAACAAATAAAAAAAGAAAATGTAGTGTTAAATAAAAATATGTTGAATTTTCCAACCTGTATTTAAAAAAAAACCTACACAATAAATTATCGATTTTCTCAGGCGTATCTAAAGCATCGGCTTTTCTACAATCTGCTATTTTTCTATAATCTGCATGACACGGGGCGAGTTTACAACCTGCTACCGATCCCGCTGGCTTGTAGCTTATAAAATAAAACTAGTTTTTCAAGGGTTAATGCACGAAACTTTATTTATTTATTGACGTTTATTAACGAAAAACTAGTTTTTATTTAATGAGTGATGTGCGTGAAAACCTAAGAAACAAATTGTAGCTTATAAACTCGGCCCTTGCTATCGAGACTTTAAGTAAAAAAAAAAAAAAAAATTAAATTACTTTGATTTTATGCAGCATTCACTAACCGCTATGTTAGTAAGACCTTAATGGACAATTAGTGTTAGACATGCCGAACTACTATAAGTATAACTTTATTCATATTGCAGGCTACCATAATATCAAATTAAATACTGATAAGCACAAAATCGAACATTTGTCAGTAGATACAGCAATATAGTTTTTATATACGGCTACACATTTACACATACACTTAAGAAATATATCATATTCTTTTGTTAAGATTAAAAGCTGAAATTTTTATATTGAATCAAAATTTTCTAGATAATTTAAAACTCTCAACAAAATAGAATTCATCAAAATTACTTGTTTTAGATTTATACGTAACTTTAACAAAGACTTCTTCAGTTCGCGCTTTAGACTTTAGTTTGAGAAATTCCTCTAATTCCAAACTGCTTGGAAGTCGAAGCAGTCACTTTAGTAAATAGTGAATGCAATAAGATTTTCAAGAGGATTGTAAAGTGTAGATCTAATCTTATCGAGAAGCTCACGACATTGCAACGAAGCTTACAGCTTAACCGGTGCATCCAATGAGAACGGATTGATCCGTTAACTTGCTGTGTCCTTTTGAAATCAGAGTCTCTTTTGCCCGAGTGCGGCGAAGCCAAATGAGGAGGGTTTTGTGTTTTAGCTGTATACTTGCCTTTCCTATTTCCACTCGCAACGGCTCAACAGATTGTGATTAGTTATCAGATTCGTCGTTATAGTGCGAGTGACCTGATGCAGATTCAACAAAAAATATTGAAAAAAATGGATCAATACCTAATATGAAAATCAAGCAAATACCTACTTAAAAGTGAAGTTTTTTTCATGGCCTTTTTTCTCTCATTTGTTTTCTTCTCTACTACTTTATGTAGTAAGTGAAGACAATTAGTAATGTCAAGCATCAGATGTGGTCGATCGTTAATTGCTTCTTACTAATCCCATTGATTTATTCGCATCACGCCACCCCGCCTGGCGTGTGCCAGATACAGTGACGTCACTGACAATTCTGTATGTTCTAGGATTACACGCAAGTCTACATTCACGTGTATTCCTAGATCACATCGATAGTTTAAAGTAGGTACTCAACATTGACATAATAGGGTATTTGACAGTATTAAAAATAAAGTGCCAATTGTTAGCATCTGTATTTAGAATGAATATTGGCAGGAGTTTTTACTATTTTTATAGAAAAAATATTCATAATTTTACTAAAAACCCACGATAAAGATAATAGTTTTCTTGCCCTTTGTCACGTGACCCAAAATGCTTGGGATTGGTGGAGCCTAAAATGACGTCACACGCAAGTAAACTTCCGGTTAAAGTGACATTACATTGTATTCTTGGACGTTTTAATGACAGTCGTGTGACGTCACACACCAGTGAGACGCCATATTGTCCAGAGATACGTTTTTCGCGGCAACTTGAAAATAGAGTTTTTGATTTAATTTTTTTACCAAAATACACAACATAATGATGAATTTCGACATTTTATGGACTCTATAAACGTTGGTAAATAACTTGAGATTGTTTTCTAAAACTTGTCAAATACCCTATTGTGAAGCTAGCGAGTCTGGAGGTTTTAGGCCCGCTGAATTGGACTCTTAGCTCCTTTTCAATCAAAACTGTTTTAAGCGGTTTAGAATTACTAAATGAATAAATTAAAAACCACGCCAAAAGCTCACTGTAGATAGATATATTATTTAGTTTTTTACTGCTCCTGTAAAATTTGTTTTGTTCGCCAGCTCCTCAATTATATTATCTATAAAAAAATATTGTTATATTGTCATATCTTACCTTTGTGCTATGCCCTATCGGTGTCTTGTAGAGGTCGCGACACGTAACTCTGGCACTGAACAAAACGCGGAGGGGATAGCTGCGCATAGGTACGACTGGAGAGCGAATCGGCGCAACGCACGCCCACCCGCGCACCTCGTTTCCCCCTAAGACATCTTAATTATAACTTCTGCACAATAACAGTCATTGCTAGATTTTCGTGCCGCGACTTATAAGTTATGTTTCGAACTCTAACGATAAAAAAAAACTTTAATGAAGAACATGGAAACAGACTGCTAAAGATGCTTATTGTGTTGAAGATTATAGGGCACTAGCGGCCCGCCCTCGCTTCGCTTCGGTGTACAGCTGAAGTGTAGACTACAGATTTTGTTCTCAGGCTTGTATTATACACAATGACATTCGTCTATGATTCTTTTTATACCTGCATGCATAGTCTCAGCCCGATCGGTTTAAAATTGACAAAGTTTCATACAAACTTCCATTCCCTATTTTATCCCCTTGGGGGTAGAATTGATCAAAATCCTTTCTTAGCGGATGCCTACTTCATAACATCTACCTGCATGCCAAATTTCAGCCCGATCCGTTCAGTGGTTTGGGCTGTGCGTTGATAGATCACTATGTCAGTGAGTCATCTTTGAGTTTTATATATATAGATTAGCTTCTAAACATTTATTGAATTGCATTTTAAATTTAGAATATTTACGGAGTCTATTCTTTGAATTACAAATCATGTCCTTTAAATCCTAGTCATTCGAATGATGTGATTAATATGAACGAAACATTGTTTTAATGTTACTTTAGAACTAGTAAGTCTAAATAGGGATGATTACTACCTTTTTTTTCTTTGTGTATCGGGCTGATCTTCATAATTTTGTAATTTTTGTGCATAATCAAAATAAAACAAAGATAATTATATTGATTTGAAATGTCGGATGATAATATCACACTGTTTTTTTGTCTTATCAGGCTGAATTATCAAAATTTATATTTTTTCACATTACAGAGATTTATAATGATTTGAAATGATGCATGATGTCACGATTATGACGACTTTGTAGAATTTTTTCTTAGAAGTGACGTCACAAGCTCCCCTCTCCCAAACTTTGACGCGCATTATGTGTCATTTTTTGGTTGATTGACAAAAGGAATTTTTTTTTTTTTTTTTTTTTATAGTTAGGTCCGACAAATGACTCCACCCCACCTGATGTTAAGTGAAGGTGAAGTCCAGACGCGAAGATAGCTGATACAGCAGTTCTACCTGCCACACCAGCCATCCTCACCCTGCCGGCCTGCATGTTGCTTCTTCACGCCTCTTTTAAAGGATCCCAGGTTGTAAGAGGGAGGGAACACGTGAGCGGGCAGAGCATTCCATTTACGGATAGTGCGACAAAGAAATGAGTCACCAAATTTCTTTGTACGCGTTGGAATTGTGGCCACAGTAAAACGGTGACAACGTAGGCCAGCGCGCGTGGTCCTCTGAAGGAAAGGGGAAGGTGGGATAAGAGAGAATAACTCCTCAGAACACTCGCCGTGGTACAAACGATAGAACGCGCTTAGTGACGCCACGTCTCGGCGTAATTGAAGAGGCTCAAGGTGTTTAGTCACCTCCTCATCGCCTATGATGCGGATCGCGCGCCGCTGTAACCTATCCAAAGCATCGAGCAAGTACTTGGCGGAGCCATCCCAGAGGTGCGAGCAATATTCCACGCAGGACCGCACTTGCGTTTTGTACAACAAGCACAGTTGATCGGGCGTGAAAAAACGCCGCACCTTGTTCAGGACTCCGAGTTTGCGTGAAGCTGTTTTGATCACGGTTTCGATGTAGTCTTTTGGATTCAGGTCTGAGCGAACTTCCATACCGAGCATGGAAATGTTGCTCTGCAGCGGTAGTGTTGTGCCCTGAAGAGATGGAAGGGGAAGGAATGGCGATGTTTTTGCCGTGAAAGCGCAAGCCTGAGTTTTCTTGGCATTGAACCCAACCAAGTTCCTGGTACCCCATTCGGAAATGTGTTCCAAAGCCTGATTGAGTTCAATGACAAGATTTTCCCGTTTCTCCCTGGTTACTGCATGCCCAGCCGCTGCTTGTCCGAGATACCCCGCATGCACTGTACTATCGTCTGCATAGCAATGAATATTCCCAAGAGGAATCAGGTCATTGATATGCAGCAGAAAGAGAGTGGGGGATAGGACGGAGCCCTGGGGAACGCCGGCATTCACTGACATGAACCGCGAACTGCTACCATCCGTAAGGACACGAACTCTACGCTCATGCAGGAAGTCAGCTACCCAAGAACAGAACTGGGCTGGCAGACCGTATGCCGGAAGCTTGGAGAGAAGGCTTTTGTGCCAGACCCTGTCGAACGCCTTGGCAATGTCAAGGCTGATAGCCAACGACTCGCCACGCTTGTCGATAGCCTCACCCCAGATATGAGTTAAGTACGCTAGAAGATCACCCGTCGATCGTTTCGGTCTAAATCCATATTGACGATCATTAATCAGGGAGTGATCCTCTAGGTAGCGGGTCAGATGGTTATTAAGGACCTTTTCTAGAACTTTACATAAAACTGAGGTGACTGCTATTGGCCGATAGTTTGCCGGGTCCGAGCGATCCCCTTTTTTGGGCACTGGTTGCACGTTAGCATCTCTCCAAGTCTCCGGCACACGCCCCAAAGAATACGAGCATTGGTACAAGCGCGTGAGCACGGGAGACAACTCCGCTGCACATTTTTTAAGTACTACTGCTGGGATGCCATCAGGTCCACTAGCTTTCCGGACGTCGAGTGATTGCAACTCGGCACGAACCTCACGCTGCCTGATTTCAATATCAGGCATCGTTGTGCCACAGTGAGGTAATGATGGTGGCAGTGCATTGCAATCATCGATTCGGGAGTTAGCCGCAAAGAGTTTTGCCAGTAAATCGGCTTTCTCCTGCGGCTTATGAGCTAGTGTTCCGTCTGGGCATCTCAGAGGTGGCAGCGAGGGCTGGCAGAAGTTTTTTTGCACGGCCTTGGCCAAACGCCAGTAGCTACGGGAGCCCGCAGGATGCGTTATAAGTTCCTGGCCAACACGTGCAACACGCTGGGCATCCGCTCTGATGTAAGCCTTCTTACAGGCCTTGGAAGCAGAATTGTAGGCTGCTTTGAGTGAATCGACCTCGGGATCCTTGAGAGCGCGGCCTCTGATCCAAGCACGATATGCCGCTTGCTTACGCGAAGCAGCTTCAGCACAGTCGTGATTGAACCAGAGGTTACGTGTGCCCTTACTGATGAGATCAGAATGAGGAATATAGTATTCCATACCCATTATGATCTCCTCAGTAATGGCAACGGCACTGCCCGATAGGTCCCTGTCACTGAAGCAGCGCTGCTTCCAAGGGACGGACGCAAAGTAATCACGCATACCGTCCCAATCTGCCGACCCATAATGCTAGATACGGCGCTTGACCACTGTTGGACGCGGAGGCTTGGCTTGTGGTGCTTTAGCAGATATCAGGCAGTGGTCGGACGAGCCCAGGGGGGCTCTTACCACAACCTGATAGCCCTGTGTATGGGTCGTGAGCAGAAGGTCCAGTAAAGAAGGCGCTTGACTTGGAATATCTGGGATCCTGGTGGGCTGATGAACCAGTTGCTTCAAGTCATGCGTGAGAACGAATGTGTGAGCAGAGATCCCTGCATGGTCAGTTTTGGAAGAACTTAACCACAAATTGTGGTGAGCATTAAAGTCCCCCAAAAACACCAATTCTGCATTGGGAAATCGCTCCTGCGCGTCATCTGCTGCCCGACTAAGGTGTTCAAAAAGTCGAGTTGTCTCAACATCGCCGGTGTGGGATCTGTAGAGGCACACGTAGACTCTGGCCCGGGGGCCAGAGTCGACGTGTACACCCAGCATGGAGAAGGAGGGATCTTCCAAGCAGCTGAGACGGCGACAACAAACATCCGCCCGAACATACAGGCATACACCGGCTTTCGCTTTGAAGGACTCTTCAAGCACGTAGCCGGGATAATTAAGGTAGCCTGTGTCAGCAGGCGGAAGTATTTGTGTCTCCGTCAGGAACAACAATGCTGGCCGTGCTGTCTCGAGATGGTGGTGGACAGCGTTGAGGTTAGAGTGGAGTCCGCGTATGTTGCAGAACTCGACCTCAAACAGCATTGAAGGCGTGGGGGTGTGCACCGCTGTACGTCCAAACTTTGTTATTGAGGCTGCCATGGTGGAAGTGAAAAAAAAGAGACGCGAAAACGAGCGGACGCCGTCGCGAAGAGTCCGGGCAAATAAGGGGGGTTTGTCTTCCCGATTGACTGCCTGCAGTGGAGATGCGCCGACCCGCCGGACGGAAGGGCCCCCGCACCCCCCCCGGAAGTGGCCGCCGGGACCCCACGCCCCGGTCACCAACCGGCACGACGGTCCACCCCGAGATTATGCGTGACATGATGGGGCAGCCTCGCGAACTGGTTAGGAACGCTTGGGCCCCTGTACTGTGCCACGGGCGGCCAGCGGGACAGCCGTTTCTACGGGTCTCCCTGGCCGACGGGTCGATGCAGTCCTCCCGGCATCGGTTCCACGGATGCCTCCCCTGGACCGAATCCTTCGCGACAACTTCCACTCGAGCTCTGGTTGTACGCTGGCTGACCCCGAAACGCGCGAGAAGCACTTCACGGGTTTTTCACCATGCGCACGGTGGTAACAAACCAGGCGGGTGTTAGGCACCCTACCACCAGAAGAGCGGATGGAAGCTCCGACATCCCTTAGTCGCTTCTTACGACACCCACGGGAAGAAAAGGGGCGGTGAGTTGTATTCTTTCTCCGTCACCGCACGGATAAAATAAGTGTCCATTATCTTTTGGTAATGTTAACTGACGTTGATAGAATGTTTGTTTACTCAATCCCGTCATAATCCCTTTTAATTCTTTATAGCCTTAATTTGAATGGCTTAATCCTGTTTAAAACGCGACATTCCATATTTTTTGATTGTTTGAAGTCAAATACAGATATAATGAGTTTTAAACAAGATTAGCGTTAGAACTTTGGTGCAAGTGGGATTTGGTAATTACGCATCTTATTACCTAAAAATAAGGTGTTGTTTTATTATTTTGACGACCTCCGTGGCCGAGTGGTTTGTACGCCGGGTTTCATGGTGTCGCCGACTCGAGAGGTCCCGGGTTCGAATCCCGGTCGGGGCAGATGTTTGTGTGATGAATTTGAGCTTTGTACTCCAGTCATGGATGTTTAATATGTATTTCTATATAAATATACTTATATATGTACAGTATATGTATTCTATCCGTTACCCTAGCATCCCATAACACAAGCTTTACAGTCCTTACTTTGGGGCTAGGCTAATTGGTGTGAGTGTTGGAAACTTTTATTAATTTATATTTATTATTTCACGATGCAAGTGAAATTTTAAAATCATTAATAAATAAGTCCTTCCTCGGCTGGGATTCGAAGCCGGGCCTTCCGCGAAGCAGGCGAACTTCCTACCACTGAACCACTGATGCTTATTTCTTAAGAAAACAATACTAGAAAAATTCTACGCGGACCCAGCAGCAGACGCTTGTTAATGAGGTCTATTTTTTTAATAACATTTAAAAATGTAATGCGGCATTCTAAAGATGAATGAGAAAAAAATCTGGCGATGTTATAAAAAATATACTTAAAAAATATAAAATATTTTTTTTAAAAAGAACTAAATAGCTAAAAATACTGTAAGTTTAATGAGAAATATACCTTTTGATAGGTTTCTGAGCAAAAGCGCGTTATACGCTTTTTATTTCTCAGGCCCACAAAATGTAACACTCTTTTATTAAGAAAAAATGGATATCATCTGTCTATAAAATAGTAGTAGTATAGTATAGTATATTTCTCATAAAACTTAAATAATTTTTAACTTTTTAGTTTCTTTTATTAACAGGCAATAAAAAATTAGTATTCATGATCCGGCTCTTACTACGTTTCGCCTTCACTTAACGTCATTTCCTTTGTGTATTTCTTTTAAATCACAAAAATCCCACAAGTATATGACATAGAGGGTCCATCCCACCAGAGAACGAAGAGAGAATCTGGAACCAAAGTACTCTTCAAGACGAATCATTCGAACCCAAACTTGATAGCATTATTTCGTTTTATAACGGAGTTCCTATGCCCACCTTCCAACTACATCATCAGACCCTGGATACCACCTGATAACAAAGTACTCGACAAGGCGAATCAAACAAGCCCAAACTCAATGGTGTAATGTTTGTTTTTGCGCAGGGCGTGACACTGACACTCATATTACTGACACACCTAGGACAGCTGTTTTGTAGTTGACATCGAACCGCTTTATGTCAACGTAGCTGTCAAACTTCATTGGTTGGGTTGGTGACATTGAAAGATTAGTTTCTTTTTTTCATTCGACTTAAAAATCGACTTCAACTTATAAAAAAAGGAGCTCTGAAGAAATAAATAATAATATTAAATAAAACTAGTTTTTACGGGTTAATGCACGAAACTTTATTTATTTATTGACGTTTCGCAGTCTTTTCAGGTCTGCATCGTAAGAATCATTCTGACGATGCAGACCTGAAAACGTAAGAATCATTCTGACGATGCAGACCTGAAAAGGCTGCGAAACGTCAATAAATAAATAAAGTTTCGTGCATTAACCCGTAAAAACTAGTTTTATTTAATGAGTGATGTGCGTGAAAACCTAAGAAACAAATATAATAATAATATTTCCAACATTCACACCAATTAAGTAGACTAGTGGGAGCAGTGGAAGGAGACAAATACCATTACAATGGGATTGCGTTGTACCATATTATGTCATTATCACCACACTTACATAAGTATGCCAAAGGACATTGTTCTGCGTCCATACATAGTTAGCCTAAAAACCAACAATCATGAAATATTATTTTCTAGGTTCGAAATCGCAAGTAAATAACTGTAAAAACAAAGATTATTGACGGACACTTCTGAGAAATTAAATTATTATGAAAACTAAAAATTTTTTGAGGTTATGTTTAATATTCAATGAAACATAGGTCAACTTATGAACTTAGTATGAAGTGAATTAATATTACAACTAATTCATTTAATTCGGTGCTATTTTAAAGAATAAATATTAGGAAAAACTTGGTTAGGTAGGAATCATGAATAAAATAAAAACTGTAGTCTTGCTTCTTATTATTTATTGACTACTTTTCACATACTTGTATCATATTGTATATATATTGTATGTATTTGTTTAACACATGTATATTGTGTAAATATGCAGCGTGAATGTGTATCAGGTGCTCTTGAATAATTTGGCAGTATGATCCTCTCAGGATGTTGTGGCACAGGTTCACTAGCACTTGGTAATAAGGTCTCCACTCTTTGGTAATATCGAAGGCATATTAGATAGCCGAAATAGTAATAGTTAAATTAAAGGAAAAACAATCGCAAATAAACACACACAACAGGTAATACGAAACGAGAATTTTCCGTATGTAAAAAGTACTCTTTGACGAGAATGCACGAATGCCACAGATTACTACGAATGCAAACTGCCTGTACCACAACCACAGAGTATCGAGTTTATGCCGGCCCTTCACTTGACAACAGTTTGTCATTGTCATGTTTAATAAGGAATGAAAAGGACAGACTGATGTCATGTTTTTAAATAGCTAATATGAATAATCAAGTGAAGTGCCGGTATTAGGAAGAAAGAGTGTTTTGTTTGCAGCGCTGTCATAGATTATACACATAAAATGGTATTTATTGTCTCAGATTATTTATTAACTTTTTAATTTAGCTTACTTAACTGGAAGTGTCCGTCACAATCTAAATACTGATAATTATCGCAAAAAATATACTAAGAATTATCATAAATGCCAAATTGGTGTTGGTTCTTAGGCCAATTTTAACATTGTCCTTTCAGCTGAATCGGATAACAAGAAAAAATTGTTAAAGCTGCATACGCATTTTGCAAGTTAAATAATAGCTTGTAAAACAGAAAATGCTAGTATTTCAGCAAGAAATCGCGGCCGTAACGTTGGTGTATATGATATTCAAAATGATATTGCGTTTCGGCTCGGTAACTTAATATCATTAATATAGCTCACGGGACGATGATGTTTGCGGGGGACTTGTTTTTTCCATCTATATAAAAGCATGTCATTTTTAACGCTTCTAACTTCCGCCGAGAATCCCGCTCGTTGCAGTTATTAAATTTTTCAAGACGACACCCGACGGCCGAGAAGGCCAAAGCGTCGCAACCGGATGTTATTATTTAAGTCGCTTTAAAATTCTCACAAGAGGATATTTTTAACTAAAATATACACTAACATCACTCTCTGAATCCTTCCTTTTGAAGGTCTAAGCTGTTTTAAAAGCTAAGGAAGGAAATGGAACGATATTTAAACTACAAGTTATCTTAAGCATTCTATATATATGGGCCTGCCAAAGGACAGGACTTTCAGTTCCGGACCCAATGTTAGGTTCCCATCAAATCTATATGCTTTAGTTATTAGCGGGATTGCTAATATGTACCTTGTTTGTTGCGAGTCCCTGATATTTCGGCACTGTCGCAAGCGCAGTCCCCGATATTTCGGCACTGTTGCAAACGCAGTCCCGGATATTTCGGCACTGTCGCAAGCGCAGTCCCCGATATTTCGGCACTGTTTCAAGCGCAGTCCCGGATATTTCGGCACTGTCGCAAGCGCAATCCCCGATATTTTGGCACTGTCGTAAGCGCAGTCCCGGATATTTCGGCACTGTCGCAAGCGCAGTCCCCGATATTTCGGCACTGTCGCAAGCGCAGTCCCTGATATTTCGGCACTGTTGCAAGCGCAGTCCCTGATATTTCGGCACTATTGCAAGCGCAGTCCCTGATATTTCGGCACTGTTGCAAGCGCAGTCCCTGATATTTCGGCACTGTTGCAAGCGCAGTCCCTGATATTTCGGCACTGTTGCAAGCGCAGTCCCTGATATTTCGGCACTGTTGCAAGCGCAGTCCCTGATATTTCGGCACTGTAGCAAGCGCTATAATCACGGCGCGGCGTTACTCCGTGCTCATGGCGCTGGCGCTCACAAAATATCGGGGACTTACAAAAAACAAGGTACATACAAGGTAGCAGTCTATCTATTTTAGTGACCATGAAATTTTAAAACAATAAATAAATATTTCAGAAACTCTCACCAATTAGGCTAACCCCAAAGAAATTATTTTGAAACTGTATTTTCTTCAGCTTTAGGCTAGTTTTAGCTACATTTACGGTCCAAAGTAAATGAGTAAATGAGCGTGTGTTGTATTATAACCCAAAAACAAGATAGCGAAGTGTAAAAGGCCTCCTTTGCTTTTATTGCAATAAATTAATTAATCGCAAAATTCTGTCACTGAACTGTGACCAAAATACTTAATATCACACTTCTACCGTGCTACGTAAGACACTAACCCCCATTTAACCGATAGTCCTCCTACTTCTTTTGTAGAAGACTACGTACAATACTTTAGATTAGGTGATAAATGTTAAAGAAATTAAAGTGTCTTAAAATGGTTTTTTTTTTTACCTATTTATTTTGTCTAGATTTATTTCTGGAGCTCCTCCAGGATATGGTAAACCATGTTAATCAAACTATGTGTAAAATATTAAATCGCCTCAGTTCCAAGACATGGCGGTATTAAGTCTATGATGTTTTATTATTTTTATATTTTTATTATATTATACGTCATTGTATTAAGTATTATAGCGAGAGAGGTTCGTAAAATTTACCATTGTATATTATGCTAGCACAAAGAGCACACCCTTTTGTTTATAATGTCGTAAATCCCGAGTTAATTTAATTGTTTACGTCAAAATATAAACTTGGTTGGCTGAATAATATTGACATAGTACTCGGTTGGTATCGCTATTATTTGTCAAGACAATTGATCGACTTAGATTTATTGGTGTAATCGCATTAAAAGTTCCCCCAACATAGGGTTGCCATGTCTAAAATGTGGCAACCAGGACAAGACGCGTGATAACCCCGGATTTTGGAGCCCAGAATCCGGACAGACCAATAATAAAACAGTTAAAAATGTCACAAATCAACTTTTTTTATGTAGATGTAGGCAAAAGAGCTAGCATTCCTCCTCATAATAAGTGGTCACTGCTGTACATATAAACTTGCAGCACCAAGGGCCACTCATGCGTTGCCGGGTCTGAACGAAAAGGTTCATTCGCCTTTTTATGAATACCATGTCATAGCTATAAGAAAAAAATACTGAGGAAAGTTCACTCCAGATCTTGCTGGTACGCAAAAGAAAGGAACAGATGGTGCTCGAACTTCAGGCGTCCAGATGGTGGGCGTTAAACTTCTCTGCGGTGTGTGGTCTGTGGAGAAATTTTGCCACTGGCATCCGGTTGAATAATTTCTAGGAATACTCTCCATTGGCAGGGCTGATTTTTGAGAGAGAAAAGATTTATTTATTTTCAAAGACATTTAAATTGACGGATTAATCGGCGACCCAAAACAGGAAATTTTTAAACCCGTACTACAAATGAAACCCCGCCCGGACGCTCCCCGGACGCCCCATAAACTAGGACAAATCCGGGGAAACCCGGACGGATGGCAGCCCTACACCAACACGATTGTAGAGCCGGCGCCGAGTTGTTGTACATTATTTAAAATTGACGTCATCTTTAATCTGCGGAGAAAAAGGAAATAATGTTGTTAATAATTTAAATACAATCTTGCAGTTGTATATCTATGTATAATGCGATTCAAATAAGAATAAGAAAGCCAATGGCCTCTATCTGTCAAATGTCGCTTGAAAAGTACGGTTTGTAAAAAAAATCTTGGAAGAATAAAAACCCAACATTTGTAAACAAACAATAACAAATATTGATAATTAATATCGGTTAATTTTTTTTTCACTTATTGAGCTTTGGCCTTGAATGGTTGATAACCTAAATCGTCAACCAAATGTCACTTTAAGTTGCGTTCAGAAACTCGATTTCAAACTTTCGTTTACATAAAGGATGCATGTTCATATGTGACCTAGTATTAATGCATGATTATTCATAACTACTCTGGCGGTAATGCAGAGATGAGCGGAATAGAAGAGCAAGATTCTTATTAATTTTTTAACAGTCTTAATAAATAAATATTATTAAAAATCAGTACTTTTTTTTTTCAAAATGTTATTAAAAAAATCTGATGCCTTTTCTCACTTAATCTTAGTAAATAAGTTTATTTGAATAAAAACTTTTTTTTGCTCACTCTACCTATTTGGTTTGAATTGACAGCTATGACATCACAATATGGCACCCAGTCGGTCCTATTTTTAGTTGAATCGCATTATAGAGCGTGCATTCAGAACAAAAAAAGCAGCCAAGTGCGAGTCGGACTTGCCCATGAAGGGTTCCGTAGCAGCAAGTAACATATTATAGTATATTGTAACTTTGATCGATGTTTTAATATAATAGTGTTTTTTTTTTATACTTGAGTTGATTGAATGAAAGGTAAACTGCGGTTTACGATTTATGAAGTAATAAAAAAAAACACTTTCAAACCAATTTTCATTGGAAGTTTGCATGGTAATGTACGAGTACATCATTTTTTATTTAGTTTTTTAATTCTCTTATTTCTTATTTTAGAAGTTACAGGGGGGACACATTTACTACTTTAGAAAAACTATTTAGTTTAGAAAAAAATGACAACAGACATCACCATGGAAGATATTATTTATCTCTTTCATGGTCATGTCTTAGGTTATCTAACCTTATTTATCTGTTCCATGTTTATTGTGGACATGACGAATCCATAAGGATTCCGTCTTTTGCCATTTGCCTACGGAACCCTTAAAAATGTGGAGACAATTTTATTGACCCTGAATGTGTTTATATCCTTCTTATCTGTTATTTCTATCCTGCTCTCACTTTATCTAAAGGCCATTTTAAACGGAAAGAGTCCCAAATAAAGAGATTGATGAGCGAAAATGAAGCATAGTAATAACTAATTTGTTATCATTCTATCTCTTCTCATCCTTTCCATATCTACGGAACCCTAAATCATCGTTATCATCAGACTATTAATGTCCCCACTGCTGGGGCACAAGCCTATGGATGGAATAGGGAGATTGGGCCATGACACACCACGCGGGCCCAGTGGATTGGTGTGTGCTAACAACTGCAGATGCAGCCGGGACCAACGGCTTAACGTGCCTTCTAAACCACGGAGGAGCTCGAGATAGTAAATTTTTGGTCACCCATCCAATGACCGACCACTGCGAAAGTTGCTTAACTTCAACGATCGCAACCGAACGCGCTAACCACTTGCGCCATCGAGCTCCTCCGGAACCTTAAATATATACTGTTAATATTTCAACTTAATGAGCTAAGTTAGCGTAGATTTTTTTTCCCAAAACACAAGGCAATCAATCAATGTAACACGTTTATCCAATTAAAAACGTCAAAAGCAGATTGGTGTCAAAAACAAATTATCCTCTGAAATGAGCTTCAGTCTCCGTCTCTGAGGAGACTAAATGGGTCATTTACGCTAAGAAACTGAATAAGGTCGGTATAGGGATGATGACTATTTTTTTTTCTTCGTTTATCAGGTAGATTATCAAAAAGTATTGGACACGTATTTTTTCTTTTTTTTCACCTAATATAAACATTGCAGAGATATATTGATTTGAGAAGTCGCATGACGTCACGTTTGAGTACACTTAAAAGTGAAAATTCTACGAGCCCCTACTCCCAAACTTTGACGCGCTATTGGGATCTGACAAAATTCGTGAGACACCTGGTGTTCAATTTTGGAACTAATACCGGGGTGCATCGCTCATCAAAACACATAAGTTATCATTAGTGTCATTAGTACTTTTGAGAAATTAAACAAAAAATGACGGAAGAATTAGGAATATTTAACCCTCGCAAGATTTCTAAAAAAAGAATAAAGTGTTGTGTGTATGGATGTGGAAGCAGTTTTCAAAAAAACCGTGAATTAACGTTTCATAAGTTTCCTAAAAAAAATGCGCGTTGTGTTTACATCAAAAATTATTTTGGTCAAATGGAAAAAGTGGACCAATTCACAGCATGGAAGAACGCTTTGAAGATTGACTGTAAAATAAATCCTCACATGAAAGTGTGTTCATTGCATTTTCTGAAAGACGACTATATATTACCAGGTGAGTCAAATTCGTTTTTTGAGGTTAAGCATGTGTGAAGTAGCATTTTACAAGATCTCATTATTATTCCACTAAGAAAAGAATGGGACGGCAACAACATTAAAATGAAAGAGTTTCCTTGGTTTAGTTACCACAATTCAATAAATGTTTGTGTATACCACAATTCAATAAATGTTTCGCAGCTACCAGTCGTTCACCCTCTCGAAAATTGCGATTACTGGGCGTTGAACCGGACCATTCACAAATATCATTAATTGTTAAGACTATCATTATCTACCACTAATATTGATATTTAACTATTTTACGGTATTTCATCACGGTTTGACTAGGCAAATGCACCCCCGTCGGCGCCATATTGAATAGGCCACGCCTCCATGTCAGATCCCAATAACTTTGTCTTTTTTTTGTTGATTGCCCAAAGAAAAAATAACCTGTCCATTATTTTTTGATCATCTAACTGACGGACTTAATAGAATTTCGTTTACTGTACCCCGTCATCACCCCTATTTATTAAGACAAAGTCTTTCTCGAACCATCTAGAAAACTTTTTCTTAAAGTAAACTAAGGAATACGGTTACATCTACAGGTATTTATCCTTTTTTTGATAATTTGGATTGTGTTCAACAGTTCCTTATGAATTTGAGCAATCAAATCCGGAACTCTGGAGTACTAACCGGAGTTGGCAGCTTTTTTGGAAATTAAGAAAAGCCCTATATTTTAGCAAACATAAGTTTTAATTGAAAAAGAATTTGTCTTTTAATCGCGTCTTTATTATCACTTATAGCTAGCTGACCCTGTGAACTAAGTGCCACTTTTTTTTAAAGGCAAATTACAAACTAGTATTATAATTTTTGTTTTGTATTTAGTGGACAGCGATATTAAATATTAAATACCCTAGATACACCACGTGCACTCAAAACGTGTCCCAATCAAGAAGTGCTTGAACACCACTCAAGCGCTTTTTGGTTCTTCACAGTCACACGTGGGCCATTGAAAAGTCAAGATGCCGCAAAGCTCCGTGAAAAAATGCGAAAAAAATACTTATAGTAGGTACGTAAAGTTTGTTAATTAACGCATTTCAATGAAATTTTGTTCTAATACTTACTATAAACTGATTAAATAGAAAATATTCGTGTTATAATGCCATCTCTTTTCCTCGCGGTTTCGTACCTGCTATTTTGCTAGCAGCGCATTCAGAATTGCGCGGAGAGTCAAAGAAATAAGGTCTATATTCTTTCGCAGATAGCAATAAGTCGTAACATTTTTAACCGACTTCAAAAAAGGAGGAGGTTCTGTGTTCAACTGTATTTATTTTTTTATGTTTGTTTACCGATTTCTCCGTCAATTGCGGACCGATTCCCAAAATTATTTTTTTATTCGAAAGAGTGCACTTCCGTTGTGGTCCCATTGGAACCAAGTCAGGATGTGATGAGGGAAACCTTCAAATTTCAAAGTACGCACGATGTTTTTCTATGCAACATGCATGTATGCATGTGTGTACCGATTTTTCCGTCAATTGTGTTATTGTTTACTTGGACGACGAATTTTTTACTAAAATGGACGAAATAAAAAAAAATAAACAACAAATAAAACCAACTTCGTCGGTCGGTAAGTCGGGCGGGGTCAAGATTGAAACCCTAAATATATTTTCGTTTCTGATCGGTAATAATACGTCTTTTAATCTTGACCCGCCTGACTTCCAAATCATGAACCAGATATCATTTTTTACTTTTTAGTTTAATTTTCAATATTGAAGTCAGTTTTATTTTTTGTTTAAAAATTTCAACGAACTTGCATTTCGAACTGTCGTTGTTTGTTGAGCGTGCGTTATAATTAAGACCTTATACAGTAAGCATTAAAGTAGACTTGTAATGTTGAAATAATACCTTATATTGTGTTGACAACGCGATCATCTTACGGAGCTCCGTGGATCGTCCAATGTACCTTTTGGACAGGTTTCGGCCACGATTTTGTTCGAGTTGTTGTATCTAGCGTATTTAATATCGTTTGTAGTGGAGTTCACATTCTTACAGCCACTTGCACTAACATTCTTAAATTAATGCTAAATCCTGTTTAACACATCACATCATTTCATCATTGTATATTTATATACGTGCGATTGTTAAAATAAGGTCGGATGAATCAGCACGACCGTATAAAGAACTCGGAATTTTAACTCTTCCGTCGATATTAATCTTTCAAGTTGCTTTATTTGTGCGGACAAAGGACATTGGGCAAAAATGTATGGACGCTGCACCCATGTCCGCCTCGGTTTAAACTACATTTGTTTGAAAGGTATTATAGTCAAGATCATCTGTGCCAAAGCGCATCAAATTCCATCCCGGGGGTCTTTATTAATTTTAAGTTAAATATGTACAAGTACTATAACGTACGAACATTAATGAAACAAGGGAATTAATTTAGTTAGTTAGTTTGACCCCCACATAAGGTGTTCAGGAATTACGGGAGTACTTCACAAGGTGCAAGTGGGCACCCCTTATGTTATTCTGCCGCGCTAGAGTAAATCCAAAAATCCCCGCATGGGTTGGGTTTTAAATTGTCTTCTATGTAAAACGGAGCGACCACAGATTACACAAAATTGCCGCGCTTCGGAGAACACATGATTCCAGTTCATCCATACTAATTGACAAAATCGATAATCGTGTTCCAATATTCAAAGCGTGTTAGATAAAAATCAATCAAGTAGCAGGGAGCGCACAATCACAACGAAGTAAGTCGAGTCGACTATTTGCAACTGCAAGTCCTTCAACCCCCGTAAACAGTTTTGAAATGTCTCAGTAAAAGCAAGCGCAGGATGGTCAGCAGGCTTTGTCGTATATCTGGTTGTATAGTACGATATGGCATATTATTATGATAAGTAATAATATAAAATGAAGGTACTATAAAATAAATTTATTCAGCTACTTAAATATGCCCATGTGTCATATCTATTGACTATCAGGATATTTTTTACGGTGTCATATGTTTTGACTCCCGGGATATATATTTTCGGTGTCATAATAAAAAAGGCTAGTTTTTTATAGATCTATCGATTCATACTAATTACATTGTTGGCGGAGCTGGGTGTGTTTTGCCCATTGTCCTTTACAATCATACAGCAAAAACAATGACAAGCATTCACACTATACTCGAGGTGGGAATAAGCTGATCAGTGAGCAGAGAACTTTGGTCAAATCGAGCAGGCTAACTCATGTCATGGGTTCGACGGTGTATAACTTGTTACCAAAGTTGGTCACTGACGCCAAGTCGCTTAATAATTTTAAACATAAATTAAAATTGTGACTCATTGACAGAACTTTTTATACTGTCGATGAGTTTTAAATGATAGATCCTTGCATTAATTGGACTGATTAATATTTTTTTATAATATTTAATGACTATTAATTTTTTAATTCATATTTTTTGTTTTATTATTGTTATTTGTATTTGACATTTTAACTTTATTTAAGTATAAATATTGTATTTTAATTGTTTTGACTCGGTAATGTATTTTTATATAATTTGAAATCGACATGTGAATTGTATTTTGGCATTTTGAATTAATTGAATGATTAGTTAGTACTTTATGTATTTCTGTTCTGAAATTTATTATTGACGTGTAATTTATTACGAAATAAATGATTATGATTATTGTTTTTAAAGTCGAGTTAGAATGAATTTGATTGAAGAACTTTGTGGAAATTGTGCGTTATAATATGCTTCAAACTTCACGGTGGTTGTGAGCGCAACAAGTGTTCGGCACTTGCGCTAACTTCACAGCTACCTACCATTATCTGAGTTTGCGTCGAAGTCTTATCGAATGAAAATTTCATTAGAAAAATTTAACTCCTAGGTACAGACAGGTCGAATAATATTTCTTTGAACTTCTTTTTCCAGAAAATCTACCAAGGTAAATAAAATTCATTCATGCAAAAACTTGTTTTGTCTCTCAACTTTTTAAATCATTCGCTACATCGCCCACACAAAACAAATTGTTGCGTTGAACAACATATTTCTGTGAAATCATTCAGGAGCGATCTACATAATTTGGGTAGGTAGGAAGGTTACAACACACGAAATTCCACCATCTCAAAGCTATTTCACGACTTGATGCAGATATTCCGAGAATTCCGCTTAGTTTCCAGAATTAACATGTCAGCGATGAATTTTTGCTGAGAATGGTGGCTGTAAATTTTGCTTCGGCTCAACGCTTCCATGGTTCTGTTTTTACGTGCCTATAGTTCCGGAAATGTCAAGAAACAATGTTGTTTAAATTTTCCTAGGGTACTTAGTTATAACATTTCTTTTCATATAAATACTAGATTATCTCTAGATTCCATTGATTTCAGGCCTAAGCACAAACTTTGATAGCTGCGTAATCGTATCGTCATCGTCAAATTTGTATGGAAGGAGTTAGTTTGTTCTTACGTCCGGTAGAGGCGCTGGTTTCTTTTCATAGAATCTTTGACGCTGCGATACGATTACGGAGTCGTGAAACTTCGTGCTTGGGCCTTTGTTCTGTGCTTTTATCCGAGGCGGTCGTAGTTTCTCAGGGTTTTGCACTAACCTAAGGAACCTAAAAGAAAAAATCTTAGTTATAGGGCTGACTCCAATGTTCATTTGTCAGCGGGTTTTTTGAAGTGAAACTTTTTTTCGGACGGGGTATAAATGGAAAAATCCCATGGAAACGATGAAACGGAAATGCGTCACAAGCGTCACACGAATATATATATATATATATATAAATTACAACTCTGCAGAGGTTTCACTATTTTATTGAATCACCAACTAGGACGACGATCGCAGCAAAAGTTACTCAAACTAAGGTGGAGCGCTCTTTTATAACTCTCCACCTCCACACATTTGTCACTTTTCATAGATTAACGTCTTTATGCAGCTTGTCTATGAACGGTATCATAGCCAATACTTCATAAAGACGGACACACACCATCCCATAAGATTCGTAAAGCCAATGTCACCATACAGCCAACACGGCATAGACCGTACGTTTATGCAACCACCTTGAATATGAATGATCAATCGACATTACATCGATGAATCATTCAGATATCAAACTCCGCTACACCGGAAGCGTTTCCGCGTACTAACAAGTCATATTTAAATTATAGAAAATGGCAACATTGGCATAACGTCACATACGGAATGTCATGTCATCAAAACATTCAAGCGTTAGAAAAATAACATGTTTTGCTTAACTAAAGTAGAGTTTAATAATTATAACTAACACTCGGCCTTTCCTGACAAAAGCGTATTACGGCCTCGCAATACAATTACTTTGCAGATAATACTAAAACAGTAAGTTACATCACAATCTCAATTAATTTTTCAAATACAATTTTCAGCACCGTGATTACATAACTCCACAAAACAAAATCATTTGAACTTAAATACGACTCAAATTCGGCCTTCCTGATATGTAATTACGACCTCGTAATTTTATCAAGTAAAACTCTTTTTGCATATACATATATTTTACACTCGTGATAATGCAAGTTAATAAAGAATATGCCAAATAGTTCATTTGCAAACGATAATTAATGCAACTGAGGTAAGTATGGAATTTGCCTTTGCTCTTTTTTTAATAAAGCTTTACAATCAATTGTTCACATATATATGTATTTTATTTACAGAATTCTTGAACCACCGGACAACCAAGGCGGTTTTTATGAATAGCCAACTTTAGAAGCTGCCGGACACACCAAGGCGCTTGTTGGTTTATGATTAGCCATATGAGAAAGCTGCCGGACACACCAAGGCGCTTGATTACACTGAGATTTTCGCTCAGACACTTTTAAACTCAGAGCTGCTTGCCACTACCGGATACACCAGGTAGCAGTAGAACCAGTTTTTATTTGATTTCTTGTTATAGAAGTTAAATTTGCTAGAATTTTATACATTTTGTTGAATTAACTATTTTTATGTTATAATAAATATACTTATTGTGTAACAGATTCAATTAATTTATTACAAATAAAATAAAATTATGATATTACATTTATTGACATACATTTATTTCGAATCAAAATAATAACAATAATATACTATTCCTTCTATAATCAGTATTAGACAAAATCGTATTATACAAAATGTAAAACAATCAATAAATCATTGTACAGTAATATTATGTAGTGTATACCTATCGGAAACGTAATTAGGTCATGTCGCAATCCGTTATTTACGTAGATAGTTTTAGCAAGTAAGCAATATTATTAATTCAATTATTTTGTAATGTTTTATTGCACTCAATAAACGGACTTCAAACTATAAACTATGTTTCCTTAAATAACCAACGATAGGCTAATATTAGATGGCGACCCTTGCCATTCGAATCGTGTAATATACTTCCACCAAGAACTCAGTCAAAAGAAGACCAAACCTATTTCCAAAAATTCAGAATCCGTATTTTTCAAGAATACAAGATAATTTTCACAAGAATTAAGACTACAAGAGATTACAGAAGAAACAAATAATGGGAAAATCGGCATCCAAAGAACAAGTTGTGATAGCTCAAAACGCAAATGGAGCAGCTTCGGCAACAGCATCCCAATCCCAGAGCGAAAAATTGGCTATCCTAGAAATTTTGATCGGAGCGACCGTCTGCATAATCCTGTTTGCTGCATTCTGTTTATTACATTTTCAAGAAATGCAATAAACATTTTGTTCGCACCATACAACGAGAGCTCAACAGGAACAACATAGCCACCATCTCACGAGCTGACCTCACTACCAGCGCAGTCTAAGAAGTTTAACAAGAGGAGTCCAGGATTCAGCCCGGCCAAAACGTCTGTCATCATCGGTCATCGGCAGCCAGTCATATCACCGTATCAGCACCACTGCAACCAGCTCGCCTGCCCCAGTCCCTCGGAAGAATCTTAGTAAAAAGGTGTATCTTGAACAACCAAATTAAAAAGTATGTAATCATATATTTTTTTTTAACTATTTTTATTTTCAATTTATCGTTATGAAGCACGTACTTAATGTTTTTATTGTTTTTAGTTTAGATAATTATGTCAGGTGTAGTATTTGAAATTCATGAACTACATAAATCATTAGTATATCTTAGAGATTATTTAGTTAAATTAGGACCTAAGGGAAGGCAACAGGACCTTGGTTTGAAAAAAGTTAAAGAGGCAAAAGTTTTGTATTCAAAGTTGGAGAGTATTTTGTCTGTGTTGCATTCTCAAATTGAAACTGAACAGATTTCTACTAGTGATATAACTTCCATCCATAAAATAATAAATGAAATTCATCAAATTTTTAATAAAATTATAGAGTTATCAATTTCTGAGCAGAAACAAAGTGAAACAGTCAAAATGAGTGATAATTGCGAGTTTGATTTAAAAACTGCCATAGCCTTATTGCCTGTAATGACGGGACAAGAGTCTGTTACTAATTCCCTTATAAATAGTATAGAATTGTACAGTAAGATGATCTCGGACAAATCTAAAAGTCAATTAATTGAATTTGTTTTAAAAACTCGACTTTCACCGAGCGCACAGTTACGGCTGAGTTCAACTTACGATACAATTGAAAATCTTTTAAATGACATGCGCAAACATCTTATTCAAAAAAAATCAGAAGTCGCTTTACAATGGAAGTTGCATCAGAGTAAACAAGGCAATCGATCTATCGAATCTTTTGGTTCAGAATTAGAAAATTTATTTGTCAACTTAACAATCGCTCAGTCTAGTGGTGATCCTAATTCATACAAAGTTTTAAAACCAATTAATGAGAGAATCGCTATCAAGCGCTTCGCAGATGGTTTGTATGACCGTAAACTTAGTACTATTATAGCATCGAGACAGTTCGAGACCTTGCCGGAAGCCATCAGAACTGCCATGGATGAGCAGTCCCTGTCTTCATCATTCGAGGTAATGAATGTCAGTCGTCGTAAAGCCTTTTATCGTGGTAGCAATTATTGTCATCGTAATAGTAATAACACTATGAGAGCACGCGGTAATTATTCAAATAATTACAATCGCTATAATACGAAACCCTTACCCAATACACCACGCGGCTCTTACAGCTCACCGCGCGGTGGAACATATCAACAAAGTCGTGCACGTGGATCATATAGCACAAGGTCACGTAGATCAGCTGCACCAATTCGCCACACTGTCGTTGAGGTGATGGCACCCGTAAAAAACGAGTTGCCCTCCACTAGTACTAATAATCAAAATGTTAAATTATGACACGACAAGTGATTTTTTTCGTTAATTCAGATAATTTTATTTTTAATTTTAATAACAGTAGTACAGTAACTTTCCTTGTATGTAACGAGATAATAAATCTTTTAGTCGATAGTGGAGCAAGTCTCTGTGTATTAAGGTATGAATGGCTTAGTAAGTATCCTCAGTTATTAAAATACTTATGTTATGATAGAATAACTATTAAGGGAGTAAGTGGAAGATTAGAATCGGAAGGTTATATTTTTTTAAATTTTGTTTATAATGATATAGTATTTAGAGAAAAGTTTTACGTTTTTAAAAATATGTCTTGCTCAGCTAATGGTATTTTAGGAGATAATTTCTTAAAACGCTATAATGCGATAATAAATTATAAAAATTGTGTTACAATTAACTAACAATAACATGAATGTTTCTATTGAAATATCGTATAACGCTAGGTACAGACATTTGATTCCGCCGCGGTGCGAAGTAATAAGGTTTATTCCTACATCATTTTCTAGCGATTGCGTTGTTTTATCAAAAGAGATTCAGCAAGGAGTTTTCGTAGCTGGATTAATTGCGAAACCAAATAATGGTCGCATTCCCGTGAGAATATTAAATACTACAAGTAATGAAGTAGAATATGATTTTCAAAATATAACTATTTATGACTTGAATTATTTTGACGTATGTTGTATTTCGGAAGAACAGAATAGTGTGAGTAGAGTAAAATTATTGTTTGAGTTATTGAATTTGTCAAATATGAATCAGGAAGAAAGACGTAGTATCGAACATATTTGTGCGAAATACGCAGATGTTTTTCATCTTCCAGGAGATAAATTATCGACTACCAGTGTTATGACTCATAGCATATCCTTAAAGGATAATGTCTCTCCTTGTTATATAAAGCCCTATAGAATACCTCATTCGCTAAAGCAAGAGGTACAAAGACAAATTGATGATATGTTAGCCAACGATATAATAGAGGAAACAATTTCGGAATGGTCCAGTCCAGTTTTTTTAGTTCCAAAAAAAACAGATAGGTCAAACGAAAAGAAATGGAGATTAGTTATTGATTATAGGCAACTTAATAACAGAATAAAAGATGATAAATTCCCTTTGCCAAATATAACCGATATTTTAGATTCCTTATCAGGTAGTATTTATTTTTCAAAACTAGACTTATCACAAAGTTATTACCAATTATGCTTAGACGAAAACTCAAGAAAATATACTGCATTTAGTGTAGATAAAATGTACCAACTTGAATTGGACCCAGAATCCCGAAAAAATACAGCCTTTACAACTGATAAAATGTATCAGATGAAGCGTTCTCCTATGGGATTAAAAACATCTCCTAGTGTTTTCTCGCGATTAATGACAATTGCTATGTCAGGTATCAATTATAATCAAGCTTTTATTTATTCAGATGATTGCGTCGTTATTGGAAATTGCATAGATAATCACAATAAAAACCTAGTAACTGTATTAGAACGTTTACGAAAAGTCAATTTAAAATTAAATCCAATGAAATGCGAATTTTTACAAACCGAAATTATTTATTTAGGACACAAAATAACGTCGCAAGGTATTTTTCCCGACGATAGCAAAATAGAGACATTGCGCAAGTATCCGGTTCCCTCGAACGCGGACGACGTAAAACGATACCTAGCCTTTGCTAATTATTATAGGAGATTTATACCTAATTTTGCAAATATAGCTTTTCCGTTAAATAAATTATGCAAAAAAGATGTTTTATTTGAGTGGACAACCGAATGCGAAAAATCATTTCAACAATTAAAATCCCTTTTGATGTCCCCACCCGTATTACAGTATCCAGATTTTTCGGAAAATAATATTTTTGAGTTACGTACAGACGCATGTAAAACAGGATTAGGCGCCGTTTTGTCAAACAGAAATGGTCATGTTGTCGCTTACGCAAGTCGTAATTTATCGCCAGCCGAAAGCAGATATCCTATAATCGATTTAGAATTGCTCGCTATAGTATGGGCTGTAAGGCATTTTAGACCGTATCTGTACGGTAGAAGGTTTAAAATCCTTACAGACCACAAACCGCTCGTATATTTATTTAGTTTAAAAGATCCGTCCAGTAGACTAACTAAGTTTAGGCTCTACCTCGAAGAGTATGATTTTGAGATCGTGTATATCCCGGGTCGAAATAATGCAGCTGCAGTCGCATGAAGTCGACTCCCGATTACGATGACGTGTGAGGAATTAAAATCACTTAATGAACAAGTTGTATCGGTACTTACTCGAGCACAAAGTAAAAAGCTAGAGTTTAAAGAACCGGTCTATAAAAATAATTTGACTGAAGAGTTATCTACCAGTAGCAGGGCTGATCAACCTGAGACTGTAGAGATTCTTAAAAAACCCAAGGACGTGACAGAGTTAGTTTTCACTAGTGAAAAAATAAATAAGAACACGGATTGTCTTTTCTCTGATAAAAAAAATTGTATTTATGTGCCTTCACAGTATACTATATATCTAAATACTCGATCGTTATCTACCCCACAGGTGTTAGCGAGAGATTTAGGATCTTTTTGTGAAAAACAAAATATTAATGAGATTTTAATCATTAAAACTAATATAAAAATACTTGCAAGTTATATGAAAAAGTTGCATCAGAAGGTACCAAAAATTTTAGTTACTAGAGATGTGATAAGAATAAGTAGCTACGAGGATAAGAAAATTATACTTAACGACTTTCATATGTTGCCCACTAGCGGTCATGCAGGGGTAAACAGAATGTTGAATAATTTAAAACAATACTATTATTGGCCAGGAATGACTAATGACGTCATAGAATACGTCAAAAAATGTAGTCACTGTCAATTTAATAAATTTTCGAGTCATAGTATTAAGGAGCCAATGGTTATCACAAATACTGCAAGCTCTGCATTTGAAAGGATAGCTTTAGATATCATGGGTCCATTGCCAGTTGATATTAATAATAACAAATACATTTTAACGCTGCAATGCGATTTATCTAAATTTGTAGAAGCGTATCCTTTGCCCAGTAAAGATTCCGAATCTGTAGCACGAGTTTTTGTAACCAATTTTATTTTAAGATATGGAATCCCTAAGGAAATCATTAGTGATAGAGGCACAGAATTTATGTCTAATATTATGACTGATATTTGCAAAATATTACATATAGAAAAATTAAATTCAACGGCTTATCACCACGAAATAATAGGTTCTCTAGAAAATAGTCATAAGTCATTAGGAGCATATCTGCGAATACAGTGTGATAGGAACACTTTAGACTGGAGCGACTGGTTAGCATTTTGGACATTTTCTTATAATACTACGGTACATACACTAACAAAATACACTCCATTCGAATTAGTGTTTGGAAAACTTTGTAAACTGCCTTCAGACTTTGGAATGTCAGTAGAACCATTGTATAATTATAATGATTACCCTAAAGAGATGAAGTATCGATTACAGAGAGCACAGTACGATGCAAAAAATAATTTATTTTCTAGTAAGTTGAAAAGAAAATTATTGTATGACAAATGTACTTATCCTATTACATATAAAAAAGGTGACCTTATTTTAGTGAAAAATCAAACAGGAGATAAACTCCAAAACATTTATAATGGTCCATTTGTAGTTATTGAAGAAGTGTCACCCAATGTAAAAATCTTGAAGGATAATAAGGAATATCTTATACATAAGAATAATACGAAATTGTATTACACTTAAAAATAATAATTATAACTAGATTAATTTTATAACTAAACTTATGTTACTATAATTTTAAGTACTATGGAATTAGCCTTATCATATACTTAACATACATTATGCAACATGACTTAATTATTCTATAAAACTAGTTTTTACGGGTTAATGCACGAAACTTTATTTATTTATTGACGTTTCGCAGCCTTTTCAGGTCTGCATCGTCAGAATAATGATTTTATTTAAAATTGTCGAGCTACCTTCGAAAGAATTATATTGTGCGTTCGGTTATTTCATTGGAAGATTTTTAAATTTTTTTTATTGTCTATGTATGAATTTATTATTTAATTTACTTAATAAAGTATTTTATTTAAAATTCTTGTTTGTAATTTTGAGTTTATTTATTTGACCCTAACTACCGTAAACTACCACCGGTTCCAAAATTGGGAGACCTTCCTGAGAAGAACCGGCGAAACAAACTCAAGAGAGGCTTTCTATCTCCTTCTTATGTTAAATTATGCAAACAAAAAGAACTAATAGTATCTGATGGTCTTGCAGTGTGTGCTCGGGGTTGGGATTTTATCTCCTGTATAATAGGTTCCCAAGCTGGTGGTATATACCAACCATCTTCCCTATTGAAATTTGGATATTTTTTAATCTCAATAGCCTCGCGCATCATTCGAGGAACGAACCGCCGCTCAGCTGCAAGGATCTGTGGTCTATCAAATCTAATGTAGTGGTTTGGTCCCCCTAATGCATGTTCACACACTGCAGATTTATTTTCGCGCCTATGTTTCATATCTGCGATATGTTCTTTTACCCGAGTCCCTATACTCCTCTTTGTTTGCCCGATGTAGGAGAGCCCACAGTCGCATTCAAGTTTGTAGACACCAGCAACTTGAAAGGGTATATTGCACTTGACCGGTCGTAGAAACTGGTTGATCTTCTTAGGCGGCTTGAAGTATGTATTGATTGAAGCACGCTTCAGAATCCTCCCAATCTTGTCAGTGACTCCTTTCATGTAAGGTAGTATAGCAGGTTGTCGGTCGACTGTGCTAGATTTGGCGCGACTGTGACGGCGACGTGGTACATTCAGGTTATTATCCTTCAGTACTTGCTCGACATGCTGAAGTTCAGCTGCCAGGTGTTGTTCGTCACAGACACCCCGTGCTCTCTGAAACAAAGAGTTTCCTACGGCAGTTAATTGTTTCGGGTGATGGTGTGAGTCACCATTGAGGTACCTATCAGTATGAGTCACTTTACGATACACAGTATGGCTTAAACTTTGGTCAGGATTCCTGATTAATAAAATATCTAGAAAAGCTAGTTTACTATCTGCCTCTAACTCCATAGTGAATAGGATGTTGGGGTGTATAGAGTTAAGGTGATTTAAAAAGGCAGAAATTTGATCTGTTGGGAGGATTGTGAAAGTATCATCTACGTACCGCTTATATAGCCTGTGTAGTAGTGCGTGAAAACCTAAGAAACAAATTAATTATTCTATCTAATTTTATTTTTTTCCTTTGAAAGGGAAGGGTGAACAGGACTTTTTCCAGGGAGTTGTAGTGTATACCTATCGGAAACGTAATTAGGTCATGTCGCAATCCGCTATTTACGTAGATAGTTTTAGCAAGTAAGCAATATTATTAATTCAATTATTTTGTAATGTTTTATTGCACTCAATAAACGGACTTCAAACTATAAACTATGTTTCCTTAAATAACCAACGATAGGCTAATATTAGAATTAGTAGGAATAAATAATATTGTTGACAAGCCTTTCATTTATATATTTAGCTACCTTAAATTTTGTATCTATTCACAACTATCATAATCATTATCATCATCTCAAATTGATTGAACTACAAACCTTTTCATTCTATCTGCTGCTATTACATTATTATATTTTCTTCCACGTTTGTTTAAAGACGTCACTCTATAACGGTCATTATTGTAAATATTTATAATTTTATATGGACCTGCATACTTAACTACAAGCTTTCCACTAGTTAAGCCTTTTTTAATACTTTTCTTTGAACTTGAACTAAATCTCCTACTTTATAATTAATATGGGGCAATCTATTTTTATCATATCTTTGTTTAACCTTTGTAGTTGTTGCAATAGTATTGCTTTGGGCTTGGGCTCGTAGTTCAGATATAACAGGAATATTTTGATAATCAGTTGGTAAATCAATATCAAACCTAGGCTTGAAACCATAAATTAATTCATAAGGACATTTCTTAGTAGTGCTATTTATTGTAGTGTTAATACCTCTTTCTACCTGTGGTATCCCAGTCATCATCATTTTCCCCTGTATATGCGATAAGCGATTGTAGAATCGTCCGGTTACACCTTTCTACTTGACCATTTGCTCGCGGACAGGACACTGCATTAAGTACATGTTTAATTTGTTTGGAGTTACAATATTTCGCAAATGCCTGGCTTGTGAATGCTTTACCACGGTCGGTTATGATGCGCGTTGGTAATCCGAAAACACGGATGAGAAAATTTATAGTGGTTATTACGTGTTCTGTACAAGTATTTGGTACGGGCTGTAACCAAGTAAATTTACTAAAAGCATATACAATAACTAGAAGATAACTATTTGATTTAGTAGAGACACAGAACGGACCTAAATGATCTAAGTGCCATGTGTGCCATGGAATATTGCCTTTGTCAATAGGATTTTAAAATCCACGTTGTTTACCAGTGGGTTTTTTGGAAAATTGACATGAAATACATCCTCTAACATATTTTGTTACGAACCTACGTAGTTTTTCAAACCAGTACTGCCTTTGAATTAATTCTATGACTTTATTTTCGTTCATGTGACCATTATCATCGTGAAACATTTTTGTAACCCTCCAACGAACTGATTTCGGGATAACTATTTTAAATTCATTTGCAACTTTTTTATATAGAATATTGTTGTCTAATTTATATAAATCTTTATATTCTATATTATTAATATTTTTGACAATATTTTGTATTTTTGGGTCATCTGTTTGTACAGCAATTATCCAGTTTTCTTCGGTTATATGTTGCAAGGGCAGGGCACTACGACTAAGAGCATCTACATGTTGCATACGCACACCAGGTCGGTACAGGACAGTGAAATTATAACTTTGTAGTTCTAACCACCATCGCCCTATTCTTGGGAGCATGTCCTTCTTTGACCATGTAGCGCTCAATGCCTGACAATCTGATACCACTACAAAGGGTCTACCAAATAAATAAACACGGAACTTCCTAATGGTTAAGACTACAGCCATTGCTTCTAATTTGTAGGAATGGTATTTTTGTTCAGTTTCAGTGGTCTGTCTGCTAAAGTAAGCTACGGGTTTTAATTCACCTTGGGGTTGTTTTTGAAATAAAATTCCACCTACACCATGACTTGATGCATCCGTGTGGAGTTCGATATCATAATTGGGATTATATATAGCAAGGACCGGCTCTGAAATTAAAGCTGTCTTGATATCAATAAATGACTTTTGTTGATTATCTCCCCACTGCCATAATTGGTTTTTCTTAAGTAATACAGGCAAAAGTAGGATTCTAATAGCAAAAGATTTAACGAATTTTCTAAAATAACTGGCTAAGCCAATAAAACGCCTCAATTCGTGAATATTTGTTGGTTCTTTAAAATTGTTCAACGCTTCTACTTTGTCTGGAGAGGGACGAATTTCACCTATTGAAATAACATGGCCAAGATATTCAATTTTTGTTTTTAGAAAGCAACATTTTTGTTTTCTTAATATTATTCCGGATTTTGTCACTAAATGGAGGATTTTCTCAAGATGCTCTAAGCCATTTGAAATGGTTTTAGATGACAAAAGAATGTCATCTAAATATGCTGTTGCAAATTCAAATTTATACTTATCAAGGAGAATATGCATGGCACGTTGAAAGACAGCTGGAGCATTGGCTAAACCAAAAGGCATTCTCTTATATTGGTACTGTCCAAAAGGTGTAACGAATGCTATGTACTTTTTGCTATCAGAGTGTATTTTTATTTGATGATAACCTGCTGCTAAATCTAATTTAGAAAACCATTTTTCACTACTTAATTTGTCTAATTGATCCTGTATGATCGGAAGTGGGTAACGATCTTTTTTGGTTATTTTATTCAACTGCCTATAATCAATACACATTCTATATTCTCCAGATTTTTTTGGAACTAGTATGACAGGACTAGCATATGGCGAATTACTAGGTTCTATGATATCTTCTTTAATTAATTTGTCAATAATATCGCGGACAATTTCTTGTTCTTTCAAGGACATACGGTAGGGACGACAATAAAAGGGTGTTTCACTTAAAAGTTCTATTTTCATTTCAACTTCAAGTTGGCCAATATTTTTACCAGAATCATCATCGAAACAATTACTATATTTTTTTAGCAATTTTTTAAGCCTAAGAAGATCATCACCTTTCACATCGGTGTCGATATTGTAGTTATAATTTTCTCTTATATGACCTCGAGCAATACAACGAGTTGAGTATAGTATAAGAGGTTGGCATTGTAAATTATATATGTCTAAATATCCAATATTTTCATGTACTATTGTTCTTTGTTTAGGTATATCTAATTCTTTGCCAAAGGATCTGTGTTCAGAACGTTGTATTTCAATGGTATTGGCTCCTACATTATAGTCTGTGTAAACGATGATTTTATTTAAACCTTGGACTAGTAAAGTGTCATGTGGCACTCTTTCAATTTTTGACAAGGATACTTCTAAAGAATTTGCAAAAGGTAATTCATCATCAACAATGGTTTCAGGTAGTGTTCTTGAAAATGTTAGAACATTTGAAGTTTTGGAAAGACAAATACCAGGTAATTCACTAAAAGCGCGCCCTACTATCATATCAGTGTCTTGGAGATTATCACGGACTACTAAGACTGGCGTAGAGACACAGACACCATCGATACTAAGTTCGATTGAAGCTTCACCATCTGGTGTTATAATCTGCCCTCCATAACCTTTGATACTAGTACTAGACTGATTTTTGTAATCAAGATTAATCTTTTTAGCTGCTGATAAGGTAATAGTATTACAAGCACTTCCTAAATCGATATATGCTGACAGTAGGAAACCGTTTGCAATTGCAGTTTTGTGGTATTTGCGATCACCAACATCAATTGGGTGTATATTGAATAATTTAGTTTTTTTATCATGGTTATGTTCTGGTCTTATATTTATATTGGTTTTAGTAACAGAACTACCAGGCCTCTGAATATTTTTAAAACTATAACAATCGTCACGATCGTGGCCTAATTTATTGCAGTATGAACATTTTTTTGAAAACCGACAGTTTTCCGACCTTTGACCTATTTTATTGCATACTACACAACGTAAATCATCCCTACACTGAGAAGAGGTATGGCCTCGACGACCACATGTGAAGCATTTAAATCTATTCTCAAGATTATCACCAATTTTTGATTGTGGGTTGTCGACTGCCGCATCAGTTAGATAATTTAATAATGCACGAGTATCCCTACATCCTGTACCACGAGCCCCTGCTTTTAGCAATGGATCGCCTAATGTATAAATTATAACATCACAAATCATAGTATCAGTTAATTCACAAGATTTTCCTTGAGCTAACTTTTTATAATAAAAATCTATTACCTGTTCATCACGATGCTTGTTTTTAGTTACGAAATCATGAAGCTTGGCAGCGAGTCCCCGGCCGGCAGGGAAGTAGGCAGCAAGACGATTCTTCCACTCTTCCCATGAGACATCGATGTCTTGTTGATGTCCAAACCAGAGGAGCGCGTTGCCTTCTAGGTTGCCGGTCATGTGGTAGATCAGGGTTTGTTCATCCCAACCATAAATCTTCGCCAGTGACTCCAAGCGATGTAACCATGCGTGAACAGACATAGCATTAGTACTGCCATCAAATTTTGGTACGTTTTCTGGTTTTCCAATAAATCTTAAATTACTTGAATTATTTTTAAATAATTGTGAGGTAGGTGAATTTAAATGACCTAGCTTTTCACCCTGGTTAAGGTTTTCACATCCAATTAAACTTGGGGAAGCAATATTACTCGATGGCAAAAGAGGGGGTAGACACATATTTATTTCACTAATAATTGGCTGAACTCGTTAACTTCCACGGATGGTAGAGAATCAGTACAATTAACTATAGCTGTAGTGGTGGTATTAAAATCACTTGATGTACCTGGTGTATTGATGTCCTTCGAGGGTTCTGATGGTGGATTCCGGTTTGCTGATGATCCTTGTTCAATAAGTTGTTCTAGCAATTTTTCCAGCCGATAGATACGTTCGCTATTATTAGGCCGCTTCGATTTCTTCGGTTTCTTGCAAGCGGGAGCCCCTTCTTCATCACTTGAGACCGCGTCATGCCGGTTACGCCGAGTATCCATTTTGGCACGTGAGAAAATAGAACGCGCACTTCTGAACTATTAGTCTTATAATAAATTACAACTCTGCAGAGGTTTCACTATTTTATTGAATCACCAACTAGGACGACGATCGCAGCAAAAGTTACTCAAACTAAGGTGGAGCGCTCTTTTATAACTCTCCACCTCCTCACATTTGTCACTTTTCATAGATTAACGTCTTTATGCAGCTTGTCTATGAACGGTATCATAGCCAATACTTCATAAAGACGGGCACACACCATCCCATAAGATTCGTAAAGCCAATGTCACCATACAGCCAACACGGCATAGACCGTACGTTTATGCAACCACCTTGAATATGAATGATCAATCGACATTACATCGATGAATCATTCAGATATCAAACTCCGCTACACCGGAAGTGTTTCCGCGTACTAACAAGTCATATTTAAATTATAGAAAATGGCAACATTGACATAACGTCACATACGGAATGTCATGTCATCAAAACATTCAAGCGTTAGAAAAATAACATGTTTTGCTTAACTAAAGTAGAGTTTAATAATTATAACTAACAATATATAACAGTAGAACGCCGATTATCCGAATTAATTGGGACCGGGGTCGATTCGGATAGTCGGACCTAGACTGGTAATAAAAAAACCAACTGCCACACATAGAATAAACCTTATTAAGTTTAACAAACACAGTTCTACAATACTAAATGCAATAATAGAGGTACATTGTAGCAAAATACATCCGCACGACGCAAAACATGTAGTGTCTCGGCTCTAGCTTTCAACCAGAACTTTTGAAATATAAATATTATAAATAACTATTTCCAACACTCACACCAATTAGCCTAGCTCCAAAGTAAGCAGTGTGAGGCTTGTGTAATGGGATGCTAAGGTAACGGATAGAATACATATACAGAACATATATAAGTATATTTATGTAGAAATACGTATTTAAACATCCATGACTGGAGTACAAAATGGTCGTATTCATCACACAAACATCTGCCCCACCGGGATTCGAGTCGGCGACATCATGAAACCCGGCGTACAAACCACTCGACCACGGAGGTCGTCAGTATAATTATAGATAACAGTTTATATAAAAATATATCTGGACTCCAGCGAGTTCCAACTTGTTACAACAAAAGAAAACAAAAAAAACTTGGTTTAATTTTTTATATTACGCTTAGGAGCGATTCGGGTAATTGGCGATTAGGTCAATCGGCATTCGGATAATCGGCGTTCTACTATACATATATAAGTGATGATTGCGCTGCTCCATTCCCCTATGCCTTATGCACCGCCTAAAATTATTGAAAAGAAGTTTCACTTTAGATGTGTGGTCCGTGCACACAAATTTTTATTACCTTAGAGAGCCTTAGAGTAACACAAAATACAATGAAATACATACAAGTATGATTTTATTTTAAGAATATGTACCTACGTCCTCTGTTTATATACGACCCCAGCTGCGAAGGGAATTTAATTAAGTTTCGCTTTAATATCACGCCTACTGGCTTAACAATTAATCATCGAGAATCCTCTTGTAACTTCACAATGATTGCTAAGGAATGTTGCATGTTGGTAAGGCTGCTATCTATAAACATAGTTAGGTAACTTATATGCATTTCAGTTCTTAATATCCCATCCGGAATTACAGAAGTGCGTTAACGGGTCTCTGGAAGACATTTAATAAGTAAGATGTAAAAGGACAATGTGGCCAACCGACCTCCTTGTATTTCAGGCTTTCCGAGGTCAAACGTTATTTTTAGATTTATGCTTGATTAAGTTTTTTTTCTATAAATAGGACCGACAAATAACTCCACCCCACCTGGTGTTAAGTGAAGGTGAAGTCCAGACGCGAAGATAGCTGATACAGCAGTTCTACCTGCCACACCAGCCATCCTGACCCTGCCGGCCTGCATGTTGCTTCTTCATGCCTCTTTTAAAGGATCCCAGGTTGTAAGAGGGAGGGAACACGTGAGCGGGCAGAGCATTCCATTTAATTTTTGTTACTGAATTATATATGTATTAGATTGTTACTAACTTGTACTAATAACTATGGATTATAATTCTATAATTATCTGAAATAAATGATTATTATTATCATTAAATATACATACAAAATTATATTTCTAAATATTATTTTTTTACAGTGTATAACATTAAAAAAATAACATTTAAAAATACAAAAATGCAATTTCCCATCGGCAGCAAGATCAAGGTCCCTGCTACCGGTGGTTAAGGATCCAGAGACAGGACCCTCCTCACTATACGGGCCGTGTCCAGAAGTACTGCCTTCTGCATCTGACTCTTGACCCAACCATCTAACACGAGCCTCTTAAGGTGTTTATCGAGGCTCTTGGCTATCAAACCATGGGCAGATGATTATCGGCACAACAATTGCTGAATCGAGTCGGTAATCATTTGGGACCGGGACCACTGGTCCTGATGGGGACATGAAGAGCTGAATGAGCTGTCGATGACCCACATGTCAACAATCTCGCGAGCTAAATCAAGATTTCAGGCATTCCGAAGTCAATCGCTATTTTTAGATTTATGCTTGATTAAGTAATAAATTAACAGTTTTAATGACAATAGAAACAGAAGCATTTTAAAGGTAAAGGTCGTTGGTAAAATTTAAATAGTATAAATGATCTTAGCTATAAAGGTAACTAGTATTTATTTACAAATTAAAAGTAGTTCCTTAGTTTGCTCATATGTCAGGCTGTGCAAATAACTAACATAGATCAAATGGAGTCTTGTAAGCCATATTTTATTCGATTAAATATTTTGACTCTCATTTGCATGTATATATTTGAAGCCTGTATGTTTATTAAAAATCATTATGAAGTATACTCACTTGTGAAAAAAGTAAGACGCAATAATCGATACCAAAATAAACTTAAATTACCTAATACGACATTTATTCGTACGCTCCGCATGCAATGTTAATAAATATATACAATCATATACCAAATAGTTTAAAATGTTCAACCGAAAATAAAATATTTGAACAACAGCTTAAAAAGAATCTAATAAATAAAAGCTACTTTAATAATTCTGAATATTTTAATGAGACAGATTTATAATAATGTAACAAATTATGCTTTCTCATAATAATAAAATTAATAGTATAAAAAACTGGTTAATATAATAGTTGCCTATTTACTCTAATAATATCTTAATGTCATGTCATGTCTTAATCATATAATTGGAATCATATTATTTTTGTTTTTTCTAGTAAAAAATAATAATAATAGAATTATAAATGTAGCAGTTGAATGCTTAAAATACCTAAATATAAACATACTAGCAAACCAGTGAACCAAATGTTCACCAAAACCTGATTTAAAAAAAATGTATTTAATTAATTGAGAACTTCGGAGATTTAGTGTGGTTTCGTTTGAAATTCGTGATTTCTCGAAAACCGGAAGTGCTACGTTACTCAAATCCGGTTTGTAGTCTTATCAGACTATTCTTAACTTATAACTTAAATATTCTCTTTATCTATCTCTTACGGTTTGGCCGCTGTATCAGCACCACAGACAGACGGACTTGTCTAATAGATAAGAGATTATCTATCTCTTACGGTTTGGCCGCTGAAACAGCACCACAGACGGACGGACTTGTCTAATAGACAAGAGATTGTTCTTGTTCAAAAAATATTGAATTGATGGTAACTGATGTAATTATATTTTTGTATTAAATATTATCAAATACGTTTATGTACAAATAAATTGCAAACACCCTTACAGGGTGCCACATGTAATATGTGACTAATTTGGCATCTTTTAACCATGCGACTACGCAATAAAAATTTTAATTTGATGTTTTAACTGTATTCATCTAATACTCAGAGCTTCCAACTTTTTAAGAAGCCTTGGTATTGACACAGAATCGAATGCTTTGCTACTGGACTTCACAATATCAATAATTCATTTAAAGGTCTTTGTGTTCGCTTATACAATTAAGTCCCAAGCAATATCCAAGAGTTAACCATAAATAAATTCAAAGATAGTATAAACAAAGCACTTATTAAAAAAGCTTATTACAAAGTGTCTGATTATATTACAGACAAAAATGCTTGGGTTTGAACTGTTCCAATCATTCCAACAGGTTTTCTATGTTAAATAAATCATGATTGTATTGACGCTATAACAACATAGTGATTAGTAAATGGTGTTACATTAAACTTTTAATGTTGTGGAGTTCTTTTCACTCGTTTTTCTCCGCAGCTTAAAAAATATGTCCAATAACGACTGTTTTTTTTGACTGTTTGATTCAAAAGAGTTGTAGTACTATGCATTCAATTTGAATAAAGATATATTGATTTCTAGTTTCTTTTGCTAGATTAAGGAAAATAGTTAAAGTCTGATTTCCTTTTCCTACTTCTTGAGTCAAAGGGTCGATCAGATTATGCACCGCATTCGCTGTTGACAGCTTTGCCCGAAAACCAAATTGCAGAGTAGACAAAAAGTTATTTATCACGATGTAATGAGTTAGCCTATTATAAATATTTTTGACGTGACTACGTCTTATAATTCGATGGAGCCGGCTGCACGCACGAAAAAACATGACTCATGCGGCGTTACCTCGCTCTGAAGCGTTCCATTTTAGGCTTGAAGTGCAAGCGAAAGTGCGCAACGAGCGGCAAAGAGGCATAATCGGCCTCCGCGTTCGGCAGCGTTCGACATCTGTCTCTCTCCTACTTGAGTGCGCGATGTGTCCGCCTGGACAGCTGCTATAAAATAATAGATTTACATGTTTTCGTCAAGTATGAAGTGCAGTGAAAAGTGCAAATTCATACTTGTAAAAACTATGTACATTGTAAAAAAACGTTGTCACGTTCAACTATCGTCAGTAAACCTTAGACTTTACAGACAACCGATTTTTTTTCTTATATTTTTGAAACTGAGGGGAGTATTGATATCGGTCTATAATTATTTACTTGATACTTGCATTTAGACTTATAGATAGAAGTGACCATTGCTTTTTTTTAAGCATGTTTTCTTTTTATTCCTTACGAAAGGCTTAATTTTTGTAAGGATATTATTGCTTATGTTGAAAAACCAACTGCCCTGTCATCGTTTAATTAAGTGTGGCAGCGTACAAAAAGATATTACTCGTGTAATGGCTTTTTGATCGGTGCGAAACAAAACAAAGATTTTTGTATTTTAATGAGTGGTAACGTATGTTAAATTTGAAGATACCGTCGCTGGTTGATTGCGTTCCGCAAGGTCCTTCCCAATATTAATAAAATAATTATTAAATTGTTATTTATTAATATTAAATATTGAAGATAGGATATTTTACTGAAAAAGACATAATTTTATTTTTAACACATGTATTTTATGATAACCGTGGAAAGAGTCAATCATTAGGATTATTTTTTCCTAAATAACAAAGCATTTAAAAATGAAAGAAAAATCATGAACTCTAACATTTTGTAAAATAATTTAACACAAACTACAATAAAAACGAAACGCTGCAAGTTTTTTTTTTTAATTTAATTTATCAAATATTCTAAATATGATCCATTTTTTGGTATTAAAATTCTCACTCGTGTCGATAAATTAACTACTCAAGAGGTCCTGGCTTCGTATCCCGTTGGGGAAAATGTTTATTTGATGAATACGAGCATTTTTACCTAAGTCACTGCTGATTAACTTATCTTTGTGAATGTTTGAAATAATCGTTCTAAGTAATTTTGTAACTCCAGCAAACTATCGTTGGTATAGGTTTTTGTAAACTAAAAAGCCATTCGCATTGTAATTCAGAGCTCACAAAGAAATGCATACAAGTAACTACTACAGTTGATTTTTTTTCACGCACTTATAATAAGGAAATCTAGTATTATGAAATGATAACTAGCAAACCAGTGAACCAAATGTTCACCAAAACCTGATTTAAAAAAAAAAGAAAAAAAAATGTATTTAATTAATTGAGAACTTCGGAGATTTTGTGTGGTTTCGTTTGAAATTCGTGATTTCTCGAAAACCGGAAGTGCTACGTTACTCAAATCCGGTTTGTAGTCTTATCAGACTATTCTTAACTTATAACTTAAAATATTCTCTTTATCTATCTCTTACGGTTTGGCCGATGAAACAGCACCACAGACGGACGGACGGACTTGTCTAATAGATAAGAGATTAGGATATTTGACAAGTTTTAGAAAATTACTAATTAACATTAGTCAATAACGTGAGATCATTTTCTAACCTTTCAACGGTTATCACAAAAAACGTATGCATATGTAAGTTTCTTTTTTACATCGCGAGTTTGATTCTCGGTTGTGGCATTCAATTTTATAAAATCCGTGAATGCAGTTCTGCTTATTATTAAAAATTAAATAATGTCTTCATTCAGTAAAATATCCTATCTTCAATATTTAATATATTTTCCCTGCATGTGGCATGGCCTGTATGATTGTTTTTTTATAGTTTCTGCTTTTTTGTTTTACTTGTCATTGACTCGCTTTGTAAATACGATTTTAAATATATTTGTGTATACCAACAATATGCGCGTAATTTTATCCAAATCTGTGCAGTACCCTTAGCATGAACCATTTTCGAATTCGTGTCGCCGCACACGGGCCACCGACCACAACCACAAAACGCCGCCACCGGTATATTTCTTGTAGTTCTCATACATTTTATATGGATTCACCACACACGGTACGCCGGTGGCCGCCACACGCTACAAATCATCGTTGCTCGCTTCTTGTGGCCCGCACGCGCCGATACAAAACGCCGCCACACGTCACTCGCGCGATTCCCCACCCCTCTCTCCCTTACCTTAGTCGGCCGCTGTCGCGCGCTTCAGCCACTTTAGCAGCCGCTTCTAGCTTCTCGTGGCGGGGCCTTTGTGGCTGTGGCATGTGGCCCGTGTGCGGTGACACTTATACGTCAAATGTGTACTGATTTTTAGTTCTCGTTACGTCCATTGTGGCGCTGCTGTTCAAATTTCCATACAAATTTTGACAATGACACATTAATACTCGCAAACTATTCGATAAATCGATGGCGCAGGTGGTTAGCACATTCGGTTGCGATCATTGAAGTTAAGCAACTTTCACAGTCGTCGATTATTGGATGGGTGACCAAAAATCTTCTATCTCGAGTTCCTCCGGGCTTCAGAAGGCACATTAAGCCGTTCGTCCCGGCTGCATCTGCAGTCGTTAGCACTCACCAATCTGCACTGGGCCCGCGTGGTGGGTCGTGGACCATCCTTATTTCATCCATAGGGAAGGCCTGTGCCCCAGCAGTGGGGACATTAATAGGCTGATGATGATGATGAAACTATTCGAAATCGATATTGGATCGTACTAAGGGTACAGTTCAAACTTACAAACGTTCAAATTTTTTATATATGAAGGATAGCCAAAGGGTTGGTTTTCGTAGCCAGACACAGAAATCGTTAAATCGTCAACATGGCGGCAAAGTACGTAAAATTTCAAATGTTGTGATTTATTAGGGAATTGCTGTTTTAATTAGTTCCCAGCGAAATGATGATTAAAACAGCGGAGGGAAAGACAGATAATATTGAAAGGAAGTTAATTAAAGGTCGCGTTACGTCGCAGTTTAGCAATTAATCATTTAAATGCCATTATGACACTTCGCAATGGAATTAACTTGAGACCTTACCTTCTGTTAAATTATTTTGGACCATGTTTTATATATATTTATATATCTTTAAGTCTAAAACTTTTTGAGAAAATGATAAAAACCACCTTCTTAAAAACAAAACTAACCTATACTAAAGTCTGTGCGGAAAGAGAATGGGCGTGGCGAAAAACGGAACTAACACTAAGATTTTTATATAGCAATTTAACCCAGCCATCTGTCAAACGTCAAAGTTTTGTATTGATACGGATTTGTTTGCTATTGTGATTTCTTGTGGTTGTTTGTATTTAATCATGTCTAAAAAGGGTAAATCCTTACAAATACGGTAGAAAAGCACTACAGCGCCCTCCAATCTAAATTTCATTCTCTTTCCGCACATACTCTATAATAAAAATCGAGAACTAATCTTGTCGTATTTTACATTTGTTACAAAACTTTTGATTATAAGACAGAACAACATCTATTAAGTATAATAGCTACCGGGCCTGCAGATTACATATATAAGCACAGTATAATTATACTGTTTGTAACTGAAGCGTTGTCGATCTCCAAAAGTACGTACAGGGACGCAAAAAAGTGTCCCGCGCAAAAGTTGTTCCTTATCACCATCACAACCCATTCCATTAAAAAAATAAAGGGTTCCCTTTAAAAAATTCTAGGTCTTTTTTTTATTTAGCCAGGTAGGCAAAGGACTCTACCCCACCTGATGTTGAGTGGTGATAAAGTCCAAACGCGAAGATAGCCGGTACAGCAGTTATAAACTGCTACACTAACCATCTTCACCTTGCCGGCCTGCAAAAATGCTTCTTCACGCCTCTCTTATAGGACACAAGTTTGTAGGAAGGAGGGAACACGTGCGTGGGCAACGAATTCCACTTACAAATAGTACGAGAAAGAAATGGGTCACCAAATTTCTTTGTTCGTGTAGGAATAGTGGCCACAGGAAGTCGGTGCCAACATAGGCCAGCGCGCGTGGTCCTCTGAAGAAAAGGTGACACAAGACTTAGAATTTATATAAATTATAACTGCAAGAATAAAAACTTTATCTACACATCAGAAATTTCACTCTTACACCATTTTTTTTCCAATTGATGTGGTATTTTGTCTGTTATTGTAGTATAACAGTTAACAAAACATATTATCTTTCTGAAAATGCTAAACTGTTTCAAACAAAACAAATACATACCTACTAGCTGACCCAGCGAACTTCGTACTGCCATAAAAAAAGGGTCAGGTGGTAGAAGAGTGAAAATATAGGGGTGTATGTATTTTAATACCACATAATAAAAATAAAATGTAAAAAAAAGTTTTTAGAGATGTGTAACGTAGTGTTCCATCAATTTCCTGGGATAACATTCCTCCTAACCCATATGAGAACACTACGTTACAATACCCAATAGTATTAATTTTTGCGCGAAGGCGCATTGTAGGTTTCAGAACACTACGTTACAGGTGGACAACCCTTATCACTTAAGGATATGAAAAATAGATATTAGCTGATTCCCAGACCTATGGAATATGCATGTAAAATTTCATAAAAATCGGTCAAGCCGTTTCGGAGGAGTATGGTAACTAACATTGTGACACGAGAATTTTATATATAAGATAACCTAATTATTAAACAGTCAATTGACTGCTTGCGGCATAAATATCAGATAATATATGCACGCACTCACTCACAACAAATGATCAAATGATCGTAAATATTTGCTACAGATTATGCGGCAGAGGTGAAGTTATTAGTGTTATGGCGGAGACCCGGCGGCGGTCTGCAGTAAGTAATTAAGCTGTATGATTTATTAGTCAATTAGAATGTTTAATGTATAGGGTTTGAAGTGTAGTACCGGTTCTGTGAGACTGAATTATACTTAAACTGTATGTGTACCAAATTTCATCCAGATCCGTTTAGTTGTTTTTGCGTGATTGAATAAGAAACATACAAATACACAAACATAGAAACTAACAAACTTTTTCATTTATAATATTAAGGACTATTGTCCCGCCCTTACTTCGCTTTGGTTTAGAGCTGTAGTGTAGACTATAGTATTTGTTCTCAGGATTGTATTATAATACTACAATTTATTGTGTATACACAATGAATTTCTATATAAAATTTACCTTCCATGAAAATTTATTGAACTGATATTGAAAATTTTGTTGCGTAGTTTAGGACCCGTTGTATCGAATGCACAATTTCTTTGGTTGAACGCGCAAATCTAATGTACTAATGGTCCGATTTGAAAAAATCTTTTTGTGTTAGAAAGTGCATTTATTGAGGAATGCTTAAGGCTATATATCGCACCTTTATTCCAATACTGTCATTATCATAAAATAAAATTAAAATACAGGATTTGAAGTAATGTGTAGATTCATAACGTAGCAAATAGATTTCGTTGTAAACTATTTTTTGAAGAATTTTGTTTAATGACAGTATTGGAATAAAGGTGCGATATTATTCCACTGCAACCAGTAGGAGCGGAGTATCGATGTAAATTGTTGCAAAAACGGGTAAAAATATTCCATTTGGGAGATTCTGTTGCGTGCGCTGCGTAAATGATTAATGTTACAGAAAAATCATATAATAATATGACAGAATTGTTCCCCTTTAAAGTTCTTAAAAATAAATCCGCAAAAGCATATGCCCATCTTTTAGTTTGACTCACTATAACATATTTCCTCAAATTAACGCGGGCGAAACTGCAGGGGGAGTTAGAGAGTAGTTAGTTAGTTTAGTTAGTTTTGAGTTTTGTCACAACCTTTAGTTGTGACATAACAGCAATAGTTAGACATATGATATTGCGGAAGTTTTTGTAGATATGTACGCCCTCTATAAAACTTTTGTACATCACTTTGCTCTATTGTCAATGACCTTCGCAGCGTAAGCGATATAAGTTTATTTTTTTCACACCCTGGGTTACATTATCGCATTTTTCATACGGAACCCTAACTTTTTTGATAATACAACTATAGCCTATGTTCATCAGGGATAATGCAGGATTCTAAATGTGTAAGAAATTTTCAAATCGGTCCAGTGGTTTCGGAACCTATTCAATACAAACAAACAAACAATCAAATCTTTCCTCTTCATAATATTAGTATAGATTGGTGTGCGTGAAAAGAAAGTAGTAAATATGCGCTGAAATGTATATGTACATGTATTTAATTTCAACGAGATTTTTACAAATATTAGACAATATTGTAATAAATCATGAGAGATTTTTTGTTTCTTCACACTAAGCATTGAAAACTGAACTAGTGCAGTAATTTCTACAAGAAAGAGCGGTTTATATTATTTTTACAAAACTTGTTGACGACCTCCGTGGTTTGTACGCCGGGTTTCATGGCTGTCGCCGACTCGAGAGGTCCCGGGTTCGAATCCCGGTGGGGGCAGATGTTTGTGTGATGAATACGAGCATTTGTACTCCAGTCATGGATGTTTAATATGTATTTATACAAATATACTTATATATGTACAGTATATGTATTCTATCCGTTACCCTAGCATCCCATAACACAAGCCTTATAATGCTTACTTTGGGGCTAGGCTAATTGGTGTGTGTCGGAAATATTTATTTATTATATTTATTATTATTTATGTTTGTAACAGTATTTTCCTGGTAGCGATTGCTACCTTAGCAATAAGGCTGCCTTTTGTGTTTGCGTTCCTGTATTTTATTTGTTTTGTGTAATAGTGCAATACGAAATATACAAAATGTAGGGTGCTTATTTTGACCATTTTGTGGGGCTAGGCTGAGTGGGAGTGTAATATTTCTTTATTACTAAGGCACTTTACTAGAAGATAGGTATCAGTCATTCGAAAAAAGAAAACGAAATGTATTTTATTTATTTTTATTGTTTTTTATCCAAAGAGTTTTTATTGAATTTGCCTTTTTATTTTTGACGTGAAACATCTATAGGCGCATGTAAAAAAGATTACTGACGTGGCGACGCGACGCAACGCTTTAAGATGGTATATATATACAGTCTATATGCAGTAGTGTGCACGGTGTGGCGAATTGAATCTCGATCATCTTGAAATTGAATCGAATTCGATTTTTGTATTTAAAGAAAACAAAAGTTCATTTTGTGGAAAAAAATCGTAATATTTTATTTTATCATTATGCCATATTTAGTTCCCATCGCAATCTGTTCTTTCCTGCATATTTCTTTTACAAAATAATGTCAATGTTTCACATTTGATAGGCGTCCCGTGACGGCTCACATTTTTGTTTATAAGTTCGCATTTATCCAGCTGAGGAATGACGTCACTCTGGTGAACACAGATGGTATTCCACTCTGGCAGCCATCAGCGAGACCGAAGGACACAACACCCACCTAGAAACATACATAAATAAATTAATATTGACCACAGTCACGCATGACCCCAAACTATGAGCCAAACTCGCAAAAAGTACCCAAATAATTCGCAGAAATAACGAAACTAAGAAAGAAAGGTACAAAAGTTAGTTTTCCTATTGTAGGTGACTGACCGACCTCTTTCGTATAGTCTGTTTATATTTTTAACCGACTTCAGAAAAGGAGGAGGTTCTATATTCGACTTTTTTTTTGAGTGTGTATGCTGTTGGTCGCAGATGACCTTTACAGCGTCACCGGGTTTGGGGAAGGCGAGATCCTAAGGGAGGTCCCCTTAGGATCTCGCCTTCCCCAAGCCGAGAATAGGGGTGATGACGGGGTACAGTAAACGAAATTCTATTAAGTCCGGCAGTTAGATGATCAAAAAATAATGGACACGTATTTTTTCTTTGGGCAATCAACCAAAAAATGACAAAGTTATAGCGCGTCAAAGTTTGGGAGTAGGGGCTCGTGACGTCACTTTTGAGTGAATTTTCCCTTATAAGTGTACTCAAACGTGACGTCATGCGACTTTTCAAATCAATATATCTCTGCAATGTTTATATTATGTGAAAAAAGAAAAAATACGTGTCCAACACTTTTTGATAATCTACCTGATAAACGAAGAAAAAAAAATTAGTCATCATCCCTATTGGTGAGTGCCTCTGGAGGTATTCCAGCCGGATGGCGTCTCCCCACGGGGGGAATCTCCTCTCCGTCTGGAGCCTCCAGACCACTCGAACCTGAGGGGGTCGGCTCAACTAGAGGGCGTCTCTGAGACTCGGACCTCGGCTCTAGTTAGCCGATGTCGAGGGGGGCTATGTTCGACTGTATATTTTTAATAATGTTTTCTTTTCCGTGCGTTCGAATATCGAAAGCCGACGCGACTCCGATTTCCGATTCCCGCCGCTGCGAGTGTTTTATTGAATTTTTGTTTGAATATTTTTTAATTAATTAGCAGCCGTAATATAGTTTTTCCTTAGCATTTAATATGAAACAGTGTCACTGCATCAGTGACATTATTTCACCGGGTACACCGTGCTGTAACTAACTGAAACTGATTTGACAATTAATTTATCGCGGTAAACCAGGATGTGAGGCGAACATGACGCTGTTTGTAAGTATTTTAATCGTAGAAGCAGCGCTGTGATACTAATCATCATCATCATCATCAGCCTATTAATGTTCCCACTGCTGGGGCACAGGCCTTCCCTATGGGTGGAATAGGGAGATTGGGCCATAACCCACCACGCGGGCCCAGTGCTGATTGGTGGGTGCTAACGACTGCAGATGCAGCCGGGACCAACGGCTTAACGTGCCTTCCGAAGCACGGAGGAACTCGATATAGTAAATTTTTGGTCACCCATCCAATGACCGACCACTGCGAAAGTTGCTTAAGTTCAACGATCGCAGCCGAACGCGCTAACCACTTGCGCCATCGAGCTCCTCGATAGCTCGTGATACTAATTCACTGTGGAATCTTATCTTATATGATGAAGTATTATCATCGCTGTTGCAACGCTGTGGTATTCATCTATAATATTTTGTAAGTAAATACTAAAATCCTAATTCAAATGTTTATATTTTGACTCCATCTTAAATCTATATTTTAGCTTCAATCAAAGTCGTTCTAGTATTGCATGTGGTTGTTAAACAAATGGCGCTGCAACAGCGGCGTTAATATTTCATCATATAAGATAAGTTTTCACAGTGAATTAGTATTAGTATATTAGCGCTGCTGCTACAGCAGCGCCACAGTGATGTAGGAGCAAATACTTATAAGTTGACCAAAGCTTTGTTCTGATTGTACTGTTGCTCTCGGGTGTGAGCAGTGATTGGTTCGATTGTTTGATGTCGCGTCATTTGATTGGCTATTATCTATTAAGTGGAAGTGTAGTGGAAGCGCGCCGGCGCGGCGACAACCGTTCCTATACAAACGGTTTATGATCCTTCTAACCTCTTTCTGTGTTCTGTGGATGAGATAGTGGTAGGGCTTTGATATTTATCTTACCTGCATCCTAATATTATTGCGGAGTACAGTTATAGGTCCGCCTGAGTCCCCGTCACAGGTGCCTACTTTGCCGTGCCCGCTAGTACACATGTGAGTACTCTGTATGGTGATATCGAAGCTCTGCTGGCACACCCGGTTTGTCAGGATTGTGACCGTGTTGTGATGAAGTGACGTGCTCGGAGGGAAACTGGTTTGTGCTAAAACCACAAACATTAAGCTATATAATTAACAGTTTCTTATAGAACTCACATTTATAAGTCCCATTTTTGTTTAAAAATAAATATGGTTAAGCAAACTGTAATTTTAGGTATGGAAGAAAGAAATTTCAGTCACCTATCACAGGCATTATTGGCTTACAAGGTGGCTTCAATCGATAGTACAAAATGTAACCAAACCAATGTTACAAAAATAAAGCAATTAATACATTAAGCAATCACTCAAATGCGTAGTTAATATCAATCCTACTTCCTATTATATTATAAATGTGAAAGTTTTTATGTTTGTTTGTTACTTAATCACGCAAAAACTACTGAACGGATTTGGATGAAATTTGGTACGCATATAGTTTATGACCTGGATTTAGACATAGGAAACTTTTAATCCCGGGAAAGTGCAAGGAAAACTAAAGTTAACGCAGACAAAGTCGTTGGGACACTGAAAAAAAAAATTTACAAAACTAGTTGAGTTAACCGATGAATAGCCAAACTTTGTTTACTAATAAATACATTTCAGTCAATCATAAACCAACTGTTCTATTGCATTTTTCATTAGCATTTCAGCTAATCCGGTTTAGTTAAAAACTGGCAAATTCAATTTCGGTAATCGGTAACATGACACAATATAATAATAACATTTGTTATAATCAAACACACTTGAGGTGATTATTTCCATAAAGTTGGCCTTACTACAACTATTTAGTGATATTTATTAGCGAGCATAGAAACTTCTATGAATAGTTAAGAGTGATGTAACTGTAAGCCAAAAAGTTTGGTTACAGATTGCAAGTACGTGTTTTGTTAAATGTTCGGCACATCCACCGAATCGTGCCATAGAAATTGTTTTGTAGATTTATACAATTTTGATTTGAAAATAAATTGTGAACCAGGGTATTTTCATCATATTGATTTCCTGTCGACCCCCAATACTTACTTATTAGTAAGTATTACAGGATTTTACATCAGAAAAGTCCTTTTGCAAGTAAGATAATAATACAACTATAATTTATCAGAAAATTATGTTGCAGATAACACAACAGTTCGGTTACAAATAACAGTATAGTGGTGCTATACTGAAGCAATCAATCTGTAACAAATTACTGAACAAGTGTAAGAATTATCAAAATCATATTTATTTATAACAAAAAAGTTTTGTAATTTAACATAAATATTTTGTTAAAACAACAAAACTATTTTAATAAAAACGAGTTGATCTACTAGTAACTCTAGTTATGTAGTCACTATTTTTAAGTAATAGGTAACACACATTTTTGTTATATATTACTCAAAACATTTTTCAGTGAGGCCACTCGGGCAAGGCAGTGAGGTCAATCCTTCTGATTTTAGAAAAAATGATATTCATCATCATCAGCCTAGTAATGTCGTCACTGCTGGGACACGGGCCTTCCCTATGGATGGAATAGGGCCCAGAGCGGATTGGTCGGTACTAACGACTTTATATGCTGTCCGTAGCACGGAGGAACTCGAGATAATAATTTTTGGTCACCCATCCAATAACTCACCATTGCGAAAGTTGCTTAACTTTCACGATCACAGGCCGAACCCGCGAATCACCTGAACCATCAAGCTCTTCTAATAAAGTAATGCTAATCTCTGATTTATTAACATTAAGTTTTCCCTTTGGCAATTACAATTAAACAATGTTAGGTATAATTAATCTCTCTCCTGTGTTCGTATTTACCAAACTATTAAATGATTTGATAGCATTGAACTGATCGGCTGTTTGATTTAAATACCGCACTCGCTTAGTTATGCTCAATCACTGAATTTCAGTTCAGCACGTTAATTAATGATTGCCTCAACAATGGGTCTATTTTTAACATTAATTCATCGAAGCGTTGTAATTTAGTGATTTCATAAATTTAAAGCATAGGTAAGTAAATATTAACTACTGTTATATATGTGACTGAATAAAAAAAAATGAACTTTAAAGGTGACGAAAATTCATAAACTTATAAAATGGATAAAAAAAATCCAGAAACATTATTGAAAAGTGATTGCGAATTATTCATTCCACGTAATCAACATCAGTAATTAGGTTACATTTTTAGAAAATCCTTTTACCTATTTCTAATATAAATAATATTTTATAATACAACCATCTAAAACATAAAAAGTAGCCCATTTCCTCCATATAGAGATTTCATATTAAATTCGCCTCCTCATAAACTTAAATATTTGTGCTAACAGTAAATAGCAAAACGCAAAGACGTTAAATGTTTTTCTTTGAACTTAAAAAAAGCGCATAGACTTTTAAAGAAAAAACCGTTTTATTTGAATGTTTCAAGGGAAAATATATATTATTATTTTTTTATTTGGCTCACAAAACTGCTTACAAAAAATATCCATGTAAATATATGCACACAAAAAAAATATCAACTACTTTGCAACCTACTAGATGCAAGCACAACATGCATTTCTAAAACTACCCAACTACTAAGGATATATACTAAACGATAAATATAGCACATATAGGTTAAACTCTATAACTAAAAAATTAAAGTGAAAGTTAAAACTAAAAACTAATAAAACCTAATCAGAGAATATTGAATTTAAACATTTTCTGGTTGAGGTTTTAGAACCTTTAAATATGTCGAAATCATTTCGAATAGCATTATAGGTTGACAACATTCTATAAAGAGGAGAGTGATTCCCGAGTCTTGTCTTACAGGGGGGCAGTATAAAAGTCTTTCGATTATTTAACCGAAACCAGTTTATTATGTTAATATTGAAAAAAATATTGATTCTAAGATTCCTAAATCAACGCTGTAATTTAGAGATCATGGATCAAATCAAAAATTATAATCAGCTTAAACCTTTTCAAATCGAACTAATAATCTGTGTTAAAGGGTACATGTATAAATATAATAATTATTTAGTATCATAATATTGTTAAAATATATTATTTCTTTTCGAGGTAACACAATAAGCTAAACTTGGGTATTCTTCAACCAAATTCGACTTAATAGCTATTCTTACAGATTTTTGGAAGGTGAATGCTCTTGGTCTCAGATGACCTTTGCTGCATCACCAGGCTTGGGGCGTTTTTACCTTCATACTCGTAAAAGATTACAACGTACCCTAACATTTTGTTTGAAAATAAATTTTAGTAGACAAAAGTCCACGAAGACCAGGCAGCAGACAGGCCTCGAGCCCGCATCCTCCGCTATCCGGGCGGATGCACTGACCATTATGCCGGCCCTGATTGTCCGCGTCGAATTTCAGCTAGCATTTCTTAGGCTACAAGGCAGTTAAATGCTTGAAAAATAAAAATATAACAGATATTGTTTGCAAATTGTGGGATATGAAACCAAGTTAACGATGGCATCAATTACGTACGTGCTTAACGTATTGACACCTAGACACTTTTGATGTCTGTCTCAGTATTATATTAAAAATCTTCAATAATATTAATTCTTTCAATTTAGAAAATTAGGTCAAGCTACTCGAAGGCATTGTTCTAACAGCGAAAGGATTGTTTGTTCCGATTCGGATGACATAAGCACTCGGAATACATTATTTCACGCAGTTATATAATTCTGGGAATTCTAAAGCGTTTTCTTTTGTTCTCTATAGACAGGCATCCGCCTATACAAATCTGGGAGGGCTAAGGGTCCATATTGTTTGCCTTTATTTGGGATCTGATTCAAGTCAAACCAGAGTTGGAATTAGGGAAGCAGTCGCACTGGACTTGAGTGAAGCTTCTGAAGTAGTGAAATTAACTAGGAATCGATGTCATTGTTTATTATTATTAAATATGTATGATAATAGGGCTACAATGAAGTGAGAATGAAAACAAAATATTTTTATGTGATTTAAATATAAGAACTATTTTAGTTGATAAAACTTATTTAAAAAGTAAATGTGTACAAATAACGTGGAATGATACTAATATCGAGGATTTATCATTATCACGCGAAAATAACTTTGGATTGGAACATATTTTACCATAAGATAAAAAGGCACACTTTTAAAGTTTAATTTCTTCTGAGTCATTTTTACACGAATTGTATATGCTCATACTTTTAAAAATGGAAAAGATATTTTTTTGTTTTTCTTTACTGAATACTTCCCTGCATAAACAAGTGCTCTCCATTTAATATTACCCAAGTTGTTAAGTCAGAGGGTGTCCCTAAGCCGGCCACCGCCTGCCGACATAATAATTAGACTCGATGTATGGAGCTCTTGTGCAAACAAAATATATTCAAGCATATCAAATATTTCCTTAAAAAAAGATTCAATAAGCTGGAGTCACAGGGCGTATTTTTTAATGGTTAGGACGCTTTACCCGGTTTAAAGTTTCAGTAAGGGTTTGTATAATCAAGAACATAACAAATGATACAATTTCACCGCGAACATTGCTTGTAGTGCTTCGCAATAAAACGGATCTTAATGTCAAATTATTTCTAACATATCATTGTATTTATTTTGTAAAGCTAAGAATTTAAAGTGATATCCTAAATATCAAGTTCTTGTCCCTAAAAGAGAATGGACTAGCATTTAACTAGAGAACTGGGTAATTAACATGTTGTCTATATTCAAGTACCTAACTATAATGCAAATACCCAATAATTCAGGATCCCTTCAGTTCACCTACTTATTTAAAATCCTGAATTATATTATGTATGACAGCCATTATCATAATAGTTATATAACAACATTGTCATAAATGTAATATTTATGATATTTTTACTTCTCATATACGTCACAATTTCATTAAGACTAGGTATATTAGGATCAGATGACCATGACGAGTATGACCCTGAAATGCGGTGTCAGAATGATCAGGGATAGTGAGACCAATTCCAACTTACCATCACTCGTCTTTCCGTATCCTGTAATTGTCCCTATCATTCCCGAGAAATCTTGATTTGCATCTGCAGCCGTCGGAAGCGCTACAGCACGAATATTATCTGTAAACAATTATAACATTTTAATGTTAACTTCCAATTAAATATTGTTATATTAATTGTCCCATTCGGTGTCGAGACCTTTGGTCCGTGGGGTCCTAGCGCTATGAGGTTTTTTAAGGAAATATCAAAAAGGTTAGTCGACATCACTGGAGACCGAAGAGCTGGCAGCTACCTCGGACAAAGAATTAGTCTAGCTATTCAAAGGGGGAACGCTGCCAGTATCTTTGGAACCTTGCCTAAAGGGACTCCTTTTAGTAATATATTTTAGTTATTATAATATATTTTTTAAGGTTTTTAGTTTAAGGTTCGTTGTTCCTGTATATATTTAATTATATTTAAGATTAAAAATTGTGACCAATTCACATTCTTCTAATTTATATAAGTATCAGTATAAGTTAGGTAGGTAAATAAAAATTGTAGACCTAACACAACACGTTCATCGTGCGACACCAAATTCAGTATCTTTGGCAGGGTATAAACCCTATCGCTTAATGATGGACTGGTAACCAGTACTAGTAGTAGTGGTACTTATCGGAAATCATTATAATGAATTATATATAGCCAAAGGTCATTGAATCTGAAGTAATTGAAGTAGTAATAAGCCTAGGTTCATTACTTCATTGCGTTTTAATGTGGACACCATTTCTGTGCATCAGAACAATAAACAAAAAAGTAAACAAATTCGTATTTGAATAATTTCCCTAGAGAAAACGGGGCCTATCAAACATGTTTATGCTAACTGTTTGATGTTTACAGGGGACAGCGGAGGGACCTTAACTAAGCAACGGAGATAAATCCCTAATCCGAGACATTTGTTAGCCCTGAGTGGGTTGCGGACCGAGAATCTCTTATTAATGTTAATGTTTAACAGACCTCAATCAACGACGAATGAGATCACACGCTTTAAAAACACTTATTCGTCATTTATTTCGAAACTGACTCACAAATTACAACATGTTTTGAACCTGTATTCATTAATCCTTTATTGGTATGGATTAATCTGATAATTCTTGTTCCGCTTTAAAGAGGGGTAAGGATGCGTATGTTCTGCGCTATAAATAGTTATGCCTAGAATCTTGGCCACAAATACTAATATCCACTTTTTTATGTTTGATTCCTGGAGCTAGGCCAAGAAAGCTTCGCTGGATCCATATACTATGGTGACCGCTTCATCATCATTCAGTCATGTAACGCCCGTTGCTGAACATGAAACTCCCTCCAAGATCTCCACTCTGTTCAGGTCTAAGTCGTCAGCATTAAGTGGCTTTGCGACCTTTAATAGATCTTCGGTCCGCCTGGTGGAGAGCCTGCCCACTGGGCATCGTCTTGTGTGTGGTCAACTAGCCATGAATAAACTATTTTTATACGAATTGCAACAAATTACCCTAATGTTGAGTGTAGGTGGAGTTCAGTGGCGAAGATAGATGATGCGACACAAGGTGTGCTGCTCCAGCCAGTGTTTTCTCATAAATAACATATTCTTCCAATGACCAATACTATTCCTACTAAAATAGAAAGAACTTATTGTACCAGCTTTAAAGGCATGGATAAGCAACCAATGAAGTCCAGTTAATAATTTTCTAATCAAAATAAAACTTACTATTAAATTGGACCGCAGAAATCTTCACGATGGCAATGTCGTTGGTGACGGTGTTAGTGTTCCAGTTGGGGTGAACGATGACGTCAGAGCTGACGACCCTGGTGCCCCCACTGAAGATGGTAAGTGAGCCAAGGACGACAGTGAACTGCTTGGCCTGGCTGTAGCCGTCCCACCAGCAATGGGCGGCTGTAAGAATCCTTGTGTTGGAAATTATCGAACCACCGCATATGGAAGTCTGCCCTGTGGTGAGCAGAGTTACTAGGCCTGCCTGAAAGTAATCATGAAAACTCAGTTACGATGAGTCTTTGAGGTGTATAAGGATGAACCTACTATAATTATTTCATCATCAGTCTAATAATATCCCCAATACTTTGGCACAGATCTTCCTTAAGGATTGTATAGTGGAATTTGACCATAAACCACCACGCAGCCCCAGTACAGATGCAGCCTTGCACAGTGATTACAGATACAGCCTTCACCAGATGCTGAATAAATAAAATAGAAACTTTAAGTGCTTTCCGAAGCACAGAAGTGAAATAAAATGTAACAAACGAGCGAAACAACGAGCGTGGCTAGGCCATATTCGCAGTCGCAGATCTAGTGCGTGAGCGCTTGTGCAAACTATACATAAGTTGGTCGCATCGACCAGTGGTGCCGGCCCGGTGTGCGATCAGCCATTTTTCTGGTCGTAGCCGTTTAGTGCGCGAGGTGCCTAACACTAAGGGATGTGGATTGAAGTAAATAATATGATGACATAAATAATTTTAATGGGCCAAAACCTTACAAAGTGATTGTGCAAATAGAACACGCACACAGTATTATCAGCAATTCAAATTACCACGAAGTACCAAAGTTTGTCAATTCATTGTGAGTTGGGACTCTCAAGTAAGATAAAACTCAAAATCCATCAATGAAATTAGTCAGTTAAAAATTACTTGACCTATAGCTGTCGGAACTCATTTTGGCAGGTCGCTTGAATAAAACACAAACACGGAAGCTTTTACCCCTTTCGAGGATCCATTGTCAAGAAGACTAAGAAAAGGGCTGTCATTATATTAATTAATGAAAATCCTCCGTCAACTACGCTTGGAGTTCCTATTCATGAAATACGAATCGTGTTGAATAGGAGAGCACATTCAATTAAGGATGTTGACAGTGGTTTTCTAGTATAATTGAAGTGTACTCAAAGATTTAATAACAGTTGTAGGTTGTAGCTGAATAAGTAAATTTCAGTTAAATTAGACTTAGCACCGAATATATTGGGAGTAAGCAAGAAGTAAGTTTGATTTATGTTTGAAGACCAGATTCTGCACATAATGCTCGTTAGGCGCGGCACTTATGATCCCGTTTTACCGAATGACCGTTTTGACACATTACAAAAGTGAAGTGAAAATTAAATTTTTACAGTCTCATTTAGGTATTACATTTTTGGAATTTTGTCCACTTTTAGAATTAGTAGCTGATTAGAAGGACTTAGTAAAACAAAAATAAATACATATTCTTACACTAAGCGAATGCAGCGATTCATTGATTTCATTTTTGTACATTCAATAAAATACAAATTTCTTGAAGCATAATAATATAACCTGATCATAATCTGATTATGGTGGTGAATAAGTGCAGTGTAATTATAATATTATTTCTGGGAACAGTATTTAATGATAAGAATAATATAACATTTTATTAATTTAATCATTTAAAGATTAGCAATGGGTGGCCCTTTCTTTTGACTTCATCCATAAAGAAAGACTGCTTCGAAGCAGTGGGGACATTAATAGACTAAATAATGATGTTGATTAAGGAAATTGAAGGTTACAAAAATGTATTACCTTTAATTTACTCACAATCAAGAATATTATTTACATCAATGTAATGAAGAAATTTGGCCACTTACTTGATACGGATAAGCCGTTACACTTGGTACAGGACCACCACCCACTATCCTTAATCGTTCTGATCTCAATAAAGACTTGGCTTTGGGAATCCCCACGGTTTCATGATATCCAAGCGATTTAAACTCAATATTTCTGCCGTTGGCATCGAAAAATATGCAACAAAGGATCACAAAGATACCCACACGCATCGTAAACTCGAACGTATCAAACGATTAATGTGTTTAGGCATCGGAATTACTAATATATCAACCAATTTGCCAGATAAGCCGCTGATAAGCCATCCAGTGGTAAATCAAATAGGTAATTTAATCAACATCTGTTTGATTGATACTAATGACGTTTAAGATTTCTACAATATTAGCAATACTGCTTGCATAATGATAGCAATGATTAAGAAATACATGTGTTTTTTTATGTTTAAAAAGTGGCAAACAAGATTATGGCCCGTTTGATGGTAAGCGGCCACCGTAGTCAATAGACGCTTCCATCACCATCCACTGCTGGGGAACGGGCCTTCCCTACGGATGGAATAGGGAGTTTGGGCCGTGACCGCGGGCCCAGTGCGGATTGGTGGGTGCTAACGACTGCAGATGCAGCCGGGACCAACGGCATAATGTGCCTTCCGAAGCACGGAGGAGCTCGAGATAGTAAATTTTTGGTCACCCATCCAATGACCGACCATTGCGAAAGTTGCTTAACTTCAACGATCGCAGCTGAACGCGCTAACAACTTGCGCCATACCAGGGCTTGTTTACTGGTTAATTTTCAAACCTAAATCAGTATCAAGTACATTAGCAGCAAACGTGTCTATATATAAATGCACCAATCTTTCTGCATTAACAAGATGTGACTTGATTAGTTCAAACAAAATAAAACTTCAAGCGATGCCGACACGTGCACATGTCGCTCTGGATTAAACCGGTTTATTAAGGTTTTAGGTACCGCTTTCATTTAGGACGCGCTCCGAACGATACCTTTACTAAAAACCGGTATTAACCTTTATTTAGCGGTATTTTCGAAACCGGTTTCAAGCCCTGCGCCATACCATAAATATCACTCCCCCCGTTGCCTACCTTACTGACCTAATGTCCTACCCCGTGGGGCCCTGGAGCCTTACTCAACGACAGGAACACAACACCAAACTGTAGAGTTAATTTATAATCTAAATCTTCGGTAAGGTAGAGGTTTCCCCAGGGTGGATGCTCGAATCCGAGCGGAAAGTCCGCTATGCCCTACCTCTCTAAATGTGAATGAATAAACATTAACAAAACATTTGACTTGAATTGTCTTGGCAAACATGATTTCACTTGGCAAAGCTTTCAGTTTGAATTCAGTCGGATCAATATTCGAACGCCGGTGTAGAATCTGTTACCTTTTTAAATAGATGTACCTCCCGCTTCAAATATGTGACAATCGAATATCCAGGTCCCTTTTGTGAACTCATATACTTAAGATCTAAAGCTATTTTTTGAATAGAAAAAAATCCAAGCGGAATCCTCGAATAAATATACATATAACTATAATTGCTATTTCTTCTTTAAAATGTTTACTGCTTGTAAAGGTATTCATTTGGCATCGTGCGTTACCTATAATGCGAAGATATGGAGCTGCTTTGCAGCTTAAAAAGCACTATAGATAAATTCAACCCTATGAAAGGACGACCTATCGAGGACGCTATGGCTACTCCTTGCAGTTTTGTTTTATGGTAAGAATATAAGGTTGAGGCTGGCCAGATGAGGAATTATAGAAAATTTAACTATCTTCGCAAAATTTTGTGAAAAGTCGTAATTCTTTATACAAAAAAAAATAACAAGTATATCGTAATTTACTTAAGTTATCTGTGTTATTGGACCAACAGATTAGTTTGATTTGGGTTTTTTATTATTTAGCTACTTATAGATGTGTAGCACACAGAACAGTTTATCTGATATTTCCGAAAAAAATATGTGATTTCGATCTAATCAGTCTGTTTCCTAGCAGTGATTTCATGTTAATACCCGGATTCTCGTATTATTTCATTGTAGCACTTATACATAATTAAACATAATTAATTGCAGCTACTCCTCACCCATCCCTCAATGTCTTAAGTCGAAAGTCTTTGACCAGTGCGTCCTCCCAGTTATGACATACGGCGCCTAGACGTGGACACTCACGGCTGGACTGGTCCATCAGTTTAAAGTCGCTCAGAGAGCTATGGAAAGGGCTATGCTCGGAGTATCCCTGAAGGACCGCATCAGAAATGATGTAATCCGACAGAGAACCAGAGTCACCGACATAGCCCACCGAATTAGCAAACTGAAGTGGCAGTGGGCTGGTCACATTAGCCGCAGAACTGACGGCCGATGGAGCCGTAAAGTTCTTGAGTGGAGACCGCGACTCGGTAAACGTAGTGTGGGACGCCCTGAGACAAGATGGGATGATGACATTCGTAGGCTAGCTGGAGTGGGCTGGATGAGAGTGGCAGAAAATCGGGAGCAGTGGCGTGGATTAGGAGAGACCTATGTCCAGCAGTGGACGAGCATGGGTCGATGATGATGATGATGATGAATTGCAGCTACATGGACACACACACACACACACACACACACACATGCATACATGCACACATATGTATACATGCACCCACACTTCATAAAGTTATCATTTGACAAATTCCTAAAAACCCCTTTTATATGTTTGTTTTTATTTTTATTTTTCATTTGTTATATCTTATCCAATCTTAATTTAATTTTATGTTAGAAAGTTATATGAATTTTATACTATTTTTAAAATTAAATGTGCAATTGATATATAGTAATGCCGATAGTATCTTATGTGTACATTATAAGTTTCTGTAATTGGCCTTAAGATTGTATTATATCCATAAAAAAATCCTGGTGAAACTTTGTTAAAGATAAATAAATAAATAAACAACACGTGAAAAACTTAAGTATGTCCGCCTGGACTTTATAATTTACAAACACCCCAGAGAACCTGTAATAAGATAATATTATCAACAAAAAATTATTTGTGAACGAAGAGCACTTTATGACATACATAATTAAGTCCTGTACCTAATTCGGTTTTATGGGAATCCCGCAGGTATACTTAATTTGAGCGGCAAGACCATCGTAAATCTAAATCCAAGCAATAAAATATTAGTAGGTCAATTTCATCAAAAATCGTTTGTACATCTTTGTCTGAATCAGTTATAGACTTTTCACTTTCACTTTTATAACAGTAAATGTCATCAACTCGGGGAGGGATCGTCACCGTACCAACTTAATTGAATTAGTAACCTTAATTGAATTCGAATAGTTTGCAAGTGCGAAAAGGTCGTTGTCAAATTTTATATGGAAACTTGAACAGCAGCGCCGCAACGGACGTAACGAGAACTAAAAATCAGTATACATTTGACTATGATATTTCGCACTTACAAACTATTCGAATTCGATATTGGTTCGTGAAAAGGGTACAATATTCTTTGTATTTAACTCCCTACTGCAACGCACTCTAATCGGAATCTAAGCGTAAGCGTGTCACGAAGCGAGGCGATTACGTGACGATTTGCATATATCTGGTACGACCATTAGTAGGATATCGCTAATAATAATAAAATAACTTTATTTCTCACCACAAATGACATCAAGCAATCAATCCCACAAGTATATCTTGCTTGATACTTTGGATACTGTACAGCGCCTACAACACCTCGAGCCTTTTCAATTATGCCGTGACGTGGCGTCACTACAAGTAAGCGAGTTCAATCGACTGTACCACGGCAAGTGTTAAGGCTCTTATTCCACCTTCCCCTTTCCTTCAGATGACCACGCGCGCTGGCCTACGTTGTCACCGTCTAACTGTGGCCACAATTTCAACGTGTACAAAGAATATATCGTTTTAAACTTTCATGGTCACTAACATTATAGTAATTGTTCATGCCAACCTTAGGCATTCATAGTTTATAGATTTAACTTTTCATTTCTACCCACGTTTTGGTTTATAAGAGTTACCGCTCAATATATCTCTGCATTCTACAGTCTACGAATTGACGGCGACTCAACCAGATGCGCACTCGCTAATCTTGGTTTTCCCGCTTTCTGGAACTTTCTATATTCGAAAGACTGCTATTCTTAGGGTTTATACTCTTTATGAACCTACCGCTCGTGCTGTGAACATAGTGCTGTGTTTTTTAGTGCTTAACACATACACTGTTGTGAAGTAAACGCTTAATTATCCTCTGTCTTGGCTGATGTTAGCCGAGGCTGGTCCTTCATTATCTTGCTAAATCGTCGTGGGCTGTTGAGGCTGAGGAAGAAGTCTGCAGTGACATTACCCGGGTAGTGCCGGGTCAGTGCGGTTGCTGAAGGTGAGTTGCTGTTTTACTTTCGTGGTAGTAGTGTGCAGCGATTTCCGTAGGATATTCATCTCCTCTTCACCAGATAAGTAAACTTATACTACCTATGGTGATACCCAAATTAGTGCTGGGTAGAATCTACGAACCTTATTGCTAGGTTTAGCGACCACAGTAATATAAGTTATTTACGGGATTGTTAACTAAAACTCGCTAAAAACAAGGTACAGGGTAACAATCCCGTAAATAACTTACTTACTATAGCGTACTATAGAAATTTGGTGACTCAATTCTGTGTCGCACTATCCGTAAATGGAATGCTCTGCCCGCTCTCGTGTCCTCTTCTTCTTATAACCTGGGATTCTTTAAAAGAGGTGTGAAGAAGCCTTCGTCTTGTTCCGCAGGTACTCTACGATCTCCTCTTCCTTCGTAGAATAATGCAGCCGAGACACGTACAGTGGTAGTTCGGTCCATAAGCCCGAAATAGTCGACATATGTTGGTAAACCGCTTAACTGAGACCTCGCCTGCGGGGTGCAGTGTGTGAGGGAGGACGAGAGAGAGAGGTGCGGGCGGCGGGCTGTTGTAATTTTGACAAGAATTTGCCTGCCGTCCGCACCTCTCACGGTTTCCGTTGTCGTCCTCCCCACACTTTTTACCCCGCAGGCGAGGACTCAGTTAAGCGGTCCACCCATAGTCGCTTCCTTGCCGGCTTTTGGACAACTGTCTAATAGTCCGTCCACCTAAACGATTCCCTGCTTGTTGCGTTCAAGATTACGTTAAGAGCAACGATAACGTATTTAAATTATTTAGAATGAATTATTTGACAATTGGGTACAAAATATTAAAGACTTTATTATAATAGAACTTATCTAATCAGTATATTTTTCTAAAAATAGGTCTTTGCGGTAATTTACTTAAGAAATCACATTATGTTTCAAAAGATAACAATTATTTAGGTGTATCCGTTATCCACGATAAGGTTTTAGAGATCAGTGCTGTAAGTAACGTGTTTACGGAAATGCTCCCAAATTTTGTAAAATAAAATCTCACTCTCGGTATAGTAGGAGAGCTACTGTACCCTCCGAGTAACGGAGTCTGTCTGTAAGGCTAGAAATTCTTATGGTGATGAGCCATAGCATGCTTAGTACGGTAAGCATCGCCTGGCACTCCTTAGCCCTGCACATCATCAAGCCGTATTTGTAGTGGAACAGTATTTGCATCACTATTCTTATTTTTTACAAAACGCCTAAAAGATTTTGGATCTCTTTTTTTGTATGTACCGAGTACAACAAGACTTTAAAAGTTTGCGACAATGCCCACGGAGAGCTTCATATGATAGAAGATCTCTTGGATTTTTATACTTTTTCCTTGCCCTGTCCTTTTCAGAAAGTCTTTTTATGAGTGCGTAAGTAAACCATGCCGGGTATTTATTTTTAAACGGTTTACGCAAAGGAACATACTTTTTCACCAAGACTCCAATAGAATCATAGAGTACTGAAACCATTGCATTAACATCTTTGCAAGAAAGAAATTCTGCAATACAGTTAATGGAGCCCAATTCAGAAATTATTGAATTATAATCAGCCTTAAAATAGTTAAAGCGGTCACACATCAATGGTTGAAGAAATGATTGATGATTGCTTTGTATCATTACGATTAATGCGGGATTCTTGATATCTAACTTACTCATAATATCATTAGCCTTTTCAACAGATACATGATTAGACAAATTACTAAAAACAAGATCAAGAATTCTGTCATCGGAATTTAAATTGTTGCAAGCTATTTGTACTCATGAAGTCAACAAGGGAGTGACTCATGGGAGTGGCATAGTTGCTAGGAGTTAATGATGAGCCATCATGGTTTTTAATCCATTTAATAAAAAAAGATTGAAATCACCCAATATAATAACATTGTCAGCCACACCCATGATGTCACTCACCCTGTCAAGGTACTTATTTAAAATATCCAGTTTGAGAGGAGGTGGAAGGTAAACAGCACCAATAGCTATTCTGTTATGTAAGTTACCAGTACATAAATTGAGAACGACTCATAAATCTTCGGATTCACTCTCCCAAGTAGTCATTCGGATGGATGGAATGTCACAAGAAACAGCCACTAGTACGCCCCCACCATCTCTCTTGCAGCCTTCAGTACAAACACGATCTCTGTGGTAAATATTGTATGTATTATTTCATTGTTCCTTATATTAGCATTGAGCCATGTTTCTGTAAACACGATTACTCTGAAATTCGATTGCAAAATAATATCATAGATAAAATTCGTTTTTTTCGAAGGCCACGTACATTCTGATAGTATGATGTCTAAAGAATCGAATTTTAAAAAAATATACGGCAAACTTTCAACCGCAGATAACCTAACCTATACACCAACACATCCCAAAGTGTCTGTTTAGTCTAAAACGGGCTAAGATAGGGTAGTCGAAAAAAACTCATGGCGAACGGTCGGTCGTTTGTCTGGATACTAAGATTCAAGATGTTGTGAATTCAGTTTTTCCTTAGCGTTGGCCTTATTGAACTTAATGACTGCTGCAAGAACTGAGTCGCGTTGATGCGAATTACGCAATTGAACAATAACAGATCGAGGTCTGTCACTTTCTTTGTTAATCTTGGCTACACGTGTCACGTTCAAAACATCCTCTTCAACAACAGTACTATTGACAACATTGGCAAGTTCAATAACAGTCTGTAACAGGTTTTCTGAGCGATGCTCTGGAATCCCGTTGATTTCCAAGTTGCTCTCACGCATATGCTGCTCGGTTAAGCCAAGTCTAGAAGAAAGATCCTTAACTGTAGACATAAGGAAATCGTTATCTAATCTCAGCTTTGTAATCGTTGCAGTTTCTCCTCATACTGCTTGCTGACAAATGATACAGAATCGAGATATTCGGACATTTGTCTCTTAATTGACGCTGAGTTGGTTGTGTATTAAGTGGGGAACCGTGACGTATTGCAGAACGAACAAAAGTGTTGGTGTTATCCTTTTTGGGCTCCTTATTAGTGCATTCCGTACACTTCCAAGAGCGTTTCAGATCAATGTCCATTTTTGCAAATTTATCAGACATATTAGCACAAAGTAGATCATATTTACTATTACAAAAGGAGCACAACAAAAAGTCTTTATTTTTAGACATTTAGCACCCGGAACACTTGTTACTTGTTGATGCCATATTCAAAATAATATCAAAAAAGTTGATAATAAAGCGAAACAATATGAAAAAAAGGAATTATTGAATTTAAAAAAATATTAAGCAAAAAAAAAACACTAAAAAATGAATTTGGAGTTCTCGGGATATGAACGTGACTTCGTTGACCGTCACCCGCTTCCAACAGCTACTAAGCTAAAGTTGTTTCAAGAAAAGTGACGAAAATAAGCGTACTTAGCAGCAATGCATGTTTAAAGCTTAAAAAAGGGTAAATGGTTTAAAATCTTTGTTACATTGACTTCACAGTTGCGAAAAAAAAATACTGAGTCTTAATTATCATAAATTTTATAAAAAAGTTCACAGTATATTGCTTCTGCACACAATTACACTTTCTTTAGATATTATTCCACCAAAGAGATTAATACTCCGTCTCGATAGTCCGTAGTTGAGCACTGTAAATGTTTGTTTATTTTGTATTAATTTACTATCACCACTGCGGATTAATCCGAGATAACATCACTACAGGTAGGTTGTAATATAAAGAAATTATTTTTACAGAATAACTTGTGTAAATTAACTTTTAAATTTTAAAAAGGGTTTAACAAGGAGCCTATTGTTGACGTGACAGAAGCGCCACTTACCGACATGCATTTCAATTTAAATGAATATATTTATGGGTATATTTTTATGAACTTACATATTCTTTATTAGGTTTCATCTAAGTATCGAGTTGCATATTTTTCAATTAGGTTACTTCACAGAAACATGTATACTACTAAATATATACTAATTAACGGTAATTAACTTATACAAATATTTATTTCTTATAATTTTTGGTATGGGGAACATATTGTATTTTTTTAAAACATATTTCCAAAAAGTGTTAACTAGCCTATTATGAGCAGTTTTTGGCTTCAGTATCGATTGTGGATCACACCCCAAGTATTCTTTTAAAAAAATATTCAATGTACAGTTTTGACTCACCTACCATTTTATTATATATATAGATCACGGGTGGCAATACTACATACACATATAACCTCTGCAATGCATACTTACACCGATCATACTTTATCAGCTTTATTAGGCGTCTCGTTGTTAGATACATTTTCGTCTGAATAATTCAGGCAAACGATAATTGCCAGGAACTTTAAATAAGGCGTTTTCGTCGAAATTTGAAACTATTAAGTGATTATTACTAAGCTTCTACGTAATAACACCGTATTCAGAAACAAAGTTTAACATTAATTACCTCACTAAAGTTTTAAATTAAAAAGCTTTTACGTTAAATTTGCTTGTTCAGGCAGGGTTGAGTTATATTTTATAAAAGTATTACTCGATTTTATTTATTACCAGCATTATTGGCAAAGAGAGAAAAAATTGTAATATATATTGATTATATTTTTAATAACATTGAAGGCAAACGTAAATGATATAAATAATTTAAGGCAAAAGTTTAAAAGTACCAATTTTATATGCATACATAATTTAAACATACATATTTAATAGGAAATTATATCAGCAACAAAATAAGTTTTTTTTAGTTTCATAAACAAGTTCAGATAGACTTAAGTCTAGTCGATGCGCCCTTATTCACAAAACTGATTCATGAATTCAGCCAAAAGCAATAGCAGGGTATTATAACAAACTCTGACTGAAATCCGGGCTATTACAATATTCAGCTCCTACTAATCCGATGAATTCACGGCGCGATTGGATAGTTAAATTTAATTGCGGATGAGTTAGTGCCTCCAGAATAATTGATCGGCGGTAAAGTTGAAAAAAATAATTGGATTGGAACGAGCCACTAGCCCATTGGAGTTCGGCAATTAGACTGAGCTAGTTTTCGGCTTCGGATATTGTCGTCCCTTTGGGTCAGATCTCAGTGCAGTGGAAAGAAAGAAGTTTCAAAAAAATTTACTGGTTAGAAAAGATCAGAATTTATGATCTTCTCTACCACTGGGTGTGAATGCTTATGGACTGTAATAATTTTATTATGACAATATTCATAAAAAATAGACCGACAAATGGACAAACAAAAACTTTTTTAAGCATAAAAACTAATCTGAATCAAAATACTTGATTAACTTGACTATTTCTGTTAGAGTACGGTCTACAATGGACGCGAAAAAGTCGCTAAAGGAATGTCATCCACAAAAGTACTACCTCAAATTTCTGTTCAGAGTCATATATTACTTGGGAATGGGCGATTGTTGGTACGAGAAGACAGAACGCAGCAGGATTCACAAGATCTTGTACGGCATTTGGGCGTTCATTTATAACAGCTACCTAATTCTTAATACTATCAACGAGGTAACTGCTAACTTCAGATCAGATTTGACTGTAAAAGAGAAAAATGATATGATCCAATTTACTTTTGCACATCCATGCTTGTGCGTCAAATACATGATTTTGATATTTCAAAAAGAGCGCGGGCGAAATTTATTTAAACGTATGATGGAGGGTAACAGATCTATTTACTCTTCTATAGATTTAGATAAAGAGAGTGTTAGAAAGGCTATTATTTATTCTATCTGTTTGGCTATCATCACAATGGGGACCCTCTTTTTTGGCCTCATCGACGGGATATTTTCTTATATCTCACAAGGTAAGATATTGCCAAGTTATCTATTGAAGAAAAAATATAATTTACTTTACTGATATCCAAAGTAAAATTAAAAACAAACAAATTTTTGGTGTCAGTGCCATGCCAAACCAAATAGTAAATAGAAACTCAGACCTATCAGACATGCATTGCACCGAGTCCAAATATTAATTTGTTATTAAATATACTTTAGAAATACCTACTTACATTATTAAGTAATGAAATTTTAGTATATTTATTGTAAGATGTGATTGTCTGTGAATAGTACAGTTCGTTTCGTTGCAGGCATTCCGATACGAACAGAAGTGGTTCTGTACCCGACCAGATACAATTCTGGCTTTTTCGTCAATATACTCCGCTTCTTGGTGGAACTTCACTGGTGGTGCATCGTCACCAACATGCTCGTGGCCGACTGTCTTTGTGTTTCTACATTGATATTCTCAGGCTATAAATTCAAAATAGTCACGATGTACTTCAATAATTTGAGGAAGAAAACCCGAAATAAGATTGGGACTAAAAGCAGGTTGGCTTTGAGAGACGATTTTGAGAAGGATTTCAAGCTCGGAATCCAGTTACATGAAGAGGCTTTGTGGTAAGTTAAGTAAGTAGTTTTATTTACAATACAATAGAAAACACTTTATTGTACACCACAGAAAACATTACAATAAATAGAGAGCCATTTAAATCAAGTGTTACAATGGGCGGCCTCATCGCTAAAAGTGATTTCTTCCAGACAACCTACTCACTACTCCAGTCCAGCCGGTAGAAATTACAAAAGCGATTATAAAACAAAAATTTTACAAAGACAAATAGTGGGACTTCAGGAGATTCTTAAAAATGTGAATCGATTCCACACGTCGTATTGAAACTGGGAGAGAATTCCACAGCTGAAAGGCTCGAACTGCAAATGAGTGACTGTACAAAGTGGTACTGTGTACGGGAGTTTCTGATGACCTAAGAGATAACATGTTATAAGTGTGAAGGAAATTAAAACATTCCTTAACATAGCGCGGGGACTTAGGATTGAACAATATGTTGTAGGGAAGAGTAAAAATATGAGTATTTCGGCGAAGGCGAATAGATAGCCTTGACTTGAGCTGCGAACGAAATTGAGAAACGTGATCATATATGCGCAAACCAAATATGAAGCGAATACAAAAGGTTTGAAGTCGCTCAAGCTTATTAAGCTGGTCCTCTGTGAGATCAAGATAACAGACGTCAGCGTAATCAAGAATAGAAAGCAATAATGACTGTGCTACGGTAACTTTGGTGGTGACGGACAGGAAATTACGTAGTCTCCTAAGTGAAGCTGCCAAAGCAAATAGTTTGCGACTGACCACTTGCATTTGTGGGCCCCAACTCAAATAAGTTTTAAACCGATGTGCTAAATGAAATATTATTACCAGCCAGTTCGATGCTGGGTAGTGACTTCCAATAGATTCTGTTTATCATCCTAGAACTACCTATTATTATGCTGGTTGTCTTAGAGGGATTCAAGTCTAAACCAAAAGATTTACTCCACTCTGTAATTACATGGAGATCACTATTAGTGGCTCGCACCGCATCCTCAAGTTGACCAAGAGGTGCTTGGCGATAAATTTGAAGGTCGTCTGCATATAGGTGGTAGGAAGAAGAAATATTCTTTGAAACAGAGTTGATTAGTACAGCGAAAAGAAGAGGAGATAAGACGCCGCTTTGCGGAACACCGGCATTCGTATCGCTCCATGAAGAAAATTTCTCTTCGAAACGAACGCGCTGCCTGTGCCCATACAGATAAATGTGAAGCCATTTAATCAATGATGGAGATATGTTAAGGGAGCGCAGCAATGCCAGAAAAACATCAAAGTTGATTGTGTGAAAAACATTGCTGAAGTCCAACAATGTAACCGTAAGGAGACCGTTATCCAACCCAAGGCGAATATCCTCAGTCACGGAAACCGGATTGGAAAGGATTAAAGAGATCGTGGCGAGAAAGGAATATATTAAATTGGTTATGGACAAGGCGTTCAAGGACCTTAGATAGGAAAGGAAGAATAGAGATGGTACGAAAATCGGCGACGGATTGAGGGTTTGATTTTTTAGGGAGTAAATGATTCGGGCTTGCTTCCAAACTGACGGAAATACAGCATTGGAAATCGAGTTGTTAAAAAGGAAAGTAAGGACAGGAAGGATGATATCAAGGATAGTTATCAACATGTTGCGACTGATGCCATCATTGGAAGAGATAGAAAGCATGCCCTTCTTAACGTAACATTCAGTGAATTGAGTAATGACAAAAGGAGAGTAGTCAGGAATTGGTAACGGAGAAAGATTATTTAAAGTACTGGTCTTGTTAGAATCACTGAGACTAGACTAGAGGAAGAAAAGTTAAGGTTCAGTGAATCAACGTTGATACTACTAGGAATAAATTCTTGTCGGGATTTACTAATTCCAAGAGACTCAAGGAAATTCCAGACTTTTGCTGGATCTTTATTGTCGACAGAGACATGGGTATGGCGACGTAAGGAGTCCCTACACACCAGATTACAGTGATTGCGAGCTCTCACATAGTTGGCTTTATTTACATCAGTTGGACGACGTTTATATTTGCATTTAGCAACGTCCTTTTTGTGCATTGTGGCTTAAATGTCTTCGGTAAGCCACGGCGATGGAACGTGTTTGAGTTTGATAGGGCGAAAAGGAACATGGTTGTCATAAAATTTAGTTATTATACGATTAAACGTCTCAACTTGGTCGTCCACAGACTAGTGATCCGCAAAATATTGAAAGTATCGATACTTACTCGATACCAAGTATCGTATTAAAAGTATCGATACCGGTATAAGTATCGTATCAAAAGTATCGATACTACTTGGTATCGAGTACTTTTAAACGTATTGAATGAAACATGACAAATGATAAGTTAAAAGTGGTTTATTACAAATGAACAGAAAGAACAACAGTAATAATTAAAACCCCCAGTCTGTTTCTGAACAATCTGATAAAAATAACAATTAATCAAGCCTTGAACTAGTAAGACGATTGCGAGCTTCGCTTATTGTTGCGTCAGCTTTAGAAAACAGGCGCTCTGAAGGCACTGATGTGCCTGGCACAATACAAACATTGGTGCCATTTTCGTGACAATCATACAACTTCGGGAATACTGACTTCATGTCTTCCCACTGCTGAAAAATGTCAGACTTTAAAGGGGAAACTGGGTTCGCAAGGTACAGCCCCACTTCATCCCTTTCTCCATCGTGTTGCTGTCTAATTTGTCTTCTGTGTGCTAATTTCCTGTGTGGACCCCAAAAGTCAAATTTCTCCTCATTTTCTGACTCCGAAGACTGATTCGTAGGGCTTCTGTTATTGTCATCAGTATGACCGTTCTCCGTATAAATGAAATAGTTCGAGCGCATGCATTTGCATCAGAAAAATGAATATTTTTGAACCTTGGATCTAGAATAGTTGCGACTGCTAAGTTACGGTTGTTTTCAATTTGGGCGAAACGGTTATTGATATCCTTTAAAAATCGCTCTTTCAGTGGTTCTACGATTCTTTTCTCATCGTCGCCATGGCATTTAATGTTTTTTATCTGTTCGCGCAAGCAGTTAACCGTTGGTATAATTCTGCTCATGGTCGAGTACTTTTCTCCAGAAATATCTCTAGCCACGTATTCAAATGGCTGTAAGACGAGCATAATTTTTTGGATGATGTTGTTTTCCATTGCGGTTAAAATATCTGGAGCATTTGGAACTTCCAGTAAGATCTCGTTCACAATGCTTCTCAGTTCTATATAACGTTCCAATATATAAAATGTTGAATTCCAGCGTGTCTTGACATCCAGCTTTTTTTTTTTTTTTTCACCTTGTTGTTTCCTTCTCAGTAAATCGCTTTGATTGGCACTATTCTTAAAAAAATACAATTTTACGAACTTTTTGAATCAAAGTGTCTATATCATTTGCCTCTAACACAATTTCCACTGCCCTATTAATAGTGTGAGCAAAACACGGCAAGTGACTGGCAGGATCGAGTAATAAATTGACAGCAGCCACTACATTGGTGCTATTGTCAGTAACTACAGCTGAAATATTTTGCTTTTTCAGTCCGAATTTGCATATGCAATTTTCCATATGCTCCTTAATGTTTACAGCTGTGTGGCGATCAGCAAGTGGCTGAGTTATCAAAATTTTAGACTTCAGTTCGCATTCTTCTAGATAATGTATTGTAACCCCTGGGAAACCTCGAGCGCTCATCATTTCCGACCATATATCAAAGGCCAATGCATAATAATCGTTGTTACTGAATGCCGCAAATTTGGAGATGAACCTTTGTAACACAAGGTCGTACAGGTCATCTAATCTTCACATCAAGGTGTCCTCAGAAGGTAATTTAATATTTGGTGCTAGCATTTTCATGAGACGTTGGAACCCTTTTCCATGGACAATATGAAATGGTCTATTGTCGACACAAATAAAATAAAGCAGGTGTTAATAAACATTTCATATCGAATACCTCCATCTGAATATGAAGCAACTCGTTGGAATGTCTCTGCAATTGTCAATTGGGATTTCTGGATGGATCTAGAAGATGAGGATTTTGACAAAACTTGCACACTGTCACTACTTGTTCCTTCTAATACTTCTCACGTGTTTGTTTGTTTCGGAGTTGACTCCGTTGCATCATGAAATGCTGTTTCCTGTGCAGTGGCCTCATCCTGCGAAGTACTGGGGCTGGGGTTGTTCGTTAAACTTGGAGCTTTTTTTTAGGTATAGCTTTTTCTTTCGAACTGAAATAAAAGAATGAACTGAATGAAAAAGACCAGATAAACGTAGTTACCCACTATTTTGTACTAAATTGTTCATTATTATAATACGCGTCCACATAGAATTTATATAAATAATAAAATTAGGTATTTCATTCTATCCATAGAGAGAACTCATCTTTGTGAGTGAGTAGTCAAATGTTTCTTCAAATATGATGTATTACCCCACGATTTCAAAACTTTGAAGCAAATTTTACACGATGCTGATGTTGCATCATTTTTCCTAAAGTATTTCCATACATCACTGGTTCCTCCTGGAGGTGGCATTGTAAAAATGAAAAGTTTTAACTGGTTCTGGGTCACTTTATCTCACAAAAAACACCTGATTACCAACGATGACGACAACGATCTGCTTATAAGCATGAACGAGAAAAAGAATCCAATAAAATAGTGTTGCTATGTTTTCTAAAAGAATTCTTATAAATTTTAATTTATTATCTTATCTTATTCATAAATAAGTTAAAAGTGATTAATCATTCATGATTTATTAAAGAATATTTTGTAATTTTTATTAATTAAAATCTATATTCATATTTAGAATAAAAGTACATAAAATAACCAGTCAAATTGTTCCTCAAAAAGTTGCAAAAATGTACCAAACCTTATAAGATGTCAACCCAATACACAGTATGTTGACTAGTTGGGAATTCCCCGCAACTTCTTGCGAAAAACTAGTGATGTAATGTGAATAAGTGTTACGATTACGATTAATATAACCGGTTTTTGGTAATAAATGGTGGTCGTTATAAAATGGGATATTGTTTTAAAAAGAACTTGCGAAAGTATCAAGTACTTTTGAAAGTATCGATACCTACTAAGTATCGAAAGAAAATGTATCGAGTACTCAAATACTTGGTATCGAAACGAAAGTATCGATACTACTCAGTTATCGATACTTTTTGCGGATCACTACCACAGACACCGAATTAATAAATAACGACCAATCGGTATTTTGATCGTCAGAAAGAAACGCTTCCCTATCCATGCCACGAAAATAACGCTGAAGAATGACTTTGGGTTTCAATTTATTTATTTATTAAAAGAACTATATATATATATAAAGCACGGTTCCTTAGTTTCTTGAAGTTGAAGTAGGAAGTGTTTGTTACACATTGCCTTTAATTTAGATGTACTTTGTTCATCTTATTTTTTTACCATCCAAATGTAGTACTTTTGCGAAATATATCACCAGCACAAAATTTACAATACGATGAAAACTTAAGATCTTAGTTATCTCTCTAACCCAGCCTAATCAATGCCATATGTTGAGGTGTGCGTATCTATGGGAGTAATATCTAAGTTAAAATTATATAGGTATGTGTATGAATACAAATTATTTGAACAATAATTGTTAACAATAAGAAATGATAATGTTATTTTACATAAGAAGAAGCAAATTATGTCCACTCACCTGATGTAATGAATGGCACCTAACACACTAGACGGCCACTACTACGGCCAGTAGCCACAACGACCAGATTAGCTAAGGAAACCATTCGAAGATAACCTGGTCGTCGCCTCCGATTCCTCCCACACAGGCCACAAATACATACACTACACAGCTAGAAAACTTGCACACTAGCTTAGCATTAGGCAGACACCGTTTCCGAAGGATAAAAGTGCGAATACCAGGTCTACACATGACACGCTATACCAGGTACAGGTACGTACCTGGGCGTTTTTCCCGCCCCCCACGACAACGGCTAACTAGAGCCGAGATCGTCTCAGAGACGCCCTCTAGTTGTGCTGACCCCCTCAGGTTCCAGTGGTCTAGAGGCTCCAGACGGAGGAGACTCTCCCCGTGGGGAGATGCCATCCGCCTGGAATACGTCTAGAGGCACTCGCCAATTCTCGGCTTGAGGTCCCCTAAAGATCTCGCCGTTCCCAAACCCGGTAACGCTGTAAAGGTCATCTGCGACCAACAGCATACACACTAAAAAAAACTGGGTCGATACGGTCACTGGTCGTGGTCGTGGCATTCTGGTGCGTAAGCTGCCTAAGGCGCGAAGATAGCTGATGCGCTAGAAAAGGATGTCGCTAGATGCCCTTTTTTATGCAGCGCACACTAATCGAAATCGCTATGCAATCGCCTCGTCTCGGGATAAGCTCTTCGTACATGCCCCTGCCGCAGCCTGCGTTGCCGAAGCTGCTATCTGTAGGGAAAGTAACCACTTCGTTTTAAGAGGTTAGTTAATGCCGTCATCTAAAACGGAGTGGTTACTTTCTCTATGACTGATCAAACTGGTGCTGCCTAGCCATCAACCAGTGATTGGCGAGCCGTAAGCGCGGCGTGGCCTAACCTTAGCTGACCCGATCGTACTGGACGTTGCTTACCCGTTTACTTACCATGTTTACGTAAGTCGGACGCCTGTTTGACGGCAATACGAAAAGCGACCCGGTATCGCTTTTCGAATTGATATTATGTACTATAGAGCCGTGGGGTGCCGGCATAGAATATTGCACCTCCCCATCTCTTTCCGTGGGTGTCGTAAAAGGCGACTAAGGGATCACCAGGAGAACGGGCAGCAGCGTCCTCCTGAGTAACATTACATCTACTGCGATCGCCAACTCGCCTGCCAAGCGTGGCAATTATGGCAATAACCCCCAAATGAACAAAGGCATAAACACAACGGCCCCGAGTCACGGCGACCCCGCTATTCCGGCTCACGGTGGCGGGCCTGGTAACGGCGGGGTACGGGGTGCAAAGAATCTCCGGTCGAGATCCGGCCACCGAATAAAACAGACTCTGACCCTGATAACACACAACATTCGCATGCTCAGGACTGACGAGAGGATTGCCGAGCTGGAAAAGGAATTGAGCAAGATTCGGTGGGACATTGTAGAGTTGTCAGAAGTCCGAAGACAGAGGGGTAGGACACGATAACCCTCCGGTCTGGAAACTTGCTCTATCACCGGGAAGGCGACGACTTGTCGCAGGACGGTGTCGGGTTTATCGTTCGTAAGTCTCGTAGCCAACGTGGAGAGGATGGAGAGTGTGTCGAGTCGGGTAGCGTACCTGATACTCAGAATAACCAAACGGTATTCGCTGAAGGTTATCCAGGTCTACGCGTCAACCTCGACGCATCCCGACGATGAGGTGGAGGCTCTCTACGAGGATATCTCGAAAGCCATCCGATCATTCAAAACTCACTTCACTGTGGTTATGGGAGACTTTAACGTGAAACTAGGCAAAAGAAAAAGCGGTGAGCTGAGAGTAGGACAATTCGGATTCGGGCAGAGAAACCAGAGAGGGCAGAAGTTTGCTAATTTTTTGGAGAAGGAAAATCTCTACATGATGAATCCCTTCTTCAAAAAGTCGCAACAAAGGAAATGGACCTGGATAAGCCCTAATGGTTCGACACGGAACGAGATAGACTTTATCATGTCAGACAAACGGCAAATATTCAATGATGTCTCAGTGATCAACAGTGAGAAAACCGGGAGCGATCACCGAATGTTACGAGGCACATTGAATATTCGTGTCAAAGCCGAGCGGTCCCGACTGATGAAGTCTGCTCTACGTCCCACACCTGCCGAGTACGAAACCCCGAGAGCTTTCGACTCGAACTTCAAAATCGCTTCCAATGTCTAGGCGAGTGCTAAACGGCGAACGATATGAACAACAAGTTTGTGGAAACTGTTCACACGGTTGGGTCGAAAATTTTCAGGACCCGCCATGCTCCTAGAACCGGAAAACTCTCTTTCAATACTCTTGAGTTCATGAAACGGAGGAGGAAAATGACGGTGCAGTCTCCAGCCTCCTGGTCTAAGATGAGGCAGCTAAATAAACAGATCTCGAAGTCCGTGCGACGCGATATTCGCCTCTACAATACCAAGCGTATTAAAGAGGCGATAGAGTGGAACCAAGGCTCCAAAGTGTTGGCAAAAGATCTGTCTGTTGGGCAGAGTCAGTTAAACAGACTGAAGACCGACAATGACACTGTCATTTCTTCCAAAGATCAGATCTTGAGTGAGGTCGAGGTGTTCTATGGACAGTTGTACAAAACATCCCACACTCCTGTTGTCGGCTTGGTCCAAGATCCACGATCCAAGGTAACCCGACACTATACCGAGGACATTCCAAATGGCTGACATTCGGGATTTCCTCGGTATAGTGTCGGGATCGATCGATCGATCGATCGATTGTACGAGATCAGAATGGCTCTCAAGCAGCTTAAAAACAGTGAAGCACCGGGCGATGACGGAATCACTACGGAGCTTCTGAAGGCGGGCGGTAAGCAGGTCCTCGTGGCCCTTCAGAATCTATTCGACTCTGTCATCCTCGGGGGCATTGTTCCAGAGGCGTGGACCAGGAGAGTGGTGGTGTTGTTCTTCAAGAAAAACGATAAAACCCGCTTGAAGAACTATCGACCTATCTCGCTCTTGAGCCACGTCTATAAGTTGTTTTAGAGAGTCATTACAAATCGACTTTCGCGCAGGTTCGAAGACTTCCAGCCTCCCGATCAAGCCGGTTCCCGAAAGGGCTTTAGTACCCTGGACCACATACATATGCTGCGTCAGATCATACAGAAGACCGAGGAGTATAATCGGCCTCTGTGTCTAGTGTATGTGGACTATGAGAAGGCCTTTGATTCGGTCGAAACTTGGGCGGTACTGCAGTCCCTACAGCGGTGCCAAATTGAGTATCGATATATCGAAGTGTTGAAGTGTTTGTATAGAAACGCCACTATATCAGTCCGAATCCAGAGGAGAAGTACGAAACCGATTCCATTGCAGAAGGGTATCAGACAGGGGGACGAAATTTCTCCGAAAATGTTCACCGCTGCATTGGAAGACGTTTTCAAGTTTCTGGATTGGACCGGACTCGGCATCAACATCAACGGCGAATACATCACTCACCTTCGATTTGCAAACGATATCGTGGTTATGGTAGAATCCCTGGAGGACCTTGGCACAATGCTCAATGACTTCAGCAGAGTTTCCCAACGGGTTGGTTTAAGGATGAACATGGATAAAACCAAGGTCATGTTCAATGTCCATGTCACTCCAGCAAGAGTATCTGCTGGGAATGCGATTCTCGAAGTTGTCGATCATTACGTCTACCTAGGACAAACAGTCCAGTTGGGTAAATCCAACTTCGAGAAAGAGGTCAACCGACGAATCCAACTCGGATGGGCAGCGTTCGGGAAGCTTAAGCTATGACCAGTGTGTGTAACCAGTGATGACTTATGGGACTGAGACTTTGTCTCTGAACGTCGGCCTCATAACAAAACTCAGAGTCGCGCAGCGTGCTATGGAGAGGGCTATGCTCGGTGTTTCCCTACGTGATAAGATCCAAAATACGGAGATCCGTAGAAAGACCGGTGTGTATGATATAGCCCGAAGAGTTAGCACGCTGAAGTGGCAACGGGCAGGCCATCGCTCGAGGATCTGACAACCGTTGGGTAAGAAAGGTCCTCGAGTGGCGACCACGTACCGGATGACGCAGCGTGTGGCGGCCCCCAACAAGGTGGACTGACGACATCGTCATATGTGCTGAGAACGGCTGGATTCGGATAGCGCAGGACCGCGCATTGTGACGTTATATGTCCAGCAGTGGACGCAGAAAGGCTGATATATGGATGGATGGATTATGTGCTATGACGCTTACTCACCATCAGAAACACAAAACCGCCAGTAGTGTCATTTTACTGTGTTTTGAAAGATAGAGGTTACTTTCCCACACCGGTTCTGGAATTCGATCGCTGTCTTACTTCTCTTAATCGATTCTACATTACAGGTGTGCTGGGTACGTACAATATGCCATCGGGAATCTTTACAGTGTCCAAGTCTTCGAGACTATCACTTTGCTGGTCATGTGCCTCGTCAGGCTTGTGGTGAGTATCTATTTAATATTTATGAATATAATAATCTGAGAAACAGATTATTGTCACGTACAATTTTGCTAGAGTACACGAAGTATTCCTTCGCCATCTATCTCAGATGGCGAAGGTGGTTAGCACGTTCGGCTGCGATCGTTGAGGTAACTTTCGCAGTGGTCGGTACTTGGATGGGTGACCAAAAATCTTTTATCTCGAATAACTCCGTGCTTCGGAAGGCACGTTAAGCCGTTGGTCCCAGATGCATCGCCAGTCGTTAGCACCCGTCAATTACTAGGCCTGCGTAGTGAGTCATGGCCCAATTTACCTATTCCATCCATATCCATCATATAGGGAATGCCTGTGACCCAGCAGTGGGGAGATTAATAGGCTGATGATGATGAGGACACGAAGTATTCCTATTAAATAAGCTTTAAATTCTTATTTTGTTTCAGACAAACGAGAGGAGCTTCACATTCCTTATAGCAGTCCTGACGTATATCTGCTGCTTGTTCGCGTTGACCTTAGCTTATTTCAGTGCCGCTGGTGACGTCACATACCACGTAAATAAATAATGACTTTTAATGTAAATAGGGTGGCGTATGGCACCTGCAGTTCAAGCGGTATTTGTGTTTCAGAGAATCCATCAGGAATCTAGCATAATATTTTTGGGAACAAAACTATTCTATGTCTCAAATCAGGGCAAAAATGTATGGACGCTGCACCCACGTCCGCCACGGCTTAAACTAAATTTGTTTGAAAGGTATTATAGTCGTAATCATTTGTGCCAAAGCGCATCAAATTCCATCTCGGGGTCTTTTGTTATTTTATGTTAAATTTGTTTAAGTACTATAACAAACGAACATTAATGAAACAAGGGAATCAATTTAGTTAGTTAGTTCGGCCATACATAGAGTGGTAATCTGGGAGAACTTCACAAGGTGCAAGGTTGCCGCCTTATGTTATTTTGCAGCGCTAAAGTAAATCCAAAAATCCCCGCATAGGTTGCCGTTTTTTCAAACAGTCTGTTCGTTATAGTAGATTATCTTCCATGTAAAACAGAGCGACCACAAATCACACAAACTTGTCCAGGTTTCGGAGAAAACATGATTCCAGATCATCCATACTAATTGACAAAACCGATAATCGTGTTCCAATGTCCAAAGCGTGTTAGATCAGTTAGCGAAAAAGGTCGTGGTCAAAAGCCGATCAGGCCTCACAGACTCTGGCTAAATCCAATAATTATTGGAATAGCTTCTGCAAAAATGGTTTGGTTTCATTACGTCGTAATAAAGAATCACGAATAAGTACACGGTTCATTAGGTTTCTTTCAGTGAGCTCGTGAGGCACCCAAATATTGAGCTTTTTAGTGTACCCAGCTTTTTTCAAATGCGCCAAAACAGATTTGTGGAAAATTTCTAGTTCTTCAGCTACGTCGTAACTACCGATACGCAGATCTTGCTCCACTTTTTGAAAAATAGCATCAAGTTTATCCGTTAAACAGCGACTAGAGCGATGTGTCTCTTTTACACCCAAAATTTCCGGATTGAAAAAGCTTAAACCAACGCTTTCTCCCACAGACACTGCAATAGATCCATAAACATCACAATTATTTTCGCGGTTTGCATTGCATTTTTACCTTTTTGTAGTAAAATGTTAAAATGTATCGAATTTTTTCATAGTAGGAGAGCTACTGAACCCTCCGAGTAACGGTCTGTCTGTAAGACTAGAAATTCTCATGGTGATGAGTCATAGCATGCTTAGTACGGTAAGTATCGCCTGACACTCCTTAGCCCTGCACGTCATCAAGCCGTATGATTTTCAAAAGTGTCAAAAAATATTAAAAAAAAAACTTGTAGCTGTAAGCTTGAAATTTTTATAAAATTTAGTTTATTCATATTTAAGTTTAAAAAAAATTGCCAGGCGTGTACGATGAGCACAAGTACCCGCCAGGCGAACCAGAAGGTGTGTAATATATACATAAAAATAAACTTTATTCTGTAGCGTTGAAATTTATAATTGTGTTTATTTAACCGATTTAAAGTAAGTAGATAGAATGCCAGGCGGTTCTGGCTAGCACAAGTAATTGCCAGGCGAGAGGAAAGATGCTGCGGCAGTGCGAGTAAGAGTCGTAATATGAAAACGTACGGTATATTATTCATGCAAATTAAATGATATGAAAATAAAAGTTATAGGTAAAATATTTTTTTATTATTATAAGTCTTTAAATTAATTAATAAATCTTCATCATTATCACTTTCTCCATCATCATAATATGATTCTTAGTTCCTGATTTCATCATCTAAAAAGAAAAAAAGCTTTAATACATTAAGAATAACGTTACATCTCTGACCTCGCGCTCAATTATATAAAATAAAAAAAAAAATCAAATTCAATATCGTTTATTCAGTCTAGGCTGTTACAAGCACTTGTGAATGTAGAAAAGCTACGCCATCGGTTCGCAAATCTACGGCAGGAGACCTTGTACTGAGAAGAACCGGCAAGAAACTCATCAAGGGCTATTTTTTTCTCCCTGTATTATATACAGAGTCGTCAAATTGGAAAATGACTTCAATATGAGGTAACTCATAAAGTCACTTTCCATTAACTAACAAAAAAAATGCAAATAATATAAAAAAAATTATATTATATATAAAACTGGTTTAACAAAGTTTAGGAATGAAGTGTCCTACTGTTTAGGCAAAAAATAATAATATAGAATTTCATATATTTTTATGAAATGTGTATTACCTTTAATGTGTTCTTCAGCGTCACTTGACTCATTCTCAGCAGTTTATTCTTTTTAGCGCATTTAAATAAAAGTTTCTTTATAAAAAGTTTTTTACTCTTAATTTATTTTTTACTTTTTAGTTATCGCTGAATACAATCGAGGACTTCAAAAACCTCATATTCTTAGAAAGTCCTTTTATTTGATACCCATATTGTTGGAAAGTATAAAAAACTTAGTCTGTCTGTAGTGTCATATTATTTGCATTTAGTTTAACTAGGTAAAGTTTTATTAAAATTTTATTTGCGATTTAAAGTAAGTAGGTAGAATGTCAAGCGGTTCTGGCTAGTATTAGTCCTTGCCTCGTGAGGGGAAAGATGCTATGGAAGTGCGAGTAAGCGGCTCAACGTGAAGTCGGCGGTGCAATTGAGACAGTTTATCTAACTCCGTGGCTGAGTGATTAGTACGCCGGGTTTCATGGTGTCGCCGACTCGAGAGAGAGGTCCCGGGTTCGAATCCCGGTGGGGGCAGATGTTTGTGTGATGAATATGAGCATTTGTACTCCAGTCATGGATGTTTAATATGTATTCCTATATAAATATAATTATATATCGATGGGTCCTATGTATAAGGGCCAATGTGCAAATTGACAACTTTTCAATAGAGGCTCTCAAAGTTTCAATTTGATTTATTTTTTAGATGCTTCAACTGATGTTTGTGAAACTTTGCATAGGTACTATGAAATATATGTTCGTTATTCTAGATACATCGATTTATTTGTTTTAATATTAGTTTTATATTTAATGTAGATATGCCTATATACGTTTTTTTATTTGATTTTAATTATACTGAAAAAACTAGTAAAAAGGCCAAAGTATCACTTTAGACGATTGACTTGGCATAAGCTTATTTTGAAAAAAACGTGTATTTTAATATTTTTGAATAATCAATTATTTATAGAAATTATTTGAAATAAATAAATAACTTAAAGAAACAATAATAACATTTATAACAGGATTTTATGACATAATTCACATTGACACTTATACGTTATCTTACTTGGTGACGTAATATTCTCAAACCTCAGTTAGGTCACAAAAATAAAAACAATTATTAAACAATTTCACTTTTTTATTTGTTTTCTAATGAATTATCGAAGTTTATGTAATGGAAAGACAGTCAAATAATCAATACTTAATATTAAAAACCTCCCGAAATCACATTGGACTTAAGATCAATCAGCCTTTTATTGTAGATACCTCAACCTAGGTTATTAAAGTTTAAAATAATAACAATTTATAATTTTTTTATAAAATCCAAACTTTTTAAACATAACTAAAGATTCTTAGAATATGATCCATGAGGAAAAAATAAAAAATGAAAATTAACAAAATGCTTGACAAAAAAATAAACATTTATAAAAACAAAACAAAATCACTCATTGTCATCATTATCACTAGTAATAATCATTGAATAATCATTAGATGCTACCAAATTTTCGTAATACTCATGATAAACTGATGGAATAATATTTTTGCGACATAAATCAATTAAGTCTTTTTTTTGGATGGATGTATTGGTAACAACTGATTGTAACATAGTTTTAAGGGTATTTCCGTAAATCTATCAGCCTTTTGTCTTCTTGTTCTAACAGAAAGATCAGAAATGTTAATGTGGTTTTCGAAAGCATCGTCAGATAGATCTAATTTATAAAACAGAATGTATGGTTCATGTTTACTGACACGAATTTGTTTGATTTTAGACCATGGCACTTTTTGTCCCACTGCATTTTTAGTCCAGTTAAAACAAGCACTCGCTTGCATCTTTTTGAAGTCGAAAACTATATTTTGAGGTACATCTATAACATTATAAGGAGCTCCTTTTACTTTAGCCCATCTAATTAATGAACTCCACTCAGACGGTGTATAAATATTTTTATGTCTTGAAGCTTTTTCAATTGTGGCATGTATTGAATCACCCTCGTTTTGTGTGTGTCCTTTTTCAAGGAAAGTATGTTTTATATTAATACTAAGCTGTTTAGCTGCATAAAGGTACATAAAAAACATTATCCTGTTCCTATTTTGGTCAGTACAATTATCTGACCAAAATCTAAAGTCATCACAGCCTTCTTTAGTCTTAAGTTTGATAATATCGTAAATACAGCTAGCTATTTCGTTTGAGCCCTTCATAGCTATTTGTTCATTCCACAAGTAGCAGGTACCAACCAAATTTCCAAGATCAAAAACGGATAAATTATGAACTTTCAATCGCTTACAATAATAAAATAAACTAATTTCACCACTAGGAGCCAGTGACACTTTTTGTAAATCAAATGTAGCACAAAATATTTTAGGATTATTTTGTGAGTCATGTTTATCGTTCTGTTTTAAAGATCTAGACAAATTTTTATTGTTTATGTGATTTTCAAAGTTTTCTTTTACTTCCGGCGTTATAGGACTGTTTTTATAAGAGTGACATACATGACATTGATCCTTTTTGGGTTTGTGAAATGACAAATTGATATTTTTGTTCACTACATCTCTATACTGCCTTAATGACTCGCACTTTGTACCATACTTAGTTGGATCAAACCACTCTTTATATAAATTAAACATTCGTGTAAAACTTAACGATCCGTCTTAATAAAGCTTAGTACTGTCTTTACGACAATAATGTGAATCAACCGGTTCGAATGAATTCACGTGATCACAAATACTTTTGATCATTTCTGGATCGAGCGATGTTTTATGATGATTATGCCGTCCTCTATTATCTTCTAAAGCAAAGTTAACGTTCCCATTTGATTTAGATACTGCGGTTCTTATCATCTTTGATCCACAGCTAAGAGTATTTAAAAACATCTGTTTGCAAACAATTAACTTAGAATTTTGATTGTTTTGAATACAAGGCAAATGATAAATGTATGTAAATGACCTCCGAGATTCACCTTCTGTAAATGTTCTTTTTTTATTTATTTTAACTACATGGTTACTAATAAAATCATACTGTTTAGAATGGTCGCCGATTTCCCAGAACTTGTTAAATATTTCACTTCTTGTATCTTCATCTAGTTTTTGAAAGCATTTCAATTTACATGTGTTTTGACATGGTTCACCCATTTTTTTTTCAGATCTTATCTTACCACTTCGACTACAGTATGACTTTCCAACATTTTTCAGTCTTTTTCTATTTAAATCTATCCATTCATGACAAAAAATTTCTCGCATTCTTCCGTTGTCTCTTTTTTTTGTAAATCTTCTTTTCCTGGAACTTAATGGAACAGAAACTTCTCCGGATGAGTATTGTGAAATTGGAGAGGACACATTGTCATCCGTTAGCAAAGACGCAACTGATGGGATTGGTTCTTCATCACCAAAAAGGTTATTACTGCCATTGGGTGACGGCATAGGAGTATGTTCGCTACGTATATCTTGAATATCAGGCTCATTTGTCATTTGTATTGACTCTTGGCTGTCACACCCGTGAGAACTGAGGCTAATTTCATGTAACGAGTTACTAGTTGATATTATTATAGGACTACTCAAGGACACATTTTCTATAGTGGGTTCATTAAGTTCTTGGTTATTTAGGTGTGAATCAGTATAATGTTCTTTATCCAGGGGTTGAGTCAGTTGAATAGGTGCTATGGAAACATTATGTTCCAATGTGTTGTTTTGATTGCTTTGGTTTAACTCTTCATCGTCATCAAAGATATCTTGCAACAAATTCAGATTGCTATAATTGTTTAATATGTCATCAGCTTCAAATGGCAGCGGAGAAGCTAAAAGCAAAAAATGTACTTGTAGGTACACTGGTATAGTTCGCGTCAAATTTGTAAATATAAATCAATTACCAATTTCTCATTTTACACAAATAATGTAACACTAATCAAGTAATTTGAACTACCAACTGTAAAAATATATATGGCCAATGTGTCTGTTTTTTAAAATAAAACGCGTATAAGGGTCAAAGTATCACATTGGCCCTTCTATCCAGAAGTTGTGTTTTTTTCTTGATTACATGTACTGTAATTAACTATGAATTACGTAAACATCAATGATAATACCATACGATAATACTGTAAAACAATTCAATACTTACAAAGCTCGGTGTGTGTACTTTCGTCGTTTTTATAACCTAGTCCATCACTCGAGTCACCATTATTTACAATACCAATTGCTAAATTAACCAAATTCCGACATCTACTAAACTTTGAATGATATTTGGAAGTCATGTTTCACTAAGTTGCATCTAATAACATTATAATAATATTCACTAAAATATTTGGTTATTCTCACAGCGCCACATCGTTCCGTGTGACGTAGAAGTGCTGAACTGACCGATTAGCCGTTGCAGTAAACGAAGACGCGGGATCTCCCCGCGTACAAGTCTCGAATAACCGTTTCGCCTTTATACGTTTAAAATTGTGCCATATAGGCCCTTTTACTGTAGCAAAAAATAGTATTTTCACCTATAAATATGTATTTATTTTTAGTGCACGTTATCAACTACACTAAAAGGAAACTTTTAATACAAAAAAGTGAAAATGCTCAAAATGTTGCATTGGCCCTTATACGTAGGACTCATCGATATGTACAATATATGTATTATATCCGTTACCCTAGTATCCCATAACACAAGCCTTATAGTGCTTACTATGGAGCTAGGCTAATTGGTGTGTTGAATAAAAAAAAATGGAAAATAGGTCCTATACCTGAAAAAAAAGCCGTCGGAGGTAACAATGATTTATATTTGTAAAATCTTACGCAGAATTTCACTGTTTTATATTGTGAAGTATTGTAATGATTATAATTTCAATTACATATTAATATTAATTGTGCAGTTATTCTTGTGTACGTCAGTTGTGGCAACGATTATTCATATTTAAGTAAATAGTGAGTAAACTGAAATCTGCAAACGTTGTTTGTGTAATTTGCAAACAAAATATTGATGACAAAACTGTAAAATTTACAACAAGTACTTTAAACAAAAGCAACTCAATATTAAAAATTAAAAAACAACATAATTTAAAATTTAATGACATTTCTTTGCCAGAGGAAGTTCATGATAATACAGGTTAGCATGTGAAGTGTTACAAAAACTTTCTTGCTGTAATGAAAAAATATTGCCAGAATAAAACATCGACTTCATCCAATGTACCAGCATCATTGGCGGGTGGGTATATTTTTATGAACTAACATATTTTTATTAGGTTTCATCTAAGTATCGAGTTGCATTTTTTTAAATCTGTTACTTCACATACACGTGCACACTACTAAATATATATTAACTAGCGGCCCGCCCTCGCTTCGCTTCGGTGTAGAGCTGAAGTGTAGACTACAGTTTTTGTTTTCAGGCTTGTATTATACACAATGACATTCATCTATGATTCTTGTTATACCTGCATGCAAAGTCTCAGCCCGATCGGTTTAAAATTGACAAACTTTCATTCCCTATTTTATCCCCTTGGGGGAAGAATTGATCAAAATCCTTTCTTAGCGGATGCCTACGTCATAAAATCTACCTGCATCCCAAATTTCAGTCCGATCCGTCCAGTGGTTTGGGCTATGCGTTGATAGATCACTATGTCAGTCAGTCACCTTTGAGTTTTATATATATAGATATTAACGGTAATTAATTTTAAATTATGAGCAGTTTTAAATTATGTAAGTTTTCATACTACGACTCTTACTCGCACCGCCGCAGCATCTTTCTCCTCGCCTGGCAAGGACTTGTGCTAACCAGAACCACCTGGCATTCTACCTACTTACTTTAAATCGCTTAAACAAACACATATATTTTCAACGTTACAGAATAAAGTTTATTTTTATGTATATATTACAAACCTTCCGGTTCGCCTGGCAGGTACTTGTGCTCATCGTTAACACCTGGCAATTTTTTTTAAACTTAAAAATGAATAAATTAAATTGTATAAAATTTTCAAGCTTACAACAACGTTTATTTTTAAATATTTTTTTGACACTCAAAAATATACGGCTTGACGACGTGCAGGGATGAGGAGTGTTAGGCGATGCTTACCGTAATAAGCATGCTATACTCATCATCATAAGAATTTCGAGCCTTACAGACAGACCGTTACTCGGAGAGTTCAGTAGCTCTTGGTCAATCATTAGTTTCACTCATCTTGACAGTAAGAAAAACTTATGAAAATCCAACATGTTTCTAATTTGAATTTGGAATTATCTTCTTTAAATGTTTTTAAGAGATTTTATTCAATTTTATAAGTATAAGTTCATACATAATTTAATGCGAAAAGTATTTTCCCCCAACCTATTATTAAATAGTAAAAACACAATGCCGCGAAAACGTACCGTTATTTTACAGTGGTCCTCTGAAGGGTGGAGGATACTTGATGAGTAGGCGTTCTGATTCGAGAGAGAACAGAACAAGATTAGGCGCGATCCATAAGGTACATCCATACAGTAAGGCTAAGAACTCACGGCGGCTGCGTGACCGCAACTACCGTAGAATGTGAAATTGTAGGTAAAGCGCAAAAGCAAAACTCACGGCGCGATTTGCACCTTCTGCGGGCGCGCGTGGGACGCGATTACCCAGACGGGTTTCGCCCAATCTCGCAGCCGCGAAGCTGCCGGACCGCAGAAAGCTGCGGTTTCGTGAGTTTTGAAATTAAACAGTTTTGCGGCCGCCCGGCAGGATCGAATTCGATATTGACTCGGACTAAGAGAACAGTACTCCTAGCACGAACCAACATCGAATTCGTAACGTTTGCGAGTCCGAAATGTCATTGTCAAATGTGTACTGATTTTTAGTTCTCGTTACGTACTTTGTGGCGCTGCTGTTCAAGTTTCCATACAAAATTTGACATTAACATTTAGCACTCGCAAACTATTCAAATTCGATAATGTTTCATGCTAGGGGTACTGAAGTGTGCGTGTGTGAGAGTTGTTTATACGAATATAGTTGAGTCGGAGCATATTTTATTTGTTGGTAGTATGAGCGTATCGTATCTTCCCTTTTTGTTTTAATCAAAGCTGATGAATGACGATTAAATATACCACTCAATATTCACCAGGCGTCGACGGTGAGCACGTCGATGTTCCACTGCGGCTGGGAGTTTGTGGACGGGAGTAAGTCGCTGCGGTCGATGGCGGTGGTGGCGATACAGCGAAGCCAAGTGCCGGTCTACATGACCGCCTTCGGGGTCATGCTGCTGTCCTACTCCAACTTCATATCGGTTAGTATACTCTGTTCAAGTGCCTTTAAACCAAAAGCTATACATATACAAATAAACCAATGTTTCCAACACTTTTTTATCGAGAGTAAACATGGCCGGTGTAACCAGACTGATTACAAAATTTCACATTTCAATGTAAAATTATTTGCTTTATCACTACTCTTCAATTTAGTAGTATTATAATGTGTTCAAAGTTTGGGTTTGGATTGATTACGTACAGTTTTAGGTCTATTTAATGCAACTTTTTTATTATGATTTCTTTTATCTTTAAAATTCAAACTCTCAAAGGAAGTGGAATAGTAAAGGTAGTTGAATCATATCATATATAAGACAGGTAAGGTGTAGCGAATTTTCCGCTCGAGTTGAAGCGCCTGTCTGTGGAATTATCATCCTCCTTACATAAAGTTCACAGTAAATTTATCATCATCAGCCTATTAATGTCCCCACTGCTGGGGAACAGGCCTTCCCTATGGATCGAATAGGGAGATTGGGCCATGAGCCGCCACACGGGCGCAGTGCGGATTGGCGGTAGCTAACGACTGTAGACGTAACCCGGGGCGCGGCGCCCGCCATCTCGTTTTAGCATTGTAGCTGAATGGACACACACACATGCATGCACGCACGCATGCACGCACGCACGCACGCATGCACATACACACTTCATATAGTTATCATGTGACAAATTCTTGAAAACCTTTTTGCATGAGTATTGAGTGTTTGTTTTTCTTCTCTTGTCATTTTGTGGTCTTGTCCATTTTTTTTAAATTAAATATAATAAGTACTGCTATATATTAAACGCCGTTGATATCTAATGAGTTTCTGTAATTGGCCTTTAAATTGTAATTATATTTAGTGTATAAAATCCACAAAAGCCGCTGCAGAAACTTTGTTAAAGATAAATAAATAAGTCATATCATAGTTACATTTGCGAATATGTATCATACCGATATTTTCATTTCTAATAATCAATTTTGTTGCCTTTTGCAGGTGATACGTTCTTCATACTCATTCTTCGCTGTAATGTATTAGCAGCTGTCACCACTTTTAATCATAATATTAATAAGTAATTTTATTAATTTCAATACGGAAATAAATCAATCAAATATAGCATGATGTAAAAAATTGTTTAATCTCTTCGCGATCGGAGCTTGTGGGCGCGTTTAGTGGCCGCCACTAGTGGCTTAATGTGCGCTTACTCTTAGAGCATAAATTACCGCACTAAAAAGTCAAATATAAACAAAATATACTCTCTGTTTACTTCAGTAGGGCTTTAGAGTAAGCCATATTTATAGTTGATTTTAAGATATATGTATAAAAGTATAACTGAAAAAGCGTGGGGTGCTTTTCATTGTAATATTTATCAAATCAATTAATACTCGTATATTACGTGATGTTCAAATCAGTAAAAAAAAATCAGTTAAAATTTTATAATGAAGTGCCCCACGCTTTTTTCAGTTATGTAGATTTTATATAGGATTATCCCGGGAATATTTATAATTAAATAAAATATTATATTATAATTTGATACACTGGAGATATCCCGGACGTCAGCCTGTATGAGATTAGTATGGCTCTCAAACAACTTAAAAACAACAAGGCGGCGGGCGATGATGGAATCACAGCAGAACTTCTGAGAGCGGGCGGTAAGCCGATACTTAAAGTCCTCCAGAGGCTTTTCAACTCCATCATCCTTGAAGGCAGTACGCCAAAAGCATGGGCCAGAAGTGGGGTTGTCCTGTTCTTCAAGAAAAGTGACAAAGCACTCTTGAAAAACTATCGACCAATCTCGCTTCTTAGCCATGTTTATATGTTGTTTTCGAGTGTCATTACGAATTGTCTCGCACGCAGGTTTGACGACTTCCAACCTCCCGAACAAGCCGGTTTCCGCACAGGCTTCAGTACCATAGACCACATTCATACGCTGCGGCAGGTTATACAGAAGACCGAAGAGTATAATCTGCCATTTTGTTCGGCGTTCGTGGACTATGAGAAAGCTTTCAATTCGATTGAGACCTGGGCGGTGTTACAGTCTCTCCAAAGGTGGACTACAGGTATGTCGGTATTAAGGTACCTCTACGAAAACGCCACTATGTCAGTCCAATTACAGAACCAGAGCTCCAATCCTATCCAATTGAAGCGAGGCGTGAGACAGGGAGATGTGATATCTCCGAAACTGTTCACAGCTGCATTGGAGGATATTTTTAAGCTTCTGGATTGGAAAGGACGAGGCATTAACATCAATGGCGAGTACCTTTCGCACCTTCGTTTCGCCGATGACGTAGTTCTTATGGCTGAGACCTTGGAAGATCTTAACACGATGCTCCAAGATCTTAGTAGTGCTTCCCAAAAAGTGGGTCTTAAGATGAACATGGAGAAGACGAAAATTATGTCGAATGCCTATATAGTACCCGCTCCAGTTAAAATTGGGAACACTACACTCGAAGTTGTCGACTGTTACGTCTACCTAGGACAGACAGTCCAGTTAGATAGGTCCAACTTTGAGAAAGAGATCTCTCGTCGTATCCAGCTCGGATGGGCAGCGTTCGGGAAGCTACGAAAAATATTCGCGTCCAAATTACCTCAGTGTCTCAAGACAAAAGTCTTTGACCAGTGTGTGTTGCCAGTGATGACCTACGGAAGCGAGACGTGGTCCTTTACTGCGGGTCTCATAAGAAGGCTCAAGGTCACGCAGCGAGCAATGGAAAGAGTGATGCTTGGTGTTTCCCTACGCGATAGAATCAGAAGAAATCCGTAGGAGAACCAAAGTTACCGATATCGCTCAAACGATGGTTCTGCTGAAGTGGCAGTGGGCGGGACACGTAGCAAGAAGAACCGATGGCCGTTAGGGCGGAAAGATTCTGGAATGGCGACCACGCACCGGACGACGCTCTGTGGGTAGGCCCCCCACAAGGTGGACCGACGATCTTGTGAAGGTCGCGGGAAGCCGATGGATGCGAGTAGCGCAGGACCGATCGGTGTGGAGATCCTTGGGGGTGGCCTATGCTCAGCAGTGGGCGTCATACGGCTGACATGATGATGAATTTGATATTTATATCTTAAAATCAACTATAAACATGGCTTACTCTAAAGCCCTAATGAAGTAAACAGAGAGTATATTTTGTATATTTTTGACTTTTTAGAGCAGTAAGTAAAAGCGTGTTTTAAGTTTTGAAACTATTAATTTATTTTTCTCTTTTTACTTTATTACAAAACATAGAACGATTTTATTGCGACTGTATACGTATCCTCTCCATTTCCGATAAGGCTTCACTATTGCAAGACTTTTTTATTATTATTATTTAACGTGAAATAAACAGAATATGTATATTAAGACGAATGTAATGAGCCCAAACTCGATTTGTTTACTAGTAGGCAGTCCCGGGTTCATCAGCCACCTTCCAGTCCATCAGCAGGTCCTCGTCATCAAGAGAAATGAACAGAATATTTATGGGATGATATTTATTATTAATATTACATTGATTACCTTTAAATATATATTTTTTTTATTTATCATAAATTATTATTGCTTTATTCACTAAATAAATACCTATACATTACATACATATTATATTAATTTGAAATGTCGCATGACATGACGTCTTGAGACAATTTTTACTGTTTACTATAATAACTAAAATACATTATTAAAAGGAGTCCCTATAGGCAAGGTTCCAAAGATACTGGCAGCGTTCCCCCTTTGAATAGCTAGACTAATTCTTTGTCCGAGGTAGCTGCCAGCTCTTCGGTCTCCTGTGACCAACCTTTTTGCTATTTCCTTAAAAAGCCTTACAGCGCTAGGACCCCACGGACCAAGAGTCTCGACACCGAATGGGACAAAATCATATTCAGAACCGAGACTCCTGTATTTGCATGCCTTAGCTTTTTCAGCCGCTTCGCAAGCCGCACTAGCTCTGTTGTTGGTTCCATGTAGATGGTAACGGGCCAGCGTGTCTGAACAGGTTGCATCCACCATCTTAACCCTAGAAGGCTCAATTTTTTTTTTATGGGTGACAAAAATATATATGATGTCATTAGTGGCTAGTAGTTAGGGAAATTAAATAAAAAAAAAATAATTGCTTATTTTACTGGAAAATCATTTTTTTATTTCAGTTCCATATATGGTACACTGAGCCTTTACTATACTTTTTAGTTATGAACTAGAACATTTGAATTATTTCAGAAACAGTTTCTTTTTTGAATCTAAAAAATAAAATAAACCACAAAATGAAATAACTGATTATAAATAGTTAAAAAATACCTATTGATGAAAATTTCTGAAACAATTGTTCTCTTTATTTAGGCAAAGTACTACTTGACATTTTTCACAAGATATGAAGGTTTATCCCTTGCAACCAGGATATTTGCATCGTTGTCTTTTTTCATCCCAAATAGGAAAATGCTCAAACCCGTCGCGTCTCACATCACGAGGAGGTAAGATCGCTGTATTAGGCTTTTTTCTTTTATTTTCAATTTCATCAGACAAAGAGGACGGTCTATCTCTCTTTTTGTTCATGGATCGCCCACACATGCATAAACTTTTCCCTACTTCAAATTTGAAATCTTTCTGTTTTAGGGAGGTTGGCGTATGGGTCTGCTCTCTTTTGTACAGTAACCAGCTATTGATCAAGTCCCATTTTATTGTCCTAATTTTTATTTTATATTTCCCTAGGAACGAATCTAGGAGGTCCACACCGCCCATATGCTGGTTGTATGTTTTGATAATTTGGGGACAATTTATTTCAATATACTTTTTCTGTTTCTTGCAGTATCTTTTTACTGTTTGTATTGGCTCTTGGCCCACAAAAGACGATGATAAAACTACTGGTTTGTTATCGTACCACATAACGGTGACGATTTCTGTGTTGTCATAATTTGTCACCCATTCTTCTGAATAACCTCTCTGAACCTTGTCTTTTTTTAGATCCTTTAGGGTAGGTATTTTGAGATCATTTCCTAGACGACCTTTATTGACAGTTCCCAGTGATGAATGATGAATTCTTTCTTTGGCCAAATAAGCAATCAGTTCTGGAGATGTGTAATAATTATCAAAGAATAATCTGTAATTTTGATTCTTAGGATTGCACCTAGCTAAACCCACTACGATATTTGGATCTTCCTTCTCCTTTTGGTGACAGATACGGAGCCAGGAGCTCTGGTTCTATTAGCCAAGTCTTTACTGTTCTGAGATGATGATCGTCTCGGTGCCCGTGATTGTGTAACGGTACCTGCAGTTGATCCTGAAGTTATACCTGAAGTACTAGGCTGAGGGTCTGACATTTCTGGTTGACGATTTTCTGTATCCATAGCATGAATATCATCGTTGACAGGAGACGAACACTGACGCCTTGGCGGCAATAATGAAGATTCCATGTCCCTAAGTGATTCAGATAAAAAGTTTTGGATAAACTGAATCTCTTCATCACTATCAGCGTCAGAAAAGTCTTCTTTATCCTCACAACCAGAAGGAATATTTAAGCAGTCTTCAATATCCTCATCACGTAATCTTCTTCGCGACATGATCTGTATAAAATCAAAGATATTCATAAGAAAAGGTATCGTAAGTACGTATTATTAAAAACGAGCGCTAAAGCTCAATGTGCCATATGTGGAACATAGATAAACATACAATTTGCTAATTTGTTAACTGTAATAATAGAAAAAAATAACTTACCTTTGCAAACCATACACTTATTACAACACACAATATTTGTTTCGAAGTCACAACTATTCAGTAACTATTTATTTTAAAATAATTTATCCACACGAACGACAAATGTTGCACTTACATTCAAATTTCTCACTAAGTTCAGAATAACTAGAACAGTACTTACATCTATACGTAACAGTTTGTATTACACACTTGCGATATACCTGACAGATTTATCAATATCGCAAGAGATGTCGCTGCTAGTATTTTGATAGGTGTAGGAACCATATTGATGGTTGTCCCGCATATGGTACTGGGAGCCTTGTAGGGTTAAGCGACAGTATGTCCTCCCTACAAGCACTGGCTGATCGCAGCAACACAAACCCTCAAGTGGCTCAGATACACAAAACCATACACACTGCAGAACTGGCAAATAAAACTATGTCCTTCATCTGGGTCAAAGCACACGTAGGTATCAAGGGAAACGAGGAGGCCGACTGTGCTGCGAAAGCAGCTGCAACGCTGCACAGCCGATACAATTACACAATGTTTCCCATCAGCTACGTAAAACACCAAATAAAGGAAGAAACACAAAGTAAATGGACAGAAACGTATAGGGATACTGTCGGTGTTGCAGAACATACCAGAAGGATGTGTCCTGAACTGGACGACGTCACAAAAGTGATGGAACAGTGTGGCGCATCCTTTTGGCTGTCTCAGGTCCTTACAGGACATGGATATCACCGGCAGTATCTGTGTAGGTTTAAAATCATAGATAATGACATCTGCCCCTGCAATAGCGGGGCAATTCAGAACATTGACCACCTACTATTCGAGTGCGGTAGATATGCAAGAATTAGACACGAATATATTTCATGCTGCGATTTTCATAAAATCAACCCACGCAATATGATAGAAACAGCCTCAAACGAAAAAACCCGAGTAGCAATGCTCGAATTCATTAAGGGAGTATTTGGGACACTAAAGCGGTTCCATGGAACATAGCCATACTTGGCTGGGTTCCGCTGAACTGCTTTGGTGTAAGCAATCAATACAATATAAACACTACACTAAACTTGTGTAGAAATATATAAAATAACATATATTATTAGTAATTAATATATATATATATATATAAACATTATACATATGAACATATGAAGAACATACGTTTCGTAGCCTTTCCAGGCTTCGTCGTCAGAATAAAACTTTTGTTTAATTTAAAGACATCTTTCGAAGGTAGCTCGACAAATTAAACAAAAGTTTTATTCTGACGACGAAGCCTGGAAAGGCTACGAAACGTCAATAAATTAATAAAGTTTCGTGCATTATCCCGTTTAAACTAGTTTTATTTAATGAGTGATGTGCGTGAAAACCTAAGAAACAAATATCAAAGATATAATCAAAAATACATACCCACAGTGAAACACGAATTAAATATATCATGAACACCAAAGGTTTTGCTGTATCAAATCGCAGCACACCAAACCTGCAACCTGAAAAACAAACACATAATTTAAAAAAAAAATCAAATACCAAACGTTGAATTTAGACTTTATTTTTTTGATTATCGGATTTATAGCCAAACTAAAAATTGCAGGCCCAAGGGGATCACCCTGTTGACAACCTACTTCCGAGGATAGTTCATTAGAACGATATAACAATTTTGTTGGGTCAGCGTAACTGAGAAGAAGATAATTGTATATTTCCGGTATATGTTGTTTTATTTCCATCAGCAGGGTATCCCTATTTACCGAATTGAATGCATTTTTGACATCAATTTTGAGCAACACGTCAGGCTTTTCGTAAGTTAGGAAAGAGCGTAGGGCATGGACGGCTGCCTCACACCCTCCTTTTATACCGAAGCCTAATTGTACAGGTTCAAATTCCGATTTTAATTTTGGTAAAATATGTCGAACAGCAATTTTAGAGGCCAGACGTCGTAGTGTTGATCCAACAGCAATTGGCCTCACCCCTCCGTCCTTTTTGGTGAGGGCAATGAGGTTCGCCCCGTAAAGAATGGGAACAATTTCTGGATTGACATTACCGGAATACATAAAGTTGATTAATTTAGTGATCGAATTTACAAGTTGCTCGCCTGAATCACCCACAGAATGCGATGTTAAGTCTTTCAAATGTTGGGGTGAAATTCCATCCAAACCTGCAGCCGAACCTGGTTTAAAAGATAAAATGGCATCCGTTACATCTTAGTTTTGAATTTGAAGGCATGCTTGCCCTGCTGTTGATGGGTGGAGAAAATATGGGTTTACTGGAGCTGGGGGATGTTTTTAGTAAGGCCTGAAGGGTGTCAGGGGTATCTGGTGATAGCACGTCGTTGGAGAACAAAAGGTGAGCGGCACCTTAGAGATCTCCGTCACAGATTTTATTTTCGATGAGTTTGTTGCGATTACGAGGGGCATCATGTTTGATTAGAGGTGCGGGAGAAGGCGAGAAGCTTACAGTACATTTATTCTTGATCTTTTGTGTCAAGGATAAATTCGGTTCATAAGTTTTTATTATATGTAGTGTGCTGTATGAAAATAAAAATAGGTTCTGCCAGTCTTGAGTACTATTGCTTAAGTAACATTTCTGGATTAATTTTGACAAATGTGTAGCAACGGTAATTCGAGCTCCCCGAGGGATTCTTTTAACTATAGGTAAACTATTTTTCAAATGGCTAAGATATGTGTGGAAAGAAGTTGGATCGTTGGCTACATAAGGAGGCGCACTCGGAATAATGGGATGGATGTCTAATGGTGAAATATTTTGGCTAATACATTTCCTATGTGTTTTTGTAGTGTGTATGTTGAGGTCTTTCAAAGATTTGAAAGACTTGTTGCACTATGTGCATGTATGGGTCGTGTTCTACATGCCATCACAAGATTGGGTCACGGGCTGCATTCACAACAGTTAAATACATTCACAAAAAAAGAGTAAAACTTTAAACTAATTTAAAAACACAATATAATAACTTAAACTGTACACTGAAAACAGAAAATATGATAAAGTCAAAATATGACGGTTTCTTGTTTTGATATCAAGACGCATGCGTCGTTACGGAGTTGCGTCACAGGATGGCAATTGGATTGGACGCTGCAGTGGAAGAGACCTAGCGACGGCAGGACAACCGATGGCGGCCTTAGCAACGGCGTCTTGAATATCTATTAAGAAAGTAAATTTTTGAACATCAAAATGTTACATATTAGATTATTTAAAATAAAGAACAAATGTACTCCCCCGGTTTATGATGCAGCAGTTCACACTTTTATCCTTTATCCTTCCTTCAACTTTTCGAGTGAATAATTCTTGTACTTTAAAAATTTTTCTTCTGTTTGACAAGGCGGTCGTTCTTTACGATTTTGTTGATGCAATAATTCAAATATCAAGGATCCTTTGAATTTATTTATGGTTAACTCTTGAATATTGCTTGGGACTTTATTGTATAAGCGAACACAAATAATTTAAATGAATTATTGACTTTGTTTTTGGCGTTTTTTTTAATATTTTAATTATAAAAATATTATATTATAATTTGATATATATCTTATAATCTAATGAGCCCAAACTCGATAAGTTTACTAGTAGGCAGTCCAAGGATTCCATCAGCCACCTTCCAGTCCCATCATCACACCAGCTCGATGGTACAATAATATTGTATTGTCATCTAATCTACATATAATTGCCAAGTTTTATTATGTTAAGATGAATCTCATGAGCCCCAACTCGATTCTTTTACTAGTAGGCAGTCCAGGGTCCATCAGCCACCTTCCAGTCCATCATCAGGTCCTCGTCATCAGGAAAAATAAACAGAATATGTCAAGACAAATCTAATGAGTCCAATCTCGATATGTTTACTAGTAGGCAGTCCAAGGTTCCATCAGCCACCTTCCAGTCCCATCATCAGATCAGCTCGGTGGTACCATAATATTGTATTGTCATCTAATCTACATATATTTGCCAAGTTTAAAGTAAATGTGATCGCTTAAAGTTGGGCAAAATCGAGTCGAAACGAGTCAGCTACATACATACAAACATACAGGTGAATCTAATAAAAGCGTATTAAACCAGGATATGTGTAATGCTTCCTTATGTTTAAAACTATGATGCAACACTTTCATGGCTAACTGAATTACGTAGTCTACAGCCGGAGGATGCAAGAAAAAAAACGAAATTAAAATTAACTTATTTATTAAAAGATAAAAATTACATCAAAATAACTACGGACTAAAAGTAATGTACTGGTTCGATGTTGGAAACCAAGTGGCCGAGTTCTTGTTGAAAAACGTGGGATTCGGGGAAACGCTGACGCCAGGTCACGTAATAAAATAGTCCAGTTAATGCTAAACGAGAACGCGCATAGGGAAAGTGTTTTTATTATAATAAATTTGCATAATAGGCTAGTTGCCTATATTTTAAAAAGTGGTTAATAATATACCTTGATGTTTATTTCACCACGAAAAAAGATTATTTTAAATAAAAAAGTACATTAGCAATATGTATTTTGTATTTTAAAAAACTTATTCAAATTTCCCTCGAAAACGCTCTAGACTGTCATGGCGTCTAGAATGACGTCACGCCGTGCAAAGCAAACAATACGCTGTACGCCGACTATTAAAATTATTTAGTTAAAAATGAATCCATCGTATTACAAGTACTGTATAGTGTCCTAGTATAAAAGGAGAAGCATAAAACCTCAGACAAATTATTTATATGCCACAAATGCGGAAAAAATGGTTAGAACTTGCAAGGAGGGATGGTACCTATTCATTGTTTATCAATAAATACAAGAATAATTTTGTGATGAACATTTTAATGTAAGTATTTTGCATAACATAATCAATGAAATCAAAATGTTATACAAGCCGGATAAATTATATTGCATTATATTGATAAAACAATGACAATAGGTTGAGGTTAGGTAAGTTGATTTAATTTTATGGTATGATTTAGAGTCCATTTGAGAGTTCAGTATATTTATTCATAATAATATACACTTCTTATTCCTTTTCTAGTTGCCAAATGATATGCAGCGATTAATTATGTCGAGTAGTTATGCGATTAATTTTTTATTTTGGTTAAAATATTATTATTTGCTTCGGTAAATCCCAATTCCATGGATTTATTAGGCTTCCTTTCAATACTTATCTGAAAACAAACTGATAAATTGTATCAAAGTAACAATAACATGAATGAGATATCAATCAATGAAATGTATGGAAACGGTTACCACAAATAATGTTTTGCACGTGGTGACGTCAGTTTTTCTGATTGGTGTTTGCCGTCACGTGATCTAATGCCTATTTTATTCGAATTTATTTTCTAAAAATAATAATAAATAATGGCCGAGTCTCCCGCCACGCCTACATCAATGACGTCATCCGCAGAGCTCTTGTCGCTGTCAACGTACCAGCGGTCCTTGAGCCTAATGGCATCTTCCGCGACGATGGCAAGAGTCCTGATGGGATGACGCTCATACCTTGGAAGCAGGGTCGTTCTCTTGTATGGGATGCAACCTGCGTGGATACGCTTGCTCCGTGCCATACAGGTAGTACCTCCCTAGCTGCAGGCGCAGCGGCGGCCTCTGCCGAGTGCTCCAAGCGGCGCAAATATTCAGCTCTTATTGAGAACTACATATTTGTGCCGTTTGGTGTTGAGACTATGGGCCCATGGGGTCCAAGCGCTCGTTCCCTTTTTAAGGAATTGTCAAAGAGGCTCACCGAAGTGACTGGTGATCAAAAGGCTGGCAGCTATCTTGGTCAACGGATCAGCCTTGCCATCCAACGCGGCAATGCTGCCAGCCTTTTGGGCACCATTTCTGATGGCGGCGCTGGGGGTGATATGTTTTTTATTTTGTAAATTATTTATTTATGTAGGTAAGTAGGTTAAGCTATGTAGTTTTTAAGTTTGTGTTATTTTAATGTATTATCTTCGTATAAATAAATAAATTAGGAACAATAATAATCTTTAATTATTATGATAAATAGCTTTATTTTTTGTTATCTGTATATCATAATTCATATTTAGAAACTGTAACCCATTCGATTTATTGTTAGTTGACACAAGCCTATTGTTAACAATAATTACAGAGAATACTAACGACCTGTTAGATGAACTTTTAAGAATTGAAAACATATTAGCTGTCACTAGAACTACAACCACCCATCATTCCATGGTCAGTGTAAAGGTCCTTAAATCTATGTTAGATAAGTTAGGTATAATTTACGGGAAACATAAGTTAGTCGATTCAGAGCTTAGAAACTACTTTACTATTATACGATCAGGGTCATATTTTGTAAATAAGCAAATAATTATAGTTTTTAAAGTACCCATAGTCTTCTCGGTACAAGGTCTCCCGCCGTAGATTTACGAACCGATGGCGTAGCGTTTGACTTTCACAAGAGCTTGTAACAGCTTAGACTGAATAAATGAGTTTGAGTTTGAGTTTGAACGGATAGAATACATATACAGTACATATATAAGTATATTTATATAAAAATACATATGAAACATCCATGACTGGAGTGCAAATGCTCGTATTCATCACACAAACATCCGGGATTCGAACCCGGGACCTCTCGAGTCGGCGACACCATGAAACCCGGCGTACAAACCACTCGACCACGGGGGTCGTCAAAATAGTCGTCGTCAATATAAACAGATTTGGGGAACGAGTCGCCCTCGTCCGTGGGTGTAAACCCCGTATATTTTTTCCTGTTACCCCACACCTCATCGCCCCACGTCCCTGGGTGGTGCAAATCAGGCGACAACCCACTGGTGGAAGGCTATAGCCGAGGCTAGTGACCACCCACCGGACTAAGTCGCGCCGCCAAACAGCCTATCTGTGTTCCGGTGAAGCCGTTTGGGAAGATCGGATCGCTTCAGTACTGCAGTGCCGTTTTCTTAACGTACGCATCATTGTTGCAACGGGTAACTGGTCTCGGAGGGTAGCGGGATCCGAGGCACGGTGTACCGTGGCCGACCGCAGTTAGTAGGGGGCCCAAGTAATGGGTTAGCCACTCATGAAAAGCTGCCCCGCCAACTCGCGAAAAATCCCAGGATGCGCCATCGTGCCGGTTGGCGACCGGACGAAGCCAAATCGTCATTCTACTTCCGTTTTCCCACCAAACAAATGCTCACGCTATGAAAAAAAGAAAAAGAAAAAAGGTCAACAAAGGTACCCTACAGCCCAATTAGTGTACCTGGGGGATTTTAATGCACACCATCAGGAGTGGCTATTCCCATACCGGGTCACTGTCCATGCCGGAAGAGAGTCGCGAAAGCTCGCTTTAGCGTTGAATCTCACCCAGCTAGTCCGAGGAGCTACACGGGTACCTGACACTGACTCTCAAACACCTAATTGCTTGGACCTTTTGCTGACAACAGATCCAGACCGATACTCAGTGTCGGTTTCTTCGCCCCTATCCACCCGATCCCAGCCCTAGAGGCACCCGCAGAATGTGGCGATACAATTCAGCTGATGGCGATGGAATGCGGTCGATTTTTGCGTCTTATCTTTGGCAATCTGTATGCTTCACCACTGGCGACCCATCAATTTGCGCGGATGCCGTGACTGATGTACTCACACTGGGTATGGAGTACTTTAGCCCGTACTTGGATTTACCTCTGTCCGGCAAAGCTCGCCCCTGGTTTGAACTTCAGTGTGCTCGTGCAGAAGCGCAAAAACATGAGGCTTATCTGGCCTGGGCCGATGCTCGACACCGCAAAGCAAATGATTTACGCCAAAAAAACAAGCGTATAACAGGTCTGCCAAGTCCTGCAAGAAAGTGTTACAGAAGGCTCGCACCGTATCCGACAGGTAATAAAGCGTTCTGATTCCTGGCAAAATCGGTCGAGGCGTACTTCTGCCGTCCCTCACTGCCTCCACTGCAAAAGCCTGATGGGACTCTGGCTCACACTGCTGAAAAAAAGCAAATCTTTTTGTCTCTCAATTCGCGGAAGCCTCGAGTTTTGATGCTGGTAGCGCGGTACTTCCCACATTATTTGGCTGCTCGACAGCGATGTAGAACTCCGCAACTCTTTTTTTGCTTCATATCAACGATCTGCTTAAACCTGGTACCTTTGGGTATGCAGACGATAGCTCAGTCGTAGAGAGCTATATATCAAATGCGCGTGCCAGTACGGCTGAAGTTCAATCACTCCGAGGCCATGATCAACCGCTTAAACTTGTCCCTTCAGGCAGTCTCCGATTGGGGCGATGACAATTTGGTCAAGTTTAATGCTTCTAAAACTCAGGCGTGTCTGTTCTCCGCTAAAAAGAGGGTGTTTCAACTGGCCCCTTCTTTCCGAGGTGTAACCGTGCCGGTAACCGAAGAGCTTGAGCTTCTAGGAATAACGCTCACCTCAACTCTCAACTTCGGTACCTACATTGAGTCCAGAGCTCAACTGGCTGGTAAAAAGCTTGGCGTCCTCGCAAAGGTGCGGAAGTACGTTACACCGGAACAGCTGCTCACCTTGTACCCAGCGCAAGTTCGCTCGTGCATGGAGTACTGTTCGCACCTTTGGGATGGTTCTGCAAAATATCAGCTGGAGTCTCTGGAGTGCATTGAGAGGCGTGTAAAGAAGCCCATCGGCAACGATAAATTTTTGAGACTAAACTCCAAAGTCTTGCACACAAGCAAAAAGTTGCCTCTTTATCGGTTTTTTACCGGTTATTTTCGCGTACAATATCGTTAATACTGTATTTTAAACTAGCGACTGCCGCGATTAGGTGATATTGTTTGTAGCCTATATGTTGACCCGACTTCTTAATAATGTTCGTACCAAATTTCAAGTAAATCCATGCAGTTCTTTTTGAGTTTATCCCGGACATACATACAGACAAACAGACAAAAAATCCAAAAACTGTATTTTTGGCTCTGGTGTCGATTGTAGATCACACCCCAAGTATCCTTTTAATAAAATATTCAATGTACAGTTTTGACTCTCCTACCATTTTATTATATGTATAGATTGTTAGCACCCACCAATCTGCACTGGGCCCACGTGGTGGGTCATGGCCCAATCTCCCTATTCCATTCATAGGGAAGGCCTGTGCCCCAGCAGTGGGGACATTAATAGGCTGATGATGATGATGACGATAGATCACGGGTGGTAATCCTATACATAACCTCTGCAATGCATACTTACACCGATCATACTTTATCAGGCGTCTCGTTGTTAGACACTTTTTCGTCTAAATAATTCAGGCAAACGATAATTGCCAGGAAATTTGAAACTATTAAGTGATTATTACTATGCTTCTACGTAATAATACCGTAACCCGGAAACAAAGTTTAAAAATTATTTAACTCACTAAAGTTTTAAATTAAAAAGCTTTTACGTTAAATTTCCTTGTTCAGGCAGGGTTGAGCTATATTTTATAAAAGTATTACTCTAAGAAAAGAAAAAATTGTAATATATACTGATTACATTTTTTAATAACATTGAAGGCAAACGTAAATGATATATAAACATTTATAATTTAAGACGAAAGTTTAAAAGTACCTATTTTATATACATACATAATTTAAACATACATATTTAATAGGAAATTATATCAGCAACAAAATACGTTTTTTTAGTTTGATAAACAAGTTCAGATACACTTAAGTCTATTTGTTGCGCCATTATTTACAAAACTGATTCACAAATTCAGCCAAAATCAATAGCAGGGTATTATATAACAAACACCGACTGAAATCCGGGCTATTACAATATTCAGCTCCTACTAATCTGGTGAATTCACGGCGCGATTGGATAGTTCAATTTAATTGTGGATGAGTTAGTGGTTCCAGAATAATTGATCGGCGGTAAAGTTGAAAATATAATTGGATTGGAACGAGCCACTGGTCCATTGGACTTCGGCATTTAGACTGAGCTAGTTTCCGGCTTCGGATATTGTCGTAATTTTTTTCACAATTTTCCCTTTGGGCCAGATCTCAGTGCAGTGGAAAGAAAAAAGTTTCAAAAAATTTTACTGGCTAGAAAAAATCAGAATTTATAATCTTCTCTACCACTGGGTGTGAATGCTTATGGATTGTAATAATGACATTATTGATAAAAAATAGACCGACAAATGGACAAACAAAAACGTTTTTAAGCATATAAACTAATCTGAATCAAAATACTTGATTAACTTGACTATTTCTGTAAGAGTACGGTCTACAATGGACGCGAAAAAGTCGCTAAAGGAATGTCATCCACAAAAGTACTACCTCACATTTCTGTTCAGAGTCATCTATTACTTGGGAATGGGCGATTGTTGGTACGAGAAGACAGAACGCAGCAGGACCCACAAAATCTTGTACGGCATTTGGGCGTTCATTTATAACAGCTACCTAATTCTTAATACTATCAACCAGGTTACTGCTAACTTCAGATCAGATTTGACTGTTAAAGAGAAAAATGATATGATCCAATTTACTTTTGCACATCCATGCTTCTGCGTCAAATACATGATTTTGATATTTCAAAAAGAGCGCGTGCGAAATTTATTTAAACGTATGATGGAGGGTAACAGATCTATTTACTCTTCTATAGATTTAGATAAAGAGAGTGTTAGAAAGGCTATTATTTATTCTATCTGTTTGGCTGTCATCACATTATGGACCCTCTTGTTTGCCCTTATGGACGGGATATTTACTTATATCTCAGAAGGTAAGATATTGCCAAGTTATCTATTGAAGAAAAATACAATTTACTTTACTTATATCTAAAGAAAAATTATAAACATATTAATATTTTGGTGTCAGTGTCATGCCAAACCAAATAGTAAATAGAAACTCAGACCTATCAGACATGCATGGCACCGAGTCGAATTTTTTTTTTATTGAATATACTTTAGAAATACCTACTTACATTATTAAATAATGAAATTTTAGTATATTTATTGTGAGAGAGTCTGTGAATAGTACATTTCGTTTCGTTGCAGGCATTCCGATACGAACAGAAGTGGTTCTGTACCCGACCAGACACAATTCTGGCTTTTTCGTCAATATACTCCGCTTCTTGGTGGAACTTCACTGGTGGTGCATCATCACCAACATGCTCGTGGCCGACTGTCTTTGTGTTTCTACATTGATATTCTCGGGCTATAAATTCAAAATAGTCACGATGTACTTCAATAATTTGAGGAAGAAAACCCGAAATAAGATTGGGACTAAAAGCAGGTTGGCTTTGAGAGACGATTTTGAAAAAGATTTCAAGCTCGGAATCCAGTTACATGAAGAGGCTTTGTGGTAAGTTAAGTAAGCAGTTTGATTTACAATACAATACAAATCACTTTATTGTACACCACAGAAAACATTACAATAAATAGAGAGCCATTTAAATCAAATGTTACAATGGGCGGCTTACAACCTACTCACTACTCTAGTCCAGCCGGTAGAAATTACAAAAGCGATTATAAAACAAAAATACAAAGACAAATAGTGGGACTTCAGGGATTCTTAAAAATGTGAATCGATTCCGCACGTCGTATCGAAACTGGGAGAGAATTCCACAGCTGAACGGCTTGAACTGCAAATGAGTGACTGTACAAATATTTGCTGATGACCTAAGAGATAACATGTTATAAGTGTGAAGGAAATTAAAACATTCCTTAAGATAGCGCGGGGACTTAGGATTGAACAATATCTTGTAGGGAAGAGTAAGAATATGAGTATTTCGGCGAAGGCGAATAGGTAGCCTTGACTTGAGCTGCGAACGAAATTGAGAAACGTGATCATATCGTGGTGAGAAAGGAATATATTAAATTGGTTATGGACAAGGCGTTCAAGGACCTTAGATAGGAAAGGAAGAATAAAGATGGGACGAAAATCGGCGACGGATTGAGGGTTCGATTATGTAGAAAATTTTTGTGAAATTGTTTTGTTTGCAGAATACGTCTAGAGGCACTCGCCAATTCTCGGCTTGAGGTCCCCTAAAGATCTCGCCGTCCCCAAACCCGGTGACGCTGTAAAGGTCATCTGCGACCAACAGCATACACACTGAAAAAAACCTGGTCAGTGCTGCGTAAGCTGCCTGAGTCGCGAAGATAGCTGATGCGCTAGAAAAGGATGTCGCTAGATGCCCTTATTAATGCAGCGCACACTAATCGAAATCGCTATGCAATCGCCTCGTCTCGGGATAAGCTCCCGTACGGGCGAAGTCAAGTGTCCGTACACTAGCTTATCTATTCGTTCATGCCCCTGCCGCAGCCTGCATTGCCGAAGGTGCTATCTTAGCTTAGATGACGGCATTAACTAACCTCTTAAAACCAAGTGGTTACTTTCCCTATGACTGATCAAACTGGTGCTGCCTAGCCGTCAACCAGTGGTTGGCGAGCCGTAAGCGCGGCGTGGCCTAGTCGTAGCCGACCCGATCGTACTGGAAGTTGCTTACCCGTTTACGTTACATATTTACGTAAGTCGGACGCCTGTTTGACGGCAATCCGAAAAGCGAGCCGGTATCCCTTTTCGAATAGATATTATGAGCTATGACGCTTACTCACCATCAGAAACACAACACCGCCAGTAGTGTCATTTTACTGTGTTTCGAAAGATGGAGGTTACTTTCCCACACCGGTTCTCCAATTCGATCGCTGTCTTACTTCTCTTAATTGATTCTGCATTACAGGTGTGCTGGGTACGTACAATATGCCATCGGGAATCTTTACAGCGTCCAAGTCTTCGAGACTATCACTTTGCTGGTCATGTGCCTCGTCAAGCTTGTGGTGAGTACCTATTCAATATTTATGAATATAAAGTTGAGAAACAGATTACTGTCACGTACAATTTTGCTAGAGTACACGAAGTATTGCTGAGGAGCTAGATGGCGAAGGTGGTTAGCGCGTTCGGCTGCGATCGTTGAAGCAACTTTGACCAACGTGACCAAAAGTCTTTTATCTCGAATAACTCCGTGCTTCGGAAGGCACGTTAAGCCGTTGGTCCAAGATGCATCGGCAGTCGTTAGCACCCGTCAATTACTAGGCCTGCGTAGTGGGTCATGGCCCAATCTACCCATTCCATCCATATCCATCATAAAGGGAATGCCTGTGCCCCAGCAGTGGGGAGATTAATAGGCTGATGATGATGAGAACACGAAGTATTCCTATTAAATAAGCTTTAAATTCTTATTTTGTTTCAGACAAACGAGAGGAACTTGACATTCCTTATAGCAGTCCTGACGTACATCTGCTGCTTGTTCGCGATGACCTTAGCTTATTTCAGTGCCGCTGGTGACGTCACATACCACGTAAATAAATAATGACTTTTAATGTAAATAGGGTGACGTATGGCATCTGCAGTTCAAGCGTTAGTTGTGTTTTATAGAATCCATCAGGAACCTAACATAATATTTTTGGGAACAAAAGTATTCTATGTCTCAAATCAGATAATTAACTAAATTTGTGCCTTCCAAACCCGTTCAGCCGTTTTGCGGGATTGAGTAACTACCTTAACGTCAAAAATTCTTTATTCAAACAGGATACACAATACAACCCTTTTTAATCGTTAATTTTTGTACACTGTACTTTAACATTCTAGCCTACTAATATTATAAAAGTGAAGGGTTGTAGGTATGTTTGTGTTTAATGCTCACGACTCACTATGCGTATCCTTCTTCATCATGCAAATTGCCATGATGGGTTGGTCCGTTCAAGTCGGACACTCACTGGTGAGGTCGCGGAAGTATCCGAAAGGGTTCCCGTGGCCACACTCGGTGCCGTTTGCTCGCTGGGCGGGGTGCCGCCAGATGGTGGATCATTCTCCCGGGGAATACATGACCCGTCGGTGAGGTGAGGGACATCGCCCACCCGCTCAGCCAGCCTTCGGACATGGCCCGTCGGTGGGCAAGAGGAGGAGTGGAGGAGTCCCACATAACCTCGCCTCACTCCCAAGGCGGACGTAAAAAAAAGGGAACAACAATATAGGGAACAATAATATATACTGTGGAATTCCTTGCCTGAGCCCTTGTTCCCCGAGCACTACAATCTAGCGGTCTTCAAAGCAAGAGTGAACCGGTTTTTTTTATTAGGTAAGCGCGCTCCATCGTAGACCATAATATTGCTTTCCATCAGGCGAATTATGGTCAAGCGCTTACCTATTACCGAATAAAAAAAAAAAAATATAATGATTTTCAAGGCAATTGTGAATAGGCATTATTTGAGTTTTCGAGCTTAGATTGCATCGTTGGTTAATATCAGGTGCGATATTTGTCCATATCACTCTAATTTATTATAAAAAAAAAATGTGTGTGTCATCTCCGACGCACGAGTGGAGTTTACTCCTTAAGTTCGATAGTCTAACCAGACGCAAAAAGAGTTTATTTAACTTAAAAAAGATTGATACTGTATGAAAGGGTAAATTAACAAATTAATGAAAATAATATACATATATAAATATTTATTTATTCATTTCATATACATTTATTATAACTAATCGACGAAATATTTTACATTACACTTTTCACAATAGTCAATTTCAGATGTGCATAAATATATCATTAGGAATGTTGATAAATTATGTAATTATTATTATCAGACTATTATCATTTTTTTAAATATTAATTGAATCAACATTGTCTGCATTATTAATTACAGTGACAAGTGGTTTATGGTAACTAAAATAAGACACATGGACGTTCGTAGATACGTGGTTCACGAATCTTGAAAATACCGCATCAATGGTTGTACCATACCTCGTTGTCCCTATTGCTCTATCAGAAACAATATCTAAATTCAGTTCAAATTTTTAAATTTTTATTAATGTCAATCCGTCATCTTTGTTTGTCAAAGTTGCGCGACATAGGATGCGCACCAAAAACGTAAAAAGGTCATTCATCGATAGATTTTACTCCCCACATTTTTCTCATACCCTTATATATGCAAATCGATTCTTAAGGAGTAAACTCCAAAAATGTTTGTTACACAATCATGCAAAATCTATTAAACGGATTCTGATGAAATTTGGTATGTGTATAGTTTATGAACTGGATTGAATCATAGTGTACTTTTTATCCAGGAAAAACTTTAGGTTCCTGTGGGATTCTCAAATAGCTCAAGTTAATGCAGACTAAGTCGCGGGCGGCCGCTAGTTATATAATATTAGGTTGGGAAAAAAGTTTCTTCGCTTTTTATATGAAAATACAAAACCTTTTTAATAATGTTTATTTATATTTATGTAAAGTATGTATACATATACATATTGACAGGTGACATATTGTTCCATAACTTTAGTCATCTAATAGGTAGACATGATCCCATTGTATATAGAAATTAATAAATAAATATTTTCAACACTCACGCTCACACCAATTAGCCTAGCCCCAAAGTAAGCACAGTAAGGCTTGTGTTATGGGATGCTAGGGTAACGGATAGAACACATATACTGTACATATATAAGTATATTTATATAGAAATACATATTAAACATCCATGACTGGAGTACAAATGCTCGTATTCCTCACACAAATATCTGCCCCCACCGGGATTCGAACCCAGAACCTCTCAAGTCGGCAATACCATGAAACCAGGCGTTTAAACCACTCGGTCACGGAGGAGGTCAATTTTGTGACTTCTGGTTAAAACACCGCGACTTGTGGTTTTGGCAATCCTCTCGTGATGTTAACCTGACACTGCCTAAAGAATTCTGAAGAGACTGAAACAGGTGTAAACCTGAAGGTGCAAGGTCAGAACTATACGGAAGATGCATAAACACCTCCCAGTCAAACTCTTATATTTTTTGCTGAGTGGCTGATGTGTGAGGTCTAGCGTTATCATGATGAAAAACTACAACCCTTCTGTTGATGAATTTCGGCCGCTTTCTCTAAACTTCATGATTAAATCTTATCAGTTATTCACAGCACAGTTCAGAATCTCTATTCCTGCCTGGCGGTAACAGGTCATAATGAATAATGCCTTTCCAATTCCACCATACACACACATCACCTTGTTGCGAATTAACCCGGGTTTCGCCAGAGTCTGTGAGGCCTGATTGGCCTTTGACCACGACCTTTTTCGCATGTTTTTGTCGTACGTGATCCACTTTTCATCGCCATTTATTAGAATAGCTTCTTCAAAAATGATTCGGTTTCATTACGTCGTAATAAAGAATCAAAAATGAGTACACGGTTTATTAGGTTTCTTCCAGTGAGCTCGTGTGGCACCCAAATATCGAGCTTTTTAGTGTACTCATCTTTTTTTAAATGCGCCAAAACAGTGGAAAATTCCTAGTTCTTCAGCTACGTCGTAACTACCGATACGCAGATCTTGCTCCACTTTTTGAAAAATGGCATCAAGTTTATCCGTTATACGGCGACTAGAGTAATCTTTTACACCCAAAATTGCCGGATTGAAAACGCTTAAACGAACGCTTTCTCCCACAGACAACTAAGAACTGAACTAAGAATCCTATTATGACGATGAAGAAAGTGATGATGATGAAGATTTATTAATTAATTTAAAGACTTATTATAATAAAAAATATTTTACCCATAACTTTTATTTTCATATCATTTAATTTGCGTGAATAATATACCGTAAGTTTTCATACTACGACTCTTACTCGCATCTTTCTCCTCGCCTGGCAAGAACTTGTGCTAGCCAGAACCGCCTGGCATTCTACCTACTTACTTTAAATCGTTGAAACAAACACATATATAAATTTCAACTTTACAAAATAAAGTTTATATTTATGTATATATTACAAACCTTCCGGTTCACCTGGCGGGTACTTGTGCTCATGGTAAACACCTGGCATTTTTTTTAAACTTAAAAATGAATAAACTTAATTGTATAAAAATTTCAAGCTTACAGAAACAACTATTTTTTTAATATTTTATGACACTTTCAAAAATATATGGCTTGATGACGTGCAGGGTTGAGGAGTGCCAGGCGATGCTTACCGCAATAAGCATGCTATACTCATCATCATAAGAATTTCGAGCCTTACAGACAGACCGTTACCCGAAGAGTTCAGTAGCTATTGGTCAATCATTAGTTTCACTCATCTTGACAGTAAGAAAAACAAATGAAAATCCAACATTTTTCTAATTTGAATTTGGAATTATCTTCTTTAATTTTTTTTTGGAGATTTTATTCAATTTTATACGTATAAGTTCATACATAATGTAATGCGAAAAGTATTTTCCCCCAACCTATTATTAAATAGTAAAAACACAATGCCGCGAAATCGTACCGTTATTTTACAGTGGTCCTCTGAAGGGTGGAGGATACTTGATGAGCAGGCGCTCTGATTCGAGAGAGAACAAGATTAGGCGCGATCCATAAGGTACATCCATACAGAAAGGCTAAGAAGAATGTGAAATTGTAGGTAACGCGCAGAATGTGAAATTGTAGGTAAAGCGCAAAAGCAAAACTCACGGCGCGATTTGCACCTTCTGCGGGCGCGGATTACCCAGACGGGTTTCGCCCGATCTCGCAGCCGCGGCAGCTGCCGGACCGCAGAAAGTTGTGGTTTCGTGAGTTTTGAAATTAAACAGTTTGCGGCCGCCCAGCAGGATTGAATTCGATATTGGCTCGGGCTAAAAGTACAGTACCCCTAGCACGAACCAATATCGAATTCGTAACGTTTGCGAGTCCGAAATGTCATTGTCAAATGTGTACTGATTTTTAGTTCTCGTTAGGTACTTTGTGGCGCTGCTGTTCAAGTTTCCATACAAAATTTGACATTAACATTTAGCACTCGTAAACTATTCAAATTCGATAATGTTTCATGCTAGGGGTACTGAAGTGTGCGTGTGTGAGAGTTCTTTATACGAGTATAGTTGAGTCGGAGCATATTTTATTTCTTGCTAGTATGAGCGTATCGTATCTTCCCTTTTTGTTTTAATCAAAGCTGATGAATGACGATTAAATATACCACTCAATATTCACCAGGCGTCGACAGTGAGCACGTCGATGTTCCACTGCGGCTGGGAGTTTGTGGCCGGGAGTAAGTCGCTGCGGACGATGGCGGTGGTGGCGATACAGCGAAGCCAAGTGCCGGTCTACATGACTGCCTTCGGGGTCATGCTGCTGTCCTACTCCAACTTCATATCGGTTAGTATACTCTGTTCAAGTACCTTTAAACCAAAAGCTATATATACAAATAAACCAATGTTTCCAACACTTTTTTATCAAGAGTAAACATGGCCGGTGTAACCAGACTGATTACAAATTTCACATTTCAATGTAAAATTATTTGTATTAGTTGAAGCGCCTGTCTGTGGAATTAACCTCCTCCTTACATAAAGTTCACAGTAAAATTATCATCATCAGCCTATTGATGTCCCCACTGCCGGAGAACAGGCCTTCCCTATCGGTTGGAATAGGGAAATTGGGCCATGAGCCGCCACGCGGGCGCAGTGCGGATTGGCGGTAGCTAACGACTGCAGATGCAGCCGGGACCAAAGGCTTAAAGGCACAAGATCTCCCACCGTAGATAATTGCGAACCGTTGGCATGTGATTTGTAGACATTCGTGAGTGCCTGTAGTAGCCTAAGCTAAATAAACAATTTGAACTTGAATTAAACTAAATAACCTTCCTTCTTCTTATTTATCTATATTCTGACTCTGATTGTGTTATAGTATAAATAACTGCACTGATGCATTTCCAAATTTTTTTTCTTGACATTTCTTTAAATGTAATTTCAATTTCATTTATTTATTCGTTTATATTCTTAGCCCCATGTAAGCCTATAACTACAATTACAAGCAGTCACACTGAAGCACTTGAACGATGTAGTGCCCGGGGTGCGGCGCCCGCCATCTCGTTTTAGCATTGTAGCTGAATGGACACACACACATGCATGCACGCACGCACGCATGCAAGCACGCACGCACGCACGCACGAACGCACGCACGCACGCACGCACGCACGCACGCACACACGCACACACACATGCACACACACTGTCACGTTCCAACGGTGTATAAATGAAACCAGACCCTTGGTGTGAACAACAAATTTATTTGGGCTTGGTTCGAAGTGCCCGGGTAAAAAACCATTACAGTATTTGAAGTTCTTTGCTTTCCCGGCCAGGGTTGGTACTCTCCTGGTAGTTCCGCCGAAGAGAAGTCCGGGCCCAGAGAAGATGGAGATGGTCACGAAGCGGTGGTCGTACTGGTCGACAGTGAAGTCCCGAAAAGAAGTCGGAAGTCGTCGCCAGGTGATGGGGTGACCGTGACGGGATGGATTGCTGGTCGTTGTCACACTATGGTGTACGGTGGACGCCACACCATGGACCCTGTAATATGGTCGCATTAGTAACCAAACTCCGTTGTCTCCTCTGATTGTGGCCATGGCAAGAACTGGAGCAGCGCGATTTCATTGCCCGATGTTAAATCAATTTTGTGTTTATAAACAATAGGTATTCAAAAAACTGTTTCGTGTAAATAATGTACAATTTAAGTTAATAATATTAAGCGTAATTTAATCTTTAAGTAGAATAATATAAGTTTAACACACACACACACACACACACACACACACACACACACACACACACACACACACACACACGCACACGCACGCTTCATATAGTTATCATGTGACAAATTCTTGAAAACCTTTTTGTATGAGTATTGAGTGTTTGTTTTTCTTTTGTTATCATTTTGTGGTCTTGTCCATTTTTTTAAATTAAATATAATAAGTACTGCTATATATTAACGCCGTTGATATCTAATGAGTTTCTGTAATTGGCCTTTAAATTGTAATTATATTTAGTGTATAAAATCCACAAAAGCCGCTGCAGAAACTTTGTTAAAGATAAATAAATAAGTCATATCATAGTTACATTTGCGAATATGTATCATACCGATATTTTCATTTCTAATAATCAATTTTTTTGCCTTTTGCAGGTGATACGTTCTTCATACTCATTCTTCGCTGTAATGTATTAGCAGCTGTCACCACTATTAATCATAATGTTAATAAGTAATGTTATTAATTTTAATATGGAAATAAATCAATCAAATATAGCATGATGTAAAAAATTGTTTAATCTCTTCGCGATCGCAGCTTGTGGGCTTTTAGTGGCCGCCACTAGTTAGTGGCTTAATGTGCGCTTGCTCTTATGCGCTTACCACACGCACAAGCTTCACCACAGTTTGCAGGCCAAACTGGCAAGGCAAGCATCTCGCACGAAAAAACTGTACATTTTGTGCGTTACCACACGGCACAGTTAAGTACGCGCAAGCCTCATTCTTATCGAAATCATTGGCGTGGAAACAATGTTTCCTAATAAAGAAACATTTCTTAAGCCCCTATATTTCAAGTGTTTACTTGCTATTAAAAAAAAAGACAACGCAAAAGTCAAAATTAAAGCGATCAAAGTGGACAAAAAAATGGCTGTTGAATAGAAAAATTGATACACATATTAATCTAATAAAGGATTTAAGAGATGATTCAAACGATTTTCGTAATTATATACGGATGGATGAAAATGCTTATGGTGAATCGTTACGTTTAATTTTCCAGAGTGCAGGCAGAGATTTGTATAAACTAATTAATTCAGACGTGAATTCGCGATTGTACGTACGCAAATCTGCCATTTTTGAGTGACGATGACGAACGACCTCATGAAACGACGAGCGAGCCTCGACACAAAGTACACTCGACTGTGGCTTGAACACTGAACGCCCAACCACACGCACAGACAAGTACGCGCCGACCGGTCTTGCGCAGGCAAAATTTCAAGCAAGTCGAAAAGTGCGCAGGCCGCAGGCAGGTTGGCGCGTGATACAGTTTTACCAACTACACGCACCGTGTTCCGTGTACAAACCGGCCTGCGCAGGCAAAACTGTGGTGAAGCTCGTACGTGTGGTAAGCACATTAGAGCATAAATTACTGCACTAAAAAGTCAAATATAAACAAAATATACTCTCTGTTTACTTCATTAGGGCTTTAGAGTAAGCCATGTTTATAGTTGATTTTAAGATATATGTATAAAGGTATAACTGAAAAAGCGTGGGGCGCTTTTTGAAGTGAAAAAGAAAAAAATTGTGCCCTTGACCTTCAATATCTCCATAACCATAAATTTCATCATGACGATCATTTTTTTCATCTGGATGGTCCAGAAGAAAAAAATAATCGTCATGATGTGGAAAATACGTGGCCTTCGACTTCGTTAAAGATTTTTTTACACCCTGTATATTAAGACGAATGTAATGAGCCTAAACTCGATTTGTTTACTAGTAGGCAGTCCCGGGTTCATCAGCAACCTTCCAGTCCATCATCAGGTCCTTGTCATCAAGAGAAATGAACAAAATGTGTTAAGACAAACCTAATGAGCCCAAACTCGATATGTTTACTGTAGGCAGTCCAGGGTCCATCAGCCACCTTCCAGTCCATCATCAGGTCGTCCACATCAGGAGAAATGAACAGAATGTGTCAAGACAAATCTAATGAGCTCAATCTCGATATATTTACTAGTAGGCAGTCCAAGGTTCCATCAGCCACCTTTCAGTCCCATCATCAGATCAGCTCGGTGGTACCATAATATTGTATTGTCATCTAATCTACATATATTTTCCAAGTTTAAAGTAAATCTGATCGCTTAAAGTTGAGCAAAATCGAGTCCAAACGAGTCAGCTACATACATACAAACATACAGGTGAAACTAATAAAAGCGTGTTAAACCATGATTTAAGTAATGCTTACTTATGTTTAAAAATATGATGCAATACTTTCTTGGCAAACTGTAAAGTATACGGAAATTACGGAACAAAAATTTCAATCTGAAATGCATAAGCAATACCTTTGACGTTAAAAACTTAAAACATTCACTAAGTTGAAGTATTCTGTCCAGCATTTGGCGCGCGTCACGATGGGTTATTCCCATCTGGTCATCTGTGTCAAACTTACATGTTCTAATCTAATATCGTCATCAACCTATAAATGTCCCCACTGAAAGAAAGAAAGAAAGAAAGAAAAACATTTTATTGGCACATGAAATAGGTGAAACAGAACGGTACATGAAATAAAACATAGACAATAAAAAAAGAAAGAGAACTAAATACTAGGTCGTAGTGCGTGCCGTGCGAAGCCAACAGGTCACTGGCTCAGCTATGCTCTGTGGCAGTCGCTTTCGCGATACTACAGTAGCACTGATTTTCAGCCAGCGCCTTATGGTAAGGGTGATTTGCGAAAGACGGAACAAGCAAAACCATCACTTATGTAACTAATTCTAGACAAATAATTCTATTTCTACTTATAACTGCTACACTATACTATAACGCCGGCCCTCCACACAGCCACCCGTAAACCGAACGACAGTCCCTGCCTATCACTCGCCATAACTACTGATATCTTAGTCTTAGTCTTAATAGAACGGCGGGCTGTTTCCGCAACTCGACATCTAGTGCCTATTTTGCGTGGGGATTGGCATCAGTCCTGCCATCCCAGCTCCTCCAGAAAGCTCAGCAGTCCCCGAACGTTACTGCAGGCCTCTACTATAGTCTTCGGGCTTCCCATTAGAGAAGTCCTTTGTCTTGCAACGCCCCTGCACTCCAGCAGCACATGGGCGCTCGTCTCCTCGTCCTCCAGGCAGGCTCTGCACAGAGGGCTGTCAGAAATACCTATATTACAAAGGTGTTTGTTGAAATAGCCGTGACCCGTGAGTTTACCCACGATTTGTTTTAAGGCTTGTCTAGGAAGTCTGATTAACTTACGTGTTAGCTGCAGGTTTACCTTGGGAACGGCTTCCCTAGCATGCCTGCAGTCCGTGAGTTCTGTCCAGTATTCGTTATGTTGTCGTTGACAGCGCTCCCTTATCCATGTTCGCAGCTGTCGATAGGGTATGGGTACAATAGGCTCCGGACCAATGGCCGTCCTGCTAGAACCTTCCCTGGCTAAGCAGTCCGCCGCATCGTTACCCCTTGAGCCGCTGTGTCCTTTAATCCACTGCAAAGTCAATCTATTGTCGTTAGCAATATTAGTCAACTTACAGTGGCATTCATAAATTAAGCCTGATTTCATTATATTGTTGTCCAGTGCCTGTAGGACAGAAGCGCTGTCAGAGAGATTACGAATGTGTTTCCCTCTTACCTTGCGACAATCTATCGCTTCAGCGGCCTTGATGATGCCCACACACTCTGCCTGGAAGACCGTGTTATAGGCTCCCAATGCTGTTGAGATGTGTATATTTAGGTCTTCGGAGAAGACACCCGAACCTGTACCGTAGTTGGTTTTTGAGCCGTCTGTGTAGACCCTCAACTCCTTTTGCAGACAACGGTCCGGAGTGTCTTCATAAAGTTGAATTTTGTATTTTTTGTCGAATACGTACGTCTTGGGAATAAGGTCGTTTACTGCAGCAAAGTACGGAAAGTACCTGTATATGTCTGCTAAAATAACGACTGATAAGGACAGCCTGCCGTCCAATCCGCATGACACATTGCAAGCGAGAGTGACTGTAGGAGCGCTAGCTTATGAAAGGAAAAGCTGTTACCTATTCGTAAAATATTATATGCGAATAACATTTATTACTTTTCACATGCCGTTTCAATTTTAAACTAAAATACATGAAGCATAAGTCAAACTGGCACGTGTCGCACCCGGAGCGCAGTTTCCGAACGCAGCCCCTTGCACTGAACTCTGTCTGTGCTGCAAAGTGAACTTATTCATCCATAATAATCTGTGATTGTGACCTTTGTGCTATGCCACGTAATGGCCTCGTGCGCATTACTTTTGCTACTTTGCGGTGACTTATTGGTGGGAGCTTTAATTTATAACATCAAGATCTTAACAGGAAAAAGAAATAAACCCAAACCGCTAAAATGGACAAGCAACAAAAGATGCATCAGGCTCGATTTCTCCGTCGCTCATGCCTTGCTGGGACACTGGCCTTCCCTATGGATGAAATAGATTGGGCTCTCCTGACTCATCACGCAGGCACGGATTGGTTGGTGCTGACAACTGCAGATGTAGCCGGGACCAATGGCTTAACGTGCTTTCCGAAACACGGAGGAGCTCGAGGTAACAAGTTTTTGGTATCTGGAGTCATTCGGTGTAGAGCTGAAGTGTAGACTACAGTTTGTGTTCTCAGGCTTGTATTATACGCATGACATTCATCTATGATTCTTCTTATACCTGCATGCAAAGTCTCAGCCCGATAGGTTTAAAATTGACAAAGTTTCATTCCCTATTTTATCCCCTAGGGGGTAGAATTGATCAAAATCCTTTCTTAGCGGATGCCTACGTCATAACATCTACCTGCATGCCAAATTTCAGCCCGATCCATCCAGTGGTTTGGGCTGTGCGTTGCTAGATCACTATGTCAGTCAGTCACCTTTGAGTTTTATATATATAGATATACGTAACCCTTTGCATGCGAGTCTAACATAAATTTTACTTACAGCCATGCTCAGAAACGTCTTAATTTAACGGTTGATTCACATTATTCACAAAACTAGTGGGATAAATATTGCCATTAGTTCGGTCAACAGAACTAGTGGGAGTAAAGGATTTTTCCTTGCTGGGAAGACACTTCGCGACCTACTTGGAGGGTCTCCAAGAGCCGCATTCCTCCAGGGAAACAAATCTGGAGACATTCCTCTAACTTTCAAATTGAAAGATGAATGTATCTGTCTGTATTGATTTAATGTGACCGCTTGCCAATACATTGAATGAGATAGATACAACATAATATGTTTAGTTTTTAGGGTTCCCTACCCAAATTGTAAAAAATGGAGTGTCAGTAATCTATCACTCTGTCGTCTGTCTGCCTGTCCGTATGTCATGGGTCCCTATCGTTAACAGATTGAGTTACAGAACTGATATTTGCTAGCGGATTATTTAGTTGAAAATTCATTTTTAGTGTTCCGTGCCTCAAAAGCAAAAAACGGAACGCTAATAGGATCACTTAATTTGTTGTCCGTCCGTCCGTCTGTCAAGACCGTTTTTCTCAGGAACGCGTATAAGTATCAAACTGAAATTCATATCTAATACTCAGGTCTACTGTCCCTTGGAGCTGTGAAAAAATTAAACTTCTAAGCCAAAGCAATCAAAAGCTACAGCCGTTTATGCCGCAAATTTGCGCAAATTTTCGAAACTCGCATGGGTACTTCCCGTGTACTTAGCACCTTGAAATTTGGTACGAAGTAACGTCTTACAGTTCAGATAAGAGAAAAATTGCGAAAACCGTAAATTTTTAGTTAAATCATATATTTTTAAATATTTTTAAAAATTTCAAAGTTGCTGCCTCTTTTCTCATGAACGCGTAGAGGTATTAAATTGAGTTTGTACAGAACCCTCGGTGCGCGAGTCCGACTCGCACTTGGCCGTTTTTTTTCAAGCATTTAACTGCCTGATGTCTAAATCTAAAGAAAATTTTGTAAAGGTATTCATTGGTCATTGTAGGTTATCTACAATGCGAAGAGATGGCCCTGCCTTGCAGCTTAAGAAACGCTACAGAAAATTCGACACGGCGGCCATCAGGGCCGCGGTAGTATAATGGTCAGTGCATTCACCCGGATAGCGAAAGGTGCGGGTTCGAGTCCCGTCTGCTGTCTGGTCCGCGTGGAATTTTTTTGAGTATTTTTTTTCAATTTCTTTTTACCTAAGCATCATTGTCTAGAGCTCGTTCAGTAGGTTAAATATATATTTTTTATTACTCATAACAAAGAAATAAGGGGGCGTAAAAGCTGTCATTTAAAAAAAAATGACAGCTTTGACGCCCCCAAGCTTGATTGTGCCTCTTTATCGCTCGTTGCGCGCTTTCGCTTACACTTCAAGCCTTAAATGGAACGCCTCAGAGCGAGGTAACGCCGCATGAGTCATGTTTTTTCGTGCGTGCAGCCGGCTCCATCGAATTATAAGACGTTGTCACGTCAAAAGTGCGGACTTTTTTCAAAATGTCAGGGTTTTGTCAGGACTTTTGAAATTCTTAAATAGTTTTTTGTTAAAAGGGTAAGCGCATGGCCGTTAAGCTGGTGTCATGAATCCACGTAGAGCATGATAAAACTTTTTTGTTAAGTATTCGCTATGTGCGAAGTACATGGTGGGGGTATTGTGAAGCGATCGCAGCGCTTATCGTGGCAGAAATACGCAACAATCCGGGAAAGTAAAGTCAATTTGCACGGAGTTCGTAATAAATAAATTTTTTAAAAAGCCTAATAATAGATGTTGTTGTGTTGTGAACTGCAAAAATAACGGCACAAATAGTCTGTGTTTATATTTCCTACATTGGACTGGAAATTAAATCAAAGAAATAAGTGGATAGATGCCATAAAAAGAAATAAGTAAGCGAAATAACCATAAATTATGATCAATTTTATTTGCGCTATATTTTATGTGATATTCATTATTTTCTTTATTATTTTAGTGTAGATGGGTCACCATGGTATCCCAAACCTGACGACACAATTTGTAGTGAACATTTTATGGGGAAAAAAATCAGACGAGGAAGAAACTCCGAGTTATGCTCCTTCGAATATTCCCTGAAATATATCGAAAGAGGAAGGTTAATGATTCACAGGTCCTAGCTAGATATACACACTTGACAAAACGATGAACCACAAAGTCTCAGATACCACATCAAGTCAAATAATAATTAAATCAAACTCAACCTTTTATGGTCGATCAAGTATGTCAAGTCAATATGTTTTCTGAATCGAAATTAAGAGATACAATTTTTATTTGTATTAGATTAATTTACAACGATCACTGTGATGCTGAAATCCAAGCAGATATAGCAACATCAAGAATTTTAATGACAAATAATTTAAGAAATAAAGATAAAAGCTGTGGCACTGACAAAAAATCGTATGAGGATCAATCTACCGAAACAAAAAGTCAAGAATTTGTTGGTATTTCATCAATAAAAAATGATCAAGAACTCCTAGATCTTGCTGGTGTGTCATTTAGCAATTTTGAGTTTTTATTAACTATAAAAAAACTGTACAGTTTCCACTAAAGACCGACTTCTGATTTTTTTGATAACAATGAAAACTGGCTTGACATTTTCAGCATTGAGTGTGTTATTTGGTGTACACAAAACCACAATCTCACGTATATTTTATTCGATCTTACAAAATGTAGCTTGTTCAACTGCTAATTTAATCTTTTGGCGGAATAGAGCCACCGTACAAGCAACAATGCCCAAGTGTTTCAGTCCAGATTACATCAATACAAGAGTTATTATTGACTGTACTGAATTCCGAATTGAAATCCGACAGTATTTAAATTATTATACAATATATAATATTTTTTATTTATCTTTAATTTACTATAGTTACTAGAAATCAATAAAATACAAACTGATGTCATTATTTGGCATAATCCCGGAAAGTTGCGCATTGTAGGTGGCGCTACTGTCGTGCACATAGCGAATATGCTCTTTTTAGTGATTCGGTTTTTATATTTTTTGATAGCTGTCTAAAGCAAGAAGAAAAGAATGTTTTTTGTTTCCCATTATATTTAGTTTGGTTTTTGTGATCTATAATATAATTATTTTATCCCAAAAGACTATTTCATTTTATTAGTGTCTTGGGCAAGGCGTAAGCCAGGTAATCGACCAAAAGAACCTGGACGAAGCGAACAAATTCTTCACAGCTGGTAAGCGGCCACCATAGTTTATAGATGCTTGCGATACCAAAACTATCACTCGCCCCGTTGCCTACCCAATCCCCTACCCCGTGGAGCTCTGGAACCTTACTCATCGACAGAAACACAACATCACTATAAGCACGGTAATAATATCATACAGTATTCTATCTTCATACAAACGGTCGGAAAGCGAGTCATACCTACGCCACTCCAGTTCGATGGGCTCTCGGCGGGCACCCAGTCGCGAATGCGCCGCCGCGCCGCAACGACGGACGACCGAACGGTCTGAATTGTTTTTTATGCAGTTAGCCGTGCCTAAACGTGCGTTTTGTATTGTAAATATTTGATTTAATTAAGTAGATACCTACATAATTTAGTATGGAAAAGAACAAATGACGATCAATATCGTACAACAGCACAACTGCTGTTTTTGGTTGCTTGAACTTTTCAATAACACACCCAGAGATATCATTTTTTAAATTACCTGAACTATTGGAAAGGTGTCTTACCTTTATAGAATATTTTTTATATACCTATCTACTAGTACTTAATTTGTTTCTAATATTTAGGTATTTCGGTTTTTCCATCGGGCAAAATATCTGGAATAATATATAAATAAGTGGTTAGGATGAAAAAGAGACAAACGAGTAATCTACCTACACTTGCGTTAAAAACAAAACTACATAAAATACTGTAGGCGATCGGCCCTACTGCGTGCTAACGCAGCGCTCGGCCGTAGGCATTTATTTTCAAGGACAGGGCGGAGTCACAATACTGTTTAAATAATAGTACCGTTAATAATATAAGCTTGTGTTATTTTACTCTGAAATTCTGTAAAGTGGAGTGGAGGTTACTTGCCCAGACGGGTGCTTCAATGCAGGCGGCAAATACTCTATGCCCCTTTTTACCCGACTGCGCAATGCATGAGCGCGAAGCGCGACGCGCAAACAGAGTATAGTGTTTAACAGTCTATATATGTATGTTTGTTCCTTTGTGGCACACTAGAGACCAAACGCGTGGACCGATTTTGATGATTTATACATCAATCGATTCGTCTTAATCATGGGAGTGCTACTAAAGATATGATAATAATTAAGTAAGGAACAAAGCTACTTTAACAGTCGGGACCCATTATTAAAAAAATTGATCCATATTTGAATATCTAATGGGTCCCGACTGTTAAAGCAGCTTTGTTCCTTACTTAACAGAATTATAGACTACTGGACTTGTTTTTTTCTTTTCAGTTTTTATTTGAAGTAATATTTAAGCAGTCGGGTTTTTTGATTTTCTAAATTTTTAATGTTGGGAACATGCGTGACGCGTACCCCGCCCCTTGGTGAGAGACGGAGTATTCTGGGACTCCTCCTCCACATGAGGGTGGGATGATCTTCTGTAAGGTGGAGGTTACTAGCCCAGACGAGCGTTCCAAATCAAGCGAGTAATCCGCTTGGTCCTACTTTCTGTCTCTTTTAGATTTGTAAACTTTTCGTCGTAAGTGAGCTTTTTGTTATTAAAATATTTAATATAGTTTCCCTTGGTGGTCTGTGAGCGGTGAGAAGTCATTGAATGCATTAGGGGGCATGTTTACAGTTCCTACTCACAGTAAATTTTAATAGTACGGTAAAAACTCTTTAAATACAAGCTATAGGTAGATACTTATATACGAAGAGTTAATAATTGTAACAATTTTGTGATCCATACTAGCAAGCATCCATTGCTATTGCAAAATCGAATCGTAATGTATGGAGGCTTTTTGTTTTCAAGTTAATTTTACTTTCATCGAATCGCCATAACTATGTACTTTTATACCTATCTATTCCGTAGATATTTTAACTGCTGCTTACTGTTCATGCCGATACAAAACCCTCCATCAGACGAACAGAGTTGTCGGTCCCACAATGAAGGCTTTTGAAACCATATTTCTTAACTTATAAGGTTCCAGTCATCCAGTCCAATCCGCATCTGGCCCACATAGTGGGTCATGGCCCAATCTCCCTATTCTATCCATAGGGAAACCCTGTGCCCCAGCAGTGGGGACAATTATAGGCTGATGATGATGATGTTGAAGGTTCCAATGGCACCCTTCTAGATACGTAACCCTAATATCAGAAAGGGACCTAATAAGTTTTTATGTGAAACGCACTGGGGCTGTACTAATTTAAGGGCAAACACAAAGGACAATCAGAGGTAAAGAGCCCTTATAACTACCGGAGGCTTCGCAAGCTGCCAATAAGAATGCCTCCAGTGGATACAAACAAATGCCGACCGCATCACCTGTGACGAGCGAGACAAACAATCTGTTTGGCCAAAACAGAGCCGAAGTCCACGGTAAACACACGGTGTCAATAAAAGACTCGACTCCAATACTTCGGGAAGTAAACAGTCTTAATATACAGCCTGCTTTCTTCGGATCTGCTACTTAATACTTAAAAGTGATCGTACTTTTTATACTGTGAATATCGAACAAAATTCTGTAATATAATATCATCGAATACCTATGGCAAAATTGTTATTTATTCGAAATCAACGGGGTTTAAAAAAGTTAAATATTGTCTAAACCGGCAGTAAGGCTAATTACATATTTTTCTTAAATTTAATTATAGTATCTTGTGTTTACGTTAAAAAAAGCTAAGTGACATCCCATACTTTCAAACAATACTAATAATCTTCTATAATATACTAATAATCTATTAGACAAGTCCGTCCGTCCGTCTGTCTGTGGTGCTGTTTCAGCGGCCAAACCGTAAGAGATAGATAAAGAGAATATTTAAGTTATAAGTTAAGAATAGTCTGATAAGACTGCAAACCGGATTTGAGTAACGTAGCACTTCCGGTTTTCGAGAAATCACGAATTTCAAACGAAACCACACAAAATCTCCGAAGTTCTCAATTCATTAAATTACATTTTTTTTTTTAAATCAGGTTTTGGTGAACATTTGGTTCACTGGTTTGCTAGTCTTCTATAATATAAAAATGAATCGCTGAATCTGTTGCTAATTGGTTGCTAAGCGCAAATCTCGAGAACAGCTGAACCGATTTCGATAATTCTTTTTTTAGAATATTCCTTGAAGTACGAGGATGGTTTTTACGCAGATAAAAATTCAAAAAATTGCCTGAAAATGTCCAAATACAACACTTTTCTATACTCTCATACAAACGATTCGTAAAAAGTCAATTTGAACTTTAATACCATATCATAAAGGACAATGTTAAAATTGGCCTAAGAACCAACACCAATTTGGCATTTATGATAATTCTTAGTATATTTTTTGCGATAATTATCAGTATTTAGATTGTGACGGACACTTCCAGTTAAGTAAGCTAAATTGAAAAGTAAATAAATAGTTTTTTTTATTATTACTTATATGAAGAGTCATTTAAATCTACACTACAGCTCTACACCGAAGTGAAGCGAGGGCGGTCCATCCACTAGTTAACAATAAAACGTACTTACCTTTACGTGAAGTCCTATTATAATTATGTGAGCTGCTCATTTCGAAGCGATCAATTAATTTGTAGTAGTCTGCCTTAGCAACTACGGTTAGGAATTTAAGAGTGAAAAACTTTTCAAAGTTTCGTTTTGGACTGTCGTGACTGACGACAAAATGCCTTCCAAAGAAAATAGTGATAAATAAAAAAGGTTAACCATCTTATAAGTTATGCCTGCATTACGCTGCAAGCGTAATTAATTATTAGATTCGTTTTACTATAACCCCATGCCCAAAAAGTTTTTTTGGGATATTAAATTGTTGGCCATCCATCCAATGACCGACCACTGCGAAAGTTGCTTAACCTTAACGATCTCAGCCGAACACGCTAATCACTTGCGCCATCAAGTTTCTTATAATATTAATATTTATTACTAGCGGCCGCCCGCGACTTCGTACGCGTGGAGTTAGTTAGAAATAAAGGTTCACTGCTCGTTCCCCGTAGGTGATAGCGTTATAATATGTAGCCTATATGTTGACCCGACATCTTAATAATATTCGTGCCAAATTTGAAGTAAATCCAAGCAGTATTTTTTGAGTTTATCCCGGACATACATACAGATATACATAGAAACAGACAAAAATTCTAAAAACTATATTTTTGGCTTCAGTATCGATTGTAGATGTAGTATTCTATCCCTAAGTATTCTTTTAAAAAATATTCAATGTACAGTTTTGACTTTCCTACCATTTTATTATATGTATAGATAGATACATGCTGCCTCCAGCTGTAGAGCTCTAGGCGAGGCAACTTTATATTGAGGGGCGCGATGCGACGTTGATGCATGCGGGCGGAGGATAAGGAGTGACAAACTCGCCTCGTTAATCCTGACCTACTTAAGAAATGTCGGTGGATACATGTGTACTCTTATTAGAAACCTTAATGTGACGTAATAAAGGAGATGAGAATCAAAGCAAATATAATAGATAAATAAATATTTCCAACACGCACCAATTAGCCTAGCCCCAAAGTAAGCGCTGTAAGGCTTGTGTTATGGGATACTAGGGTAACAGATAGAATACATATACAGTACATATGTATATGTATTTATATAGAAATACATATGGAACATCGATGACTGGAGTACAAATGCTCGTATTCATTACACAAACATCTGCCTCCACCGGGATTCGAACCCGGGACCTCTCGAGTCGGCGACACCATGAAACTCGGCGTACAAACCACTCGAACACGGAGATCGTCAAAATAGTCGCCGTCAATATAAACATCCAAAATTCAAAATTCAATATCGTTTATTCAGTCTAGGCTGTTACAAGCACTTGTGAATGTCGAAAAGCTACGCCATCGGTTCGCAAATCTACGGCGGGAGACCTTGTACTGAGAAGAACCGGCAAGAAACTCAGCAAGGGCTGTTTTTTTCTCCCTGTATTATATATACAGAGTCATCAATTTGAAAAATGACTTCAATATGAGATAACTCATGAAATCACTTTCCATTACAAATGTAAATGATAAAAGAATTGTGACTATAAAATAAAAAATATAAAAAACAGATTTAAAAATAGAAAAGTTTAGGAATGCCGTGTCCTACTGTTTAGGCATAAAAACAAATGTACCATTAAAGTTAAATACAACGATTAATAGTACCCAATGTAGCAAGAGCAGACTCATCTCCGCTGGCAGCACCCGTTCACGAGCATGACGCATGAACCAGCCATCGCTTCGCTCAACCATTTTTTAGGGAACGTAACGACCCGCCTCACATCATCATCAGTAAATCTAGTTTGCATTTATCATCTCAGCTGTAGAACGCCCACTGCTGAGTATAGGCCTCCGCCAAGGATCTCCTCACCGATTGGTCTTTCGCTACTCGCATCCATCGACCTTCACTAGATCGGCGGTCCAGCTGGTGGGGGACCTGCCTACTAAGAGTCGTCCGATGCGTAATCGTCATTCGAGAAACTTTCCGCCCTAACGGCCACCGGTTCTCCTCGCTACGTGTCCTGATCACTGCCACTTTAGCTGAGCAATCATTCGAACGAAGTTGGTTATCTTCTTGCTCTTGCGAATTTCCTCATTTTTCATTCGCAGGGAAATACCAAGCACCACTCTTTCTATTGTCCGCTTCTACCTTGAGTCTTCTTATGAGACCCATGCGAAACGACCACGTTTTGCAGTTCGCTTCCGTACACACTACAATACAGCTCTACACCGAATCGAAGCGAGGGCGGACCACTAGTCTACATATAAGCGGGGCTTTTCTATACTTAGACAGAAACTTATATAGAAAGAGCAGCTCGTACAACACGTGCCACACAGGCTCAGTGCGACGGATGGATACTAAAAAAAATATAGACGGAGCTGGGACCAACAGGTTTTCGAAGCATTGGGATAAAATGTACATTTTCGTCACTCATCTGTAAAGTGGCCATTGCGACGCTACTTCGATGACTTATTGCGATAGTTATCAGTTACGAATTTTAATATGTTAACTCGCCCGTCTTACCCATACTACGAGTACCTTTATAACCCATGAAATATACTTATTGAGTAACGAAGAGACAAATATCAGTACTTTCGGTTATTATGTATTTCAATACACCATTCCGAATATACACAAACTAATTTTTCTCACAAAATCTTTCACTTTTAGTTACACTTAGGTACTCGATCATTTAAATATTGCAAAAAAAATATTCCGTGCGAATCGGTGACTCGGATCATAACGTTTAATTTACAAAGTACCCTGTCCTTGAGAGGGGCGGGCCAAGCGGCTTTTATAAGTAAAAATCGGTGGGGCTGCGAAAGTTTTCAAATTAGGGGAAGTGCTGCGGAGTGGCGCTGGCGACACGGACGGGGGTGCAGCGACCCAGCACTTACCTATACATAACCAGCGTTGCTTCAAGCCTGAATAAGGGCTGCTAACGTGCAACTACGTCACAATGAAAACTTTTTGCTAAATACTTTTGTACAGAAGTGGAATTCGCGTCACAAAAACGTTCAATGGCCTAAATAGTCGAGTCCGCGTGGTGGATATCCTCACAAAGAGAGGTAAGCTACACCGCCAGACTCCAAAACTCTTCTTTGTTTTTTTTAAACGCAAGCAAAAAATACTATTTACAGACGACGGCGCCTTTAAGAGGCACACCGCCGAACGGACTAGGGAGGCTCCAGGAGTTTTGGAGTCACGCGGAAGAATCCCTAAACGGGGATCCCGCGGCTTCGCACTAAGCAGCTTAGAGGGTATATTATGCCGTAAAGCGCCCGTAAGGGTTACGGGGTCCTCAGTGGGCAGCCACTGCTGGGGCTCGTAAGGCTTGCGGGAGCCAGATGTGAACCTGGCAAGGCAGCATGTAACTGCATGTGGGTTACCTATAATGCGAAGAGACGGCACTGCCTTGCAGCTTAAGAATGGCTAGAAGAAATTCGACGCGGTCCGTGAGGGCCGCGGTAGCATAATTGGTCAGTGCATTCGCCCGGATTGCGAAGGGTGCGGGTTCGAGTCCCGTCCGTGTGTAAGTAAGTATATGTGTAAAATGGTGAGTTTATCGTTCTCAGATATATAAGAAACACTCTTCAGTGTTTCCAGGACCATTTCCGATATTCCAGAGAAAATTGCTAATACTTCCGACAGTCCCATAGCAAGTATTTAAATCACTAGGAGTTTTGATTAGTCCCAGCCAATGGCACACATCACTAGTTAGAATATGAATACTTCAGAACAAGATAGATAACTTATCTTTTCAAGTCATAAAGTTATGGCACAGCTTCATTAGAGCGAGAGCGACTTCAGATATTAGAGCGAGAGCGACTTCAGATAGACATCATCATCACCAGCCTATTCATGTTCTCACTGCTGGGGCACAAGCCTTCCCAATGGATGGAATACGGAGATCGGGCCATGAGTCTTAGCCCAATCTCGTGGTGGGTCATGGCCCATGATCTACCAAGCGGGTGTGCGGATTGTTGAGTGCTAACGACTGCAAATGCAGCTGGGACCAAAGGCTTAAGGTTCCTTACGAAGCACGCAGGACTTAGAGGTAATAAATTTTGGCCACCCATCCAATGACCGACCACTACGAAAGTCTCTGGTCTTCAACGATCGCAGCCGAACGCGCTAATCACTTGCACCATCGAGCTCGTCAAATAGACAATGGTACATTAATTTGCCATAGAAATACCTGAGGAACTAGTGTCAACCCTTGGTGAATATAGACCGCATGCACTTGTGGCTTGTAAAGTTGCAACTCACTTCAAGTTATAAAACTGGCGAAGTTCACTCTATAGAGTTGTAGGTATCATAATCACGTGGATCGTCCTACGGGTTAAAAATTGAACTGCACTTTTCTTGTTGAACACTTGACGACGTAATTCAGAACGAAGTTTAACTCGCAATTGGCTAGTATCTTTACATATAATAAAATGATAGGAAAATCAAAACTGTACATTGAATATTTTTCTAAAAGAATACTTGGGGTGTGATGTACAATCGATACCGAAGCCAAAAATATAGTTTTTAGAATTTTTGTCTGTTTGTCTGTATGCATGTCCGGGATAAACTCAAAAAGTACTGCATGGATTTACTTGAAATTTGGTACGAATATTATTAAGAAGTCGGGTCAACATATAGGCTACATATAATCACGCTATCACCTACGGGGAACGAGCAGTGAACCTTTATTTCTAACTAACTCCACGCGTACGAAGTCGCTGATGGCCGCTAGTTTTAAGAATAATGATTTGAAATTATTCTTTTATAAGGATTAAGGAGCTGAGCTGACTTTACAAATAGCAAAAATACGATTTATAGCCATGTTAAATTAAGAACTGTGAATCAGCAACATATGTTATTATATAGATGGAGGTTACGAGTTAGTAAGTGTTAAATAAATATTTGCCTCAACTCTTCCATAAGTCCAGCCAGCACTATAAATACTGAGACAACCGGGCTACTTCCCTAGGGTGTAGATGGGAATTTACAGCTGTCGCGATATAGTCGACTTTAAAAACATGTCGTGAACATCCTTCGAGTTATGAATATAAATGGAATTCTCCGTGTTATTGTAGTAGTGGCATTTTCAAAAGTAATCTGATTATTTTTGCTGTGTGAAAATACATCAAAGAATTAAGAGCATTAATACGCAAGAGAGATTTAAAGTATTTTTCCAGTCTATGTATTTACCTGAAATACATAACCTTATATTAGACAAAAAAGAAATACATTTGGATTTTACTGTCCTAAACAATAAAGCATATTAACATCTTTCACTCGTCTATGGCTAACTAATACTTTTTACCAAAGCACAGAGTGTATTGATGATTTAGTAAAAATTGTCCTTAATTATCTTGATTAAAAATTAAAGTACCAGGATGGAAACCCAGGAGATCTCGGGCTCAGGACAAGGCGTACGAAAACCAACTCGTCTTCGGATTCGAGAATGAAGGGCTTGTTTGTTTTGTTTAAACATTACCTACAATAGAATGTATTTGGAGATAGGTATTACGCTTGATAAAATAAAATTACAGTTATATAATTAAATTACTTAAAGATAACTTGACGATTCAGACCATTTCTAAGTTAGATACAATTTAAACTTATCGCTTTATAACAGTCATTTAGCGTTCATACTTTCACGTTGTAGCGTTTTCAGCTTTGGCAAGATTCATGAACTATTTATAAATTAATATTATATATTTTTTAATTTAGCATTTTTCTGTAGTAATATTTTCTTTACTATGTATTTGTAAATGCTGGCGTATCCAAATCAAAACAGAACTGTTTTCACGAGAACCAATCTTTCGACTCGATACTCTCAAACTTTCGATTCCATTTACAGTTCGAATGTTTTGGAACTGCAAGCCTTGCGCGATATGCTACTTACTATCATGTTGCCACGTCTTACATGCAAAAAAATTTCTATTGGACCGATAAAGTTGCCAATTTGTGGGTTGCGTCCCGAGGGTTACGTATTTCCTGGCTCGAAACACTTCCGGCCGAGATGAAGCTCTTTGTATGTGCCAAATGTAAATAGGACATATTTGTTTGGATACTGATACGAACACACAAAGCTCTGCGTAATCGTTCTGTTTATTATAAACTAGCTATATGACCTGGTTTACATGGAGAATAAACACTAATAGAGAAGATGAAAAGTGATTTAGATCTAAATGCAAGAGCAATTAGATAACAAATTACTAAATTTTCCAAAAAGATGTATCAGAAAAAAAAAACATTTATCAGTTGCAGCGCGAGATAATTATTAAGAAAAAATGTAGGAGACCTTAGATCGGAGACGATTGTCCAGGTATTGAGCCAGCAAACCCCAGACAGAAGCTTCGAGACTTCAGATCCTGGTTTCAGTTTTCAACTCCTGGTCTGCGCTCTATGTTCTGAAATCTTCGTTTTAAGTCGACAGGTTTGAAATATTAGGTGTCCGGTTTCAGCTCTGTGGTTTTCCGACTAAGTTTTTTGGGCACCAGAGCTGACGTTATTGAAAATGACCATTTTGATTCGTTTAGCAAATTCATGGAGGACGTCGGGTCCAGTTGCAAAGAAAGCTGTTATTGTGAAGAAAAATAACCGGCCACGACTTATCCTGTTAACTTGAACCAATTCACTCGTGGAGCTAGCTTAGTAACACACACTACGTAAATATGATACGATAATACCAGCTATCTTCGCGTTTGGACTCTATCACCACTTAACATCAGGTGGGGCAGAGTCATTTGCCTACCTGACTATAAAAAAAATATAATTCTGACATATTTGAAAGACGATTTTAATCAGAGTATTCATACGCAGCCATCCAACCTGTCAAATTATAATTGCTCAATTGGTCGTAAGCATGTGACGTAATACAAAAAAATAAAAATAAAGATGCAAGATTTGGTGGTGTTTTAAGTATGCCCCTTGTATATGTGTTGGAGTCGTAAATCCTGTTTTGTTCATTACGTATGTATGCAGAAAAGCACTTGTGTGAACATTCAACCCCGTACAATTGCCAGAACAATTTTGAATGATCATGTATCGCTATGACTACTCCCATTCAAAGTTCCCAGAAAACAAAAAAAATATAATTAAAAAGCTTTCCCACAATATCTGAGCGAGAATTTGTATGTTGCCTTTCCCAAACTGAAACCGTAACACGTCGCTAACACAAACAACGAGATGCCTCTTGTCATCGCAAATAGTGGGGCATTGATTGTGGCTGTCCGCAATCTGGTGGGTGTACACACTCAACGGCATAATCAATTTTATACTCTCTGTCAAACGTGTTAAGGTTTAAATTAAATTTTTGAAGTAGTAACTGATATTGAATGAGGCTGTGTAATATCGGCAAAAAAATATAAATTGACTATACTGGCCTATTAATGCCCCCACTGCTGGGGTACAGACTTCTCCTATGGATGGAATAGGAAAATTTGGACCATGACCCACCACGACTGCAGAGACGGGACCAACGACTTAACGTGATTTCCGAAGCACGGAGGAGCTCGAAGTAATAAGTTTTTGGTGACCTATCCAATGACGGACCATTGCGAAAGTTGCTTAACTTCCACGATCGCAGGTTGAACGCACTACCACCTGCGCCATCGAGCTCCTCAAAAGGCAATTAAAGAGACTGAAATGGGTTTTAATAAGGGATTAGCTGGGTATTGTTTTGTCACTCGCCAGGAACTCCCTTCAAATACCTATCGATCCGAGGCTTCGAGATTCGAGGCTTCAGGTGACTAAACAATAGGCTAGTTGACTCATGTCGAATTGTATTAAATAAATATTTATTTCTTAAAGTATTTAGTCCAGGCAACCTAAATATATCGATTTCACTTCATAAAAGCAGAAGATTGCTGTAGAAATTTAATTTAAAAAAAAAAAATTTTTAGTGTATACTTTTTAAACACTAAAAACGCTGTTCGCCACATCCGCCATGATTGTGACGTCTCTTTTAGTAAGCAACTAAATGTCATTCATACATAACTTTAAAACTTGTATTATTAAAACTGATAGTAAATGAAGAGACTTAAAATATTATTCAATGAGTACTTACATCAAAATGATCTTCGCAAAAATAAATTTTACTATGAGTCGATAAAGTTGCAGGATCACTTTTAGCAAGTTCTAACCAGGTATTGCGTAGGTTAATTTCTTTCGGCACTTTAATCCACAACTTTCCTGGAGTCTTCAAGGATGTGTTTTTACATTCTCGTACAATACAATAATGATAATTACTATATTTTCGTGATATTTATTAGAAATTATGTTTCTTTTTATTATAAACTCAGATAGGTTATTTTTTACGTGCTTACGAGTTTTTGTTTACTACCTTCGACGTCATAGCATAGATAATCTATAGACTAAAATGGCCGACAGCGTTTTTGTATGTCCATGAAAAGTCTATTTTAAAATCAAAGATTTGTAGCTTTCTAGAACACAATATATTTTTTTTCGGTCTAATACAGTGGTTCTCAAACTTTTTAAATGACGGAACCCTTTTGGGAAGCAAAATACTTGATGGAACCCTACAATAAAACAATTATTTTTATAAGTGTATTCTATATTAATCAGCATAATAAAAGTACAATGTATCCGTTACTAATTATTATTTACTTCACCACTTGGTAAGGACAATAATAGAAAACATTAAAAAAGAAAAAATCTAACTAGTGGGAGGTATGAAACTGTTTTTTATTTTTCATCAATTGCTTGATATCAGGTTTGATGGAAGAAAGTTGGAGTCTCATATCAGCTTCGGCGTCCAGTCTATTGCGATATTTTGTTTTCGTGGCTGCGTAGGTAGAGAATCCTGTTTCGCACAAATATGTAGTTGGGAACGGGAGAAGAATATCCAGAGCCATTTGGCCAAGCATTGCATATTCATCTTGGATTCTGCACCAAAAATCATTAAGAGGCGTCGTTTTGAACAATGACTCCATACTTGTGTCTGATGACATTTCTAAAAGAGATTCATATATCTCATTTGACATGTTTTCAGGCTTTTCCAAGTTGGGTAAAAAAGGATTATGAATCCAGGAGTTCACTTTAATTTTTGTATTGTGTTCTTCGGGAAAATACTTTTCAAAAGATGCGCGCATCGAACTGAGATATTGGACCAATTCTTCAAACACATTATCTTCAAACATTTCTGAGTCGTTTTCGCTAACAAACTCAGTGAGTAACGTAAAACTTTCTATTTCTTTCTTACCAATGCAAATGATCCAAAAATCTAATTTTCTTTTAAAAGTAGTTATTTTATTATAGGCCTGAAACACTGTTGTCTGTTTACCTTGCAATGATAAATTTAATTCGTTAAGTTTTTGAAAGATATCCGCCATAAAAGACAATCGGAACAACCAAGTTTTATCATACAAACGGTCCTTCAAATTAAAAGAAGTATCTGCTGAAAGAAACATTTGTAACTCGGCTCTAAGTTCAAATAGCCTTGTTAAAGTTTTTCCCCGAGACAGCCATCGCACTTCTGTATGGAGCAGCAGTGTTTTATGTTTGCTGCCATAATCTTCACACAATAATGAGAACAATCGGGATTGTAGTGGTCGTGATTTGATAAAATTAATTATTTTTACCGCTTCATCCATAACTAATTTTAGATTAGACGGCATTTGCTTCATCGCAAGTGCTTGTCTATGCAGAATACAATGACTGGAACTACAATTAGGCGCTTTATTTTTCATTCGTGACACTGCTCCTGCTGTTTTACCTGTCATCGCCTTGGCCCCATCTGTACAAATGTCAATGCAATTGTTCCAACTGAGATTATGTTCTTCAAAAAATATATTTATTTTATTAAAAATTTCTTCCCCGGTAGTGTTTGTAAGCAGCGATGAACACATAAGCATGTCTTCTTCAAAAGAACTTTTATATGGATATCTCACAATAACCAGCAGGATAGCCAAACCAGCGACATCAGTCGACTCGTCCATTTGCAAAGCGAATCGTGTATTTTGTAGACGTGTAACTAGTTCTTGTTTGACGTAGCTTGCCAGATCATGGATTCGTCGTGAAACAGTATCGTTTGATAGCGGAACAGTAGAAAGATGCTTTGCAGATTTTTCATCAAGCATACATTTTGTTATGTCTAATACACATGGTTTTATTAATTTCTCAGCGATAGTGTGCGCTTCACCTGCTTGTGCAATGCGATAGCTAACTAAGTATGATGCCTCCGTGGCCTTTTCGTTGGTAGTTTGTGTTACATGCATCATATTTTTTTGACTTTCTAATAACTGATCTTTTTTGCGAACAAAAAATTCTTTATTCTTGTCTTTAGTCTCGGGGTGTACGGTTTCTAAATGTCGACGCAATTTGGCAGGTGCCATGGAACTATTAGGAAGCAGTTTACTACAGAGCATGCAGAGAGGTGAGCCGTTGGAATCAACAAATCCGAAACTGATATAAGATTCATCATACTTCCTTTTTTTCGTCTTTGAAACCGTCGAGCTTGACGTCGTGGCACTCGTGGCATCATCTTCTGGATCGGTGATTGCTAAATTCTCCGCGCGCATTGCTTTTGAACATTCAGCGTCATTAGAAGATGTTGTTGGAACACGTTTAACACCTTTAAGCCAACGTTCCATTCTTCTTTATTTATAATGTTACAAGTCAGGATAGTGGGGTTTAAATAATGCACAATCGTTACTGCGTATAAGAGACTAAATTTAGAACCTACAGGGAAGAAATGTATAAAACTGAGACAACAGAATACAGCAGGCAGTAAAACAATGAACACCAGTTTCTCGCTAGCGAGCTTGTAAGTAGGTAGTAACTTATCGCTCCGAACGCTAATCATCAACTGACGACGCCAACGCGCGATCGCCGCTTTTATACTTAGTCCTAGACTCGATCTCAAATATTCTCGAAAATACTCGAGTCGGCACCTTTGATAAACAAAAAGCAAAAAACAGAAATTTAAAAATAGCGTTGTAAACAATATCGACTTTATCCTTTGAAGTTAGAGACGAAAGTCGCTAGTTGACAACTATAGCGTCTAATTCAGAGGCGGCTTTTATCAAAGAGACTGAGCGCTTACAAGTATACTACCCGCTCGTTTTAAGTTTGCCGCTGGCGATAGGTATGAGTGTATGACGTTCGAAATTTTTTATTTAATTGTAACAATAAAAATTGTGTACGTTAGATATTTGGGTAAAACTATGACACATTATAAGTTTTGTTGTCACGTGGGGGAGGGTACGCGCATTCCACAGACCGGCAAACTTAGAGCGAACGCGTTGTACAAGTATAAAATTGTTGAGACCAAACTTATGAGATATTGTACCAGTTAATGTAACACAAGCTTATACAAATACAAATAAATAAATAAATAACATTCATAGCGTTTTGTCTCCGCGCGGCCGCGGAGTCCGCACAGCCGCGGAGCGACCAGAGAGAGGTGTTTTGATTTTTTTATTTCTAAATTCTTGCGGAACCCCGACAGAGGTATCACGGAACCCTAGGGTTCCGCGGAACACACTTAGAGTATAGCTGGTCTAATAGAACATTTATTAACCATTTAAAACCTTTTTCCAAAAAGGGTCAACTAGCCTATTTGCTTCAACTATATAAATAAAATCCAAAACAAACAGTCCATAGGGTTTTACGTTGGCCGATTTGCATTCAGTGTAAACTTTTTAATGAACCTGATGATATTGTTGCACTGAAACACATTATTGTAGAAACTTTATTAAAAAATACTTATTAGTAAGGCTTATTACAAAGTTGAGGAATATATTGCAGATAAAATGTAAGTGGAATCAGATTAACTCTGCGCTAGCAATGCACCAGTTGCGATGTAAATTAACCTTATACTTTTTCGTTTGCTATTCCCATTTGCAAATTGTATGTCCTGTTTGGGATTTTGTATGAATTGAGTCAAATTATGCCTGTAATCGCTTATGTTTAGTAATATGCCTATTTATACCTTCAAAAAAACCGGAGTATGTAATCTTTGTTGGTTTACGTAATTGTTTTGATATCATGATTTTATTTATTTTTTAAGCATTTAACTGCTAGATGTTTAAATCTAAAGAAAAGTTTACTAGAAAAAAAAACCACGCGGACCAGGCAGCGGACGGGACTCGAACCCGCATCCTTCGCTATCCGGGCGAATGCACTGACCATTATGCTACCACGGCCCTATTAGCCGCGTCGAAATTTTCCTAGCCTTAAGCTGCAAGGCAGCGCCATCTCTTTGCATTGTAGGTAACCCACAATGTCAAACGAATACTTTTTCAAGTATTAAACATTTGAAAGAAGAAATAGCAATTATAGTTATGATTTTATTTATTTTTTAAGCATGTAACTTGTTGTTATGATATCATTTTGAAAAAAAATATATACTTAAACTATATATTATTGTAAGCCATTATTGTAAATAAATCTATGGCGGATTGTCAATTGGCCTATTGTAACCAAGCTATAGAAGAGCGGTGCATCATAACACAAGCAATTTTACTGCTTAAAAGGATGTACCATACTCATACATTGTTGTAGGCTGAGTTACTGAAATATACTAATTTTGTATTTGTATGTTTAATAAATAAATTTTCTGATTCTGATTCCGAAACAAGCATGCAAAAAATTGCCTTTGAAAATATGGCTTTAAATTACAGTTTAGAAGTCGTCTAATTAAATACCTATAAAAGTTTTAAAAAGTTTACTTCACGATAACTCTTTCCCGTAATCCGACTTGATCAATTGATCTCAATTATCCCGAAAGACTTATTATCTTTGAAACATTCGATTAAATCTTTTGGCATCGGTAGCAGTATGCGCGAATAAAATAAAATTGCTATTAGAAAAAATGGAGAGACGAAAGAATATAAATAAACTTGAGAGGGAACATTCAGACACGTAGCAACGGACGGAATCGAAATACGATCTGTTACAAAATTAAGTAAAGTTTTTGTTGACATTTAGTAGATAAAAGGTTTATTATTAGGTTTTATGTGAGCGCTTTAGGTGTCCGCCCTTTGCCCTGCCCCGCCTCGCCGGCCGCAGGAAATAAAAACTGTCCCCATTTCATTTCGAAAATTGTACAAAGAAATTGACATGACAATTACTTTAACTCGGTGACGACGTGTCATACAATTGTCGCGGACGGCGAGGGAGTGTGCGGTCACACAATCTTGTTTTCTTGTTTCATCTGTTTATTTTTTGCTGACATTTCAAATGGATATGTTGAATATCATAACTTACCAAAGATCATGAAAATAATATTTGCTACTAATCAGAACCAGCGCAATTGATTCTCGAAAATATCAGTTACTTACCATGAAAATATCTATTACTTATCAGAGACCATGTGCGACTGATTCTCAAAAATATCAGTCAATTATTACACACCATGATTATATCTGTCATTTTGCAACTTAACATTAAAAAAGCTTATGACGAAGTGTCTGATTATATTACAGACAAAAATGCTTGGGTTTGAATTGTTCCAATCATTCCAACAGGTTTTCTATATTAAATAAATCATTAATGTATTGACGTTGTAAGAACATAATGATTTGTAAATGTTGTTACATTATAGTTTTAATGTTGTGGAGTTTTTTTCGCTCGTTTTTCTCCGCAGCTAAAAAATATGTTCTATAACGAGGTATAGGGAAAAAAATGTTTGGACTATTCAAAAGAGTTGTACTATACATCCAATTTGAATAAAGATATATTGATTTCTGATTTGATTTATCAGAGCATTAGCCACTGACTTGTATGGGCTGAGTTCTGTGACCTCATTTCATTTTACTGTTCCATAACTTGGAGTGTCTTGTCGGAGAGTTTCTTTATTCTGCACCTACCCTCTACTATATATGGGCAGTATACACCACCATATTGTTTAGATCCTCCAAATCCAGGTTGTTTTCAAGGGCCTCGCAGTGGTTTTGGAGTTGGAGTTAAAAGCTCTCGGGTTTTTGAAATTGTGCGGGTACTGGTTGGAGCGCAGACCTTATTTTTTTATTTTTATTTATTGAATTTCACATTACTATAAATAATAACAATACATTTAGCCAGTGCTACAAAAACCTGTATAGGTTTTACCGAGCACTGGGAAACATTAGTCGAGTTATTTCAAGCATCATGTTGATATTCAATGTGCCTTTTATCAAACCTATTCCATTCCATTCAGTTTACCGTTTTGATGGCATTGATCACAAGGACATCATTAAATACATGCTTTTTCGTCTACATGCGACGGTCGACGTCATTTTATTTCTTAGACTGACTCTTTCATGTCCATTTCTGATTTTGGGCCTTCCTGACGAAGAAGTTTATCATGAAGAGGTTCCTGATCCTGGCGTTTCTTTGCCCAACTCCGAATTGCCCCAATCTCAATCATCACCGCAACGCTTCCCCAACTGAGCGTTGAAGTTCACCATCACAACCGTGTAGTGGGGTTTGTGGCTATGCATAACTTTGGAGATCTCCTCCTCCTTGTCATACATACATACATTCTTGTAGAACTACATTTAATCCAATCCTGTGCAGATTTTTTTGCATGATTGAAAAACAAATATACAAGCTTTCTCATGTACAATATGAGTAGGATCAACTAAGTGTCCACCCGCCTATCGCCTTATCGCGTCGTCATTGCCGCTCGCAGTTCGCTACGCTAGTTTCCGAACGTTGGCGGTTCGGTCTGACTGAATCTGAGTCGAGTTATCTGCTAGCGGATATCCTGGTTCATGCTCGGCGGACCGTGTTCACAACTATTGTATCGCTGCTATTAAATTAATATTTTTTTTAATATTAAATTTATTAATATTCACATTAAACTAATATTCTGTATACACATACACTTCTGGACACATCTATTGGCCCACCTTGTATTTTCAGTTTCGTTTGGTCCTAGCTAAAATTTTATATTAGGTCGAGCAAAAAGATTTTATGCAGTTTTGAACTTGGCACATTCACAATTTCATTCAATAGTCTTTTTTTGAATTTCGAACACAGAATTTAAAGAAACAAAAGACAATTTGGAGCCTGTTTGTTGATATCAAACAATCAAATACTAAGAAAACTTGGTTTTATTGGTTTACTTGGATTTAATTCTTGAAAAAATTATTGATATCTTTGGTTTTGCAACAAACATTACTTATTCTTAACATAAAGGAGGTTCTATCAATAATCTATGGATACTTCACCTGAAGTCGCCGCCCAAGCTGCGGCACTTATTCAGGCCGGACACAGCCAAAGAAACGTGAGTGCTCAACTTAATTTAAGTCGATCTGCGGTCCGAAATGTTTATCGGAGGTACCTAGAGACTGGCGGCTTTGTTCGTCGCCAAGGAAGGCCACGATCTCGGGTCACAACTGAAAGGCAGGATCGATTCATCGTGACGACCAGCTTGAGAAATCGTCACCTTACCTCCATTGAGATACAAAACCAACTTCGCGACTTCCACGGAGTATCTGTGAGCGCTCGAACTGTTCGGAGAAGGTTAAAAGAACGCGATATGGTACCACACAAGCCAGCTAATGGGCCCAAACTAAAGCGAGCCCACCGAACAGCGCGCCTTCATTTCGCACGCAGTCATTTAAATTGGACAAAGCAAGATTGGAGCCGTATACTCTTTTCTGATGAGTCTAAAATTGTGTTACATGGCAATGATGGAAGGAAGAAGGTCTACCGACGTAAGGGAGAGCGTTTCGCACAATGCTGCTTTAAAGAGAGGGTTTCTTATGGCGGTAGCTCATGGACTGTCTGGGGCGGTATATCCGCGAGCGGCAAAACTCAACTTGAGGTTGTTACAGGATCATGGCTGCCAACATTAAATGCTGAAAGGTACATTCGTGAGTGCTTAGAACCTCACGTGATACCATACGCGGACTATGTGGGTATGGAAAATCAATATTTCCACGCCGACGAAGCACCAAGATTTAAAATCTAAAGAAAAAAAATAGTGTACACGGACCACACAATTCTGAGGTGAAACTTCTTTTTTTAACTAAGCTAACATTAGACGGTACATAAGGCATAGGGGAATGGAGCAGCGCACTCATCACTCATTTATATCTATATATATAAAACTCAAAGGTGACTGACTGACATAGTGATCTATCGACGCACAGCCCAAACCACTGGACGGATCGGGCTGAAATTTGGCATACAGGTAGATGTTATGACGTAGGCATCCGCTAAAAAAGGATTTTGATCAATTTTACCGCCAAGGGGATAAAATAGAGAATGAAAGTTTGTATACATACGTACATACGAGTCCGTCGCTAACAGAAACTTTGTCAATTTTAAACCGATCGGGCTGAGACTTTGCATGCAGGTATAAGAAGAATCATAGATGAATGTCATTGTGTATAATACAAGCCTGAGAACAAAAACTGTAGTCTACACTTCAGCTCTACACCGAAGCGCAGCGAGGGCGGGCCGCTACTGTATATATAAATAACCCTGTCTGCGCGTCGCGCTTCGCGCTCTTGCATTGCGCAGCCGGGTAAATATAGTGTCGCGTGTGACGCCCTTAGCATTTCAGTCTTCGCCAAGTTACCCTCAACTTTCATGCTCGTCGGGAAGAGCTGCGCACGCATCCCACACACACACACACACACACACACACACACACACACACACACACATATATATAGTCGTGTGACGCTCGTGCCGCATTTCTGTTTCATCTTTTCCATAGAAATTTTCCATTTACACACCGTCCGAAAAGAAGTTTCACTTCAAAAAAATCTAGTAAAATTTAGTGCCATCATTATCATCATCATCATCAACAGCCTATCCTAGTCCACTGCTGGACATAGGCCTCTCCAATTGCACGCCACTCAGATCGATCTTGGGCTACTCGCATCCAGCTCCTGCCAGCCACCTTGCGCAAATCGTCACTCCATCGTGCCTGAGGACGCCCTACACTACGTGCCATATCATGTCAATATCCAGTAACGGAAGTGTACCAGATGTTAGTGCATTTTAGATAGCATTAACGCCATTTTCAGCATCTATTGTCGTTTAGTAATCTATTGTCAGCAGCAACCGCTTACGAATCGGAGTTGCAAGTTAGAAGGTAATAGGCCTTTGAGTTACGACCGAGTAGCGCTGTTATTTTACTGTTAAACTACCTATTTAACTGTCAAATTATCTTCTCCACTGTTAAGCTATCTTTTCTACTGTTAAATTACCTTATTCGCTGTTAAGCTACTATGTCAACTGTTAAATTACCTTAGTCGCTGTTAAGATACTATATCAACTGTTAAATTACCTTATTCGCTGTTAAGCTACTATATCAACTGTTACATTACCTTATTCTCTGTTAAGCTACTATATCAACTGTTAAATTACTTTATTCGCTGTTAAGCTACTATATCAACTGTTAAATTACCTTATTCGCTATTAAGCTACTATATCAACTGTTGAATTACTTTATCCTTTTTACTATCTATGTGCAAGATTCAGTTCAGTGCTCTAACACAAGTTTTGCTCGCTATCAGTACCTTCACATCTCCTCCATCATCTATAACCATATTAACAAAATCTTAAATATTTATCCTCTAACTTACCGGGAGTGCAAGCTCAAACTGATGGCATGGCTCAAGACCTTGGATTATGATGACACTGAGAGCCTTCTTAATCTTACTTACTAGCGGATAAAAAGAGCATTTGTACACACATACTCACGTACACTCGTCACACTCACGAACATGCACACACACGAACACGCACACACACACATACACACGCATACAGACACACACTCAACCGCTTATATAAATTGTAATTTATATTTTTACAATGTATTACAAATCCAATGAAAAGACCTTACCATAAGATATATTAATGATGCTATGGAAGAGTGGTTCCTTCTGGTACAGGTGTTAAAAACTTAATAGAAGGAACCCACCCTGGTTTGGTGTTCAACAAATGTGGTATCGTAATAAACTTTTTTGATTTTTTTGAAGATAGTAGTGATTCTATTGCACATAGGTCGATTAACCGTTCCAAAAAAAACAGAGAACTTAAAACCTATTAATTTCATTTGCCAATCGTGGGGAACATAGTAAGGGATGTGTATTGGAGTTGTAAATTCAGCTCAAGGGTCACACCGCGGCGAACTTGGTGTCATCTTCAATCGTGCTGTTTGCACGTGAAAAGAGCAACTTTCAATGGATCCTGTTTGCATTGGTAAATGTATTAGGAAATTTTCAATACTCTATTCTGGTTTTCAGTTCTTCGACATTAAGTAGTTTTAAGCTAAAAGCTCTCACAGTAGTTAGCGTCAAATAAATAAACTCAAAATTACATAAAGGCTTTTAAATAAAGTACTTTATTAACTAAATTGAGTAATAAATACATACATAGACAATAAAACTTTAAAAATCGAACAATGAAATAACCGAACGCTCAATAAAAGTCTTTCGAAGGTAGCTCGACAAAATTAAATAAAAAAATGATTCCGAGGAAGCAACCTGTAAAAGCTGCGAAACGTCAATAAATAAATAAAGTTTCGTGCATTAACCCGTGAAAAACTAGTTTTATTTAATGAGTGATGTGCGTGAAAACCTATGAAACAAATAGTTTTAAGCTTTTGTAATTTTAAATATTTTTATGTAAATATAAATAAACTAGTACCTTTACTCGCTTATTACAGGAGCTCGATGGCGGGGGTGGTTAGCGCGTTCGGCTGCGATCGTTAAGGTTAAGCAACTTTCGCAGTGGTCGGTCATTGGATGGATTAACAAAAATCTTCTATCTTGAGTTCCTCCGTGCTTCGGAAGGTACGTTAAGCCGTTGGTCCCGGCTGCATCTGCAGTCGTTAGCACCCGCCAATCCGCACTGGGCCGCGTGGTGAGTCATGGCCCAATCTCCCTATTCCATCCATAAGGAAGGCCTGTGCTCAATCAGTGGGGACATTAATAGGCGGATGATGATTTTCTTATTTGGTTTCGGAGACGGAATGCTAATGCAACTATTTCCTATGGTTATATTTTACTGACCCGGTGAACTTCGTTGCGCTGCATCATAATCATTGCTAGATAGATAAATAGATAATATGTTTATTATTTTCTACAACATACATATACATTTTAGGGTAACATAATAAAAAAAAGATACAAGATATCAGCCATAAATACCCATATGTATGCTGCAAACAGGAAAAGGCCAAGGCTCGGCTTAACATTTGCCTGTTTTAAGGCAAAACACCGCCTTTTCAGCCTTCAATTCGTTTATTGCATATCCACAATGTACAAAAAGATGTTAAATATGACAAAATACGATCATTATGGACCCTGTCGGGCACGCAACTAAATGAGAGATAGATAGAAGAGAGGAGTTACATTCAAATTTCTATGTTAGTTTATAGATTAAAAGAGTTAGGTACTGAATGTCACTATAGTTAATTCATATATTATTTAAGTGAAGAAAATTCATTTCATCTATATAAACAAACAATCAAATAATAGGCGTTCCACAAGTAAAAAAAAATAAAACAAAATATTTGTTAAAGGACATGGCTAAGAAACTGCCCTTAACGTGTATAATTATTTTGCACCAGCCCTTATGGGCTATTCAATTTATGAAATTATTTTCATAATATTTTTTTATTAATTATTACGTATTTACAATTCTCATACAACTTTCGTGAAATAATCAAATATTTAAAAGTATAAAAATTTACTTCATGTTTGTTTCAAAGGGAAAATGTTCCGTTTTACTAAAATAAATGAACAATTAATGTATTAAAAAAAAATCTGTCAGTATATCGAAATAAACAATATTAATTCAAAACTGCCAAAAACTATGACATATTTGGCCTTTATTTTTATTATAACAAATCACTGATGGCCTAAAATAATAGATTTTATTTTTCTGATCAGGCTTGAGAGAAGGCTGTATGATGATTAATGCTTTGATTTTTGCCAATGAACAAAATAAAACTTCACGGATTTCATGTCAGGCCGACAACAACAAATTATTTGTATTTATTTTTATTTTTAAAAATGCTTTTTGTGAATTGTTAATCAAATAAATGTGAAGAAATATTCTAAGAAAATGCAAAATTGATGGCTCTGTAAATAATTGGCAATATCCTTTATCAAATGTAGCAAGGTAATGACGTCGTAGGAGATCTCATAATTTTCAAGATTGTGACTTTATCAAAAGTTCCTGAGCCCTTTTACATAGAAATTATAAATATTCAGCCATTCTGCATTATATATTACTAAGTACAATATTTATACATTGCTAGCAGTCGCTCATACAAAATTTTACCATATCATTTCAATATCAAGTTCCATAATATTTATGTATGTATGTTTGTGTGTATCATTTTATTGTCATTTTGTACATGATAGTCGCTATTTGCTTCACCTTTTGCTAGTGTATATTCCATGTTGTAGTAGGATATTTCACAATTCTTTATTTTAATTTCTTCAATTTTGCTCATCTATGCATTACCGGTGGAGTAGTTGTAACTAATCATGCACTATTACTAGGTCACATACGAACATGCATCGTTTATGTAAACGAAAGTTTTAAATCGAGATTCTGAACGCAACTTTAAGTGACATTTGGTTGACGATTTAGGTTATCAACCATTCATAGCCAAACGCCAACAAATGAAAAAAAATCAACCTTTATTAATTATCAATATTTGTTATTGTTTATTTAGAAATGTTTGACTTTATTCTAGAATTATCTGAGTGCTATAAAAAGTTTTTTTTGCAAACCGTACTTTTGAAGCGACATTTGACAGATGGAGGTCGTTGGCTTTCCTATTCTTATTTAAATCGCACTATACTTATACTTATATATGTATTTGTATAGAAAAACAACAATGACTGGAGTAATTTGCATCTAGCCATGACTCGTATTCATCACACAAACATCTGCCCCCACTGGGACTCAAAACCCGGGACCTCTCGAGTAAGAGATACCTTGAAACCAGGCGTATAAACCACTCGGCCACGAAGTTAGTCATTATTTAATTTAACTATAGATGAAACAACGGCCTATGTCTCCGTTAATACTTTTAAATAAAACAAAATAAAGTTACTCGCTAAACCAACAGAGTAAGCATAAAACAAGGAGAAAAATGGCGGCCAAATTTCTCATCGCCAGCGGCCATCGTACAAAACTTGGCCTTGACTACACAGCGCCTCATTAAATCCCGCACCTGTTCATAGGACCCCATAAATCGAGCGTACCGGATAGAGTTGCACACTTTGTAAGCTGGCTTTGTTTGCTATAGCCTCTCTTAGTTATTTACGGTCGAGGTTTAAGGTCGACGGGGTTAATTTAACGGCGATCACTCAATCTAGATATTGATTTATTCTTTCCAACGAGACATTCTCATTGGGTTTTCGCGTTAAATGCAAAATGTCTTTTCATGTCTTGAAGATATTAATGTACAAATAAATACGTTTGTGATGTGTGGGAGGGGGAGTGGTTTTTTTAATTAATTTAACAATCCAGGTTCCTCATAGAAAAAAAATTGGAGAAAATCTAAATCAGTTGTCACTTAGGCCGGGACTCCACCAAAGCAGATATGGGTGCGGTGTGCTGTGTGCTGTGCGAGAAGAGATGTTTTTCAGCTCGGAGGACTCCACCAAAGCGGAGATGTGTGCGGTGTACTGTGTGCTATGCGAGAAGAGATGTTTTTCAGCTCGGGGGACTCCACCAAAGCGGAGATGTGTGCGGTGTACTGTGTGCTATGCGAGAAGAGATGTTTTTCAGCTCGGAGGACTCCACCAAAGCGGAGATGTGTGCGGTGTACTGTGTGCTATGCGAGAAGAGATGTTTTTCAGCTCGGGGGACTCCACCAAAGCGGAGATGTGTGCGGTGTACTGTGTGCTATGCGAGAAGAGATGTTTTTCAGCTCGGGGGACTCCACCAAAGCGGAGATGTGTGCGGTGTACTGTGTGCTATGCGAGAAGAGATGTTTTTCAGCTCGGAGGACTCCACCAAAGCGGAGATGTGTGCGGTGTACTGTGTGCTATGCGAGAAGAGATGTTTTTCAGCTCGGGGGACTCCACCAAAGCGGAGATGTGTGCGGTGTACTGTGTGCTATGCGAGAAGAGATGTTTTTCAGCTCGGGTGCGAGGCATTGAGTGCTAAGCGGGGCTCTGCGGGTTGATGGCGGGCGAGAGGAGGGAGGGTGACACAGCTCACTGCACGCCGCTCACATCTCTCGTCTCCACTGCGCGTCGTCCGCGCACAGCTCACAAATCTACTTCCATCGCGCCATACAAGTATTACACATCTCCGCACAACAATTGGTTGTTTAAAAAACATCTCTCCGCTCGTCTCGTCTCCGCTATGGTGAGTCCCGGCCTTAGGCGTCTTCCTCACCGGGTCGGTGTGGGCTCGTTTCGTTTTCGTTTCTGTAATTCGGTATATGCTATATATAGCTGTGTATATGCTTGATAAAGAATCTGTATTCTTTACCAAGCATATACACAGCTCTATGTGCTGTAGCGCCCGTAGCGTTACGGCCTCCATGCTTGTATAAACTCTTTGCTTATGTAATGCCTACGGCTGGTAGTTGTATTAAAAAGTAAATGTCATTATTTTAATGATTTGAATATGAGAACCTTATATCGAATATTCTGACGCCTGCCCCGCCTACAAGGCCCTTCTATCCTCTTTTTGTGTTCTGTAATAAAACTAATTTAGAACTAGAAGAAAAAAACAAAACAATTATGCTAAAGTCTAGTATTTAACAAAAAGAGTACGATCGTATCGTAGCCGTAAATTAAGGCGTAATAGGCGCGTTATTATCAGACGATAATACCGGATGCGTTATTTGTTCTTAGTACATTATTTATGAGAACGGCTACGCTGTTACACACTGCTGCGATAATAGTTATTGTGATAATTCGCATCCGATATTATCGACCGATAACAACGCGCCTATGGCTCTATCTAGTTCTATAAATAAATCAAAGCCAATGGCATTGCTACTAAATTTTAATTTTAAAATACTACAGTACTAAGTATTATCTATATATATAAAATTCAAAGGTGACTGACTGACATAGTGATCTATCAACGCACAGCCCAAACCACTGGGCGGATGGGGCTGAAATTTGGCATGCAAGTAGATGTTATAACGTAGGCATCCGCTAAGAAAGGATTTTGATCAATTCTACCCCCAACGGGATAAAATAGGGAATGAAAGTTTGTATGAAACTTTGTCAATTTTAAACCGATCGGGCTGAGATTTTGCATGCAGGTATAAGTGTATAATACAAGCCTGAGAACAAAAACTGTAGTCTACACCGAAGCGAAGCGAGGCCGGCCGCTAGTAAGTCATAAGCAGAATTCAACTACAAGCTTCAGTTTTCAGTGTATGGTTAAAATATTTATTTATTAATTTTACCTAACACCGTTCGCTTCTTTCATGTCTCCCTAATGCAGATGAAGGCGGAAGTGGCCCGTGCGCCATTGTGCGACTGTCGCTCTTCCGGCAGGTGATGCTTTTTAAACCCTTGATATGACTCCCATTGTATTGTTGTTAGTAAAATAACAGGGGGCCAATCGCCTAACTGAATTGCTTTGGAAAACGCTATCGCTTACGATTTCATTTTGTTATTTCTAGCCCCCTGAGGTTTTCAAATGCCTCGCGCTCTTTTTTTTTCTTTTGCATTGGTAATAACAATGTTAAAGAAAATGAGCGTGAGGTATTTCGGCGGTTAGAAATAACAAAATGAAATCGTAAGCGATAGCGTTTTCCAAAGCAATCCAGTTAGGCGATTGGCCCCCAGGTATCGTTATTACGTACGTTTATTTTATTATTTGTGGCACATGTAAACAAAAGTACCTATAGGTATTATTGCAGAACTTTTTATGTAATAATATTATTATGCTTAACAACGGATGGTATCCACTTTATTTCATAGAAAGTCATTTGGCATTCACTCTTTAATCCGACATTCAAAACTCACAATTTTGTTCAAGCAGCTTCACGCATAAATTTAATATCCACAATAAATAAAAAGCAGAACTATCATATATGTTTCTTAGGTTTTCACGCACATCACTCATTAAATAAAACTAGTTTTTCACGGGTTAATGCACGAAACTTTATTTATTTATTGATGTTTCACAGCCTTTACAGGCTGCATCGTCGGAATAAATTTTTTATTTAATTTTGTCGAGCTACCTTCGAAAGACTTTTATTGAGCGTTCGATTATTTCATTGTTCGATTTTTAACGTTTTATTGTCTATGTTTGAATTTATTACTTAATTTAGTTAATAAAGTACTTTATTTAAAATTCTTTTTTGTAATTTTGAGTTTATTTATTTGACCCTAACTACCGTAAACTACCACCAGTTCCAAAATCGGGAGACCTTTCTGCGAAGAACCAGCGAAACAAACACAAGAGAGGCTTTCTATATCCTTCTTATGTTAAATTATGCAAACAAAAAGAACTAATAGTATCTGTTGGTCTTGCAGTATGTACTCGGGGTTGGGATTTTGTCTCCTGTATAATAGGTTCCCAAGCTGGTGGTATATAACGTCAAAAAATAAATAAAGTTTCGTGCATTAACCAGTGAAAAACTACTTTTATTTAACTATCATATAGTTGAACACAGAACACAGAAAGAGGTTAGAAGGGTCTTGTGAGCGCCACAGTTCTGTGTGAGCAAATGCTAATAACTTGACAAAAACTTGGTTTTGATTGCGTTGCTGCTCTCGGGCGTGAGCGCTGATTAGATCGATTGTTTGATGTCACATCGTTTGATTGGCTATTATTATCTAATAGGTGGAAGTGTAGTGGGGGCGAGCCGGCGACATCGGTTACCGTACAAAAGGTCTATGATCACCCTTCTAACTTCTTTCTGTGTTCTGTGTAACTGAAGCACAGTAAGGCTCTCTTTTTTTCTAAAAAAAAATAAGGTTCGTTTGTTTCCTTCCCAGACAAGTTCATATTTTCAAGTTACGTTTTTTAGTTTCAATTTGTTTTGCTTCCTGTGTTTTTTAGCTTTGACAATTAGGCAGTTATTCCACCGCGAAGCGAAAACTATCGGCTATTTTCTCGCTCAAGAAACGTACAATAGATATATATTCCGTGTAAAGAGAAGATATGCATATATCAATAGTTGATCACTGACGTGTTGATTCGGCGAGAACTCGCTCCACTAGTTTGTTGCTACGAGACCAAAGGTATCAAAGATAATACTCTCCAAGCGACGCTCGCTCAGCCATGCTCGCTTGGCCACGAAACGCGTGCGCGTACATTCGTCTGTTGTACTCTCACACTAGCTTACAGCTTAAACTATCGGAACTAAAGACTAGTAGGAGGAAGCCAAATGGGAAGATCTTCCTCCGAGCTGGGTGGTGGTAGCTCGGGGGCCGCGGCCCGACTGATGTTGGTCGGGCATCGTATATATGAAGAGTTAGCCTCCGAATTTCATTTGCGCGATGTAGGCTTCCATACTATTAAGATCGCAGTGCAGGTAACGCCATCTCTTCAGGATGGTGAGTAATGATTTCCTCCATCCGTTGTATATAGTAGGGCATATAGATATCGCCGCCACAGACTTACTTCCCGCTGCCCGTCAACTCGTCTCTAGTTCTACTCGCTTCTTGTTTATCGTCGGCGGTGGGACAAGTCCCTTATGTGAGGTCTACTCAAAAATTTTGCTACACGAAATACCATCGAGATTCTACCAGACGCAAATTCCATTCAAATGAAAATTAACAACGAACCTTTAGTCGTAACGAATATCCGAAATGACTTCGTAAATTGTGAAATCTTTTTAGATTGAAAGGAAACATTGTTAAAATAAAATGGAGCGGGCAAAGACAGGCATTCCGATCGAGATTGACCGGGCTCTTGGATAGCCAATTATTTCAGTTATCATTATGAGAAATAATTAAAGAAAAAATGTCTTTCTATTTCGGGTGTTTATGGGCATAGAATTCGTTATTACAGAAAAAAGGTTATTAAAAATCATTCAACCAATTTGGTTGTAGGTCAGTTCATCATTTGAGAGAGATCAAAGTAATATTCCGTAGCAATTTTCCGTATATTCTTTTAAACTATTTTTAAGTGGTATCTTTAGTGATTTCCTGTTTTATTTATTTTTTGTTTTCTTCTCTGTTCCTGGAAATAATGCTTACAGTTAATAATATTTATGACTCTGATGTTAATGAGTCAAAACTATGTGTATTTCCTTATAACGGTTGTTCAGCAAGAACTTTGTTTTTCAATTGTGGCTTAACCAACAATATGATAATTTTGCCATTTAGTTTTTTGACGTATTCGTACTAGATGCATTGGCAATTGTTACAGTGAATTCAATTTTGCTTGAAAATCGGATTAAAATAATCAATATCCACTATGAAAATAGTGGTTCTGTTACAGTTACATTTTGTCAAATTCGTGATATTTTCGGACAACATAATCGTCCTTCTGAGACCGCTATTAAGAATTTGGTCGTTAAATTTGAGTCGATACAAAATGTGGCAACTCCAACGCGTGTTCGACTGGGTCGTTCAACTGAAAGCATCGCAGCCGTGAGCCACAGTGTTCAAGCAGATCCAAATTTGTCAATTCCGCGACGTTCTCAACAATTGGGGTTATCCAGAACCACCAAATGGCGAATTTTGGCCTATTATTGATGACGTGGATATCACTGATATGTGGTTTCAACAGGACCGCGCACATGTCACACAGCCAATGAAACGATCAATTTAATGCAAACCAAATTTCTCGATCTAATAATTTCACTAAACTCAGCTGTTAAGTGGCCAGCCAGATCGTGTGATTTCACACCGCTAGATTATTTTTTGTGGGGTTATGTTAAGGACATAGTCTATATTGGGCTAATCGAATCGATTGCAGCCTTAAAACTCAAAATCTGTGATGTGAATAACGAAATAGTCCCTCCATTTTGCCAAACAGTGATTAAAAACTTTGATGAAAGAATCGACATCTGTCAGCGTGCTCTTGGTGGACATTTTCCAGATATCATTTTTCATTCATAATTACCGAACTTTTCTCTTTGTAATCTATATATATAAAAATGAAACCCGTTTTCCGTTGTCACGACATAACATGAAAACGGCTAGACCGATTTGGCTGATTTTTTTTTAGAATATTCCTTGAAGTACGAGGATGGTTCTTACGAAGAGAAAAATTTAAAAAAATGCCTGAAAATGTCAAAAAACAAAACTTTTCTTTACTCCCATACAAACGATTCGTAATAATACTTAAAAGTCAATTTGAACTTTAATACCATACCATATATTTCAAATGTTAGTGGACAGATTCTGGGAAGGCAAAACAATTGAGCGACGTGATGTCAATAGAAGTTTGGAAAAGATAAATATACCATCTTCAGTTTTTTTATAATCTATATATATAAAACTCAAAGGTGACTGACTGACGTAGTAATCTATCAACGCCCAGCCCAAACCACTGGACAAATCGGGCTGAAATTTGGCATGCAGGTAGATGTTATGACGTAAGCATCCGCTAAGAAAGGATTTTGATCAATTCTACCCCCAAGGGGATAAAATAGGGAATGAAAGTTTGTATGAAACTTTGTCAATTTTAAAACCGAACGGGCTGAGACTTTGCATGCAGGTATAAGAATAATCATAGATGAATGTCATTGTGTATAAAACAAGCCTGAGAACAAAAACTGTAGTCTACGCTTCAGCTCTACACCGAAGCGAAGCGAGGGCGGGCCGCTAGTTCAATAAAAAAATTAATCATCTTCATCTAAATTTTTTGCTTTATTTTGTTTTAGAAAACAAAGTTCTTGTTGAAAAACCCGATATAAACTGAAAACTGACATCTTTTTGTGGGAATCTGATGACCTGATATACAAGCATTTTTATGCTTAGTTTACGCTTCAGTCTCTCACAAAGTTCTACATAGCTACTTAAATACCATAAGGTTATTATACAATAAGTATTTAAAATGTATTTGTAAACGGAGGAGAGATAAATAAATAAATAAAAAAAATGAATAAATATTTACAATAAGAATATGACTAATTTAGAGATAAGGCACATTTGCATTAAAGATTAAAAAAAAAACTCATTTTATATCAATCAATTGCCAACGATGGAGTTATGTTTCAAACAGGATTAAGCTTGATTTGATTAAAAAAGCCTGATAAGTGCGAGCCAGTGACCTTACGGCATCAAACTTTGGGGTACAGCTAGTAACTCGAACCTAGAAATCCTGCAGCGATTCCAAAACTCAGTGTTTCGCACCATACTGAATGCTCCATGGTTTGTGAAAAGCACTGAAATGCACGACTACTTGCAAAGCAACACTATCAAGGACGAAATAAACGCTATAGCTAAGAACTATCAGGGCAGACTTGTCCACCATGTTAATAAACTTGCGGTGGCTCTCACTGATGTTAGCAAACACACCAAAAGACTCAAAATATGTACTACCGAAGAGGTGGAAAACAGGCATTAACTCAAGATCAGTGTGGAACAATGAGAGAAGAGCTTTTTGTTGAAAAAGCCATCTCGCACGCCCGAAAATTCATTGAAATGTTCTGCTTATAGTGTAGACTGATCGCATAAAGCGGTAACACAATAAAAAAAGTGCGAGCCGGACTCGCCCATTGAGAGTCCTGTAAGCGACAAAAGCGGCCGTATCTTTGCTTCACGTTAACTTAGACGTTTGAGTTTTTCGAGTAGACATAAATATATGGTTTAAATTTCAATTCGATACCTTTACGCGTTTCCGAAATAAAGGGTCTTGACAGGCAGATGGACAGCCCTAAAAAGATTCGAAAACATGTTGGTAAGCTCCAAATGTCTTTTTATGTAATATTTAAGACTAGCTGTGCCCGCCGCGGATAATTAGGGATATTTTCTTGCAGTAATACGCGTAGCCTATGTGTTAATCCAGGGTATCTAACTCCTTACCAAATTTTATTAAAATCGCTCCAACCGTTTAGACGTGAAGAAGTAACAAACATACACACTCACAAACTTTCGCCTTTATAATATTCATCATCATCATCATCATCATCATCAGCCTATTAATGTCCCCACTGCTGGGGCACAGGCCTTCCCTTTGGATGGAATAGGGAGATTGGGCCATGACCCACCACGCGGGCCCAGTGCGGGTTGGTGGGTTGCTAACGACTGCAGATGCAGCCGGGACCAACGGCTTAACGTACCTTCCGAAGCACGGAGGAGCTCGAGATAGTAAATTTTCGGTCACCCATCCAATGACCGACCACAGCGAAAGTTGCTTAAATTCAACGATCGCAGCGGAACGCGCTAACCACTTGCGCCACCGAGCTCCTCCTTCATAATATTAGTGTGATATTATCGCACATTTTCTCTCCTACTAGGCATATCGACCTATGCATAGAATAAAGTCACATAATTATGAAAATGTAATCAAAGTACTTTTATTATACTTTTAGGCGAAACGGACGCAGATATTTTACTGGTAAAAATATTTATTCTAAAACTTTTATAACTTCGAAGATAGCAATTGAATAAAGGTACATGTGATTTATGTTTCCGAAGAATATAGAGTCAAGAGCACTTGTGCCTTTTGGATAGGCAAGAAAGCAGCCTGCATAGCTTCAATTTTGTTACAAACTGAGACTTTTTACTAAATGTTTGATTATTTTTTTCTTATTAGCCATTTTATCATAATGTGACGCGACAGGATATATAAATTTTGTACAACAAAGTTATATCTTCACATAATATTGACACGTTTCCCAAGCATAAGGTCTGATATGCATATACATATAATACTAGCAAACCAGGCGAACTCCGTTTCGCCATCAGATTTCTTCGTTTTATGTAACATTTCGTTTGGTGATTAAAAGAAGAATTTTTTTTTTGAAAATTTTCCTGAATTTTCTTTGCTATAAACCTCACGGAGTCCGAGACCTTTCCAACGAATGCAAAACCGTGGAAATCGGTTCGTGCGTTCTGGAGTTATAGCGTCAGGAAGGAAAACCCGACTTATTTTTATATAGTAGAAGATAAAGATGTCCGTAGTAAATTGTCACATAATCACATAAGATACTCTTAAATAACACAATATGAGCCGTAAATGTAGATTTTTAAACAATAAATGCGTCATAATTTGCTTCTCAATGCTTTATATGATTGGTAAAAAAAATCAAATCCTAGAAAAATACCAATACAAGTTAAAGCAAATTTTACATCTTACAAAGTTCAAATCGCTCTACTGTAAAGTAGGGATTACGCAGAAGTAGCTTTATCCTATGGATAGGTCGATATGAGTGTGATCTAGAATTTCTCGATGCATTAGAATTCCTCACGGTATGGGTGTTAAGTGATGATAACGTTTATTAGACGCACGGCAACGCCAATAGCGGTCGCTGTAATATTGCTTGGAACGTAATTATGTCCGAAGTACCCAAAATTCCGAGCCAAATGCCGCGGCCGGCAGTTTGTGCGCTGTTGATGTATATCTTTATAATGTCTGGTTTTGTATGTGAAACCTATTTTTTAATAACATTGGATACAATAGCAAAGGTGCTAGTAAATATTCATAAACATTTTGTGATTGAAATGTTTAAAAAATCTGTAAGAAAGACCACTGCAACCTTTTAATTTGACGTTGGCACTTTTGAGTTTAATTCGAAAAAACAAGGAGATAATAGATTATTCAAGGTCGTTGCATATTAAAAAGAAAAACCTAGTATGGTTACGAAAGGACATCGACGAAATCGGCCCGAGCATGCCCAAAAGAATGTCCTTCACTATTATTTTTCTATTATTTTTTTAACTTATTATCAATTAATTATAGTAAACGGACAATCTGTTTAAAAAACTAAGAAATAAAAGTTCTGTTACTAGATAATACAGTATGTTCATCCTAACTTGTACTATTTGGTAATCAATCTTGGCACTCACTTTTATTAAAAATACAGCATTAAAAATCAACTGATAACTAGATTCAATAGGTTTCAGTCTAAAATAACGATTTATTTTAATAGTTTATTGGCTTGGTTTTTATTTTATTTTTAAATGGGTGATTTTGTAAAAAAGTTGTGCCAAGCTTGTTTACCTTAATAAATGCAATAATGGCGACTATAGGTATTTATCAACATAAGAATAGAACTAGGTACCTTAGTTAATAATACTTGTCACTAGTATTTATATTATATTTAAAAAAATATTATTTCTGAAATTATGTAAAGATAGTTTATACATACTCCCATCTCGTATAATACCTGTTTATTTTTATGAAAATCACAATGATATCCAGTTTGTACATACCTTATTACCGATAGTAAAATATAGAAACGGGTAAATCGAAAGATTTTGAACATTTCATTTGAAAAGAAATCTATTGTGAGAAACACTCATAAATCAATATGAATTTAAGCATTTATTATTTTTATTAATTGCATTTTATATTCATTTAATGCATATTATTTAAGTGCTTACATAGAGGAAAACACTAAATCCATTCAGAATATAATATAAAGTGTACATCTTTTACGATTAAGTATAATAATTATAACCTCCAAATCTATTACATTCTGTAGTAGGCCACGGTTCCTCAAGTTGTCCGTATCTCAACGAATGCCTCATTAGAATTTATGAATGATTCCGAACACAACTAGCATTTTCTCATTGCTGGGCGTTCTAGGGCATTCAATGTATGGGGAACGAGCAATGTCCTTTGAAAATAGGCAGGATTATTCCAACAATCTGTTGTTTCCTGTTTTTTTTCGAAATAAACTCAAAAGTGCCAATAATAGGAAGAGTGCCAATGATTGGGGAGTTTCCCCTATCCATCGGTATTTTATAGGCGTATTTTTAGCTTTTTGATACAATTGAGAATATGCATGTACTTCAAATACGTAAGTTTTTTTTTATTTTTATATAAATTCTATTACTTTTAAGTTGTCCTTGCATCAATATTTGTTAAATAACCTACTTTTCGAGCAAGAATTTAATGAAATAAAAGCTGGAAATTTTTGTGGGATATTCAAATATTTGAAACGCGACGAGGGCGGCTGTGACATAAAAATATATACATACCTAACAACAAACGTGATTAAATCTAAAGAAAATTTTACTAGAAAAAAATCCACGCGGACCAGGCAGCGGACGGGACTCGAACCCGCACCCTTCGCAATTCGGGCGCATGCACTGACCATTATGCTACCACGGCCCTATTAGCCGCGTCGAAATTTTCCTAGCCTTAAGCTGCAAAGCAGCGCCATCTCTTCGGCTTTGACATCTAGTCTAGACACGGGGTGCAACTTTTCACTGCATCATTATCATCATCATCAGCTGAACGTACCTTCCGAAGCACGGAGGAACTCGAGCTAGAAGGTTTTTGGTCACCCACCCAATGATCGACCACTGCGAAAGTTGCTTAACTTCAACGACTGCAGCCGAACGCGCTATCCACCTGCACCATCGAGTTCCTCGACTTTTCACTATGACATTTAAAATATTTCAAAAATGTAAAAAACATAATGCGTATTTGACTGACGCAGGTACCGATTTCCATCCGCACTGAAGGTATGGAACGCGAAATGTCAGTAATAGGCTTGTTGAAAATATATCGATATTTTTTGTTCGATATATCGATATTTTTAGCCGATATATTTTGATTCGATATATCGATACATCGATACAAAATAAGCAATATCGAAATTCGTATCAAAAACGATATTTTTTTAATTATTAGCGGCATATCACGATCCAACTAAATTCATATCTGAAAAAATCGTAACTGGATCTCAGATATTCAACATATCTATGATCTGTGCTGTATTTAGTACTGTCTATGATTTGTAAATCTGTTTCGCTGGTGAATTGGTTGTGCTGAATTCTATTATATTCTGTGGAAGTGTGTGACTATCTAGTCTTGTTTACGAAAGATGGCACCTGAGAGGTACTGCAATAATTTTCATCATTCGAAAATAGGGTCTATTTTTAGGTAGATATTTTTCGTTCCATTAATATTCCGCGTGTCATCTTTCGTGAGATACTGTACTGTCATGTAGTGTAGGGGCAATTTGGTATTTTGATAATTCTTTCTTTAATTATAATTTGTATTGTTATTATTACTGTGCTAGGCTGACCTAAATATATTTTTGGGAAAGTTGATCCGATATATCGATATTTTTTTCAACTTTCGACATCCCTAGTCCGTAACTAATAAGGTCATTTTTTATTTTTTGATACTTTCATTTTTGTTTGTTATTAATAGTATTGTTCTACTTGTCGTGCGTTGTGTTGTGAGTGTGTTTACCTGTTTGTTTTGTGTGTCTCTTATATATTATTAATATCCAGTGAAAAACATTTTTTCTTTATCGGCCTAGTGATGTCTCTTACAGCGCGCGTTTAAACGCCCCTTCAAAAGTGGTATTTTTATTTTTACACTGTATAAAGTGGATTTAAACTACTAAATGAAAAAAAACATGCACATTCCCTATTGGAAAACCCATAGATGCTGTGTTTATTTTTTCTTTATTGTCATCTACTTTACAATATGAAAAAAGTATTACTGTTAATTTCAATAACAAACATGCAGTCAAATACACTATCCACAGCTTACACAATAAGTATTAACAATTTATAATGAGATGCTAAGCAACAACAGATTAACTAGACTTATAATAATCTTAAATTGTAAAGTAATTGGGTCCCATTCTATGCTCATAAACTGTAAAAGTAAATGGTAGTGCAAGATCTGATTTTAACAAGCAGACATAACTAATAAAATTTTAAACAGTTTACTAATCAAAACTCAAAATTCACCTAAGAAGAAAAGAAAATAATAGTTATATTTTTTGGCAAATTCCTATGTGTTGAATGTATAGCATAGCGCGTTTAAATTGCACATCTGTGAGGAAAAATAGGTCTTCATTAACAAAGTGCTTATTATAGATATCAAAGATCCGACGCAGAGGCGCATACCCGCATTTGAGCGACATTTACCGATTGCGAAAAGTTTGTGGATCCGTACCTCCCGCCTATGTACTGTTCTTGGCACAACATAAATTTGTTGGTTAACTGATCGCAGTAAAATTTATTGTTCATCATCATCATCATCATCAGCCTATTAATGTCCCCACTGCTGGGGCACAGGCCTTCCCTATGGATGGAATAGGGAGATTGGGCCATGACCCACCACGCAGGCCCAGTGCGGATTGGTGGGTGCTAACGACTGCAGATGCAGCCGGGACCAACGGCTTAACGTGCCTTCCGAAGCACGGAGGAGCTCGAGATAGTAAATTTTTGGTCACCCATCCCATGACCGACCACTGCGAAAGTTGCTTAACTTCAACGATCGTAGCTGAACGCGCTAACCACTTGCGCCATCGAGCTCCTCATTTTTTTTTTATTATTTTCCAAAAAATTATTGTTATTAATTTATTATTGTTAATAATTCCCGTCCGCGTTTTCCGTTAATATTTATTTTATTTTTGTGAATTTCAAAATCCCGGTTCCATCACAATCTGCGCGATTGATTTATGCGGTGTAACAGACATTTCGTAATTGAAGATGATACATGGGAGTTTCGCTCGATCCGCTCAAATAAATTAAAAGTAAAAAAGTAGTCAAGTCACCTTGAATTTGCTTTGTTATAATATAAATTCATCGTCCGTATTTCATATTCATTTTAGGACCAAAGTTGCGTCTCGAGGAAGCTGCTGTTACTGTAGCTCGTATAAATTAAATAAGGCCGTCTTATGATTTAAGGTGGCTTAAAGTCGTTGCCGTAATGAAGTAAACTTTTGCAGAATTCTGTTTATTCTGCCCTTTACTCAGAGGCGTGATTTAACTTTATAAAAATTAACTGGCCCATAAGAAAATTGGTACGGTGCACCTGAGTTTTGTTTGTTTGGCAAGTATGAATTTTATAGTTTTTAGATGTGAAACATCTATAGGCGCACGTAAAACCGATTTTTGGCGTGAGACCAGGGTTGATAATTTAAAAAATGGTAAAAAGTGAAAAAAAATACCTTTTTTATGTCACAACTATACAGTAATTTTTGACGTGACAACGTCTTAAATTAGGTTGCGGCTGGGAGTCACTTATGAAAAAGTGTAACGCTCGGTAACGTTACGATGAGTTTAAGTTTACATGTACAATGTTTTAGTAAACAAAATATATTTCTATAGTTAAAATTTGTGCAATTCTTATTTTCATTCAATTCCTTGTTCCTATTGTGCAATTTAATTATATTCATATCAATAAATATTCTACCGAGAAAAAGACGTTGTCACGTAAAATCTTCGCCCGTAAAACCGACTTTACAGGCAACCATTTTTTTGATTTAAAATATTCATTTTTTCACCTCATTTTGACTTAATATCGAGAAAGCACCCTAATTTTCAATCGAAAATTCTCACGTCAAAATATCTACTTTTTTAAAAAAGTTAGTGTGTTTTTTGTTTGTTGAAATCTCTACTTTCTGATGAACACTCACCCTTCCCGACCTCAGATCGCCCGTAATTTATTTTTCCTTTCTTTTTTGTTATATTCTCTACCTTTTCCAATGGGTTTCATCCTACTATAATTTTTTTGGTCTCAAAAATTATCAACCCTGGTCTACGTGGCGACTCATGCCATGCAATATGATGGTATATATATATACAGTCTATATGCAGTAGTGTGTACGGTATGGCGATACTTAGCCATGCGCAATCGTATCCGATTCTTGTATGTAATGGAAATAAATGTTTATTAAATCAACAGTCATCATTTTCTGGAAAAAAATCGTAATATTTTATTTTATCATTATTTATGCCATATTTAGTTCCTATCGCAATCTGTCATTTTCTGCATATTAGTTTTACAAAATAATGTCGATGGCATATCATTTTTACATGACGATGTTTCACATCTGCCAGGCGTCCCGTGACTAGGGTTTTTATTTAAAAATTTGAAAAGTCCTGACGAAAAGCCGGACATTTCGATAAAAGTCCGGACATTTTAGTCACAAAATGCAAACATCACCCACTTAGTTACAGTGATATTATACGCGTGGTGGCAGACGCTCGAATCGCGAGGGGGGTCTCGTTGTTGTATTTTTAAAGATGATCAATATTTTGTTTTAAATTAATGGGTACTTAATAAAGATTATTTTACTTTTTTGATATAACTTAATAAATAGTTTTACTCATATTCCATATAACTAAAAAATCCGGACATATTAAAAAGCTGGACAAAGTCCGGACAAAATGCAAAAAGTCCGGACAGGTTCGGGCAAACCCGAACGGATGGTAACCCTACCCGTGACGGTTCACATTATTTTTTGTGTATTAATAGTAGCTACTTTGTTTACGTAGTTTATTCGGTTTCCCATACATACTCCCACACCCCTATTTATCCTCTTTTGGGTTAAAAACAAATCTATGTCCTTTTCCGGAACTCAAGCAATTTTTGAACCAAAGAAGAACGGTCACGACCCATAGAAAATAAAACTTAGACCCGACAGAGAGACATAAAATCTGTTATTTATATAGATTGTCAAATTATATATTTTTTATATTCGAAAACAATATGGCTAACTCAAAAATGTTGCCTTATGTTTTTCTTCAATGTTTTACACTTAAAAAAATACATAATTTATCTGTGACTAAATGACGATAGAGTCTGTGCGGAAAGAGAATGGGTGTGGCGAAAAACGGAACTAACATTAAGATTTTTATTTGGCAATCAAACCCAGCATCTGTAAAACGTCAAAGTTTTGTATTGATACGGATTTGTTTGTTGTTGTGATTTCTTGCGGTTTTTTGTATTTAATCATGTCTAAAAGGGGTAAAACCTTACAAATACGGTAGAAAAGCACTACAGCGCCCTCCAATCTAAATCCCATTCTCTTTCCGCACAGACTCTACAGTAGTTATGAAATATATACACAGGCAGGTCATAAGTATTGTCACACAGTAAAAACTTTTGTTTTAGAATGCTGAATGCACGTTATGGCAACACTTGGAGGAAAAGGCGTGCTCAAAGCCTCATCCCAATTTACGTCTGTTAAGCTAGCATGGCAAAGTGAGCAGAATCGTTTCAAATAAAGTGCATCAATTAGTGCTTATTTAGTGCTAATTTAGTGCCAAAACCGGAAATTTAATGCTCTCATAGTTTAGCAAAAAATTAGAACACTGCCAGCTTTTAATTAAGCTAGCAGTGTATTCCCTGAAACGCCTATATTAACGCGGTATAGAGCTAAAGCAATGCATAGGGAATTTAGTGCTTAATGAGTGCTGGCAGTATCTGATGAAAATTTTGGAAATTAAAAAATATTTTATTTTTTATCAATAAAAACTGCTAGTATGAGAGTCTGAGCAAGTGACCGGTTCGAATACATCACTCTGGATCGAAGATCTATGATAATCAACGGTTAATAATTTAGTGCTCAATGAGTGCTGCCAGTATGTGATAAAAAATAAGGAAATTTTATTTTTTAAATTTTTTATTAATAAAAACTGCTAGTTTGACAGTCTGAGCAAGTGCCTGGGTTGAATACATCACTCTGGATCGAAAATCTATGATAATCAACGTTTAATAATTTAGTGCTCAATGAGTGCTGCTAGTATGTGATAAAACATTTGGATTTTTTTATTTTTTATTAATATAAACTGCTAGTTTGACAGTCTGAGCAAGTGACAGGGCTGAATACATCACTCTGGATCGAAGATCTATGATAATCAACGGTTAATAAATTAGTGCTCAATGAGTGCTGCCAGTATGTGATAAAAAAAAAGGTTTTTTTTTAAATTTTTTATCAATATAAACTGCTAGTATGACAGTCTGAGCAAGTGACCGGTTCGAATACATCACTCTGAATCGAAGATCTATGATAATCAACGGTTAATAATTTAGTGCTCAATGAGTGCTGCCAGTATGTGATAAAAAATTAGGATTTTTTTTTTAATTTTTATTAATAAAAATTGCTAGTTTGACAGTCTGAGCAAGTGACAGGGTTGAATACATCACTTTAGATCGAAGATCTATGAAAATCAACGGTTAATAATTTAGTGCTCAATGAGTGCTGCCAGTATGTGATAAAAAATTAGGAAATTTTATTTTTTTTAAATTTTTATTAATAAAAATTGCTAGTTTGACAGTCTGAGCAAGTTACAGGGTTGAATACATCACTTTAGATCGAAGATCTATGAAAATCAACGGTTGATAATTTAGTGCTCAATGAGTGCTGCCAGTATGTGATAAAAAATTAGGATTTTTTTTTTATTTTTTTTTTATAAATATAAACTGCTAGTATGACAGTCTGAGCAAGTGACTGGGTTGAATACATCACTCTGGATCGAAGATCTATGATAATCAACGGTTAATAATTTAGTGCTCAATGAGTGCTGCCAGTATGTGATAAAAAATTAGGAAATTTTATTTTTTTATTTTTTTTTATTAATAATAACTGCTAGTTTGACAGTCTGAGCAAGTGACAGGGTTGAATACATCACTCTGGATCGAAGATCTATGATAATCAACGGTAAATAATTTAGTGCTCAATGAGTGCTGCCAGTATGTGATAAAACATTTGGATTTTTTTATTTTTTATTAATAAAAACTGCTAGTTTGACAGTCTGAGCAAGTGACAGGGTTGAATACATCACTCTGGATCGAAGATCTATGATAATCAATGGTTAATGGTTAATAATAAAAAAATAGATAAAAAAATTAAAAAAATATAATTTCCTAATTTTTTATCACATACTGGCAGCACTAAATTATTAACCGTTGATTATCATAGATCTTCGATCCAGAGTGATGTATTCAACCCAGTCACTTGCTCAGACTGTCATACTAGCAGTTTATATTGATAAAAAATTTTAAAAAAAATCCTAATTTTTTATCACATACTGGCAGCACTCATTGAGCACTAAATTATTAACCGTTGATTATCATAGATCTTCGATCCAGAGTGATGTATTCAACCCTGTCACTTGCTCAGACTGTCAAACTAGCAGTTTTTATTAATAAAAAATAAAAAAATCCAAATGTTTTATCACATACTAGCAGCACTCATTGAGCACTAAATTATTAACCGTTGATTATCATAGATCTTCGATCCACAGCGATGTATTCAACCCGGTGCCTTGCTCAAACTATCATACTAGCAGTTTTTATTGTTAAAAAATTAAAAAAAATAAAATTTCTAATTTTTTATCTCATACTGGCAGCACTCATTGAGCACTAAATTATTAACCGTTGATTATCATAGATCTTCGATCCAGAGTGATGTATTCATCCCAGTCACTTGCTCAGACTGTCATATTAGCAGTTTTTATTGATAAAAAATAAAATATTTTTTATTTTCAAAAATTGTCATCAGATACTGCCAGCACTCATTTAGCACTAAATTGCCTATGCATTGCTTAAGTTCTATACCGCGTTAATATAGGCGTTTCAGGGAATACAATGCTAGCTTAATTAAAAGCTGGCAGTGTTCTAATTTTTCGCTAAACTATGAGAGCATTAAATTTCCGGTTTTGGCACTAAATTAGCACTAAATAAGCACTAATTGATGCACTTTATTTGAAACGATTCTGCTCACTTTGCCATGCTAGCTTAACAGACGTTCCCAATTTGGAGTCACTCATACTCGGACATCCTTGATTAAGGCAGCCGCGGGTATTGACATGGACCTCGTTCGTGCTGCGATAGACGACTGGCCGCGCAGATTGAAGGCCTGTATTCAATATCACGGAGGTCATTTTGAATAAACTTTATTCTACTATATTTAGGTTTAGTGAACCATGTCAGAATCGACACCATTATATTGTTAGTATAAGCGGAATGGAAATTAAAATTTTAAGTAAATATACAGCCGATTAGTTATTCGATCCCGGAATCTCGTGATTTAAAAAAAATCCAAAGAAGCTGTTTCCATACTTTGATAGCCAAAAAATAACTTGAAGTAAATATGCATCCGATGATCGGATCTCTAATTATAATATACATATATGAATAAAAAACTAACTTTAAAATGCAAAAATTACGTTGGTATCGTCAGCAAAAGCAAGAGATCATTATCAAGACCAGAAATAATTCGGGTCCCGAATAGCTGCTGAGGAAACTAGAGCTGACGCTAATATGTTGACTATTTTAAACACTAAACTAATCAAGCATAATCCCTTTTATTTTAAGATAAAAGTTTCATTAAGAACTCTGGTAAAGAATTTAACTAAAAGCCTATATCTATGTTTTGTTAAGTTCATTTTGGTATATAAATGGTTACATAATGAATAAACTTGTTTCAATTATTTTATATTAAACATGTGACAGAATTTATGACCTTATCTAAGGGATCTGGAAATGCAGCTGGATTATAATGTTAAATAAAGCCAATATTTCGAAATAAAGTTTTATTGAATTTATATGTTCCTTAAACCATACTTCCATACCCAGGGCGGGGTCTAGCTCACCCAAAGCAATACAAAACACTAATGATGTGTGACCAAAATTTACTATATCAAGTTCCTCCGTGCTTGGGAAGGCACGTTAAGCCGTAGATCCCGGCTGCATTTGCAGTCGTTAGCACCCATCAATTCGCACTGGGCCCGCGTGGTAGCCATGGCCCAGTCTCCCTATTCCATCCATAGAGAAGGCCTATGCCCCCATCAGTGGGGGCTTTAATATGCTGATAATGATGATGATGATGATATATAATAAGATCCCGAGACTGCCCAACTAACTTATTTTCTCATGCACAAAATATGGTTAATCGAGTAGTATTACTGTGTACAATGAACGTATTTACGAGGACTCGCTAACTTGTCCTGTAGGCCAATTTTCGGTAAAAGGTGGTCCAAGCCCGTAAAAATTTTACTCACTTAACTTACAGTCTGAGGACTGATTCTTACATATATTGCAAAGAATATTGTAAACAATTTGAAATTCATAGTGCCAGACACATTCAAATCAATATTACGAAAATAAAAAATACATAATTTGATTATATAAAAAATAACAAAAAAACTGAGATATGTTTCGTTTCTTGCGAATCCTGATTCACGGATGACCGATCTTTTTTCATGTGAATAGGTTCAGCGGTGTGTATGAAGAGGTAACAGGCAGACAGACACAACTTAACATTTATAATGCTGGTAAGATTTCTTCTGTCGGAGGGTGTTGTGCCTAAAAATACTTTCTTTGTAAAGAAATCTTTTGAAGGTATAGTCGAATTCATTACGAACAGAATTATAAGCGGAACACATTCTGTATAAAGAAGAGCGATTCGGAGTCTGATAATCTGCCTTTACATTGAGGAAATTCAAAAATTTTCCAATACTGCAGGCGGCTGTCAGTTCATTGAATAACAAATTTTCTACGCTCTAAAATATCTTATGGGATTACTATACTAATAGTGGAGAGTTTTGAAATTAATGTCTGTGAACCTGTCTGTACGTATAATAAATTTCTCTGTATTCGCTCTGTGCACGATTACAGCGCCAACTAGCGTCCACAACTTTGTAGGCTCTGTCACATTGACATTTAGGTCGTATATTTGTGAAAAAATATCGAAATGAAAAAATAACAAATATTTTCGACTAATAAATTGTTGTGATACCACGATTTGGGTGGAAAGAAGGTTTTGAAATCATTTTGGTCATTCAAATCAAATGAGGTAAGTTCAAAAAGTGTGTTTAATTTTGATTGTGTCAGGGTTTCTTTACTTCATTTATAGTTGTAGTTTTACAGTAAAACAAAAAGAAAAAGCTACTTTAATGGTTTCATTATATAACAGTAAATATATTGAAATGTTCCTGTATCGCTAGTAATAAATTAAATATCGTTTTCGAGATCGAAATGAGTATTGTTTTGAAGACCGGGTTTGTGAGTGTTATTCACAATATCAAATTCCAACCATAAACATTGCTATTTCTGCCTTGCAGTTTACAACACAACAACTACTGTGACTCATTTTTGTTAGCGGACTAATGCGATTAATTAATGATATTAAAATGTACTAGCAAACCAGTGAACCAAATGTTCACCAAAACAAAAAAATGTATTTAATTAATTGAGAACTTCGGAGATTTTGTGTGGTTTCGTTTGAAATAGAAATCACGTGATTTCTCGAAAACCGGAAGTGCTACGTTACTCACATCCGGTTTGTAGTCTTATCAGACTATTCTCAACTTATAACTTAAACATTCTCTTTATCTATCTCTTACAGTTTGGCCGCTGAAACAGCACCACGGACGGACGGACGGACTTGTCTAATAGATAAGAGATTATGTAGAATCCCTTTGCCATTGACACATACATCTGATGACAGAGCCTACCTTATTTCTACTTTTGACCACCATGAGCGCTGCGATAGATTATGTTACCCCCACCTAGTATTTCGCACCCAGCGAATCAAAAGGCAATCGTTACTGACTATCTGATCTATCAACACACAGCTGAAACCACTCAACGGATTGCGCTGAAAGATCTACCACTTTATATGGGGTGTTGGTACAGATACCAAGTTCTTACATGTCAGTTCTCTCCAAAGTACAGGAGCAAAATATGATGTTTAATAGTAAGCAAAGTATTGTTAATAGTTTGCTTACAATAGTCTCTTAATTCGAATACCATTTTTGATTAATTTTGGTATGGCGATAAAACAAACCATTTTAGAAACACGCAATATAGTTTTTACATTAGCTTAAAGTTTGAATAAGAGGAGATAGGAGCTGAATGAGAAAATTATATGAGAAAGTATTGTTGTTTCACTCTGACGAAGTTGCCGGTATATATTTGTGTCCTCGTCATCATTAGCCTGTGGGAACATGACCCTCTGCGATGAAATGCCGCGGCCCTACAGCCTAAGAAATACTAGCGGTAGCGGTTAGTGCATCCGCTTGTACAACGGTAGACGCGGGTTCGAGTCCTGTCTGAAACCTTGACTGAACTGAATATTTGTTAGGAAAAAATCTGTAGGTTAAAAGGGACCGTTAATTCCTCCTTTAATTAAATAACGATATTAAAGTAAAGAGAACTACAGGACTTAAATTTAAAGACGATTTACTGAAACATAATAAGTAATATAAAATAAACCTGAATCTTAAAACATGCCATTAAAACAGTTGTATGTTAATTCGTCATCATTATCATCATCAGCCTATTAATGTCCTCACTGCTGGGGCACAGGCCTTTCCTATGGATGGAATAGAAAGATTGGGTCATGACGCGGGCCCAGTGTAGATTATTAACGACTGCAGATGCAGCCGGGACCAACGGCTTAACGTACCTTCCAAAGCACGGAGGAGCTCGAGGTAGTAGCTTTTTGGTCACCCATCCAATGACAGCCCACTGCGAAAGTTGCTTAACTTCAACGATCACAGCTGAACGCGCCAGCTAGCCAGATTCTTATTTACTGCTAAAACTTAACTTTCTTAATTTTTTTCTGTAAGAAACAGCGGAAAAGTATTAGAAAACTTAAACAGAAGACGTTCTCAAGTTATGGCGTGATGTGAAGAAAACAGGTTTTTTTCTTAAATATAATACGTACAGATAATAGAAAAAAAAAACAAATGAGTACTTTATAGTACACAAGCATGGAACGCAGTGGCGTAGCATGGGGGGGGGGGGCGGGGGGTGCGGTCCGCACCGGGCGGCACTTTGCCGGGGGCGGCGCTGCGGAGGTGGCAGATAGAGAAAAAAAATATAAAAAAAGTTAATTTCTTTCAGTTTTTTTTCGTCATTTTTTTGTTGTAGTTACCAAATACCCAGGTACCTATGCAGGTTCTATGCATGGGTGATGCAAGCGCAAGGTTTCTCAATAACTATTATTTAGGAAACTTATTTCGTTTCAAGTTTCAATGTTATTTTAAATAAATATGTCTCCTTACGCATTCTTTGTACTTCACCGTAGCTAAAGCTAAAAGCTACTGGTAGAAAAACAGCAAAGTTACGCGTTACGCGTACATTGTTGCAACACGAATTACACCTTGGAGGCAATCGACAGCATTTTTTGCTTACAGAAAATAATGATTTAACGATTACCGATGACCGTTTCATAGAATATATTCACAAAGTTAGCGAGTAAAAAGATTTACATTTTTTTTTAAAAACGGTGTTTCGTGTTAAACACTACTGCTTAAAAAGTTAGATACCCGGAACGAGTCTTTTGGTTTTGGTGGGCGGCAGCTGGAGAGTCCATTGTACTTATTACATAGTAATAGAAGACAATGGAATAACATAACGTATTAGTGATTCAGTGACTATCGAAGACGTCCTGCGTGCGAAATAGATTACTACTGAACTGAAGCAAAAAGGTGAGTGTTTTATTATTTTTCAACATGTTTAATATTTGAGATCGTTAAACTCGATAACGCCTCAGATTTATTGGTTTGGTGGAGTGCATTTTGAAGCAATCACACCTCTTGCGATTTGCGATACAACGTGTTATGTGTTTGTGTTTGCTGCTTGTTGTATTACAAACGTAATTAGCAAACACCGATTTTTCAGAAAAGATGAAAAGACTCAAAGAAAGGGGTGCCGAAACAGTCAGGGTCAGCGTACCGAAACAAAAGGAAAGCCAAGGAACAAAGTGACAAAAAAAACGAAGGCGCCATACTCAAGTTTATGAAAGGTCCTGAATCCGTATGTGGAAGTTCACAGACTTCAAATGATCCAGAAGAACCTGCTACGGTGTCAATTGGTAGTTCGGTCTCTAATGTACTCTCACTCTCACTCTCAGTACCCCCCGTTGCTAGTGAAAACGCTATGAATGGTACTGCAGCCTGCGATGTTGAAAAAGAAGAAGACGCGATTCCAGCAGCGTCTACAATTTCTTGTTGTGATGGTGCATCTGCGCATCTTGACCTGAGTACGCCTGATTTGACTGACATCGCAAAATGGCCGCATGAAATGAGTAGCGACGTGCGATTGCTCTTAGTACGGCAAGGCTCTGAAGTCGTTCAACACATGGATTCTGATTTTTCTGAAGTAACGCGTTCTGATGCTATGGCTAAGGTAGAGACAAGGAGACTAACACGAGAGTGGTTTTATCGCAAGTTGACCAACGGAGAGAAGGTTTTACGTAGCTGGATGGCCTACTCCCCTTCTAAAGCATCACTGTTTTGTATCTGTTGTCGCTTATTTCCGCACAATGGAAATGATTCAAAGTTCTCCTCAGCAGATGGATTTAATTCTTGGTGGAAATTGAACCTTAAAGTAGGCAATCATGAATCGAGTGTTGTACATTGCCAAAATTTTAGCCAATGGAAGGAGCTAGAACTGAGAATCCGGAAAGGACTGACTATTGATAAGGAAGCCAAAGAAGTAGTCGAAATAGAAACTAAACGTTGGCGAGAGACTCTCACTAGAATTGTCGACATTATAAGGTTCCTCGCTAAACAAAATATAGCTCTGCGTGGCCATAGAGAAGATGATACAAGCGGAAACAGAGGAAATTTTTTAGAACTTGTTCATCTTCTTGCAAAGTACGATCCTGTTTTACGGGAACACCTTGTGAGCATCAATATGGGACAGAAAATTTCAGTTACATATATGTCATCGGAAACCCAAAACGAATTCATCGTAATTTTAGGCGATCACGTCCGTCAGCAAATTTATCAAATTACAATTCAAATTTTGTGTCCTTTTTACACAATTTATTCAAGAGGTAAACAATGTTTGCGAAATTAGGTATGAACCTACGATAATAATTTGCAAACGCGAAAACGTTTTACGTCGTCGCAGTTCATTGGCACTGGATATTTTTGCATAGCTTCAATTTTGCTTTCGTCAGGTAAAATACCGTTTGACGTTATTCTATGTCCCAAATAAACAATCTCTTTACGAAGAAAATCACATTTTGTAGGGTTTAATTTTAAGTTAACTTTTCTAAATCGTTCAAGAACACTAATTAGGTTTTTATTATGATCCTGGATATCTCGTCCTATAACTATACAGACATCTAAATATATAAAGGCTGATTTGTAATTTAAACCGGACATGGCTATAGTCATAAGTCTGGAAAATACACTAGGTGAAGTCTTTAGTCCCATCGGACAACGTTTCATTTGGTACATTTTTGCATCCGATGTGAACGCTGTTAACTTACGTGACTCATTGTCTAACGATAACTGATACATTTTATCTATGCTAAAAGCTGTATAAATTCGGGAGTTATCATTAAGTGCTAATTGGTAATAACTTTGAGAAAGATCTAATTTCGAAAAGTATATATTATTTGCAAGGGAATCTAGAATATCGGTGATATTTGGAAGTGGAAATTTATCATCTACGGTACAGCTATTTAGCTGTCTGTACAGAATTGAATATTGCCGATGACGCTACCAGAACGCAATCAATTAACCTCGACGCGTCCCACAGATGGTTTCTCGGTCCATCTTTTCTTTTTAAATCCGTCGAGGGCTGGCCTACAGAGCCAAGGTATGCCTCATCAAACACCGATGAACTTAAGAACAATAGTTATGAGTTGGTCGATCTAACTTCCTTTGTCGAAGAGTAACCGACTCCGGACACAGCCATTTTTGCTAATTTTAGTAATTGGCAGCGCTTATTACGTGCCACAGCCCGGGTACTTCAAGCTGGTGTCATTTTGGCTTCCATTAGAAATTCCAAATTGAAAGGCGAAGTTGTTTGTGCCCGCCATCCTTCAGCGTCCACTACTCACTTAACCTTTTTTTTTTAGCCAGGGGAAATGCCTTCGCATACCACCCTATCACGGGGAGACAGGGTGGTTATATGGGACTTGAACCCACTAAAACCCCCTGGGTGTCCCTCCGCCGCTGTGCGACGTACTCCGGGATCATTTACAATACTTCTACCGGAGACGCCGCCGGATGTCCTAGCGGATCTGCCTCTCTTAGGAGAATCCAACCTCCTCCACTAGTGGGGCGCGCCGGAACACGGACGCGCTTTTCCACCACAGGGGCTTCTAGTGGACGACAGAACTTCCCCGTTACTGTCGCCCAGCCCCGAGAGCGTCATTGGCTTCAGGTGATTCGCCCTCAGCCCGACTCGCTACCTCCTGGCCATCACACGGTACAGCCGTATCCATTGCCTCGCCCGTAGCTTGTGTGCTTTGGGTGGGCAGACTGCTCTTTGCCCTACCACCTCCCTTCGTTTTGGGCTTCCTTGATTCGGGAGCTAGGCATCCTTTGCAATCACATGATCCGCTTTTTGGCCGTCCGCCGCACATGTAACACAATGCGGCGGGTTCGTGCACTGACCCGCTTTGTGACCAGACTTACCGCATCGGTAGCAGAGGTCACTCCTATCCTGCACATTTTCACACTGCACTCGAATATGCCCGATCTCGAGGCAACGGAAGTACCGCATAGGTCTAGCCGGCAGAAGTTTGACCACTGTCGACACCCACCGTACCTTTAATTTACCCCGTTCCATGATTTTCTGGGCTGCAAGAATCGGACACTTAACTGTTACTGTGCCCGGCCCATTTGTTCGTTTCCAGATTTCCCCGCACTTTACCTCCTCCGCCTGGCAGTTGCCTGCTATGGCGACAGCCGCTTGCACTTCAAGTGTCGACGCCGTGTCGTCCAAGCCAGTAACACGCAGTTCTGCGACTTTGACTGGCCTGGAAATTTCAACCCATGAAGGATCCAGCAACTCCTTAAGTTTTTCTGCCATTTTGTTGGCATTTCCACCGCTTTCAAGTAACCGAGCACCCGTGGCCGCCACTTCGACCGACAGGCCGTTTGGACAGCCAAACTCTTCGGGGTTAATGTTTCCCTTGGTGGCCGAAAGCACCTGGGCATAGGTGACGCCCTGTTCGGCAGCATCGGGCCGCAATTTTATCATGACCGCAGCCGAGCGTGGTGGCCGTAGCTTTGGTCGCTTCCTCTTTTTAGCCTCCGACATCTTCGCAGCCGCGGTTCTGTCCGGAGCGGTCGACGGGGCTATCATCTTTTTCTTTTTAGAACCCCGCTTTGTGACCGTTACCCACTTACCTGCAGTTACAGCGGGTGTTGGTGCTGTGCTTGTCTCTCTCGTTAGAGGCACTGTCAGTGCCGTCGTTGGTGCTGCCGGAATGTCCTCACGCGGCCTAGCTCGGTCAGATGCGAACGGTGGCCGTCGACGTGGCTCAGCCAACAGTCTCTCCTCCAAGTCCTTGAACTTAGCGCTCACTATTGATAGGATGCGCTCCGATTCTTTAGCGGGCAATTCATCTTTGCGATTTGGACGAGGGGCAGAGGTTTTGTCCTTTTTGAGAACGGCCACTTCCCGCTTCAACAGCTCTAACTCTACCCTCATGTCCCCGTTCTCTTTCCGTGCTTGGAAATAGGCTGCTTGCATCCTGGAAAATTCGGATTCCAGCGCCTTATATCTGACCCCGAGCTTGAAGAGCTCTTCATTCTCTGTCCGGTAAGGTACTTCAGCCAGCGCCTCTTTAATTTGGGCCGCAGCATCCTTCAGGGTTCGCACAAACGTCCCCTTCAGGTTTCCGGACTTAACGGCTACCTCCTTAATTATATCTGCCGTTTCCGTTACCTTCATGCAGATTTCCAAAATCGGCATACTTTTCCAGTCAGCCGTTTTTGCTGCCGGACTGGTGTCCCTCGACAAAACTGTTTCCGCCTCGGCGTGTCCCAAGTTCGTTTGGGCCTTAGCCTTAGCCCCGACAATATATTCGTTGGTGGTCGGTGGTTGGCCTCTACCCCTCTTTTCTTTTGCTCCAGAGCTCTTATCACCCGACATCTTAGGCCCTTTAGAGCGTGTTCGTTTTCTTCCACCTGCTTTGCATGGTTCTAAAAATACCGAACCCGCATCGGAGTCAGACATCGAATCAGAGAACCGCGATGACGTGCTTCTACTCCTACTTCTTTCAGACGCTGGCGCCGCTGGAATTAGCGTACGCGTCAGTCGGACCACAGGTTCTTTGGTCCTATCCTCAGGTCGCTTGAAACGAGCCTCTTTCTCCCTCTCTTCTTGAGCAGCAGCAAATGAACTTGCTGCTGTTGACTGCTTTGGAGCTGCAGTAGCTTTTTTATCTCCACTCTTCTCGCCGTCCTTCTCGGACCCACTCTTAAACATATTTTTAAAATTCAAACTTTCCATAACTTATCCCACGAGTATGGCGGATCTACAATGTCCACCCAGGCTGTGCCCCCTGCACCTGGGTAACCCTAATACACTCTGAGGTCGGGCGGTATCTGAGGTTGGCACTAATGGGCTGATGCACTCCACCAGCCACCCGCAAATGCGGGCACCCCGACATCACGTGTCCCAATGCCAGGACTTTGAGGATTTTTTTATTGAGGTTCTTCTTCCTCATAGGAGGCACGGTTAAGTGCCTACCCCCGGCCCCACTCAATGTGGGGTAACGGTTTGGCCGACGGTGGATGAAGCCAATCCGCTGTCCGGTGTAAGCGAACCAGCGGACCCGTCGCCCACGTCGATCCGCGCCGCCGCTACCCAGAAACGTTTGGGACGCCGATCCGGCACCTGGGACCCTCGCCCCCTCTCTAACCCGCGCGAGCGCGCCATGGGCTGAATCGCCCCCACCTCGTGTAGTTGCTGTCCGCACCGGCCGAAGCCGGTACCCCCCATATCTGGAGGGCGTGCCCTTATCCACAACCCGGGCGACGCGTCCGGTAGCGACACTGCACAGTCGCTTCCCTCTCCAAAGAGAGGGCGGACTACTCACTTAACCTGCCTTAACCTGCCCAGCCGGTGATTCATCATTCTTGCGTATAAAGATTCACCCGTTCCGTATCCAAACATATTTATAACCTTTTTCTCGTGCTATTTTTCTGGTTTCCGCGTGCAGCTCTTTGTAATACGGACAGAGATGTTCAGAAACATAGACAGCTGTTTTCTCACAACCATAGCCCAGTTGCACGGTGTTAAGGTTATCTTTTGGGTTGGCCTTATTAAACTTTGATACCGCAGCTATGATATTATCTCTTGTGCGAGTATTTGGCAGTTTCACGATTATTGATCGAGGTCTCCTGCTAGTGCTGTCAAGTTTTTTCACTCTAGTACATGCACTAATGTCAGTCTCTTCAATAGGACAGTAAATTACTGTTCCTATTTGCTTCACCAATGAAAGTATGTTTTCAGATTTATTTTCCGGAACGCCGTTGATTTCGATATTATTTTGTCGACAGTCCTTTAGGTACAATCTGGATGATAAATCACGAATAGTATCAGCCTGCTCAAAGTTCTGTTTTTCCAAGAAAGATATCTTATCGGTATTGGTTTTTAAGTCTGTTTTTATAGCGTCATAATCGTCACTTAGGAAGACAATCAAGTTTTTTAACTCTTTCAATGCATTGAGTTCATTTTTGATGTCACGAAGTTCGCTCTCAAAGTTTTTCCTAGAAGACTTCATTGCTTCTTTGATGGTTAATTGATTTTTTTGTTTAATAAAAGCTAACAGGTTTGGATCTAATTGTGAAGAAGAAGGTGTGATTGCAGTTGAAACTTCTTTTGAGTTATCATGAACGTTGCTGTCAAACTTGGAACTCCGTATTGGTGTGTCAGAGTTATCACCACCTTTTGACTGCATATTTTTACAGACTGGGCACATCCAGGCGTTCTTGGATTCTTTGGACAGTTTCTTGAAATTTTCCTTGCTTATATTAACGCATATGTAGTGATACGTCTCAGAACATTTCGAACATGTAATCACATCCGAAGCAGAGATAATTTTTTTACAACCACCAACGTGCTCATTGTTGCAAAATTTGCCCGACTATGGTAGAATTTTTGGGATATGGCAACTCTATTTGTCTATATGGCGAGTTTGCATAATGGCAACATGAGGTGACAGCTTGTCAATTGATTATGACGTTTCCCGCTATGAGGTTTTGGCGGTAGCAAGAAAAAAAAATTACGAGTCGAAATGATAGACGAGTTTTATATCACCAAATCCTTTGTTTTTTCTTGTGAATAATACTTGTATTAGTCAATTGTATAATACTTCACTGTTTGAACTCCTATTAGCAACGATATTACGAGTAATCAAAAAAAATATCTTAATAAAAGTGAAGACTGAGAAAGTACCGTGAAAAAAGCAGTTTGACGTATGACGGATGTCCTCCTTTTGAGGTTAATAATGGTGACAGCTGCTAATACATTACAGCGAAGAATGAGTATGAAGAACGCATCACCTGCAAAAGGCAACAAAATTGATTATTAGAAATGAAAATATCGGTATGATACATATTGAAAAAATGTAACTATGATATGACTTATTTATTTATCTTTAACAAAGTTTCTACACCGGCTTTTTGTGGATTTTTATACAGTAAATATAATTACAATCTAAAGGCCAATTACACAAACTCATTAGATATTAACGGCGTTAATATATAACAATACATATGACATTTAATTAAAAAAAAGTAAAAATTGGACAAGACAGCAAAATGTCAAGAAAAGAAAAACAAACACTCAATACTCATACGAAAGGGTTTTCAAGAATTTGTCACATGATAACGTGATGCGTGCGTGCGTGCGTGCATTCGTGCGTGCGTGCGTTCGTGATGCGTGCGTGCCTGCATGTGTGTGTGTGTGTGTGTGTCCATTGTGTCCATTCAACTACAATGCTAAAACGAGATAAACGAGATGGCGGGCGCCGCGCCCCGGGCACTATATCGTTCAAGCGCTTCAGTGTGACTGCTTGTAATTGTAGATATAGGCTTATATGGGGCTAAGAATATAAACGAATAAATAAATTAAATTGAAATTACATTGAAAGAAATGTCAAGGGAAATAATTTGGAAATGCATCAGTGCAGTTATTTATAGTATAACACAATCAGAGACAGAATATAGATAAATAAGAAGAAGGAAGGTTATTCACTTTAATTCAAGTTCAAAGTGTTTATTTAGCTTAGGCCATTATAAACACTCATGAATGTCTACAAACCACACGCCAACGGTTCGCAAATCTACGGTGGGAGATCTTGTTTAGTTTAGACCTAAAACTGAACGTAATCAACCCAAACCCAAACTTTGAACGCATTATAATGCTACTAAATTGAAGAGTAGTGATAAAGCAAATAATTTTACATTGAAATGTGAAATTTTGTAATCAGTCTGGTTGTTGTTTGCTCCGGCCATGTTTACTCTCGATAAAAAAGTGTTGAAAACATTGGTTTATTTGTATATATAGCTTTTGGTTTAAAGGTACTTGAACAGAGTATACTAACCGATATGAAGTTGGAGTAGGACAGCTGCACGACCCCAAAGGCAGTCATGTAGACCGGCACTTGGCTTCGCTGTATCGCCACCACCGCCATCGACCGCAGCGACTTACTCCCGGCCACAAACTCCCAGCCGCAGTGGAACATCGACGTGCTCACCGTCGACGCCTGGTGAATATTGAGTGGTATATTTAATCGTCATTCATCAGCTTTGATTAAAACAAAAAGGGAAGATACGATACGCTCATACTACAACAAATAAAATATGCTCCGACTCAACTTTACTCGTGTAAACAACTCTCACACACGCACACTTCAGTACCCCTAGCACGAAACATTATCGAATTCGAATAGTTTGCGAGTGCTAAATGTTAATGTCAAATTTTGTATGGAAACTTGAACAGCAGCGCCATAAAATCAATATCAATAAAAATCAGTACACATTTGACAATGACATTTCGGACTCGCAAACGTTACGAATTCGATATTGGTTCGTGCTAGGGGTACTGCACTCGTAGCCAATATCGAATTCGATCCTGCCGGGCGGCCGCAAAACTGTTTAATTTCAAAACTCACGAAACCGCAGCTATCTGCGGTCTGGCAGCTGCCGCGGCTGCGAGATCGGGCGAAACCCGTCTGGGTAATCGCGTCCTACGCGCGCCCGCAGAAGGTGCAAATCGCGCCGTGAGTTTTGCTTTTGCGCTTTACCTACAATTTCACATTCTACGGTAGTTGCGGTCACGCAGCCGCCGTGAGTTCTTAGCCTTACTGTATGGATGTACCTTATGGATCGCGCCTAATCTTATTCTGTTCTCTCTCGAATCAGAGCGCCTACTCATCAAGTATCCTCCACCCTTCAGAGGACCACTGTAAAATAACGGTACGTTAGGCGGCATTGTGTTTTTACTATTTAATAATAGGTTTGGGAAAAATGCTTTTCGCTTTAAAGTATGTATGAACTTATACGTATAAAATTGAATAAAATCTCTAAAAAAAAATTAAAGAAGATAATTCCAAATTCAAATTAGAAAAAGGTGGGATTTTCATTTGTTTTTTTTTACTGTCAAGATGAGTGAAACTAATGAAGAAATTCGATACATTTTAAAATTTTACTACAAAAAGGTAAAAATATGCAAAAAAAATTTGATGTTTATGGACCTATTGCAGTGTCTGTGCGAGAAAGCATTGGTTTAAGCGTTTTCAATCCGGAAATTTTGGGTGTAAAAGATACACATCGCTCTAGCCGCCGTTTAACGGATAAACTTGATGTCATTTTTCAAAAATCTTGCTCTACTTTTTGATTGGCGATGAAAAGTGGATCACATACGACAAGAACGTGCGAAAAAGGTCGTGATCAAAAACCGATCAGGCCTCACAGACTCAGGCTAAACCCGGGTTAACTCGCAAGAAGGTGATGTGTGTGTATGGTGGAATTGGGAAGGCATTATTCATTATGAGCTATTACTGCAAGGCAGGACTATCGATACTGTGAATAACTGATAAGATTAAATCATGAAGTTTAGAGAAACCGGCCGGAATTTATCAATAGAAGGGTTGTAGTTTTTCATCATGATAACGCTAGACCTCACACATCAGCCACTCAGCAAAAAATCAAAGAATTTGACTGGGAGGTGTTTATGCATCTTCCGTATAGTCCTGACCTTGCACCTTCAGATTTACGCCTGTTTCAGTCTCTTCAGAATTCTTTAGGCAGTGTCAGGTTAACATCACGAAAGGATTGCCAAAACCACTAGTCGCGGTTTTTCAACCAGAAGTCATAAAATTGACCTCCTCCGTGACCGAGTGGTTTGAACGCCGGGTTTCATGGTGTTGCCGACTCGAGAGGTTCCGGGTTCAAATCACGGTGGGGGCAGATGTTTGTGTGATGAATACGACCATTTGTACTCCAGTCATGGATGTTTAATATGTATTTCTATATAAATATACTTATATATGTACAGTATATGTATTCTATCCGTTACCCTAGCATCCCATACCACAAGCCTTACAGTGCTTACTTTGGGGCTAGGCTAATTGGTGTGAGTGTTGGAAATATTTATTTATTTAATTTTTACAGCAATGGGATCATGTCTACCTATTAGATGGCCAAAGTTATGGAACAAAATGTCAAACATTCTGTAAAAAACTAGCCGAGTCTCGATGGAGCTGCTTGTTTATCTCTAAAAAGTAATGAAATCTAGACAAAGTCGTGCCAAATCTAAGGTTTCTTACTGCGAGTTTTTTTGTTATTATAGTTAATGTTGTGTGACTTGGCCGTACACAAGGGTACAAAACCAGGTGCTACATGACACCAGTAATTTGTCTATTTAATTTGTGTAATGTTCGAGTAGAATAAAGTTAATCGTTTGACTATTATTTCTTGTAAACTCGTAAGTATAAGTATAAAAGCCAGTCTAGTGTTATCTAGAGTTTTTCTTTAATTTTATTTATATGCGTATTAAAAGCAGAAGGGGAGGCATTCGCCCAGCAGTGGGACGGTATAGGCTACATTAAATAAGAAGATGTGTCCCACTACGCTGGATTTTTGCAATGACAGTCGATTTTTTTATGTACATTGGTACTAAACTATTGAGTAGAAATACCATTACCATATCTCTAATACAGCTGAGACCAGCTGAAGGTTCTTCATCAGATACTTCAGACGCCACAAGCGGCCCACCAAGTTAAATATTTTTTGTAAAGGCGGTATGTCTTCTAATAGTTTGTTTGGGGTCTTGTGTTTTCTAATCAGATCTTCGATTATCCTAGTGTTTATAGTTTTCCCTTTCTGTGACCATTAAACCCTAACCCTGTACCAAATTTCAGCTCTTTGAGTTTATGGGAAGTACTAGTTCTATTTTGATGATCATGAGTGAGTGAGTGTCATAAATGCGAAACTTTGCTTTCGCTTAGCTTCGGAACTAAATGACCTACAGACTTGAAAATTTGGATTTTAAGTTTTTTAAGCTAACTGGATGACCAAAATTTCTGCGTTATGGTCTTATCCCGAGGTTCTCAAATAGGGGCCTGAAAATGCGGCGAAATGGTTCCAGTAAAGGATGGTACGGCAGTGTTTGCTTCGCGCTCGACTTGGCGGGGGCACTACCGTGCTCCCTGATAAACATAATTAAAAAAGTTTTATATTTTCATATAAAAAGCGAAGAAACTTTTTCCCCAACCTAATATTATAACTAGCGGCCGCCCGCGCCTTAGTCTGCGTTAACTTGAGCTTTTTGAGAATCCCACAGGAACCTAAAGTTTTTCCTGGATAAAAAGTATACTATGATTCAATCCAGTTCATAAACTATACACATACCAAATTTCATCCGAATCCGTTTAATAGATTTTGCATGATTGTGTAACAAACATTTTTTGAAGTTATACTTCTTTAGCCGCGTTATGAAAAAATTATGGGAGTGAAATTTTAAGATGCGCGCGCATCACTGTAACACAAAAGTAACATAATGAAGTTAGCCGCGGGCGCGTTATGAAAAAATGATGAGAGTGAAATTTTAAGATGCGCGCGCAACACTGTAACAGAAAAGTAACATGAAGTCGGCCGCTAAACCGCACATTACTCGTAAGTCTCGAAAAAAAGCTTCCAACAAAATAGTAATAGGATCTCTTAGTCGCACATGTTGGGACGCTCGTCGCCTCTGATCACTGTTTTCATATTTATAATATTTATCCACATGTTTCTAGTTTCTATATTCTTAACACGTGTTATAATGTTATACAAATGCGAAATTTATATGTGCTAATAAATTTTATTCAGTAGTGATTTAAATTGAATATTTTGATTATTTATTAAATTTTTCAAATTAAAACTGAACTTTATTGACTGCGTTGACTATCCTTTTCCAATCCTTTTATTATCTTATTGTAATTAATTATCTGCATGCAATTAAAAACTATTTTTCAATAATTCCAAAAAGAAGTATAACTTCTCACGCGCGTACTTAAGTACACGCACCCATATTTTTTATTTGAGTGCTTTGTACAAATATCGCACCTGATATTAACCAACGATGCAGTCTAAGCTCGAAAACTCAAAATAATACCTATTCACAATTGCCTTGAAAATCCCTATATTGTTGTTCCCTTTTTTTTACGTCAGGAAAATGCGTAACGCATACCCCAAGCCTTGGGAGTGCGGCGAGGTTATGTGGGACTCCTCCACTCCTCCTCTCGCCCACCGACGGGCCATGTCCGAGGGCTGACTGAGCGGGTGGGCGATGTCCCTCACCTCACCGACGGGCCATGTCTTCCCCGGGCGAATGAACCACCATCTGGCGGCACCCCGCCCAGCGAGGAAACGGCACTGGGTGAGGCCACGGGAACCCTTTCAGATACTTCCGCGACCTCACCAGTGAGTGTCCGACTTGAACGGACCCACCCATCATGGCAGTTTGCATGATGAAGGAGGATGCGTATAGTGAGTCGTGAGCATTAAACACAAGCATATAACCTTTCACTTTTATAATATTAGTAGGGTAGAATTTTTAAGTAGGTATAGTATACAAAAATTAACGATTAAAAAGAGTTGTATTGTGTACCCAATTTGAATAAAGAACGGCTGAACGGGTTTAGAAGGCACAAATTTAGTTTATTATCAGATTATAAATTAGATTTGAGACATAGAATACTTTTGTTCCCAAAAATATTATGTTAGGTTCCAGATGGATTCTCTAAAACACAAATAACGCTTGGACTGCAGATGCCATACGCCACCCCATTTACATTAAAAGTCATTATTTATTTACGTCGTATGTGACGTCACCAGCGGCACCGAAATAAGCAAAGGTCAATGCGAACATGCCGCAGATGTACGACAGGACTGCTAAAAGGAATACCAAGTTCCTCTCATTTGTCTGAAACAAAATAAGTATTTAAAGCTTATTTAATAGGAATACTTCGTGTCCTCATCATCATCAGCCTATTAATCTCCCCACTGCTGGGGCACAGGCACTCCCTATATGATGGATATGGATGGAATAGATAGATTGGGCCATGACGCACTACGCAGGCTTAGTAATTGACGGGTGCTTACGACTGCCGATGCATCTGGGACCAACGGCTTAACGTGCCGTCCGAAGCACGGAGTTATTCAAGATAAAAGATTTTTTATCACCCATCCAAAGACCGACCACTGCGAAAGTTGCTTCAACAAACGCAGCCGAACGCGCTAACCACCTTCGCCATCTAGCTCCTCAGGAATACTTCGTGTACTATAGCAAAATTGTACGTGACAATAATCTGTTTCTCAGCTTATTATATTCATAAATATTGAATAGGTACTCACCACAAGCCTGACGAGGCACATGACCAGCAGACTGATAGTCTCGAAGACTTGGACGCTGTAAAGATTCCCGATGGCATATTGTACGTACCCAGCACACCTGTCATGCAGAATCAATTAAGAGAATTAAGACATAGCGATCGAATTGGAGAACCGGTGTGGGAAAGTAATCTCCATCTTTCAAAACACAGTAAAATTACACTACTGGCGGTGTTGTTTTTCTGATGGTGAGTAAGCGTCATAGCACATAATATCAATTCGAAAAGGGATACCGGCTCGCTTTTAGGATTGCCGTCAAACAGGCGTCCGACTTACGTAAACATGTAACGCAAACGGGTAAGCAATATCAGTCATAGAGAAAGTAACCACTCCGTTTTAGATGAAGGCATTAACTAACCTCTTAAAACGAAGTGGTTACTTTCCCTATGGATATCACCTTCGGCAACGCAGGCTGCGGCAGGGGCATGAACGGATAGATAAGCTAGTGTACGAAGACCACGCACGTACGGGAGTTTATCCCCAGACGAGGCGATTGCATAGCGATTTCGATTAGTGTACGCTGCATTAATAAGGGCATCTAGCGGCATCCTTATCTACCGCATCAGCTATCTTCGCGACTTAGGCAGCTTACGCACCAGATTGCCACGCCCACGATCAGTGACCGTATCGACCAGTTTTTTTTAGTGTGTATGCCGTTTGTCGCAGTTGACCTTTACAGCGTCACCGGGTTTGGGGACGGCGAGATCTTTAGGGGACCTCAAGCCGAGAATTGGCGAATGCCTCTAGACGTATTCCAGGCGGATGGCATCTCCCCACGGGGAGAGTCTCCTCTCCGTCTGGAGCCTCTAGACCACTGGAACCTGAGGGGGTCACCTCAACTAGAGGGCGTCTCTGAGACGATCTCGGCTCTAGTTAGCCGTTGTTGTGGAGGTCGGGAAAAATGCCCAGGTACGTACCTGTACCTGGTTTAGCGTGTCATGTCTTCGCACTCTTATCCTACGGGAACGGTGTCTGCCTAATGCTAGACTTGTGTGCAAGTTTGGTAGCTGTGTAGTGTTGGTGTTTGTTGTGGCCTGTGTGGGAGGAATCGGAGGCGACGACCAGGTTATCTTCGAATGGTTTCCTTAGTTAATCTGGTCGTTGTGGCTACTGGCCGTAGTAGTGGCCGTCTAGTGTGCTAGGTGCCATTCATTACATCAGGTGAGTGGACATAATTTGCTTCTTCTTATGTAAAATAACATCATCAAATCTTATTTTTAACAAATTATTGTTAAAAGAATTTGTATTCATACACATACCTTTATAATTTTAACTTAGATATTACTCCCATATATACGCACACCTCAACATATGGCATTGATTGGGCTGGGTTATAGAGATAACTTAAATCTAAAGTTTTCATCGTATTGTAAATTTTGTGCTGGTGATATATTTCGCAATAATTGAAAGTACCACATTTGGATGGTAAAAGAATAAGATAAGTAATAAACACAATTACCTACTTCAACTTCAAGAAACTAAGGGACCGTGCTTTATATTTATATTTATATATATATATATATATATATATATAGTTCTCTTAATAAATAAATAAATTTAAACCCAAAGTCATTCTTCAGCGTTTGGGGTCTAGTACCCATTGGACCCTCAAGATTCGACCCAAAAGCAAAAAGTGCCCATTGGACCTCTTTTTTGGTGTCCATTCTACCTTCTTAAAATATTTTATATTCAATGTGCCCATTGGACCTATTTTTTGGTGCCGATTGGACCTCCTTAAAAAAATTATATTCAATGTGCCCATGGACCTCTTTTTAAGTGCCCATTGGACCTTCAAGATTATAACCTAGTTTCCAGTTGGACCTTATTAACAGTTTTGTTAAGCACAGTACAGTCATGTAGAAAATTGCAGACAAAAATAAAATTAATAGTAGGTATTATAAAGCCACTAACTAAATACTGTATAAGTACTGACTCCAAACAGTAAGTACTCCTAAACAAATTATAAAGAAATCAGGTTACCTTTTTTCTTCGAATTAACGATATTTCGCCGTCCCCGGAGAATAAAAAGATAACTATAAAAATGTAAGTTTTCAGGAAAAATAAAAAAAACTGTTTTTTGTCTATTGCTCTATAAATACTGGACGCAGACAGATGATGATAACCTTTAAGAAAAGCTAATTTTTAACACATTTGGATTTTTTACATTAAGATATAAAGGAGATATTTAGAAAATAAAAAGTGAATCAAAAGTAATCAAAATCTAATTTGTATAATGTTTATTTTTATTTTATTCGTATTGACAAGGAACCAAAACCAAATTTATTACATTAATTTTAAATTTAATTACATTAATGATCATTAATGTAAAAAGGTTTCCCTCAATAGGGCGATCGCACACTGACCAATAAATACCCTTATAGCGCAACACCAAATCCACAAGACCTTTCAAATCGAACAAAGTTAGATTGATTCAAAGTTCCTCAAAACAGCTAGGATCTAGACAATCTAAGCAACATGACGGTGGATTTTGCAAAGACATCATCTTTTGATCTAAGACTGAAATTCTGAGGGAGATTGAGTGTTTTTATCGGCAGTTATACTCCTCTTAAGCACCTGATGAAAGGAAGGTTATAGATTCCAAGCCCAAGCAATCTCTGCGCTTAAACAAAAGGATGGCACCGATCTCATATGTGGGAAAGAGAGAGAAATATTGCTGTCTCGTTCAGATTTTTGAACTATGTTGCAGCTAGAAAATAATCTTACAACCGTAGGCCATTGCTTAGAAAAAATATTATACCAATATATATTTAATTTGGTAATTTATAATGTTTTACAAAAGAAGACTGTTAAATTTTTTATGTAGGTTGGTAGTGGGTCTTTCGGGTTTAAAAAACTAGAATTTTATTTTATTCCGGTTTTTTACATTAAAATAACATAAATCTATAATAATTAATTAATTAATAAATAATTGATTTGCAAATGGCAAGTTTATTTATCTATTTTTTGTTGCCAAGCATCAAATATATGTTCAATGTTTAACAAAAGCAGTGATAATAATTATGATAATAATCCATGACTGGACTGATTGACATTGGCCATAGTGATTGAGTTGACGTTATAAGCCGCCACTAAAAATATGACGTTACAATTATTAAACACAATTTTAAATTAATCGGTAATGAATAAAAAAATCAAAGTATCTATTCATGTTATACAAACTTTCAAATTATATATATTTCGTCCCTACCGGAAACCGACTACCGCTTTTGAACCATATCCTTTAATTAAAGTATGTTTTTATAATAAGCCATTTCTCGTTAATTGTAAAAATATGATTAGAAATTTTTTTTTTATAAAATGGAATATGAAAATATTACATTGGTATTTTATTTTATGAATATTTAGAATACATAATAATTGTGCTTCAATAGTTAATCTGAGTGATATAAAAACTGTATGTATAATTTAGTTAAGATATCTGATAAAAAAACATTTCTATTTAAAAGTAAAATAACAAAATCTGTGATTTGATTATTATATTATATGGTTTGTTGCTGATGATTGATGTTTCGAATTTTATAAATATGTTGATTTTAAATACTTACATTTATAACCTTTGTGTTTCTATTTATTTTATCAATATTTAGAATATATAATAATTGTGTGATATAACAAACCATATTTATAATTTAGTTAAGCTATTTGATAAAAAATAATTTCTATTGGCTTTAAAAGTAAAGTAAAAAATCTGTGATTTGATTATTATATTTTATATAAATATTTATATTGGTTTGTTACTTATGATTAGTGTTTTGAATTTTATAAATATGTTGATCAAATACTCAGATTTATAAACATTGTGTTTTTATGTCTTTTACAATGTTACTTTACTACACGACTGTACTTTACCGTTCCAAAAGAATTAGCCAAATAGTTAAGAGCTCCAATAACTCCCATTGTGTCGTTAAGTACGTCTTTGAGGGTCCAATGGGCACCATGTTCTTGATAGGAGGTCGAACGGGCACTTTTTTGTAGGTAAGGTCCAATTAGGAGGGTCCAATGGGTACTAGACCTTTATTGGTGGCATGGATAGGGAAGCGTTTCTTTCTGACGATCAAAATGCCGATTGGTCGTTGGTTATTAATGCGGTGTCTGTGGACGACCAAGTTGAGACTTTTAATCGTATAATAACTAAATTTTATGACAAACATGTTCCTTTTCGTCCCATCAAACTCAAACACGTTCCAGCGCCGTGGCTTACCGAAGTCATTAAAGCCCTAATGCACAAAAAGGACGTTGCTAAATGCAAATATAAACGTCGTCTAACTGATGTAAATAAAGCCAACCATGTGAGAGCTCACAATCACTGTAATCTGGTGTGTAGGGACTCCTTACGTCGCTATAACCATGTCTCTGTCGACAATAAAGATCCAGCAAAAGTCTGGAATTTCCTTAAGTCTCTTGGATTGGTAAATCCTGACAAGAATCTATTCCTAGTAGTATCAACGTTAATTCACTCACTTTAACTTTTCTTCCTCTAGTCTAGTCTCAGTGATTCTAACAAGACCAGTACTTTAAATTATCTTTCTCCTTTACCAATTCCTGACTACTCTACTTTTGTCTTTACTCAATTCACTGAATGTGACGTTAAGAAGGGCATGCTTTCTATCTCTTCCAATGCGGTGGGGAATGATGGCATCAGTCGCAACATGTTGATACCTACCCTTGATATCATCCTTCCTGTCCTTACTTTCCTTTTTAACAGCTCGATTTCCAATGCTGTATTTCCGTCAGTTTGGAAGCAAGCCTAAATCATTTTACTCCCTAAAAAATCAAACCCTCAATCCGTCGCCAATTTTCGTCCCATCTCTATTCTTCCTTTCCTATCTAAGGTCCTTGAACGCCTTGTCCATAACCAATTTAATATATTCCTTTTTCGCCACGATCTCTTTAATCCTTTCCAATCCAGTTTCCGTGACTGAGGATATTCGCCTTGGGTTGCATAACGATCTCCTTACGATTACATTGTTGGACTTCAGAAATGCTTTTAACACAGTCAACTTTGATGTTCTTCTGGCATTGCTGCGCTCCCTTAACGTATCTCCATGAGTGATTGAGTGGCTTCACCTTTATCTGTATGGGCGCAGGCAGCGAGTTCGTTTCGAAGAGAAATTTTCTTCATGGAGTGATACGAATGCCGGTGTTCCGCAAAACGGCGTCTTATCTCCTCTTCTTTTCGCTGTACTAATCACACTCTGTTTGAAACAATATTTCTTATTCCTACCACCTATATGCAGACGACCTTCAAATTTATCGCCAAGCACCTCTTGGTCAACTTGAGGATGCGGTGCGAGCCACTAATAGTGTTCTCCATGTAATTACAGAGTGGAGTAAATCTTTTGGTTTGGACTTGAATCCCTCTAAGACAACCAGCATAATAATAGGTAGTTCTAGGATGATAGTCATAATCTATTGGAAGTCACTACCCAGCATCGAACTGCCTGGTAATAATATTTCATTTAGCACATCGGTTAAAAACTTATTTGAGTTGAGGCCCACAAATGCAAGTGATCAGTCGCAAACTATTTGCTTTGGCAGCTTCACTTAGGAGACTACGTAATTTCCTGCCCGCCACTACCAAAGTTACCTTAGCACAGTCATTATTACTTCCTATTCTTGATGACGCTGACGTCTGTTATCTTGATCTCACAGAGGACCAGCTTAATAAGCATGAGCGACTTCAAAACTTTTGTATTCGCTTCATATTTGATTTGCGCAAATATGATCACGTTTCTCAATTTCCTTCGCAACTCAAGTGGCTACCTATTTGCCTTCGCCGAAATACTCATATCTTACTATAAATCACTTTTAGCGATAAGGCCGCCCATTGTAACACTTGATTTAAATGGCTCTCTATTTATTGTAATGTTTTCTGTGGTGTACAATAGCGTGTTATGTTTTGTATTGTATTGTATTGTAAACAAAACTGCTTACTTAACTTACCACAAAGCCTCTTCATGTAACTGGATTCCGAGCTTGAAATCCTTCTCAAAATCGTCTCTCAAAGCCAACCTGCTTTTAGTCCCAATCTTATTTCGGGTTTTCTTCCTCAAATTATTGAAGTACTTCGTGACTATTTTGAATTTATAGCCAGAGAATATCAATGTAGAAACACAAAGACAGTCGGCCACGAGCATGTTGATGACGATGCAGCACCAGTGAAGTATCACCATGAAGCGGAGTATATTGACGAAAAAGCCAGAATTGTATCTGGACGGATACAGAACCACTTCTGTTCGTATCGGAATGCCTGCAACAAAACGAACTGTACTATTCACAGACTCTCTCACAATAAATATACTAAAATTTCATAATTTAATAATGTTAATTGGTATTGCTAATGTATATTTAATAACAAATTAACATTTGGACTCGGTGCCATGCATGTCTGATAGGTCTGAGTTTCTATTTACTATTTGGTTTGGCATGGCACTGACACCAAAATATTAATTTGTTTTAATTTTACTTTAGATGTAAGTAAAGTAAATTGTATTTTTTCTTCAATAGATAACTTGGAAATATCTTACCTTGTGAGATATAAGTAAATATACCGTCCATAATTGCAAAAAGGATTGTCCCTGCTGCTATGACAGCCAAACAGATAGAATAAATAATAGCCTTTTTAACACTCTCTTTATCTAAATCTATAGAAGAGTAAATAGATCTGTTACCCTCCATCATACGTTTCAATAAATTTCGCACGCGCTCTTTTTGAAATATCAAAATCATGTATTTGACGCACAAGCATGGATGTGCAAAAGTAAATTGGATCAAATCATTTTTCTCTTTTACAGTCAAATCTGATCTGAAGTTAGCAGTTACCTCGTTGATAGTATTAAGAATTAGGTAGCTGTTATAAATGAACGCCCAAATGCCGTACAAGATCTTGTGGGTCCTGCTGCGTTCTGTCTTCTCGTACCAACCATCGCCCATTCCCAAGTAATAGATGACTCTGAACAGAAATTTGAGGAAGTACTTTTGTGGATGACATCCCTTTAGCGACTTTGACGCGTCCATTGTAGACCGTACTCTTACAGAAATAGTCAAGTTAACCAAGTATTTTGATTCAGATTAGTTTTTATGCTTAAAAACGTTTTTGTTTGTCCATTTGTCGGTCTATTTTTTATCAATAATGTCATAATAAAATTATTACAATCCATAAGCATTCACACGCAGTGGTAGAGAAGATCATAAATTCTGAATTTTTCTAGTCAGTAAAATTTTTTGAAACTTCTTTCTTTCCACTGCACTGAGATCTGACCCAAAGGGAAAATTGTGAAAAAAATTACGACAATATCCGAAGCCGGAAACTAGCCCAGTCTAATTGCCGAAGTCCAATGGGCTAATGGCTCGTTCCAATCCAATTATTTTTTTCAACTTTACCTCCGATCAATTATTCTGGAGCCACTAACTCATCCGCAATTAAATTGAACTATCCAATCGCGCCGTCGGATTAGTAGGAGCTGAATATTGTAATAGCCCGGATTTCAGTCGGAGTTTGTTAAAATACCCTGTTATGGCTGAATTCGTGAATCAGTTTTGTGAATAAGGGCGCATCGACTAGACTTAAGAATATCTGAACTTGTTTATGAAACTAAAAAAAACGTATTTTGTTGCTGATATAAATTCCTTTTATATATGTATGTTTAAATTATGTATGTATTTAAAATAGGTACTTAGAACTTTCGTCTTAAATTATAAATATTTAAATATAATTTACGTTTGCCTTCAATGTTATTAAAAAATGTAATCAATATATATTACAATTTTTTCTCTCTTAGAATAATACTTTTATAAATATGTGTGTAACTCAACCCTGCCTGAACAAGCAAATTTAACGTAAAAGTTTTTAATTTAAAACTTTAGTGAGGTAAGTAATTTTTCTGAATACGGTATTATTACGTAGAAGCTTAGTAATAATCACTTAATAGTTTAAAGAAAATATAACTAGAAAAAATTCCACGCGGACCAGGCAGCAGACGGGGCTTGAACCCGCACCCTTCGCAATCCGGGCGAATGCACTGACCAATTATGCTACCGAGGACCTCACGGACCGCGTCGAAATTCCTCTAGCCATTCTTAAGCTGCAAGGCAGCGCCATCTCTTCGCATTATAGGTAACCCACAATGTCAAATGAATACTTTTACAAGTATTAAACATTTGAAAGAAGAAATAGCAATTATAGTTATATTTTTTAATTATTTAAAGCATGTAACTGCTTGATGTTTAAATCTAAAGAAAATATAACTAGAAAAAATTCCACGCAGACCAGGCAGCAGACGGGACTCGAACCCGCACCCTTCGCAATCCGGGCGAATGCACTGACCGTTACATGCTTTAAAATAATAAAAATTAAAAATATAAATTAATTTGCGCAAAAGGAAGTCTTTTTTAAACATGCGTATTTGTGGCAGACACAGCAAGATTTGAAGGATATAGCTGATCCAACACTGTCTGATGATTAGTAAATCGTCGAAATTCGTCGAAATTCCTCTAGCCATTCTTAAGCTGCAATTGAAACTTAATAGTTTCAAATTTCGACGAAAACGCCTAAATTAAAGTTCCTGGCAATTATCGTTTGCCTGAATTATTCAGACGAATATGTGTCTAACAACGAGACGCCTGACAAAGTATGATCGGTGTAAGTATGCATTGCAGAGGTTATGTATAGGATTGCCACCCGTAATCTAAACATATAATAAAATGTAGGAGAGTCAAAACTGTACATTGAATACACATTGAATATTTAAAAAAAAAACTTGGGGTGTGATCTACCGAAGCCAAAAATACAGTTTTAGGATTTTTTGTCTGTTTGTCTGTATGTATGTCCAGGATAAACTCAAAAAGTACTGCACTTCAAATTTGGTACGAATATTATTAAGAAGTCGGGTCAACAAATTCGGTACATATTATCACGCTATCACCTACGGCGAACGAGCAGTGAACCTTTATTTCTAACTAACTCCACGTGTACAAAGTCGCGGGCGGCCGCTAGTTTATCATACAGTATTAACGATAAAAATTCGCGAAAATAACCGGTAAAAAACCGATAAAGAGGCAACTTTTCGCTGTGTTCAAGACTTTGGAGTCTAGTCTCAAATAATTTATCGTTGCCGATGAGCTTCTTTACACTCGTCTCAATGCACTCCAGAGACCCAGCTGATATTTTACAGAACCATCCCAAAGGTGCGAACAGTACTCCATGCACGAGCGAACTTGCGCTTGGTACAAGGTGAGCAGCTGTTCCGGTGTAAAGTACTTCCGCACCTTTGCGAGGACGCCAAGCTTTTTACCAGCCAGTTGAGCTCTGGACTCAATGTAGGTACCGAAGTTGAGAGTTAAGGTGAGAGTTATTCCTAGAAGCTCAAGCTGTTCGGTTACCGGCACGGTTACACCTCGGAAAGAAGGGGCCAGTTGAAACGCCCTCTTTTTAGCGGAGAACAGACACGCCTGAGTTTTAGAAGCATTAAACTTGACCAAATTGGCATCGCCCCAATCGGAGACTGCCTGAAGGAACAAGTTTAAGCGGCTGACCATGGCTTCTCGGAATGATTGAACTTCAGCCGTACTGGCACGCGCATTCGATATATAGCTCTCTATGACTGTGCTATCGTCTGCATACCCAAAGGTACCGGGTTTAAGCAGATCGTTGATATGAAACAAAAAATAGTTGCAGAGAGTACCGACCCCTGCGGAACTCCGGCATTAACAGCCTTTCGATTTGATTGGCAGCCATCTATAACTACTCTTATAGACCGATCACGCAGGAAGTCCTACATCCAGGCGCATAGTCCAGTGGGCAAGCCGTACGAAGGAAATTTGCTTTAAAGGCCGTTATGCCAAACCATGTCGAAAGCCTTCGAGATATCGAGAGACACGGCCAGCGCTTCTCCGTGCTTCTCAATGGCTTCACTCCAAATATGTGTAGCATACACTAAAAAATCCCCAGTGGACCGATTTCGGCGAAATCCGTATTGTCGATCACTGAGGAGGTCATTCGCTTCTAGGTAGGCTAGGATCTCGTGGTTCAGAACACTTTCCATGCTCTTACAGAGTAATGAAGTGACTGATATTGGACTGTAGTTCGCAGGGTCGGCATGACTACCTTTTTTGAGCACCGGTTGCACGCTAACAAGCTTCTAGGATTTAGGCACTTGTCCAGTTTCCAAGGAGAGCCGGAAGAGGTGTGTCAGAACAGGAGACAATTCAGGTGCACAGGTCTTCAGAACTATTGCAGGAATACCATCAGGGCCACTGGCTTTGTTCTCATCGAGATTGCGTAGGACTTTACGCACCTCCGCTTGGCGAATGCCTACTACATCTGTTAATGTTCTACATCGCTGTCGAGCAGCCAAATGATGTGGGAGGTACCGCGCTACCAGCATCAAGACTCGAGGCTTCCGCGAATTAAGAGACAAAAAGATTTGCTTTATCTTCAGCTGTGTGAGCTAGAGTCCCATCAGACTTCTGCAGTGGAGGCAGTGAGGGACGGCAGAAGTTCGCCTCGACCGATTTTGCCAGGAACCAGAACGCTTTATTACCTGTCGGATACGATGCAAGTTTGTTCCCAATGCGGCTAATATGTTCAAAACGAGCCTTCTGTAACACCTTCTTGCAGGACTTGGCAGATCTGTTATACGCTTGTTTTTTTTTGGCGTAAATCATTTGCTTCGCGGTGTCGAGCATCGGCCCAGGCCAGATAAGCCTCATATTTTTGCGCTTCCGCACGAGCACACTGAGGTCCAAACCAGGGGCGAGCTTTGCCGGACAGAGGTAATCCGCCGCCTCACCGAGGTATTCAGTGAGCCATGTTGTCTCCAAGTCTCTGGTATGCGACCGGTAGACATAGGCATACAGAATCTTCTCTATGCCTGTGTCCAACAGTATCCACAGAACCGAGAATCGGGGGTCGTCAAGATTACGAAGACGCCGATAGCAGATATCGTCCCGGGCGTATAAGCACACTCCACTACGGGGCTTAAAGTTGAGCTCAATATTGTACCCAGGGTACATAAGGTACGCCTGGTCTGACGGGCGTCCTATCTGCGTCTCCGTAAGAAAAAAGAGTGCAGGTTTTTGAGTCACTAGATGGTGGTGGACTGGCACGAGATTTGAGTGCAGCCCTCTAATGTTGGTGAGATGCACTTTGAGCGAAAGGGCTTGCTGCCGCTGTTGGACCTTTTTTCTTTTTCCTTTTTTCATAGCGTGAGCATTTGTTCGGTGGGAAAACTTAAGTAGAATGACGATTAGGCTTTAGTACCGCTACCAGTAGACTCTCAAATGCGGGGACGCCCGAGCCCCCCCCCCCCCCCTGGAGTATCCATCCATTCTCTTTCGTCCGGTCGCCAACTTTTCCCGGGATTTTTCGCGAGTTGGCGGGGCAGCCTTTCATACTTGGGCCCCATACTAACTGCGGTCAACTAGCGGTGCACCGTGCCTCGGATCCCGCTACCCTCCGAGACCAGTTACCCGATGCAACAATGATGCGTACGTCTAAAAATCGGCACTGCAGTACTGAAGCGACCATTCCGACCAGATCTTCCCAAACGACTTCACCGGACTACGCACCGGAACACAGATAGGCTGCTTGGTGGCGCGACTTAGTCCGGTGGGTGGTCACTAGCCTCGACTATAGCCTACCACCAGTGGGTTAATTGTCGCCTGATTTGCACCACCCAGGGACCACGTGTGGGGTAACAGGAAAAAATATACGGGGTTTACACCCACGGACTAGGGCGACTCGGTCCCCAAATCTGTTTATATTGACGACGACTATATTGACGACCTCCGTGGTCGAGTGGTTTGTACGCCGGGTTTCATGGTGTCGCCGACTCGAGAGGTCCCGGGTTCGAATCCCGGTGGGGGCAGATGTTTGTGTGATGAATACGAGCATTTGCACTCCAGTCATGGATGTTTAATATGTATTTCTATATAAATATACTTATGTACGTACTGTATATGTATTCTATCCGTTACCCTAGTATCCCATAACACAAGCCTTACAGCGCTTACTTTGGGGCTAGGCTAATTGGTGCGTGTTGGAAATATTTATTTATCTATTATATTTGCTTTGATTCTCATCTCCTTTATTACGTCACATTAAGGTTTCTAATAAGAGTGCACATGTATCCACCGACATTTCTTAAGTAGGTCAGGATTAACGAGGCGAGTTTGTCACTCCTTATCCTCCGCCCGCATGCATCAACGTCGCATCGCGCCCCTCAATATAAAGTTGCCTCGCCTAGGGCTCTACAGCTGGAGGCAGCATGTATCTATCTATACATATAATAAAATGGTAGGAAAATCAAAACTGTACATTGAATATTTTTTTTAAAGAATACTGCAATCGATACCGAAGCCAAAAATATAGTTTATAGAATTTTTGTCTGTTTGTCTGTATATCTGTATGTATGTCCGGGATAAACTCAAAAAATACTGCATGGATTTACTTCGAAAGTTTATATAAGGGGAGATCAGAATTTATCCAGTTTTATAAAAATGGACCTAAATAATAAAAGAACCTTTAGTAAAAGTATGGGCTGTGAAGGGTATATCACACACTTTGTCCTTACGCCGCTTAGTAATTTGATCAAAGGGCATTATTTGATGTTGGCGGAGAATAGCATAAAGTATAAATAATTGTCGCACTGTCAAGACTTTACAAATAGTGTATAATTCGCTTGTCGGAAAAAGAATGTTGCGGAAGATAGCCACTTTGAGTACTACACGCTGAGCTACTTCAAGCGGTTTTAGTGTTGTTTTAGGAACCCCTACCTAACAGGATATGCAATAGGTGAGTATAGAACGGCATAAAGCGTAGTACACGTTTTGGACTAAGGTGGGATTTGCGACATGCCCCAGGGTTTTAAAAACAAATATAAATTTTCGCATTCTGCTGGTGAGGAGATTTATATGATTTTTGAAAATAACGTGTTTATTATTAGACACAATTAAATACCTAGGTTACTTCTAAGCATTTAATTGTATCTGCTGATGAGAGTAAAAGTCACAGAAAAACCGAAACTGACGAATTTAGACAAGTGTGAGCTTTAAGAGATAGCGATATTAAAGGTTGAGTGTTTGATCTAATGGAGAAAGTGATAAATTGGGTCTTTGAACTAATATAAGAAAAAAACTCGAATCCGAAAATCCTATTTTTAATACCTACTTACAACAACTATTTTTGCATGTTTTATGGATTTGTAATTTTTCTGTTTATCAATATAACATGAAATCTTACGTTTTTCGAGTAATTAAAGTGTAAATTTTAATAAATAGTTCAAACTCATACATAATGATTCAAATCAATTTTTCGGATTGGAGTTTTTTTCATTATTAATTTGCAGTTTCTGAGAACATTTACCATAGTAGTGTATATTTTTTTATACCATCAGAAAGTAGAGATTTCAACAAATAAAAAACACCCCAACTTTTTTAAAAAAGCAGATATTTTGACGTGAGAATTTTCGATTGAAAATTAGGGTGCTTTTTGGATATTAAGTCAAAATAAGGTGAAAAAATTAATATTTTAAATCAAAAAAATTACTGTATGTTTGGGACATACAAAGGTAAGTTTTCATCAAATTTCGTGAAAAAATAATTTTTTTTGCAAAAAATAAAAATCAAAAAACCAAAAACTCGGTTGTTTGCATTTTTCACATAAATTTTGAGGTTATGTGAAAAAGGTGTCGATACAAAAGTTGTAGATCTTTTTATTACCTACAACTTTGCCATTTAACTTTTTTTCATAGGACTTGTAGTTTTACCGGAAATCGAGATTAACCATTTTTTACCCTTAAAAACTCACCCCCTCCCCCTTCCCGACCTCAGATCGCCCGTAATTTATTTTTCCTTTCATTTTTGTTATATTCTCTACCTTTTCTAATGGGTTAAATCCTACTATAATTTTTTTTGTTCTCAAAAATTATCGACCCTGGTCTAATAGGACGACGGCCCGTTGGACGTCCCAGATACCGCTGAAGCGACGAGGTGCAGAGGGACTTGCAGTCTTTGGGTGCCGACGGCTGGCGAGACCTAGCCCGGGATCGCAGAGCGTGGCGTCATCTCATGGCCAAGATCCTCTTCGGGTCGTTGCGCCACAGCAGTAAGTAAGTAAGTAAGTACTTTAAGTATACAAGCATGGAACGCCTGTCTATTCTCCTTTCATTTAGGCTATGCCAAACGGGATTAACTTGTAAACATTTATTTTCTACCCGCAAACTCGGCAGTTTTCTCGGAAGTAGGTATTTAAAATTTAATTCCATTGAGCGAGAAATGAGCTCTTCCACAAGCCAATTACTATGAAAGCGCACCTGCGGAAAATAAGCGGGAGTGTGTGTCTTTATAAATACGTTAATAGGTAAAACCAAAATACGTACTCTGTAAGCGGGACTTTTGCAACACTAAGGCTAGGGTTGCCATTTAGGAATTTCAAAAGCGCTGACAAAAATCCGGGATTTTTTAGTCACACAATTATACCATTCCTCACTTAGTTACAATGGTATGGTATTGAAATCAATATGTACTTTTTTTAATTGATATTCAATGTAATTTAAAAAATCCTGACAATTTAAAGACACGGTTCCCAACTTAGGGGTTTTGCCCCCAGATTTAGGGGCTAGAAGTGTTAAAACGGACTTTTTTGGGGCTGGAATTTTTTGGGGGTCCTTTTATCAAAACTTTCAATTAAATCGAAAAACAAAGCGTGTGTTTTCTTTCAGTTTTGTGCGTAGAATGGAACGCACCACGATATGAAACGACTGAACTGACTGTGTGGCGGGTCGTTTCCTAAGGCTGTAAAGACTAAAGTTAAAAAACAGCTAAATAAGATTTAACAGCCTATCAGCTCATTTTCGTTTGATTGTCCTTTGGGAAACTGTATTTATTCAATAAAATAATTTACTATAACTAAATATGTAAAGTTTTTATTTATGAGCAACGAAAGAAATTGGGTAATACGTAGGTACATATAAAATTCTATATTTAGGGGATTTTAGGGGAATTTAAAAAATACTTAAGGGAAAATTTTGGTAAGGGTTGCTAACACTGTTTAAAGATCCGGCCAAAGTCCGGACTATAGGCTAAAAGTCCGGACATGTCCCGACTAATCTGCATGGATGGTAACCCTAACTAAGGCGTCATCCTCACGGTGCGGGCTCGTACCGTTTTCGTTTCTGTTAATTCAAATTAATATTTAAATAAATAAATATATTTCCAACACTCACACCAATTAGCCTAGCCCCAAAGTAAGCTCGGCTTGTGTTATGGGATACTAGGGTAACGGATAGAATACATATACTGTACAATGTACATACATAAGTAAATTTATATTGAAATACATATTAAACATCCATGACTGGAGTACAAATGCTCGTATTCAGCACACAAACATCTGCCCCCACCGGGATTCGAACCCGGGACCTCTCGAGTCGGCGACATCATGAAACCCGGCGTACAAACCACTCGGCCACGGAGATCGTAAAAATTAATACTACTAGTGGCACCCCGCGACTTCGTTCTAACTCAAACTCTATGTATACCAAAATTTCATCCAAACCTAAAGATTTTTTTTTACTAGAAACATTTGCACGCGCACCAGGCAGCAGACGGGACTCGAACCCGCACCCTCCGCTATCCGGGCGGATGCAATGACCATTATGCTACCACGACCCTGATGGTCGTGTCGAATTCTTTCTATTATTTATTAAGCTGCAAGTCAGCGCCATTTCTCCGCATTGTAGGTAACCCACTTAATGAATACCTTTACAAGTATTAAACATTTGAAAGAAGAAATAGCAATTGTAGTTATATTTTTTATATCTTAAACATGTAACTGCTATATGATTAAAATAAGAAAAAAAATACTAGAAAAAAAACACCACCGCCGTCCGCGTGGAACTTTTTCTAGTAAAATTTTATCCTAAGGAATAAAAAATATGACTTCATCCAAATCTGTTCAGTACTTTTTGCTTGACTGAGTAACAAACATACTAACTTATAGTAATTTATGGGATTTCTACCATGTACCTTGTTTTTAGCGATTTCCGATATTTCGGCAAGCGCCATGATCACGGAGTAAGTAACATAAATGACTATAATGTTACAGCAGTTATATAACTTAAGTTAACATACAATACATAATAATAATAATAAATAGGCACAATAACCCATATAAAAAAATACAATTACAATTTCACTTTGTCCCATTTTATCTTAAAATTAAATCGTTGTATCACAACTCGGCAATTATTCTTACTAAATTCAAACAATAATAAAAAGAAATATTAATAAAAATAAATAGTTAAAATATAATCATTACTGAATTTTAAATAATAAACTATCGAAACTATACGACACAGTTTTACACATAACATTAAATGAAATAAATAAATTAATATACATTATTAAAATTTTGCATTGCACTTTGCAAACATTGGCGATATGCAGATAACAGACAGTGTGTATTATATGGACCAAGTTGATATATGTTATTGTTGAATATATTGATGAAATAATATTATTGTTTGACTCATACAGTCTCCTGTGGAACGATTTCTTTTATCTATTTAACAATACATAAGTATACGTATACGTTGTTCTCAGCGAACATACCAATTGCACTGCACCGCCAAGGTAGACCAAGTATTGCCCACAAGGCGTTGTTGTACTGTACACGAAGAATATTAAAAACATTCTTCGTATATTTTTCCCATAATTGGCTGGTGTAAAACGACTGGCTGTATGCCTCAAACAACGTAATCTTTACTTCTTTGAAACAGTGTGCAAACCGCCTTGCAAGCATATTAGCACGCATCGCAAGCGATCGCCTTTGTCTTTCTAAGGGTACGGCCAGAGTGCACTCAGATTCAGACTCAGAAAACAAGCGCGAGAAATATACAGTGTAGTTTAAGCAGGTTGCCACTATGGACACCCTGCTTTAACTACACTGTTTATTTCTCGCGCTTGTTTTCTGAGTCTGAATCTGAATCTGAGTGCACTGTGGCCGTACCCGAAGTCATGATCATCTTTTAATGAGTCAGTTAATATATGTCCCAAATATTTAAACGTGGTAACTACAATTAATGGACTACCACAAAATGTTATTTCTGGGATGCTTCTAGGGCCGTTAGCAGCTTTAAAAATCATTACTTCCATTTTCTTAACGTTATATTTAAGGCCATGTGTATGCGCATATTTTTCACAGATTCCTAACAGCTTACGGAGGCCGGCCACCGAGGGTCTCAGCAGCACCATATCGTCCGCATAGCTTAAGTTAATAACACATACTCCGCCAATGTGACAACCGACTCTGGTGCTGCTGAGCTCCTCCAGCAGACCATTCATATAAAGATTGAACAAAACTGTTGAGGTTACTCCGCCCTTCCTAACCCTGCACCCAAGCTTATATGGTACAGAGAGGAACTGTCCCCATCTGACTTGGTTCTCTTGATTTGCGTACCAATCATCATCATCAGCCTATTAATGTCCCCACTGCTGGGGCACAGGCCTTCCCTATGGATGGGTTAGGGAGATTGGGCCATGACCCACCACGCGGGCCCAGTGCGGGTTGGTGGGTGCTAACGACTGCAGATGCAGCCGGGACCAACGGCTTAACGTGCCTTCCGAAGCACGGAGGAGCTCGAGATAGTAAATTTTTGGTCACCCATCCAATGACCGACCACTGCGAAAGTTGCTCAACTTCAACGACCGCAGCCGAACGCGCTAACCACCGGCGCCATTGAGCTCCTCCGTACTTACCAATACTGTAATAAATTAATTATTCTTGTAGGTACTTTTGTTTGTCTCAACTTAAGCCAAAGTAAATTGTAATCTATTGAATCAAAAGCACTGCTAAGGTCTAGGAAACAAGAGTATATTGAAGTGTTTCTATTAAGATAATATTTTACAGTGTTTTTTAAAAAATATTTATAGCCAAGTCAGTTAAGAGGCCCTATATACATACAAACTTACATATTTATAATATTAGAAGGACTAATTAAGTCCACACAAACAAAAACTTTATCTTCCGAGCACGAAAGCAAGATGGAGTCAGTTCAACGTTATCCCTCTTAATCGAGCCACGCCAAAACCTTTTTTGTATCGAAGCATCACTAAGAAGAGTAAATGCGGGCCCATTAATCTCCCCGAATACCCCCTTTTATCGGGCTTGTCGGAAATGCGGCCTCTACCCACCCGTTCACATCTCAATATACAACATTTTAATCGAATCCGGGATAGAAAAAATATTCATGAACTTCTCTGTAAACCAGGGAAGACCACGGAAAAACTAAACAGTGAACTAAAAAAAAGAAAGAAAAGTATGACTCGGTTTTACACAAAACCTTTAACTCGTTTTTGAGTATGTCAAATTCAAATCATCATTATCATCAGATCATCAGACAAAATTTACCAAAGTTCTCTCCGGCCGGTCGTGTATGAAGGCAGAATAATGCCGCTTAGGCTAAGTGTAAAAAATCTTGGCCTATACATTGATTCCTCTCTCAGCTGGACCACACAAATTGCCGAAGAGAGCCGCAAAGTTGTTTATTCTCTTCGTTTCTTGTCGGAATTTTCTCCCCATCATAACAAAAATTATGCTTGTAACATCTCTTATACAGGGTGTTACAAAAATACAAATAAAGCTTGAAGGGCGTTGAAGTACATCATATAAGGACTCTTCTCTAATTGTCTTAAAATATTTACAATAAGTTTGAACTTTTTATAAAAACAGTTATTTTTAATGATTAATAATAATATCGATCGTTTTAAGACACGTCACTAGTTCGAGGCCATGCACCTTATCAGGAGTAGTAATAAATCTACTGTAATAAAGAAAATTAGAGAAGATTCCTTATATGATGTACTTTAACGCCCTTCAAGAATTATTTGTATTTTTGTAACACCCAGTATTTCCGCTCATTTATCCCGTTCTGAATACCGATTATTATTTAAACAAATGGGATCGTTTTATCAACAATCCCATTTGCTTCATCTTCTGTCTTCGTAAATTTGACCACATATCTGCTTATAGGTCTCAACTTAAATGGCTCTTAATACATCAAAGAAGGCATCAGAGTATGTTACGTACTCTGTATTCGATCCTCTTTAACCCACACTCTCCAGAATATTTAAGATCTAAATTTTAGTATATTTTTGATACACATGACCGTTATACTCTTGCTCGATCAAAACCTCTCTTTCACTCTTGCTATATGTCTGATTCCTTTGCCCTTCAATCTTCATGACTCTGGAACAGCCTCCCTAACTCCATTATAAAGTCTCCTAATAGGTACATTTTTAATAAAAAGAAAATTCATACACTTCTTTTTTTCTTTTTATTCATACATTTCTTCTGGATAGCCTTCCACACTAACTATAACTATATATATTTTATATGTATGTATGTATATGTGTATTCTATATATATACATATATATATTTATATATGTGTGTTATGCTCATGTATATTTAATTATTATGTATAAGATAAGTACTTTCTGTTATGGTATTTTTATATTAATTAATTTCTTCTGGATGTTGACTGGCAGAGAATGTTTTTAGCGTTAAGTCCGCCTTTTGTCCATCATGTAATTGTGGCAATAAAGTTTAAATAAATAAATAAAAAAACATCTGAGCTCAGGATCGAACCACCGATCATTTGGTGTTGACCCTATCACCGTTACCGTTTAGCTATCTGTCTCTTGCAGAGAGTGACAAAATTACGGATACCTTGAGTCAGATACTGTTAAATTTTCGTTTCATCGTGTTTCAAATCACAACAGTGAATAAGTTTTCACTAAATAAGTTTTCACAAAAAAAAATGACTGTTTTTTTTCTTAATTTGCGGGGGAGGTGTCGTTTGTGTATCAACTCATATATCAATATAAACATATAGTCATCTTCACCCCATATATAAAGAGCCTTTTAACCGCAGTCAGAAAAATCATTTAGCGCCTTGGGTATTTTAAAATTTTTCATTTTAATCTCAACACTGAAGATTCATTTGTAAGCTCTCGAGGGATAAGCTGCAAAGGAAAGGAGAACAGCAAAAATGGACTGGTCCCATCAATTAGTTGGAACCCGATACTTTTGAAGGCATTAATCAGTGGGAACACTTTTAGGGACTCAAGGAACCCCTCCGAACTTACTAATTACGTAATTTGATGTCGGGAATCCCGGCAGATTTTTTTAGTACGCCTTAATTAGAGTAACGACAGGGTTTTTGTCGATTCCAAGTAATATTCCTAACGTTTTAGATTTCGAAATAAAATTATAATATATTTTGTCTTCAAGCCTATACCCTTTTTTTTACAGTAAATAGGCTTACGCTTGACGGCCACACGACTGATGAAGAGCGACGTAGCAGCCTAAGGTAGGACGCGCTTGCCTAGAAGAAATCAATTCACTCGCGACTTACATATCCCTATTGTGAGAATGTGTCGTCTGTACTAGGTTTTAACAGAGACTTTGATATATTTTACTCAACTCAACTTGCATTCCGGCCACAACTGATAATCTACTTCAATAAAAATAAGAAACGTAAACCATAGTTAAAGTCTGCAATTTTTAACGTTGAAAATGTTTTTCGTTCGCTCCAGTAGGCCCCCATTTTCGCTGAAAATTGTTAGGATACCTCGCATACCCCGAGGTTTAGGGCCACGAGTATGAGGGCTCAAAAGACGCAGAATGTGAAGGGCTTTAAAAAAATCTTGAAAATTATTTTGGAATAGTCAATAACCTTTTTGTAAATCGAAAAAAAAACGAACTGAAAAATCGTGTTTTTTTTTACAGAAAATTTCCGATTTTGAACCGAGGCCGAATTTCAAAAATATGAAATAAAACACCTCGGTAAAAATATGAAATAAAACATATTCGTGACGGTTGACACTGTAGAGTGTGCCCTTAGCCACGGTAATATTATACAGGGCGTCCCACGGCTACCTCACACGGAGGGAAAGTATATTAAATATTGAAGATAGGATATTTTACTGAAAGAAGACATCATTTTATTTTTAATAATAACTAGAACTGCATTCACAGATTTTTTAAAAATCGCCTGCTGCAACTGGAAATCAAACTCGTGAAATTTTGAAAAAAAAAACACGACACATTTTATGATAACCATCAAAAGGGTTAATCATAAGGATTATGTTTTGCTAAATAACATAGCATTTTAAATAAAAGGAATGTCTTATTACGTGATAAAAATAATGAAGTGATATACAAATTGTAGTACGTATGCATTTCTTTTTTAATTCAGTTACAATGCGATTGGCTGAAATTTGTATAATAATTCGAAAATGGACCATATAAATTTTCAAGCCTGTGTTCTTTTGTTTCTCGTGAGTTTCATTTTCGTTTATATTCAATTTTTTGTTAATTTATTTATTGATTTATATATATTGTAATTATTATTTATATTTTATATGGTACACAAACATGACAATTTATATTACATTAAAAACTATCTCTCAGAAAAATCAACATACATGAATCACATTTAACCGCACCTAGCGATATCTACTGTAAAAAAATGCATTTTCTTCGCAATAAAGCTGCCACCTGGACGTCCTAGATAGAGACTTATTATTATAATACGATAAAATATAATATTACTATGTTTTGTCCAATATATTGAAAGTCAACAACCTTTCCAATTTTATTGTTTTCGTCTTACGAATTTTCGATTAGGTCACGTGTCCTGACGCAATCAGGGCCATGTATCCTGACGCAAGTTTATCATTTTTTACCCATTACAAAAAAGTGTACAACCCCGCTAAAGAAGTTTTCACTTCAAAAATAATTAAGTTTTACTCGTGGAAGTATACAGTTCCCACGGCATAGATGCACTGATTAATTGACATGATGATGCACTGATAAACGTCAAACGATAAATAAATAAATCAGTGCATCTATAACATTGAAACTTGTTTCATTTAATGACTAGCGGCCCGCCCTCGCTTCGCTTCGGTGTAGAGCTGAAGTGTAGACTATAGTTTTTGTTCTCAGGCTTGTATTATACACAATGACATTCATCTATGATTCTACTTATACCTGCATGCAAAGTCTCAGCCCGATCGGTTTAAAATTGACAAACTTTCATACAAACTTTCGTTCCCTATTTTATCCCCTTGGACAATACGACCTGAAAACATTTAAAAATAGAGCGTACTTCTTCCTTAAAGGCCGGCATCGCATTTATGATATACTAGTGGCCCGCCCTCGCTTCGCTTCGGGGTAGAATTGATCAAAATCCTTTCTTAGCGGATGCCTACGTCATAACATCTACCTGCATGCCAAATTTCAGCCCGATCCCTCCAGTGGTTTGGGCTGTGCTCTGATAGATCACTATGTCAGTCACCTTTGAGTTTTATATATATATTTGTGTGCGTGAAAACCTAACAAACAAATATACAGTTCCCTTTCGAAGCTTTGAAGTTTGAATTTTCATAAAACATAAAAATTTCTCGATGATAATCAACACGAAGCTGTTTCCACTGCCGCTTTAAATTTCATTTCCATTATTTTATACAGTGAATTCTAAGTTACCTGAGAAACTTTACGAGCTAATTCAGACAATGATTTAGGTTATTAGGTTAGGTCAAAAAGTTTACTTAATTTTTTTTAAATGTCTCAACGTTAACTCACTAACTGTGCAATTTAACCTCAATTTTTATTCAAATAAATCCACTTTTAGAATCTACGTATTTTAAACGGATAATTATACAAAATATTTATACAAATTTGCGCCGTTTTAGGATATTTTGTAAACGATATAAGTACATCTTTTTTTTTTAATGGATAGGAGAGGGATATAGTACGTGTAATGTTTATAAAACAGTTCGCACTATTGTTATTTGCATAATTTTCAAGATTTTCAGGTAACTTAAAATTCACCACTACCCGTTTTCGAATCAATTTTTCGAAACCAGTTGCGAGAAAAGAATTATATAATTTTAAACCGGTTTCGAAAACCGAACATTATTTTTTATTTCGAAACCAGTTGCCAAATAAGTTTTTTTTTCTGTTTTCGAAACCGTTAGTAAAACTCTCTTTGAAAATAAAAAGACTGTACTCAGGAATACAGTTTTTGAAAATAAAGAGACTGCACAAGGACGGCATTGTCAAAATGCCAACGACATTTGACAATACGACCGAGAAAGATATTCAATAAATATCTGTATTTATACCCTCTGTATTTATAATATGCGCCATCGACGCAAGTGGTTAGCGCGTTTAGCAGCGATCGTTGAAGTTAAGCAACTTTCGCAGTGATCGGTCATTGGATGGGTGACCAAAAATTTACTATCCCGAGCTCCTCCGTGCTTCGGAAGGCATGTTAAGCCGTTGGTTTCGGCGCCATCTGCAGTCGTTAGCACCCACCAATCCGCACTGGGCTCGCGTAATGGGTCATGGCCCAATCTCCCTATTCCATCCATAGGAAGGCCTGTGCCCCAGCAGTGGGGATATTAATAGGCCGATGATGATGATGATTTATAATATGGGCCAATATTACTCATTAATGTAATGTTTAATACTATGTACATTTAGCTGAAGTTGTTTAAGGGCTGATTTCTCGGACACTGGATAAAATTATCTGTCTGATATCGTATTATACGGACAAAATAAAGAGTGAACTTGTGTTCATTGGTGTAATGTGATGGGTGACATCTCTCTCTATTTTTAGTTAGTTTAGTAGTTAAGTTTTATCTGAGTTTTGAAAAATCGGCCCTTTTAATATCTTACTGTTAAATTGAATGAAATCTAAAAAAATATACTGGAATTCAAATAATAAAACATAAATGTTTTTGTTTGCATTGCGCCTTGTCCCATCGTGAGTTACTTTTGTTTGAGTTACAAATTGGTGGTTTTGATAAACCTTTTTAAACTAAAAATGACTGATATTTGCATTTTGAACATATTAACTTGCCAAAAAAACTTAGTACATGTTCTTATTTTTTAGAATGCAATTTTTCAAATTGAAAACAATGCCTGCCTACACCAGTGTTCAAACAATATTTATATTTTGTTATAATCTTATCTCATTTTAGGTCTTTTGGAGATTGCGTCGAATATAGAGGAAAAATATGACCGCATGCACAGCGGAAATATAAAAATATTTTGTTACGATCTTGGTAATAAAAGCAAACGAGCGACTGCTTGATAATAAAGGCTAAGGGAGGAGACAAGTAAAAATTTATTGAGGAGCTCGATAGAGCAGGTGGTTAACGCGTTCGGTTGCGATCGTTGAGGTTAAGCAACTTTCGCGGTGGTCGGTCATTGAATGGGTGACCAAAAATCTTCTATCTCCTCCGTGCTTTGGAAAGCACGTTAAGCCGTTGGTCCCGGCTGCATCTGCAGTCGTAAGCACCCGCTAATTCGCGCTGGATATTTTCTAGTCAAATGTTCTTTAGTTTTAAACATCTAGCAGTTAAATGCTTACAAAATATATAAATAAAATGTATTTACATGAGCGAAATTACTTTAAAATATAATAGTATAGAGAGCGTAAGCACAGCCTTTCGTCAGTGGCGGCGCTAGGCGTCGGCGACGTCGGCCACCGCCGACGGCCTCGCGCCTGATCGGGGCCTAGCAAAAAATGTTTACTAGTTACCTATTTATTTTTGTTTCTCCTGGCCTGGCTTAGGTAGCCGATCCCGAAGAATTCGGGGAAAAAGCTAAGCAGATGATAATGACTTTTATTATTTTCGAACACGTGCGTGATGGAAGCGAGTAGTACTTTACGGGTATTCAGAATCGTCTGTCTGACAACACTATTTTTGTAATTAAATTTCTATGTTTGTAATTATTTTTTGTCATCATTTGATTATCAACAATAAAACTCGTTTACTCATACGTTATTTTATAATATGGCTTACTTAATTTAACGGTTTTTTACTGCGAAGTAAAATAGGCCTCGCGAACTTGATGTCGCCGACGTCCACATGTGGTCTTTCCCCGCCACTGGCTTTCGTTTGCATGTCTAAAGTACTAATAGGCAAGTATACCATAAAATGTGCGACATTTTCGTTCGTCTGCACCGCCCCTCTGTAACAGTGTAGTGAATCGTAGCGAGCTGCATACAAATCAAATGCGTTTGTCACCCCTTCCTACCGCCAATAACTCCTGCACGTATATCCACTGCATCGCATAAACTATTTATAAGTCCGCATTTTATAGCTGGATGAAATAAATTTCAATTTGTTTAAAAAATAATCTGGATTTAGCGATATTTTTTTAGTGAATTATTACGTGTTTTGATATTGCACGTTTGGAAAAATATGAACATTTTTGAACCTAAGTAATGAATGTAAGTAAAATATTGTGTTCGTGTATGATATAATACACGTGATACGAATACATTGTCGTACATTCTACTCTAACTTGCATACTTTTTAGGCGTATTAAGTTAGGACACGGTACGATAAAATTCAACGTATCGACTGAAAAGCATATACACATATGTCGTAGATAAATTATATTTTAGCGAAAGTCTTAGGAAGTTTGGCGGAAAACGCGAATGATATTTCTCAATCTAACTGTTAATGGCGTAACTAGGTTACCAGTGTGAATCTTAGGTGAGCATTAGAATAGCCGGTCACTACCCGTATTTTTCATCGAAATAATTACAGAATGTTGCTACCTTCTAGTTGCTACTAATTGTTAAATAGTTGCTACCCCCAATAAAAAAAACTTTTTAGGGTGAGAACAAACTGCGTAACTGAATGGAGTATTTTTTAAACCAATAGTTGCTACTAGACTGCTTGCTACCTTTATATATATCTTTTTGGACCTCATAGATTTTAAGGATAAAAAGTTATAATAAGCGTTCAGACATTATTTTAATGTCTGTCTGTCACCCTAAGAAGTAGTGTTTTTATCGGCGGTAGCAACTATTTAACGATTAGTAGCAACTAGAAGCAACTAGGTAGAAACTTTGTATAATAAATTTATTTCAATGTAAAATATGGGTGATCGGCCGCTCACAATCTTAGATCTTCCAAAACCCAAGAATGTTTATAATAAACCAACGATTCTTTTCGCAATCGCGTTTTAGTAATATCCTATTATTATTCAGTTAGATTGAGAAATGACATCGCAATTGTCTAATTATCCAATTAACAAGCAAAATCCCTATAGCATTTTCAAGAAAATATGATTTATCAAATCATCAGGCCATAATTATTGGTAAGCTGCAACCCCGAGCAGAGTCAAACTTGCGTCTACTAATAATTGATATTCTGCAACAACTTTGTTAATTTTGTTGTTCTAACGTCTCCATATCCAACGTACAAATGGAAATTGAAACGCGAATGTTTGCGTATCGAAATTATTATTGATTAATAATAAACAAAACGTCGGGCGGTTGGTTGGCGTGGTGTTTTCATCACTGTGTCTAAATAATGCGCGTGGGTAATTGCCAGTGTTAGATGGAATTGTTTACGACAGGGCTGACGGCTGACCTTACACACGCTAGAAAATAATTTAACAAAACCAAATATCAGCTATCAGCGAACAGTACCATATTTTTAGATAGATTTTAAGTCTAGCAAAATATTACTAGAAAAAATCACAATAGACACACAGTAAAAAATTTCGACTTGCGACATCAAGCTCCTCCGATCGTATTAAAGTGTTTTTTAAACATTGCCTGGTCTGCGCGGAACTTTTTCTAGCAGTTTTATGTTTAAAAAACACTTTAATACGATCAGAGGAGCTCGATGACGCAAGTAGAATTTTTTTACCACGTTCGACAAAACTGGAATACGTTGTCACCAGCAATGTTTCCGGAACAATACGACCTGAAAACCTTTAAAAATAGAGCGTACTTCCTTAAAGGCCGGCATCGCATTTATGATATACTAGTGGCCCGCCCTCGCTTCGCTTCGGGGTAGAATTGATCAAAATCCTTTCTTAGCGGATGCCTACGTCATAACATCTACCTGCATGCCAAATTTCAGCCCGATCCGTCCAGTGGTTTGGGCTGTGCGTCGATAGATCACTATGTCAGTCAGTCAGTCACCTTTGAGTTTTATATACATATATATAGATAGATAGATATAAAAGTGGTTAGCGCGTTCGACTGCGATTGCTGAAGTTAAACAACTTGCGTAGTGGTCGGTCATTGGATGGGTGACTAAAATTACTATCTCGAGCTCCTCCATGTTTCAGAAGGCACGTTAAGCCCTTGGTCCCGACTGAATTTGCAGTCGTTAGAACTCACATATCCGCACTGGGCCCGCGTGGAGGATTATTGCCCAATTGCACTATTCCATCAATATTGAAGTCCTGTATCCCAGCAGTGAGGGCATTATCATTATTATGATGTTGATGACAATGACAATCAGTATAAAGTTATTGTGGTATTTTAATAGTTTGGTTGCAAGTTTTTAATTGTTTCAGGTATATGAACTACCCCATATTTTAAATTGTCTTTCTACATTGTTCGGTTTCTGTTACTTTTCGTCCTTGTTTGAGTTCACCTTGAGTTAATATATTTCGTTCAAAAATAAACTGAACAAGCATAAAGTAGACACTCCCTGCCACATACACTAGTCATTGTCTTAATCTTTAAGGAGCCATTATAGAAGAAATTGAATTGGTTGAAGTTTATCCATAATATAATACACATAATATCATAAAGATTAAATTTCGAAAATCGTTAATCCACATGAATCAAATTTGATCGATAGGACAAAAATATCGTTTAGGTAATATGACGAGACCCAGGTGTCAAGTACTTAAAAAAATCTTTATATACCTATAAAAACAGGTAAAAAATATATTAAAATTACATTTTCGCAGCCCTAACAGAATGGGTAATAATACTGCTGATCATTAATTTAATGGTTATTCTGATAGTTGTTTGTGAATTACGGATGATATGTTTATTGCAAAGAATTAAAAATATAATTTCGAATTCTTTATAGTAGGGGAGCCCAAGCGGCGATTTTTGGATTTACTCAAAACTCAGATTTACTTAAAACTCTAATAACATATGGGGAGCAAACTTGCAGGTAGTTAAGTACTCCTTGAGATCTGGCAACTCTGCCCTAACTAAGCGTACATCTCTCTGCATAATAAACTTAAAACTTTTGAAATTATCAGCTGTTTTGTACAAAAACTCATTGCAAAGTGAAGTTCGACATTGGATTTATCTGCAACAGTGTAGACAAGATTGTTCCGCAGCTAGAACCAGAGGAATTAATCAAGATAAGTGCCTGTTTTTCTACCCCCTTTTGGCAATGATGCACACCTGTCATAACTTGTGATTTGTATACCCTCGGAAATCACATTATTCTCTGTCAACTTCAATTGACAGCTGGATTTTTGAATTTGACACGATCATAGTGTTGCCACATACAGTTGTCTACTACTGGTTTTGAGGTAAAGAGCTGATAATTGTAACCGGTGCTGTATCCTCTCTCTGCTCCTTCCTCTGGTGCTCTCTTTTGATCGCGAGTGTCCAGTATACGGCATCAACGGTACCGGTCAGTTCCAGCAATCATATCGCGACTAACGACCGCCGTGTTAGCAACAAAATGCCTAAAGTACAACGCACACCACCTGCGTCTCCTCCAAGGGCACAATCGGAATCGGACTCATCTGCTGTTGATAAGGTTGTGGAAACACGTAAAGTACCAATTAGATCAAAGCGTCTTCGGGTCGAAGGGTCTCCCCAAACAAAATTTGACGACCAAGGTGTATTGCAGGAATTTAAAAACGATTTGATGGTGATGCTTCGCGCTTGGAAAGCTGAACAAGATGAAACACTATCTAAACTTGTGACGGATATAGCGTACCTCAAGTCCCAATGTGCTGAAATACAAAAGACAAATTCTGATATCGAAAACTCAATTTCATTCATGAATGCCCAACATGAAGAATTCAAAGAAAAAATCGCTAGATTGGAGATTGAAAAACGCAAAAATAGAGCTTTTATGATTTGGTTGCAGAAACAGTTTGAGGAATTACACCAACTCTCTAGACCTTCGTCTATTGAAATACGAAATGTTCCTGAAAAAGACAAAGAATCAGAAGGTGACCTAATATCCTTAGTAAAAAAGCTTGGTACCACTCTGGATATTACTATCCAAGACAATGACATTCGTGATATTTATAGGCGCCCTGGAAAACCTGGAACAGTTAAAGCGATTGTGACTGAATTCAAGTCTGTTCAAGTTAAAAATAATTTACTTGCTTCATCACGACGCTTCAATAAGGACCGTTCGAACTCGTCGAGACTCAGTTGTGAACACTTTGGTATGGTCGACGACAAGCGACCAGTCTATGTGGATGAGCATCTGCCATATTCTGTCCGTAAGTTACTTTTTCTTGCTCGAGAATTCGCTAAAAAACATGATTTTAAATATTGTTGGACTTCTAATGGCAGAGTGCTCCTTCGCAGAGATTCGAACTCTAAGTTTATCCATGTTAAAACAGAATTATGTCTTAATAGCTCACTTATACCACAGTGAATCTTTCAATGCTAGATATAGTATAATACATACACACAAAAACCATTCTGTAATCCATACACTATCTCAATTTCCTTTCAGGTATACTCACATTCATCATAATATCGACATATACACAATCACACTACAAACCTTCATGGGTCATATTGAAATAATATTAATCGTCATATTGTTTTACCATCCACTTACTTCTTATATTCAATTTATTCTATTGTTCGATTCTCTATCATATAACTCAACCAGCATCCTCTCAGAACTTTCCTCTCAAAGATATCACACGCCATCCAGCTTTACACGAGTGCTTCACTGTTGCGCGAATATAGTAATAAAAAAACAAACCCTACGAAGTCCAACCCATTTCTTTAGTGGACATAGTTTTTTACTGTGTCGCTTGCATGTTTGTTATAAATAATAAAAATGACTAATTTAGTAAATATAGTATCCGAGATTGATGACATACAAGTTGGACAATCATATTACTGCACCCCAGAAAATTGTAATAATTATATCCCTAATGACTCTTCACTAAAAATAATTCACGCAAATATAAGAAGTATTCAAAAAAATTTCAATAACTTCATCGCAACAGTAGCCATGACAGAAATAAAATACGATGTCATTGTATTGTCCGAATGTTGGCTTAGAGTGACTAGCCAACTTCCTTATCTTGATGGCTATACTGTCTACTCAACCTGTATAAATCCTCTTCAAAATGACGGTGTTGTTTTATATATCAAAGAAGATCTGAAATGTGCAATTAGTGAGCCTGCCTTTCAGGAGGGGAATTGCCTGCTGTGTTGCATTGGCAATACTGCCATTGTTGCAGTTTATCGATCTCCATCATACAATAATCTTGACAAATTTTTAGATAGTTTGGACAATATTATTTCTCCTCTAAACTTTAAAAATATTGTGCTGACAGGTGACATAAACGTGGACATAAAGGAAAATAATAACAATCGTCATAGTAATGAATACCTTACCTTTATGTCCTCCCTGGGCCTATTGCCAGCGCATCTTCTTCCAACAAGAATGGAAAATTGCTTGGATCATTTTTTTGTGAAGACGGACCACGTTGCTACAGTGGCTGTCGTTCAAACTGAGATCACGGATCATTATCCTATTGTATTGTCTCTAAAAGTAAACAATTCCGTGAACTTCAAAGTAAAACATACTATTGCAATTAAATATAATTTTGAAACGATTAAAAAAGAGATAGATATAACAAACTTCACACCGATATTAGAACAATCAAATCCCGAAGTAGCCACAGATACTTTTATTGCTTGCCTTAAATCTGTTATTGACAAAAATAAAACAATTGTTAAAGTGTCACGAAGAAACAAAATCTTAAAACCGTGGATCACTCCTGGTTTGCTTCGCTGTTTGCGAAATCGCGACTCTATGCACCTCAAATTAAAGTACTCCCCTGACAATGTAATCTTAAAAACGACTTATTATAGATATCGCAATTTCTGTAACGTCATTTTAAAAAAAGTAAAACAGGAGTATGAGAAGCTAGAATTTGAAAGAGCAAAAAATAATCCAAAGGAATTGTGGAATGTTATCAAAACAATAACGAACAGTAAACGAATTCACAGGCCCCCAGAAGAACTTTTGAATATTGCAGGTGACAGTCACTCATCTGTGAATTTCGTTAATGACTATTTTGCTAATTTGGGTAGTGATCTTGCTAAGAGAATATCATCCTCGCCGTCTCCGCAACGGAGTAATTTGGTTAGACATACTTACCCAATTAGTAATTCGTTCGTGATCCTCCCTGTTGCGGAGGCAGAGGTAGAAAAGCTCATTCTCAGCCTACGAAGTGATTGCGCAACGGGATGTGACGGTATTCCAGCTCGGGTAATTAAACAGTCTTCTTCTACTCTAGCCGCTCCACTTACCCATATTTTCAATCGTTGTATAGAAAACGGTGTCTTTCCCAGCTCTTTTAAAAGGGCTATAGTCCATCCTATCCACAAGGCCGGGAGTAGAGATTGCGTCACCAATTATAGACCCATCTCTGTTCTCTCAGCTCTTTCTAAAGTGTTGGAGAGGTATCTTAATAATTTACTGGTTTCGTATCTGAATAAATATAAAATATTATCTAATAATCAATTTGGTTTTCGAAGCAGTTTATCCACGGAAGACGGGGTCTCAAGCCTTGTTGAAGCACTTGTTACTAAAATGGACAAAAGGCTTAAATGTTATGGTGTCTTCCTTGACCTGTCCAAGGCTTTTGACACCGTCTCCATCCCAATTCTTCTCGACAAGTTGGAGCGTATTGGAATTCGGGGTCCTGGCCTGCAAATACTTAGTAGCTATCTTACTAGCCGCTCACAATGTGTCAAAATAGGTAGTTTTGTCAGCGATCAGGTATCAATATGCTATGGTGTGCCGCAGGGCAGTATTCTGGGCCCGACGCTATTTCTCATATTATATGGATCAGCTTTGCCGTCTATCTCTTGAAAATTGCAACATCTTTTCCTATGCCGATGATACGGCACTTCTAGTTTATGGTGATAGTTGGGTCTCTGCTAAGCATAACGCGGAGAATGCTCTTGTTCTGGTCAGGGAATGGCTATCCATCAACCTTCTCACACTAAACTTCGAAAAAACCCAGGTTCTAAAATTCGACATTGCAAAATCTCAAGTAAACATGCCCCCAGCCGATATTAAATTGCACCATTGTCGGAATACAGACTTAAACTCATGTCGCTGCAAACCACTTAATACTGTAAGAAGCCTTAAGTATCTGGGTGTCCATCTCGATGACAGGCTTGACTGGCATGTCCAAATTGAAGCCCTTACAGGACGAATCCGGAGACTCATTTACATCTTTAAAAACCTGCGCCACTCGGCTGAACGGTCAACGCTTTTTACGGTTTACTTTGGATTGTGCCAGTCAATATTGTCCTACTGCATCTCTGTGTGGGGAGGGGCTAATAAAACTTTCTTGTTGAAACTGGAACGAGCCCAGCGAGCAGTCCTTAAGGTTTTATTGTGTAAACGTAGGACATATCCAACGGCGAAACTGTATTCGGAGTGCGAGGTTCTTACGGTTAGGCAGCTATCCATCCTTCGTATGCTTCTACGCAAACACTCTTCCCTTCCTCTGGAGCTCGACACATCATCAAGACGTCACTGTGCTCCTGTTTGTCCCCAGATCATGTGTCGCACAGCATGGGCTAGTAAACAATATAACGCTCTCAGCACAAAATTATATAATAAAATTCATAAAATAAAACCCATTTTTTCATTGACACTACATAATGTAAAAAAAACTGTAAGTGATCTACTTCTAAAATACAATTATGAGGAAACTGAAGATCTTATTAGGTAAACTACCCATTATTGTACACGGACCCACGCGCATGAACACACACCCACACGCACAAACGCATACACTCACACACACACGAACACACACCCACACGCACAAACGCAGACACTCACACACGCACACACACATACACACACACGCACACAAACACATACAGATCCATTTGCATTAAATTCATAATATTAAGTTCTTAAGATGTACGCTATTGAGATTGAGTTTACTTATCTGGGATGAGCCACTGACTCCTGAGATACAGGACATGTCCTAGTTTGGGAGTTTGAGACTCACACTGTTTTAAAAATGTCATTGGTAAGGTGCTTATTGTAAAATTAATGTTCATGTATATACCTGAGCCATCTATGACTGACGATTTGGAACCGACCAAAAGTCATGGCTGTTTGTTGAAATTTTGTTTTTGCTGCCCTAGACGTTCGGCCCTACATAGATGGCTCAGGTATAGTGGGAGTACTTAACTACGTGCAAGGTTGCTCCCCATATGTTATTCTGCCGCGCTCGAGTAAATCCAAAAATCCCCGCTTGGGCTTCCCTACTATCAGTTGATTGTCGCGAACATCAAATTGTAAAAAAGGGCCAAGTGCTCGTCGGACTCGCCCATGAAGGGCTCCGTAGCAGCATCATTATCATCATCATCAGCCTATTAATGTCCCCACTGCTGGGGCACAGGCCTTCCCTATGGATGGAATAGGGAGATTGGGCCATGACCCACCACGCGGGCCCAGTGCGGATTAGTGGGTGCTAACGACTGCAGATGCAGCCGGGACCAACGGCTTAACGTGCCTTCCGAAGCATGGAGGAGCTCGAGATAGTAATTTTAGGTCACCCATCCAATGATCGACCACTGCGAAAGTTGCTTAAGTTCTACGTGCGCAGCCGAACGCGCTAAACACTTGCGCCATCGAGCTCCTCCTGTAGCAGCAAGTAACATAATATAAAACCTGGCCCCCGCGCGCACTGCACCCACTACCGATCAAGCCACGCCCCACGCCAATTATAATTATCATTTACTTAGGTACTTATTACAGATTTATTATCAGATAATAATGGTTCACGGTTTATGAATAACGTTTATGTTTATGAAAATAATTATTTTATTATTTTTATATTTGAGTTGATTGAATGAACGGGAAACAACGGTTTACGATTTATGACGAATTAAAAAAAACTGCTTATTTGATCTCATTCAAACCAATTTTCGGTGGAAATTTGATCAAATTTTTTTTTAGTTTTATCATTCTCTTATTTTAGAAGTTACAGAGGGGGGGGGAGGCACATATTTTACCACTTTGGAAGTGTCCCTCGCGTAAACTATTCAGTTTAGAAAAAAAATATTAGAAACAGTTCTAAGTGCATTTTCTTCGCAATAAAGCTGCCACGTGGACGTCCTAGATAGAAACTTATTATTATAATACGGTAAAATAAAATATTACTATGTTTCGTCCAATGTATTGAAAGTCAACAACCTTACCAATATTATTGTGTGTCATGATGCGATCAGCCCACGTGTTTAACCTGACGCGAGTTTAACATTTTTTACCCATACAAAAAAAAAGTGTACAACGCCACTAAAGAAGTTTTCACTTCAAAAAGAAAAGGTTTGTTTGCCACCCTTTTAACTTAAAATATAAAAATACACAAAATCATGATTCTGACGACGCTGCCTGAAAAGGATGTGAAACGCCACAAATAAATAAATCAGTGCATCTATACTGTTATGGAGCTCGATTAGGCAAGTGGTTAGCTTGTTCGGCTGCGATCGTTGAAGTTAAGCAACTTTCGCAGTGGTCGGTCATTGGATGGGTGACCAAAAATTTACTATCTCGAGCCCCTCCGTGCTTCGGAAGGCACGTTAAGCCGTTGGTTCCGGCTGCACCTGCAGTCGTTAGCATCCATCATTCCGCACTGGGCCCGCGTGGTGGGTCATGGCCCAATCTCCCTATTCCATCCATAGGGAAGGCCTGTGCCCCAGCAGTGGGGACATTAAAATAGGCTGATGATGATGATGATGATACCGTTAAAACTTGTTTTGTGTTGAGTGGTGTGCGTGAAAACCTAAGAAACAAATATACACAAACCTGGTACACATTTCTCGTGCACATCCAGCGGGAGCTTCTCTGCTTAGTCGGGCACTCTTGTCAGAGTGGTCGTGGTTGCACTGATGAGGTACATGGTGGGGTGTTCTTTGGGTCACTATCAATTCCGAGGGTAGCTCTCCTGGCGATGTGCTTCCATTTCTGACGGTTCGAGGCGTCGCGAGTACACTGGACCGTGGTAGACTCAGTAGCCTTTGTGATGGCGTCTATCCAGCGGGCTGGTGATCGACCGCGTGCTCTCTTGCCTTCCACCTGGCCTTGAACCACCAGCCTTTCCATCGAATTCTCATTTCTAGAGATGTGACCAAAGAACTTCAGTATCGGGAGCAGTGGCGTGCATTAGGGGACACCTATGTCCAGCAGTGGACGAACATGGGTCGATGATGATGATGATGATGATCCATTGCTCGTTTTATTTGTACAATAAATAGCTCCGCTAAGTCGTTTCCGCCATCGCATCGCATTGTAGGTTGCCCACAATGTCAAAGGAAATACCTTTACAAGTATGAAAACACTTAAAAGAATAAATAGCAATAGTAGTTTATTGTAATTATTTTAAAGCATTTATCTCCTAGATAAATAAATAAATATTTTCGACACTCAAACCAATTAGCCTAGCCCCAAAGTAAGCACTGTAAGGTTTGTGTTATGGGACACTAGGGTAACGGATAGAATACTACTGTACATATATAAGTATATTTATATAGAAATACATATTAAATATCCATGACTGGAGTACAAATGCTCGTATTCATCACACAAACATCTGCCCCCACCGGGATTCGAACCCGGGCGGACCGAGTCGGCGACGACACGATGAAACCTACCGTACAAACCACTCGGCCACTGAGGTCGTCAATAGCAATTAGTAGTTTATTTTAATTATTTTTAATTTTAAGCATTTATCTCCTAGATATTTAACTCTAAAGAAAATTTTAGTAGAAAAATTGACGTGGCCCAAGCAGCAGACGGGACTTGAACCTGCACCATCAGTGGTACCAGTACCAGTACGAGTTTCAGCTCACGAAAACTATCATAGTTTTCGCAATTGTAAATTATGTTTCTATGTCCATTTTGGTGAAGAGTAACCAAATATACTTAAAATTTAAGAAGACGCAAATGATTTAATGATAGAATTTAAACACTGTTCATTTGTATTGAAACGATAACAATAAAATCAGTAAGTACCCTTAGTACGAGTGCGAGCTCACGAAAACTATCATAGTTTTCGTAATTGTAAAACTCGTACTAAGTCTATCTATATTATATCTACCAACTCTTAGGTAGATCTACCTATTTTGAATTCGCTCTACATAACTACCTACCAACTTCAGCCTCAATTTTCACTTGTGCCCAAAATATAAATAATATAATAGCAAGCCATATCAATAAAAATTTAAATAGGTAGGTATTTAGTTTACTGTGTTGGCTGGCTAGTAAAAAAATATATGCTTACCTACTTTTCCAAGCACTAATATTTAAGAAAATTAGATATATGTTAGAGAAATTTTACCCATAAAATAATAAATAGTTATACTAGGCTTCCGTGTTTTGTTTTTTTGGAAATACTTATGAAATCTCCACTCTGGAACTAGACGTCTTTAGTGGTGATAAAAATGTGATAATTTTTGGCATTTATGAGAGCTTCCAGTTTCTTTGAAACACAAGTTATCGAAAAAAGCATTAATTATATAATATAATGAAAAATTATATGTTTAGTAATACAAATCAAATATAAAAAGAAGTCTTAGTATTGATCCGACCGGAAATTGCACATAGCGACTCACAGGCCTTAAAATCAGAACTGTGTGGCGAATTTTTAATACTCTTACAAATATTGGTTATTGTAAGGAAGTAAATTTTAAAAATACTGTAGCAATTTTAACGTTGGAATGTGATTAATTAACACGAAAAACGGCCCGTCATTCTATCAATTAAGTAATTTTTCCCTAACGTAATTATATCTGGTATTAATGGTTAGAATAAGTTACTTGTATACTAAAAAAATCTAAATATTTTCTGTTCTTGTTTCTATGGAACATAGTACGAAACTCTTCTGTACATTGTATGTATAAGGAAGATTTATACAATAGGATGATGTCTCCTTTTTTCGGGATCCGTAGTCTTGACAAGGAACCCTTATAGTTTCGTCATATTTGTCTGTCCGTCCCCGGTTTTGTTTGTAGACTATTAGAATGAGAGAGCTGTAATTTTGTGGCGATATGTGTATCAATCACGGCGACAAAATGGTAGAACAACATTTTGTAAAATATTCTTTTTAGGGTACCTCCCCTACATGTAACCTAGGGAAGTTTTTTTATCTTCTACCCCATCGTGTAGGATATCATTAAAAAGTTCCTTTAAAATGAATTTAAGCATTTCTAAGACTATTTTTCGATTTAGGGATCCGTTTGCGAAAAAATGAACTTTAAAGTGATTTTTTTTGTTCAAGTACGGCGTACCATCCCTCCCTCTAAAAGCTAAACTGTTGGCTTAAAAAACCTGGAAACATTCATGATTATAGTGCTTTTCATGAACTTTTAAGGAAAATCATAAATATTAAGATATATTTGCTAGTTGAAGAGTAATAGCCGTTCAACTTTATTAATTTTAATTTTGATAATTAGGATTATTTCTGACAAACTTTGGTTAAAGAAAATTTCTTACCTATTGAAAATTTATAAGAAGAAATCATTAATAGTGACATAGATGAAGTTACTGTAGCGTACAACCTTGAATTGCACCAAATAAAAAATAAAACTATTTGAGAAACACAATGAAATATCATTTGTTTAACAACGCTACCGCGAGTACCAACGACATCGGCTTCTGAGTCGCACTATCGTTACGTTTTAAAAAAAGAGTATTTATTATAAGCACTTGAAAAAAAAAGGGTATGATCGCTTATCAAACCCGATGACGCTGTAACAAACCCGGTATCATGGTTATTTACGACCAACAGCATACACACTCAATAAAAAAAAGGTATGATCGCTTCAGATGAAGCTTGTAAGGACCTCAGCATGAACCACGGGTGTGTTTTAGTCAGTAAGAGTCTGACGTAACCTTGAAGCAGTCTGAAAGGTATTAGGATTTCACACCCGCTCCCCCACCTGGGACACAAAAAAAATGGCGGTTATCATTCTTATTAAAAAAAAATATATATCGAATTGATTTTGAGTTTGAGATGCGGTTTGACCAGGCAGCGGACGGGACCTGGTCCGCGTGGATTTTTTTCTAGTAAACTTTTCTTTAGATTTAAACATCTAGCAGTTAAATGCTTAAAAAATAAATAAAATCATTTGATTTATCTATTTTAATTGAGAAACATAGACTGTTATTAATTGTTTTTTTCGAATTTCCGATATAGAAAATAAAAACTCTTGCTCAAATATATTGTGGTAACGACAGGCAACTACGGAACCCACTGCGCGTGGCACGTCACGCACTTGGCTGTTTTTTTTTCGTCTATCAGGTAGATTATCAAAAAGTATCGGACACCAATTTTTTCTTTATTTTCATAATCAATACATAGCAGAGATATTGTATTGATTTCAAATGTCCAATGACGTCACGTCTTGGTACAACTTTTACTCAGAAGTGAAGTCACGAGCCAGGAGTCCCAAACTTTGACGCGCTTTTAAAAGCTTTTATATAACTTGCACCATTCGTATGTAACCTGTAGCTTATAAATTTTGTTAACCGTTTTTTGACCATTTCTTGCGGTTATCTGATTCAGCTCAAATTTGGCACGCCTATGTAAGTCTAGTGACAAAGCAATAATACGGTACCGTGTAGCTGATGTTGGAGCCGGAAGAAGGCCATAGGAAATCTTTAATTAAATGACAGTCCCATCGAATTTGGGCTTGTTTGTTTCGTCTTAATGAATACTTTGGTCCTATATAGTAACCAGGGTCAGATGATGAGGCCGAAAGGTGGCAATAACATCTTCGAAATGAAACGAGGCAACGGCACCGCATTTGATTATTCGTTTTCATAATCCAAAAGGAAAACAGTTGTACCTAATTTCTGCGAAACTCCTACAAGCCTTGATAAAATGTAAACTTGATTATAAATTGTTAGACACGGATCTTTGTAAAATAGCAGCTGAGTTTACAATAAACTGAGTGTATCTTTATTAATTAAGGCACTTCGCGCACTAGAAGGCCACGGCTACGGCCATTGGCTAACGACCAGTAGGTCTATTCGCTTACTGCTTTTGACAGATGGGAGTGATAATCACTCAGCTATTTAGTGTTCCACTACTGCTTTATTCACTAAGATACTTGTTTCAAAAAGCATCGATGGATATGCTCTCTTTAGTTACACAGTGTACATGTCAAAAAAGTTAGCGAATAAGTCGGCAGATTAGCAAAAGGAACCATACGAACGTCGCGCACTTGGCAGCAACGGTCAACTGGCCACACGGCCTGGCACGACAGGTCGTCGCGGCCAACTCACGTATATTTTGCTATGAGCGCTCACGCACTAAAACTGCAACCGCGAATGCGGCTTTTTTTTATAACGTCACACCGCCGAACGGACCTCACACCTGGCTCCCGCAAGTCTTACGGACCCCCCAGTGGCTATCCACTGAGGACCCCGCAATTCTTACGGGCGCTTTACGGCATAATATCCGCTAAAAAAAGTCCTGCGAATACCCTCTAAGCTGCTTAGCGCGAAGCCGCGGGATCCCCGTTTACATGAAATCCGTTCTATCAACTACTGGCTTTTGTGCCTGAATTCCATCTCCTGGAATCTTCGATAAGGGACAAATGATTCCCATATTCAAATTAATGACATTAACTTTATAATATAACTACCAGCCGTAGGCATTAAATAAGCCAAGAGTTTACACAAGCAAGGAGGCCGTAACGCAATAAGCGTTACATCCCTGGGGCACTCTTTAAAAAAATATTTGGTCATATCAGATGACCGAACAAAATTTTCTTTTTCCTACCTACTACATCGAGAAAAAAATTCGACAACCCTATCTAAATATCCCTACGCCGAGGACGTCAATACAACCGGGAGGCGGCCTTTTCTACAGACTATTCCTCGCATTAAGTTTGAAAAACTTCTTGCCAAAAAAAATGTTTACGGGAAAAGACATCTAACAGTTTGCAAAGTTTATTGCAAAAACTTTTTTTATTATATTACATAAGCAAAGAGTTTACACAAGCAAGCAGTAACACAACGGGCGTTACAGTACTTATTTCCGCAACTCAATACTTGTGCAATGAGTTTTAATACAGAATTAATTATTAATGAAATAAAGAAACGATGTTTTATTTAAAGAAACGATCAGTAATATGGCTGCTATATGAAAAGAATATGTCGTAGAATATAGTCGTGGCCGCAAGCTTGGCCGCAGCCCAATCATAGTTTCTGCGACCTGCGAGGTTGCAGCCATGGCCACGACGGTCGTGGCCGTCTAGTGCGCGAGGTGCCTAACTCTCTCCTTAATTGCTTTTCGACTAAAATACTAGTCTTGTGTAAAGTATCTAGTACTTAATATAATTATTAAGAGGGTGCTGAACCTGGTATGGAAGAAATTATTGTATACCTGTAGGCAGAAAAAATAATTAAATGTTTGCGTCGCGAATGATAGTCGGAGTTAGAAGATAGTTGAATTAATTAGTTTCTTTCTAAAATGTTATGGAATAAGTACCTGCGTAGCTCCTACACGGCATATTAAACTTAACTGTTTTCCCACTGCTACCCTTTATATTTGATTTGCACCTCTGCACTATGGACCAGAATCTTGCTGAGAACTTGAAAAGCTTGGAGAAAGAGTTCTTGGCATTCAGTTCGAGTCGCATTTACACCAGTATGAGATGAAACTGCAAAAAGGCACCACAGGATCTGCCACTGCGAGCCCCGATCTCAATGCGTTGGCAGGTGAGTACTCGGACTTTAAATCTTTTATATGGCAGACTCTAAAATCTATTAAGTCGCAACTAGATCTATTGGCAATGAGACGAAAAGTTCTCCTTATTCATGGTTTTCTAGAGATTAACAAGGACGATTTAGCCGAAGAAGTCATGGAGTTCATTGAAGAAAAGCTTAAGTTGCCTGAAATCACTAAGGATAAGTTGCGTGATTGTCATAGGCTATGCTCCCTGGGAAGCAAAATTCGTCCTGTTCTTGTCCCATTCAGCAACTATGAGGACCGACGCCTGATCTGGGAGAGTAAGACTGCACTCAAAGGTTCTGGTGTCACTATTTCCAAATTTTTAACTAGGCTCCGACACCGTTTATTTGTTTCTGTAAGAAAACAATTCGGCATAAAGAACTGCTGGTCTGCTGATGCTAAAATCGAGACAGAGGCTGAATTGCGAGCCGTTATAACCCTATTTTCATCAGGTGTAAGCACTGCGGGTGCTGCGGCCGACTCATCAGTTCTGGCGGATTTATCTTCTAGTAAAGGACAGGCGTCGCCAAGGGTGACTGACGCCGGTGCAGTTTCGCGGGTTGCAAGGAAGACGAGACTGAATAAGCAGATCACTTTTTCCCAAATATTTGGAATGGATGGAAGTAACATAAAAATCAGTATGACCAAAGAAAAATTTACTAGAAAAAATTCACTCAGTCAAGGTAGCAATTAGAATCGCGGTTAGTGCATCCGCCCGGATAGCGAAAGTCGCAGGTTCGAATCTTGCCTTCAAGTGATTTTTTTTAATAGAATTTTTCTTTACATTTGATAACAAGCATTTTAATTAAATAAGAATATAATTAAATATTTGTTAGTTAAGCAGTGTTTTGTCTCTGCTCGTAAAATTTCAAACGTTATTTGAGTGAAAAGGAATGAAAACGCTGCTGTTTTAGCTTATTTTTTAATTATTAATAAGAGGGCATGAATACTAGCATAGTACGAATTAAGCTTAAGTAATTTAATATTCATGATTTACCCTGCTTAAAGCTGTGAAGCTTTTAAAGACTGAGAAACCATTAAGCATGGCCGCTTAAGCTTACGAAGACCCAAAAAATCTCTCGCAACTTATCTATTCTTTGAACGAGGTTACAAAAACGATATTTCGTACCTTTAGCCTCAACCAAAATAACTCATTAACAAACACAGAAGGAAACAATTAATCCACACCTAACTGTAAATTAGCAAATATAAACTTTAAAGCGATGCTCTTAAAGTTCTGGAACAAAGAAGGCTTTTAGAGCGCGCTCTGAAAAATGGCTCAACATTTCCGTCTGAGACCTAAAGCTAATTGAACAGTCTACTGAATTATTATTTTGTTTTGTTAATCACTATAACCGAATTAGCAAACTGAAGTGGCAGTGGGCTGGTCACATTAGCCGCAGAACTGACGGCCTCTGGAGCCGTAAAGTTCTTGAGTAGTGACCGCGACTCGGTAAACGTAGTGTAGGATGCCCTGAGACAAGATGGAATGATGACATTCAAAGTAGTAGTATTCTTTAGACTGGCTGGAGTGGACTAGATGAGAGTGGCAGAAAATCGGGAACAGTGGCGTGCATTAGACCTATGTCCAGCAGTGGACGAGCATGGGTTGATGATGATGATGCTGATAAAACAAGAGAATCACAATCACTTCAGAAGCGACTGCCCTTACACGCATTCCACTATACCTAATTTAATTCTATACTATTTAGATGTTTGTAAATCCCCATTACAATTAAATAAATAAAAAGTATCCTTTGTCTTAAGTCAGGTCATGAACTATTATGGGTACCAAAATTATTCCAAATCCGTTCAGTTGTTTTTACGTGATATAATTGGGACTTCCATTGTTATTTATAGTTAGGAAAGAGTTTTATTGGCGTCTAAAACACCACTTATATGAATGTAGTTCCATCGAGGTGAGGTAAGGAGTGAGGAGCTCGATGGCGCAAGTGGTTAACGCGTTCCGCTGTGATCGTTGAATTTAAGCAACTTTTGCAGTGGTCGATCATTGGATGGGTGACCGAAAATTTACTACCTCGAGCTCCTCCGTGCTTCGGAAGGCACGTTAAGCCGTTGGTCCCGGCTGCATCTGCAGTCGTTAGCATCCATCAACCCGCACTGGGCCCACGTGGTGTGTCATAGCCCAATCTCCCAATTCCATCCATAGGGAAGGCCTGTGCCCCAGCAGTGGGGACATTAATAGGCTGATGATAATGATGATGAGGTAAGGAGTGAGGAGCTGGATGGCGCAGGTGGTTAGCGCATTTGGCATGCGATCGTGGAATTTAAGCAACTTTCAGAATAGGACATTGGATGGGTAATTAAAAACGTATTATAGCGACCTCCTCGAAGGGCGGGCGTGGTAGGTCACAGCCCAATCTGTCTATTCTATATATAGGGAAGGAAAGGCTTGTGCAGCAGTAGGAACATGAATGTAGTTCCATTAATTTTCACAAAAGAAACTTCTTTACTTTTATATATTAAACTAAAACTACACTTGAACTAGACAAAAATTAAAAATATTAAAAACATAGCTGCCGTAAGTCTTCGCCGTCGGCAAAGGTTCTCAGGACGCTGGCAGCATTTCCCCGCTGAATGGCGAGGCTTATGCGCTGGGCGAAATAACCGCCAGCTCTGCGGTCTCCAGTGGTCTCCACCAATCTTTTGGCGATTTCTTTGAAAAGATGGTGGGCACCGGAGCCCCAGGGTCCCTGAGTCGCGACTCCAGACGCCGCAAATGCCGCTTTTATATTAAATACATACTTTACTTTTGATCAGTCAACGATAAACTAGTTGATTAGCTTTGACATTTCTAGTAGCAAGACGTTATATCTGTGGTCTTCGTTTTTAATATCGTGACTGCGAAGCGTGAGGTGATGAGTCCGCACACACACTGGTACGTCACAGGAAGGTATGCATCGGACGGGGGGCGGTACGGTGGGCACTATGCCGCGTACCCAGCCCCCACGCGGAGGCCATCCAGGGAAGCTACTGGGTGCGGAGTCGCGGAAGAATCCCTAAAAGGGGAGCCCGCGGCTTCGCATAAAGCAGTGTAGAAGGTATTCGCAGGACTTTTTAGCGGATATTATGCCGTAAAGCGCCCGTAAGAATTGCGGGGTCCTCGGTGGTCAGCGACGGGGGGGGGTCCGTAAGACTTACGGGAGCCAGGTTCCGTTCGGCGGTGTGCCTCTTAAAGGCGACGTCGTCTATAAAAAGATTTCTTATCTGCGTTATAAAAAAAAATGGCACTGGAAGGTATGTTAATCAAACTGACGCTATCTTTGAAACGGACGTTCTGGGTTGTGACTCCCTTTATAACATGTCCAGCTGGTACCATATACTTCTGTAATTTATTCGTAACAGTTATTCGGAATATAATTAAGCTAACTTCTAATACAAACCGATTTTAGCCCAGCCCCAAAATAAGCACTCTCTTGTATTATTTGATTGTAGGGTACGGATAAAATATATATATACTGATACATAACTTATATGATAGCGTATTTATCTAGAAATACTAAGGTACAAATACTAGTATTCATGATACTAACATTTGCCCCACCAGGATTCGAACACGGGACCTCTCGAGAAGACACCTTAAAACCCCGTGTACACACCACTCCCGCCACGGAGGTCGTCATGAATCTTGCATAGTTACATGAAATTGTGATTTAAAGATATACAAGTGAAGGAACTTGTTGGAAATCTAGTTCCGCGAATTTTCTACAATAAATAGATTTCATAAACAAACTTTATCTCTAGTGCTGCTCAATATTATAATCCAATCACAAATATGTGTCGTCAATACGATAACCTGCATAGGGATCATTCTTCCTTTGACATTTTTTGTAGTCGGCTTCTTGAATTTCGGAAAGAAATTCAACGATTAATTAATTAATACTTCGTTGAAAAAGAGAAAATCGGTTAATTAAGTGATTTTTTTTTTGTTGTTAAATTGTTGAAATTCGATTTATATATTTTTCTTTAGTGTAAACTTCAGCCCATAAAAAATTATCATGTTATTCCCACATATTTAGAGTTACAGTTTGGTTTTATATTATTGTAATTGCTTTGTTTTTTTTTTGAATATAATTGTAACTTGTTTTGTGAGCTAATAATAAATAAAAAAAGCAAAATAAAAAGAAATACACGGACCTTATACGCTGCGCCTGCACCCACCCCGCGCGTACTTCGCTTGATAGACAGCGTGCTCGCTCAGTGCGACCAAATAGATGTATATGCCGACCATTTCGAACATATTATTAAAGAAGGTTGTAAATGTCTAGTTAGTAAATATTGACATTGGACTCAATTCAATTATTTTTATTTTTATTGTTAATTTAATTTTGATTTTATTGTTATGTATAATTTGTTTTTAATTTATAATTTTAATTAATGTGACCTGCTGATGTGTTAGTTTCAGTTAATGTTATTGTATTAATTAATTTAAATTTGTATTTATTGTAATATATAATTTGTATTTTATTTATAATTTTAATTAATGTGACCTGCTGATGCGTTGGAACTAGTTCGGTAAATCAGCATGTTTATTTAAAATATATATATATATATATATATATATATTCGCGAAAAAATCTTGTTTAACTTACAAAAAAATATCATAATCAGTTTACTCTTTACACGCGTTAGACAGTCGAGTAAATACATAAACATGTAGTTTTCAGACTGTAGTCATTAGTTAGCTTGCGTAAAAAAAAATTCATATATGGGGCCATCCATAAATTACGTCACACTTTAAGGGGTAGGGAGGGGGTCGACGAAATGTGACATCGTGTGACAAGGGGTGGGAGGGGTCCTAAATTTCGTGACGTCACATTTCAAAATATATTAAAATCTAAGTGTTGAAACTATTACTTTACGAAAGCACTAACAACCCAAACGAGAACAAAGTGGTGCTATGCCAGTTATAAATAATTTAAAGGAGTGGGATCAATGTCCATGGACTCAAGATTATTAAGTTTGTATCTTTAATTTAATTATAATGCTATTAATATTTTATGTTTTGTTAATTTCTTAAATTAACATAGTCAATCACTTTTTGTTCGGTAATTTCTTTAATAAATATTAATCGCTTTTTTTTGTTTTGTTAATTGTTTGATTTGATTATAATAATAATGAAAAAACAATTTAAATGGAAATAAAACTGATTACAGAACCGCTGTTTTCATTCAATGATTTCTAAATGTAAATTTGCAAAATATGTGACGTCACACTAGGGAGGGGGGGGAGTCTTACAAATGTGACCAGCTTTGACAAGGACGGGGGGAGGGGCAAAAAAGACATGAAATTCGTGCGTTTTTCGTCTAGCGATACAGCTTTAGTCATCGTGTTAGTGCAAAGTCTGATGGTTATATATAAAAAAACCACATCTGTCTAACATCCGGAGCAGACAGTCAACGGTCGTGTTAGCGCTGCGATACCGACTGGGCCACGAAATGTGATGAAAAAAACAATGTCGTGAGTACCGACTATAGATGTAAAACAACCGATTTACAACGTTTTAAACAAAATCTTGCCGTTTTAAACCCCAAATAAATCATTTTAAACGGTTGAAAACTGGCATACAAAAATAAAAGAACTATGTATTTTACACTTCAATATGGTAAATTTTTGGTCACCTGACATCATGTTTCATTTTTTGCGTTGGCAACGTTTGCGTCAAGTAACGACGAGTGACGTCAACGAGAGTGCGAGAGTGTGAGTTTGGTTTTGAACCGAATCAAATTGATTTATATCGTTTGAAAACAATGTTTTTTTTTATTTATTTACCAACACAGAGTTTTTAACTTATGATAAGAGTTTTTTATAACTTAGGTAGGTAATACCTATGCTTGGTCGCGGATGGATCATCTAGAACTAAGTTCGCTGAGTATATCAATATCTGTAAGTATATCACACGATTAAAAAATCTTTATAGGTACTCCGTTATATTCCTACCTCGGTAAAATCAAGACAATGTAGTTATAATTAAGTTTTAAATCGAAAAAAATGGTTTATTTTGGTTTTAAACGGTTTTTTTCGTTTTAAACAAATGGGTTTAATTGGTTTTAAACCCGAATTACATCTAAAGTACCGACACTCTGTTATTAAAAAGATGGCAATATCTTATGTGTTCGTGGTAGTTTGGGGGACTTTTTGTCCACAGTATTTTTAATCCGTCGTGTGCGTTACTCGGTGTAGTTGTAAGTGATCTATAACGGCGAGCAAAAGTCCTCCACGAACGAAAGTCTCCGTCCTCGTCTGCGCAGGCTATTAAAGTGATCTTAACCCGTTCCTCTCAGGCGGAGCAGTGGTTGTAAAATCCCCATGGATACCTTCCAGCCATCTGTAGGGTTATGCCCTTAGTGACTAAAACACACTGGTATGGAGAGCTATTCTTCTGATGTGATCCCCTGAAGAGGGGACGATGAAGTCTAACTAATGTGAAAAATTGGCATTTCGTAATGACTCGATTGAAGTGTTAGTGACTTTATCTAAGTTAATAGAGGTTTTTTTCATTTAACAGATTATCAGCGTTTGCTCGCCCAGTTGGTGGCCACACCTGAACATTCTCTGCTTTAGTGGTTATGCATAGCATCACTGGACCGCTAGCTGATAACTTGAGATAGAAAACACTCTGCTTTTACGACTTTAATATCCTATTCATATTGAATAGATCAAAGGCGACATATTGTACTTCACGAAAAGTCTGAACTTTTAGGCTGGGCGCACATATCAGGTTTCCCCGTCGGGTTCCCGGGTGGTGATATCAAATCAAGCTACCTGAAGGCGACAGGGTTGCCAGATATAGTTTCTTAGATTTCCCTAGATTTATATTATAAATTAATAAAAGGCGATGAAATCCGGCTAATACGTCTGAGATAGCATGCGGTTAGTGCAACCACCTGAATAGCGGAAGGTGCATGTTCGAATCCTGCTTGACATCTAGACCGAGTGCAATCTTTTTCAAGTAAAAGGACATTGTTCTGCGTCCATACATAGTTAGCCTAAGAACCAACAATCATGAAATATTATTTTCTAGGTTCGAAATCGCAAGTAAATGACTGTAAAAACAAAAATTATTGACGGACACTTCTGAAAACTTAAATTATTAGGAAAACTAAAAATTTTTTGAGGTTATGTTTAATATTCACTAAAACATAGGTCAACCTATGAACTTAGTATGAACTCAGTATGAAGTAAATTAATATTACAACTAATTCATTTTATTCGGTGCGATTTTAAAGAACAGCTATTAGGAAGAACTTGGTTAGGTAGGAATCATGAATAAAATAAAAACAATAGTTTTGCTTCTTATTATTTATTGACTATTTTTCACATAATTATATCATATTGTATTTATTTGTTTAACACATGTATATTGTGTTAATATGCAGCGTGAATGGTGCTCTTGAATAATTTGTCAGTATGATCCTCTCAGGATGTTGTGGTACAGGTTCACTAGCACTTGGTAATAAGGTCTCTCCTCTTTGTTAACTTCGATGGCATATTAGATAGCCGAAATAGTAATAGTTAAATTAAAGGAAAAACAATCGCAAATAAACACACACAACAGGTAATCCGAACGAGAATTTTCCGTATATAAAAAGTACTCTTTGACGAGATGCACGAATGCCACAGATTACTACGAATGCAAACTGCCTGCACCACAACCACAGAGTATCAAGTTTATGCCGGCCCTTCACTTGATAACAGTTTGTCCTTGTCATGCTTAATAAGGAATGAAAAGGACAGACTGATGTCATGTTTTTAAATAGCAAATACGAATAGCCAAGTGAAGTGCCGGCATTAGGAAGAAAGTGTTTTTTGTTTGCAACGCTGTTATAGATTATACACAGAAAATGGTATTTATTGTCTCAGATTATTTATTAACTTTTTAATTTAGCTTACTTAACTGGAAGTGTCCGTCACAATCTAAATACTGATAATTATCGCAAAAAATATTCTAAGAATTATCATAAATGCCAAATTGGTGTTGGTTCTTAGGCCAATTTTAACATTGTCCTTTGCACCCTAACTTTATCAAACTTTTTGTTCAGTTACGCAAGTTTTTTTTTTAATAACTTTTAAAACAATTGTATTTATTTTTCATATAATTAGAATAAGAGAAGATTGATTTTCATTAGTACGACAGCGAAAGATCACTCGTTTATAATTTTAATGATTAATTATAACTTAACGCACATTATTTGCTTGATCTATAAAAAAACATAGTCGAATTGAGACGTCAGTTCAAAATGGTTTGGACACGGTTACAAGTACGAGTTACGATAGGATTTTCGAAAGCAGAACGTCACCAAAATTGTAATTTATCACCTGATATTAAGTGTAAATGGAGATCAGTCACTAAGATAGCTGACATGGAAGAAAAGTGTGCCGTTCAATCCATCTGCACCTTGCTAGCCTGAACTCAGCAAGAGCGGATCCAGGGGGGGGGGTCATGGGGGTCATGCCCCCCCCCCCCCCAGGCTGGGTACAGATGGACCAAACCCAGGGGGATTTTATTTAAGTACTTTCAATATTTAATATACCACGACTATATGACTCCCCCCTGGCGCCAAAGCTGGCTATATGACCCCCCCCCCCCTGGCGCCAAAGCTGGATCCGCCCTTGGAACTTAGTCCCCTAACTCATTCAGCCTTCCTGGAAACTTACTCGACGATGTAAAAACACAATACCACCAAAAGATAGTGTTTTTTACTGTGGTCTTTTATAAAGTGGAATTCCCAGAAGGGCACTCCAATTAGAGCAGAAAGTCCCGTTTTACACGTTTCACTGCGTTTGAATTCTGTAATTTTGCAATGCATATTATTTTAATAAACTAGCAAACCAGTGAACCAAATGTTCACCAAAACCTGATTTCTCGAAAACCGGAAGTGCTACGTTACTCAAATCCGGTTTGTAGTCTTATCAGACTATTCTTAACTTATAACTTAAATATTCTCTTTATCTATCTCTTACGGTTTGGTCGCTGAAACAGCACCACAGACAGACGGACTTGTCTAATAGATAAGAGATATTGGACAAATTTCCTAAAATTTAAGAAACATTGACAGCCTATAAAGATATCGATTAATATACTTATATTATTTATTTAATACAAACACAGCTACTCCTAGTTAGGAGTAGCTGTGTTTGTATTAGGTAAAAGACCATCGACGTTTCTATTTTCGACATTACCTGCATACGTAAAAACCGAGTACATTCAACCGTCCGTGTTTTATCCGATCGGGGAACCGAATTGGGGAATCGGATTAAGAACCTGATATGTGCGCCCAGCCTTACGTAGGAATCTGAAGCAATGCAATGCTTACGCGGGAAATGGACGTTAGTAGCTTTTGAATAGTGGATGCTGCGCGAATAGGAGAGATCTGTTTTGTGCCTCTCTGTTGAGGGAGTAAAAGAAGTACTTAGGTAGATCCTGCTGATTCTGCTACTTAGGTAGAGCTGCGAGTTTTATAAAACTCGCAGCTAAATCACATTCGATAGGGTATTGGACAAGATTTAGAAAATGATCTCATGTTATTTACGAATGTTTATGGTGTCCACAAAAAGTGGATATTTTAAACTCTGTTGTGTTATCCAGTAAAAATATTCTACAGTTGCCGCGAAATCGCTTTACTGGACATTATGGTGTATCACTAGAATGTGCCGTCACACGATTGTCATTAGAACGTCAAATGATACAATGTTATGTCAGTTTGGCAGGAAGTTTACTAGCGTGTGACGTCATTTTGGTCTTGGCCTAACCCAGGCGTTTTCGGTCGCGTGACCATGGAGCATCATATGATTTCTATTTAATGATTTCACAGAAAATTTCTTTGTTCTTACAGAATAGTAAAATCGCCGCTTATATTCATATTAAATACAGATGCCAACAATTGATACTTACATTATTTTTCATACTGTCAAATATGAAAAGTCTATTCAATTTGTGGCTTAAATAATATCAATAAAATGGATACGACGTACGCACAGTAACAATGTTTTCGTTATTTACAGCGGTAGCCGGATTCATCATCATCAGCTTATTAATGTTGCCTCACCGCTGGGGCACAGGCCATTCCTATGGATGGCGACCGGGTCGTGGCCCACCACGCGGGCCCAGTGCGGATTGGTGGGTGCTAACGACTGCAGATGCAGCCGAAGGCTTAACGTGCCTTCCGAAACACGGAGGAGCTTGTGATACTAAGTTTTTGGTCATCCATCCAATTATCGAGACAGATTACCTTAATTAAATTAATGAGTAGGCACGACCGTATTTGAATTTTGCGATCCAGCTATAAACAGTTTATCTTGCATATTGATTCTTCGCTAAAACTTCTTTCCCTTGTTAACCAGATACTATTACACCATCAAATGATTTTAAAAGCTTCAAAATTTTAACCAAACCGTTTAAACGTAGATAAAAATAAACTGTGTGACATAAATTTCATAGGTAAACAAACATTGGGCCGTTTAGACCAGGTGGAATGGCTCCGGATGTTATTCTTTCTTAGCGATAAAGTGGGAGGGAGGTCAACTCTGAATTTTTTACAAGAGTAAGAAACGAGCAACTAACAATTCTAGTCAAAATCAAAATTCATTTATTCAGTCTAGGCTGTTACAAGCACCTGTGAAGGTGTAGAAGCTACGCCATCGGGTCGAGACCTTGTACTGAGAAGAACCGGCAAGGAACTCAGCAAGGGCTTTTTTTCTCCCTGTTTTGTTATATACAGAAACGTCAAGTTGAAAAATGACTTCAGAGATCAGTCACCTTCCATTACATCATTTAGAATGTACATATATAGTCTTTCTAGAATCCTGAACCCATAGGATGGACAATGGAACACTATCGCTTGTGGCCCTAAACGCGTCTTACACTAAAACCTCTTCGTCTTCGTCCGCGTTAACTTTAGTTTTCGAAGTGAAACTTTTTTTGCGACAGGGTGTAAATGGAAAAATCCTATTTAAATACTTCACGAGCGTCAAACGACTATATATATACGTAGGTGTGTGTTTGTTTGTGTGTGTGTGTGTGTGTGTTTGTTTGTGTGTGTGTGTGTGTGTGTGTGTGAGTGTATGGGATGCGTGCGCAGATCTTCCCGACAAGCATGAAAGTTGGAGGGTAACTCGGCGATCGTGGTAGAATCCCTAACGGGGACCCCGCGGCTTCGGATTAAGCAGTGTAGAGGTATTCGCAGGACTTTTTTGCGGATATTATGCCGTAAAGCGCCCGTAAGAGTTGCAGGGGCCTCGGTGGGCAGCCATTGGGGGGTTCGTAAGACTTGCGGGAGCCAGGTGTGAGGTCCGTTCGGCGGTGTGCCTCTTAAAGGCGCCGTCGTCTGTAAAAAGATTTTTTACCTGCGTTATAAAAAAAAGGGTAACTCGGCGAAGGCTGTAACACTACGAGCGTCACACGCGACAATAAATTCGTTATTAAATATATCAACTAGATAAGGAGCAATAAAGGGTATTATACTTTTAACAACTTTAGTGGAAATACCCCATAAATCACTTGTATTTTTTTGTTTAAGAGATTTAAAACACTTAATAACATCAATAAAATTAATATGTCTGAACTAAAACACGTTATCACACATAGGTACATATTTCTCGAGCAATGTCTTGGCAGCCACCGATGAAGAACTCAAATTAGATGTAGGTAGCCACCAAAGGAATATTAACGAAATATTCATCGAATATATTAGCGATATGTTCTTTAGATTTAATTAGAATGTTATTGAATTTTAAGTTCAACAATATCGTCAAGTGACCTTTCTTTGCCTGTTTCACGATTTATAACATTCCACGTTGTTTTGATTTTATAAATTGTAAATCGAATGATTTACATATTTTATTTTTAATAAAATTAGATTTGGCTGTTGCACATACCTTTTTGAAGGTTTTAGAATAACATTTAACGTAATCAATAAAACCTTGTGAACGATTATATTTTCTTAGATGATACAATTCGTAAAGTTTGTTACTACTTTTATTACTTTTATAGATACCAGTCGTAGCCCAGTCACAGAACTGTAACTTCTTAGTAAGTTTCGAAGTTTTTAAGGGAAAAGCCTTATCAAATTCATTTCTTATTAGATTAAAAAGATCCCCAAAAAGAATATCAGTGATGGTAGGTCGGGGGAAGATCTTCCCCTTTGGCCTTCCTAAACTGGTGACCCCGACGTGATTTAGGCTTTCGTACATATTGATCGGCGGTAACGCCACCTCTTGAGGAGGCGAGTGCATATTTCCTCCATGTGGTTTTATGTGGGGCATGTAGATGTCGCCGTTACATATACAGTAAAACCCGTTTAAGACGATTTCACAGGGACTCAACCAAAAACGCGTCTTAAGCGGGAAAGCGTATTATGCGGGATTGCGGTATAGGGCAATTTCGTCGTCCGACAGTCGTCACGTGAATCGCTGGTCGCTGCCGCAAGAGGTAATATGTGAGGTACGTGTTAGGCGTATTAAACGGGATGACGGATCGTATTAAGCGTTAAGAAATGTTTGAAAACATGTCTCTAGTTGCAGTGACTGACACAACATGGCGTATTATGTGAGAAATCGTATTAAGCGTGATCGTATTAAACGGGTTTTAATATAAAAAAAAATGATTTATAGTGAATGAAAACATATAGGCCTGAATTAAAACACTTTAACCGAGCACCAAGAGTAGGCCCCCAGTCTCTTTTATTAAAAAAGCCTTTTCGCTGACCTTACGTATTTGTAGCGAGTTAACGACCCGTTTAGATAACGGGCCGTTACAATGCTTGAGGTCTGTTTGTCCCAAGAAATTCGCCACTGAATAGACCATTACCGTTACGAAACCCTTCGAGATAAAATTATGTGCAAGCATAAAAATAATTTCATTTAAAAATGTGGGAAATAATGATGTTTAAAGTTCATAATGACTTCAAATGTCATATACCTACGCTCGAGTTTAGGGTTTTGCAAAAATCTTAGTTTTCATTCAAATTTCTGATTCCTGTACCCTTAGCACGAACTAATATCGAATTCGAATAGTTTGCGAGTGCCAATGAAATGTCAATTCCTATTAGTCAAATCATATAAAAATAAGAACTAAAAATCAGTACACATTTGACAATGATATTTCGGACTCGCAAACGATTCGAATTCGATATTGGTTCGTGCTAAGAGTACTGAACCACTTGTCCGGTATTTTGCTTCAAACTGTCAACACAGACAAGTTTTCCTTCATAGAGAATGTGTAATTGCACTTAGGACCTTCTTATAACAAGAACATGTGTAGATATGGATCAAAGATATTTGAAATTTGAGCTTTATTTTCAATGCAATAGATCATCTTATAGATAAAATTGGAAAGGAAGTTTGAATTTAGTAATCGCTTTTAAAATCGTAAATGAAACAGAAACTTTTTCGTTATCATGACATTATAAAAAAAAAATGGTAAACTAATAGGGAAATCGATAACGACCTCCGTGGCCTAGTGGTTTGTACGCCGGGTTTCAAGGTGTCCCCTATTCGAGAGGTCCCAGGTTCGAATCCCGGTGGGGGCAGATGTTTGTGTTATGAATACTAGCATTTGTACTCCATTCATGGATGTTTAATAGGTATATCCATATAAATATACTTATATCTGTATCAGTAATGTATTCTATCCGTTACCCTAGCATCTCATAACACAAGCCTACAGTGCTTAAATTGGGGCTAGGCTAGTTGGCGTGAGTGTTGGAAATATTTATTTATTTATTTATAATTATATCATAATCCTTAGTCCATGGGCAAAACACCAAATAATTTAATTTTAAAATTATATCATGGAAAGGCGGCAATATCTGTCACGTCAAATATCCTATCTAATCATATTCAGAAAATAACAAGTTCTTCCAGGGATACGTACATTCTAGAAAAAATCTACCTTATTGTTTTGAAATGGTTGTAACAAAATAACTTATGATGGGCTAGGAATCAAATTGGCTGATCGTACCATCTACCACAAAAATCAAGACATCGTATATTTAATGTTCTTCAATTATTTAAAAAATAAAATTGCCGAAACTTTCTATCACACTACTCACAAATGGAAACCTTTGCCTGCGACTTATGATACCTTTTTTTTTAAAACAGTGTGCTATTCTGTACGACCAAACTCGCTTTTCACCGTGGAATACGCCGGTGTTATTTGAAATTAGAATTCTAATATAATAAAGCTAGTATTTAACAGCAAATTAAAAAAAGTCCTTTTGTATAAAAATTAATTCGCAATCCTAAGCAAAAATACTTATTGCACAGCAAAATAGTCACCACAAAATATTGTTATATTAGTAACAGTTTAAGTTCCTGATACATCGCTATTTATTTAAAACTATAGCTTTTTTAGGAATGCATATCTAATAATAACCACCTCACAACAAATCTATTACATAGTTCTTTTTAAACATAGCTGCCATTTTTCTCTCTTATACAGCAGTTTACTTAAGTGAAACACCATTTATATTGACATAAGAATCTAATTATTTATTTATTACGACGACAATGGGATCAACACTCAACTGTAACATCTGATACAAAAAATAACGTCGACTTTTTGGTAATTAAAGCAGGTCTTGCTCTGGCGGGAAGTCCACGCTTTCTTTTTTGTCCGATTCGTATATTTTTGGCCTCTGCAGGTGCTGTCACATACTTGAGCCGGATCGCAAGTCCCATGATATGCTTGCATTTATAGTTTTAAACAAAATAAGGTCAGGTTCATTTACCAGTCATCCAGGTACTTCTTTGCGTGGGCAAGACAACTCTCCAATATGCAAAAGATTTTTTTTATAACCATGAAGTGTCCTAATGTTGAGCAAGTTTTGAAATGCTTAATGAAAAACTTGTTGCAAAAATAGTCGTTTTGTTATGAGTGAGTATTATGAGTCAAAGCCCTGGTTAATTTTCTGTGCAATCGGTATATTTGCTGTGCAATCAGTATATTTGCTGTGCAATCAGTATATTTGAAACGAAAATCATATTTCTGTATAATTAAACAAGTATTTTGTCGAGCACTAAAGGAAAACATGTACTACAGATTAGATGTATATTTTTGAATTATTTTTAGCACTAGTTTTGTTCAACAAATGTTTTATTTGCAGTAAAATAATTATTTTGATGTATAAAGTATTTAATTGATGTAAATAACTTGATGGGTATAATTAAGTTATTTGCTGAGCATTTAAAATCTTATTTTCGCATTACAATCTTATAGAATAGCAATCGAAACGCAAATGATCTGTCAAGAAAGTTAAATTCATAAAATACGTATGTAATATTAACACGTTTAAACTGTGCTGTTTGAAACAAAAATATTTAATTAAAAATACATCGCACAATTTTGCGTCATCAGTCCAGTAGGCTCAGCTAAATGCTCCACTCGAATGCAAAGCCGAGCACCTCAAATTGACCTTTTTAAACTCGAGGTCTTCCCGAGCGATTTCAATGAAACAAATGTAATTAATCAGGGTACTCCTACCTTTGTTCGAAACGTTGACGGCCCAACGAGCGAGATCCACAAAAGGCAGAATTGGCTTCGTCAGCCCCCTGACACGGAGAGCACAGAGTGCCACCACACGATATTACGAACTTCGAAAAGATTTGAATAACAAAATAGACGGGTACAATTTTAAAGACAGAAGGACGTGAGGTTTGCGTAACATTTAAGAAAGTAAACTTTATGATATCATTTGTTTATTTTTCTTTTTATTGTCATTCAATAATTTTAGTAATTCAGTAGTTTTATTAATATTGTAGTATCTCCTGATTTCTTGCTGCACAATAGTTCTGTCGTATTGGATATGTTCAATGTAACAACAACATGTTTGTGAATATCATGCATAATTATTTCTTTTTGTACTTTTATAATTTTTAAGAATGCACACTATGTCATTATTGTCATAAATGCATGCCGTGGCAGCCTATAATTAAGATACCACTTGAATTGTCATTTATACACTTTTGTTATATTGTATTATGTGTGGATATTCTTGTTGGTTGTCCTTAAATAAATAAATAAATAAAAGGCGGACTTAATAATAATAATAATAATAATCATTTATTCATAACCCTCAACATTTTACATTTAAAGTATTAGGCTAATAAAGTCTACGGGTATTTACATAAAAGTCTGAAAAAATGGACCCCTAACCCAGAAACTAGTAAAAACTGTAATTATCAGGGTTAGTGATTCCTCGGTCGACATATTACAAAAATATTTTAATTTTAGAGCAGCCCAATAGGTTTGACTACAGCTGTTGAGGTGAGTAATCAACTAACGAAACAAAACAATTTATCAAAATTTTGATTACGTGTGAGCGTACAAGTGTGAGTGAAATTATATTGGTGGTGTGTTTGTGTATGTGTGTGAGTGTGTGTTTGAGTGTGTGTTTGTGTGTGTGTTTGTATGTGTGTTTGTCTTATATTATCCATAACTGTTTCTTATTTTAATTTTAATAGATTTTCTGTGTCTGAATAGTTTTGCTTCAAAAGATAAGCAGAGGTGTTCTTCTTCACTTCAAACATATTTTGGGTATAAATTGAGATAAACTTATGCATCTTATTGTACAAGGCTGAAGAAAGAGCATCATATTGACGTGAAGCGAAAATTGTTTTATACCTAGCGGGAGGACGTACATGGACTGCGGCGCGTCGCCGTGAAAGAACGTTAATATCCAACGGAACACAAGCATGTTTACGTAGTATGCATCTGAGAATGTACAGTTGCCGTACCGTTAAAACCTGGCATTCAGAGTACAGCAAGTATGTGGGGTATCGAATTGGCTTGTGTGTCATTATCTTAAGAATGGCTCTTTGTGCCCTTTCCAGATTCAGCATCACAGTTCCCCCAGCTCCCCCCCCCATATTGGGATACAATACGCCAAGACCGACTGACACAAAGCAAGGTACACCGATTTAACGGTTTCAGAATCAGCCAAGTTTCTAATAATTTTGAATATATATATATCAGCTTTCGTACCCTTAGTTTTAGAGTCTCAATTTGAGTGTGCCATTTTAGATTAGTGTCAATATGAATGCCCAGGTATTTTACACTAGAAGCAGGAACAATCGAAAAACAATTACATGCACTTGAGGGTGATATACAGGTATGCATTGTTACTTTGGCGTGATTGAGTGGTACTGAAGAAGCAGAAGTTATGGAGAAAGGTAGGATCTTTGTTTTTTGTAGATTCAGGGTAAGTAAGTTTTGTGAAAGCCAATTTTTTACAATTTTGAGTGCCTCCTGGACGTTATGATTAGCAGTCCTCCAATCATTGCCATCCACTAACAATGCTGTATCATCAGCATACACAAATATTTCACAATTTGGTATAATTAATTTGCACAGGTCATTCACATATACCTGGAAAAGTGTTGGTCCTAATATGCTGCCCTGAGGGACGCCGTAGCCAATGTTCTCCGTATCACTGGTAAGAGAGTCAACTTTAACGCTTTGTGTACGATCCTTAAGGTAGCTTTTGAGAAGTTCCAGCTCCCGACCTCGAATGCCACTGTATTCCAGCTTCTTGATTAGTACAGGTATCGAAACTGTGTCGAAGGCCCTGGAGAGGTCTAGAAAGATTCCGAAACATTTCTGTTTACTATCTACCTTACCAACTACTGCACTAGTAAAACTCGCGATTGCGTCCTCTGGGGAAACACCTGATCTGAAGCCAAATTGGTTCTTTGCAATTATATTATATTTATCTAAGAAACCAACAAGTGCATTGTTGATTATTCTCTCCAAGATCTTCGAGAGTACCGGTAGCACTGATATCGGTCTGTAATTGGCAATATCACTTTTATTCCCTTGCTTGTAAATGGGACTGACAACAGCTCGTTTCAATACCCTAGGAAAAGTACCAGAGGAGATGGAAAGATTACACATATGTGTAATCGGAGGGATCAGGACATCTTTGGAAGCTTTGATCACAGAGGCAGAGATTCCGTCCCATCCGGGAGCACAGTCGTCACGCAAGCCACCAATTATACGTTTTACCACATCAGAGTCAGCTTCTAGGATTGCCAGAGAATTTGATTGGGCAATCGTCGTCGGTGGACAAACCTCTGTCGAATCGGTGATTTTATTTGCTAAATTTACAGCTACATTTACAAAATACCTATTTATTGAGTTTAGGGCGGTACGGGAGTCTACGTTTGCACTAATAAGAGCACGTGAGGATTCTGCTTGACTCGTGCAGTCTGTCACTTTTTTTACCACCTTCCACATAGCCTTAGGATTTTTTCCTGCCTTAGCAAACTCACTTCTCTGGAATTCTTGCTTTACTTTATGTAAGAGATTATTTAGAAAATTACGGTATCTTTTATAGGTTACCTTCATAATATGGTTGTTTGGATCGTTACGTAATTGTAGGTGCATTTTATCTCTATTTCGTATACAACGTAGTAGACCCTCAGTGATCCAGGGCTTCAATGGAGTTTTTCTACGTGGAATTACTGTCATTGTGGTATGAGTTTTGATAGCATTTTGTATGATATTGATAAGATTTTCAGCCGCCTGATCAGCGTTTACCGAGCACATCACAGAAGAAAAGTTACTCTCATCGAGGGTTTCCTTTATGGCAGCATGATCTAGTCTGGTAAACATATGTAATCTAGTATCCTTATAAGATTGGACATGCGTGATGCACAGCAGAATGGGAAGATGATCAGTTATCGGAGATTCTAAAACCAAAGCCTTAGACACTAGGTTCGTTTTCAGTAGTACGTGATCTAAACAACTGCTCAACCTGGTGGGGTATGTATGGGCGGGTAGCAAACCCAAGGCTGCCGTTGAAGTAAGGTAATAGTCCGAGTTTCTATCATTGTTATGTGTTTTAATGTCAATATTTATGTCTCCTAGCATAGCAATATTTTTAAATGGTTCCAATGTTTTCAGGAGCTTGGTTAGGCTGGTTATGAAGTTATCTATTTTAGGGTATGATGGAGAGCGATAGATGCCTATAAGAGCAAATTTCTTTTCAACGGTGCATACCAAGCAGTTACCATCATCAAAGCTGGGTTCCCACACCACAACATCCAAATCCTTTCTAGCATAGATAACAACTCCATCATTTTGAAGTTTGTTATTAAGTGTATGATATGAGCTATAACCTTCCAATTGCGGCACTCGGTTCAAATTTTTAAGCCAACATTCGCTGAGGTTTAGGATATCAAGCTGAAGATTCATAGAGGTGACCAGGGCAGCAAACTGATCAAGGTTTTTGTTAATACTCCTAATATTAATGTGAATAATTTTAAAATATCGGAAAGGATCACCTATTATTTGAATACACTGGTCGGGTGAACATAAAAGCGAGTTTGCGACATTAAATGAGTCTAGATCATTTGTGACTTCATTTAAATCAAGCATTTTTAAGATTTAATCTGCAGGCAAAATTTGGAACGAGGTGGTTGCATGGAAATTGATTTTTTTTTTATTATTATTTTATGTAGGCTTAGCGTAATAATTGAGTGACATGAAGTAGGTACCAGATTTTTAAAACAGTTATAATATTTGCCACCGTCATAAGAAACATGTGGGTGCGAATTTTGGAAATGTATCGTTAACTTATTTTTATAAATTAAATGTAATGTGTATAAGGTATGGCGATTGTATCGCCTGTGTATAGTGTGTATGTGCGTTAGACTGATTGTTAAGTGTTTGAATGTTCGGTGTGAATAAGGAAGTTTTTTATGTGTACATATTTTACAATTATATTTTCTAAATAAATATTTAATAGTAATAAGATAAGCACCTTCCCAGAAGAATGACACAGATACACTCAATAGTCACTGTTTGGCATGGAGATCACGCAGATCTTGTTCAGATTTAATAAGTACTTGTTTAGTCCCTTCTTCCCTGCGAAGATACACTCTGGAGTTCGAAGTCCAGCAGAATCTATACCCATTCTCCTTAGCAAAAGCTCTCGCTAGAAAGAAAAGTTTTTTCGTCGAATATGACAGATATTCATCAATATATATTGGTGTTTTTTCTCCTGGCATTCCAATGTGGTGAGTGTGTAGCTTTTCCGTTGGCTTGAGTGATTTATTGAAATTACGAACAGAGGTAAGAATATCATATTTCAATTGTACCTTCGAAAATTCGACTATGATATTTCCTGTTGAGCCAGGCTTAGTGGGGCCGCGATAAATATCTCGTAAATCCGTAGGCTGTATGTTTATATTTAGATATTTTCCTATATTGCATACAATTCCTACCAGGTCATTTGTGGTCTCTTTACTATTTTTTGGAAAATTCCGGACCTCAATTACTGCAGATCGCGACATCCGCTGCAGCTCCTGAATTTTTCCCTCCAACAAGACTAGACATTCCCGATTTTCTTTCTTCTCTTTTTCCAGTGCCGCTATTCTTGAGTGCATTTCCTCGTATTTTTTGTCTACGAATTCCAAAGTTTTTTCTAGGTCTTGATAGGATTTCTGTATATCTATACATTTTGCTTTAACTTCTGTAATCTCCGATACAAGTTTTTTTAATAAGGAATCCTGGTCAGATTTCCACAGTGCAAGGGCGGATTCTTGATCAGTTTTCCAGGAGCAGAGCAGGCTTTTAATTTCATCCTTGAAATTCGCAAACATATTTTTGTCGTCAGGCGAATCAGTGCGCTGGCGCTTATTCCTCACAGACACGAAGGACTTCTCAAACTCCTTACCCACTTTAGATGGAATATCGGGTTCAGATTGTGCCTGTACACCTGCAGTGACGCTGGACGATGTTGGCGAGCGTTGAAGTGGCATTATAATAATTTCCTGTGGTCACTTTGTAGCAAGTCATAAAAAGCGTAATAGATAAGCAAGCAAAAGCAATTTTTATTTATTATTTAACTGCAAGGGTATTCGCATACGCGTAGAAAAATTATTAATTATGACTTGATGCCATAAGGCATTCTTTACCATCGGGTAAACGGAGAAATTCGCAGTGTGTGTCGCAAGTTGATTATTATGTAGTTTCAGTTAGGTTACAGAAAGAAAATTGGACTCTGTGTCAAATTTATAACTTGGTACCTAGAAACTTTTTTTAAAGAAATTTTGACAGATTTCATAAGAACAAAACCACGAAAAATCAAGAAACCATAATTATTTATTTAAGTGTAAAGTACATTTAAAGTCAAATTAACATTTATTGGTTTCGGTGCCTTGCCAACTCAAGCAGTAATATAATGGCTTTTCAGATCTATTAATACGCACAGCATAATTTTAATGTACTTTAGGCATAAGTATTACTGTTTCATTAAGCGACAAAGAAAAATATATATCTATGGAAGGTGGACGGACGTAAGGAGTTCGAATTTGTATTCGTTTTTAAACTAAAAAGGAATTTAAGGTATATGGCTGCTTCTACAGGCATAGCGACATTTTGCCGTGTAATGGCGTAATGCATATCAAACTAATGTCTAAAATGGCAGCTTCGAGAGTGAGATTTTATTTTACAGAATAGGGTATTTGACAAGTTTTAGAACACAATATCACGCTATTGACTAATGTTTATGGAGTCCGTAATAAGTAGATATTCATCATTCTATTATGTATTTCAGTAAAAATAACCAAATTAAAAACTCAATTTTCAAGTTGCCGCGACAACGTTTCTCTGGACAATATGGCGTCTTACTAGTGTGTGACGTCACACGACTATTATTAAAACGTCAAGCGATGAGAACGAATCGGAAGTTTACTTGCGTGTGACGTCATTTAGGCTCCGCCAATCCCTAACGTTTTGGGCCACGTGGCAATAGATAAGAAAACTATTATCATTTTTCGTGGGTTTCTGGTAAAATAATGAATATTTTTTTGTAATGATAGTAAAAACCCCTGCCAATATTTAATCTTAACACAGATGCTAACAATTGGTACTTTATTTTTAATACTGTCAAATACCCTATTTGGTAGCATTTCCGTAAACACGTAAGTTACAGCACGGATCTCTTTATCCTTATCGTGGATAACGGATACACCTAAATAATTGTTATCTTTTGAAACCTAATGTGATTTCTCAAGTAAATTACAGCAAAGACCTATTTTTAGAAAAATCTACTGATCAGATAAGTTCTATCATAATAAAGTCTTTAATTTTTTGTACTGAATTGTCAAATAATTCATTCTAAATAATTTAAATACGTTATCGTTGCTCTTAACGTAATCTTGAGCGCAACAAGCGGGGAATCGTTTAGGTGGGCGGACTTTTAGACAGTTGTCCAACCGCCGGCAAGGAAGCGACTAAAAGACCGCTTAACTGAGTCCTCGCCTGCGGGGTAAAAAGTGTGAGGTGCGGGCGGCAGGCAAATTCTTGTCAAAATTACAACTGCCCGCCGCCCGCACCTCTCTCTCTCGTCCTCCCTCACACACTGCACCCCGCAGGCGAGGTCTCACTTAAGCGGTTTACGTATAACTATCGGCTATTTCGGGCTTATGGACCGAACTGCCGCTGTAAGTGTCCCGGCTGCATTATTCTACGAAGGAAGAGGAGATCGTAGAGTACCTGCGGAACAAGACGAAGTTCTGGATGAAAGTCGCACGTTTGGAAACTCGCCATAATGTGAATTTTAATTCATGCGTGGTGCGAGTACCAAACGAACACCTAGCGAACTTTTGACCTTTCGGCCAAAGCTATTCTTTCATAATGTTCGACGGTTTAGAGGCTGGATACCGGACACACATAAAGTTTTTACTAACATAACTATTAAGTTTGGTTACTAATTATGATGTTTTATATTTGTATATATATTACACTTTAACATATGTATCTATGGCCTACGATGCCTATGAAATATTTCCTCAACCAAATAACGTACAATATTTTTTTAAATAGATCCGACAAATGATTCCGCCCCACCTGATGTTAAGTGACGGTGAAGTCCAGACGTGAAGATATCTGGTACAGCAGTTCTACTGAACTATCTTGATTGTTAGAAGGGATGCGGAGAAGATAAACGTCCTTTTTGTTCAAGATTAAGTTTATTTCTGTCTCATAAATGAAATACAATAATAAAGTAAATATTAAAACATACGGTGAGTATTTCACAATTTTAACAAAGGTAAGTGTTCTACTTATAAAAGTGCAGAGTTGCAATATAAACAATTTATTAATTTTTGCTATAACTAGGTACTTACTACATGTCCCCTGAAAAAGTACAGGGTACACACACACCCCTCCATGGCAAAAGAAAAGCGTGGTATAATTAACCAACTACATAATATCCACTTATATATAATATAACAATATATTTCTTTTTATTTATTAAAGAATAAAAAATACTTAAGGAAATAACAATCTTAAATTAAATATTATATAATTTTGTATTATTTTTATGAACTATTATACTACTACTATTTGATGACATGTCATTTAAAACTTCAAATGGACCATTATAAATACAGCTTAACTTATCTTCAACTTGATTTTTTAATAATATTAAATCTCCACTTTTATAAATTATTGGGTTGATTGTTTTGTCATTTATTTGTTTTCTTTTTTGTTTATTAACAATTAAATTACGTACGAATTACTCTTTTTTGATCAGAGTCAGTAATTTTCAATATATTTCTCGAAATTAAAAATTGCGGGGTTAATAAGTTCAACTTTTTTGCTGCTTGTACTTTTCATTATACTTTCGTTATATTTGTTTTTTATAATAAGAACTTTATCTATATTTATACATTGACACAAAGACTCTAAGTCCCTCGCTAACACCTCTGTGGTTAATAACGATCGGGTACTTAGATGAATCGCTGATTGCGAATGTAAATAAATAAAATAACCCGCTTTTGAAATAACATTTCCCTTATATTTTACATACTTTTCCGAATTTACTTTATCAAAATTCAATTCTATAATATCATTGGGTTTTGTGAGAACTTCTACCACCACAGGTTGATCAGGCCTACTTGTGGTAGAGCTCTCTTGGAATAAATCAGTGTAAGTGCGCTGGTTTTTGGTTTGCGCTCTAGTTAGAACAGAAGAATTACTTTCTCTCATTGATTTCAAAATAGAAGATGTGACAGGTATACGGCTCAATGCGTCTGCAGCTGCCATTTTTGATAAAACTGCACCCAAACCAGTTTTACATGCGTCGGTCTGTAACAAAAACATATTATTTTCGGTGAAATCGGGATAAGCCAAAATTGGGGGTTCCATCATAGAAGATTTTAACTTTTCAAATGCTGTTTGACAATCAGATTACAATTCAAATTTTGTGTCCTTTTTACACAATTTCTTCAAGGGGTAAACAATGTTTGCGAAATTAGGTATGAACCTACGATAATAATTTGCAAACGCGAAAACGTTTTACGTCGTCGCAGTTCATTGGCACTGGATATTTTTGCATAGCTTCAATATTGCTTACGTCAGGTAAAATACCGTTTGACGTTATTCTGTGGCCCAAATAAACAATCTCTTTACGAAGAAAATCACACTTTTCTAAATCGTTCAAGAACACTAATTAGGTTTTTATTATGATCCTGGATATCTCGTCCTATAACTATACAGACATCTAAATATATAAAGGCTGATTTGTAATTTAAACCGGACATGGCTATAGTCATAAGTCTGGAAAATACACTAGGTGAAGACTTTAGTCCCATCGGACAACGTTTCTGTTTGGGCATAGAATGGAGTCTTCTTTAGTAAAAACTCGGTGTTTTTTAGTAATTTCGCTTTATGTTAAAATAGATACAATTTAGCAGTAACAGTTTTCTTGACAGAATGAATTTAGCAAAGTCATGACATTATAGTCGGTAAAAAACCAGCCGAACACACGAACACGAGCGACATCTGCTATCTGCGGGCGACAACCAATGACGCTCGTGCTAAGAGCGCTCCGGTGTAACATCCAATAGATGGCGCCATCCGTTATATAAGTGCAATTTTTCGTTATGATTTGTAATATTCCTTTTCTTTTATATGTATGTATATGTGGGGTTTATACGGGCGCGAACAGTTTCATTTGGTACATTTTTGCATCCGATGTGAACGCTGTGAACTTACGTGACTCATTGTCTAACGATAACTGATACATTTTATCAATACTAAAAGCTGTATAAATTCGGGAGTTATCATTAAGTGCTAATTGGTAATAACTTTGGGAAAGATCTAATTTCGAAAAGTATATATTATTTGCAAGGGAAGCTAGAATATCGGTGATATTCGGAAGTGGAAATTTTTGTTATATGTTATTTAGCTGTCTGTACAGACTTGAATGTTGCCGATGACGCTACCAGTATGCAATCAATTAACCTCGACGCATCCCACAGATGGTATCGCGGTCCATCTTTTCTTTTTAAATCCGTCGAGGGCTGGCCTACAGAGCCAATATATGCCTCGCCAAACACCGATGAACTTAAGACCAATAGTTATGAGTTGGTCGGTCTAACTTCCTTTGTCGAAGAGTTACCGACTCCGGACACAGCCATTTTTGCTAATTTTAGTAATTGGCAGCGCTTATTACGTGCTACAGCCCGGGTACTTCAAGCTGCGGCAAAGTTTGGTGTCATTTTGGCTTCCATTAGAAATTCCAAATTGAAAGGCGAAGTTGTTTGTGCCCGCCATCCTTCAGCATCCACTACTCACGTAACCTTTTTTTTTTATATAGTAGGAAATGCTTTATGCATACCCAGTAACGATATGGGGCCGTTCCTGGGTTATGTGGGACTCCAGGGTTCTGATTACCCACTAAAACATACTGTACTCTTCATGTGCTTATTATCTACTGCACGAGAAAGCGCAATAGCGCAGGCGTTCGCACAGCGGACAGCACTTGGCCTCGCAGCCTCCACGGGAAAAGAAGTTGCCCATCGAGTACTCATGGGCAACTCCTCAGCGCCAGGGCGGAATGGTGATGATGGTGGATGCTAGAGCCCCATTCTAGTACCCACCGCCCCGACTCGGCGGTTGGAGAGCGGCATATTGGCGTCTCCGCCGCCCGACTCTTCGCTTGCGGATTGGGTCTGCAGAGGGATCCTCCTCTCGAGCCCTTTCCGCGGCCTCCCTCTGTAACATTATCTGCTCGCAGGAGGCGACCGCCTCCCAGGACGTCGCGCTGTCGACCATAGCTCTCACCAGAGTCGGCAGCGAGAGGTCCCGTCCCACAACAGTGACGAGCTGGCGCCGTTCAGCGTCAAAAGCCGCACAAGCCTCTAAAGCATGCTGCGCCGTGTCGTCACCAGCCCCGCACTGATGACAGCGGATATCCGGCTCTCTTCCGATCCTGTGCAGGTAGTGGCCGAAAGCCCCATGGGCAGTCATCACCTGCACAAGTCGGAAAGATAAGGAGCCGTGTCGCCGGGTCATCCATTCGACCAGGTAAGGCCCGATTCCCGTTATACTACTCACGTAACCTGCCTTAACCTGCCCAGCCGGTGATTCATCATTCTTGCGTATAAAGATTCGCCCGTTCCGTATCCAAACATATTTATAGCCTTTTTCTCGTGCTATTTTTCTGGTTTCCGCGTGCAGCCCTTTGTAATACGGGCAGAGATGTTCAGAAACATAGACAGCTGTTTTCTCACAACCATAGCCCAGTTGCACGGTGTTAAGCTTATCTTTTGAGTTGGCCTTATTAAATTTTGATACCGCAGCTATGATATTATCTCATGTGCGAGTATTTGGCAGTTTCACGATTATTGATCGAGGTCTCCTGCTAGTGCTGTCAAGTTTTCTCACTCTGTGGCATGCAATAATGTCAGTCTCTTCAATGGGACAAGAATTTACTGTTTCTATTTGCATCACCAATGAAAGTATGTTTTCAGATTTATTTTCCGGAACGCCGTTGATTTCGATATTATTTTGTCGACAGTGCTGTTCCATTAGGTTCAATCTGGATGATAAATCACGAATAGTATCCTGCCTGCTCAAAGTTCTGTTTTTCCAAGGAAGATATCTTATCGGTATTGGTTTTTAAGTCTGCTTTTATAGCGTCATAATCGTCACTTAGGAAGACAATCGAGTTTTTTAACTCTTTCAATGCATTGAGTTCATTTTTGATGTCACGAAGTTCGCTCTCAAAGTTTTTCATAGCTTCTTTGATGGTTAATTGAATTTCCTGTTTATTTAAAGCTAATAGGTTTGGATCTAATTGTGAAGAAGAAGGTGTGATTGCAGTTGAAACTTCTTTTCAGTTATCATGAACGTTGCTGTCAAACTTGGAACTCCGTATTGGTGTCAGAGTTATCACCACCTTTTGACTGCATATTTTTACAGACTGGGCACTTCCAGGCGGTCTTGGATTCTTTGGACAGTTTCTTGAATTTTCCTTGCTTATATTATCGCATATATAGTGATACATGCCAGAACATTTCGAACATGTAATCACATCCGAAGCAGAGATATTTTTTTTACAACCACCACACGTGCTCATTGTTGCAAAATTTTCCCGACTATGGTAGATTTTTTTGGATATCGCAACTCTTTTTGTCTATGTGAGTTGTCAACATGAGGTGACAGCTTGTCAATTGATTATGACGCTTCCCGCTATGAGGTTTTGGCGGTAGCAAGAAAAAAATATTTACGAGTCGAAATGATAGACGAGTTATATATCACCAAATCCTTTGTTTTGCTTGTGAATAACAATTGTATTAGTCAATTGTATAACACTTCACTGTTTGAACTCCTATTAGCAACGATATTACGAGTAAACTAAAAAATATCTTAACAAAAGTGAAGACTGAGTAAGTACCGTGACAAGCAGTTTGACGTATGACGGATGTCCTCCTTTTGAGGTTAATAGTGGTGACAGCTGCTAATACATTACAGCGAAGAATGAGTATGAAGAACGTATCACCTGTAAAAGGCAACAAAATTGATTATTAGAAATGAAAATATCGGTATGATACATATTCAAAAATGTAACTATGATATGACTTATTCATACATCTTTAACAAAGTTTCTACAGCGGATTTTTGTGGATTTTATACAATAAATATAATTACAATCTAAAGGCCAATTACACAAACTCATTAGATATTAACGGCGTTAATATATGACAATACATATGACATTTGATTAAATGGACAAGACAACAAAATGACAAGAAAAGAAAAACAAACACTCAATATTCATTCATATCATACGAAAGGGTTTTCAAGAATTTGTCACATGATAACCTGATGTGTGCGTGCGTTCGTGCGTGCGTGCATGCCTGCGTGTATGTGTGTGTGTGTTCATTGTGTCCATTCAAATACAATGCTAAAACGAGATAAACGAGATGGCGGGCGCCGCGCCCCGCGCCCCGGGCACTACATGGTTCAAGCGGTTCAGTGTGATACGATAGCGCAATAAATAAATATTATATTCTACCACATACATGATAGTACTTTTATACTGATAATTAAAGCAATTCGTGCAAAATTATTCCCTAACCATTACAAAATATCAAAAATGCACAACGTTAATATTCAAGTTTTCACTTCTGCCGGCACTCCCGGAGTGCAACCCGTCGTTTTCTTTTAACTGTGAACTTGCTAACTTGGGAGTAGTTCGATGGCGCAGGTGGTTAACGCGTTCGGCTGCGATCGTTGAAGTTAAGCAACTTTCGCAGTGGTCGGTCATTGGATGGGTGACCAAAAATCTTATACCTCGAGTTCCGTATTGTGCTTCGGAAGGCACGTTAAGCCTTTGGTCCCGGCTGCATCTGCAGTCGTTAGCTCCCGCCAATCCGCACTGCGCCCGCGTGGCGGCTCATGGCCCAATCTCCCTATTCCATCCATAGGGAAGGCCTGTTCCCCTGCAGTGGGGTTATTAATAGGCTGATGATGATAATTTTCCACAAACAGGTGCTTCAACTCGAGCGGAAAAGCCGCTACGCCTTACCTCTCTTATATATAATATGATTCAACTAACTTTACTCTATTTATTCCACTTCCTTTGAGAGTTTGAATTTTAAAGATAAAAGAAATCATAATAAAAAAGTGGCATTAAATAGACCTAAAACTGAACGTAATCATCCCAAACCCAAACTTTTAACGCATTATAATACTAAATTGAAGAGTAGTGATAAACCAAATAATTTTACATTGAAATGTGAAATTTTGTAATCAGTCTGGTTACACCGGCCATGTTTACCTACTCTCGATACAAAAGTGTTGGAAACATTGGTTTATTTGTATATATAGCTTTTGGTTTAAAGGTACTTGAACAGAATATACTAACCGATATGAAGTTGGAGTAGGACAGCAGCACGACCCCGAAGGCGGTCATGTAGACCGGCACTTGGCTTCGCTGTATCGCCACCACCGCCATCGACCGCAGCGACTTACTCCCGGCCACAAACTCCCAGCCGCAGTGGAACATCGACGTGCTCACCGTCGACGCCTGGTGAATATTGAGTGGTATATTTAATCGTCATTCATCAGCTTTGATTAAAACAATAAGGGAAGATAAGATACGATACGCTCATACTAGCAATAAATAAAATATGCTCCGACTCAACTATACTCGTATAAACAACTGTCACCCACGCACACTTCAGAAAGTACCCCTAGCACGAAACATTATCGAATTCGAATAGTTTGCGAGTGCTAAATGTTAATGTCAAATTTTGTTTGGACACTTGAACAGCAGCGCTACAAAGTATGTAACGAGAACTAAAAATTAGTACACATTTGACAATGACATTTCGGACTCGCAAACGTTACGAATTCGATATTGGGTCGTGCTAAGGGTACTGTACTCTTAGCCCGAGCTAATATCGATTTCGATCCTGCCGGGCGGCCGCAAAACTGTTTAAAACTGTTTAATTTCAAAACTCACAAAACCGCAGTTTTCTGCGGTCCGGCAGCTGCCGCGGCTGCGAGATCGGGCGAAACCCGTCTGGGTAATCGCGTCCCACGCGCGCCCGCAGTAGGTGCAAATCGCGCCATGAGTTTTGGTTTTGCGCTTTACCTACAATTTCACATTCTACGGTAGTTGCGGTCACGCAGCCGCCGGGAGTTCTTAGCCTTACTGTATGGATGTACCTTTTGGATCGCGCCTAATCTTGTTCTGTTCTCTCTCGAATCAGAGCGCCTACTCATCAAGTACCCTTCAGAGGACCACTGTAAAATAACGGTGCGTTTAGGCGGCATTGTTTTTTACTATATAATAAAAGGTTGGGGGAAAATACTTTTCGCATTAAAGTATGTATGAACTTATACGTATAAAATTGAATAAAATCTCTAAAAAATTTAAAGAAGATAATTCCAAGAAGATAAATTAGAAAAATGTGGGATTATCATTTGTTTTTCTTACTGTCAAGATGAGTGAAACTAATGAAGAAATTCGATACATTTTAAAATTTTACTACAAATAAAAAAGGTAAAAATGCAATTCAAATCGTGAAAAAAATTGTGATGTTTATGGACCTATTGCAGTGTCTGTGGGAGAAAGCGATGGTTTAAGCTTTTTCAATCCGGAAATTTTGGGTGTAAAAGATACACATCGCTCTAGTCGTCGTTTAATGGATAAACTTGATGCCATTTTTCAAAAATTGGAGCAAGATCTGCGTATCGGTAGTTACGACGTAGCTGAAGAACTAGGAATTTTCCACAAAACTGTTTTGGCGCATTTGAAAAAAGCTGGGTACACTAAAAAGCTCGATATTTGGGTGCCTCATGAGCTCACTGAAAGAAACCTAATGAACGGTGTACTCATTCGTGATTCTTTATTACGACGTAATGAAACCGAACGATTTTTAAAGAAGCTATTCCAATAATTATTGGATTTAGCCAGAGTCTGTGAGGCCTGATCGGCTTTTGACCACGACCTTTTTCGCACGTTCTTGTCGTACGTGATCCACTTTTCATCGCCAATTAAAAAGTGGAGCAAGTTCTGCGTATTGGTAGTTACGACGTAGCTGAAGAACTAGAACTATTTTTGAAGAAAAAATGGTATTTCATATTACGTCGTAATAAAGAATCACGAATGAGTACACGGTTCATTAGGTTTCTTTCAGTGAGCTCGTGAAGCACCTAAATATCGAGCTTTTTAGTGTACCCAGCTTTTTCAAATGCGCCAAAACTTTATGGAAAATTCCCAGTTCTTCAGCTATGTCGTGACTACCGATACGCAGATCTTGCTCCACTTTTTAATTGGCGATGAAAAGTGGATCACGTACGACAAGAACGTGCGAAAAAGGTCGTGATCAAAGGCCAATCAGGCCTCACAGACTCTGGATAAACCCGGGTTAACTCGCAACAAGGTGATGTGTCTGCATTATTCATTATGAGCTATTACTGCCAGGCAGGACTATATAGGCAGACGATTCTGAACTGTACTGTGAATAACTGATAAGATTAAATCATGAAGTTTAGAGAAACCGGCCGGAATTTGTCAACAGAAGGGTTGTAGTTTTTCATGACCACTCACATCAGCCACTCAGCAAAAAATAAATGAGTTTGACTGGGAGGTGTTTATGCATCTTCCGTAGAGTCCTGACCTTGCACCCTGCCCTTCAGATTTACACCTGTTTCAGTCTCTTCAGAATTCTTTAGGCAGTGTCGGGGTAACATCACGAGAGGATTGCCAAAACCACTAGTCACAGTTTTTTAACCAGAAGTCACAAAATTGACCTCCTCCGTAACCGAGTGGTTTGGACCGGGTTTCATGGTGTTGCCGACTCGAGAGGTTCCGGGTTCGAATCCCGGTGGGGGCAGATGTTTGTGTGATAAATACGAGCATTTGTACTCCAGTCATGAATGTTTAATATGTATTTCTATATAAATATACTTATATATGTACAGTATATGTATTCTATCCGTAACCCTAGCATCCCATAACACAAGCCTTACAGTGCTTACTTTGGGGCTAGGCTAATTGGTGTGAGTGTTGAAAATATTTATTTATTTAATTTCTATAGCAATGGGATCATGTCTACCTATTAGATGGGAAAAGTTATGGAACAAAATGTCACCTACATACTTTAGATAAATATAAATAAACATAATTAAAAAAAGTTTTGTATTTTCATATAAAAAGCGAAGAATTTTTTTTCCCAAACTAATATTATATCTAGCGGCCGCCCGCGCCTTAGTCTGCGTTAACTTGAGCTTTTTGAGAATCCCACAGGAACCTAAAGTTTTTCCTGGATAAAAAATATACTATGATTCAATCCAGTTCATAAACTATACATATACCAAATTTCATCCGAATCCGTTTAATAGATTTTGCATGATTGTGTAACAAACATTTTTTTATAATATATTTGAGTGCTTTGGACAAATATCGCACCTGATATTAACCAACGATGCAGTCTAAGCTCGAAAACTCAAATAATGCCTATTCACAATTGCCTTGAAAATCCCTATATTGTTGTTCCCTTTTTTACGTCAGGAAAATGAGTTACGCATACCCCACGGCCTTGGGAGTGCGACGAGGTTATGTGGGACTCCTCCACTCCTCTTCTCGCCCACCGACGGGCCATGTCCGAGGGCTGGCTGTGCGGGTGGGCGATGTCCCTCACCTCACTGACGGCACAGCGGTGACACTCTCTGGACGTGAGAGTTCCAGCGTCAGTGACCTTGAGCAGGAGCGTGTATGCTAGCGGTTGAACCGAATTGGAATTTAGACTTGTGCCAGTGAATATTTATGCATAGTAAGTTATTAAATGTAAACTGATTCAAGGATACTGGGGTAAGTAATGAAGGATAGGTGTGATTTTATAATCAATTTTTAATCTTTTAATGTAGGTACTATTACAAATTGCTAACTCTTATATATTTTCTGCTTTTTCGATTCGTTTTATAATTCTTATTATTATCTAAATAATAATAAGATTGCGTAGCGTAGTCAGTCTGTGCGTGCAATGCAGTGCAACGCTATTATTTTACTATTTCGGTACTGCCATGCCTTCGGTCGAGGCAGTCGGCGACTGCCCTCTCCAAGTCTCCACGCCCCGCGCGCCGCGCAAAGCCCCCACACACCTCCAGACACCCACACATAGCCGCGGGCGATTTTACGAGCACACATGCTTAAGTGTCGTTTTTTTCGCGTAGTGTATATAATAATAATAAATATTATTCTGTGCCGACGGGCCATGTCTTCCCCGGGCGAATGATCCACCATCTGGCGGCACCCCGCGCCCAGCGAGGAAACGGCACTGGGTGAGGCCACGGGAACCCTTTCGGATACTTCTGCGACCTCACCAGTGAGTGTCCGACTTGAACGGACCCACCCATCATGTAGTCCAGTCGGAATAAACATGAGACCTATTCTAAGACACCAGCGCTTAGCCAATTTTTTCCTAGATAGTATAGACCCCCACGAATATGCCCTCCATTTGTCCCCGCTAGAACCCGTGTTTTGTAGCCAGGAAAATTGTTTAAACAAAGAAAAACCGGTTTTTTGAGTTTTTTTGCTTGTAAACGGGGATTATGAAAATTTTTTTGAATCAAAGTTCTTCATTAGCTTGCCCTCTACAAAATCAGTTCTATGAAAAAATAACGTGAGATTGTTAGTTTAGCAGTAAATTGCAATTATGTCGGTTTTACGTTTGCAACAATTCAACATGTTATAATAAACATTTTGATTTCTAAAGTAGTTTATCATGTGGGTAACGCCACTCCCAAGAGAGTCATGTAAAATTGATCGACCTGTGTCGCAAACTTTAGCAACAATTCTCAATCTCCGAAAAAAAAGTACTTGCCTGTCCCGTCTTTCCCAGAAGGCGCACAGCGGGGAAAAAAATTCAGGTGATTCGAATCACCAAGAATTTTGAGGAATCGATCGAGTAGAAAAAAATCGTTAGTAAAAATGTTCCTTTTTGGACGATTTAAACTTTTTTTAAAAATTGACGTAGAATATTTTTTTTTTAAACTAATGTATTTTTCTCTCCTCAACTCGAATATACGATTGAAAATTTTAAAAATTCAGTTTATTTATGTACAGAAATTATTTACAAAACTATTAACTAAAATTCGATTACAAGACTGCGTTGTATTCTATATTTCTAATTAAATTAATTTCGTCCTTTTTTCTTCCGGTTCATAATTGGAATTCTCAGGGTATATTAGTATTATATATATATATATATATATATATATATATATATATATATATATATATATATATATATATATATTCAGAATAGTATATTCGAGTTGAGGAGAGAAAAATACATTAGTTTAAAAAAAAATTATTCTACTTCAATTTTTAAAAAAAATTTAAATCGTCCAAAAACGAACATTTTTATTAACGATTTTTTTCTACTCGATCGATTCCTCAAAATTCTTGGTGAATCGAATCACCTGAATTTTTTTCCCCGCTGTGCGCCTTCTGGGAATGACGGGACAGGCAAGTACTTTTTTTTCGGAGATTGAGAATTGTTGCTAAAGTTTGCGACACAGGTCGATAAATTTTACATGACTCTCTTGGGAGTGGCGTTACCCACATGATAAACTACTTTAGAAATCAAAATGTTTATTATAACATGTTGAATTGTTGCAAACGTAAAACCGACATAATTGCAATTTACTGCTAAACTAACAATCTCACGTTATTTTTTCATAGAACTGATTTTGTAGAGGGCAAGCTAATGAACAACTTTGATTCAAAAAAAATTTCAAAATCCCCGTTTACAAGCAAAAAAACTCAAAAAAAACTGTTTTTCTTTGTTTAAACAATTTTCCTGGCTACAAAACACGGGTTCTAGCGGGGACAAATGGAGGGCATATTCGTGGGGGTCTATACTACCTAGGAAAAAAATGGCTAAGCGCTGGTGTCTTAGAATAGAAGTCGGTCCAAATTATGGCTATTCCGACTGGACTAATGGCAGTTTGCATGATAAAGGAGGATGCGTATAGTTAGTCGTGAGCATTAAACACAAACATACAACCCTTCACTTTTATAATATTAGTAGGGTAGAATGTTTAAGTACAGTGTACAAAAAATAATGATTAAAACGAGTTGTATTGTGTATCCAATTTGAATAAAGAATTTTTGACTTTAAGGTAGTTTCTCAATCACGCAAAACGGCTGAACGGGTTTGGAAGGCATAAATTTAGTTTATTATCTGATTGGAGACATAGAATAATTTTGTTTCCAAAAATATTATGTTAGGTTCCTGATGGATTCTCTAAAACACAACTAACGCTTGAACTGCAGATGCCATACGTCACCCTATTTACATTAAAAGTCATTATTTATTTACGTGGTATGTGACGTCACCAGCGGCACTGAAATAAGCATATGTCAACGCGAACAAGCAGCAGATGTACGTCAGGACTGCTAAAAGGAATAACACGTCCCTCTCGTTTATCTGAAACAAAATAAGTATTTAAAGCTTATTTAATAGGAATACTTCGTGTCCTCATCATTATCAGCCTATTAATCTCCCCACTGCTGGGGCACAGGCATTCCCTATATGATGGATATGGATGGAATAGGTAGATTGGAACATGACGCACTACGCAGGCCTAGTGCGGATTGACGGGTGCTAACGACTGCCGATGCATCTGGGACCAACGGCGGCAACCGAAGCACGGAGTTATTCGAGATAAAAGATTTTTGGTCACCTATCCAAGGACCGACCACTGCGAAAGTGGCTTCAAAGATCGCAGCTGAACGCGCTAACCACCTTCGCCGTCTAGCTCCTCAGGAATACTTCGTGTATTCTAGCAAAATTGTACGTGACAATAATCTGTTTCTCAGCTTATTATATTCATAAATATTGAATAGATACACACCACAAGCCTGACGAGGCACATGACCAGCACTGTGATGGTCTCGAAGACTTGGACGCTGTAAAGATTCCCGATGGCATATTGTACGTACTCAGCACACCTGTCATGCAGAATCAATTAAGAGAAGTAAGACATAGCGATCGAATTGAAGAACCGGTGTGGGAAAGTAACCTCCATCTTTCAAAACACAGTAAAATGACACTACTGGCGGTGTTGTGTTTCGGATGGTGAGTAAGCATCGTAGCACATAATATCAATTCGAAAAGGGATACCGGCTCGCTTTTCGGATTGCCGTCAAACAGGCGTCCGACTTACGTAAACATGTAACGTAAACGGGTAAGCAACTTCCAGTACGATCGGGTTGGCTACGGCTAGGCCACGCCGCGCTTGCGGCTGGCCAACCACTGGTTGACGGCTAGGCAGCACCAGTTTGATCAGTCATAGAGAAAGTAACCACTACGTTATAGATGACGGCATTAACTAACCTCTTAAAACGAAGTGGTTACTTTCCCTATGGACAGCACCTTCGGCAACGCAGGCTGCGGCAGGGGCATGAACGAATAGATAAGCTAGTGTACGGCTAGACCACGCACGTACGGGAGCTTATCCTGAGACGAGGCGATTGCATAGCGATTTCGATTAGTGTGCGCTGCATTAATAAGGGCATCTAGACCACTGGAACCTGAGGGGGTCAGCTCACTAGAGGGCGTCTCTGAGACGATCTCGGCTCTAGTTAGCCGTTGTCGTGGGCGGCGGTAAAAACGCCCAGGTACGTACCTGTACCTGCTATATAGTGTCATGTGTAGACCTGGCCTTCGCACTCTTATCCTACGGGAACGGTGTCTGCCTAATGCTAAGCTAGTGTGCAAGTTTGCTAGCTGTTTAGTGTAGTGTTGGTGTTTGTGGCCTGTGTGGGAGGAATCGGAGCCGACGACCAAGTTGTCTTCGAATGGTTTCCTTAGTTAATCTGGTCGTTGTGGCTACTGGCCGTAGTAATGGCCGTCTAGTGTGCTAGGTGCCATTCATTATATCAGGTGAGTGGACATAATTTGCTTCTTCGTATGTAAAATAACACAATCATTTCTTATTGTTAACAATTATTAAAAGAATTTGTATTCATTCACATACCTATATAATTTTAACTTAGATATTACTCCCATACATACGCACACCTCAACATATGGCATTGATTGGGCTGGGTTAGAGAGATAACTTAAATCTAAAGTTTTCATCGTATTGTGAAATTTGTGCTGGTGATATATTTCGCAATAATTAAAAGTACTACATTTGGATGGTAAAAAAACTAAGATGAACAAAGTACATCTAAGTTAAGAGCAATGTATAACAAACACAGTTACCTACTTCAACTTCAAGAAACTAAGGAACCGTGCTTTATATATATATATACACTTCTGGACACATCTATTGGCCCACCTTAGAGTTTAGGTTTCGATGGCCCCTACCGAAATATGATTGCTAGATTGAACAAAAACTGTTGATGCAGTTTTAAACCTGATATATTTTACCATCTTTTTCGATCGTATTGTTTTAAATTTGAATTCAGAATACCATACGACATGGAGCTACGCCTAACAAGTCGGATATACGCCTTGTTAAAGGCAATTGATTTTTGAATAAAAAACATGTTTTATCAAATAATGGTTCTCCATGGGCATCTCCATGGCACCACAGCTCTCATACGATTAGGCATAGAGTTTATCAACCGCTCTATGAAATTTTGAGGGATCATCTCCCATTCCTCTTCTTTGGCAGTTTTCAACTCCTGCATCGTCTGGGCTTCTGGCTGGCCAGTCCATAACTGTGATGTTCACATCCCGAAGATATTCCCTGACGATGCCGGCCGCATGGGCTCTTGCATTATCATGCATAAAAAGGAAATTTGGGCCCACATAGTCCGCGTATGGTATCACGAGAGGTTCTAAGCACTCACGAATGATCCTTTCAGCATTTAATGTTGGCAGCCGTGGTCCTGTAACAACCTCAAGTTGAGTTTTGCCGCTCGCGGATATACCGCCCCAGACAGTCCATGAGCCACCGCCATAAGCAACCCTCTCTTCAAAGCAGCATTGTGCGAAACGCTTTCCCTTACGTCGGTAGACCTTCTTCCTTCCATCATTGCCATGTAACACAATTTTAGACTCATCAGAAAAGAGTACACGGCTCCAATCTTGCTGTGTCCAATTTAAATGACTGCGTGCGAAATGAAGGCGCGCTGTTCGGTGGGCTCGCGTTAGTTTGGGCCCATTAGCTAGCTTGAGTGGTACCATATCGCGTTCTTTTAACCTTCTCCGAACAGTTCGAGCGCTCACAGATACTCCATGGAAGTCGAGAATTTGTTTTTGTATCTCAATGGAGGTAAGGTGACGATTTCTCAAGCTGGTCGTCACGATGAATCGATCCTGCCTTTCAGTTGTGACCCGAGATCGTGGCCTTCCTTGGCGACGAACAAAGCCGCCAGTCTCTAGGTACCTCCGATAAACATTTCGGACCGCAGATCGACTTAAATTAAGTTGAGCACTCACGTTTCTTTGGCTGTGTCCGGCCTGAATAACTGCCACAGCTTGGGCGGCGACTTCAGGTGAAGTATCCATAGATTATTGATAGAACCTCACCTTAATGTTAAGAATAAGTAATGTTTGTTGCAAAACCAAAGATATCAATCACTTTTTCAAGAATTAAATCAATAAAACCAAGTTTTCTTAGTATTCGATTGTTTGATATCAACAAACAGGCTCCAAATTGTCTTTCATCATCAGCCTATTAATGTCCCCACTGCTGGGGAACAGGCCTTCCTTATGGATGGAATAGGGAGATTGGGCCATGACCCACCACGCGGGCCCAGTGCGGATTGGTGGGTGCTAACGACTGCAAATGCAGCCGGGACCAACGGCTTAACGTGCCTTCCGAAGCACGAAGGAGCTCGAGATAGTAAATTTTTGGTCACCCATCCAATGACCGACCACTGCCAAAGTTGCTTAACTTCAACGATCGCAGCCGAACGCGCTAGCCACCTGCGCCATCGAGCTCCAAATTGTCTTTAGTTTCTTTAAATTCTATGTTCGAAATTCAAAAAAAGACTATTGAATGAAATTGTGAATGTGCCAGGTTCAAAACTGCATAAAAACTTTTTGCTCGACCTAATATAAAATTTTAGCTAGGACCAAACGAAACTGAAAATACAAGGTGGGCCAATATATGTGTCCAGAAGTGTAGTTCTCTTAATAAATAAATAAATTGAAACCCAAAGTCATTCTTCAGCGTTATTTTGGTGGCATGGATAGGGAAGCGTTTCTTACCGACGATCAAAATACCGATTGGTCGTTGGTTATTAATTCGGTGTCTGTGGACGACCAAGTTGAGACTTTTAATCGTATAATAACTAAATTTTATGACAAACATGCTCCTTTTCGTCCCATCAAACTCAAACGCGTTCCAGCACCGTGGCTTACTGAAGACTTCAAAGCACAAAAAGGACGTTGCTAAATGCAAATATAAACGTCGTCCAACTGATGTAAATAAAGCCAACTATGTAAGAGCTCGCAATCAGTGTAATCTGGTGTGTAGGGACTCCTTACGTCGCCATATCCATGTCTTTGTCGACAATAAAGATCCAGCAAAAAACTGGAATTAATCCTTAAGTCTCTTGGAATTGGTAAATCCCGACAAGAATCTATTCCTAGTAGTATCTACGTTGATTCACTCAACCTTAACTTTTCTTCCTCTAGTCTAGTCTCAGTGATTCTAACAAGACCAGTACTTTAAATTATCTTTCTCCGTTACCAATTCCTGACTACTCTCCTTTTGTCTTTACTCAATTCACTGAATGTGACGTTAAGAAGGGCATGCTTTCTATCTCTTCCAAATGATGGCATCAGTCGCAACCTATCCTTGATATCATCCTTCCTGTCCTTACTTTCCTTTTTAACAGCTCGATTTCCAATGCTGTATTTCCGTCAGTTTGGAAGCAAGCCCAAATCATTTTACTCCCTAAAAAATAAAACCCTCAATCGGTCGCCAATTTTCGTCCCATCTCTATTCTTCCTTTCCCTTCTAAGGTCCTTGAACGCCTTGTCCAGAACCAATTTAATATATTCCTTTCTCGCCACGATCTCTTTAATCCTTTCCAATCCGGTGACTGAGGATAACGGTCAGTTAAGAGTTAAGATAACCTTGGGTTGGATAACGGTCTCCTTACGGTTACATTGTTGGACTTCAGCAATGCTTTTAACACAGTCAACTTTGATGTTCTTCTGGCATTGCTGCGCTCCCTTAACGTATCTCCATCAGTGATTGAGTGGCTTCACAGTTATCTGTATGGGCGCAGGCAGCGCGTTCGTTTCGAAGAGAAATTTTCTTAATGGAGCGATAAGAATGGCGGTGTTCCGCAAAGCGGCGTCTTATCAACTTGAGGATGCGGTGCGAGCCACTAATAGTGATCTCCATTACTAATTACAGAGTGAGTAATTACAGAGTAGAGTAAATCTTTTGCATTGGACTTGAATCCCTCTAAGACAACCAGCATAATAATAGGTAGTTCTAGGATGATAGACAAAATCTATTAGAAGTCACTACCCAGCATCGAACTGGCTGGAAATAATATTTAATTTAGCACATCGGTTAAAAACTTATTTGAGTTGGGGCCCACAAATGTAAGTGGTCAGTCGCAAACTATTTGCTTTGGCAGCTTCACTTAGGAGACTACGTAATTTCCTACCCGTCACCACCAAAGTTACCTTAGCACAGTCATCATTGCTTCCTATTCTTGATTACGCTGACGTCTGTTATCTTGATCTCACAGAGGACCAGCTTAATAAGCTTGAGCGACTTCAAAACTTTTGTATTCGCTTCATATTTGGTTTGCGCATATATGATCACGTTTCTCAATTTCGTTCGCACCTCAAGTCAAGGCTACCTATTCGCCTTCGCCGAAATACTCATATTCTTACTCTTCCCTACAACATATTGTTCAATCCTAAGTCCCCGCGCTATCTTAAGGAATGTTTTAATTTCCTTTACACTTGTAACATGTTATCTCTTAGGTCATCAGAAACTCCTGTACACAGTACCACTTTGTACAGTCACTCATTTGCAGTTCGAGCCATTCAATGGAACACAACAATGGAGCACAGGGGCTGATTGTACTCTTCAGTCTTCTGTATAATCTGCCGCACTGTGTGAATGTGGTCTATGGTGCCGTATCCGCTCCGAAACCCAGCCTGTTCCGGTGGTTGGAAGTCATCAAGTCTTCGCGCAAGACGGTTCGCGATCACTCTTGAGAACAGCTTATAGACGTGGCTTAGAAGGGATATGGGTCGATAGTTCTTAAGTTGGGTCTTGTCCCCCTTTTTAAAGAACAAGACAACCACACTCCTACTCCACGCCTCCGGAGTTCTCCCTTCGAACAGGACAGTGTTGAAAAGCTTTTGGAGCTCCCTCAGTTCGGGTTTACCTCCAGCCTTTAAGAGTTCTGTTGAAACACCATCCTCTCCAGGGGCTTTTCCATTTATAAGCTGTCCAAGAGCGTTTTCGATTTCGCCAATACTGACTTCTGGCAGGTCTTCGGTGAAGTGGCGTGTTAATGTGGCTCTAGAATCCTCATTTCCGGGATCGGGTCGAGATGCATGTGATGCGTACAACTGGCTATAGAAGTCTTCCACTTCCGAAAGGACTGCCGGCTTTGAAGCAACAACTTCCCCACTTGCTGTGGTCAACTTCGTCAGATGGCTACTTCCAAGAGATTGTACGAACACTTTGGATCCTCGATTCTGCTCGATCGAGAGAGTATTGGAGCACCGGAGGTCGTGTCGTACGTGCTTACTGATCTCTTGGTTTAGAGTCCGCTTTGCCGACGAAGTGACGGGTGGATTTTCACGTCGTTCCTTCATTAGCCTCTTCCGAAAGATGTGACTTCCTGCCCTTACGCTGCGTTGCACATAATCTCGTACCCTCTTCCCTAAGGATCCGAACCACATTTTCGAGGTTTTGGTTTACGTCTGTTGTGGTTTCCACGGCAGCAAATCGGTTCTCCAGATTTGACTGGAACGTTTCAGACTCTGTTATAGATTGGAGCACAGTAGGTTGGAGCCTGGATTTCATCTAACGGATGCGCTCGGCCTTAAAGTTGATATTCAAAGAGCCCCGGACGAGTCGGTGATCACTACCGGTATTGAACCTGTTGATCACTGAGACGTCTCTGAATATGTACCTCTTGTCTTGTCCGTCATGATGAAATTGATCTCACTTTTATTCATAGTGTCAGGGCTTTGCCACGTTCACTTCCTTTGGGGCTGTTTCTTGAAGAAAGAGTTCATCAAGAAGAGCCCCTCCCGTTCGAGGAAGTTGACGAGCATTTGCCCCCTATGATTTCTGCTTCCAAATCCATGGGATCCTACTACCGATTCGCAGCAATTATGTACTCCCACTTTAGCATTGAAGTCCCCCATAACAACGTTGTAGTGGGTCTTAGTAGTGGAGAGGAGGGCCCTCGATATATCATCGAACATATCCTCCACTTCGTCGTCCGAGTGTGTCGAGGTCGGTGCGTACACTTGCACCACCTTGAGGCTATACCTCTCGGTGAGCTTTATAATAAGGTACACTACCCTGTTCGACACGCTGGACATTTCCACAACGTTATCGGCAAGGGACTTATTCACCAAAAACCCAACGCCACCTTGGGACTGTTGGCCTCCCCCGCGGAAGTACATTAGGTGGCCCGATTCGAGCGTTATGGTGTCCTCCCCGTCTCTTCGGACTTCACTTAACCCTAAAATGTGCCACCTAATCTTCCCAAGTTCTACCTCGAGTTGCGCTAGATGCGAGTCAGGCCGTAGCGTGCGTCCGTTGTACGTCGCTAGGGTCAGTCTATTGTGGTGGCCTCCCGTAGCCCTGAGATTCTTCGCACCCCCCGCCCCGCCATTACCGTGGTCGCCACCGTGACCAGGAATAGCGGGGCTACCGGGAACTGGGGGCCGTGGCTTTTTGTTTGTGTGCATTCAAAGGTATTGCCCATAAACGCCACGCTGGGCAGGCAAGTTGGCGATCGCAGAACGTAGATTATTTCACTGATGACGCTGCTGCCCGTCACCAATGAGATTTTCCTCCCCTACGTCGTTGGATGGTTATACCGCCATCGGTCGGTTTGCCAGAGCCTCGTCTGTTGGTCAACAGGGTGCACCACGTGAAGGTGAGGTTGGCTTGGGTTCTTGCAGGTATATTAAGAAGCCCTTACACCCCACTCATATTCTTACTTGACGACCTCCGTGGTCGAGTGGTTTGTACGCCGGGTTTCATGGTGTCGCCGACTCGAGAGGTCCCGGGTTCAAATCCCGGTGGGGGCAGATGTTTGTGTGATGAATACGAGCATTTGTACTCCAGTCATGGATGTTTAATATGTATTTCTATATAAATATACTTATATATGTACAGTATATGTATTCTTTCCGTTACCCTAGTATCCCATAACACAAGCCTTACAGTGCTTACTTTGGGGCTGTGCTAATTGGTGTGAGTGTTGGCAATATTTATATTTATTTATATTATATTTATACTCTTCCCTACAACATATTGTTCAATCCTAAGTCCCCGCGCTATCTTAAGGAATGTTTTAATTTCCTTTACACTTGTAACATGTTATCTCTTAGGTCATCAGAAACTCCTGTACACAGTACCACTTTGTACAGTCACTCATTTGCAGTTCGAGCCATTCAATGGAATGGTATTCTATGGAATTCTCTTCCAGTTTCGATACGACGTGCGGAATCGATTCACATTTTTAAGAATCTCCTGAAGTCCCACTATTTGTCTTTGTACAATTTTTGTTTTATAATCGCTTTTGTAATTTCTACCGGCTCGACTAGATTTGTGTATGTATATGTTTATATGTATATATATATAATATATGTGTATTTGTTTGTGTATGTATATGTATATATTAATAAATTACATTGAAATTTACGACGCCGTCTCTCCCACTTCCTTAATCCTCTCCATCCCTCGAAATCGCTTTTAGCGATAAGGCCGCCCATTGTAACACTTGATTTAAATGGCTCTCTATTTATTGTAATGTTTTCTGTGGTGTACAATAACGTATTTTGTTTTGTATTGTATTAAATTGTAAACAAAGCTGCTTACTTAACTTACCACAAAGCCTCTTCATGTAACTGGATTCCGAGCTTGAAATCCTTCTCAAAATCGTCTCTCAAAGCCAACCTGCTTTTAGTCCCAATCTTATTTCGGGTTTTCTTCCTCAAATTATTGAAGTACTTCGTGACTATTTTGAATTTATAGCCCGAGAATATCAATGTAGAAACACAAAGACAGTCGGCCACGAGCATGTTGGTGACCATGCACCACCAGTGAAGTTCCACCAAGAAGCGGAGTATATTGACGAAAAAGCCAGAATTGTATCTGGTCGGGTACATAACCACTTCTGTTCGTATCGGAATGCCTGCAACGAAACGAACTGTACTATTCACAGACTCTCTCACAATAAATATACTAAAATTTCATAATTTAATAATGTAAGTAGGTATTTCTAAAGATTATTCAATAAAAAAAAAATTGGACTCGGTGCCATGCATGTCTGATAGGTCTGAGTTTCTATTTACTATTTGGTTTGGCATGGCACTGACAACAAAATATTAATTTGTTTTTAATTTTACTTTTGATGTAAGTAAAGTAAATTGTATTTTTCTTCAATAGATAACTTGGAAATATCTTACCTTGTGAGATATAAGTAAATATCCCGTCCATAAGGGTAAAAAAGAGAGTCCCATATGTTACGACAACCAAACAGATAGAATAAATAATAGCCTTTCTAACACTCTCTTTATCTAAATCTATAGAAGAGTAAATAGATCTGTTATCCTCCATCATACGTTTAAATAAATTTCGCACGCGCTCTTTTTGAAATATCAAAATCATGAATTTGACGCACAAGCATGGATGTGCAAAAGTAAAGCTGATCATATCATTTTTCTCTTTTACAGTCAAATCTGATCTGAAGTTAGCAGTTACCTCGTTGATAGTATTAAGAATTAGGTAGCTGTTATAAATGAACGCCCAAATGCCGTACAAGATCTTGTGGGTCCTGCTGCGTTCTGTCTTCTCGTACCAACAATCGCCCATTCCCAAGTAATAGATGACTCTGAGCAGTAATTTGAGGTAGTATTTTTGTGGATGACATTCCTTTACCGACTTTTTCGCGTCCATTGTAGACTGTTCTTTAACAGAAATAGTCAAGTTAATCAAGTATTTTGATTCAGATTAGTTTTTATACTTAAAAACGTTTTTGTTTGTCCATTTGTCGGTCTATTTTTTATCAATAATGTCATAATAAAATTATTACAATCCATAAACATTCACACCCTGTGGTAGAGAAGATCATAATTGTGCTAGCCAGTAAATTTTTTGAAACTTCTTTCTTTCCACTGCACTGAGATTCCCAAAGGGAAAATTGTGAAAAACATTACGACAATATCCGAAGCCGAAAACTAGCTCAGTCTAATTGCCGAACTCCAATCGGCCACTGGGTCGTTCCAATCCAATTATTTTTTCAACTTTACCGCCGATCACTTATTCTGGAACCACTCATCTCACCCGCAATTAAATTGAACTATCCAATCGCGACCTCTGTGAAGTTAGCCCCCCACTTTTTGAATTTTATTATTATCTAGGTTGTTCTGGGTTGTTCTATGTTTGTTCTACATTGTTCCAAAGTATTATTTGAAAAAACTAAAATTAGAAAGCTGCCAGACAAGAAAAACCGTTTTTCTATGGTAGCCCCCCCTGTTTGGAAATTCAACATTTTTTTAGTTGTTCCAAGTTGTTCTAGTTGTTCCGAACATTGTTCCAAAGTATTATTTGAAAAAACTCAAATTTGAAGTTGCCAAACAAAAAAAACTTTTTTATGGTAGCCCCCCATGTTGGGAAATTTAATATTTTTTTAGTTGTTCCAAGTTGTTCTAGTTGTTCCTAACATTGTTCCAAAGTATTATTTGAAAATATTCAAATTTGAAGCTGCCAGACAAAAAAAACTTTTTTTATGGTAGCCCCCCATGTTTTGAAATTCAATACTTTTTTAGTTGTTCCAAGTTGTTCTAGTTGTTCCTAACATTGTTCCAAAGTATTATTTGAAAAAACTCAAATTTGAAGCTGTCAGACAAAAAAAAACGTTTTTCAGATGTTTGGAAATTCGTTATTTTTAAAGTTGTTCCAAGTTGTTCTAGTTGTTCCTAACATTGTTCCAAAGTATTATTTGAAAAAACTCAAATTTGAAGCTGTCAGACAAAAAAAAACCGTTTTTCAGATAGCCCGCCAAATCAAATCGTAGTAGAGACAATAAATAAATCAACAATAATTTTAAACAATGACGATTGTATCAGTACAACCGTGGGCTATATCGTTCCAATTTCATTTAATCATTTTGAATAAAATTAATAGTTATAAGTCAAGAAAACATTACACTATAGGGTAAACTCCCTAATTGTTGGCACTTTAAGAGTAGGTTCCATGTCAGTCAGACATTGAATTACCATAAAATCACATCTAAATGATTTAGTACACAACACATGTTACAGTATCAAGGAAATATAGTTCAATCTTTGTTTTCATAATAGTACAGTCAATGAAGGCAAAAATCAGATTCCATCGATTTTCATGAAAAATGGTGATGAGGTGGGGGATACCATATGAAACAAAAGTGACATAGTGCCAAGTGTAAAAATTATTTTAATAAAAATAACTCTAGGAATCGATAGAAAGACAAATTCTAAGCAAAAGTTGTTATATTAAATTTTCGAAATAAATCAATACTTTCTGAGTTAATAATGATCAAAGATTGTGTGATTTTGCGTCAAAAAATTCATGTTTTAAGCGGTTTTTCATAAATATCTCAAAAACTATGAGTTTAAAGAAAAATATATTATTACTAGACGCAACGAATATTCGGTTACTATTCGGTATTCGGCTTATTCGGCTGCTTTTATTATATTCGGCCGAATACCGAATACCTACATATTATTCGGCTGAATATCGAATACTTAAATAATATATTTTGTCATAGAGAAATAATTGGTAAAATGAAAAATTAATATCGATTGATTACGTAGGTATATATTCATATTTTCATTTCTGTTATATATAATCATTGAAGTAGTCATTGGTACATAACACAGGTACATAATCATCTTCTGAATTGGAAAAATGGCGGATTCTATGTATTTGAATTATTGTGGTAATCAAAATTTAAAAGGGTAAGGTTCTCATTTCTTTTATAATCATTTATTAAGTAGTCATTGGTACATAAAACAGGTACATGATTTAGTCATTTTCTGTATTAAACAAGTTAACAATTTTTCTATGCATTTGAATTATTTTCATAATCAAAATTTAGAAGGGGAAGGTTATGGTGCAGAAAGACTAAATTTTCTGCATTTTTAGGAAGTAGTAGAACTTCTTTTTTTCTCGTACACCATCCCAGCTTCAGAGAAAAGGCGCTTTGAATAAACACTACTTCCTGGCGCCGACAAATATTTTGCTGCAATCTTAATCAAACACGGAAATTCAAATTTTCTTGCTGCCACCATGTATATGGGTTGTCATGGCGTGATATATTACTAATATTTAATAAAAGGTCCATTTCTGTTGAAACTGCGTTTGACTGAATTGCACTGCAAACAAAGGGGCACGAAACAATCACGTTTGTACAAGTTTTTGGCGCTAAAATCCAGCCGAATACTTTTGCCTAATATTCGGCTATTCGGTCAGGGGCCTCGCCGAATATTCGGTATACTGCCGAATATACTATTCGTTGCAAGTCTAATTATTACCAAAATTTAAGCTAATAAAAAAAGCAAACCCTTCTTTGAAAAACCTTCTTATATGAATTCAAAGTGAGCTATAGGTAATTGTATGTATATTTTTTTCGACGAGTACTTAAATCTAAGTTTTCAACCCTAAATAACGGGAAACCGATGCATTTTGATGAATGGTTGGAATGAAGGGTTTATTTTTCGTTTTTCCTAAAAAAATTAAGTGTTATCTTATTTTTATCATAACTTTTTCAATTTTGAAGCTATTAACTTTTTACAGTGCTCATTATAAAGGTATTTTTGAGGACTTTAAAAAGTGTTCTGGAAGTGTATGTCAAAAATTCATCGGTTTCCCGTTATTTAGGTTTGAATATTTAGAATTAAGTACTTGCCGAAAAAAAATTATGTATACAATTAATTACCTATAGCTCACTTTGAATTAAAATTAGAAGGTTTTTCAAAGTAGGTAGGTTTGTTTGTTTTTTTATTAGCTTCAATTTTGGTACTAATATTTTTTTTGTAAAGTTTTTGAGTTATTTATGAAAAACCGCTTAAACGTGTATTTTTATCACGCAAAATCACAATCTTTGATCTTTAATAACTCAGAAAGTATTGATTTATTCCGAAAACTTAATATATCAAATTTTACTTAGAATTTGTCTTTCTATCGATTCCTGTAGTTATTTTTATTAAAATAATTTTCACCCTCGAGAAGGGGTGGTATCTACCCTCAGGGCAAAAGCGCAAGTTGGCACTATGTCACTTTTGTTTCTTATGGTATCCCCCACCTACTTACCAATTTTCATGAAAATCGATGGAGGTTCAACGAAATCGGAGGTTGTAGCTGATTTTTGCCTTCATTGACTGTACCATTATGAAAACAAAGATTAAACTACTTTCTTTGATACTGTTACATGTGTAACATGTGTTGTGTACTAACTCGTTTAGATATGATTTTATGGTAATTTAATGTCTGACATGCTACCTACTCTTAAAGTGCCAACAATTAGGGAGTTTTCCCTATATTCTAATGTTTTCTTTTCTAATAATTTAATTCAAAATGATTAAATGAAATTGGAACGATATAGCCCACGGTTGTACTGTTGTTGTACAATCGTCATTGTTTAAATTGATTTTTGATATATTTATTGTCTCTGGTAGGTACGATTGATTTTATTTTATAAATAAAAGTTTTTTTTGTCTTACAGCTTCAAATTTGAGTTTTTTCAAATAATACTTTGGAACAATGTTAGGAACAACTAGAGCAACTTGGAACAACTAAAAAAATAATGAATTTCCAAACATGGGGGGCTATCTCAAAAACGTTTTTTTTGCCTGACAGCTTCAAAAGTTGAGTTTTTGCAAATAATACTTTGGAACAATATTAGGAACAACTAGAACAACTTGGAACAACTAAAAAAATAATGAATTTGCAAACATGGGGGGCTATCTCAAACACGGTTTTTTTTGCCTGACAGCTTCAAATTGGATTTTTTTCAAATAATACTTTGGAACAATGTTAGGAACAACTAGAACAACTTGGAACAACTAAAAAAGTATTGAATTTCAAAACATGGGGGGCTACCATAAAAAAAAGTTTTTTTTGTCTGGCAGCTTCAAATTTGAATATATTCAAATAATACTTTGGAACAATGTTAGGAACAACTAGAACAACTTAGAACAACTAAAAAAATATTGAATTTCCAAACATGGGGGGCTACCATAGAAAAACGGTTTTTCTTGTCTGGCAGCTTCAATTTTTAGTTTTTTCAAATAATACTTTGGAACAATGTAGAACAAACAGAACAACCCAGAACAACCTAGATAATAATAAAATTCAAAAAGTGGGGGGCTAACTTCACAGAGGTCCAATCGCGCCGTGAATTCACCGGATTAGTAGGAGCTGAATATTGTAATAGCCCGGATTTTAGTCAGAGTTTGTTATAATACCCTGCTATTGATTTTGGCTGAATTCGGAATCAGTTTTGTGAGTAAGGGCGCATCGACTAGACTTAAGTGTATCTGAACTTGTTTATGAAACGAAAAAAAAACGTATTTTGTTGCTGATATAATTTCCTATTAAATATGTATGTTCAAACTATGTATGTATTTAAAATATACATAGTTTGAACATACATATGAAACATAAATTATAAATATTTCAATTTCATTTACGTTTGCCTTCAATGTTATTAAAAAAATGTAATCAATATATACTATAATTTTTTCTCTCTTTGACAATCATGCATCATGGAAACACGCTGGAAATAAAAAAATCGAGTAATACTTTTATAAAATATAACTCGACCCTGCCTGAACAAGCAAATTTAACGTAAAAGCTTTTTAATTTAAAACTTTAGTGAGGTAATTAAATTTTAAACTTTGTTTCTGAATACGGTATTATTACGTAGAAGCTTAGTAATAATCACTTAATAGTTTCAAATTTCGACGAAAACGCCTAATTTAAAGTTCCTGGCAATTATCGTTGGCCTGAATTATTGAGACGAAAATGTGTCTAACAACGAGACGCCTGATAAAGTATGATCGGTGTAAGTATGCATTGCAGAGGTTATGTATAGGATTGCCACCCGTAATCTACACACATATAATAAAATGGTAGGAGAGTCAAAACTATACATTGAATGTTTTTTTTAAAGAATACTTGGGGTGTGATCCACAATCGACACTGAAGCAAAAAATACAGTTTTTGGATTTTTTGTCATTTTGTCTGTATGTATGTCCGGGATATACTCAAAAAGTATTGCATGTATTTTCTTCAAATTGGTACGAATATTATTAAGAAGTCGGATCAACATATAGGCTACATTTATCACGCTATCACCTTTTTTTTGTCGATGGGAAATCCATTTACGGACCGTACCGCGCGCGGGTTGGGCGCGCGGCGTGTGTGGGACTTCCCGGCGCGGAACAACTCCGGTCCTACCCACTAAAACCCACCGGTACCCTCCTACGCCTATGTGGGAACGTTTCAGGATCGGTGCACCTCTGTGTGCGCCACTTTACTGGAACGCCCCCAAAACCACGCTATCACCTACGGGTAGGGCTGCCATCTCTAAAATGTAGCAACCAGGATAAGACGCGTGATAACCCCGAATTTGATGCCCAGAACCCGGACAGACCACTAAAAAAACAGTTAAAAATGTCACAAATCAACTTTTTTATGTTGATCTAGGCAATAGAGCTAGCGGTCTACCTCATAATAAGTGGTCACTGCTGCCCATGGACACTTGCAGCACCTAGGGCCACTCATGCGTTGCCGTAAATTTTTAAACCCGGACTACAAATAAAACCCCGCCCGGACGCTCCCCGGACGCCCATAAACTAGGACAAATCCGGGGAAACCCGGACGGATGGCAGCCCTACCTACGGGGAACGAGCAGTGAACCTTTATTTCTAACTAACTCCACGCGTACAAAATCGCGGGCGGCCGCTAGTTTATCATACAGTATTAACGAAATTGTACGCGAAAATAATTTATTTTCTATGATTTGATTACTTGACGATTCATTTAACATACAACGAAACGAATGAACGAAAGTACAAAGAAATAAAGCATCTCTGTGTTTGATTAAAATCGAATTACCTACCTATTTTGTTGATCGAAGAATTACCTAATTTTAAAGACTGTAAATATTCTCTGGCGGTTTTAATAGTACCTATTTTATTTTGTCACAATGTACTTTTTTCTAAAGTTGTTCTTTTACATAGGCGACAGAAGAACCTGATATCTTTGTCTCGTCAGTAGATGAGCATGCCACCAACGCTCATGAGTGCAATAAATCATCATCATCAGCCTATTAATGTCCCCACTGCTGGGGCACAGGCCTTACCTATGGATGGAATAGGGAGATTGGGCCATGACCCACCACGCGGGCCCAGTGCGGATTGGCGGGTGCTAACGACTGCAGATGCAGCCGGGACCAATGCTTAACGTGCCTTCCGGAGCACGGAATAAATCACCAGGCAAGAATGCTGCTACATCCGAAAGCGGCGCTGATCCATTTTTTTTAATATTTCGGATGTAGCAGCATTCTTGCCTGGTGATTTATTCCGTGCTTCGGAAGGCACGTTAAGTTACACAGGCTATCACCGAAATCTGCAACACTAGACTACTGGTAGATGGTCACCTGGTCATCTGTTATGAGCTGTTTAATCGTCTGCATCGCTAAATAGTGTGCTGCCTTTGTGCCGTAGCATGGTACACAGCTGATATTCTTGTATAAGTTAGTTGATGTCGTCACGCCACACAATATTTTGAAGGTTTTGGTCTTCCTCTTGGATGCGAACTTGTCAGTAAAACTTGTCGATATATCAGCAGTGTATAAATATTGAAAGCTTCTCTACCGCATAATCATGCTTACCAAGCAAGGCCTTGTTGTGGGTTAGGTCCGCTTAACATAATCTCGTTAAGGCTGTAACCTGACTTTGGCTTTTGAGATCCATTGAAAACGTATCGAAATTTTGTTGTTGTTGTACTATTTTGGCATGGCATTTCTTCATATTATGGTTTAGTTGTGTGTACTCTTAAATAAACCCTTTGTAAACTTCGCATAATGTTTTGTCCTTTCCTAGCCAGTCTTGTTCATCAAATATGTAATTAGGTAAATTGTTTAACATCTCTGTCATTACCTCAGTCTCCGCTATAAATTTGTAGTCACTATACAAATATTGGCATACTAATTGTATAATGTATTTGTTAGAAGATATACCAATGCCTGATATTGTCGCATCTAGCTTGCGTCTTCGTAGGCCAAGGCGTTGTGTAGCTGACTCCGTGATCAGGTTAACTTCTGATATTTTAGCAAGAAAATTCCATCCACTGCCTTGACTTTCAGCTCAATTGTAGCCAAAAGTATTTCGTCAATGTTGCCCGATACATGACTTGCTGTAGGTTGCGAAATAGTTGATGCGGACTTTGACTATTGGTTTTAATTTGTTAAGCTGCAAATAATTCATGTAATGTCGTATGGTGTGACTTATTACACAATTTGCATGTTCTTGTCGAATTACATTCCTGTGTATTGTGACAATAGAGGCAGTATTTGTATTATATTAAGTTGGTTCAATGACCGAACTTTGTCTTCCGGTAACAACTTCTGATATGCAGGGCAGTAAATCAAGATGTGATTTGATTTACGTAAACGACATGTTCTTGATGTACCTTTGAATGTATGATATGTCCTTAAAGACTTATTTTTAAGTGTTGTTTTACTTGCTTTGTCATTTCTTTGTTATTCCCAGATTCTGGTTTTGTTGTGTTTGTTCTATTTTTCCGATTGACTGGTTCCAAGATAGTGAACTTGCTCTCCAGGAAGGTCATCAATTCATCAAAAGGAGGCATTTTGCGTGGTTCTTTCTTCGGGTCCATATAACAAGCGTAAGTATCGGGATCTATTTTTTTTCAGTGAGGATATGCACCAGGGTGTGATCCCATGTAGATGTGTCTACGGCCAGATTGTGGATAGCGTTAATCGTTCATAAGCTGGTATTGTGTAAACGTTTCAATTCATATAACGTCACCATCATTATAGATGGTTGTCCCATAAAAACTTGGGTTTAAAAGATTTGTTATGTGTCAGGAGTGAGGGTAAGTATCGTAGTCGTCCGCTGATACCCTAAGATGCTGTACCAGCCGCTCCGCTTCTCTTTGAAGCTTTTCCATTAAATGTTGCATTTCTGGACCTTATTCAGCATGTTGTTGTTGTGTATAGCTTGAGAATACAAGTCCTTAATCGTGGGCCACTGCGTATAGTTTCCAGAAAATGTAGGAATCTCAATAGCAGGAGTAGCTTGACTTCGGCTTGTTGTAAAATTTAATTTCTGATTTAAGTCTCACTTAGTTTATTTCTTTCGTATATCTGTTCGAATTTTGTGATTTGCCAATGTAACTGTTCAATAACGTTCTAACGCAACTCCAATTTCTTTAAATTCTCTTCAAATTCTTTAATATAATATGAAAAGAGTTCCGTTTCTATTTGGATGTAATCCGGCGTTTTACGAGACGCAGAATCCTTATTGATGTTGGTTTCCATCTTCCGCAAATACTCCGCGATTAGTTCTTGACGATGTAAAAGAGATGCAAGGGCACTGGACTCCATAGTGTTGTAATTGTAGGTAATATAATGTTATAAAAATAAAGATGTAAAAAAACTCGACAGCAAAATTGTATTTATATGTAGGCGATATGTGCGCCTCCTCAATCAACCTGGTGAAAACCCGCTTATGGAAGGTCAGGTGAACGGTTCGCTACAGTAGAATATTTCATATATTCACACACTTCACTGTAGTCGAAGGACCAATATTGGGGCTCGTACCCACGTACAATATAAAGGACAATGTTAAAATTGGCCTAAGAACCAAAACACCAATTTAGCATATATGATGATTCTTAGTATATTTTTTGCGATAATTATCAGTATTTAGATTGTGACGGACACTTCCAGTTAAGTAAGCTAAATTAAAAAGTTAAAAAATAATCTGAGACAATAAATACCAATTTATGTGTATAATCTATGGCAGCGCTGCAAACAAAACACTCTTTCTTCCTAATGCCGGCACTTCACTTGGCTATTCGTATTTGCTATTTTAAAACATGACATCAGTCTGTTCTTTTCATTCCTTATTAAGCATGACAAGGACAAACTGTTGTCAAGTGAAGGGCCGGCATAAAACTCGTTAATCTGTGGCTGTGGTGCATGCAGTTTGCATTTGTAGTAATCTGTGGCATTCGTGCATTCCAAAGAGTAGTATATTATACCGGAAAGTGCATTCTCGTTTCGGATTACCTGTTGTGTGTGTTTATTTGCGATTGTTTTTCCTTTAATTTCGGCTATCTAATATGCCATCGATGTTACCAAAGAGCAGAGCCCTTATTACCCAGTGCTAGTGAACCTGTGCCATAACATCCTGAGAGGATCATACTGCCAAATTATTCAAGAACACCTGATACACATTCACGCTGCATATTTACACAATATACATGTGATATACAAATAAATACAATAAACAATATGATACAATTGTGTGAAAAATAGTCAATAAATAAGAAGCAAATCTACAGTTTTTATTTTATTCATGATTCCTACCTAACCAAGTTATTATAAACCGCACCGAATAAAATGAATTAGTTGTAATATTAATTCACCTATGTTTCATTGAATATTAAATATAACCTCAAAAAAATTTTAGTTTTCCTAATAATTGAAGTTCTCAGAAGTGTCCGTCAATAATCTTTGTTTTTGCAGTCATTTACTTACGATTTTGAACCTAGAAAATAATATTTCATGATTGTTGGTATTTAGGCTAACTATGTATGGACGCTGAACAATGTCCTTTATAATGTTTCGGGAATGCAATATTCAGATCAAGGTTTGTAAAAAACGAAGACCGGTTGTATTGAATATATTAATATTGAGGCTCGCTACGCAGTTGCGGTCAGCAAAATAATTAGATTAATATAATACAAAGTACGTAATGTACTGCTCGTATAACAGGACAATTGCGTTAATATGTTATGCAAGTAAGATCCTTCTCCATAAAATTAATCGACGTCTAAGTTACTTTTTAAGTCAACAGATACCCGAAGAGTAGGCATAAGAAATCATTGAGAAGAGCAAGGAATTCAACTGCCCTGTCTTTCTGCTATGCTTTATCGACTACGCCTTTGACTGCATACAATGGGATAAACTGTGGAACGTTCTACTCGAAATGGGAGCTCCTGAATACCTCGTTGTCTTGATCCCGAGTCTGTACACTAATAACCGTTCGTTTATCAGAATGGGCACTGAATACTCCGATATGTGCCAAACTAGGAGGGGAGTGAGACAGGGTTGTATCTTGTTCCCTGCACTTTTTAACATATATGGAGAGTACATGGAAGAGAATAGAGAATTAGGAGAAGAGTTTCCCTTTAGGTGGAAAAGATTATCGAATCTTCGGTATGCTGACGACTTCATTATCAAGTTATTAATACACGGACTAGTTATGGGAGGAAAACAATATTATCTGAGGTAGTACAACTGTTTAACGAGCTACCAGATGAAATAAAAAAATCGATTGTAAAAATGCATTTAAAAGTAAATTAAAAGAGTATATCACACTTAACTTTAAAATTTTATAACAGGTAAATTCTAAAAATATTGTTATCACAAAGCTGTACAATAAGTCACAATAATGTAACTGTTTGTATACTAAACCGATACTGTAGAAGCGGTTACAAAGTAATATTAGAATGTGAAAATTGTAGTAATTGTAATTAGAACAGAACAAAGACTAAAATAATGATAGTTGACCGAGCCGGAAAGCTAACCAACGGGGTCTGCAATATTTCTGGGATTAAAACCGTCGATTACTACATATACTTGGACTCCCAAATCAACAATGATGGCAGCTGTGTCCCCGAGATAAAAAGGAGAATCAGGATGGCAAAAGATGATATGTCCCGACTAAACAACATCAAGAAGAAGAGAGGAATTGGTGTCAAAACCAAGATTAGACTGGTACGAGCTCTGGTTTTCCCTATGTTCCTGTATAGGGCCGAAACGTGAACTATCTTAGCCCAAGAAAGGCAAAGCATTGATGCATTCAAGATATGGTGCTGGAGACGAACGCTGAGAATACTTTGTACGGCAAAACGCACCAATGCATCGATCCTGACCCAACTTCGCATAAAAACTCGTTTGTCCACCTTTCTTTCATACTTCGGTGCGCAGAGGCAATGCAAATTTGAAAAAGCTTATTATGTTTGTATGAGTAAATTATATTTAAATAATTTCTTTAGTGATAAAAATCAAGGAGGAATCAGTCAAGAACATTTGTATGGTAAAAACATTGCCCGACACCCCTCTTAAAATTAAAAATATAATAATCTCTAAGAATATGTCAAAATCTGTATTTGACAAATTCAGCTTTAACTTTGAAGTCACGTCACTCCCGTCCCGGGAAACACGCCTGTCTCGAATCAGTGATACGAACAAGTTGCAACTCTACATTACACATAGTACCAAACTTGCACCCAGAATTCTGTTCCGGAAGTGCACTCCGACTTCAAGCCAGTGCCGAGCCCCGAGGCACAAGCCGAATATTAATGTGTCGCCAGAAAGTTTTTAACATCGCGATTCGCGACTCGTTCTTAAGCCGCGGTCGCATTGCTGATGCGTCTGCGACACGACGGCATTTTCATGGAAACAAACTCGAATAAATTGTCATCTAAAAACAAATTTTGACATTTTCAACATTAAAGTTATAATTGGGCACTATTATTGTGTCGGTGCATGCACCGTTTTTCCTACATTCTGCTCCTCTACTCGCAACTCAGCGTTTACCACTTTCTGCCACGCTTCCAAAAAATATCCTAATAAAGAAAGGCAAAGTGTGTTATCTCGCACGTGTGTTATCTTGTTTACGTCAAACAAAAAATCGATACTGGTGCCTAGCAAATATTTTTTATGTTAAAAGGTTGGCAAACAAGTGTATGGCCCGCCTCATGGTAAGCGGCCATCGAAGCCTGTGGACGCTTGCGCTACCAAAAATGTCACTCGCACAGCATAGGCTAAACAACATGAATTTAACCTCATAACAACATTTACCGAATTTTGGCGCGAGCATATTGCACCTATGACAACCGATACCAGTGCCACTCAGCTTCCCAATCAGGTCATTAATATATAAATTAAAGAAGTCAGGCAAAATCAACCCTCCTTGGCGTACCCCGCACTCTAGCTTATAGCTGCTAGAAGTCGTGTCGCCCCATCTCACACTATTATTTTGATTTCCGTACTAGAACTCGAACAGTGCTACAACTTCTTGGTGAACATTAGTGTGGTGCAGTTTTCTCCAGAGAACTTCACAGTGCACAAGATCAAATGCGCGGCTCAGATCAAGAAAATATATGTACACAGACGTTTTATGGCGTCTGTAGTAATCAACAACATGTTTTACGGTCAATATAGCGACGTCTGTTAAGCTGGCATGACAAAGTGAGCAGAATCGCTTAAAAAGAAGTGCAAGTGATGTATTCAACCCGGTCACTTGCTCAGACTGTCATACTAGCAGTTTCGATTGATTTTTTTTTCCAAATTTTTTATCACATACTGCCAGCACTCATTGAGCACTAAATTATTAACCGTTGATGATCATAGATCTTCGATCAAGAGTGATGTATTCAACCCGGTCACTTGCTCAGACTGTCAAACTAGCAGTTTTGATTCATAAAAAAATTAATATATTTTTTTCGAATTTTTTTATCAGATACTGCCAGCACTCATTAAGCACTAAATTCCCTATGCATTGCTTTAGTTCTATACTGCGTTAATAAAGGCGTTTCAGGGAATATACTGCTAGCTTAATTAAAAGCTGGCAGTGTTCTAATTTTTCGCGAAACTATGAGTGCATTAAATTTCAGGTTTTGGCACTAAATTAGCACTAAATTGGCACCAATTGATGCACTTTTTTTAAGCAATTCTACTCACTTTGTCATGCTAGCTTAACAGATGTAATATAGCGGTAGGTGTAGAGAGACCGGCACGGAAACCAAACTGCGCGTCGTCAATCTCAATGTTCCTAAAAGCCTCGGGCTACACAAGTCGTTCGAGAACCTTACGTATTACAGTCCCCAAAATTATAGTAATTTTAATAGTATGGACAAGTGAAAACAAATCCTTTCTCCCATAAAAGTATAGTCAACTTGATAAGAGTAAACGGAAAATACACAATATGTATCTAACTTTAAAAGTCAGACAGTGCTTTGAAAGTTTCACAGAATGCGAAAGTAAGTGCAGGTTCAAACGGAAATCTAATACGAGACAGGCGCTGTAAAGATGGATTCATATTCGAATATTGCCGCTTGTACGTGAGAACAGGGCACTGTCAGCTACGAGCGACGACGCCCGCCCGAAAAAATGCAAGGCTGACAAAATACGCTTGTACTCCTAGAGCTAAGCAGAATGTATAGCAGTTAAATGAATACCTACTACTCATATTGTAAATGTGAAAACTTGTATGTTTGTTAAATAAAACTAGTTTTTACGGGTTAATGCACGAAACTTTATTTATTGACGTTCCGTAGCCTTTAAAGGCTACGTCGCTCGTCAGAATCAAATTTTATTTAATTTTGTCGAGCTACCTTCAAAAGACTTTTATTCAGCGTTCGGTTATTTCATTGTTTGATTTTTAAAGTTTTATTGTCTATGTATGAATTATTACTTAATTTAGTTAATAAAGTATTTAATTTAAAATTCTTTTTTGTAATTTTGAGTTTATTTATTTGACCCTAAATACCGTAAACTACCACCGGTTCCAAAATTGGGAGACCTTTCTGAGAAGAACCGGCGAAACAAACTCAAGACAGGCTTTCTATCTCCTTCTTATGTTAAATTATGCAAACAAAAAGAGCAGTTGGGCTGGACTGCCATCGGGCGCGTTTCCGCGGTGCGGTAGCGAATGGGAAATGTCGTTCTGTGAAATGTCTCTGTCATGCGCTCCCGCTGACACCGGGCGCTCTAGGGTAGCTGGGCCCCAGAGTGGGGTCCCGCGGTGTGAAGTTGGTTGCCGAGGCGTCCATGGGAGAAGATTGCGAGATACTCCGCCTTAGAAGGGGAGGTGTCTGTGATGAAGGGGATGGAGGGGGCATTTCACCTACGCTCCCTAAAGTGAATACAGCCTCGTATATATTTACGAATGTAAGTTTGGCTAACGGTCTCCTAAACTATAGATGTAGTTTTAAACGCAATAAAGATCCTTTGAGAAACGAAATGTTGAATTCGTTTTTCGCAAATATTTATTACCTACACAGATACATGGATAATGCAGTCTTGCTTCATAACACCATGACCTTAGAGACGCAATGATACCGTCCTTACTCGTAACAAATATATTAAACAATTCAATTCATTGCAAAACTCTGTTCTGTTCTGAATCATCGTCACACCTGGTTACAAATTTATATTATTTAAATATTTCATTATCATCACCAAACAGGCACATATTTTATCAAGAAGACCTAGAAGTAAATAACGGCGAACGCCACTTCAGTAACTTTATAGAAAAATGGATTAAAGTTAGGTTTTCACAGAAACATTGTAAATCAGAAGTAGTACTATATAAAATATATTCATATTTTTTTTTTCTCATATAAACTATGAAGAAATAATTTTTATGCATAATATATAATCCGGTCCCAATCTCAAAAATGACAATTTTATTTTTATTACCACAAGATTTCTAGTGTGGAAATTCAACAAGCATTTACAAAAAAGGCTAAACGTAGAGGCTTTTTTTTCGTGGGGGAAATGCCTGACGCATGACGTGCGCGGGTGCTCACTGAAAACTCGTGAGCGGGTTATGACGGGCTCTCGCCTGCCTACCCACTAGACGTAAAGTAGCTTTCCCCTAGTCGGTAGGCAAGGGCCTACCGACTAAAATCCCCACGTGCCCCGTCAACTCTGGGAATAGGCGTCGCTATTGGACCGAAACGCTCACATAGCTAGCCGGTGCCAGTTGCCTGCCACATGAGGCAGACCCACCTTTGGAGAGGAAGCTAGGTTGCACCCTCCCCAATCGCTTCGATAACGCGCCGCGGGATACATTGGCGCATCATCTTCTCTCATGAACCTAGTCTTAGTAGTACGGCGGGCTGTTTCTGCAACTCGACACCCAGTGCCAATTTTGCGTGGGGATTGGCATCAGTCCTGCCATCCCAGCTCCTCCAGAAAGCCCAGCAGTCCCCGGATGTTGCTGCAGGCTTCTACTAGTGTCCGCGGGCTTCCCATTAGAGAAGTCCTTTGTCTTGCAACGCCTCTGCACTCCAGCAGAACATGAGCGCTCGTCTCCTCCTCCTCCAGGCAGGTTCTGCACAGAGGGCTGTCAGAAATACCTATATTATAAAGGTGTTTGTTGAAGTAGTCTCATGAACCTAATTTTTGTACAGCCACCAGACAACCCTCGTCTGGTGTCTGAGATCCCTACTGAGTAAAAAGAACGTAGAGGCCTAGTACAACTACAAATAGGTACATATTATTCTATGAGTGAAATTTCTCCCACATATATCTTACTTTCGAGGAGGAAAACATCGAGAGCCAAACCTCGAATAATGCAAATGAGATTGCTCAAATTGATTGCCCAAACGCACAAAAAATATTGACATAGGGTGCGGCCAGAGTGCACTCAGATTCAGATTCAGATTCCGAAAACAAGCGCGAGAAATAAACAGTGTAGTCGAAGGGTACGGCCAGAGTGCACTCCTGATTCAGATTCAGATTCAGACTCAGAAAACAAAGCGCGAGAAAAAGCAGGCAACCTGCTTAGACTACACTGTTTATTTCTCGCGCTGTTTTCAGAATCTGAATCTGAATCTGAGTGCACTCTGGCCGCACCCATACACGGTAATTCTTGGCGTAATTTATAATTTAATTTAAAGTCATTAGATTTCAACGGACACCTTTGTATAATATACTTACTTTAAAAAGGACTTTTAATTTTACCGGTTTGGAAAACATATGAATCATTTTTAATGGCTATGGTGTAGTAACATTCAGCCAAAGACTGATCGAAGTTGTTTATATAACATAAAAACAAATCTATTTTGTAAAGATCGATAAAATAAATCATTTTTTTATTACTGTTTCTGTCACAGAGTACCTTATTATAACCGGAAATGCATAGATGACACCTGATTTTATAAGTTACTCTTATGCATTAACTTTAAAAACAGGCAACTATCTGTTAATCTACATGCTCTATATATCTGAATCTAATCCATAATTTCGGTACTTGGCTTGATTTCTCTAGTTTACTTTATAACTTATTTGTTTTTTATTATTTTAATATGTTCAGTGTATATGGTTCATAGAAGTTCTCAGGGGTGTCCGTCAATAATATTCGTTTCTACAGTAAGTTACATATAATTTCGAATCTAGGAAACAATTTTTCATATATAGGTCTTTAGGCCAAACATGTATGGAAGCTGAGCAATCTCCTTTTAGGTTTAAGTTTAAAGAATTTATTCTCATAAAAACACAAAGTTCATTTACAATGAGAATACTTACTAACTATTGTATGAGTAGCGCAGCACAAGCACGAACTAAAAACCATTTTACATGTGTACAAAACTCCATAATTGCAATTTTAAAACTAATTGCACATGCACTATAATAATTACAGTGGATCCCCGGTAGTCCGACAATCATTTTGCAGGGCAGTGTCGAACTATCGAATTTGTCGGATTATAGAGTACTGCCTAAGACCCCCTATAGTCCGATTTTTTTTACAAAAGAGTACCTTGTAATCCGACAAATTACAGATCCAATGATAAGATTACAAATCATACTTTGTTATGTATGTCAAATTTAGATAGAAATATTACGTTTTATTATAAAAGTAACGTCATGAATGCTATAGAATTTACAAAAAAATAGAAAAAAACAATACCCTACGCGTCGAGCACAATAGTGATGGTGCGTACAAGTTGTAACTTGTTCAATCGTGAATTAGTGAATACTTGTATGTAATAGACGATGTCGGATTATAGGGGGTGCCGCATTAGCCAGGGGCCGGATTACCGGGGCTCCACCGTATACTTTTTCAAATGCACAAATCACACACACTTACAAGATGACTTATCAATTTACTTATCATACCACTTTGTTCAGCGACCGAACATTTTAGCGCGTCCGTGGGTAGGAAGAAAAAAAAAAGCAATGCAAAAGAGCCCATAGATTTAAATGGAGTCGATTAGTATTTATTGCCTTTTTTTAGTAACTCATTTTTTTCTATTTGATTATTATGATTTTGATTATAAATAAAATGCGAGGATGTTTTATTAATATAAGTAATGTTAAAAATCCGACTATATTTCTTTCTTAATTTATTAATAAGTATTGTATTTTTTTTTAATCGTTACTAATGGCCTGCTTAAGTTTTGTTTTAAATGTATACAAGTTTTTACATTCTTCGATTTTATCCGGTAATCTTTATATATATATAATTCTTCTGTGAGTGTGTATGTCACTGAACTTCTCTTAAACGACTGGACCGATTTTGATGAAATTTGTTGTGTGTGTTCAAGGGGATCTGAGAATGGTTTAGATTCACAATTTTGTCCGCTGGACAACCCCTATTTTTTTAGGGCGGTACGAAGTTCGCTGGGTCAGCTAGTTCATTATATAATTCTACACCTTGCTAAATTTTATTCGCAATATTCAGCACAGTTTTTGTCAATGCGTGATAGCAATAGTGATTTATAATACCCATTTTTCAAATGTCGCTCAGCTCACGAATGCTCTTGAGCACACGTCTCTTTTTCGTTGTCCTACTCGCAGTACCACGAAGTAGAAATGTTTGCTATTCCCAAAAAACATCTAAACTAATATTATTAAGAGGAAAGATTTGTTTGTTTCTTTGTATTGAACAGGCTCCGAAACTACTGCACTGATTTGAAAAAATATTTCACGTTTATCGTCATTATCATCATCAGCCTATTAATGTCCCCACTGCTGGGGCACAGGCTTGCCTATCGATGGAATAGGCAGATTGGGCCATGACCCACGTGCTAACAACTTCAGATGCAGCCGGGACTAACGGCTTAACTTGCCTTCCGAAGCACGGAGGAACTCGAGATAGAAGATTTTTGGTCACCCATCCAATGACCGACCACTGCGACAGTTGCTTAACTTCAACGATAGCAACCGAACGCGTTAAACCACCCGCGCCATCGAACTCCTCAAGTTTCACGTTTATAATCCTACATTATCCCTAATAAACAAAGGCTACTTAAATAATGTAACCCAACCCAAACCCAATATAAACATATGCAGTCGGGTTTGAGGCTTTTTTAAATTTATCTTTTTTTAGATGTTGATGTCCTCCATAAAACTTTAGTACATCACTGTGCTCTATTGACTATGAGTTCCGCAGCGTACGTGATATAAGTCACATAAGCATTTCCTTTAGCCGCATTTATCATTTTAGAACCTTTATCTTTATTTAGAAAAGATTTAAATTTAGTACAAGTTTCGTCAAAATTCAATCGAATTATTGAATTCAATCCCGGGCATAGATAGCAAGAGCCAGTGTTCTCAACTCGGTGGAAAAACCACTAATACTGGTGGTTTTTAATTTTCAGCTTCATTTTAGCTGGACATTTTGCCTAAAACCGGGACACTGGACAACGTGTGAATAGCTGGACAATCCAGCCAAGTCCAGCCAATCTGGCAACCGTACTCGCAGATGGCAGATTTTTTTCCGTCTTACGTGATACTTATTATTATATTTAGGCCAATTCACTCAATAACTACATAAATTATTATATATGATATTATCATGCTGCATGCAGCTATATTATTGAAAAGTTTCATTAAAATCCACTTAGTATTTTTCAGGTGAAAGGGTAACAAAGATCCATACAAACGTAAGATTGAAATTAAAAGCGCAAGTGGACAATATACAACTTTAAATCGTTATAGATCTTAATATAAAATGAAAAGTAGTGTATAGAACCTGAACATGATTTTGGATTATCTAGACAATAATATATCGACATATTTCGTCAACAATTTTTTTTTACTTCGTCGGAATATGGCGCCTAATTGTCCCCATATTGATTACAATCATATCTTTAGTAGCACTCCCATGATTAAGACGAATCGATTGACGTATGAATCATCAAAATCGGTCCACGCGTTTGGTTTCTAGTGTGCACAAAGGAACATACATACATATATAGACTGTTAAACAATATACCCTGTCTGGGTGTCGCGCTTCGCGCTCTTGTATTGCGCAGTCGGGTAAAAAGTTCGCGATACTATATGTCTGACTATTACAGTAATGTCACAACAAGATGTCCCCTGCGATTTCACCCACGTAATTTGAGGAAAGAGTTTATAGTGAGTCGAACTTAAAAGATAGGTATATGTTGTCGCGGACTTTTTTATAGAAATTTTAAAGGGGAACAATTCCGCCATACATGATTTTTGTGTAATTTTATCCGTTTATCCAGTGCACGCAACGGAAGCTCACAAACGAAATATTTATTACCCATTTTTCTCTATCCAACACAAAATTAATAAACAAAAGACGAGACTTTTCGAGTTAAGGGCGTTCAACAAAAAGAACAAACTCCCCAGTTTAATGATATTAATAATTATATCTAATTTTCACGGAAGGTTTATAATTATATGAAGAAAGTCATAATACAAGCCGGAGAACAAAAACTATAGTTTACACTACAGCTCTACAACGAAACGAAGCGAGGGCGGGCCACTAGTTAACAAATAAAATCTTTCGCTTAGAAACTGATTCCATTATCTAAACAGGTTAAATCAGGTCGAGACAGAACATAGTCGGGCCTTTTATTTGCTCACGCTAACTTGCTAAAGCCGTTATGTAATCTCATCCACCTAGGTAATTTCCAAAGGCAATATTTTTCATATCTCTCAGGGGTAATAACGCAGGGAGCACTAATATTTTCTCAGCGAGCAATGATGTGAGATACCGAGATATTTCCCAGTCACTATATTGATGCCTCTGAAGATCTAACCAAATATATGACCGGAATAAGTCATTCGAACCATAATTTGCGCCGCAATTGATTGGATATAGTAACCTATTACCTACCTACCTATTTAATAAGACAAATATTTCGGGTCGCTACGTAATTTACAGATGCTTCATAATGAATATTCATTATTTAGGTACAATTAAAGTTATAACAACACTAACCTAATATAGGTTTGCCAGATTGGAGAAATACTTAAACATTATCTACTATATTTATCAAAAAATTCCTTAGTCGTACGTCTGCGATGATCTCAAAATCTACTGAAAGGATTTTGATGCGATTTTTGCCATCAAGTTAATGCATAAAACAAGTCTAAAACAAAATTTGTAGTTTATACATCTTGCAAATCAAGATAGTATGTGTATTTTATTAATGTCCTTTCAGAAATTAAAATAAATTATTTATTTATTCCACTTAAACATATAAAATAAACGAGTAGTATTTCGGGAGCGAATTTATAAACATACCATACCTTACCGCCAGGAGTAAACAAAACGCACCCCCGGTGCGACACTGTCACTTATGCAAAAACACATTTTTTCAGGAGAAGCGTTTAAAAGTTTAACATCCCAAAACATACAATATTTAAAGTTTTTTTTTTATTTATTTTTAGATGAATAGCTTAGCCGTATAAGCTATTCATCACGTAAAAATCTTTAAATATCGTATGTTTTGGGATGTCAAAGTTTTAAACGCTCCTCCTGAAAAAAATGTGTTTTTGCTTAAGTGACAGTGTCGCACCGGGGGCACAGCGGTGACACTCTCTGTACGTGAGAGTTCCAGCGTCAGTGACCTTGAGCAGGAGCGTGTATGCGCTAGGGTTGAACTTGGAATTTAGACTTGTGCCAATGAATATTTATGCATAGTAAGTTATTAAATGCAAACTGATTCAAGGATACTGGGGTAAATAATGAAGGATAGGTTTGATTTTATAATCAATTTTTAATCTTTTAATGTAGGTACTATAACAAATTGCTAACTTTTATATATTTTCTCCTTTTTCGATTCGTTTTATAATTCTTATTATTATCTAAATAATAATAAGATTGCGTAGCGTAGTCAGTCTGTGCGTGCAATGCAGTGCAACGCTATTATTTTACTATTTCTCTACTGCCATGCCTGCGGAGGCAGTCGGCGACTGCCCTCTCCACGCCCCGCGCGCCGCGCAACGCCCCCGCGCACCTCCAGACACCCACACATAGCCGCGGGCGATTTTACGAGCACACATGCTTAAGTGTCGCTTCTTTTCGCGTAGTGTATATATTCTGTGCCGGGGGTGTTAAGTTAAAAGTGCACCTAGAGAATAAAATGTGCAACATTAGAAATTGTTTCTTTTTTTTTGCCTGCCCTAACCTAATCCCCTTCCCCGTGGAGCCTTGGAACCTTACTCACCGACAGAAATACAACACCACCAAAAGATAGTATTATTTTACTATGAAATTCTGTAAAGTAGGCTTGTTGAAAATATATCGATGTATCGATACAAAATAACCAATATCGAAATTCGTATCAAATACGATATTTTTTTAATTATTAACGGCATATCACGATCTAACTAAATTCGTCTCTGGAAAAATCGTAACTGGATCTCAGATTAATGATATTCAACATATCTGTGATCTGTGCTGTATTTAGTATTGTCTATGTCATCATTCGAAAACAGGGTCTATTTTTAGGGAGATAATTTTCGTTCCATTATTATTCCGCCGCGTGTCATATTTCGTGAGCTACTGTACGATATTTTTGGGTCCTGGTGACTCACCACCTTTTTTTTGTTTCCTCCCAGGCGGGAGAGCGAGTGTGAATTCATCATGGATACCCCACAACCGGCTGTAGGGTTATGTCAGACTTACTGATTAAAACGCACCCGTGGGGGATGCCTATGGCCATAGGGGCCTTACAGACTTCATCTGATGCGATCAACCCCTGAGAAAGTGATGATGCGGCCCTGCCTTAGTACTGCATAGTGCGCTTAGAGGACGGATGCACTCTGATGTGCATCGGTTTGAGGCTGAGCGACTGAAGGTCTCTCAGGTTCGGGGGTACTCTCGTCTCCACCGTAGATTAAAAGAAAAAGGGAAGATAAGGCACTCGCGGCTCAAAAGTGATCCGCTTAAATTGTGGTGCATGTCCACAATTCGCTTTGGTTTCAATTGGACATTCAAACACGCTGCGTGTGCAATCAATATAACAATATTGCGTATATTCTGTGTTATAAAGATAAAACAATGCCTTCGATGCTTTTATAGAGAACACAAATAGTTCTAAATCAAATAAAAAATGCCTCGGCAACACTTTTCATTTGTAAAACTGTAAAAACATTATTTTCTCAAAAATCACGGTTTGTCGTGAATTTTGTTTACGTAATCGCCTTTGTGTTATCAAGAAAAGGCCAACAATACAGCTCAGCCGTGGGGACTCACCGCTTCGCTCGCGCTGCGTTGAAGCTTACAGTAGGACTAGCACGAACCAATATCGAATTCGTATCGTTAGCGAGTCCGAAATGTCATTGTCAAATGTGTACTGATTTTTAGTTCTCGTTACGTACTTTGTGCCGCTGCTGTTCAAGTTTCCATACAAAATTTGACATTGACATTTCGGTTTGCAAACTGTTCGAATTCGATAATGGTTAGTGCTAGGGGTACAGTACTCCTAACGATACGTAACTCGATAATGGTTCGTGCTACGTAATTCGAAAATGGTTCGTAGTAACCCTAACGATACGTAATTCGATAATGGTTCGTGCTAGGGGATTCGAACGATACGTAATTCGATAATGATTCGTGCAATGTCAAATTTTGTATGGAAACTTGAACAGCAACAGAATTACGTAGCACGAACCATTATCGAATTACGTATCGTTAGGAGTACTATACCCCTAGCACTAACCATTATCGAATTCGAACAGTTTGCAAACCGAAATGTCAATGTCAAATTTTGTATGGAAATTTGAACAGCAGCGGCACAAAGTACGTAACGAGAACTAAAAATCAGTACACATTTGACAATTACATTTCGGACTCGCAAACGATACGAATTCGATATTGGTTCGTGCTAGTGGTTCATTCGATATCCGTGGGTACAGTTCTGTCTCGCTCACTCGATTGAATGTTTATTTACAGACGTGTGCGGGTGTGAGTTGCATAATTATGTAGTTAAATCGGAGCATATTTTATTTGATGCTAGTATGAGCGTACCATATCTTCCCTTTTTGTTTTAATCTAAGATCTCCCCGTTAAATCCGATATGCCTTGCCTCTCTTCGCTCTTGTTGAGATGGATTGGTGAATAGCATGGCTACTGGCCTCACTATTGTTTCCGGACACCATTTTAAATTCAACCAGTGCCGTCTGTGTGGGCTAATTCATTAAAAAATTCTTTTTTTTTGCAATTTCGCAAACCCGGCTCTTTCTATGCGCTATGCAAATTCAGGAAGGTACGAAATTAAAATGTCTATGAATTTTAATGATCAACAACCACGCTGAATTTTGTAGGCGTGAATATTAAGGAAAACTTTCGTACGCATGCAATACATAAGTTTTGTATTGAGGAATTCGATGGCGCAGGTGGTTAGCGCGTTCGGCTGCGACCTGCGATCGTAGAAGTTAAGCAACTTTCGAAGTGGTCGGTCATCGGATGGGTGACTAAAAATCTTCTATATCGAGTTCCTCCGTGCTTCGGAAGACACGTTAAGCTGTTGGTTCCGGCTGCATCTGCAGTCGTTAGCTCCCGTAAATCCGCACTGGGCCCGCGTGGTGGGTCATGACCCAATCTCCCTATTCCATCCTTAGGGAAGGCCTGTGTCCCAGCAGTGGGGACATTAATAGGCTAATGATGATGATGACAAATACAGTAGAACCCGTTTAATACGATCACGCTTAATTCGATTTCGCGCATAATACGCCATTTTGCGTCAAACCCTGCAACTTGAGACATGTTTTCATAAATTTCTTAACGCTTAATACGATTCGTCTTCCCGTTTAATACGCCTAAATCGCCAACACGTACTATACATATTACATCTTGCAGCAGCATAAAATTCAATGAGAATGTGAATAACACACAAGAAGAGGCCGTAAGTGATAATGATCAAGTAGAAGATGAGTAAACTCCGATTTTGTCTTCTTTGAATCAAAGCGAAGACGCACTGCAAAAGTTAAGTTATGTTGAAACTCTTGTAATTGCTAATGCCTCAAAATCTTTTTGACAAACTAAAATAAGTGATTAATTTAAATAAAGTAATCTATACTTATAATAAATCTGAAGAGATGTCAATTCTGTACATGAAATATATTTTTAAAATAACTATCAGGGGGTATAAATATTAAGCAAAAACTTTTAACGCAGTTTTGAAGCTAATTTATCAACCATCTATTCGTGAGTTTTTAAAAATAATATTTTTGCTCAATCTAACATATATTTTTGCTATAGACCATTGAAACTTAAGTGGGCGGATAGATGTGTCTTGGAGTGTGTTTATTATAAATGATCATTGTTTTCGGCTACGGCCCCTCACAGACACCATTTCTTCACAAATTTGTAGTTAAACAAGAGCTTTGTACTACTTGCCTTGGCACTCCTATAATACTTTGTATTTATTTATATGTTAGTGAGGAAATTAAATAAAATAAAATAAATATTATTCATTACAACGAATTTATGCTGTCTTCGCTGATGCAATGCAAGTTCCTACTATACTTACAAATAATCATTTCAATATACAGTAAACTTAAACGGGTTTAGTGGATTTCAAAGGGACTCAAACAAAAACGCGTCTTAAGCGGGAAAGCGTATTATGCGGGATTGCGGGATAGGGAAATTTCGAATTGGTACAATATTTAAGAATTATGTATGTTATAAAAAATGTAGTGTATTATTATAGTGCCTGTACCTGTAGTGTATTTTTATTCATTACTAGTGGCCCGCCCTCGCTTCGCTTCGGTGTAGAGCTGTAGTGTAAACTATAGTTTTTGTTCTCAGGCTTGTGCTATAAAGAATGACTTTATTTATATAATTACACGTGTTATTGTGAGTCAACCATAAAAGATAGACATATGCTGTTGCGGGATATTTTTTAGACAATTTTATGTAGAATATTTCCGTCATACATGATTTCTATGTAACTTTAACCATTAAGGCTGCACCCGCGACGGAAGCTTAAAAATGGAGTAACTTCTCCCGTTTTCCCAACATTTCCCTTCACTACTCTGCTGCTATTGATTGTAGCGTGATGAAAAGTATACTATAACCTGCCCAGGAGTATGAAGAATAATTGTACCAAGTTTCGTTAAAATCCGTTGAGTAGTTTTTGTTTCTATAAGGAACATACAGACAGACAGACAGACAAAAATTTTACTGATTGCATTTTTGGCATCAGTATCGATCACTAATGACCCCCTGATAGTTATTTTAAAAATATATTTCATGTACAGAATTGACATCTCTACAGATTTATTATAAGTATAGATTACTTTATTTAAATTAATCACTTATTTTAGTTTGTCAAAAAGATTTTGAGGCATTAGCAATTACAAGAGTTTCAACATAATTTAACTTTTGCAGTGCGTCTTCGCTTTGATTCAAAGAAGACAAAATCGGAGTTTACTCATCTTCTACTTGATCATTATCACTTACGGCCTCTTCTTGTGTGTTATTCACATTCTCATTGAATTTTATGCTGCTGCAAGATGTAATATGTATAGTACGTGTTGGCGATTTAGGCGTATTAAACGGGAAGACGAATCGTATTAAGCGTTAAGAAATTTATGAAAACATGTCTCAAGTTGCAGGGTTTGACGCAAAATGGCGTATTATGCGCGAAATCGAATTAAGCGTGATCGTATTAAACGGGTTCTACTGTATTTGTCATCATCATCATTAGCCTATTAATGTCCCCACTGCTGGGACACAGGCCTTCCCTAAGGATGGAATAGGGAGATTGGGCCATGGCACCACGCGGGCCCAGTGCGGATTTACGGGAGCTAACGACTGCAGATGCAGCCGGAACCAACAGCTTAACGTGTCTTTCGAAGCACGGAGGAACTCGATATAGAAGATTTTTCCATGATTTGCTTTTTTTGTAAGTGCTTATCAAATCTCCACACTAGATGTCTTTAGTGGTGATAAAAATTTGTTTATTTTTGTAATTTTTGAGGGCAAGACGTAGGTAATAAATAGTACATTATGATATAAGTGCGGTAAGTTGAGAATTAGTTACAGCCGAGGCGATATTGTTGGCCCGAGCCGTAGGTGAGGGCTATAAGAAGGCAGAGGCCGTAATTATCAAACCGCACGTATGTCATACGACGTTTTATAACGCATTTGCGAGGAAATAATACTACGTACGTACTTTCTGAAAATGAATTTGCACCTTTGTTTGTTTTCCATAAGATGAAATTTTGATACGCTTGACTGTAAGTATCTATCCGTGGGTTTTTCGGGCAAGAGGCTTAGCGTAGACTGGCGGTGTCAAATTAATAAATTCGTTACTACTTGACAATATTTTCAAATAAAAATAATACAGCGTAAATAAAAAGAAATAACTTTTTCACAGATTAGCGATGCGCGCGCATCAACGCTTTTTTTAGGCAAAAGAACAAACAACAGCCAGTGTTACTAATAAAGTAAATTAATATTATTGTGAATTTGTTACCGATTTACCGATACATGGTTGTAATTTATTGTCGAAATGATTAAAATTAAAGAATTAAATGTTTTTATATTACATTTTATCTCCCAAAGTTAATTTTATTAAGAAAATGTTGGCTATCTTTCTGACATAAAAAATCTTTGCTAAGATTTAAAAAAGTATCGTTCGTTTTTAGACGGAACATAATAAGCGGTGCGTTTTACTTTACATTACCGAACGCGTGTGTAATGTGATAGATTATGATATTGAAAGGAGATTGCTCAAATTGGCCTAAAGGCACAAAAAATATTGACATACACGGTAATTCTTGGCGTAATTTATAATTTAATTTACAGTCATTAGATTTCAACGGACACCTTTGTATAACATATTTACTTTAAAAAGGACTTTTAATTTAACCGGTTTGGAAAACATACGAATCATTTTTAATGGCTATGGGTGTAGTAACATTCAGCCAAAGATTGATCGAAGTTGTTTATAAAACATAAAAACAAATCTATTTTATAAAGATCGATAAAAAAAAATTTTTTTTATTACACTGTGGTATTAATATCCACAACTATATTATCATTTTCACTAGATGCAAATGTACTCAGACAATCATTATAGATGGTAGGGGACATCATAAAGTCTATTGCCATAATTTTTCGCCAAACACCTCCATAAACACATTATAATCTGTTAGACTTTAAGGAATCTATCTATAGGCCTACGTTCCCTGACTATAAATTAATAAATAAATAAAATTATAAGGTGTGATACACTAAAAATCTAAAATATGGTTATTTTAAAAACAACAAAAAATAATGAAGCTACTGAATATATGGCTATAAAACCTAAATTTCTTAGCTGTCTTTGATTAACGAGAGTTTAAAAATTGCCTCTAATCTGTGGCTCATTCACAATCATCACACAGTTTCTGTCACAGAGTACCTTATTATAACCGGAAATGACACCTGATTTTAAAAGTTACTCTTATGCATTAACTTTAAAAACAGGCAACTATCTGTTAATCTACATGCTCTATATACCTGAATCTAATCCATAATTTCGGTACTTGGCTTGATTTCCCTAGTTTACTATATAACTTATTTGTTTTTTATTATTTTAATATGTTCAGTGTATAAGGTTTATAGAAGTTCTCAGGGGTGTCCGTCAATAATATTCGTTTCTACAGTAATTTATATATAATTTCGAATCTAGGAAACAATTTTTCATGATTATTGGTCTTTAGGCCAAACATGTATGGAAGCTGAGCAATCTCCTTTGTGCAATAAAAGACGCTTTACGAGCAAATATGTTATAAAATTCGTTAATTTTGTATGAAAATCAATTCTTTAGTGATAAAAATCAACGAGGATTCAGTCGAGAACGTTTGTATGGAAAAAAACATTGCCCGCCTCCCCTCTTAACGTCGCTTAGTCCAAAAAGAATGGATTCGCCTATGTATGTTGTAGGTGCCTAGGTGCCTATACAGTTTATAGGCGCCTAGGTTTATAGTATAAACAATGTTATCTTTAAGAGGCGGTAACATATTGGACGGAGCCAAACTACGACTTAATAAAGTCTGCAGCATGAAGCCGGCAGATTTATTTCGGCCGCGAGTGCAGGGTAGGTAGATTAATTGCCCGCCCAGATGGGCGGCTCGGCGGCGGCCTTGACATAAATTTACTTTGGGAAATTTCAATATTGTGACTTAATAATAAACCTCATGCCCCCGTAGCCCGTTTTTTTTATAGATAGGTAAGACGAATGACGCCACCCCACCTGATGTTAAGTGACGGTGAAGTCCAGACGCGAAGATAACTAATACAGCAGTTCTACCTGCCACACCAGAAATCCTCACCCTGCCGGCCGGCCTGCATGTTGCTGTGGGTGGGTTACAAGGTGTCGCATACTCAAGAGGTCCCAGTTTCGAATCCCGGAAGGGCAATGGTTGTGTGATGAATACGAGAATTTGTACCTAAATAATGAATATTAATATGTATTAAAATAAAAATTATACGTATGTATCAGTATCTGTATTCTAGCCGTTACCTTAGAAACCTATAACACAAGCCTTAAAATTTAGTACCATTATCGTTTGTTTATCCGTCTCTTATGGTAAATGACAAAATTACAGATACCTATGTGTCGCCGCACACGGGCCACACGTCTCAGCCACAAACGCCGCCACGAGAAGAAGCGGCTACTAAAGTGGCAGAAGCGCGCGACAGCGGCCGACTAAGGTAAGGGAGAGAGGGGTGGGGAATCGCGCGAGTGACGTGTGGCGGCGTTTTGTATCGGCGCATAAATAAAGTGCGGGCCACAAGAAGCGAGCAACGACGATTTGTAGCGTGTGGCGGCCACCGGCGTGCCGTGTGTGGCGAGTCCATATAAACTGTATGAAAACTACAAGAAATATGCCGGTGGCGGCGTTTTGTGGTTGTAGTCGGTGGCCCGTCTGCGGCGACACTATCTTGTGTCAAATACTCTACTTCCGTCTCATCGGATCTCAAATCACAACGGTGCTAAAGAAGTTTTCACTTCAGAAAAATATTTAAAGCCGCTCTGCACTGTAGTGAGTGCCCGTTCAAAATGAATGCCCTTTGTGGGCATCACAATAGAATTTTTAATTAAGTAATGTAAACAATGAGTGCCTTTTTAATTGACTGAAATAACTATACATAGGAACTATGAGGAGCTCGATGGCGCAAGTGGTTAGCGCGTTCGGCTGCGATCGTTGAAGTTAAGCAAATTTCGCAGTGGTCGGTCATTGGATGGGTGACCCAAAAATTTACTATCTCGAGCTCCTCCGTGCTTCGGAAGGCACGTTAAGCCGTTGGTCCCGGCTGCATCTGCAGTCGTTAGCACCCACCAATCCGCACTCGGTTCAAAGCTCGTGGCTTTTGAATTTCCCCAATTCCGAAATTTTAGAAAGTTGATAGAGGAAAATGTTCTGTAATAAAAAATCTACTCCATTCAGGTTTCGAACGGGATTCGAACCCGCATCCTTCCGCTATCCGGGTGAAACCTGGATTGAGCACAATTTCGATTTAAACATATAGCAGTTAAATGCTTCAAATTAAAATATAATAATGTTGATAAGTTTTAAAATAAAAATCAAGCTTAACTCTACACTGTACAATGTATGCGAGTGTAAGAGATATGTAGGTTAAAATGCGAGCGGATTTTCCGCCCTATCCTGAGTACAGAGGACCAGAATTAAGGCACAGCGGGTTCAGGGAACTAACATTCACCCTACACTAACTATCAATTATTGTATTCCTTCAAGGGCGGATCCAGGGGGGGGTCAGGGGGGTCATGAACCCCTCCCCCTGGGCTGGGTACAGATGGACCAAACCCAGGGGGATTTTATTTAAGTACTTTCAATTTTAATATACCACGACTATATGACCCCCCCCTGGGCCAAAGCTGGGTATATGACCCACCCCCTGGCGCTAAAGCTATCGTTGCCGCATCAGTTATTTAACGAAAGTTTTTTTTTTTAAAATTGGTCCGACAAATGACTCCACCCCACCTGATGTTAAGTGATGGTGAAGTCCAGACGTGAAAATAACTGGTACAGCAGTTCTACCTGCAACAGCAGCCATCCTCACCTTACCGGCTTGCATGTTGCTTCTTCACGCCTCTTTTAAAGGATCCGAGGTTGTAAGGAGGAAACACGTGAGCAGGCAGAGCATTCCATTTACGGATAGTGGCGACAAATAAACAAATAACAACCTGCACCTTTACAGAAAACAGTAAAATAACAATAATTTTTGTATTAAGGTTCCAATTTCTGTTGTATTAAGGTTCCAGGGCTCCACTGGGTAGGGGAATGGGTCAGGGTAGGCACAGGGGCGGATCGAGCTTTGGCGCCCCCCCTGGGCTGGGATGGGGGGGTCATGGCCTCCCCCCCGCCCCTGGGCTGGGTCCATCTGTACCCACTGTGACTTGACCACGACTATATGACCCCCCCCTGGCGCCAAATCTGGATCCGCCCCTGTGCCTACCCTGACCCATTCCCCTACACAGTGGATGCATTGTGCAGGCGCGGCGTGTCGCCGCGCTCGGAATCAATTTCATAAAGACTTATAGAAACTAGTAGTGTCGCCTGCAGTCTGCAGCTGCGGCCTGTGGTCTGCGGTTCAGTTCGGACTTGTACCTTAAAGCATAAAGATACAATGGTGTCGATTCTGGCATAATACTCTACACCTGAAATTAAATTTGACAACAGTGCTTTGTCATTGTCTTGAAAAGGAGAGACTGATTCTAGATTTATTTTTAAGTTTAAAGTGTCACGCGGAATCTAAACCATTGCCGGCATAAAACCACAGTGCCACAATGCCGTATTTGGCTGTGATTTTTCGTGAACATTCATTCAATGAATTTTGATATGTAGGTATTGATTAGAATTTTAATTGATAATGAGTTATTCTACAATATTCACAACACAATGTTACATCACTAAGGTAGGTACTGCGAATGCATTCAGTCAAAAGTTGTGTTCAGCAAATATGAACTTATCCGACTCACTTTCTACTGACTCGATGAAATTTAATACATTATTACATTTCGTAGAACCATGCCAGAATCGACACCACTGTCTCAGTATAATGGAGCCACATTTTATTATAGCTTCTCTGTATTTATCTTGCTTAATTTGTTACATTATTTTGTAACACAATACTCTTTAGCAATGCATTTATGCATTACCGTCTTGAAATGGCAGCAGTAAAAAAACAGATTACAACCCGTGAACATAATGAAGTATAACTTATAAACCGATTTAAATTTATTGTATTGGCTGGGCCATAAATAGGGAGGAGGCATTGCCCCGGGACAATGCCCCGCCTTAAAACGGAGTGACAGGCTGTGAAGGGCGGCACGCTTGCTTGCATCAGAAGGCAGTTAAACTGTTCGTCCCGGCTCTCGTTAGCACCCACTAATCTGCACTAGGCTTGCATGGTGGGTCATGGCCCTGTTCCATCCATAGATAAAGCCTCGGCAGTGGTATTTAAAGGCAGATGAGAATATGCCCTTCTCGCCTTACTTGCAAACTGACGTGGATTGTCATAGAACTTGTGTTATTGTAGGGCTTAGTGGATTGTCTCCGCTATTGGCCTCTTGTGATTGGTCCATACGGCACGAGTTCCGAGTGGGCAGCGCAATGGCGACGACCAAGATGACGGCAAGAGACGACCAGTGGACGCCGCCAAATAAATAGAAAAGATATATGAAATTTTTGTATTTAAGTATAAAGATATATACTTACATACAAAAATTTCAACGAACAGCCATGACTTTTGGTCCCGTCCAAATCGTCAGTCTTTTGGAGCTACCTTGTCAATGTCTGACGTCCTCGATTTTTTTTTTTTTGCTTTATTCCACCCCTTTGTATGGCCACCCCCATACTATGCAAACCGCAGCAGATCAATGTTTTTTCTATTCTTAGAAACGTTACATGAATTAACGAACAGCCAGACGCTAGCAAAAGTCATGGCCGTTCGTTGATTTGTTTTTGCTGGCGTAGACGTTCCGGCATACAAAGAGGGCTCAGGAGGAAATACTTAACTAGGTAGGCAAGGTTGCCCCCGTATGTTAATCTGCCGCGCTCGAGTAAATCCAAAAATAGGGGCGCGATTTTTGGATTTACTCGAGCGTGGCAGAAAAGGATAAGCATACGATTATCAGAGCTCCACTAGACGACTAGCTTCCTTCACAACTGAACTCTACTGTCGTAATCTATATCAGTCCCCGTATCATGAGCACCACAATTTACATTATCATCATCATCATCATCAACCCATGTTCGTCCACTGCTGGACATAGACACATATCTCCCCTAATGCACGCCGCTACTCCCGATTTTGCGCTACTCTCATCCAGCCCACTCCAGCCAGCCTACGAATATCATCATCCCATCTTGTCTCAGGGCCTCCTACACTACGTTTACCGAGTCGTGGTCTCCACTCAAGAACTTTCCGGCTCATTTATTATATTATTATTTATCTTATTTGCATTATATCACGTTTTTATCGGGTGTTTTATTGTCAGATAACTACGGAGTTTGACAGTTAAACTCCATAGTTATCTGACAATTGAGCGGGATAAAAACGTGATATATATCATATCGCAGTGCTCATGGTAGGAGTAGAAGTTAAAACCTTCTGCAATAGATGATTTCGTTCATGCCAAAATTTTACTGTCCCGAGCTCCTCTATGCCACGGAAAGCATGTTTAGCCGATTATATAGATGAGTCGGCCGTGTTGTTCTGTAGCTGATTTTGTCGGCTACAGCCTGCAGCCGCTTGCACCCACGCACTCCGTCTGTGTAGTGGGTCATGACTCACTCTCCCTAATCAACCCAAAGGTAAAGCCTGTGCCGCAGCAGTGAAAAAGTTAAAAACCTAACATAATTTGAAAGTTTATTTAATTTTAAGTTAAGTGAGAATTTCAAGTTTAAATGATAACCCACTAAACATAAATTCTCAACATAAGTATTTTTTTTGGAAGGAGGCTATGTAAGTTATGAGGCTGTTTATTTTATGCATAAATGTAAAGCTGATATAGATTTAGCTTCAAAAAAACTCAGGCACCTAACAGCGCCGGTCACAATTTTACAAAAAATCATAAAAAAAATGTAGAACATACATAGGGGTGACTCAAATACCTCTTGTGCCTCGTGCACCTAAAAAAAGTTTAACGACAATTTTCCGGCCACCCTGTATATTTATACATTTATTGTTTTCACATTTCATAAAATAAGCTTTGACTAAAACTACTCGATAAGTAGTATCATTGCCCATTAAAACATTTCCCGTTGTAAATTACCAGTAGGACCATTGACTATACAAGATAATGGCTAGGATAGCCACCTATGATGGATGATCAGTAGGACCACGAGCAATAAATGATATTTTGACCAACTTTAATTTTTTTATTTATTGTTACTTGAAAGCAAAGGATGATGCCCATACATTCTTTCAAGTAATGTAAATTTTTTGCGTATTTTTTTGTGTCACCTAAACAGGCCCTGCCAGAATAACAGTGCTGGTGCGACACAATGTCGCGCAGGGATGGGTGACGAGAAGACTTGATAGTTTTTCTGCCTAATCGGATCGTTTGTCCTAGATAGGCATATTCCTGAACAACCTGAATATGCGCTTCTTGTCCGATATGATGAAGTCAATCTCATCCTTGGTCATAGTATCGGGGCTTCTCCACGTCCATTTCCTCTGGGGCTGTTTCTTAAAGAACGAATTCATTAAGAAAAGCCCCTCTCGTAATAAATAAAATATATTCTATTCTATATTATTTCGCAAGATCATCAATAGCAATAAAAGACTTGTTTACAAAATACAGTATTTTTTATTAACTTAGAAATTAAATGCAACCACTTTGGTACAATGAAAAATACTTAAATCTACGCTTCCTTATTCGAACAAAAGGTAAAACAACAACAACACATATAAATCTAAAGAAAATATAACTAGAAAAAATTCCACGCGGACCAGGCAGCAGACTACCGCGACCCTGACGGCCGCGTCGAAATTCTTCTAGCCATTCTTAAGCTGCAAGGCAGCGCCAGTTTCTAGTTTTTTTAGTTATATTTTCTTTAGATTTCAACAACAAGCAGTTACATGCTTAAAAAAATAAAATTACAACAACACATATATTTTGACTTTAGCCCTTCATATTTTACCAACAATTTACAAACAGAGAAGAAATATACTAAATAAACTAAATTGGTGACATACGCTCACGGAGTAAAATATTTAATATGTATGCACAAACACTGAAACATCATAAATGTTTTACGTTCATATACAAAATCGCAAAATTTCCTTCTACGACTCTATTAAAGCTTATCACAGACGACAGACTTTTGAGCGATACATGGAAACAAATAAAAAAATGTTGATAAACTACAATCATATTTATGTACTTAAAAATTAAGAAATGTCTCCGAGTAGAGCATATCCTACTAATATTATAAGCTTGTATGTTTGTTACTCATTCACGCAAAAACTACTGAACGGATTTTGATGAAATTTGGTTTGGTACGCATATAGTTTATGACCTAGATTGAAAAATTAGACACTACTATCCCGGGAAAAAAATATTTCCTGTGGGATAATACTCAAAAAAAAACAAAGTTAACGCGGACTAAGTCGCGGGTAGCCACTAGTTATAAATAAATATGCGCATTGATCTGGGTATAAAGTCGTAAAACTTTATTCAAATCGGGTTCACTTTTAAACAATTAATAATAAAGATCAAGGAGCCTTTAATACTTCCAAATATCGCTTCCCCATAACACAAAACAATCCGGTGCTTCACCAGAATTATTATTTAGATACCAATAAATTCAGGATTGAAATAACATTCCCGTGGTGAAAATATTACTTAAAGGTGACGATCGTTAATGATAAAAATAGCAGGCTGGGCCGCACAATAAATCTGTCGTTTATAATGAGACTAAAGTAACAAATTAAAAAATATAATTATGAATCTTTTATGTAATCGTTGTTCGCTCTAAAGTTCCGTTGACACTTTGTAAAATTAAGTTTTAAAGTTTTTTGTTAATTATTAAAGTCACAACAATAATAAACAAATATAAGGTTAGCGTAATATGTTCCGTTTTATTAATTGATCATTTATAATTATTTAAATTTATTCTATTAGGAACATAGTTGTTAACAATAACTAAATAGTATATAATAGATGAGTCAGTAAATACGGAAATAGCCCCCTTTGAACAGACGCTCCTCAACTTATATGCCACCCGTACTAGTTTTAAAACAATACACCCGTAAGAATCCATAGGTATTACTTTGAGAAGACACAACAAGTTTACTTTGAGAATGAGAACGAGGCATAACATATTGTTTATCAACGCAAGTATTTAAATTATTGTCAACAAAATGTCAAAAAGATGAAAATTAGAACTAGTTCTTGTAATGAAAATACAAGACGAGTTCAAAATGTCAGTACTCAATATAGGGAGCGACACAAGTCAGGAAATATCCTACAATAAACCGCAGTCAACAACTCAAAACTATTTCTCGATAGTGTACAATCGTATATAGTTCATTTAAATGTAGTAATATTGTTATTTTATCAAAAACCATGTAGTCCGAGTGAACAAAAATAATCACTTCAATATAATTTGCAAAAGTCTATTAGAGGTTGTTTCTGTCCATTAAATTATCTATGATAAAAGTTACAAAACTTAAGAGTAAAATTGAACACAAACTCAGGTCTGCACTTAGCTAAGATCTTCTCCTAACCGAATACTGTTCTTATTTCTTAATTAAAGAATGCTTAATGGTTTTAATGAACGCAGTGAAACGCTCGGTCCACAAACGCAGAATAAATGTATAAATCGTTTTATAACAACTCAATTATCACTAAGCAGATCTCTATGCCATCACAAACATCTTCTCTGTTACTTCAATCATTATATACTTCAGATCTTGATGGTAGAATCAGAACCATAACCAAGATCTTGTTCTGAATGTGGATTGACAATATCGGAAAGAGTTTTGACCGACTTCGATACACTATCATTTTTTCTACTACATTTGAAACGTTTAAATGGCAAAGTATCTGTTGTACCCGCAAACGGAATATCAGATTTTGACCTCTCCTTATATTGTTTCAAAGATATTTTTTTCATTTTCATCAAGTCATAGCGATCCTGATTTTTTTTCTTTTTCTGGCTTGTGATGTCGTAGTCTAAGTTTAAAGTGCTACTGTCTCTCAAATTGGAATGTAATACAGGCTGCATTTTTCCTGAGCCAGAATTAGTTAAATAAAGTAAATCGAGTGAATTTTCATATGTTGGTATTGGCAAAATTGGGGGCGAATATCCTGTGCTAACACCAGATTTCACATTTGAACCTTTACTCCCAATTTGGCCGCTATAAATAGCCTTATTTTCCTTTATTGTAGACAATGGTGCTACTTTAGATTTGATAGGAGATATCTTGGGTTGATTGTTAATTTTCTTACCTAAGAGATAACCAAAACTGTCTTTTTTGGACGGTACTTTATTGTTCGTAAAAACATGACCTTTCATAAATTTGTTTTCTTGAGGATTATACAAATGAGCACTCAGTTTATTTCCTTGACTGGACAAGTTTTTCCCATCAAGATTAGCTTGAGTTAGCGATTCATTTTGTGAACTTATTTTATTGTCTAAAGTAACTTGTTTTGCGCTCGGCCTCTGCATAAAAAAAAATGAGGTACACGCGACGTCAGATATTGGTCTTACTTCAGGAACGTTAGGGAGTTTTTGTGCTGTCTTAAGCTTTGAAATATCTTTATGTATTTTCACCATTTCTTTTTCTAATTCTTCAAACATTTCTGTCTTACTTTTTAATGGTTCTGCTGTTGTATTCACTGGCACTTTTGGTAGACCTCTGACACTTGGGTTATTATAATTCTGAATATTGATAGTAACTGCAGCATTACGTGGGGGAGTATAGCTTCTGTCACCATTGTTATTTATATTTTTACCACTTAAATATCCTATTTTCGTTGTTTTTAACTTTGATGGTTGATTTTTGTTGTTGTTTTGTGGTTCATCTTCTGGGCAATTGAGAGGTGGTGGGGGTGGCGGTGGAGGCAGTAGTGGCGGTAAAGGTGGTGGTGGCGGTGGAGGCCAGTATGGCCAATACATATTTTTACAATTCATAGTCATCAAAGGTTGTGGTAGCGTGTTTATATTTCTATGTGCTATTGAATTTTGTTCAAAATTTGCTTTGTTTGGATCAGAACAGTGAGCATAATTATTAGGAATGAAATTAGCATGATATGTCGGTGATATAGAATTGTAACAATGTATGGAATTACCATGTAAATTAACGTTTTCTGGTTTTTCTTTTGGGTCATTTTGAAGCTGGTTGTGTAGGGACTCCATGTGTGAATAAGTCTGTATGGGTAAATAGGGATGATAGTTATGATGATTATTTCGTGGCGGCGATAGTTTTTGTTTTGCAGGTACGCATTTGGATACTCCATTATTTGGTACAATCTCACTGGAAGTATTTATATGAACCCGACTATTTGCACTTGATAATTTATGATAATTTTCTAAACCTCTTTCTACAGGCTTAATACTTATTTGTGGTTTAGTCTTAATATGATTCGAAGTAATTGGTTTATGAGTACTCACGGTAATAATTGGTATATTATGATCTTCTGAATTACACATTATGTATTGCTTAGGAGCAGCATTGATATTGTCTCTGACTTTGATCGTGTTTTTGTTGGAAACACTCATTACATTACTTATCACAATGGCTTTTAGAGAATTTTGTGACGTATCCTGTGCTGTATTTCTTATTAAATTATCTGTGCTCTTTATTTCTGATACCAGAGCTCCTTTACCAGGGTCTACGTCTGTAATAATATCTATAGTGTCAATTTTGGGAATTTCCCCTAATTCTGTTTTTTCAGCTATGTTTACGTATTGAGCAGTCACTTTATTAGGCTTTATTTGACCGGAACCGCACTTAGGAGTTGGTTTATTACATGGAAGAACTGGAGACTTTATTCCAGGATCAATCGTTGCCGTAGATTCGATGTTTGGTGATAAATCACATTTTTCAAAGATATCGTCAATTGTTATAATTTTATTAGTATCATGATTACTGTCAGTTTCATTAGAACTGGTGGTTTTATTAATACTGATGGTTTCATTAGTACTGTTAATATCATTCATAACATCGGCACGTAACTGTAATTGCAGAGATAAAAATTTATGTTCAGTAGCAGTTTTCATTTTCATTAAATCATTGAAATATTTATTAGTTTTCGTTTTATCCTTGACATTACTGCGTTTAGTAGTAGATTCATTTGGAAGTGGCATGCTATAACTTTTCAAAGATGAAGCTACTAACTGCCCTGCAACTCCAGCGGATTTATTTTGTTTTTTCTCTAATTTTTCCCTTATTCTCCTTTCTTTCCTTTCTCTCTTTTTCATCTTTTTTAAATAGTTTTTTGTAGGGCGATCCTGGTCAAGTTGCCTTATTTCCTTGATTTTCGAATCTTTTTCATCACGAACCGGTATTATTATGGTGCCAACGTCGTTTAAAACTTTATCTACGTCCAATATATAGCTATTAACTTCGTTGACTTTATTTGATGTGCCTCTGTTCTGCTTATTACTTTTATTGCTAGAATTTATCTTCCCATTAACATCAATACGAGGTGTTATTTTCAATCCTACTAAACCCACATTTTTTTTATAATCTATTTCCAAAACATTTTTATTATTAATGGCTAATTTCTTTTCCATGTCCTTTCTGCAATCAAAAGGAACAACAACCTTTTTTCCTAGGTAAAATGAGGATTTCTTAAAAAGTTTATTTTTCTGTTTTTGTTTTTCTAGCATGCTTGTTATTTTATTCATATTCTTATTATGTGCAGAAATGAGTACACCTTCGGAGTTTTGATGATTTTCGAAGTTTTTCTCCTGGTCGTCCATTTGATTAACTCTAGTATTTATTTTAAATTTGCGGTAATACCAAGGATGTTTATCGTAGTCGACAATTTTAATAGCCACAGGCCGACATTCATTGAGTAACCTTAAGTTAGACGCAATATCGAAAAATGTTACCGGTAGTATGAAATGGCTTTTACCGTATGTCGAGGCGCTGTCCTGTGAGTGTGATGGCAAATCCGAAGGCTTAGTTTGATTGGCACCAATCTTGGGACAACCTGAGAAGAAAAAATGAATATATAAAAAATAAGTAGGAAAGAACATGTATCCCAGAAGTTATCCTTTAAGCGGGTGAAAAAGGGTGGAAGTCTATATAGAAAACCAATAAAACCACGCAGGCGAAGTCGCGGGCGCCTTACTAGGCCTCAAGAAGAATTCTGAGAGAGAGATCTAGGGCTCAATTAGAATCAGTTCCTTAGGGTACGTGCTTAGGTACTAACCAATATCGAATTCGAATAGTCAGCGAGTGCGAAATGTCACTGTAAAATTTTGTATGGAAACTTGAACAGCATCACCAGAACGAACGGACGTAACGAGAACTAACAATCAGTATACATTTGACAATGACATTTCGCACTCGCTATTCGAATTAGATATTGACTCGTGCTAAGGGAATGTACTGATCATTGTAACCCCACATATTGTCCTTTATCGTAAGATAATACATAATAATGTGGAATGAAAAACTACTCGTTCATTATGGTCTTCACTTTGGTCGAGATAAAGCCCGGTACCACATAAGCGTCCCCCGCTCTCCCAAGGCGAATGAGAATATGTAAGTAGACAAGCTCTGGCAATACATTCCTCAAAAACCATTAATTTTAAGAAAGGTAAGGTAAAACGGATTTGCCGCTCGACTTGGAGCCGATGGTGAATAGGGTTCCAGGGGGCCATTCGCCTAACGGAAATGCTTTGGAAAACGCTAACGCTTACGATTTCATTTAGTTATTTCTAGCCGCCTGAGGTTTTCAAATGCCTCGCGCTCTTTTTTTTTCTTTTGCATTGGCAATAACAATATTAAAAAAAATGATCGTGAGGTATTTGAAAACCTTCGGCAGTCAGAAATAAAAAAATAAAATCGAAAGCGTTTGCGTTTTCCAAAGCATTTTCGTTAGGCGAATGGCCCCCAGGGCTCCGAGCGGAGCGGTATACGCATTGGGTTCAGGCCAGCAAGGTGAGGATGGCTGGAGCGGCACTATTTATCTATCTTCGCGACTGGACTCCACCTAAACTTAACATCAGGTGGTGTGGGGTAATTTGCTGCGCCTCGTGTAAAAAAGTGAAGTAACTCCCACAAACCCGGCATTTGCCTCGTCATCACAACTTACCAGTGCTGTGTGAAATGGCGTTTATCCTCGCTTGCTCATAGTCTATCAGGGTTATGGGATCGTCCAAGTATTCATCGTCCAAGATGTCGATGACCTCGGAAATCATTATTTCTGTAAAAAAAAGAGAATGGTATAAATTAACAAAAATAAATATAGTTATGTTTTTATTTATTTTTTAAGCATTTAACTGCTAGATGTTTAAATCTAAAGAAAAGTTTACTAGAAAAAAATCCACGCGGACCAGGCAGCGGACGGGACTCGAACCCGCACCCTTCGCAATCCGGTGCGGGTTCGAGTCCCGTCCGCGTGAATTTTTTTCTAGTAAAAATAAATATGTTAAACGTGATCCGTATGCTATACAACATTTATTGTATTAGGCATCTATAGAACATCTAGTGGCATTGAAAAATGTTAGCGTCTTTGCAATGGCTGGCCATACGATCAATGACCTCATTGAATGAAACCAGTTTCCATTTTTTTTATAAAGGATACGAAACGTCAATAAATAAAAAAAATAGTGCATCTATACTGTTGAAACTTGTTTTACCAAAGATTTATCTAAAAGGAGACCCGGCACTTTTCATAGAAAAAATGCTAAACTTGTATACAATTGAATTTGGTCTCAAAATAAAGTCAAAATTATTTGCTACATAAAACTACTTTTGTCTTATTTTTAGTGAATCGTGGAAAGAAGTTATATAATAATTAATATTTTTTGATATGGAAACCCTAAATCTTCAAGGGACAGAATTTTACTTAAAATATTACTCAAGTGACTGTAAAAACCATTATTCCTTTGCTTTTTCTAAATAAAAAACCAAATGTCAATTTGACAATCCTAAAATACAAACAAAAAAATCATTCGCATTTCGCATCCGCTCCCGCGAACTGTGATTGTGAATGTTCTCTGCTGTGATTGCCTTTTTATCCGTTATTTCTCTTGACGACCCGGCTACATATAGAGGTTATATTGACAAACCTACGTATTTGACATTGACAGCTAGCTGCTGATGACAAATATTGCTAGACTACGTTATCCAATTATGAAACACAGATAAAAAAAATAAAAAAGTATACAGTTTTGGCACAAAATGCCGGGTGTCCTTTCTCCGTGCTGTAAAAGGCACGTATAAACGCCAGCGTAGCGTGGTGGGGCGGCAGGGGCAGCCCGCCCCAGGCGGCACTTCTTTGGGGGCGGCAAAATTTTACAATAAATAATAAAAATATTTCAACTATTTAAATAAGAGGGCGGCAAAATTGTCCTTCGCCCCGGGCGGCCGACACCCACGCTACTACGCCGTAACCGCCTGCTTCAGCAGTCATCGGCAACACAGAACACAGAAAGACTTTTTAGACATTGTAAAAATAAATATAATAAATTCTTTTAAGAATTTATTTATTTTTACAATGCACTAGCCCGCTATTTCCACTATTCTTATGGTATGGTTTCATTTACAGTGTTACCAACCCTTACCAAAATTTTACCCTAAGTATTTTTTAAATTCCCCTAAAATCCCCTAAATATAGAAATTTATACATATAAATTAATTAATTAAATTAGGTACATGTACCTACTTATCTTATTACCTAAATTCTTTCGTTGCTCATAAATTAAAACGTTACATTTTAGTTACAATTAATTATTTTATTGAATAAATACATTTTCCGAATGGAAAATCAAACGAAAATGAGCTGACAAGCTGTTAAATTTTATTTAGCTGTTTTGATTGGTAGAAGGCAAAGAACTTTAGTCCATACAGCCTTAGAAAACAACCTGCCACACAGTGAGTTCAGTCGTTTCATATCGTGGTGCGTTCCGTTCTACGCACAAAACTGAAAGAAAAAACACACACTTTGTTTTTCGATTTAATTGCAAGTTTTGTTAAAAGCCCCTAAAAGAACCCCCAAAAAATTGCAGCCCCTAAAAAATTCCGATTAAACCCTTCTAGCCCCTAAATCTGGGGGCAAACCCCCTAAGTTGGGAACCGTGTTCATTTAGCCAAAGGTTGCCTGATAGAGATTGCTACCTTAGCAATAAGGCCGCCTTTTGTGTTTTTGTTTCTGTGTTTTATGTTCTCTGTATTGTGTGTAATAGTGCAATAAAGAATATATTCATTCATTTATTCATTCATTCATTCATTCAAAGGCGTAAGAAGGGCCTTGTGAGCGGAGCAGGCGCACCACAGTTATATGTGAGCAAATGCTCGTAACTTGACCAAAACTCGGTTCTGATTGCGTCGTTGCTCTCGGGTGTGAGCGCTTATTGGTTCGATTGTTTTATGTCGCATCGTTTGCTTGGCTATTATCTATTAGGTGGAAGTGTAGTGGGGGCGAGCCAGCGACATCGGTTCCCGCACAAACGGTCGATGATAACCCTGCTAGCCTCTTTCTGCGTTCTGTGGTCAGCACGGACTTAATACGTACTGGGTTTTAATAATTTATTGCTCTTTATGTCCCGTGCGTTAACTTCTTTAACTCTTGTGCATTAACTTTAAAACAGGCAACTATCTGTTAATGTGCATGCTCTATATACCTGAATCTAATACATAATTTCGGTACTTGGCTTGATTTCCCTAGTTTACTATATAACTTATTTGTTTTTTATTATTTTAATTCATACGTGCCTGTTTGCAAAAATAACTTCAAAATCATTCAGTGTATATGGTTTATAGAAGTTCTCAGGGGTGTCCGTCAATAATATTCTTTCTATAGTAATTTGTATATAATTTCTAATCTAGGAAACAATTTTTCATGATTATTGTTTTTTAGGCCAAACATGTATGGAAGCTGAGCAATCTCCTTTATGCTTTTATCTCTAAAGATCTTTGGTCGCACACAAATGACAAACAATAAATCTTTAGCACATGTGTGACCGCAGTCGGGTCGAGGTTTGCTTCGGGTATTGTACGGCCTACCAACGAACAGAAATATTAAATGAAAAATAAAGGGAAGGGAGTGGCAAGTGCTCAATGAATAATCCACAGGCGGCTGAATGTCATAAAATTACTGACTAAACATACCTACTTAATAAAATTACTGAATAAACATACCTACTTAATAAAATTACTGAATAAACGTACCTACTTAATAAAATTGCTGACTAAACATACCCACTTAATAAAATTACTGAATAAACATACCTACTTAATAAAATTACTGACTAAACATACCTACTTAATAAAATTACTGACTAAACATACCTACTTAATAAAATTACTGAATAAACGTACCTACTTAATAAAATTACTGACTAAACATACCTACTTAATAAAATTACTGAATAAACATACCTACTTAATAAAATTACTGACTAAACATACCTACTTAATAAGATTACTGACTAAACATACCTACTTAATAAAATTACTGAATAAACGTACCTACTTAATAAAATTATTGACTAAACATACCTACTTAATGCAGCCTTTAGCGGGGAAGATAATTAGATAATGTGATGCCGTACCATAGACTCAAAAAACGTGAACCATAGACTCAAAAAATGGACCTAAACATTCAAAACAAAATTGGAGACGGAGCGGTCCTATAGTAAATTGACAGTGACAAAAACAAAATCGCTTAATCGCCACTTCAGTCTAACTCTAGAGAATCGGCGATCAAGATTTTTTATACAAAAGAAATCATAACTCATTGAAAAAGAGAAATATATTTTCTAAATCTCCTTTTAAATAAAAGTTACCTTTAATCTTAGATTAAAGCAAAAAATGGTAGATACGGCACTAGCCTCACAAAAGTAATCCGCATGAATTGTGGTCCACGACCCTAATCGCTTTAGTCACAACTTGACATGCAAACGGCGTACATGTGAACGCCAAAAAGAAATATTGCTAATATTTTGTGTTTATATAATAAAACAATGCCTAAGTATGTTTTAAAAAAGTGCTCAAATTGCTCAAGAACTAAAAATAACACCCACAGCATCACTTTTCATTCGTAAGTACTATAAAATATATTTTTTCCTAAAAATTGCTGTTTGTTTTGAATCTTATTCGGTAGTGACGTCGAGTACTGGTCGCGTGATTGGTCGGTAGTGCAGTGACGCGGATCTCGCCGTCTCTTTCGCGCTGCCGTTGAGTTTCGTTCGGGTCGGTAATGCAGTGACGCGGATCTCGTCGTCCCGTTCGCGCTGCCGTGGGATCAGTTTTTGTTTGATGCAACCGTATCTACCCTTTTTGTTTTAATCTAAGCCTTTAATGTAGATACGAGTTAGATGTCGCTTAAGCGAAAATCACTCGGTCAGCCGCAAGGCTGAGGCTCCGAGAAATGTAAATTTCTAATGAAAGTTTTTCCTTCTTTTTAGAGAGTTTTCAATTTCATCACTAGCTAAGAGTTTCAATTTGTTTTTACCGAGCAAATGACTCCACCGCTACCTATACGTACACGATTCATCACAAGACAATACATAATATATCTAATATTTACACACAAGCCTGGACTGCGCTAAGCATTTTGTGTTGTAAATTATTGAAATAAAAACTTGAACGTGCGTGTCGTAAGAGTTTTTGATGTGTAACATCTTTCCTCTAGCTTTCCTGCAATTTGTGGGAGTGATTTCGTGAAATGGGACGGAAGTGTGTAACAGGAAGTCGCGAAAGCGCGTGCTATTGGATTTGGTTTTAGAACATAATGTTCAAATGGCTTATTCCTTTTGTAGTACACTGTAAGGCTCGCTTGTTTTTTTATTTGATTGGCAACAAAGGAACAGCTGACTTGACATATTTGAATAAAATTTCAGATTAAAGATAAGGTAGGTTTTATAACCAGCGTTTACTAAGAATATGTAGCACGACACGAATAGGAGAACGTGGGACGGTGTCAAATTAATCTCTCCGAGACATTTGTCAAGTTCATCATGCATAACAAAACTTAACTGAATTAATTATATTTTCATCCGTAGTGGTAGTCGTAGGTAATAGGGTAAAAATATATAATAGGGGTGATGACGGGGTACAGTAAACGAAATTCTATTTAGTGCGTCAGTTAGATGATCAAAAAATAATGGACACTTATTTTTTCTTTGGGTAATCAACCAAAAAATGACAAAGTTATAGTGCGTCAAAGTTTGGGAGTAGGGGCTCGTGACGTCACTTTTGAGTGAATTTTCACTTATAACTGTACTCAAACGTGACGTCATGCGGCTTTTCAAATCAATACATCTCTGCAATGTTTATATTATGTGAAAAAAGAAAAAATACGTGTCCAATACTTTTTGACAATCTTGTCAAAAAGTATTGGACACGTATTTTTTCTTTTTTTTTGGTAGGTAGATTACCTGAAACACGAAGAAAAAAAAATTAGTCATCATCCCTATTACGTACTAGCTGTCCCAGCGAACTTCGTACCGCCATAAAAAATAGGGGTTGATGGTAGAAGGGTGAAATGTATGGTGGGTTGTATGATGTATCATAATACGCACATCGCGCTTCTCAGTATTTATTCCAAATCAAACCAAAACAAATCTGGGAAAATCAGCACCACTCAATAGACTTGTAAGCTTATATAATAACCTCTAGATATTTTTACCAAAACCTTGTCTCAATTTAAAAGAGAATTGTATGATGTACTTAGTAGTAAGTAATATTGATTAAGTACTTTAGTATAATTAGTTATATAGATTATGCTACTGGGCGGTAGTCGGCCCGACTACGAACCTTATAAATAGATATAGACAATGTCGAATAACTAATGGGGTGCCGCCTTGTGGCCAAAACTAGCTCATAATTGCTGAATGATAGAATTTGTTACTTTTAGTTGCTTCTTATTGCGCATGTCGTGGCAACCTATAATTAAAGCGACACTAATCCTAGCTTTAAACTGCTTCTGTAACTACTAACACTGACGCTGTGTTATGCTTTGTTGGTTGTCCTAAATAAATTAAAAAAAAAAAGAACAATTAATTTTGTCCAAAAGTAAAAATTAAGGGTGGACAAGTTATCATTTAGGGGGATGAAAAATAGATGTTGTCCGATTCTCAGACCTACTGAATATGCATATAAAATTTTATTATAGATTTTAAATATAAAGTTTCAGACTTAGATTAAAACAAAAAGGGTAGATACGGCACTAGCCTCACAAAAGTGATCCGCACCAATTATGGTCCACGACCTTAATCGCTTTAGTCACAACTTGACATGCAAACGACGTACATGTGAACGCCAAAAAGAAATATTGCTAATATTTTGTGTTTATATGATAAAAAATGCCTAAGTGTGTTTTTAAAAGTACTCAAATTGCTCAAGAACTAAAAATAAAACCCACGGCATCACCATTCGTAAGTACTATAAAATATATATTTTCATAAAAATTGCTGTTTGTTTTGAATCTTATTCGGTAGCGACGTTGAGTACTGGTCGCGTGATTGGTCGGTAGTGCAGTGACGCGGATCTCGCCGTCTCGTTCGCGCTGCCATTGAAACTTAACGTGCTGTTTCGTTCGGGTCGGTAATGCAGTGACGCGGCTCTCGCCGTCCCGTTCGCGTTTTTGTTTGATGCAAGTATGAGCGTACCGTATCTACCCTTTTTGTTTTAATCTAAGGTTTCAGAGTAGTTCAATTACGCACACCGTGACACAAGAATTTTATATATTAGACCTAGCGCGCACCACGATTTTTTGTTTGCGACACGATTTTAAAATGGCGTGCAAAATATCGCAGAAAATTTAAAGCGCATTGTGATTAAAAAATTATTGATTGCTTATTTTCAACATAGATTTTATAGAGGGCTCCTTCAGAGACGCGCTGTTCCTTTTTAGGGTTCCGTGACAAAAATAATTAAATATTTCTAACAATCACACCAATAGGGGTGATGACGGGGTACAGTAAACGAAATTCTATTTAGTCCGTCAGTTAGATGATCAAATAATAATGGACACGTATTTTTAATTTGGGAAATCAACCAAAAAATGACAAAGTTTGGGAGTAGGTGCTCGTGACGTCACTTTTTAGTGAATTTTCACTTTACTTTACTTTACTCAAACGTGACGTCATGCGACTTTTCAAATCAATATATCTCTGCAATGATTATATTATGTGAAAAAAGAAAAAATACGTGTCCAATACTTTTCGATAATCTACCTGATAAACGAAGAAAAAAAAATAGTCATCATGCCTATTAGCTTAGCCCCAAAGTAAGCACTGTAAGGCTTGTGTTATGGGATACTAGCTAGGGTAACGAATAGTATTATACAAACATATATAAGTATATTTATATATAAATACATATTAAACATACATGACTGGAGTACAAATGCTCGTATTCATCACACAAACATCTACCCCCACCGGGATTCGAACCTGGGACCTCTCGAGTCGGCGTCACCATGAAACCCGGAGTATAAACCACTCGGCCACGGAGGTCGTCGAAAGGGAGGGAGCCAGTTTGTCCTTGCGTACGGTAGGAGCGCTGTTAAGTTTTCATAGAAACTATGACGATGCGATACGATTACGCGGAGCTGTCAAAATTCGTTCTTTGGCCGCTGTTCGAGTGATAGTTTCCGATAGGTACGGCCGATGAGACCAAAACAATGTTTATGAATATTAACAGGAATTCTGTCGACGATACTAGGAATAATATTGTTTAGACTACAATGAAATATTTAGTTCTACTTCAGTCATCGTTCGACAGAATGAATAACGGCGGCGAATGAAGAATATTCACTCATCTTGATTTTCAGCTCTTCGTATTCTCCATAAATAAAAATTCGTATGCAAACATTATTACGACCTCCGTGGCCGAGTGGTTTGTACGCCGGGTTTCATGGTGTCACCGACTCGAGAGATCCCGGGTTCGAATGCCAGTGGGGGCAGATGTTTGTGTGATGAATACGAGCATTTGTACTCCAGTCATGGATGTTTAAGATGTATTTCTATATAAATATACGTGTAGAGATATGTAGAGTATATGTATTCTATCCTTTACCCTAGCATCCCATAACACAAGCCTTACAGTGCTTACTTTGGGGCTAGGCTAATTGGTGTGAGTGTTGGAAATATTTATTATTATTATTTCGAGCAATTTCATTGTCAAAGATATGGAACTTTGGGTTTAGCTGCACGGGGCGAGTTTCCTCTGGCTGGTGCTTGCTGCTTGTGACGTCATAGCTCAACAGCCAAGTCTCGCACATTTAGTACGTTACGTCTTTGGTTGCGTGCTCCCGCACTTAACACGAACCAGTACCCTTAGTACAAGTTTTACAATTACGAAAACTATCATAGTTTTCGTGAGCTCGCACTCGTACTAAGGGTACTGATTTTATTGTTTTCGTTTCAATACAAATAAACAGTGTTTAAATTCTATCATTAAATCATTTGCGTCTTCTTAAATTATAAGTATATTTGATTAATTTTCACCAAAATGGACATAGATACATAATTTACAATTACGAAAACTATGATAGTTTTCGTGAGCTCGCACTCGTACTAAGGGTACAGTATCAAATTCGTTACGTTTGCGAGTGCGAAATGTCATTGAGAAAAGCCGTGTTAAGCGAAACTCGTGTAACTTGGATTACACGAATTAAGCTTCATAGTTCTTAATCGTTTTTTCATTTGACATTTTAGCGAAATAGTTAAATAAAAAAAAACGACGGGTTGCACTACGGGAGTGCCGGCAGAAGTGAAAACTTGAATATTGACGTTGTGCATTTTTGATATTTTGGAATGGTAAGGGAATAATTTTGCACGAATTGCTTTAATTATCAGTATAAAACTACTATCATGTATGTGGTAGAATACAATATTTATTTATTGCGCTATCGTACACAAACATGACAATTTATATTACATTAAAAAAAAATATCTCTCAGAAAAATCAACTTACATGAATCACGTTTAAGCGCACTTAGCGACATCTATTGTAAAGAAATCAACTTACATGAATCATATTTAAGCGCACCTAGCGACATCTATTGGAAAAAAACGCATTTTCTTCGCAATAAAGCTGCCACGTGGACGTCCTAGATAGACTTACTATTATCTATACTTATAATAAATAAATCTGTAGAGAAGTCAATTCTGTACATGAAATATATTTTCAAAATAACTATCAGGGGGTGATTAGTGATCGATACTGATGCCAAAAATGCAATCAGTAAAATTTTTGTCTGTCTGTCTGTCTGTCTGTCTGTCTGTCTGTCTGTGTGTATGTTCCTTATAGAAACAAAAACTACTCGACGGATTTTAACGAAACTTGGTACAATTATTCTTCATACTCCTGGGCAGGTTATAGTATACTTTTCATCACGCTACAATCAATAGGAGCAGAGTAGTGAAGGGAAATGTTGGGAAAACGGGAGAAGTTACTCCATTTTTTAAGCTTCCGTCGCGTGCGCAGCCTTAATGGTTAAAGTTACATAGAAATCATGTATGACGGAAATATTCTACATAAAATTGTCTAAAAAATATCCTGCAACAGCATACGTCTATCTTTTATGGTTTACTCACAATAACACGTGTAACTCCTGATAGCTTAGCAGTTCGGAGCATTCTGATTATATTTGTTTACTCTTACGTTTATAATACTCTCACTCATCCCTAATTTAAAAAAGTTAACATTATTACCTATTCAATAAAAAAAGAATCATTAAAAAAGAATTAAATAAATAAATCCATTGTGTACAATACACGCCTGAGAACAAAATCTATAGTCTACACTACAGCTCTCCACCGAAGCGAAGCGAGGGCGGGCCACTAGTAATACAATAAAATAAAATATTACTATGTTTCGTCCAATATATTGAAAGTCAACAACCTTTCCAATTTTATTGTGTGTCATGATGCGATCAGCCCACGTGTTTAACCTGACGCGAGTTTAAAAATTTTTACACATACAAAAAAAAGTGTACAACGCCGCTAAAGATGTTTTCACTTCAAAAATGTATGAAAAATTTTACAAAACCTGAGATTAAATTATCAGTGTACTCGATTTTTAAGCAAATTGTTACGCGGTTCCCGTGTACCTAATATACCGCTGATAGGTGTGACCTTGGTCAGGGGCGAGAAATCGGACTATATCGTGTATCAAAAATGACACGAGATAAGTAAAATAAATCTGCGTGAACTAATCCTGGATTATGAAGGCTCGAGCGCATCAGCATAGAACTGAGACTTTCGATAAACAGATCCAAAACCAAGATCATGGTAATATACACAGTCAGGTCATAAGTATTGTCACACAGTAAAAATTTTTCTTTTAGAATGCTGGCCACAAAAAAGTTTATTGAATTCGAATTTCGAATTGTTCATGAAAATAAAATTAAAAATGTATACTTTTTAGAATTTTACTCATTTTCAAACATGGAGTGGACGCTTAAAGAAACCCGTGTTGCAGTTATTACGTTGCATCGTTGCGGTTACGCGCCAATCAAATTTTCGACATACTGAAAAATTTTAATATAACCAAAACATTCGTTTATCGTACCATCAAACGATACAATGAAGAGAAGACTCTAGTGTAGATGACAGGTCAAGAAGCTGTAAAGGCGCGAATTCAAAGAAATCCCAAACGTAAGCAGAAACTGTTGGCCCTTCAGATGGGGTTAAGCAGAACCACGGTGAAAAGGGTGTTAAATGAAGAGTTAGGGCTTCGAGCATATCGAAGGACATCGTTTGAATGCTCGTCTAATGGACCTGAGGCTGAAGAGATGCCGCGCTTTGTAGAAGCGGTACGCGGGAAAAAAATATCAGGAAATTCTTTTTTCGGATGAAAAAATTTTTACCGTAGAAGAGAGCTACAACAAACAAAATGATAAAGTGTACGCACACAGTAGTGAAGAAGCGAGCAACCATATTCCGCGTGTCCAACGAGGTCATTTTCCATCCTCGCTCATGGTATGGTTGGGAGTTTCTTATTGGGGCTTAACAGAGGTACATTTTTGTGAGAAAGGTGTAAAAACGAATGCAGTTGTGTATCAAAATACAGTCCTGACGAACCTTGTGGAAACTTTCTCATACCATGTTCAATAAAAGGCACTGGGTATTCCAACAAGATTTGGCGCCAGCTCATAGAGCGAAGAGCACACAAGACTGGCTGGCGGCGCGTGAAATCGACTTCATCCGGCACGAAGACTGGACCTCCTCCAGTCCAGATTTGAGTTAGATTACAAGATATGGAAATACTTGGAGGAAAAGGCGTGTTCAAAGCCTCATCCCAATTTGGAGTCACTCAAGACATTCTTGATTAAGGCAGCCGCCGATATTGACATGGACCTCGTTCGTGCTGCGATCATTTTGAATAAACTATAAAGTTTTATAGTTTATATAAAGTTTGTCATAAGAATCTATGTTTTGTTAAGTTCATTTTGGTATATAAATGGTTACATAATGAATAAACTTGTTTCAATTATGTTATATTAAACATGTGACAGAATTTATGACCTGACTAGGTATTGCAGAGGAAAGCTTGAGCTCACTGGGAAATTTGGCTTGGAAGCTGGGCCTTGGGGCAACAAGATGTGGGGGGCTGGAACCATAGACTTGTTGTCAATTCAGTCTTGGTCTTGTTCTTGCATTTTTGCAAGACCAAGACCAAGAACAAGACCGCGTATTTTTAGCAAGACCAAGACTGACCTTGCAAGACTTGAGCAAGAACAAGACTAGCTTAGCGCTATTTCACGAAGTAGTTAGGTATAACAGTTCGGTGTATAGGTACGCTTAGGAACTCTATGAGACGCAAAAAACTGTATCAAAGAATATGAAAAACTGGACCTATGCGCATTACGACCAATACCATAAACATACATTAAAAAAAAATATCCATTAAAATCAAACAGAGTGCATGCATAGTTTTGTTTTAACCATCGGCACTTTGATAATGCGGCATCAAAGGTTTTGTACTGACTTCTCAAAGAAAGGAGATTGCTCAGCTTTCATACATGTTTGGCCTAAAGACCAATAATCATGAAAAATTGTTTCCTAGATTCGAAATTATATATAAATTACTGTAGAAACGAATATTATTGACGGACACCCCTGAGAACTTCTATAAACCATATACATTGAACATATTAAAGTAATAAAAAACAAATAAGTTATATCGTAAACTAGGGAAATCAAGCCAAGTACCGAAATTATGGATTAGATTCAGGTATATAGAGCATGTACATTAACAGATAGTTGCCTGTTTTTAAAGTTAATGCATAAGAGTAACTTTTAAAATCAGGTGTCATTTCCGGTTATAATAAAGTACTCTGTGACAGAAACTGTGAGATGATTGTGAATGAGCCACAGATTAGAGAGAATTTTTAAACTCTCGTTAACCAAAGAAAGCTGAGAGATTTAGGTATATTCAGTAGCTTCATTATTTTTGTTATGTTTTTAAGATAACCATATTTTAGATTTTTAGTGTATCACACCTTATAATTTTATTTATTTATTAACTTATAGTCAGGTAACGTAGGCCCATAGATAGATACCTTAAAGTTTAACATATATACAGATTATAATGTGTTTATGGAGGTGTATAGCGAAAAATGTATGGCAATAGACTTTATGATGTCGCCTATCATCTATAATAATTGTCTAAACACATTTGCATCTAGTGAAAATGATAATATAGTTGTGGATATTAATACCACAGTGTAATAAAAAAAAATATGATTTATTTTATCGATCTTTACAAAATAGATTTGTTTTTATGTTATATAAACAACTTCGATCAGTCTTTGGCTGAATGTTACTACACCCATAGCCATTAAAAATGATTCGTATGTTTTCCAAACCGGTAAAATTAAAAGTTCTTTTTAAAGTAAATATATTATACAAAGGTGTCCGTTGAAATCTAATGACTGTAAATTAAATTATAAATTACGCCGAGAATTACCGTGTATGTCAATATTTTTTGTGCATTTAGGCCAATTTGAGCAATCTCCTTTGCCGCTTTTCGGAAGTACATGGTGATAATACACGCGCAGGCGGCTTCTATTGAAATCACATACAACAATCGTTGCCGCCGCGCCGCGCTTATCACAACATTTGACACTATTTTATTGCCGCCACAGGACGTAGGTATACTCATGCAAAATTCTAATTTCGTGTCGTCGTGCCGCCCCACTCACGCTAATACCACGGTAATAATATCATACAGTATTCTATCTTCATACAAACGGTCGGAAAGCGAGTCATACCTACGCCACTCGAGTTCGATGTGCGCTCAGCGTCAGTGCTGCCATATCTACCAACTTTTTGGTAGATCTACCAATTTTCACTTCAGTCTACCTATCTACCACCCTAGACCTAAAAACTACCTATTTTTTAATTAGTTTGACATATCACCACTTTGAATTATTTTTATATCGATGAGCGACGTTGCGATGTATTACGTGAGCCATGCAACGATGCGTCAAGCATACATAGAGTCCAGGCCATAAACCACAAAAAAAATACGTCAGCAACAGTTCGCCATCAGTTCGGCATTCGCACAATTTCGCGCCCATATTTTACTATTCCTACTGTGGTCTATGGGGGCGTTCATAAATTACGTGAGGTGTTTTTTTGAATTTTCTGTCGCTCCCTCCTCCCTGATGAGATGTCGTGAGATTTTTTTCAACCCCCTCCCCCATCCCCCAATCTCACGTGAGATTTTTCAAAATGTGGGTTTCTTACTTAAATGCATTGGATTGTTATTGTTAAAAGAAAAAAAAATGCTTCGTGCTAGACTAGTAATCAATATTGCTGAGAGTTATTTCTTTCGAACGAAATAGTGAATGATCTTAATCGTATTACGATTACGCTTAAGATTAAATTTTAAGCATGTACAATCTGGATTAAATGGACCAAAATAGTATATTTTTTTTTGTTACAAGCAAAAAAAAATTGCGTGATATTTGACTCGACCCCCCCCTCTCTCCAACGTAAGATTAGATGAGATTTGACTCGACCCCCTCCCCCCCTTAAACATCTCACGTAATTTATGGACGCCCCCTATTCCCGTTTGGTTTGTTGCGGAATCAATGTTGAATCTTTGCTCCTGTTTTATTGTAAAAATTAACTGCGTATTAACGGTGCTGATTGCTGTTTGTTCTATGTTGCGTGCATTTATTTATATAATGGATTCTGACAGCAGCGAAAGCGATGCAGATAGTTCTAGGTTAGGAACTTCGCCACGAAAACCTAGAAAAAGGCACTATGACCAAAAATATTCGAAATTATGGGAGAAAGACAAGGAATTTGCAGGTTGGCTTCAAGAAATTACTCAGGGTGACGGATATTTTTTTTGCAAATCATGTAGGTGTGATCTGAAGTGTGCTCTGGATTGCATTGCATGCATTTTTAATCTTAAAAAATCTTCTAAATTGAGGTGGTAGATCTACCAATTTTACATTTTACATTCTACCAACTTCTACCAACTTTTGGCACATAAACTACTAATTTTCTAAAATTCGGGTTGGCAGCACTGCTCAGCGTGCAAACAGTCGCGAATGCGCCGCCGCGCCGCACAGTGGTCCGGATTTTGAATATAGTGGTCGTAGGACCCAAGGTTAATATTTCGCGCTGAAAAAAATCATGCGGACAGATAAGTGAACGCTCATCAACTTTTGTTCTAGCAGTTTTCATGTAATCGTATATTTTCGCGAAAAAAAAATATTTAATGTATGGAGCAAAACTGAAATACTTTTTTTTCTCGAAATATTTAAAAGTGTTAGCAATGAAACCACTTGTAAATTATTGTATTACATTTATTTATTAATTTCACCAACAAATCTTTTGCATGCACTTGCAGCTTTGGTGTTTATGTGCAGTTTAATTTAAAATATATTATATATAAAAAATTACATGGAGTCAATACTTTTTTAGTCTGTTAAGTGGTTTTGGGAAAGTATAATACTAATATATAATTGTCTATATCAACACAGACATCAAATTACAAAATAAAATCTTTATTGAAAATTGTTTATTGCATAATTTTTACAATAGAATGTTATCATCGAAGGTGGTTTATACTTTTAATTTCAAAAATTATAAATAAGTACACTTAAACAAGATTAATAAAAACATAATAAAATGGTACAAGTAAACTAAACATACAAAATAATACAAAGTAATAAATTAAAATAAGAAAACTTAAAAATCATTCCAAAGGATCTGGCACATTTTGTGGAGCTTCTATTTCTTCATCTTCAACTTTTATTATTTCTTCTGTTATTAATAACTGCAACGCTTCTGGAAACAAACTTGATGATTTCAAATTGGCATATTTAGGTTACAGATGAGATAGATATGGATCCGACGATATCAAAAAATTGTGCATAATATCTTCATTATTTTGAAATCTTCCTGTTTTTCTCGTGTGGCGCTCTCTGGTATTTCGGAAGTCCTTATTTCTTGCTTCTGCTGCTTCTTCTGACAAAATTCCTATGGGAACACAAGAGAAATGTTTGCGCCATGTATCAGCATTGTGTACGATGGAAGGCATTTTGTACCAGGGGTAGTGATGTACAATGAGTTCAGTAGTCTCCTTGCAGTATCCACGGAATCAATCGATATTGACAGCCTTTCCAGAAGATAGCACTTGCAATATGACTGCGAAGTGTTTTATCAAATCAGCATCAATCTTCGTTATTTGAGCTGTCTTTTCGTATTCTCGGAAAAATCTTCTAGCCGTGTTCCTATCATTTGTAGTTCCAAAGCCCTGCTTCACAAGATCAATCAAAAGTCCCATCTGTTGTTTGAACTTCGATTGCGCCATGTTCTTTCGAAACTTCTTACTTCACTCCATGCTTCGAATCCACATATGGAGTTTTGACAATCCATATTGATATACATCTTCCCGCACAGGTCTTGAAAACATTTGAGAAAGATTATTCATCTCGCTTGATTTTGCAAGACAAATAATGTAAGTAGTATTCGTAATTATTGTCGTCATTTTCCCATCAATCATTGTCATTTAAATTTTGTATTTCTTCCTCCATTGCCGCTTGTTCTTGCTTAACAATGTCAGTTATTTCCTCCGCAAACTGAAATTTCATAGGTCTGCAATAAAACGTTGAAGATGGCTTTGTATTATCTCAAATAACAATATTTTCGGCCTCTAGCTTCAGGGGAACGAGGCTCGTCATGAACAGAGGAGTCGTCGAATCCTGCCATTTCACTTCTTTGCTTGTAGTTGCTCTGTGCTGAAGAACCATCAAATCCCCATTTGCTGGTCAGCTTCAAGCTTCCACTGGAAATATTTAAATCATCACCAACGACTTGCAAAATCCTTCGAGTTGTGACATCTAAAAGTGCTTGTAGTTTCACCTTCGCTCCATCTTCTGATATTATAATATCTCTGGCGTCTGAACAAAACCTTTTCTTAGCTTCTAACAACTTGCGGTAAGACGGAAGCTTCAACTGTTGTGACAATGCAGACCTTAAAGTGAGGTACTTTGAAAGATCCAATGAAGTTGTAGCAGCACACAATAATAACACAACACAGAAGTTAATCCTTTTATTCAACATCACAACATACTGAAACCTACATTCGCCAAAAAGTAGTTAGGGCCAAAACTTGATCTTCTTGCCTAGTCTCCATCTTTTCGTTCATAAATAAAAATGATTCGACAACTCCAACCTTTTCAGGCTTCTTCATAAGATGATCGATGATGCCAGCAAGAACTTCTTTTCCGTTAGACTTTAATTTTGTGAAAAAAGCAAAAGTCAGTTCCTCTTCCGGATAGTCAAGTAATGTACCCGATCGCCTTTTCTTTTGCTTGTCTCCTAGGTCTTCAAATGGCTTTCTTGATACGATATCTGCAGAAGTGCCCATGTCAATAGTCGCCTCCAAAGTAGATGCAAAGGTCAAAACCGCTGCTTCTTCTTCTGTGGAACGATGATCCAAATTTTCGACCTCTTCAAAAATGTCGGAGAGATTCACGGATTCGCATTCAGGCCACTTAATTCTTGTTTCTAACCAGCTCATATGCTTTTTTATGAATGTTTTTTGCACCCTGTGTGCTTCGGTCCATCTACGATTTAAGTTGACAGTGAGAGATCTTGCAAAATTCTAAATGTTTTTCAGAATCTCCTTGCGAAATTTCAAGCAAATTGCAGTCCAAAATTGCTTGATGCAGTCATTTGTAGTCCTTGTAAGTACCAAATCCAGCCATGATTAAGTATGTAGTTTTCTTCAGGTTAAAATTTCCAGGTATGTTGACTCTTCAAGATTTAAATGTCTATTGACGCTCCAGCCGGACCTCCCACCTGTTTTATTTCGGTCTTAACGAGAAAGAGATAGCATTAGTAGAAAATGAAAGAGAGCAATATTAGGGGGATTATAAGAGGGGAAATTAGCAGCCAATACGTCATTCGGTCACTAACTGCGCTTTGGGTAACAGCGATATCCACTGAGAAGTAAAATATAAAAATAATTTGTATCTATTTTTCGAAATCATTTTAATTTAGAAAATAATGCATTTTAAAGTTTATAATATTGAAAATATACGAAAATTATGTTACTATAAATGATTAAAAACGTTTTAATGGCACAAATAGTTAAAATTAAAAAATTGTAACTTCTGATGCCTATTTCGGCCAAGGCTGCAAGTGCATGCAAAAGATTTGATGGTAAAATTAATAAATAAATGTAATAAAATAATTTACAAATAGTTTCATTGCTAACACTTTTAAACATTTCGAGAAAAAAAAATATTTCAGTTTTGCTCCATACATTTTTTTCTTAAATATTTTTTTTTCGCGAAAATATACGATTACATGAAAACTGCTAGAACAAAAGTTGATGAGCGTTCACTTATCTGTCCACATGAATTTTTTCAGCGCGAAATATTAACCTTGGGTCCTACGACCACTATATTCAAAATCCGGACCACTGTGCGCCGCAACGACGACCGAACGGTCTGAATTGTTTTTTATGCAGTTAGCCGTGCTTAAACGTGCGTTTTGTATTGTAAATATTTGATTTAATTAAGTAGATACCTACATAATTTAGTATGGAAAAGAACAAACGACGATCAATATCGTACAACAGCACAATTGCTGTTTTTGGTTGCTTGAACTCTTCAATAACACACCCAGATATATCATTTTTTAAATTACCTGAAATATTGGAAAGGTGTCTTACCTTTATAGAATATTTTTTATATACCTATCTACTAGTACGTTATTTGTTTCTAATATTTAGGTATTTCGGTTTTTCCATCGGGTAAATATCTGGAATAATATATAAATAAGTGGTTAGGATGAAAAAAGAGACAAACGAGTAATCTACCTACACTCGCGTTAAAAACAAAACTACATAAAATATTGTAGGCTAGCGGCCCTACCGCGTGCCAACGCAGCGTTCGGTGTAGGCATTTATTTTCAAGGACAGGGCGGAGTCACAATACTGTATAGATAATATTACCGTGCTAATACTATTTAATATATGAGCGAGCGAGACGGTACGACCCGAACTTCGATTTTAGAATTTTAGAGTACAGGTGTTCCAAAGAATAAATAAGTTTCAGAGTGCTTAGAAGGGAAACGAATACATTATACTGATCACGCAAGTAGTATTATGATTAGATAATGGTAAGGATAGGTAGTAGATGTCATAATAATTTATTCTAGTAAATATATATTATAATATTGATTATATGGGTTTAAACTAATTACTTAGGTACTATTATTGTAAATTTAGTCAAAATATTTCCTAAATTTCTTAAGTTTTACAAGAAAAAAAAGTGGTCAAATATCACCCGTTTCATAAATATTGTAGCCACTTTTAAATATACTTGAAACGTGTAAAAAATTCTACAAAACTAATAAAATAATATAAAAAGTGTCCTACCTACTTATAAAATAAAAAGTCTGCAATAAGATTTTTTATTAAATTTCATATAAGTTGAGGGTTCAATCTCTTTCTAAACAGATATTGTTCTTTAAAATACAGTCAAGTTATTGTAATTAATTTGTTTTTTTACATGTTTTAGCACATGTAAGCTTATAAAGCGTAAATGTTTATTAAGAAACAGTTACTCCCATGGAAAACGGCATATAGCTCATTGATAACCATGTGGCAATAGATTTTTCGAATTTCTCATCAAATTTTCAGACATTTATTAATCTGATTGGTCTTTACTATGGCTATGTTAATTCAAGCTCACAATGTTCCAATTCTAATACGTTTTTTTAAGATCTAAAGTAAACTTTAATAAATAGCAATAGTCTAATAGGTAATTGCAAGACTTGCAAGACTCTTGCTGCAAGACCAGGACTGGGAGCCCAAGATCAAGACCAGGTAGGTGTATTGGCGCAAGACCAAGACCAAGACTGGCTAAGTCTCGTCTTGTTATTGCATTTGGGCAACACTACTTAAAAACCACACGTCTATATTTAAATGTGGAACCCTGACCCATTTAAGATTTGTATTCCGTTTATAACCTTATAATTATCTGGGCTCAAGCATCAATTTTAATGGCTCATAAGAGAATGTGGTACGAAGAAGAATCGTGATGGCAAAGAACGCTGGACTCTGTTGCCCCCTATATTCTTTTACGGGAAGGAGTCGTGAGCCCTAAAAAAACTGACCAAGACTGTATCGATACTTACGAGATGTGGTGCTGGCAAAGGATGCTTGATATTTCTTGGACGGAAAGCGCATTTACCAACTTGTCTATCCTGCAAGAGCTGAAAAAACAGATAAGGCTTTCCCACATCTGCCAACGTAGGACCACGAAACCCACGTTACTTCTATAATCTGTAAGGTTATAATAGGGAGAGTGAAACTGCAAGTTGCTCTTATACCTTGTGATTGTGATCGTCAATATGGTTAACCCACCGGGGACGATTAACAAGACAATCATTGAAACCAAGACACAAACTGACTCGAAACGCTCCAAACAGGACGGTGTTTAAGAGTTCGGTGCGGGAACATTATTTGAATTTGTTGCATAGTGCTTAAGTTGAATCGGGATACTAAAATCGGACACTATATTATAGGTATATTATGTATATATGTGTGTGTATGTATGTATATTTATGTTTCTATGTATGTTTATGTGTATGTATTAAACGCTATTTAATTTTGTTTTTCATTGTTTGATGTTTACTCTTTCCTATGATTGTCTGCCGTTTTATTGACTCTGCACGTTCTTTCCGGTTGACTGGTAGAGAATGCCATGCTGGCATTAAGTCCGGTATATGCAATGTAAAGGCATTAAAGATTAAATAAATAAATAAACTGCAGCTAGAAAGCTTTTAACCCTTTACAGAACTCAGGTCCGATCATGCATGAAGTATTGCAGTCACCTTTGGGATGGGTCGACCAAATACCAACATGCTGCACTGGACTCGGTGGAACGCAGAGCCAGAATTAATAGGCGACAGTAAGAAACATAAACAGCAAACCTATCATCGATAAAAAAAAACTGTAAATACACGGTAAAAGCGTTGCTAAGATAGCTATTGCGCGCATCGCACGCATCTCGTGTAACCTATGTGAAAACCTCATACAAATCGTGTTACAGACTACGGCTCTACGGCGTAACACGATTCGTGTGAGATTTCAACTTGCGCAAAATAAAAAACGTCTGTATTATTTTATTTAATAAAAAAAATATTTAATATTTATGTGGCCGTACTTAGATTTGTATATATTTTTGTTTGTTTATTGTTTTGTTTGTTACTTCTTCACGTCTAAACGGCTGGAGCGATTTTAATAAAATTTGTTATGGAATTAGCTGACACCCTGGATTAACACATAGGCTACGTTTTACTGCGGGAAAATATCCCTAATACCAAGTAACACCACGGGGCAGAGCTAGTATTAAATAATAATACACTATTTTTTTATAACATACATAATTCTTAAATATTGTACATACAAATTCGCTATCCCGCAATCCCGCATAATACGCTTTCCCGCTTAAGACGCGTTTTTGGTCGAGTCCCTGTGAAATGTTTTAAGCGGGGTTTACTGTATTTTCAATCTCGTTTTTAGATTTTTTTTGATTTTTGAGATACACGAAATGCGCTTAACACAGCTGAGTTAAAGTGCTAAGGGAATTTAAAGAGTTTAATTCGATCTAGATATACGTCAAATGTGTACTAATTTCTGGTTCTCGTTACGTCCGTTGTGTCCATATACTTATTTAATGATAACGTGTTCCTGTTTCTGACGTTCAAGTTCTAATAATATCGCAGTGTAACCTTATCGTCCTTATTTTGTCGTAAGTAGATGATTTACTTGAAGTATTTCTCTTACACAACTCTTAAATATAGTTTTTTACATGAGGTCTGTATGATAATTAACAAAATGACAAATTACGCACTTGTCAATTATAATCTCCAAAAAACTAATATAATCCTTGCCTTGCTAGTGTTAAAGAGTTATTTGAAACTATTTTATATCGTAAGATATTTATTGAAATCAAATATATTCAGGGGCAATTTTGTTAAAAATTAAATACTTGTGATGAATAACGTCTTTATTTAGATAAAAATGGATGATATCATGTTTATAAAAACATCTTTGCAAATAATGCATTTTTTCGGAACAAATTTGATAACCATAAAAGGTTAAGGTAAACTTTTAAAGTTGACCAAACTTTAAAAGTTATTTTTTTTGCGGGAATGGACCTTCGCGTTGATGTTGGAATATAACAACGTGTCGTAAGAACGTGGGTGTGGTAGATGACATGATCCTTATGGTGAAGTGAAGAGCTCTGCTCTCCCTGTTCCATCCATAGGGATGCCTATGCCTCAGCAGGGGGGACATCAATAGACTGATGACGATATATTTATCGAAAATGTGTCTTATTGAAACAAAATAAGACTGAAAATCGTTTTGAGACATTTTGCAGTCTTTGCACCTACAGTAATAATCCCTGTACCTACTGAACAATTACTGCCAGTGCCTAAGTCAATAATCTTCATTAGTGTTAACAGTAGATACAAAGCAATTACATAGGGATAACAATAGCAAAATTACATAAGTATAGTCATAGGATTTAAAAAATGCACAGCAAAAAATGATGCCAACAGACTAAATCTTTTTTATAAGTAGATTTTACGTAGGAAGTTTTTGTATATAGCTTGTGCAAAAACATACTATCCTTTCTGGCTTTCCTTTGCTTCTGAACAAATCAGAATAATTTTATAACACCTTTCAATATTTGAAAAAAGTTGCTAAAACTTTAACCGTGTTCATATCTATCAAAATATTGATTATTTCATATCTTTAAATAAACAAAAGAAAATAATACTGTGCAAGCTGCCATTTTATTCTTAAAATATCCTATGAAATGGTTTGATTTAGTTTATAATAAGGGAAATAATTAATTATTAAAACTAAGGTTGATAACATTTCTAAATATGTAATATAAACTTACTTTATACTGACAAGCAGTGCTAATTGCTTCAAAAAGAAATTAAATAAAAAAAAATTTTATAAACTTGCTATATAAAATATCTAGGTATGAAATACACTTGCTGAAAACATGTCCTTCATTTTATGCTGTAGACTAAACTATTTAAAATTACTCAAAATTATTTTATATTTAAATCAAAATCATTATATAGGTAATTCCTTCAATTACATTATGTATAGGTTTCTATTAATAATTCTCAGGCTTTACAATAGCCATTACTTGATTTTATTATAATTGTCTGCATCGGTTGTTTAACAGTATTAGGTGAACTAATATTAAAACACTATGCATTGCCTTTTATGCATCTCAAATTAACATGTAAATATGTAATTTTTATGAAGATAGTGGCTCCTAATACACAGCTTAATCCTATATTTATAGGAGTCAGGGTCCCTTCTGATTAGCATTCTGGTATTTATCCAATAAAGATCATTATTATTATAATAATATTAAACTGTTTTCTAAATAAAGTATAGGATTATATTGGTAGTACATACATAAGGCTGAGAATAAATAATTAATAAAAGAAACTTTTTCTAAGCACTTTCATTAATTAAAGTGTGTTTTTAGTTTTGTCATAATTATGCATGAAGTAACTTTATCACACATATCATGCATAATATTGTAGTAAAATATAGCTATAAATATCAGGTGAGACCTATAGAAAACATTCTTTAACTAAATATATTGTCTCTCTCACTACTGGACATTGGCGAAATTTCTGTGTAAAACGGAGATAGGCACAGACACAAAAAAAACTTAATATAAAATCCAATACTGAGTAAGTAAAAATTCATAAAACTCATCAATTCATAAAACAAACCTCTATAAACTCTTCAGAAATGATTTCTTTAAATTATGTGTGGCTAGAATTATTACAGTAGTAGCAGGTATTATTACAAACTGTAATAAATAGCTATTTTTGTGGCAAAATAGATAAATATATCATGGTAGGTACGCAGTATATAAAAGTACCTAAACAATAAAATACTTATGAACTCCAACATGAATGAGTAATTACAATAGTCATACTTAAATTTTAAGTAATAAAGTTATTTAAAATACAAAAGATAACATTTTATTTACCTCAAAATATGAAAAACACCGCCACACTGAATTACGATTTCCTTCAAAATATATATTCACTTTTCATAACTTATAATGAACGTTCCTACGTACACGTTCGTTTAGCGTTAATTTATGTAATTAATATGTATGTAATTAATTCATAATATCATGAAAAAACAAACAACATTTTCAAGTTTGAAAACCGTATGACAGATTCACAATTTCACAATGGTTTTGATTCATTCAGTAAAAAATATTTTTTGACATACCATCAATGACGTTTCTCTCAAATGCTAAATAAAAAACAGCTTTAAATCATTGAATTAAAGACGATCTTTGTTGGTTTTTTGATTGTCTTTATAGATTGTTTCTGAGGTCTGTTCCGAATTCAAATACCTAAAATCTTATGTCCAATCTTTGATAAATTTTATTTTACGCGCACTTTATTAAAATCATTTGCAAACGTAAATAAGTATGAATATTGATATTAGCATCTATATTATAACCCATATGAGTACCTATTTATACAGTAAGTATTATTATAATGGAAACTTTTATTTCTCTGAATTACTTTTCCGTGTTGGGATTGTAAGCTAAACAAAAACCGATATCATCCCCTTGTCAGGGGAAGCACTCACACTGTTTTTATGGTAAGGTCGAGGAGCCCCTTCGCCTTCCCCAGGACCTGATCCCCTGACCACACCTCACAAATACATCTGCCCCCACCGGGATTAGAAACCGGGACCGCTCGAGTAGGCGACACCTTGAAACCCGACGTACAAACCACTCGGCCACGGAGGTCGTTATTGACATTTATTATTGTATCAAGAAGATTAACAACTAGCAATTATAAATTTTAAGATATGTAGATACTTGGCAAGAATTATCTTAAACATCAAAGGCCACTCAAATAACTCCGTCATAGTCCTACCTGATATTGAGCGCATTTGGAGTTAGTGTTTATTTTCAAAGATCGCTGATACCTACGGCAAAGATATGAGAGCTCCACCACACACTACACATGTGTAGCTCAGTAAAAGTGTTTGTGCTGAATGAGTAACTTAACTCCAGTGTGACCAGATTAAATTTTATGAAAATACCGAGGCACCTCAAAAAAATACTGAAATATACCGACTTACATAGGACAGATATACCAACAAAAATACTGATTTTCTTAACACATTTTATTTATTCATACTCACAATAAATGTTAGAGTTATATTTTAACATCCTTTTCGAAAGATTAAAAGTTACACAACCTCCTTCATTTCTTCACGCTCTATCTAACAGTGTAAACCGCATTAAAATCGGTCCAGCAGTTGTAAAGTTTTACGCGAACATACATTCTGCAAGTCTGATTAATACTATGTATTGATTGATAATTGTATATGTAGTATTACAATACTACAACGCGGACAACGGCCGTCTTTCTTGTCATATCTGTAACTTACTCATAGATAACATGTATAAGTATAGGTAAACTAAATCCGGGGAAGTCCATAATGATCGCGTTCCGGGGAATTCCGCAAACATTGTCGCAAAGACGATCACTCACTACGGTGTTGCCATAACTTCTACCAAAATATACCTAAAAATACTGACTGCCAGCAATATACCTGAAAATATACTGATGTTCGGAAAAATCGATGAAATATACTGAAAAAGTATTAAAATACTGAATCTGGTCACACTGCTTAACTCGACTAACTCGAGCTCCGCACTCCTCGCCCAGCCCGATTATTGTGCACAGACAGAGCACAGATTCAGCAAAATTGCAATAGATTTACCGTTTAAATACCTAGTATACCTACCTAACCTTTTATACCTACCACTTGTGCCACTTTCGTGCGTTTAAGGTTCACAATTTACACTTAAGTTGCATCGGAGTATCAATAATTTTGAGGCATACTAAATTAAATACCGAAATACGATTATTAAATTCGAACTAGAATTATGAATAAAAGAACTAGTACCTACTTAATGTAAATAAAAAAGTTGCCAAATACCAAAAAAAAAGTTGTTAATCTCACCTAAATCTCAGGCATGCTGAACAGGAAGACGATTTTCTTTTTTCTTAAATATTAATGAAAGCAAGTAATCACCAAGAAGTTGCGCGCTGAATTATTTTATCCTTTTTTCTTGAACACAAAAATGAAACCATGTGATCACCAAAAAGTTCCGCTCTGAACTAACCCATCGGGATCGGTGTGAAGAATTTTGTACACTTTACAAGTGAGTTGGATTTATTGCCGAGTTCGTCTAATAAAAAAACAATAGGCACCTTGTCAATTTATTGCCTTTGTCACTCGGCTCGGCATGCACTTGATACTACACACACTAGTGTTGTTTTTACGAGCAAAGGTTTCATAAGTAATACGATCGGAGTTCAGTTTTTGTGCATTCGACAGTCTTCAAACTCATTAATCAACAGAAATATGGAGTGTTACGAAATAGGAGCAGCTGTATTTTTCTACCAAGTGAGTAGGTACCTTGGTTTAAAAAAGGTCGTAAGTAAGTACATCTAATAATTTATGTAACTTACTAGCGGCCGTCCGCGTTGTCTTTAGTTAGGGCTTTCAATACCGGTATTCCGGGATCCCGTAATACCGTAATCACGGTTTTTTTTATTGGTATTTTTCAATACCGGTATTGATCAGTCAATACCGTGATTTTACGATATTGCAAATCAATAATCCTTTATTAGGGTTATATGAATAGAAAGCGACGCGAATGAGATAAACTGAGAAGCTGGCGCACAAAACGGTATAATTACACATATGGTTTATACCATATAATACTTATTAAAAGCTGATATTGTTTTAAAATTTATGTTAGCAAAATTAGATGGACAGGCTAATGAGATGAGCCAAAACCTTTGCAAAGGCACTTCGAAAACGTATAAAAGAGCGACGTTTCTCTATATCTGGAGTGTTACAATACTTGCATGACCCTGAAGCTTATTTTAGTGATAATGATAGCGAAGGTGACATTTTAAAAAAACTAACGTATGATGAATTGCTTAAAATTATCGTTAATTTACTGACTCGTTTGAAATACGAAATAAACAATCGAATACCGCAGCAGTTACTGAGATGGTTGCTAGTCGTCATCGTTAAATTAATTATTTAATTAAACAAGTGTTGAAGATGACGATGCGTCCATCCAGAAACAGTTGGAGAGAGAAATATCCAAATTACCTAAAAGTACAACTGCAACTACAGGCACTGATTTTGAATCAATAATAAGAGTGTGTGTCTTCGAAACCAGTGGGGGCGCGGTCGAGAAATATTTTTATCTGCAGCTTACAAACAGTGGCGGCGCTAGGCGTCGGCGATGTCGGCCACCGCCGACGGCCTCGCGCCTGAGGGGGCCTCGCAAAAAATTTTTACAAGTTACCTATTTATTTTCGTTTCTCCTGGCCTGGCTTAGGTAGCCGACCCCGAACAATTCGGGGAAAAAGCGAAGCAGATGATAATGACTTTTATTATTTTCGAACACGTGCGTGATGGAAGCGAGTAGTACTTTACGGGTATTCAGAATCGTCTGTCTGGCAACACTATTTTTGTAATTAAATTTCTATTTTATATTTGTCATCATTTGATTATCAATAATAAAACTCGTTTACTCATACGTTATTTTATAATTTGGCTCACTTAATTTAACGATTTTTTACTGCGAAGTAAAATAGGCCTCGTGAACTTGATGTCGCCGACGTCCACATGTGGTCTAGCGCCGCCACTGCTTACAAATATTTACTATCTGTAGTACCTACAAGTGTAGAAGCTGAGCGAGCTTTTTCTTCGGTCAGTTATTTATGTAACAAATTGAGAAGTTCGCTATCTGATAAATCATTAAACTCTCTGTGCTTTTTAAGATCACACTTTCAGCTGCAAAAAATGCCAAAATCTTAAGATGATATTGATTATGTTTATCGTTTTATTTTCGATTCTTTTGAATATTGTTATTTAGTATTGTTTGATTAGTAAATGTATAAATGGTACAAAGTAAATGAATAGATGATTGTTAAGTAATTTACCTATATATTTTTAAATGTTGACTGTCAAGCGAATTTTAATTATTGGGACGGCATTTTTGTTGTATTTTTTTCTTTATTTTAATAGTTTATCTTTTGTTTAATAAAAAATTGTGGATCTCAAATTCTTAGTTCCGCCGAACTATTTATTAAAAAAAGACTACCCGGGAAGAGTAGAAAAAATAATGTATATTAAATATTTTGTTAGCCTGTTTTTCATGTAGGTACCTATGTAACAGAAATAAACACTGATTAGAAATAAAACCGGCGTTTTAATGTTCTTTGATTTGAAGTTCATATTCAATACCGTGATCCCGTGATCACGGTATTGAACATGCTAATACCGGTATCGAAAAAATCCGGTATTTGAAAGCCCTATCTTTAGTTTTTCAGAATCCCACAGGAACCTTTAATTAATCGGGGTAAAAAAGTATCGCATGTCTCAACTCTCTACTCTCAATTCAGCAAGGGCGGATTCAGCTTTGGCGCCAGGGGGGGGGGGAGGTTGTGAAGTGGGTACAGATGGACCCATGCCGGCAATTGCAATCCGGCATCAATATATTTTACGGCGTGAACGATATTTTAAATACCATACACTCGTGATATTTTTAATACCCTAGATACACCACGTGCGCTCAAAATGTGTCCCAATTAAGAATAAAAAATAAATAATAAATAAATATTTCCAACACTCACACCAATTAGCCTAGCCCCAAAGTAAGCACTGTAAGGCTTGTGTTATGGGATGCTAGGGTAACGGATAGAATACATATACATTCTACATATATAAGTATAATTATATAGAAAAACATATTAAACATCCATGACTGGAGTACAAATGCTCGTATTCATCACACAAACATCTGACCCCACCGGGATTCGAACCCGGGACCTCTCGAGTCGGCGACACCATGAAACCCGGCGTACAAACCACTCAGCCACGGAGGTCGTCAGTGTCAAGAAGTGCTTGAACTGGGATTATTTCAGTGACGCACTTTGCACGTTGCCTAGCCTGACTTCATCTCCTACATTCAGTGGCGGCGCTAGACCACATGTGGACCGCGTCGACATCAAGTCCGCGAGGCCTATTTTACTTCGCAGTAAAAAACCGTTAAATTAAGTGAGCCAAATTATAAAATAACGTATGAGTAAACGAGTTTTATTGTTGATAATCAAATGATGACAAAAAAAAAATTAGAAATAGAAATTTAATTACAAAAATAGTGTTGCCAGACAGACGATTCTGAATACCCCTAAAGTGAGTAGTACTTTACGGATTCCATCACGCACGTGTTCGAAAATAATAAAAATCATTATCATCTGCTTCGCTTTTTCCCCGAATTGTTCGGGGTCGGCTACCTAAGCCAGGCCAGGAGAAACGAAAATAAATAGGTAACTTGTAAAAATTTTTTGCGAGGCCCCCTCTGGCGCGAGGTCGTCGGCGGTGGCCGACGTCGCCGACGCCTAGCGCCGCCACTGCCTACCTTGTGGGACTCTGGCAACATAACCACCAAAATATAGTGTTATTTTGCTGTTTTCTTCTACAAATGGAGATAACAAACATAGACCTCTCCAACTTGAGCGGTAAATCCGCTAGCTACCGCTCCTAACCGCGGCAGCCGTCCCACGAGTTTGTCACACGGCGGGAAAGTATATTAAATATTGAAGATAGGGTATTGTACTGAAAGAAAACATCATTTTATTTTTAAATAATAACCTAAACTGCATTTACAGATATTTTAAAAATCTTGTGAAATTTGAAAAAAAATCACGTGACGTATTTTATGATAAGCATCGAAATGGTTAATCATAAAGATAATTTTTTTTCTAAATATGAGCAACATAGCATTTCAAATGAAAGAAAGATCATGATGATCATAATGTACTTCAAGTACCTATGAAAAGTCTTAACCAACACGATTAATAATTCGAGACGAGAAGAAAAAATTGTTTCATATCTCGTGACGTGACTCCATCGAGCGAGCGAAGCTTGCTGCTCCCAGCGAACAAACAAAACGCATGACTGTTTTATCCGGACACACGTCTTTCAGAGCGTCAGATCGCAATTACGATAGAGCATGTCTCCGGCAAGTGACTAAAAAGCGAGCCGCGAACCGGAGGCCCTATGAAAAACGCGCACTTTTTTTTATTTAGTACGTATACGCCCTCTTTTTGATTTGAAACGCGGAAAGGGGAGACTTTGTAGTGTTTTTTTTCTCTGAAGTAGGTTGGCACTTAAGGTAAGGTACTTACCATAATGGTACTTACCTAATTCAGATTCATTGGGAATATAGTAGTACTTCAACCTGCAGCTCCATTTTTGAATCACTCGTCTGAAATAGTATCGTCGAATGCGACATAAGTCACCTTCGACTTTCAAGTCGTATGATACTGATTTTCTGTATTTTTGAATTCGTTCGTCACCAATGTTACTAGTTTAATACGAAATTTAAAATTTTAATCATTTCACGCAGACTAAATAAAAACCGGTAATTACCGCAATGAAAACGTAACGAAAAATTCTTAGTACATGGCTGTATAATACCATTGTATTTTGTTGTTAATATTACCGGCACTTCACGTAGCTGTTCGTGATTGCTGTTTGTAAATTTGACATGTATTAGCGGTCATGTCATAATAAAAGATGAAGAAACTTGACGTCAATCTGCCCTTGTCGTTTCATTTAAAGCATGACAAGGATAGATTATCGTCGTCTAATAGCAAAATGAATAGCAAAGTAATGTGCCGGTATTTGAAAAATTCAAACATCACAATACTCATTTCAAAACAGTTTCTAATAGTTTATTTTACTCAGTAGCTAAATCCAATCACACAAGAAATCTTAATAAGTATAAGTTTGACACTAATGTGACGTCTGACACAAAAATGACAATTATTATATCATTCGCCTCCACCATTCGCCATGCAACGAGTGGTCTCACCCATTCGTTCCACTCGAGCGATTCAAAAATACGGATTTAATTATGTCGAATAAAAATTAGTAGAAATATAGCGATCGACGCAAGGCGAGTGATTCAAAAATAGAGCTCCTGGACTAACATTATTTTAAGCATAATGTAGGTACGTAAACAAACAAAAAAAAACTTACTTGCAAATACTCCATATTTTCCTATTCACTAAGTCTGTGACTTCTAAACAACCACAATAAATATAAACAAATTAATTTAAAAAAAATAGTTTTTGGATAATATGTATATTAATTGACAAGGTAAGGTACTGTACGGGTGAAAGATTGAATTGTGTTTACTGGACGGCTTTCATGAGAGGCGCATTTTATAGGACGTGGCGGACGTGGCCTGTGACGATAAGGAGCTGTTGTAATCTGTAATCCCTAATAACCTCTCGAGCGCCCGGCTACCGTTTCACGGTGAACTGTTTTACCCGCGATAAGCGCACTTCCACCATTATACGGAGGGTACGTAGTTGTTCCAATTATTATTTAAAACTAACTCCTAAAACAGCGTTTGTCTCTCTTCAATGTATACCATTGAAGCTAATGAAACGAATAAGAGATCTGATACACACACATGTATATATTCGACAACTGTTAAAACAGTCAATCAGCTAAACTTAAGAGCAGGTGATGTCATATTACTTTGAGCTTTAAGTCCACTTTGAGACGTGAATTTAATGTGCTGTGATTCGAGTATCGCGATAAGAAAGTTTTTGGTAAGTAGCTCATATTATTTTTAATATATGACAATATTATTTTCGTTATAGTTTTGATATTACGAACTCGTTTTACTTTATTTAGATAAGTCCATGTCCCTATCCAAACAAAATCGTCGCAGAAATCATTATAAGTTTCATAAAAAACAAAAATGTTTCTGCTAACATTTGTTTTTTATTGTACAGAAAATATCATGAAGTATTGACAGATGATAAAAAAATAAATAGCCAGTGGTTAAAATAAATCTGAAAAATAAAATAACATGACGATATTTAGTTCAACCGTAATATTACGGTCCTTTAACTGTTTTTTTATTGTTTACCGTAAAAGAATTTGACTTTTATAAATCACTTTTTATTTTATTTTTCACATTAATTGCTGTGGTCAACCTTTTTATTTTGTTTTAATTGACATCAATTGACAATCTCGCGTTGCACCAATTATCGTATTTAGTAAATAAAAGTCCAAGTAAGTAATTTGACAGTTCACTGATGCTGTAGACAGTTGAGATTCTATATTGTAATTTAAAAGGTAAATATAAAAAATAATGTTGATTAGTTCCTACTTTAAAATATTAATAAGACTGTTTTTCTTTTTCATATAAAAGAGAAAATAATCACGAGGCATTTTATTATTGTTATTATTAATTTTTTATTATTTGAAATCTTAATAAACAATTGCATTTTATCTTATTTTTTTGTGTATCAATCCTTTGCTAATTGTCTATTTTATAAATATAGCCAATAGTCAGTCAAGAGTCATTAATGGTAATGAAGATGTCATTTAGTTCCTTTAATAGTCATTACGTTCACAAGAATAAATTAAAAATTTGTGATATCTCACAAAATCCACAAGTTTAGGAAGTGCAAATATTATTAATGTGTTGATTATGTGTAGTTTATCAAATAACTGCCAACACACATCCATTATTCAAGGAAAAAAATGGGTTGATAAAAATTACGTTAAGAACGGAAACTAGTTAGGATTCACCCAATACGGTGACGGGACGCCTCAAACTCTGGTTTCAAAATGGCGGCGAAATCTTAATTTACTGATGAGCTTAGAAGTCGTGGAGACGCCTAAAAATATTTTTAGTATAAAGGACATTGGGCAAAAATGTATGGACGCTGCACCCACGTCCGCCACGGCTTAAACTACATTTGTTTGAAAGGTATTATATTCAAGATCATCTGTGCCAAAGCGCATCAAATTCCGTCCCGGGGGTCTTTAGTTATTTTAAGTTAAATATGTAGATGTACTATAACGAACGAACATTAATGAAACAAGGGAATTAATTTAGTTAGTTAGTTCGACCCTACATAGGGTGCTCAGGAATTATTGGAGTACTTTATATGGTGCATATGGGTTGGGTTTTTTTAAACATTCTGTTCGTTATAGTAAATTGTCTTCTATGTAAAACGGAGCGACCACAGATTACACAAACTTGTCCATGCTTCGGAGAACACATAATTCCAGTTTATCCATACTAATTGACAAAATCGATAATCGTGTTTCAATATCCAAAGCGTGTTGGATAAAAATCAATCAAGTAGCAGAGACCGCACAATCACAACGAAGTAAGACGAGTCGACTATTTGCAACTGCAAGTCCTTCAGCATTCGTAAACCGTTTTGAAATGTCTCAGTAAGAGCAAGCGCAGGATGATCGGCAGGCTTTGTCGTATATCTGGTTGTATGATACGACATGGCATATTATTATGATTACTAATAATATAAAATGAAGGTACTATAAAATGAATTTATTTAGCTACTTAAATATGCCCATGTGTCATATCTATTGACTACCAGGATATTTTTTACAGTATCATATCTTTTGACTCCCAGGATATTTATTTTCGGTGTCATAATAAAAAAGGCTAGTTTTTCATAGATCTATCGATTCATACTAATTACATTGTTGGCGGAGCTGGGTGCGTTTTGCCCATTGTCCTTTAAAATATCATTATTTTTGCAACTGAATCTCATAAATCTAATTATTTTCTTATTAATTTAAGTGTGGTGATAAATTTGTTTCATTTTGTAGTACTCGCCAGTAAGTACTGTGTGGGTATCTTCTTTAGTTTTACCGAACAATCAACTACTTATTTTTAAATTTATTTTCAGATTTAGCAGTATAGGGTTTGCGTTGTATGCCGCAAACGCACCCACGTTTACTGCCCTGGTTGCAGTGCGACTCTGCTTTTACTTGCTTTCCGCAGTATCACGGCACAAAACGCTGATTTTAAACTTTTTATTTTGTTTTTATACGTTTTTTTCATATTATTATTATATTATAATTACACACATTTTCAAACATATTTTTATTATTATTTAAAAATATATTTTATTGTTGATTATAATTATATACAGTTAATCCAAAGCCAAAAAGTTACAATCAAAAATAAGAATAATTTTATTACGATTTTCAAAATACATTAAACATAAAAATTGTGAAACACACTAGTGAATTTAATATAATATATACCTTTACCAATAAATATAAAATATTCGACGAGAGACGACTCGATTCATTTTTTGCCCTTAATTCTCATTTTTATTATATTATATTCAATGTTTTCAATTTATTTTAATAATTCTAGCAAAATATTACAAATAAGTGTTTCTCTTTTATGGTTATCTATTTAATGTAGTTTTTGACAAAACAACTCATTTGTAAAACTATAAAACGGTTTATTTTTTAGACCCTTGTCTTTAGCAGTGGTATTTTTTGAGCATTTTTTTTTAGTTTCATAAGATTTTTAAAGAGCTGGCCACTTGAAACACTTGATTTATTGACAAAGGAATTCCTTAACACGTCCAGGTTATTAGGAAACCACAAAACAAAAACATAAGTGGATAATAAAGGCCAAAAAGGACTTTGAACTCTCATCTGTTACAAAGATATTTTTGCTTTTACGAATTCGTTTTCAAATCTATTTCTTTGCTTATTTTTATGAGAAAATGTTGCTTTTACCTGTTTATATTAATAAAATAACTAAAAAATAATATTATTAGACCTTTGATAATGATATTAATGCCTCATATTGATTTTCATATGCATTTCTCTACATTTACAGGTATAAATTTACACATTTGTGTCATTGGAACGCATAAATATTTCCACGATGTTAACAGAATTAGTTGATTTTTAATACATAATAAAGCAAATGTTATGTAGATTCTGAATATAGGCATATTCATTGGTGTTTTCATATGAATTTACGTAGAAATCTGATTTAAACGCCGACCTTCAACTTACATTCATACGCTAAATTTGACTTTGGCGCTTATCGATTTTATGACATTACAAATATGTATAATAATGTAATTTAAGACTAACCTTGCCCATTTAGAAATTTTTAATCAGCTATGTACATCGATTTTCCTTGATTCTAATTGTCAATTATTTGCGACGATTTTCAAGTACCTATAATATCTTAGCGTTTTTATGTTTTTTTGTTTCATTTTTAATCAAATAATTGTTGCTACAGTGTCGAAAAAAAATCTATAAAAAATATATACATTGTCAACATAGTAAGTATAATATCCGTGTCATAAAGTTCAAATATTATGGAAAACCCAGACCGATAGTGCACGCGTCCCGCACTCCGCTAGGCGCGATGCACACAAAGGGCACGTAAGTCAAGGACAAATTGTTAACAGAGTGGACTGGTCCAGACTGGACAACACAAGTTCCGCCAGGTTATGCATCGAATTCATCGCATAGATAGTCTATGCGCTGTTGCCACTCCTATCAATGAATTCTACTCTACTCCTATCAAGGAACTTGTGTTGTCCAGTTTGGACCAGTCCACTCTGTTAACAATTTGTCCTTGACTTACGTGCCCTTTGTGTGCATCGCGCCTAGCGGAGTGCGGGACGCGCGCACTATCGGCACGGTAATAATATCATACAGTATGCTATCTTCATACAAACGGTCGGAGAGCGAGTCATACCTACGCCACTCGAGTTCGAGGCACTCTCGGCGGGCACCCAGTCGCGACTCGCGAATGCGCCGCCGCGCCGCAACGACGACCGAACGGTGTGAATTGTTTTTTATGCAGTTAGCCGTGCTTAAACGTGCGTTTTGTATTGTAAATATTTGATTGAATTAAGTAGATACCTACATAATTTAGTATGGAAAAGAACAAACGACGATCAATATCGTACAACTGTAATGGAACATAGTCCCTATAATTAATATTTTATCATTCAATTGTATTATGATTTCTTTGTTGTTACTCGTATATTGAAATGAATTGTTTACCAGTCTCATGAACGTTAACTTTCATTATCAATTTGTATTCATCCTAATGGAATATTTGTTATTCCCAAGATCGTTAACATTCATTAAGACAATGGATAGTATTATAATGATGTACATCCTATTTGTACTGTTAAACTTACTGAGTTAATGTTTGACTCATGTAACAATAGATAATATTATGTACAGTGTATACAAGGGTCGTGATGAACATTCACTAATTAACACTAATATATAAACCCCTCTACCCTTGATACAGTCAGTTCCTATTCAGCCACCGTAAGTTAATGTTGTCTTCGTTAAGTTCAATCAAGTAAAGTTCATAGTCTATAAGTGTTGTCTCAATTCGACGTATCCTCAAGCACCTACCATTAAAGCCACCGCTCGGGCCATCACACAACAGCAGAATTGCTGTTTTTGGTTGCATGAACTCTTCAATAACACACCCAGAGATATCATTTTTTAAATTACCTGAAATATTGGAAAGGTGTCTTACTTTTATAGAATATTTTTATATACCTATCTACTAGTACGTAATTTGTTACTAATATTTAGGTATTTCGATTTTTCCATCGGGTAAAATATCTGGAATAATATATAAATAAGTGGTTAGGATGAAAAAAGAGACAAACGAGTAACCTACCTACACTCGCGTTAAAAACAAAACTACATAAAATACTGTAAGCGGGCGGCCCTACGGCGTGCTAACGCAGCGCTCGGCCGTAGGCATTTATTTCAAGGACAGGGCGGAGTCACAATACTGTATAGATAATATTACCGTGTTATCGGTCTGGGTTTTCCATAATATTTGAACTTTATGACACGGATATTATACTTACTATGTTGACAATGTATAATTTTTTTTTTTCTTAATTACAATCAGTCTTTTTGCCGTTGTCCGTGTCGATGTTGTTTAATATTTTCGTTCTTTTTTGTTTCTTTGACTAATATTTGATTTTAAAAATGTAAGAAATAATTAATAGCGGAGTTATTAGCCAATGGATGGCTAATAATGGTTATTAATATAATCTCTAATAATCCAAACTATTGGGCTATTAACCCTATCTCTCAGACCTACCGCAATAGACTCGCCGGAAGGGCATTGAACTGTTAATCGCCAGGGGGGTTGAAGCAAAATCCAAACTCACTTTGGGCACAGCGGTGACACTCTCTGTACGTGAGAGTTCCAGCGTCAGTGACCTTGAGCAGGAACGTGTATGCGCTAGTGTTGAACTTGGAATTTAGACTTGTGCCAATGAATATTTATGCATAGTAAGTTATTAAATGTAAACTGATTCAAGGATACTGGGGTAAATAATGAAGGATAGGTTTGATTTTTTGGCTCCGTTTATTTAAAAGCACAAAATGGATTAAAACTACTTAATAAACTAAATTCTTATATCAAACTAATAATATAACTATATTATATAAAAAATCGACCTCAAATCGCTGCCCTCGCAGGGTAGGGTGCCCAAGAGGCTGGCGGCATTTCCCCGTTGAATGGCCAGGCTCAACCTTTGTCTGAAATGCGCGCCAGCCCTTGGATCCCCTGAGGCGTCGATGAGGCGTGTGGAAATCTCCTTAAATAGCTGACGAGCTTCCGCACCCCAAGGCCCCAAGGTCTCCACGGCAAAAGGCGTAAATATATACGGCTCTCCCAAGGCCCCATATTTACGCCTTTTATTGATTTCGGCTGTCGTCGCAGCTGCGCCGACTTTGCGATCGACGGTCGCTCTCACGTGAGATGGGGCAACAGTGTCCATGCATGTGGCATCCCACACGAGTGACCGCCCGTTTTTCCACGGGATGAGCGTCATACCATCGGGCCTCTTGCCATTGTCGCGGGCGATACCATTAGGTTCAAGCACTGCTGGCACCCCGGAAGAGGCAAGGGCGCGACGGATGACGTCATTTAAGGCGGCATGACGCGGAATGCGTCCTGCACTGCGACGACATGCTAAACCGTGATGACCTAGAGGATCGACGTCTACCCCACAACGACAGCGATGGGGTTCGTTAGTCCGGGCCCCTAGCCGTAGGCTCACCGCCAAACTAAATGTCGACCTCTCCAAAAGGGTACCTATGCTAAGCGATTTAATGGCATTTAACCAGTATCCTGACTCTGGCTCACAACTGGCCAAGAGACGAGACCGCTCCGCTTCGTTTTCTGAAGACTCTAACAGTTGATTTCGGGTCTTCATGCAGAGTGGCTCATCCCACTGCCGCTGCGAAGCCAGGTTCAGGGGTAGGTCCGGACCGGTTGTACTGAGCCAGGTATCCCTGGCCTCGGCCAAACAGGCAACCTCTACGCCGCAGAACGACGGGCCTAGTATGTTACCAACGAGGTTAACCGTGCTATAAACTGAGGACAGGAAGGCTGGCAGTGCTACACTTGAAATTTTTCGTATTCCCAGACCACCATGGCGAATCGGCAAGGTTGCTTGGGCCCAGCACCTATCATTCAGAGGACAATTGAATGTGCTATTTAAAGCTACTCTTACTGTCTCATCTAAGCGAGAGAGAAGGTCATTGTGGGCCCAAAGCGGTGTACAGCGAAGCGTATAGGTAGTCTTGGGAACAAAGAGACAGAATTTTATAATAAAATAAGCCATGTGAGGATTTATGTCTTTTAGGCGGCTGGAAGATTCCTGAAATTTTAATATTTGATCCTCGACAATTTTGGTGAAAGCCGCTTCCAGCACCGGTGCCCCTAGTAGACGGAGCGACTGGTCGTCAATAATTTTAATATTAGGAGCCAAAACATTAAATTTAGAATTTAGTTCATAACGAGATTGTGCCGGTAGTCTTTCGCTGAAATACAACTCGCATTTAGAAAAATTTAACTGTAAACCAATATCACTGAACGATTTTGTAATTTTTTCCAAATCTGACAAAACAGAAGCAGCGTCTCCATCCAGGGTCCCATCGTCTAAATACCATACATTGAATTTTGAAGTTAAATTCTTTATGTGGGGGTGTATTGCCAGACTGAATATTGCCGGTCCGAGAGGGTCGCCCTGCTGACAGCCGACAGCTGATTGTATTACTTGACCATTATAGGCTAGGCTGGTTGATCCGTTGTAGCATTGCCACAGGTAAGCAAAGGTAAGTGGTATCTTTTCCTTTGCCTGGGTCAGCAAAACGCCCCTGTCCAGAGAGTTGAATGCATTCTTTACATCTACCTTTAGCAACACTTCGCTTAAGCCTTGCTTGAGAAAGGTGCGCGCAGCGTGAACAGCAGCCTCACACCCCCCCTTGGTTCCAAAACCTAACTGCGTTGGCTGAAATTCCTGCTGCAAATCTAGTAAGATTATAATCAATTTTTAATCTTTTAATGTAGGTACTATAACAAATTGCTAACTTTTATTATATTTTCTCCTCTTTCGATTCGTTTTATAATTCTTATTATTATCTAAATAATAATAAGATTGCGTAGCGTCGTCAGTCTGTGCGTGCAATGCAGTGCAACGCTATTATTTTACTATTTCTCTACTGCCATGCCTTCGGTTGAGGCAGTCGGCGACTGCCCTCTCCACGCCCCGCGCGCCGCGCAACGCCCCCGCGCACCTCCAGACACCCACACATAGCCGCGGGCGATTTTACGAGCACACATGCTTAAGTGTCGCTTCTTTTCGCGTAGTGTATTATATTCTGTGCTTTGGGTTGTCTTTATTTGATGAAATTTCCATGATGAAGAAGATAAAATTATTGAAATTTCCAACTATTTGCCAATGATTTTCTTGAATTTAGAAGCTAGGTCCAATTATTTTCTTATATTTATAATCTTTACCTGAATTTTATATAATAAATGGAAGAATTTTCTCTTACCAGAATTAGTGTGTATGTTGTTATTAGTATATTTAAAAGTATAAATAAATAATAAATATTTCCAACACTCACACCAATTAGCCTAGCCCTAAAGCATCAAAGTAAGCACTGTAAGGCTTGTGTTATGGGATACTAGGGTAACGGATAGAATACATATAAATACTGTACATATATAAGTATATTTATATAGAAATACGTATTAAACATCCATGACTGGAGTACAAATGCTCGTGTTCATCACACAAACATCTGCCCCCACCGGGATTCGAACCCGGGACCTCTCGAGTCGGCGACACCATGAAACCCGGCTATAAACCACTCGGCCACGGAGGTCGTCGAGTAGGTATGCGCTTACTGTTCCCGCTTCATCATTATTATGTGTTAAGTTGAATGTATGAATGGAAGCCTCATCATCATCATCAGCCTATTAATGTCCCCACTGTTGGGGCACAGGCCTTCCAGCACGAGATAGTACATTTTGGTCACCCTTCAATCGACCGATCCCCCCCCCCCCAAAAGCTAAACCTGGAAAAAATTCATGATAATAGTGCTTTCCATGAACTTTTAAGAAAAACTATGACGGTTAAGATAGATTTTTAGTTTAAGAGTAATAGTCGTTCAACCATGGTGAAAGCAAATTTCTTACCTATTGAAAATTCCTTAGAAGATAACATTAATAGTGACATAGATGAAGTTATTGTAGCGTAAAACCTTGCATTGCAACAAAATCTAAAAAAAAACCCTTGATAAATCCAATTTTAGGAAAAATCCTAAGAACGGTATGATTAAGCAAAATCCCTTTTTTTGTGACACAGGCAAAACCTATTTTTGGATCCCCTGAAAAATCGATTTATCAATTATTTCTACGACATAATACTGTTAAGTACTTTTATACATTTTATTTCTATGGCAAAACTATGTTACTTGTGCCTTCCGGAAAAAGAAGATTAAGATTTGTATTATTTTATGTATGCGACTGAAGGACTTGCATCCATGGTCATTCATGAATAATTAAAAAAAAAATGTGCCTTCCGGTGACATTACTGTAGCTGTACGTTTGTGCCCTTCAATATAATAAAAACGAATGAATAAAACCAATCCAATTTTATTGCCAGTAAATTCATAATTAACAAATATACACAACATATAACATTAATATATGTTCAAGTTAAATAAAATCTTGTAAAAATAAATGTTATGTAGTAACTTTAAAGCCAAATCTGCGTTGTAAAGATAACGTCATGTCACATTAAATTAATATTTACGATTTTGGAAAACAATACTACACTCAGTATATCGTACCGATGACAACATAAAACTCGAGAGTGTCAAGCACAGAAAAATGTCATTCAAAGGGGCCTTTGTATATTTTTACCAGAAAAACGGGGTCACGAAATACTCAATAGGTGACCGATGTTGTCGTTCATTCAATAAATTATTGTTAGTACAGCAAGCCGCAGGTCAAGTTACCCGACTGTCTTTCAACAACAAAGGACAATGGCGAACTCCCATACAAATTTTAGTTGAAATTTATTTTGCGTCCTAGAATGAATCGCATGTTAAATTATAGAGTTTAGATTCTCGATTTGATTCGTCTTATTCCTTTTATTATAGGAAGTCTGGATTAATAGATATTCTACTTTGAAGTTTTGGGGGTTGTCATACCAAGTAATACAAAAACGAATTATAAAAGTATTTTCAAGAGTACTTTTATATCATAATAAAAAATACGTGGAACGGAACTATAGAAGTATACCGGTCCCGTAGATTAGTGACAAAAAAATGATTTTTATAATGTATGATCAGTGGTCGTAGGTACTAGCAGTGGCGGCGCTAGGCGCCGCCGTCGGCCACCGCCGACGGCCTCGCGCCTGAGGGGGCCTCGCAAAAAATTTTTACGAGTTACCTATTTATTTTCGTTTCTCCTGGCCTGGCTTAGGTAGCCGACCCCGAACAATTCGGGAAAAAGCTAAGCAGATGATAATGACTTATTATTTTCGAACACGTGAGTGATGGAAGCGAGTAGTACTTTACGGGTATTCACACAGAACACAGAAAGAGGTTAGAAGGGTGATAAGCGATCGCCAGTATGACAACCGATGTCGCCGGCTCGTCCCCACTACACTTCCACCTAATAGATAATAAGCCAATCAAACGACGCGACATGAAGCAACCGAACGAATCAGCGCTCACAGCCGTGACTGTGAGCGTTCATTCGTTCACACCGATTATAGCGTTTGTGGTTGACACCGAGTCGATGAAATATTATCGATATTAAATATGCCAAGTACGAGTTGGATTTGACTTGATTTTATGGAATTTTATTTATCCTGTCAAAGTCAGTAAAGATAAAGAAAATGATTTAATGTAAAACGCATTACTACAGATAGTTATTTATTGACCTTGAAATACTATATATTTATGAAAAAGGCGACCCTTTTTTCTTTTTTAAAGTTATTTTTCAAAAGAAATATAGACGTATATCTATATATTTTTCAATTACCACTTTAATTGAATCTGTTACGTGGTTAGATAATGGGAATTCACCGACTTGACGAAATGATATGTCATCAAATCATGAAGTGCCAATAAACTTCTTTTATATTTTTAGACTAAAATTTCTTTTACGAAAATTTTCAAATTATCTGCATGTTGTCGTATTACAGTTTCTGCACTTTTGCATATTTTTATAACATCACTACCGACGGATATATCAGGCCACCTTTATCTTTTAACGAAATAAATTTATGTTAAATAACTTGAATCTGATATTCCATAAAATTAGCAGAAACGTTAAATACATCATTATAAATAAAATGTCTAAAATCCCCTTCGATCCTACTACTGCAAAAAAAATTCAAGGTCAAACGGTAATTTTGGCGTAAAAGTAGGTCAGACAAAAGTTGTAGACCATACAATTCTCTACAAAAATGGTCTTGTCACTTTTTCTCTCACGAATGGTGAGTCGTTTATATTTATATATCGCGGTTTTCATAATTAGAAAATTCTTATTTTACATATTGAGTATCACTTAGTTTTGTACATAAAAAAAACATAATTTTGTACGTTTTAGTTGTTTTTTTTTGCAGAAGTAGGATCGAAGGGGATTTTTGACATTTTATTTATAATGATGTATTTAACGTCTGCCAATTTTCAGCTCTATGCGAATTAGTCCTAAGTCAAATGTCTATTTTGACTGGACTATAAACAAACTCTTCAGCTTTATATTTATATTGTACTAGCTATGCCCTGCGGTTTATTAGGGATATTCTCCCGCAGTAAAACGTAGCCCATGTGTTAATCCAGGGTGTCAGCTAACTCAATAGCAAATTTTATTAAAATCGCTCCAGCCGTTTAGACGTGAAGAAGTAACAAACATACACACACACAAACGCCTTTATAATATTAAGTATGATAAACATTTACAATCAGATTTTATTTATTTCTAAAAGTTACTTTAATTCCATTATTAGGTGCATAAATTCAGTCGATAAAATCTATCAAAAATGTAAAATGTACGACGCAAGACACCACTAAAGTAGGTGCAATGACCTTGTACTGCGTGCGGCCACGTGCAGCGCTCCGTGATCCACGCGTCATTCTTGCTTGATCGTACTACATTTCGTGTTTTGAATGTCGTAGAAAAAATAGTGAGCGTACTTTGTCAGCAATGAATATTTTTGTGGAAATATATGTGATTTATCGTTTAATTAATATTTCTCGATTTTTTGCTATAATATCAGTCTAACTAAGAAGTTTTATACTTACCGATGAAAAGAAATTCCTGCTTTAGGTAGATTTGATGATTGACTCCTTACTTTGCAAGTAATTACAGCACACGAAGCCATGTTTTAAGCGGTAATTAAAATACTCTCTCACTGAGCGTTCGCGAGCAACTAAACGACGCGATCGGACGTTACGGTCAAGTTATGAGCATTTGCTCATAACTGTGACGCGCCTGCCCCGCCCACAAGGCCATTCTAACCTCTTTCTGTGTTCTGTGGGTATTCAGAATCGTCTGTCTGGCAACACTATTTTTGTAATTAAATTTCTATGTTTGTAATTATTTTTGTCATCATTTGATTATCAACAATAAAAGTCGTTTACTTATACGTTATTTTATAATTTGGCTCACTTAATTTAACGAAACGAACTTGATGTCGCCGACGTCCACATGTGGTCTAGCGCCACCACTGGGTACTAGGACCAACCGCGTCAAAATACTTAATAATACTAAACAGACCAGGGTTATTTAGTTCGAATACAATGTCTGTGCTGTAAGAAGTACTTAACAATTTGAAAATGTCCACAGCAATAATAAAGTATAAAAAAGGATTTCTAGTAGTGTACTGATGGGATATTAATTAAATATGAAACATTTTGTATATATTTTTTATTACATATCTTTGATCACAATATCGTAGATAGTAGAACAATGAAATAAAATCCACAGTATGAGACAGAATCGTGTCCAAAATCCACATTAAGTACGCTCGCTATTCTTTCTACGGCATTCAAAACACGTAATGTAGTACGATCGAGCAACCTCTCTTTGTGTTCTGTGGTAGCGCCCGCCAGTAAAATAACACTACGTTTTGGTGGTGTTGAATTTCTGTCGGTGAGTAAGGTTCCAAGGTTCCTGGGGGTAGGGAATTGGATCAGGGTAGGCAGCCGCGCGAGTCGTATTTTTGATATCGCAAGAGTCTGTAGGCTGTGGTACCATAAAAATGTTCTCGACTAAGGCCGTATACAGAAACAAAGCCGAAAGCCGATCGGCGCCGATCCTTGCTACATAAAGGAAGCCGATTAAAGCAGATCAAGCAAAATATCGGACTCATCGGACGATGATTTGATTTTGTTAGAAAATGTGTATTTAAAATGCGAAAAATAGCTATACATCCTATAAATAGAGAAAGGAAACGTTTCGGAGAATACCATCATTTATTTGTAAAAAAAATGAAATTTGATGATCAAAGATTTTATACATATGCAAGAATGACTCAAGAAACATTTTATTACATTTTGGATTTAGTGAAAAACCGTTTGATGAAAAATTGATGCAATTGGCATAAACAACCAATCCTTCCAGAAGAAAGACTTGTTGTCACCATTCGGTAAGTACGAAACAAATAATTTTAGCGCTGATCAGCGCCGATCGGCTTTCGGCTTTCTTTCTGTATACGGCCTAAGGCCCGTTAGAAAGGGATGTCGCTATGTGTTGTATATAGCGACATCCCTTTCTATGCTATGCTCACGACTAGATCAAACTAGATCAATCACTGAGAATCTTTCTATAATACGAGCCTAAGTCCTCCTTGATTTTTATCACTAAATATTTTTTTTCATACATAAAATAAAATTTTACTAATTTTATGGTCATATTATGTCTTACTTTTTTAGATAACTTGTGTTGCAATGAAACTAAAAGTCCTCAAAATTAAACAAAATTTATCACTACTAAAAAGACGTCTAGTGTGGAGGTTCAAAAAGCATTTACAAAAAAAGAAAATCATAGAGGCATAGTGTAACTACTTATTATTCTATGGGTAAAATTTCTTTTACATACTTATATCTAATTTTCGAGGAGGAAATCGTCGAGAGTAATTTTTATAGTTACGCAATTTTTAGCGTTAGCTACTCGCACGGTATTCGCTAATACGCGACAGCAATAGTTTTTCAAATACCTACCCTTTTTATCAGATAATGTCTCTCCACCCGATTTGAAAAAGACTTATTTAGTGGAAATCGATGTTTTCTTATTTTATTGAAAAAAGAAGCTCACCATTTACCATTGTGGTGGAAATAAAAAAACATAATTAGGAGGTAAGTAGGTATATTTTTAATTTCAAACGCGACGCCAGCAGCGGTGATAACTGCTGTCATAGCAACAGCGCGCGATGGTGACCCGCAAGTGGAGTGGGTGCAGCGTGAGCGGCGAGCTCGGGTCGGTGGCGTGGGGCGCGGCACCGGACGCAGCCGCCGGCCGCACGCATGGTGATGTCTGTTGTCATGGCAACAGCGCGACGGTGACCCGCGAGTGCAGCGGGTGCAGCGTGAGCGGCGAGCGCGGGTTGGTGGCGTGGGGCGCGGCACCGGACGCAGCCGCCGGATCACGCATGGTGATGTCTGTTGTCATGGCAACAGCGCGACAGTGACCCGCGAGTGCAGCGGGTGCAGCGTGAGCGGCGAGCGCGGGTTGGTGGCGTGGGGCGCGGCACCGGACGCAGCCGCCGGATCACGCATGGTGATGTCTGTTGTCATGGCAACAGCGCGACAGTGACCCGCGAGTGCAGCGGGTGCAGCGTGAGCGGCGAGCGCGGGTTGGTGGCGTGGGGCGCGGCACCGGACGCAGCCGCCGGATCACGCATGGTGATGTCTGTTGTCATGGCAACAGCGCGACGGTGACCCGCGAGTGCAGCGGGTGCAGCGTGAGCGGCGAGCGCGGGTCGGCGGCGTGGGGCGCGGCACCGGACGCAGCCGCCGGATCACGCATGGTGATGTCTGTTGTCATGGCAACAGCGCGACAGTGACCCGCGAGTGCAGCGGGTGCAGCGTGAGCGGCGAGCGCGGGTTGGTGGCGTGGGGCGCGGCACCGGACGCAGCCGCCGGATCACGCATGGTGATGTCTGTTGTCATGGCAACAGCGCGACAGTGACCCGCGAGTGCAGCGGGTGCAGCGTGAGCGGCGAGCGCGGGTTGGTGGCGTGGGGCGCGGCACCGGACGCAGCCGCCGGATCACGCATGGTGATGTCTGTTGTCATGGCAACAGCGCGACGGTGACCCGCGAGTGCAGCGGGTGCAGCGTGAGCGGCGAGCGCGGGTCGGCGGCGTGGGGCGCGGCGCGCTGCTGTCTGCCCGGCGCTGGACTCAGCTGCACACGCCGCAGGAGTCGAGCGAGGAAACACTTCATCTGGATCACTGCGAACCGCTTACCTAAGAAGATGAGAAACATTTTTTAAGTGAAAACTTCTTTAGGCAAGTTTGGCAACTCTTGTGATGGGAACAGATGTGCGTGACGTTCACGGTTTACCTCACGCTGGATACTTATTAATTAGTACCTAATATACAAATCTAGAGATCTATATATGTATATAAAACTCAAAGGTGACTGACTGACTGACATAGTGATCTATCACCGCACAGCCCAAACCACTGGACGGATCGGACTGAAATTTGGCATGCAGGTAGATGTTATGACGTAGGCATCCGCTAAGAAAGCATTTTGGTCAATTCTACCCCCAAGGAGATAAAATAGGGAATGAAAGTTTGTATGAAACTTTGTCAATTTTAAACCGATCGGTCTGAGACTTTGCGTGCAGGTATAAGAAGAATCATAGATGAATGTCATTGTGTATAATACAAGCCTGCGAACAAAAACTGTAGTTTACACTTCAGCTCTACACGGAAGCGAAGCGAAGGCGGGCCGCTAGTTAGATAATATAATTTAAACTCTTGTGCTCTTATCTCGTATCTATAGTAATATTATAAATCTGAAGAGTTTGTTTGTTTAACCGCGCTATTCTCAGGAATTACTGGTCGGTTATAAAAAATATTTATGTGTTCGATAGTACATTTATTGAGAAAGGCTATAGGCTATAATGACAACACGCTAAGACTAAAAGAAGCGGAGCATTGATGAAAATGTTGCGAAAATAGGAAAAAATATTCCTTTTCAGAGCTTCCTTTACGTGCGCTGCATAAACGGTTAAATTACAATATTTTCTAATGCGATCCATAAAGAAAGCGGCTCTTTGTCTTATTAGGTACAGCATAGAAATTATCAACCTTATTCTCCGCAAACATGCCCGCCACGACAGTTTAAGCATCGCTCTAAAAGCATTATTGTAGTGCACCACGTAGAGTGTGGTATGTTCTCTTTGTATAGTTTTTCCACAAGTAGCTGGTATTGAATGACCGTCAATAAGCGCCGAATGGGGTAACTTTACAAGCACCCTATACCGAGCAAATCTACTACTCTAGTAATTTAGTGATACGTACTATCATCATGATTCAGAAAAAAACATAAATAGGGTATTTGACAAGTTTTAGAAAACGATCTCACTTTATTGACTAATGTTTATGGAGTCCGTAAAAAGTAGATATTCATTATTCTGTTGTGTATTTCAGTAAAAATAACCAAATCAAAAACACCATTTTCAAGTTGCCGCGAAAACGTTTCTCTGGACAATATGGCGTCTTACTACGACTGTTATTAAAACGTCAAACGATACAATGTAATGTCACTTTAACCGGAAGTTTACTTGCGTGTGACGTCATTTTAGGCTCCGCCAATCCCAAGCGCTTTGGGTCACGTGCCAATAGATGAGAAAACTATTATCTTTTTCGTGGGTTTTTAGTAAAATTTAGAATTTTTTTTTTTTGTAAAAATAGTAATATCCCCTGCCAATATTCATTCTAAATACACATGCTAACAATTGGCACTTTATTTTTAATACTGTCAAAAAATTGTATTATTGTAGCGATAAATGCGTTAAGACCGCAGGACCTCTATAATCCGAATCCGGACCCCTTCTAATCCGAAAGTACCACACCCGCCCTCGCTTTTTAGGGTTCCGTACCTTAAAAGGAAAAACAGAACCCTTATAGGATCACTTTGTTGTCCGTCTGTCCGTCCGTCTGTCAAGACCGTTTTTCTCAGGAACGCGTGGAGGCAGCAAACTGAATGATTCATATCTAATACTCATGTCTACTGTCCCTTGGAGCTGTGAAAAAATCAAACTTCTAAGCCAAAGCAATCAAAAGTTACAGCCGTTTATGCCGCAAATTTCCGCAAATTTTCGAAACTCACACGGAAATCAAACCTTACAGGGTACTTCCCGTGAACTTAGAATCTTGAAATTTGGTACGAATTAACGTCTTATAGTACAGACACAGAATATATACACTACGCGAAAAGAAGCGACACTTAAGCATGTGTGCTCGTAAAATTGCCCGCAGCTATGTGTGGGTGTCTGGAGGTGCGCGGGGGCGTTGCGCGGCGTTGACTGCCTCGACCGAAGGCATGGCAGTAGCGAAATAGTAAAATAATAGTACACGTTGCACTGCATTGCACGCACAGACTGACTACGCTATGCATTATTTTTATTTAGATAATAATAAGAATTATAAAACGAATCGAAAAAGGAGAATTACAAAGTGTATACGGGAAGTTTAAGTGTAAAAATGAATAGGTACATCGGTATCGTAAGTACTTTTGAATACCGGGTTCTAAATTTCACCCAAGTATTGAACTGCAATAAGTATTTCTTTTTGTTTAACATTTGCCTATTTCTAATTGTGACAAAATTATTATTAACTTTTAAAGTTTTTCTCTGCTTAAGAGAAGATGACATTTGTGCTTATTATTTCAATAAAGGCATCTAAGACGACTTTATTGTATTGTGTGGAATCAAAGGAGTCAACTGAACTCTGTGTACCTACTCACTCAACGGCTGGCGGGCGCGGTCGGTCGTTGACCCGCCGTGGAATTTTAATGTTTTCCCATTTTTTAGAAGTACTTATTTATTAGTTATTTTTCACTGGATATGTAAGTTTGTTTGTTTAAAATGAATAACTACTCAAAAGGAGGAAAGGATATAAAAATACACAAATTATAAATAAAAACATGAAAAAAAAATACTTCAAAAAAATCCGAAAAAAAAACAGGCATACTCTATACACATAACCCAACAATCTCACGAAGTTTCATAGAAACATTCAATTTCACCCTATATATAAAAGTTAGCAATTTCTTATAGTACCTACATTAAATGATTAAAAATTGATTATAAAATCAAACCTATCCTTCATTATTTACCCCAGTATCCTTGAATCAGTTTAAATTCCAAGTTCAACCCTAGCGCATACACGCTCCTGCTCAAGGTCACTGACGCTGGAACTCACACGTACAGAGAGTGTCACCACTGAGGTACAGATAAAGGAAAAATTGCGAAAGCCGTAAATTTTAGTTACATTATACAATGAAAAATATTTTTGAAAATTTTAATACCTCTTTTCTCATGAACGCGTAGAGGTATTGAATTTGTACGGAACCCTCGGTGCGCGAGTCCGACTCGCACTTGGCCAGTTTTTCATTCGCCATCTCGCCAGTTGCGTTTCCAATTCGAGAGCAGTGTCTAAATACGTCTTGAATGGACTCACCAAGTGAACATTTCTTTGCCAGAAAAATTGCTATTACGTAAATAGTGAGAGAAAGCTTTTTATTCGTCATTTAACCCAACAAACTAAAATATTAGATTTCTTTAAAAAAATATTTAATAAATAGACCGAAGAGCTGGCAGCTACCTACCCAAAAGGGGGAACGCTGCCAGTATCTTTGGAACTTTGCCTAAAGGGACTCCTTTTAATAATGTACTAGCAAACCAGTGAACCAAATGTTCACCAAAAAAAAAATGTATTTAATTAATTGAGAACTTCGGAGATTTTGTGTGGTTTCGTTTGAAATTCGTGATTTCTCGAAAACCGGAAGTGCTACGTTACTCAAATCCGGTTTGTAGTCTTATCAGACTATTCTTAACTTATAACTTAAATATTCTCTTTATCTATCTCTTACGGTTTGGCCGCTGAAACAGCACCACAGACGGACGGACGGACTTGTCTAATAGATAAGAGATTTTAGTTATTATATATTTTAAGGTTTTTAGTTATAAATATCTTACTATTTGTTCTTTAGTTAAATCATGAAATTACCTCCATTATTATTATTACATTGTAATTTATCAAATACATCAAGAAAATGGATGTCAAACGAAATAAATTTTTAAATCGTTATCATAGTAATAAAAAGAAATGTAATAGTTATGGATGAATATACATTTGAAATTCACAACAGTGCTGTATTAGTTTCATAAAAAATACCCCAATAATTATCTGTACTGCAATCGCTCCACGAATCCAAATTCCGAACGGAGGGTAAATTTTCGGAATTCGGAATAAAGAGGTCCAGCCCCTAGCACGAACCAATATCGAATTCGAATAGTTTGCGAGTGCGAAATGTCATTGTCAAATGTGTACTGATTTTTAGTTCTCGTTACGTACTTTGTGGCGTTGCTGTTCAAGTTTCCATACAAGACATTGACATTTCGCACTCGCATACTATTCGAATTCGATAATGGTTCGTGATAGGGGTAGATACTCTTGTAGTTCTTCTTCATCATCATCATCAGCCTATTAATGTCCCCTCTGCTGGGGCACAGGCCTTCCCTATGGATGGAATAGGGAGATTGGGCCATGACCCACCGGCACGGGCCCAGTACGGATTGGTGGGTGCTAACGACTGCAGATGCAGCCGGGACCAACGGCTTAACGTGCCTTCCGAAGCACGGAAGAGCTCGAGATAGTAAATTTTTGGTCACCCATCCAATGACCGACCACTACAAAAGTTGCTTAACTTCAACGATCGCAGCCGAATGCGCTAACCACTTGCGCCATCGAGCTCCTCAGTTGTAGTTCTTACTCAATTTAAAATTATAACAGTACTAGCGGCCCGCCCTCGCTTCGCTTCGGTGTAGAGCTGCAGTGTAGACTACAGTTTTTGTTCTCAGGCTTGTATTATACACAATGACATTCATCTATGATTCTTCTTATACCTGCATGCAAAGTCTCAGCCCGATCGGTTTAAAATTGACAAAGTTTCATACAAACACTCATTCCCTATTTTATCCCCTTGGGGGTAGAATTGATCAAAATCCTTTCTTAGCGGATGCCTACGTCATAACATCTACCTGCATGCCAAATTTCAGCCCGATCCGTCCAGTGGTTTGGGCTGTGCGTTGATAGATCACTATGTCAGTCAAGTCACCTTTGAGTTTTATATATATAGATAATCAATGCTTACCTGCCAAATATTTTTGCAGTTTATTAATACCTACTAGGTAATCTACTATATAAAAATAAGTCGGGTTTTCCTTCCTGACGCTATAACTCCAGAACGCACGAACCGATTTCCACGGTTTTGCATTCGTTGGAAAGGTCTCGGCCTCCGTGGGGTTTATAGCAAAGAAAATTCAGGAAAAATTATAAAAAAAATCTTCTTTTAATCACCAAACGAAATGTTACATAAAAAGAAGCCATCTGGTGGCGAAACGGAGTTCGCCGGGTTTGCTAGTATTGTTTAATTAACATAATGCTTTTGTAACTGTAAACGAGACGTCGACTCGGTTAATCAGCGGTCGCATCGAAATAGTCTCATATCATATATCACATTCCGTTTACTATGCAAGTGTAGTCCGAAAAGTTTCTTCTGCGTTCTATTTAACCAGACACCTAGTTTGCAATATAATGATGGTGTGATGATGCAATACTGAATGTTTCGATCAACAATACCATTGACCATTGTAGTTAAATGTTTGTAAGTATTAACATTTTTCGATGTTTAGTTTGAAAATAAGAAAAAATAAGGTTACATCAATAAAATAAAACGCCGGGTTGAATATTAACGTTGTGCATTTTTGATATTTTGGAATGGTTAGGGAATAATTTTGCACGAATTGCTTTAATTATCAGTGTAAAAGTACTATCAAGTATGTGGTAGAATACAAAATATATTTATTGCGCTATCGTACACAAACATAACAATTTATACTACATAAAAAAAAGTTTATCTCTCAGAAAAATCAACTTACATGAATCACGTTTAAGCGCACTTAGCGACATCTATTGTAAAAAAATCAACTTACATGAATCACATTTAAGCGCACCTAGCGACATCTATTGTAAAAAAATGCATTTTCTTCGCAATAAAGCTGCCACGTGGACGTCCTAGATAGAGACTTATTGTTATAATACGAAAGTCAACAACCTTTCCAATTTTATTTTGTGTCATGATGCTATCAGCCCACGTGTTTAATCTGACGCGAGTTTAACATTAAAAAGTGTACAACGCCGCTAAAGAAGTTTCACTTCAAAAAAAATTTTAGCAAACAAAATATGTCTGTACGAAAATGTCTATGAATCATTTCCGTCTAGTTCTTACTAGTCATTCATTTGTTTGCACCAAACCCAATTCGTGCAAACAGATGACTAAACGGAAATGAAATACAGAACGCATGTCGTATATTATACATAATTATTTTGATTAGTAGGATCTGGTGAGATAACTCCGTCTAAAGAATTTATTTAGTTTGCCTATAATTAGCACCCAATACATAAACTGCAAATACTTTTGTGTAAATACGTACATAGTAATACAATACGTCAATAGATGTGATGTAACGTACATCAGGGATGATCCTTTGTTTTTGGTAGTCACCATACCGGTATAGATTTAAATGGTTCCGGAACCATTTAAATTTGGACACGATTCGAATCGAACTAAAAAGAATTAAAGTATGTGGTCTGCGGAGGTTGAATAGGCATAACCGTAGTTGGAGAGAGTATCCAGTATATTATGTCATGGGTAGCCATGGCAACGGATAAAAACATTAAGTTGTCACAAATGTCAAGAAAATAAATAAACTAATTTTATGCCTAAAAATAAATAAAATCAGAGAAATAAATAAAATTAAATAAATAACAGAATATAGAGAAATGCCGGTAAGTGTCCAGGAATAGTGATTTTAGTAAGATGGGATTCTGATACCTATTTACGAAATGATGAATAGTGCGTGATATTTTTGAAATTGTTCGTTTCCAGGAATTAATAATGAAAGATAAGAAAGAAAAGTTTATAAATATGTTAATTAACCATGCTAACAGATGACAAAATGTGTGAAATTTAATCTATACTGGTATGGTGACGACCAAAAACAAAGGATCATCCCTGAGGTACGTTACAGTGAATCAATTGTTAAAACGTATTTTTTTCTTATATGAACTGTCTGAACCACAGAACACAGAAAGAGGTTTCTGTGTTCTGTGGTCTGAATTCAATTGTATGGTATATTTTATAGTGGAAATTTTATAGGTGTATGTTTCATTAATAGATCTAGTTAAAAGTGTTATTTCATTGGTCGTTTCCCAAATAAAGATAAAATAAAAAAAAGTAATTTAAAAAAATACAGTAAATATAACCACTTGGTAATGGTCTAAAGTTCGCAATGGGACCAGACAAGTTATTTATTTTTATTTTATGCGATCTTGATATTGCTAATTGCATGTTTTTGCGGCAGCAATAGAATTGGAGCAATAGAAATTTTGTAAGCTTTGAAATTCATTGACGACTCTGAGTAAGGGTACGGCCAGAGTGCACGCAGATTCAGATTCAGACTCAGAAAACAGGCTCGTGAGATGTCAGCTTGAGGAAAGCAGGTGATGGCCACAGTGGGGGCAGATAATACAAGACGCGGACGCGAGCACTGTTGCACTGTGCACTACTTCATAAACTTTTCATCTGTAAAAAGTCGCAATCGAGAGTCATTCAACCAGGCGCGGTCCGAAGGGGGGGGTCACAGGGGACATGACCCCCCCCAAAATCTAAGGTCATTCTTGACATTTGGTACAAAGTAACGTCTTATAGTACAGATAAAGAAAAAATTGCGAAAACCGTGAATTTTTAGTTACATCATATACTAATAAAAAATATTTTTGAAAATTCAGGTGTGTACGGAACCCTCGGTGCGCGAGTTCGACTCGCTCTTGGAAGGTTTTTCTTATTAGTGTGAGTGAGTGACCCCCTCCAAAATTTCGCCTATTGCAAAATTACTTGCGTCAGTTGTTAATATAAATTCCTTACTAAAGTCGGGGTATTTTAAAATTGAAGGAGATATTAATTTTTTTCTTAATTTATCAAATGTTTCTTGTTGTTCTTCTTTCCAAATAAAAGGTATGTCTTTCTTTAGTAACTTAGTTAAAGGCTTAGTTAATTGTGAGAAATTTTCTATAAATTTCCTATAGTATCCTATAAGTCCTAAAAATGATTTGATATCTTTTTGATTCCTTGGTATGGGAAATTGACTAATAACTTTTGTTTTTTCTGGGTCTGGGGAAACGCCTTTATTTGGTATCATGGATAGTTTATGTTTTATGTTTCACTGTTTTAATATTTTTAATGTATAAACTTTGTAAAATTACTAGATTGTTTAGAATTCTCAATTGTTTCAATAATGGAAATGACCCAAACAATGGGAACTGTTGTATTCAAATTTATAATCAATGTATCATGAGAAAAACCGTAGAACCTACAGTACGAATGTCTATAAGGGAAGATAGGGAGGAAGAAGTTGAAATAAGACAACCTTTAAGACAGAAGTCGCCCATATTTGATAAGGCAAAATATAGTTATAATTTAGATAGTTAAGTAACAATAACATATTAATAAAATGAAATAATATAATCTTATATAATCACTAGCTGACCCAGCGAACTTCGTACCGCCCTAAAAAAATAGGGGTTGTCCAGCGGACAAAATTGTGAATCTAAACCATTCTCAGATCCCCTTGAACACACACAAAAAATTTCATCAAAATCGGTCCAGTCGTTTAAGAGAAGTTCAGTGACATACACACTCACAGAAGAATTATATATATAAAGATATAGTAATAAGCATTTTTTATCATTTTTGTATAATTAATTGAATAATAATAAATAAATAATATCATAATTATTTTAATAACAGAATAATAAACAACATTGTATTGTAAGCTTCGTCAAACAATTAAGCAATATTTTATAGAGCAAAACCAGAGCAACAATTGTACCTCAAAACTTAGCACATTAAGCATAAGCATTGTAAACATAAGATAGATAAGTTTGTAAACTTCATTTTGTAATTTCATTAATGTAATTTCTTTATAAGATAGATAGATAAGCTTGTAAATTTTATTCTATAACTTCATTTTGTGTAATTTCTTTTCTTTTGTATTTACCTCATTGTTTTCATTTATGTAATTTCTTGTTTTCATTTATGTAATTTCTTTTGTAAAACAATTCGTACCTCATTGTTTTCTTTAACAGGGGAGGTGTTATATACCATAACTATTACTTTCATATTTCTCCACTTATTGCATCATCATTTGCGCATCACGCCACCATCATACGATCCATACGATCACATGATGTTTTTCTCTAAATTAAATATTAGACCCTTTAACCTGCATCATATTTGCGTATTACATGGCCACCCAAATTTCCACCATAAATTAGTTGATTACTTGACAGCGATCATTAAAGCTCATTATCGCTACCCATTAAGATATTAGAAACCATTAGAACTTCAGATAACCTACGGGTCACTTGATATCATCTTATTCTTTCGCGGAATATTCGCAATTCGGCAACACGTAAGCATTTGTTTACACCTTCCTATAAAAGTCCCAAATCCCTCGGAACCAAGACATTCTACATCAGATCCTCGCCTCAAGCACTCATCAAGACTCATCTACCGGTTCGCGACGCTATTCGTCTTCATATAACACCTTCTCTCCAAACTAGTCTGAGTGTAAGCCAGATCGGCAGAGCAGTAATTAAATAAAATACTCGGAAGCATCAACTGGGTTTTATTTCACGAAGACTCCGGCCAAAGGGTACATAACAAGAGGCTGCGGCGCGCCCTCCGCCCATCGCTCTAGCACGAAGAAATCTGCTTTCTAAGTGGCGCATTCAGTAACTCACCGATACAATACCGCGGTCCGTCTCCGAACGGCATGTAGACTCTGGGGGAAAACTGCGGCGCGCCCGCCGCCCATCGCTCTGGCACGAATAAATCTGCTTTCTGTGGAAGTGTCGCATTCAGTAACTCACCGATACAATACCGCGGTCCGTCTCCGAACGGCATGTAGACTCCGAGCAAAGGCTGCGACGCGCCCTCCGCCCATCGTTCTAGCACAAAGCAATCCGCTTTCTGTGTAAGTGTCGCATTCAGTAATTACCTACCTAGTAACTCACCGATAAAATACCGCGGTCCGTCTCCGAAGGGCATGTAAACTCTGGGCGAAAACTGCGGTGCGCCCTCCGCCCATCGTTCTAGCACGAAGCAATCTGCTTTCTGAGTAAGTGCCGCATTAAGTAACTCACCGATACAATACCGCGGTCCGTCTCCGAAGGGCATGTAGACTCCGGGTGGAGGCGGAGGCGCGCCCTCCGCCCATCGCTCTGGCACGAAGCAATCCGCTTTCTCGAAATACTACAAGCTCAACAATCATAAAAGTCAAAAGTCAAGCGGATTTCCAGCTCACAGAAGACCACAGTAAAATAATATTATGTTTTTTTAAGCATTTAACTGCTAGATGTTTAAATCTAAAGAAAAGTTTACTAGAAAAAAATCCACGCGGACCAGGCAGCGGACGGGACTCGAACCCGCATCCTTCGCTATCCGGGCGAATGCACTGACCATTTCATTTGACATTGTGGGTTACCTACAATGCGAAGAGATGGCGCTGCCTTGCAGCTTAAGGCTAGGAAAATTTCGACGCGGCTAATAGGGCCGTGGTAGCATAATGGTCAGTGTAGGGGATTGGGTCAGAGTAGGCAACGGCGCAGGTTATATTTTGGGTATCGCAAACGTCTAAAGGCTATGGTAGTCGCTTACCATCAGGCGGGCCATTATGCTTGCCAACCTTTTAACATAAGAAAACATCCTCAGCAAACGTGATGTGCGATTCAAACTTATTGGCGGCTGTGATGTTAGTAATACGATACAGTATGAGCTTGCCTAGTATATTTCTGATTATTCGATTCTTTTTTTTATTTAGATTTAGGTTTGTTAGGGACTGTTACAAAGGGTACGCCAGTCCCATTAAGCGTCCCGCCCACGGGCGAGTTATTACCGGAAGATAATATCGGATGCGTTATTACGATATTTTGTCATACTTCTATCGCGTCATTATACCACAACAGTGTGTAACTTCTTAGCAGTTCTCGTACATAATATTCAAAAAACAGATATCGCAACAAAGCATCCGATATTATCGACTGATAATAACCATAACTCAAGGAATTGACATTGTCACAAGAAAATTTGGCTACATCCGATGCAGAAGCTTTCTAAATTATTTTGACAGATCGTGGACTATGACGTATTACGTCTTGTGTTACGTAATTAACCTAATACACTGTTTATAAACAAAAAAGCTATTGTTTTGTTTGTTACTGTACCTGTTCGTCTCTCTGGATGCCTAATGTGGGGAACAGAATGATGGTTCCTTCCTGTATGACGATATCTGTATCCGGTATGACATAGTCTTTGGTGCATATGCGTTGTATGCTCGGGAACGGCGGGTAGAGGCGGAGAATTTCTGCATAACGAAAGTATTACAAATATGTAAATATCGCACATATTTATATTTTCAGCATTTAATTTTCAATCCGGGATTCGAACCCACATCTGAATCCCGTCTGAAACTTAGGCCGAGTGAATTTTTTTTTCTAGTAAAAATTTCTTTAGAAGTAGGTAAATATCAATTAAAATCAAAGAGAGAATCTGCACAAACGCGAACGCACACTAAGGTTTCTGTACCATAGAAAAATATTTAAAGTTAACTAGAACGAGGAATAAAATAACAGGTCGAAAAAAAACACTTTTCATAGATAGAGATGTATATACTATCTATGTTAATTCATATATATTTTTAATATTATTTATTATTTCAATATTTATGTGTATATTTGGCTTTATACCGCCGTTCGCGTTTTTCTTTTTTTTGCCAAAGGTTGACTGGGAGAGAATGCTATTAGCATTAAGTCCGCCTTTTGTACCATTCTATTGTATTTTGGTCAATAAAGTTTAAAATAAATAAATAAATAAATAGAGACTTAATTTTTTCATTTAATATTTCTTATACTTATTGTTATAATAATTATGCGAAAAAAGCCTCAGTTACACACGTTATATGAAGATTTCAGATGTCTACCTATTTCCGTTCAAGAGATGCCTATAGCCCTGTCTGTGACAGACAGACAATCAGCAGATGTATTTCTTAATTGCGAAACGATTCAAATTTTATAGACCACTAGCTGTCCCAGCGAACTTCGTACCGCCTTAAAATAGGGAAAGGTGGTAGAAGAGAAAATTTAGGGTTGTGTGTATTTTTAATAGCACATTATAAAAAAAAATTAGGGGTGTGTAACGTAGTGTTCTATCAATTTCCTGGGATAACATTCCTCCTATCCCATATGAGAACACTACGTTACAATACCCAATAGTTAGAATTTTGGCGCGATGGCGCATTGTAGGTTTCAGAACACTACGTTACAGGTGGACAACCATCATCACTTAAGGATATGAAAAATAGACAGTAGCCGATTCTCAGACCCACGGAATATGCATATAAAATTTCATAAAAATCGGTCGGGCCGTTTCGGAGGGGTATGGTAACTAACATTGTGACACGAGAATCTCTTATCTATTAGACAAGTCCGTCCGTCCGTCCGTCTGTGGTGCTGTTTCAGCGGCCAAACCGTAAGAGATAGATAAAGAGAATGTTTAAGTTATAAGTTAAGAATAGTCTGATAAGACTACAAACCGGATTTGAGTAACGTAGCACTTCCGGTTTTCGAGAAATCACGAATTTCAAACGAAACCACACAAAATCTCCGAATTTCTCAATTAATTTAATACATTTTTTTTTAAATCAGGTTTTGGTGAACATTTGGTTCACTGGTTTGCTAGTTTTCTATATAAGATTATGTTGTATTTTGCATTGCTTATTTTAAAAGTGCGAACCGCGTCTAAGTTTGAATTGACCCTTAGTGTGCGGGTCCGATTCGCATTTTTGGCTGGTTGTTTCTAAAAGAGCCTTGCGTATTTCTTACAGTAACCTTTCCACATAATTCCAAATGGAAGAATCCCTCTGCTACAAATAAAAACAAGTTAATGATTTGTGCCAAAAACGATAGAACAAAAGCGCCGAGATGGGATGTTCCTATGTTCGTTTTTTTCGGCCTTTTCTGCCAAATATATATTAAGTTCAGCCTTTTCGGCTTTCGATAATAGGTCTTTCGGTCTATGTGTTACGCACCTCTATGCAGAGCGAGGGAGTAGATAATCTTTGACCTTTCAGAACAAACTTTCAGATCCTAGGAATTGTATTATTTTTAGCGTAAACTTCACCTCAATGAAGAGTTAAGAAACCTAGAACTATTAATGATTATCTCGTGTTATACAATGAAAGTAGAAGTTAAGCAACTTTCGGTCGCTATGGCTGGTCATAGAATAGGATAGGATTACCAAAAATGTAAGTATCTTGAGATTCCTCCTTCGGAAGGCACTTTAAAACTGCTCGTCCGGCTGCAACGCATCTGCAGATTTTTCCCTGGTCTGACCACTAATAAAATATTTAGTTTTCGTCCGTTTCGTGTTTCATAAGAAAACCTGTTTCCCAGCAGTAGGGATATTAATACATGATGATAAAGATTATTCTTTAAGCCGCTCTAAGATTTACAATAATACAAATACTAGCAGACCCGTCTTACCCAGTGGGCACTTTGGGCAAGTGCCCAGGGCCCCGCGATCGATAGGGGGCCCCCTCAGATCAAATACAAAGTTCCTAATTCCTGTTATATCACCAAACGGAAGTCATAGGGGCCCCTATTATGCCCAGGGCCTCCAATAGGTCAAAGACGGCACTAAATACTAGACATTAATCACAGGTCTCTTGAAATAATTAGGCGAAAACTTTATACTTGAACAGACTGAATTTATCCCTATATTAATTTCAATCACGCGTACATAAATAGAAAGTATTTATCCGTAGGTATATTAATTTCCAGAGCACGTTAAAAGCTGAGACTAGAAAAGGGCAAGGGTTAAATTCCCAACACGCGCAGAGTATCAGCCAGTTATTAGAATTTATCGTATTAGCTCATAAGGTACACATTATGTGGGCGGAAGTGTACTTTTTATCCCACTAAAGGGTTCATGGGGGATTAGAATTCCCACACACCCACGCATGCGAATTTACGAAGATAATATGCATAACATCCCATGAGGCCAAACAATTTGTTCTATGTTGCCATTCAAAGTTAACAGATCGGAATGTACTTTATATTAAATCTGAGCTGAATTTACATCGTAGGTAACAACATCAAGTAATATTTAGCTGACACACGGTACAGAATGTAATCAGGCACTAATTAATGTTCCGTGGGCTCGCGGGCACATTATTCGGCTCCTGTCTGCGCGCAAGAGATTAATGATTGCGTAGATTTATACCTAATCACGCTTGTACATCTTATTTACTTACGTGGCCTACTCTATCAAATTGTAATTTGAATTTCAGTATTTCAGTGTTCGTTGATTTCGTGGCGGCTGATTTGGTTTGGAGTCCTTTCGTATGTTTCGATTGAAATCCATGTATTAATTTAGGTTTTAGTTTCCACTTGTTATTAATCAGAATAACATCACATCAACAGACTTGGTAAATTGTTTTAAACTTTCATGGTCACTAACATTATAGCTAATAACGCCATGTACCTTGTTTTTTATGAGTCTCCGATATTTCGGCACTGTTGCAAGCACCATGAACACGGAGTAACTGAAGTAATTGCGGGTAGATGTTATTGGCAGACATATCGGTCTACCCTCTGACGTCGTCTTCCACTGCGCTCGATACCCCTACCATTGGTCACATTCTCACTATTCCGAGAGAGACTCATAAAAAACAAGGTACATGGTAACAATCCCGTTAATAGCTATAAAGACTTGGTAAAGGTTATCTGACCAGGATCCTCTCTTAGATATGTCATAAACAAAACTAAACCGAATAGAAATACTATAACGAACACAGATTATGACTCACCTTGTATAACCATTTCCATATAAGTCAACTCCTGCAAGGCTTCATAGGTGATCTCGCCGCCATGTCTGGCGGCTACCTCCCGGATCTCCTCCCTCATCTTGTGCTGCACATCTGGACGCTCTGCCAGCTCCAGGAACATGAATGCTAGGGTCGCAGATGTGGTCTCGAACCCACCCAGGAAGATGATGAATGCATTCGCCGCTATCACCATGTCAGCTGCGAAATTGACCAGAAGCTTTGTCAGAAGCACATCATCAACCTATTAAAGACCCGAATGCTGGGGCCTAGGCCTTCCCTATGGTTAGAATAGGGAGATTACGACATCAACCCACCACGTTTGCCCAGTGCGCGACTGCAGATGCAACCGGGTCCAACTGCTTAACGTGCTTTCCGAAGCACAGAGTAGTTCGAAATAGTAATTTAGGTACTCATTTTAATCATTGCGAAACGCACTCTCTTTAGGTATAACTTTGATAGTTGTAAGTTTTATACTTTTTGAGAAAATCTAATCAGAATTCCAACGGAGCATGTGACCCGATTTATTTGCTGTCAAGTGTATTTCTGATATCCGAAATAAAAAGTGGGGCGGCCCTATACCTATGTCACTACGAAACCTTATTTTTTTATACGGACGCTTATAATACGGACATAAAATCAGTATAACAGCTGATGTTTGTGTGATGAATACGAGCATTTGTACTCCAGTCATGGATGTTTAACATGTATTTCTATATAAATATACTTGTATTTGTACTGTACATGTATTCTATCCGTTACCGTACCATCCCATAACTCAAGCCTTACAGTGCTTACTTTGGGGCTAGGCTAATTGGTGTGAGTGTTGGAAATATTTATTTATTTATTTATAACAGTATCGTGCGCTGTCTGTACGCTGGGATTCACCGCTACTTACGCGCTGGATCCATCTGCACCCATCACATCACATCGCCAATTTTTATTTATTACTATAATTTTATTCTTTTTTATTGAATTAAATTTACTAACACTAGATTTGTAAGCATCATTGTTACTAACATTATGGCTGATGCGCTGGATCCATCTGCACACAGCAGCGGTGACTCCTTAATGGTTATTTTTTTTTTATTTATTATTATAATTTTATTCTCTTTTCATTCAATTAAATTTACTAACACTAGATTTGTAAGCGTCATTGTTACTAACATTATGGAGAAATAATCTGAATTAAATGTTATTATAATTGTAGTGCATGACCCATATACAATAGATTAAAAGCCAATTGCAGCGAAGATCTCGTTACTAAACTTAAAACAAGGCCTAAACTTTACGATCTCAAATTTATTCAGAAAGTCAGCTAATATTGTATGGTGTAAGTATCATTTTATAAGCTTCGCTCGGGGCGTTTGTTAAGTTATAGACTCATTTTGCTAAACGTTTCACAGAAGAGCTGTCCGTTATAATAATGCTACTTATAACATAATATTATAATTTGCCTGGAAAGGGCTTTTTTTTAGTTTAGTTTTTTATTTTAGTCCAAAGTCAAATAAAATTACATTACTGCGCGATGTGAAAGAAAAATAATAGATATCGTTACGAATGCGTAGGTGAAAACGAAAGTACTTAAACCTTTTTTTATGTCTTTTATGACTCTTTCGATGTCAGAATTCTGCTTACCGAAAAGGTCTGCATACTTAAAAAATTTAATCGCTGTCATGGAGGTATAAGAATAGAGTGAGGAAGGCGGCTCTAAGGGTATATTCCGTAATATATACCAGTATACTGGCCAGTGCTAATGACGTCATGAATCGACACTATACTGGTGAATTGTTCCGAAATATAGTGGTCAGTGCACTGACGTCATAAATCGACGTAATATTAAAAAATAATGCGAATAAAAAATATTTTTTTATTCACATCATCAATTAAAAGGATTTTTTTTTTGTTCGGATGCCATTATTGTTCTTTAAATAAAAAAAGAAATAAATTTCGAATGCATCTCACGCACGCTCGGTCATACTTCATATTCATTTTCCCGGTAAAAATATGGTAGCATACCAGTACAATATGGCGTCGGATTCATGACGTCATTACCACTGGCCAGTATACTGATGTATATTTCGGAATACACCCTAAAAGTGTCCGCCTAGTAGAAAGAGATAGAAGACGGCTAGCTATCTCTCTCTCTTGTGAGGCATATTATCCAATGGCATCACATCAAAATAGTAAGATGCTTACGGTTGCCAATGCGCATGCGCGATTAGAGAGAGAAAGCTAGCTAGCAGTCTCTTATCTTCTTAATTTTTCTATTAGAGGGACACTACCACTTGTAGTAGAGTGTATATCTCCCCTACTCTATTTTTATACCTCTAGGATCACTGAGGGTGCAGCATGGATTTATTATGAGTGCAAAGGCGATTGAGACCTACCGACGTCATAGCTGTCAATTGAAACCAAATAGGTAGAGTGAGCAAAAAAACAGTATTTATTTAATAAAACTTATTTACTAAGATTAAGTGAGATAAACCTTCAGATTTTTTTAATAAAATTTATTTACTATTAACAGTGTGAGAAAAAAACTTTAATCAGAATTAAGCTCTTCAATCCCGCTCATCTCTGCATTACCGCCGGAGTAGTTATGAATAATCATGCTCATGTCATATACGAACTTGCATCCTTTATGTAAACGAAAGTTTTGAATCGATTTTCTGGATGCAACTTAAAGTGACATTTGGTTGACGATTTAGGTTATCAACTATTCACAGCCACAGCTCAATAAATGAAAAAAAAACAAGAAATACTAAGTATCAATATTTGTTATTGTTTGTTTACAAATGTTTGGTTTTTATTCTAGAATTACCCGAGCGCTAAAATAGGGTTCCAAGATTTTTTTGCAAACCGTACTTTTCAAGCGACTTTTGACAGATGGAGGTCATTGGCTTTCCTATTCTTATTTGAATCACACTAGGTATAAGAACAAACTGACTTTTTCCCATAGAGGTATAAGAATAGAGTGGGGAAGGCGGCTCCAAAAGCGTCCGTCTAGTAGAAAGAGAAAGAAGATGAGAGCCGGCTAGCCTTTCTCTCTCTAATCGCGAATGCGCATTGGATGAAAAACCTACGGATGAATACCGACCAATCACACGACTGCGCAGCGTCACAAGAAAGAGAGATAGCTAGCCGTCCCTCATCTTCTTTCTCTTTCTACTAGACGGACACTTCCACTAGTAGTAGAGTACATATCTCCCCTACTCTATTCTTATAACTCTATGCTTTTTCCATAGAAACTTTGACATTGCCTTTGTCATGTTTTTGTAAATATGTACTTAAAACTCACTAATTTCCACATCTTTCTCGACAGGTTTGGCGCTGGTGTTGCCGTCTTCGTTACGTAACGCCATCATCATGTCAATGAAGTCACCTCGTTTCTCTTGAACCCCTGTAATAAATCGAATTTATCAGGTATCGAGGTATCGACTTACTTCTGGGAATACATCTTAATATGTTGTAAGTATTCCAAGTTTTAAATAATTTGATGACAGAGTGGTAGTGATATGTACACCTGCATGGACCAATTACAGTGCTTAAACTTGGGGCTAGACAAAATTAAAACCGGGTGGTTACATTTTCTAGGGCCTAACGATGATATATTTTTTTATTTAATCTTTATTGCCTTCACAATGCAAGTGGCGGACTTAATACTAGTATGGCATTCTCTACCAGCCAACCGGAAAGAAGGTGATATTACGTTCATAGTAATGAGGTTTAAATCAGTTCTGACTTCCAATCTAACTTCTAAATTTCATTGTTTTCTTGTGCATAGAGTTACATTTATTAGTCGTAGAGTGGACACCTGATTTATATGTACTTAAGTGCTTAACTAATACATATGATCGGTAAGAAAGAAAACATTTTATAAATCTAAATCACATTTATTGAATATTTAACTATGACTCTTTTGATAGTGTTTGTAATTCTTTCGAATAATTTTGTTAGTAGTTTTGAAGTGATCGCTAGATTCAGTTCCATTTTGATGGCATCCAGTTGGATTTGCCTTTTTTGTTCATGAACAATAATTGCGATCCAATCTTGTAGCCAACTTAATCACTCAAAAACCTAATGCGTCCCGAAGACGATCAAGTCGCCTTGTCAAGTCTACATGATTGATAAAGCGAATATTGATCGTTTACTAGAAGCTACGGTCAAGCATAACACAAGCTTGATGACAATTAACAATAATTTTGCGCTTAATGCGCTTGACGTGACTTCATGAGTATTGACAAGTTTTTCTCATTTGCGGCCGCAACGTTGAGGATGAAGGACCTAAACGTGCAATAGCGAAAAGCCTTGACATTGTTACCGAGTTTAATTTTGTCCTAGTATCTCTTTCCTGTATTATGGAAAGTTAAAAATAAGTAGCAGGTATGCCGACAAAAACAAAAGGGCGATTGCATTAGCAAACATAGGTAGCTACCAAAATGGATAACTGAAGACACGCTTAACGTACTCATTTCGCCATATCTAAGCGTTTGTACTCCAATCATGGATGTTAAATATGTATTTCTATATAAATAGACTTGTATATGTATTCTATCCGTACCCTAGTATCCCATAACCATTGGGACTAGGCTAATTGGTGTGAATGTTTGAAATATAATAATAATAAATATTTATATAATATTTAAATAAGGTCCACTTGCATTAAAATAATATTAAAACCTCATTATACTTGTATCACTATTAATTTAGCTTATTATGATCGTTTGTTTTAATTATCAGGTTGAATCAGCTTAGAGAATAAATAGAATAGAATAGAATAGAATAGAATAGAATAGAATAGAATAGAATAGCATAGAATAGAATAGAATAGAATAGCATAGAATAGAATAGCATAGAATAGAATAGCATAGAATAGAATAGCATAGAATAGAATAGCATAGAATAGCATAGAATAGAATAGAATAGAATAGAATAGCATGGAACAGAATAGAATAGAATAGAATAGAATAGAATAGAACAGAATAGAACAGAATAGAACAGAATAGAACAGAATAGAACAGAATAGAACAGAATAGAACAGAATAGAACAGAATAGAACAGAATAGAACAGAATAGAACAGAATAGAACAGAATAGAACAGAATAGAACAGAATATAACAGAATATAACAGAATAGAACAGAATAGAACAGAATAGAACAGAACAGAACAGAATAGAACAGAATAGAACAGAATAGAACAGAATAGAACAGAATAGAATAGAATGGAATAGAATAGAATTGAATAGAATAGAAACATTTTTATTGCTCTCACAGTAATACACAGCTCAATACATAGTACAATGCAAATAGTCTTACCCTTCTCCCTATCTCTGAGCACGCTGGTGACAATATTGTAGAAAAAGTCGTGAGTCTTCTTAGGAATTATCCTCATTCGGAAGAATAGAACAAAAGCTGGCCAAAACTGCCGCATTGTTCTGTAAAACATAAAAAGAAAATAAGGAAAAATATAAGGAAAACTTAAAATCATTAATAAAAAAAAAGCGTGTGCGTATTGGGACGCTCGTCAGAAGTGATAACTGAAACTAATCTAAGCGGGGCCACGGTAATATACAGGGTGTGTCAAAAGTCCGAAATAAAACTTTAGGGTTTGGTTGTATTCCTTGTATAGAATTACCTACGAGACGCCTTTCAGACCACTTTTATTTTCTAATTAAATTAATAAAAATATCGTTTTACACCTGCCTATGACAACCCTATAAATGCGTACGATTACTACTACCTAAACAGACCTCCCTCTCTCCCCCAGGCGCCCCTGCGCCCCGCTCAGATACCTACAAATTTTTATTTCAGAATACATGCCTACAAAGGAGACCCGGCACTTTTCATAGAAAAAATGCTAAACTTGTATACAGTTGAATTTGGTCTCAAAATAAAGCCAAAATTATTTGCTACATAAAACTACTTTTGCCTTATTTTTAGTGAATCGTGGAAAGAAGTTATATAATGATTAATATTTTTTGATATAGAAACCCTCAATCTTCAAGGGACAGAATTTTACTTCAAAATATTACTCGAGTGACTGTAAAAACCATGATTCCTTTGCTTTTTCTAAATAAAAAACCAAATGTCAATTTGACAATCCTAAAATAAAAACAAAAAAATGATTCGCATTTCGCATCCGCTCCCCCGTACTGTGATTGTGAATGTTCTCTGCTGTGATTGCTTTTTTATCCGTTATTTCTCTTGACGACCCGGCTATTTAAAGAGGTTTTATTGACAAACCTACGTATTTGACATTGACAGCTAGCTGCTGATGACAAATATTGCCAGACTACGTTACCCAATTATGAAACACAGATAAAAAGATTAAAAAAGGTTGCCTGTAAAGTCGGTTTTACGGGCGAAGATTTTACGTGACAACGTCTTTTTCTCGGTAGAATATTTATTGATATGAATATAATTAAATTGCACAATAGGAACAAGGAATTGAATGAAAATAAGAATTGCACAAATTTTAACTATAGAAATATATTTTGTTTACTAAAACATTGTACATGTAAACTTAAACTTAACACGAGAGACTCATCGTAACGTTACCGAGCGTTACACTTTTTCATAAGTGACTCCCAGCCGCAACCTAATTTAAGACGTTGTCACGTCAAAAAGTATACAACTTTGGCACATAATGCCGGGTGTCCTTTTATTTCGGAATTCTGTAATACCCTGTATAAATAATATTACCGTGGGGCGGGGCACTGCGAGTTAGAGTGAGGGAGGAGGAGCCTACCTACCCAGCCTTGCCATTGATACGGCAATTACCTACGGTAATATATAAATATACGGCAATTTGAGCTCATAATTTCAGATTATACATACGGAATACGGAAGGTATGTCATTGCCGTATAATAATACTTACTACCTATAAATTTAAATAAATAAAATTAGGTAATACGGCAAAATCATGATTTTTATTTAAAAATACGGCAATCTGATGTATCGAATACGGCAACTCTTTCAAACTTGATGGCAACACTGTGCCTACCGCTGCCTTATGCGTGAGAGGAAGGGAAGCCAGACAGACTGGCGCCGTAACGCGTTACGTAACGAAGCGGTAGTTAAGGCCATAAGTAGTTATCACTTCAAAATGCTTCCCCGGTTGGGGATCGAACTCGAGCGGCCCGCGTATCAGGCGAACTTTTTGCCGCTGAATAATCGAAGAGATTGAGAAGTTCTGAATTTTTTTTCTAATGAGATAAAATTTCATATAAAAATCAGGTTTAACCAGTTGAGTCTAAGAATAATATAATTACGATTATCTGTATATATTTATTTAATAAACAATATAATATAATGTTAAGGATTCAATATATATTGTGAAAAGATGAATATTTAATTTAAGAAGATATAACAATAAAATACAACTAACATTAACAATTTCACATCATAAAACTATAAAATACACTAACTATAAACAAATAAGTCTCTATCTAATTACATAATTACTATATATAAGTAAAATATAAATACTAGAATAATAAAACTAAAACTAAAATTAAAAACCTTAAAAACATAAAAATTAATAACTAAAATATATTATTAAAAGGAGTCCCTTTAGGCAAGGAACCGAAGATACTGGCAGCGTTACCTCTTTGAATGGCTAGACTAATTCTTTGTCCGAGGTAGCTGCCAGCTCTTCGGTCTCCTGTGACGTCGACTAACCTTTTTGCTATTTCCTTAAATAGCCTTAAAGCGCTAGGACCCCACGGACCAAGGGTCTCGACACCGAATGGGACAAAATCATATTCGGAGCCTAGACCCCTGTATTTGCCTGCCTTAGCTTTTTCAGCAGCTTCACAAGCCGCACCAGCTCTGTTGTTGGTTCCATGTAGATGGGAAGGGGCCAGCGTGTCTGAACAGGTTGCATCCCATACTAGCACCCGACCCATCTTCCATGGAATCAAACTCATACCGTCCGGTCTCTTGCCATCGTCTCTTGCAATACCAGTTGGCTCAAGTAGACTTGGCACGTTGACGGTGGCAAGGGACCGGCGTATGATATCGTTAAGTGCGGCGTGTCTCGAGAAGCGGCCTGCACTTTTTTGGCAAGACAGTCCGTGATGTCCTAGCTTGTCGACATCACTGCCACAGGGACATTTATGAGGAGCGCAGACCGGGACCCCAAGCCGTAGACAGGTTGCGATTCGGAGCGTGTCCGGCTCAAGAAATGTTCCTGTATTTGCCGAGGGGTACGCGTGAAGCCAGTAGCCGGCCTCGTGCGCACCCACGGCCAAAAGCCTAGCACGCGCCGAACCTGTACTACAGCTCAAAAGGTTATCATACGTCAATTTACAGTTTATGTCATCCCAGCTCCTCTGTGAATTTGGATAAACTGGAAAATTTTGACCTGGGCATGCAATTAAGAAAGCGTTTCTAGCTTCTTCCAAGCCAGCAATCTCAAAGTTTGAAGGGGATGCCCTTAAAATTTTACTTATGAGATTTGCTGAACTATGGACAGAAGATAGGAAGGCTGGTAAAGCGACACTGGAAATTTTGCGAATCCCTAAACCACCATAACGGATGGGTAGGGATGCTTGGGTCCAAGATTGCTCGTTAAGCTGCATATTAAGAATTGATTCTAAGTTATTTTTGATTAAGCCGTCTACTTGTGCCAAAAGATCTGGATGATTCCAAAAGGAGCAGCAACGGAGGACATACGTTAATTTTGGGACAAAAAGACAGAATTTTAAGATGCAAAGTGCATAATGTGGACTAATTTCAAGGAGACGGTCGGCGGAATTTTGGAATTTATTAATTGAATTATTAAAATATTCAGAAATAGATTCATCAAAAATTGGAGAACCTAAAAGGTAAAGGGAATTTCTGTTAACTATTTTAATATTTGGAGCCAAAATATTAAATTTTTGTTTAACATCATTTAAATTTAAGTCACAGTTATTTATAAAAAGTTCGCATTTGCTAAAATTAAGCTCCAAACCAATGGCTTCAAATTTGTTTTTGATTAAAAAAAGGTCCGAAAACACAGTATCCACATCACCTCCTAGGGTTCCGTCGTCCAAGTACCAAACGTTGAATTTAGAATTTAATTTTTTTATTATCGGATTTATAGCCAAACTAAAAATTGCAGGCCCAAGGGGATCACCCTGTTGACAACCTACTTCCGAGGATAGTTCATTAGAACGATATAACAATTTTGTTGGGTCAGCGTAACTGAGAAGAAGATAATTGTATATTTCCGGTATATGTTGTTTTATTTCCGTCAGCAGGGTATCCCTATTTACCGAATTGAATGCATTTTTGACATCAATTTTGAGCAACACGTCAGGCTGTCCGTAAGTTAGGAAGGAGCGTAAGGCATGGACGGCTGCCTCACACCCTCCTTTTACACCAAAGCCTAACTGTACGGGTTCAAATTCCGAATTTAATTTTGGTAAAATATGTCGAACAGCAATTTTGGAGGCCAGACGTCGTAATGTTGATCCAACAGCAATTGGTCTCACCCCTCCGTCCTTTTTGGTGAGGGCAATGAGGTTCGCGCCGAAAAGAATGGGAACAATTTCTTGATTGACATTACCGGAATACATAAAGTTGATTAAATTAGTGATCGAATTTATAAGTTGCTTTCCTGCATCACCCACAGAATGCGACGTTAAGTCTTTCAAATGTTGGGGTGAGATTCCATCCAAACCTGCAGCCGAACCTGGTTTAAAAGACAAAATGGCATCCGTAACATCTTTGTTTTGAATTTGAAGGCATGCTTGCCCTGCTGTTGGTGGATCGAAAAAATATGGGTTTACTGGAGCTGGGGGATGTTTTGTCCGTAAGGCCTGAAGGGTGTCAGGGGTATCTGGAGATAGCACGTCGTTGGAGAACAAAAGGCGAGCGGCACCTTTGAGATCTCCGTCACAGATTTTATTTTCAATGAGTTTGATGCGATTCCGAGGGGCATTGTGTTTGATTAGAGGTGCGGGAGAAGGCAAGGAGCTTACAGCACAATTATTCTTGATCTTTTGTGTTAAGGATAAATTCAGTTCATTAGTTTTTAAGATATTTAGTGTGCTGTATGAAAATAAAAATAGGTTCTGCCAGTCTTGAGAACAATTACTTATGTAGCATTTCTGAATTAATTGTGATAAATGTGTAGCAACAGTTATTCGAGCTCCTCGAGGGATTCTTTTAACTATGGGTATACTATTTTTCAAATGGCTAAGATATGTGTGGAAAGGAGTTGGATCGTTGGCTACATAAGTAGGCCCACTCGGAATAATGGGATGGATGTCTAAAGGTGAACTATTTTGGCTAATACATTTCCTGTGTATTTTTGTAGTGTGTATTTTGAGGCCTTTCAAAGATTTGAATGATTTGTGGCACTGTGTACATTTACGGGTCGTGTTCGACGTGCCATCACTAGATTGGGTCGCGGACTGCATTCACAAAACTTAAATATATTCACAAAAAAGAATAACTTAAAACAAAATTAAAAAACACAATAAAATAACTTGAAAAATGCACTGAAAATATAAAAATGTCAAAGACAAATATGACAGCTGCTTGTTGTGATAAATAACGCATGCGCCGTTACATAGGTGCGTCACAGGATGGTCTTGGATTGGACACAGTGAAAGAGAAAGACCTAGCGACGCATGTCGTCGCTAGGACAACCGATGGCGGCCTTAGCAACCGCGTCTTCAAATTATCACAAACGGATCAGAAATTTTTAACCACTGAACAGGCACTGTGGTGGAACAACAATAAAATCCCCATGCACACATATGAAAAACAACTTGATTTACTTTTATATGCAGGTTTGCGCCGTCAGTAAATTAAAATGGCTTAGAAATTAATATTTTAAGTGACCTGAGCCTGCATGTCATATGGTTTTTTTTTTTTTTTTTAGTTCTGAATTTGTAATAACAATTGAAAATTTAATGCGACATGCTTAAGCCTTTTTTAAAATCTTTATATGTTCTAGAAAATATGTATGGTTCGTTGTTTTATCTTGCTGGCATAAAACAACTTCCTCTTCATTTAGCTATCCTTTACCGCAAAGTTTGTATGGAAGAGATCGCTTAAAATGATAAGGCCGCCTTTGCCCACATAATGTTATTGTTTTCTTTTTTTTGTATTCTTTTGTGTTGCACACACAACAAAGAATTTATATATCTATCTTAAGCCAGGCGCAAAATATATGGCGATGTAATAAATGTTCCACTTTAAGAGCGTGCGTTGCATTAAGCGGAGCACGGAGCAGGCGTCACCGCTCGTCGTTTTTGTTTCATGTTATTTCATAGAGTAGCGTTGTGTGAGGCGGGGCTCCTGGACCGCTCTGTCACGGTAATATGATCTATACAGTATTGTGTCTCGGCCCTGTCCTTGATATAACTGCCTACGGCCGAGCGGGACGCAAACATGCGGTAGGGCTGCCCGCCTTCGGTATTTTAATTTCATCTACATAATTGAATTTCTTTCTAGTTTTGTGATTGTAAATATTTTATTTTATATGTAAAAAAAATGTTGTGAATGAATTAGGAAGTGAGAGAGGACGCCCGCGCTGTGAACCGCTTCAGGCAGCGCACGCTCTTAAATGTTTCAAGATGTTTGACTCAAAAGTTAATAACGGAATGTAACGTAATGATTGATGATTACCGCTGCCTGTGTTTTAAAGATTAACTCCAATACGTATAAAAATGACATTAAAGAATCTAAATTTTATTACTTATTAAAAGTATGATTATTTGTATTGATGATAATAGGTATTTACCCTTGAAATTGCCGTGCTGCCGTAATGGTTATTTCAAATACATTTTTTTCTCATAAAAATATATTATAATATTAAAAATAAAAATAATAAATATGTGGAATTATTTTGAAAATAAGTCAATGGTAAGCATTCCTTTTTCACTGCATTTGTACGGTTTACGTCATCATGGGTACGTTATAAATTCAATAAGCTATCACTACGTTGATAAAAATGCATTGATTGCATGGGTAATTACTTTGATTAATAAAAATATAAGAGGGCGTTAACTTATTTCACATTAAGTTAAAGACCCTAATATGAGTTGTCACTCAAAAAACAATGAATAGTAATTACGAAAAATGAAAAAATAACGTGGCCGAAAAATTATATTTTTTCGATGTTTTTTGCTCGGCACAAACCTACGCCCGTAGCCCGTCTAGCGTTCGCGGTGCCGGCGCCGCACTGTTGCCGCACCGCGCGTTTTGTATGAAAAAAAGGATCGTCCGTACGCTGTACGACAAACGCACCGCTTCGGCACCGCAGCAGGCCGTCAAGAAACGCATAATTTGAAAGAGCCCTTACTAATAGTTTGTGGCGGACAACGGGATCGATCAGGATCAGAATTGATTTATTGCTGTATAAATAATTGTATGTAACTCACTTTTCGAAGATGTTATACAATGACATTTCGTAGAATGCATGCAGAGCCTCAGCAAACGGATCGTGCTCGTTGTCCATGACATTGCTCTTCAGTCCGAACGCACAAGGCACAATCGCGTCAGCAGTAAAGCCTCCAACCAGCTTCTCACCGTCCACTATCGTACTGGCATTATCAACCTTATATCCATCAGAATACGAGTTGTTATTCTCTTCGGCGTTTGTTTTTGTTTTGTTTTCTTTAATTTTGACAGCGTCTTCATTTAAACAACGTTTTACAACGCGCTTCAAAAACTCTTCAGCTGTGTTGTCGATGAGTGGGAACATTCCTCTTAGCTTATTAGGTCTGAAAGACACAACATACCATATACTTAGTGTTACCAGGTATCCCAATTTGCGCTGAGACGTCCCGATTTTTAGGGGTCTGGGGGCGCGTCCCGATTTGTACCAGTATCAGGACGCTAAATGTCCCGATTAATACCAGATCGGGGCGCTAAATGACCCGATTAATGAAAACTAAAATTTAGGTAATTAATTTAATATTATACTTGCACTAGAAGTTTAAAACGCAATAAATAAAACCCAGACTTACAAAACCCCTTGTTTTTTATTTACTGTCCCGATCTGCAACCCTAAATCCCGATTTTTCTGACCTCGTGTACCGATTTAAAACAAATCGGACCTGACAACATTACATATACTCTACCTTTTGTCCCTACGTATTCTCGGGTTCATCAAGTCATTTTGTTTTATAGTCCGGTCAATCTAGACATATAACGGTACATAACTTTACATCAAACTAGAAGTGAGTAAAATTGTTCAAAACATAATTAAAAATAACATATCAAAATTCCCCATACTTCTGAAAACCACTTACTAATGGTTTTCTCGCAAGTGTGTTGAAAAACGTTGTATGATATTCGGGCGGATTGGTATTACAAACTCGTGTCTATAGTAAGCATACATTCGTCTAGTCGTTTGTAACAAACCAACTTACCGCAATAATATCAGAAATAACTATTTAATCATAATCTATACATATAATAAAATGGTAGGAAAGTCAAAAATGTACATTGAATATTTTTTTAAAAGAATACTTGGGGTGTGATCTACAATCGATACCTAAGTCAAAAATATAGTTTTTAGAATTTTTGTCTGATTGTCTGTATGTATGTCCGGGATAATGATGATGATTATGACAAGAATAATCATTACATGCAATATGTGATCGATCACCTGTTATTAAGAACTAGCAAACCAGTGAACCAAATGTTCACCAAAACCTGATTTAAAAAAAAATGTATTTAATTAATTGAGAACTTCGGAGATTTTGTGTGGTTTCGTTTGAAATTCGTGATTTCTCGAAAACCGGAAGTGCTACGTTACTCAAATCCGGTTTGTAGTCTTATCAGACTATTCTTCTTATAACTTAAAAATTCTCTTTATCTATCTCTTACGGTTTGGCCGCTGAAACAGCACCACAGACAGACGGACGGACGGACGGACTTGTCTAATAGATAAGAGATGTTCATAAATTACTTAGGCTTACAACACTTACGAGAAAATGGGAGATATTTTCGCCCTGAGTCGTTTCCACCGGGAGCCCCTCAGGTACAGCACGGAGCCCGCTAGCGGGTCCACGTCCTCCCTGAAGAAGAAGCCGCGGTCCACGAAATGCTGGAAGTCGTTGACACACATCCGCTTGATCAGCGAGGGGTCCCGGACTACTAACGTGCGCTGGTAGAACTGGTGGGTGCCTGGAATAGATTTTATTGAAAATTTAAAAAGTATACGAGATTATATTTGTTTCTTAGGTTTTCACGCACATCACTCATTAAATAAAACTAGTTTTTACGGGTTAATGCACGAAACTTTATTTATTTATGACGTTTCGTAGCCTTTACAGGCTTCGTCGTCAGAATAAAACTTTTATTTAATTTGTCGAGCTACCTTCGAAAGACTTGTCTTTCGTGTCTTTCGAAGGTAGCTCGACAAAAGACTTGTCTTTCGTGTCTTTCGAAGGTAGCTCGACAAATTAAATAATAGTTTTATTCTGACGACGAAGCCTGTAAAGGCTACGAGACGTCATAAATAAATAAAGTTTCGTACATTAACCCGTAAAAATTAGTTTTATTTAGTATACGAGATTTTTTTTTATAGTCGCGGCACTCTGTGATGGCCGTTTTCTCACATTGTAATAGTGACGTGAAGAGTCAATCTGTTATCGAAAAATATCTGAATGAAAATGCGAATCACATCAAGGTACCTATTAAACATTTTACCAATATTGCAAGAAATTGCTGATTATGAAGATGGAATAAAACGAAACTATAAATATTTACACACGCTCAGGGATCGTATATGTGATGATCTTATTAATGACATCTTTTTACATTTTAAATTTCGAAAAATTCAAATACCGAGTTATGTAGGAATAAGTATTTTGTTATAATAACAATAAAACAATAAATTAATTCAATTTACTTAATCTTTTTCAAGATTTTGTCAAATGGCCAGTGTTTTTTGTTAAAAATGATATTATATTTAACTGTTGTATACTTGAAAAGATTTTTGTAACCATAATATAAGTTAGACCATAATATTACGGTTTTATAAAAAAACATCTACGCTCTAAAATTACCGATTCGCTAAGAACGAAAAACCAAATACGTGTCTCTAGTGACAATGAAGAACGATAATATTTTTTCAAATTCAGAACTAACTTCTAATTTAAAATATGAAATTTTGCAGGTCGGTCCATAGCGCGGGTCTGCGCGGCCATTCGGAGACGGGTTCCACGACCACACCTACCCTCTCGGCACGCACTAGGGGGACCGCGGTCCTCATAGTGCATGTCGGGTGATGGTGCAGGAGTATTGTCTGGTTTTTAGTGGCCCTGTTCAGGGCGTAGGTAGGGCCTGTCTGTTCACATCAGCGAGCTCCAGGGCTGGCTGAAGAGGACAGGGAGGAGTCCCACATACGGGCATAATAGCGCGGGTGGTTGGCGCGTTCGGCTGCGATCGTTAAAGTTAAGCAACTTTCGCAGTGGTCGGTCATTGGATGGGCTACCAAAAATCTTCTATCTCGAATTCCTCCGTCTTTCGGAAGGCACGTTAAGCCGTTGGTCTCGGCTGCATCTGCAGTAGTTAGCACCCGCCAATCAGCACTGGGCCCGCGTGGTGCGACATGGCCCAATCTTCTTAGTCCACCCATAGGGAAGGCCTGTGCCCCAGCAGTGGGGACATTAATAGGCTGATGATGATGATGATGAATATGAAACTTCAAAAAGGCACAAACGTTAAAACGACCATCGTAGCATGCCGCTACTTTAGAAAACAATTCCACGCGGACCAGGGGGCCATTCGCCTATATTAATATTGTTATTACCAATGTAAAAGAAAAAAAAAGAACGCGAGGCATTTGACCTCAGGCGGCTAGAAATAACAAAATGAAATCGTAAGCGTTAGCGTTTTCCAAAGCATTTCCGTTAGGCGAATGGCCCCCAGGCAGCAGACGGGACTCGAACCCGCACCCTCCGCTATCTGGGCGGATTATCGATATCGGTCAATAATATATCCCATACATTCCTGCCCGTTCTACTTTCTAACAAAACTAAAATATGACTTTTAGGCGGGATCGGGAAGCGTCACTATAGCAGTTTTGTTTTTCTTGTTAAAAATTGTGTTGTGGCGGATGTTAGTGTCTAATAATGGTGGATTATTAACCACTAAGTGTTCGGGAACTTGCACAAATGTTGGCAAGTGAAACAAAATAGCGGAAAGTATCTTTCCACGTTCCCTCAAGAAGTCCGCGGGGAGGTTCCAGTAAATCCCCACACTTTTACTGAAACATAGGGAAAGGGGGATTGACATGACTGCCACTTACTTTGACTTGATTTATTACTTTGACCACGAGTGCTATAGTATTTGTATACATTTTAACACTTGACATTGGCTAAATGCACAAACCGTGCGAAGCCATTTAGAAAAAAAAATAGTATACCCACCTAAAAACCTGAAATCCTTGTATTTGTCGTATATGCTTTTGAAACACAAACCCCCTTGCTCTTGGAACATCACCACACTCTTGATGTGACCAACAAATGGCCACGCCGGAGGGGAGAAGATACCTCTACTAGCCCAGTATCCATGGTCATAAGTTCCCAACGCGTAAACAACACAGCAACTCAAGGGGACTGCGAATATGTACCATATAACAACACTCCCGAAGGTATAGTGTTGCAGAGCCCACGCCAAGCACACCGCCAGAAAACTGAAGGACCGATCGAATCCAAACATTTTCACGTATACTTCGTCATGAATAGGTATCACAGTAAATTAAATAACATGATCTGAAACAAAATAAAACATTATGAAATTCGTCAGTCTTGATAGTACTATCAGCCAAATTTAGTCATGATCCATCTGCTTATTTTCTTAACCAATGCAAAACAATAAAGTAGACTTTCGCCTAAATGTGCGTATCCATGGAAACAAACTTGTTATTAAATGAACAATCATATTTAATGTGACAGATTTTGCTTTGACGCCACCCTGTGATATAGTGTTTACGATACGCTATTGACTGAGATTATTGTTGTTTCGCCCATAGACATTCTATTACATTTACGATTTTTAGTGGTTTCGAAATTCAAACCACTATTCCAATTTTGTCAATAAGATGATGTATTGCATTGAAAACAAAGTTCAAATTACGCAATTTCTATACAAAAAAACTTTTCTGTTTTGATATTTCAGCGATTAAGGGTGAGGACGGGGTTAGTTGTCGAAATTCTATTTAGTCTGTTATTTTATCAAAAAAATATTAAACGAAACAAAAGATACACACGTGATTTTTTTGTTTGATCAAACAGCAAAAAACTGAAAAAGATACAGTGCAACAAAGTTTAGGAGTGGGGCTCGTGACGTCACTTTTAAGTGAAAACTGTACCAAAACGTAACGTCATGCGACATATCAAATCAATTTATCTCTGTGATGTATTGATTAGATATGTGAATCAGAAAAAAAAACATGTCCAATACTTTTTGATAACCTACCTGATATACGAAGAAGAAGAAGTTAGTCGTCATCCCTATTATCGGCCAAGTTGGTCAGGAATCAATTTGTTCTATAGTACTTACTAGATTATATATATATATTAATATATAAGTAATAACTTGTTTAAAAGTTATTTAGGCAGGCACTGTCTCGTACGCTGGCTTCAGCAAGATGGATGGTAGAGTTCTTTAAACTACAAATTATTTTAAATTTATAATACCTACATTAATAATAAAAATCACATTTCCCGAATTAAATAATTTTACTAATGAGTTGCAACTTTCGTAAGTTGAACTTTTTTTATGTTAAAATAAAAAATCTTAACCCAAAAATTACAATAACTAACCAACGTCAAGGTAAACAGTCAGTTCTTTAAAAAGCCTCTTTCTTTCATATTTAATTACCTTCTAAATTACAGTTTTATCCTTTTAACTAGTTTATTGGGGAGTCGCACTTTTTATTTAATTAACATAGAAATAAATACCAAAAAAATACACTAATCACATATTAACACCTCACATAAGCAATAAACGTGACACTACACTACACTACACAGGGATGCACTTAGGAAATAATACCTAAAATTAAACAGTTCCACTCGAGTTTAAAACACACGCTACGTCACACGGAATTTTACAACTATTATACGATCCAGTCGCGCGCCTAAAACAGTCCAAATGTGTTGAATGAACCACGAGCGCACAACGCATGATGCTTTAAGAGAGAAAGTTAAAAACAGGGCCACAGTCGCGATCTCATCTGTTCTGACGTACAAGTCTAACAGCATCCGTACCAAATAAAGCCTCTCGAAAACACACACAAAACTACTTACCGATTTTTTAAGGATGTTATGAACATGTGATGAAAACTTGTTCTTATTGTTTTGTCACAGAAACAATATACATGCACAATGACAGAGCATAGACATAGCATGATTTTGTGAAGAAGAAATAATTCTGGTAATAAGCAATCTATTTTTTTAAGTTTAATTTAACCTACCTTTATTGACGAATTCCAAAACTTATTACATCAAGATATCCCTAATATCCCTTTGCATCGAATTTACAATTTTTATTTTAACACAATTGATCTTCAAATAAAGTACTGCCCTCGCATAAATTTGCCTTTCAACATTTATGGAATCTCAGATTACGCAACAAAAGGTCTATATATCTGAGTATGCAATATTATTCATGTAGAACAGTTATATTCTGTCAGCAAACAAAATATCTCACGGTCGCAGCCTAAAAGACCGTCCGTCGCAAGCACTCATAAAGGGTCCCTGCAACAGATGGTAATGATTAAGTGGCCATTTTGTCTACCTAGATTGCTCCTAAATACGCTCTTGGCTTTTTTCCATTGAATTTATTTTTGATTCCGAAGAAGGTTAAACGAACGAGCTATATGACAATGGAATAATCCCAGACTCCACACTTTTTTAACCAATATTGATCATCATAATCAGCCTATTAATTTCTGTTGAGACAGAGGCCTTCCCTATGAATGGAATAGGGAGATTGTGCTATGACCCAACACGCGGGCCCAGTACTGATTGGTGGGTGCTAATGACTGCAGATGCAGCCGCGACCAACGGCTTAACGTGCCTTCTGAAGCACAAAGGAACTCGAGATAGTTATTTTTTTGTCACCCATCCAATGACCGACCACTGCGAAAGTTGCTTAACTTCAACGATCGAAGCGGAAGGTGCTAGCCACCTGCGCTATTGAGTTCCTAATACCTATTGATAATTAATTAGTATTTTGTAATCATAAGTTGTTACTACCTTGCGTTCCCCCGCAAAAATTGTTTTATTACTCAAACTTGCACGCGCCTTCTCAACCCCGTAAATAATGATTTGTAGGAAAAATCTATCCTATGTTCACGGACCTTTTCAGGTCCGTGCCTATGTCCTTCCCTGGGATTCAACCTATCTCTATACCAAACATCTAAATCGGTTCAGCGCTTAAGTGTGAAGAGTTAATACACAGACAGACAGACACATTTTCTCATTTATAATATTACGTAAATCTTTATATATATAATTCTTCTGTGAGTGTGTATGTCACTGAACTTCTCTTAAACGACTGGACCGATTTTGATGAAATTTTTTGTGTGTGTTCAAGGGGATCTGGGAATGGGTTAGATTCACAATTTTGTCCGCTGGACAACCCCTATTTTTTTAGGGCGGTACGAAGTTCGCTGGGTCAGCTAGTAACACTATAATTTATGAAAATTATTTTTTATTTCATTGATGTTCGTTATTTTCAAAAACTAAAGTTAGTGCGAATGAAGTCACGGGCGGCTGCTAGTTCGATTATATCATCGATCGATGTATATTGTTCTGTTTCCTGAGCAACCTGATACTTTTCTGGATAAAAAGAATTCTATGTCTCAACCCAGGTCATAAACTATAGTGCCCCAAATTTTATCCACATTCGTTCAGTTGTTGTTGCGTATTTGAGAAACAAACATACAAACTTTCACATTTATAATATAAATAGGATAGTAATCATTCCTTTCTCAAAACTGTAAACATAAACAATAATATCAATATTATCGCGTATTTTTAACTGCATTCTTTAATATGGCGAATAACTATTTATAGTCTATAATATATGTCTTAGTTTGAAAAAGAACAATTTTTGAACAACCATGTAACCTCTCCTAGCCCTCATCAGACCAAAAAACATCTCTAAATGGTCTTGACTTACTTTGTATAGTGGTAAACATCTTAAATTTCTTTTAATAATCAAGTCATCAAACATATTAATGGCATTTTGTAAGGAAATAATGAAACCAGACTCTATGACTAATTTACCGTTCAAACGCTTTAAGTTAGATAAATATTCTTTACATTCTTTAAACAAAGTAATACAGTTTTCAATATTACCAGCACACAGAGCTTTTTTAAATCCTGGCACAAAAATACATCGGCTATTATAAATATCAAAAGTATTGTTGACCATTATAATGAATTTTATAGTAGCAGAGCAATCACGAAACTTTTCAATTTTTAAATTATCCTTGCAATGTAGAAGTGCATCTGCTACTGTCCTACTCAGTAATTGTGAAGCAAGCCTTACTTTATTTTTTTGTTTACTAAAATAAATATCAGCTTGCTTCAGTTAGTTAGCCAAATGTAAACCATTTTGCTGTTTAATTCATGTATAATATGTATATCATAATATTATACCTAGTGAGGTCATAAATTCTGTCACATTTTTAATATAAAATAATTGAAACAAGTTTATTCATTATGTAACCATTTATATACTAAAATGACTTCGGTAACTGTCTCCAGTTGCTGGATATCGAAGGGTATCTTTGGTCTCGAATTTCTTTAATTCGAGGAACTCAATGTTCGTACAGCTATCATACCATGATATCACCAAAAAATAAATGCGTTCTCCAGTCTATTGAATGTGCTATCAGCCATTTTGATTCCTGACTCACCATACGCTTATTTTCTTACAATCCTTGCAAAATAATATGGTAGACTTTCTTAACGTACGTATCCCTTGAAAAAAACTTGTTATTTTTAGAACAATAATAATTGACGTGACCGATTTTGCTGCCTCCGTTGGCATAATTTAGACGTTGAATTATTTGGCGTTTTACCCATAGACTCAGGATTTTCTTAGTAATTACCCAAAGTTATTAATAAACTCAAGAAATCGAAAGAGTTTCTGTTATCTTTCTTCATCGAAAAAAAATCACAAATTTCATAGGCTTTTGTTCCACATTAATACAATTTTATAAGAAGGTCCTAAGTGCAATATACATTATCTAAACAGGAAAGCTTGTCTGTTTTGACATTCTTAAGCTAATTATCGGGAAAGTGGTATCAAGAATCAATTTGATCGATAGTACCTAGAATTAAACACTATTCTTTATCGTCTTTCTGGTAAAACTGTTCCTAACAGTGAAATAAAATATGTTGTGTTGTGTTCGTATTGTACGAAGTTCAGGCCTTCATAGCACAATCTCCCTATTCCATTCATAGGGAAGGCCTCTGCCCTAACAGAAATTAATAGGCTGATTATGATGATGAATAAAAAAAGTGTGGAGTCTAGGATTTTCCAATGTCATATAGCTCGTTCGTTTAACCTTCTTCAGAATCAAAAATAAATTCAATGGAAAAAAGCCAAGAGCGTATTTAGGAGCAATCTAGGTAGACAAAATAGCCACTTAATCATTACCATCTGTTATCTTTCTGGTAAAACTGTGCCTAACAGTGAAATAAAATATGCTGTGTTGTGTTCGTACAATGAGTGAAGTTCAGGCCTTCACTTCATGGGGTTAGGGACGAATTCGGGGTAGATACTCTGATACTGCAAACGTCTACCAACTGAAATACCGCTTACTACCCAGTAAACCGCATGCTTGTTATTCATACTTTCCATAGGTATTATCCGTATTTCATACTAGTTTTATAAATGCGAAAGAAGGTCTGACTGTCTGTCACCACTTCACACTAAAACCACTGAACCGATTTACACGAAATGTGGTATAGATAGGTACCTAATAATTTGAGTCCCGGAAAAGGACATGGTATAGTTTTTATGTCAAAAAAAATCATCCTATATTTGTATGGACCACCAATTTCTCCACGATTAAATTAAACCTAGGCACAGAGGCACTTACAACGGTACGGAACAGCACGGAGTAAAACTCAGTTTATATAATAACAAATAACTTTCATTAATATCCATTCAGTATTTTTTAGGTGAAAGAGTAACAAAGATCCATACAAACGTAAGATTAAAATTAAAAGCGCAAGTTAAAAGCGCAAGCGCAAAAAATTAATATACAACTTTAAATCGTTGTAGATCCTAAACAGTCACATAAAATGAAAAATGGTGTAAGGAACCTAAACATGATTTTCAATTATCTAGACTATCTAGATATATCGAGTGGGGTATCATTATACCCGACTCGATATATTTCGTCAACTTATTTTTTCTTTCTCACAATATGGCACCAAATTATCCCCATATTGAATTTCGTTTACTATCATATCTTTAGTAGCATTCCCATGATTAAGACAAATCGATTGACGTATGAGTCATCAAAATCGGTGCAGGCGTTTGGTCTCTAGTACATAAATAGACTGTTAAACATGCGCGGCGCACTTCGCGCTCTTGCATCGCGCAGTCGGGTAAAAAAACAAGTTGCTCAGTGCAATGTAAGTTATGTATTGTATTAGCAATGTTCGCTTCATTGTGATTTATCTGAGACTTTTCCTTTATGTCACAAAACCACATAACAGTTATAGTTATTGTACCATTAACAAAAAATACTTCCCATCATTATGATGATGAATAAATCCACACACGTAACCGTATAGAACTTTATGTCATGTCGTTTCTAATACTTGCTCTTCCGACTAATGCCTTCACTCATGATAATGGCAATGTTTAGCGGAATGGTTACCTATCTATCCTACGTAATCGTTCGCTCCACGCAATTATTTCCTGTAACGTCTCTTCTACAATCATAAATAAATACTTATATTGAGGACAATTCACAACGATTATTGTTTAGTACCAAATAAAGCAGGGCTATGAAAAGTAAAGAACTTAAAGAATACATGTAAAATAACCGTTAAAATCCTACTAATATTATAAATGTAAGAGTTTGTATGTTTTTTAATCAACAACGCAAAAACTACTAAACAGATCCGGATAAAATTTTGCAGGTAGGATATTTGCTTTGGTGGCAAGCAGTCCCCTCTTTCCCAGTGGGCACTTTGGGCAAGTGCCCAGGGCCCCGCGATCGATAGGAGTCTCCGTCAGATCAAATAAAAAGTCCCTAGTTCCTGCCAGATCACCAAACGATAGCCAATATTTATTACCAAAAAAACTTATATAATTCGATGAAATCGAACCTAAATTACTGACTACAATACCAACTTACTAGCTTTTACATAAGTGAAGCTATTCTACTCTCTCGGTATACTAAGCACATACACATTTTAAAGAAAAATCATTAGTAGTAAACTCATCAGTATTGCTCGTAATCCACATCAGTCATAGGGGCCCCATTATCCTAATATGCCCAGGGCCTCCAATAGGTTAAAGACAGTCCTGGTGGCAATCAATCTGTGTACCCTGCGCTAGATCTGCTTTTAGTTCTGTAATGTGATGGAAGGAATGGCATTATACTTGTACGGCATCTGCCGCTTCTCGCAACATGCCGTCCCAAGTTAAGGGGCTTTTGGAAGGGTAAATACGCCTATGAAACTAAAAAACTATTTTATTAACCCTCATTTACAGATAAAAATTCAAAAATCTCAGGGCTAACCAGGACCCTGCCTCAGCATTAGCTAGCTGTACCACATTGTGTCGCACCTGTTATTCTGCCTGTTTAGAGACACAAAAAAAGACATGTGAATTTTTTCAGTACTTGAAAGGATGTATTATAATTATATTAATTTACCTTTGCTTTCAAGTTACAATAAATTAAAAAAAGTAAGTAAAAAACAGCAAAAGCAACAGCATAGCATAACATAATAAAAGCGGAAAACTCAATCTATAATATAAAAATGAATCGCTGAATGTGTTGCTGAACGCAAATCTCGAGAACAGCTGAACCGATTTCAATAAATCTTTTTTTAGAATATTCCTTGAAGTACGAGGATGGTTCGTACGTAGAGAAAAATTCAAAAAATGCTTGAAAAATTCCAACAACAGCACTTTTCTATAGTCCCATACAAACGATTCGTAATAATACTTAAAAGTCAATTTGAACTTTAATACCATACCATAAATTTCAAATGTTAGTGGAGAGGTTCCGGGAAGGCAAAACAATTGAGTGACGTGATGTCAATAGAAGTTTGGAAAAGGCAAACATACCATTTTCAGTTTTTTTTTTATAATTATATGTAGTAGAGTCATTTTAGTCTACACTACAGCTCTACACCAAAGCGAAGCGAGAGCGGGCCACTAGTATGAAATAAATGTTTGATAGGATTATGTGTCGAATGTATACCTACTAGTTTCTCTTTCGTTGGCTGGCGTGTGGCGGACGCGGTCGTCGTTGACCCAGTGACCAACTGCGGCCAGCTCACTTAACACCAACACGGCCAACGCCAACACCCAGCTCACTGTCTTAACTAGGGTTGCCACCCGTACTTTATTATAAAGTCAATTGTACTCTATACTTTATGCCAACGATAAAGTACGCGAAAATACTTTTTTTGTTTGATCTGATTTCTTAAGGATTCATTTGAAATAAGTATTTTGCTTAAAACGGAACAACAGTATGTTGAGTCTATCCTTAGCTCTTAGTCTCCTCTTAGTCTTTAACGCAACTTAACCGAAAATATCTTCACTGTCGTGGTTGTATGGCTTTATACCGTTGACTTTACCATGGCGGATAAAAATTACAGATTTTTATTAGCAATAATTATTTATTAAAAGTACCGTACCGTAAATGGTAGTAGTGCTTGTAGCACCAAAAATATATTCTGAGCAAACTTATAAAGTGGAAGTTACATTATTTTGGACACAACTTACTTTTTTCTACCTTTAATATCCAATTAACGTTATACAGGCAACCCTTTCTTAACTAGGGTTCACGATTTTAATCATCCATACTTATAAAATATGATAAATCTGTTTTGTAAATATATTATAAAGCTGAAGGGTTTGTTTGATTGATGCGCTAATCTCAGGAACTACTAGTCCGTGTCAAGTCAAGGTGTCGCCTACTCAAAGTCCGAATCCCGGTGACGCAAATGTTTGTATGTTGAATACGAACTTTTGTACCTAAGTCACATGTATGTTTTCTATATAAAAAAAATACTTATATGTATGTTTCTCAATAAATTATAACACGATCCCATTACAAGCCTTACAGTGCTCACTTTGAGGTTTGGTGTAAGTGTTAGAAATATTTATTAATATTATAAATACACTAGCGGACCCGACAGACGTTGTCCTGTCTACACGTCTTTGTGAATCACACAAAAAATTTCATCCAAATCGGTCCAGTCGTTTAAGAGAAGTTCAGTGACATACACACTCACAGAAGAATTATATATATAAAGATATAGATAAATTTTGTGACAGCCCTGCCTCTGCTTCGCCGTGACAATCAAAAGCCGTAATACGAGTTGCATCGGTTACCGCTAACGATTGAGTAAGATTTTATATAATCTACACTAAAACGGTCAATATCCACCAATTTGGTTTGTGTGTCATGTGTGATTTTTTCCCTAAAATTCGGACGTTAAGCGGACGCGAGCTGTGAGACATTTGAGAAATAGGTATTTGAAAAAGCTATTGCTGCCACGCATTGGCAAATTCCGTGCGATAGGAAAATAGTAACTCACGCTGAAAATTGCGTATAAAATTTGCATAATTCGGGGTCTGGCTCTCGACAATTTCCTCCTCGAAAATTGGATAAATGTAAAAGATTTTTTTCTTCATGTATAAACTAAAGTAAATATTCTAACCAAATACTATGTTTTGTTGTATTCTGCTATATTCTTAATGATAGGTAGGTTTTAAAACTATATTACATATATTTCATAGAAAAAATTTGATAACCTTAACTTACGTAACCGTCTTACATCAAACCTCAACTAAATTACGAATCTACCTAAAATATGCTTAAACAGCATTGCTGAAGCGTGGTGTACACCAAAAGCACCGGCTTCCCAATGAAGAGAAGAAAAAAAAATGATCTTAACTTACCTTAACTTACACAGACAGTTCACTTAAAATGAGATACATAACTAAAACTAATAACTAAATTAAAATGGAACAGCGCAGCTGCTTTATAAAACTACCATCTAGTCTAAATAAATTGTTGATAAGGACAAACATATAAGTCGAATATATTGTGAAGTGATATAGTGCAGTTGTTTATGCGCCCGGTATGTTCTTAGGCAGACAGCCAGGAACTCCAACTACCCGTAAGTGAGCACGAAGGGTAAGAGACATGGGGGAAAGTATAAACAATTAACATCTTTATTTATATGCCCCACCTGAGTACATATCAATAAGTTTTGATTGAGACAGGATATACACAGATGAGAAGATAAGATTTAACAATATATATAACCATATTTTTATTTATTTTTCAAAGCAAAGCATAATTACATAAAAAATTAGATTGTTTATTAGAAGAGCTCGATGGTGCAAGTGGTTAAGCGCGTTCGGCTGCGATCGTTGAACTTAAGCAACTTTAGCAGTGGTCGGTCGTTGGATGGGTGACCAAAAATTCTCGAACTCCTCCGTGCTTCGGAAGGCACGTTAAGCCGTTGGTCCCGGCTGCATCTGCAGTCGTTAGCACCCACTAATCCGCACTGGGCACGCGTGGTGGGTCATGGCCCAATCTCCCTATTCCATCCATAGGGAAGGCCTGTGCCCCAGCAGTGGGGACATTAATAGGCTAATGATGAGATTGTTTATTAAGGATTTAGAATGGATTAATTAAAATTAATTAACCATGTGCCATGATGCGACCGGTCAGATATTTTTCGCTACCTACACTGATCATCACTGATTGTTTAACTGCTACGCCAATTGACTGGCAAACTATTAAATATAGTTTACTCTCCCTGCGGGAAAATTCGTATTTGACAGACGTAAAGCTTGTAGAATTTTTAATGTCTATGTACTTCTTTGAGTATCGAGGGCTTGCGGCCACTAGAAGTTAAAGTCTATATTTGAATTATTTTATTGGTCGTTTTAGTAATTTATTATGTAAAATTTAAACACTTACTGTTTGTTCCAGATATGGTAAATGTAGTATTTACCTATAATTATTAATTGTAACACTGATATAAGTGTCTTCGTTTGGTCCAGTCATTTTCGGTTTTAGCTGCGGAAAAACTCTTAGTGAGCTAAATTTTTGTATACACCTTTATAATGAAGATGTTATGAATCGACATTGATGTCGTGCCTCTGACATCTCTTGCAAGTTGTAAAAGAAGTAAAACCACTGGTGCATCTAAAAACACTTTATTGACATAAATCTGTCGAAGAGTTTAATTGACGAAGCGGACCGACTCATCCTCTTCGCTGTCGCCGCTCGATTCATCTTCTTCCGTATCGTCTTCTCCGCTGTCGCCGTTCGATTCGTTGCTGTCGCCGTTCGATTCGTTGCTGTCGCTCTCGTCGCTCTCCAGAGGGATACCAGTCACGTCTGAGATCCATTCGCGAGCGGATGCTATGTTCACGAATACTATAAAGATAAAAATGTATATTTAGTAATTAATAGTATTAAATAATTGCGTTTTGATGACGCAGGTAAGGGGTAGGTTCTTAACATTATTTTTTTATCTTGCAGGATCATCTAATCAAAATTTTTTTTTGGTTACCCATCTAATGACTGACCATTGCGAAAATTGCTTCACTCCATGATCGCAGACTGAACGCGCTAACCACCTGCGCCATCGAGGTCCTCTTCTAGAATACTCTAACGTATTTATAGAGGTGGAGAATAACATAATAAAAATAATAAATAAATCAGGATGGCTGGAATGACACATTTTTTTTTTCATTTTTTATAACAAATGTTGGTATTAAAAACGAGGAATTTACCATGATCACGAGTTTGTAAATACCAATAATACCACGAATGTCATACAACGATTTTCAACACATTTGCGAGAAAACAGAAAGTATACCTAATTTTAGTAATGAAGCAAACTTTATCTAAAAAGAACTGCGCGCATTTCTAAATGGCGCCAAGTGCACACTAGTGCACTATAAACTACAATAGACTTTTTGGCAGGATCGGGAAGCGACACTTAAGCAGTTTTGTTTTTCTTGTTAAAAATTTTGTTGTGGCGGATGTTAGTGTCAATAGGGGTGATGACGAGGTACAGTAAATGAAATTCCATTTAGTCCGTCAGTTAGATGATCAAAAAATAATGGACACGTATTTTTTCTTTGGGCAATCAACCACAAAATGACAACGTTATAGCGCGTCAAAGTTTGGGAGTAGGGGCTCGTGACGTCAATTTTGAGTGAATTTTCACTTATAGGTATGTGTAGTCAAACGTGACGTCATGCGACTTTTCAAAACAATATATCTCTGCAATGTTTATATTATGTGAAAAAAGAAAAAATACGTGTCCAATACTTTTTGATAATCTACCTGATAAACGAAGAAAAAAAATAGTCATCATCCCTAATTATTGCTAACCACTAAGTGTTCGGGAACATACAACAAGTGTTGGCAAGTGAAACAAAATAGCGGAAAGTGTCTTTCGACGATTCCTCAAGAAGTCCGCGGGGAGGTTCCAGTAAATCCCCACACTTTTACTGAAACATAGGCAAAGGGGGATTGACTTGACTGCCACTTACTTTGACCACGAGTGCTATAGTATTTGTATACATTTTAACAGTAGACATTGGCTAAATGCACAAACCGTGCGAAGCCATTTAGAAAAAAAAACTTTCCACTCTTTTCCTTTTTAGTATTAATGTGAGCGCTTCCAAGGGGGTTCGACCAAAATAAAAAAAAACCGTAAAGAATACGCACGGCGCCATGTATGGTAGCGTGCGGTAACATGTTTTACCGCACGCTCCGTTGTATTGCCCGTAATTTTGAACTTTCGGACAATGTATACACCCTCCATAAATGCAGTTTTTGAGCAAACATATTGAAAAATACTTTAAAAATTTTATTCGTTCTACTACTCGTAGCAAATGGGATTGTAAATTCCTTAGTATTGTATGATCCACCATTGTGACTATTATAGGTAGTCAGTGCATGTGTTGTCATTGTGTCTTTTATATAAATAAATATTATACTAACCATTCTCCTCTGCAACCTGGACCAGAACTCCGTACTGGACACCGTCAGCCACTAGCGGGGCACCCAGATCGAACTGTTCAAGAAAAGAAAACCATTTTATTTAGCAACCGATTTTATGGGGTCTTCCCCAGTCATCATCATCATCATCATCAGCCTATTAAAGTCCCCACTGCTGGGGTAAAGGCCTTCTCTATGGATGAAATAGGGAGATTGGGCCGTAACCCAGCGGGTCCAGTGCGGATTGGCGGGTACTAACGACTGCAGATGCAGCCGGGATCACCGGCTTAATGTGCCTTCCAAAGCACAGAGGAACTCGAGATAGAAGATTTTTGGTCACCCATTCAATGATCGACCACTGCGAAAGTTGGTTCACTTCAACGATCGCAGCCGAACGCGCTAACTACCTGCGCCATTGAGCTCGTGTCGGCATTAATAGGAGATGTCTCTAAGAGTAACAGACCGTTTGCCGTTGCTCCAAAGGAAAGTGAATTGGGATGTGGCGTAGGCAACGTCGCGAGTCAATTTTTTTTGTATCGTAAGTGTCTATTCTATTGGCTATGGTGGCTGCTTACCATCAGGCGGGCCATATTCTTCTTTGCCACCCTTTCAACTTAAAAAAAAAAGAATCGAAGCACGTTTAAAAATCGTATTCAAATTAAGCGCAAACAAAACGTGAATTCGTTGGTTCATTGGTCACATGCAACCTTCTTACTGGGATCTTTTAAAAGAGGCGTGAAGAAGCAACATGCAGGCCGGCAACGTTGTCACCGTCTAATTGTGGCCACAATTCCAACGCGTACAAAGAAAGGACATTGTTCAGCGTCCATACATAGTTAGCCTAAGAACCAACAATCATGAAATATTATTTTCTAGGTTCGAAATCGTAAATAAATTACTGTAAAAACAAAGATTATTGACGGACACTTCTGAGAACTTAAATTATTAGAAAAACTAAAATTTTTTCGAGGTTATATTTAATATTCAATGAAACATAGGTCAACCTATGAACTTAGTATGAACTCAGTATTAAGTGAATTAATATTATAACAAATTCATTTTATTCGGTGCGATTTTAAAGAATAACTTAATAGTTATTCCTAATGGAAAAACTTGGTTAGGTACTTAATATTTAAAATAAATTATTTATTGACTATTTTTCACATAATTGTATCGTATTGTATTTATTTGTATGTATATTGTGTAAATATGCAGCTTAAATGTGTATCAGGTGTTCTTGAATAATTTGGCAGCATGATCCTCTCAGGAAGTTGTGGCACAAGTTCACTAGCACTTGGTAATAAGGGCTCTGCTCTTTGGTAACATCGATGGCATATTATATAGTCGAAATAGTTAAATTAAAGGAAAAACAATCGCAAATAAACACACACAACAGGTAATCCGAAACGAGAATGCACTTTCCGGTATATTATACTACTCTTTGGAATGCACGAATGCCGCAGATTACTACGAATGCAAACTGCCTGCACCACAACCACAGAGTAACGAGTTTTATGCCGGCCATTCACTTGAAAACAGTTTGTACTTGTCATGCTTAATAAGGAATGAAAAGGACAGACTGATGTCAAGTTTCCAAATAACAAACACGAATAGCCAAGTGAAGTGCCGGCATTAGGAAGAAAGAGTGTTTTGTTTGCAGCGCTGTCATAGATTATACACATAAAATGGTATTTATTGTCTCAGATTATTTTTTAACTTTTTAATTTAGCGGAAACTGGAAGTGTCCGTCACAAGTAAATACTGATAATTATCGCAAAAAATATACTTAGAATTATCATAAATGCCAAATTGGTGTTGGTTCTTAGGCCAATTTTAACATTGTCCTTTGGTAACTCATTTCTTTGTCGCACTATCCGTAAATGGAATGCTCTGCCTGCTCATGTGTTCCCTCCCTCTTACAACTTGGGATCCTTTAAAAGAGGCGTAAAGAAGCAACATGCAGGCCGGCAGGGTGAGGATGGCTGGTGTGGCAGGTAAAACTGCTGTATCAGCTATCTTCGCGTCTGGACTTCACCTTCACTTAACATCAGGTGGGGTGGAGTCATTTGTCGGACCTATCTATAAAAAAAATTGTAATATTTACTCACCTGAGTGGCATCAGCGGAAGCGACCACGCTGCCGTCCTCCTGGACTGCCACGTCCACTTCCGCGCAGTTCAGGTACTCACCAGCAGCTGTTTAAATGTGCTCATCAATACATTCATATTATTGCTAATTTCTCAATCCTACTTAATATTATAAATGTGAGTGTGAGTGTGTTTGTTGGTTACTCAATCGCCGCAATTTTATTTAATCTAAATTCTTTGAAATTTAAAAAACTAATTTGTATCTCGTTTTAGGCATTAAACTAAATGTTATATTTTATGTGTAAATTAATACTGTTATTTCCCAATTAATAAAATAAATAAATAAAAACCACTAATCGGATTTGGATGAAATTTAGTACGCAAATAGTTTATGACTTGGATAAATTGCATTCAGGTGAATGCATTCAGATTTTTTTACTTATCTGAATCCCTGATCAGGGAAACGAATCATGAAACCGCACGTGTGCGCCCAGTCTAAAACTAATTGTAATGTACTTGTATCTTATATAGGGCTGCCATCCGTCCGGGTTTTCCCGGATTTGTCCTAGTTTACGGGGCGTCCGGGGAGCGTCCGGGCGGGCTTTTATTTGTAGTCCGGTTTTAATAATTTACGGCAACACATGAATGGCCCTTGGTGCTGCAAGTGTCCATGGGCAGCATTGACCACTTATTATGAGGTAGACCGCTAGCTCTTTTGCCTAGATCATCATAAAAAAGTTGATTTGTAATATTTTTAACTGTTTTTTATTGGTCTGTCCGGGTTCTGGGCTCCAAAATCCGGGATTATCACGCGTCTTATCCTGGTTGCCACATTTTAGAGATGGCAGACCTAATCTTATATATCAACATGCTGGCGTGCGCAAGGAAGTTATCACCTACTTATATAAATTCTTTGAGCGTGCAAAACTCCTCTCCTCATGTCATGAATAGTTTTTCAAATAGCACAAGTTTGTGTTCTTCGACTTACCGCCATCATCGTTAGCTCCGTAGCCGCAGAACTTAGCCGACGCTGGGACGACGTTGCCGCTAGCGAGCCTTACCGGCGCGATGTTAGCTGTGAACATGTTCAAACAGGTCATCATCATTAGCCTACTAATGTCCCCACTGTTGGGGCACAGACATGGCATAGGGAGACAGGAGACCACGCGGGCCCAGTGCGCTCTTTAGTCACTCATCCAATGACCATTGCAAATGTTGCTTAACTTATACGATCGCAAGCCAAACCGAGCTCCTCGCTTCAAAAACGTAATAAATGTAATGATGAAAGAAACTATTTAAAATAGGTACTTTTACAATACTTTAAGATCTAATGGCTTCAGGAAGCGGCCTGATCTATGTATCCTATATATATAAGCAAAATTTTCAAATTCGGTTTAACCGTTTAACGGGGTAAAACATTTCACATTTTTAAACTTCATTTTTAATTTACCGCCATCAATAATGGAACAACATACAATACAAGCATATTATACATATATAAGTATACCTTAAGTGGCGTTAGAGGTTCAGTATCCCTAACCTGATCATGTAGTTTAAAAGGTATCTAAAAGGCTATGCAATGTTGTACTATGAGATTACAGAACTGTAATATGAAATTATACTGTACTAAATCTGATTAGGCAGTTGCGCAGTTGGTCCTACTGTACGACAGACATTTAACAAGCGCGCTGCAAAAGCGGGCTTAATTTCCCGGGAGGAGTGCATGTTAAATTGAAGCAACCGTGTAATGACACAGTGCTTCTGACCACAGACTCTTACGTCACGGGATTAAAACACACACCACTAGAGATTATCAGGCATCAGGCAGAGCCCTTGACATTGACATGGTGCTGGCCGGCTAAGAGTAAAATAACAGTAATGCTGGCTTGCTCGTGAAATAATGGTGTTTGAGTGAAGCCTTTAATTTACCAGCTATTGGTTTGCATCGTCACTCCATCGTGCCTGAGGATGATTTGCTTTGATTTAGGATGATTTGACAGTGACGATTTGCGCAAGGTGGCTGGCAGGAGCTGGATGCGAGTAGCCCAAGATCGATCTGAGTGGCGTGCATTTGGAGAGGCCTATGTCCAGCAGTGGACTAAAATGGGCTGTTGATGACGGTTTGCATCGATAATATAATATACGTAACTTGCAAGGTGTCGCCAAGCTCCCCTGCCCTAGATATAAAAAATGTAGCCAAGTGTAAAACAACTAAACACCGTTGTTCAGTCATTTGACTTGATTGCCTGACCAAACATTTCTTGCACGTCAAAACTCGAAGGAGTTTACTCGGTGATTCCAATCCTAACAGAGTTCTTGCCCCACTCCCAATCCATCAGCTTGTGCCGCTCTTACTAACATTTATTTTACTACCTATTAAATTAGTCAATGTCTGCGTGACCTATGTCATCATCATCATCATTATCATCATGTCAGCCGTACGACGTCCACTGCTGAGCATAGGCCTCCCCCAAAAACTGATTGGTCCTGCGCCACTCGCAGCCATCGGCTTCCCGCGACCTTCACAAGATAGACGGTCCACCTCGTAGGAGGCCTGCCCACTGAACGTCATCCATGGTCCCCAGTCAAGAACCTTTCCGCCCCAACGGCTATCGGTTCTTGCTACGTGGTCCCGCCCAATACCACTTCAGCAGAGCAATGTTTCGAGTGATAACGGTTACTTTTGTTCTCCTACGGATTTCCTCATTTTTGATTCTATCGCGTAAGGAAATACCGAGCATCGATCTCTCCATTGCTTGTTGTGACCTTGAGCCTTCTTATGAGACCGGCTGGACCTATGTACGTAACATTTATTTTAGGCGATTTGCTTCATTGTCGTTCTACAATTTAGGCTTTCTGCTTTCGAGGTGATATAAATTTTTGACGTTTTGCTTATTAGATTTTCAGTATTATAGGGATTGTTTTAGGCATTTTGCTTCATAGACGTTCTGCAAATTAGGCTTTGTGGTCATAATTGGTATTTTAGTAGATCAAACGATGACTATATAGACAGGTTAGCCCCCCCCCCCCCCCCCCCCCCACTTGCCTTCAAGATTACCGCGTGAACGGACGCACAGCGAGTTTATATAACTATTCTAGAATTTTATTATATCTTTATTCATCACAGTCCATTGTATCATTTTATCGAAGAACCCAACAAATGGTCCTCCGAGCCGGATGATACAATGGACTGATGGTATGCCTAAGCTTCTATTACCACCAGAGAGGCTCCATATTCGTTAGAACAAAACTTACCAGTGAACTCAACGTTTCGATTGATGTTGATGAGAGACAGGCCGAGTCCCGCATTGGTGGTGACCTGGCTGGTTTCCGTCACCAGGCTAGGGCTGTACACCGCTGTCGCGTCGTACCGGAGCCAGATAAAACGCTGGCTGTTGGAAAAATGTAACATAACGCATTAACGCTGATCATTCGATAGGGGCCGTTCAAGTATTACGTAAGCAGATTTATTACAATTATTTACCCCCTCCTCCCCCTCGTCAGCAAAAGTAAGCAAAGCTCTTACCCCTCCCCCCCATCCTTACGTAAACATTGGTACCTATATGCATTTTTCCTTTAATTTATTCTGTTTTTTTTATTGATTCATGAGCTTTCATGAGCTTCATGAGCAGCAGTACTTAAAAAGGCTTAATCGATGATGCTGACGTAATCAGCATCTCTACCCCCACCCCCCATGTCACCAAAAATAAGCAAAGCAAAGACCCCCCTGCCCCCCTATAGTGCTTACGTAATACTTGAACACCCCCATACATAATAATCAATTGAGGTAAGCATCCACCTGATACCACGGTAAAATAACACTACATTTTGATGGTGTTGTGTTTCTGTCATTGAGTAAGGTGAGTAAAGTACTTTACGGGATGGGTTATTGGGACAGAAGCGAATGTTTTTTTTTATTGTAAGCGTCTAAAGGCTAGTGTGTCCGCTTCCTATCAGGCAGACCTATTGATCATAAAAAAGTATTTCCACCCATCTGGGGACAACCTCCAGCGTATAAATAATAAATATTTCCAACACTGACACCAATTAATCTAGCCCCAAAGTAATCACTGTAAGGCTTTTGTTATGGGATACTAGGGTAACGGATAGAATACATATACTGATATAAATACAAGTATATTTATGTAGAAATACATATTAAACATCCATGACTGGAGTACAAATGCTCGTGATTCATCACCCAAACATCTGCTCCCACCGGGATTCGAACCCGGGACCTATCGAGTAGGCCGCACCTTGAAACCCGGCGTACAAACCACTCGGCCACGGAGGTCCTCGAATACTTTTATATATCTTTATATATATAATTCTTCTGTGAGTGTGTATGTCACTGAACTTCTCTTAAACGACTGGACCGATTTTGATGAAATTTTTTGTGTGTGTTCAAGGGGATCTGAGAATGGTTTAGATTCACAATTTTGTCCGCTGGACAACCCCTATTTTTTTAGGGCGGTACGTAGTTCGCTGGGTCAGCTAGTATATACATAAATATATAAACTTATATATATATATATAAATTAAGAGTATTAACTTGAGAGTGCATCGGCTGGAAGTGAGCACCCATCGGTTGTTGAGCAGCGAGCCCACGCAGGAATTGAGCAGGCCGCTGGTGGACACCGCCAGCCTCAGGTGGACCACCCAGGGGTTCTCACCAGGCGCAGCCGCGATACGGTGCGATTCAGCTGAAAAAATAAATCGTCAATAATAGCCAATAAATATCAATAATAACAGATGTCAGCGGATTCTTTTATTTTATAAAATGAGTAATATCAGCTATACATAAAACTAAAAAGCCTCAATGGCACGGGGCGAGTTTACAAGCTACAGGGGGCCATTCGCCTAACGGAAATGCTATGGAAAATGCTAACGCTTTCGATTTCATTTTGTTATTTCTGACCGCCGAAAATTTTCAAATACCTCACGCTAATTTTCTTTAATATTGTTATTACCAATGCAAAAGAAAAAAAAAGAGCGCGAGGCATTTCAAAACCTCAGGCGGCTTGAAATAACAAAATGAAATCGTAAGCGTTAGCGTTTTCCAAAGCATTTCTGTTAGGCGAATGGCCCCCAGGTCGCGGCACGTACTCTAGCAGAACAAAATGCGGTGGGGATAGCTGCGCATGGGTACGACTGGAGAGCCAATCGGCGCAACGCACGCCCACCCGCGCACCTCTGTTTCCCCTAAGACATCTTAATTTTTACTTCTACGCAATAACGGTCAGCGCTAGACACTGATGCCAGATTGGGGGGATTCCCCCCAAATTTGGGGGGTTTTTAAAGCGATGGGGGGATAATTGGGGGGAAATTTTTTTGGGGGGATTTATGGGGGGAAGAAATTTGGTTTTGGGGGAAATGGGGGTTTTTTAATTCCATATTTTAAATGAAAATAATACCACTTCATAAACGTTTGGGGGGATTTCGGGTAAATTTTGGGGGGAGGGCGAAATGGCTTTCTGGTAACACTGGCGCTAGAGTTCCGCGACTAATACAAGCCAGCGAGTTCACTAGCATCTTGTACAAAAACCGATGGCACAGGGCGAGTGACAAGCTGTTAGCAGACTCGCTGGCCTGTAGCTTGTTAACTCGTCGAGTATCCTCGATGCTTAACTAAAACACGGACGAAGGCGCGGGCGGAAGCTAGTATTCAATAGAAACTGGTTTTATGTGTTATCTGGAAATCTCAAATTGTAAAATTATAGGATTCATCATCATCATCAGCCTATTAATGTCCCCGCTGCGGGGGCATAGGCCTTCCCTAAGGATGGAATAGGGAGATTGGGCCATGACCCACCACGCGGGCCCAGTGCGGATTCATCATTTATTTTGTCTGTTATGTGGGTACTTACATTGCACACCAGTGCTGCGAGCCTGAAAAGAAAACATGACTGTTAATGAATGGGAAATTATACACTTAGCATAAACATTACCTATTACCGCAGCAACATTGTTTTTCCTTGACAGATACATAGGTAATTAACTTTTAAATTCAAAATTTAATCTTAATGCAATAAGATTTGTGTAGGTACGTATCGAAAAAAGTGTGAACGAGTCTTTAATACACTTGTGGCAAGGCCACACGCCATAAACTTGAATTTCCCATAACGTATATAATGACGAATAAAAAAAAATAAGACGATAATAGTATGATTATCGTCGTACTTACAGTGTTATTTATCATTTTATTCTAACATCATTCTATTCATTCATCATCATTCTATTGGATAAAAGACAAGATTTCATTTCGTTAATGTGTTATTCGTTAAAATTAATAGGTATGGTTTTTATTTTGATTATTTACTTATACAAGTACTACAACAAACTTATACAAGTAATAATTAAAATAAAAACCTTACCTATTAATTTTAACGAATAACACATTAATGAAATGAAATCTTGTCTTTTATCAAATATGTAAAATGATGATGAATGAATAGAATGATGTAGAATAACATTATAAATAACACTGTAAGTACGTACTTAATCTTATGGCATAAAACGTTGCTTTTGGCTTCGGTACGCTTTTTAAGCATTTGAACCATGCATTTGCAATGGTCTTCTTCAAACTTGCCCAACGTCTAGCTGGACAGGAGCACTTGCCTTGTATCAGTTTGCCTACGGTCGCGTTGGGTTAAACTCAGCCAACATGTGTTGGCGGCTTGAGAGCCCTTTTACAAAATTGCGCCGGTGCACGATGCCGTACTGATCGGCACGTAGGTAGATTTGCACTAGTAATATTGCATTTTATGGGTGATGTTTCGAGTCAATAAATAATTATTAATGAAGTAATTATAAAAATATTTATATTATATTGTATATTATATTTCAGTACTTCAATGATGGTAGATTAGTTTTATGAAAGTTTTTGATAGTAATTCTATTTAATTCGATATCAAAATACGAGGTAAACCTGCATTATTTCTTGGGAAAACTCACGGAGGTTAGATATCTTTTTTGATAATTAATGAGATAGAAAACCGAATTCTAATACATTATGTTACAACAAAAACATATTTCTGATGTCGTAGTAACTAATTTGATCTAATTTATTGATCATTATTTAGAGATTCCGGCGTTTGAAGTTGTGCATATTATCGTTTTTTCCCGTAAACTAGCTGCGGTAGAACGATCAGTACAAAAAAGGAAAATAGTAGGTATTTGCCAATATTCTACATTAACTTACAATAGGAAAAATAAATCTACTGTTTACTTCTATTGGAAATAGTCAAAATCTTTTCTAAGGGGGTAAACGAGGCGCTCAAAAATTACGTTTTTGTGCAAAAAATGTGAAAGGGCTCTTACACGCGGCCACGGTAATAATCTTTATATATATAATTCTTCTGTGAGTGTGTATGTCACTGAACTTCTCTTAAACGACTGGACCGATTTTGATGAATTTCTTTGTGTGTGTTCAAGGGGACCTGAGAATGGTTTAGATTCACAATTTTGTCCGCTGGACAACCCCTATTTTTTTAGGGCGGTACGAAGTTCGCTGGGTCAGCTAGTATCATATAATATTACCGTGTCGCGGCGCTGTCCGACGGCGACGACCTGTGTTGTCGCAGGCGAGGCCGCGCCGCGCATTGTTGCCAAACAAACGTATGAGGACTCTAACGTTCGAGATTTAGCAGTCTCTATACATGATACGGCGTATACGTATCAGATACGCGGTAAATAGAAATCTCTTTTTGGCATATATATAGTAATAATTAGTAAACTTTTTTCAGAAACTGATAAATAAAATGATTTTTGCCAATTAATTATATCTTGATATCAGACATTGTACAATGTTCGAAACAGTTGCGAAACCAAAGTTGGCACTAGTTTCCAGTAATTTCAGTTACTGCTAGACTAGCAAAGGATGATTTTAGCTTAAATTTATTCTTATTTTGGTAGTGGCAAGTTCATTTCGTAACTTTCATGGACATACAAAAATCCAAAAATAAATATCTCAGTAAGTTCTGACTATACATTTTTAATAAAATTATATACTCAGTAAGTTAAATACCATTTTACATGTTTATAGATATAGCAATTTAATTTTTTCTAAAACCTCTATGTAAAATTTCGGCTCGAAAGTTACGCGGAGAACGCTTTTTAAATAATTACTTATTTATTACTAAACATGAATAGACAGGTATGTTATCTAGTAATTATCCGGTATTAACAAGATGACTTAAACATTTTAGATAAGATAGGTAAGTTTACTCAGAAGATTATCGGGGCGGATTAACTTATTATTATAGAAAACGTACTTCCCAAAACGTTAACGGTATCTATTTAATTAATCGATCTGTTTAAAATACAGGTTTTATGACGACATTTTTCATAAACATAATCGGCCACGTGCAAGTCGGACTGGCGCAAGAAGCATTCCGTATCATTATAAGGGTTTCCAGGTGTCCCAATTTGCGCGGGACATCCCGATTTTCAGGGGTCTGGGGACGCGTCCAGATTTGTACCTGATCGGGACACTAAATTTCCCGATTGATCAAAACATGAAATTTAAGTAATTAATATAATACTATACTTGCACTAGTAATTTAAAACGCAATAGATCAAACCCAGACTTAAAAACCCCCTATTTTTTGTTTACTGTCCCGAGCTGCAACCCTAAATCCCGACTTTTTGACCGCATGTACCGATTTAAAACAAATCGGACCTGGCAACACTAATCATTATCTATACAAAAGAAATTATTATTATAATATATCGAGCTCTCCTTAATTATTTGTTTCAATTAATTATTTATAAAGTTAAGTAAGTAAACAACTAAATATTCTGTGAATATTTCATGTGCGTGTACCTGTTGCCATTAATAATATAGAGCTCAAAACAGAAAAAAAATCACGTTTATTGTATGGTAATAAATAGGTATTCATTTTATTCAATTTTTATCTATCACTGTTCATGAGATACAGCCTGGTGACCAAGTGACAGCCGGGCGGACAGTAAAGTCATTGTAATCATCATCATCAGCCTATTAATATCCCCACTGCTGGGGCACAGATTGGACCATGACCCACCACGCGGGCCCAGCGGATTGGTGGGTGCTAACGACTGCAGATGCAGCCGGGACCAACGGCTTAACGTGTCTTCCGAAGCACGAAGGAACTCGAGATAAAAGATTTTTGGTCACCCATCCAATGACCGACCACTGCGAAAGTTGATTAACTTCAACGATCGCAGCCGAACGCGCTAACCACCGGCGCCATTGAGCTCCTCTTGAGAAGTCAAAGTAATAGGGTCCCCTTATTATTTACCTTTAATGGGTACGGAACCCTAAAACTTACTAGCTCGAGCAGTCCTGGCCATTCGCCTAACAGAAATGCTTTGGAAAACGCTAACGCTTGCTATGGCTATCGCTAAAGCTTACGATTTTATTTTGTTATTTCTGACCGCCGAAGGTTTTGATATACCTCACGCTCATTTTTTCAATATTGTTATTACCAATGCAAAAAGAAAAAAAAAATGGTTGCCTGTAAAGTCGGTTTTACGGGCGAAGATTTTACGTGACAACGTCTTTTTCTCGGTAGAATATTTATTGATATGAATATAATTAAATTGCACAATAGGAACAAGGAATTGAATGAAAATAAGAATTGCACAAATTTTAACTATAGAAATATATTTTGTTTACTAAAACATTGTACATGTAAACTTAAACTTAACACGAGAGACTCATCGTAACGTTACCGAGCGTTACACTTTTTCATAAGTGACTCCCAGCCGCAACCTAATTTAAGACGTTGTCACGTCAAAAACGCGAGGCATTTGAAAACCTCAGGCGGCTAGAAATAACAAAATGAAATCGTAAGAGTTAGCGTTTTCCAAAGCATTTCCGTTAGGCGTATGGTCCCCTGCTGTAAAGCCGATTTCGGAGCTTTGAGAGGTGTGAAGCTATAAGCGTGATATTTAACTTCGCTCCCTTATAATATGGAAGGCTCAAGGAGATTTAAATAATTATAGTTTAATGTCTTTGGGTAGAGCCCGCCAATAACACAGACCCGAACGATAAATATATATCTACTTACTTCTTAAGAAAGGAAAGTATCAAAGTGGTTGAACTATCTTATTCTTTGTCACATCCTTTACCTACCAAGTTTTCGCTTTCACGGGGTTATTGTAAAGCTGTTACGTTGGGGCCCAAGACAAATTACTCTTGATAAATAAGTTTACAAAATAGCTATTAACGGGATTGTTACCATGTACTTACCTTGTTTTTTATGAGTCTCCGATATTTCGGCACTGTTGCAAGCGCCATGATCACGGAGTAAACGTTACTCCGTGAAAGTACATGGTAACAATCCCGAAAATAGCTATAATGTTAGTGACCATGAAAGTTTAAAACAATATAAAGTTTACAAAAGTACCTATTTAGTTTATTATTTGCCTTAGTGTATGGTCTTCTAATCATGAGTACGTACTGTAGTGCTCTATCCTGAAGAAATAGGCCATCATTTTGTTAGTTCTGACCGCCGAAGGCCCAGCGGCCTTTTTTTTCCTTTGTATTGGTAACAACAATATAAAAGAAAATGAGCGTAAGGTATTTGAAAACCTTCGGCGGTCAGAAATACCTGTATTTCTGATATAGCCATAGCAATTCCGTTTGGCGATTGACCCCCTGGGATCGTAGCTTTGCTACGGTTACAAATAATAATCACAAAATACATATTTCACTTATTTTATTTTTAAATTGAGAGAGAATTACATGGAATGCGTTCTATCAACTACTCACCTTTTTGCCTGAATTCTATCTGCTGGAATCTTCGATATGAGACAAAAGCTTCTCATATTCAAATCTTTAAAATAATGACATTTACTTTTTAATATAACTGCCAGCTGTAGGCATTATATAAGCAAAGAGTTTACACAAACAAGGAGGCCGTAACACAACGGGCGTTACAGTACCTACTTGGTTTAGAATGTCTTCCAAGTGTTTAAGAAATGGAGTCTAGATCATGACATGATCATAAAAATTAGATTAGATTAGATGAACTTAAGAAATCAACGAAAGCTGCGCACTTGGCCACAACGGCCAGCTTTAGTTCATCTGATCGTTGCGACCACTGGCCTTCTTTATGTGACTTAGGGATCCGTACCATAGTACAATATCTTAAGCTAGATCAAGTAAAACAAGACGGATAAAAAACTTCTTATTGAATGGAGACCCCCTTTATTGTTTAACATTATTTTATTTTGGGTGCTTTTCGAGTTTAGAGAATTTTTGTATTTTTTTTTTTTTTGAAATTTAAATGCAATCGGTTTCATAAAATCTGGTCACGGCAAAATTTATGGCATCAGTGGGTAGGTAAAGCCTAGTGACACCAAAAAAATCTTTATCTATTCCGGTCAGAATTAGTAGAACAGACGCATATCGATTTAGCACACTCGCACCAAAATTCCTAAATTAAGTAAAAAGTATAATCATGTCTTTTTGTTTAATATTTATTTATTAAATTAAAAATGTGAAACATTTGCTGATCACGTTTATTTCTTATCTCAATTTGACTTTAAACAGTTGATAATAGGGTTGCAAGTATTGTACATTATTTCGGGTATTGTACTCTATACTTTATGCCAACAATAAAGTTCGCGAAAATACTTTATTTAATGTTATTTACTTGCTCATGGATTCATTTTACATAAATTATACAAAAAGAGGTTAATAGGAAGAATTTTTGCGTAAAACAGACAGACAGTATGAATATGTCACCCTTAGCTAATTCCTGCAACATTTTCGTGGCTGTATGGATAAATTATATGACCTTTCCCATTGCGGAAAACAACTACAAATCTTTAATAGCCCAAAATTATTTATTAAAAGTTTCTAGTAGCAACGTAAAATATATATTTTTAAGCTTACTAATAAAGAGGAATAAAAAATACTTTATTTTGGACACAATGTACTTTTTTTTCTACATTTAATATCCAATGTACTTTATTTGGACAAAAATAAGGTGGCAACCCTAGTTGACAAATATGGAGTGATGTCTTTAATGTTAAACAAGGACTTTGATTTAAGAGCCTTTTAACTTTCTTTATTAACTCAAGACCATAGATTCAGTATACCAAATCAAATAAATATTATTGAATACTATGTCTTACCTGCGCAGCGACGAAAACGCACAACAAAACGAATAAGCCCTTCATATTTAACCCAAGAAACCGGACAACTCACTAATGACGATTATAAATCAACTCATTTATAAACCTAATGTAATTTAAAATTTTATCATTCATCACGGCATATTTAATCATAATCTCTTGATAACACAAACATTAATTACATTATTATACCTACTAATTGAATACTAAGTTATAGCAGATTTTTACTGCTGGAATTATAATAATCCGAAGTTTTTATAATTTTCTACATGTAAAAAGGGTGACAAACAAGAGTACCTCTACTAAAATCCCGCATGATGATAAACGAATACCGTGACATAAGTACTGCGGCGATCTACCCTGAAGGGGTAGGCCCTTTTTTTTTATAACGCAGGTAAAAAATGCTATTTACAGAAGACGGCGCCTTTAAGAGGCACACCGCCGAACGGACCTCACACCTGGCTCCCGCAAGTCTTACGGGCCCCCCAGTGGCTACCCACCGAGGACCTCGCAACTCTTACGGGCGCTTTACGGCATAATATCCGCTAAAAAAGTCCTGCGAATACCTTCTAAGCTGCTTAGCGCGAAGCCGCAGGATCCCCGTTTAGGGATTCTTCCGCGTCTGAAGGGGTAGGCCCTGGGAGCGTAGCAATAATCAGTAATTAAAATAACTTTGATTTTATATTTTGTTTTATTAGAAATCAGGCGAATATAATAATTGAGCTTAAGCTATCAACGTATGGTTTGGTGCCTGAAGTCTATCTGCTGGAACCTTAACGACAGAAGATTCCCAATTAAAATTTCAAATCTTTAAAAATCATGACATTACCTTTTTAATATAACTGCCAGCGGTAGGCATTACACGAACAAAGAGTTTACCCAAACAAAGAGGCTGTAAGGCAACGGACGTTACAGTACCTATAAAATTCGAATGCTCATCAACATCAAACTTTTGACTATTAAAATAACGAGTAACCGCTGTAGCAGATTTAATTAAGTACTTATAACTAGATAAGTAGACACCTCTTTCTGTGTTCTGTGCCCAACACGCAGGCCGAGTGCCTTTAAAAGAGGCGTGAAGAAGCAACATGCTGGCCGGCTAGGTGAGAATGGCTGGTGTGGCAGGTAGAACTGCTGTTCTAGCTATCTTCACGTCTGGACTTCACCGTCACTTAACATCAGGTGGGGTGTAGTCATTTGTCGGCCTATCTACAAAAAAAGAGAGCAAATTAGTGGGCGGGCACTAACGACTGCTGACGCAACCGGGATCAACGGCTTAACGTGCCTACCAAAGCACAGAGGAACCCGAGATAGTATTAAATTAGAAAAAAAAAGGTTCAAAAACATTTTTTTATATGACACACCAATTAGCCTAGCCCCAAAGTAAGCACTGTAAGGCTTGTGTTATGGGATACTAGGGTAACGGATAGAATACATATACAGTACATATATAAGTATTTATATAAAAATACATATTAAACATCCATGACTGGAGTGCAAATGCTCGTGTTCATCACACAAATCACCCACCGGGATTCGAACCCAGGACCTCTCGAGTCAGCGACACCATGAAATCCGGCGTACAAACCACTCGGCCACGGAGGTCGTCAATTCTGCTAGGGCCAGGAAGTGTCACTCGCACCAGCACCGGCTCAAGGATACGAGAAGAGCAATCGCTCTAGGCGAAAAGCAGCATTGGGCGCATACAACCAAATTCAAAAAATATAATTATCGTAAAGTGAAAGCGTTGACCGAAGGGCGCTAAAGGACAGTCTCGTTCAGCCCTGTTCAAGTGTTTAGGCCGCCGCCTACTCTGAACGCATCCCCTACCCCGTGGGGCTTTGGCAACATACTTACTCTCTGTACAGGAATACATCTGTACCCTTAGCACGAACCAATATCGAATTCGAATAGTTAGCCAGTGCGAAATGTCATTGTCGAATTCGATATTGGTTCGTGCTAGGGGTACTGTACCCTTAGTACAAGTTACAATTTTATCTGTAATTTATTGTGACTAATTAATTTCGATTCATTTTTTTTTTAATATAAGTTGACTTTATTCGATATAACGATTTATTCGATATAATGATTTGATTTTAACCGGGACATTGTTAAATATATGTTTTTTTTAAATCTTACAAAGCTTTTAAATTCTTTTTCATCAACAGTTTACCAGCATTTGTTGCTTCTTTTCCATAACGCATGTGGTCTTCACCTATAATAATTGTAATAACATTAAGCTTAAGTATTTTATCATTACCTGCTAGATTGTTGTGTCAATGTTTATTATGTTGGTGATCAAATAAATAAATAAATAAACAATTAATATATTTTAAACTATGATATATTTCGTGAGCTCGCACTCTTACTAATCGCACTGATTTTATTGTTTTCGTTGCAATAATACAAATAAACAGTGTTTAAATTCTATCATAAAATCATTTGCGTCTTCTTAAATAATGAGTATATTTGGTTACTATTCATCATCATCATATTGGACATAGAAACATAATTTACAATTACGAAAACTTTGATAGTTTTCGTATGCTCAAACTCGTACTAAGGTTACTGTACCCTTGGCACAAACCATTAACGAATTCGAATAGTTGTCCGAAATGTCATATAACGTTCTTCAACACATTTGCGAGAAAACATTGTACAAAATTTCCGTAATGAAGCATTTTTGTGAAATAAGAGGATGGCGCGCATTTTTAAATGGCGCCACGTACGGGTGGTGAAAATTAGAACTACATCTTTCGCCTCTTTTTCATTTTAGTATTAAAGTGAGACACAGACATAACGAGCCCTTACCGCCAAATTATCGTAAGCGACACTCGCCAAGTTATCGTAAGCGACACTTTTGTCGAAATGCGTTTTTTGTGGAAACTAATATTTTAAACCGTAACGGACCCATCTCTGTTGATATTTCCCTCCAAAAGAACACCGTTATAAAATAATAGAGGGAAGAATAGAGGGAAATATCAACAGAGATGGGTCCGTTACGGTTTAAAATATTAGTTTCCACAAAAACCGCATTTCGACAAAAGTGTCGCTTACGATAATTTGGCGAGTGTCGCTTACGATAATTTGGCGGTAAGGGCTCGATAATATAAACTAAAAGAGCTTCCGACGAGATTTGATCGAAATTAAAAAAATATCCGTAAAGATTACGCACGGTGCCTTGTATAGGAGCGTGCGTAATTAATTTTACCGCACGCTCCGCCGTATGGTCCGTAATTTTGAATTTTCGAACAATATATACAACCTCCGTAAATGCATTTTTTGAGCAAATGTGTTGAAAACGTAATTATTAAATCTAAAGAAAACTACTAGAAAAAAATCCACGCGGACCAGGCAGGAGTCGGGACTCGAACCCGCACCCTTCGCTGTCCGGGCGAATGCACTGACCATTATGCTACCGCGGCCCTGACAGTCGTGTCGAAATTTCTCCAGCCTTTCTTAAGCTGCAAGGCAGCGCCATCTCAATGGCACTGTTATTTGGGACTCACAAACTATTCCAATTCGATAACGGTTCGTGCTAAGGGTACTGTTATGTCGAGGTGCAGAGGTACCTTTACGAAAACTCCACTATGTCAGTCCGATTACAAAACTAGAGCTCTAATCTTATCCAACTGCAGCGAGGCGTGAGACAGGGAGATGTGATATCCCCGAAACTTTTCACAGCTGCATTTGAGAATATTTTCAAGCTTCTGGAGTAGAAAAGACGAGGCATCAACATCAATGGCGAATACATTTTGTACCGTTCGTTTCGCCGATGATGATTGATGGCTGAGACCAAACTACTAAACCAATTTCTAAAATTCTTTCACCATTAGAAAAATACATTAATCCTGTTTAACATAGGCTAGTCAAAGATTTGAATGACTAGTTATTGTATTTTTAAGCTAGATTTATATAAAGTTTTTTTTTACTAGAAAAACTTTCTTTACTGGTTTAATTTATTGCGTTTAAATAATGTTCGCCCGTGTAAAGCCGGGGCTGATTGGTAGTAGAAAATAAAGAAAATGAAACAACGTTTGTTATAAATATAAGATATTTATTGAGACGAGTTTTGCTTGTCTGGGCTAACGGTTTTAACAAATGTTGACTCATAAGCTTATTGGGACGTATTTTGTTTGGTTGGACTTTTAGACCATGCTTTCTCGGATTCCTTCGGCAGGGACCAGCTCTTGGTTCTGGCACGGCGTAAAGGGGAACCTTGTTTGCTGGCCGTCCGTACAGGAGTCCCGGCCTTGCTCTTACTGCGGGACCGGCTCCGGGACTTGGACCGCCCGCGCTTCCGGGATCGAGAACGGGATCTGCTGCAATGGTTACAAGATTAGGAGGATTTTAATAGGCTACAATCATATCAATATATATAATCAATGTCAGAAATCAATATCAAAAATTTGGAAAAAGATACAACTTTTGAAAAACGTCTAAAGGAATATCTCATTAATAAATCCTATTATAATATATTAGAGTTATTTCAAGATAAACATATTTGACATATAATTTTTATAAAGTAATAATTAAATTTATTAAATTTCCTGACATACCTCATTGTGTATAACTATCTATAGTTTTTAAATTATATATACTTATATAATTTTAATTTTAGTAAGATACATGTATAATAATTTAACTGAATTGATTTTTTTATAATATATTTGATAGTTTATTTAAATAATAATAATAATTTAAGTAAAATTGCAACGCCCTTGCTGGGTGTCACATATTGTTAACTAAATCACAAAAAGCGCTATGACCAAATCTGAGAGGTATACACCCCGGGAAAGTTCTTGAGCATCGACCATAGAGCTACCTTGAGCCTGCGCATTAGCAATTTTACATACAAAAACGTCTACGCAAGTTTATTTGTTTGTGGTTTTTGTCAAAAAGATTTCCGCTACCTATAAATAGATCCGCTTTTCCTTGTTTTTAAAATGTCAAAAGTTTTAGAACGGACTATGTTATTTGTTTTTGCAATTTATCTCCTAATCCTAGCCAATGAAAACCCTAGCCAGTGACTCATATTACAAATTCAGATATTTAGCGACACCTTTCAATGCTTTTTGCCTGCCCTGCATTTAGTTAGCATTTTTATGATAAGTATAAGTTATATTTTGATATTCTTAACTCGTAAAAAGTTTCTAACAGCCGTACTCAAAATCGAAAAAAATAATTATATAGTTAGTTATATTTTTATTTTCTTAAGCATTTTACTGCTAGATGTTTAAATCTAAATTCGCCCAAATAGCGAAGGGCGCGGGTTCGAGTCCCGTCTGCTGCCTGGTCCATCTGAAATTGTTTCTTGTCACTAACATTACCGTTATTAGCAGGATTGCTAGCATGTACCTTTTTTTTGTGAGTCTCCGATATTCACCACTGTTGCAAGCGCCATGATCACGGAGTAACTGAAGTAATTGCGGGTAGATGTTATTGGCAAACATAATGAGCTACTCTACGACGAAGTCTTTTATTGCGTTCGATGTCTTTTTGTAAAGCTTCAGTATTGAATCCTTTTTAATGTTACAAACAAAATCGACTATCACAGTTTTATTTTCTGGGTTCCTAGTATTAATGCGAAATACACACATCAAAAGTGTCTAGGGATCAACATATATTTTTGCAATAACTTTGCTCCTGATTGATATTAATTAAAATTTTCTTTAAGGATTCATCAAATAAAGTGTTTTCGTTTGTCACAGTAACGATAAACCAAGTCACCTTTGCATTAATAAAGAAATTTGCCATTTTCCTAATAAAGGGATTTTTGACATTTGAACCACTAACACAAAAGTTCGAAAAAAAGACTGAAATAACAGTTTTCTCTAAAATTTTATTGGGTAACTTAAACAATTAATAATCCGTATTTCTACCGCGAACACTAACAACACAAGAACATCGGTTTGGCATACTCAAAATGAGTTCATCCAAATCACGCTGTGGAATGGCCGCCCATGTTCGTTGCAACAACAAAAAATGGTCTTCTTGCGACTGGATACCCTCCATATTCGGCAGAGCTCTTCTCTGTAGCATATCCCATGCATGCTCAATCGGGTTCAAGTCTGGCGACTGAGCAGGCCAGGGCAGGACATTGATGTTAGCTGCGGCGAGAGTCTGTCTTACAACTCTTGCGGTGTGCGGTCGTGCATTATCATGCATTAACTGAAATAAGGGACCGATTTGCACTTGTAGAGGAACGATGACGTCTGATACAATCGTCTCAGCATAAATTTGAGCGTTGAGGTTGCCTCTGATCCAAATCAACTCAGTTCTTCCGCCGATCCAAATACCCGCCCATACCATGATGGTTCCACCACTATAAGGATGGACTTCCTGGCAGGATTTTAATCGCTGTTGGCGTCCAGGGGTTCTCCAGTGTCGTATACGTCTTGTATCCGGTCTCATACCAAAACGAGACTCATCAGAAAAGCACACGAAACGCCATTGTTCTTCTGCCCAATTTCTGTGTTCAAGAGCCCATTGATATCGAATCCTACGATTGTGCATTGCTATAGGTGGTACCCGTAGCGGTCTTCGGGAATGAAGGTTCACTTCATGCAAGCGGTTTCTGACTGTTTGGTCGCTAATTAAGTTCCCTGAAGAGTGATGAAGCCTCACGGCTAACATCATGGCGGTTATTGTTGGAGCTCTTCGAGTTAAGATTTGAATGTATCGGTCTTGTCTCCGTGTGGTGCAGCGATACCGTCCTCCATGGCGCTCAGCCACGGTACCAGTGCTTCGGTATCGTGTCCAAAGTCGACTGATAACACTCTGACTTGTATTCAGAGCTAAAGCCACAGTACGTTGCCGGGAACCAGCTTCTATCATTCCCACGGCTCTGAGCATTTCTTCCCTGCTTAAATGACGTCGCCGCTCCATAATAACGTTGGTTTTAATCAGTAGTAGGGAAACAGTAGCACTAATAATGTCTCCAATGCGTTGTATGTTTTTATAGGGAAAATATTGACAGCTGATTTTCATCTTTTACTCGAATTTGATTCACAGTTCCTGATTCAAATTATGAAATGCACCAAAAAGGATCCATATAAATTTATAAAATCATAAATTTATTACAAAGCCACATCTCAATCTCAAGAAATCCGCATAAAAATGCTTGATCCCTAGACACTTTTGATGTGTGTATATCTTTGACATCATTGATTTGATGCTAACTTTTAAAACGTCTCCAATTTTACTTACAGTTTCAAGAAGACAACCCTTTGATTCGGATTGATTTATCGGTATTTTTTTTCTATGCAAGTCGCTCGATTGCTTCTCTCACAAATTTCTAATTTAGTTTGAAGTGCCTGGGGATGTATTTGAGATGTTGTAAGTTTTCTTCCTTAAGCTCCTTAACTTGTTCCATAAGTGAGTCATATTTGGTAGATAGGAATTAAATACATGATCGGATCTTTGAATTATGCAGTGGCATTATTTATTTGTGTTAAATTAATTTGTACCAGGGCCCAAGAGCTTTGTAGAAGTTTTTATAGCAATAACATCGACGGAGGTCAACTTATTCTGAATAGTCGCTTCGGTTTGGTTCAAATCACCATTCCGTCCACTGTAACTAGACCCTTCACCGTATTGAGTGTAGATGAATGAAAAGATGCACTCGCGTAGTATTAGCGTGGTATTAGCCAGTTAAATTCCGTGCAGATATGAACTCCCAACATTGCGTTCTTGATTTATTGAGAATAATTATTAAATTTAAATAAAATTCGCAAAATACGGGGTTTGAGTACGCAGTACACACGTCTGATCGCCTCAGATGTCCAGATGGAAGGGGGGAAATGAGGTAGATGGTAGCAATCCCGCTTATAACTATAACAAATTAATTTACTGTTTATTTACCCAAGTGTTGCTTCATTCTGTTGTTATTTCAGTGTCAGTCAGTACCAACTTAAAAGTTAATTCCGAGTGCCCTGGGCTGAAGAAGACTCACCTAGATCTTCTGCCCCTAGAAGTGGAACGCCTCCTGGACCGACTCCTGGATCGCCGCGAACGTGACCGCGAACGCGAGCGTGTTCGCGAACGCCGTCGCGACCGCGACCGCGACCGCGAGCGCGAGTACGAGCGGCGCCGCGAACGAGAACGCGAACGCGAACGGGACTTCGTCCGGCCACGCTCGTAGTCGTGCTCGTTCGCTGTTCTGCTGTAACTGGGAAACAAAGAAGCACGCTTCAGTAAATACAGTAGACCCGTGGTAAATAGTATTAATCCTAGAAATCACCTTTTAAGAGGCTGAAAAGGAAGTGGAAGTTAGCGGGCACGCACTGATAGGGTGGGGCGCAAATAGAAAGCAGTTGATTGAAACAGAAAAACAAATGAACACAATGCTGAATGAACACGGGGAGCTAGGGTGTGACGCAAAGCTTGAAAATTAAATAAAACTTCGCACTCGTGCAGAAAAGAGTCACTTTCTGCATAATGTGTGTACATATAAAAGCACACTTACCCAGCAAAGCATTACCGCATTTTAAAGAAACTTGCAAGATTTGACGATGTATTGTAACGTCATTGTCAATGTGAAGTTTCGTTTTAATTTTATGGGGGGGGCGGGGGTGTTCGGGGGTGTTCAATAGTGAGCAAGGCTCGGACCCGGTTATGAAAATAGCGGTTAATAAAGTTCTTTTCGGGGTGCAAAACCGATAATAATTTCGTTCTGTAACCGAAATAAAGTGGTTTAAGATGATTGCTGAGCCTCCAGTGTAGGTAAGTATCCATCTATAAACGCAAACGCATCTACTGAAATGAATTTTCGGTAACGAAGTTCATAGTCCAGTCGACCTGTTTTTTTAGGGTAAAATTTTTGAACCCGTATTTTATGACTGATATTTAAGTTTTTTGTAGGTGCTGAATCCGAATCCGAAATGAGGTCAGAATTCAATTGCGACGAATCCTCCGAATCCGAAATGAGGTCAGAATTTAATTGCGACGAATCCTTAACGAATTCATGATCATTTCTAGCCAAAGTACGTCTTAATTGGTTGAGTTAAACGTGAGATAACTCCTACGGGGCCTATTTACTTAATTTTCCGAAAAACCTGGCATCGTAATATTTGTAATCGCATTGGCCGCCTAAGTTTCAAGATTCATTTGTTTATTCATTATGGATATGTTTCACATTTTTATGCTATACTCACAGGGTAACTGTCATTTGTGTCAATTTAGGTTTATTAGATCCGACGGAGTATACACTTAAATTTGATTATTTTGAAAAAATAAGTGCTTTTTATAATAGCTAAACTCCTCCAACCACCGGTCAGTGACCCGGTAGAGGGCGCGGCCCTGGCCCCGGCCGCGTGGGCGCCGGCTGTACTCCAGCGGGGGCGGGTAGTAATGTGTGCGGTGTAGTGTGAGGCACGTACTTGTTGTGGCAGTAGTTGGGGTCAGTGACCCGGTAGAGGGCGCGGCCCCGGCCCCGGCCGCGTGGGCGCCGGCTGTACTCCAGCGGGGGCGGGTAGTAATGTGTGCGGTGTAGTGTGAGGCACGTACTTGTTGTGGCAGTAGTTGGGGTCAGTGACCCGGTAGAGGGCGCGGCCCCGGCCCCGGCCGCGTGGGCGCCGGCTGTACTCCAGCGGGGGCGGGTAGTAATGTGTGCGGTGTAGTGTGAGGCACGTACTTGTTGTGGCAGTAGTTGGGGTCAGTGACCCGGTAGAGGGCGCGGCCCCGGCCCCGGCCGCGTGGGCGCCGGCTGTACTCCAGCGGGGGCGGGTAGTAATGTGTGCGGTGTAGTGTGAGGCACGTACTTGTTGTGGCAGTAGTTGGGGTCAGTGACCCGGTAGAGGGCGCGGCCCCGGCCCCGGCCGCGTGGGCGCCGGCTGTACTCCAGCGGGGGCGGGTAGTAATGTGTGCGGTGTAGTGTGAGGCACGTACTTGTTGTGGCAGTAGTTGGGGTCAGTGACCCGGTAGAGGGCGCGGCCCCGGCCCCGGCCGCGTGGGCGCCGGCTGTACTCCAGCGGGGGCGGGTAGTAATGTGTGCGGTGTAGTGTGAGGCACGTACTTGTTGTGGCAGTAGTTGGGGTCAGTGACCCGGTAGAGGGCGCGGCCCCGGCCCCGGCCGCGTGGGCGCCGGCTGTACTCCAGCGGGGGCGGGTAGTAATGTGTGCGGTGTAGTGTGAGGCACGTACTTGTTGTGGCAGTAGTTGGGGTCAGTGACCCGGTAGAGGGCGCGGCCCCGGCCCCGGCCGCGTCCCCGGCCGCGTGGGCGCCGGCTGTACTCCAGCGGGGGTGGGTAGCAGGCGCCACGCATCGGCAAGTAAGCTGTATGTATGGGAAGCGGCAATCATATAATTCAATCATTTTATATTGCATTATGACATTAAATATTTAGTTTTTTTTTTTAACAAAAATAAAAACCGACTTCATGAAAATAAAACCACTAAAAAGTAAGAAATAATGAATAAACTCTTTACTTATATCCACATTTGAAGTCAAATTAACATATGGACTCAGTGCCATGCATATTATTGCATGACAGATATAAGTCGCGGCACGAAACTCTAGCGCTAACCGTTATTGCGCGCGCGTAAAAATGAAGATGTGTTGGGGGGAAACGAAGTGCGCGGGCGGTGGTGCCCTGTGCCGATTGTCTCTCCAGTCGACATGCGCAGCTATCCTGATCGTGAAGTTCAGCGATAGAGTTACGTGCCGCGAACTGTAACAGAGAGATCTGAAGTGCTGTTTACTGCTTAAGTTGGCATGGCACCGACTTGGCATCCTTTTTAATTTAAAATTGCTATTACGCAAGCACCCCTGTCTATGTTCGAGCGCTGTCGGGGTGTTCACCTCAAGATACAAGTGTGGATAATATAACAATCCGTAAGTCAAATCGAGAGAGAGCTTTTTCCTCGCCTGCTGGGACAGATGGAAGTTCATCTAACTATGATGAAGGATTTTTGATGGCTATAAGCGAGCGAGTTTGGAATTCTATGAAAGGCGAAATGCCTTCAATGCTAACAGCCGTACTACAGAAGGAACTTGCACCCATCTGTAAGGAACTTCAGGATTTCCGCACAGTTTCTGGAGTTTTTCAATACTAAGTATGAGGATATGAAGAACGAAATTATCACATTGAAAGACGAAAGCGAGTGTTATAAGAAAGCATCTATTAAATTAGAAAACACCGTGAAGGAACTTTCCAAACGCCTAAATAACACCGAACAATATTTACATGAAAATAATTTAGAACTTCACGGTGTCCCTGAGTACAAAGGTGAAAATTTGATAAATATTTTGGAGCAGTGCTACGCTGTTGTAGACTCGAAAATGAAAAATGAAGATATTGTCACTTGTGTTCGAGTTGCTAAGTTAAACAAAGAAAGCAAATTTCCTCGCACAATCATAGCAAAGTTCCGGAATTCAGGATGTCGTGATCAGTTTTATTCAGCAGTTTATAAATACAATAAGGCGAACCCTAAAGCGAAGCTCAACACTTCATTGCTGGGACTAGCAGGTGGTTTATGTATCTGAGCACTTATCTCCAGCAAATAAGAAATTGCATGCAGCGGCAAGAAAAAAGGTTAAAGATCTTGGGTATCAATTCATTTGGGTTCGTGGGGGCCGCATTTAAGTCAGGAAATATCCGGATTCTCCACATATTCAAATTAAGAATATCGACAACTTGGATTTAATCAATTAATTTCTTTTTTCTTTCTGGAAATGCTTGTTGTGTAACTGACCTGTTAAAAATGGCTACTACCATATACTACCAAAACATAAGAGGTATGAAAAGTAAAACTCTTGATATATATAACACAATTTTGTGTAATAGTTACGAAATCATTTGCCTTACGGAAACCTGGTTAGATAGCACAATACTTTCATCAGAGTTATTCGATGATAGATATGTGGTTATACGCAGAGACCGTAGTGACAGTTTCTTAAAGAGGTTTAATAAGTATCATGGTGGTGAAGTTTTGATGGGAATATCAAGAAAACTTAACTTTACTGTAAAAACTGATTGGCAATCCGATTTTATTGAGGATTTGTGGGTGCAGGTTGTCATTAATAAAAATTCTGTCATTAGTCTATGCACAGTATATCTACCTGAATATTTACCTACTAGGGAGTTTCTAAATTTTACTAATAATTGCAATAACATACTTGCATCACATTCATCTCAGATCACATGTATCGTCGGTGACTTCAATTTGGGAAATTTGGCTTGGTTGGGGGATACAGTATTTCCATTGAGTGGGCACTGCGATAAATCTGAAGCTCTTTGTGACTTGTTTTACACAAATAATATTACACAGTTAAATAACATTGCAAACCACAACAACAGAATATTGGATTTAGCTATAACCAATCACCCTAATTCTTTTTCACTACGTTCAACAGTCCCTATTAGTCGTCTTGACGCACACCACCTACCTTTTGAGCTTGAATTCATGTCTCAAACAACTTCGTTGCAGCCAAGTGATCGTGTTGAGAGATTGTGTTTTTTCAAAACGGACTTTGAAAGTTGTATTGCAAAACTTCAAAATTGACTGGAAACGCCACGCTGACACACTCAATTGTGATGATCTGGTCCATTTCTTTTATAACCAACTGTACTTAATAATTGATGAGCATACATTAAGAAAGATATTCCGCAATTCTAATTACCCTATTTGGTTCTCGGCAGGCATAAAAAGGCTTCTCAAGCTCAAAGCCAAATATCATAAACGATACAAGCGTTTTGGAAACCCTAGGGACTTTGATGCCTTTTCAATGTTAAGATCACGCGCTAAGGTTATGATAGAAAACTGTTTCAATCTTTACATTTCTAATATCGAAAGTGATCTTACTACAAATATAAAATCTTTCTGGAGATATGCGAAAAGCAAAAATGTCACTAATAGAATACCAAATTCTATGTATTTCCAAGATCGTATAGCTACGGCAGGTGACGAAATTGTGAATCTCTTTGCGGAGTTTTTTGCATCAGTTCATAATTTTTTTTATACGACTGCAACATTTACTGAGCCCGAATTCTTCTCAAACAGTTACTGTTTAAGTCATGTACAAGTAACGATAGATTTAGTCTTAACTAGATTAAGAAACGTCGATTTATCTAAAGGAGCCGGACCCGATGGCATCCCATCCGTATTCATTCGTCTTTGTGCTTCTGCACTGGTTGCTCCATTGACCTTAATATATAATAAATCATTAAAAGAAGGAGTATTCCCTTCTTTATGAAAGATTGCTAAGATTACTCCAATATATAAATCTGGCGATAAAAGGGATATAATGAATTACAGACCTATTAGTATATTAAATTGGTTTGCAAAGATTTTCGAATCACTTATTTACCAACATGTAAAGATGAACCACGTCAAACCCCACCTTGACCCCAGACAACATGGTTTTATTGAGGGCAGATGTACTGAGTCAAATCTGCTGCAATATAGCACTTTTTTAAGTGACTCGTTCAACATAAGGATAAGATTTTGCGAAAGCCTTCGATCGTGTTTGTCATCGGAAAATGCTGACTAAAGTCTCACGTATGGGCATCCATGGTAATCTTCTACGCTGGCTAACATCATATATTGAAAATCGGTCGCAGTTGGTAGTCTTAAGAGGTTATGATTCTGTGCCATATACTCCAGATTCAGGTGTCCCGCAGGGATCCAATTTAGGACCTCTTTTTTTTATAATATTTATAAATGACCTTCTTAATATAATTGAGTGTGACTGTCTCGTTTATGCTGATGACATCAAAATCTTTAAGCGTATTGTTAGTCCTGACGACTGTGAGGCGTTGCAAAAAAACCTTAGCGTAGTGTCTAAATGGTGTGATCACAATGATATGTCCCTCAACATTAATAAATGTCAAGTAATTTCTTTTACAAAGAATAAATTGCCAGTGCATTATTATTCTATAAAAGGAACTGTATTATTACGCGTTAAAACGGTCCGTGACTTGGGTGTATATTACGATTCGGCACTCACATTTCGACCATATTTGCAATAAGGCCAATCAAATGCTTGGTTTTATAACCAGAACTGCTAGGCCATACAGAAAAATAAAGTCTTGGGTAATTCTTTATAATGCACTAGTAAGGTGTATACTCGAATATTGTTCTTCAATATGGTCCCCTATTTACGCCGTTCACATTGACAGAGTAGAAGCCATTCAACGCAAGTTTGTTCGTTGCCTGTCGGCGAAGTGTGGTTTACGCAAAAAAGTACACGATTATTTTGATCGTCTTCGTTATTTTAATATGATCACCTTGGAGAGACGTAGATATATTAGAGATGTCTGTGCTCTTCATCGGATTGCCAATGGATCATCCGGCAGTTGCCTGATTGAAGCTCTAAAGTTTAAGGTGCCTACACGGTCTGTGCGTAAATCACAATTATTTTGTGTACCCTCCACCACAAATAATATTTCGCTGAACAGCCCATTGAACAGAATGTGTTCATACTTTAACAATATTTGCTCTGATCATGACATGTTTAACTGTAGCTTACTTTCTTTCAAGAATTGTGAATTACAATAATATTTAACTCTGTTATAATGATATAATATTAAGATATTTTATTTTTTGTTCGATGTTTGTAAATGTTGTGCACAATTGTAATTGGGCACAGGCATTCCCATAGTTTTTCATATCTTTTTGTACTTGTGTTGTTTTTTTTGTCTGATGCCTGTTATTGTGCCATTATAAATAAATAAATAAATACACACATCAAAAGTGTCTAGGGATCAAGCATTTTTATGCGGATTTCTTGAGATTGAGATGTGGCTTTGTAATAAATTTATGATTTTATAAATTTATATGGATCCTTTTTGGTGCATTTCATAATTTGAATCAGGAACTGTGAATCAAATTCGAGTAAAAGATGAAAATCAGCTGTCAATATTTTCCCTATAAAAACATACAACGCATTGAAGACATTATTAGTGCTACTGTTTCCCTACTACTGATTAAAACCAACGTTATTATGGAGCGGCGACGTCATTTAAGCAGGGAAGAAATGCTCAGAGCCGTGGGAATGATAGAAGCTGGTTCCCGGCAACGTACTGTGGCTTTAGCTCTGAATACAAGTCAGAGTGTTATCAGTCGACTTTGGACACGATACCGAAGCACTGGTACCGTGGCTGAGCGCCATGGAGGACGGTATCGCTGCACCACACGGAGACAAGACCGATACATTCAAATCTTAACTCGAAGAGCTCCAACAATAACCGCCATGATGTTAGCCGTGAGGCTTCATCACTCTTCAGGGAACTTAATTAGCGACCAAACAGTCAGAAACCGCTTGCATGAAGTGAACCTTCATTCCCGAAGACCGCTACGGGTACCACCTATAGCAATGCACAATCGTAGGATTCGATATCAATGGGCTCTTGAACACAGAAATTGGGCAGAAGAACAATGGCGTTTCGTGTGCTTTTCTGATGAGTCTCGTTTTGGTATGAGACCGGATACAAGACGTATACGACACTGGAGAACCCCTGGACGCCAACAGCGATTAAAATCCTGCCAGGAAGTCCATCCTTATAGTGGTGGAACCATCATGGTATGGGCGGGTATTTGGATCGGCGGAAGAACTGAGTTGATTTGGATCAGAGGCAACCTCAACGCTCAAATTTATGCTGAGACGATTGTATCAGACGTCATCGTTCCTCTACAAGTGCAAATCGGTCCCTTATTTCAGTTAATGCATGATAATGCACGACCGCACACCGCAAGAGTTGTAAGACAGACTCTCGCCGCAGCTAACATCAATGTCCTGCCCTGGCCTGCTCAGTCGCCAGACTTGAACCCGATTGAGCATGCATGGGATATGCTACAGAGAAGAGCTCTGCCGAATATGGAGGGTATCCAGTCGCAAGAAGACCTTTTTTTGTTGTTGCAACGAACATGGGCGGCCATTCCACAGCGTGATTTGGATGAACTCATTTTGAGTATGCCAAACCGATGTTCTTGTGTTGTTAGTGTTCGCGGTAGAAATACGGATTATTAATTGTTTAAGTTACCCAATAAAATTTTAGAGAAAACTGTTATTTCAGTCTTTTTTTCGAACTTTTGTGTTAGTGGTTCAAATGTCAAAAATCCCTTTATTAGGAAAATGGCAAATTTCTTTATTAATGCAAAGGTGACTTGGTTTATCGTTACTGTGACAAACGAAAACACTTTATTTGATGAATCCTTAAAGAAAATTTTAATTAATATCAATCAGGAGAAAAGTTATTGCAAAAATATATGTTGATCCCTAGACACTTTTGATGTGTGTATGTACACTTAATAGAATACTGCACCCCAAGCACGAAAAATAGGGCCGATGACTAACTTTTTTCTTCGTCTATCAGGTCGATTATCGAAAAGTATTGAACATGCATTTTTAATTTTTCACATAACCAAAACATTACAGAGATATATTGATTTCAAATGTCGCGTAACGTGACGTTTTCGTACAATTTCATAATATGATGTCACGAACCACCTGCTAAACTTTGACACGCTTTATTTATGTAATTTTTTCGGTTGATAGATTAAAAGAAAAATAAGTGTCCCCTATTTTTTGATAATCTAACTGACGAAGTAAATAGAATTTCGTTTAATTCACCCCGTCATCATCCATATTAGCGAGAAAGTATTTGTATCGCCATCGTCAAAGTTTCTATGGAAAATCAGTAGCTCCCCTACCGAACTTAAGCACGAAGTACTGTTTCTTATGAAGCATGAATATGATTGTGGAGAGAAAATAAAGTTTATTCTTATTATTAAGTAGCTCCTTCCATAGAAACTTTGACGATGGCGATACGAATACTGTCTCGCTAGTTGTTCGTGCTTCGGGTACTGATCTATTAGGGGTTGCGCCCCATCACAGGAAACCGTAGTTGTGTAAAGTGGAAGCACCTGGGCACAAAGATATATTTATATTGTCACTAACGCTCTCGAAAGAAAACCGCGAAAATACTAGAGACAGAATTTACCTGAACAACGGGAATCGCGATAAAGGTCGAGTGGTGCGGCTTATTCTAATATAAGCCTTATGCAGTGCGGGGTAAGGGAGAAACTGCAACGACATCTGCACTTGTTGACAACTTCTGCGCGTTACCTACATAGGTATAAATAGCTTATGCGCACTCGCGGGTGCCAGTTAACTCTCAATTTAATAAATTTAACTTTTCTAGAATGCGTCGTTTGGCGTATATAAGCATGATTGGCGACGCGCAGAGACAATTGAGTTTCAACAGCGATTTCGGAACGAATACAAAGGTGATCAAATGCATGGAAAGTGTTAAGTGCGACTGTTTAGACTTATATATTGGAGTACGGTGTTAAGTGAGTGTATTGTGAGTAACATTGTGTGTTAACTGTGTGGTGAATGAAGTACTGTCAAGCGTGAACTGACATATAATTTGAACCCCATCCCGACACGTAACAATATCTGCGCCAGGGAGTAACTGATTTCACACTGGTTCTATAAAAATCGAATATTCATTGCTAATTTATCCGACAAGTCTCCACGTTTGTGCAGGTCCTAAGTAACAAGTAAAACCATAAATACGACTCGAGTTTCACAAATGTAAAATGTTTAAGTCATTATAGCTCAACTCTGTTGGCACTACCTAATTTTAAGAACCATTTGTACACAGTTTTGGACAATAAATGATTATCTTATCTTATTTTATCTAACTCGGAATTAAGGCGACTTGTCTTTTATTTACATAAAGTAACGGCTTAGCCGCGATCTGAGGCTTTGAGTAGAGCTCGAGTCATTTAGCATAAACCATGAGATCGTAATAAAGTAAACTTCAGTGTAAGACCATTGCACATTTATTGTCTGCGTAGACGAGGGACTTTCCGCAGCGGTCTTTTTTGTCCGCCGAAATAGATCGCTTACAACTGCATCGAAGTAACACACACGCGGTATTAAAAATCCCCCAAAAGACACTGAGGCAAAATACATACAAGACCACAACTCCGACTTCATACTAGCACCGGAATCGACGCACGCACACAAACAGACAGACAAGCGTCATTTACACGGCCGCTAACCAATCTTGCCAAGACAAATCGCAGTGCCATGTCGCGCGCCGCCGAGACTGGTCGTATATATATATGTGTGTGTGAAGAAAGAAGAAAATGTGCGCGTGCACATTTTCTTTCTCCCTTTCTCTTATAGCTAGTACTACACTACGCTAGTAGTACACACACACACACATACATATATACATACCGATGAAGCTAAAGAAGTTTCCCTTCAGTCGTGTGTTCATAAGTACACTAGTTTTTTTTCGAACTTTTGTCCTGTCCCTCAGTCACAGTATACATACAGTAGAATAACTCAGCCGTTTTCTTGAAATAGATACCTACGACTGAGCGGAGCGCTAGGGTTGGTCCCTACAAAATGTAAAACTTATTTGTGTAGATTTTTGTTGTATGTGTATAGTTACTATTGCCACGTTACAGAATCGAAACGGACGCAGACGGCGCGGGCGGCGCGGCGCAGCTAACTTAACTCGGCCAACGACCAGTCTCGGCGGCGCGCGTGTACAAATGGTTCTTAAAATTAGAGTTGAACTATAATGACTTAAAACATTTTACATTTGTGAAACTCGAGTCGTATTTATTGAGTTACTTGTTACTTAGGCGCTGCACAAACGTGGAGACTTTTCTGATACAAGTTAGCAATGAATATTCGATTTCTATAGAACCAGTGTGAAATCAGCTACTCCCTGGCGCAGATATTGTTATGTGTCGGGATGGGATTCAAATTATATGCCAGTTCACGCTTGATAGTACTTTATTCACCACACAGTTCACACAGTTAATCACAATACACTCACTTAACACCGTACTACACTATACAAGTCTTTAAAAAATCGCACTTAAACACTTTTCTTGCACTTTGATCGCCTCTGTATTCGTTCCGAAATCACTGTGGAAACTCAACTGTCTCAGTGCGGCGACAATCGCGCTTATATACACCAATCGACGCATTCCAGAAAAGTCCCGTTAAATTGAGAGTTAACTAGCACCCGCGAGTGCGTAGTACCTACTTATACCTACGTAGGTAACGCGCATAAGTTGTCAACACGTGCAGATGTCGTTGCACTTTCTCTCTTACGTCGCACTGCATAAGGCTCATATTAAAATGAGCCGCACAACTCGACCTTTATCGCGATCCGCGTTGTTTCATCAACATTCATCTACAATGTTACCAATTTAATACAAAATATTTATTTTTATTAATTTCACGGAAAAAGGTAAAAAGCAGTCATTACGGCTGTGAAAAATAAGCGTATTATTTATTCTCAATAACTGGTTATTTAATCTTTTACCTTTTTTGTAAGTAAATATCAGAAAGTCTATACAAATTGTCATCTTATCTGTATTTTAAAAAGATTGAAAAAAAAACTTGAAAATATCTAACATAAATTCGACAATTATTCTACCATTCGCCTCCATCATTCGCCAACGCGCAACGAGACCACTCGTTGACGTCGAGCGATTCAAAAATACGGAATTTATATGTCAAATCAAAATTAGTATAAATCGAGCGCTGGACGCGAGGCGAGTGATTCAAAAATAGAGCTCCTTTTCTGTTTCTGTCACTCAAATCGCTCGATTGAGTTGCTTATGTAGTTGAGTCGGAGCATATTTATTTGATGCTAGTACGAGCGTACCGTATCTTCCCTTTTTGCTTTAATCTAAGGCCACCACTAGTAGCTCAATCGCATATTGAGCTACTAGTGGTGGCATTAGATTGCTCTTAGTAAATCTATACATATAATAAAATGGTAGGAAAGTCAAAATTGTACATTGAATATTTTTTTAAAAGAATACTTGTGTGTGTGATCTACAATCGACACCGACGCCAAAAATATAGATTTTAGAATTTTTGTCTGTTTGTCTGTATGTATGTCCGGGATAAACTCAAAAAGTACTGCATGGATTTACTTCAAATTTGGCATGAATATTATTAAGAAGTCGGGTCAACATATAGGCTACATATTATCACGCTATCACCTACGGCGTAGGTACCCTTATAGCGTAGGTCCTACAGGGAACGAGCAGTGAACCTTTATTTCTAACTAACTCCACGCGTACGAAGTCGCGGGCGGCCTAAGCTAAATAAATAAGTAATGTAACGATACTCATACTTTGCGGATGGTAGGCGAAGTGCGGCACCGGCGCGAACGGATAACCGAACCCGTACGCTGGCATCCCGTACATTCCTGGAATAACAAGTTTATTTATTTCAATAGAAGTAAGGCATAGCAAATTTTCCACTCGAATGGAAGTAACCGACATCTTACAGAAGACCACAGTAAAATAACACCAACTTTTGGTGGTGCTTTGTTTCTATCGGTGAGTAAGGTTGCAGGGCTCCACGGGTAACCGCCATCTTACAGAAGACCACAGTAAAATAACACCAACTTTTGGTGGTGCTTTGTTTCTGTCGGTGAGTAAGGTTGCAGGGCTCCACGGGTAACCGCCATCTTACAGAAGACCACAGTAAAATAACACCAACTTTTGGTGGTGCTTTGTTTCTATCGGTGAGTAAGGTTGCAGGGCTCCACGGGTAACCGCCATCTTACAGAAGACCACAGTAAAATAACACCAACTTTTGGTGGTGCTTTGTTTCTATCGGTGAGTAAGGTTGCAGGGCTCCACGGGTAACCGCCATCTTACAGAAGACCACAGTAAAATAACACCAACTTTTGGTGGTGCTTTGTTTCTGTCGGTGAGTAAGGTTGCAGGGCTCCACGGGTAACCGCCATCTTACAGAAGACCACAGTAAAATAACACCAACTTTTGGTGGTGCTTTGTTTCTGTCGGTGAGTAAGGTTGCAGGGCTCCACGGGTAACCGCCATCTTACAGAAGACCACAGTAAAATAACACCAACTTTTGGTGGTGCTTTGTTTCTGTCGGTGAGTAAGGTTGCAGGGCTCCACGGGTAACCGCCATCTTACAGAAGACCACAGTAAAATAACACCAACTTTTGGTGGTGCTTTGTTTCAGTCGGTGAGTAAGGTTGCAGGGCTCCACGGGTAACCGCCATCTTACAGAAGACCACAGTAAAATAACACCAACTTTTGGTGGTGCTTTGTTTCTGTCGGTGAGTAAGGTTGCAGGGCTCCACGGGTAACCGCCATCTTACAGAAGACCACAGTAAAATAACACCAACTTTTGGTGGTGCTTTGTTTCTGTCGGTGAGTAAGGTTGTAGGGCTCTACGGAGTAGGGGATAGGGTCAGGGAAGGCAACGGCACGAGTGATATTTCTTGTATCGCAAGCGGATATACGCTATGGTAGCCGCTTGCCATCAGGCGAGCCATATGCATATTTGACATCCTATTAACATAATAGTACATTATGATATAAGTGCGGTAAGTTGAGAATTACTCAACTAATAAATAGTTAATTAATTTTTGCGCAACGGTGCTCGATAAGTGCAGCCATGTTGAGTGATTGAAGTATTTACCCTGGTCATTTTCTTTTCGTATTTATGTGTTTAAATACTACAATATCTATATACATTTATTTTAAATAGTGCTGCAAACCTTTTATTTATTTGAAATCTTAGTAAAATTAGTAGTTTTACGGCAATTTTACATTTTTAACGAAAATGTCTCTACCCTGCCATATTTCCCCTGGCTGTTATGGTGCCAGGCTACTAACAAAACTATAAAAATGATGCAATAGCTCAATAATAGTAATGATAATTTATTAGAGAATGTACAATTGCATATATTTTAGATAATTGTTTCGCTTTATATCGTTATTCCACTAAAATCTGATTGCACGGATAAGTACTTTACAGTGCATCCTAATATGCGCTCTAAGCGCATTGCAATAAAGTTCATCTTGTCTCTACCCTGTACTCAGTATCTCCCCTGGTGTCTCGTAAAACGAGAATAAATTAAAAAAATGACTGCTCATCTTAAAATCATATTAAAATCATTTGTCTTGATAAAAGTAGTGATATAGTTATATAAATATCGATACTTTTTGCTGTGCCACTGCTTCCATACAACCGATTACCTCTTAACTGAGAATCACCCAATTATCAAACCGCACGTATGTCATGCGACGTTTTATAACACATTTGTGAGGAAATAATACTACCTACGTACGTACTTTCTGAAAATGAATTTGCACCTTTGTTTGTTTTCCATAAGATGAAATTTTGATACGCTTGACTGTAAGTATCTATCCGTGGATTTTTCCGGCAAGAGGCTTAGCGTAGCCTTTATCGACTTCTGGCGGTGTCAAATTAATAAATTCCTTACTACCTGACAATATTTTCAAATAAAAACAATACAGCGAAAAGAAAAAGATATAACTTTTTCACAGGCAAAGGAACAAAAAACAGCCAGTGTTACTAATAAAGTAAATTAATATTTTTGTGAATTTGTTACCGATACATGGTTTTAATTTATTGTCAAAATGAATCAAATTAAAGAATTAAATGTTTAATATTATACTCTATCTCCCAAAGTCAATTTTATTAATAATGTTGGCTACCTTTATGACATAAAAACTCTTTGCTAAGATTTAAAAAAGTATCGTTCGTTTTTAGATGGAACATAATAAGCCGTGCGTTTTACTTTACATTACCACACGCGTGTGTAATGTGATAGATTATGATATTGAAATTGGTGCAATAAGAGACGCTTTACGAGCAAATGTGTTATAAAAAATAATTACAGTATCCAGTATTTAAGTTTCATTGTTTCACTTGTTTATGAAACTGCACACATTTCTATCTGCACGCTGGTGAAGTAATCACAGGGAATAAGGCTGCAGACCTGAGTGTTTTATAAGAATATTTGTTTTTCTTAATAGCCAGGCAAACATAATGTTACTTATCCTATAAGAATTCCTTTTTTTATTTTCACGTACAGCAAACCGAAAAGTTAAAAAAAATGTTATTGTGGCCATACATCATACCGCCTGTCGTGTAATCGACGCGACGCTGCAGGCTTGATCCGATCTGAAGTTCGCCCATATACTATTGGAGAAAAATTAAACAAAATGTTGCTTGTATAACTAGTATTCCAAGAGTCTTCTCGTTTTTTCGTAAGTCAGAGACAACGCTACATCTCTAACAAATACAACATACACGATCAGTTTTAACTTCGCAATCGGCAGCAACGTTCAGTTAAAGTCATTGCGTCAACGACGATGTGTTCGACGTCTTGGGAATATTAATCGTGATAAAGAAACAAGAAAATATCGGGCGGTGTGGTGCGAACAGTGGTTAATGAAAAGAACACAACAAAATAGCACCAAAAATCATCAATCGCCATGCACGGTCCAATCAGCATGATCGAATTGGCTTGAGCAAGCCAAAAGAATTGAATTTTGTTTGTTCTATCAAGAATAACTTTATTGTCAAGTTACGCCCACCCACAGTCAGTTAACTTGATCATTTATGACGATAATTGACTACCTCCGTGGCCGAGTGGTTTGTACGCAGGGTTTCAAGGTGTCGTCGCCTACTCGAATGGTCCTGGGTTCGAATCTCGGTGTGGTCGCCCTCACGTTTGTGTGATGTATACGAGCATTTGTACTCCAGTCATGGATGTTTAATATGTATTTCTATATGAAATATACTTATGTATGTATCAGTCTATGTATTCTATCCTTTACCCTAGAATCCATAACACAAGCCTTACAGTGCTTACTTTGGGACTAGGCTAGTTGGTGTGAATCAATCAATCAATCATTTATTTGCAAATACAGGTGATACAAAGGTGCTAAATTATAATACGTTAGAAGCTTATTCCATATTTCACCACAAGGCATGCAAATTAAAATAAACAAATGGGTACATCCATTTACAAAGAGTTGTCCTCTAAAAATTCCTTAATACTATAATACGCCTTTTTAAGTAATACATTCTTTAATTTCGAACAAAATATATTGGAGCTTTCAGATTTTCTAATTTCAAGTGGAATTTTATTATATACCTGAGGTGCCATACAAAGTACACTATTATTCATAAGCCATGTCTTGTTAGATGGTAAACAAAGTCTGGTTTAAGTTGAATATTGGAAATATTTATTTATTTATTATTATTTAATTAGTTCTGTCTTAATGAATTAGCGGGCTGCGTGTCTATAAACGCTGGACGATAGCTTGACTGGCGATAATTTAACACGCTCAAAGAGATTGTCAAAAACGATCAATTTGTATGTAGCTGAAGGAGCTTCATCATCATCATCAGCCTATTAATGTTGGGGCACAGGCCTTCCCTATGGATGGAATAGGGAGATTAGGCCATGACCCACCACGCGGGCCTAGTGCGGATTGGTGGGTGCTAACGACTGCAGATGCAGCCGGGACCAACGGCTTAACGTGCTTTCCGAAGCATGGAGGAGCTCGAGATAGTAAATTTTTTTTTTGTCACCAATCCAATGACCGACCACTGCGAAAGTTGTTTAACTTCAACGATCGCAGCCGAACGCGCTAACCACTTGCGCCATCGAGCTCCTCCAAGGAGCTTACTTAATTCAAAGTTGGCACGCTAATTTTAGTGCATTTTAGTACCAAAGTCACCCGAAGCTTCATCACGCAGATGTGGGACAAACATTAGGCGTTTCCCTCTACTGCGCGATAGACCCAGTAGAGCACAACCATAGAGAATACATAGCTTGTTAAGTAGTTCCGTCTCACCTTTATACTGAATCTCCCTCTCTGGCGTGGTCAGCCTCTCTGTCTTGATTCTCTTCTGTCTCTCCTCTTCTATAGACGAATCGGAGCTGACAGAAGAATTGCGTCTCGGCTTCTTTGTTTCTAACGCCGAACGAATCACTATGCGACCTAATGAATTGGGAGCAATTAACACATTAGATATTTAGGATAACAATACCATTAGTAAAATAAGTCACTTACGTTATGCATAAACTATAAATGTAAAACATATTATGTTAAATTATTGTCACTGTAATGAAAAATAATGTAAAATGAAAATCAAACCATCAATGTTGGGTTTGCAATAACCAATAACTCTTTAGATTATATGTATAAGCAAATATGATTGTAAACTTGTTAGTGGTTCTACAAATAAATTTAAAAAAAAAATGGGTGCGTGTACTTATGTAGGCGCGTGAGAAGTTATCCTTCTTTGGCATCGTTTAAAATTAGTTTTTAATTGCATGCAAATAATTAATTACAATAAATTAGTAAAAAGTCTGGAAAAGGACACAGTCAATAAAGTTCAGTTTTAATTTGAAAAAATAAATAAATAATCAAAATATTCAATTAAAATCGCTACTGAATATAATTTATTAGAACATATGTGATTTGCACTTGTGTGATACTCAAACACGTATTCCGAATATACAAACTAGAAACATGTGGATAAATATTATAATTATGAATACCTATAACTGTTACTTTATTACAAAAAATAAAGATGTGGTTTTTGGTTCTACTACACCAATGGTCAAGAGATGGCGCTGTAGTCCCCTGAATCGCGCTTTGGTTCCGTTGTTCCAGATTAATAAATACTTTTAATAGGCCTTCACAATGCAGTCGTTAGCACCCACAAAATAGAGATTCTATTTCTATTTTGTTGGTAGATTTTCTTAATGTGCGGTAATTTTTGTGTTACAGTGATGCGCGCGTATCTTAAAATTTCACTCTCATCATTTTTTCATAACGCGCCTAAAGAAGTATAACTTCAAAAAAACTAACATACTTTGTCATCAGGGGGCCATTCGCCTAACAGAATTGCTTTGGAAAACGCAATCGCTTACGATTTCTTTTTGTTATTTCTGACCGCCGAATGTTTTCAAATATCTCACGCTCTTTTTCTTTAATATTGTTATTAACAATGCAAAAGAAAAAAAAGAGCGCGAGGCATTTGAAAACCTCAGGTTCGGCTAGAAATAACAAAATGAAATCGTAAGCGATAGCGTTTTCCAAAGCAATCCCGTTAGGCGAATGGCCCCCAGATCTAGGCAGAATTAAAGCGAATCTCTTAGTTGAAAAACGCCATGAAGTCAGCGGCGGATAGTGGATAAAGTTTATTTAAGATACGTGTATGCTATATAGCAGGGGTGCTCAAACGGTCGATCGCGATCGACCAGGTAGGTGGGGTGTGTGTCGGCGACATCTATATGCTCCACATATATACAACGGATCATTACTCACCATCCTTAAGAGATGGCGTTACCTGGACTGCGATCATAATAGTATGGAAGTCTACATCGCGCAAATGAAATTCCGAGGCTAACTCTTCATATATACGATGCCCGACCAACATCAGTCGGGCCGCGGCCCCCGAGCTACCAACATCCAGGGGGCCAATCGCCTAACGGAAATGCTTTGGAAAACGCTAACGCTTACGATATTATTTTGTTATTTCTAGCCACCTGAGGTATTCAAATGCCTCGCGCTCTTTCTTTTTCTTTTGCATTGGTAAAACAATATTAAAAAAAATGAGCGTGAGGTATTCGAAAACCTCAGGCGGCTAGAAATAACAATATAAAATCGTAAGCGTTAGCGTTTTCCAAAGCATTTCCGTTAGGCGATTGGCCCCCAGCTCGGAGGAAGATCTTCCCCTTTGGCCTTCCTACAGGTACCGTGTATGTACGACAACCCTGCATCACACATACTTGCAGCCCCTCAGAGTCGATCGTAAGTAGTCTAAAAATTTCGAGGTAGATCGACAGCAGTTCAAGTTTCAGAACCCCTGCTATATAATCTTTACATTTTGGTGCTATATGTATAGACGCGAATGTCATCTGCTCTAACTCCTTAAAGGTTTTTGTAGTTTGACGAAAATTTCCGAAATTTGACATTTTCCCGCCTTTTTTACCTTAGGTCGCTAGCTACTAAACATAAAACCACAAATAAATTATATAATTACGATGTTACAAAAACAATTGCAGACAATACTTAATTCCAATAAACATTTCTTCTGCTGTAATCCGGTTATTAGGTCTATAAATAACTGAAATCAGACCCCTTTCCCAGTGGGCACTTTGGGCAAGTGCCCAGGGCCCCGCGATCGATAGGGGGCCCCCTCAGATCAAATACAAAATCTCTAATTCCTGTTAAATCACCAAACGGAAGTCATAGGGGCCCCATTATCCTAATATGCCCAGGGCCTCCAATAGGTCAAGACGGCACTGGCTGAAATAATATAAACAGTACTTGTAGGAAACCAGTTACGTAGCTCACCATCTAACGCGCTCTTGAGATGGTTCCTCTGTGCTTCAAGCGCATCCTCTTGTTGTTTCTTCATGCGGTCAACGATACGAGCTCTCGCACTGCGCTCTCCCGCCGTGTAGTAGCGCTCCGGCTTGTGACCGATGCGCCGCAAGTCAGGTCGCAACTGTTTAAAAACATTGCATTTCTTAAATGACCAGGTATCAAACTGGAAACTGTAACCCTCCCTTATTACTCAAAGAATAATAAGTTTGGAGAAGTAATTCATGTTTTGTCTCAGTTCATTGAATTACAAATGGCATTTGAGTGATATGTACAAAACACAGTATAACTAAAGTCTAAGCTTATTGGTTGTTTATTAATAAACGGGAGCTCGATGGCGCAAATGGTTAGCGCGTAGGCTGCGATCGTTGAAGTTAAGCAACTTTCGCAGTGGTCGGTTATTGGATGGGTGACCAAAAATTTAGTATCTCGAGTTCCTCCGTGCTTCGGAAGGCACGTTAAGCCGTTGGTCCCGGCACTGGGCCCGCGAGGTGAGTCATGGCCCAATCTCCCTATTTCATCCATAGGGAAGGCCTGTGCCCCTGCAATGGGGACATTAATAGGCTGATGATGATGATGATGATGATGATGGGTAAGAGCTCGCAAGAGTATTATCTAACTTGCAATTGATTTACGTTCTTTCAATTGCTACAATATTGATATCATTTTGGTCACAGTTTTGACTTAATCTCACACAACTAGAGCATCGCGTCGCCCTAAAGGAGCTTGACCTATTCAAGTCTTCATTTCTCTCCGCTATTCACCCTTAACATTGAAGAACCTACGTAAATTTGCTATAACACAAGCTACCCCAAAACTTGATAGGCACTCACACACAATTAACATAAACAAACACATCTGCATGTGGCACATTTATCAGGTATGGATACAAAAGTAAGTGTCCACTTCTGATAAATGTACCACATGCACATGTGTGTATGTTTTATCCAGGAAATGATTTTTACAACAAGAAAACAAATAATAAACAAAAATCATGAGAAAAATAATAGTTTTGCATTTAATCAATAAATATGTTACATAAAACTAAATAAAATATTAACCATTTAATAAAATAGCATACCTCAATCCTCTTGAACAATTCTTCCAGCAGTCTTATAGCCTGCAGTTTTTTCTGTTCTTTCAAAAGCTTTCTTCTCTCATCAGCAACTCGGCTATTCAGATCTACTTCATCTCTCTCCATCAGCTTGGCCAGTTGTTTCTTTTTTCGTTTCTCTTCTCTTTCTCTCATCTTTTCTAGCTTTTCAAGCTCAGTACGCTCATATTTTTGCCTTAAAAGAAATATATTCTAATGTAGGTATGTTATGAATGTCTTTAATTTTTACTTATTTATTAAATAATAGGAACATTAAAATTTACACTGCATAAAATTATACCTCTCTTTGGCTTCTCGCTTGGAAACCCTCTCCTTTTCCTGCCTCTCCTCTTCTTCTTTAGCTTTTTGTCGAGCTACCAGTCTCTCACGTACGATAGCTCTGCGTTTCACTGCCGCATCAGTCATATGTTTAGTTTTATCAAAATCAATTTGTAAGGTGCACCACTCAGCTATGTCATCTCTCTTCCTTAATAACTTTCGGCCTCGCAATGCGTCCATACAACGAACAAAGCTTACATATTCACTGAATTGTATGTATGCTTCAAAATATAACTGAGCATCTTGAGGGGGTGTAGTTATACCCCTCATGGAAGACTTCATCTGCATCCTGAAAGGGTCAGCAGCTGGTACATCTACTTGCCTTATTGAACCAAACTTCTCAAACACTTTCTTGCAGAGATTTTCTGATGGGGGAGAGTCCTCATTTAGATCTCTTTCATGTACAAACCAGCGAATTGGCAAGTTAGCTATGTGCACTGTATCAGGCCTCTCACCTGGTTTCATCTCATCCATGTCAGTGGCATCACGAAAAAACGAGTCCCATGCATGCCGACTAGGAAAATCCGATTTCGCTTCGGTAACTTTCACCTTCAGAGGATCCGGATAATCATTTAGTTGTACGATACGATCTTCAAGTCTTGATAACACTCTGTCTAGTTTCTCCCGATTTTCCAACTCTGCTTCGAATCGTATAACTTCAGAACTGTGCTTCGTCACTTTTAACAGGGAAAAGGAGTCAGGTTGGATCATCTTCCTCAACTTTTCCATTAATTCCCAATTGGAGATTGATTTGCCGTGTACCTTGTGGGTGGGGAGCTGAACAGAAATATTAAGCTTTGCGAAAGATTTTAAATAAAGACGCTGAGGCAAATACAAAGCCACAGCGTCGCAAGGATCCCTACACACTTGAATACTCATTTTTAAGAAAGTATCCTATCAAATCTACAATACAATACTAAAATTTAACCTAGTTCAAAGTTATAGTAGAAAATTACAATATTTCCATATTATAAATAATAGAAATTTAAGAATCAATTATTTATACAATGAAAAAACTTGTTTCCTAATACTAATTCTAAACATGAAATAACTATTTATTGAAAAAAATAAAAGACAAATTAAAGGAAATGACCAAAGATTTTTTTAGTGTCCGCCCCCATTTTTAGAAATGATTGCAGCAAATCAGCATATACAACAAAAACACAGTTTTCTTCAAGTTAATTTGCACTTTTTCACAAAAAGTTCACAAAAACCAACTGACAGTTCATTCGGCATCGACCCATGACATTGACAACTGTTTTTACTCATTATTTTTACCTTATAAGGCAAAAGAAACTTATTCCATACAGCCGAGTCTTTAGTATTTTTTTAGCAAAGCCGATTCTTTAAACAAAACTTTTAACATCAGTCTCTCGTTTTCATTCTCTATAGAGAATGACAAGAATATACTCTTGTCAACTTTAGTTTTAAAAAAATATTACAGAAGTTTGCGTGTGTGAGAGTTGCATATGTAGTTGAGTCGGATCATATTTTGATTTGATGCTAGTATTAGCGTAGGTACCGTATCTTCCCTTTTTATTTTAATCTAAGGTTATTATGAACGTTATGAAATATTAGAAAAAAGAATCGTAGGCATAAGCCCAAGAGTAGGTAGGAGTAGGAGTAGATCGTAGGCATAATCTCTAAACTAGTCCAGATTAGTTGTACACTAGTTATCAATGTCACTCATTTAGTTCACTCACATATACATAATATAATGTAAAATCAATTTTGAGCTAAAGTGGAACTGAAAAGTTTGCCGCTCGATCGGAGTTGTCTTTTTGAGAATGAGTCTACAGAACTCTTATTAACAATCGTCAGAATCGTTTCCGTCTCGGAAAGTATAAAATTTTGCACGGTCTATTGTTTCGGTTAAGAAAAAAACTAAGCGTACTTTCCGAATTCGAATCCGTTTACGACGTATTATGAATACACGGGACAGATCGTCCTTTATAGTGTTAGCAATAGGAAGTAGATAAAAAAATACGAACGTGCTTATGCCCACACGACTGAAGTGAAACTTCTTTAGCTCCATCTGTATGTACATATATATATTTCATTTACTAGCTATAAGAAAAAGAGAGAAAGAAAATGTTCACGCGCACTGCTTTCTCTGGCTTATATCCCCCACTCAACTCCCGTTCGCCTCGCCCGAGCACACTTTTCGTAACTTTCCCCCAGCTTTCCCCCCAAGTCAAGCGTGCGTAAAAAAGTTTCACTTCAAAATGTATCGGAGTAAGTAAATTGGAAATATTATCCAAATAAAACTACTGAGTTTAATTTGTAGTTTTATTTAATAACCTTTATGCTGAATTTATTTCTTGTAAGATTGCCTTTTACTTTCAATTATTTTTGAAATTGTTTTCAACATAGCAATGTGGTGGAACCTGATGCTTAAATATTATTTTTGAATGACACACCTTATTAAAGTTATGTTCCTGCCCAAAATATTCATGTTTGTCTCTAAATTCATAAAAAACATTGCATTGAGAATGCATTTTTTTTTTAAAATATTCAAAACAATGTGTTGATTTCTTGCGGTTATTACATTTTCAGTCAATAATTTACGAACATCAGATTCACAAATCACACAAATATCAAAAAGATCCTTAAATGGAAAGCGAAGTCCTCCTTTGTTTTTCCTACTAATGAGCTTATGAAAATAGTTATTTATTATACAAGAGTGGAAAGTTCCTTTTTAACCGCGTGCTCGATTTGGATGACCGAGCAAGCGAAGGATTCTAAAGTTGAATCACGAGCGCAGCGAGTGATTCTAAATTAGAATCCTGAGCGTCAGCGAGGGAAACAAACGAGCACAAGGTGAAAAATCTTTCCACTCGAGTGCAATACGTAACTTTTCATCCCACCTCAGCGAGGAAATGACAAAATGAAAAAGAAAACAATTTATAATGACAAAATATTTTTATTTCAATTAAAACACATTAAGATAATCTATAAATTGAAGAAAATAATAAGAAGTAGAAAATAATTAAGAAATATTAAATGTAACGTTGCTACAGTTACTTATGTTAAGTTTAATATTTTTGTTAGGTAATGTTATGTTGGTGTTTGTGAATTGTGCGCTGTTTTGTGGTAAACTACTCGTATCAGTAATTTTAAATAGTTGTGCCGATTCATTGGATTCTATTGGCGTAAATGTTGGCGAGAGAGGGCTATTGTTTCCAATCTTATGGGGGCTCATTTTAGATGTAGAAGGGCGAGACCAAGAATCTGACAGAGGTTCTTTCAGCGTTATGGCCTCCACGATACTATTACAAATTTTTGATTTACTTTGGATTGAATCCTCTATGTATCCCTCTACAACCGAATTAGACTTCCAGCCTCCATGGCGCTTAAGCGATAGAAGATCAGCCCCTGATTCGGCCAAAAGTGTGGCTGAGGTTCTTCTAAAACAGTGACCGGTGTATAACGGGGGTTCTAAAAGTCCGAGAAAAGTTGCTATTTCTCGTGGAATACTGCCAATTTTATTCTGACCCATAGGTTGTCGGATACACTTTCCGTTGCGATATTGTAGAAAAAATCGTTCAATTGGGGTGTTAGAAGGACGTAAAGCTTGATATTTCTGAACAATGTTTACATATTCCTTGCGAATAACGAAGTTGCGGTCTTTTTTTGTCTTGGTATTTAGTACATTAATTAATAGCAATTCATCAGAATTATGAGAATATTTTGATACGTTATTGACATTAAGTAGTGTAAGTTCATTTGTTCGACATGCTCCGGTTATACCAATAATAAGAACAACCTGTAACAAAAGAAGTATTTATAATCGTAAATAAATTAATCAAATTAAAAATATTGTAAGTACTATGTACAATTTTATCAACAACAAAAAATTACACGTATTGACTTACTTTTGCCGCTAAATATACGGAATCAGGTGCTTCATTAATAAACTTTGCAATTTCAGATGCTGTGAAAACCTTCGATTTTTTTGGTTTATAACCAGATGAGGCTCTTTTTAAAAATGCCACTAATTTATGATAGGTGTCGATATGAACGTCTTTCTTCATCTTAATTGTTAATTTTAGCATTGAATACGTACTCCATAGCGTGCTTGCTTTCTTGGTCTCAGATAATTCTATAAAATATGCCAGCAAAACGTTTTCGGAGAAAGTTTTTGCTCCTTTAGCTAGTCGCCACATGTTAAATATATCGTACTGTTTCAAATACTTCTCTCGTGATTGCTGAGGGAGAAGGCTCATTTGCGCATTATTAACTGTTTCAGTTAACTCAGTTGGCGTTAGATAAACTTCATCGTCGCTAATGTCACTCATTTTAGTTGATTTTTTTGTACAGTTTTTAGGTTATGTTAATTATATTAAGCAATAAAACGTGAAAAACTAGAATGGCGCGAAGCACGCAAATAAAACAAAGAAACCAAGAAGGTTCCAAATTTAAATTTTTTCACAATTTAAAAAGTTCTAATCATAAATTTGGCACCATAGAGGTTACATTAAATAGGTTTAATGACGTTTTGAATTTACAATTATATTGAGTACTCATTATATGTGATGTTCTAAATTCAAATCTACTTTGCCGCTCAAGCGAATAAAATAGAATTTTCCAGCCAGATTTCGAAGCGCAAAATTACACTTTCCGAGGTGGTGGGATGAAAAAGATATTATAGATGTTTCGTGAATTATTCTAGTAAGGTATTAAAATTATTTTAAACTTTATTTAAACTGAGGGGGTGGCGGCGGCGGCGGACGAGAGAGAAGAGCTTGAGCATTATCTCTCAATTCTGAGAGATATTGCTCAAGCTCTTCTCCTCTCACTTCCCTCCGTCATTCTCTTTCTTCCTCTAGTCATCGCTCCTCGTACAGGTCTCGGCCCATAACTCTAGCGCTGAGAAAAACGCGTCAGGGATAGCTGCGCATGGGTACGCGCCAGGGATAGCTGCGCATGGGTACGCTCCGTCATTCTCTTTCTTCCTCCAGTCGCCGCTCCTCGTACAGGTCTCGGCCCGTAACTCTAGCGCTGAGCAAAACGCGTCAGGGATAGCTGCGCATGGGTACGCGTCAGGGATAGCTGCTGTTATGGCTATGAACTAGGCAATTGACTCGCAGGTCATCTATATGCGATCAAAATTTCATCCAAATCGATTCAGTACTTTTTGCATGATTGAGTAACAAACAAACCAACTTTCGTATATTATATAATATTATAGTTTTAGAGCATCTACAAATGAAGTTGCCAAAGTCGTGTGCTGGAAAAACTACAAAAAAAACTGTAAACACAGGAAAAGGTCAGATATAAGTAAAAGAAGTGTTATAAAGAATCCTTTTATTTTTAAATACTTACAGAGTCGATAGTCCAGACGGACGTATCGCATGAAAAGCTATTGCGTAAAACTGCAATTTACATCCGATATAATTGTTATATCAATGATCCGTTGCTTATAGCTATGTCATAAATAAATTAACATACACTTTACACATCTTCACATACAATAAAATGTTATACAAGAATTTCGTCCTTAATAACTAGAAAGGCCTAAATATTAAATTTTCCGCCCATCTACATTATTAGTGAATAACGTGTTAACTGATGGTTAAGGCCGTGCGTGCACTGCGGTTCTATTGCCCTGATGCGGATTTGAAACAAGGTTGTAGATTGTAGAGTATGAAATATTGTCTCATCAGAAGCCCGAGTTCTGCGGCAAAAACTAAATCAGCGATTTTGATAATCTTTATAGTAAGTTTAGAATGCACGCCGCCTTCATTCGAGTTGTGCTAGTTAAAATGGAGATTACCAGCCTTCAGAATACAGAATAGAATGTGTAAGGTTTGAGTGTTCTTTATGATTAGCTAATGCCAAATTATCAAGAATATTGCTGTTATTCAGTTTTTAACCGACTTCAATGAAAAAGGTGGAGGAAATTCGAATGTATGTTTATATTTGTAATTGTGAATATTTATACTTTTGGCTTTTACACAAAAATATAACCAACAATGTTTGATTTTATACATGCCTAGGTAGAGCAATCCCAATAAAACACACAAAGAAAACAGTACCCTTAGAATGAACCAATTTCGAATTCCAACAGTTTGCGATTGCGAAATGTCATTGTAAAATTTTGTATGGAAACAACAACAGCAGCGCCATAACGGACGCAACGAGAACTAAATATCAGTACATATTTGACAATGGCATTTTGCACTCGCAAACTATTCGAATTCGATATCGTTTCGTGCTAAGATTACGGCTCATGTTCTAGTTCTCTAGGCGTGTATATAATCAAAAATATCAATTAAACTTTAATGATGCAACCCATAACAAATTTTAATGAGATTTGAATATTAAAGAAGGAAAACATTTACAAGGCCTATTTCGTAAACTTTGGGATCGATTTCTCTAGACTTTGTCTAAAATACATGAAATATAGGAACCAGATTGTTCAATGAGGACAGTTGATTATATAACAAAATCACTTATGTATTTTCACTGGTAGATGTAATGCGACTTTAATCGCTAATAATAGCCAATAAGTAAAGAATTTAAAAATTATAACAATGGATAGTACCCAGTGCCGGATTTAAGGCGGGACCCGGAGACCCCAAAAAAACTTGAACGAATCACCAAACCACAGGGGGGGGGGGGGGTGAAAAATAGTTTGCGGTCCGGCCCAGATTTAGGGATCTCTAGTCCTTCGCTGCCCCAAACGTTTAAATCCGGCCCTGATAGTACCCATATTAAGCAGAAGCATTTCCATGTATTATGGCAGTTAACAATTCCATGACTTTTTCAGCCATTATATTTTCATTACATGATATTTAACTAAGAAATAATTTAATAACTTAAAAGTAAATAGAGCTACACATAATGTTTGTGTTAATTGTGAAATAGAAAGATCATACTGCTTCGCTAGTATTTGTGACAATATGTTGATTCAATATTATGACATAAAAATTGTGATGATAAATTGTAAGCGTTTCTAGAGATGGAATTTCAGCATTAATTAATTCAATGGAATTTTAAAAAAACCAATGCCCCAATTTTTTTGAAGCATTGCAATATCTGAATTATTTTATACTAATAATAAAGTATTGCTAAAAACCACATCTGCTCAAATGCATCATTATAATACAAATCTAACTATTTACATATCTTGTACATTCTTCTAAACATTACAAAGATTCTTTTGAAAACTAAACTCGTATAGCAATTATACAGAACTAAAATCTCTGTGTTCACAACTTCTCTATAGCTTTCGTTTACGAAATAATTATAAAATAAAATTTCAGTCTTCTATTAAATAGTTAATTATAGATCGTTTAACTTAGATCTTTCAATACACAACAATGTAAAATACATTTTTTACAGTATCTTGAAAAAATTGACATATATTAGTAACTTAGAATTATAGGTAATATACACAAGCCTTCATACGTACTGACACCGAGTGTATACTAAACCATCACCTTAAAGTATCTAACATCAATAAGGATCACTTGATTTACCACAATACTCATCTCGGAAGCCCTTACATTTAATTCAACAACTCTATAAATATAAATTGGCTAATATTGTGCTTTCCCAATAGGGGAGGACTCGATGTTATCATTATATTATAATAATACATATTTTACAAGGATTCATCGTTCGTTTAGTGTATTTACGAACACTCAACTGTCAGTTTATATAAACACCACTAGTCCGGACCAGTACAAGAACGGAGCTGTGTCACTAATACTACAAATTGAATTTTAAGTCCCCAGTTTCTAATTCACAATTTATTTTTTATATCGTCGACGCTGTAAGTACCAGAAATCGCCAGGCTATTGCAATCCAGTGAACCCACTGTGACAATTCAACTCACGTTTTATGTTGTCACTGGCTAAGGTTGCTGGTTTGCCAATGTTTTCCCTTTTCTGCATTACCGAAGATGTCGAAAATTATTTGTGCCAACTCGGCAATGTTGGGCGCCAACTGTGACCCGAAGCAACAGACGTCCAATCGATTGATCTTGCACGAGTTTCAAGTAACGCGTCTGTGAACGGTGTACACGTCGTATACATAACCTCTTCAGTTACGGCGAATGCTCATATTAAAAGCTCGTTTACACGTCGCACGTTTTATGTCAGAGCTCACCACACATTGACTTGCATCTCTCATTAGACTAGATGTTTATACGTCGATTCAGTGAAGACTATGTTTAGTAAGCGCACGCACATCAGAACTCAAATTTAGATTGATTTAGTTACTGCAGGACGCACGCGCACATATCTCATCGGAGCTCACTTGTTACTTCATTCGATTATTAAATCTGCAATGTAATCCAGTACGCGTTCATTGGTCGCGCGTGTTTCACATCGTTGTTCACTTGTTACCGCGTTGAGAGCTGCGGCATGTACTGGCATGTCTTGGCGTGCGAGGACTCTGCCCAGGCACAGTATAGTTCACTTGTTACTGCTTTCTTTATCCGGTTCAGGTAGCATGCGGTTGAGACGCGATTGTGAAGGCGACACGAAGACGCGGGCACATCTTTCTAGAGCACATCGTAGTTGACTTGTTTCCGCATTGTCTGTTTGGTTGGCGCGCGCCCCTTTAGCGTTCTTCTTCGCGGCGTGTGCACATATTATTACTTCACTTGTTACTGCATTTTTAACCGGTTCAGTTAGCGTGCGGTTGAGACGCGAGTGTGAAGAGGACACGAAGATGCGGGTACATCTTTCTAGAGCACCTCATAGTTGACTTGTTTTGCGTGCGTGTGCGCATCTCACTAGAGCAAATCGTAGTATACTTGTTACTGCATTTTTTCTCTGATTCCGTTAGTGTTCGGTCGAGACGCGTGCGCGGATAAATCTTTCAAGAACATTACGTTCTCTAATCAAACTTCAATATGTAAACCGATTTGCGTGCGTGGCTGTATCTCACTAGAGCACATCGTGCGTAGATGGCGGATGTGGGGACATCGTTCTACAGCACATTGTAGTTCACTTGTGTCCACATTCTCTTGACCGTTTTGCGTGCGTGCGTGTATGTCACTAGACCGCATGGTAATTCACTCGTTTCTTCAGTTGGCGCGCGTTCGTTTCGTCGAAATGGCCCACATGGGTACAAACCGATTCGCGTGCATGGGAGTATTTCACTGGGGCACATTGCAGTTCACTGATTTCCGCGTTATTTATACAGTTGGCGCGCCCGTTCAACGTGCGGCTGCATCTCACTAGATCACATAGTGGTTCACTAGTTTGTTCAGTTGGCGCGCGCCCGTTTGGCGTGCGGTTGTGGGGCATGCGTGGGCGCAGAATGTCCCGCGTGAGCAGAATGGGCAGCGTGGGCGGGCGCGGGCCTGGGAGCGGGAGCGTCGTCGGCGAGACCAGAACGAAGCATGTACTTAAGTTGGGGCATGTGCTGCATCACGTCGCGGATCTGGACTAAAGCGAGGCCGTTCTCACCCGCGGCCGCGGATTTGCACTTGCCGGAGTTGCGGAGCACTTGCAGCTGCGTTCTGTAGTAGGAAGAAAAGAGAAATAAATATTTCCAACATTCAGACCAATTAGCCTAGCCCCGAAGTACTGTAGGCTTGTGTTGTGGGATAGAATTATATATAAGTATATATTAAACATCCATGACTGGAGTACAATGCTCGCATTCATCACACAAACATCTGTCCCCGCTAGTATTCGAACCCGGGACCTCTGGAGTAGGCGACACCATGACACCCGGCGTCAATAATTAAACTTTATTCAATTTCAGATCACAATAAATTACTTAGTTCTAAAAATAACAGAGATATGTAACTTATGCTATAGCCTGAACTAGGTTAATCTGTGTTTCAGGAATGGTGAAGTTAAAAGATCTGCACGATAATTATTGGACGCGAATCGATGGAATGGAAATGGAAGGTAAATTGTTAATGTCTCTTTAGTTTTTCCCTTTCGAAACTAAAGAAAGAATTACAATGTAGCATAAAGTAATATCTCTTCCCTGACTATGAACTTAAAAGGGATGCAGAAAGCGAAAAAGTTAAAACGATTCGGCTACAAATCAGCACATTGTCTCCCATCGCCTCGTGACGACTTAACATATTCGAATTTTATAAGAACAAAAAAGTCAATATTACCTAGCTTATTAGGTAATATTGACATTCATAGATCACGGCTCTTTTCTATGGATGGTGTAGGGAGACTAGGTCAAGATGCACCACGCGAGCCTAGTGCGGATTGATGGGTGCTAACGACTGCAAATGCAGCTGGGACCAACGGCTTAGCGTGCCTTCCAAAGAACGATGGAGTACATTTTTGGTCCAAAGACCAACCACTGCGAAATTTTCTCAACTTCAATGATCGCAACCGAACGCGCTAACCCACTTGTGAGTCGGTCAAACGGCAGCGTCATCAGCAGCTCCGAGTACTGGTACGGCTTGTGGGGCTCTGGTCATGTATATATACGCACGAGTTGGGCCGGTACAGAGTGAGCCCCAGCGCGTCGAGCATGGCGCGGCAGGTGGCGAGCGCCACGCGCGGGGAGAAGTGGCTGGCGAGGTCGGGCAGCGTCATCAGCAGCTCCGAGTACTGGTGCTGCTTGTGGGGCTCTGGTCATGTATATATACGCACGAGTTGGGCCGGTACAGAGTGAGCCCCAGCGCGTCGAGCATGGCGCGGCAGGTGGCGAGCGCCACGCGCGGGGAGAAGTGGCTGGCGAGGTCGGGCAGCGTCATCAGCAGCTCCGAGTACTGGTGCTGCTTGTGGGGCTCTGGTCATGTATATATACGCACGAGTTGGGCCGGTACAGAGTGAGCCCCAGCGCGTCGAGCATGGCGCGGCAGGTGGCGAGCGCCACGCGCGGGGAGAAGTGGCTGGCGAGGTCGGGCAGCGTCATCAGCAGCTCCGAGTACTGGTGCTGCTTGTGGGGCTCTGGTCATGTATATATACGCACGAGTTGGGCCGGTACAGAGTGAGCCCCAGCGCGTCGAGCATGGCGCGGCAGGTGGCGAGCGCCACGCGCGGGGAGAAGTGGCTGGCGAGGTCGGGCAGCGTCATCAGCAGCTCCGAGTACTGGTGCTGCTTGTGGGGCTCTGGTCATGTATATATACGCACGAGTTGGGCCGGTACAGAGTGAGCCCCAGCGCGTCGAGCATGGCGCGGCAGGTGGCGAGCGCCACGCGCGGGGAGAAGTGGCTGGCGAGGTCGGGCAGCGTCATCAGCAGCTCCGAGTACTGGTGCTGCTTGTGGGGCTCTGGTCATGTATATATACGCACGAGTTGGGCCGGTACAGAGTGAGCCCCAGCGCGTCGAGCATGGCGCGGCAGGTGGCGAGCGCCACGCGCGGGGAGAAGTGGCTGGCGAGGTCGGGCAGCGTCATCAGCAGCTCCGAGTACTGGTGCTGCTTGTGGGGCTCTGGTCATGTATATATACGCACGAGTTGGGCCGGTACAGAGTGAGCCCCAGCGCGTCGAGCATGGCGCGGCAGGTGGCGAGCGCCACGCGCGGGGAGAAGTGGCTGGCGAGGTCGGGCAGCGTCATCAGCAGCTCCGAGTACTGGTGCTGCTTGTGGGGCTCTGGTCATGTATATATACGCACGAGTTGGGCCGGTACAGAGTGAGCCCCAGCGCGTCGAGCATGGCGCGGCAGGTGGCGAGCGCCACGCGCGGGGAGAAGTGGCTGGCGAGGTCGGGCAGCGTCATCAGCAGCTCCGAGTACTGGTGCTGCTTGTGGGGCTCTGGTCATGTATATATACGCACGAGTTGGGCCGGTACAGAGTGAGCCCCAGCGCGTCGAGCATGGCGCGGCAGGTGGCGAGCGCCACGCGCGGGGAGAAGTGGCTGGCGAGGTCGGGCAGCGTCATCAGCAGCTCCGAGTACTGGTGCTGCTTGTGGGGCTCTGGTCATGTATATATACGCACGAGTTGGGCCGGTACAGAGTGAGCCCCAGCGCGTCGAGCATGGCGCGGCAGGTGGCGAGCGCCACGCGCGGGGAGAAGTGGCTGGCGAGGTCGGGCAGCGTCATCAGCAGCTCCGAGTACTGGTGCTGCTTGTGGGGCTCTGGTCATGTATATATACGCACGAGTTGGGCCGGTACAGAGTGAGCCCCAGCGCGTCGAGCATGGCGCGGCAGGTGGCGAGCGCCACGCGCGGGGAGAAGTGGCTGGCGAGGTCGGGCAGCGTCATCAGCAGCTCCGAGTACTGGTACGGCTTGGCGTTGATGCACGGCACTAGAGTGTTCTCCACTAGCGCCTTGTGCACCTATGAGAAATACGGATTATGAATGTTGATTTGTTTCTGAACCCATTCACACCTCCCATTAAATGAAACGAGTTTTTCAATGGGTTTAAAATGGGTAAGTCAGGATGCGTCGTAAGAATTATTAGCATGCTGTAAAGGATGCGAAACATCAAGCTTTGTAAAAAACTAATAAAAGACGCATTTAAACCCGTTTAAGCGTGTTTCATTTTCCTAACCCCTTCATAATCCCTATTAATTCTTATTCAAATTCTTAGATGGAAGGTATCAATCAAGTCTAGCCTAGTGTAATATCGAGTCAAATCTATCCACAAGCTAAAATTAAGCTCTCATTTAACCGAATTGGCGTCTTTTTTAAATACCTGATTCTTGATGCATAGAGAAGACAAAAAGTCATAGTCACATAAAATACGAACTGTAAGTGACTTTATCTCTGCCGGTTTTGGCAACGAAACTTTACTTATAGTAACAGACAGCCAAAAAAAAACGGCCAGTCGGTGACGTGCATACTGATCAATGGGCCACTGTGTAAATGCCACGCTACACCACAATTCCTTGTCAAAAAAAAACTGGCAACATATCGATTGCGCGCCACGATTGACAACTGTCCGCCATCTTATACCATTTCCCCTGTACACAGTGGCGATGGCCTGATGTGGTCAAGACAGGCCCATTGTGTAATCTGCCGACCTCAAACTAAAATGCGGCTAAGTGACATGTGGTCGATTTTTCAGTCTTAAATTGCATCGTATACAGTTTTTAATTCTCTATCGATCTGTCTATAACAAGTATTCGTATCTTTTATAGTTTCAGTCTAAAAATCCGTCATGTGATGAATGGTTACAAAATAGCAATAATTTAAAGTTTACGTGCAGTTTTTTGGCCATATCTCACAACTTGTTTTTGACATTTAGCCGCGTTTTAATTTGAGGATGGCAGTAATGGGCACCTAATAAATCAACGTGATTATCTTCTCAATCTTTCGTTGGTTTTCGTTCGGCCAGTGTGTACCAAGCAACTTTTAGCATAACTCTAGAATCAGATGGTGGAGGGTATTTTTTTATGTTCGCCAGTGAAACTCTATCAGCGGCCATTTTGTATCAAGTTTTTATAATAGGCTATTTGTGAAAAATAAAGTAATAATGAAATATAAAAGTACTTTATGATCTATTGTCACGTGACCAAAAACGCCTAGAATTGGCGGAGCCTTTTTTTAGGTACTTAAATTTGTTTCCTATTAAGTGTTATCCATCACTTCCTAACTTCAAGTTACATCATAGGGAATCAAAAATTGAATAAATCCATCAAAGGCTTTTAAATATTTTAACAGATTTTAGTATTTAATGGACAAAATACTCGACTGTACACTTTTTCATCCTTAGAATACCATGCGAACCTCCTCACTCATCGAACTAATTTTAAATATTCTGGTCTTCAGCCGTCACTTACCTTATACGGCGTATGGTTGCCAGTAACGTTGATATCTGGTATTGGGGTTAGCCTTTTCCGGCTGTCCATCGAGTGAGAGGTTGAGTGGCCATTCATACTCCCAGTCACTTGCGGGGGCACACTGGGCAACAAACAAAAATGAATTCTCTTAACTACCATTATGTGGAAATAAATCTACTTTATTCTTTAATTTATTAAGTTACAGCCCTCTTTTTTTGGACTTAAACTTCCTTAATTCCAAAACGCAGACTAAAATTAGTCTTGGTTTAAATATGTTGTCCCTGGTGTCGATTCTGGCATGATTCTCTAAGCCTAAACTTTAATTTGACAACAGTGTATCCTTGTCACGCTCTATACATAATGAAAAGGAGAGACTCATGTTAAAGTTAGTTTTCAGTTTAGAGAATCATACCAGAATCCGACACCTCCGTCTTCTTTTTAGCAAACAAAAGTGTCAGCATTGGTTTTAGCACAGTTTAACTTTACTCTACGTTTTGTAATAAGGTGGATCAAGTTGGCAACTGCCATTTGTAGCATTTTACGTTCAGTTTCAATAATCGACCTCCAGTAAAAGGTAGGAAGTTTCTGGTTTCGTTTCTTAGCAACAGTTGTTATTCTAATCTCAATAGTAATAATATTGACGCAACAATTCTCAGGCATAACTCTTACTGGAGTATGTAGGTTATTCACGTATAAAAACAAGTAGACTCCCAATCGCATAACAAAATTGCATCAAAAAATTTCCGAGCAGCGATGCGATGTCTTCACATATGCATCCACTTATACAGATAACATTAACACATTTATTCAACTGAACACTTTATATTCTAGCAGTAAGGTTCAATGTCAATTGCATACGAAAGAGAAAGAGAGGGTTTGAGAGAGACATACATGATCATGTGACTCGTAACTATTAAAATGTAATTAATTAACAAAACTATATAAGCCATGATAGTGGCATAATTATGTTACTTTTAAAGCCCAGTTTTTAACCGAAATCTTTGTAATTGCGTGACGTTTGAGGACTGTTTGAAAATTACGCACAATATACACGTGTGCGTAATTTTGGTTCCGACATTTTTGAGAGCGATTATGAGTCTACTTGTTTTTATATGGCAATGCTTTTAGATAGGCGGTAATTTAGAATATTTTCATATAGCTCGGCAGAGATGTGAGCTTGCAAGGGTTAGCTCCCTCCCACAGAACATGTAGAGTTGATTAAATAAAAGGCCATTATAAGTTTGGATAATATGGTATATTATGTACCAAGAAAAAACTGTAACAAAATATTCCATAAATTGAAAAATATACTAACAAACAGACTAAAACTAATCCAGTAAGTAATATTCAAACCAATAGGTACGGTTTGACGTTTTTGCACAACAAAAACATTGTTTTTATATTGGCAATAACAAAAAACAATCTTATGACATTGTTGCCAGATAATTGATATTTGAATTGAATGTAAAATCACAAATCAACATCTTGGAATAGAAAATGGCCAATGGATTTCATTCGAATATTGAGGGACCCTGCACCGTTCAAGCTCACGAATTTGCCGTCTTGATGTCCCATTCTCGGGCAGATCAATATAGAAAACTGACCTTTTCACATTATCTTAATTGGTCGTTGTAACAGATAACAACGAATTAGAAGTGATATGGAAGCATTATTCTCTAACAAAGACAGTTAAAACATGGCTCTAAAAGTCATAGAGTTAACTTCAATACTAACGCGACACGCATACAGACAAATCAAATATCTAAAAATCAATTTGGCTAGATATACATTAGTTAAGTTAAACGGAAATCCCAAACAATCACATGATCAGCGTGTTGATCGCAGTTTTTTCGCCCCACCCACTTGATCGCAATTTGCGTGGAACCACTTTTGAGCCAAATTCGTATTCCATATTATTTCTAATTCGTTACTTGATTTCCAATATTTACATATTAAAATAACACTTTAAGAAATAATATGACTATAACAATGTTCAGTATAACAAAAGATCTTATACGAAAAATTAAACGAAAAATATAATGGTGATCATAACACTAACATAATCAAATTATGGTTTACTACGAGTAACAAACTACGAGTTTGTCGGTTTATTGATAGGTAGTATATTTTATATTAAGATCAGCAGTTTACTTTAGTCTCTCCTATTCAGTTTAGGACCCTAAGACCCACTAAGTTAATACAATAAAGCTTATTTCTGGTAAGCAACTCAATAGTTAGGTATAATAAATTTGTTTGAATAACATAAAATCATAATTCGTAGGGATGCAAGCGAACGATGCGATTTTGTCGCAAGGTAAATGAACTTCGTAGTCAGAAGTAGGCTATCTGTAGTTTTCTAAAAAGGTATGAACTATTGCATTTTGTTTCTTCAATTTAGCTTTTCACGGATATATAGAGACATACAGTTTGCCCATTTATTATTATTTCTTTGAAAAGGGTGGCCAGGTCAAAAAGGCCAACATGGAAAAAAGTAATATTGCCTTGCAGCGAACTGCCAACTCTGTAATCTGCAAGCAGCAATATTTAGGTGTCGCAACGACATCATGCATCTAATCCCCACTGCTAATTTCTTTATGGCGAATAAATAGCATCGTTCACTTATTCCATAGTTTACCAATCCGGACATAAATAGTAAGTATAACGCACCAAATGCCGTTATATTTAAATTTCTACAATGAAATAAAGAAACAAACACAGTGCCAAGACAATGGCGAATGGAATAATTATAATTTGAGATGAGAATAGCTAGTATGTAATTCAAATGAATTGGTAATTATTTACAAGTCATTTAAGAATACAAAAAGAATGTTTAAAGTAGTTATAATCAATCACTACTAGTAACAACACAACGAGTAGTTTCACGAGCCAAGTTCAACACATTAAACGCCCAAAAGTGAACTAAATACAAGCCATTCTCATTCTGTTTTGTCTACAAGTTGATTCTAAGTGATTTTAAAGATTGCTCACTTCATAGTCGATGTGTTGGCTGAGCTCCTCACAAGAAGTGGAGGGGGCTGCTGACCCATCGCCATTGTTATTGCACTGTTCGGAAACTGAAACGAACGATAACACAAACATAATTTATGTGGCACCTCGAAAGAGCAAGACCTAAAACCAGTGCCAAAATAAACTTCCGCTGATTAAAAAAATAATCAAATAAAAAACTGTTAATTTATGCAACTTGATATTTTTGATAACAAATCCGTGTCTAAATACATAAGGAAAAACGGAAACAAAAAAATATGATTAATATCTTTAGAACTGCCATCTAACTACTTAATGCAACTACAACAAAGAAATTACACGTTTTATAGAGAATTCAATGAGTAATTTTGTTTTTTCCTGTATGTTTTGCTTTCTACTAGGAATTGTCTTAGAAGAATTTATACAACGCGCGGATTTAATTTCAAAAATTTGGTAGCTTGTAAATAAAAAGTAAATAAATAATTTTAACTAAGTTATTTATAAGGTGGCGTTGCAATTAAATAATCTCCATCCTTTACAATGCTGTTGTCAACGACAATAATTATCGTTGGCTGTAATGTTGTGTACCTACAATAAAGTGTACTCTATACTATTGCAACGGCATTCGGGTCTAATTTTTAATGTAATAGGTCCTTTCTCGAGTATAAAATTTTTATCACTTTGGTACTTATTTTTATAAATGCGCTTTTTTAATATGGTATTATTTTATTTAAGTGTGATAACCATTGAATAACCTAGTACTACGCTGTACCGTACCGTGTGAAGACGTGACATTCACCTGTACATTCCGTTGGTGTTGGTTGCGGTGTTGCGGTATGGAGTTAGCCACTGCGGCGGCCGCGATGGCAGCATTGTTGTACCTCGCCGCCGCCTGCGCCTGAGCAGCGACTTGCGCCTATTGACACACCACTACTTAGCATTCACGAATTTTGACAATTATTCACACGAAGGACTTTAGTCCGCGGAGAACAATCAAATCTCTGAAGGGTAAAGAACTTGTCACGGACTCAACGCACACGACGTGCGAACATTTGTGCCCGAAAATTTAGAAAACACGCGCTATGGAATTAAATATTCTTAGATTACGTTGTGTTGTAATTAAAAATAGAATACTAGGTCCATCGCTTTACATAGGATCAAGCGCGCAACGCATACCGAAGTTAGCTGTGTGCGTTTGCCGCGCCTAGTCACTTGAGTTCTATTTTTTCGGGGACACCCGCGTACTTTTGCCCTGTCCGGTCTCTCGATTGTTCGGGGGACTCTTTGTACGCGGTGCTTTTAATGCGCTGTGTGCCTTACTTTATGAAGTTGTAAGCGATCTATTTTGGCGGACAAAAGACAGCGGACAGAAGTCCCTTATCTATGTATTAAGGTATTTTAATAAAATGTTGTTTATTTGGTACAATAAACTGCTGGATTTATAACCCTAATAAAAAAATACTAGAAAAACGGCTCGGACAAATTATTTGGATAAAGACATAATCTGTTTAAAAATCAACTTTCAAGTTTCAGCGTTTACGTTCCTATAGGAAAAATACTAAATAAAAACTACTGATGATACTTATATTCTTAACAACTAGTTGAAGCTTGAAGGGCAAATATCGCGCAGTACTTGCTTGCAATATCGAGGTACCACTACCGTCATTTTTTCAACTATGGGTATGCTCTTGACCTGAATTCGTGCGAAAGTTCAAGATTGTATATAATTGAGACAGAAACCACTTTATATAATATGTTTATGGACGTTATAAAAATCCTTTTCAATGTTTAGCTATCCAAGCTCCAAGCAAGTGGATAAACTCCACAGTCGATATGGATAGACTGCGCACACTGTCGAAATAGTCGAGATTATGGCATCATTATGCCATAATCTCGACTATTTCGACAGTGTGCACTTCGACTGATTAAGGCGTGATTTTTCGGGAATTAATTGGTAAAGAAAAACAATATGTTTACACACAGGGGAGCGTCAACTTACTGCAGATTTTGTTGCAGTCAAGACAACTGCATCGATTCAACAATGACTCGTATTTAAGACGAACTGCACGACAAACTCAAAACTGCAGTTCATATTTAACGAAGTTATCAAATACTATCAGATATTATCATCTATAATGTTAGTTACAAAGCTAGCAATTCTAATGACTTTTCATTTCATTTCATTTCAAAGACTGCAACCACACGGCTGCAGTTGCAACAGTTTTGATGCTGCTGTTTCAACTGCACTCACCAACTATAGGTAGGAGTTATAACACAAAACTTATACTCCTTATTACGAAACCTGGCCAGACGTTAAACCCGGTCTAAATGATAAGCAGGTCTAGTAAAGAAGGTGCTTGACTTGCTATATCTGGGATCCTGGTGGGCTGATCGACCAGTTGTGTCAAAATCATGCGTTAGAGTAATTGCATGGGCAGAGATCCCTGCATGGTCAGTTTTGGAGGATCCCAACCACAAACTGTGGTGGGTTAACACCACTAAAGTCCCCCCAAAACACCAGTTCTGCGGTGGGAAATTGCGCCTGGACATCATCTGCTACCGTACTAAGATGGTCAAACAGTCGAGTTGTCTCAGCGTCGACGGTGAGGGAACTGTAGAGGGACACGTAGACTCTGGCTGAAGGACCAGAGTCTACATGTACGTATGTATGTATGTGGAGGCACGTATGTATGTATGTGGAGGCACCTAAGAAAGATATACGCTGACCCACCGGACGGAATCGGTTCGACGGATGCCTCCACTGGACCAAATCCGTCGCGGCAATCTCCACCCGAGCTATGGTTGTACGCTAGCTGATCTCGAAACGCGAGTGAAGCACTTCACAGGTTTTTTACCATACGTACGGTGGTAACAAACCAGGCGGGTGGTAGGTACCCTGCCACCAGAAGAGCAGATGGAAGCTCTGATATCCCTCAATCACTTCTTACGACACCCGCGGGAAGTGAAGGGGCGGTGAATGGTATTCTTTCTCCGTCACCGCACGGAAAAAACCGCTGCGGAAGAGAAATATTTACCACCAAGGATTGCACAAAATCTTTACTCCTTTTCAGTGGACAGAATTAATGCAATCCTATTGGTTAATGTTTCTTCGTTTCTCCGCTCCAGTGGACTAGCATCCTTAAGCTGGAAACACAGGGCCTCGTAACTCACAGACCACCCCAGGCGTTTCCACGCCCGTCTAGGCCTGTCGTAGCCCATGCCAAGCCTCCTATGCTTTACCGACTCGACTCGATCTGACGAATGACGGGACGGCACGTCTCATTGTATGTGGTTGTTAGTCGCGATCTGTAGGCCAATTAGCAAATTTTTTTGACATTCACAGAGTGTAACTGAAGATTAAATTGCATATTCAAGACAAGTTCAGGACAGACATAATCTTTGTGGCGTTAGGTGACGATGGTTGGTGTAGCAGTTTATCACTGCTGCACCAGCTATCTTCGCGTCTAGACTTTACCACCACTTAACATCAAGTAGCGCAGAGTCATTTGCTTACCTAGCTATAAAACAAGGCGGACAGCGTTTAAAAGTGCTTGTATAATACCTGTGCCAGCCGCAGCACCTGCTGCGTCTGCGCCTGTGTAAGTGATGCGGGCAAATTCCAGCTGTTGGCGAGGGCCTGAACGGCGGCGGCCGAGATGCCTCCGTGTGGGATCTGCATGGCGGCGGAGGCCGGCGAGTGCCTGCTGTTGTTGGCGCGCCGCCCCCGCGTGGGAGCGTTGCCCACGCCCATGCCCACAGCGGAGCCCACGCCCGCCACTCCGCCCGGCGGCGGCGCTGGCGGCGCCCGCGTCCACTGCCCGCCGCCCGATACTGTCCCTAATAACCATAACACATGATTCAACCTCAGAATGCAAGCAAATCAGCTGCTAGCGGGCGACTTTCCTGCCTGGATAAGCCAGTCCCGTTGCGCGAGCATTGCATATAATATTTATCAGACTTTTGGAACTCTCAATTGTTAAAGTAGGTACTACGGAGTTTGATAGTTAGCCATGATAAAAACACACAGAAAGAGGTTAGAAGGGTGGTCATAAACGGAAACCGATGTCGCCGGCTCGCCCCCCCTAACACTTCCACCTAATAGATCAACCGAACCAATCGGCTCTCACACCCGTGAGCAACGACGCATACAGAACCAAGTTTTGGTCAAGTTATGAGCATTCGTTCAAACATAACTGCGGCGCACCTGCCCCGCCCACAAGGCTCTTCTAACCTCTTTCTGTGTTCTGCGGTAAAAAAACAACTTAAATATCATATCGTAGTCCTCATGCTAGAGAGTTACGAAGGCAGTTTCGTCGATAAATATAGAATAATATAGAAGTTTCGAATAGCAATCTGCTGTTTTAATTCATGTAGCAGATAATGTGCTTTTGTCTGCTGGGTTTTTCTCTGTTGCCTGCACTTAATTTGACCCGCATTTACGTTTCGAATAGGCTATTAGTGACTTTATCAACGAGTGGTAAAACAGGCCCTTCATCTTGTCTTGGCAGTGCTGGAAGCGCCCACGTTCCTTTCAACTGTCACACACAATTCATCCGCAGAATTCAAACACTTGGTGACATTCCAGCGCGGATAAGTCAGATCATTAAACGTTTAAAGGCGCTGGCGGCTCCTGCGTCCACTGCACGTCGCCCGGTATTGTCCCTAACAACCATTACACAATTGAACCTCCTTAGAATGCAAATAGCTGGCGAATTTTCCGCGATCAGATCATTTAACATAGGTAGAGTTGCCAGACTGAAAAATATAATTACTTAGATTCTAGATAACCTTTCAAAGTGTGGAAATTTTGGAGATGTTCTGGAGAAATGAAAATATATGTTTCAGTTTCTGGTACTTAAGTCTCATTTACTACTTTCTAATTATCTATATAAAACTTATACATGACGATAAGTAGTTTTCTAGAAGATTTTGTTGCTTATCAGAAGTCTGCACTCCTGCATTCCTGAGCATGTGGCTACCTTATAAATATAGGGTTAGTTTCACCAGCTCCTGCTAAATTTTAAGATTGTCATCTACGGGTATAACACTATCATATTATATGCTTTATCAACTAGATTTCTTTCCAAGACTTTTAGAATATATTTTTTTAGTTTAAGTCCCGACCAAGTTATTATAGACTTCATCAGCAAGTGGTAAAACAGGCCCTTCATCATATTAGACAATAAATAATCTTTGAAGTGCAGAGGAATTGCAGCACCTTCCTGGCTTTACTATCACTATACTTCAGTAATGGCAAATATGTCATCATCTAGTGGGATTCTTAGAAGAACATTACTGTCTGTTCTGAACCAGTATATAATGCATATAATGAAATGGCAGTTGATCAGTTTTAACTATTGAATTCTAGTTTAAGGCCACCTATTTATGAAAGTCTAGTCACTCATAATTTTAGGAATAGTAGCTTTAAATTGTATTATAGTTCTGGCATCTTGCAGTCCACACTTCTTTTTCTTTCTTTCTTTTCTTTTCAGATTTCTTCTTTTCAAGGTTCTCAACACTTACTGTACAATCTTGTGTATCATGAGTATAGCTTTTATCACAGAACTTCAAATGACATATTATTATTATAAATAAGCATATCAGCAGATCGCACTGACTTCATTTTAGGCATTCACTCATTTATTAGATATTCAAAACTCAAAATTTTGTATGCCAGAATCATAAATTAGGCATAAATTTAATATCCATAATAATTAAAAACCATCATATGGTAGAAGCTTTTCTGAATTGTCTTTTAGAATACAAATATTTAATTTTTATATATCTAATATCTATGGTGGCTGGCGCTTCACCGACAGTATTCTAACCTATACTACTGATCACAAACACTGATTATTATACTTAGCAAACTTGTGCAGAATAAAATTTTGCCCAAGGTAATAATGCTTTAAAAAATTGTGCTATCTTAAAAGTATGGCATTATAGGCATGCGTCCGATATATCAAAACGAATCCAAAATCCGATTTCAAACACAAATCGATACCGAACGATTTCTCAACAAGAAAATCCGATTTCAGAAATCTAACCGAACCAAAACGCGATTAGCGATCTAATACCACCACAAGTATCCAAATGTAAATCGGATTCGAAATTCGTGCTTTCGTTTTCGGAAGTCCGATTTCGTGCTTCGAAGTCCGATTTCGGTTTGCTGTTTACGGAAATCTATTGCTCTTCTCTAAGGTGGGATTATTTATCACTGAAAAGAGATGTCGTCTAAAATATCAAAAGTCGAGCAACTTACATTTTTGAACGCCAACCTGAAGTAATTAGGTTTGATTTTGTAAATGGTTTGAAAAATAATAAAAACAAACAGAAAAACAAAAAAAAAATACTAACAAAATATGTAAAAAGAAATCATTTTATATAAGCCGATTTTTAAATGCGCCGGAAAAGTTTTACTCTTAACCGTAAACATAACTTTTCTGCTAGTCCTAAGCCTAGATTTAAAGCATGAAAGAAAATCGCGCAAACCTACGAGTATCCTTGCTTCCTACAATTAATTGTTTGTGATTGTCGTTAGCTAATAAAACCAAATCATAACACAAACTAGTGAATTGGCTAAGTTAGGCACATCTGAAATCCGATATCTAAAAACGGATTTTAAAATCGATTTTGAAATCTGAAATTCGATAAATATCCGTTTGCGTTCAAAACCAAAAACGCCCATGTCTATGGCATTATGAATTCAGACATATAAACATTCATAAAAACTAAAATTATATTAAAATAATACAAAGCTCTAAATATTTTTTTGAGGAATATAATACCAAGGATGTTATGCCTAATGAATTACAGAGCAACACTCTGCCAGACTCAGGAAACCCATCTGCCATAAAAGATAAATTTCTAATAACCCTTAATATTTGTTTTTATCTAATAATAATGAAGATGTTGACTTACAAGTAAGCTGATTGTTTACTAAGTTTTGATTATTTTATCCAGAAACCTTATTTGAATTTCAGTATGTTTCTTTGACATTAGGTACACAATTCTGACAATATGCAGACACCATGCTCTTATGAGAGTTTGATATTTTAACTCCATTCTTTAAAAAAACTGTTTCAGTCCTCTTTTTTAAGTGCATGCATTATAAATAAATAAGCAGGAAAAAAATATTTTCAAGCATATGCAGTGAAGGATAAACGAATTGTGCATTGTTAATGAATATGCTTTATAATTTATCCACTGTATAAATAAAGAGATATCCAGTTACATATAAAAATAATAATAAATAAATAAAAGCTATTGTAACCAAACTACTACATCCTGCTTAGGCCTTAATTGTGTACTTCTTCTGCATTCTGCGATTCCCTACATTTTATGCAAGGGAGATTAATTTATGGTATATCACATCTCATGTACAATGGTCCACTTAAGGACTAAGTGCAGACAATGAAGGAGATCACAGAAACACTTAAAGTAAGACAAATATATCCCTGGTTGAAGCATGAAGCTCTATTTAAAAAGGTAATTAAAATTGTATATTCACCTTTGGCAGATATGAGCAGTTGCGAATCGACCACTTTGTTAGGCCAGTACTCCTCAAACTCTGTACCGGGTGGGAAGTAGCTTTTAATGTCTGATAAACTGATCACAGAACATGTCTCACTTGCAAATAATTCATTTCTGATCCCTTGCACTTTACAACAAAACTTCAGATAAGATAAGTCCCAGCCCTTCAACTGATCTGCTTTCAACTTTAAATTGTCCGTTTCACCTTCAAAGTAGAATAGAGGAACAAACTTTTGACCATCCCTAACTGTATACGGAACCACAGATTCTTTGTTTATTCGAATAAAACCACATTTGTCCTTGCTGTTGGTCGTACCCCTCAACAGCTTATTGTAACACACATCCAAGAAGTTGTAAAACTCATAAGCGTCTGATAACCGAACCACTAAGTCTTTCTGCGTGAAGGGTTCACGACCAAACTGTCCATCACAATGTCTGTTGTTGATCTCGTTGAGAAGCCGCGCTTCGATTTCTGTGATATAGTAGCTCCTGATGCAGGTGCAAGAGTAAATGTCCGCATGCAGGTAGTTCAGGTACTTGTTGAGAAGTTTGATCTCCACCATTCTGACCGCCACGTACTTCTCGCCAGAGCGGTAGATGTAAGGAATGTGACATTTTCCCAGCATATCCCATCCGAAGTGACCCTTCCAACTCGCTTCGTCGGGCGCTGGTGTCTTTTTCTCGGCGTCCGGTGCGGGCCGCGTGTCGGCGGCGGCGGGGGCGCCCGGTTTTCGCGCCAAGAAGTTCAGGATGCCTAGTTGGCCGCCTGCGCCCGGGGGCGGCACCCCCACGAGGGCCCCCGGCGGTGGCCTCGCTGCCGCCACGGAAGCCGCCAACGCCTTAGCCTTGTTGGCCTCCACCATTTTTGCAGCCAACTCCCTGATTTCGGCCTCGTCTGGCCTCTCAGTCTTCACCTTGACCAACGTTGTGTCCGTCATGTTTCCGGCACCCGACACGCTCCCAGGGTAACCTTCAAAACACTGAGTCCTGAGATTTGTTTAGGCGCATCACACAAAATACGAGCACGACCCAGGACTACATCCTGGCAACGATCCACGAGCACTTTTCGATCTTTTAGTATACGTAAACAAACGCACTGAACGTGCGTGACATACACTTATCACTCCACACTTTTGACAGATTAGAGTATTAAAATTGATATCATTTATCAATGATTATCAATCAATATTTTATCCTAAATTCACTGCTGTTAACCACACATATCCAAGCGATGAGGGTGAACACCGATGGAAATTCCTGTATCCAAGTTTGTTTGACACTAACTTCTCTTATCAGTTTTCCAGGTGTTTGCGTAATTTCTGTTTGTTTTCAACATAAAAAATACTTATCGAAAACAGGCGAAATTGTAATTAAGTTAGCCACGCCGTGGTAGCTTTGGAACACGAAACCCAAATTTTGTGTTCTGTTCAGGGAAATACCAATACCGTTGTGTAGTCTCGTGGGGAGTGCGCATTAATTCAGTACATTTTTCACCTTTTGGTGACTCAGCATCGACAAAATGGCCGCCAACAAGGCTTTTGTTGGCCAATCGAGCCATTGCTAGTGGTCATACATACCTACAAAACTTCTATCAGCGTGACGTAGACGCACTCCCCACGAGACTACTTCTCAAGGACTTTTCATTTATTCAAAATTCTCTTGATTCTTTCAAAAAACACCACTTAAACTATGTTATTAATTCATTACAGAAATATTATCTAAAATAAAACAGTTATTATTACTCAAACAACTCGAAAATTCTTATTCCACAATTAACCTAATAATAATTTATGAATGTACTTTTACAAAGTTAGTCACTATAAGTAGTCTCGCTACAGAATTTTCGCATACGTTTGACGTACTACCGTAATGTGCTATAGAAGATTCAACCTTATGACAATACAATAAGCTCCGCCTATGACATAGCGCTAGCAATTTTGACCCTTACGGCCGGGTGTAGCGAGACTAGCCGACGCGCGCATTCCTCGAACAAAATCCCCTACGGGAAAGAACGAGATAGCGATATCTTAAAAAGTAGTTGTCAAATGTTTAGGTATTTTACTATGAACAACGAAAAGTAGGTAGGAATATAATGCAATTACAAGCTTACGTAAGTATTTTAACCTACTTAACCGCCGTCGGTAATGTTATTGTTTGAAGGATTTTTTTACTTCGACTCTACCCACAATAATTAATCTAAGGTTTTTGTAAAATTTATATAGAAAAAATCATGTTAGGTACCTACTTTCGAAGGTAGACAGATACCGTTAAATTACTGTTATTTCGGTAGCTACAGATACAGTACGCGCGATGTGAATACACCAAACTTAAAAGATTTATTTATAGATACAGCATGCTCTAATTTGCACCAAATTTAACCAAGAAAATAATATCCTTTTTTCCGAAATGGCCGATAGTATGTAGACTCTATGATTAAATGACATAAAGATTAAATTATATAGTCTTATACTAAGGTGGCTAGCAGATTGCTTAAAATGGTACCTAACTGAGATTGAAAACTAAAATAAATGATTTCGATGACCTCGATAGTAGAGTCACAAAATAGGTCTTTTCTGTGGTAGAGTGGTAGCTCGAATCCCAGTAGAGCCAAATGTTTCTATATTTAATACGAGTATTTGTACCTATTAGAGTAATTTTATTAAATAAACAAGTCATTACTGGTAATTTTATTTTTAGGGTTCCATCCATACCAAAAAGTTAACCCCTGTTACTGTCACTCTGTCATCTGTCTGTCCGTCTGTCCTTAAGTCACAGGTCTCTAGATCGTAAACGGAATGAGTTACAGAACTGAAATTTTTGTATTTTATGTAGAATGCTTGTCCAAAGCCAAATATTTAGTTAAAAATTCAATTAAATAATTTTTCATGGGGAGTCCCATACATGAAAAGGAGACTAAAATTACTTTTTAGAGTTCCGCACCCAAAGGGTAAAAACGGAACCATATTACTAAAGCGGGTTACTGACATCCCTGTCGCAGGGCCAATCTAGGGCGCACGACGGACGGGGTAATATCGACTTGTCTCTACACATATGCCTGCTATTCAGTCAGTGTTCGGGTATAAGTTGACCTAAACACACGCGTTGATAATATAATGACCCTAGTATTATCAAAATATCGGTAGGCCGGGCCTTGGCTCTTTCTATGATGTTAGCGCAAAAAAGGAAATACTGGGTTATGAATTGGCAACAGAAAAAAATGTATTGTAAATAAATTGTTTGTGTTTTTTACACATGTGGGGCAGATCTTTATATACTCCTATCACTCGAGACCAAACTTCATGCTCATTATAATCTGCTGTCATGTTGATCGAAATATGTGCGCTCCGTGTGATAGTTACCAACCAACTGATTAAGAAATTGCCCCGATTGCGCAACATACGTGACAACGTGCAGAACGGCAGGGACAATCTAGGTAGCAAGAGTGGTCTCGCGCCCCTGCCGCCCTGCCGCTGGGCCAATTTAAAAAATTGCCCCTGCTTACCAACACACATCACAATTAAAGAGGCCGACTGACGTGCATGCCGCAGGGACAATCTAGGGTGCACGGCGGTCGGGGCAATATCGGCTTGTCTCAACACACATGCCTGCTATTCAGTGTTCGGGGGTATGTTGAGCTAAACACACGCGTTGATGCTTGTCCCAGTGTTATCAAAGAATCAGAAGATCGGTAGGCAGGGTCTTGGCTTTTTCTATGGTGTTACCGCACAAAAGGAAATACTGGTTGAGGAATTAACAACACAAAGAAATATATTGTAAATAAATAATGTTTATATTACTAGAAAAAAATCCACGCGGACCTGGCAGCAGACGGGCTCGAACCCGCACCCTTCGCTATCCGGGCGAATGCACTGATCAATTATGCTGTGGCGGCCGTGACGGCCGTATGGAATACTTTTTAGCCTTTCTTAAGCTGCAAGGCAGCGCCATCTCTTCGCATTATAAGTAACCCACAGTGTCAAATGAATTCCTTTACAAGTATTAAACATTTGAAAGAAGAAATAGCAATTACAGTTATAATTTTTTTTTTTTAAGCATGTAACTGCTCAATATTTGAATCTAAAGAAAATATGATAAGAAAAAAATAAAAAAAAAGCTTTTTCTATTTTTCTAGTAATATTTTTTTTAGATTTAAACATCGAGCAGTGACATACTTAAAAAATGAAAATTATTGTAAAAATATACATAAATGTTTGTTTTTTTTATCCCACACGTAAGGGCCGGTCTTTATATACTTCGATCACGCGTGTGAAAATTTCATGGTCATTTTGATCTGCCGCTATCTTAATCTAAATACGTGCGCTCCGTGTGACAGCTACCAACCGACTGATTGAGAAATTGCCCCAATAGCGATACATACGCGCAACGTGCATTGCGGCGGGGACAATCTAGGGACCAAGGGTGGTCGCGCGCTCCTGCCGCCCTGCCGCAGGCCTGATTTAGAAAATTGCCCCAACTTGCCTACATACATCACAATTCAGGAGGTAATTAAAAGTGTCTACACACGTCCCTTAAATCAGAGGCGATATCGGGAGAGGCGATATCGGATGATGGTGGGGATGAAATCGGCTACTACTCTACACACGTCCCTGCCAATCAGTACGTAGCCCACCGTGCAACATAACGCTTGTCGATCCAAGATGCCGCCCACACTTTCAAAACAACAAAAAATAGGCATCGCTCTGGCACTTAATACGGTGCGACCAAAACAAAAACTAAAGAGGAAGACTTGGGTTAAGACGTGGTTGATGAAACGTCATGAATTCAGTCATATGAACGTTATGAGACATTTAGAACCAGTTGATTTGAAAAACTTTTTAAGAATGGATATTGAATGTTTTGAAGATCTACTGAATTTGGTGACACCATTAATACAAAAACAAAATACCTTAATGCGAGAATCCATAAGTCCAAGAGAACAACTTATAGTATTATATTCTAATAACATTTTAAAGGCCTCCTGCCTCATGTCGCGATTAAGATAATCGTTGTGTTTCTTATCCCATAAATACGCCAACTCTTTATAAATATCTATGGTTTTCGTCCAGGCCTCTCGCTCCTTTTCTTTCGCCATACCTCCGCAAGAATAAAAAGGAAATAAAACCAACACGGGTCCTCTTCGCACTACGCTCGCACGAGCACTGCGTTGAAATCGAACCCGATTTCGCTACACACGCACTGACAACGCTCCCTAGATGATAATCGGCCCTAAATCGTGAGCTCGCCCGATCCAATTTCTGAGTTAGGGGTAATAATAATAATGATGATTACGATTTGCCTACACACGAGGCGGTCTAGGGAGCGATTTAAGGTGCTCCCCACCACTTTCCCGAGATTGCCTCTGATTTAAAGGACGTGTGTAGACACTTTAAGGGTCATCCCCACTCTTACACCCTAGATTGTCCCTGCGGCAGGCATGTCAGTAGGCGCTTTAAGGGTCATCCCCTCTCTTACACCCTAGATTTTCCCTGCGGCAGGGATGTCAGTAGCCCGCTTAAGACTACGCTGTCCATCTGTCTGTCCGCCTGACTGTGTCTGCCACCAGGCTGTATCTCATGAACCGTGATAGCTAAAGAGTTTAAAAAATATATATAAATACTAAAAATATAATAAAATAAATATCTCCCATACAACAGACGTGATTGATAGTGATGCCGTTTTTAGGGTTCCGTAGTTCTGACAAGGAACCCTTATAGTTTCGTCATGTCCGTCTGTCTATTTGCACTAGGAGACTATTTGCACTAGAGAACTTTAATTTTATGGAGAATTGATTGAAATTTTATTGAATTTTATCGATCACGCCGACTAAATGCTGGTATAAAATTTTGTAAAAAAAAATATCGTAGGGTAGTTCCCCTACATGTAACCTGAAGATGATTTTGTTATTTTATGTTTTTTTCAATCATCTTCCCCATAGTGTCGGATATCGTGGAATAGGCCCTTCAAAATTATTTTATTAGGCGTTCCTAACAACAATATTAAATACCCTAGATACACCAACACGAACAAAATCGTGTCCGAAACCTGTTCAAAGGGTAGACGATCCACGGAGGTCCGTAAGATGATCGCGTTGTCAAAAACAATATAAAGGCATTATTTAAACATGGAAATTCACCTTTAAAGCCTATCGTATAAGGCCTTAATTAAAACGCATGCGTCAAAGAGTTGTGACAGTTCGTATTTATACGACTTATTGCTGTATGCGGAACAATATAGACCCTATTTCCTTGATTCTACGCGCAATTTTGAATGTGCTGTTAGCAATACAGCACATCTTCATTCGTATTTAAAAAAAAATATCAAATTTATTTTCAGTTTGATACGCAGTTTGGCCTTGATTTAGGTAAGTGATCTAGTTGAGATAAATATATATTCATGGTTTTTCTAATTTCCGATATAGAAAATAACTACTCCTGCTCAAATATATTGTGGTAAATACAGGCAACTACGGAACACACTACACCGTGCGTGGCTCGGCACGACACGCACTGGGCCGGTTTTGCTCTATATTGTAATATGGCGTCTGATGTTGTTTAGATAATGGTACCAAACCCTTTGTGAGCGAGTCCGACCCGCACTTGCTCTTTTTTTATCTTTTTACCCCGTGCTTTTGACAACTGCATTGTCTATAATAGAGCTAGTTGAGTAGGATATACGTAAATTAAATGTAAATAAATAAAAATTTTTTTTTACTAAATCTTAATATTCATATAATAATAGACAAAGTAATACAAACGTTTAAATGTGTTCGTATGGTAATTCGTTACCAATTGTATTTGTCCTTTCTCGTGACTGAAACTATTTTTATATCAAATTTTATCTAGGTTCTGCGGTTTAAGCGTGAAGAGATAACGGACAGACAGACACATTCGCATATAAGTAATAAGAATGGTTAGTTAAAGTTTGCTGGCATTTTTTATAAGATTTTATTTTTATTCAGCCTTCACCTGTCGCGGTATCTCTGTCTGCTCTGCCCACTCCACAGAACACTAAAGAGGAACCACTTTCTGTGTTTTGTGCAGTGGCGGACTAACAGGGGGGCGGAAGGGTCTTGGGGGCCCCCCAAATGCCTCCGCGTTCCCCTGATCAAATTCTAAACAAGACTAAAATGTGCTCAGAACCTAAATAATTTCATCAAGATCAAAACACTACAGCCATCTAGACTTATTACGCGCTACTAATATTCTTTTAACTTTGCTGAACGCGTCCAATATGCTGTGGGAATTCCCGTCTTTGTAGCGGGTACTTCCTCAGGAATCCCTGAATGAATGAAGTGCATATAATTGACTCTTGTACGACTACATTTATTAACATTCATTAAATTTACGTCGAAAAATAAACATTGGCCTCGTTTAAAATATAGGTATTAAATTTCATTACGTTAATATACATATAATAGTGTGTTCCGATATTTTAAATAAAGGATAAGCCATTTTTCAAATTGTAAATTAATAAACGCGATCTTATCCGTTCAAAGTAATTTCATTAAAAAATGTAAGTGTTTTTCATTTTTGTTGTGGTATAAAAGTAAATGAGTGGTATAAGAGGAATTGAGTTAGTGCATTTTCGAGTGTTTGGAAAAAGTAAGTATGTAATTCTTCGTATAATTTCACCCAGAAATTATAATCCGTAGTTTCTAGTCAATATGCACCTACGTTTCTAGTCAATATGTACCTTAATGTAGGTATGTATGTTTATTTAGCCGAAATAATTTGCTGAGGGGCCTCATTCAGCTTTGCCGCCCCGGGCCTCTGACGAGTTTAGTCCGCCACTGGTTTTGTGCCTCGCTTGGATCAAATGACCTGAGTCTGTCTGTCAGTAATCTAATGTTGCTAGTTAAATCCACTTCCCGATTTCCGATCCGTTCCAATCTGACATTTTGTGTGCAATATAAAAATCCTCCAAGTGCAAGTCTGACTCGCACACGAAGGCTTCCGTAGCATTTATACAACTAATTCATACAGCATTAGACACTAAATTATAATATCGAGCAAAAAAAACACCAAAAAATCACATCTGTTGTAAAAACAACTCCGTTAAATATTTATTTCGGAAAGTAATAATAATAATAATGCTACTTATATTATAAAGTGTACTTCCATTCCCCTTTTCACCCCCTCAAAGGATGATTTCTGGGATAAAAACTACCCTATGTCCATTCCGGGGTCTCGAAAATATTTTTATACCACATCTGAATCGGTTCAGCCGGATACGGGCTTCGCGTGCAGTTATGTCTTTCATAGAGACCCGCTGCTTGGGAAACCTACCCCACGCAGCGTGCTCACCATGGAGCAGTCTCACGGTGCCCCGTACTACGCTACGGGGTGCAGATCTGCATGATCATGCCGATTTCGCTGCTCATACGATACGTACGGATTATGTTTTAGTTCATCCTTTCAATCACGCAGTAACAAAATATGTAAGCCCAGTGCATGATCTGCGTAGATACATAATCATTGACGTGTTCAGATATTTTTGAAAAGTTGTATGTTCAGATATTATTGACAGGCATCTGCTCAGATATTATTGAAATAATGAATGTTCAGATGTATTTGGTCACCTTGTATGCTCAGATATATCTGATGGCGACATACGCCGCCAAGTCCTGCATAAATATCATCATTTGTATGCCCAATTTGTATGGGTAATTTTTATGCCCATTTCGATAGAATGGAAAGCTGTGTATCTCTACTCCCCTCCTAGCCGCGTCAGCCGTGCTCTATATACTCAGTCTTAATCCGATACGAGTACACATCAGAGTACATACACCCGTCCTCCTCTAGCGTACTATGCAGTAGTTCAAACTAAGGCAGACCGCATCATTCCACCTCAGGGGCTAATGATACTCATTGGGAATTTGGGACATAACTTTACATATTTCTGATAGTGGCATTAGTAACACGCATTTTGTGAAAATTATTCACCTTTCCGGTTGCATTTAAAAGATAGAGCCCTGAGCTTGTGACGGACAAACAGTCGTAGGGTTTCATTAGTTTCATTCTGCCTTTTGTATACGGAACCCTAAGAAGTATTAAAACTGTATAAGAAATAATGTATTTTCCATGCAATGGTCACTCGATTAAACTACAGCCTATTTCTGTAGATGTTTACACATTTCCAGAAACAACCGCTGTGCTGGCAAGGGAGAAGGACGCTTGACTCTAACAATCATTTTGCCAAAATGCTGTAAACTTGGAAAAATAATATGTGTTAACAGTCACACAGATTTGTTTCTTAGGTTTTCACGCCATCACTCACATTAAAATAAAACTAGTTTTTACGGGTTAATGTGCTAAAATTATTTATTTATTGACGTTTCGCAGCCTCACAGTCACATATGTCAGTCAGTCAGCCAGTCTCTTTATGTGTTGGAGAAGAAAGTGTATTGTTTTTCAGCGTGATTATGTGTAATTACTTCTTTGTTTTCAAGTAAAAATAGTCTCTTAGCCTAGAGCTGCTCTAAGTCTCTGAGTGAGCTAAGCTGCCGACTGACTGATTCGGACCCCTAAAAATGCCCATCAGATGAAAAACATCCATATTCATCCAAGCTATTAATAAAAAAAATAACAAAAAACTGTCTAATGGTGGCCACACACACTACGAGAAATCGTTACGATTAGACTGTACCGTCCGAACGGTACCGATAAATCGTAGCGTAAAACTGCACAGTTTCCTATACGTACGCCACGTACGATAAACTGTTCCGTTCGAACTATACAGTGTGATCGTAACGATTTCTCGTAGTGTCTATGGCTACCATAAGTGCAAGTCAGATTCGCATACGAAGGGTTCCGTACCATTATCTATACAATATTATAATATCGATCTAATAACGGCAATAAATTTACGTCTATTGTATGGGGGCACCCACAGGGCACCCCTTAAATATTTGCTTAATTTTGATTTAATTATTTATTTTTAAAGTGAATCTATACATATAATAAAATGTTAGGAAAGTCAAAACTGTACAATAAATATTTTTTTTTAAAGAATACTTGGGGTGTTATCTACTATCGATACCGAAGTCAAAAAGATAGTTTTTAGAATATTTGTCTGTTTGTCTGTATGTATGTCCGGGATAAACTCAAAAAGTAGGTACTGCATGGATTTATTTCAAATTTGGCACGAATATTATTAAGAAGTCGGGTCAACATATAGGCTACATATTATCACGCTATCACCTATGGGGAACGAGCAGTGAAGCTTTATTTCTAACTAACTCCACGCGTACGAAGTAGCGGGCGGCCGCTAGTATACAAATAAATTATTATGTGAATATTTCAAGCATCTTCCCGTTGCCGTTAAAAATATTGAGCAAAAAATGACAAAAAATATGCTTATTTTATTATGTTTTCAATACCTATGTATTTGTTGCTATAGCGGCAACAAAAATACATCACCTGTGAAAATTCTAAGACAATTCCAACTGTCTAGCGATAACAATTCATGGGATACAGCCTCGTGACATACAGACAGACTGAGGGTCAGAGGAGTTTTAGTAATAAGGTCCCGTGTTTTCCCTTTGAGTACGGATCCCTAAAAAAGAAAAATACAGAAAATAGATTCTCAGTCTCGACTCCTCATGCAGGCAACGGTCCAGGGTGTGTTCCTAAACTTGTATTTTATACTTTTTGTTGAATAGGTACGTACGTTTTGAGAATTAGGTCATTTACTGCTGCATAGTACAAAAACGGAAAATCCTTATGTATGTCTGCTAAGATGCTGGTGTGCAGGGAATTGTTACCCCTCCATAGTCCCAACATACTTAAGCGCACTTAAGCGTGTGGTTGTACCAGCAGCTTCTTGTTTTATGAATAAGAAAAGCGGTAGGGTAGGAATTACGTTAGACGCGGTGAAGTCCTTCAATAGGGATCTCGCGGTTCCGCACTTAACAGCGTAGAGGGTATTCGCAGGGTTTTTTAGATGCCGTAAGCGCTCGTAAGCAGCGCTGACTGCTTAACAGCTTCTCCATTTTGTAGCCGTGAGACTTGCGAGAGTCTAGGTGTGAGGTCCGTTCGTTGGTCTGCTCCATAAGCCAACGTCTGTAATATGTAGAAGTTTTGCCTGCGTAATAAAAAAAAAGGTAGGAATTACGTTAATTATTGTCTCTAGGTGCTGATGTAGAGATGGCTTTACATTTTACCTCCCACTATTTTTCGTCCTATAAGCATGAAAGTCCTACTATGTTTATGTGATTACTCAACCCTCAAGCTCCAAAGTCCAAATTTATTTCCCATAACAAACTAAGATTATAACAAAGCTCCTCGCTTTACTTGTTTTATGTTTGTGTTGTCCTGATTGTGACGTTTTTCTTTACAGGTAAAAGTGCTTATAAAATAACCAAAATTTTGATTTATAACTGTCATTCCCTTACGTGTAATGGCTGATCACTTGACATTGGCGGAGCTGTGTTAAGTCACAACGCAAGTGATCATAAAAGAAGAAGAAGAAGAGATGGCTTTTATGCTGCCTGAGATTGCGCAGCAGGCGCGCCACTATCGTTATCTGAGTTGTCTTGGTCTACCATACTAATGCTGCGTAGCTGATGATTGATTGATGAGAAGGATAAAATCGTTCTTTATGGTTGTTTTAAAAATTTTATCTCTTGCATAGTTATTGTTCCTAACAAAACTGTTTACATTATTTTACTGTCATACGTTCTGAATTATATTGAATTTCCAGCCCTCAGCTGTGTGGCTATCTATATTGTGTTTCACGGTCGGAAAATCAAAAAGATTTCCACCCGATTTTCGTATTATTATTCGAATTCTACTGTACATCCAGGCTTCATTTGTCTAAAATCAATCCTGAATAGCTTCTCTACAAACTTATCTATATATTAGATGTGTAACAAATTTAAAACCATTACTAAATATGGTTAAACGCAAAATAGGAAAAATTTTGATATCAAAATAATTTTCTGAATCGCTGGCGAAAATCATCCACTTACACAGCATAGGGGGTAAATTCTTTGCTCGTTATTTCTTTAAGTGGTAGCAGAGTCTTCGTAACGACATGAATAAGTTGAAAAATATCCTACGAAGTTGTTTACTAAAGAATCAAGAAAAGTTCCTATATTTCGTGTAAAACTTGGACCAGCAAGAGAAACGTAAAAAAATTGACAATTCTATAGTGCTATAGTTGTGGCTGCCAAGGTTCGGGTAGGGCAAGTATCAGGTATGGATGATATTAAGACACAGAGATTCAAAAAATTGTATGCTGCTAAAGGGTGCATTAGATATATTGGAAGGAATAAAATGCAATATCGCAAGGTACGTCCACCCACACATACAAAGATACTGCAAAAGATGAAAGCAATTCCAAAGACATGTGGGACGAACTGCATACAGTAATACATGCTCTACGATGGGTCAGAACTTTTTTGGATATCAGAGAGAAGACAAACATGATATGGCTACTCATATTTCGACAATCAAAGGTCATTGGTACGAACTCACCAAAGCATTAGAGCTGTCTGAAAGAATGCCAACAGCAATATCTAATATATAAAATTCTCGTGTCACGGTGTGCGTAATTGAACTACTCCGGCTCGACCGATTTTCGTGAAATTTTATATGCATATTCAGTAGGTCTGAGAATAGCACAACATCTATTTTTCATCTCCCTAAATGTTAAGGGTGTACCCTTAAATTTTTAATTTTTTGGACAATTTTTTTTGTTTTTATTTTTTCATGATACATCATACAAAAAAACATACAACCCTTTTTCACCCTTCTACCACCAACCCCTTTTTTATGGCGGTACGAAGTTCTCTGGGACGGCTAGTTGATTAAATAATATATTGGACATATTGCCGTCAGAATATTGGAACGAAAGTTCCTTACGGCAGGCTTGGAGGGGATAGGGATTTTGCTGCGCGACCGAACTGAAAAAAATGTGATAGTAAAACCGTAAGAAAAAATGCGTGGAATAAAACCATTAAATGAGACGTGCGCATAGGGGGTGGTAGAGCGACGAGGGTGCATCACTGAAATATTGTGATATTACACCAACACTGAATATGTGTGAAGTTATAGGGGGTGGTAGAGCGACGAGGGTGCATCACTGAAATATTGTGATATTACACCAACACTGAATATGTGTGAAGTTATAGGAATGGTAGAGCGACGAGGGTGCATCACTGAAATATTGTGATATTACACCAACACTGAATATGTGTGAAGTTATAGGGGGTGGTAGAGCGACGAGGGTGCATCACTGAAATATTGTGATATTACACCAACACTGAATATGTGTGAAGTTATAGGGGGTGGTAGAGCGACGAGGGTGCATCACTGAAATATTGTGATATTACACCAACACTGAATATGTGTGAAGTTATAGGGGGTGGTAGAGCGACGAGGGTGCATCACTGAAATATTGTGATACTACACCAACACTGAATATGTGTGAAGTTATAGGGGGTGGTAGAGCGACGAGGGTGCATCACTGAAATATTGTGATATTACACCAACAGTGAATATGTGTGAAGTTATATCAAGCTGTGGACCAGTAACGCCTGTGAGACATGATTATGATTACAAGGTGAGTACTTATCAGGAGGTGGCAGAGCGACGGGGGTGCATCACTGGATTATTGTGACATTGTAGTTTATTCTAAACTGTGGGCCAGTCCTGCCTAGCATCCTTTACGAACGCTAGCGGGACATGATAATAAGGTGCGTATGTAGGGGGTGGCACAGCTACGAGGGTGCAGCACTGGTATATTGTGACATTACACGAAATCTGGATATTTGTGACGTTATACCCAGCTGTGGACCAGGAACGCCTATCATCTGCTGTAAACTTAAGCTAGACATGATAACAAGGTCAGTACTTAACAGGGGGTGACAGAGCGACGGGGGTGCAACCCCAAATTATTGTGGCATTATACCAACACTGGATTATTGTCGTATATTATACTAAACTGTGGTTAAGTCCAGGGGGGTGGCAGAGCGACGGGGCTGCATTACTGGATTATTGTGACATTGTAGTTTATTATAAACTGTGGGCCAGTCCTGCTTAGCAATCTTTACGAACACTAGCTGACCGAACTGAAAAAAATGTGATAGTAAAACCGTAAGAAAAAATCAGTGGAAAAAAGTGCGTGGAATAAAACCGTTAAATGAGACGTGCGCAGGCGCGACGAAGTTCCTTACGGCAGGCTTGGAGGGGATAGGGATTTTGCTGCGCGACCGAACTGAAAAAAATGTGATAGTAAAACCGTAAGAAAAAATCCGTGGAAAAAAGTGCGTGGAATAAAACCGTTAAATGAGACGTGCGCAGGCGCGACAGTCGCATACACAATCGAGTTTGGCTTGGAGGGGATAGGGATTTTGCTGCGCGACCGAACTGAAAAAAATGTGATAGTAAAACCGTAAGAAAAAATAGAATAAAACCGTTAAATGAGAAGTGCGCAGGCGCGACAGTCGCATACACAAGCGAGTTTGCAATTTGTGTCGATTCTACATTAGCCGAAGGAACTTCGTTCATACCTGGTGTCCCACGACACCACATCATATTTTTTTTTTATTCTTCAAGTCAAGTTGGAATCAAATGCCAAAGAATGATCGTACAATGAATAACCTTACAGTCCAGTCATGCGCACATGAGAAAATACTTGCGAAAGAGAAAAGAAACAGCACAGCAGGAGGCAGTAACAGTACAGAAGCAACGTTGATGAAATCAGGCAAAGGCAAGAATCCAAGAAGGATATCAAATCTAGCCAGGAAGCCTTCGAAATCCGGAAGCGGGCGATTTGGTGAGAAGTACACGCCAACGACCACTATTTCCTCGCACAAAATTGCAACAAACCCTTGTCCTCTCGTCGTTTTTCTGATAGCAGGGCAGGGGCGCTATAGCTATAGGATATTTTTTTGTGAAATAGGGAGATATTTTTTTATGCTTAGGCAAGGCGTTTGTCCACAATCTCGCCTGATGGAAAGCGATGATGAGTCCTAGGATGGTACACGCCTGCCTAGAAGATGCCTGTTCACTCTGGACTTGATAGAGATATTGAGATAGAAGACGGCAGCCCAATCCAAAAAGAGCCCACTTCGCACGGCTAATTCCTCACTGGGCCCAATCAGCACTGGGCCGGTGCGAATTGGTGGAGGATCCTTTTTTTTGTGGAATAGGGAGATTGAAGCTGGTCTAAAATAATTATGTATAGCCCAGTGTTACTTATTTTAAGAATGTATTACATAAATATTCTACATATTTAATACGAAAGTTCTTTACGTGAGCTAAGGCTTAATCGTGTTTAGCCTATCATTTCATCTTTGTCAACTGTTGAAAGTCAAAAAAAGATAGAGTGCTGCTTAAACTCGATTGGCTTTGAAACTTGAATTAAGAACTTGCGTGCAAGTGAATATTATAACCTTACTTCTATTTGAAATACTGAGAAGACGTTACAGCGGACTACGATATCAATAGTATTAGAAAAGACTGTGAAAGAAGAAGTTAGAGAAGAAACGAAAAATTCGCTCAATGTCTGTAGATATTTGTATACATAATTTAAAAAATATTTAAATTTAATCAATGATACGAAACGCAACATCGAAAAGATTTCATCTAGCTACGTGATGTACGAAACAAAACGCTTATGTCACTACGCTCGTCGATGGCTGGCTGGCGTCCTAGCGTCTTGTCTTTTGTAAAACTAGACAGTCTTCGTATAAATTACATGTGGCTATGAAAATATTTAATTCTTGTTCAATATTTGCCATGAATCTTATTAATTTAATAACTCTCACCCATAAAATTATTCTTTTCCACATATAAGTGCTTTGTTATATCTGTAAACAGAATTTCAATATTTGAAGAAGTTCTATTATTTTTTAAGTCTATCATGTGCCGCGAATATATGAATTATTAGTCTTAAATAGTGAATGTTTCTATAGAATATATTTTAATCATGGACGGGGTTCAGATATGTAGAATATGTCTCATAACAGACGTTAAAATGTATGACTTACAGGCTTTCCCATTTGATCATTATTGTTTGAACAACATTGGAATTGATGTAAGTTATTTTTTTATTATAACTTAAGTAAACTTTTTATATCCTAATGTCAGTGATTTAAGTTAATATGATCTTATAAGAAAATAAATTAAATGATAGTTATAAAAAACATTTATTGTTTAATAAATTAGGTACTTTATACACTAAAACATTTTTAACAGATTTTATTTTATTTTGTTTTTTTCAGCTTTCCAGTGTAATATTACCTTCATATGCATGTTATGAGTGTGCTGCTTTGATAAAGAAGTTTCATTTCTTTAGAGAAAAATGTTTAAAAGGCCAAGCTGTCTTGTCAAGTACCCTAAGGGCAACTGGACAGGTATGCAATCATACATTAATAATCATACAAAGTAGTTGTATAATCAATTTACTGCCACAGTAAAAAAAAATATCAAATATTTTATATTTTTATTTGAGAATTAAACTGCTGGATTTATGAATCTACAAATTAATAATTAGTTCTTACAAGAAAAAAATCTTGAGCAAAACCAAAGACAAATGAACTTGCGCAGTGGGTATTTTGTATGTAAAATTGCTACTGCACAGGTTAATGCTCAAGAAGTTTACGGGGGAGTATACCAGATTGTCTTCAAATAGCACCTTTTGTTTTGATAGCAAATGCGTTTGCAAAATAGAGATCAATTTCAGATAGAGAGGCCTACTGTTTAAGCAAATAATTACCGTTTAAATAAAAAGCATAAAGTATTATTAAACAACTTTATTCCAGGCACACTTCCTGGTGAGTCACTGGAAATTGTTGAATTGTTTAAGTTAAATTGTTATTGAAGATGCATGTTGCACTTAGGACAACATATGTTCTAGTCCTTCTTATTTAAATCTATCACCTCCGACTCTACTATTCCCCTTTTATTGGTAATTGAATTCTGAATATTGCAGACTCCACTATTCATACTATTGACAACAAATATATAATAACAAACCACTAGCAACAATAATTTTGTTGTAGATTTCATTGCAGAATATTTCACAAATAGATAGACGGAAATTAGAATTATCTTCAAAAATCACTTTGAATACCATTAATGCTAATGGAAAACAGGAGTATTGTTATGTGTTTGAAGAAAATATTAAAAATGAACCCATTATTGATGAAATCAATGATAATGATATCATTGATAATGACATCATTGATAGTGAAATTAATGATAAGGAACATATTGATAATAAATATAATGTTGAAACAAAAGTTATTAAAGAGGAGATTACATTTGATGAGAATTCCATGACAAATCTCTATAGTAGTGATGATGATAACGAACCATTATCTTATCACAAGAGTAATAAAGAAAAGAAAGAGAAGAAGAAATCTGAGAAGAAAAGAAGGAAAAAGACAGAGGAAAAAGTAGATGATAGTTCAGTCATAGTAGAAGGTGCAGAGGTGAGATTATTTATCGTCATTATCACAACTAGGATTTTCTGGAATTATGGGTGCCAAGTGGTAACACAGAGATGAAAGATCTTCTCATCCGTCAAATATCATATCATAGTCTGTAGATCTTTTTAAATGCTCATTCAATTAATTTACGGCCGAATTTTCATACAATGGACCCTTTATAGTAACATAAGTTATTTACGGAATTATTACCATGTACCTTGTCTTAGCGAGTTTCCGATATTTCAGCACTGTTGCAAGCGCCATGATCACGGAGTAACTAGCAAATATCGGAATCTCGCAAAAACCAAGGTACATGCAATCCCGTAAATAACTTCTATTACTATAATGTTAGTGACAATGAAAGTTTAAAACAATAAATGGACAAAGGGGTCACAGTGTCTCCAACCGATGGCGTAAATTTTCCTAAACACCTTGATTGTTTAACGCTTGCAACTAACTGGTATTTTTGCAGATCATTTGATTTCAATCTATCATTAATTTACTCTGAATTAATATATCTCTTTGAAGACTCTAATAAAAAAATACTTAGGGGCGGAAACTCATAACTCATATAACGAAAAGGCATATTTAAGTCTATTATTTAGAAGGAATAAATTGTCACTTAACCTGCATTACATGATTAGGCTTCCGAAGATATATCTGAATTGCTGCCAATATTAGAAAGTGCTACTCAGAAGAAGAAGCGAGGTCGGCCCAAGAAGGTAGATAAGGAAGAGCAAAATACCAACAAAGAGAAGAAACAGCGGCGGACGCAGAATACAGGTGGTGTTGACCCGGAGGATATAGATCTGGAAGAATATGTCACAGTTATCAACCTTACAGTGAGTAATAAAATTTTCTATACGTCAAGCTATGGGGTATTTTAATAGGCTGGTTTGGTTAGTAGGATAATACCTAACAATTATATTACATAAAAAAAGAGTGCTTAACACTGTGTGAATAAAAAAAAATACATTTTTTGTTACACATATTTTCTGAAGCTCAAGCCTTACAGTGCTTATTTTGGAGCAGGGCTTATGCGAGTGTTAGAAATACAATTCATATTTATTTAATAGATGGAAGAGCAAATGGAGGAAGTTCGCAAACGACAACAGTCTTCCAACTACCAGAACGCCCCGTTCCAGTGCAACCTGTGTTACCGCGGCTTCATCGAGACGCAGGCCTGGAAGCACCACGTCGGCAAACATGACCCGGTCTGTTATCACACACCCTTTAGTTTATACATGACCCGGTCTAATATCACACACACTATAGTCTATACACGACTCGGTCTCATATCACACATACTATAGTCACACGACCGGTTGATATCACACACACTATAGTGTATACACGACCTGGTCTGATATCACACTATAGTCTAGACACGACCCATACACACACTTTACAATATGTATGAGAAGCTCGACCATAGGTCACGGCCGAAGCTCCCTATCCAATGGATTAACGTGCCTTGCGAAGCACGTAGGAGCTCGAGATAATAAGTTTTTGGTTACCCATCTAATTATCGACCCTTGCAAAGGTTGCTTAACTTCCATGATGATGATGAACGCGCTAACCTGCGTCATCGAGCTCCTTGAAAAGCAGTAGCTCACTATGTTTACTGTATAGTTAGATTTTATATTTATTCCGGAATGTACTATCATCATCAACAGAGTTCTGGCGACATCGAGTGTCAGGTGTGCAAGTTCAGGTTCAAAACCAACCGCACGCTGCAGAAGCACGCGTCCAATCACCAGAAGAAGTACGCGTGCAAATCTTGCTCCTACGTTTCAAAGACCACGTGAGTAAACCGCCTTCACTATCATCACATATCGTAAATAAAAATAAAACCCTTTCTCATCATCACTTGCGATCGCCCGCGACTTCGTCCGCGTTAAGTTTAATTTTTGGATAGTCGTAGTAGTAGTCCCACAGAAACCTAACAGTTTCTCAGGATAAAAAGTTACATTTATATCTCATTCCAGGTCATAAACTACGCGTATACGCATACCAAATTTCAACCAAATCCGTTCAGTAGATTTTGCGTGCTTGAGTAACACAATGACATACAAACTTTCACATTTATAATATTAGTAGGATTAGCCTAATCCATACTAGCTGTATAACCACACATCCTAACACATCTCCTTTACTATCATAGCCATATCACTTTCGTGTTGTGAAGTTTTTTTGTGATGGAATTTTTTAGAGACTAACATATCAACCTTACCATCACAGCTATATCATTTTAGTTTTAGAGATTTAACTTATCAGTGATAATAAGGTAATGGTAATCACTTTTACCATCACAGCTTTATATCGAATGCCATTAACGAATTCGAATAGTTTGCGAGTGCGAAATGTCATTGTCAAATGTGTACTGATTTTTAGTTCTCGTTACGTCCGTTGTGGCGCTGCTGTTCAAGTTTCCATATAAAATATGACAATGACATTTCGCACTCGCAAACTATTCGAATTCGTTATTGGTTCGTGCTAAGGGTAAGGATAAAAAAAGTTAAAAATATGATTGCAGAACACAGGCGAAACAACACCAAAGGTGGCATAAAGGCGTCACGTATAAATGCCAGTACTGTGACGAAGTGTCCACGTAAGTTTTCATACGTTACCCTTTGTAGTACTGGGATTGTGATGTTGTTTTAAATAGAAATTACACAAAATTTCTTACAGTATCATTAACGTTATGCAACACATGTTTCATTTTTTTAGCGTTGCGTACGCGCAAAAAAAACGGAACCTTTATATTTATATCATCACTTTGTCGTCCGTCTGTCTGTCAAGACCCTTAAGCTCGGGAACGCGTGGAGCTATTGAGTTGAAATTGAAGAGCTGGCGAAGAAAACTGTATAATTACGCATCCGGTCAAACTACTTTTTTTACAGTCCGTAGGTTTCGGACCCGTTGAATTTGAATCTCAAATAATTTTCAATCAAAACCGCCTAGAACAGTGTTAAAATTACTAAATTTATAAATTAAAAACCATGTCAAAACTCAATGGAGGTATGTCATTCAGCTCCTGTAAAATTAAATTTTATGTAATTATACCGTTTTGTTCACCAGCTCCTCAATTTAAACCATATACTCAAGTCTATCGTCGCTCTAAGCTGGGAAAAAATCGAATATCTGAGTTAACGTAAAAGGACAATGTTAAAATTGGCCTAAGAACCAACACCAATTTGGCATTTATGATAATTCTTAATATATTTTTTGGGATAATTATCAGTATTTAGATTGTGACGGACACTTCCAGTTAAGTAAGCTAAATAAAAAGTAAAAAAATAATCTGAGACAATAAATACCATTTTATGTGTATAATCTATGACAGCGCTGCAAACAAAACACTCTTTCTTCCTAATGCCGGCACTTCACTTGGCTATTCGTATTTGCTATTTTATAACATGACATCAGTCTGTCCTTTTCATTCCTTATTAAGCATGACAAGGACAAACTATTGTCAAGTGAAGGGCCGGCATAAAACTCGATACTCTGTGGTTGTGGTGCAAGCAGGCAGTTTGCATTCGTAGTAATCTGTGGCATTCGTGCATTCAAGGAGAAAAGGTATATAAAGGGAACGTGCATTCCAAAAGAGTAGTATAATTTACAGGAAAGTGCATTCTCGTTTGATATTACCTGTTGTGTGTGTTTATTTGCGATTGTTTTTCCTATAATTTAACTATTTCGGCTATCTAATATGCCATCGATGTTACCAAAGAGTTACCTTATTACAAAGTGCTAGTGAACCTGTGCCACAACATCCTGAGAGGATCATACTGCCAAATTATTCAAGAACACCTGATACACCTTCACGCTGCATATTTACACAATATACATGTGATATATAAATAAATACCATATACAATATGATACAATTATGTGAAAAATAGTCAATAAATAAGAAGCAAAACTACAGTTATTATTTTATTCATGATTCCTACCTATCCAAGGTTTTCCTAATAGTTCTAATTCTTTAAAATCGCACAGGATAAAATGAATTAGTTGTAATATTAATTCACTTCATACTAAGTTCATAGGTTGACCTATGTTTCATTGAATATTAAACATAACCTCAAAAAACATGTAGTTTTTCTAATAATTTATGTTCTCAGAAGTGTCCGTCAATAATCTTTGTTTTTACAGTCATTTACTTACGATTTCGAACCTAGAAAATAATATTTCATGATTGTTGGTTCTTAGGCTAACTATGTATGGACGCTGAACAATGTCCTTTGTATGGTTACCTCGGCCGACAAGTCCGATTCCCACTTGGCCGTTTTTCTTATATCGATATGCCCCCCTAGCATGATCACTGCGATATGATATATTACGCGTTTTTATCACGCACGCAGTTAGACGCGATAAAAAGCGTGATCCAATGTATATTGTGGTGCTCATGCTACGGGCACTGGAATGGTTATGATAAATTAATGATCAGTCCAATGCATACATCCACTAAACTACCATCTTTTTATAAGTATAGGTAGTCCTCGTACTTACGGCATGTTAGGTTCTCGAAAACCGACGTAAATAGAAACGACGTAGAACGAGATATATTTTTTCATATGTTTACATGTAAAACTAAAGGGTTGACCTCGCCACAAGTGAATTCTCCTATGCCGGAAATAGAAACCATTGACGTATGTTTGAGGAATAGTGTCAAAACATTGTAGGACGTAACTTGAAACGACGTAAGTCGAGGACTGCCTGTATATGAAAATATATTAAAATTACCAATCAAAACTGTTTTTTTTTGCTGTGCATTTAGTTCTTACTTTTCTGAAAATCATGCAAATATTTTCTATTTGAAATCGCAGCAAATGGACGTCATATTTGAGCCATGTTCGAATCAAGCACCCTTCTGAGTTTGTGTGCGATGTCTGTGGGTACTCTTACGTCAGCAAACTGGGACTCGCCATGCACCGCACCATGATGCACAAGGATGTGCCCGTGAGTCATAATTAAGAGATCGGATAATCGGATGCATATTTACCTAAAGTAATTTTTTAGCTAACACATCACGGAAGGGGATACTATTATCTTAGGATATTTTTATTAAAAACTAAAATATCGAGATTTCAGGATCACATAACTAATCGGATGTATATATTCTTTAAAGTTTCATTATCAAACATTTTAATTTCCCATTCGTATATATGTAAGGTGTAAGAGAAATGGTGGTGTGGTTAATGAAAAAAACATAAATCAATGAAGATTTATTTATGTATTCATAAGGACATCTTACACATTATTTTTATATTATAGACACAGGGCAACTGTTATTAAATAATTTTATTTATTTAAACTTTATTGCCAAACATAAGCAAACGGCGGAATTAATGCCATAGGCATTCTCTACCAGTCAACCAGTATGATTGTTGGAGATAAATAGTATGGCGATAAGGCAAAGTTGCTAAAAATTAAATAAAATGAACATTAACATAATAATAATTAAAATAATAATACTTAAATACAAATTGATGCACATACATAAAATACTCACATAATCAGAAAGATTTGGACCAAAGCCAGAATAATAAACGAGAATTTGTAGTGTGAGATTTCTGCACGAGCGAAGATCACGTTGATTGGAAGTGCCCAGAAATTGAAATCTAGATTTCAGGTACTCTGGAGCACATGCTCCAGAGGTCGTATAAAAGCTTGAAGAGCATGCAAAGTTTAGTATTTATAAAGTATTTACGTCCAGTCTAAGTTTATTAGATCTCACGGAGTATACGCTTTACACAATTTGAATTTCCCAAAATCGCGGTTTTTTCGATAAAAAAGTGCTTTCCATAATAGCCAACATCTGAACATTTGGTAAATATGCATCCGTTTATCCGATATCTAGTGATAATACACTGTTCATCATCACCATCAGCCTATTAATGTCCCCACTGCTGGGGCACAGGCCTTTCCTATGGATGAAATGGGAAGACTGGCCATGAGCAGCGAATTAGGAATAATATGGAATACGAACTGCGCTAAAAAAGGTTTCACGTAAACTTCGATCAAGTGGGCGGGGCGAAAAAACTGCGATCATGGGATTGGTTGGGACTTCCGTGTAACATTATCTTAACCAATGAATGGATACCTACCGAATTCATTTGCAGATATTTGATTGGTCAAAATATTTTGTTTAGTCTGTGTCACGTTGGTTGGCCCGGTACCGTGTGTTAACGGCTTCTGTTAGAAAATATCAGGCTTCCATATTATTTCCAATTCGTTGGCTATGAATGACCCTCTTGTCCAGTGTGGTTTGGTGGGTGCTAATGACTGCAGATGCAGCCGGGAACAACGACTTGTCTTGCCTTCCGAAGCACAGAGGACGTATTTGTTAATTTTTCCATTCTTCTTCTTCTTGAAGAAGAGAAAGAGAGACTTTTTTCACAAATGTGTTCAACCTTTACAACCTTATCAAGTTTTTAGCTTTTGTGACATAACACAGTATTGCAATAGTAGTAGTGTATCTTATATATGCTTGAGAGGAGCTCGATGGCGCAGGTGATTAGCGCGTTCGGCTGCGATCGTTGAAGTTAAGCAACTTTCGCAGTGGTCAGTCATTGGATGGGTGACCAAAAATCTTCTATCTCGAGTTCCTCCGTGCTTCAGAAGGCACGTTAAGCCGTTGGTCCCGCACTGGGCTCGCGTGGTGAGTCAAGCCCAATCTCCCTATTCCATCCATAGGGAAGGCCTGTGATCCAGCAGTGGGGACATTAATAGATTAATAGGTTAATGATGATCTTTTATATAAAATTCTCGTGTGTGTGTGTGTGTGTATTTGTGACAAAACTCCTCCGAAACGGCTTGACCAATTCTTGTGTGAATACTCAGTAGACTGATAGGACGCAAAATACTTTTCTTACCCCTAAAAGATAAGGGTAGTGCACCCCACAATATAGTTTTTATTTTGTGTTCTTTTTTATGATTCGGTATTAAAAATACATACCCCTATTTTAATGGCAGTACGAAGTTCGCTGTGTCAGCCAAACTTTCTTTTTCTTCGTCTATCAGGCAGATCATCAAAAAGTTAAATATGGGGGCGGAAATATCAAAGTTTGGGACTGTTTCTCAGGGCTTGGTGTTGGACCTGTCAGGAAAATAGAAGGCAACATGGATAAATTTCAGTACAAGAATATATTAGAACAAGCCATGCTGCCCTATGTCGAGCAAAATTTACCGGTCGTTTGGACTTTCCAACAGGATAATGATCCGAAACACACTGCAAAAGTAATAAAAGACTTTTTAAGACTTTTTAATGACTTGCCTTACTATTTTAGAGATAAGCATGAGATAGTATTGTTCGCGGATGATACATCACTTTTATTTAAACTCAAACGTAAGGAAACAGTTATTGACGACGTGAACAGTTGTATCTCTAAGGTAGTCCACTGGTTTAATGTTAATAATTTATTACTAAATGAAGGAAAAACGAAATGTATGAAATTTGTATTACCTAATGTAAAACAGGTAAAAGCCAGTGTGAATGTAAAGGATAGGAATATGGGCCTTGTAGACACCACAGTATTCTTAGGGATTACTTTAGATTCTAAGCTTCAATGGGGCCCACATATTGATAAATTGTCCAAAAGACTTAGCTCTGCAGCATATGCCGTAATGAAGATACGCCAGTTAACAGATGTAGATACGGCCAGATTAGTGTACTTTAGTTATTTCCATAGTGTAATGTCGTACGGAATTTTATTGTGGGGAAACGCCGCCGACATTCAAACTATTTTTGTGCTGCAGAAGAGAGCTATTCGATCAATTTATAATCTGAAAGTTAAGGATTTGGTATAATGACGGTCGCATCACAATACATATACGAAAATTTATTACTTGTAAGAAAAAATATTAATTTGTTTCTTAAAAACAGTGATGTTCACACACTTAATACAAGAAACAAAAATAAACTAACTTTACCTGCTACTAGGCTTCACAAAATCAATAATTCATTTAAAGGTCTTTGTGTTCGCTTATAAATACAATAAAGTCCCAAGCAATATCCAAGAGTTAAGCATAAATAAATTCAAAGATAGTATAAAAAAAGCACTTATTAAAAAAGCTTATTACAAAGTGTCTGATTATATTACAGACAAAAATGCTTGGGTTTGAACTGTTCCAATCATTCCAACAGGTTTTCTATATTAAATAAATCATGATTGTATTGACGTTGTAACAACATAATGATTTGTAAATGTTGTTACATTATGCTTTTAATGTTGTGGAGTTTTTTTCGCTCGTTTTTCTCCGCAGCTAAAAAATATGTCCTATAACGAGTGGTAGGGAAAAAAAATGTTTGGACGATTCAAAAGTGTTGTACTATACATCCAATTTGAATAAAGATATATTGATTTCTGATTTCTGATAAGGAACCAGTCTGTGACAGCTTTGGTTTGGCCCCCGTACAGTCCTGATTTAAACCCAATATAAAATTTCATCAAAAAATATTGTACACGTATTTTATATTCTGTCACATAATCACAACATTACAGAGATACCTATATATCGATTTGAGATGCCTCGTCATGTCACATTTTTTACTTAGCAGTAACATGAAAGAAATGAAATTATACTTAATTTAAATTGACTTATTGAAAAGCTCTTTTCATCCAAAATTTTTCCTACCACCCATTCAGGGCATCTTTTAGCTGATGAGAAGAATGGGCGCAAAAAACTCATCAGCATTTAACAGAAGTGGCAACATTTATAAAAAAACATGGCGCTATCAATACACGTCGTGATTACTCCCAAACTTTAGCGCGCTTTATTTTTGTAATTTCTGGTATATTGACAAATGACACAATAAGTGTCCGTTATGTTTTGATAATCTCTAATAGAATTTTATAAAACAAGTGTCAACGGGTTAGATGCACTGATTTTATTTATTTAGTGACGTAAATAAAAATAAAACATGATTCTGACTGCAAAGGATGCGAAACGTCAATAAATAAATAAAATCAATATATTGTTTTAAACTCTCATGGTTACTAACATTATAGCTATTAAAAAGATTATTACCATGTACCTTGCTTTTTATGAGTCTCCGATATTTCGGCACTGTTGCAAGTGCCATGATCACGGAGTAACTGAAGCAATTGCGGGTAGATGTTATTAGCAGACATATCGGTCTACCCTCTGACGTCGTCTTTTACTGCGCTCGTCTTTTACGCTTAAAAAAGTGTCGTTCCGCGATCTGATACTGTGAGTATTGTGTGTCGGGAACAAGTGCGAGTGAATAGTGAGAATGTGACCAGTGGTAGGGGTATCGAGCGCAGTAAAAGACGACGTCAGAGGGTAGACCGATATGTTTGCCAATAACATCTACCCGCAATTACTTCAGTTACTCCGTGATCATGGCGCTTGCAACAGTGGCAAAATATCGGAAACTCATAAAAACAAGGCACATGGTAACAATCCCGTTAATAGCTATAAATAAAATCAGTACTTCTAACCTGTTGAAACTTGTTTTATTTAATGAGTGTTGTGCGTGAGAATCCTAGAAACAAATATAATAGAATTTTGTTTATTTTACCCCGTCATCATCTCTATTATAGGATTTTCATGGCAATTTCTATAGGAAATGAAAGCGGACGGGGAATCGAACAAGGGGCCTTACTGTTCGGAGTGCGATGTGCATTTCGTGTCGGAAGAAGGCTACAAGCGGCATCTCGTCACTTCCGTCAAACACATCACGAGTTCCAATTTCGAGTAAGTACATAACTTAAATTTATTAGAATACTAGCGGCCGCCCGCGACTTCGTACGCGTGGAGTTAGGTAGAAAAAAAGGTTCACTGCTCGTTCCCCGTAGGTGATAGCGTGATAATAGCCTATATGTTGACCCGACTTCTTAATTATATTCGTGTCAAATTTGAAGTAAATCCATGCAGTACTTTTTGAGTGCCCGGACATACATACAGACAAACAAACAAAAATTCTAGAAACTATATTTTTGGCTTCGGTATCGATTGTAGATCACACCCCAAGTATTCTTTTAAAAGAATATTCAATGTACAGTTTTGACTTTCCTACCATTTTATTATATGTAGGTATTAACAATTTTCATCATCAGACTTTTGTAATGCTTTTAATGCTGACCAGTCATTGACTCATAAAAACAATTAGACTTACAATCGCGCTCAAGAAGTGTTGGAAGCAAATTTACGCACATTCATCTATTGTGCGTAATTTTCAAACAGTCGTGTTTCGACCGCGCTTTGATTACAACGCCACGTAATGTTTAAAATCTGTGCAAATGACACCAGATTTAAAAAACAGAGTCGTAATTCAGGTAGTCCCTTTGAAGAAACAAAAATACGCAACTATCTGGGCTTTTTCTATCGTATTGTTAATTAGTTACATTTTAATAGCTACAGCAAAATATCAAGTTTGATTATAGTGCGACCAAGATCTTTATGAATGTGGCGAAAATTGGAACTAACGCTTCCGTCTTTGTAAACGTCATGTTTTGTATGCCATTTATGTAGACAGTGGCCTCCCTAGACTGTCACTTACGTTCATAAAAATCTTGGTCGCACTGTCTCTCTTTCGCATCGCAATCAAACTCTCTTTCTCTTGCGTGTACAATTGACATTGAAACTTACTGCCACGACTTAACGTGTTAATTTGAACAAATGTGTTGATGTTATCTGTATAAGTTTATGTACATGTATAACATAGCGCCGCTCGGACGTTTTTCGATGCACTTTTGTTAGGCGATTGGGAATCTGTAGTGTGACAAGGATCTTTATGAATGTGAATGACAGTTCAAGGAAGGCGCCACTGTTTACATAAATGACATACAAAATATGACGTTTACAAAGACGATGACATAAGTTCCGATTTGCGCAGCATTCCTAAAGATTCCAATCGCACTATACTTGTTTTTATACATCAATGTGACCAGTATAATTTATTCTAATTAATTTTTGCCATGTAAAAATTAAAAATAGTCATATAAAACTCAATGTTGTGGACTGTATGATGATTAAAACTCGATTTTTCTTTCTTGATTTATTTTTCTTCTTATTTATTATTACAATTTTTGCTGTTCTGGATCGCATGAAAAAATGACAAAATGACCCTACTTATATCTAAGATTATGAGTACGCAGTTAGCGCTAAGTCAGAGCGGTAGTTGACCTATCCCGTGCGTTTCCCCCCGCGCCCCGCCGTAGTTGCGTCGTCGGTTGCTCGCAGTTCGCGCTAGGTCGGAACCGTAGTCGGCCAGTCGTGTGAGCCTCTTCTGAGCTGTAGTCGCGTCGTCCTTGACACTCAATGAATTCCGTAGGTATATTGTTTGTTATCTAAACTGACAGTTTGTAGACTAAATAGAGAGACGCTTTCCACGACATAATTTCGTTGAAAAAGCCTTTGCACCCAAAGACATCTATTTGTCCAGCATGACTTTTATCACAAAAGGCAATAAGAGGTTCCCACTGATTGATTGGCCACCCTAAAGCTTGCTTTTCTAATATTCCATTTCTCTCTTCTGATTGTTTGGTCGCCCTAAAGCTGGCTTTACTAATTTCCAGTTTCTCCCTTGCGGGAAATTCAAAAAATCTCCATGTGGTATCACTAACTATAGTAGGAAATAAATGTCTATTAAGGATTTTTTCTCCTAATTCTTTAACTTTTCAACAATATTTTTTATTTCGCAGAGTCCTTCAATATCTTCCAGATTATCTATAAACATAAGAAAAAATATCATCATAATATCTTAAATATTTCAAACAATCAGCCAATAAGAATCAAGATTACAAAATCATACTAACCAAAAAATTCGACAACGCATTTTATCATAGTATGTAGCAGTTTTCGCACGTTACTTTTTATGGTTTTACCTATTTTAATTGCTATTAGTTTTGAAAATTTTTGTTTACAAGAAACTCGCAACTGAATTCACAGACTGTGCGTGCCATTGGCAGCTTAAGAATGTTGCCATATTCAAACTTTTAAGAATGTTCCAGATCACGCTTTCGTTAGCCGGACTGTAGTGTTACGTGCAGGGACCTGTACTAAGTAGTTTTGTTTTATTAGGAACGGGTGTCGCGCGTGCGGCGAAGCGTTCTCAACAGCGGAGGAGCTGCGGCTCCACCACCGGCGGGAGCACGCGCGCAAGCGGCCGCGCAACTACGGCAAGAAGCCCACCGCCATCAGATTCCCTACCAATTGCGATCACGTGCGTATTTGTCGCAATACTCTGGATACCCCCTCATGTTGGAGCGGTCTAGAGACTCCAGGCGGAGAGGAGATTCCCGAAGATGCCATCCGCCTGGAAGGAATACCTCTAGGGACACTCGCCAATTCTCGGCTTAAGGTCCCCTTTGGATCTCGCCGTCCCCAAACCCGGTGACGCTGTAAAGGTCATCTGCGACCAACAACATACACACTCAAAAAAACACTGAATATTTTCGCCAGGACTCGGCGTAAAGATTGTCGTATGTAAAAGAAAAAAAAATGAAAGGAATCGGTCCGTTGTATGTAAAAAGAAAAAAAAATGGAATTGTTCTAGTTTACTGTTTAAGGTACGGAATTTCCTTACATACGAGCATGGCGCCCGAACAGGGAATGCTCTGATTTTGTCTTAATTTTATTGACTTGAAAACTTATCCTTTATTTATGACTTGCTGGCGGTTTTCATCTTTGAGATTATGTTAGCCAGCATGTATAACTGCAATGAATAAATAAAAATAAAATAAATAAATCAGGGAGCAAGAACCTACTCCAGCTGTAAGTAAATCAAGATGGTCTTGAAACGTGTTAAAGACTTTGTTGAAATCTGAAACAATTTGATTTCTTGCGTGTTTAGAGGCACAAGAACGGCCTTTGAATTACGGAGCTGTCAAAGTTTGTGCTTGGGCAGCAGAAGAGGGTGTCATGTTAATATGTGCTTAATTTTTCTGTAACAGTGTTCAGAAGAAATCTTGAACGCGCGTCAATATTGGGCGCACTTCCGTCGCGCACATCCCGACAAGAACTACCCCATACAGAAGGACTACGTTTGCGATGTGTGCGGCAAAAGCTTCCGGGTAAGTTTACAAGGGGTTTTTTGCAATTGAGTGTGTACTATAGATATAGAATGTGAAGATAGACAGTGTACCTATCGCAAGTGTTCCAAAAAAATGTGCATTTGTTTGATTGTGAATGATAATGTCGTTTTGTCAAGATACGCTTAAAACACAGGATTCCATAACACAAACTAAATTCTATAAGCGCAATTGTTTCCTTAGTTTCAGAGAATTTCATAGTAAACTTTATCACAGCTTGACAGGACATGTTGCGTCTGTTTCTAGCTTGTAGGATTGTCGTAATGGCACGATATCTCTTTTCATAACTCTGAAAGTCTTAAATACTAAGTCTATGATTATAACCAGATCCCTATTAACCGAAACACCGGACAAAAATACACCCAGTGTAACTCGCAAGACATATCTCGCACCTTACTTTAGGATAGCACGTGCGAGAGGGACAGAATGATTTTCGGCACCATTCTCCATTCATCATCATCATCATCAACCTATCAATGTCGCCACTGCTGGGGCACAGGCCTTCCCTATGAATGGATTAGGGAGATTGGGCCATGACCCACCACGCGGGCCCAGTGCGGGATGGTGGGTGCTAACGACTGCAGATGCAGCCGGGACCAAAGGCTTAACGTGCCTTCCGAAACACGGAGAAGCACTCAATTCCATTCTTTAATGACCCGAGTTATAATTTGTTGTGTTCATACGCTTAGCATTACACCATGGCATTCCCGTTATTCAAGAATTAAATGTAAAAACTGTCGAGGGTAAAAGTAAATCAATAATTACAGTCATTGGTGGTCACTTTAATACTATATAAAACTTTATCTTAATATATATAAATCTCGTGTCACAATGTTTGTCCTCAATGGACTCCTAAACCACTGAACCGCTTATAATAAAATTCGCACACCATGTGCAGTTCGATCCAACTTGAGAGATAGGATAGTTTAAATCTCAAATTATAGTCGCAATTTTAATTTATTGCAAATTATTACTTTTGGGCGGTACGAAGTTCGCCGAGTCAGCTAGTAGTAATATATGTTATTAACTGGATTGTTACCATGTACCTTGTTTTTAGCGAGTTTCCGATATTTCGGCACTGTTGCAAGCGTGATCACGGAGTAACTGAAGTAATTGCGGGTAGGCTGTTATTGGCAGACATATCGGTCTACCCTCCGATGAAGTCTTTTATTGCGTTCGATACCCGTACCACTGTTCACATTCTCACTATTCAATTATTAAACTTTAAAACAATATATATATAAAAAACTTCATTAAAAACACTTTCAGATCATAGAATTTCATTTTGTATCTGCCTTTATTCCCATAGACGTTCTAAAAATTGTGATGCATAATAAGTTTTCCTTATCTCCAGGGTAACGCTTTCCTAGTATATCACAAGCGGACCCACCAAGAGGAGCGCACGTTCAAATGCTCGCAATGTCCAAAAGCTTTCTTCAACCGAACGAACCTTCTGATGCATGAGCGGACGCATTCTGACGTGAGGCCGTACTCTTGCACCGTCTGCTTCAAAGCCTTCAAGTGCAAAGGAGCATTGGATCGCCATTTTAGGGTAAGATATTTTTGAGGTGTAACATCTTTTCTCTCGCTTTCGTGCAATTTGTGGAAGTGATTGCGTGAAGTGGGACGGAAGTGTGTAACAGGAAGTTTGGGAAGCGCGCGGTATTTGATTTGATTTTAGAACATAATGTTCAAATGGCTCATTCCTTTTGTAGTAGGTTTTATTTCTTTTTTGACTAATATAACTTGAGGTTTCAAATGTTACACATCATATGCGACTACTGTAAGGTTTTCTCGTTATTGAAGTTATACTTCTTTAGGCGCGTTATGAAAAAATGATGAGAGTGAAATTTTAAGATGCGCGCGCATCACTGTAACACAAAATTTTAACAGCATGAAGTTGGTCGCTTTAGCGACCAACTTCATGCGTTACTTTTGTGTTTACCGCACTTTAAGAAAATCTACCAACAACATAGAAATAGAATCTCTATTTTGTGGGTGCTAACGACTGCATTGTGAAGGCCTATCAAAAGTATTTATTAATCTGGAACAACGGAACCAAAGCGCGATTCAGTAGACTACAGCGCCATCTCTTGACCATTGGTGTAGTAGAACCAAAAACCACATCTTTATTTTTTGTAATAAAGTAACAGTTATAGGTATTCATATTTATAATATCAAAAGTATTTATTAATCTGGAACAACGGAACCAAAGCGCGATTCAGGAGACTACAGCGCCATCTCTTGACCATTGGTGTAGTAGAACCAAAAACCACATCTTTATTTTTTGTAATAAAGTAACAGTTATAGGTATTCATATTTATAATATTTATCCACATGTTTCTAGTTTGTATATTCGGAATACGTGTTTGAGTTTCATACAAGTGCAAATCACATATGTTCTAATAAATTATATTCAGTAGCGATTTTAATTGAATATTTTGATTATTTCTTTATTTTTTTAAATTAAAACTGAACTTTATTGACTGTGTCCTTTTCCAGACTTTTTATTAATTTATTGTAATTAATTATTTGCATGCAATTAAAAACTAATTTTAAACGATGCGAAAGAAGGATAACTTCTCACGCGCCTACATAAGTACACGCACCCATTTTTTTTATCTATGTATAATGTGAATGAAAATGAATAAATAAAGTGATTACGCAATCAATACAATGGTGATTTAGAAACGAAATCGCACTCTGATTCTTATAAAGCTTTGGACAAAGTCGTATAACATATTTATATGATATAGATGCAATTGACGACCTCCTTGGCCGAGTGGTTTGTACGCCGGGTTTCATGGTGTCGCCGACTCGAGAGGTCCCGGGTTCGAATCCCGTTGGGGGCAGATGTTTGTGTGATGAATACGAGCATTTGTACTCCAGTCATGGATGTTTAATATGCATTTCTATATAAATATACTTATATATGTACAGTATATGTATTGTATCCGTTACCCTAGTATCCCATAACACAAGCCTTATAGTGCTTTGCTTGGGGCTAGGCTGCTTGGTGGAGTGTTGGAAATATTTATTTATTTTATTTATTTATTTATTAAAAAAAATATATTAACTTTTTTGTAATTTTCAATCTTTAGTCTTGTCGAGCGTTTTGTTAAGTTTATTCACAGTTGTGCTCAAAGAACTTTATTTATTTTAATGCTTCATTTAGTCACATGTCAGTTGCCTACTCTATTCTTCTTCTTTTTTTATTATTGACGGTGTCCGTTATGTCTCCGGTTTTCTTCTTTCAAACTCTGCTCTTTTAATGTGGCCATGAAACATCTTTATTGAAAACTCTGCTTGTACCTGCTATATTGCTAACAGCGCATGCAGAAGTACGTTGTAAAATCATAGAAATAAAGTCTAGATTCTTCCGCCTATAGCGACAAGTCATAAAATTTAACAAGTGTATACGTTTAAATTAAGACCTTAAATACTATGCATTAATGGTGACTTTCACGGCCTTACCACAAAAGTTTTTAAACATTGTTAAAATTTAGGTCCTTTTGAGCCGTCTAATCTCTATTTGCTTTTTTAAACAAAACTGAGATAACCATAGTTTTAAACAATGTTTAACTTTAAACAGTGTTTATTGTTTAAGAAACTGTTGTAGTAACACCGTAAATGTTTAAGTAATGCCTTATATTAGTTTTGGCTACGCGATCATCCCACGGAGCTCCATGGATTGTCCAATGTACCTTTTGGACAGTTTTCAGCAACGATTTTGTTCGTGATGTAAAAGGCTTTTAATATCGTTGCCGTGAAAGGACAAGGTGTTTATATTACTATATCGTTATCGAAAACAAAGTTAAATCATCATGTTTAATCAATGGTCATTTATATTGTTTGCAGAGTCACACGGGCGTAAAGCCCTACGAATGCGAAGTTTGCGGCAAAGCGTTCGGCCAATCCAACAGCAGGAAGCTACACGTGCGTACCGTCCACCTCAAGCAGCCCGCGCCCTACGTGTCCCGCGCGCGCCTCGAGCGCCGCAACAAGGGCCGCGACGTCGCGTCCTTCATGTGCTGACTGGGGTGTCGCAGGGATGGCATCTGAGGCCAGCGGTATTCAAGTGGTAGCGCTGCTGGCGTGCCACAGGGCTCGCATATGAGGCCCGCACTCTTTATGTACTAGCGCCAGGTACCACACGCGCGGACCTCTCACCTAAAGCAGCCCGCGCCCTTCATGTGCTGACTGGGGTGCCGCAGGGATGGCATCTGAGGCCAGCGGTATTCATGTAGTAACACTGCTGGCGTGCCACAGGGCTCGCATATGAGGCCCGCACTCTTTATTTACCAGCGCCAGGTACCAAACGTGCGCACCTTCCACCTCAAGCAGCCCGCGTCCTACGTGTGCTGACTAGGGTGCCACAGGGATGGCATCTGAGGCCAGCGGTATTCATGTAGTAGCGCTGCTGGCGTACCACAGGGCTCGCATATGAGGCCCGCACTCTTTATTTACCAGCGCCAGGTACCACACGTTCGCAGGTACCTTCCACCTCAAGCAGCCCGCGTCCTACGTGTGCTGATTGGGGTGCTGCAGGGATGGCATCTGAGGCCAGCGGTATTCATGTACTACAGCTGCTGGCGTGCCACAGGGCTCGCATATGAGGCCCGCATTCTTTATGTACTACCGCTAGGAACCACACGTTCGCGCCGTTCACACTTTGTGTCCGAACGCCAAGAACCACAGGGCTTTTAACTTGGTTACTTACTTTTCCTGAGACATGGATTTCATCTAATCATTCATTCATCTTGACAGAATTTGACAGAACATAGCCTCATATAGGACATAAATTGTTCTCCTTTGCAAACTTGTATGTTATATCTAATTTATTCAATAGTGAATCTAAATTATGTAGTATAATTTGACTGTTTAATTTTATTCCTGTTTCTTAGAGAGATACATTTAAAAAATATCTAATCTAAAGAAATATAAATGTATGTCATCAGATTTCCTGTTTTGTATTAAGCCATAACTAACTCAGCAGTATTACAGTAATCACTAGTGTCTTATTCAGAGCATTATTAATTTGAATTTGATTTTTATAGGAACTATTCTATATGAATGACTCGTATCGAGTCGTAATTAAGATTAATTTAAAACTATATTTTAATAGCACAATATATTTAGGTGAATATACTTATACCATAAAAGATAAGATAATTTATGTATAGTGATAATATGTATAAAAGGTTCTTCGATTTACTAATAAAGCTTTGCATAAGATGTGTTTTTCATTGCCTTTTCATTATCATCATCATCAATCACAAGGGGTCGCTCAACAACCGATGCCGGTGTTGAGCTTGTACAGCAAATTTTTGATGCCTGGGAGAACTCGCAAGATGCATTAGGTGTATTTTGTGACTTATCAAAGGCTTTTGATTGCGTTTTTCATGAAACATTGATCAGGAAACTTCACCACTATGGATTTAGAGATACCACTCTGGATCTTATTGTATCTTATTTGAGTGATAGGGTTCAGAGGGTTGACATCAATGGAGTAAAATCTCCTGGTTCGTCGGTTAAGATGGGAGTTCCGCAGGGCTCAATCCTTGGTCCTTTCTTATTTTTAATTTATATCAATGACTTGCCCTATTTTGTAAAGGATAACCACGAAATAGTATTGTTTGCGGATGACACTTTACTTTTGTTTAAAATTAAACGTAGGGAGTCACAAATTGATGACGTGAACAGGTCTATTTCGAAGGTAGTCCACTGGTTCAATGTTAATAATTTGATGCTAAATGAAGGGAAAACTAAGTGTTTGAAATTTGTATTACCTAATGTGAAACAGGTAAAAACTAATGTAAATATAAAGGATCGACATATGAGCTCTGTAGATACCACAGTGTTCTTAGGAATCACACTAGATTCTAAGCTGCAGTGGGGCCCACATATTGATGGATTGTCGAAGAGACTTAGTTCTGCAGCATATGCTGTAATGAAAATACGGCAGTTAACGGATATAGAAACTGCCAGATTACTCTACTTTAGTTATTTTCATAGTGTAATGTCTTACGGTATTTTACTGTGGGGAAATGCCGCCGACATTCAAACTATATTTGTGCTGCAGAAGAGGGCTATTCGATCAATTTATAATCTTAAAGTTAAGGATTCATTAAGAGATAAGTTTAAAGAAATAGGTATATTGACAGTTGCATCACAATACATATATGACAACTTAGTATTTGTAAAAAAAAATATTAATTTGTTTACTAAAAATAGTGAAATACATACATATAATACTAGAAATAAAAATAACTTAACTTTACCTGCTACTAGGCTCCACAAAATCAATAATTCGTTTAGAGGTCTTAGTGTTCGCTTTTACAATAAAGTTCCAAGCAATATTCAAGAGTTAAGCATGACTAAATTTAAATCGACCATTAAAAAATCACTAGTTAAGAAAGCATATTATAAAGTGTCTGATTATATTACAGACAAAAATGCTTGGGTATGAACTGTTCCAACCATTCCGACGGGTATTTCTATATGATTTATGTGTTGACAATACTATTTATGTGTTGACAATACTATTTATGTGTTGACAATACTATAATTAAACTGAAAGCTGTATATAAAGTTAATAACTTAAGTAAGATTATCAGACTGTTTAAGAATATTTGATTGACAAAACGGCGTGGTCGTGATTTCTCCTTTGCTTTGTTTTGTAATTGTTTGTTGTGTCTTACAGGTAAATGACCTTAATTTAAGTAAATATGTTGTAGTTAGTATGGGTAGTTATGGGTAGTCATGCTCTCATAATAGTCTCTTCGGCGGTGTCGTGTGAGGCGGGTCGTTACGTTCCCTAAAATATGGTTGAGCGAAGCGATGGCTGGTTCATGCGTCATGCTCGTGAACGGGTGCTGCCAGCGGAGATGAGTCTGCCCTAACTTCCTTAATATTGAAGTTAATGTTTAGTCACACTGAATATAAATAACACTATTTGTATTTATACTGTATGACACAGCAATCAAAATGCAGGTAAACAATTAATGTATTTTTAATAATTATGTAATGAAAAGTGACTTCATGAATCACCTCTGAAGTCATTTTTCAATTTGACGACTCTGTAAATAATAAAACAGGGAGAAAAAAACAGCCCTTGCTGAGTTTCTTGCCGGTTCTTCTCAGTACAAGGTCTCCCGCCGTAGATTTACGAACCGATGGCGTAGCTTCTAGACATTCATATGTGCTTGTAACAGCCTAAACTGAATAAATGATTTTGATTTTCAATCTTTGAAACCATTGGCATAGCCAAACTAATCACTGCGAGCAGACCTAGTCTCCCAGGATTGATTGCTTGGTGCTAACCGTGCTACTTTTTTGTAACGACGATACAGCAGGAAGTTTGAGATAAAAATTCTAATCGCTAAAAACACATCCTTGAAGACTTCAGGAAAGTTGTGGATTAAAGTGCCGAAAGAAATTAACCTAGCGCAATACCTGGTTAGAACTTGCTAAAAGGGATCCTGCAACTTTATCGACTCATAATAAATTTTATTTTTGCGAAGATCACTTTGATGTAAGTACCTACTCATTGAATAATATTTTAAGTCTCTTCATTTATTATCAGTTTTATTAATACAAGTTTTACACCCATAGTAACACGCGAATAACATTTAGTTGTTTACTACCAAAGAGACGTCACAATCATAGCGAATGTGGCGAACAGCGTTTTTAGTGTTTATAAAGTATAGACTAAAAAATATTTTTTTAAATTAAATTTCCACAGCAATCTCCTGCTTTAATGAAGTGAAATCGATATATTTAGGTTCCTTAGACCAAATACTTTAAGAAATAAAAATTTATTTAATACAATTCGTCATAAGTCAACTAGCCTATTATAATTAATAGATATTTGGCATATATGAAAGGTTTGCAAACATTTATTATAAATATGTTACAGTAATCTTTAATAATTTTATCAAAAAAATATCTTAATTTATCAAACAGTTAATTAAGATAAGGCATACTTGCTTAGTGGATTAGACTCTAGAAGCATGAAATCTTATGACTTCATACGGGGAATTTTATAACGAAAAATAATGTCAATGTCAAAAAGTTTCACTTGACATTGACATTTAACTATCGTCAAAAGTACGGAAAGAGAATTTTAAATTTTACTAGATAAATTCATTTTACTGCGCTACCGTGCCGGTCCAAAAATTATACTAATTGAAATCAGTTAGTTTTTAGGTATTTTATGTACTTTGATAATAAACGGCTTTGGGGTTATTATAACCTATAAATTATGAAAAGAGGTAAACCAAACTATTGAAAATTGTTTGAAACTTCTAAAAGTTCCGAAGTGATTTTGTTTGTCTACATTTGACCTTAGAACCTTGATATGAGTGATTCTGAGAGTTCGGTTGACGCTATTCATCCGCGTTTTTTAAAGAAACCTGTAGTTGTTCTGAGTGGTATAGTATTTTATTAAACTCTACATTGTCATCGGTCTTTAATGCACATTCAGCTCTTGCCTCATATTAAACCAAAATATTTCCAGGAGTGTATACTCCTGAAAAATATTTTGGTGTATCACTATAACCTTGAGTTCATCTTAAAAACATAAATAAATCATTTAATGGCAAGTAACATCGTTATTATGAAAAATAACTAGTAACTCATCTCATTCTAATCCCTAGTAGGTAGTAGAGATAACAAACAAGATAACAACTGTCAAACTTAAACTAATATTTGCCTATTTTCATTTCATGTTCCTGTATGTAGTAGATAAAATATGTGTGGGTTATGGAAGTTGGATCTTGTACCTGATATAAACTAAATTTTAATATTTGTTTTTCCTTATTAATATTATCATGTTAAAGTAATTTACTTTATTCAGCCTTATTAACTTAAAGATTTTAGTATATTATTTTTCCTACTAATATTCTAAATGTGAAAGTCCGTATGGATGATTGTTTTTCTTTCACATGAAAATGGCTGCACAGATTTTTATGAATTTTCGCATAAAGGTAGTTTATTACCCAAATTGGAGACAATATTATTTACTAATATTACCCACAGTACAGGATACTTTTTATCCTGGAAAAGTGTTAGGTTCCTCTGGAATTCTAAAAAAAACAAATAATAATGCCAATGAAGTCGCAGACGTAAGCTAATTAGCTATATAAAGCAAAGAAAAAATAACATTCAACACAGTGCTTGTAGTTTTTTACCTATCTAAGAAAAGGGATAACCTAGAAGTATAGGTCCTAAGTGGTGTTCCAGGTTTGAAGATTGCACTTGTCCAGTTGGCAGTGGGATCTGACAAGGCTAAGAATGTTGCAGCTGCGGTTCAGGAGATTCACAAGGCCAAAGAAAAGGGAGCTCAGCTTGTAGCACTGCCTGAATGTTTTAACTCTCCTTATGGCACTAGTATGTTTCTTTGTTTAATAATTTTCTCTCTTGAAATAAAAAACGAAATAGGCCAAATAATGAATCATGTGTGATTTCCAAAACTTAATATAAACAAATAAATATATGTTATTTTGTCAGATAGTAACCTTAGCAATTGCTGCCTCTCTTATCTATTTGTTTATGGAAAAATATATCATAATATAATTTATTAATTAAAAGTACAAGATAAAAAAACAATGAACAGGTGCCATTTAGAAACTTAATTTTGCTATGATTCAAATCAAGTTTGTATTAGTGGAATAATATATTTTTTCAATACCCCCATTACAGTTATACCAATGCTTAAGTAGATCATTGCAGCTCATGATAAAGTTATAGTGACACAACTAATTATATTTATCTCGTTTTGTTTGATAACTTTTAATATATTTTTTTAAAGCAAGTAACTGCTTGATGTTCAAATCTAAAGAAAATATAACCAGAAAAAAATTCACGCGGACCAGGCAGCAAACGGGACTCGAACCCACACCTAGTTTTTACCTTTTTTCTAGTTATATTTTCTTTAGATTTAAACATCAAGCAGTTACATGCTTTAAAAAAAAATATTAAAAGTTATCAAACAAAACGAGATAAATATAATTAGTAGTGTCACTATAACTTTATCATGAGCTGCAATGATCTACTTATCTTATGCTTTCTTATAACTGTAATGGGGGTATTGAAAAAATATATTAACTATAATTGCTATTTCTTCTTTCAAATGTTTAATACTTGTAAAAGTATTCATTTGACATTGTGGGTTACCTATAATGCAAAGAATGGCTAGAGGAATTTCGACGCGGTCCGTGAGGGCCGCGGTAGCATAATTGGTCAGTACATTCGCCCGGATTGCGAAGGGTGCGGGTTCGAGTCTTTTTTTTACAATTTAAATTACTAAAGTGAATTAATGATTTTGAACTCGGATGTTGGTTGCTGGTTGTAGAGTACTTCGAAGAGTATGCAGAGGAAGTGCCTTCTGGCGAAACCAGCCGGGCATTGTCTAAGGCTGCGGCGGAGGCAGGCGTGTGTGTGGTGGGAGGGACTGTGCCCGAGCGATGTGGGTCGCGATTGTATAACACCTGTGCCGTGTGGGACTCCAACGGGAAGCTGCTCGCGCAACACAGGAAGGTATCTTGTTACTAACTTGTTGTGGGCCCCCCTTAACTTCATCCTCCTGTGAAGCCCTGAAAATTTATTATCAAAAATACAACACCATTAAAAATTCACGGTAACAACTAAATAGAACCGAGGTCTGAGTCTCAGAACTACCTTTAATTAAGCCGTCGCCCCTCAGGCTTGAGAGGCTTGTGACTCTAGGACGGTGAGAAGACTCCCCCCGAGAAATACCTCTAGAGGCACTCGCCATTTCCCGACTTGAGGTCCTCTTGGCAAGAAGCCCACCGCCATCAGATTCCCTACCAATTGCGATCACGTGCGTATTTGTCGCAATAGTCTGGATACACTCTCAGGTTGGAGTGGTCTAGAGACTCCAGGCGGAAAGGAGACTCCCCACGCGGGAAGATGCCATCCGCCTGGAAGGAATGCCTCTAGGGACACTCGCCATTCTCGGCTTGTGGTCCCCTTTGGATCTCGCCGTCCCCAAACCCGGTTACGCTGTAAAGGTCATCGACGACCAACAGCATGTGAGTTGCTTCTCCAAACGCCCGCTCCGATTCGAACGGAATTTCGATATTCCCCACCTGTCTTATTAGATGATTCCAAGTGTACCTGATGAGTAATGTTGATCCGGTTTGAAGGACCATGTACAAATTTAGATGTTTTACATTTAAAGAATGTTTGCTAGAAAAAATAAAATGCATCAAATATTATCAGATGAGACATTTTCGAGTAGTTTTTGACGTAAGTAAAAATATGGGGTAGTTATATAGTACACATACATATATTAATAATAATAAAATCATTTATTGCAGTTAGCTAAGAGTCATATTTAAAACATGATACAATATAAAAACTAATTAAAAATACATTTACATTGTCATAATACAAAGTCAATCGATTCCCATCAGTGTGCACAGATAGCCAATATATATTTAAATAACATAAAATCAAAGTGAGGAAAAATTTACACATTTGGGAAGTTAAAGAAGAGAATTTTCAAAAAAGTTGACTATCAATTTTCAGTAACGAAATTTGTTGCAGATACATTTGTTCGACATAGATATTCCTAATAAGATAACGTTCAAAGAGTCGGAGGTGCTGTCGCCGGGCGATCAGCTCACCACGTTCCAGTTCAACGGCATCAAGATCGGGCTCGGCATCTGCTACGACCTGCGCTTCTGCGAGATGGCACATATCATGGCTAAAGAAGGTATTGTTAAGAGTGGACACGAGCATAGAGTCATTTGAATAAACTATTGCTGTTGCACATTGGCAAATACTGTGCGATAGGGACAACAGTAGCTAACGCTGAAAATTGCATATAAAAATTGCATAATTCGAGGTTTGGTTCTCGACGTTTTCCTCCTCGAAAATAAGTTATATGGAAAAGAAATTTTACTAATAGAATAATAAGTAGTTATACTAGGCCTCTATGTTTTCCTTTTTTTGTAAATGCTTATTGGATCTCCAAACTAAGCGTCTTATTCAGTCTTATTGGTATTGAAAAGAATATTTTTTTTTGCATTATTTGAGGGCTTCTACTTTCTTTGAATCATAAGTTATTGAAAAAAGGAAGACATTGGAGCATAGAATGAGTAAAATTATATTTTATATTAACTAACATTTTATATTATTATATTTTAAATTATATAATTGCCACGAGGACGTATGAGGGCTCAAAAGACGCGGAATTTAAAGGGATTTTACAAGATGATTTTTTTTTTGGATAAGTCAGAAACTTTTTTGGAAATCGAAAAAAAACGACCTTTCGACTGAAAAATCGTGTGTTTTCACATAAAATTTTCCATATCTCGAGAACCAAATGGGCCAAATTTTAAAAATATAAAAATAAATCTACACAGAGGACAAAAAACAAATGAACACTAACACGGGAAAAGTTCTTGTTCGTATTTCTTCATTGATTCTTTAGAAGTTCCAAAGTTCTGCCTAGGTACTACTCAGTATTTATTATGCGCGCATTATCGCATTATTTGAGAAAATTACTTTACAAGCCTTTGCCACAACAAGACATTGATGGACTTTACACGTTCTTCCACCAATGCATCTTTTGCTGGCCGCTGCAGTAATGTACTATAGAACCAGGCATGTTTCAGGATGTTCCCTGTTAATATACCCGGGCGCATTCAACATGACCACGGGCCCCAAGCACTGGCAGTTGCTGGCCCGCGCCCGGGCGGTCGACAACCAACTGTGGGTGGCGCTAGTGAGCCCGGCCCGGGACCAAACCGCCTCCTATGTGGCGTGGGGCCACTCCCTACTCGTCGACCCGTGGGGCGCCGTTACTGGCCAACTGGAACATGTGCCTGATGCTCTGCATGCCACGATAGGTGAGTGGGGCCGGCTATATAGGGGGCGCTAGTGGGCCCGGCCCGGGACATACGGGGCGTGGGGCCACTCCCTACTCGTCGACCCGTGGGGCGCCGTTACTGGCCAACTGGAACATGTGCCTGATGCTCTGCATGCCACGATAGGTGAGTGGGGCCGGCTATATAGGGGGCGCTAGTGGGCCCGGCCCGGGACATACGGGGCGTGGGGCCACTCCCTACTCGTCGACCCGTGGGGCGCCGTTACTGGCCAACTGGAACATGTGCCTGATGCTCTGCATGCCACGATAGGTGAGTGGGGCCGGCTATATAGGGGGCGCTAGTGGGCCCGGCCCGGGACATACGGGGCGTGGGGCCACTCCCTACTCGTCGACCCGTGGGGCGCCGTTACTGGCCAACTGGAACATGTGCCTGATGCTCTGCATGCCACGATAGGTGAGTGGGGCCGGCTATATAGGGGGCGCTAGTGGGCCCGGCCCGGGACATACGGGGCGTGGGGCCACTCCCTACTCGTCGACCCGTGGGGCGCCGTTACTGGCCAACTGGAACATGTGCCTGATGCTCTGCATGCCACGATAGGTGAGTGGGGCCGGCTATATAGGGGGCGCTAGTGGGCCCGGCCCGGGACATACGGGGCGTGGGGCCACTCCCTACTCGTCGACCCGTGGGGCGCCGTTACTGGCCAACTGGAACATGTGCCTGATGCTCTGCATGCCACGATAGGTGAGTGGGGCCGGCTATATAGGGGGCGCTAGTGGGCCCGGCCCGGGACATACGGGGCGTGGGGCCACTCGCGCTACTCGTCGACCCGTGGGGGGCCGTTACTGGCCAACTGGAACATGTGCCCGATGCTCTGCATGCCACGATAGGTGAGTGGAGGCATAGATATAGAAAATGAACTGAGTATTCCCTAGCCAACTGTAAGTTAAACTGGGCAGGTAAGTGCGAGAGAGCGGAAAGGACGGCCGATAAATCGACAATGTATGTAGCAGGAGATCCGAACCTACATCGACCTCCACCAAGCTGATAATAGAATGAAATATATTTTTTCATGAATTTAGTATATTAGGAAATATATTAAAAATGGATTGCCTAAAAAAACTGGACATACTATATTTCTAATTAATTGTTGCATCATCAAGGTAATAAGATAAAATAATAATATAAAACATATAGAATGTGCAGCCGTTGGGTAACGTAACTGGCATCGACATACCTGTTTATACCTGGCGACCCAGTAGTTCGCCCAGGTAAATAATAGAACACCCAACGGCTTCACATTTTATAAATTTTATACTGTAAGTCAGGACAACATTTTCTTATTATCTTAATGTAGCAACATTTATTTAAAAATATATTTTTCAAAAGTTAATTAAAAATAGTCTATCCAGGATTTGTTTTAGGCAATCCATTTTTAATAATTTCTAATATACTAAATTCATGATAAAATATGTTTCATTCTATTATAAGGTCGATGTAGGCTCGGAGCTTGGACTAATTGGATGCCAAGTTAATAGCGTTGAGACAGATTGGGGAAAATACGGAGTAAAAATAAATTGGCTGGTTTTTCTCTCTTTCCAGTAAGTTGTCAACTTTATACGACTGTCATTCTCTATGTCTATGGTGTGAGACAACCAGCTGTATAGGTAGCGCTAGTGAGACGTATATATTAAGGGGTTAGGCGTCGTCCTAATTGGCAACGATCGTGCGATGGCGCGATACGATCTCATCGTGGGATGAAAATAATGTACCTGTGCTTGTGCGACGGCTTACGAGCTGTATAATGGAGGCCATACACACTAGGTTTTGCATGATGGTTATGCATGTACATGCATAACCGAGTTTCATATTGCACATACACGTTAGGGTTTGCATGTACAGTTTTGCCATTACTCTCAGTTGAGCTACGTGACGGTGTGTGTAGAACGCCTATTAAGTACTGTGAATGGAATTTTTTTTTAATCACATCTTCTTTCGTAGCTGTGGGCACTAATTCCTTGACCTTAGTTATCAATCTCTGGTATTCTTTGCACTTTACGCCAAAGACAAGGTTCCGACTTATAACTTCCTATAAATTCTTCTAATGTTGCATTGCGCTTGCGACTAGCCATTTTCGAAACGACGCGATGGTGCTCGGACCTTCCGCCGTCGCAACAATTAAAAACTGAGAACTGTGACAAGCAAGCTTGCCGGACGCCACACACGCTCGGTTATGCTCGCGCATGCATAACCGAGCGGCATAAAAATTGAAAATCATCGCAAGACAAGAACTTATCGTGTCATCGTACGATCGTTGCCAATTAGCACGACGCGACGCCTTACGGGGCAACTCATATATGCGTGACTCTGCATACTACGGTAGATGAGTTGTGACCAGCTATAATACATATATAAGGATACTCGTTATAAGGACACTCTTAGGGTTTCTGATATCTAGACTTTTACATACTTAATACCCTGGTATTTACCAGGGGAACTAAGTTGAACCACAAAAAAGAAAGCAGCCAGAAGAACTGCTCCTGTTATCATCGAAAAAAATTACCTAAAGCTACCGTTTATGCTGCTTGTAACTGCGTGGGAATACCTGTAAACTTAAAGGCATTATTAAATGAGTGCGTGACTGAAATGACGCTTTGTTCTGAGCTGACCACGCATGGTTGCACTAGGTACGGAGGTTACGTACTCTGAGGTAGCAAGTTACCTTACTATTGTAGAGCCTACAATTAATTTTAAAATATCATTAAGACCTCCATAGTGGAGGGACTTGCATTCTGGTTTAACTTGGAGTCGCTGTCTCCAAGTCCCAGGTTCAATATCCAGTAGGGAAAATATACCAAAAACCATCTTTAATTGCTTAAGTTGGGCATGTTTATGGCATCTCTTGGTTCCTGATGTCCATAAAAAATTAATAAACAGTGTTTTTTTTAGCTCTGTATGTACTTTCCAGTTGACTGGTAGAGAATGCTTTATTGACATTAATTCCGCCATTGGCAGTGTTAAGACAAAAAAGATTACTAAATAAAATAAAATATCAAAAATGTTTCAACTTTACAATTTTTACAATTACTATATTTTTCTTTACAATATAAGTTTACAAACAGCCGAGTACTTTCCTGCGAGTCTCACTAAAACGTTTCTTTATATAGATCTTAATACAGTCGAGGAAGTTAGAAGTCAAATTCCTATCCGGATGCAGAGAAGAACTGATATATATGATACCGTCAAAAAGTCCAAGCAGTAAACTTCAATCCATGCCAAAACTCACGGGAATGGATCACAGCAATGGATAAATTTGCACCAACAAAATCGACCTTATTCCTGGGTAATAGAGGTCAGGATCAAACCATATCTGTAGTGAATATAACGGACCTTATTAATAAACACACTTTAAGCTAAACACACGTACGACAAAACTGTGGAATATGTTGTCGCAAGCAGTGTTTCCGGACCAATACGACCCAAGAACCTTCAAAAAAAGTGCGTACTCCTTCCTTAAAGGCCGGCATCGCATTTGTGATACTCCTGGTGTTGCAAGTGTCCATGGGCGACGGTGATCACTTACCATCAGGTGAGCCGTCTGCTCGTATGCCCCCTATAACATTAAAAAAAAGCTTGCGACGTGACCGAAAACTAGGATTGGCGGAGCCTGAAATGACGTCATGTACTTGTAAACAAGCTGACTAAGTATCGTTACTTTGTACTGTTTGAAGTTTTCATTTGCTAGGGAACCGATTCCGCGGCATATTTGAAAACAGCAACAGAATTATAATAGTTCATTATGATATAAATGCGGGAAGTTGAGAATTACAGCCGAGGCGATATTGTTAGCCCGAGCCGTGGGTAAGGGCTATAAAAAGGCAGAGGCTGTAATTATCAAACCGCACGTATGTCATACGATGTTTTATAACACATTTGCGAGGTAATAATACTACCTACGTACGTACTATCTGAAAATGAATTTGCACCTTTGTTTGTTTTCCATAAGATGAAATTTTGATACGCTTGACTGTAAGTATTTATCCGTGGATTTTTCGGGCAAGACTCTTAGCGTAGCCTTTTTCGGACTTCTGGCGGTGTCAAATTAATAAATTCGTAACTACTTGCCAATATTTTCAAATAAAAACAATACAGCGAAAAGAAATAGAAATATTTTTTTCACAGATTAGCAATGCGATCATCGCTTTTTTAGGCAAAGGACCAAAAAATCAAAAACAGCCAGTGTTGCTAATAAAGTAAATTAATATTTTTGTGAATTTATTACCGATATATAGTTATAATTTATTGTCAAAATGAATCAAATTAAAAAATTAAATGTCCTCTCTCCTAAAGTTAATTTTATTACGAAAATGTTGGCTACCTTTCTGACATAAAAACTTTTTGCTAAGATTTAAAAAAGTATCGTTCGTTTTTAGACGGAATAAAATACTCGTAATGTACCTATGTAATGTGATAGTTTATGATATTGAAATTGGTGCAATAAGAGACGCTTTACGAGCAAATGTGTTATAAATATCCTTTTTTTATGGACTCACTATACACTAATAAATAACGTATGAATGTTTTCAAAAACTTGCCAAATAGACTATTCATTCCACCTGTCATTTAAGTGTTTGGGTCGTGCAATTTCCTAGGCTCAATCTTCGTTTGTTAACAAGGCTTACGGTGAATTGTTTAATTACTCAGATAAAACTTATGACATTTCATTTGATAATTTACTTAACAAAGTAAATTAGCAATGAAATGATATACAAATCACAACAACTTTTCAATGTGTCTGTCAATACAATATGAAATGGGTTATTTGAGAATTAAAAAAAATTGCTCTTAACCTTTGTATATTTTCTACTATTTAGACTAAATAACGATTTGTTCTTGAATTTTTAAGGAACTGACTTGTCAAACTGCGAACTGATAGATTTTTATTAAATGTATAATGTTATAGTTGAATCTGTAATAATGATAACTGTTTAATATATTTTTTTTATAGAATAGTGGCAGTCTATGCCAACATCATGTTGTACTTACGCGAAATCCCATGCAGAGGGCCAAGAACGAACGTTGACAGATCCGTAATCGTATCGTTATTGTCAAATTTTGAATGGAAGAAGACAGTTTGTTCTTACGTCCGGTAAGTATTTAGTATTCATTGAAACTGACGATACGATACGATTATGGATTAGGGTATTTGACAGTGTTAAAAATAAAGTGCCAATTGTTAGCATCTGTGTTTAGAATGAATATTGGCAGGGGTTTTTACAATATTTACAAAAAAACTATTCATAATTTTCCTAAAAACCCACGAAAAAGATAATAGTTTTCTTATCTATTGCCACATGACCCAAAACGCTTGGAATTGGTGGAGCCTAAAATGACGTCACACGCAAGTAAACTGCCGGTTAAAGTGACATTGCATTGTATCGTTTGACGTTTTAATAAAAGTAAGACCCCATATTGTCCAGAAAAACGTTTTCGCGGCAACTTGAAAATGGAGTTTTTGATTAGGTTATTTTTACTGAAATACACAATAGAATGATGAATATCCACTTTTTACGGACTCCATAAACATTAGTCAATAACGTGAGATTGTTTTCTAAAACTTGTCAAATACCCTATTATCAAAGTTCGTGCCATACATTAAGTACGTCACACGTTAATAGGGTGGGAGGGGGGGTTGACGAAGTGTGAGATTTTGTAACAAGAGGTGCCAGCCAGACTACGAATATCATCATCCCATCTTGTCTCAGGGCGTCCTACACTACGTTTACCGAGTCGTAGTCTCCACTCAAGAGCTTTCCGGCTCCAACGGCCATCAGTTCTGCGGCTAATGTGACCAGCCCAATATTTTTTCAAAATATAAATATTTCGTGAAAGAAAGAAAATATTAAGGATGATGATGGCAGTAAATATTTTATGAGAGGTTTCGAATATCTATTACTTTTTTGTTATTTGGTTGGAAATAAAAATTATAGTTTTTCATTAAATAAATAAATTAAGTTAGTAAGTACATATATGTTGCCTTTTACCTACATGTTTTGTTTTTGTATTGATTTAAAAAAAAAACTTTGAAAGAGTTTTAGCAGCTCTTAATAGATACCGGACTGTTAGTGTTTCGTGTGACAGGGATGACGCTCTACATTGCCGAAGCTAGCCGAGTATCTCTCTCTCTAAAGCACGATGTGACATATAAATGGCCTGGTACTGTACATTTATATTTTGACCTAGTGAATAATAAAATAACTAATGTGCAATGAAAAATCAAAGAACAAAAGTGGGTTTATTTTTGTAAAAAATTTATTTGAACTTCTTATTGTTATAATGTTATCTTCGATAAATGTGTATGTATGTAAATGTGTGTATATAAGAATATATACGTTTTGTTTTATAAATAATTGTTTTTCATTAAACATCTTTAAAATGATGGATCAGATCTTCGACTTGACCTGTGTTGCCATATTGTTTAATTCCCGTCTCACTATGTTTAAGACGTTATCAGCGCAACCCCAGAATAATGTCAGCCCGCTACCTCCTGAAAAAAGTAGACAATATGAACTAATTCTTGGTTTATGACTTAGAGAATTTGAATATGAAGGAATCTTAAAAAACATTAGGATCTTACAAAATATTTGTACCAAACTATCATGTTAGCATCATTCTATTTATATTTGAAAGATGAAATGATGAATTATGCCTAGAATTTATTAAATTTTGGTGCAATGCAACTGTTTAATAGAACTTTAGGCGCAAGTTATACAGGGTGTCCCGTAAGTAATGGTCCAACCGTAAACCCTAAGTAGTTCAATTGATTGCCTACAACTAATTTGAACCGTTTTTTGAAATTCATTAGGGTTGCCAAAAAAAAATGATAAAATGTTTTTTTTTTTATATTTCTGTCTTGAATTGGTTTTTTTAATGGCATTGACGCAAATATTAAAAAAATTCAAACTTTTTTTCGCTAAAATGTAGCTAGATAGATTGACTATCAACTCGTTCATCACATTTGCATAATGACATTGTATTTCTCTCAAAAATATTGAAGTAACTTAACATTTTATTGTATTTTATTTGGATGACCTAAATTGAAAAGCTCCTAATGTAAAAAAAAAGTATGACACCAAAATGTTCCGTTATTTTAAAAACATGTGCATTAAGTAAGGTTTCAAAATTGGTATAAAACTTATGGTTAACTAGTAAAGTTGCAAACATAATACAATGAATCCGTAGAAGAGGCAAATATCTTAAAAAAATATAATTAAATTTAATTAGTGTCTAGTTGTGCATTTTTTCATTATTGGGAATGTTTTAACGACACTACGCGCACAGTACACAAGAGTAGTACTTTGATCATACTAGCCCTCGAATCGACGCACGCACACAGACAAATAATGTCATTTACACGGCCGCTAACCAATCTTGGCAAGACAAATCTACGCAGTGCCACGTCGTGCGCCGCCGAGACTGGTGTGAATTTGGACTTTACGAATTACCTATCGAATTTGGACTGTTTGTTTTTTATAGAGTTAACGACTTGGCGAGTCTATTGGACTCCGAAAATCTGTTTGTTTGGGGTTGTTGAATCTCTGAACTTTGCAATGCCTCGCAACGTGTACACACCTCGTGAATATGCTATGATGCATTACACCTATGGAGAAGCAAGAGGTAATGGCAGAGAAGCTGCAAGATTGTACCGAGAAAGGTACCCGAATTTGCGTCACCCTGACCACCGAATTTTTGCTTAGAGTGCATAACTCGCTACTTGATGGAAGGATTCTTGGTACTGGAGTTGGTGTTGGTGAAGGAAGACCACAGCAAGTCAATGACGAAATAATTTTGCAACAAGTACAAGAAGATGCATTAACGTCAGTTCGAACTATAGCACGACGTTCTGGAATACCTAGAGCATCGGTGCACAGGGTTTTAAAAAGACACCGTTTGCACCCGTACCATCTACAACGTGTACAAGGAGGAGCAGAATGTGCATAGCTGTAGGCGGAAGGCAATTTGAACATTTATTATAAAATTATAACGGTTTTTTGCTTTTATTTCTAAAGACCTTATTTTACCCGTCGTTTACACAAATTAGTGCCATAAAAGCTAATATCAGTATAATCATCATGTTGATTAACGTAAAGACATTCCTAATAATGTGAAATAACACAACTAAATACTAATTTAATTAATTTAGTTTTTTTTAGATATTCGCCTCTTCTTCGGATTCATTGTATTATGTTTGCAACTTTACTAGTTAACCATAAGTTTTATACCAATTTTGAAACCTTACTTAATGTACATGTTTTTAAAATAATGGAACACTTTGGTGTCATACTTTTTTTTACATTAGGAGCTTTTCAATTTAGGTCATCCAAATAAAATGCAATAAAATGTTAAGTTACTTCAATATTTTTGAGAGAAATACAATGTCATTATGCAAATGTGATAAACGAGTTGATAGTCAATCTATCTAGCTACATTTTAGCGAAAAAAAGTTTGAAAATTTTTAATATTTGCATCAATGCTATTAAAAAAACCAATTCAAGACAGAAATATTGAAAAAAAAACCTTTTATCATTTTTTTTGGCAACCCTAATGAATTTCAAAAAACGGTTCAAATTAGTTGTAGGCAATCGAGTGAACTACCTAGGGTTTACGGTTGGACCATTACTTACGGGACACCCTGTATGGACATTGGTGTCGATTCTGGTGTGATTCTCTAAACTTTAAAACTAAATTTAACATCAGTCTTTCCCTTTCATTCTGTATAGACAATGACAAAGATGCACTGTTGTCAAATTTAAGTTTAGCTTTAGAGAATCATGTCAGAATCGACACCATTAATTTGTTTCGATAGCATGTCGCGTCAGCGCCAAAATAAAAGCAGACAAAAAAGCGAACCGTGGCCATAGTTATGAACAATAAGTTTTCCTCGCTGCTCCTCCGCCTCCAATCGGATTTCATGCCTTCCTGGTCGCAGTCCCACCCAATGCTTTACTGTGCGCGCGTGCTGAAAATGAAAAATCTAGTGTATTTTATTTTTTACATAAAACGTATTCTACTACTCACATCCTGCTTGTTCTTAGAGGGGCGAAAAGGGTTTGAAATTCACAGATTTGATTTCTGAACATGCAGGTAGGTATTTAATGTCCAAATTGTACTCATAATCATTTAGAACGGTACCCTAAAAATGGGTTCCAATAGTTCCAGCATATTAATATTCACCTGCAATCCGGGGAACATCTCCTGACAACCTTCGGTAATAAACTTTTTATCCTGTTCATCCACGTTAGTATTAAAATCGTTCTCCTGGTGTGTGCCACCTAACACACACGTCTCGGCACTGGGAACAAAAGGTTATGAGAAAGTGTAGTACTCAATGGTATTTTTGCTTTCCTCCTAAGTTTAAACTTTGAAGAACTTACTTAGGAATGACGTAATTTCCGCTTGCCTCATTAATGATGACTTGATTTATCCACGGCGCTATTACCTACGGAAAAAATATGTAATTGTATGTAACTATGTTGAGGTATTGTAATATTGTTATCGTAACGTAGGTTTTCACTATCCAGGACTAGGTGACTGCTCTTCAATATCTTTAGGTAAATTTAAAGATTTGGTAAACACATGATTCTTAAACACATTTGGCCATAAAGGTGTCAGAAAATATCTTACCCTTGATACCTGCCCCCGGATAGGAAATACTGCCTTGTCTGGAACTACATCCCTAGCGCCCAGACCCACGCAGTTAACTATCACATCGTATCCTATCAGCAAAGGATCTTGGAGAGAGGTCACATGGCCAACTAAAAGTTTCCCGTTGGCGCGTTCGAATCTTTCCTTTAAGTATTTCAAAAAAGTCGTTGAATGTAAAACGAAGGTGGTGAAACGTGTCCCGGCACTAAAAAATAAAAATACCCACAAACGGAAAGTGCATACGAATCTTTTGCTCCTTTGCTTGACGAAGGTGGTTAAGCGCTTATACGCACTGGGCGATTAACCAACTAGCGGCTTTTTCATTTGGTTAGGCAACTGCGTGTAATATTGTGGCGGTTAAGTGCGTAGTTTCATACGTACTCATACGAGTTGAACCGCGTAAGTTATCATTTTAGTAAACAACCGCGTGTGATCGTACGCACAAAATCACACGCAAAATTAAGAAGCGGCTAGCCACCGACAGTGCGTATGAGCCCTAAGAGTAGTCGATCAACAATATTATTTTTACCAGAGTTTTGTATTTTGTGATTTTAACCATTCTATACATATACAGTCTATAATTCAGAACCACTCAGTCCCGGCATCAGACAGGGGATTCGAATCTGCACTTTGCACCTTAATTATGCATAATTATGCTACCGATGAATATGTCATGTCAGTGTCGTTTTTGGTACATAGATAGGAACTTACCTGTATTGATTATTATGTAACTGATTATAATACTTCAACTCTTGCTCTTTCAATGTTTGATAACCGAAAACGTTGCTAGCCCATTTCGGGTTTGGTTGATCCACGCCCTCCCGATATAAACAGTAAATAGGTATTGCGCATATGTTGAGCCCACCTTGTAACCAAAGCTCGTGTAAAAAGCGGTATGTTACCGAACCCCATTTACTGAAAATAATAACATCATTGCTTTTTCGAAACCTCAGGCGCTAAAACACTAACTTAAAATTTAATATTCTAAATCTATGAAATTTATTTGAGAATAAAAAGTGATGACAAATAATATAGTTACTTGAGTAAGTGTTGAGGGGTTGCTCCACAAAGATAAGGATACCATAATGCACCTGACCCATCGCCAGTCGTGTTCGGCGAGAATTCGCGTGAAATTAACAATACCTATGGAAACCATATAATAAACTTTTATCATAATTATGTAACGAGTTTCTCATAACAAGTGGCCAAAATTCTAAACAAGGATTTTATAAAGATTTCTTAATTATTCAATTGAAAATCATACCTACTCCTTAGATGATGCATTCTAAAAAGGATGCGAAACGACGAATTATGTAAAAAAGTATTAAAACGCATTTCAAATCGGTGGAAGATTGTTTCATTTAATGATTTAGTGTGCGTGAAAACTTAAGAAACAAAATAAAGATTTCTTACATCCGAACTTTTGAAATGTTCTTGTATCTTTACAGCACAAGCCAATCCATTTATGCCAGCACCTATCACGACAATTTTTACCATCTCTTTTATATTCTATTACTATCAGGTGTGTGCAAGCGAGAGAACGCTGGAAGTGACTGACTTTTTACACTGTAATTATCTATGTTACCTACATTACAATCAGTAAGAAAAGATCAAAGGGCACGACAAGTTAATTATTAGTTAGTATTCCCGATTACACTAACGTTACATATATCACAGATACCTTCTATCATATACCTAACATTTTATTAATAAGAAAGCATTCTAGTAACACATGTTCGCAGGCCGAGTGAAAAGGTTGTACCTACTAAAATCATCTCCACAGGTTTCTCGTTCTATTCCAATGACGTATAGTATAATACATCATAGTTCTATTCCCAGTTTATCAAACAGGGATTTGTTTTGTGCAGGGATGAAGTCTATCTTTAACCCGAAACCTCTTTGGATATGATTTAGCTAGATTATTATAGAAGTTCATTAGGTAATTACTTTCTGATGAATGTTTTATGCCCATAATAACAAAGCGATAACGTCTAATACCTATTCTATTATTTGGAGCATATTAACTTAGACCATTAAACCACGACGCAAAGAAGATAAGTTAATATCCATCTATTAAAATTATATATGAAGATGTACCTAAGTATAATATTAAAATAGTCTTTCGATCGTTACAGTACGATTCCCGGTCAGACAAGCAATTATGTAAAACTCTCTAAATGTAGTTCGACTTATTTTAAAGTAAAAATTAAGTCTTCATTCAGTAAAATTTTCTTTTAACTGTTTTGTCCTTAAGTGTAAACATAATAATAGATGCAAAATCGTAACTATCAGCTCGTAGGTATCTAATAATATTAGTTATTTAGTATATTTTTGAAATCCTAAAAGTTCAAAGTGCTTTTCTGAAAGAAATTCTATAAGTATTTGATACCAAATAAGCTAAATACTTCTTCTTAATTTGTTTCATCTTACACAATAGCATTTTAGAAACACATTGTATTGCTATATAATGTAACAAAAAATATATAAACAAGCCTGAATGAATTAAGTATCTTGTGTCTTCCATAAGAAAATAATGAGACAAAAAGTTAAATTGACATAACTCACAAACTGACAATATGAATGAAAATCAAATACGATGCGTTACTTTTTCGTCGGTTTTATGACAATTACAATAAAAATATGATTTTAAAAGCTTTTCTTCTAAGTTTTCTGTATTTCTGAGAAAAGCTAACCGAAATTCCTTTGATATTGATTTGATTTCACGTGCTTTAATCGTTACTTAGTGTGGGCTGTAGTGCATTGAACATATCTTTGTTTTTTTTTGTTTATTTGATTATACACGATTATTGCTAATTAAAATGAAGTATGTTGATAATATAAGTGTCATTTTTATGCGCTTCCGTGGTGCGTTTAAGTATAATGTATAAAAATTTATTTGTTTACCTTTTAGGTTAACAGTAGATGGTCTTCTGGTTTATTTCCCATATGATTACATTTATCCAGAGCAGTATGCCTATATGTTAGAACTAAAACGTGCACTTGATGCTAAGGTAGGATTTTATACATTTTAACTTGATATTGCTATGCAAATATGATTTAAAGTTACAGGTATTAACATACCAAAATATTGCAGGGCCATGGATTATTAGAAATGCCATCAGGAACAGGAAAAACAATTTCGCTTTTATCTCTGATTGTCGCTTATATGATACAAAACCCACACAATGTCAGGTAGATTTAATAATTCAAGATATTTATAAATATCTAATCAGTAGGTACTTAATATTTAAGGGAATGAAAAGTATATCCATCAAACTAATTTATGTGTTTCAGAAAGTTAATATACTGTTCTCGTACAGTGCCAGAAATAGAGAAAGTATTGGAGGAATTGAAGAATCTATTTAAGTACTATGAAAAGAGTCAAGGTGAAATGCCAAACCTCACTGGACTTGTACTTAGTTCCAGGAAAAACTTATGCATTCATCCTGAAGTAAGATAAATACTGTTTAAACCACTTTTATCAATTGAAAAACACAATCTGTTCCTTCTTTAATAACTTTATTATTTAAATGAAGCCTAGATCTTGCACCATAATTTTCATTGATCATGATATTATATCTTGAACATGATTTCTACTAAAGTTAAACTTATATATTGTGTTTTAGGTGTCACGAGAAAGAGAAGGCAAATTAGTTGATGGCAAATGTCATTCTCTCACAGCCAGTTACATCAGGGAGAAACATGAACGAGATAGCTCAGTTCCTATTTGTAAGTTGATGTTTTTCCTTAGAAATTTGCATTTCTCTGTGTCACTGCAGTTCAGTTACCAAAGGCAGGAGAGCTCAAAAGCTGGAGACAGTAATAAATTTATGAAGTTAGTATGAGTCAAGCCAAATGTTTATTTATCACCCTTGTGAAATAGTAAAATCAAATATCATGATCTCATACTGTTATCTACTTCTGGAAAACTAATTTATAAACGGATTGTTTTTGATAATTTCAGGTCAATTTTATGAGGGCTTTAGTCGTGAAGGCAAGGAGTCAATGTTGCCATTTGGAGTATACACAATGGATGATCTGAAACAGTACGGAGCTGATAGAAATTGGTGTCCATATTTCTTAGCAAGATTTGCTGTAAGTCTAAAAATAACAGACCAGGGCCTGCGCTGCACCCACTTAATTAACCCACCCTAAGTATAGCATGTTGCAAATGAAACATATATTTTCTGAAACCATGAATATAAGAGTCACCATATGTTTGAATACCTTTTTGTATTAAAATAGTTATTTTTGTCCTCAGATAATACATGCAGAAATAATAGTATATTCTTACCATTACCTATTAGATCCAAAAATTGCTGAGGTTGTTTCCAAAGAATTGAACAAAGAAGCTGTTGTAGTATTTGATGAAGCTCACAACATAGACAATGTATGCATAGACTCACTCAGTGTGAAGGTCACACGGAGGACCATAGATAAGAGTACACAAGCCCTACAACACTTGGAAAAGTCTGTAGCACAGTATGTATGATCATTCATTTATTTATTTATCTTTAACAAAGTTTCTACAGCGGTTTTTTGAAGAATTTAATACAATAAAATATAGATACAACTTAAGGCCAATTACAGAAACTCATTATGTACACATTAGATACTAACGGCGTTATTATATGTCAGTTATTATTACATTTAATTTTAAAAATTGTATAAAAATCATATAATTCACTAACATAAATAATAAAATAAAATTAAGATTGGAGAAAACATAACAAAATGACAAAAAAAAAAGAAAAACAAACACTGAATATCCATATAAAAGGGGTTTTCAAGAATTTGTCACATGATAACTTTATGAAGTGTGGGTGGGTGTATGCGTGTGTGTGTGCGTGCGTGCGTGTGTGTGTGCGTGCGTGCGTTGTGTGTGCGTGCGTGCGTGTGCGTGCGTGCGTGTGTGTGTGTGTGTGTGTGTGCGTGCGTTGTGTGTGCGTGCGTGCGTGTGTGTGCGTGCGTGCGTGTGTGTGTGTGTGTGCGTGTGTGTGTGTGTGTGTGTGTCCATGCAGCTGCAATGCTATACCTGGTAACGAGATGGCGGACGCCGCAACCCGGGCACTACATCATTCAAGTACTTCAGTGTGAGTGCTTGTAATTGTAGGCCTACATGGCGCTGAGAATAAAATCAAACAAATTTTAATTGAAATTGAACAAATGTCAGGGAAAATAATTTAAGCCATATTTGGAAATGCATTAGTGCAGTCATTTTTATTGAGAATATGAATTGATAATTATAAATAAAAATAAAAATTCAAATAAATTGTATGAATTAATAATAATAAAATAAATAATAACAAAAAGCCTATTTGGGTCTTGCAGTTATAATTTCAAATAATATCGTTTTAAAAGCAGCTCTGGACAAAGAGAATAGGTCGATATCAGAGAAGTACTTGTTGTACGTTTTTGGCAACCTTACTGTCATATCATTAGCTTCAATTTGTACGCACAGATGGTACATCATTCTACTATTTTCCATTTCAGGTAATGAAAATAAAGGACATGTTCTTAATAATTTCTGTCTGCTATCCTAAATAATACTATTAATGAGAAAGTGTCTGATGATAACTTGGAGACAGTGACAGGTTACTTTAAAGAAAGATGTCAATTAAGGTCTGAATGTTTAGAGTGGAAAATCCATTTAACCACAAAGACGAGTACCCACTAGTATTTTTTAAAAGTAATTGTAACCTCTGCTTACCCTTGCAGAACTGTAAAATAGAGGTGAAGTACTAGGTATAGTACGAGGTATAGGAACCAATGGCTAAGTTACATATTAAATTTTTCAAATGATTCCTTAAGAGGTAAGTGTGCTTTACAGAGTAACCAGGTTAGGATCCACAAGAACGCCTAAATTGAGCATCTATGGTTTTCTAGACAAAAAACATCTTTTAACAGATGAGTATCATCTACTTAAAAAATTAACATCTCTGATCCCTGCCAGACATTTGTAGAACTTATGGGCTTTTTATAAACTGAGCCTTCTCCTCCAATTTACATTCTGTTTTGATATCTCGCACAGAATCCGCGAGGCAGACGCGGCGCGACTGACGGAGGAATACGAGAGGCTCGTGGCCGGACTCAGGGACGCCGCCGCCGCCAGGGACGCCGACGCCCTGCTGGCCAACCCGGTGCTGCCGGACCAGGTGCTGGACGGTATGGGAACCTATACACGGGGACACATACAGACATCACATAATAACATACATACGCCCTGCTGGCCAACCCGGTGCTGCCGGACCAGGTGCTGGACGGTATGGGAACCTATACACGGGGACACATACAGACATCACATAATAACATACATACGCCCTGCTGGCCAACCCGGTGCTGCCGGACCAGGTGCTGGACGGTATGGGAACCTATACACGGGGACACATACAGACATCACATAATAACATACATACGCCCTGCTGGCCAACCCGGTGCTGCCGGACCAGGTGCTGGACGGTATGGGAACCTATACACGGGGACACATACAGACATCACATAATAACATACATACGCCCTGCTGGCCAACCCGGTGCTGCCGGACCAGGTGCTGGACGGTATGGGAACCTATACACGGGGACACATACAGACATCACATAATAACATACATACGCCCTGCTGGCCAACCCGGTGCTGCCGGACCAGGTGCTGGACGGTATGGGAACCTATACACGGGGACACATACAGACATCACATAATAACATACATACGCCCTGCTGGCCAACCCGGTGCTGCCGGACCAGGTGCTGGACGGTATGGGAACCTATACACGGGGACACATACAGACATCACATAATAACATACATACGCCCTGCTGGCCAACCCGGTGCTGCCGGACCAGGTGCTGGACGGTATGGGAACCTATACACGGGGACACATACAGACATCACATAATAACATACATACGCCCTGCTGGCCAACCCGGTGCTGCCGGACCAGGTGCTGGACGGTATGGGAACCTATACACGGGGACACATACAGACATCACATAATAACATACATACGCCCTGCTGGCCAACCCGGTGCTGCCGGACCAGGTGCTGGACGGTATGGGAACCTATACACGGGGACACATACAGACATCACATAATAACATACATACGCCCTGCTGGCCAACCCGGTGCTGCCGGACCAGGTGCTGGACGGACAGCCTATTATTGTCCCCGCTGCTGGGGCACAGGCCTTCTTTATGGACAGAATAGGGAGATTTGGCCATGACCCTCCACGCGGGCCTAATGCCGTTTGGTAGATGTTAAAGACAGCAGATGCAGCTGGGACCAACGGCTTAATGTGCCTTCCGAAGCACGGGGGAAATCAAGATTTTTGGTCACCCATCCAATGACCGACCACTGCGAAAGTTTCTTCACTTCAACGATCGCAGGCGACGATTCGTCCGGGCTGGGTAATTTTATTACCGGGAGGCCGCAGGGCAACTGATGTTGGCCGGATTTTGGATATTATAATTGGGTGAACTTTGAAATTCCCTCAGCGCGATGTAGGCTTTCCGTACTAATCGCCACAGAAAATAGCTCGGCCGTATCGCCATCTGTTAGCAAGGCGAGTGATATCTTTCGGGTTTAATTATATCTGGGACGTATAGGTGTCGCCGCTACAGAATGACACATAATATAATCATTAAAGCAATATGATGGAGGAACTCGATGGCGCGGGTGGTTAGCGCATTCGGCTGCGATCGTTGAAGCTAAGCAACTTTCACAGTGGTCGGTCATTGGATGGGTGCACTAATCTTCTATCTCGAGTTCTTCCGTGCTTCAGAAGGCACGTTAAGCAGTTTGTCCCGGCTGCATCTGCAGTCGTTAGCATCCGCCAATCCGCACTGGTCCCGCGTGGTGGGTCATGGCCCAATCTCCCTATTCCATCCATATGGAAGGCCTGTGCCCCAGCAGTGGGGACATTAATAGGTTGATGATAATGAAAGCAATATTCTCGTTTGCAGAGGTGGTTCCGGGCAACATCCGTAACGCGGAGCACTTCCTGTGCTTCTTAAAACGATTCATTGAATATCTTAAGACGAGACTGAGAATACAACACGTCGTGCAAGAGTCGCCTGCAGGTAATAATATACCTATGATATTTTATAGTTATAGATCGTCATAAACGCTTCTAATTTGGCAATACGAAAGTCGGGTAATTGCCCTGCTTGCATTCAGGCGGGCACATTCTGTCGTCGCGTTTACACTTCGCTACAACGTGTAAATATTTAAACCTAAAAAAAATACAAGAAAAATATCGCCGACCAGGCACCAGGATGGGACTCGAATTCGCACCCTTCGCTATCCGGGCGAATGCACTGACCATTATGTTACCGCGGCCTTGATGGCCGTGTCGAATGCTTTCAAGCCTTTCTTGAGCTGCAAGGCAGCACCATCTCTTCGCATTGTAGGTAACCCACAATGTCAAATGAATACCTTTACAAGTATTAAAAATTTTAAAGAAAAAGCAATTATAAGTATAATGCGGGTTCGAGTCCCGCCTACTGCCTGGTCCATGTGGATTTTTTCTAGTAATATTTTCCTTAGATTTAAATATTTACACATGGAGCAGCTACATGCTTAAAAAATAAAAATTATAACGTGTAAATATTTTACGTTTTCGTAACGTTTTTCCAGACAAAAAGCCCTGTTTGTATTTAGATAGTACACACATTACACGGGAACTATTAAGGATAAGATAACCTTGTCATTTTATTTGTTAGTACAGTTTTAAATATATTAAATTAAAAAATATTTAGTGATTACCTTTTGACAGTTGCTGACACCGTTGACACGTGGAGGCTAAAAAGAGTAATCCGCTTGAGAGTGAAAGAGACCACTTTAGTGCAATCTTTTGGCGGCTGTTGCCAAGGGAAGTTGGGGCGGGGATTCCTGTGCCATTTTAAAATGCAATAATGTTGGCGTATAATCTTTCTGTATATTATACATCATTAATCAATACCATACTCTTATTTTCGATATATTTTAAATGAGGTGATTTTCTTTAAGTAAGAGCTGTCGTCTCGAAAACTACCATTTACCGTATATAAGATTTTACTCTCAGTTAGAGAGTAAAATCTGTCTGGCTATATAAGTACATAGTTAGAATTGTCAGACAAGTACATAGTCGCCCTTGGAAAATATCATCTGCTACATTGTTTTAAACTTTCGTGGTCACTAACATTATAGCTATTAACGGGATTGTTACCATGTACCTTGTTTTTTATGAGTCTCCTATATTTCGGCACTGTTGCAAGCGCCATGATCACGGAGTAACTGAAGTAATTGCGGGTAGATGTTATTGGCAGACATATCGGTCTACTCTCTAACGTCGTCTTTTACTGCGCTCGATACCCCTACCATTGGTCACATTCTCACTATTCACTCGCACCTGTTCCCGACACACAATATTCACAGTATCAGATCCTGGAACGACACTTTTTTGATTGTTGCGGTTTTTGTACATATGAACCACTGGATTCCGGACACTTGCGCGCGCAGTAAAAGACGACGTCAGAGGGTAGACCGATATGTCTACCAATTACATCTACCCGCAATTACTTCAGTTACTCCGTGATCATGGCGCTTGCAACAATGCCGAAATATCGGAGACTCATAAAAAACAAGGTACATGGTAACAATCCCGTTAATAGCTATAATATCATCTGCTGTATAGTCTACCTTTTAAATATCAAAACAGATCAACGTGTAATATTCTTAACATCCTTAAAATAGTCTACCACATCCTTTAAAATATACCAACATGAAATATTCATTGCCTTAGGGTTCTTAAAAGACGTGTCTTCACGCGTATGCATCGAACGCAAACCGCTGCGATTCTGCGCGACCCGCCTCTCGTCACTACTTCGTACTTTGGAGATCCCCGATCCATCAAACCTGTCGTCGTTGACGCTGGTCACTCACCTGGCGACATTAGTGGCGACATACACGAAAGGATTCACCATCATCATCGAGCCGTTTGATGATAAGACGCCTACTGTGTCTAATCCTATTCTACATTTCTCGTAAGTATAATATCTGCACTAAAAAAAAATCTATTTATTTATTTTCATTTGGGAAACATACAGTTTTTACACAATTCAATTAAGTTACATTCATTACTTTTCAATAAACCAGTTAAGTTTCCACAGGCTGAAACATTTATACACTTACATAATTTACGTACCATATATAGAGTTATGTGAATGCAATAAAAACCATGATAATTAAAAAAATATGGTAAGAAAATAATTACTGAGTGTTAGGGTAAAACGACTCGGCATGCACTAGAGGGACCGCGGTCCTCATAGTGCGTGTCGAGTGACGGTGCAGGAGTATCGTCTGGCCCTGTTCAGGGCGTAGGTAGGGCCCTGTTCACATCAGCGAGCTCCAGGGCTGGCTGAAGAGGACAGGGAGGAGTCCCACATACCTTCTTCTCGCTCCCCCAGTGGTTGAAGGATGCGTAAGGCATTTTCCAGACACAAAAAACAACCGACCTTATAGCATGCATTTCTAAATTGATTTTAAGAAAGGCAAAATACTTATATCCAACCCCCTGAAGTATTTAATTTTATTAAATCTTGGTCCAGTGAATTGACAACGTAAACCAATCTTCTGCAAAAGGAATGGAGGACAATATAAATCAATTTAATACTTACTTGTTATCACCAAAAAAAAGGAATTATGTAGCTTAATACACGTGAAACGAACAATATCGGTTCTGTAGTATCAGAGAATACTCCAACTCCAACAAGCAAAGTTCGAATAAGTAAATATTTCTAACACACACAACGATGAGCCTAGCTCCAAAGTAAGCATTGTAAGTAAAACTAGTTTTTACGGGTTAATGCACGAAACTTTATTTATTTATTGACGTTTCGCAGCCTTTTCAGGTCTGCGTCGTCAGAATAATAATTTTTTATTTAAAATTGTCGAGCTACCTTCGAAAGACTTATATTGAGCGTTCGGTTATTTCATTGGAAGATTTTTAAAATTTTATTGTCTATGTATGAATTTATTATTTAATTTACTTAATAAAGTATTTTATTTAAAATTGTTGTTTGTAATTTCCCCGAGTCCCTAAGCTGGTGTTTGTAGACACCAGCACCCTTTCAAGTTGCTGGTGTCTACAAACTTGAATGCGACTGTGGGCTCTCCTTCATCGGGCAAACAAAGAGGAGTATAGGGACTCGGGTAAAAGAACATATCGCAGATATGAAACATAGGCGCGAAAATAAATCTGCAGTGTGTGAACATGCATTAGGGGGACCAAACCACTACATTAGATTTGATAGACCACAGATCCTTGCAGCTGAGCGGCGGTTCGTTCGTCGAATGATGCGCGAGGCTATTGAGATTAAAAAATATCCAAATTTCAATAGGGAAGATGGTTGGTATATACCACCAGCTTGGGAACCTATTATACAGGAGATAAAATCCCAACCCCGAGCACACACTGCAAGACCATCAAATACTATTAGTTCTTTTTGTTTGCATAATTTAACATAAGAAGGAGATAGAAAGCCTCTCTTGAGTTTGTTTCGCCGGTTCTTCTCAGGAAGGTCTCCCAATTTTGGAACCGGTGGTAGTTTACGGTAGTTAGGGTCAAATAAATAAACTCAAAATTACAAACAACAATTTTAAATAAAATACTTTATTAAGTAAATTAAATAATAAATTCATACATAGACAATAAAATTTTAAAAATCTTCCAATGAAATAACCGAACGCTCAATATAAGTCTTTCGAAGGTAGCTCGACAATTTTAAATAAAAAATCATTATTCTGACGATGCAGACCTGAAAAGGCTGCGAAACGTCAATAAATAAATAAAGGTTCGTGCATTAACCCGTAAAAACTAGTTTTATTTAATGAGTGATGTGCGTGAAAACCTAAGAAACAAATAAGCATTGTAAGGCTTGTGTTAAGGGATATACAGACGACTATACAGGCTTAACAGATAGATATACATATAACATTGTATAGATTTATGTTTGTTTTGTGAAAATGTACAGAAACAGCCATGACTTGGTTACAAAAATGTTCTTATTTGTTATGCAAACATTTGCTTCACCTGGATTTGAGGCTTTGAGCGACGCCGGTTTTCACACTTGTCATCATAGAATTATATAAATGTCATGATGTCTATATTATATAGTTATATGGACGCGTTCGCGTGGTTCCAATCCGTCATCATAACGTCTAGAACATTGTCCAAGCTCAGCTCTTGAGATGTACCTCAAGATCCTGGACTTGAACCCCGTGGAGATATCCTCCTTGACACTCTATATATGATACGTTGTCGATACAGTTGTATGGACTCGTCGATCGCGATGCGGCCCGTGTTCGCGCGGTTCCAGTCCGTCATCATAACGTCTGGTACATTGTCCCCGTTGGATATGTACCCCAAGATCCTGGACTTCAATCCCGTGGTGATGTCCTCATTCACCATGACGCTGGCAAGGCCCTGCATCCTGCCAATGGTATGTTTCACAACTTTCTTCTAATCTATCAGAGTAGTTTATAAAATTATCGCCTCCGAGCTCTAACTAAAAAACCCAGTAATATTTTTTTTACCTCTTTAAAGTAATTCAAGATCATGATGATTCAATATATATGGCTATTCTGTTGATGTATGATTGAATTGTATTCCAATATTTATTATTAAGAAGTTTGTTGTTTTCAGATAGTATCTAAAGGGAGTGATCAAGTAGCAATATCGTCTAAATACGAGTCGAGAGAAGATGTAGCCGTCATAAGAAACTACGGACAGCTGTTGGTTGAGGTATTATAATACTTACATAACAATGCCGCCTTTGACCTATTGGTGGCCCTGGGCATTTTTTTTTTATGTCATAGGGGGTATACGAGCAGACGGCTCACCTGATGGTAAGTGATCACCGTCGCCTATGGACACTTGCAACACCAGGAGTATCACAAATGCGATGCCGGCCTTTAAGGAAGGAGTACGCTCTTTTTTTGAAGGTTTTTGGGTCGGATTTGGTTCGGTAACACTGCTGACGACAATATATTCCACAGTTTTGTCGTGCGTGGTAAAAAATTCGACAAAAACTCACGGTTGAGGATAGCCACGCATCAAGATTAGGATAATGGGGCCCCTATGACCCACGTTTGGTGATTTAACAGGAACTAGGGACTTTGTATTTGATCTGAGGGGGGTCCCTATCGATCGCGGGGTCCTGGGCCCTTGCCCAAAGTGCCCACTAGGAAAGAGGGACCTGAATAGGCCAGGTATTGTTTTAGGTTCAGGGGATCATACCAAAATTAGGACTTTGAAAGTGATTTACAGTATTACAGATACTTATTTTTATCTAATGGAAATGCAAATATCGAGTGTTTCGTGTCCTCAAACTTAGAGTACAACAAATGTGTAGATCATCTCTCGGTATCTCTATAAAGTTAATATATTTAAATTTTTATTGTTACACTTGTTATTTAACATAACTTTCAGAAATCTTATCCGATTAAAAAAAGGCTTTAATGGACGAACTTTTCCAAATACTTTTTATGTATTAAATAATAATTAATTTTTAGGTTTCATACCTTAAAGGTAAGGACGGGACCGTATTACTACGACTCCGCTGTCCGTCTGACCGCCTTTCTCCTGTCTATATCTACCCAGTTGAAATTTTCACAGATGATGTATTTCGGTTGCCGTTGAAACAGCAAATACTAAATATAGAATAAAATTTATATTTAAGGGGGCTTCTATACGACGCGGAAGAATCCCTAAGGTTTGCGGGAGACAGGTGTGAGGTCTGTTCGGCGGTGTGCCTCTTAAAGGCGCCGTAGTCTGTAAACAGAGTTTTTGCCTGCGTCAAAAAAAAGGGGGGCTTCTATACAATAAACGCGATTTTTTGCCGTTTCTTGCTCTGTATTAATAATAGCAACAGGTAGAAGCTTGAAATATTCACATAATATTTAGTTGTGTATTCGTTTTGATAAGAAATATTTAAATTTAGAGAAAATAAATATTTAAGAGGTGCTCCCATGCAACAAACGTGAGTTTTTGCTGTTTTTAGGGTTCCGTACCTCAAAAGGAAAAATGGAACCCTTATAGGATCACTTTGTTGTCCGTCCGTCGTTTTTCTCAGGAACGCGTGGAGGTGTCAAACTGAAATTAATATCTAAAACTCAGGTCTACATTAGACCCTTGGAGAAAATCAAATTTCTAAGCTATGAAAAGATACAGCCGTTTATGCCGCAAATTTTCGAAGCTCGCTCGGGAATTCGGGAACCTACAGGGTAATTCCCGTGAAGTAACGTCTTATTGGTACAGTACCCTTAGCACAAACCAAAATCGAATTCGAAGAGTTTGCGAGTGCGAAATGTCATTGTCAAATGTATACTGATTTTTAGTTCTCGTTACGTCCGTTGTGGCGCTGCTGTTCAAGTTCCCATACAAAATTTGACAATGACATTCCGGACTCGCAAACTGTTCGAATTCGATATTGGTTCGTTATAGATAAAGGAAAAATTGCGGAAACCGTAAATTTTTAGTTTACATCATATAATAAAAAATAATTTTGTAAATTCATGTTTGTACGGAACTATCAGTGCGCGAGTCCGATTCGCACTTGGCCTTTAGGTTTTTTACTCAACGTTATAATATAGTGTCTAATGTTGTATAGTAAGACCATTTTCTTTTTAATAACGTTTTCATTATAGCTATAGATTAAATTATTTACACGAGACTGTATTGATAACAAGTCGGAAGGCGCCGGTATCTGCAATACAGTTTATTAAACTAGTGCTGATCAACGCTACAACCTTATACCTATTATTAAAATTACAACACTGCTAATGTGTAAACTAAATGTATATCAATTTAAAAGAAATAAACGCTTATTTATTTATTTATAGACTAGCTGACCCAGCGAACTTCGTATCGCCATAAAAATATGAGTGGTAGAGGGGTGAAAATTAAGGGTTGTTTTGTGTTTTTAATATTACGATACATATTTAACGTACTTTTTTTTTCTTCAGACGATTTAATAATTATTTTGAACACAAAATCGGTTATTGTGATTAAACCATGATAGCTAGATATATGTTCTTGCGGACTTTTTTGTAGGTCTTAATGGGATCTACAAACCCGTAGTACATCATTTTGTTCTATTGTCAATAGTTTTTGCAGCGCACGCAAAAATAGGTTTTCGATTTTACACCTTGTGTTACAAAATAGCAATTTTATTACGGATCCCTTATTTTGAAAAAAAAAATATATAGCCTATAGCCTTCCTCGATAAATGGACTACCCAACACTGAAAGATTCATTCAAATCGGACCAGTAGTTCCAGAGATTAGCGCGTTCAAACAAACAAACAAACTCTGCAGCTTCTTAATATTAGTATAGATAACAGTACGGAACCCTTAGTGCACGAGTCCGACTTCACTTGGCCGGTTTTTTAAAATAAGTTTTCTTGAACTGTAAATTTTGATAAAATAGTGTCATATTGTCAGATAGCAGCGAGCGTGCCCGACGGTGTGGTTTGCTTCTTCACGTCATATATGTACTTGGAAAGCGTCGTGGGAGCCTGGTATGATCAAGGTAACTTAATGTTTACATACTAGTACACTCTAAGTCATGAACTCTGTACCCTTAGCACGAACCATTTTCGAATTCGTAACATTTGCGAGTCAATTCAATTCAATTTATTGCACTCATGTGATTACATCGATGGTTACAAAATGCTTATAGTACCTAACATGAACCCTGTCAGGGTATCGCAATATACAGTACAGTTAAAGATAAAAATTACAAAAGAATTTAATTAATAAACAATTATGTATATAAGGAACCTAATTTGTATTAAACCACTTATATCTCAAATTATGCATAAATGTCATCTGATTCCATTTGTTTAACAATATAACTTACTCAATTGATCTTATTAACAGTAGAAATATAATAGAAATGGAAATTCATTTATAAAATTAAATTAAATTTGTCAGTAATTAAAATTAATAAATATGTCAATAAAAATAAAATAAAAATAAAATAATATGTCAATTAACATGATTATTATATACTAGGTTTGTATTTTAAAAAAATCGCCTCATAAGTATTATTTTGTTGTAAAGTGTTCATTTATATATATTTAAAAGCATTTATCTAATAAATATATTTTCTTTTTAACTTTGTGCATTCATATATTAAATTATTATTTATTTGAAATTTAAATATTCATCCACAGAATAGAAGCATTTATCAATTAGAAAATTTTTAAGTTTTGTATTAAATGTGCTAATAGATTTTTGGTTTTTTATAGAATGTGGTAATTTATTAAATATCTTAACTGCCATGTAGTAGGGGCTATTGCTAAGCATGGTTAGTCTTGATGGGGGATGATTTAATCTATTTTTATGGCGGTTATTAATATTATGGGTTTGGCTAACTTTATTAAACGCGTTAGAATTTTTAAATACAAAACCACATATGTCGCGTATGTATATGCTTGGAAGAGTAAGTATTTTATATTTTTTAAAAAAAGGTTTGCAGCTCACTGTATTGTCTATTTGTGCAAGGATACGAATACACTTCTTCTGCATAACAAAAAGATCATGTGAATTCTCATTGTCCAAAATGTCATTGCCAAATGTGTACTGATTTTAAATTCTCGTTACGTACTTTGTGGCGCGGCTGTGCAAGTTTCCATACAAAATTTGACATTGTCATTTTGCACTCGCAAACTATTCGAATTCGATAATGGTTCCTGCTAGAGGTACTGTACCCTTAGCACGAATCAATATCGAATTCGAAAAAATCATCATCATCATCATTAGCCTATTAATGTCCCCACTGCTGGGGCACAGGCCTTCCCTATGGATGGGTTAGGGAGATTGGGCCATGATCCACCACGCGGGCCCAGTGCGGGTTGGTGGGTGCTAACGACTGCAGATGCAGCCGGGACCAACGGCTTAACATGCCTTCCGAAGCACGGAGGAGCTCGAGATAGTAAATTTTTGGTCACCCATCCAATGACCGACCATTGCGAAAGTTGCTCAACTTCAACGACCGCAGCCGAACGCGCTAATCACTGGCGCCATCGAGCTCCTCGCTGAGAAGATATAGCGCAAGAAACTTAGTCACGTTTAGTTTGTCAGCCTCTTTTCATTTTTTTACAATATTGTATACAATTATATATTTATGCGAGCTAGGCAGTTATAAGATTCCAAACATTTTTATCTTTTGTTAGCTGTGCCCCACGGTGTTACCCGCGGTTTATAAGTAAAAATTTCCCGCAGTAAAACGTAGCCTGTTTTAATAACTCCATACCAGATTTTATTAAAATCACTCCAGCCGTTTACACGTGAAGAAGTAACAAACATACACACTCACAAACTTTCGCATTTGTAATATTAGTGTGATATAATCTGCAACATTATAGTAGCCCTTTTTCATTAAGGCACTTTTAATATAGGCTTTGAATTTATGGATGGGCAGTTCTATAATAGTTTGTGGTCATTTATTGTAAAGTAATGCATTTTCCCATAAATGAATAACCTATCTTATGCAGTCTGAAATTTGGAACGGCAAGTTTATTTTTGTTTCTTGTATTGAACTAATGTAAATTACTCTTTTTTTTGTAAATTGGTCAATATTTTTACGAACATATAAAAGGTTTTCATAAATGAACTGTGAAGCTACAGTCATTATATTAATCTCCTTAAAGAAATCTTTCAAAGAATCCCCGATATTCCTTTACGGTTATAAATGGCCCGCACTGCTCTCTTCTGCAGAACAAACACAGTGACTCATTTCTTTGTCGCACTATCCGTAAATGGAACGCTCTGCCCGCTCACGTGTTCCCTCCCTCTTACAACCTGGGATCCTTTAAAAGAGGCGTGAAGAAGCAACATGCAGGCCGGCAGGGTGAGGATGGGTGGTGTGGCAGGTAGAACTGCTGTACCAGCTATCTTCACGTCTGGACTTCACCTTCACTTAACATCAGGTGGGGTGGAGTCATTTGTCGGACCTATCTAAAAAAAAACCGCTGCTGAGGCCCACAATAATATGTCGTATGATATTAAAATATGATAGTAGCTAAAATATATTAGTCTTGCCATCTCAATATTAGTTTCGTTACGTCCGTTGTTGCGCTGTTGTTCAAGTTTCCATACAAATTTTGACAATGACATTTCGGACTCGCAAACTATACGTATTCGATGATTCGATACGATGTTGGGTCGTGCTAAGGATACAGTGTATTGCTTGAATGAGTCATGTGTTATCTAAAATTTTGCTTTAAACATTTCTATATTTTTATTTAAAAAAATATCGCCTTATGTTTAAAGTTTTTTTTAAATCTGCCATTTATTTTGTAGGCGTGGTGGCGAGTTTACAGCGGCACAAGCTACTGTTCATAGAAACGCAAGATTCTGCAGAAACGAGCTTCGCGCTTCTTAATTACATCAAGGTGAGGATATGTTGTCAGCGTTCTATCTATGTTTATTGTTTTTCAATCACTTGAATGTGCTTTTATTTTCAACTAGCGGCCCGCCCTCGCTTCGCTTCGGTGTAGAAGTGAAGTGTAGACTACAGTTTTTGTTCTCAGGCTTATATTATACACAATGACATTCATCTATGATTCTTCTTATACCTGCATGCAAAGTCTCAGCCCGATCGGTTTAAAATTGACAAAGTTGCATACAAAGTTTCATTCCCTATTTTATCCCCTTGGGGGTAGAATTGATCAAAATCCTTTTTTAGCGGATGCCTACGTCATAACATCTACCTGCATGCCAAATTTAAGCCCGATCCGTCCAGTGGTTTGGGCTGTGCGTGGATAGAACACTATGTCAGTCAAATCAGTCACCTTTGAGTTTTATATATATAGATTATATATAAGCTTTCGTACCTAATGGGATCGGAACTTTATAAGTACTGCTCTGCTGTTGGTGTATGTCTAAAAACAGTGGTTTGCATCCAGAGTGACACATAGGTTAAATTTGTTTTTAAACATAGGTTTATTTTTTTAACCTTTTCAAAGGACGTTGAATATAGTATAGAGTTCGATTATTGAAACTGACTTAATATATAATAATTAAATAACTAACTCCCGTGATAATGAAACTGCATCAAATAAAATATGAACAGCGGCGTTGAACAAGCAATATAATAAATATAAATTATTTACGCACTTAACTCTTAACACACGCAGCACAAGCCTCTTCTAGTACGACGCAGAGCTATTATATATGTGTTTAAAGTTTTTTATTTGTTAACCGAGCCATCTATGCCCGAACGCAATCAATGAGCAGTGACACTGTTTTTAGTTCTACCCAGCGTTGCCAGATTTTTTGTTGCCAAGTCGGGATTTAGGAACTTTTTAAGTGAAAAAAGCAAGATTCTTTCGTCGAAAGCGGGACATAGTAAAAAAACGTATATAATTTTTTGAATATTTATCTTTTTATTTGAGTTCAAATTACATTTACGTGACAATAGATAGGTACCTAGTTAAAATATTCATAGAAATGTTAAAAATATGATATTTTAAATCAAATTTACCCTTAGATTAAAACAAAAAGGGAAGATACGGCACTCGCGGCTCAAAAGTGATCCGCTTAAATTTTTCAAAAATCACGGTTTGTCGTGAATGTTATTTACGTAATCGCCATTTTGTTATTAAGAAAAGGACAACAATACACTGCTTTGAAGCGTATAGTTCTGTTTCGCTCGTTCGATTGAATGTTTATATACAGACGTGTGCGTGTGTGAGAGTTGCTTATGTAGTTGAGTCGGATCATATTTTTATTTGATGCTAGTATGAGCGTACTGTATCATTCCTTTTTGTTTTAATCTAACGATTACCCCCTATCTTTAAATAGTCGAGTCTTTGTTTGAATTTTTCATTACGCGCCGGGTAGGTGGTCAGTCCACACTTGTCTCTGCCACCCGCCCGCGCTTTCTCAGTACGCTGCAGGCACGGTCGAGTTATTCCTGAAAAGCGGGATTGAGCCTGTCCCGCGCGGGACATTTAATAGGGTATTTGACAAGTTTTACAAAGCGATTCCACGTTATTTCCTAATGTTTATGGACTCCATAAAATGTGGATATTATTAATTCTTTTGTGTAAATCTGTAAAAAAACAAAATTAAATTTACAAGTTGCCGCCAAAACGTTTCTTTGAACATTATGGCGTCTCACTACTGTGTGACGTCACACGACTGTCATTAAAACGTCAAACGATACAATGTAATGTCACTTTGGCCGGAAGTATACTAGCGTGTGATGTCATTTTAGTCTTGGCCAATCACAGGCGTTTTCGGTCACGTGACCATGGAGCAAAAAAATCATTTCTATTTAATGAGTTTTTATTAGAATAGTATTATCGCTGCTAATATTCATATTAAATACAGATGCCAATAATTGGTACATTATTTTCCATACTGTCAAATAGCCTATTATGATTTAAAAATCGAGACGTCTGGCAACGCTGGTTCTACCCCCGACTTCAATGTATCTCCGTGTTAAACTAAATTGTTATTGAAAATATTTTATGTTCTCATTGCAAGTGAATTTTGTACATTTTTATTAGAATAAATATCTTAAACCGTTTAAGACTAAAGAAAAGTTTTACTAGAAAAAAATCCACGCGGACCAGGCATCTGACGGGACTCGAACCCGCACCCTTCGCAATCCGGGCGAATCCACTAACCAATTATGCTACCACGGCCCTGATGGCCGCGTCGAAATTTTCCTAGCCTTAAGCTGCAAGGCAGCGCCATCTCTTCGCATTGTACTAAAGAAAAGTTTTACTAGAAAAAAAATATAAATTATAGTAGCATAATTGGTCAGTGCATTCGCCCGGATTGCGAAGGGTGCGGGTTCGAGTCCCGTCCGCTGCCTGGTTCGCGTGGATTTTTTCTAGTAAAACTTTTCTTTAGATTTAAACATCTAGTAGTTAAATGCTAAAACATATCTTAAACCGTATTATTCGTATCGGCAGGCGTGTGAAAGTGGTCGGGGCGGGGTATTGTTATCGGTGGCGCGCGGCAAGGTATCGGAGGGCGTGGACTTCGAGCACCATCTGGGGCGCGCCGTGCTTATGTTCGGCATCCCTTATGTATTCACGCAGAGTCGCATCTTGAAGGCGCGCCTCACTTACCTAAGGGACAACTACCAGGTAAAATATATATTTTTGAAGTTATACTTCTTTAGCCGCGTTATGAAAAAATTATGAGAGTGAAATTTTAAGATGCGCGCGCATCACTGTAACACAATAGTAACACCATGAAGTTGGCCGCGGGCGCGTTATGAAAAAATGATGAGAGTGAAATTTTAAGATGCGCGCGCATCACTGTAACACAATAGTAACACCATGAAGTTAGCCGCGGGCGCGTTATGAATGTTAGTGTCTAATAATGGTTGATTAATCAACCATTATTAGACAGCCACTTAGTGGTTAATAATCCACCATTATTAGACAGCCACTTAGTGGTTAATAATCCACCATTATTAGACAGCCACTTAGTGGTTAATAATCCACCATTATTAGACATCTGTTCGAAAGGTACTTTGAACGATCCACGGAGCTCCATAAGATGATCGCGTTGTCAAAAACAATGTTGGCACGCTCGTCGCCTCTGATCACTGTTTTCATATTTATAATATTTATCCACATGTTTCTAGTTTCTATATAGACACAACGTGTTTTAGTTACTTACAAGTGCTAATTACATATGGGCTAATAACTTAAATTCAGTAGTGATTTTAATTGAATATTTTGAATATTTATTTAATTTTTCAAATTAAAACTGAACTTAATTGACTGTGTTAACTATCCTTTTCCAGTCCTTTTATTATTTTATTGTAATTATTAACTATTTGCATGCAATTAAAAAATATTTTTAATGATGCTAAAGAAGTATAACTTCTCACGCGCGTACATAAGTTACACGCATACATTTTTTATTTTTTAATAAATCTGGGTCCGACTCGCAGCGTCCACTCATTGCTAGTGTACGTAGCATATTTCCTTGCATTGCCAGCGCCACCTCTGGTTGTTCTTAGCTCTATCGGTGACACTTCCTAGTGAGAAGGGGTGATGTTGCCTTTTCCCCGCACCGGTTGCTGCGGCGTACAGTTTTATGGCCACCAAAAGGTAACAAAGCACTTGCACACACAGAGAAAAAGGAGCTCAATTGCCGAGAAAACAATGATCACTTTCGGTAGAAACTTGATTTAAAGAATATTAATAAATATCTGCTGTGTCCGAGACACGTCCGCCACCGAGGTGCGTACGGGCGTATGACTATATAAATAATAATAAATATATATTTCCAACACTCACATCAGTTAGCCTAGCCCCAAAGTAAGCACTGTAAGGCTTATGTTATGGGATACTACGGTAACGATAGAATACATATACTGTCTATATATATAAGTATATTTATATGGAAATATATATTCAACATCCATGACTGGAGTACAAGTGCTCGTAGTCATCACACTAACATCTGCCCCCACCGGGATTCGAACTCGGGATCTCTCAAGTCGGCGACACCATGAAACCACTCGGCCACGGAGGTGGTCAAAAGGTGACTTACTAACACCGACTAAACAGCCCTAATAATAATAATTATCATCATCAGCCTATTAATGTCCCCACTGCTGAGGCACAGGCCTGGGTGATGTGATGGAATAGGGAGATTGGGCCATGCATGACCCACCACGCGGGCCCAGTGCGATTGGCGGGTGCTAACGACTGCAGATGCAGCTGGGACCAACGGCTTAATGTGCCTTCCGTAGCACGGAGGAACTCGAGATAGAAGATTTTTGGTCACCCATCCAGTGATCGACCACTGCGAAAGTTGCTTAACTTCAACGATCGCAGCCGAACGCGCTAACCACCCGCGCAATTGAGCTCCTCCTAATAATAATAACAAATATACCGGACAGCACATCTGACTAATAAATCAGATAAATGTCCAATCAGAGTCGACCACTATCGTGAACAGACGCATGCTGACCAATCATCGAGTCGTTAACTTACATTATAACCTTGTATTAGCCAATCAAAGCGCAGTGGCTCTGTTTCGTCTCGCATCGGGCAGTTGCTAGAATGCATTTAGTACTGAAAATATAAAGATAGGCGTGTAAGAGCTGTAGCCAGGTGACCCACTATCCACACTACTACGTATGACACTATAGCGAGCCCCACCTGGGGCATTTACGTCTTTAGAGCCTCGTATTGAAAGTATTACACAAGGGACAACTACCAGGTGACCCACTACCGAATCCGCCGCTAGAGGCGCTAGTGTAGCGTGAGGTTTTCGAAATGTCAAATGTAATTGCTTGTGGTTTGACTACGCAGGTTTATTTCTTATTAAAATGAAGTGAATATTTGGTAATATTACTGTGTTTGTTCATTCAATAGATATAGGGTGTATTCCGAATCAAACACCAGTACGCTAGCCAGTGGTAATGACGTCATGATTTCGACGCCATATTGACAACACTACTACTACACCAGTGCAATATGGCGTCGAAATCATGACGTCATTACCGCTGGCCAGCGTACTGGTTTATATTTCGGAATACACCCATAGGTAGTTGTATTGTATGACTTAAATACTGATTCGGTGCTTCAGATCCGCGAGAACGACTTCCTGACATTCGACGCGATGCGACACGCGGCGCAATGTGTGGGGAGAGCTTTGAGGTAAATACAAAAATAAATAGGTAGTAGGAAGGCTAAATAAAGGGGAAGATCTTCCTCCGAGCTGGGTGATGGTAGCTCGGGGGCCGCGGCCCGACTGATGTTAGTCGAGCATCGTATATATGAACTGTTGGCTGCCAAATTTCACTTGCGCGATGTAGGCTTCCTTACGTTGTGAACGCAGCGCCGGTAGCGCCATCTCTTAAGGATGCGAGTGACTATTTCCTCTATGTTCATTTGTGGGGCATGTAGATGTCGCCGCCACATAGGTATTTAATAGAATTTAAGTAATTAAATAATTGTGTGACTGATGATTTAATAACGATTACGATATACTCATGAACAAAACTCCGTGAGTATATCGTAGTCGTTATTTTTTTCGCGACACGATAATAATCACGGTGCATCTAAATAAGATTTAGGGCCTCGTGTGATGGCATTTACCTATTAATTTGACATTTGAAAGCGTTTAAAAGTTATACTTCAAGTATACTTTTTTTTTAAGTTATACTTCAAGTATACCAATTACCAAGGTAATAAAAGTCGCTCGATGTGGGCAGCTGACCTTATAACTAACTACTTAATTTGATTTACTTTTTCCTACTTATACGCTGTTTACATCAATGTTTTGCCATACCGATAGACAAAGAAACAAAATTAAAAGTTAATTATGGGGTTGATTCGTGCATAGTTCTCTAAAGTAAAATTTTTTGACAACAGTGTAACCTTGTCTTTCTCTATACAGAATGAAATGGAGTGACTGATGTTAAATTTAGTTTAGAGAATTATGCATGCCAGCAGAATCGACACATAAGTGTATGTGTGTAGTGTATTATAAACAATACATAAGTATTGTTTATAATTTTGATGTGGTGAAATTTTATTTAAAAAACGCAAGACGGACGTATTTTATGACAACCATCGGAAGGGGTAATGATAAGGATTATTTTTTTCTAAATAATATAGCATTTTAAATGAAAGGAAGATCATGAAATTAAATTCTGTTCAGGAAAATTTTGTTTTGTTTCACCTTTCACGAGTTTGATTCCCATATTTTTTTAAACTGTGAATGCCGTTCTATTTATTATTAAAAACAAAATGATGTACTTCTTCAGTAAAATATCCTATCTTTAATATTTAATATACTTGCCCTCCGTGTTACAAACCTGTGGGGCGTCATGTATATAAATGATGGTTGTGTAACCATTACTTAAGTACAAATGCTCGTATTCTATTCATCACACAACATTAGCCCCACCGGGTTAGCTTTATATATAAAATTTTATAGAAATTTCGATAGTTTCCAAAATCGATACCATTAGGACAGTTTTTGATTTAGACTCATAATATAATATCATTTAGTAATACTAATTCGTACTCGTTATATTATTTCGACGACCTACGTGGCCGAGTGGTTTGTATGCCGGTTTTCAAGGTGTCGCCGACTCGAGAGGTCCCGGGTTCGAATCCCGGTGGGGCCAGATTTTTGTGTGATGAATACGAGCATTTGTACTTCGGTCATGGATGTTAAATATGTATTTCCATATATATGTACTGTATATGTATTCTTTCCGTTACCCTAGTATCCCATAACGCAAGCCTTACAGTGCTTACTTGGGGCTAGGCTAATTGGTGTGTGTTGGAAATATTTATTTATTTATTTAGGGGTAAAACGGACTACGGCATCATGATATTCGCGGACAAGCGGTTCAGCCGCGCCGACAAGCGGAGCAAACTGCCGCGCTGGATACAGGAACACCTCAAGGACTCCCTCTGCAACCTCAGCACTGAGGAAGCCGTGCAGGTAATACATTACGATAGCTATTACGACGTCACTAAACCCTATTATATACTATACTATTATTATTATATACTATATATTATATACTAACCCCCTTATTTATTAACGAAGAATAGGCTTGGATTTGTTATTGCAACGAAGTTCCTTACGGCAGGCTTGGAGGGGATAGGGATTTTGCTGCGCGACCGAACTGAAAAAAATGTGATAGTAAAACCGTAAGAAAAAATCCGTGGAAAAAAGTGCGTGGAATAAAACCGTTAAATGAGACGTGTGCAGGCGCGACAGTCGCATACACAAGCGAGTTTGCAATTTGTGTCGATTCTAAATTAGCCGAAGGAACTTCGTTCCTACCTGGTGTCCCACGACACCACATCATTTCTTTTTTTTTCCATGTTTTGTCTCTGTCCATTCAATGTCAAATGGCATTTGAGTGATATGAATAAAACGCGGCGTAACTAGTCTAAAGGAGATTGCTCAGCTTCCATACATGTTTGGCCTAAAGACCAATAATCATGAAAAATTGTTTCCTAAATTCGAAATTATATATAAATTACTGTAGAAACGAATATTATTGACGGACACCCCTGAGAACTTCTATAAACCATATACACTGAACATATTAAAATAATAAAAAACAAATAAGTTATATAGTAAACTAGGGAAATCAAGCCAAGTACCGAAATTATGGATTAGATTCAGGTATATAGAGCATGTAGAATAACAGATAGTTGCCTGTTTTTAAAGTTAATGCATAAGAGTAACTTTTAAAATCACGTGTCATTTCCGGTTATAATAAGATACTCTGTGACAGAAACTGTGTGATGATTGTGAATGAGCCACAGATTAGAGAGAATTTTTAAATTCTAGTTAACCAAAAAAAGCTAAGATATTTAGGTTCTATAGCCGTATATTCAGTAGCTTCATTATTTTTGTTGTTTTTAAGATAACCATATTTTAGATTTTTAGTGTATCACACCTTATAATTTTATTTATTTATTAATTTATAGTCAGGGAACGTAGGCCCATAGATAGATATCTTAAAGTCTAACAGATTATAATATGTTTATGGAGGTGTTTGGCGAAAAATGTATGGCAATAGACTTTATGATGTCGCCTACCATCTATAATAATTGTCTGAGCACATTTGCATCTAGTGAAAATGATAATATAGTGGTGGATATTAATACCACAGTGTAATAAAAAAAATGATTTATTTTATTGATCTTTATAAAATAGATTTGTTTTTATCTTATATAAACAACTGTGATCAGTCTTTGGCTGAATGTTACTACACCCATAGCCATTAAAAATGATTCGTATGTTTTCCAAACCGGTATTAAAGTAAATATTTTATAAAAAGGTGTTGAAATCTAATGACTGTAAATTAAATTATAAATTACGCCAAGAATTACCGTGTATGTCAATATTTTTTGTGCATTTAGGCCAATTTGGGCAATCTCCTTTATTCCTTGTTTATTAAGAAGAGGGTGTAGTTTGAAGTTTTTCCTTAAACCAACATTCATCACTTATTTTAAATACGATAATTGACAAGTTTTTGAAAACGTTCATACGTTATTTTTGTATAGAATTGGCGAGTGCCTCTAGAGGTATTCCAGGAGGATGGCATCTCCCCACGGGGGGTCTCCTCTCCGTCTGGAGCCTCTAGACCACGAGCACCTGAGGGGGTCGGCTCAACTAGAGGGCGTCTCTGAGACTCGGACCTCGGCTCTAGTTAGCCGTTGTCATGTAGGAAATTCTTAGAGCAGCGCTGCGTGATGCGGGTCTCACGTTGTTCTATAAAAATAACTTGAAATTGCACGCATAAGGCAACGCACGCCCTCTGTATAATTGTCTATCGATATAATAAACGCATTATTACAATTGTAAGTTAACACGCAACATTGAGGAGCTCGATGGCGCGGGCGGTTAACGCGTTCGGCTACGATCGTTGAAGTTAAGCAACTTTCGCAGTGGTCGGTCATTGGATGGGTGACCAAAAACCTTCTATCTCGAGTTCCTCAGTGCTTCGGAAGGCACGTTAAGCCGTCGGTCCCGGCTGCATCTGCAGTCGTTAGCACATGTCATGGCCCAATCTCCCTATTCCATCCATAGGAAAGACACGTGCCCTGAGTGGTGCAGTGTAGACATTAATAGGTTGATGATGACGCAATTTTGTCCTTCAGATCTGCAAGCGTTGGTTGCGTCAGATGGCGCAGCCCTTCACGCGCGAAGACCAGCTCGGAGTGTCTCTGCTCACGCTGCAGCAACTACAGTCTACTGAGCAACAGGACAAGATACATCAGCAAGTCATACAGAAGTGATCTGAACCATCCCACTTCTGCTCAGCAGGTCAAATAGAAGTGACCGAACAACACTAAGTATACCACATCTACCCCCCGAAGAAGCGCCGCCGTCAATATATTTCTCTAGCTGCAAGAATTACAATCCAAAATCAAAAATCATTTATTCAGTCTAGGCTGTAACAAGCACTTGTGAAGGTCAAGATGCTACGCCATCGGTTTGCAAAACTACGGCGGGAGACCTTGCACTGAGAAGAACCGGCAAGAAACTCAGCAAGGGCTGTTTTTTTCTCCCTGTATTGTTATATACAGAGTCGTCAAATTGAAAAATGTCTTCAGAGATACTTCTGAAGTCAGCTTCCATTGAGCAACAGGGAAAAGATCTTCCAGCAGGTCATACAAAATTAATTCCACGTTAAACCACATCTATCCCTCGCAGAAGCTTCGTCGGGGTTACTTTGATCTTGCAGTTTATAATCCTGTAGATCAACGAATATGGGATATTAATCAGCACCATAGAGAAATCTAGAGGTTAGAGTTGGATCCAGGACGGGAATGTGAAGGTGGTCGTAGGTAGATGCATATATCTATGTCGTATCAAAGAACCGAAAAAACTAATCTAATATAACAAAGAAAGTAACACTTCGCTCGTGTTAGCTGCCTATAAAACACGCATACTGATTTTCATATAGAAAATTATGTAGGGACTGCTTTACGAAGTACAGCGAATGTTGATGTAACTGTACATCGCGATTGTTTACACGATTGTGTATAACAACTACTTTTTTGTATAAAAAGCTTTATAATGACGAACATATATTAACAATAAACGTTTTGTTTTGGATAAATAAAAACCCTTTTTTATTTTTTCCTTTACGCCAAACAAACTTATTTTTATGTGTTACAGAGTTCCACTGTAGAACTACTATGTGATTTTGGATTCTCTCTTGTTTACACTAATATAGTGTTGACACTAAGCTTGAATTACTTTAAAAAATGAAAATATAGCTAAATCCAAATGCTATTTAAATTAAACAATAAATAAAAATCCAATAATCTGATTTTAAAGAATTTATTACAAAATAAAACAACATCTTCACTTAAAGTTCCTGTTACATTCATTGTAACCGAGTTCCATTAACTCTTCTATAACTTAATACAATATTGAACACTTTTTTACAAAATAAACTACTATTATGATCACAAAGCCTAATTTGCGGAATCCACCTAAAACGTAAAATTACTAATCAGTATACCTAAACTGCAAATAGTCTAAATTACAAAGCTCAATTTTCAGAACGTTTATGAATGCATGTTCCCTAAAATGTAAAATGACTAAAAGCAGTATATCTACACAACAGAAAGTCTGTAGTTATAATAATATAGGAAATATATAGAAAAGTATTTCGACTGCTTACCTTACAATAATAATGAAAATATCTATATGAATCTCACTATTACTGAGTGGTATTGTGAAATATTTGTATTTTCACTTTTATTATTTATTTGATTATTTATGTGTGTCGAGGGTTCTTTTAAATATCCAATCAATTTCTTTACATATTCATTGAATTTAGGCGTTTTGCTTCACAGTCATTCTACAATTTCGCTTTCTAGGTGTTATAAGATTTTAGACGTTTTGCTTCACAAAGATTCTGCAAATTAGACTTTGTGAGCATAATAGAGAAACTAGTTTTAAAATCACAAAAACTTTTTCAAGCTGCATTTCATTATAAGTAGGTACTAAAAAAGATGCCTTAAGCACAAGTACCATTTCATTCTACGTCACACATTGCACAGATTCAGTTAATTCCACTCAGTGACTTACATAATATTAAAAAGGACCGCTTGTCATACACTGACCAAGATAATGGTTCCATTCAAATTGTTGAAACGAGACAACAACAGAGAGAAACAACATCCCATCTTAGCTGCTGTTTTAGATCTGAGTCATATTTTGTCTATTGTCCATATCACAAAGGCAGACATAGACTATCAATTCCACAACAATGGTTTTCTTTCACCACGAAAAGGTATTATAATAATTTAGCTAAATTCAAAATTTATGTTTAATAATTTTATTTTTCATATTTTTACGCAATTAAATTATGAGACCAATAGTGGACAAAACATATGGTGCTAGAAAATAATGTCCACGTAAAAGTATAGAACAATAATACAAGAAAACATTTAAAAAATTAGTTCGCAACGTGGACATGAATAAATAAATAGTTTATCTATCAAACCATTGCACCATCGATCCACAATCTTGTTAATGTACCTACATCTAATCCACATCGTTATACTTATGACTGAGCGAGACATTTTCTCCCATGCCTATAACTATATCGCGATAGCGTAGAACCGACTTTTTAAAAAAATATTTCGAAGTAACCAAATATATATATAAAAATTATCTAGCGTTTCAACAACTATCGTTTTATTAAAAAAAGCATAACATGCACAATATTAATAATATTCTGTTCCAAACAGAACACTCATAAGTATTCATACTTATAAAATAATAAACATCGGTTACCAGATGGGCACGTCACGCATTTATAAACTACAACATTGCCCCAGGATTTCTGTTTATTAGCTATCTACAGTATTAGCGAGACCTCGTTTAATGGAGCGCCATGTACAAATGTTCATTCACCCACCTAATCGACAAGGATATCTTGCGCCTTAGTGCACTACAATAAAAGCGCCATTGGCCTTTATTTATATACACGCCTTCATAGAGCAATCCAAATAAACCACGTAAAGAAAACGGTACCCTTAGCACCTATCAATATCGAATTCGAATAGTTTGCAAGTGCGAAATGTCATTGTCAAATTTTGTATGGAAACTTGAACAGCAACGCCATAACGGACGTAACTAGAACTAAAATCAGTACACATTTGTCAGTGACATTTCGCACTCGCAAACTATTCGAATTCAATATTGGTTCGTGTAAAGGGTACAGCTATGTCCCGCGCAATGCATGTGTGACTCTAATGTCAGTTTGTTTGAAAGCAGGCAATGTGTGCACGTTCAGCGACGAGCATATCTACTACATATATCTAGTAGATATTTTTGGGGGCGCTTACATGACGGTATCTAAGCGTGTATATAATTAAAGTATCGATCATACACGACTGGTTTCATGACTGTATTACAATGACGTTACCTATTACTTTATAAATATTTAATTGTATTGACCACAGGACACTAAATTAAGGGGATCAAAAACCTTGAAACCAAACTCGCGAACTTAAAGTTCTCCATACATAAAATGTAGTTCTAATATGAACTTCTCGTGATACATTTATTCATTATTTGCCAGAAAATCAATGAACCGAATAAAATGACAGCATACGATTAGGGTTACCACCTATTTTTTGTTTATATAACGTTAATCGGATATTAAAAGTAGAAAAAAGTACGTTGTGTCCAAAATAAAGTAGCATTTATTCCACTTTATAAACTTAAATATATTTTTTCGGTGCTACTAGCACTACTACCATTTACGGTACTTTAGTTTTCATAAATAATTGTTGCTGTTAAGAATCTGTAATTTTTATCCGCCATGGGAAAGGCAATGGTACAAAGCTATACAGCCACGACAATGATGACTATTTCGCTAAGGTGGCGTTCAAGAATGAGCTAAGGATAGACCCAACATACTGTTGTTCCGTTTTACGCAAAATACTTACTGTCAACTCTTTTTTGTATCCTTTATTTAATCCTTGAGAAATCAAATCACAGAAAAAAGTATTTTCGCGTACTTTGTCGTTGGCATAAGGTATAGAGTACAATTGCCCGAAATAACGTACAATACTTTATAATAAAGTACGGGTGACAATCCTACATACGCAATATTTCACTAAGCATTCGAAAAATTAATTTAAAAAGCGTAACACTTTATTGCACAAATTGCTTCTTTCAAAAACTATTTACAAACATGAATACATTAAAAAATTCACAAATGTGCATTGGAGATCACCTTATCTGGTGTCACTGCGAAAATAATTTATACTATCCAAATATAAGGTCGAAAAATGTTACGAACAAGAATAAAAGTAATTATTAATCACCACCGACACCGACGGTCGGTCGATGACCAATCTTTGAAATATAATCAGGAACCGACGGTGGACAGAGACCGCTCTGTCCATTCTAGAAGTTAAGAGGGACATTTTCTTTATAAATCATCAACCATTACTGCAAATTTTCTATGGAAGAGATTATTATATATTAATAAAGTAACTAATAAGACTTGATATATTTTGCAAACAAAGGGACAAGCTGATATATACAAATACTAGCTGACCCAGCGAACTTCGTACCGCCCTAAAAAAATAGGGGTTGTCCAGCGGACAAAATTGTGAATCTAAACCATTCTCAGATCCCCTTGAACACACACAAAAAATTTCATCAAAATCGGTCCAGTCGTTTAAGAGAAGTTCAGTGACATACACACTCACAGAAGAATTATATATATAAAGATGTTCTAATGTAACCTACTTGCTTTTGTTAAAATATATTAATAAAACAGTCACAAAAGTTATAAATCACTTGCTTTAAAATTCCATAATTCATAGAACTTTCCATGGGATCGTTAACATGTTAAAAATAAGTTTGTGCGTTGTTGACAAACACTTAAATAAGTATGAATGTTAACACTACTTAATTTATTAAAATACTGCCAGTGAATCACACAGCATCTTCCTTCTAAACTTCTATCTAGTTATATTTAACTTGATGATAAAGCTTTATTTTAAATATATTAACGTGGGGCAATAACACTAATAGTTGTATTAATAATAGGTATACCCGTAGGCCTATTCGCTAACTGCTTTCGACAGATGGTAGTGATAATCACCGAGCTATCTAGTAACTACTGTGCATTCCTGAAAAGGCTGCGAAACGTCAATAAATAAATAAAATCAATGCATCTAACCCGTTGAAACTTGTTGAAGTGAAACTCCTTTATGCACGCTTCACTTGGGGAGTAAGCTGGCGAAGGCGTTACGAAAACTGTGATCGGGCGAGGCGAACGGGAGTTGAGGGGGGGATATAAGCAAGAGAAAGCAGGCCGCGCCCCAATTTTCTTTCTCTCTTTCTCTTATAGGTAATATATATATGGAGCTAAAGAAGTTTCACTTTAGTCGTTTTTCTATTTAATAATGTGCGTGAAAACCTATGAAATAAATATGATCCACTACTGCTTTATTATAAAGCTACTAAGCTACTTGTTTTGAAAAGCGTCGATGGATTTAAAACTATATCTTTAGTTACACACTGTAAATATCAAACAAAGTTAGCTATTAGGTAGGCGGGGTCTACTTGCACCAAAGTTCTTAAATGAAATCAAAATAAAAGTCAAGTTTAACTCTGATACCGCCTTTTTCAAATACAAATAGTTGACAAGGATATAGCTATGTGCTTAACTAGATTAAGCTTCATTTTGAATCAAGAGTGTTGGTACAAGTGTCTCGAAGTCATACAAACATTTCAGTCAAGTTTATTAGACGCATGCAAAATTAATTATCTGAAAATCGTTATCTTAATTATAACAGTTAAAAAAGATTCACTAACTTTTCAGTAACTTGGTAACAAATTCGACAGAAAAAAATGATATTTATAATTTTATACCTAATAAAGATGTTGAGTATTTTTCTGATAATGGTAGCCGATTATTCCCAGTAAATCCCCCAGTCTAACGCTGTCATCCGGATGACAATATTTGCCAACTCCCGATTCGTGGCAAAAGGGGAGTTTAAAGTTGAGTATTAAATTTTTCCTAATTGTCACTTTAAGGGAATATTGGAAAAAATCAGTTGTGTGAAATGCAATATTGTTGGTTCCACACTTCTGTGAAGATAGTGGGAATGGCCAAATATTAATTTCGCACTGTCTATTCAAAGGGGATGAGCGCCACTGAAATAAATCAAAGTCTTTAGGACTCATCAGCTGGGCATTTTCCTAAATAATAATGCAAGATTCATGTCTATTAAGGCCTCATTAATACCTGCGCAGTAGGAAAGAAACACCGACGTCACCGTAATCAATATTGATTTAATGTTTCTTATATCGCACCTTTAGAATTGAAATGACCTAATCCAAAATTCTTGTTTTTTGGTAAACACTGAAAATGTGATTGAAGAGTTTTGGTTTTTCTATTATAATGCTATAAGTTATACGTTTATTATGATATGTTTTATTGTTAATGGTAGGATAGGAATTGTTTTCATGATTGTATACTAAACCAGTCTGCGTAACTAATTAGAACCTTTGTTAATTAATCATCAAAAAAAATGTTACTGATTTTCCGAAAACAGTTAATTATAATTGGCTTATTTTACTATGTGCCCATTTTTTACTAAACAACATAAAACAAAAACGTAACTATTTAATATAGAGGCGATTCGTTTCTTATGTTATATTTTTGATAGGTAACCAATTTTGTAATATGCTAGTTTTTCTAAATTGAAGGAAAATGAAATAAATGTCCACGCAACACTGAATGGGGTACTTCAATACTGAGGGAGGCGCGGAGCAGCACGCGCTGAGTGGTGCGCTCATTGGTCGTGCTTGTGTTTGGGGGGGGGGGGGCTGTGTGTAGAGTAGCACCCGGCGCGGGGGGGGGGGCGTAGGGACGCGGGGGGGGGCGTAGGGACGCGGGGGGGGCGTAGGGACGCGGGGGGGGGGCGTAGGGACGCGGGGCGGGGCAACTGGGTGATGTACGTGAGAGTGGTGGTTGTTCACTGGTCGTGCTTATGTATGGGTCGGGGTGGGCGCGGGCGTCGCGCGGCGGGTCCCGCGGGGGGGGCCATCATCCCTCGCGCTGGTGGGGCGGTTGGGGCGGGGGGCGCGGGGGGGGCCAGCAGTCCGCGCGCGGCGCCCGCGCATACCTCGGTGCCGTCCCGCGCGCCCACCACCCGCGCCCCGCCCGCTAACGAGTTGCACACGTGTCTGCAATGCAAAACCAACGCTACACCCACAGAACACAGAAAGAAACCGATGTCTTCGGCTCGTCGTAGACGATAACCGACCGATCAGCGCTCACGACGCACCGGGCTCGCGAGCAACGACGCACAGACCCTTTTGACCTCTTTCTGTATTCAGGGGCTATACCTATCTATCTTCTGAAACCCGAGCGCGAGTTTCCCCGGCTCGGTATAGTAACGTAATCGCCAAAATTTCTATAAAAACTAAGAAACACCCCGTCGAACTTAAAAACTAGCTTTTCCCATACAAAATTTGCAAATTAAAAAAAAGAAAGTCCAAGCATTCAAAAATAGTTCTTATATCCAAAAACAAAATTTAAACTGAAAACAAAAACTTGTACTTTAAGAAAGTGGATAATGTAATACCTGATCAAGTGGAAAGGCACGTGTTGCGTGGAGATCCAATCTAGCCCCGTGTCCGTTAGCGCGGCGCTGCCCAGCAGCTTGCTGGCGCTCGCGCAACTGAAGAATACTACTACGCGAGCGCCCTCCTGTGTGGAATATCAACAAAACAATGTACACATACACAATAGGGTGTAATCAATGGGTAAACTAAATGAAATTCTATTTCGTCCATCATTAAGATTATCAAAAAATAATGTACACCTATTTTCATCAGCCAAAAAAATTACTAAGATAAATAGAGTCAAAGTTTCGAAGTTGGGGCTAGTGACGTCACGTCTAAGTAAAAATTGTTCCAAAACATGACGTCTTGCGACATTTCAAATCAGTACATCTCTGTAATGTTATGATTATGTGAAACAATAAATCTAGGCTGGTGTCGTGAGCGCGGCGCTACGCAGTACAACAACACGAACGCCTTCCTGATGCACAGAATAATACAGAGGTATTCCAGAATAATACAGAGGTATTCCAGAATAATACAGAGGTTTTCTAGAGAGGAAGACCCAGAAAGACCCGGACTAATACTACAGCAAGAAAAGTAAAGGTTTTAACAAACTTACACGACTCTATTCCCATCCGGCATTAACAATTTAATTGATGTCCCTACATCGAAAATATATTCCATACATTGAAATAGGGAGATAAAGCCCCTGCTTTATCTCAGTATATTTCAGGCCTGTGCCCCAGCAGTGGGGGCATTAATAGGCTGGTGATGATGAGGGGCTTTAAGTATTGGTCTTTAGATATACTTTACATTGGCAACTCAAATTACCTGACAGTTCGCTGTCAGTGAGCTTACCGCCGTCTGACGATTTTTTGAGTGTTTATGCTGTTGGTCGCAGATGACCTTTACAGCGTCACCGGGGGTTGGATGGCTGTCTAGATCATAAGGGGACCTCAAGCCGAGAATTGGCGAGTGCCTCTAAAGGTATTCTAGGCAGATGGCATCTCCCCACGGGGGGAGTCTCCTCTCCGTCTGGAGCCTCTAGACCACGAGCACCTGAGGGGTCGGCTCTTGGCTAAGACTTATAGGTGTAAACCAACGATATTAAAATTTCAATTAAAACCTTATACAGTATGCATTAAAGGTGACTTTCAATGTTTAAATAATGCATTATAATGCTTTTGACCGCGCGATGATCTTACGGAGCTCCGTGGATCGTCCAATATACCTTTTGAAAACGTTTCGGCCACGATTTTGTTCCTGTTGTTGTATCTAGGGTATTTAATAACGTTAGCGTAAACCATTTAATGAGTGAGGAGCTCGGTCGAAAGCAGTGGTTAAAGCGTTGAGTCTGCGGTCGTGAAATGTAAGCAGCTTTAGCTGTAGTGGTCGGTCACAGAGATAGTTCACTAAAAAAATATTATAAGGTCCTGGCTGTATCTGCAATCGTTAGCACCCACTGATCTGCACCGAGTCAGAGAGTTGAATCATTCACGGCCCATTTATTTCCATATCCATTCATATAAGAGAGGTGTATTGATAGGCTGATGGTGATGATATGATTTGAGTTAATCACTCACGAGAATCGACAACTTGACAAAGCTTTTGACTATCTATGATTATGGCTCGAAGTGCGTTCCAGAAATTTCAAAAAGGTGCTTATCGAATTTAGAGTCTCTGTCAACTGATTGCGTTTAGCTTTCACCAACTCAACTAACTAAACAACACTACTTTTCAACGGATTTCGAGTTCTGTTTTTATAACTTTTTCTTTACAAATTTATGCATTTCGCATCCTTTTCAGGATACGTTATCTGAGAATTATGTTCGACTACTCAGTACTATACATGATTCAACTTAATTCCTAGTCATAATTTTATTAAGAAACGGGCTATTTAACTAATAAACTACTCACCTGTTTCGCCTTCTGTAATTTCTTGGCAGTATTCGGCGCGAACGGGTACACACCCGTAGAATGCGCCGCATCAACAGAATGCGGATCATCGGCGCGTACTATGAAATATCTCGCGTCCGGGGGCGCATCCGGCGACGCGGCCGGAGATCGCCACGTGCCCGCCACCCCCGGCCCGGATACTCCCGACCCGGACACCCCCACCCCCGGTCTCCGGAAACCGAAAGCGGCCGCGAAATCCCCCGCATGTTTATCGTCGTCCATACGCATGCGGTCCATCGCCAACGGTTTCGGACGCTGTCCCACGCCTGGGGGCTGACCCAACCCCGCATTTCTCTCCTCCGCCCCCAACACATGAACTACGGCCGCTAGAATCTGCTCGTCCAAAGGCGTCGTCGGTTTAGCCGGATTGGTCATCCGGCGCAATATGAGCGCGCTCAATTTCTGCCTCAGATAGTAGACTGCTATAGCATCGGAAGCGTCGGCTGTGAAAGCTATCCAGTCGTCTAGAGTTAGGGTGGCGGCATCGGGGGCGGTGTCCCCGGTATCGCTGTCGCTATCGCTGGATAAGCCGGGCGGATTGGCGCGTTGAGTCAATGCCGCGGCTGGGAGGCGCAAAGGTCCCGCGAATAGAGCGACGGTTAAAGCGGTCACTAGCGTACAGCATCGGACGAAACAGAATCGGCCAGCGCGAGACATCTCCTCGAATGCAACCTGTACGTAACGTGTATTGTGTTGTAGTTTGTGTTTTGTACTCCTAGCACAAACCAATATCGAATTCGAATAGTTTGCGAGTGCGGAATATCAATGTCATTTTTTTTAATGAAAACTCGAACAGCAGCGCCCGATGGGGCGTAACGAGAACTAAAAATCAGTATTCATTTGACAATCACATTTTGTACTCGCAAACTATTCGAATTCGATATGAGTTCGTGCTAGGGGTACTGTAATAGTAGCCGGAAGGTTGTAGATTCCACTTGCTAGCTAGCTAGCTGTATTGAAAAATGGAAACGTTTCGTATTAGAGCGTGCGCTGCGTTAAGCGGGAGCCGGCCGCGTGCAGCGCTGCTCTACGAAGTAACATGAAACAAACACGCGGAGCGGACGTCTGCTAAACGCAGCAAACACCTAGTTTTATAAAACGTTTCAAGTTCTTCAATACAGCTAGTGACAATATAATTGACTAAGTGGTTAGCCACCGATTTGTCAATTTTTTCATATAAATTTAAAGTTAAAATATAAATAACAAAAAAAATAATGAAAATAATGTGAGAAGGACAGAAGAAGCCATACAAAGGCATTAATTACTGAAATATATTGATTTGATATTGAGGAGCTCGATGGCGCAAGAGGTTAGCGCGTTCGGCTGCGATCGTTGTAGTTAAGTAACTTTCGCAGTGGTCGGTCATTGGATGGGTGACCAAAAATTTACAATCTCGAGCTCCTCCGTGCTTCGGAAGGCACGTTAAGCCGTTGGTGCCGGCTGCATCTGCAGTCGTTAGCACCCGCCAACCCGCACTGGGCCCGCGTGGTGGGTCATGGCCCAACCTCCCTATTCCATCCATAGGGAAGGCCTGTGCCCCAGCAGTGGGGACATTAATAGGCCGATGATGATGATGATTGATTTGATTTGAAAGAGGGGGGCACATCGTATCAGTGCTAGTTTTGGGGCAGTTTATATTGGTGTGATTGTGAAAAACATTTATTTATTTATTATGTGAAATGGCACTCACCCAATCGGCTGCAGCGGGCAAGGTACGTGCCCTCAGGGTGGAGGCGGGGTGTAGCGCCACTCGTGCCTCGCGAGCTGCATTAAATACATAAATATATAAGTATACGTTATATAAGGTGAAATACAGTATTTCACGACAATTAGAAAAAAAACTAATACATTATTGCTATAAGTTTTGACAAAAAACAACCGGAAAATGTTAGTAGATAATTCATAAAATAACAAATTAAATTTACTTTTAAAATACCATGAAATAATAATCATAGTAGTCGCCACTCGACTCCGTTCGTTAAAACTTAACCGTTTACCCGAATTTCATTGGCATATCGGGTTCACGACCAAATGTAATCGCCCACCAATATGTAAAACAGTAATATTACCTGTTGCTGTTTTACATATTGGTGTAAAACAGTAACAGGTAATCCCGGCCCGGCCGGCCCCCCCTCCCCCCGCGCCCCGCCCCAGTGCCGGGTGCGGTACCCACATACAGTAACATTACCTGTCCTCAGCGCGCCCCCCTCCCCCCGCGCCCCGCCCCAGTGCCGGGTGCGGTACCCACATACAGTAACATTACCTGTCCTCAGCGCGCCCCCCTCCCCCCGCGCCCCGCCCCAGTGCCGGGTGCGGTACCCACATACAGTAACATTACCTGTCCTCAGCGCGCCCCCCTCCCCCCGCGCCCCGCCCCAGTGCCGGGTGCGGTACCCACATACAGTAACATTACCTGTCCTCAGCGCGCCCCCCTCCCCCCGCGCCCCGCCCCAGTGCCGGGTGCGGTACCCACATACAGTAACATTACCTGTCCTCAGCGCGCCCCCCTCCCCCCGCGCCCCGCCCCAGTGCCGGGTGCGGTACCCACATACAGTAACATTACCTGTCCTCAGCGCGCCCCCCTCCCCCCGCGCCCCGCCCCAGTGCCGGGTGCGGTACCCACATACAGTAACATTACCTGTCCTCAGCGCGCCCCCCTCCCCCCTCGCCTCGCCCCAGTGCCGGGTGCGGTACCTACATACAATAATATTACCTGTCCTCAGCGCGCCCCCCTCCCGGCCGGCCCCCCTCCCCCCGCGCCCCGCCCCAGTGCCGGGTGCGGTACCCACATACAGTAACATTACCTGTCCTCAGCGCGCCCCCCTCCCCCCGCGCCCCGCCCCAGTGCCGGGTGCGGTACCCACATACAGTAACATTACCTGTCCTCAGCGCGCCCCCCTCCCGGCCGGCCCCCCCTCCCCCCGCGCCCCGCCCCAGTGCCGGGTGCGGTACCCACATACAGTAACATTACCTGTCCTCAGCGCGCCCCCCTCCCGGCCGGCCCCCCCTCCCCCCGCGCCCCGCCCCAGTGCCGGGTGCGGTACCCACATACAGTAACATTACCTGTCCTCAGCGCGCCCCCCTCCCGGCCGGCCCCCCCTCCCCCCGCGCCCCGCCCCAGTGCCGGGTGCGGTACCCACATACAGTAACATTACCTGTCCTCAGCGCGCCCCCCTCCCGGCCGGCCCCCCCTCCCCCCGCGCCCCGCCCCAGTGCCGGGTGCGGTACCCACATACAGTAACATTACCTGTCCTCAGCGCGCCCCCCTCCCGGCCGGCCCCCCCTCCCCCCGCGCCCCGCCCCAGTGCCGGGTGCGGTACCCACATACAGTAACATTACCTGTCCTCAGCGCGCCCCCCTCCCCCCGCGCCCCGCCCCAGTGCCGGGTGCGGTACCCACATACAGTAACATTACCTGTCCTCAGCGCGCCCCCCTCCCCCCGCGCCCCGCCCCAGTGCCGGGTGCGGTACCCACATACAGTAACATTACCTGTCCTCAGCGCGCCCCCCTCCCCCCGCGCCCCGCCCCAGTGCCGGGTGCGGTACCCACATACAGTAACATTACCTGTCCTCAGCGCGCCCCCCTCCCGGCCGGCCCCCCCTCCCCCCGCGCCCCGCCCCAGTGCCGGGTGCGGTACCCACATACAGTAACATTACCTGTCCTCAGCGCGCCCCCCTCCCCCCGCGCCCCGCCCCAGTGCCGGGTGCGGTACCCACATACAGTAACATTACCTGTCCTCAGCGCGCCCCCCTCCCCCCGCGCCCCGCCCCAGTGCCGGGTGCGGTACCCACATACAGTAACATTACCTGTCCTCAGCGCGCCCCCCTCCCGGCCGGCCCCCCCTCCCCCCACGCCCCGCCCCAGTGCCGGGTGCGGTACCCACATACAGTAACATTACCTGTCCTCAGCGCGCCCCCCTCCCGGCCGGCCCCCCCTCCCCCCGCGCCCCGCCCCAGTGCCGGGTGCGGTACCCACATACAGTAACATTACCTGTCCTCAGCGCGCCCCCCTCCCGGCCGGCCCCCCCTCCCCCCGCGGCGCGGTCGACGCGCGCCAGGGCGGGATACAGCCCCCCCACTAGCACGCCTTTGGCCACGTACCAACGCTCCGAGTTCAGGTTTACGTCCTAAGCAGAGGGACATTGTTAGCCGTTAATAATTATTCAAGATCTATGAATCAAATTGTAATTAGTATATTTGATGTTAAAAGGTCAGCCTAAGGTCTGTCTGATATAAAAACTACAAAGCTTGCTACAATATTGTCACAAACTCAGGAAACAAAAAAACCATCGCTCGATGTATTCGCCACCCAAAGTACGATGTGATTCCTAGCCCACCATAAGACAATTAGGTAGATTTTTGCTTAAATGTACGATTGTAACTCTTTTGCTTAAATGTAGCCTGTAAACAAACTAGTTATTTTCTGAAAAAAAAAATTGACGTGGCAAATTTTGCCGCCTTCCTGTAACATATAATTTGAAATTAAATTATTTTGAGTTTTGCCTATGGAGTAAGGAATTTACTATGAGTTACTAGGTGGATAGCGCGATCAGCCTGCGATTGGTTAGGTCATTGGATGGGTGACCAAAATCTTATAATCTCGACATTTTCCGTGTTTCGCAAGGCGCGTAAAGCCGTCGCTCCCGGCTGCATTTGCAGTCGTTAGCACCCATCAATCCGCACTGGACTTGCGTGTTTGTTCTCGGCCCTGTCTCTCTACTCCATTCATAGGGAAGACCGGTGCCGCAGTAGTGGGAACATTAATAGGCTGATGATAAAGTGTGAATTGTGTGCTGGCTGAATTAAGAACTTGAACTTAAGCGTAAAGTGGCTTTATACATTTTTTTTAATTTTGAATACCGTCTCAATACGTAATAATATACCCTAATATCAGCCAAATTTTGGTGGCACATCCATCTCCATGGTGGCGGCACATATCAGGTGCCGCGCTGGCAGTACCTTGATGTCTCCATGTCCGCGCGCCTTCACCAGCCCGAGCGCCCGCAGCTGGGCCAGCAGCTGGGCGCGGTGCCCTCCCACCATCTCCATGGTGGCGGCACATATCAGGTGCCGCGCTGGCAGTACCTTGATGTCTCCATGTCCGCGCGCCTTCACCAGCCCGAGCGCCCGCAGCTGGGCCAGCAGCTGGGCGCGGTGCCCTCCCACCATCTCCATGGTGGCGGCACATATCAGGTGCCGCGCTGGCAGTACCTTGATGTCTCCATGTCCGCGCGCCTTCACCAGCCCGAGCGCCCGCAGCTGGGCCAGCAGCTGGGCGCGGTGCCCTCCCACCATCTCCATGGTGGCGGCACATATCAGGTGCCGCGCTGGCAGTACCTTGATGTCTCCATGTCCGCGCGCCTTCACCAGCCCGAGCGCCCGCAGCTGGGCCAGCAGCTGGGCGCGGTGCCCTCCCACCATCTCCATGGTGGCGGCACATATCAGGTGCCGCGCTGGCAGTACCTTGATGTCTCCATGTCCGCGCGCCTTCACCAGCCCGAGCGCCCGCAGCTGGGCCAGCAGCTGGGCGCGGTGCCCTCCCACCATCTCCATGGTGGCGGCACATATCAGGTGCCGCGCTGGCAGTACCTTGATGTCTCCATGTCCGCGCGCCTTCACCAGCCCGAGCGCCCGCAGCTGGGCCAGCAGCTGGGCGCGGTGCCCTCCCACCATCTCCATGGTGGCGGCACATATCAGGTGCCGCGCTGGCAGTACCTTGATGTCTCCATGTCCGCGCGCCTTCACCAGCCCGAGCGCCCGCAGCTGGGCCAGCAGCTGGGCGCGGTGCCCTCCCACCATCTCCATGGTGGCGGCACATATCAGGTGCCGCGCTGGCAGTACCTTGATGTCTCCATGTCCGCGCGCCTTCACCAGCCCGAGCGCCCGCAGCTGGGCCAGCAGCTGGGCGCGGTGCCCTCCCACCATCTCCATGGTGGCGGCACATATCAGGTGCCGCGCGCAGAAGGCTCGCTCCGCGTGAATGCCTGCAGCGCGCGCCGCCTGCCACGCCTGTATCAAACGACATTATTCGTTACTAGCCGCCACCCGCGTTAACTTTAGTTTTGCAGTGAAACTTATGTGAGGGTTATTAGAATTTTGCTGTCACGAAAAAGCGTCCCGGCCACGTGAAAGAAGAAGACTAAATATTGCGCGGTGAGAGGCGGCAGTGAGGGAAGGAGGGTAAGGCTGGCTGGAAGGAGGGTATTTCACTTCTTCTATGTATCCCAGAATACTTTTATTTTAGTCCCTCAAACCTAACACTTTCCGGGATTAAAAGTATCCTATGTCTCAATCCAAGTTATAAACTATATGCACGCCAAATTTCATTCCAAGCCATTCAGTAGTTTTTCCGTGAAAGCGTTACAATCGTTTCCGCATTTATAACTAGTGAGGATATTTCTATTACAAAGTACATATCCACTACGCCCAATCAGTCTGCTATGAAAAAAGCATAATTTCTGCCGCGCAATCATTAACTTTATTCCTTGCAGTATACTACACATGGCTCATCGTATTTTCTATTCATTTTTACAGCAGATTGTCCTTATCATCTCTTTAGGGTTCAAAAAGGTGTGACATTACTGTGATTCAACATATTAAGAAAATAATACTTGATATTTTTCGAAAATTATTACTAAAAATCATTCCCAATAAATTACTTTCTGACTCTATTCAAACTTTTAAATCAGTGAAGGGAGCGCACTAGAGTAAGATCACACAGAGAGCCGAACAGCCGGTAAATCAAAGACTACATGAAATAGAAAATTTCAAACAAACACGTACACATGCCTAATAAAAATCAAAAACAAAATAAAGCAATTCTTACCTGGAAAGCCCGCAACAAGGCCATGTGATCCGAGAAGCTATCAGCGGCAAAGTCTCTCTTAGCGGCCGCGCCTCTTCGCCTACTGTCCGGGCTGGTGGCCATAGTGAACGGTTCTTTACTAGCCAGGCAACACACAATCGTCAATATAGGATCCAGGCACTTCATAGCACACGCGTACAGAAGCATCTTCCCCAACTTCGGCTCCACCGTCAAATCTAGGAGATGCTGGCCAATCTCCGTCAAATCTTCCGTAGGGGTCAAAGCTCCGATGGTTTTGAGCAGAGCTACTGCGTTTCGGACGGCTAGGAAAGAAGGGGGTTCCAGGGCGCGAGCTAGGAAGTCCGCGATCGGTGTATTCCCAGGGGCTAACAGCTTGGTGTGTAGACATAGTTCTTGTAGCGGCACGCGGAGCATTTCGGGTAACGGTTGCGCGGGGAGGGCCCGGGCCCGGCGGCGACTGCACACGTGGTAGGCGCGGCCCGGCCGGCACCGCCCCGCGCGACCCGCTCTCTGAGCCAGCCCCGACCGCGCGGCCCAAACGCGTTGGAGAGAACAAACGCCCCCTGATGATTCGTAGTATTTCTCCTTCACCTGTAGTAGTTTAGTTTTCATTAGAAAAATTATTTCAAAAACATTGTGAATAGTAACTTTTAACAGAGGTGACTTATAGAGGTACTATTTTGTGATAAAAGTAAAGAAGACTATAAAATTAATAAATTTGTAATAAGGGTGTTTACGTAAATTTACGCCACAAGTTGGCGCTATTGTGACATGAGGTCTTTTTTATGAAGTTTTAGTGCGACTTAATTAATGAATGTTGAGCTCGATGGCGCTCGTTAAGCAACTTTCGCAGTTAGGCAAGGTATAGACAATTATTATGTATTTTTTTCAAAGTGGTACTTCAATTCGATCTGACAGAAATTAATAAAAAATATTTTTTTTTGTTTTTATTTAGGCTTGGCTCATGGAAATTTATATAATTTTAACTGTAAAGTGTACCATAAACACTGGATTTGTTTTGATAACAGGCGTGATTGTGAATAGTAACTTTTAATAGAGGTGACTTCAGAAGTATCTAGTCATTTTTCAACTTGACGACTCTGTATATATCAATACAGGGAGAAAAAAGCAGCCCTTGCTGAGTTTCTTGCCGGTTCTTCTCAGTACAAGATCTCCCGCCGTAGTTTTGCGAACCGATGGCGTAGCTTCTTGACCTTAACAAGTGCTTGTAACAGCCTACACTGAATAAATGATTTTTCATTTCATTTCAATAATAATAATAAAACCTAATTTAAATTACTTCATATTTTTATCACCATTTTCTCTGTGTGGCTTTATTCTTAGTTTTATACTTCTGTGTTTATATTTTTATATAGTTTTAAATTAATCTACGGCCTCGATTGGATTAAGTATATTTTATTTGATTTGTATTTGTGAAAACTGTATAAGGCTTATCAATGCTACATCATCTGGTTTTATCCTTAGTTTTAACATGCTGTTTGTTTCCCATGAATAAATAAATAAATTAGCCTGTGCCGTGTTAGAAATGATATGGAACCGAAACTCTCTAACATGGACCGCTAAAACCTGGTGCCGAACTCATACGATATGTACGGGTTATATAACTTTAGAGAAAAGATTGATAAATAGAGTCAATGGAAACAGCGGCTCATATTGCTGACGTGTTTACCTACTTATTATGAGTACAATGTGCGGCTAAACCCGGACATGCTCCCGGGGGAGAGAAAAATGCATTAGCAAAGACTTCAATACTAACGCGATAGGCGCACGGACAAAACAAAATAGTTTGACCTATCAAATATCTGCAAATTAATTCGGCTATCCTTCATTGGGTAAGATGTTGATAAACGGAAATTCCAACCAATGCCGCGGTTGGCGTGCTGATTGCAGTTTTTTCGCCCCGCCCACTTGATTGCAGTTTGCGTGGAACCACTTTTAAGCGCAGTTCGTATTCCATATATTTCTAATTCGCTGGCTCCGTCTTATATTATACAAGTGACTTTCACTATTGCAAAACATAGTTTTCTTACTCGGGCATGTTTAGTGAAAATTTTATCTGACTGGTGGTGAAAACCGCAAGCAAATCCGATCAGTTGTTGTTATGAGATCATCGCACAAGTACAGACAGAAACGTGGCAGGGAAATTTATTAACAAAATACGATTCTGTGTTTAAAAGATGTCGCAGTGGAGAATCCCACCATTGATTTAAAACAGAAGAAATAAGAAAAAGAGACATTTCTAATCTTTGGTATTCCAAGCGTCTGTAGACTATGGTTACGTTTACTGTCATAACACCTTCTCACATAACATTATAAAATGTCTAGTAAAACATTAAACTAACAAGGTAATCTGAACCTTAAATAGATCTGCAAAAAACTCCAAATTAAAACAGTACTAGCAAACCAGTGAACCAAATGTTCACCAAAACCTGATTAAAAAAAAAATGTATTTAATTAATTGAGAACTTCGGAGATTTTGTGTGGTTTCGTTTGAAATTCGTGATTTCTCGAAAACCGGAAGTGCTACGTTACTCAAATCCGGTTTGTAGTCTTATCAGACTATTCTTAACTTATAACTTAAATATTCTCTTTATCTATCTCTTACGGTTTGGCCGCTGAAACAGCACCACAGACGGACGGACGGACTTGTCTAATAGATAAGAGATAATACATCAAAATATAGTCTCACCTTGCACGAATCCACAACGTACACCACATCATCAATCGTAATAGAGGTCTCCGCTATATTCGTCGCTATTATAACCTTACGCGCATTCGGCAACGGATTAAAAACTTTCTTCTGATCCAAAGTCTGCATATTACTATGCAAAGTGAAAGTCTGAAACTTCGCCGCGGCCATTTCCGAATCCGCTTGCACCAAGTCGCGTAAAGCGACAATATCGTCGTAACCCGGCATGAAGACTAAGATAGCACCTTTGGGCATTGTCAAATGTATATGTTTGACCAAATGATGCATTAACTGGTGGTCTACTAGCTCCTCGGGTACGGAATGATTGTAGACGTCCAGGAGGAATTCGTCGTCGTCCAACGCGGGCGGAGCCGCGGGACGGAACGTGGCGAGTAACTGGGCACATTCTGTGTGACCGTATTCTATAGCGTAGTCGTATGCCGTTTTGCCTTCCGCGTCTTTCACTAATGGGTCCGCGCCTGAAATTCAATTTTGTGATAAAAGTAAAGACTGGATAAATTTGTAATAAGAGTGTTTACGTAAATTTACGCCACCAGTTGGCGCTTTTGTGACATGAGGTCTTTTTTATGAAGTTTTTGTGCGAATTAATCGATGAATGATGAGATCGATGGCGCTCGTTAAGCAACTTTCGCAGTTAGGCAAGGTATGGACAATTATAATGTATTTTTTTCAAAGTGGTAATTCAATTCGATCTGACAGAAATCAATAAAAAATATTTTTTTTGCATTTTTTTTTATTTTCGTTTAAGCTTGGCTCATGGAAATTTATGTAAATTAAACTGTAAAGTGTTCCATAAACACTGGATTTGTTTTGATAAATTTAAAGCTTCCAGCTTTAAAATCAATAGAGATATATCACTGAAAAAAAGGCGTCGCCAAACATTTTTTTTTGAAATAGCTCCCCAATTAACTAAGATATAGAGCTTATACCTACTCGATGAACTACAATTAGTAACCTCTTCAATATAACATAAGTAACGATATAGTTTACCTTCGGGGTCAGTTTGCCTATGGAAGGACGGCTAAACCCTTTGGTAACTCATTTCTTTGTCGCACTATACGTAAATGGAATGCTCTGCCTGCTCACGTGTTCCTTCCCTCTACAACCTGGGATCCTTTATAAGAGGCGTGAAGAAGCAACATGCAGGCCGGCAAGGTGAGGATGGGTGGTGTGGCCGGTAGAACTGCTCTACCAGCTATCTTCACGTCTGGACTTCACCGTCACTTAACATCAGGTGGGGCGGAGGAGCTCGATAGCGCAAGTGGTTAGCACGTTCGGCTGCGATCGTTGAAGTTAAGCAACTTTCGCAATGGTCGGTCATTGGATGGGTGACCAAAAATTTACTATCTCAAGCTCCTCCGTGCTTCGGAAGGCACGTTAAGCCATTAGTCCCGGCTGCATCTGCAGTCTTTAGCATCTACCAATCCATAAGGAAGGCATGTGCTCCAGCAGTGGGGACATTAATAGGCTGGTGATATGATGTGATGATGGGGCCGAGTCATTTGACGGACCTATCTATATAAAAAAAAACGAGCGAGCCTTACAGTAGTCGCTTATAATGTATAGCATTTGAAACCTCACCTTATATTAGTAAAAAAAAAAGAAAAAAAACCTACTACAAAAGGAATAAGCCATTTGAACATTATGTTCTAAAATCAAATCAAATCAAATAGCGCGCGCTTCCCAAACTTCCTGTTACACACTTCCGTCCCACTTCACGTAATCACTCCCACAAATTTCACGAAAGCGAGAGGAAAAATGTTACACATCAAAAAGGTCAGCAGGGATATTAATAGGCTGGTGAAGATGATATGATGACATACCTATATGCAGTATATTGGCGGCGGTGTCTGACAGTCCATGCCTGGTAGAGGCCATGAGCCCGGTGCGTTTAGTTCTGGAGTGAGCCGCGTCCACAGGAGCCCCTTCAGACAGGTACATGTACAGGATCTGGCAGAACGAGTCCTGCAGGCACAATGGGGAACATGAGATAATTTAATTTCCGCTTCCATTTTAAAGAATTCCATGTAGAATTTCTTTATTAACATCAACAACATTAATAACACAAATTCATTATAAAGTATCTTACAAACAATGTGGAAGCAGTGGCGGGGTTAGACCAAATGTGGACGTCGGCGACATCAAGTTCGCGAGGCCTATTTTACTTCGCAGTAAAAAACCGTTATATTAAGTGAGCCAAATTATAAAATAACGTATGAGTAAACGAGTTTTATTGTTGATAATCAAATGATGACAAAAAATAATTACAAACAATAATTAATTAATTTAATTACAAAAACAGTGTTGCCAGACAGACGATTCTGAATACCTGTAAAGTACTACTCGCTTCCATCACGCACGTGTTCGAAAATAATAAAAGTCATTATCATCTGCTTAGCTTTTTCCCCGAATTGTTCGAGGTCGGCTACCTAAGTCAGGCCAGGAGAAACGAAAATCCAAACCAGTAAAATTTTTTTGCGAGCCCCCCTCAGGCGCGAGGCCGTTGGCGGTGGCCGACGTCGCCGACGCCTAGCGCCGCCACTGTGTGGAAGCAAACCAAATGCAATCTTAATTGAGGCCATGAGAACCGTAGTGGCCTAACTCATTTTTTTACAATATTTAGTTTATGATTTTTTCCAGTTCAAATTGATCTTTTTGATAGAACCACAATGGTCTAAAAGTGATACAACGAATATTCAGTAGATGGCAGCATAATGACTGTTACGTTTTTTAGTCTGTGATCTAAATTTGAGGTGCCATACTGGCCCTAAGTAAGATAGGTCACTTTGGTTAAAAAATGAGTTAGGCCACTATGGTTCTCATGGCCTTAATTATAGATGTTACACAATAGCACTGTAAAGCAAAAATATCGCAGAACAAAATGACACTACGTAAAAATTTTAGATTGATGTGATATAATTATTTGAAATATATAAAAAAAACTAAAATTAAAAACATTACATTAAATTTATATCGTTATTCAGTTAAATGTCAGAAAATATTGAAAAGTAATGGAAATTAATGTTATAAAAAAATAAACTTAATAAACATTTACAGTCACCAGCAAATACCTATGTCAAAACTAGTATATTTTTTACGTTATTTTGGAAATATTTAAGAGAATTAGAGAACAACTAGATTATAAAATTGAAACACTATCGTTTATCGCAAAAAAAAATGGGTGCGTGTACTTATGTAGGCGCGTGAGAAGTTATCCTTCTTTGGCATCGTTTAAAATTAGTTTTTAATTGCATGCAAATAATTAATTACAATAAATTAATAAAAAGTCTGGAAAAGGACACAGTCAATAAAGTTCAGTTTTAATTTGAAAAAATAAATAAATAATCAAAATATTCAATTAAAATCGCTACTGAATATAATTTATTAGAACATATGTGATTTGCACTTGTATGAAACTCAAACATGTATTCCGAATATACAAACTAGAAACATGTGGATAAATATTATAAATATATATACCTATAACTGTTACTTTATTACAAAAAATAAAGATGTGGTTTTTGGTTCTACTACACCAATGGTCAAGAGATGGCGCTGTAGTCTCCTGAATCGCGCTTTGGTTCCGTTGTTCCAGATTAATAAATACTTTTGATAGGCCTTCACAATGCAGTCGTTAGCACCCACAAAATAGAGATTCTATTTCTATTTTGTTGGTAGATTTTCTTAATGTGCGGTAAACACAAAAGTAACAGCATGAAGTTGGTCGCTAAAGCGACCAACTTCATGCTGTTAATTTTTTGTGTTACAGTGATGCGCGCGCAGCTTAAAATTTCACTCTCATCATTTTTTCAAAACGCGCCTAAAGAAAACTTCAATAATTGTTTTCGAACTGACAGTTATGCCTGACAGCTCCGAATTGAATGAATAACACAAAATTCATAGTGTGATGGAAACAACTTTTCTTTGTCGCACTATTCGTAAGTGGAATTCTTTGCCCACGCATGTGTTCCCTCCTTCCTACAATCTGGGGTCCTTTAAGAGAGGCATGAAGAGGCATTTTTGCAGGCCGGCAAGGTGAAGATGGTTGGTGTGGCAGTTTATAACTGCTGTACCAGCTATCTTCGCGTTTGGACTTTATCATCACTTAACATCAGGTGGGGTAAAGTCTTTTGCCTACCAGGCAAAAAAATAGTACGATTCAAAGAAAAAATATAGTTTTTTTGATAAAAAAAAACCTTATAGAATATTGTTGTAAACTAGTTCATTCCTTTCAGGAGAATTAGGGAGCAATCTTTTTATTTTTAGAAGAACACGTTTTAATGCATACTTTAACTTTACAGTTGAACAGGGAACTGTCTATTGGCATAACTTACAATGGTATTAGTTAAGCTATAATAGAGTATTTACCAAGTTTAAGAATACGATCTCTATATTAATAACATTATTAAATAACGCATGTTTATGAAATCCATAAAAAGTGGATATTCTAAAAAAAATGTTACAAGAAAAAAATCGTGCGTGCGTGCGTGCGTGCGTGCGTGCATGCATGCGTGTGTGTGTGTGTGTGTGTGTGTGTGTCAGTTTTCGTAACGAGTTCGCCAGCTTACTCCCCAAGTCAAGCATGCGGAAAGAAGTTTCACTTCAATATACCTTGAAATTATTTGTTTTAAACAGTTTAGATAGATAGATTTCTTCAGTGATTCTTCAGTTTTATTGTTTTTAACTCTGCTTATGTTGTGGAAGGGCTTTGTGCAAGTACAAGAACCTAGGATTTGGGAAAATAAGGAGAATAAGAAAGGAGTTTGAAAAGTTTAACTACTCACCAGACTGCCCTCCTTGAAGCAATCGTCTAAGAACTCATCCATGTCTGCCTGCATGGCGGGCTCCATAGTGTTTTCTTTGTCGACTTCTTTATCCTTGCCGCCGTTCGACGCAACCGATTCGGTCGCGTTCGACTTTTGAGCTGATAGAATTGAATAGAATCTATACATATAATAAAATGGTAGGAAAGTCAAAACTGAACATTTAATATTTTATTTAACAAATACTTAGTGTGTGATCTACAATCTATACCGAAGCCAAAAATATAGTTTTTAGAATTTTTGTCTCTTTGTCTGTATGTATGACCGGGATAAACTCAAAAAGTACTGCATGGATTTACTTCAAATTTGGCAGGAATATTATTAAGAAGTCGGATCAACGTATAGGCTACATATTATCACGCTAACTCCTCCCCTAAGGGGGTAATACGGGAGTTGGAAGTTTGTATGAAAGTTCTATGTTTTTGAAGTAAGAGACTTGAAATTTAACATGTATGCTCTATAGATGGTGTAGAGGTGTACTTATAATGTATCTTTAGAAATAAACCCCCTTTTGGGGTCAAAAAGTATGTGCAAATAACTCCACTCGCGGGCGGCCGCTAGCAGAATATATTTTATTAACGCTCATTTACACATTCATTTACAGATACAAATTCAAAAATCTTCTTTAAAATCTGTTGATAGGACCAATTTGATGAGAAACATAAATTATCATAATAATCCCTTTAAAATCCGAATGCACCCTTGAGTTGCACCATCGAGGTTGTTTCGTTTGCGTCCATTAATATGAGTACTATAAAAAGGGCTTATTTTAAGACTGAGATACCACTTTTTGAATGCAACACGACAACAATATGTTTAAATATCACTTGACAAACGAATGTTCAAAAATCAATATACTTTTTACATGCCAGTGCATAATTTACAAAAAAAAAACCTAATAAATATCATTTAATACAAATGCATCGTCTGAAATCCAATAACATAACTCCGTTATAAAAAAAACCCTCTTTTTACTTTCTTTATCAATGGCAAATAAATTTTGAAAGCATAAAACACCAATAAAAATAACAGAAGAACAGACGAGCTCGACGGCGCGAGTGGTTAGCGCGTTCGGCTGCGATCGTTGATGTTAAGCAACTTTCGCAGTGGTCGGTCATTGGATGGGTGACCAAAAATCTTCTATCTCGAGTTCCTCCATACTTCGGAAGAAGGCACGTTAAGCCTTTAGTCCCGGCTGCATCTGCAGTCGTTAGCGCCCGCCAATCCGCACTGGGCCCGCGTGGTGCGTCATGGCCGAATCTCCCTATGTCATCTATAGGGAAGGCCTATGCCCCAGCAGTGGGGATATTAATAGGCCGATAATGATGATGATGAACTGACCTTCTAGATGCGACCAGTAGCTCCCCCCGCCCGACTTGAGCTTCGCCTTGAGCTCCTTCTCGACCTGCACCATCTTCTTGGTCTTGTACTGCGTGATGCGCAGGATGTCCTCCAGGTAGAACCGCTGTACTTCGTGTAATCGGCCCGGGATCGTCACCACTGGACAGTTGTTGAAATACCTGGACCATAGAGGACACAGTGCCTAGATTCGGAATTATCTCACAACAATAGTGTAGACAAATCTTTAAATATATATTAAACTCAAAGGTGACTGACTGACATAGTGATCTATCAACGCACAGCCCAAACCACTGGACGGATCGGGCTGAAATTTGGCATGCAGGCAGATGTTATGACGTAGGCATCCGCTAAGAAAGGATTTTGATCAATTCTACCCCCAAGGGGATAAAATAGGGAATGAAAGTTTGTATGAAACTTTTTCAATTTTAAACCGATCAGGCTGAGACTTTGCATGCAGGTATAAGAAGAATCATAGATGAATGTCATTGTGTATAATACAAGCCTGAGAACAAAAACTGTAGTCTACACTTCAGCTCTACACCGAAGCGAAGCGAGGGCGGGCCGCTAGTTCTTCTATATTATTGTAAAGGATGTGTGTGTGTACAAGAAAAGAAAAATGGATTTTACAGAGAAACCGTTTATTGGCACAGGAAACTTATTTGGCTAATGAAATAGTGTATGGTGTTTATGAGACTGATGCGTCGAGTTCTAGATTCGACACACCAAAGTAAAAAGGCAATGCTGCAAAATAGAAAATGTGAAATATGTAATTATATTGTGCGGTTTATTGAACCGTACAATTATTGTTGTAAGATAATCACACTTCAAAATCAGTTCAGCAGATCCAGTGACAACAATACCCTACAATATCATCAACTTTTTTTTTAAACAACTATTAGCCTAGCCCCAAAGTAAGCACTGTAAGGCTTGTGTTATGGTAGACTAGGGTAACGGATAGAATACATATACAGTACATATATAGGTATATTTATATATAAATACATATTAAACATCCATGACTGGAGTACAAATGCTCGTATTCATCACACAGACATCTGCCTCCACCGGGATTCGAACCCGGGGACCTCTCGAGTCGGCGACACCATGAAACCCGGCGTACAAACCACTCAGTCACGGAGGGCGTCAATTACTTTACATATTCATAATACATATTAGAATGGAAAAATAATAATCTATCTAGTATGTACTCGTTTGCGTGTGTTTTTTGTGCTTTTCAGTTTTTCCAAGAGTGTAAGTATGGGGGCGGACATTAGGATCAGCTTGAGGTCCTTGAACCGAGGCAGGGCGTCCCGTAGTGTTTTTAAGGAAATTTGTACAAAGTACCAAAATTGGGCAGAAATTGCAGCCTTCCTTTTACAAGTTTTCGTGTTATTCAGTTTGCACCAAGTACCGAGTAACTGCGGGTTACTTTGACCTAAAATGTGCGCTTTTTTTTCAAATAAAATTGTAGCTTCTCTTTATGATGAACATGTCACGTTTATATCTTTCTATTGTGAACTTTAAAGTATAAGTTACAAAGTTATCATACGAAAATAGGAAGAAATAATATTTAAGGGTTCATAAATATTTTTTTAATTTTGGGCCAAAGTTGGCCTTAAAGAGGGTTACTTTAGCTCGTTGAGTTTTCTCTGTGAAAAAAACTCATTTTAAGCCATGTTGGTGTTAAGTAACCCTTATAACAGATCACCATTAGCATATTGTATATACAAATGGATGTTTTTACCCAAAAATAATGAAGTTAAAGAAAAAATTGTTAACTCACCGAAAACCACAGTTTTGAGAAAGTTTGCACATGAACTTGCGAACTATTTCAGTTACAAAAAATCCCGCGTTACAATGACAGGTTGATACTGGAACGATGTCGGTAAAACAATACCACACTGCGCGCCTATATGGCTATCTGTGATTTTCAACTGGAACTATTACGGTCACCCAAGAGATACTGATGGGGCGGCAAGTTCAATATTTTTTCTGATTTAGGACAAAGTTACCCGCCCGAGCTAAAGTAACCCTCACTTACGGTACCGAAATTGGGCAGAAATTGCAGCCTTCCTTTTACAAGTTTTCGTGTTATTCAGTTTTTCCAGGTGTGTAAGAATGTCTCACCTGGAAAATATTTGCGTGTCGCAGGTGACCAACATTAGAATCAGCTAGAGTTCCTTGAACCGAGGCAAGGCGTCCCGTAGTGTTTTTAAGAAAATTTGTACCAAGTACCAAAATTGGGCAGAAATTGCCGGCTTCCTTTTACAAGTTCTCGTGTTATTCAGTTTTTCCAGGTGTGTAAGAATGTCTCACCTGGAGAATATCTGCGTGTCGCAGGTGGCCGACATTAGAATCAGCTTGAGCTCCTTAAACCGAGGCAGGGCGTCTCGTAAAGCTATCAGTAGGAAGTCGCTGAATTTGTCTCGCTCGTGCACCTCGTCCACGAATATGTGTGACACACCTGCACATTTAAATTATGGGTTTTTAAACATCTTACATCAGGGTTATTGGTAATATTGACGATTGAAGGCCACACTGTATAATTTATAAAGATTACGGACACTGCATCAAAATTAGTTATATGTTGTAATTGAAGATCATATGACGTCATCGTTTTCTCTCTGTCTCTCTCATATGATTTAAAAAGGACGGATTTATAAGGCTCATATGCATTTTAGTTCTATTAAAATCAATTTTAATAAAACCTCATTTTATCTCTTTTGAAATCCCCGTAGCATGAGTACCACAATTTACATTATATCACGTTTTCATCGCGCCTAACTGTCAAACTCCATAGTAATTTGACAATTGAGCATGATAAAAACGTGTTATATATCATATCGCGGTGCTCATGCATAAAGGGAGCAGTTGTCGACAAGGATAAAGCAATGTGTTCAACTGGATTAAGTCTAGATATGATTCAAAAACGGAAATACGTAGTTGTCAAACATAGTTTTGTTGAGAAATGAGTGGATCTTCTGACGTCCCCCGCCCCCCGCCCACACGCCGCCCCATGAGCGCATTACCTATGAGCGCAAATGCTTCGCGCTCTTCTTTTTCTTTTGCATTGGTAATAACAATATTAAAGAAAATGTGCGTGAGGTATTTGTACAAACCCTTTTAATTATATTTTATTTAGTTTGCATTCCGAGTTGATGCACTCTAAACTGCTGACACAGTTGACCCACTTATTGGTTTAAGAACAATATTTTACATTATATGATAGTGCGATAAAGGCATTCACATCATATTGACGAATTTTAATAATTATCTCATGACAATCGTCCCGTGACTAATTGACATATTGACAGTCGTTAGGGTCCTAGTAACGGCCCCTACAGTATTTGATAAACTACGGGGCGGTCACTAATAACAAAACGAAATCATAAGCTATAAGTATAGCCATAGCAATCCCGATAGTAACCGATGTAACCTCCTAATTAAAAACATAAAAAATATTTAATTATTAAATTATTTTTATTATTTTAGTATAACAAAAAAAATGATAGTTATAATTTCTATTATTTTAAAGCATAGGCGGGAGGCCCCACTGGTGGCCCCCCTTGTGCCGCGCCCTACCTGTGAGCGAGGAGTCGCCGGCCATGAGCGTCCGCAGCAGCACCCCGTTGGTGCAGTATGTGAGCACGGTGCGCGGGCTCACGCGCGACTCCAGCCGGGTCTGGTAGCCCCCGCCTGCCCCGCCCTACCTGTGAGCGAGGAGTCGCCGGCCATGAGCGTCCGCAGCAGCACCCCGTTGGTGCAGTATGTGAGCACGGTGCGCGGGCTCACGCGCGACTCCAGCCGGATCTGGTAGCCCCCGCCTGCCCCGCCCTACCTGTGAGCGAGGAGTCGCCGGCCATGAGCGTCCGCAGCAGCACCCCGTTGGTGCAGTATGTGAGCACGGTGCGCGGGCTCACACGCGACTCCAGCCGGGTCTGGTAGCCCCCGCCTGCCCCGCCCTACCTGTGAGCGAGGAGTCGCCGGCCATGAGCGTCCGCAGCAGCACCCCGTTGGTGCAGTATGTGAGCACGGTGCGCGGGCTCACGCGCGACTCCAGCCGGGTCTGGTAGCCCCCGCCTGCCCCGCTCTACCTGTGAGCGAGGAGTCGCCGGCCATGAGCGTCCGCAGCAGCACCCCGTTGGTGCAGTATGTGAGCACGGTGCGCGGGCTCACACGCGACTCCAGCCGGGTCTGGTAGCCCCCGCCTGCCCCGCCCTACCTGTGAGCGAGGAGTCGCCGGCCATGAGCGTCCGCAGCAGCACCCCGTTGGTGCAGTATGTGAGCACGGTGCGCGGGCTCACGCGCGACTCCAGCCGGGTCTGGTAGCCCCCGCCTGCCCCGCCCTACCTGTGAGCGAGGAGTCGCCGGCCATGAGCGTCCGCAGCAGCACCCCGTTGGTGCAGTATGTGAGCACGGTGCGCGGGCTCACGCGCGACTCCAGCCGGGTCTGGTAGCCCCCGCCTGCCCCGCCCTACCTGTGAGCGAGGAGTCGCCGGCCATGAGCGTCCGCAGCAGCACCCCGTTGGTGCAGTATGTGAGCACGGTGCGCGGGCTCACGCGCGACTCCAGCCGGATCTGGTAGCCCACCGATTGCCCGATCTTCTCCTGGCGCTCGAACGCCACCTGTTAATCGAAGTTGAGGTTTTATTGCCATAACGGGAAGGAAAATAAGAATAAATATTTTCCCAACTGTATGTAGTAAGTACTACATTTATATACAAAAAAATACACCATCAACTACAAAGAAAAATGGTGTTGCAGTGGCAAAAAAGTCATCTGCTCAGCACATGCCATGACACAAAATGTCATTACGCTGGTTTTCAGCTAGAGGCTAAGGTATAAATATTGTTTCATATATACAGTGTGTGTCGCTTCACTCTAGCGCAAATCTGATCTTAATACTTATCGAAAGTTAAGTTTGTAAGTAATGGTTAGCGTATCAATAAATTAATTAGAGATGCGGCGCGCCGGCACCCGCTGCTACTGGCTGTAACAATGTCTCACCCGCTCGGCGACGGACACGGCGGAGATGCGGCGCGGCTGCGTGCAGTACACGCGCGCCGGCACCCGCTGCTCCTGGCAGTGTTCGAGCACCAGTTGCGGCAATTGCGTCGTTTTACCGCACCCCGTCGCACCCGCAACTATTATCACCTAGACGATCGACATATTGATTTGTATGTGGCACTCACTCGGTCACTCCATAATATGTATAAGTGGAGTCCAGATATATTCGCTGGCTCTTGAAATAGCTGGACTGGAGTCGTAGGCATATAGCACAATAACCTTGCATGCACAATTAACAGTCTTCTAAATGAGGAAGCATGCATTTAATTACATTTCTTGGGATTACTTTTAAGCACCAGCCATAGATATTGCGATTTTACAATTTTTAAATAAACAAAAACTTAAGTGTTTGAGTTATAATACTATTGTTGCCATAAACGGCTATATTTATAAATAAAAAAATTTGCTAGAAAACATCCACTCTAACCAGGCATCAAACAGGATCCAGTCTGACACCTGAATATAGTGAGAATGAATGAAGGATGCATATTTATCCATTACTTTTTAAATAGGTTCAACAAAGAAACCCTTTGATGAGTCATTAAATATTCAAAGAACTCCTATCATTAAAATAATTACCTGATTATGAGTGATAGCATTGAGCAACTCTTGCCTTTGTTCATATACTGGCAACTTTTCCCTGAACTTTATAAGGTCAGGATTGTATATTGTATTCGGTACCTAAAAAAGAACAAGTTATATTACAGATGTATCACACTGTTTACCCAGAATTTATTTTCATATCCATAACATTTTGCCCTGTATGAATGTTTTAAAAATAAACACAAAAAAAAAAACATTTTATACTATAGAGCCAAATGCCAAAATATTCATTAAACACCACTGCTTAAAGATATTGTTATTTCTATGACTTCAATGTTTATAACTTTATTTTGAAGGTAATTCTGAACTGCCAACAGGGACAGTTGTGATGTAAAAATATAACAAACGTGATGTTTGTAGGATATTCCAATGTCAACCGGTTATAGTGCAAGTGCATAGATGTCAAAGCCAGGTTCCACCTAGACAGCAATCGCAACTTTTCACAGTGACATTTAAATTTTTACCAATAATCTATGAAACCTAATGTTATTTGATTGACATAGTTTCTGACTTCCATCCGTAGCGAAGGTATTGAACACAAAATGTAAGGTCATGGATTTTATTAGGTTAGGATGTATCATGATGTCACATCCAAGCATTTGAAAATAGCACATGATAAAACTGCCTGTGCAAAGTGGATGTTAACATTTTTTAAGCACTTTACTATCATTTTTGACACAGTTTTTTTAAACTGTGTAAAGATGATGTAACCTCCTAATTAAAAACATAAAAAATATTTAATTATTAAATTATTTTTTATTGTTTTAGTATAACAAAAAATATTATAAATATGAAAACAGTGATCAGAGGCGACCGGCGTGCCAACATTGTTTTTGACAACGCGATCATCTTATGGAGCTCCGTGGATTGTTCAAAGTACCTTTCGAACAGTGGTTAATAATCCACCATTATTAGACACTAACATTCATAACGCAACCACGGCCTACTTCATGGTGTTACTATTGTGTTACAGTGATGCGCGCACATCTCGAAATTTCACTCACATGATTTTTTCATAAAGCGCCCGCGGCCAACTTCATGCTGTTACTTTTGGGTTACAGTGATGCGCGCGCATCTAAAAATTTGACTCTCATCATTTTTTCATAATGGCCCAAAGAAGTATAACTTCAAAAAAAAAAAATTATACCTGAGCAACTCCGTTATTTAACTGTCCAAGTGTCTTGTGAGCCAGTTGTGGACTCCTTTCCTTTTCAGGGCAACAACTTAAGTCATCTTTCTCTTTGCTAGTGATTGGAAAGGCATTAAAAAGCTCTGCAATGGTGCATCTCATGTTTGAGTCCAATATCAATTTAGCATCATTTTGGATAATTGTAGACCCTGAACGCTTATAGATTGTTATATAGCGATTTACACCTGTAATCAAGATAGACATATCTTCAAAATACAGCTTCTATTAATAATAAGCAGCCACTCACTTCGAGTATTCTTGTCGAAACAATCAATCATAGCAATGAAAGTTCAAAGTAAGAAGGTGTAAGCTCAAAAGAACTAAGTCATTGGATTGTTACCTTTCCCACGGGACTTGGATTTCAAGCCTAGCTTCGCGACGGTTTCATGTATGAAACCGCGCTCTTGGGCAGACAGAAATGTTGGGAATTTCAGTTCTGTTTCATTTTCATCACTGAGAAACTTATCCAACTGGATCTTCAGAGCTATACTCACAGATTCAGCTATCGGAAAGTGTTTGTTCCCCAAGTTACGTTTTCCTTTTTTAGAACTCATCTTTAGTTTAATAAATTACCTATCTATCGTGACATAAAATTATCAAATAATCTAAAAAAAAACCCAAACCGGACTTCCCACAGGTTTGTTTACATAGACATTTTATTTTATCTATGTATTTTTACTTGTTGGGACGGGCAGGGGATTCTGAGTCCACACAGCCCTTTTATTCTTGATAAATTGGTGTCAATTCTGGCATAATTTTCTAAACTTAGCACCAGTCTTTCATTTTCATTCTGTATAGAAAATGACAAGGATACAATTGTGTCGATTCTGGCGTAACTTAAAACTAAATTTAACATAAATCTCTCCTTTTCATTCCGTATAGAGAATGACAAGGATACGCTGTTGTCAAATTTAAGTTTAGGTTTAAAGAATCGTGTCAGAATCGACACCACTGTTGTTATATCTAAGTTTAGGTTTAGAGAATCATGCCAGAGTCGACACCATTGTCATCTATTACTTAGTAAAACAAAAAATACTAGGCATGCGTCCGATATATCAAAACGAATCCAAAATCCGATTTCAAACACAAATCGATACCGAACGATTTCTCAACAAGAAAATCCGATTTCAGAAATCTAACCGAACCAAAACGCTAGCGATCTAATACCACAAGTATCCAAATGTAAATCGGATTCGAAATTCGTGCTTTCGTTTTCAGAAGTCAGATTTCGTGCTCGGAAGTCCGATTTCGATTTGCTGTTTACGGAAATCTATTGCTCTTCTCTGAGGTGGGATTATTTATCACTGAAAAGATATGTCGTCTAAAAACATCAAAAGTCGAGCACCTTACATTTTTGGACGCTAACCTGAAGTAATTAGGTTTGATTTTGTAAATGGTTTGAAAAATAATAAAAACAAACAGAAAAACAAAAAAAAATACTAAAAAAATATGTAAAAAGAAATCATTGTATAAAAGCCGATTTTTAAATGCGCCGCAAAAGTTTTACTCTTAACCCTAAACATAACTTTTCTGCTAGTCCTAAGCCTAGATTTAAAGCATGAAGGAAAATCGCGAAAATCTACGAGTATCCTTGCTTCCTACAATTAATTGTTTGTGATTGTCGTTAGCTAATAAAACCAAATCATAACACAAACTAGTGAATTGGCTAAGTTCGGCACATCTGAAATCGGATATCTAAAAACGGATTTTAAAATCGATTTTGAAATCTGTAATCCGATAAATATCCGTTTGCGTTCAAAACCAAAAACGCCCATGTCTAAAAAATACTAGGTAATCAATACAGACAACCACTCTATAGCGTAACTAAATTACAGATAACTTTATGCGGACAAGGCTGTATGAACTTAGAATCCTTTGGCCGTCCCAATACGGACAAAAAACAAAGAAGGAAAAGAACGTCAAAATTTTATACGAACACACGTGCACTGCAGATTGTATTTATTTCATCAATTCAGTTTATTTCCTCTTTGAATGCATTGATTTAGTAATCAATATATTCGTGTTAAAAATGTCGAAAAAAATAAAGAATTTAGTTGTAGATACAACAGCATTTATCAAAGCTGCAAACCTGCAAGACATGGCTGAGAATGTGTACACAATACAAGAGGTAATAAAAGAAATCACCAACGACAGACAAAGACGAAAACTCGTAGTGTTACCGTACGATTTAAAAGTCAAAGAGGTTTTTTCAGAACACATAAAATTCGTAACTGATTTCTCGAAGAAAACCGGAGACTACACAAGCCTTTCTGCGACCGATATTAAGGTTATAGCTTTGACATATCAGCTTGAAAATGAAAAAGTCGGTGCAGATCATTTAAAAACTGAACCTACAATGCAGAGAACTGTGAAAGTCACTGGAATAGCTAGTTTTAATCCTGAACCAGAAAATAACGAAGAAGATAAAGGTGTTGATATCAACAATACATCTCTGAAGTCTGAATTGTCAGGAAGTACAGATACGGAGTCAAATGAAAATACTCAACTGGATAACACATGTGAAGTCTCTAGTACAGAAGGGCTTACACCAAAGTTAAAAGATAGTAATGAACATACTGTAGAGATCACAAATCTAATACAAAATATAGATTTGAAAGATGATGAGATAAATAATGTACTGGTGACAGTAGAGTCCGAAGATGAAGAAGAATACACTAGTGAAGAATCTGATAGTGATGGAGGGGAATGGATCACACCAGGGAATCTTGCACAAAAGAAAAAAGAAACAGAACTAGGAGAATTCGAAGAAAAAGAGGTTGAAGTTGCTTGTATTACATCTGACTTTGCAATGCAAAATGTTCTAAAACAAATTGGGTTACACGTAACTGCAATTGATGGAAGAGTAATAAAACAGCTAAGGACTTTCATTTTTCGATGCACAACCTGTTTCAAGACCACAAGTGTTATGACAAAGCTATTTTGTCCTAAATGTGGTCATGCCACACTGAGGAAGGTAGGAGTGAGCATTGATGAGGAAGGCAATCAGCACATACACATTAATGGTCGTAAACCCCTTACAGCAAAAGGCAAAAGATTTAGTTTGCCCACACCAAGAGGTGGACAACATTTTCAATATCCAATTCTTACTGAGGATCAACATATTCACAAAAGATTTGCTACTAAACTAGCTAGAAACAAAACAAATGCATTAGACCCAGACTACACTGCTGGCTTTTCACCTTTTGCCATGAAAGATGTCAATTCTAAATCTGCTGTTTTAGGTGTAAGGGCAAACAAACAAGATTTAAAATATTGGATGAAACATTACTCAAAAGGAAAGAAAACGTAAAATAGTTCAAGATGTCTATTTTTGTAATTAAAACAAAAACATGATTTGAGTCCTCAGTTCTCCTATAATACAGATTTTGTTTAATATATAGTTAATAATGCAATTGACTGGTGTTTTTAATTTCCAGCAAGTTTTTCCTCAATAAATTTGAATGCTGAATCAATACACGCACTTGAAGACATCTCATGCTTTGGATGCCCTGTAAAGAAAGTATTTGTTTATTATGTTTTATATACAAATTAACAAAACTTGGTTAGTTTATTTAAGATTTTTAAATAATTCTGTCATGTAAATAAGTTGATGAATAATAAATGTAAAGCTATTACCTGCTGACACTCTAAGACAATCAAATTCTGGAGTTTTCATTGGAGTGTCTAGAGCTGCTGATGAAGATATCCAATTCCTTGAAATCTAAAAGAATTTATTTGTGAATTGAACATAATCTCTAGAGAATTTTAATGCCAATTACATCTAAGTACAAAATAGCAATGATAAGTAAAAATATCAATTTGTGCACAATAATTTTGCCTTTCATAGTATCTACAAAGAAAGAGCTAACTTACATCTTTCATAAATTTGGGCATTTTTATTGGTGAAAATGCATGGACAGAATCTGTGAACACTATAGCTTTAACTTGTCTTTCAAAATCATATTTCAGTTGATCAGCTAGAGTAACTGTTACAACCCCTCCATAGCTATGAGCAACAATGACTATTGATGAGGCTTTGGCCTTTGCTACATAAGTGTCCCACACATATTTTGCATGTTCTTCTGCATTACTGCTGTTCTTTATTTTCTTACCATCAGCTTGATAATTGTCATTGGTATTCAAAATCATGACTCCATAGTCTTTGGCAATAGCTTTTTTTATATAAGGTATCTGTGTCCCCTTGTCTAAATTCTCATTGATAATAAGTCTAAAAAAATATTGTAATAAATCACAAAATATTAATTAATTACTATAATAACTTAATCCTGGTAACTTACGATCTAGCCCATTGACCGGCACGGACTGCCCCAGAACCATTAATTAAAATCATTAAAACATCCTTAACATCATAACCTTTTGAAGCAAATATGAAAGTTCCTGATCCAGGGTTAGTGTCTGTAGGTACTGGTAGTCGCATTAAATTGTGTTCTACTTCTAGAAGGTGGTAAATATAGTTTGTAACAGCATTGCCTAATTCTTCATAGTGCACCTGGCATTCTTGATGCTGATCACTTATATTGAATTGGAATGGTTCATCAGTTAGTTGGCCCTCAGGGTCTAACTTTCTCAATTGACCCTCTGAAATAAAACTACTTTATAAGGATTTTACTACACTGTGCTATACACTGTCAGACCGCCATGTAATGGATGAACCGACAGCCTAAACCCAGTTATACATAGGGTTTTGTTGTAACAATGCTTAAGGAATCCTAAACAAACGTACAGTATTATTGCAATAATGATCTCACCAGCAGTGAACGCATATCCAAGAACTGTCATCGTTTTACCAGCTTCCATAGCTTTGTTAGCTTTTACGGAACCAAAACCGATTTGACTTATAACAAAGTGATTTGCTTGAATACTGGGATACCGGCAAGTAAAACTGATTCTTCTTACATATCTGCACAGCCTGAACATTCGAAATCACAACAATAATATTGCCTTACTAAACTGCTGTAACTAACTGTCAATTCCACAATTTGTTATGGAAATTATAGAGTTCTCTGCACGAACGTAGTACTTTACAGATATCTATAAAATACAAGTAGAACCTAATTCTTTCATTGTATCAGGCAAGGGAAATCAACAAACAAACAAATCAATCAATCTGACAGACATTCTCAGTGTTACCAACTCTAAGAAATGTATATTCATAATATCTCTAGTGGGTGGAGCACTATCAACATGATTTAAAAAATCTTAAACAAAAAGTGAGTGAGCTTAGGAACAAAAAGTGTCACTTACAATTTTTAACTTTTTGAGTAAATTCAGGAAATAAATATTCAAGTTGATCTAAGCAATTTTGATTACCTTTTATTAACCATTTATGTGCCAATTATTGTATAAAATTTAATGTACCTAACCTATTATAAGATTATCTTGCTGGTTTTGAAATTTGGAAAAAAACAAAAACATCAAATGACACCCTTTGATCCTATAGTCACCTTTTGAAACTCACTGTCTAAAAATTGTTACCTTATAAAAACATTCAGTATGAAAATAAAAATAGATTCACACAAAACATTTTTATTTCTTAAACATACAGTGTGTAAGAAAATCTTTAAAGAAGTCGAAGGTCACGTATTTTCCACATCATGACGATCATTTTTTTCTTCTGGACCATACCTGGGAAATTTATGGTTATGGAGATGTTGAAGGGCAAAGTTACATTTTTTTTCAAGATTTTTTCATTAATATTTTCAAAACGTTATTTAGATACTTTTTTATCGACGCACTTACACACACGAACACACATTCTTTGCGTAGCACTCCGCGCTATATATTTCGTAGTGGTAAAAAAACGTATTTTTAACTTATAAATACAAATGATTCCCACCTATAATATTTTGTAATATTACTTGTTTGGGTGTACAGAATGCGTATTTTTAGTCTTTGTCATAGGCTTTTTTACAGCCTTTGTTATTCTCCACAATCAGGTTGCTAGTTACTTTATTAGAAACGACTAAAGACTTTTCAAACGTATTTCTTAAGAATATGTCACTTTTTGCATTTATGTATTAATAATCACTGTGATTGAATAAATATATAACTTTTTGTTACGGAAGCAGCAGTTCACATCGATTTTTTGAAGTTATACTTCTTTAGGCGCGTAATGAAAAAATTATGAGAGTGAAATTTTAAGATGCGCGCGCATCACTGTAACACAAAATTTTAACTTATTATTTATTAATTTTTACTTTTGTGTTTACCGCAAATTAAGAAAATCTACCAACAAAATAGAAATAGAATCTCTATTTAGTGGGTGCTAACGACTGCATTGTGAAGGCCTATCAAAAGCATTTATTAATCTGAAACAACGGAACCAAAGCGCGATTCAGGAGACTACAGCGCCATCTCTTGACCATTGGTGTAGTAGAACCAAAAACCACATCTTTATTTTTTGTAATAAAGTAACAGTTATAGGTATATATTTATAATATTTATCCACATGTTTCTAGTTTGTATATTCGGAATACGTGTTTGAGTTTCATACAAGTGCAAATCACATATGTTGTAATAAATTATATTCAGTAGCGATTTTAATTGAATATTTTGATTATTTATTTATTTTTTCAAATTAAAACTGAACTTTATTGACTATGTCCTTTTCCAGACTTTTTATTAATTTATTGTAATTAATTATTTGCATGCAATTAAAAATTAATTTTAAACGATGCCAAAGAAGGATAACTTCTCACGCGCCTACATAAGTACACGCACCTATTTTTTTTTATGAAACTACTTATTTTTTCAACAAAATCTTGGGAGTTACAGATAGAATTAAACATTTTTAGCCGATTAAAATAAAAAAAGCCGACTATAGGAGATACGAGTGGCCATGTGAAGTGCCAGCATTATATGAGAAAATTACGGGTTTATTGCGATTTAATAGGACCGACTGGGCGCCATATTTTGACGTCATAGCTGTCAATTCAAACCAAATAGGTAAAGTGAGCAAAAACAAATATTTTATTTAATAACACTTTTAACTAAGATTAAGTGAGAAAAAACATCAGATATTTTTATTAAAATATTCACTAAGATTGAGAAAAAAAAACAACTAATTTTTAATAGGTAATATTTATGTATTAAGACTGTGTGAGAAAAAACATAAATCAGAATCTAGCTCTTCAATTCCGCTCATCTCTGCATTACCGCCGGAGTAGTTATGAATAATTATAAACTATTATTAGGTCATATACGAACATGCATCCTTTAGGTAAACGAAAGTTTTAAATTGAGTTTCTGAACGCAACTTAAAGTGACATTTGGTTAACGGACGGCTTAGGTTATCAACCATTAATAGCCAAAGCTCAATAAATGAAAAAATAATAATCAACCAATATTAATTATCAATATCTGTTACTGTTTGTTTACAAATGTGTGGTTTTTTAATCTACAATTAGCAGAGTGCTAAAAAAGGTTACCAAGTTTTTTTTGCAAACCGTACTTTTCAAGCGACATTTGATGATTTGACAGATGGAGGTCATTGGCTTTCCTATTCTTATTTGAATCGCATTTATTTTTTCATCAAGTCACAACGATACTAAAGAATCTTTCAAGTCAAAATATCCCAATCCTGCTTAATTAACCCCCTAAATTGAGAACTCTGAACATTTTAGGCTACGTTCCAAACCTACGCTTTAAGCGTAAATTTTTACCCTGACGTTTCAATTTTGGTGTAAAATGTTTAAAGCTCATGGACTTAAGTCAATGATGAAGCTCATGCAAGAAGCTTGTGTTGTATATAAGCTTCTTGAGCTCATGTTAACGCATACATTTCTTGCACCTAAAACATAAGTCTGGAACGCAATCCTGTTTTTGTAGTCTGTCTTGCTCAGTGGTCTATTTTGACTAGCTCCATGGTGGAATGGTACACTAGGGTTTTAATGTGTTGCCTTTATATAGGTCCTGGGTATAACCACGTGATTACTAAACTTGCTCTATAGTCAAGGTCAGATTTAAGCCAGGTCAGGCGGGGCTGCGGCCTTGTGAGGGCTCCACAACAGCGGTCTCCAAATTAGGGGAATGGGGGTGCAAATTGTTTAGGGGCCTCCTCTCCTTTGTTACCCCAGGACACCCACATCTCAAAGTCCGGCCCTGTCTATAATCCTGGGTTCAAACGAATCCCAGCAGGACAAACTATCATCTTTTATTATAGTATTAAAATTCTGAACATCTTTATATATATAATTCTTCTGTGAGTGTGTATGTCACTGAACTTCTCTTAAACGACTGGACCGATTTTGATGAAATTTTTTGTGTGTGTTCAAGGGGATCTGAGAATGGTTTAGATTCACAATTTTGTCCGCTGGACAATGTTTTTTTAATTAAATTTTTTTATGCCAGTACGAAGTTCGCTGGGTCAGCTAGTATTATATATACACCTTTCAAATTAGTTTAGAAGTTATTTTTTTTTAATTTATCTACACTGTCCTACTTTTTACTGATAATAACAAAGGCATATTGAAGCAAAATAAATGGTTAGATGAGGTAGAGATTACCGTATTATAGAAAGATTCGCAGTGATTGATCTAGTCTTGAGCATAGTTAGAAAGCGATGTCGCTATATATAGCACATAGCGACATCCCTTTCTAAATGTACTCAAGTAAAGATCAACACTTAGTTGTCATTCTGTAATATGGGCCTAAGTCAATGTTTCTACCATTGGAAATAATTTACCTCACCAGATTGATATATTTTTTAATCATTATACCAATCCAAAAAAAGAAGAGTAAATGACATAACTAGTAAGAAGAACAGTATGTAAACTCGGAGTCCAGCGTTTCTCTGGATTGCTTGTTTGATTTGCTCATTAGCATCTTTAACATTCTCTGTTGCACCAACCACTGTTGTAGAGATACGGTCAATATCTTGCTCTTGTTGTAATATCTGAAAGAATAAGTATATAACATTGTAGTTCTATAGAATAAAACCTAAAAATTTGGTGAATTCTAAATATTTGAATTACTTTTTCTGTGAAAATTTCTTGTAATTCTGCTATGTGCAGAACCTTGCTCTCAATTTGACGGACTTCTTCTGTCATATTATTTAGTTCATTTAGTAGTTGTACATTTTCGGATTCAAACATTTGCAATTCTTCAGCACTGAGCTGGTTCTCATCAGATATAATAGCTATTTCATTCTCTGTCAAATCTAATCTGTTTTTCATATTATCTGTTTCTTCCATCTCTGGAATATCGTCCTCTTTATCACTTTCTTTACCCTTTTCTGTTTCTAAAACAAATGGGTTTGGAATGCTTGATTTCAGCTGTGGCTGTTCTAAACGAGTTAATTTTCGAATGTCTAGTGCACGTTTTACACGCAGAGCTTTTAACTCACTATGTATTTTACAAACAGCTTTCAGATACATATCAATGAGTTCTATTACTCCATCCATATAGTCACGCATCTGGTGGGACACAGAATGTTTACGATTGTCGTTTCGAAATTCTTTCAATAGGTGTGAACATGTGTTAATGATTCTTTGAGCTCCGGTATCTATTTGATCTCTCTCAGATTCAGTCATCTCATCACCCGTGACGTTATTAAAAAAACTTAAATATTTCTCCCTGTGCTCCAAAAGAAAATCTCTTAATCTTGTGATCTGGCATGTTATATCTTTAGCTGTAGTCATGAAACCACTTTTAGGTTTTGTACGCAAAATACGCTGTTTATCTTCACTGATTGGACTTTGAATGCCAAAGGTTTTATTCCGCGTTTTCACAGTTTTTATGCAAGCTTTAAATAATGGTGTTATATCCATTTTTATCTACTTTATTGAAAAATACCCTATCAATTTTTTAAAGCCAGTGCGTGAAAAATTAACAACATAGCACTCCACAGATAACAACGATTAGGATACGAATACAATTGTCATTTTCAAAGTATTTTTGTCCCTGTTGGGAAGAACAAAGGATTCTGAGCCCATACAGCCCTATTTTTTAAGCTTTTCATCATGTAGGTGTCATTATTTTGTGATGTCGGCACTTCGATTGGCTATTCGCATATGCGCTTTTTAATCTTGACAACAGTTGTCTTTATCATGTTTTATAAGGAATGAAATGGATAGACTGATGTCGCTTATATTTTATGTGTGCAATGTAATTTTTTGCTTAAAATGATGGTAATTTTTTTATATATTGATGATTATAGATGAAAGAACTCTTGTCATTACCATTCAAATGGCCCTTAAACCGCACTAGATATCGCTATTTGTAAATTTGACATGCACTGTTGTCAAATTTAAGTTTAGGTTTAGAGAACCATGCCAGAATCGACACCAATGATAACCTGTTGTCATAATAAGGAATTCTCAGTAATACGCAACTTGAACTTATTTTTAAGTTCTTTGGTAATACTTTACAAATGTGTAAAAAATTAAATATAAATATGGACGAAGGTACAAACATTGACTTTTTTTTTCAACACTGAACTTAGTGCACTCTGCTGGTGCATTTGAAAACTAATTCACGTTCCAATTCAGCATCAGCATAATTCGGCATTGTGCGCCACTGAGTCGCAATATGCTCTGTAATTGGAAAACCACCTGTGTGTAAAACTGTAATCTAATAAACTAAAAGCTGTATGGGCATTGTTATCCTTGCCTTCACAGAAAAGGGAGAAATAATAAAGAACTGTAAACTAAATTAAGTCTATGGCAGGGCTTTTTAGGCGGGATTTCATCGAGTGCTGTTGGCGTCTTATTTTAATTATTCTTAAATTCGTTCATAGTGGATATTGTGAAATAAAATTTGTGTGGTTTTGTGTAACAACTGTCTGCGTAACTGAAGAATTAGTGGAATCATTAAAATATACGCTATTCCGGTCAAGTGGACGTGAGAATTTTATTGTAGTGTTGACTACCTCACAGAAGCTTATCGAAAAAGCCAACTCGATACATTTCGTGCCAAACACTCCAAGAAACATTAGAATGCGTCACACCGACATTCTAATGTAAAAAAAAACAAAAAGAAGATAAATTTAATTAAAGACTAGGCTGTATGAGCATTGTTCCCTTTGCCTTCCCTAAAACGGGAGAACTTCAAAAAAAAAAAAATCTATGGCAGTGTATTACTTTTCTCTATGGTCTATGGTTGAAAAAAAAGTAAAAATAATGGTTGGTTGATTTGTTTTTGTTTGTTATTTTGAACCAATCTTTGATTTTTTCCATTAATTAATTCGTGTGCACTTTAAGTGTAACTATGACTTCTATAGTTGTAAATTCCAGTCATGCTAAACATTCTATACCTATAGATATTTTAGACGATTTGTGCAGGTAAGATTTTATTACATGGTCTAAAATGTTGTGATCTAATTCCAAAATAAACAATTTGTGTGGTTACAGCCGTTTCATCATTAATCTTCCACCAGAAGATAGAGGAAACTTGGTGAGGATATGTTTTCAAATCGAACTGGCCCATTGGTTTTATTTGGACTATTACTGCACCGACGAAACCAAGCTGAATCCATGTGGTATACGAGAATTTGCCGCGCATATATTTCAAGTATGTTCTATAATTATTAATATTTATGTAATCATTTTCCAATCAGAAACTCATTTTATCAGACCATTAAATCATCAATAAAAACAAAGTTGATAGCAATTTTTTATTCTTATTAGCACAATAATAACCCTAACCTCGCTCAGAACTGCATCAGCTGGGTATTAAACTATTCACTGCTTAATTTTATAGCTTAGCAAATTTTAGTTAGAATTTTTTGGATACAAAATTGCTTAAGATATTATGCGGGAGTTGTGTGCAAAGTGTGAATCTTTTTGATATTTAAAATAATTATCTTGTTTTCGTTCTATTATTTGAAATTAATTGTTTTTCAGCATGTACCACAGCTGAGGGAGCACATTGGCAGCCTAGACGCTGTCCTTGGTAACTGGAGGGAATACAAGCAGACAGTGCCCACTTATGGAGCAATTCTTCTGGATACAGACCTTACCCATGTGTTGCTGGTCCAGTCCTATTGGACTAAGGCTTCATGGGGTTTCCCAAAAGGAAAGGTCAATGAAGATGAAGAGCCTTGGAAGTGTGCTGTCAGAGAAGTAAGATTTTTCAAGTGTGTTTTATCATGTTCTGAGTGTGGTACAAGTGTACAACTCTAACAACAAATTTCGTTTTGGATTCCTATAACAATTTTATTATGAACCAAACCATTTTGATCCAAAACTATTGAATTATTAAGTATACGTAACTAGATGAAAAAAAACTAAATTGTGCAATATAATGGTGGTCTACTAATTTAAACAGCTATAAAAAATAATGAGATAAATATTTGTAATTTCATTAGTCTATTTCACATAGAGACAATTTGTGTACGAGTTTGATAAAAAGTTTTTTGGTAGAAACAGTGTTTGGCAAAACATTAAACGTGTGTGCCTTGTGTACAATATCATATGAACTAAGGTAACACATTTTTAAGTTTAATCTAAATATTATGATAAAATTGTTATTTGTTGTTATATGCTATTGCTATAAAATTAGGAGTTGGTGGCAGAGGAGTAATAATTTAGGGCTGTATATTTTTTTTAATGTTGAATCATAATAAATATTGGGCTAGACTACCCTCATCTAGTGCCCTCACTCACTCACTAGTGGGGTATGCACACAACTTTCATAAGAGTTTGTCAAGCTTTTTCTGAGGAGTTTTATTACAGATACTGTGACATGAGAATTTTTATATAGATAATATATAAAGCAAATATTAATTTCATATTTTTTCCAATAAAAGTTAATAGACATTGTTTAAAATTGATATTATTTTCAGGTATTGGAAGAAACAGGCTTTGATATAAGTAAACTAATAAATAAAAATGATTATATTGAAGCTATGATTCATGAACAAATTGTACGCCTTTACATTATTGGGTATATCCCAAGAAATACAAAGTTTCAACCAAGAACTAGGAATGAAATTAAAGCTTGTGAGTGGTTCCCGTTAGCAGATCTGCCTGCAAATAAGAAAGATATGACGCCGAAACTTAAAATGGGTGTTAGTCCAAATGCATTCTTCATGGTACTACCATTTGTTAAACGTATGCGGCGTTGGGTTGCAGAACGTAATCCTAAAGTCTTCAGTAACAGTATGAGACGTACTAGACACAAATCAATGGGAGATATAGAATCTTCATCCAGCAAGAGCAAGGCAAAAACAATATCACAGGGCCTACAAAATGAGATTCAGGAGTATCAGCAACAAAACCCCACCTACAAGCATAAGAATGGTAACCACAGCAATGGCCATGGAACTAACAATACCAATCAAGGAAACGGCAACAACTCTAACCAGAACCAGCCACATAATCATACTCATTCAACTCCTTCTCAAGGGCAGAGTAGTGCTCATCAAAGTAGCTCATCCAAAAATGGTAATACTCATTCCAGCAATAGAAAGGATAGAAAACTGGCGAAGCGGCAGCTATTTACACCGCAGAATATTCATAGCAACAACTTTTCTCCAGTACAAAAAGAAAGTATCAGTAATGAGGTTGCTGAAGATTTCAACAATTACTTTAATTTCGTGGCTCCGTCTTGGGCAAACTTTAAGTTTGACAGACGCGCCATACTGGAATGTCTCACCTGAAGTATTTAGAGTAAACCAAATAAGGTTGATCTCAAATAAATATATTCTTTAAACTATCTGTATCCTTAGATAACTAGCTTTGTTTCAATCTTTTGTAATTTAAAATTACAATAGGCTGACAATTATAAAGTAGGTATCTACACAATGATACAGTATACAGTTATATTCATTGTTGTTTTAATAACCATCCCTTGGACCTACCTACTTCATGTCTATTATTCGGAACTGCCCCTTTTCTTTTCAGGAAAGTTTGCACAATGTTAAAGACCAGGGGGCCATTCGCCTAACGGAAATGTACCTCCCTAGCTGCAGGCGCGGCGGCGGCCTCTGCCGAGTGCTCCAAGCGGCGCAAATATTCAGCTCTCATTGAGAACTACATATTTGTGCCGTTTGGTGTTGAGACTATGGGCACATGGGGTCCAAGCGCTCGTTCCCTTTTTAAGGAATTCTCAAAGAGGCTCACCGAAGTGACTGGTGATCAAAAGGCTGGCAGCTATCTTGGTCAACGGATCAGCCTTGCCATCCCGCGGCAATGCTGCCAGCCTATTGGGCACCATTCCTGATGGCGGCGCTGGGGGTGATGTTTTTTATTTTGCAAATTATTTATTTATGTAGATAAGTAGGTTAAGCTATATAGTTTTCAAGTAACATTTGTTGACCGCGGGCGTCACCGTCAACGAGAACGAGATCACGGTAATATTATCTATATATGACGAGATGAAGGCGCCGAAGTAGTAAGTAGTAGTGCTTTTGTAGTAAGACTAGCAGATAAGCATGGATGCTTTAAATTCTCTAACCTTTTAAATAGCGTGCTTAAAATTCTTTAGATGGAGCGTGCGATCGCAAGTACATTTAGGAAACAAAGCTTATTTTTGTTTGTGAAAAATAAAACTTAAAAGTAATCACTACTTTAATGATGTCTTTAAACAAAACGCACGTTTGTTTTTTTTTCTTTTAGCTAAAATTTATTTTTCGAAACAATTTAAGTATACAATATTTATTTTTGACCTAGAGAATTTAATTTTAACACAGGTGTTATCTTTAAGACGTACCAAGTCATGAAAACTTTTACGTGTTCACATTTTTTTAGGTTTCACTTCTATCGCATTTGAAGATCATCATCATCATCAGCCTATTAATGTCCCCACTGTTGGGGCACAGGCCTTCCCTATGGATGGAATAGGGAGATTGGGCCATGACCGACCACGCGGGCCCAGTGCGGATTGGTGGGTGCTAACGACTGCAGATGCAGCCGGGACCAATGGCTTAACGTGCCTTCTGAAGCGCGGAGGAGCTCGAGATAGTAAATTTTTTGGTCACCCATCCAATGACCGACCACCGAACGCGCTAACCACTTGCGCCATCAAGCTCCTCAATTTGAAGATCACATGTCCTTTTTTGATGTGTAACATATTTCCTCTCGCTTGCGTTCAATTTGTGGGAGTGATTACGTGAAGTGGGACGGAAGTGTGTAACAGGAAGTTTTGGAAGCGCGCGCTATTTGATTTGATTTAAGAACATACTGTTCAAATGGCTTATTTCTTTTGTAGTAGGTTTTATTTCTTTTTTTTTACTAATATAAGGTGAGGTTTCAAATGTTACACGTCATACGCGACTACTGTAAGGCTAGCTCGTTTTTTTTATATTTCTTTTACTTCGCTTATTATTTTTAAATTTAATTAAAATCCTTTTTCCAATTTTACCACTAGTATTTCTACTCCGTGTAATGTGGGCCGCGAACCAGAGGACAGTTGCTTCCTAACACCCTGGGGTTTTTCTCAAGTGGATATCCAGCTTCATGGATCGTAGGAGCATTAAAGTCATACTATAAGTACTTTACTCGTATAATTCTATATTTATATTAGTTGACTAATAGTATATGTGTAGTGTGTAGATGTATGATGCACCCCCCTGAAAATAATCCTAGTGGCGCCCATGGGAAGACCTCTTATTTAGCCTAATAAAAATAAGATAGGTATATTTCAATCTTTTCGTCGGACCATGGGAGGGTCGGCATTACAGCGGTCTAGCTATATGATTCAGAGGATTTCGAACATATAGGTAGGTATACATTACGTGTTACAGATTGACTGTTGCGGTGGTAATTGTTGTCTGTAGCCGCGTGCGCAGGCGCAGAGCTATCTCGGGTCAAATAGTATTACTGCGCAATACAAATGCAGTTTCTGATAAAAATGTGTGTATTATACGTTTAAAGATAGATTTCAGATTATGATGAATATATTCTCTCTTACTTCCTTGGATCTCTAAAAAATTAAAGATGGCACTTATACAAAAACAGAAGAAGAAGAGAATGTAGTGCTACTGGAAACCCACTTCCCAGGATGCCAACCTGCGTCTGGCCTTGAGTGGTCAAGTGAGCGCCACAATGCACGAACAACCCAGGAATTGGATCTGGCAAAAACAATAGTAACGGCGGAAATGATAGAATGGGCCCAAAAGAGCTTTCAACCATTAAAGTCGGCAGGACTAGATGGTATCTTACCGGCGCTATTACAATGGCAACTCGGCCAATCAAACAAAAAATACTTAGGCGACTATCGGCTACCGAAACTATTTAACACGACACTGAGGCTCTCCAACGAGGTAAAGTATCTGGGAATAACCCTAGACTCCAAACTGAACTGGGGATCTCACATAGACAAAATTACTACGAAGACCAACGTCATTTTCTGGCAATGTCGCAAAATGATTAGCAAAACTTGGGGACTATCACCCTTCATTGTTAAGTGGCTGTACACGACCATAATTAGGCCCATCATCAGCTATGCAGCAGTTAAGACCTCTCCAGAGGCGGGCCTGCTGTGCAATCACCGGCTGCATGAAAACCACTCCCACATCAGCACTGGAGACAATACTTAATGTGAGACCACTACATTTGTTTATACAACAGGAAGCTGCTTGTACACGCCTAAGCATGCTGGGGCTATGGAGGGACAACAACTCCTCGCACACCAGCATCTTAGCAGACATACACAGGCACTTACCGTACTTTGCAGCAGTAAACGACCTTATTCCTAAGACGTACGGATTCGACAAAAAATATAAAATTCAACTTTATGAAGACACTCCGGACCGTTGTCTGCATAAGGAGTTGAGGGTCTACACAGACGGTTCAAAAACCAACTATGGTACAGGTTAGGGTGTCTTCTCCGAAGACCTAAATATACATATCTCGAAAGCATTGGGAGCCCACAACACGGTCTTCCAGGCAGAATGTGTGGGCATCATCAGAGCCGCTGAGGCGATAGATTGTCGCGGGGTAAGGGGAAAACACATTCGTATTCTCTCTGACAGCGCTTCTGTCCTACAAGCACTGGACAATATAATGACATCAGGCTTAATTTATGAATGCCACAGTGAGTTTACTAATATTGCTAACGACAATATATTGACCTTACAGTGGATTAAAGGACACAGCGGCTCAAGGGGTAACGATGCGGCGGACTGCTTAGCCAGGGAGGGGTCTAGCAGGACGCCCGGTCCGGAGTCAATTATACCCATACCCTATCGACAGCTGCGAACCTGGATAAGGGAGCGTACTCAACGACAGCACGACGAATACTGGTCAAAACTCACGGACTGCAGGCAAGCTAGGGAAGCCGTTCCTAAGGTCAACCTGCAACTAACGCGTAAGTTAATCAGACTACCTAGACAAGTCCTAAAACAAATCGTGGGTATACTCACGGGTCACGGTCATCGGGTAAAACAATCGTGGGTATACTTCAACAAACACCTTTGTAATATAGGTATTTCTGACAGCCCTCTGTGCAGAGCCTGCCTGGAGGAGGATGAGACGAGCGCCCATGTCCTACTGGAGTGCAGGGGCGTTGCAAGACAAAGGACTTCTGTAATGGGAAGCCCGAAAACAATAGTAGAGGCCTACAGCAACATTCGGGGACTGCTGAGCTTTCTGGAGGCTGGGATGGCAGGACTGATGCCAATCCCCACGCAAAATAGGCACTGGGTGTCGAGTTGCGGAAACAGCCCGTCATACTACTAAAACTAACTCGGCCAGTCAATTAAATACCTACGACCGATCCTAAGGGCCTGCCTGGCCTTCAAGTATATACCGTCACCATAGACTATGGTGACAGATAGGCCCCTATGCAGAGGATGCATGAAGGCAGAAGAAACGCCACAGCATGTCATCATGGAATGCAGGAATGTGGCCGACCAACGCGCACTAATTCTCCATTCGCCAGTATCGCTTCCGGAAGCCTGCAGCAGTCTCCCAAAGCTGCTTTCCTTCTGGACTAACTTAGGCTGCCTAGATTGAACGAGAATGTTTCGAGACCCGCACAATGGTCCAATAATTAAGACTAAGTGCGGAAACCGCTCTGATAAACTAAATTATGATGAATATAATAACACTAGATAACTCAGCACTAGGCTAGAGGATAACTTATCTCAATTGTAATTGTCAGCACTGCTGACAGCATATAGACAACTTAAGGTTATCTCACGTACCGCATTCAAATTGTCCTTGAACCACAAAAATTGCTTTTTACTACTTTTAGGCATTGAATTTCCTCGCGAAGCCTTTAAATTTCATGATACATTCCTTATAAGTTGTAAGCCGCAAAATTTCGTAGACAATCTATTATAGTCAATTAATTGTTCTTATATGATTTTGGTGAATAATTATGTAGAATTGTGGAATACTTAGATAATTCTACAAGTTAATTAGCCTTCGGCGCTGTATATCAATGAGATTACACGAATATAAAAACTCTTACGTACGTAGGACACAGTTAATAAAAATACAATAGTAAATAATACATTATCGAGACATTTTAATTATAGTCAATCAAATTAATATCACATCATAAATACATACCTACCTAATGATACAACTCCATAGCTTACAAAATATACATTTTCTTTAAAAAAATAATTAGTGGACTTAACAATATAATTCATCTATACCTATTGTACATAATAATGAAATGAAATAAAAGGAACTTCTTTCTAAAATACATAAAACATGGTTATATAATCATTTTTACAGTTAATCATTTTTTATTTATTTACTTAAACATGTTTGTAATCTTTGTTTAAACAATCTTAGGTCTGATGAAATGTGACCTGCTATTTATTAATGGAGTATAAAAAGATAATATAACGGTTGATGAAACCGACATTCGAAAGTGTGATATTATACTACGACAAATTAGGAGTTAGATTGTAGCTTTTAGAAATTGACAATTCAGTGCATTTTCATTTGCCGATGCCATCAACTTTACATAAAATATCGTATTTACAACAGTTGGGTCGAACAAAGTTGTCCGGACATAATTGGACAGGTACACTTTAGGTCATAAGCAAAATAATCCAATATTATTTCTTTTTAACATAATAACTTTAAAAGTGGAAAAAAAATATGTTTTTAATATTTATTAGAAGAGCAATTATTGTAAGTACTATTATTACAATGTGATTAATTAATTATATTTTGTATAACAGTATATTTTAGTTTTTTGTTAAAATTAATTATATGAAACTCGTGCGTCGTCGTAACGTAGGACACAGTATTCGTACTCAGAGAAGTTAAATAAATTGTATGTCATTTGAAGTCTATAATGTCTCTTACTGATGATTGTGATAGAAAAAAAAATGGCCAGAAATAACTTAATTAACGTCGTTGAGTACGGCCGTTACACTTTGACTAAGATGGGGGAGGGGGGGGGGGGGGGCAATATAATAGCTAAGGAAGTCAATTGCTCGCACTTTGGTCGCTTTGCGGCTAGCTGACATTTGATCCTTAAGGGATGGGGGGGGGGGGACTGGGGGGAACTGCCCCCCCCTGGCGACGCCCTTGTTTGTAAGTAAGGTATCAATTTAGCTTTTATTGAAAAGATTATTGCAGCACCGCTCATATAGGGCGTTGATTCAATGCAGTAAGTTGACCTCAGGTCAAGGCCAGGGAATCATATAAGCGTTTATAATATTACTTTTCCTCGTCTATACACATGAGATTTTATATTATAATCAGTAATGAGGATCATTACTAGGTTAGCAAATCAACTCAAAATCAACAGTGTAATGATCTAATAAGCTTTTTAATGAATACACTTTTTAAATCATCAAAATCGGTGCAGTCGTTCGATTTTATTACTAATTTTATGGTAACCAATATTCACCAGCGGCGGAAACGTGTGACGTCACAGAGCTCGATCGTGGTTCATTCCGGTCGAAGTTCAGTAGCGTCTCTACGGGCGCTCGCGCCCGAGCGCTAGAGATCTGTGACGTCACAGTCACCACGCGGCCAGTTCGTTTAGTAATTTGGTCATAACTTCGTCAATATTTGTCGTAGAACTGAAATTTAACCACTATATTTTATGGAATACTTAGCTCTATAAATAAGCATTCTCAACTAAAATCGTTACGGATCTTTATTATACTAAGTTATAGTTAATGAATAAAAAAAGTATATGTTTTCTGTCGGAATAAGTAACCAACGTTTACTTTTCCATTAAAGCGAATTTAACTAATCAGAGACATCAATTATTAGTGATGATTAAAGTTTTTCATGATAATAGAAAAAAGGCAATGCGTCAATTTGACAGGCATTAAAATTAATTGAAGTCTCCGCGTGCGGACCGCGCATCACTAATACAAAATAGATTAATTTCCACTTTGTTTACATACACACACAATACAAATTAAATATAAAAATTCAGTCCCAATCAAATTCATAATATGTCTCTTATTTCAGTCATCAAACTTGAATTTTACAAATAATATTAGTTGACTATTAGAAACTTCAAACTGCTTTTAATGTATCAAAATTTCACTTTGACATTTTTTATCAATACATAACAAAATTTGCTGTGGTCATTACTACACTTCCTAAAGTTATGTATTAAACAATTTTAATTATAAAACTTGTAAGATATTCCAAACCTGTTTAACATAATTTATTGCATGAATGATAGTTTTTTTTCTTTGATATAACAACATTTTTTATAAATAAAATTGATACAGATAACTGAAGAAAATAGCTCCTATAAAAATAATAATCCTTTACATGACACTCGTGTCTCACAAGTGTTCTATATGCACATGCTTTATTATATTCACACTGATAATATTGGCTAGTAGACACGAGTGGCTTTTTTATTATAAAATACAAAAGGTGTAGGCACTTTTGTGATTTTACTTTATAAAGGTTGGTGCACATATCGTCACATCTACGGCAAAGTTACCAATCTGCTTTTTTAGTAAAAATCTATAATAAAAAACTGCACGTAATGTGGTACTTAACACCAGGGAAAAGTCACACAATTTTATCAATGACGGTTCCAAAAGTCTGATTGTTTCAATCTGCATTTTATATTTATACACCCAAAGTAAACTTACCAAATTAATATACGTTATTTTGGCGTAGTAGCTTTTAAGAAATTCAAATTCGTTAGTTTACTATGGAAGTGACGATATGGGGAGCTGGCGAACAAAACGGTATAATTATATAAATTTAATTTTGCAGGAGTTGTATAAAACTGAATGACACACCTCACCTCCACTGAAGTTTTGACATGGTTTTTAATTTATAAATTTAGTAATTTTAACACTGTTTCAGGCGGTTTGGATTGAAAATTCTTAGTGATACAAATTCAACGGGCCCGAAACCTCCGGACTGTAAAAAAAAGTACTTTGACCAGTACTCCTAGCACGAACCAATATCGAATTCGTATCGTTTGCGAGTCGGAAATGTCATTGTCAAATGTGAACTGATTTTTAGTTTTCGTTACGTACCTTGTGCCGCTGCTGTTCAAGTTTCCATACAAAATTTGACATTGACATTTCAGTAGGGGTACAGATGCGTAATTATACCGTTGTGTTCGCCAGCTCCTGATATATCAAACTGACACCACATATCGCCTATCACCTTACCGTCTATCAGCCAAATAATTTAATAATGCTGAACGGCTCGAGTTGAGACAGTGTTTTTGCGATATAACATGTGCTACAACCTTAACTTGGTATGAATACCATCTAATGTGTAGGTTTAAGTTATGAAAACTTCCGAGGCTGAATCTAAATTTTAAAGATTAGGAATTTATAGATAAAGTTCTACCTCAAATGTTTAATATAACAATTTCTATACATTATATATTTTTTTAAGCATGTAACTGCTGGATGTTTAATCTAAAGAAAATTTTGCTACAAAAAAATTCACGCGGGCCAGGCCCGCCGTCCCGTCCGCTGCCTTATATTTTTGCCTTTTTTATGGCAAAATTTATATAAATATCTGTTATGATCGAAATTAATTCATGATTATAATAAACCGTTAATACTGGACGATTTCTTTATACTACGTAAGGAAAATGAAATGCAATCATTTGTTTACATTAGTCCAAAAAACCGTATTAAAATAGTTAAAATTATGCACTCTTTGAGCGCGTTGCCATGGCGATATCTATACAGAATGTATATTTGTTGACCATAACTCGTATGTATGTGGTTTCATTTTCCTTACGGGAAAGCAAATTATCTGATTCCAAATAATTCTATAAATATTAGGAAGTACATTTTGACCATATACATATCATTTTCTTATTCAGCTGATTTATGGGATTCACAACGTCGGAAAAATCAAAATTTTATTTCAGTAGTTTCATGAGACCTTGGTCAAAGAAGTTGAAATATACAGACGGTACGTACGCATAGAGATCATCCAGTGACAGCGTCGATTTTCAGCTACAAAGCACCCATGCTTTCCATCGAGATTCGTCAGTCTGGAAACTAAAAGGAAAGCAAAATTTTAGATTTCTCTAAATCGGCAGTTCGGCACAGAGCCCTACTGTTAAAGTAGATTGACTTTCGATATATCGTCATCGTTGTTCATCAGACTCTAACTCACATTGTTTTAAACGCAGTAGAGTAGGACACGAAGCTATTTTAAGAGCACACCCTCAGGATTCATCATCATAACCAGCCTCTTAATGTGCTCTCTGCTGGGGTACTGGCCTTCCTATGGATAGAATAGGAAGATTTGGCCATAACCCACTACGCGGGCTCAGTGCGGTTTGGTAGATGCTAACAACTACAGATGCAGCCGGGACCAACGGTTTAATATGCCTTTTGAATCAAAGATGCCTGTTAAAAATATATAAAAAAAAAATAACTCTCACGATCGCAAGCCGATGGCGCTATCCACTTGCGCCCAGTCCTAAGGATTGTTTTGAGTAAACTTTTAAATAGCTACGGCTTTTAATATATAATAGTGTTGCACGCTGGCGCAGGCGTAGGCGCCGCCCAGCAGCAGCAGCAGCGCCGGCGCCCCCAGCCCGCCCCCGCCCCCGCCCCCCCCATGCTAGTGCGGTACACTCACCTGGGGCCGGGGCGGGCGGGCGGCGCGCGCTGGCGCAGGCGTAGGCGCCGCCCAGCAGCAGCAGCAGCGCCGGCGCCCCCAGCCCGCCCCCCCCCCCCCCCCATGCTAGTGCGGTACACTCACCTGGGGCCGGGGCGGGCGGGCGGCGCGCGCTGGCGCAGGCGTAGGCGCCGCCCAGCAGCAGCAGCAGCGCCGGCGCCCCCAGCCCGCCCCCCCCCCCCCCATGCTAGTGCGGTACACTCACCTGGGGCCGGGGCGCCCGCGCTCACGGGGCGGGCGGGCGGCGCGCGCTGGCGCAGGCGTAGGCGCCGCCCAGCAGCAGCAGCAGCGCCGGCGCCCCCAGCCCGCCCCCCCCCCCCCCATGCTAGTGCGGTACACTCACCTGGGGCCGGGGCGCCCGCGCTCACGGGGCGGGCGGGCGGCGCGCGCTGGCGCAGGCGTAGGCGCCGCCCAGCAGCAGCAGCAGCGCCGGCGCCCCCAGCCCGCCCCCCCCCCCCCCATGCTAGTGCGGTACACTCACCTGGGGCCGGGGCGCCCGCGCTCACGGGGCGGGCGGGCGGCGCGCGCTGGTGCAGGCGTAGGCGCCGCCCAGCAGCAGCAGCAGCGCCGGCGCCCCCAGCCCGCCCCCCCCCCCCCCATGCTAGTGCGGTACACTCACCTGGGGCCGGGGCGCCCGCGCTCACGGGGCGGGCGGGCGGCGCGCGCTGGCGCAGGCGTAGGCGCCGCCCAGCAGCAGCAGCAGCGCCGGCGCCCCCAGCCCGCCCCCGCCCCCGCCTCCCCCCCCCATGCTAGTGCGGTACACTCACCTGGGGCCGGGGCGCCCGCGCTCACGGGGCGGGCGGGCGGCGCGCGCTGGCGCAGGCGTAGGCGCCGCCCAGCAGCAGCAGCAGCGCCGGCGCCCCCAGCCCGCCCCCCCCCCCCCCATGCTAGTGCGGTACACTCACCTGGGGCCGGGGCGCCCGCGCTCACGGGGCGGGCGGGCGGCGCGCGCTGGCGCAGGCGTAGGCGCCGCCCAGCAGCAGCAGCAGCGCCGGCGCCCCCAGCCCGCCCCCGCCCCCGCCTCCCCCCCCCATGCTAGTGCGGTACACTCACCTGGGGCCGGGGCGCCCGCGCTCACGGGGCGGGCGGGCGGCGCGCGCTGGCGCAGGCGTAGGCGCCGCCCAGCAGCAGCAGCAGCGCCGGCGCCCCCAGCCCGCCCCCCCCCCCCCATGCTAGTGCGGTACACTCACCTGGGGCCGGGGCGCCCGCGCTCACGGGGCGGGCGGGCGGCGCGCGCTGGCGCAGGCGTAGGCGCCGCCCAGCAGCAGCAGCAGCGCCGGCGCCCCCAGCCCGCCCCCGCCCCCGCCTCCCCCCCCCATGCTAGTGCGGTACACTCACCTGGGGCCGGGGCGCCCGCGCTCACGGGGCGGGCGGGCGGCGCGCGCTGGCGCAGGCGTAGGCGCCGCCCAGCAGCAGCAGCAGCGCCGGCGCCCCCAGCCCGCCCCCGCCCCCGCCTCCCCCCCCCATGCTAGTGCGGTACACTCACCTGGGGCCGGGGCGCCCGCGCTCACGGGGCGGGCGGGCGGCGCGCGCTGGCGCAGGCGTAGGCGCCGCCCAGCAGCAGCAGCAGCGCCGGCGCCCCCAGCCCGCCCCCGCCCCCGCCTCCCCCCCCCATGCTAGTGCGGTACACTCACCTGGGGCCGGGGCGCCCGCGCTCACGGGGCGGGCGGGCGGCGCGCGCTGGCGCAGGCGTAGGCGCCGCCCAGCAGCAGCAGCAGCGCCGGCGCCCCCAGCCCGCCCCCGCCCCCGCCTCCCCCCCCCATGCTAGTGCGGTACACTCACCTGGGGCCGGGGCGCCCGCGCTCACGGGGCGGGCGGGCGGCGCGCGCTGGCGCAGGCGTAGGCGCCGCCCAGCAGCAGTAGCAGCGCCGTCGCCCCCAGCCCGCCCCCGCCCCCGCCTCCCCCCCCCATGCTAGTGCGGTACACTCACCTGGGGCCGGGGCGCCCGCGCTCACGGGGCGGGCGGGCGGCGCGCGCTGGCGCAGGCGTAGGCGCCGCCCAGCAGCAGTAGCAGCGCCGGCGCCCCCAGCCCGCCCCCGCCCCCGCCTCCCCCCCCCATGCTAGTGCGGTACACTCACCTGGGGCCGGGGCGCCCGCGCTCACGGGGCGGGCGGGCGGCGCGCGCTGGCGCAGGCGTAGGCGCCGCCCAGCAGCAGCAGCAGCGCCGGCGCCCCCCCCCCCCCCCCATGCTAGTGCGGTACACTCACCTGGGGCCGGGGCGCCCGCGCTCACGGGGCGGGCGGGCGGCGGGCGCTGGCGCAGGCGTAGGCGCCGCCCAGCAGCAGCAGCAGCGCCGGCGCCCCCAGCCCGCCCCCGCCCCCGCCTCCCCCCCCCATGCTAGTGCGGTACACTCACCTGGGGCCGGGGCGCCCGCGCTCACGGGGCGGGCGGGCGGCGCGCGCTGGCGCAGGCGTAGGCGCCGCCCAGCAGCAGCAGCAGCGCCGGCGCCCCCAGCCCGCCCCCGCCCCCGCCTCCCCCCCCCCATGCTAGTGCGGTACACTCACCTGGGGCCGGGGCGCCCGCGCTCACGGGGCGGGCGGGCGGCGGGCGCTGGCGCAGGCGTAGGCGCCGCCCAGCAGCAGCAGCAGCGCCGGCGCCCCCAGCCCGCAGGCCACTATTCCCACCACTAAGGCGGAGAAACCCTCCACCGGCGCCCGCCCGTACCCCAGCGAGGCGGACCTGGACACATGGAAAAGTTAACAGTGCGATTGGAACCTTTAGCTGCGTATAGTGAAAACAGCCTCGAGTAGCTGCGTCCATTTTTTTTTATTATCTAATTGACGAACTAACTAGAATCTAACGTAATTTAAAGTAAACGAAATTGTAGTATTACTAAGTATCGGCCACGATCGTACGATGACACGATGCGATCTCGTCGTGCAATGAAAATAATGCATTGACTGACCCAATTTGAAACAAGAAAGTATACACTTCGGGGACGTCCTCATTTGTGTACAACTTGAGAATAAAACGCTGACTAAAAAAACCACAATGCGGCCAACGAAAGAATGCGACCCTGACAGATAAAGTCAGTTCAATATGGCTAATCCTGTTGCCATAGTGAAGTTTTTTTTTCAGACCTGACTTTTTATTAGATCCCTAGATATAAAGTGTACTTTATTCTGTTGACTAAAGGAATTGAGCAGCGCCGGATTTAGAGGCCCCTTAACTTGAGCCGGGTCATGCTAGTCCCTCCCGGTTCGTGACTTGTCGAAATTGGCTTTCCTTATATCTGTTATTGTAACCTCTTGAGTTGCAGGCCCTGACCTTGAATCCGGTCCTGGAACTGACACTACCTGTCAGGATCGCGATCTGTGGAACCCCAGCTCTAAGTATTCCACACTGAAGTATTTCTTCAAAATAAAAGAGAAAAGTCGAAATGAATGTTGAAACTTTATATATAAAACTAGCTGACCCAGCGAACTTCGTACCGCCCTAAAAAAATATGGATTGTCCAGCGGACAAAATTGTGAATCTAAACCATTCTCAGATCCCCTTGAACACACACAAAAAATTTCATCAAAATCGGTCCAGTCGTTTAAGAGAAGTTCAGTGACATACACACTCACAGAAGAATTATATATATAAAGATAGAATATCTCCATAAAACAATAAATGAAAATGAACGATAATTGAAAAACTATTAGCGCGATAAAATTCTTCAAACATGGCAAACAAAATTGCTTTTCTTTATATTCGCGGGTCCATCAAGTGATTTGAATATCAGCAGCGAGCAATGAGATGGTATGCATCTCGCCACAATTCTTTCGTTGATCGCAATTTAACACTATATTAAGTTATGTTTTTATTTTTTTAAGCATTTAACTGCTAGATGTTTAAATCTAAAGAAAAGTTTTTACTAGAAAAAAATCCACGCGGACCAGGCAGCGGACGGGACTCGAACCGAAATGCCTAGCCTTGAGCCTTGCGGCTTAAGGCTAGGAAAATTTCGACGCGGCCATCAGGGCCGTGGTTGCATTATTGGTCAGTGCATTCGCCCGGATTGCGAAAGGTGCGGGTTCGAGTCCCGTCCGCTGCCTGGTCCGCGTGGTTTTTTTTCTAGTATAAACTATAATATGTACTCACCATGCTGTGTAATTGTGGTGAGCGTAGAATCCATCACCGGGTTCGCCGAAGGAGATGCGCATGTTTTGCACCAGGAGGGTACTGGGATCGACTCCCCGGTAGAACGCACGCAACGTACTATGTTCCGGGATCCGCGTCCTATTGGGCAGGTATGTTGTTTTAAACTTTCTTGGTCACTACCATTATAGCAATACATAACATTATATAATATGTGTTGTGTCGTGATCCGATACTGTAAGTATTGTGTGTCGAAAACAGTTTCGAGTGAATAGTGAGAATGTGAACAGTGGTACGGGTATCGAACGCAATAAAAGACTTAGTCGGAGGGTAGACCGATATGTTTGCCAATAACAGCCTACCCGCAATTACTTCAATTACTCCGTGATCATGGCGCTTGTAACCGTGCCGAAATATCGGAAACTCGCTAAAAAGAAGTACAGTAAGTTTGGTACATGGTAACAATCCCGTAAATAACGTAGTCGTAAAACACGATAAGGAAAAGCTGGCGACAGAGTTTCAAAGCGATAATTGATTGAACTCTGACACGATGATGGGAAGAAATTTTATAAACTATACAGAGCTAGCGCAAGCGAATATCATCTTTAAATTTCAGACTACTATTGCTTCGGTCGTTGGACTTAGCTTATACAATATAGGAAAAGATAATACGGACATTAAAAAGTTGTGTACATGGAACATCACAATCACAATAGTTAATAAAGTAGGGCCTATAGCTTGAATTAAAATTAAGTTTGAATTAAAATTTTAAAGTTTAGTATATTTATTTATTAATTTATTAAAGGTCTGCCAACATTTTTACACCTTAACTTACATAATCACACTTATATGTAACAATTTTCAGCATAGTGCAAAAACAATTACTGGCAAACTCAACATGAACAAAAAAAAAACGGAAATACATATATATATAAAGTATTACACTGGCATTATAACTAAAGGATATTTAATATAATTCTTACATTCGTCTATTCGCCTGTAACAACCAACTCACCACACCAATATCATAAATAACCATTGCACATTCAAGAAACTTAAACTATACTAAAAATTAAAACAAAAATGCATTAAAACACCAAGTTAAATGGAATATATATTAAATTAAATTTGAATTTGGCTTATAGTTGGAGTTCTTATCAGATACAGTGATTTTCTAAAACGTAACAAAGAAAGAGCATACAAGTCAATCGATCTACAAAACCTATTATGTTCGTCACACAGTCTATTGTGCACACTATGTGCGCCTAACTTAGTTCTAAAAAATTTCAATGAAAAGGGTTTAAAATTTACCATTCTGGTGTTTGGTCGAGGTATTTTAAATTTCACATTACTTAGTAATTTAGGGCACTCTGCTACACTGTTTACAATTTTATACAACAAGACCTGGTCGGCCACCCACCTACGATCCTCCAGCGAAGTAAACTTGAAATAGTCCAGTCTATCCCTATAAGATAACAAATTATATTTTTTACCCTGATGCACAGACAAGAAAAATAGAAACTTTTTCTGGACCTTTTCTAATCGCTCTATATGACAGTTATATTTAGGATTCCAAATACTCGAGCAATACTCAAGTGAACTGCGCACCAATGCAAAATAAGCATACTTTAGAGCATCAATTTTCTTAAAACGCTTGCAGTTACGCCATATAAAACCAAGAAGCTTTAGAATGACGAAAAGAAAGCTTACGGTCTAAAACAACCCCCAGATCACGAATGCTCGAAACTTCTTCTAAAAGATGGGAATTGATAGAATATGATGTATTTAAAGCGTTGCGCTTTTTTGTGAATTTTATGTGTTTGCATTTATCCGGATTCAATGGTAGTTTATTAATTGAAGACCGCTCAGCTATTCTATTGAGATCCTGTTGCAGTAATATGGATTCATTAAAATTTTCAATTGTTTTGTAAACTTTTAAATCATCTGCAAACAGTAAACATTCCGAATGTTGAACGACATTGACAAGGTCATTAATAAATATTAAAAAGAAAATAGGTCCTAGATGAGAACCCTGGGGGACGCCTGACGGAACGTAAAAGGGACTCGACTCATAGCCACATGCAACAACTTTTTGACACCTCCGAACAAGATAAGATCGGCACCAATTCAAGAGGGAACCATGCACACCGACTGAATGAAGCTTCTTTAATAATATTATATGGTTAACCTTATCAAATGCTTTACTTATATCAGTGTATATAGCGTCCACCTGTCGGCCCCGGTCTAGCTCCTCTGACAAATCCGTTATGAAGCAGGAGAGATTAGTGACAGTAGACATTTTCTGGCGAAAGCCATGTTGTTGCGAAGCAAGAACAGATTTAAAAGTATTAGCGAAATACTGACAAACAAGTGCTTCGAAAAGCTTAGAGAAACCAGACAGTAATGAGATAGGTCGGTAGTTTCGCACATCATTAGATACACCGGTCTTAGGGATTGGCAAAACATTGGCTTCCTTCCATCGTGTCGGAAAATTCCCAGAAGAGAGTGAGTGGCTGAATATGAGATATAGTGGATAAGATAAAGCAGACGCGCAGCTACGAAGAAATATAGGTGGTATACCGTCTGGTCCGGCTCCTTTCTTTGGATCCAATTCCTTCAGAGCTCTCTCTATACTAACTTCTGATATGGAGATATTGTTAAGGATATTATTTAAGGAACAATCTGAATCGACATCTTGCTTTTGAGATCCATCAGCATCAGCCACATAAACGGACGAAAAATGCTTAGCAAACGCATTACATATTGAACTCGGGGTATCATACCTGCATCCATCCAAATACATTTGACCTGGTATAGAATCAGTATTTTTACGTTTATTTTTAATGTAACTCCAGAACGCCTTAATATTTCCACAACTAATAGACTCCTCAACCTCTCTCAAATAGTTTGTATAACATTTCTTGATTAGGTTTGTATGACATCGAGATCTAGCTTCGCTGTAATCGAACCTATCAACAGGATTATTGTACAATTTTACTTTTTTATGGAGTTTTTCCTTTTCACGGATAAGCTTAATGAGATTTTTGGAGTACCAAATAGGGTACTTACCTGAGTTGCAAGACGACTTCGGAACGTGTTTTTCAATTATTGAATCAACTATCGAGTAAAATATTTCAACCAATAGTGTGAGCACTAGATTATTATTTGAGTTCCTGAAGAACTTCAGCATTGCGTATCCAAATTACAGATGATTCGTCATTCTTCCTCATAAAGATGCGACCGTTGCGGACCCAAAGGTATTTGTAGTTACTTTCCTTCTTCGCCAAGCGGGCTTGGGCATGTAATGAACGGTTAACTGGAGAAAGGTGCTCGTTTAGGTATATCGGTACACTATCTCCTGCCAAGCCTAACACTGCACTGTTTAGTTTTTCTTTTGAATTATCCTTGTTATATTTTAAGCAAGAGGCAAGTATGCTGTCGCGAATACGAGGCGAGGGTAGTTTAACGATGACCGACCTCGGTCTCGATGATTTTGGGTTGTTCTTAGCAACTCTTGAGCAGGACATTATATCCTTTTCCTCCAATGGGCAAGATGTAACTCTGCCAAGTTGTAAAACGGTATTTACGAGGTTTTCTTGTGGAAATTCAGGCAAGCACTGTATCTCCAGGTTACAGTCCCTCGCATGTTGCTCAATAGTATTAATTTTAGAAGACAGTTCCTTGACCGAGGCTCCAAGTTTAGCATTTTCATCACGAAGCGCTGCTGACTCAGTCCTCAACTTAACCACTTCGGAATTTACTTCGTCGTATCGAGCTGATAAGAACTCGACGGATTTAAATAGCTCTGGGATAAGTTTTATATCTCTCTGAAGGGCTTCGATTTCTGATCTAAACAGGGACTCCATCTTGGATAGAATAGAAGACTCGAATTGATTCAGCTTTTTTTCGAGTACATCCTGCTGAAGGTGATCGTCTGAGGTAGCCGCGTCTTCTTTGACTGGAGTATTGCTATTATCTCCTCTCTTTCGTGGCATCTTACACTCAGGGCACTTCCACAGATTCTTCGTCCTGATAGACAGTTTGCCATAATTATCTTTGGAAATATTCACGCAGCCATAATGGTAGACACTTGAACATACGGAACAAGTAATTTTTTCCAAGTCGATGACTACGAGGCGACAGCCATTACATACAGTCATGATTTATGCTTGAGGTACGTACCCGTCGCGATTTCCACTTTTTGGGAGGAGTTTTTATAAAATGGCAACACTTCCGCAGTGTCAAAATCGAATCAAGTGCTGTCAGTTGAATTGATAGTTGTCAAAATCAAATTGACACTGTCAGTTGATTCTGACTTAGGAAATAATTAAAAAGTTAGGGTACTTATTCCACAAAACAATGTTTAGCAGTTAGTGGGTCTAGAATTCCAAATTTATAGAATCTTGGTAATTTATGATATCCACGGGTGGAAGTGTACACTGATTTTAATTACACTAGTATTATGTACAGTTTTTAAGACACTGATGTTACTTTGAAGCACTTTTATACTTGTTTAAGAAAATGTGAACAAAAGAATCGGGAGCCTAGTGTGCACTTGAGCAATGTTGCCATATAGACAGGTATAGTGTGACCAGGGCCTTATTTTAAAATCTGGCACCCTAAGCCACTGATGATTTGCCACGCACTACCCCTAGAAGTAGTAAAACAATGAAAAATATATAACCCGAGATCCGGCCGAAAAATTCTGCGCCCATCTGCTTTTTTTTATGAAATGTAATTTAAAGGAATGATTTGTGAGTATATTGCATTAATAATGGGTTGCCTTAAAAAAAGTAGCATAAAAAACTTTAAATAAATTTAGTGACATCCATTTTCTTATGAAAATTGCATTAATATGTTTTTTATAAATATAAAATTTATGTCATCTGAAAGGAAATGACGAAGAGAATAAAAAAAAACAACATTTGCCTCTATTTGTATTTTTTTTAAAACCCGTCACTAATTCATTGTATACTCATTAATGGTCTGTGTAAATGGCAGATTTCTGGCAACGTCAAAAACCCGTTTGTGAGATGGCAGATTTCTGCCACGAGCTGAGAAAAGTATTTTCATATTTCATACTTTGCGTATTATCATATCATATTTAGTAATGGTTTAATTTACACATCTTATATATAGATAAGTTTGTAGAGAAAGTATTCAGGGTTGATTTAAGACATAAATTACATTACAGTAAAACGAATAATAAGAGGAAAATCAGCCGGATTTTTTTTTTCTGGCCGTGATAATCAAAATGGAGGGTTAAAACAGACAGGGTTTTGAGCGGCATTTCGCGTACACAGTTGAAAGGATATATTCAACATTATGTTTATGTACCTAATTGATTATTGTTCCAAACAAAATAAAATAGTATTGTTGGTGGTGTAGTAGTGTCTGTCACCTGGCGGGTACAGAAGGCCGGGCCTGCGTAGAGGACGCTACGTCCCTGGCGCGCTGCCTGTAGGCGGGTATTACAGTGTAATGTTGACGAGTATAGTATCGTGGGTGGTGTAGTATAGTGTCACCTGGCGGGTACATAATAAAGATGCGCGGGCATACGTATCGATATTATGCTGTATCAATACAAAGCAATGCGATAAATCGATATTTTATATCAATACACGACCATACAATACGCATTGATATATCGTATCTCTAGTCTAGATAAAAAAATATCGAATGCATTATTCTACTTCAGATTATGATTGGAATTTGTGATAACAAACTTTCTTTATGTTTTGGCAAGGAGAGATTAATGTAAACAAACTTTGTACGTTTGCACTGCTAGCGTTATGAGGCATGCTTTGTGCCCTATCTTCCCGACAATTTGTTTAAAAAATATATAAGTAGGTACCCGCCTAATTATGTTATGGCGGGTATACTGCCGTCCAGAAGCTAAAACGCGGCTAAATGACAAAACAAACTTTTGAGATATGGCCAAAAAAACGGCGTGTTCACTTTAAATTATTGCTATTTTGTAACCATTCATCACGTGACGGATTTTTAGACTTAAACTATAAAAGATACGAATACATGTTAAAGACAGATCGATAGAGAATTAAAAACTGTATAAGATGCAATTTAACATTGAAGAATCGACCACACGTCACTTAGCCGCTCTTTAGTTTGAGGACGGCAGTATAGTAGTGAGGGCGGGTTTAGTATCGTGGGTGGTGTAGTATAGTGTCACCTGGCGGGTACAGAAGGCCGGGCCCGCGTAGAGGACGCTACGGAACTGCACGTAGGCGGGTATTACAGTGTAGTGTTGATGGGTATAGTAGTGGGGGCGGGTATAGTATCGTGGGTGGTGTAGTATAGTGTCACCTGGCGGGTACAGAAGGCCGGGCCCGCGTAGAGGACGCTACGGAACTGCACGTAGGCGGGTATTACAGTGTAGTGTTGATGGGTATAGTAGTGGGGGCGGGTATAGTATCGTGGGTGGTGTAGTATAGTGTCACCTGGCGGGTACAGAAGGCCGGGCCCGCGTAGAGGACGCTACGGAACTGCACGTAGGCGGGTATTACAGTGTAGTGTTGATGGGTATAGTAGTGGGGGCGGGTATAGTATCGTGGGTGGTGTAGTATAGTGTCACCTGGCGGGTACAGAAGGCCGGGCCCGCGTAGAGGACGCTACGGAACTGCACGTAGGCGGGTATTACAGTGTAGTGTTGATGGGTATAGTAGTGGGGGCGGGTATAGTATCGTGGGTGGTGTAGTATAGTGTCACCTGGCGGGTACAGAAGGCCGGGCCCGCGTAGAGGACGCTACGGAACTGCACGTAGGCGGGTATTACAGTGTAGTGTTGATGGGTATAGTAGTGGGGGCGGGTATAGTATCGTGGGTGGTGTAGTATAGTGTCACCTGGCGGGTACAGAAGGCCGGGCCCGCGTAGAGGACGCTACGGAACTGCACGTAGGCGGGTATTACAGTGTAGTGTTGATGGGTATAGTAGTGGGGGCGGGTATAGTATCGTGGGTGGTGTAGTATAGTGTCACCTGGCGGGTACAGAAGGCCGGGCCCGCGTAGAGGACGCTACGGAACTGCACGTAGGCGGGTATTACAGTGTAGTGTTGATGGGTATAGTAGTGGGGGCGGGTATAGTATCGTGGGTGGTGTGGTATAGTGTCACCTGGCGGGTACAGAAGGCCGGGCCCGCGTAGAGGACGCTACGTCCCTGGCGCGCTGCCTGAAGGCGACGGGCCGGAACTGCACGTAGGCGGGTATTACAGTGTAGTGTTGATGGGTATAGTAGTGGGGGCGGGTATAGTATCGTGGGTGGTGTAGTATAGTGTCACCTGGCGGGTACAGATGGCCGGGCCCGCGTAGAGGACGCTACGTCCCTGGCGCGCTGCCTGTAGGCGACGGGCCGGAATTGCACGTAGGCGCCCGGCCCGGAACTACTGCGCGGACTCTCCACCTCCACTATCTGTACCACATTACCAAAAAAGGTGTAGACACACCTTGGCAAACATTTTAACATAAACCGAAGGCAATAAAGCCTGCACAACACCAATTTTACATAAGGATAAAGAGATATGGCTGAGCAAAAATCAAACAAAATTGTAAAATATTTTTTCTTAGGTTTTCACGCAAATTGCTCATTAATTAAAACAAGTTTCAACAGTATACACACAAACATCTTATTTACTATGGAGTAAAAGGCAGATAGTAGGTTTTTTAAATTAGCGTAGATATTCATAAATAAAATGTATGAAAATCAGCTGCGGATACAAGTCAAATTCGAAATAAAACTAAACAGATGTTTGACTGTTACGTATCATACATTATTTTTATTTGTACTTATATAAGATCTAGGGTATCTTCATCAAGTGCCTTCACACTTTTGCTATATGTTTTTCTTAGGCTGGAAATGTACGGATCTGATGTGTTTAGAAGAGTATGAAATACATCTTCATTTATTACTGATCAAGAGCACTTTCTGGCATGATTTAGGTGAAATTTTTTGTAATCTTTATTACAGGACTCAAAAGTTGACCAATAGGAAGCACAGCCAAATGCTTACTGATATCTTTCACCATGAATTAATTTTTTATGAACCGAAGATGGCATGTAGTACCGTTCCTTTCTTCGCCTGTGGCTGACCATGTTTGAAAAGAGAGGTTGAATGAAATATGTAAAATCATTTCTATACAACGAATCTAGGCGTGCAATATAGAAAGGCCGTATTGAAATGAATTTTAATTTTCTGGCCTAACAGTCACTTTATATGATCTGACAATCATTTGCCATGGAGTAGCTCCACAAATTGTACATGTGGAACCAGAAGGTGTAAGTATCATTGTTAGAAAGAGTTCACGCTTCACATTCACTCCTTCACCTTCTTTATTAATCAATGATGGTCCCAAGGAAAAGATCTGGTTCTTTATTTTATTTATAAGAGCTTTAGTTTTTTTAGGAGTTTCTTTGCAAAATTCTATTGATATAGGCCGACAAAAACGGACTGACGAAGGCACTGGATTTTGCCAGTGTAACATCTTTCCTCTCGCTTTCCTGCAATTTGTGGTAGTAATTTCGTGAAATGGGACGGAAGTGTGTAACAGGAAGTCGCGAAAGCTCGCGCTATTTGAGTTAATTTTAGAACATAATGTTCAAATGGCTTATCCCTTTTGTAGTAGGTTTTTTTTCTATTACTAATTTAAGGTGAGGTTTCAAATGTTACACATCATACGCGACTACTGTAAGGCTCGCTCGTTTTTTATTTATTTATATAAATTTTGAAACCTGTCAATAAATAAAAAAATGAAAAAAACTAACCTCAAAAATACCAGGTGTGTGTTCGTCATCCAAACTCTTCCTCACTGTGGTGGTCATAGTGGAGTTACTCGAGTCCTGGCTCACCATGAGCAGGTTGAGCGCGTACCGCGACGCGTTGTAGTCCGGAGACGTGGTGAAGTTCACAAGGCTCACGTCTAATAGCGTGGAGTTGGCCGTGTGGATGAGGTGCGGCAGTTCTGCGGCATAGTCTTGAAACGGCAGCATGTCCAGCTGGTAGGAATAAGTTTTTAGTTAGACTGCTGCTTCGTGTGGTTAAAATATTTATGGCACTCTGTTCCTCTTTTTTAAACAATGGGTCATCCATAAAGAATGTCGCACTTATTTCGTGATCTTTTCCCCGGCTTTATCACAGTTGGTTACTTTTGTGAGCTTCCCCCCTTGCCTAGTGTGAAGTCACATATTTTGCATCTAGAAATCATTAAATTAAAACAGCAGTTTGGGAATTATTTCCGAAAATAAGCCAACAAAACAAATCTCATACAGATCAGTTCTAAATATTTTAATGTTTTCTGATAATAGTTCAAAAAAAAATAGATTTTGAAATATGACTTCATGACATTTAGGACCCCTCTCCACTCCTTGTCAAATTTCGTCGACACCCCCCCCCCCCCCTACGTACTTTATGTATGACCCCCAAGATAGCCCTGTGAAGTGGTAGCAATCACAGATTCCTAGTCATTTGTATTGTAATATAGAGATAATGAGCTAGAAACCTATCTGTTTGATGTTCATAACAAAAATAAAATAATTGAGAATATCTTATCAGCATGCCAAATTCAGCAGGAATTATTCTCTCTACTCAAGGGATATAATCTGCAACTATGTGATATACTTATGCCATATTCATTAAGTATATGCATCAAACAAAACTCGGGCAAAGGTCAATGTTATCATTAAACACTGACTGCATACAGAGATAAGACTGCTGTTAATTCAATTGTTAATGAGCAATAACAGTTTTATTATCACACTTTTGTCTCCAAGTTGTTAGACTACCTTGACACAGTTTTGTCAGGGGTTAAGAAAGGAAAGAAACTTGTTACTTTATTATTGTTTTAATCTCAAGTAATTATTATGTCAGTGTTGCTAATGTCTCATTCCGTTTTTTCAATGACAGCAGTTGAAATTTTATTATGAAATGTAGTGTACTATCAATCAAATTTATTCCTGTCCCACTTGCCCAATAATTTGCTTAAAAATTCAAAACAGACAAGTTTTTTTACAGAATGCGTAAATACACTGAGAACCTACTAATAACAAGGGAACTTTAATAATGTGGATCACAGATCTTTGAAATTTGACCTATGTTTTCAGTGCAGTAGATCATTTTAGTCTTAGTAGCTAAAGTAGCATTTTCTATCTCATTAGTTACCCTTATGTCTCATATTTGAAAAAAGATTTGTGATAGCAAATACCTTGCTGATTATTGTTTAAATTTATTGATTACAATTGTTTTAGTTACCTTTATGTCAATGGTACCACTTCGGCCATAGTCATTAACGTGCCCCCGAAGCTGTACCATGACCTCCTGATCAGTGAGGACCATGCTATGTGGCCACCATGTTGCCCGCCAAAGGTCAACAGAACGCTTCGGGACTTTCTCATCGATATACCCATTGTCATGAATGTCATCATATTCATATAACTGAAACATATATAAAAAAATGGTGAAAATAACAAAAATTTAGTCATAAGTTTAAAATATTAGAATATACTTAGGTGACAGAGACATCAAACCATAGTCATTATTTATTGCAAAATTTTATATCATTTAAAAGCATGAAAACAATATCACAAAGAAACATTTGTTAACAAATTGACCTAATGACACATGCCCATTCTATTATTTGTTATAATAATCACTATGAGTCATTTGGATATTAAATTTCATGAGGGCAATGTGTTGTCAGTAACATTAATACTTGAAGCAAGTCACCATTTTTGCCAGTTTATTGCAACTTTTATTGGTTGAAAGAAATTGATTGGCCCTGATTTCTATAGACCCGTTTCCAATATTATATGCAATTTCTACAATTTGGTACAACTAACCTTATCTATGGCTGTAGCAAAGCTATATTTCGGTTGTTCTGATATTGAAAACTTGACAGGAGTGGTATGATCCCATGTAATATTCATTGTAGAATTCACACCAGCAACAGTGAGAATCACTAATGGCATGCCTCCAGTGAAGTCCCATAACTGATGAATAGTATTATGAGCACCCTCTGCTCGTATGTATACAAGGGTGTCATTCTCTGTGCAAACTTGGCATCCAGGGTAGAGTGTGGCATTTATCTGAAAATTTCAATATTTTGATTAATAATTACAGTATTTTATTTTGATATTTAGTTTCAGTTTTGTCAGCTAACTGGGGGTCAATAATCAAAGTATTGTTTTGTGTAGAATAGATATAATGATTTTTTTATGCATATTTCATAATAAAAAGTGACGCTCCAATATTACGTGAGGATAAGACAACAGATCCAATTTTATCCAAACAAATAAAAAAATTAAATAGGTATTTAGAGCAGTAATTACAAAGTATGGCTTATTTGTGAATTCAATACACACCTTTCTATCTTGTCCTCTTGCAAAAGATAAAGCAAAAATAAGAGTTATTGTCTGCACAATAGTAACTTTATTTAAAGAAAGCATTATTTAACACGCTCAAAACAGCTTCACTTTTGTTACACTATTACTTTAATTTACTGTTGCAGTTCAGAGATAAAAAAAACGTAAGTCTAAATCAATTCTGTTTCTTTCTCTCACATTATCGTAAACAGATGTGAATTCATCAAATTATTGTTGATAAATCGTGGTTATATCTTTGAATGAAATACCAGGAAATTCACGTTTGTTTTCTTTGTTACTGTCACTGACTGTGTGACCAGATTTAAGAACTAAGATCCTCTTATTTTATGGACAAAAAATTGATTAATACTGCGCTTCGCCGCCGCTGCGCCGTCAAGATTTTTGTTAAATTTTAAAATCATGCTGACGAACTGACAAATAAAACTAAAAAAATTGGAAAGAAAATTTCAATTGGAATATAATTTATTTTAAATAATTTTGAACTCCTTCACATTCTAAGATTTCACTGGCATAATGGACGTTCTCTAAACCCTTAGTAATCTGTGCTCAAAGCTTAAAACTAAGGTAGGATTTCCTTATTATGCTCTTAAGTGCGGTTTTATATTCCTATAGAGTAAGTTTATAGTTATATTCTTATTTGTTAAGTATTTTACTGCTCGACGTTTAAATCTATAAAAGAAAATACTCACATAAATATCCACGCGCACCAGGCAGCAGACTGAAGGGGTTTCGGTAGCATAATTGGTCAATGCATCCGCCCTATTCAAAGTATTCTCTTTAAATGAAAATAAGTAATAATCAACGAAAATACAATAAAAATTTTGTAGTCAGTGGGGAGGACGAGTAGGGTTCGAAGGAACACACATCGCGAAACGTTGAACTAATGAGACTAGAAGTCACTTTAACGTGCGTGCAGCCGATTTTCATCAATTTATAAGATGGTATCACGTCAATAAATAAAACGATGAATATCAGTATACAGATTATTAAAATCTTAAAATTAAATACATTACAGTTCTGCACTTTTTAAATACCTAAATTTTGTCAATCTGGTCTTGAGCTGGTCACACTCGACACAGATTAGGATGGTATATAGATAATCTACCAATTTCAAGGACTTTGTCCCATGGATTAATATTTATTTACCCCGTTACCTCTATAGCATTATGGGAGCTAATATTCATTTCACTTCTATAACATTAAGCCCCTTTGCTTTACAATAGGCATGCGTCCGATATATCAAAACGAATCCAAAATCCGATTTCAAATACAAATCGATATCGAACGATTTCTCAACAAGAAAATCCGATTTCAGAAATCTAACCGAACCAAAACCAAATACCACAAGTATCCAAATGTAAATCGGATTCGAAATTCGTGATTTCGTTTTCGGAAGTCAGATTTCGTGCTCGGAAGTCCGATTTCGATTTGCTGTTTACGGAAATCTATTGCTGTTCTCTGAGGCGGGATTATTTATCACTGAAAAGATATGTCGTCTAAAAACATCAAAAGTCGAGCAACTTACATTTTTGGACGCTAACCTGAAGTAATTAGGTTTGATTTTGTAAATGATTTGAAAAATAATAAAAACAAACAGAATAACAAAAAAAAATACTACAAAATATGTAAAAAGAAATCATTGTATAAAAGCCGATTTTTAAATGCGCCGCAAAAGTTTTACTCTTAACCGTAAACATAACTTTTCTGCTAGTCCTAAGCCTAGATTTAAAGCATGAAGGAAAATCGCGAAAATCTACGAGTATCCTTGCTTCCTACAATTAATTGTTTGTGATTGTCGTAAGCTAATAAAACCAAATCATAACACAAACTAGTGAATTGGCTAAGTTCAGCACATCTGAAATCGGATATCTAAACACGGATTTTAAAATCGATTTTGAAATCTGAAATCCGATAAATATCCGTTTGCGTTCAAAACCAAAAACGCCCATGTCTACTTTACAATAATAATAATAAAATCATATATTGCAGGTAGATAAAACCCATATTTAAAACATGATACAATATAATATAAAAACTAATTAAAAAAAATGGTTGCCTGTAAAGTCGGTTTTACGGGCGAAGATTTTACGTGACAACGTCTTTTTCTCGGTAGAATATTTATTGATATGAATATAATTAAATTGCACAATAGGAACAAGGAATTGAATGAAAATAAGAATTGCACAAATTTTAACTATAGAAATATATTTTGTTTACTAAAACATTGTACATGTAAACTTAAACTTAACACGAGAGACTCATCGTAACGTTACCGAGCGTTACACTTTTTCATAAGTGACTCCCAGCCGCAACCTAATTTAAGACGTTGTCACGTCAATACACTTACGTTGTAATAATACAAAGTCAATCGTCTATTTACGATTCCCATCAGTGTGCACAGATAGCCAATATCTGTAAATTGGTTTGTTAACATCCGCGTACAAACATTTTAGTATGCCGTTACCAGAGCAACGCAGTCCCTTCCAAAAAGATGCTATGCGCGCCCTTGTAGGCGTTGAGCAGACGACGGGGCGGGGCGGGCATTTTGTCAGAGAAGTACACAAAGCACACGACGGGCAGAGGCGGTCAGTTCAGGACGTTCGTTCTAGTGAATAGTCCATCACTAATAAGCGCGTGGCGCGGACTGAGCTGATCGCCCCGCGCCGCCGCACAGTGGGTGAAAAAAAGAGGTCCCCTTTCATAGGATTTTTGAAAAAATAAAAATGTTTATTATCCGTTTAAGGTATGCGGTTTTATTGGCCATATCAGTACATTGAATAATAAAATAGTTTGGGGAATTTCCTTTTAATCTAACACCATAAAGCACGGGCTTTAGAGTTTCAAATGTATGAAAACGGAATTTGTTTTGCTCATAACTTGTATCGGTCTTCTACGGTCAAGCTGAAACTTATAGGGATTATTACCGGGTCTGTTACGAAGCCATGTGACCTTTGACCTTCACCCCGGACGGCCCCGTTCAAAAGATACGAATTTTTCAAAATGCTTATTAGGGTAATTTTGCTTTACGGGGTTATGTGTCTCAATAAACAGTTTGTTTATGTTTCTTGCCCAGCATTTAGTTATTAATATAACACAGATTATTATCTAATAAAACTACGCAGTAGATAACGCCACCATACAACTTAACTTTAAATAAAAGCGTCCTAATTCAAAAGATATGGAATTAATATAAATAGATAAAAGAAATAGTTTTAAGAAAAAGAAAACAAGAATACAATATTGTAAAGAATTACAATGAAGTCGTTTACAGCCTACAATTTAATCTTTTGTTTGACAATCGCTTAAAAGCCGCGCGCCATTAACGAGAGCATCATTACATATAAACAATACAAACTCTATTGTTGCAGGTTTTGAGGAATTCAAAGGGTTACCCACAGTCATTACCTGCCGTTGTTTGCCTATAATAATTAATTTTGTCAAACAAACATACTTACACTTACAATGTCTATCTAAGAAAGGGTTTGATCAAATATGTTTATTTTGGGATACCTAGAACTTTAACTGACTAAGCTTAAAATGAACAAAGTGTTTTTCCAGATAAACTAGCTGGTTATTAATATTAGTAAATGTAGTAAGGGAGATTCTGATATGTTACTGCCAAACGAGAAAATAAACTATTTACATTATGAATAAAACAAAATTATTAACATCAGTATTTTTATTTACAAAACTTAAATTACTAACTAAGCTTGATATCATAAATTAAATAATGCATAATAAGGAAGCCACAACTGTATAAATTACTACACACATAAAGCTAAAGTATAAAAGATTAGTAGAACTCAAATTGGCTACAACAGTTCTTAAATATGTAAACTGTTTATATTAATATGATACAAAGATACAAAAAAATAAAAATACAAAGTTTGATATAATTTGATTTGAGGGAAAGAACACATACTAATCAAAGTCATAATCAGATACATTACCTACATCTACAAACTCTATATTTTCCTTATCTTCACAAGAAGTTAATAATAATGATTTAGCTTCATTTGTGAGAGGTTTATTTCGTTGACATATTTTAGGCCTGAAACTTGATAGGTATGGGTCAGACGATATTAACAAATTATTGATAATATCTTCATTTGTTGCAATCCTGCTAGATTTACGCGAGTGGAAGGTTCTGAAGTTTTTAAAATCTTTGTTACGAGCTTCAGAGGCCTCTTCAGAGAGCTTGCCGATTGGTATAAAGTTATTGTGCTCAATTATATCGGCACCATGAATGAATAATTTATGCACGCTTGAGGGCATATAATACCATTCATAGAGCTCGACATATTTGCGTGCTGTAGCAGCACAATATTGGCGGAATTTTTCCACGTCCACAAACTCTCCACATGAGATAGCTTGAAGAATCACTTCAAATCTTCTAACGAGTTCTTCATCAACACCCGTTATTTGAGCAGTAATTTGAGGATTAACAAAAAATCTTCTTGCTGTGTTTCCATCGTTGCTTGTACCAGCCCCTTGTTTAACAACGTCCACAAGTAGCCCCGTTTCAGTCCGGAATTGTTCTTGAATAGCCTTTTTTCTTTGGCTTAACTGTTGCTTCAAATCTTCGCCCTTAGCTTGCCATTTCTTGAAGTCGAGACGGTAAGCAATATGTAAGATACATTCCATGCATCTAATTCGTGCATGGAGGGAAGACAGACCGAACTTAAACATGTCTACAGACTGGGTTCTCTGAGTAACCTTGTCGATATCATTCATTTCTTTTGGTTTTGCTTTGCATATATCGCATGTAGCTGTGGATGTATCTGATAAATGTGAAGTTATTTTACCATCAATCATCGTCATATGCAGAACGTGTTTTACATTTGCACCATCGATAACAGTTGGATGTAGAGCAGCAATTTCCGTATCAATTGAAGTCGTTTCTTCTTTAACATTCAAATCGTTCTCTTTAGCAAACTTAAAATAAATGGGTCGACAGTAAAACGTTGAAGACGCTTTGGGGTTTTCCCATATTATTTCATCAGTACCATCTCTCACCTTGAATCATCGCCGTCAATTTTTTGTTGGTAGTTGCTTTGCCCAGATGCACCGTCAAACCCCCATTTACTGATAAGAGTCGAATTACTGCCAGTTAAATCAGTTTCCAGAGTTTTTAATAGTCTCTTGACCGTAATATCTAAAATAGACTGAAGTTTAAGTTTAACTTCAGTCTCAGTTATTACCATGTCTTCTTTTTCAACGTAGCACTCCTTCTTCTCTTGCTTCAAAGCATCATACGATGGAAGTATATCACACCCCATGTCTCTCATTGTCTGCCTCAATGTAATATACTGCCATTTCGATAATTTCAGTGATGTTGAAATACCGAGTGCCTTATCGGTATGACAACTTCGTTTCGTCGATTTCAGGCAAGCTCGCAGCATTGGCGCATCTTCAGGCTTTTTAATCAAATGCTTCACTAATTCTACAAAGTCCGTTTGGTTTTCATTTTCCGCTTTCCTAGCCAGGGCATAAGCAAGTGTCTCAAAATCGTTTTCGGCAATGAGATTTTCAGTTCTTCTTCTTTTTTGCAGTGGACTCAAATTGGCAAATTCTTTTCGAGGACTAAATGTAGCGGTTGATGTCGACACAGCCACACTATGAGGAACAGTGCATTCCGTTGATAAACTAGGTCCTGTTACTGTTGAAATACTTGTTGAAGGATCTTCAAAACTCGTCATAATATTTGATTGTTCTTCAGTTATGTCTAGTGAAACAAACTCTGGCCATTTTATTTCTTGGTCCAACCAGTCAGCAAACTTCTTTATAAAATTCCCTTGTGTGTAATTAGCTGACTTCCATTTGCGTTTAAGATTACTCGTATATGTAGCACAAAACGTTTTAAGAGTTGTCTTTTGTTCTTCAGATAATGAAAATCTCACTGAATCGAGTACTGTTTGAAATAACATGTCGGCACTAAAAGATTTTTGCCTCATATATATATATACGTCGAGATTAGACACAAGCCCTTCCATTCTGAGCAACTTAAAATTTGAGTAAAGAGAACGTTACGGTACGAATCAATAATGATAAGTGAAATGAAATACAGGTGTACTCCGTATTTATTATAATCGAAGTCATTGTTGAATAATAATAATAACAACGTATTATTTATTCACCTACCCACAATAAAAGCAAATAATCAGTAATTATTATAGGCAAACAACGGCAGGTAATGACTGTGGGTAACCCTTTGAATTCCTCAAAACCTGCAACAATAGAGTTTGTATTGTTTATATGTAATGATGCTCTCGTTAATGGCGCGCGGCTTTTAAGCGATTGTCAAACAAAAGATTAAATTGTAGGCTGTAAACGACTTCATTGTAATTCTTTACAATATTGTATTCTTGTTTTCTTTTTCTTAAAACTATTTCTTTTATCTATTTATATTAATTCCATATCTTTTGAATTAGGACGCTTTTATTTAAAGTTAAGTTGTATGGTGGCGTTATCTACTGCGTAGTTTTATTAGATAATAATCTGTGTTATATTAATAACTAAATGCTGGGCAAGAAACATAAACAAACTGTTTATTGAGACACATAACCCCGTAAAGCAAAATTACCCTAATAAGCATTTTGAAAAATTCGTATCTTTTGAACGGGGCCGTCCGGGGTGAAGGTCAAAGGTCACATGGCTTTGTAACAGACCCGGTAATAATCCCTATTAGTTTCAGCTTGACCGTAGAAGACCGAGACAAGTTATGAGCAAAACAAATTCCGTTTTCATACATTTGAAACTCTAAAGCCCGTGCTTTATGGTGTTAGATTAAAAGGAAATTCCCCAAACTATTTTATTATTCAATGTACTGATATGTCCAATAAAACCGCATACCTTAAACGGATAATATACATTTTTATTTTTTCAAAAATCCTATGAAAGGGGACCTCTTTTTTTCACCCACTGTGCGCCGTCTGCGTTACTGCATATAAACTGGTTTGTGTGATCCACGACGGGCAGCCGCGGACATGCCGCGCCGCCATTGCACGCCGGGCACCGGCGGCGCGGTCTTTTTGCCCTCTGTGTGCGTTTGAAGTATAGGATTCACTTTGTGCTATTATTCGCGGCGAAATTAACCGGCCCGCCCCGCCCCGTCGTCTGCAAAGTGCCTTAATAGCATAGAAGTCCGATACCCCAGCCTCCGCGAACATTGTCGAAGCACTGCAAAATCTCGGCAGACCCATCAGAATACGAAAGATATCATTATATTGAACTCTGATGGTACTATACGATCTCCTGTTGTACCTCATCCACAGTTGACTGGTGTAGAAACTGACACAATAGGCATTGAACAGCGTCAATTTTACCTACTAAACCTACGGGCGACGATATTACCCCGATTCTTTGCCCGTAGCTGCATCTGCTGCGGCACTGAATATGCTCCCCTAAATATTCAGTGCTATCGAACGGGACACAGAAGGATGGTGCCTCTAATTCTTTAATTTTATTTAATATGAACCGTGGTACCACCAATTAGGGATTGATTTTATTTAATATATGACTGTTACCTTTACTTTTTGCAGCCCAACACACACCAAACATAGAACCCTTTAAGCGACTCCTATCGGGGGCTAGTTTTGAACACGCTTTTATTAGGTCCACTTGTATGTAACTATGTAATGAAATCTTAGAATCTGAATTACACGCACTTCTAATTCTTGTATCATCATGAAACGTGAAAGCGTGTTTTTCTAGTTTTTTTTATTATATTTGTTGTAAGGTTTAGATTTTAACAACATAGATCATTCAACTTCTTTTATTTTCAAACCTATAGTTTTCTATTACTTTGCGCGGTGGCTCTCTCGAACAATATTAAGGGACTACCCGTGGCAATAGATTTAGCGAATTGAACAGGATATCTTTGTAAAAATTGTATTTACTATTTTCAGCCACTGACTACTCGCAAATATTTATTTCTGTAACATAATAGGTATTTGTGGAATAGAGGTATATATCAAATGAAACTAAATGTACATTCTCACTTATTTATAAATCAATATCAAATGACTGCTGTTCTGTAACAGTTTTCTTTCGAAGTTCATCTTCGCTTCCAGAGTGCTGCCGCTTTTGATTCTGTTTCTTCAATTTTTTGTTTTGATTGCGCGTTGCTTTGGACATTTTCTCTTCACCGATGCTGTAAAAAAGTCGTTAGTAAAGTAACACGTTGGGCGCCGAATAAACAATAGCTTTTTTAATAATATTATTAGTTGAGGTTAATTTAAACAGTTAAGCTTTTTTTGTACCGCTTAAATTGTGGAGCATGAACACAATTCGCTTAAGTCATAATTTGAAGAACACGCTGCATGTAACTCAATATAACAATATTGCGTATATTCTGTGTTATTAAAAAAATAATACCTTCGATTCTTTTAAAAAGAACACAAATCGTTCAAATAACAAATTCCACTGCAACACTTTCATTCGTAAAACTATAAAATATCTATTTTTCTTAAAAATCACGGTTCGTCATGGATGTTATTTTACTTATTTTGAAATTTATCAAGGCTTCTAGTTTCTTTGAAACACAAGTTATCAAAAAGAGATAAAAGTCTTTTTTTCTTTGTAATAAAAATCAAGAAGGAATCAGTCGAGAATGTTGTATGGAAAAACATTGCTCGCCTGCCCTCTAATAAGCTGGTGATGATGATGAAATAGTACTGACTTAACGAGTGCTCTAGCGCCGGGCCCCCAGTGCGGCACAGGATTGTACTGGAAGCGCAGCACGCCGGCGCGCCGGCTGCCAGGGTTGGCGTCAGGCCGCTCCGATAAATCCACTTGAGACTGGATCTCTTGCGACAAAATGTACTTGGCCACGGGGTCTGCCTCTAACCTAATAAGCATGAGTTGCACCGACTTACTTTAATTAGAATAAGAATTTAATTATTTGCATTAGAATAGGGGTGCACTGGAGATCTTACGAAAATACAAGTTTGACCCATTCTACTAAAACTACACTCACACATTCACATTCCCTTCACACAAAAGGAGGTTCGATAAACACATAAATAAATTAATTTCTTTTACTTAAATAATATTTTGATTTAACTTTGTTAAGCTAACACAAGAATTGTATTTTTTTCCTTACATAAAGGTTGTATAACTGGTTCTTAGGGATGAGCACTGTGTCTGTGATACAGGTATTTTTATAACCTAGCACAGGCACAGAGGATACTATAAATGTTTATTCTAAGCTATACTGTATATTGTGTTGTACGATTCTTGTAAAACTGGCTTGTGAAATAAATATTATTATTATATTATTATTATTCTGCCATTTTAACTATTCAGTTAAAGTACCAATTAGGTAAAAATTTGGGTTGCAGCGTTTAACAATAGTCAAAATGAGGTCATAATTCGACAGTGACAATTACAGTCTAAGCGAGGCCGGTTAAAGTACTACTTACTAGTTACTGAAAGGATTTGTATGAAATTTGGTACGCCTACAGTTTATGACCTGGATGAGACGAAGAATATTTTTTATCCCGGAAAAGTGTTAGGTTTCCGAGGGATTTTCAAACAACTAAAGTTATCGCAGGCGAAATCGCAGGCGGCCGCTAGTTTTTAATATATATATATATATTTATAGTCTACGAATTAGAAATGATTTATGGAATATGGACTGCGTCAAAAAGTGGTTTCTCACAAGCTGCGATCAAGTGGGCGGGGCATAAAAACGTACATAAAATGCGACAATCATGCGATTGATTGGAATCTTACCCAATGAATGGTTAGCCGATTTCATTTGTAGATATTTGATTTGTCAAAATATTTTGTATTGTCTGTGTGTGTCGAGTTAGTAATTAAGTTTAATTGTACGAGTTGGGAACCATGTTTAAGCGGCCTTTGTTAAAGAGTTATGCTATCATATCATTTATATTGCGTTGTTTATCACACTAATCACACTTATATGTATGTGTGTGTATGTTTGTTACTTCTTCACGTCTAAACGGCTGGAGCGATTTTAATAAAATTTGGTATGGAGTTAGCTGACACCCTGGATTAACACATAGGCTACGCTTTACTGCGGAAAAATATCCCTAATAAACCGCGGATAATACTGCGGGGCACAGCTAGTAATCAATATAAGTAAAAAAACAAACATTCTTTCTTGTAGGTTACCAGAAATTGTCTAATTGACAATAAAATCCCACCAAAAACATTCTGTAAAAAACTAACCAAGTCTCGATGGAGCTGCTTGTTAATCTCTAAAAAATAATGAAATCTAGACAAAGTCCTGCCATGTCTAAGGTTCCTTACTGCGATTTCTTTATTATTATAGTTAATGTTGTGTGACTTGGCCGTTGAAGGGTACACAAGGGTACAAAACCGGGTGCTACATGACACCATTGCACCAATCTGTCGCCAGAACCGCTACCCATTGACGATGGAAAATTGCCACTTGGAAAACGTTGATTGAATAACCAGTCAATTGTAGGCTTGATAAAGTTGCGTTTACACGTAATTTTTTTGGTAGGTGCTAACGACTGCAGATGCAGCCGGGACCAACGGCTTAACGTGCCTTCCGAAGCACGGAGGAACTCGAGATAGTAAATTTTTGGTCACCCATCCAATGACCGACCACTGCGAAAGTGGCTTAACTTCAACGATTGCAGCCAAACGCGTTAACCACCTGCGCCATTGAGCTCCTCTCTATTATGCTTATGCTTATCTAAAGAATCTCTAGAACTAAACTTAAAATTGACAATAGTGTATCCATGTCAGTCTCTATACAGAATGAAAAGGAGAGACTGATATTAAGTTTGGTTTTGAGATTGGAGAATCGTGCAGCCAGTGATGTATATAGCGCACCTTACAGGTCCTGCCAGAATACCAGCGCTGTTGTCATTCGCATAGTAACATCCTGATTAATCATTAATTTACTTGTTTTTATTTATTTTTTAAGCATTTAACTGCTAGATGTTTAAATCTAAAGAAAAATGTTACTAGAAAAAATCCACGCGGACCAGGCAGTGGACGGGACTCCAACCCGCACCTTTCGCAATCCGGGCGAATGCACTGACCAATTATGCTACCCTAGGCCCTGATGGCCGCGTCGAAATTTTCCTAGCCTTAAGCTGCAAGGCAGCGCCATCTCTTCGCATTGTAGGTAGTCCCGTCCGCTGCCTGGTCCGGGTGGATTATTTCTAGTAAAACTTTTCTTTACATTAATTTACTTTTATAGTTTTACTAGCTGTCCCAGCGAACTTCGTACAAAAAAAATAGGTTGTATTTTTGTATGATGTATCATAAAAGAAAATAAAAACAAAAAAATTTGTTCAAAAAATAAAATGTTAGGGGTAGACAACCCTTATCACTTCAGGGGTATGAAAATAGATAGTAGCCGATTCTCAGACCTACTGAATGTGCATATAAAATTTCATTAAAATCGGTCAAGCCGTTTCGGAGGAGTATGGTAACTAACATTGTGACATGAGAATTTTATATATAAGATTCTAATTTTGTTTTTTTGTTAACGTTAATGTGTTTTTTCGTTCTTGTTGTAATACACACATCAAAAGTGTCTAGGGATCAAGCATTTTTATGCGGATTTCTTGAGATTGAGATGTGGCTTTGTAATAAATTTATGATTTTATAAATTTATATGGATCCTTTTTGGTGCATTTCATAATTTGAATCAGGAACTGTGAATCAAATTCGAGTAAAAGATGAAAATCAGCTGTCAATTTTTTCCCTATAAAAACATACAACGCATTGAAGACATTATTAGTGCTACTGTTTCCCTACTACTGATTAAAACCAACGTTATTATGGAGCGGCGACGTCATTTAAGCAGGGAAGAAATGCTCAGAGCCGTAGGAATGATAGAAGCTGGTTCCCGGCAACGTACTGTGGCTTTAGCTCTGAATACAAGTCAGAGTGTTATCAGTCGACTTTGGACACGATACCGAAGCACTGGTACCGTGGCTGAGCGCCATGGAGGACGGTATCGCTGCACCACACGGAGACAAGACCGATACATTCAAATCTTAACTCGAAGAGCTCCAACAATAACCGCCATGATGTTAGCCGTGAGGCTTCATCACTCTTCAGGGAACTTAATTAGCGACCAAACAGTCAGAAACCGCTTGCATGAAGTGAACCTTCATTCCCGAAGACCGCTACGGGTACCACCTATAGCAATGCACAATCGTAGGATTCGATATCAATGGGCTCTTGAACACAGAAATTGGGCAGAAGAACAATGGCGTTTCGTGTGCTTTTCTGATGAGTCTCGTTTTGGTATGAGACCGGATACAAGACGTATACGACACTGGAGAACCCCTGGACGCCAACAGCGATTAAAATCCTGCCAGGAAGTCCATCCTTATAGTGGTGGAACCATCATGGTATGGGCGGGTATTTGGATCGGCGGAAGAACTGAGTTGATTTGGATCAGAGGCAACCTCAACGCTCAAATTTATGCTGAGACGATTGTATCAGACGTCATCGTTCCTCTACAAGTGCAAATCGGTCCCTTATTTCAGTTAATGCATGATAATGCACGACCGCACACCGCAAGAGTTGTAAGACAGACTCTCGCCGCAGCTAACATCAATGTCCTGCCCTGGCCTGCTCAGTCGCCAGACTTGAACCCGATTGAGCATGCATGGGATATGCTACAGAGAAGAGCTCTGCCGAATATGGAGGGTATCCAGTCGCAAGAAGACCTTTTTTTGTTGTTGCAACGAACATGGGCGGCCATTCCACAGCGTGATTTGGATGAACTCATTTTGAGTATGCCAAACCGATGTTCTTGTGTTGTTAGTGTTCGCGGTAGAAATACGGATTATTAATTGTTTAAGTTACCCAATAAAATTTTAGAGAAAACTGTTATTTCAGTCTTTTTTTCGAACTTTTGTGTTAGTGGTTCAAATGTCAAAAATCCCTTTATTAGGAAAATGGCAAATTTCTTTATTAATGCAAAGGTAACTTGGTTTATCGTTACTGTGACAAACGAAAACACTTTATTTGATGAATCCTTAAAGAAAATTTTAATTAATGTCAATCAGGAGTAAAGTTATTGCAAAAATATATGTTGATCCCTAGACACTTTTGATGTGTGTACTTGTGTAATGGTTAATAAAAAAATCTCTCTCTCTCTCTCGCTTATGACAATGTATTTGTTGGTGACGTAAACATACATATGAGGAATTCGATGGCGCAAGTGGTTAGCGCGTTCGGCTGCGATCGTTGAAGTTAAGCAACTTTCGCAGTGGTCGGTCATTGGATGGGTGACCAAAAATTTACTATCTCGAGTTCCTCCGTGCTTCGGAAGGCACGTTAAGCCGTTGGTCCCGGCTGCATCTGTAGTCGTTAGCACCCACCAATCCGCACTGAGCCTGCGTGGTGGGTCACGGCCCAATCTCCCTATTCCATCCAAAGGGAAGGCCTGTGCCCCAGCAGAGGGGACATTAATAGGCTGATGATGTAAATTTGGCGGCGTAACTAATTTAATGGAGTCCAAATTAAAATCAATCGAAGACGGAAATTATCTTTTTATTATTAATATGCGTGTACATTACAGTGCGGTTCACAAGTTACTCTCTTACTGAGAGGGCTTTCCCACGGTCTTGACGGCCGTATAGGTAGATCATATATCGTACATCTACATAGTATTAAACATGTACATTACATTATAGATATTAACGGGATTGTTACCATGTACCTTGTTTTTTATGAGTCTCCGATATTTCATTTTATTATATGTGACAAGGAACACATGCACGAAGAGTTGGAGCATGTACGGCGGGTCTTACAGAATAACGGATACAAGGGAAAGTTTCCACCCAAACACAAATTAAGACACCAGAAACACAAAGTAGACAGGCAACCACTATTTTTGCCATATCGAGCCCTTACCGCCAAATTATCGTAAGCGACACTCGCCAAATTATCGTAAGCGACACTTCTATTCTTCCCTCTATTATATTATAACGGTGTTCTTTTGGGGGGAAATATCACCAGAGATGGGTCCGTTACGGTTTAAAATATTAGTTTCCACAAAAAACGCATTTCGACAAAAGTGTCGCTTACGATAATTTGGCGGTAAGGGCTCGATATGTCAAAGGAGTGACAGACAAGATCTCTAACATACTTAATAAGTATTCACTGAATACTGTCTTCACTCCTTTACAAAAAGTATCACAGATTCTACGGTCTCCCAAAGATAACTTCCCCTTGGAGAAACCTGGTGTATACAAGAGCGACTGCAGCTGTGGTAGTTCTTATATTGGCCAAACGAAGCGGACAATAGCGTGCCGAATGAAAGAACACATAAAAGCAGTCAGAAATAATGATACGCAAAAATCAGCCATCGCGGAACATTTAATTGATTCGGGTCCTAATCACTGGATTGAGCTCCATAATCCACAAATTATCTCGACAGAACGCCACTACATACCAAGATTGGTCAGGGAAGCGATTGAAATAACCAAACACAAGAATTTCAATCGTGAGGATGGGTTTAAATTGTCTAGTGTGTGGAATCCAGTGGTTCGTATGTGTAAAAACCGCAAAAATCAAAAAAGTGTCGTTCCGCGATCTGATACTGTGAGTATTGTGTGCCGGGAACAAATGCGAGTGAATAGTGAGAATGTGACCAGTGGTAGGGGTATCGAACGCAGTAAAAGACGACGTCAGAGGGTAGACCGATATGTCTGCCAATAACATCTACCCGCAATTACTTCAGTTACTCCGTGATCATGGCGCTTGCAACAGTGCCGAAATATCGGAGACTCATAAAAAACAAGGTACATGGTAACAATCCCGTTAATATCTATAATGTTAGTGACCATGAAAGTTTAAAACAATATATGTACATTACATATGTAGTTACATAAACATACCTGGCAGGCTTGACAGGATGTGTTCTCTCCCAGGTTCTGACGATGTCCCATATGAGTCGCGTCGGCGCTGTCGTCTTAATGGAAGTTTTGGACGCGTGCGAATACGACACTTTGTGGCCAGCGTTCAGAATTGCAGATCTGTTGTGAATATCAGTGACGCGTTTGAATATAGAACGACATCCGTGGCCGAGTGGTTTGTACGCCGGGTTTCATGGTGTGGCCGACTCGAGAGATCCCGGGTTCGAATCCCGGTTCCAGATGTTTGTGTGATGAATACGAGCATTTGTACTCCAGCCGTGGATGTTTAATATGTATTTCTGTATAAATATACTTATATATGTACAGTATGTGTATTCTATCCGTTACTCTAGTATGCCATAACAGAAGCCTTACATTGCTTTCTTTGGGGCTAGGCTAATAGGTGTGTGTCGGAAATATTTATTTATTTATTACTTTTTTGACGCGTTTGAATATAATTGACATAATTCATTGTTAAATAATACATTTCGCATCTCTTTCAAGCGGCGGATGCATAACGTCAAAAAAGTAATAAAAAGACGCATTTTGAACAAGTTTAATCATGTTTTATTAAATGAATTAAAAATTTTATTAAGAAACAAATATAATTTATTATTCCTTAAATAATTCTTAAATTATAATTGCTGACTTCACTGGGCCGCTACAAATGATATGCTGACAGTAGACAAGATAAATTCTCTACGGCTCACATACAAAAGCCTTGTTACTTTAAGCATTCTCTTACGGCAGTTATGAAGCTGAGTTTATTGGACTCACTATAACAGTTTAATACATAATACTATTCCGTAATCCTTCAATAAAAAAATCTTCGTAACTCACCTCATCAGCAACATGGGCATAGTTTCCAAGTGCACCCGCCCAGATAACCTGTCCATAGAGTAGTAGAGGGGTACGTCGTGCAGTTCTTCCCGCACCATAGACAGCACGCCCTCTATTCTGTCCCGGGTACCCAGGCTGTGCCGTTCAGAACAAAGCTCCCCTAGAACTCGGGACACGAACACTGGGTCATGTATAGGCGCTGTCCAAATAGGACCTCCTAGCTACCGAAAATTAAACTTAAATAGCTTCAAGACACATAACATTATAATAATAATAATTCATTTATTTCAGACAACCGTGATCCATATTTGTTAGTAGACTTATTCTATATTAGTAGCATATGTTTTGTATATCCCTTGCAGAGTCTATGACCTCTATATCCCTTGCTGAGTTAATAATTCATTTTTTAAGAAGTTTGAAAAACATTTTTTATTTTTTTAATATTTTTTTAACAGCTAGATGTTTAAATCTTAAGGCAAAACTAGAAAAAAATCTAAGCGGCAGTAGACGGGGCTCGACCCCTCCGCTATCCGGGCGGATGCACTGACCATTATGCTACCACGGCCACGATGGCAGTTTCGCATTCTCACTAGTATTTCTTAGGCTGCACAGCTGCGCTATCACTTCGCATTTTAGGGCACCCACAATATACTAATACTAATACCTTTACAAGTATTAAAGTATTGAAAAAAGACATAGTTATATTTTTTTATTTTTTAAATAATTTAACTGATATTTGTTTAAATCTAACCACATTAATCTGGTCTGCGTGGATTTTATCTAGTAAAATATTCTTTAGTTTGAACTTTACTTCTAAAATAACATTAGGGTGTGATGACTAATTTTTAGTTCTTAGTCTGTCATGTAGATTATCAAAAAAGGACCATATTTTTCACCCAATCAAAACATTACAGAGAATTGAAATGTCGTATGACGTCACGTCTTGGTACAATTTTTACTTAAAAGTGACGTCACGAGCGCCCACTCCCAAACATTGACGCGCTTTATCTAAGTCATTTTTTGGTTGATTGACATTATTTCTTTATCTCTTATCTATTAGACAAGTCCGTCTGTCTGTGGTGCTGTTTCAGCGGCCAAACCGTAAGAGATAGATAAAGAGAATATTTAAGTTATAAGTTAAGAATAGTCTGATAAGACTACAAACCGGATTTGAGTAACGTAGCACTTCCGGTTTTCGAGAAATCAGGTTTTGGTGAACATTTGGTTCACTGGTTTGCTAGTTTTTTTATTAATTTAACTGACGGACTGATAATAATATCGATTATATTTATTTCAAAGGGACACTTACGTGATGCCTCTGGTTGCAGTGGACACAGTGTTCAGTCACAGGAGGCCCCATGGGCAGAAACGCCTTCATTTGATTTGGATTCTTCTCAGTTGGATTTGGCTTGAAACCACCTAGTGGTTGTAAAGTCATATTGTCACATCCAACACACTGGTAGACCATAGCCAACTTGCTGTAAATATTTTCAGGTTTTACTAAGTTATTTTACCAAAAGTAATTTTCAATGTATATTAACTAAAATATCAATATTTAATAAAACATAGACATACCTAGTGGTTTTCTTACAATGTATAGCACCAGTATATATTTTCACAAAAACACGAATGTAGAAATCAGCTGATATACTTAACAATGGTACTATGTACCTACTATATCTGTTAGCATGTTTCTCTATACATTGCAACAGTATCCTTAATGCCTAAAACAAATATGTAATCGAATTAGAAACTGTAAATTAAGTAACTACAACATAAAGCTGCACCATATTAAGTAGTAAAGATGATTTTAAAGTAAGCCAAAACTAGTATTTAGATAATCCTCAATCAAACAATCAAATCAATCAACTAAAAATATATATTAACCAATATCTTAATAATATATTGGGCTTGTAAATTAAAAACATATAAATATTGGATCAGGGATGTATACAACAAATCTCTTAAAAAGTCCAACATATTTTTGATTTGAGTGTTTGTTCGGCAATAATAAAATTTAGTGAAAAATATTAAAACAGTAAACAATATGAAGATTGTGAATGTTCATATTTTATAAAACATAGTTTAGTAAGAAGATGGCTGTAAAGACATTATTTACTTGACAGTTCTAGTAAAATGTGGTCTATATTATATCTGCTGTGTACTAACTTATGTTAATTTATGAACAGGTTTACTATATAAAAATTTAGGACATTAAACAAAATTTACCATTTCATGGCAGCATTTAGTTTTTAAGCTAACAGCACCATATTTGCTGTAACATGTTTCTGGAGAGTTTCCAGCCAGCACGGCCATGTCAGTAGCTGTGACTAGCAACAGGCCTCCATCCTGCACACTCTGCACAGCAGCATCCAGGAATATGGATGGGCACCCGTAAGGATCCAAGTCTATCGCTGAGAAACGTTGACTGGGCTGCTTGTGTTTATACATGAGCATACTGGAATATTAAAAACCAAGATAAAAATAGATATTATTGCTGAAAAGCTTCATAATAATTATAGTTAATAATAGCCTGTTATGGAAGATAGACTGAAACGAAAATTCAAAATAGCAACAGATTGCATACCTGTTTGTAATCTTTATTATCATGTTAATCATAGAAAATTGAAATAAATTAAATATAATAGACATAGAGCAACACGGCCAGAAGTAGGGGAGTAGGCATACACAGCTTTCCCTTCTGTCGCATTGGACATACATACAGACAATAGATGTCTGGAGGATTAGGTAGTGTGTTGCATCATTATTTATGTGTGAGTGTCTATTTACAGTGTTTTTATATGCATTTTAATTTTAAAATGCATTTGTGTACCTCCTTGCCAAAATTGGCAGTATGATTTGAATAGTATTATGTCGTTACAGCTACAGCAAAAAAATTAAATGAAGAAATTGTTCACAAAATTCTGACAAATAACTTGCCTTACCAAGCATCATCATGGCTGGCTTCTACCATATGGCTTACTTCATTCTGCTCAAAGTTAACTTTCATAGTTTGCACAGCCTGCTGGGATATATCATTGGCAACAATTTTTGTTATATTGGCCACTTCTTTTGCATAACGAATACTTCTTAATCCAGTGGCAGATAAAGCCTCTAATATTGTTACTTCAACCTGTTGCATCCAAACAATATATTATGTGTTAAAGTATTTATACAGAGTCCATAAATACATTATTAAAATCACTTACACAACTTGTAATGGATATAGATAAACAGCAAATATTTTTCTCAAATAACACATAATTTTATGAGTCCATATATCAGTTTACGATTATCATAATGTAGTTATAAATGCATATAGTAATTCTTACTACTGTAGACCTACGTTAATCAGACAACTGTTTTGTAGGGCAATGTCAGATTATCAAATTTGTAGGATTGCAGAGTACTGTCTAAGACCACTCTCTATATTCCGGAATTTATGAAATAAGAGTACCTTGTAATTCAACAAATTACAAATCTAAAAATTGTTTCAATTGATTTTATGTGCAAATCAACAGTAATATGAATGTCGAATTACAGGGGTGCTGGATTATACAGGGTCTGAATTACCGCAGGTCTACTTTGTTTATATATTAATATGTAAAGTAATAATTTCATTAAGGGTTTAATTTCAAAAATAATAACCAATAAATAATTTGTACCTCTTGTTTGTCGGTATCATCAATTGTATCGGCAACACTTTTGTTTTGAGCTTTTTTCTGTGCTTGAAGTGTTTTTTCAGCCCTGTAGTCCTCAGAAAATACATTCAACACAAGTATACTTAGGTCCCTGTTAAATTCTTGTACAGGATTATAGAAAACTTTTTCAGAAACTAAATTAATTACAGCAGGACCCTCTTTTATGGTTTTATTTTTCGTTGCTTCCATGTTGATGAATTTCTGTGTAAAATAACAATGTTAACCAATAAAATTAAAGAATCAACGAAATTTTAATATAAATTTAGAACAAGTTAACACCCACAGTTATCAAATATGATGTGTTCATATTTATACTTACTTAACTATACCACAGTAGGTAAACAGAATAGGAAATTAAATTGTTTAAAATTATGCAATTGTTAAAATATTTGAGATTACAATGTTATTATTATATATTTAACAGAAATAGGAAAAGCTTTACTTACTTTACAAGAGGCACTAAAAAAGTAATTGAATTTTCTAAAAACAGTCATCAACACCACAACAAATAATATTGAATTTATTATTTAAATTGTAACTTCAAATAGAAATAGCACAGACTAGAGCATAATGCGACTCAGTGCTGCACAATGCCCAATTATGCTGATGCTTAATTGGAACGCGAATTAGTTTTCAAATGCACCAGCAGAGTGCGCTAAGTTCAGTGTTGAAAAAAAAAGTCAATGTACCTTCATCCATACTTATATTTATTTTTTAACAGTTTGAATGAACTTTGATTATTTAAAAAAACTATTTAATGACACGAAAGCTTTAATAATTTTTCAACAATAAATAATATTACTAACGATAACATATAAATAAAACATTTCGATCAATGCCAACTTAAAGAAAAAACACTTGTTAATTTTCTGTCTCTAAGTTGGTACCATTGCACGCATCACACGAAAGCATCACTTTTGAGAGTGCTCAATTGTGCGAAGCGTTGCTGTAGTTGGAACACTCAACGTTTAGCATTATGCCGCATAATGCGCAATAATGCTGTAATTGGAAAGCAACCATAGTATGCTTTCCAATTACAGAACATAATGCGACTCAGTGCCGCACAATGCCCAATTATGCTAATGCTTAATTGGAACGTGAATTAGTTTTCAAATGCACCAGCAGAGTGCGCTAAGTTCAGTGTTGAAAAAAAAAAGTCAATGTTTGTACCTTCATCCATACTTATATTTATTTTTTAACAGTTTGAATGAACTTTGATTATTTAAAAAAAACTATTTAATGAAACGAAAGCTTTAATAATTTTTCAACAATAAATAATATTACTGACGATAACATATAAATAAAACATTTCGATCAATGCCAACTTGAAGAAAAAACACTTGTTAATTTTCTGTCTCTAAGTTGGTACCATTGCACGCATCACACGAAAGCATCACTTTTGAGAGTGCTCAATTGTGCGAAGCGTTGCTGTAGTTGGAACACTCAACGTTAAGCATTATGCCGCATAATGCGCAATAATGCTGTAATTGGAAAGCAACCATAGTTTGTGGCAGGAAACAATATCGAATTCACAGACTAATATTAGAACAAGTTATTGAATTCCTTCGAATTCATTCTTCTTCTTCTTCTGTTTGGAAAATGGCGGTGCACTTTTGTGAATTACGCCAGATTCGAGTGATTCAGCTTGGTTGTTCCGTAGGAATTGACTTCATAAGTATAATAATAAGTATAATATGTGAAAGAAGTAAACAATGTACTTGAGTTTTTGTAATTGGATATCTGTTGTCTTATCTGAAAGGTAGAGACAAACACAATAAAAAGTCAGTAATGTTAGTTGGTTAGTCTAGAGACAAACAATTACAAGCGTATATTATTTTTGTATATATATTCACAAAGTAGGATAATAAAGGGAGAGTTAACATAGGTTAGGAGTGATTTAAAATTCATAGGTTTGGAAATGTATTTTGGAAGGATGACATAGAGTGAAACCGGGTATTTTGGGCAACTAAAGAAAATATGTTCGGTTATTCCTTCATCCAGCCCGCATTCACATAGTGAGCTGTCTTTAACCTTAAACCTTCGAATTCAAATATAAAGTTTGCGATTGCGAAATGTCATTGTCATATGTGTACTGATTTTTAGTTCTCGTTGCGTCCATAATGGCACTGCTGTTCAAGTTTCCATACAACATTTGACAATGACATTTCGCACTCGTTAACTATTCGAACTCCTTACGTTTCGTTACTGTTGTGAGGGTACTGTACAACTAGGGAATTGTCAATAAGGAAATGTTTTGTCGATTAAACTAACCACACTTGTTGATTATTTGTCAAACATGACAAAAAGGCAAATACGAATGGCCAAGTGAAGTGCCATCATAACATTGAACGTGATCATGCATTTTCGTTGTGTTGCAATACGCTTGTTTCAATACAAAGAGAGGTGCTTGTGGATATACTGTACTTCCAGGGCCCAAAAGTAAAAACTTCAGTTATGTTGGTTGTAATTTCGCATTTTTGTTGTTAAAAAGGTTTCTGTTAACCACATTATTAAAAAAAATGTCACACTTATGCACTGGTAGTTTTTTAGAAAAAAATATTGAAAATTTTTACTTTTCTTGTCAAGTGGTGATACTTCACACTAGGTTAGGTTAGGTTAGTGTTGTGACCATAACGCGCGAGCCGAGCGAGCAAAGCGAGCGTGCCGCGGCAGCGGCCGGCGAAGCGCCAGAAAAAAAAATCTGTTAAATGGACCTTTTCTACAAAAAAAAAGCAACTATCACCTTTTGGGCCCTGGAAGTACAGTTTTACCATTTATTCTGCTATAATATTATTACAGCGTAGTCTAGACATACCTTAATAAATTTTGACATTGACAGACAAGATGATCACTGACATTCCCGTTCCTGAGAGTCTTGAAGAATCTGGAAATATAACCTTATTTTTTATAAGTCCGTGAAAATAAATAATTCTGAATGAACACTGATATTAAATTGTGCAGTTTTTAAGAAGTGCACGAAATGCAGTCTGCTAGTGTCTTATTGAGAAACTCTATACTCTTCCACCCAACTTTGAAGAGTTGTCGGTTGTCTCATAATATTTCTAAAGTTGCATCACACAAGAAACCGGCAGAGGTTCAAAGATTATTATTTTCAACCAGACACTATTCTCAAGTGAAAAATTCCCGAGTGTGTTGTCTAAGTAATAACGGATTTGGATCGCTACAGAAGCAAATAGGCGTTGCGAGGTTATATTCTACTAATAACAAGAATGATCCGCCTGAAGAAGAGCCTGAAATCAAGGATGAAACCCCACTGTTTTCTAGCCAATTGCCAGCGACAGTGGCTGTGCCGGAAGTATGGCCACAAGTCCCTGTTATTGCTATCAACAGAAATCCTGTTTTCCCAAGATTCATCAAGTTAATAGAGGTAAACGATTGACTGAAGAAGTATTTGTAAATCACTGCTATGGACTTGAAATATTACAGAGCATATTTTACAATATCTTTTAAAAAGTTAAAACTAAATTTTAGGACAGTCTCTTCTTTTTATTCTGTATGGAGTATGACAAGAATACACTGTTGTCAATTTAAGGTTTAAAGAGTTGATCTGGAATCAGGCTCAATAAGAAGTTTAATTAATATACTACTATGGATTCACCTTACTTTTGCATGGGTGAACTTTATTTTAACATAATAAAATATAATAAAAATTATTCATTTATCCTCAGATAATACAAGGCCATAATGTTAGTGACAATGTTTCTTAAATCTATGTTACTATCATAGTATCAGCAAAGTAGCTACACATGATACACTAGTATTGAGAACTTTATTCTTGAGTGAAATTTTAAAATTAATCTTATCTTAAATAATTATTTTTATGCTTAGAATATTATAGATTTTAATTTAAATAAAATTTAAGAGATGCAATTTATATTATTAGTATTTCACATTTGCAGATATCAAATCCTACACTAATAGACTTAATAAGACGAAAAGTAAAATTGAATCAACCATATGTTGGAATATTCTTACGCAAAAAAGAAGATGAAAAGTCTGATGTTGTATCTAACTTGGATGATTTGCATCAAGTTGGTGTTTTTGCACAAATTCATGAGATGCAAGACATGGACTATAAACTGAGGCTCGTGGTGATGGCTCACCGGAGAATAAAGATCACAGGACAATTTATTGAAGAAGAAATTGAGACTGGTCCTGCCGGTAAGTTGAATTTAGTAAGTGTACACCATACTGTATATACACCATGAATTCTATATTAGGGTAACTACTAATGTGTCAAAATCTTTTATTAATATTTGCAAGTCATTAAAATACAAAGAAGAAGATTCAACTGTACAAATTAACCCATGTTTTCTTTACACTACTTATATTGGTGTAAAAGTCTTATGAATAGAAACTAAGTTCACAAGAATATTCATTGATTTATTAATAAGGAAGAAAATTTTGGTTATATAATAAATTATTGAGTTAAATACATTAAGTTGTCGAGTTAAATATACAAGCCTAATGAGGTTTCTGAGTGCCCGCCACTCAATGACGTATGATATAATTTTCTTTTGTTGGCAACTTTTTTTAACATAGAATTCCACAATCATTTAGTGAAAAGGTCCAATCTATTACACAAAATAGGATTTTAGGCCTGTATTATAGAAATATTATCATTGATTGATCTAGTCTTTAGCATAGTTAGAAAGGAATGCAGCTATATGTAGCACACATAGCGACATCCCTTTCTAAATGTGATCAAGTAATGATCAACACTTACTTGTTTTGCTGTAATACGGGCCTAAGCTGTGACTTAAATTAATTTGACCACACTGTGATAAAACTCAAGTTTTCTTTATTATCTAAAGTAAAATTACAAAGTTTTAAAGTAATAATAAGTATAACCTTTTTTTTTTTTTATTTTATCTGCAAAACACAAAGTATTTTTTTGTATTTGTGTTCAAATGTTAATTTCATCTCTGAAATGATAGTATTATCATTTCAGACATGAAGTTAAAGTTTCCATTATTTAATGTCGAGTTTGACGTTACCCGCGAAGAATCAGACGCCGAGAGGCGGCGGCGCAAGCATCGGAGCACAAGGAAACAGAGGTCTGAGCCTGAAGTAACCGACACAGAAAAGGAAGCACCTAAAAAACCACCTCCAGACCAAGTCATGATGGTTAAAGTCGAAAACATGATGCACGAGAAGTTCCAACAGACCGAAGAAGTAAAAGCATTAACACAAGAAGTCATCAAGACCATCAGAGATATTATTAATTTGAATCCATTGTACAGGTGAGAATAATATTTGTTAAAATGTTTGTGTGAGTTTGTTTAGTAGGGATATTAATGTGCATATGGATAAGAGGCAGCGGCAGAGTTTTAAGTACGCTTCAAGTGTATACAGCCTTCAGCCGAGGCTTGCCTCACGCTAGACGCAACGCGCTGAGAGTCATCTGGTGTCGGTTTTTTGGCAGTGCTCAAAGGCGTCTCGGCGTACGTGCTTTGTAAGTGTGGACTGGTTTTGAGTACGGTTTTAGCAGGCCACTAACAATAATGAAAAGGCCCTGTATCCAAAGTCACAGTCAATATCTGAAAAAAAAAAGCAATTACAGAAATGTGAGTCTGCTTGTGTGATTGATTTTTGTACAATATCATTAGATACAAAATGGCATACAGACGCAAAAGTCAGCTGTAAAGACGACCTGGCGCTATTTTGATGTCGCCTTCTTGGCGTTGGCCTGATGTTGTTTTAATTATTAAGCGACGCAGCCCCCGCACGAGCCGTGCGTGGCGAATCTACTCACCCTGAGGCTGCTTCTAATCCATAGGCACGAATTATTTAGGTCCTAGACAAATGCTAGTTTAATTAAGTATGATCTACTGTCCCACTTACAATTTGCAAAGAGGTTTTTTTTTAACATCTGTATATAAATTACTATCGTAAATGAGGTATTTTTTATTAGGGAATCGCTTCACCACATGCTGGCGCAGGGGCAGCGCGTGGTGGACAACCCCGTGTACCTCAGCGACCTCGGCGCCGCGCTCACCGGGGCCGAGCCTGCCGACCTGCAGGCCATCCTCGAGGAGATGGACGTATGTGTACAGCTCACGGTATCATTGTGGTAGGCAGTGTGGTGGACAACCCCGTGTACCTCAGCGACCTGCAGGCCATCCTCGAGGAGATGGACGTATGTGTACAGCTCACGGTATCATTGTGGTAGGCAGTGTGGTGGACAACCCCGTGTACCTCAGCGACCTGCAGGCCATCCTCGAGGAGATGGACGTATGTGTACAGCTCACGGTATCATTGTGGTAGGCAGTGTGGTGGACAACCCCGTGTACCTCAGCGACCTGCAGGCCATCCTCGAGGAGATGGACGTATGTGTACAGCTCACGGTATCATTGTGGTAGGCAGTGTGGTGGACAACCCCGTGTACCTCAGCGACCTGCAGGCCATCCTCGAGGAGATGGACGTATGTGTACAGCTCACGATATCATTGTGGTAGGCAGTGTGGTGGACAACCCCGTGTACCTCAGCGACCTGCAGGCCATCCTCGAGGAGATGGACGTATGTGTACAGCTCACGGTATCATTGTGGTAGGCAGTGTGGTGGACAACCCCGTGTACCTCAGCGACCTGCAGGCCATCCTCGAGGAGATGGACGTATGTGTACAGCTCACGGTATCATTGTGGTAGGCAGTGTGGTGGACAACCCCGTGTACCTCAGTGGCCTGCAGGCCATCCTCGAGGAGATGGACGTATGTGTACAGCTCACGGTATCATTGTGGTAGGCAGTGTGGTGGACAACCCCGTGTACCTCAGTGGCCTGCAGGCCATCCTCGAGGAGATGGACGTATGTGTACAGCTCACGGTATCATTGTGGTAGGCAGTGTGGTGGACAACCCCGTGTACCTCAGTGGCCTGCAGGCCATCCTCGAGGAGATGGACGTATGTGTACAGCTCACGGTATCATTGTGGTAGGCAGTGTGGTGGACAACCCCGTGTACCTCAGTGGCCTGCAGGCCATCCTCGAGGAGATGGACGTATGCTCACAGCTATAAAATACGTCATACGTTAAGGGGAAGGGTGGGGATCGACGAAATGTGACACTGTGTGACGAGGGGTGGGAGGGCCCTCAGTTTCGTGACGTCACATTTTAAAATCTAATACTTGGTTTTGAACTTTATCAAAATTTTAAAATATTTAGTACTCTATCTGTATGGGTTTAGTTTCGTGAGCAAATTTTTGGAACTGATGTTTTAATTTAATAATTTCTAGGCATAATAACAAAATATGTGACGACACGCACACAAATGTGACCAACTGTGACTTAGTTTTTGCATGACCCCTTACGTCGAATGCACAAAGAAATATTTCTTTGTCTGTGAGGTGGCTGTGGAGCTCGATGGCACAGGTAGTTAGGGCGTTTGACCTGTGATCGTTAAAGTTAAGCCAGGAACTTCCGCAATGGTCGGTCATTGGATAGGTGACTCGAGCTCCTCCTTTCAGAAGGCACGTTAATCCGTTGGTCCCGACTGCATCTGCAGTCGAGCTGCCCTGACTTGTCATGATCCCGTTGGTTGGTTGGCCGAACTGTAGTTCTTAACCTTATAACCTTGATTATATTGTTGCTCTATGATATAACGAATTATAGACCAACCAACCAAACAAATTACTTCGTATAACTAATATTTTCCGTTCCCCTTCAGTTTTGTTATATCTAAAATGTATTAGTGTCACGTAAGCGAAGCCGCGAACGAAAAGCTAGTTATACATCATTGTAATCTAATATTAGTAGCATCAGTTGTGATCTCATACAGATGAACATTGTTCATTATCACGAAGCAAACTTGTACTCAGATAAATGTTTAATTCTTATTAGTAGATCTTTATCGCCGACAAGGTTTTATGTGTTTTTTTAACATTTACTCATTGAGTTTTATTCTCATACAGTTAGTAGTAAGGATTATGATGTTGACTTGATTTTAACTGAGGCTGCGATGTTACTTTAAATATTTATCACACTAATATTATAAAGGCGAAAGTTTGTGAGTGTGTATGTTTATTACTTCTTCACGTATAAACGGCTGGAGCGATTTTAATAGAATTTGGTATGGAGTTAGCTGACACCCTGGATTAATATATAGGCTATGTTTTACTGCGGGAAAATATCCCTAATGAACCGCGGGTAACACCGCAGGGCACAGCTAGTTATTAATACATTTATTAATTGGTAATTTTAAATTTTTGAGTAGCTGAACGTCATCACTCTTAAATTAATTATTTATCTACTATATATTTTTTTATTACAGATTCCAAAAAGACTGATGTTGTCTCTTTCCCTTTTGAAGAAAGAGTATGAATTATCAAAATTGCAACAGAAGATAGGCAAGGAAGTCGAGGAGAAAGTGAAACAGCAACATAGAAAGTACATATTGCATGAACAACTTAAGGTGTGTTACATAAAGTATTACATATATTAAAAAGTTATGCCTTTTACACAGCCTGTTTAAAAACAAGCTTCTATGAAATAGCATTTGATAATAAAAGCAATTGTAGGGCTTACGCTTATTTTACAATAACGAAAGTTCCGTCTTGATAATGGTAGTGGTAGTATTTTAATTTGTGTATTTGACGTTTAAACGCAACGAAAATGTTTCCGACAAACTTTGCAGAGTCGCAGAGCGTCCACCGTAATTTTAGTTGTTTAAGTTCTTATAATTTATTGCGTGCGACACGATCACATTAAAATAGATACATATATATGTGAATATTGTTGCGGTTTTATTCTCTGGATAAAATCGGGTGGAGCGCGACTTCGCCTATGTTCACGGTGAAGTCGCGCGGTCTGTTTCTGTCACGAAAGGATTTATTCTAAGAAACTATGATTAAAACAGGGGATTAGCAAAGGGTTTTAGTTATAGAAATGCTGTCGCGATAGTGTTCATTTTTTACGATGGTACTTTTGCAAATGTAAAATCAGTCAGAGTCATAAAAACAATTATAGGGAATTTCAATTAAATTTAATTTAAAATTACATTTTTAAGTTTAATCAACCATAACAATGAGAAAAAGTAGATAAAATAATTTTTAATTTGCAAGTGAAGAAGCATGCAAGTTTTTGATTTTAGCCAAAAGCTATGGAAACTCCTTTTTGTATTTTTAAATTGAAGTTGAATGTTTGAGTAAATCCTACTAAAAACTAAAGTTCCAACTATCAAGCCTTTTTTGAGTAACTTTTAGTAATTTCAGGACTTGAGTTATTTTTTCATTAAAACAACATTCAAGACAATTATGTCACAATAAAAGTCTGCAAAATACCTACTACGAAGAAAGATATGAATTTTTGAAACCTTACTGGCAGAAATCATTCAAAATATACAAAAAAAATATAACTTAAAACTTAAGAAAAATCGCGGAACATACATGGGGTATTTTTTGATACCCCCAGGTGCGAGGAATCTAAAAAAAATGTTGACGTCACTAATTGGACCATATATAAGTATGTCGGAGAGCGACTATTCACTTTGTCATTAGCGTTCACGGGCTTAGTGGGCGTCATTGGGGCTTGCTACAGGCACAAAACCAAACAATCACTCAATCACTGTTCGTATAGTTTTAATTACGTTCTTTTAACAAAAACAAAATAAAAATGTTTCACACACACTTTACACTATGGACACTTAAATAACGTAACAACAGAGTAGTGGGTTCAAGGTACCAATCTGACTTCACTGAACTACCGTATCACCTTTCTAGTAATGAACCGCTACGAACAGTTCCTCGCCTTTAAATACGCGCAAAAACTACCTCCCACCCGTGAAAATCAAGATGGCGCCTCGACCCCACTCGAGGCACGTGCTCGGCTCTGATTGGACGCGACATAAGATGATTTATAAGAGACTTTTATTAAATTGTTTACTGAACAATACAAAAATTGTAATTAATTAAATCGAATTAAATTAAGATTTTATAAAATTATTTAAAGTGTAAACAATAGCCTTTTTTCGCGATTGGCATTCAACAAGAAACTCTACTCGTCACATCCTCCGACAAGTATATCTTTTTAGAAATACATATTAAACATCCATGACTGTTCTCATTGCACAAACACCTGCCCCCACCAAGATTCGAACCCGGGACCTCTCAAGTCGGCGACACCATGAAACCCGGCGTATAAACCACTGGGCTACGAAGGTCGTCGTTATATTTTATACATATGCAATTAGCTGGGGAACTCCTGGCATTAGAGATACATTGCTATCAAATTTACAAATAACAAAAGAGTTAAATGTTGCAGGTAATAAAAAAAGAGTTAGGCCTAGAGAAGGACGACAAAGACGCGATCGGGGAGAAGTTTCGAGAACGGCTCGCCAACAAGACGGTGCCGGCCGCCGTGCAGACCGTCATCGACGAGGAACTCAACAAACTCAACTTTCTGGAGAGCCACAGCTCCGAGTTCAAGTGAGTCAAGTCTAAAAATAAATAAAATACACTTTTGGATAAGTTCTATGATCAGAAAATACTAATAAAATGTGTATCATTAGGTATATTCGTTTGTGTAGGAAATACTTTTGTGCCCCCTTCTAAAACAATTTTGCTTAAGGAGAAGTTTGATATAAATTAGACATTACATACCCACTCCCATACTATTGAAATGCACATTGTAACAACAAGTGCACACGGCACACACAATTATTATAGAAATATTATACTCTTTGATACAATATAAAAAAACATTGAATTTTCAAAATATACGTCGAATTTATAGATTTTTTTACGTTTTAAAATTGTATGTTTGCTTAGAAATTTGTGTGGGTGGTGCAACGAATTAGAAATAATATGCAATAAAAAGTGCGCTAAAAAGTGGTTCCACGTAAACTGCATCAAGTGGGCGGGGCGAAAAAATGCGATCAACCCGCCAATCATGGGTTGGTTGGGATTTCCCTTTTACATTATCTTACCCAATAAATGAATAGCCGAATAAATTTGCAGATATTTGATTTGTCAAATTATTTTGTTCCGTGGCGGATGTGTCGCGTTAGTATTGAAGTTTAGCTGTATGAGTTTGGAACCATGTTTTGGCGGCCTTTGTTAGAAAGTAATGCTTCTATTTCATTTCTAATTCTTTGGGATGGTGTCAATAATTGCTTGTAAAGGTTTAGGGAAAATCTGATTTTGATTCGGCTGAATACTGAAACAACCAATTTTGTTTCATACGTATAGTGTAACACGGTGCTATTTAGACTGGCTAACTTCTCTACCCTGGGGCATAACTTCCGAAGAGAACTTGAAGCTGGAAGACGCACAGGTGATCCTAGATGAAGATCACTACGGCATGGAGGATATAAAGAAGCGAATTCTGGAATTCATAGCCGTCTCACAGTTAAAAGGCACTACTCAAGGCAAGATACTGTGCTTCCATGGACCACCTGGGGTCGGAAAGACTAGTATAGGTCAGTATCAATACTCATATTATTAATGCAAAATAAATGTAACATGTGCAAGTGATAATAAAAAAATATTTGTTAAATAAAACTAGTTTTAACGGGTTAATGCACGAACTTTATTTTATTTATTGACGTTTCGCAGCCTTTTCAGGTCTGCATCGTCAGAATAATGATTTTTTATTTATTATTCGGACGATGCAGACCTGAAAAGGCTGTGAAACGTTAATAAATAAATAAAGTTCGTGCATGAACCTGTTAAAACTAGTTTTATTTGATGAGTGATGTGTGTGAAAACCTAAGAAACAAATAAATATTTGTTAATAATTTTTGTACCCCTGCTGGGCAGTTTTACAGCAAGAAAATGAGCTGTTGGCATTTGTACTATATACTGTTATTCCATAAAAAAAATTAGGTATTTTTAGCTACTACAATACTTATAGACGAAGATTTATTTCATTTGTTCTAATCATACCAAATAAAGGGTTTTCAACGCATTTGCTTAAAAAATGCATTAACGGAGACTGTATACATTGTTCGAAAGTTTGAAATTACGGGCTGTATAGCGTGCGGTAAAACGTTTTACCGCACGCTCCCATACATGGCGCCGTGCGTATTCTTTACAGTTTTTTTTTCGGCCGAACCTCCTTCAAAGCGCTATTAATCTATATCTCTGCCTCACTTTAACAAAAAAGAAAAAATGGGACTAAAGATGTAGTTCTAATTTTAACCACACGCACGTGGCGCCATTTAAAAATGAGCGCCATTTTCTTATTAGAAAAATTTTGATGTACTTTATATTTGTAATTTTTTGGTTGATTGACAAAAGAAAAAATAAGTGTTCATTATTTTTCGATTATCTAACTGATGGACTCAATAGAATTTCGTTTACTTTACCCAGTCATCATCCATATTTTGACGTTGACAACATACTCTTTTACTACTATTGCAGCACGATCGATCGCTCGCGCACTAAACCGCCAATACTTCCGTTTCTCCGTGGGCGGTATGACTGACGTGGCTGAAATCAAAGGCCATCGCCGCACTTACGTGGGTGCCATGCCTGGCAAACTGGTGCAGTGCCTCAAGAAGACCCAGACGGAGAACCCACTCGTACTTATAGATGAGGTCGACAAGATCGGCAAGTCAGTATACTATCATAGTACATAATAACACTGGTCCCAACACACTCCCCTGGGGTAACCTACGTCGGTGCCATACCCGGTAAGCTGGTACAGTGCCTCAAGAAGACCCAAACAGAGAACCCGCTCGCGCTTATAGATGAGGTCGACATGATCGGCAAGTAAGTATACTATTACCATAGGACACAGTAACTCTAGTCCCAACACACTACCCTGGGGTAACCTAATGGTCGCCATGCATGGTAAGCTGGTGCAGTGCCTCAAGAAGACCCAGATAGAGAACCCACTCGTGCTTACCGATGAGCTCGACAAGATCGGCAAGTTCGTATACTTTTACCATAGGACACAGTAACTCTAGTCCTAACACACTACCCTGGGGTAACCTAATGGTCGCCATGCATGGAAAGCTGGTGCAGTGCCTCAAGAAGACCCAGATAGAGAACCCACTCGTGCTTATAGATGAGATCGACAAGATCGGCAAGTTCGTATACTTTTACCATAGGACACAGTAACTCTGGTCCCAACACACTACCTTGGGGTAACCTACGTGGGCGCAGCACGGCAAGCTGGTGCAGTGCCTCAAGAAGAATAATTACAAGATCTAATGGCCCATAGAAATAAATTGATCAGCCTGCTCTTGTGTTCCCTCCTTCTTACAACCTTGGATCCTGTATTGGCGTGAAGAAGCAACATGCAGGCCGGCAAGGTGAGGATGGGTGGTGTGGTAGGTATTCAATTCAAAAGTCATTTATTCAGTTTAGGCTTTTACAAGCACATGTGAAAGTCAGAAACTACGCCATCGGTTCGCAAAACTACGGCGGGAGACCTTATACTGAGAAGAACCGGCAAGAAACTCAGCAAGGGCTGCTTTTTTCTCCCTGTTTTATTTCATACAGTGTCGTTAATTCGTATAACTGCTGTACCAGCTATCTTCACGTCTAGACTTCACCGTCACTTAACATCAGATGGAGTGGAGTGATTTGTCGGACTTATCTATAAAAATAAATAAATGGGTGCGTGTACTTATGTAGGCGCGTGAGAAGTTATCCTTCTTTGGCATCGTTTAAAATTAGTTTTTAATTGCATGCAAATAATTAATAATTACAATAAATTAATAAAAAGTCTGGAAAAGGACACAGTCAATAAAGTTCAGTTTTAATTTGAAAAAATAAATAAATAATCAAAATATTCAATTAAAATCGCTACTGAATATAATTTATTAGAACATATGTGATTTGCACTTGTATGAAACTCAAACACGTATTCCGAATATACAAACTAGAAACATGTGGATAAATATTATAAATATGAATACCTATAACTGTTACTTTATTACAAAAAATAAAGATGTGGTTTTTGGTTCTACTACACCAATGGTCAAGAGATGGCGCTGTAGTCTCCTGAATCGCGCTTTGGTTCCGTTGTTCCAGATTAATAAATACTTTTGATAGGCCTTCACAATGCAGTCGTTAGCACCCACTAAATAGAGATTCTATTTCTATTTTGTTGGTAGATTTTCTTAATGTGCGGTAAACACAAAAGTAACGCATGAAGTTGGTCGCTAAAGCGACCAACTTCATGCTGTTAAAATTTTGTGTTACAGTGATGCGCGCGCATCTTAAAATTTCACTCTCATCATTTTTTCATAACGCGCCTAAAGAAGTATAACTTCAAAAATGGGACCGCCGCGCCGTCAAAGTCACAAGGAAAACCGACATATTCCGCTAGACTTGGGCTACGTTCCAAACCCATGCCCCAGGTGCAACAAAAGTCAAATTCGACATAAGTTCATACAGTTTGAGAAAATTGAAACGTCAGGGTAAAAGGTTGCACTCAGAGCGTAGGTATAATACGCAGCCTTGAAGTGACAGGTCGTTTGTTATGGGCTAAACGACCATAGCGTCATTTGTAATGAGCTTTGCTTTTTCCTTCCCCCATTTTTGACATGAATTTTGAGGGTGCGATATTTTTGACGTGCTAACGTTTCATAAATCGATGAACACCAACTGCAAGCATGAACAAATGTGACGTCATGTCACGTTATGTCACGAGTTAGTTCCGCGGTGTGTGTGTGTGGTGAGGTGGAGAGGTTCCTTCGGTTTGACCCTCTCCTGCCCCCCCCCCCCCCCCTTATTACCCTCTCATCCCTGACCACCTCTGACCCCCCCGTCCTCTCGAAGATAACTTCACCCCCGCGGAGCCGAATTAGGGCCCCCATTGAGCTACAGAGGTGAGCTTGGGCTCTAAACAAACCCGACCAAAAGCCCTAAAAAAACCGACCGACTTTATAGACAGCCAATTTTGAAGTGAAACTTCTTTACGCACACTTGACTTGGGGGGTAAGCTGGCGAATGCATTGTTGTGTTCGGGCGAGGACAACAGGAGTTCAGAGAAAGCAGTGCGCGCGCACATTTTCTTTCTCTCTTTCTCTTATAGCCAGTAAATGAAATATGTAGATTAAAATACATGTACATATTGTACACACACACACATATATCTTATATATAAAATTCTCATGTCATAATGTTAGTTACCATACTCCTCCGAAACGGCTTGACCGATTTTTATGAAATTTCATATGCATATTCCGTGGGTCTGAGATTCGGCTACTACCTATTTTTCATATCCTTAAGTGATAATGGTTGTCCATCTGTAACGTAGTGTTCTGAAACCTACAATGCGCCTTCGCGCCAAAATTCAAACTATTGGGTATTGTAACGTAGTGTTCTCATATGGGTTAGGAGGAATGTTATCCCAGGAAGTTGATAGAACACTACGTTACACATCCCTAAATTTTTTTTGTACATTTTTTTTTGTAATATTGTACATATTAAAAAATACATACAACCCTAAATTTTTTCTTCTACCACCTGCCCCTATTTTTATGGCTGGGTCAGCTATTATATATATACACTAGCTGACCCAGCGAACTTCGTACCGCCCTAAAAAATAGGGGTTGTCCAGCGGACAAAATTGTGAATCTAAACCATTCTCAGATCCCCTTGAACACACACAAAAAATTTCATCAAAATCGGTCCAGTCGTTTAAGAGAAGTTCAGTGACATACACACTCACAGAAGAATTATATATATAAAGATACAGATGGAGTTAAAAAAATTGCACTTCAGTCGTGTGGTCATAAGCACACTTGTTTTTTTGTTATCCAGGGGAGTGCACGGCGACCCTGCATCCGCGTTACTGGAACTGCTAGACCCTGAACAGAACGCGAACTTCCTCGACCATTACCTGGACGTGCCCGTGGACCTCGCGCGCGTACTCTTCATCTGCACCGCCAACGTGGTGGAGCTCATACCGGAGCCTCTGCGGGACCGTATGGAGCTCATCGACATGTCCGGTGAGTGCTCACAATAACCATCTGTTATAAATATATATATATTTATTTCATTTCAAGTAACAAAGACTCATATTATACATAATATATCGAGCCGTTACCGCCAAATTATCGTAAGCGACACTTTTGTCGAAATGCGTTGTTTGTGGAAACTAATATTTTAAACCGTAACGGACCCATCTCTGTTGATATTTCCCTCCAAAAGAACACCGTTATAATATAATAGAGGGAAGAATAGAGGGAAATATCAACAGAGATGGGTCCGTTACGGTTTAAAATATTAGTTTCCACAAAAAACGCATTTCGACAAAAGTGTCGCTTACGATAATTTGGCGGTAACGGCTCGATATAAATTATCTATTTATTATTATTGATTTATTAAATTTAAATTAATTCTGAACATTCACTAACTCACTTCATTCAATCTAAATTGAAGTCATGCTCTCTTCCCCAAAAAATGGTTGAGCGAAGCGATGGCTGGTTCATGCGTCATGCTCGTAAACGGGTGCTGCCAGTAGAGATGAGTCTGCTCTTGCTGCATTGGGTACTATTATTAATCGTTGTATTTAACTATAATCGTACATTTGTTTTTATGCCTAAACAGTAGGACACGGCATTCCTAAACTTTTTTTTTAAATCTGTTTTTTTTTTGTATTTTTTATTTTATAGTCATAATTGTTTTATCATTAACATTTGTAATGGAAAGTGACTTCATGAGTTATCTCATATTGAAGTCATTTTTCAATTTGACGACTCTGTATATAATACAGGGAGAAAAAAACAGCCCTTGTTGAATTTCTTCCCGGTTCTTCTCAGTACAAGGTCTCCCGCCGTAGATTTGCGAACCGATGGCGTAGCTTTTCGACATTCACAAGTGCCTGTAACAGCCTAGACTGAATAAACGATATTGACTTTTGATTTTTTTCTTGAATTTTAAAATACATATGTCAATAAAATTAAATAAAAATTATAAAACTAAAGCAACACAACACAATTCAACTGCTTTGTCACAGTATGTGTGCAATGTACAGTCTACAGCAGTGATTGATATATGGGCAGTCAAGCCTGTCTACTAGCACGCTATTGGCACTCCCCCGCACTCGCCGCACCAACGAAGCGCCACGCTTGCGCATTATGTCATAAAAATAATCTGTGCGAGCTTCCGCAAACATTGTCGAGGCGCTACAAACGTGGGAGCCCCATCAACATTCTAAACGCATTGTTGAACTGAACTCGAAGGGCGTCATACGATTTCAGAGTGTAATTAATCCAGAGGTTGCATGTGTGGAAAGAAAAGCTAAACGCCCTAAAAAGAGTCACTTTCACCTCAGTGGAACACCTCGCGAATCTGCGAATTACCATGTTCATAATCATAATCAAAATCATTTATTCAGTTTAGGCTGTTACAAGCACATATGAAGGTCTAGAAGCTACGCCATCGGTTCGTAAATCTACGGCGGGAGACCTTGTACTGAGAAGAACCGGTAAGAAACTCAGCAAGGGCTGTTTTTTTCTCCCTGTTTTATTATTTACAGAGTCGTCAAATTGAAAAATGACTTCAGAGATGATTCACGAAGTCACCTTTCATTACATAATGATTATATATACATTAATTGTTTACCTGCATTTTGTTTGCTGTGTTATACAGTATAAATACAAATAGTGTTATTTATATTAAGTGTGACTAAACATTAACTTCAATATTAAGGAAGTTAGGGCAGTCTCATCTCCGCTGGCAGCAACCGTTCACGAGCATGACGCATGAACCAGCCATCGCTTCGTTCAACCATATTTTAGGGACCGTTACGACCCGCCTCACACGACACCGCCGAAGATACTACTCATAACTACCCATATTAACTAAAATTTATTATTATTTATTTTATTTATTTATTTATTTATTTATTTATAGGTACATCAACAGCATAACATACAAGACATTCGTAATATATAGAGGATAATTTTACTGTTTACATATGTTTGCCAATTATAGATATACACAACATTTATACCATATCGTTTAACATTAATTAAAATGAAAGGAGAACAAGAACATTATCTTTAACAAATGCTGCTATTATTGATTTATTAAGGTTATTTTTATTAAGAACACACAAAAAAAAAATTGTTAACTACGTCGAATACACACTGGGAGGCTGAAAGTGATGCAATAGTTTGTTTCTGAAAGTTCGAGTAGAATCGTTGAAAATGTCAATACTGGGTACCTTCATTAACAATTCGTTATACGCGTTGCATATCCTAGCTATGGGATAATGAATACCCAAGTTTGTTTTGTGACTTGGTATATTAAACATTTTGCGTACTTTATAGCGCGGGTATCTACAGGGTACTGCAATTCCAATCTCACCAAGAAGATGAATACTGTTGATGTCATTATTAAGAATTTTATGTAGAAACAGTAAATCCGCTATCGTACGTCGATTTTTTAATGATGTAACTTGGAAAAAATCAAGTCTCTCCTTGTATGGATGCCTGTGGGATATACCAGGTGTCAAAAAGGCAATATAACGAGTAAACGCTCGCTGTATAGATTCAATTCGTTGGGATGGCGCCGCGTATACGGGATTCCAAACCACGCTAGCAAACTCGAGATGACTACGCACAAGGGTATTAAAGAGTACTGTCTTAGTTTTTACATTGCGAAATTCTTTTGCATTTCTTTTTAGAAAACCCAACATACGAGCGGCGTTATTCACTAGATTATTTATATGTGCCGCAAAATTCAATTTATTGTCCAGCTTAACACCTAAGTCTTTGACCTCCGTGACCCTTGCCAAAGTTACGCCGGACAATGTGTATTTGGTATCAATAGGAAATCTCTTTCTAGTGAAACTGATGGAGCAGCATTTTGAGGGGTTTAGTAACATTCCGTTTTTATGGCACCAGACAGATATATTGTACAAATCTGATTGTAGGAGACGAGCATCTTCCGTGGATTCGATACATTTATAAATTTTAATATCATCTGCGAATATGGACAAACTGCTATAATTTATCACGGTTGCAATATCGTTGATAAATATTAGAAATAAGAGAGGTCCAAGGTGAGATCCTTGTGGAACACCCGATTCTGCCAAAAACACGTTGGACTCGAATCCATCCACAGTCACCGTTTGGGGCCTCTCTGATAAATACGATGCAAACCATTGCAACAATGATCCGCATAATCCCATGTTGTGAAGTTTGGAAAGCAGCACTCCGTGATTGACTTTATCAAATGCACTTGAAAAATCTGTGTAAACTGCATCTACTTGCAGGCCCCTATCCAAACTCTGCGATATAGACGAGATATATTCTACTAAGTTTGTCTCGACTGAACGACCACGCATGAAGCCGTGCTGGAAGTCTGTTATATTTTTTTCAATATGACCGTATATTAGAGGGTATATAAGGCTCTCGAAAAGCTTAGAGAGACACGATAATATAGATATTGGTCGGTAGTTGATGATGTTTGCCCTATCGTCCTTTTTATAAATTGGTACTATTCTAGCCTTTTTCCACTCCTGTGGAAACACCCCATCCCTCAAAGATCGATTAAATATTATTGTTAGTGGTCGTGCTAGAGCTGCGCCACATCTTTTGATAAATAGTGGTGGTATGCTATCGGGGCCAGAACCTTTTGTTGCATCGAGCAGTTTTATTTTTGCCAGCACTTGTGATTCGGTTAGCTGTATGTTCATTAAATTATTATTATTATTATTGGATTCTGCATATGTAACCGGGTCATTTAAGTTTACTACATGCGCTGAGTAAACAGAGGAAAAGTGATTGGCAAATAAGTTGGCTATATCGGTGCCCGAGGACGCAGTCGTCTCATTTAACTTCATTTCAGCAGGCAATACAGAACGGCCTTTTCGTTTGTCCTTGATGAAACGCCAAAACTTTTTTGGGTTCTTACAAATGTCAGATTCGATTTCCCTTAGATAATTGTTTAGGCAAGCACTGGTTAGTTTGTGACAACGTTCGCGAAGGATATTGTATTCAAGTTTGTCTCTTGGGTTATTGAACTTGGTGTATCTCTTACGAAGTTTATGTTTTTCGCTCAGTAAGCGTTTGAGTGTTTTGTTAAACCACGGAGGATAATTTGAAGGTTTTATAACGTATTTGGGTACATGATTGACAATTTCAAGCCTCATTTTTTTATAAAATTCAACTAAGTGTTCGTTAACATCTCGACAATCTTTAAAAATATCATCCCAATCAGCACAACTCAGCTTAGCATTCAGCAACTCGTAGTCTGCCTTATTGAAATTATGCCTCTCTGTGTGGTTAGTTAAAAGATGTGCGGAAGAAACGCTCTTTATTTGAAGTACAGTGATTAGTAATTGGGGGTGGTACTCGTCTAATTTACTTAGCAAATCTAAGGGTTTAGCAACACGCAAGTGCTCCCAGTTGCTTATGATTAGATCTAACGTTTTGCCAAGAGAGTTCTTGACATTATTGTACTGAAAAAGGTTATTAAGTGTTAAGAAGTCGACTAGACACCGTCCCAAATTATTACTGCAATTAACAGGTATCATATTGTTACAATTGTCATCAAAGATCCAATTCATATTAAGATTAAAATCACCTAACACAATTACATTTTCAATGTGGGTCATTAAGATATCCAAATTATTCAAAAAACGTTCCTGGGTCTCCAATCTGGGTGGAGGCGGTAAGTACAAAGCACAAAGAGAGAAAGTCTTATATAAGCCATTTGTCTTTAATTTAATATTTACCCAGAGGTCTTCACAATTATTAGTTTCCCAGTTCAACATTCGCATAGAAGGTATATCTTTAGATACCGCTATTAGTACTCCGCCCCCATCCTTCTTCGAGCCAAGAACGCTTGAGCGATCTCTACGGTATACGACATATCTGGAGTCTATAAATTCACTATCGGCAATATTGGAGTTCAGCCATGTCTCGGTAAAAACAATAATCTTGTAATTGTTCGTTAAAATATTCCTGTACACTTCGTTAGTTTTTGTTCTTATACCACGGATATTTTGATAGTATATATCGAATTTTAACATATGAACGTGACATCTTTTCTAGGTGTCGAGACTTTGTAACACTATTTAATCAGCGCCAAAGAGTCCATATTTCGGATGAGAAGTGCTTGACTATCTTCATCCTTCCTTGTAAATATTCGCCCGTTTCGCACCCAAGTGAACTTGTATTTAAATTCTTTTGCCTTGATACGCGTGGCGGCATGCAAGGCTTTGTTTGACGGAGACAGATGCTCAGATACAAATACAGGTTTACTTGTACCAGCTAGACCAAGGTGTTGGGTGTTCAATTTGTCTTTTTTTTCTTTTTGGTTCTTCTTATTGAATATAGAGACCGAAGCAAGTATAGTATCGCGCTGTATGGGAGCTCGTAACTTCACTATCACTGCGCGTGGTTTGTCGCTATCTGTGCTCAGTTTGGCTACCCTCGTGGCGTGAAGGATGTCTTCGGCAGGTACAGGAGCTTTTACGATTTTAACAAGTTGTTCAACGACCTTGATCAGATTCTCCCGTCTGTGCTCTGGGATGCCATTTATTTGTATGTTACTGTCTCTCATATTTTGTTCAACCAAGTTCAGCCGGTTAGTCAAATCGCATACGGTCTGGCTCAGTTCACCATTATTCCTCTTCAAGTCTTCAATCAATGTGTCTTTTTCGTGAATAGCTGACTTCAAATCTTCATACTGTTTATTGAAAAACGTAAGGGATTCGTGCATATCCTTTAACTGATCAGACACGCTTTTTACTTGCGCTGTTACAAGTTCTTTTATAACGGACAAAAGAGATCCCGAAAGTTCCTGTTTCAATATACTCCTTAACTTGGACTCTGTTATGTAATCGTTGTCACTGTTAGGCTTTTCAGGTGTACGGTTGTTACTGCTGGGGGACAACGGTTGTTTCCGATCACGCCTGTTTCGCACAGTCACATTATTCGAGTGCAGATCCGAGCCAGTAGAGCCCCGGGCTTGAGGAGGGTTACAATGCTGCGTGGGATGTATAGGTGTATTTGCGTTGCCCGTCTTGGGTTGTTTGCTGCAACATTCTGGGCATTTCCAACTGCGCTTGCAATCTGCATCTTGCGCATAAAAGCTATTGAAATGACTCAACGATATGTTAGCGCAGTTAAGGTCATATTTCATTCTACATATAGCGCATTCTAAGAACTCACGTTTATGTATAACATTGTGACAGCCGGAACATTTACCGTGGTTAGGCGCCATCAATATCTTTGATTCTATTTATTCACTTAAATATACTATAGTTTCAATCTTCCAGTAACAAGTCATTAAAAAAGTTCCAATAAAAAAAGAAACCTTTTTCTTTTGGACCTCCTTTTTTATCTTTTGATAGTTTAAGATAGAAGCTTCTTAAAATGCAAGTCCAAAAAATCACAACAAAAAAATATGTATAAGTAAAAAAAAAAAAAAAAAATTTTCTCCGACTGGGGTTCGATCCAACGATCACTTGAGAGTATCGGCGAAAGTCGGAACCGTTGGACCACCGGTGCTTGTTGTTGTCTTGCGAAATTATTAATCTAAAGCTTGAAACAAAGTAACAAAACCGTCCGAAGGTAGATAAAAAAATTAAGGCTCCGGTAGTAAAACACTTTATAAACACTATTTCCCACTTTTGTTACTAATTAATGTTTCACCTAGAATCTGCACTTGTTCATCCATATACTTGCCACTTCATAGTTTAACATTTGATTGCCCCATAGGACTACGCAGTTGATTCCTCTGATTAACTTGTTATCGTTCGGTTTGGCTATTTATTATTGTCTGGGATTATTCAATGTCGATTTTGATTTTAAACGACGATCAAAACTCTTGTGACTACTACACTGGATTGCAAAACTATTGTAATTATTAAGTTAAGCAACCATAAAATAATAATTATTCCAATGAAATAAAACTAGTTTTTCACGGGTTATTGCACGAAACTTTATTTATTTACGTTTCGCAGCCTTACAGGCTGCATCGTCGGAATCCCTGCCTGCAAAGCCTGTAGAGGCTGCGAAACGTCAATAAATAAATAAATTTTCGTGCATTAACCCGTGAAAAACTAGTTTTATTTAATGAGTGATGTGCGTGAAAACCTAAGAAACAAATATATTCCAATGAAACATTAAATTATCGCTAACCAGGTTACGTGGCTGAAGAGAAGTTGGCCATAGCCCAGCAATACCTCGTGCCGGCCGCGCTCCGGAACTGCGGCCTGGACCAGCAGCAGCTGCAACTGTCACCGTCTGCGTTGCATACCTTGATACGCGCCTACTGTCGCGAGAGCGGCGTACGGAATCTGCAGAAACATATTGAGAAGGTAATATTTTTCGTTTTATTCCAAGTTAAGCTATACCCATTACCACAATAAGGGGACCATTCGCCTAACGAAAATGCTTTGGAAAACGCTAACGCTTTCGATTTTATTTTGTTATTTCTGATCGCCGAAGGTTTTCGAATAACTCACGCTCATTTTTGAAGTTATAGTTATTTAGGCGCGTTATGAAAAAATGATGAGAGTGAAATTTTAAGATGCGTGCGCATCACTGTAACACAAAATTTTAACAGCATGAAGTTGGTCCAACTTCATGCTGTTATTGTGTTTACCGCACATTAAGAAAATCTACCGACAAAATAGAAACAGAATCTCTATTTAGTGGGTGCTAACGACTGCATTGTGAAGGCCTATCAAAAGTATTTATTAATCTGGAACAACGGAACCAAAGCGCGATTCAGGAGACTACAGCGCCATCTCTTGACCATTGGTGTAGTAGAACCAAAAACCACATCTTTATTTTTTGTAATAAAGTAACAGTTATAGGTATTCATATTTATAATATTTATCCACATGTTTCTAGTTTGTATATTCGGAATACGTGTTTGAGTTTCATACAAGTGCAAATCACATATGTTCTAATAAATTATATTCAGTAGCGATTTTAATTGAATATTTTGATTATTTATTTATTTTTTCAAATTCAAACTGAACTTTATTGACTGTGTCCTTTTTCAGACTTTTTATTAATTTATTGTAATTAATTATTTGCATGCAATTAAAAACTAATTTTAAACGATGCCAAAGAAGGATAACTTCTCACGCGCCTACATAAGTACACGCACCCATTTTTTTTTAATATTGTTATTACCAATGCAAAAGAAAAAAAAAGAGCGCGAGGCATTTGAAAACCTCAGGTGACTAGAAATAACAAAATGAAATCGTAAGCTTTAGCGTTTTCCAAAGCATTTACGTTAGGCGAATGGCCCCCAGGGCAGGCATGGAAAAGAACGGCGCCCGTAGGGAAAGGTCGAAATCCGCCCAGCGGCCATGAAGCTAAAATAGAAGTTCTCAACAAAATGTACCATTTTTTAGGGTTCTGTACCTCAAAAGGAAAAAACGAAACCCTTATAGGATCACTTTGTTGTCCGTCCGTCCGTCCGTCTGTGAAGACCGTGTTTCTCAGGAATGCGTGGAGGTATCAAACTGAAATTCATATCTTATACTCATGTCTACTGTCCCTTGGAGCTGTGAAAAAATCAAACTTCTAAGCCAAAGCAATCAAAAGATACAGCCGTATATGCCGCAAATTTTTGAAACTCGCACGGGATTCAAGGTACTTCCCGTGAACTTAGAATCTTGAAATTTGGTACGAAGTAACGTCTTTAAGTACAGATAAGGGAAAAATTGTGAAAACCGTAAATTTTTAGTTACATCATATAACAAAATATATTTTTGAAGCAACATGCTGGCCGGCAAGGTAAGGATGGCTGGAGTGGCTGGTAGAACTGCTGTACCAGCTATCTTCACGTCTGGACTTCATCGTCACTTAACATCAGGTGGAGTCATTTGTCGGACCTATTTGTACACCAATGGACGACCAGGCGCGGCGAGGGCTTTCACCCTTCTATTGTCGAAGTTCCTCCCATTCGTACGAAGCGATTTGCTTCCGCTTGCATTATGCGAACGGCTAGGGAGTGGAACTCCTTACCGAGGTTTGTTTTCCCGGACCAATATAATCTGGACATCTTCAAGGTCAGAGTGAACTGGCATCTTCTAGGCAGGCGTGTACCATCCTAGGTCTCATTATCGCTTTCCATCAGGTGAGGTTGTGGTGAAACGCCTTGCCTATAAAACATAAAAAAACCTATCTATAAAAAAATAAAAGAGTTAATCTGTGTTTGTCCCAGATCGCTCGAAAGGTGGCGTACAAGATTGTGAAGAAGGAGACAGATGAATTAGTAGTGACGGACGATAATCTATCGGAGTTGGTCGGGAAACCGACGTTTAAACACGACCGCATGTATGATGACACGCCGCCGGGAATCGTTATGGGATTAGCATGGACCGCCATGGGTAAGCATAATACAAAATTCGAATTCAATATGGGTTTATTTAGGTTATAGTATGTATCGTATTTTAGCTGCTAGAACTAATGAACGTCTTAAAACTACGCCATCCGTTACCTACTTTTTGTATATACTTACGAGGAGCTTGATGGCCAATTCGGTCGGCTGCGATCGTTGAAGTTGAGCAACTTTTGCAGTGGTCGGTCATTGGATGGGTGACCAAAAATTTATTATCTCGTGCTCCTCCATGCTTCGGAAGGCTCATTAAGCCTTTGGTCCCGCCTGCATCTGCAGTCGTTAGCGGTTGGTGCTAACCGCACTGGGCCCGCGTGGTGGGTCATGACCTAATCTCTGTGCCCTAGCAGTGGGGACATTAATAGGCTGGTGATGTGTATATACTTCACTACCATCAATCAGCCTTCTAAAAGTCTCTTATGGAATTCAAACTTTATTAAAGTAATGTGGAACTTGAAAGTCAAAGATCTTTTCATTGCCAGTGATGCCAGCTGGCTTAAATGACGACATTTATGCAGTCTTTTTGTCTGCATTGAAATTTTGTCTAGTGGCTGAATTTTACGCAATATATCAAAATCAATCAATTATAAGCAACTTTCGCAATGGTCGGTCATTGCATGGGTGACCAAAAATTTACTATCTCGAGCTCCTCCGTGCTTCGGAAGGCACGTTAAGCCGTTAGTCCCGGCTGCATCTGCAGTCGTTAGCACCCACCAATCAGCACTGGGCCCGCGTGGTGGGTCATGGCCTAATCTCCCTATTCCATCCATAGGGAAGGCCTGTGCCCCAGCAGTGGGGACATTAATAGGCTGATGATGATGATGATGATGATATGAAAATCTGTAATTTAGATCTATTTCAAATATCTTGTCTTTGTAGATTTAAAAGATAAATACATCTACTACTTGCATCTCTGCATACAACATTCTGCAAAATTAGGACAGCTACTTCAACTTTTTCTCAATGGCCGTCATAAGCTTAATTTAAATTGAAGTCGTATTTTTATTTCAATAGGCGGTAGTTCCCTATACATCGAGACGGCACTCCGGTCGCCCATAAAGGCAGACGCTGGTGATAAACCGTCTCTAGGCTCACTGGAACTGACGGGCCACCTCGGAGACGTGATGAAGGAATCCGCCAGAATCGCACTTACTGTAGCCAGAAACTACCTAGCTGAGCATCATCCGGAGAATGACTTCCTTAATACCAGGTAAATTTTCCTCAGCCAGATATAAACACTGTCTTGCTTGGTAATTAAGCTCGCTGGAGCGGACTACCTCTCTCAGCATCATCGTAAGAATAGGGATGATGACTAATTTTTTTTCTTCGTTTATCAGGTAGATTATCAAAAAGTATTGGACACGTATTTTTTCTTTTTTCACATAATATAAACATTGCAGAGATATATTGATTTGAAAATTCGCATGACGTCACGTTTGAGTACACTTATAAGTGAAAATTCACTCAAAAGTGACGTCACGAGCCCCTACTCCCAAACTTTGACGCGCTATAACTTTGTCATTTTTTGGTTGACTGCCCAAAGAAAAAATACGTGACCATTATTTTTTGATCATCTAACTGACGGACTAAATAGAATTTCGTTTACCGTACCCCGTCATCACCCCTATTACTCTATCTCGTCAACACTATCTCGCTTGCTTGTTGGGCGTCATGAAGAAAGCATCATCCAGAGAATGGCTTTCTTAAGAGGCCTTTCATAAATTTTACTTGCCGTACGAGAGTGCTATTCTGTACAAGTCATTACGGATATAGATGGCCTTACGCCTGATAAAGAATTAATTTGTGCTATTATAAAATGGAAGAGTATAAAACTACTATGTTTTGTTGTGTATTTGCCTCCAAATTATAAAGATGACCAATATTTGAATGTGTTGTCGTGTATAGAAAATGTTATTTGCGCATATCCTAATCTGAACGTTTTGATTGTTGGAGATTTCAATCTAAATTCCTGCAGTGTAAATGTAAAAAATCAGTTTGACAACTTCTGTGAATTCTGTCAATTACGCGAAAACAACCATGTATTAAATAATCGTGGTGGCATGCTGGACCTTGTCTTGAGTGATCTTGTGCCCGGTCAGGTGATGGTGTCAGCTAACGATGAACCTCTGGTTCAAGTGGACAGTTATCACCCTCCCCTCGATATATCTATTAAACTAAAGATAGGGACAGGCCCTTTGCAACAGGTTCCGCGACCGCCAGTTTCTCATTCGGACACGTGTCCTGACTGGAACTGGCGCAAAACAGACTTTTCAGCATTGTACAGTGCTCTAGCTACTATCGATTGGTCAGATTTATTAGAAATTAGCGATGTTGATTTAAGCGTGAACTTTTTTTATGAAAAACTATATGATTGCGTAAATTTATATGTTCCACTTAGGAATAGGTCATCGCATAATAATAATATCAGTCAATACAAATACCCTAAATGGTACACGACGGAAATCATATATAACTTAAAATCAAAATATTTTCATTTGAAAAGGTACAAATTAGAAGGCAAGGAGTTTAATAGAGAATTGTATAAGTACTATAGGTGGCATACAAAAAGGCTTATTGACTACGCTTATCAACAACACGTGCAGACTATACAAAAAAATATAATTGACGAACCATTAAAGTTTTGGGAATATGTTAAAGATAAGAAAAAAGACAGACGATTTATAGACTCATTTACACATAATGGGGAGGTATTTTCTGGTCAAGAGGCTGTTGAAGCGTTTGCTCGGTATTTTGGTACAGTGTTTTTGGATGAAATGCCACGTTTAGATACAGACGAAGCTGCACGAAAAGCTCGACCAATAGCCGGTGCGAAGTTAATATCTATCTCGACAATAGATAAAGAAGACCTAGATAAAGCCGTAAAGCGCCTTAAGTCTCGATCATCAGGTGGACCTGATGGTATCCCGATATTCCTGGTCAAAGATTGCATTTCAATCTTCAGAATCCCGTTGTTGTATATGTACAATCTCTCACTAAGTCAGGCTAAATATCCAGATTTATGGAAGCTGTCTAGGGTGACACCAATTCCAAAAGGGGAACCCGGTTCTAATATTGCAGCCTATAGACCAATAGCCGTACTATCCGTTTTTGCCAAACTATTCGAGGCAATAATTAATCATCATATAAGTCGGCAGATAGGTGATCAATTACACGAGTGTCAGCACGGCTTTCGAAAAGGGCGATCGACTACCACTAATTTGATACCCCTGGTAGATTACGTCTCTGCGGAAATGGACGCTGGGCGGCAAGTTGATGCGGCCTATTTTGACTACAAAAAAGCTTTTGACCTTGTAGATAATGATAAATTATTAATAAAGCTTTCGGAAATAGGTTTTACTCCCTCACTACTGCATTTTTTTTGCAAGCTACCTCAAAGATAGATGTCAGTATGTTAGGTTGAATGGATACGAATCTAACCACTTCTTTACGAGATCTGGGGTGAGTCAAGGTAGTACGTTAGGACCTACCCTCTTTCAAATCATGATAAATGACTTGCCTAAAGTATTGTCATGCACAAAATGTTTGTTATTTGCTGACGATTTAAAAATATATAGGTGTATAAGTAATAAAGGGGATTCGGATGCCATGCAGAGTGATATTGACGCTGTAGTAGCGTGGAGTGATTCGAATCGGTTGACATTCAATAGCAACAAATGCAAGACAATAACTTTTACGCGGAAGCGGTCCTGTATTGAAAGTATTTATAAAATATATGACGCTCCTTTGGAAAGAATTGACAAAATTAGAGACTTAGGCTTAACTTTAGATACTAAGATGGACTTTCACCAACACGTGATAAGCGTATGCAAATCGGCGAGTAGGATCCTGGGATTCATTATCAGAACTTCCTCCGAATTTAGTAGTTCTTTAGTGGCTAGGGTATTGTACAATGCCTACGTACGTAGTAAATTGGAATATGGGGCAGTAATTTGGGACACCCACGAAAAAAAATATTGCCTCATGATAGAAAAGATACAACGAAAATTTGCTCGATGGTTGTACAAGAAAAACTATGGATATTATCCGTTCTTGTATCCATCAACTTTTGTCTACGGTATGGTCGACCTAGAAGCACTGGATATGAGAAGGAAATTGCTCCTCATTGTACACTATTTATCAATTATTTACCAAAAGATAGATTCGCCACACGTGCTAGAAAGAGTACGCCTTTTGGTACCCACTCGCATCCCGCGTGATGCCGAGGGTTTATTGGAGCCGCGCCGGCGGCCGCGCTTGCTGGAGTGGCCTGGCACCCGAACCGTCCACGCTGCCCAAGCGCCCACAGTACGTGCATTGCGCCTGATCGGGGACATGCTCACTCAATACGATCACTTAGACCTGTTTGCTGACGGTCTAGGGAGATTAATTACCATGACTCGCCAGATTTTAGATTCTGGGTTTTAATCTGTAATTTGACATTTGACAGTGTATTTCCTAGTTTATTTTAATTTGTAATTTATTTATTGTTTTCACGTTTTTAATTATATCTTTTGACATTTTTGATTCTGTAACTTCGTTGACTTTGGTGTATGTTTATTTTTAATTTTGACTTTTTAATTGTAATTCCACTTATGACTATTTCTATATAATGAATGTTTTTGTTTTGCATTGCATTGACTTGTTGGTGTGTTGGACTAGCTCTGTAAACCAGCATGTGAAACTGAATAAATAAATAAATAAATAAATAAATAAATAAATAAATAAAGCTGACATCCACCTCCGAGAGGTAATAAAGGAATCCGCCAGAATCGCACTTACTGTAGCCAGAATCTACCTAGCTCAGCATCATCCGAAGAATGGCTTCCTTAATAGCAGGTTAACTTTCCTTAGCACCATATAAACACCTCAGCATCATATAAATATATCTTGCTTGGTTATTGGACTCGCTGGAGTGGACTATCTCTCTCAGCATCATCGTAAGAATTACTTCTTCAACACTATCTCGGTGGTTTGTTGGACGTGATGAAGAAAGCATCATCCGGAGAATGGCTTTCTTAAGAGGCCTTTCTTAAATTTTACTAAAGCTGACATCCACCTCGGAGAGGTAATAAAGGAATCCGCCAGAATCGCACTTACTGTAGCCAGAAACTACCTAACTCAGCATTATCGGGAGAACGACTTCCTTAATAGCAGGTAAACTTGCCTCAGACAGATATAAACACTGTCTTGCTTGGTAAGTAAGCTCGCTGGAGTGGACTATCTCTCTCAGTATCATCGTTAGAATTACTTCTGCAACACTATCTCAGTTGCTTGTTGGACGTCATGAAGAAAGCATCATCCGGAGAATGGCTTTCTTAAGAGGCCTTTCATAAATTTAACTAAAGCTGACATCCACCTCGGAGACGTCATAAAGGAATTCGCCAGAATCGCACTTACTGTAGCCAGAAACAACCCTTTTTTTTGTCTGGAAAATGCCTTACGCATCCTTCAACCACTGGGGGAGCGAGAAGAAGGTATGTGGGACTCCTCCCTGTCCTCTTCAGCCAGCCCTGGAGCTCGCTGATGTGAACAGGGCCCTACCTACGCCCTGAACAGGGCCACTAAAAACCAGACAATACTCCTGCACCGTCACCCGACACGCTCTATGAGGACCGCGGTCCCCCTAGTGCATGCCGAGAGGGCGGGTGTGGTCGCGGAACCCGTCTCCGAATGGCCGCGCAAGCCAGAAACTACCTAGCTCAACATCATCGGGAGAACGACTTCCTTAATAAAAGGTAAACTTTCCTTAGCACCATATAAACACTCTTGGTTATCGGGCTTGCTGGAGTGGATTATGTCTCTCAGCATCATCGTAAGAATTACTTCTTCAACACTATCTCGGTTGCTTGTTGGATGTGATGAAGAAAGCATCATCCGGAGAATGGCTTTCTTAATAGACCTTCTATAAATTTTACATAACAATAGGTAAAGCCATCTTTCTAAAGCTGACATCCACCTCGGAGAGCTAATAAAGGAATCCACTAGAATCGCCCTTACTGTAATCAGAAACTTAGCTCAGCGTCAAGAATGACTTCCATAACACTAGGTAAATTCAGGAACCATGATTACTTCCTCAACTCTAGGTTAACAAACACCTTTGACTATATACATGCCTAGCAAATAGCAATCCAAATAAACCACGCAAAGAAACCGGCGCATGTTACGCAATGTGTGTGTATCGACGAACATATCTACCATATATAGTACATATTTTTTGGGTCGCTTGCGTGCAAATAATAATATATATCTAGGCGTGTACAACGTTATCTTAGAAGAGAATTAGAGTCCGCCACGATCGCTCTCACTGTTGCGAGGAACTATCAGGCTCAACATCAAACGGAGGACACTGCCTTAATAATAGGTAAACATTATCTTGCTAAAGGAAATTTTACTAGAATAATTTCCACGCGGACCAGGCGGCAGACGGGACTTGAACCCCCATCCTCCGCTATCCGGGCATATGCATTAACCATTATACTACTGCGGCCCTAATTGTCCGTTTCAAATAATTATTATAATTATATACAGTTATATTTATATTTTAGATTTAAACATCTAGCAGTTAAATGCTTAAAAAATTAAAAAGTAACTATAGTTTCCAATTAAATTTTCAAAGGTTTTTACTTAAAACAATAGTTTCAAAATTAACTAACATGGAATGCAGGGAAGTTAAAAATAAGTAAAAATGTCATCATTTCCAATTGGACCATATGAAATTAAATAAAACGGCACGGGGGCAACTAAAATGAGTAAGAAGAACCTTGGTGATTCATTTCTTTGTCGTAATATCCGTAAATGGAATGCTCTACCTGCTCACGTGTTCCCTCCTTCTTACAACCTCGGATCCTTTAAAAGAGGCGCGAAGAAGCAACATATAGACACTCCCTTACTTGTTGACTGGTAGAGAATGCCTATGGCATTAAGTCCGCCATTTACTGTATTTTGGTAAAGAAGAATAAAATAAATATAGACCGGCAAGGTGAGGATAGCTGGTGTGACAGGTAGAACTGCTATACCAGCTATCTTCACGTCTGGACTTCACCATCACTTAACATCAGGTGGGGTGGAGTCATTTGTCCCACATGTCTATAAAAAAAGGAACCTTATTTTATGTCCCGACAAAATGTATGTACCTATTTAAAAAATAATTTTTTCTGCCACCCTAGTCACATTCACCTGCACGTGCCAGAGGGCGCGACCCCCAAAGATGGTCCGTCAGCCGGCGTGACCATCACCACCGCGCTCATATCGCTCGCCCTCAAGACCGCGGTGAAGCAACAACTGGCCATGACAGGGGAGGTGTCCCTCACCGGCCGCGTGCTGCCTGTGGGCGGCATCAAGGAGAAGATCATCGCCGTGAGTCTGATATAATCATTTGTCGGACCTATATATACACATACTAGCTGACTCGGCGAACTTCGTACCGCCCAAAAGTAATAATTTGCAATAAATTAAAATTGCGACTATAATTTGAGATTTAAACTATCCTATCTCTCAAGTTGGATCGAACTGCACATGGTGTGCGAATTTTATTATAATCGGTTCAGTGGTTTAGGAGTCCATTGAGGACAAACATTGTGACACGAGATTTATATATATTAAGATATATATATATATATATATATATTATATATATTATATATATATATTAGTTATATATATTATATATATATATATATATTATATATATATATATATATTATAAAAAAATAGGGGTTAGTGGTAGAAGGGTGAAAATTTAGGGTTGTGTGTATTTTTGTATGATGTATCATAAAAGAAACAAAAAATGTTGTTCAAAAAAAAATTAAGGGTGGACCACCTTAACATTTAGGGGGATGAAAAATAGATGTTGTCCGATTCTCAGACCTACTGAATATGCATATAAAATTTCACGAAAATCGGTCGAGCCGTTTCGGAGTAGTTCAATTACGCACACCGTGACACGAGAATTTTATATTTTAGATATTCCGGTTTTTGGCGCCATCATATGCCAGTACATAAAAAATCAATCCTGTTTTCGATAATTGAAACATCAATCTAGACATTTGTTTATTTGCAATTTGATCATATTAAACATTGATCTAATTAGTTTTCGATCTATTGGCATAACAAGCTATTGATCTAACGATTATTTGTCATTCGATCAAATGCCATGTCGATATATTGGGTTTACAGTAAATTGTCACCGATCAACTGGAATTTGATATTGAGTAGAAAACCCATTTATTTCATATCAATAGGCCTAAATAGGATATGGGAGTGTCTCAAAACACAAAAAGTTAACACAAGGCAGAGTTTCCCATTTTAAAATCTAAAATTTAGGCTTATCGAATAAACATTTTTCGTTGGTGCCTCGAATTATGTTATCTTAATACTAATTTAGATAAAATAACTCGAGGCACTAAATTATTTTATCTCAATTAGCTTTGTTCCAGCTCTCGCCGGTTTCGGAGATATTCAAAACAAACTTGCAGATTTAAAACTTATATTTTTTAAAACAATCAATTAAATATTTATAAAATGTTAGGTAACGTCCGACGTATAGGCAGTCTAATAAGAATGATTTTTGATCCTGGCGCGCTCCTTCTTTGCTACAGTGATTTAGTAGGCGCTTGAACAGCTTACTTAATTACCTAGTTTACTATTATTAGGGCAAATAATATTTGCCAGCAGTCTCTTCTTTTCATTATCTATAAAGCATGATATAGATACTACATATTACCGTTTATGTTATGTTGTTTTAAGTTTGAAAATTTTAAGCACTTATTGGTGTCGATTGTGGCATGCTTCTCTAAACCCAGCACTAGACATTGGCAGAATCGTCACGTAATGAGGCGCAGCCATAATCACCAAAAATTTTATCGATTCGAATTGAAATTTGACAACAGTGTAGCCTTGTAAAAATGAAAAGGTAATACTTGTGTTAAATTTTAAGTTTAAAAAATCGTGCCGGATACGACACTCACTACACGACAATTCCCCCAAAACTGCATAAGTGGCTGTGATGATGATGATGCAGTAAAAAACCTGCCTTTTTAAAATTTAATCGATTTCTGTCAAAATTTACAAAATAATAAATATTTCCAACACACACCAATTAACCTTGCCCCAATGTAAACACTGTAAGGCTTGTGTTATGGGATACAAGGGTAACGGATATAATACTTATATGAAAGTATATTTATGAGGAGCTCGATGGCGCGGGTGGTTAGTGTTCGGCTGCGATCGTTGAAGTTAAGCAACTTTCGCAGAGGTCGGTCATTGGATGGGTGACCAAAAATCTTCTATCTCTAGTTCCTGCGTGCTTTGGAAGGCACGTTAAGCCGTTGGTCCCTGCATCTGCAGTCGTTAGCACCCGCCAATCCGCACTGGGCCCTCATGGTGCGTCATGGCCCAATCTCCCTATTCCATCCATAGGGAAGGCCTGTGCACCAGCAATGAGGACATTAAAAGGCTGATGATGATGATATTTATATAGAAATTCATATTAAACATCCATGACTGGATTCTCGGATTCATCACACAAACATCTGCCCCCACCGGGATTCGAACCCGGGACCTCTCGAGTAGACGACACCTTGAAACCAACCACTCGTCCACAGAGGTCATAAAAGCATACCTAAATCGTCTTTTTTTATTTGTAGGCGAAACGCGTGGGTGTTAATTGCGTGATCTTACCCGAGGAGAATCGACGGGACTTCGACGACTTGCCTGCATTCATCCGCGCCGATATCGACGTACACTTCGTGCAGCACTACGACGACGTCTACCGCGCCGCATTCCCGCAGGTCTAGCGAATGATATCAGACCTAAGCTTTAGTAGATCAGAACTCATTTTAACTTGATAGCACCGCAGTTGGCACTTTCATAGCGTTCTATTTTAGACCTTAGACTGAGTAGATTAGGTGCATTTCAGCTTGACAACAGTAGTCATGACGATGTCTTCCGCGCTGTATTTCCACAGGTCTAGCAAACGATATCAGGGGTGGAATATATCGTATTCTCGCTCGTTAGTTGTAGCAAAGCCCTTCAGTGTGACAGTTGCTGGGTGGCTTCCTGCAGGTCTAGCAACCAATATCTGACCTTAGCTCAGTAGATTTAAAATCATTTCAGCTTGACAACAGTAGTCAAGACGGTTCGTGCATCACTACGCCGACGTCCCGAAGGTCCAGCTAACGATACCAGACCTTAGCCTTAGTAGATTAGGACGCATTTCAGTGTGAAAACAGTAGGCCTGGCAACCGATATAGGACCTTAGGCTCAGTAGATTAAAAATCATTTCAGCTTGACAACAGTAGTCAAGACGGTTCGTGTAACACTACGCCGACGTCCCGAAGTTCCAGCTAACGATACCAGACCTTAGCCTTAGTAGATTAGGACGCATTTCAGTGTGAAAACAGTAAGCCTGGCAACCGATATAGGACCTTAGGCTCAGTAGATTAAAAATCATTTCAGCTTGACAACAGTAGCCAGGACGACGTTTACCGCGCCGCATTCCCGTAGGTCTAGCAACCGATATTAGACCTTCGGCTCCGTAGATTAGAACGCATTTCAGTTTTAGACTAAGGATTTCGTATTGATACTTGTTGCGTGACTGATTGGACCAATTTTTTTTTTTTAAATAATGAGATTCAAGCTCTTGGAATTATTCGCCTTTTTGATTATTTTTTTATGAACTGCTCCCACATAGTGTTAAGGAAAAGTAGAGTCCAGTCGCAAAGAACGCTGATGCTATTCCAGTCATCCTTATTCCAGCCGGAATTTAATTCACTGTTATTATTGATCAGTCCAATTTATGTAGTATTATTTTTTCAATTTAGTTTCATTAAGTTAATCGGTTCACGTTGTAGCTACAAAATTATGTATTACTTATGAACACCAAATAGTTTTCATTTAAAGACCCATGATAATGTGGGAAAGTTCTGTAGCTATAACTATAATATCAAATCAATCTTTCACATGTCACAGTGTATATCACTTCATGTCGTAGTCTATGTCATGTCATGTCACAGTCTATAACATGAAATCGGTATTTTCTTATAAATAGCGAAAGTGAGTTAAATTTAGATAAGTTTTGTAGAAATAATTAGAATAGTATTTAGGTATATGACCCAAACTTCAGTTGCATAAACTTATACATTAATTAGGTATGTTCATTCATTATTTACACACAATTACTGTTACTAGAATATAAAAGCTTAAATAAAAAAAAAACTTTTTGTACACAAAGTCTTTGCTGTATTTATTTATCAATTATGTTTTGCACTTGTTTTGAATGAGATTTGATAAAAAAACTATACATCAATCATATACAAGACAACAAGTTCAATTGTTCATTACTGTTGCATTTGAAGACTTAGTAGAATATGTTAAGATTAGGATAAAAATTATGTATATATCAGTTTGTAAAATATATTAATGTTGTTAGCTTATGTAATTAAATTAAATATGTTGTGGTTATTCTATTATAAGACACATGTTTTGGTATGAAGAATTAGAGTGCTTTGTTGTATGTTGTTGTATTTATCTATAAAGAATTTAAGATTTTTACTTTGTGGTTTTATTATTAATATCCTTCCTGTTTCATATAGTAGTTGTAGCCCAGATCAGTAGTTAAAGTTAAAAGAGATTACCAGACTCTTATAGTCAACTAATGCTAATAAAAATAGGTCACTATATTTTGTATAATTTTCTAACTTCAGGCTGCAGATATGGAAAAAAAGGCGTTCTCCTGCTAGCAGATAAAGGCAATGGACAAGAGTTTTTAGATTAATCATAATAAACAACTAACTGTTATAAATATTGTTTCATTTATTTACATTTTATATCAATGTTGCATATACTTATTTTAGGAGTTAATATATTATACACTTCGTAATATGTTTATCATTTCTTCAAGTGCTTTCTACCTTCTTCAAGTAGTTGTATTAAAACTGGATAAACTTCATCATATGTGGTGATTTGGTTTTGCCTCACATGATTTTGGTACCTCTGTAAGGCACCAGCAACAAACTCCAGTCTTTCCCTTTCGTTTTTATGGGTGTCAAGCCACTGCATAAGCTTTTGGATGTTCCAACCAGCGCAAGTGTGAGGTGCTAACAGTTGAGGGCCAGCATGCGAAAATAGGAACATCATCACAAAGGAATATGGTAAACATGCACCTTCTGACTGGCTCTTGGCAACCTCTTGGGGTGTTTTCTCTAAAAGTAAATGTAAAGCCTTTAGATGCCTGTAATGATCTCCAAGTTCGGACATATCATTCACAAGAGGTGACAAGGCAGTTTCCAAATGCTTGCAGTCAATTTGAAGTTTAACTCTTCCAAACTTACTCAGAGGTCTAGCATTACAGACATGTTGTGTAAATCTCTCTATACAAGCTATAGCAATGTTCAGACAGCATTCATTAAGAGCGGACTTTTCTTGGTACATGGATAGGTAAATATCCTTGCATCTGGATACAAACTGTTGAAGTTCTTTCATGTAAGGGGAACATGATAAGGACTTTCCTGTTGGATCATCCGCTCTCACTAAATCAGGTTCGTCATGCATTGTCATCAGAATGATGTATAAGGAATTCTTTATAGATTCAGCAAATAACTGCAATACTGGGAAACTTGTGATGTCTTTCAGGCTGTTCTGCACAATTTGAATACTTTCTGGTGGAAGTATGGTGTTCATGTTTACAAGAACTCTTTTGATTTGTGATGAGAAATAATATAAGGAGTTGCAGAGATCTGCATTCTTCTGTTGAGAACTGGTTGGTGATTCTATAATTTGAGCAACATCACTATCCATGGACAATCTTTGTTCACCTTCCATATTCATTTGCTTGATAGACTTGGCTACACTATTTGCTAAACTAATACTCAGTTGTTTGTCACCAAGTGAAATGCTGAGTGCTTCAGCTATTACCCTGACTGCATTATCTATTTGGTCCATGCTGGGCACTTGACTCAGATGCCACATAGTCCTGACAGGCTCCAGCAGTTTTCCTAACGACTTTGATAAGAAAGAATTCTCCCATTTTGTCATACTGGACCTGTTCATTTCCAAATCTTTACATTTAAGTTTTGACAGCAAGTCATTGAAACATTTCAGCAGTTTAGGATAGTCAATCTCAATTGACTGATTTACATTCTGTGGGCTCTTCTCCAGCTCAGTGCTAAAAATTATTAATAAGTTGGACCAAAAGTTTTTTGTTATACTTCTAAAGTTTCCAATAGCATGCAATTCATTTATGGCATTCTGTAACATTATTACTTTAGTGCATCCATTATAGATTTCTACTTTAAAAAGTTTCTCTATGTTATCCCACAGTTTTATTTTGAAATCTTGTGCATTCATAATATTTGCTTTTCCTGGGGCTATTCTTCCAGAACTAGATTTTTTCACTTCTATTGAAACCATTTGCACATTTAAGGCAGTTGCTATTTCTCTTTGCAATTCATTTAGTATACTTTGAATAGTATCCTTTATTTGTTCATCAGTACTTTGTAAGTTATGGAAAACTTTAAAACATTGAAGTAACTTAGCCTTATCACCATTTAGGAGGCTGGATTGTAAGGCAGCTGTGGAATTTGTTAGTAATTCTTTTCTTCTATGCTCCACTTTCTTTAATACCTCTTCTAAGAGAATTATATCTTTGAAGTCATAATCACTAATTAACTCATTAAGTTCAAAAAGGATAATGGCCTCTTTTGCTGGATAATCCCCAACACTTTGAAGTTTATTCCATAAAGATATTATTTTAGCACTATGTCTAAGCAAATTACAAGTGGTCTGAACTCTTTCTAACATTAAAGTTTGATTTTCGAGGGCATAATAAGGAATGTGAATGCGATCTTTTAGTTTTTCAGCACCTTTCAATAGATTTTGCACTTGGTTTTGTACCGATTCTAACGTAGTTTCTAGGTCTGTTATGTGACTGGCTTGGGTTAACAGATCATTATGTTTAGCCAAAACTTGTCTTTCAAGGCTTTTTCCTAGTTTTTCAATGCCCAAGGCGAGTTTTGTGACTTGATCCGTAACCGAGATAGTTTCACCGGAGATGGGTTTTATAGTTTCGTCTAAGAATTTACTATAAAACTCATCGTTTTCAATTTCAACACAGACATCTTTGGCATCCATCATTACTATTCCATTAAATATACTTAACGTTAACTTTTATTAAAAACTCAGAATTAAAAGATTTACGAAACAAGAATGTTATCATGTCACGTCACATAAACTGTCATATGATATTCTTATTAGAGATGCAACGACTTGACTTTTCAAACCGGTTCAAACCGGTTTGAGCATGGACCGAGTTGAATCGGTTAACGTCTTTGTAAACCGGTTCTACTGTGGCATTCGTTCGTATCGCGCTGCGCGCACGCGCACCTGTCAATTCTTGTTTATGCCGCCATCCACAAATCGCGTGCGGCTCCTGACGTGCTTTACCGACCCTAATAAAACTTGACCGACCAATACGAACCGACTTACAGCAGCGGATACGGTTAGCGCGCATCGACAATTTAAATACAACAGCCATAACCGACTTACCGACCGAACCGAAATGAAACGGACTCTGGTAGATTTGACTAACTTGACGGTGTAATTTTGTTTTCATTATTATGTAATATGCGACGTAATTGCCCAGCTTCTAAAAAAATAGACCAAATATTATTCCTAAATAGTTGTAAGAAAACTTTTTAATTGTTGTTTGTACCAAAGAAAGTTTCTACGACTCAAATGATTTTACAAAAATAAGTTACGTATTTATTATATTGTTGATTATTAAAATTGTATTTTATTCTCAAAGTTAAGAAGTACGATTTTATGTAATTAATAGAGTTTATATATTTTTTTTGTAATTTTTTAAACACGGTATTTGTTTATTTTTATTTTGACATTTTTAATTCTGATTATTATTATTTGTTTTCATATTTTAATTGTTATTTTTCAATTACCTTTAAATATTTGCACGATGTAATATCAATAAAATACGTAGAATTAAAAAAAATAGCACCTGTTGTTTCGTAAGTTTCATTCGTCAACTCATCAAACGGTTCAAACCGGTTCAAACCGCGGTTTACTGAAAATTCGGCGGTTCGGTTCGGAAACCGATTTGCATGTATTACTAACCGATCAAATCCGGTTTGTCAAAATTCAAGACCGTAACATCACTAATTCTTATTAAGAATCTCCCATTTCAGGGAAGACAAAGGGAACAATGCCCATACAGCCTAGTCTTAAGTTCTATTAATCTATTTTTTTTACATCAGAATGTCGGTGTGACTCATTCTATAGTTTCTTGCAGGGTTTTGCACTAAATCTATCAAGTAAGAAAGAAGAAGTTGGCTTTTTTGATAAGTTTCTTCGAGGTAGTCAACACTACAATAAAGTTCTCACATCTACTTGATCGGAATAGAGTATTTAAAAGATACCACTAAGATTCTTCACATTTCTTCGGCGCAGACGGTTGTAACACAAAATCACACCAATTTTATTTCACAATATCCACTATAAAAGAATTTAAGAGTAATTAAAATGGGACGCCAACCGTACTCGATAAAATCCGCCAAAAACTCTGACATTTGAGAACGTGACTAAGTCAATCCACCACAGGCGCGGTCGCAGTCTGAAATTTTGGAGGGGGTCACTCATTACACTAATAAAAAAAACCGGCCAAGAGCGAGTCGAATTCGCGGATCGAGGGTTCCGTACACACCTGAATTTTCAAAAATATTTTTTATTATAAGATGTAACTAAAAATTCACGGTTTTCGCAATTTTTTCTTTATCTGTACTATAAGACGTTACTTTGTACCAAATGTCAAGAATGACCTTAGATTTGGGGGGGGTGACCCCTCCTTCGGACCGCGCCTGTCCACCATCAATATGAAACGACCCCGTATTTTAATTGGCTTTGAGCGGTGCTCTTTGCCTAATCTCATGCTGCCATGAGGCCAATCGCCTAAAGGGATTGCTATGTCTATGGCTATCGCTTACGTTTTCTTTTTGTTATTTCTCTTTCTTTTTTTATGGAAACAACAATATCAAAGAAAACGAGCGTCCTAGTATCTTGAACAACTGGGCCGCATATAATTAGGGCTGCCATCTCTAAAATGTGGCAACCAGGATCAGAGGCGTGATAACCCCGGACTTTGGAGCCCAGAACCCGGACAGACCAATAAAAAAACAGTTAAAAATGTCACAAATCAACTTTTTTTTATGTTGATTAAGGCAAAAGAGCTAGCTAGCGGTCTACCTCATAATAAGTAGTCACTGCTGCCCATAGACACTTGCAGCACCAAGGGCCACTCATGCGTTGCCGGCTCTAAACGCAAAGGTTCATCCGCCTGTTTAAGATTACCATATCTTAGTTATAAGAAAAAAATACTGAGGAAAGTTCGTTCTAGATCTTGCTGGTACATAAAAGAAAGGAACACATGGTGCTCGAACGCCAGGCTTCCAGATGATGGGCGGGAAACTTCTCTGTGTGTGGTGCTGTGAAGAAACTTAGCCACTGGCATCCGGTTGAATAATTCCTCGGAACGCTCTCCATTGATTGTTTAGACGGTACGACACGTAGAAGGAGTTGCGTCCTTTTACGTGTTGTCCGTCTGCGCATGCTAAGGGGTTGCAACGCGTGAGTGAGCTCAGGAGCATCGATATGCCAATTGCCCGCTTTTGTATCCGGTCAAGAGGAAGGAGCTGGTATTGGGGTGCTCCAGCCCCAGAGGACCAGTGCTTTGTAAAGTAACACCCGATATTTAGGCTTGAGGTACTTACTAGATCTATTAAACACACAAGTTTTTTTACACACACTTGTGTCTTTGCTGGGTTAATCCAATCAAATTTTGTTGGCTCCAATTTCAGACTTGATCCAGTAATATCTCAATCTCAGACACAAGCCTGTCTTTACACCCTTCTTCTTCCATCAGAGGGATGTTTGACCGGCCAGTGTAAAAAGTTTCAGTGCTGTCATCCACATAGCAACGAATGCTGTTATTGCGGACAGTATGGGCGACAAAGCTGATCTTTGTTTGAAGTCAGCATTTATGGTTACAGTGTTAGAATAGATTTATTTATTTTCAAAGACAATTAAATTGACGGATTAATTGGCGACCCAAAACAGGAAATTTTTAAATCCCGACTACAAATAAACTAGGACAAATCCGGGGAAACCCGGACGGATGGCAGCCCTACATATAATAATGACACTGAAGCACTCTCCGCCCAAAGATAGCCGTTCTGGTTCCGATCCTACTTTGTTTAAATCGAGCGAAACATCTCCCCCTCAAGGTAAAACTCGTAGGCCCGGTTTTAAGCGTGGACATGACAACGAGGATATGGAGACTGAGGGAAGAGTTCGCGCAACTACTCGCTACCTTTAGGACTGAATAAGACACGTTTGAATCGATTTTTAATCTGATGACAGAAATTGAGGAACGAAATGCTGAAATTAAAAAGTCGATGGAATTTATGTACGAATTATTGAATAAAGTTGCGATTTTAGAAACAGAACGCAATGCTAATTTATTTTTATTATTTTTTTTTTTTTTTATTCAGTCTAGGCTGTTACAAGCACTTGTGAAAGTCAAGAAGCTACGCCATCGGTTCGCAAAACTACGGCGGGAGACCTTGTACTGAGAAGAACCGGCAAGAAACTCAGCAAGGGCTGCTTTTTTCTCCCTGTATTGATATATACAGAGTCGTCAAGTTGAAAAATGACTTCAGACATACTTCTGAAGTCACCTTCCATTACATTATTTAGGGTATAGATATATAGTTACAACAAATTTTATATTTAGTATATATAGGAAGCGGCATTAGATAGGTACCATACTACTGTTACAAAACTGACTCATACCCATCAAATAAGAAATTACAAGAAACACTATGTCCATGCATTACGATCATTTAGATAATCATTAACTTTATAATAGCCCTTATTCATAAGAGTATTCTTAATCTGAGATTTAAATTTGGTTAGTGGAAGCTCAATCAGATCTTGGGGAACTTTGTTAAACAATGCAATACTACATCCCAGAAATGAACCTCTAGATTTTTGGAGTCTGAAACATGGAACGGCAAGCTTGTTCTTAAATCTCGTGTTTAAGTTATGGGTTTGACTTTTTTTTGCAAATGCGTCATAGTTTCTTCTTACATATATTATATTTTCATAGATGTATTGCGATGCCAGTGTTAAAATATTAATTTCTTTAAATTTTTCTCTAAGAGATTCTCTTGCCTTTAAATTATATATGGCGCGAACAGCTCTCTTTTGCAGTACGAAAATACTTTCTATATTAGCAGCTGAGCCCCACAACAAAAGGCCATATGACATAACGCTATGAAAGTAACCAAAGTAAACCATTCTTGCCGTTTCCACATCAGTTAGGAGTCTTATTTTTTTAACAGCGAAGGCCGCAGAGCTCAGTCTACTTGATAAGGCATCAATATGAGGATCCCATTGCAGATGCGAGTCTAAAGTAATACCCAGAAACTTTGTAGAATCCACTAACTCTACAGGCTGGTCATTTATTTTTAAACTAGTATTAACCTGCCTCACATTAGGTAAAGTAAACTTAACACATTTTGTTTTGCTAGAGTTTAGTTTTAAATTATTTACCGTAAACCAGCGAAGGACTTCAGAGAGAGCACAATTTACTTCGTCATAACAATCATTTCCTCTCCTAGCTTTAAACACTAAAGAGGTGTCATCAGCAAATAGTACTGTCTCACACAAATCTCTTGTAAAGTGAGGAAGGTCATTAATATAAATAAGGAAAAGCAATGGGCCCAATATTGAACCCTGGGGCACGCCCATAGAAATGGGTGCTCCTGTAGACTCAGCTTCATTTATAACTACTTTCTGAATCCTAGCAGAAAGATAAGACTGTATCAGACTTAGTGAAATATTTGATACACCATAATGCTTCATTTTATTTAACAATGTTTCATGGCTAACGCATTCAAACGCCTTAGATAAATCGCAAAAAATGCCAATAGCATCGTGCTTACTCTCCCATATATCAAAAATGTGTTTGAGAAGTGCAGTTCCAGCATCAATAGTACTTTTGCCTCTAGTGAAACCAAACTGTTTTAAATGAAGTAGCTTATTTATAGAAAAGTGTGCTAGTAATTGGTTATAAATTATTTTCTCAAATACTTTACTTAGCGCTGGTAATACAGATATAGGCCTAAAATTGCTGGGATCTGATTTATCACCAGCCTTAAAAAGAGGGATAACTTTAGCACATTTCATTAGATCTGGAAACACTCCCTCATCAATACATTTGTTAAATATAATGGCCAGTTGTGGCGCAAATATATTGTCACACTAGAAACAAAAATTTATAATGTGGAACGCTATGTCCGAGGCACTTCCTTACATTTAAAAATATACCCAGAAAAGAAAATTAAACAAAGGATGACCATTTATCTAGCGGTGGGGGAGTAGAGGGAGGTAGCAATCGTCACATACACAGAATCATCTGAGGCGGTAGCAGCAGCAGAGCAGCCATTCTATACTGATATTGCTGAAGATACGCTTCGCCGGTACGCAGATCAAAAGCTGTTGACAAAGATAGGACCGCTTACCTGAGTAGCTTAAGTGCAGGATGACCAGTTAGATATGTTTAATTACGGTCAACTTCATAATTTGCTGTCTTTGTAGCTGACAGCTAATAATGGCTTTAACAGTTACTATTTAGGAAGAAAGAAAAAATGTTAGTCGTATGTATTATGTATATTATTGCCCGTAATCACCGACATTAATATACTAAAAATTTAGAAATCCTAAATTCATTTCATACGATATTCGTGGTGCAAGTCGGGTTACAAGATGAATATGAGAATTTGTACCTACGTTATGGATGTTTATAGTATGTCTTTCTAGATAAATATAGTTATATATAATACAGTATACGTAGTCTATCCTGGTTGTCCATACCACAAGACTTACATTGCTTAATTTACTTTGGGGACAAGCTAATTGCTGTTTATAAATATTTAATTTCATTTATGGCAGACACACATAAAGCGCCATCCCTCAGCACGCGGTCTGCTCGTGATCCTTCGAGATGATAACTTACGATTTAATTGTAACGTAGTTGCAAAGTCCAAATTAAAATAAGTTGGCAGGGGCGCGGGGGGCGAGTGGCTTTTACCTATGTGTGAAGGCTTCATTATGTATGCTTATATTTTTTATATTTGTAATGGAAAGTGACTTCATGAATTACCTCATATTGAAGTCATTTATCAATTTGATGTCTGTTAACGCAAACTATTCGTATTGGTTCGAGCTAAGGGTACAGAAGTGCTTGTAACCGCCTAGACTGAATAAACTATGTACCTATATTGTTTTTTTTATAGTTACTACCATCGATAATTAATACTTTAAATTTATTCATAGCAGGAACGAACCATTAAATATATATGGTAGGAACAGTGTTATTTGGCTAGTCTTTTGCAATGCACAAAGTTAATCTAAGTAGGTGCTCCAATTCGAGCGAAAGCTGAGGGCGTGGTAAAGGGCCCGTGGCGTGTGTAGGAAAAGGAGACATTAAAAAAAAGAAAACGGGACAAGTTTAACTCTTCAATTTTATTTATTTCAATTAGCACACATTCTTGTGCTATACCGTTACAGAGTTAATGTAAGAAGAATACCTATTATTTTCAACAAAATTGTGCACTAGCGTCGAAGTTGATTTTATTATGATAAAATTCATCTATAAAACACTTATGCAATGGACAAAGGAGCTAGTTTGGATCCATAAAATTATATTGTGTTATGGCAAATAAAATAATTTGTTTGATAATTATGAATTTATATGCACCTACTTATTTCATTTACTTAGATCATGGCAGCTTTTAATTCGTGAGTAAAATCTTAAAATCATGTACTTACATAAAAAGTAGTACGCACTTTAAAAAAAAAATACTTACACATAATTAGAAATTAATACATAACTTAAAATTGTTAAAATATAATTACTTAATTATGATTATTAAGGTATAAAATTCGTTTGACACATTCATTGTTTAAAATTATCTACGTAAAAGAACCAGCATTGAAGTTTTAATCAAACCAATTGACCGAAATTAAGCTCATGAAACAAGGCCAGCTGTGAAATCGCTTAACTTTTTAACTTAACAACCAAAGCTCAGTATATAATACAACACAAGCAAATAAAATTTTTCTCTGTGTGACTGATAGCTATGATTGCAGTTGATTTTCGATTTAACTATTTTGTATTTACAAAATACAAGTTTTTTTTAGGTGCCTCAAAAAAAAAAACAATCAATTACTGTCCCTGTGATAACTAATCTAACAATTTCATTTATCTGATTCGCATAAAATTGTCTTGTATTTAATTTATCGGTATTCCGTATTACGATTAGATATTTATAAAAAAATCATTTAGCAATTGTTAAAAAAATCTAAAGCTTATGAATAAAATATTTCAAATCTGTTGATCAAAGATTCAATTCAAAAATTTCCAAGGCAATGTAATACATACTAATTTGTATATAAAAAAACTGGTAGGCTTTTTACGTCAGTCATGAATGACGTGTGTTGATAAAATAATTTTCTAAATAGTAAATTAACAAATAAAATATTAGTTAAAATGATGTTGATACATTTTTTTCTGCATAAATGTGATATTTTTCCATAGAATACTATTTTTATGCTAGCTTGATTATTTAAATATCAGCTGTATAATCAACAAATGTAGACACTGGCCTTAGGCCGGGACTCTACCAAAGCGGAGACGAGACGAGCGGAGAGGAGATGTTTTTTAAACAACCAATCGAATTGTGATATTGACACATATTCTCTCCGCTCAGCTTCAGTGGAGATTGCTGTGCAGAGATGCACACAGCACACCGCACACATCTCTCATCATCATCATCTCTCATCATCTCATCTCTCTGCTTTGGTGGAGTCCCGGCCTTATAGCATTATTTTCATAATTTGTTATTCCAAAAATAATAATATAAACGCCAATCTACACAATTAGATTCTTATAACTTAAATTCACCAGTAGCTTTACAAGATTTGAATTACGACTAACAGCATTAGAAATATTAAGAAAATTTCTCCCTAAATGTAAAATTAGCTACAGTAGAAAACATTCAACAATGAACTTATTTTTTATTACCTTATAAGTAATAACAAGTATTTTGTTAATGAATAAACGTTGAAGTTACGACATTGTTGTAGGTATGATACCAGTAAGCTTTTTTTCTATTCACAATCCTTACTTGTCTATAAACACTCAAATTTCTCATAGAAACAAGTTTTAGCAATATCAATGATGCGGTCTTTTCGGAAGTAAATTTCCGGTATGGTACCATCATAAATATCAACCAATAAGTTTAAGTGGCATACTAATAATGACATTAAATAATGTTTATTATAAGGTTTTAAACAGGATTTTACCAAATGGCTACTATCCGGTGCGAGAGCAATAGTTGGTATGACCACAAACAACAAAACCACCCTGTACCATGTATTGTTTGTAAATTAAAAAAAAATAATATAAGATTAAAAGTCTGAGCGTTTGTAGGCAAGATGTATTTAGTATTCGGTATAAAAATTCTGACATTCTGAAAACTTTAGGTAGGCATGTAGAGACCTAACATATTAGATATCATTGATTTTTTCAGTTTTGCCTTTTATTATTTATTACATAGAAAAACTAGGTAGGTACTAAAAAAGTTTTGGATGATACAGCTAGCGTTATAAATATACACTTGTTGACTCACTCAACGTTCTGATGGATCAACAACAATTATTGATATGAGTAATTTACATTGTTATTCTTCACTAGGAACGTGGAGATAAGCTAAGGCCATAGTTTGTCATCCATCATCGAGCATGCAGTGCAACGAAAGATGGACAAACTATATTTTTCGATACCATCTGCAGACCATGAGGGCCTGCTAGGCGCGCAACTTTCTAATATTCAACGAAAATAGTGATTCATCATCTTCATACGCAATTAAAATGGTCTTAGTGGAGTACTGATAAAGTGGTATCTCGACAAATGACTCTGAAATGTGTGTTGAGTTCGTCAACTCAACAGAAAAAGGAAGAGATATGTACAGTCAGCTTCATAATCTATTGTATTTAAAAGCTCCTCTACACCATTGGCCATGATGGGCGAACACAAGATTTCCGCCATGATGGATGATCACAAGATTGGCCATGATCGATACGATCATTGTGTGGCAGTCCACAAATAGTGCGTTTATACGTTTGTCATCTGTCCGAGATGGATGTCGAACTGGTAACTGGTACTGGCAGCTGCAGCCTGTCGCTAATTATTTATTTATTTATTGACTATAATAATTATTTAAATCTATACCATAAAAAAGTGTTGATAAGATTTATTGGTATATTTCAATTATTTGTGTACCAAATTGCAGGTTTATTTTCATACAGTTCGATAAGTTTGTGTCACCATGAATCAATTTGGGTTCCGCAATTGTAATTAAGTACTTGGTAAAAGTACGCAATAAATTGTAGAACTACAATAAAAAAAAAAATTAAAAGTGCTTGCCCTAATCATACCGCAGCCATTTATGAACCGAGTGATTGCCGATCGTTTATTCGATCGAACGCGCACAATCATTGACACGCACGCATCCCTTTGATGTACCGACAATTTACCGCTTACTCACGATTACAGGCGATGATGGCCAATCATGGACAACTATGCCCTCTACACAACCGTGCGTGTATAAACACGTCCATCATGGACAATGGGAAGAGGAGTTTTATGTGATGGTTCACTAACAAAACATAAAGTTCATAAGAAGTTAGTGTAAAGATTTTTTTTAATATAGCCTTAAAAACACGTTAAATTTTAATTAAAAAATTTCCTTCATACTGTTCACTCTCCAGAGCCGGATGAATTGTTCTCATATATTAATTAGTATGCAAAATGTAGTATATCATTTCTCCCCAATACCTATTTATTTCGGTAACATGTGAATATGATGCAGCGTTTGGATTTAATAATAAACAGATCACTAACAACCAATAGTAATAGTACTTGAAATAGTAAACTGTATTGCGCACAACCATTGTTACAAATAGGTCATTAAAACAAAATGTAAACGTAAGAAATCCACCGAGTACGTAATTTTTTGGCATCTGGTTTTGTTTCTTAATTTCTTTCACGAAAGTATAGTCTCGAATGTAGTAAGCTTAAAACTAATAAACTGGAAAAGACGACGCCTCGCGACATTTGACCAATATTTATAAAGAATTTATATTATGGCAAACGGGGCTCCTCTACTGCAAGTGTACTATGATTTATAATAGCACCTTGAGAGTTTGAGATTGAGTTTCGGCTTTCATTTTATAAACACTTAACTACCAATGAAAATACACACATAATTTTTATGTAAGGTACATTTGTACATAAACAATACTATTGAGATACACAAACACATCTAAACTATTTGCGGTAATTCTAGTGTGTCAGTCACACTTCCTTCGACGTATTTAAGTACCGAAAATACTTGTGACAGAGGTTAATTATAAAACTCAATCTCTTAGCAACTTATGAGCCCATCCCGATCTCATCTGTCAAGCATTATAAGATGAGATATACCGACCAAAGGGACTGCTTCGGAACTAACATTAGCTGTATATTATTAATACATAGAAATATTATATCACTTACCGGTAATGAATACCTTCCCTGAATACTATTGGGTGCTAATAAATATTATAGGTCTATAGAAATAGCAGACTCGTCCTTGACAAAGCCTTTATTATACTTTAACAAGAGCGATATTCGAAGTGCTACTGTCTAACTAATATAGCCTCAACTGTTATTAAATAGGCATTTTTTTAGAAAAATATATTCCTCCCTTTCTTTTACCAAAACTTGAGCGCTTTATAATATAATTATTACAATTATATGCCAAAGTTTTTAGAACTCCTTCGACATAAATAATCACCGAGTATTAGTTTTTGCCTTATAATAAGTAAGTAATCGATTGGGTAAACGCGCCATTGGAAAAGCGCCGTCTGGTGAGTAACGTCGCATGCTACGACAAATTCCTTCACCGTGAAAACCATTATATCTTACAAAGTTCAAAAACTAGCACTAGGCTGCCTCTTATTTTCGGTCGGTCGGTACTCGGTATTCATTATCGACAAATGTGAATCAGACGCATTAAAGTAAATCTAGAGGAGCGTGCACTTGAACCTGCGCCGCGGCATCTTGTTCCCTCTCCGGTTGCGCTTGCCGCGCATGTCTTTGTCCTTGCGGATCTCGCGCACGAGCGTGTAGAACGCGTCGTCGACGCCCATGCGCGTCTTGGCTGACGTCTCCACGAAAGGCACGCCGTAACTTCGCGCGACCTGCAATACACGTAGAATGAAAATGATAACAATAAATAAGCCGCGTATCCACTAGAGGCAGCCTCGCGTCAAGCGGCCTCGACTTGAAGCAAATAGCCTCAGTTTGAGGCTGCTTGCTCTGAGGCAACGGCTACGAATCAGCTCGAGGCGTGTCGCCTCAGCTTCATCCGCCGGCGGCGCACTGCGCAGTTAAAAGCCAAAACGCGATGGCACCAGACGCGCGTCGAGTAGCTGCTGCTTTAATAGCAATAACCATTATTAAGAAAAAGAGGAGGCAACAAAAAGCTATACAAAAGAGAGAGACCGCGTCTCATTCTCCATTGCGATGCAGGCGACCGGCGCGACCGTCTCCATTAAACACATGGCTCGGACTGAGGCGCCTTTGAGCACGGCACAGAAACCGACAAAATATGGCTCGGCTCGCGGCGACGAATTTGCCTCGCGTCGCGGCGTGCCTCAGGTTGAGGCAGCGTCTCCACTTGCGCAGCCTTGGAGTGAGGCAGCTGCTCGACCCGAGGCTGCCTCTAGTGGATACGCGGTTTTACACTCATACCAACTAGCTTCGCCTAAAATATAAACCATAAACTTATTATACAACAAATCCACAGATACTAGTGAATTTCCTACTCGTTGAAAAAACTAAGCGTTTTTTACTGTACTCATATTTTAAATGGAAGACAGTAATTCAAGTACGAATCGGACAATCAGTAAACAAAGCTTATCGAATTACTTGTATACACTAAACTTTATTTTTTTTTATTTATTCATATCATGAACCACAAACTAGTTTACAATGTTGCTAAAAGTTCCAATAACTATGTTAAAATGTAATTGCTTATCCTAAACTCAACGCTGGTGGTTACATCTTAAATAAAAACTTTTTTTTACGTGCAAAACTCCACCAACTCAGAAACTATAAAACTTACTTAAACACTTAAGTCATTTTTAATATTTGCTTTTTCGAATCGAATCCATGATTGTAATGCACTGCCATCTTAATTGTGGCCATACGATGCCTAATATTAAAATCAGGTAACGTGAGGTTCGTTCACTCCGACTCCTATTTGCCGAATTGCATTCACTCGACGTCCGGAAAACTAGGGGAGGCGATGGCATCCCAGCAGAAGTGCTCAAAAAATGTTTAGCGGAGTTATCTCCCGAGCTAACTCGATCCTACCAAATCTCGTATTCTTTGACTTAGAAAGATGTTAACGTTTAGACCGAAAGATCGACTGATGATCTAGCGTACTTGACTCACATGTGGGGTTAGACGAGTGCGGCGAGTCGTTGGCTATTTAGTCTTGACATCATCAAGGCCTTTGATAGGGTCTGGCACAAAAGCCTTCTCTACGAGCTTAGGCATACGGTCTGCCTGCTCAGTTATGTTCCTGGGTAGCTGACTCCCTGCATGAACGTAGAATTCGTGTCCTTACGGATGGTAGTAGGTCGCGGTTCATTACAGTGAATGCCGGTGAATCCCTCAGGGCTTCTTTTGAATTTAATAGTCTATGGTTTTGCTTAAGAAGTTTGCCACATACTACACCCGCGAGCAAAAGTCTGGAATCATACTTGAAATTGGTTCCGCGCGATCTTGTGTACTAAATATTTTTTTAATAATCATAAAAATGACATCATTTTAAAGGTTCCACTCTTAACTTTAAACTGATACCAAAAAGCAAGCCAGTATTTAAGAAGCTATCCCGGATTAAGTGAAGGAATAACGAAAAAGACGTGTTTCAATAGTTAGATACGTCGCGAGTTGCGACCTATTGACCCCCTGTAAAAGCATCTGTTATCGGATTTTCTTTATCAGTCGACTTTCACACGTTGACCGGTAGACATCTCCGCTACTTTTGACTCTTTACCTTGTACGACAATGGAGACAACACCTACAGAAGCATCACAAATCGTAGCCCTAATTGCAAGCGGTTTGTCGCTCGTCGGCTCCACATAAGCCAGTCCTGTGTTTCAAAAGTTTACAAGCGCTATCGGGAGACTGGTGGCTTTATCCCGAGACCAAGATCTGAACGGCGCCGGTGCACATCGGAGAGGGATGACCGTTTTATCGTGTTAACCTCCGAAATCGGCATTTAACTGGTATCGACGTCCAACAGGAGCTCCGATATGTTCGTGGGGTAGTAGCCAGCGAGTGGACAGTTCGTCGGCGACGCAAGCAAGCGACTCTGACTCCAAAAAGGCCTGCCACAGGCCCGAAGCTAACGGCAGCTCACCAACAAGCATGCCTTCGATGTGCTCGCACCCTTCTTGAGAAGGGAGGTTGAGTAATGGAGGCAAGTTCTGTTCTCCGACGAGAGAAGGATGTGTTTGCACGGTAGCGACCGAAGAGGTCGGGTCTACAGGCGGCCTGGGGAGCGCCCACACCTGACTTTAATCCCGTTGAGCACGTGTGGGATGAACTGAAGAGGAAGGTTCGTCCCAAACTCCTGCTCCTTTATGTCTGAATGAGCTGAAATCGGCGTTGATCGAGGAGTGGGAAGTTATCCCACAAGAATCAATTCAGAAGCTGATCAGGTCTATGAAGAATCGTCTTCGAGCAGTTATTGGGGCGAGGGGAGGGAACATAAAGCACTGACAGTTAATTATAAGGCTAAATAAAAATTTTATTTATTAAATTTTGTTGTTTTATTCATTCATTATTTTTTCATATTTCCTTATTTTCTAAGGGTATTTCCCGTAATCCGGGATAGCTCCTTAATTACTGGCTCGATTTGAATGAATTTGGTATCAATTTAAAGTTGACAGTTGAATCTTTAAAATGATGGAATTTTTATGATAATTAAAAATATATTTAGTAAGCAAGATTGCGTGAACCAATTTCAAGTAAGTGATTCCAAACTTTTTCTAGAAAGTGTTTAACTGGGTTATATTATCTCAATAACATTTCTTAAAATGAAGAATTGAGTATTGTTTGTAATGGAGGAGTTCTATATTTTATCTACAAAAGTGCTTTTCAGATCTTCACCAAATTAATATCTCGCCAAAAAACTCATTCAAACAAAATATACTGACGAATTGAGAACCTCTTCCTTTTTGAAGTTTGTTAAAAATAGATGACATTATGGATCATGGATGTGGAGTCTGAATAGCAGATGTGGAAGAAGTAAAGTGAAGTGACATCTTTGTACTGCTGCTTTAGCTAACATCAACTATTGCAAATAGGTATTTACAGTTGTCCCCTGATTTGGAAGAAATTAAAGGCAAATGTGTTATCAGATGCCACAGAGGGCCTGCTCTTGCAAAAATGATTAGTATTTATTTTTTTAAAGAGAGGTTTTGTGGAGCCCTTTACTATCAGCCTGGAGGAGACAATTTAATTATAGTTACTGTTGCTTGTTTACGGCACTCATGGAGTATAAGTAGGCATTGAGTGTTCAACCTATGGATGTGAGCAATATTATTACACACACATATGACATAGCCAAAAACCACACACAGGAATATTTTTGTCTTTTAGACTTTACCTGGGAAATCAATTGTTAGTAGTTGAGTAAAATTTAAGTATCAAGGATTATAGTTATAATTTTTTTTTCATCAAGTATTATAGTCAACAACACATGAAGTTGCCACAAAGAGTATAATTTTCTCAAATAATTGTTAACACACAACAAATTCGAAGATATTGTGACTAATGGTTGAAAGTCCTATACAAAGCCAGCCAGCCAGTTGATGGGTAAAAAAAAATTATTATCAAGTGCAAATGTAAATATATATATATATATATATTAAAAATCAGATATAATTTATTTTTAACAGGTAAATAAAATAGTTTTGTTGTTTGAACTTTGACTATTTGGAATTTGATCTAGCTCTATCTAGATGACCTATAGAAAATATAAAGCTAGACTAAAATATTGAACTAAATTAGAGATGTAGTTCATTGAATCGAACTTTATATAACTTTATCTTTCTTTTCCTCACAGTGAACTACAATGCGCAAGGCTATAAATGTGTAGCTGCAGCATTGTATGTTATCCTCACTAGTAGTTTGGACTATTGTGTAAAACAGTAAAGTTTATTAGAATTACTCACTGCTTTATCATCACATTATATAATAATGTAATTCTTTTATTACTGAATCTCATATCTTATCAATATAACAATCTAAATTCTTGAAATAATTTGATCATACAACACAGATAGCAACTTTGCTTGCAGATTTATTCAGTGTAAATTGTCTACCATTATTTTTATTTAATAATAATCAAATCCTAGGTCCATCCATCTCAGGTATGACCTTGACTTGCTGATTTGTATCAAAACTGTATCTCAAGGTCAGAGTTGAGAGTTATCTATTAATTCAGGTCCTAGACATTCACGAATAAGATTAAATTGTACAGTATGAACTGCCAATTTTAGGGATGGAAGAAAATAGAGGGTCGCCCTTATCATACCATATGCAGAGATACATAGTTACTGAGACATTGAAGGTTCAGTCATACAAGCATTATTGTTTATTATAATGTTAGATTACATAAGAAATTGATTGTAAGGGGTAGAAGAACAGATTTTAGAAGAAATGCCCCGAAGGTAAGGAAAACTTGATGTAGTATAATTGTGCAACTTTTTCTCAAGTTGTAAAGAGATTCTTTCATTTTATACTGGGCAAGAGATTCTTTCTTTTCCTACAGGGAAAGTCATTCTTTCATTTCATTCTGGAACTTCATACAGGGACATCACTTCATTTTTCTGGCTTTGAAGGGGATCTAGGAAGAAGTTATTCTAATTTAATGACAGATGACACAAGTACTCATCTCTGGATTGCACTATGTTGGTTATCAATATAATTTGCATATGAGATAATTGTAAATATTTCCAATATATTTAAATCAATTTTAATCTAATCTAACATAGTCATCAATGATAACATCTAATACAATATTCTAATTCAGCAAAAACATCAAATTATCAATAAAAATAAATAAATCTGGTTCACGTGCAGATCATAAAATGTTGACAGTGTTAAAGTTTGTTAAGTTAAGATAAGTACATTAAGTAAAATAACTATTTATACTGAACTAAAAATTACAATTTAAAATAGCAAAACATGGGTTCTCTTTTGATAGTGGTATCAATGTTTAATTCAGTTATTAAGTTAGATTTCTCTCTTACTAAAACAGAGTTAGAATTATTGAGCAAATGTTATAAATGGCATTTTTGTAACCATCTGGTGGAGTAAGATGCAAGAATACCAAGCAAGAATTTGAAACAAACAACAGCATGATACCTCGCGCGCTTGCGCCATGTTGACGGCCCACGCCTGCAGGTCGCACTTGTTGCCCACCAGCACCATGGGCACCTCCTCTGCGTCTTTGACCCGCTTGATCTGTTCTCGATACGAGCCGATGTCCTCGAAGCTCTTCGCACTGTTCACTGCGAACACCAAGAGGAAGCCCTCCCCTGTTCGCATGTACTGGTCGCGCATTGCCGAGTACTCCTCTTGACCAGCTGTATCCAATATATCTAACAAGCACGTTTCACCATCTATCACCACTTGTTTCCTATATGAATCCTCTATTGTGGGATCGTATTCGTCCACAAAATGATTCTGTATAAGTTGTATAGTCAATGCAGATTTACCGACGCCTCCGGCGCCTACCACCACCAGTTTATATTCGGTCATCTTACGAGATAGGCAAAATATTTTTCACGTTAATAATGTCACTGCACCACGAAACAACGCCCCAGCGACGTGCCACACCTTTCCTATATTACTCACATCGGCATGCCTGTCGCGAACTATGTTATTGCACTTGATGTATCAGTAAAATGGCTAATTAATGTATTATTAGAGACAAATGCAATAAATAACAATGAGGCGGTTCACTCACCCTTTTACGACACAAGGGTCAGTGTTGCCAATGCCAATTTACTTTCACGAAATTGATTGATGAGTCATGCATTACTCTGTAAATCATAAGTCTGTGAAAAACACCAGCTGTCAAAGAAATTAAAAATCATGCTTTGTTTGCTTGGAATCTTACGACGCTCTAAGCTTGGCAGGAGTACAAGAGTGGCTAAGATGTTTTTATACTTTTAATAAACGTCATTGAAAAGAGGTAGGTATGTCAAACAAGTGTAAAACTGCTGATATTTAGGATTTCGCTTGTTTTACCCTAGACTTTAGATCATATTATGTTCCAGGGGCAAGCGATGAGTGACAACGACAACTCATTATAAAACGTAGACGTAAAAACCATAAACCAAGGTTCTGTGTAACTTCGTATCAGATAAAATTAAATTAATGTGGGCCGCCCTATAGTTTCGTTTCGCTCACACTTATCTGCTGAGTTTTACTTGACAGTTAGTGCAAAAAGTTGGAAAACGAGCAGTCCATTCTCAGCAAATAAATCACTACATACATTAATTATTTATTTGAACAGAGAAATAAGATTGGTATAGAAAAAAGGCTGTATGGGCTTAGTTACCATTGCCTCCACAAAAAGCCTAATATAAAAATAAATATGACATTGACATTCATGACATTGTCTGGTGTAATGGTGAGATGTCAAAATTTTTGTGTAAACAAGATATTTTAATTTTTAAGATTAAATTCTGTAATAGAAATATTGCTGATTACTTACTTAGTTTGATTCTATTTAAATTGCACGTCTCTAGACAGTGACTTGAAATTATCCATAATTTAAAAACTGTAAGTGTGATTAAAAGATTGAATGAACAACACATTCAATATAAAAATGAAAAGAAAAATGCATAAACATTTCAAAAATTACTATTTATTGATTTCAGAAATATGACGAAATTATTGGAATGGTTGTCGGTTCTATCCGCAATGTTTGCTGTGTGGTATTCATTAATTGGAGGTTATGTGAAGCACCCACTTATTGAAAAGAATATCAATCTTATTTTAATATCTCCTTTAATATTTGTCGTTTTGTTTGGACTCTATGCAGTTACTGTAGTTCTATATCGAGTATTCACATTTAACAACTGTGAAGAAGCAGCCAAAGAACTACAAAACGAGATTGCTGAGGCTAGAAAGGACTTACTGGACAGAGGACTTAAAATTTGAGTGTATCTTAACACTGTTACGCTGTGATCAATAAATTGTTTAAGTTTCCAAAATAATATTTGTTGCTCTTGTAATGTATTGAAATAAATCTGCAGATGTTTTTTACATTAAATAAAACAATAAAAATATGTGATATAATTTATTTAAGCTTTTAAAAGTATTTATTATTATGTATTTATTAACAAAGTATGTACATTTCTTGGGTATTTTTTACAAAGAAACAATCACAGAGTTCAAAACATTTATAGATGTATTTGACTGATTTGATGCATAAGTCAAGTCATTCTCCCACACATCTACTGTAGTTACATTTAAATAAACATTTAATAATTGGTCCAATTCCAAAGGCGATTTACATTCATTAATAACTTCTTGAGAAGACCATATACGTATTACACAGTTTAAGAAGTGCATGAAAGTTATTTAAACAATTAAGAATATTGAAAGTAATTCTGCATAATTAATAAATTTGAATTTAACAATAATTGTTAAGTATGGTGTCTTAATTCTAATTATTAAAGCTGTTCATCTTAACAATAGTTTGCAAAATAGATAACAACCAGCAAAATATCACATTCTCTTTTCCTTAAAAAGTAATCATTGAATGTGTAAATTTTATTTGTAAAAATCCTACCATACCCGTCATCACTATCTCGGTAGCTATTGGGCAATAGTGGTTGTTAACACCAAACTTAGGAGATCAATAGAAGATTCCCAAACTTTTTCTTAAATATTTTGTTTGCACCATATTTTAAGACAATACTAATCCAAAATCTGATGACAGATATTATAGAGTGTATAATTTCATTAAGGTGTTAAATAAATAAAAAACATTGTTTAGTAATCCATTTCATTTTAGTGTATTGTAGAAAGTTGCCATTTAATAAATTATAATCAAGACAAACAATGACTTGATGAACAATTCATTCTCTGATCATTTTTGTATTGCTTCAATCCAAAATTGATTTTAGGTGTAGCATTAGCTTAGGCTGTTTTTAGGATCGGTTTGCCGAAGTGTAGATTGGTGCAAACGGCCATAAATTGCGAAAGGATTCCTTGCTTTCCGTCCAATATTTTTCATTTTAACAAAACATCTTCAAACACAAAGACAAATTACGCTGCACGTTTGCGCCACTATGACTATGTGTCAATGTGCTAGACGTTAAAGTGGCGCCCAACATGTATTTTTATATCTAAGTAGGTAAATTCATGGGGTTTTTCTGAGTTGTTTATTTTGAGATGTTGTCCGTGTTCGCTCATCTCTTTCGAAGCACGATAAATCCAAATACAGGTACTTTTTTTTAGGGTTTCGTACCTCAAAAGGAAAAAACGGAACCCATATAGGATCACTTTGTTGTCCGTCCGTCCGTCTGTCAAGACCGTTTTTCTCAGGTACGCGTGGAGGTATCAAACTGAAATTCATATCTAATACTTAGGTCTACAGTCCCTCGGCGCTGTGAAAAAATCAAACTTCTAAGCCAAAGCAATCAAAAGATACAATTTATGCCGCAAATTTTCGAAACTCGCACGGGAATCAAAACCTACAGGGTACTTCCAGTGAACTTAGAATCTGGAAATTTGGTACGAAGTAATGTCTTATAGTACAGATAAAGGGAATATTGCGTAAACCGTAAATTTGTAGTTACATCATTTAATAAAAAATAGGTCAAAGGAAAGAAACACAGTAAACAACCTAGCAGTTAAAACAATCATTTCAATAGTCCTTAGATATAATAACTTACAATATTATTACTTTACATTTTCTTAATGACTACGTACGTATTTGGTATAAAATCCAAAGAAACATCACTGGAAAAAAATCAACTCGGTCCAAGAATCAGGCAGTATTCGAACCTGTGCCATTCGCTACCCGGGCGTGGACGGCCGCACCGCTATGCTTAATATATTATGACTAAAGGGGCCGTGTTGAATTTTTTACTATTTCTTAAGTTTGAAGGTAGCGCCATCTTCTCGCATTGGAGGTAAATACGCCAGGATAGTGGAAGGAGATGGTGCAGAAGGAGGCAGCGGAGAGGGAGCGGGAGGAGGACGCTCTAGCCCCCCCTCTCCGGCGTAGACGGGTGGGCCGAAGGAGGCAGGCAGCGGTGACTGCCGGTCTTCGACGGCCCTAAGGTGGTCTGGGCGCGGCCTGACCAGCCGCGCGTCCTAGGTGCCGCTCCGGCATAGGCCACCACGTCTGGGGACTGCCTAGTACCCTAGCGCAGTCCCCCTGAGGCGCGTCGCCCGGTCCACTCGTTGGGCCGGGCCTGCCCGGGGGCGTCCCAGTGAAGTGGCGCACGCTAAGGTGCGTTGATCCTGAGACGCCCCCATATGGGCGTAGGAGGGTACCGGGGGGTTTTAGTGGAGTAGGATCAGTGTGGCCTTCCGCACTGGTCTTGCTTGAGTAGGGTCGGCACTGTTTCCCGTGCCGGCGAGTCCCACACACGCCGTGCGCCTAGTCAGCGTCACGGTATGGTGCGTAACTGCATTTCCCCTCGTCACAAAAAAAAAAAGGATAGTGGAAGGAGCAATGCTCGAATCCTGCCTGGTTTTTTCTAGTAAAATATTCTTTAGATTTTGGATTCAAGCAGTTGCATGGTTATTAACACTCTTGGAATGAAGTTAAATATAATTAGGTCTATCCGAAGTGCTACAGGGAACTTCATTCCAATAAAAGTATGATTAACTTCTACTATTATCGAATGTATACTGATGTAATGTATTAGAATTCAATGCAATAAAAAAACCGATATTTTGCAGTTTAAGTAGGTAAGTTGTCATACCATTTTATTCTACTCTGTCCTGTGTCCATGGAAATAAGTACAAACACATTTAGTTACCACAAAAGTTCGAGTCCTATGTACAATACATAATTATATCTGCAAAATATTAATATTTTTTGCTTGCTTAACTTATTTTTTCTGCACACAAAATTATAAACTTGCTTCTCGTAGTCAAACAGAGTTTCTTTCTGTGTATATCCTGAATCGCGATTGGGACTCATCGCAACCCATAATATTATCGCATACTTATTAACTTCATAATAATATATAAATAGTAGGTCTGTATATATAATTTACAATTTAGAATGTATAACATCTACCTACATCTTATAAATCGCATTAACTACAATTTCACCAAGAAATTAATTACATATTCCCAAAATCTTAAATTAGGTAATTAAGTTATTAATGGGACTATCTTTAATATTGTAACGTAAAGCTATTGAACAACAAAAAAAGACACCATCTCGGTTACATTACGTTATATTTTCTAATAAACTCTATTTTATTTTCTAATAAGGTTAATTTACGAAATATTTCCTTTATTTTTATTTTACTATCTATATTTTATGGATCTATAATCTTTTATAATGAGTAATATAAATTAATTCCAACACTAAAGCTCGCAATCATAGCGGTTTCGTACAATTTCATTATTGTCTTCCATGAAAAGAGTTAAAACTTTTCAAATAAGTATATTATTTTAACCGTTCGTTTCCATTTTAGGCACCACGTGCTACTCATACGTCCATGGGGCAGGTATAAATGCGATTCAAATAAGAATAGGAAAGCCAATGACCTCTATCTATCAAATGGCGCTTGAAAAGTACGGTTTGCAAAAAAGTTTTGGAACCCTTTTTTAGCACTCTGCTAATTCTAGAATAAAAACTAAACATTTGTAAACAAACAATAACAAATGTTGATAATTAATATCGGTTGATTTTTTTTTCACTTATTGAGCTTTGGCTATGAATGGTTGTTAACCTAAATCGTCAACCAAATGTCACTTTAAGTTGCGTTCAGAAACTCGATTTCAAACTTTCGTTTACATAAAAAATGCATGTTCGTATGTTTATTATTAGTACTCCGGCGGTAATGCAGAGATGAGCGGAATAGAAGAGCTAGATTCTGATTAATGTTTTTTCTCACAGTCTTAATAAATAAATAATAATAAAAATCGGCGGTTCTTTTTCTCAATCTTAGTAAATAAATGTCATTAAAAAATTCTGATGCTTTTTCTCACTAATCTTAGTACATAAGTTTTATTAAATAAAAACTTTTTTTGCTCACTCTACCTATTTGGTTTGAATTGACAGCTATGACATCACAATATGGCGCCCAGTCGGTCCTATTCTTAGTTGAATCGCATTTATACCTATTTATATCGATACAATGACCAAAACTCACGTTCCCCTAACTTAGACTTTGCACTATTTAATTTGCTGATGATATGATTCGACTTTAAAGCTACACTTTGAAAGTGATACTAGGTAAGAATAGTAATTGGTAGTAATAGTGAACGTAACTATGTATTTATCTATTAGCAAGTGCGGATTGATGTGACATGTTTTCTAGTTACAATGAATGTTCCTAACGTTTCGAATAGCGCTCCTTAGGTACCTAAAATATGGTACATAAGCTCTTTTGCTGCGACTTCAAAGTTAATAATGCTGTAGGAGTCCCATAATCTTTATTTAGATATTGAGATACATTTATATACTGACTTAATACATCATAACAATTTCCATATAGCATTATTATTAAATAAATATTAGTTTCACTGAAAGTAGTTGAACCGACACCGTAAATATGAACCATGTTTTGTGTACGTACTCCTTTTTGGCGGTCGTGCAGAATGCAACGATCTCTACCAGTGGTGTTGTGTAGTGTTGACATCTTCTACAATACAACGGTTTTCTGCATAGATGAATGATTGGTCGCTTTAGCGAAACCAATCATTTATCTATGGGTTTTCTTATTACACAACTGAGTTTTTCTAAATTATGTGGCAAACCCTGCTATACTCAAGTCTTTTCCCGCTATAATGTATTTTATAAGTAGTTTGATAATAATAAGTTACTAATCAAGTAAAATTTTGCTGTAAATATAGGCAATGCAATACTTAACCTACCTAAGGCCGCGTTGTTTCATCATAGTTAAATTTAATTATAGTTCAAATACTAAAGAAGAAATAACCGTTTGTTAAAATTTTACACATTAGCTATGTACCTATATGACGTGGTATTGAATATAGTAAAATTTAACTATACATGAAACGATGCGGCCTTTAGTTTATTTAAATAATTCAGTGACATAATATTAGTGATATACCTATCTGTATTATTATTGGCAATCTAGCATTTATCTCTAAAAGTTTTAGGCAAATTAATGACTAAATGTATTCTATAAGTACTCTCTATATGCGTGTTGAAGAATGTTTGAATTAGAATTAGCCAAACTGTGGTGCGAGCGAGCGAAACAGCCCACTTCGTTCTTTTAATATAAGGTATTTATATAAAAGTTAACTATCATTAATCGTCAGTTATTATTGCTTTCATAAGTTAGGAAATCGATTACAATTATTTGTATACGAGATTGGATGAAAATTCCACGATGAAGCAGCCCTAGTCACCTAAAGTTGGACCTTTAATAAATGAGTATAACCTAATACTGGATATTTGTTTCTTAGGCTCTCACGCACATCACTCATTAAATAAAACTAGTTTTTACGGGTTAATGCAAGAAACTTTATTTATTTATTGATGTTTCGTAGCCGTAGTCTTTCGAAGGTGGCTCGACAAATTAAATAAAAGTTTGATTCTGACGACGTAGCCTGTAAAGGCTACGAAACGTCAATAAATAAATAAAGTTTCGTGCATAAACCCGTAAAAAATAGTTTTATCTAATACTGGATATTAAAATTTCAAACAATATAATACGACGCTACTGGTCATACATAAAATTGGTCCATAATGTATTTTTATTGAGTTGGCCTTTCGCCAATATAAAGTTGCATGTTGTCACAGATCAAATATGGCACTGTTATTTTCACATCAAGTAAGTCGATAATTATAATGATAAATTTATTGAATTGGCATATCATATCAATTGTAGCAAATATTGAAGAATTAGTAGCTAGGTGTTTTAGTTAACGCACAAAGGGATCTATTAATTTTACTATCTTCTCTATCTAACTTTTTTTAATAAGATAAAATTAACAATCGGTATAATAATAATTATTGAGCAAGAAAAGTGGATTGCCTTAAAGGTATGAGTAATAATTATTTAGCCTTCAAAACCTGACAGCCATCGTAAAGTCATAGACAGCTTAACACGAACCAATACCGAATTCGAATAGTTTGCGAGTACGAAATGTCATTGACAAATTATATACTGATTTTTAGTACTCTCTATGTACATATAAATAAATTAATAAAATTTGACAATGACATTTCGGACTCGCAAACTATTCGAATTTGATATTGGTTCGTGCGAAGGGTACTGATATAGAAACTTGAACAACAGCGCCACAACGGACGTAATGAGAACTAAAAATCACTACACATTTGACGTATAAAATAGATCGAATTCAACTATTCGAATTCGATAACGGTTCGTACTAAGGATAGTTTAATCTGGAAAAAAATAGCATATCGAAAGTTTAATTTATTTTACAATTTAAAATTTTCGGGCATCAGAATTCGGGTTTTTATGTCGTTCAACAAAATTGTTCTCTAATTAATATAATCAGATTGAAATAAATTGTTTGTTTTCACAAATCCATATACCCGTCCGCATTACCCACGTTAACACTGGCGCTCGAAGACAAAGATTACTTCATAACATTCGAAAGGTCAGATCATGCCAGTAAGATGTGTTTGTAGACGAGTTACATTTTAGAATAGTCCGGTCGAGCCTTCATACGAATCCGGCGACGACGAGCGCCAGCAGCTAGATGCCGGTGAGGTCGACGGAGGCAGCCAGGTCGCTGGCAAGTTGCTGGCCAGGATGAGCGCGCGCTGCCACTCGCGGTACGACATGAATTATTTCACAATCTAATAACCGGCTGTGTAAGAAGTGTTTGTGAGCAGTATTTAGGAATTCCACTGCTCGCTTGCAAGTCTTCACTGGAATTCCTAGTGGCAGTTATTGAGTACGCCAAAGGCGGTGTGTAAAAACGCTGTCAGTTAACAGCGAACCTGTTAATTTCCTTAAAAACACTCTACTCGGTGAAGATTATGTGATTTATATATAGGCGATTCCGTCGTCAAGTCGAAATCGCCGACAAGTTACATTTTAGAATATTAGTCCAGTTGATCCATCATATGAATCTGGCGACGAGTTGCCGGCCAGGATGAGCGCGCACAGCCGCTGCCACTCGCGGTACGACATGAATTATTACACAATCTGATAACCAGCGGTGTACGAAGTGTTTGTGAGCAGTACTTTGGTAATTCTACTGCTCGCTTGCAGGTCTTCACTGAAGTGATGATTTATGTGTAGGTGATCTCGTCGTTGAAATCGCCGTCGAGTTACACTTTAGAATATGCCGGTTGATCCTTCATACGAATCTGGCGACGACTAGCGCTAGTAGCGGGATGCCGGTATTGAGGTCGAGGGAGGCAGCCAGGTGCGTCGCGGACGAGTTGCCGGCCAGGATGAGCGCGCACAGCCGCTGCCACTCGCGGTAGGACATGAATTATTACACAATCTGATAACCAGCGGTGTACGAAGTGTTTGTGAGCAGTATTTTGGTAATTCTACTGCTCGCTTGCAGGTCTTCACTGAAGCTTCTTCGCCGTCGCGTTACATTTTAGAATATGCCGGTTGATCCTTCATACGAATCTGGCGACGACTAGCGCTAGTAGCGAGATGCCGGTGTTGAGGTCGAGGGAGGCAGCTAGGTGCGTCGCGGACGAGTTGCCGGCCAGTATGAGCGCGCGCAGCCGCTGCCGCTCGCGGTAGCGCGTGTCCTCGCCCGGCGGGTCCAGGCACTCAAACTCGCAGCACCGCTCGCCCACTCGGAAGTTCTTGCAGAACTGTCGGTAGATATATTGTTTGGTTTAAAAAAGGTACCTCTTTTTTTTAAAACAGCTCTTGTAAGGGTTATCTTATGGGTTACTTGGGTAACGGATGAAAGTACATAATTTGTCTAGAACTACATCTTCGACCTAAGCATGAACTTTAAATAGCTGTGTAGTCATATTACGTCCGGTAGGGGCGCTGCTTAGTTTACGATACGATACGATTACGGAGCTGTCAAAGTTCGTGTTAAGGCCTATTTTTTGGGTATCGCAAGTGTTTATTTTATAATATTGTTATGACAGGATGTATCCGCTTACAAGGAGGCGGACCAAATAGGTACTTGTTTGCCTTTATGCATACAAAAAGCTATTACTTAAGCAAATAATATAAAAGTAGACATTGCAGCGTTTCTTACATTCATGTTTTATAAATTGTGCCAGTAACTACAGGTACCTTAATGTGGCGGCAGAAGTCTGTTAAGCTCGAGATGAAATATCATTGTTGTTATGTCTACTTGCGGGTCGGAGTCGGAGTGGACTCTCGGAGAGTGCTCGCTGCACTACGCGACTTTTAGGGCTCTTGTTTCTATGCGAAGTTGTAAACAATCTGCATTGGTTTCCGTCGCACGCCCCGGAACTCTCAAATGGAATATTTTTCCCGTCTTTTTTTATTTTTTTTTACAGTTGCTCCGCTCCTATTGATTGTGTGTCATATAGACTTCCTCAGTAGATAGACTTTCCAACACAAACATATTTTTTCAAATTGGACATTTTCCTTCATTGTTCCTATTGACATTAGTGCTTTCAAACAAACTAACTCTTCAGTTTTATATAACCCGCGACTTCGTTTGCGTGGAAAAAATAGTTTCCCATACTAACTTCCATCCCCATTTTTATTTTCTTCAACGATGATTTCTAGAATAAAAAAAACGACGTGACGGGTTGCACTCCGGGAGTGCTGGCAGAAGTGAAAACTTGAATATTAACGTTGTGCATTTTTGATATTTTGGAATGGTTAGGGAATAATTTTGCACGAATTGCTTTAATTATCAGTATAAAAGTACTATCATGTATGTGGTAGAATACAATATTTATTTATTGCGCTATCGTACACAAACATGACAATTTATATTACATTAAAAATGTTTATCTCTCAGAAAAATCAACTTACATGAATCACGTTTAAGCGCACCTAGCGACATCTATTGTAAAAAAATGCAATTTCTTCGCAATGAAGCTGCCACGTGGACGTCCTAGAGAGAGACTAATTATTATAATTCGATAAAATAAAATATAACTATGTTTCGTCCAATATATTGAAAGTCAACAACCTTTCCAATTTTATTGTGTGTCATGACGCGATCAGCCCACGTGTTTAACCTGACGCGAGTTTAACATTCTTTGCCCATACAAAAATAGGTGCTCAACGCCGCTAAAGAAGTTTTCACTTCAAAAATATTCTATTTAGCTTTCATGGGACTCCAATTACCAAATTTCATCTAAATCAGTTTAGCGACATAAGATAGGTAACAGGCAGACAAACTTTCGCAATTATAACATTAGTATAGATTTATTGTGTCAGTTATACTAGCAGCAGCTAGAAGCCCGTGTGGGACCGTCTTGCCCTCCCAGTCCACACACTCCTGCACGCATGCTGCCCAACACACAGTAACACTCACGTATGGCGGGTCGCAATAGATGGCCTTGCACCACATGGGCTCGGAGTGGTAGCACACACACAGGCTGCACACGCCGGGACCCGGCACGTACCGCAGCCCGTGCGGCACTGACTTGCCCTCAGTCTCCGTACTCCTGCACGCATGCTGCACAACACACAGTAACACTCACGTATGGCGGGTCCCAATAGATGGCCTTGCACCAAATGGGCTCGGAGTGGTAGCACACACAGGCTGCACACGCCGGGACCCGGCACGTACCGCAGCCCGTGCGGCAATGACTTGCACTCAGTCCCCGCACTCTTGCACGCATGCTGCCCAACACACAGTAACACTCACGTATGGCGGGTCGCAATAGATGGCCTTGCACCAGATGGTCTCGGAGTGGTAGCACACACATAGGCTACACAAGCCGGCACCCGGCAAGTACCGCAGCCCGTGCGGCAATGACTTGCACTCAGTCCCCGCACTCTTGCACGCATGCTGCCCAACACACAGTAACACTCACGTATGGCGGGTCGCAATAGATGGCCTTGCACCAGATGGTCTCGGAGTGGTAGCACACACATAGGCTGCACAAGCCGGCACCCGGCACGTACCGCAGCCCGTGCGGCATTGACTTGCCCTCAGTCTCCGTACTCCTGCACGCATGTTGCCCAGCACACAGTAACAATCACGTATGGCGGGTAGCAATAGATGGCTTTGCACCAAATGGGCTCGGAGTGGTAGCACACACAGGCTGCACACGCCGGGACCCGGCACGTACCGCAGCCCGTGCGGCACTGACTTGCCCTTAGTCCCCGCACTCCTGCAAGCATGCTGCATAACACATAGTAATACTCACGTATGGCGGGTCGCAATAGATGGCCTTGCACCACATGGGCTCGGAGTTGTAGCACACACACAGGCTGCACACGCCGGCATCCGGTACGTACCGCAGCCCGTGCGGCACTGACTTGCCCTTAGTCTCCGCACTCCTGCACGCATGCAGCACAACACACAGTAACACTCACGTATGGCGGGTCGCAATAGATGGCCCTGCATCAGATGGTCTCGGAGTGGTAGCACACACACACAGGCTGCACACGCCGGGACCCGGCACGTACCGCAGCCCGTGCGGCACTGACTTGCCCTTAGTCTCCGCACTCCTTCACGCATGCTGCCCAACACACAGTAACACTCACGTATGGCGGGTCGCAATAGATGGCCTTGCACCACATGGGCTCAGAGTGGTAGCACACACACAGGCTGCACACGCCGGGGCCCGGAACATACAGCAGCCCGTGCGGCACCGACTTGCCCTCCCAGTCCACGCACTCCTCCTCCACGCATGCTGGACAAAGAGAGAATTGATCGCTGACGCACAAACACAAAAAACCGAACCGGCCAGAATAAAGGTTCTGTACCCCTAGCACGAACCAATATCGAATTCGTATCATTTGCGAGTCCGAAATGTCATTGTCAAATGTGTACTGATTTTTAGTTCCCGTTACGTACTTTATGGAATTGCTGTTCAAGTTTCCATACAAAATTTGACATTGACATTTCGGTTTGCAAATTATTCGAATTCGATAATGGTTCGTGCTAGGGGTACTGTAGTATTGTGTCATTATGGCTACTCCCCTCCTGGCCGCGTCGGTCGTGTTCCACTATGATATAACTAATCATGAGATTGTATTATAATTTTATCTATTTTAATTATTAAACTTACTATTTTTCAAATCGTATTTTAACTTACGATTAATTAAAATAAACAATTTTGTTTATGAAACAAAAATTCGTACATAACAAATACTTAATGTTTATTGTGACATCCGCCAATCAATTTCTGATGGTGCTAAAATAGCCTGCTGTCGAAAAGGCCCTTTCAGCTTCTACACTTCTCGGCTATATTGTTAGTAAATAATTTTGAATAGCAGACAAGTAATTCACCACTATACAAGCTCACCAAATGTACTATATTTAAAGTACGTCAACTACGCTATTATTTTTCAAAAAATTGCTATCATCTGATCCGGTATATGTACCGGATCTAGTAAACATTTGATGATACCGGATCCATTTTTCCGGATCGTAATCACTACGTGCGGTACATCGTCTCTTTACGATTCACCGCTCGATGTGTCCAAGGCCTGAAGGTGAGATGACAAGGCCTGAAGGGACATTCAGGTTTTCAGTGGGCAGGGCACTCCCCTTGCAAACAACCGCTGATCCAGTCATGGGCTAGCCTAGCGTTTGAGTGGGAGGAAGGGGGCAGAACCACTTAAAATCTTCCTGAAATCCACAGAGAAGAGAGTGAAAACTGACTGCTAGGAGATTCTCTAATTACAATATAATTGAAAAAACTTATGATAAGTTTAAAGAGGCTATTTTGGAAGAGTTTTCAATTTAATTGTCTGGGTATTTTTATAAACGAATACGCACTTTCAGAATGTTAAGAATAATACGTGTGCCATAATAAATTATATTTTTATTATCTAATATACTGGTCACGCTGAGAAGTAAGATTTAAATAGGAACTTTTATAGTATAATTATTAATAAAAAATAGCATCTTTGCCAACAATTTGCGTAACAAAAGAAACGTGTTTTTGTGTTAATACTGTACATCATATAAAGATGTCAACATTAAACATATCATTCTGTTGTTTTGTAGATACGGAAAGTGAAATAAAAAGAACAATCGTAATGGCTCGATTATATTTAGTCGGTAGCTCATATTCGGGTGCACGAAAGACTTTACTCGAATTCGGGCACCCGAAGCAATATTTACAATGTACTGGAAGCTGGTGTCAGTTAACCAAAAGGCAAACTATTCGAATACGGGCGTACTCAACTCCGTTCATTTACCCGAATTCCATTGGCAATGGTATTCGGGCTACCGACCAAATGTAATTGAGCCATTACAACAACGACATTACAAGCTAAATATAGGTAAGTATGAATGAAAACTTAAAAAAAAACGTTGTCACCGACTTACTGTGGCCACTATTCCTACACGAACAAAGACATTTGGTGAGTAATTTCTTTGTCTTACTATTTGCAAGTGGAATTACTGCCCGCGCACGTGTTCCCTCCTTCCTACAATCTGGGGTACTTTAAGAGAGGGGTGAAGAAGCACTTTTGCAGGCCGGCCAGGTGAGGATGGTTGGTGTGGCAGTTTATAACTGCTGTATCAGCTATCTTCACGTCTGTACTTCACCTTCACTTAACATCAGGTGGGGTAGAGTCATTTGCCTACCTGGCTATAAAAAATAATAATAATAATATTATATTAACTAAAAATTTGTATTATGTTGATTTATTTGTCATTCAATATTTTTTAACAAGTGCTGCTTGCCATTTGGTAATGCTTTTGGTTCTTTCTACATACATTATGAAAATAAAATAAACAGTCATATTTTTAGTGGTAGAGTTGTCCACCCATCGGCCGCGCTCGGACAGCTATCGAGCAATCGGTGACGGTACGTTGAGTTGATGTAGTGAGCATATACCTATAAAGATTGAAAGTATCATAGTAAATATCCATTCCATAGAATATTGATTTGAACCCATTGGGTTAAGTTTACAAGAGACAAGTTTTTCCTTCCATTAAAAAAAACGTAGCTTCATTTTTAGAATTTGAAGAGCGTAAATAATACATGAGCTGCTAGTGAATTAGTGTAAACTTTCATCCATGGATTATAATTAATTATGCCTTATTTTACGGTTTTAATGTGGCGATAGAACAAGGATATGCAAACAAAAATTCGGATGTGATTTTAGATCAAAAGGATTTGAAGGGCGTAAATAATACATGAGCCACTTATGAATTATTGTGAACTTTCATCCATGGATGGTAATGAATTATGCCTTATTTTAAGGTTTTTATGTGGAGATAGAACAAGGATACACAATCAAAAATTCGGATGTGGTCTTAGAACACAAACCATATTGGTGCTTATTTGTTCTATGTACCAAATATATTCTACAGTTGATAAATATATTACCGTATGATTAACATGAAACTAATACGCTTAAGTTATTTGAGATATTATTATGTTTTGAATTGTTTGAGTCTCAAATTATGCTGAATTTGTAGTAGTTCAAGTTTGAAAGAAGATATAAAACATTTTAAAAATCAAATAAGTTTTTTAGTAGTTAGTCGCTTCAGTGCTCATTTTTTCATATTTATCATTCGTCTTGGAGAAGATTTTGTTATATAAGAAAAACAGTCAAAAGTCAAAAATCTTTATTCAAATTGGAGGCACAATACAACTATTGAATTGTTCATATTTTTTTCCGTGCCACGACTTAAGGACATTTTTTTGGCTATAATTATATTTTAGCGTCAAATAATTATATAACAATATTTACAAAATATTATATTGTTAAGATGTCAATACAAGATCATATCATTTTCATCATAATTATAGAAAAGCCTGCCGGTATGTTTGGAATAGTTTAAATCCAAGCATTTTTGTATGAAATGTAATCATAGACCGGGCGTTAGAGGTAAGTGAGTATGCATAATGTGAGTACCGAATTTTGCCAACGGATTTAAGTGAAGAATAGGTCAAAGAATAATAATGTGAATCTTGCCGGTCGATTTTTTGGTCCATATTTATTTTACCCCCTTTTCTCTTATTCGTAAAGGGAATGTATTGAGTACATGATATAAAATCATTTTAATGATTATTTTTGTAATAATTTATAGTTTTTTGTAATGGTAAAAGTCAGGATGGATTCTTAAATAATAAAAAAAATCATAGTAATATTTTTTTTATTAATGAAAAAAAATTAAAGTTGCCTACTCATGTAAAACCAGCGAATCCAAGCATAAATGTATTTAAAGTAGGTACAAAATTATTCATTTTTATTTTTACATTTGTTATTGATGCAGTTACATAATTAAATACAAAACAATTTTGATTCTTGGCAATTACAAGACATTGTGCGACAATCCGCAGTACATTTACATGGTGAAATTAATGACTCTGATAAAGACGGCTTCGTCATTTGTCGTGGACGTAAGTCACCGTTGAGCTTTTCGTAACCAAATGAACAATAATCAATGGGTGGTAATTGTGTTTAATGAGCATTTTTCTATATAAATGTTTGTACAGTAGCCAAGTGTGCCAAGCCAGTAGCCGCTGGTGCAGTGGCCAAGGAAGCGGACCTGGCAGCTCCGGATACTGGAGGCAGGGACTCCCCTGACTTCATGTCTACAACCCAGGAGCCCCTGGTCTTTGAAGACGAACCGTCAACGCCGACGCTCACTTCCACCAACCGCCTCCTGGAAACGATATCCGGGTACGTTAACAAGATCCTGGACAATGTCGACTGCAAGCGCAGTAAGAACAAATCTGTCACCAAGGCCAACCGAGAGAACACCTTGAACTACTGTAACAGCATACTTAGGCTCATCAAGGACGCCAAAGGTTACAACACAACCCAGCCCGGCGGTAGCTCCCGCAGTTCTTCCATCGGTCGAGCCTACCATCGCCGCCGACCTACAGCTGATCAGGAAAGAGCTAAGGGAAATCAAGCGCAGATTAAGACCAGCACCCCTAGCCGGACTCCGAACACGATGCCCCTCACTATCGCGCAAATGGCGGCTGGACCACCGAGGGCTGCCCCGTCGACCGATCTCCCTATCATGTCGAGTAACCACCCAGCGAGCAACAGAACCGCCGCTCCGAAACCAGCCCTGATCATGTCGTGCAAAGGAGAGGGAAACCCAAGGGAAAAGGCGGTGAGGGCCCTGAAGAAGTTGGTGTATGTACTACACACAGGATGCCAAATATACTGCGGCTATGATTACCAAACTATCCAACGATAAGACCCGTGTAGAATTTGACGGTGTGGATCACTTCAACTACGTCCTAAGGAGAATCAACGGCGCACCAGAGGCCATGGGAGTCTCTGCGGAACCAAAAAGAAAGATAAGCCCGATGGTCATGGTGAAAGGCATCTCCAAAGATGTGCGCAGGGAAGAGCTCTTGGGAAACATCATCGAGCAAAATGAGCACCTGCAAGAGCTCTCCGCGGACACTGACATAAAACTGCGGTTCATTAGGAACAATACAACAAACAGGAAGCCAAGTAGTCAATACACTTGTAACAGGCACTAAGAATTTACGAAAATACTATTTTTTATATGTTTAAATAAAAAAACGACTTAACAAAGCAACGTCTTTACGTGAATAGATGTAGAAACACACTAAACGCGTACGCGCGCTATGCTTAATGTATGGGCGAAGAGGGGATGTGAAGAGAGCGGGAAGGGACCATTACATCTGGCGGCAAGATGTGTTTTATTATTATTTAGGGTCTCAGGTATAAGAATCCGGTCATAGTTGCCGTCACTCGGATTTTGCATACTCAACTACCTCTAGCGCCTGGACTATCAGACACTTCAAAATATTTTAAAAACTCTTTTTTTTTGTTGAAGTTCTCCCGTTTTAGGGAAGGCAAAGGGAACAATGCCCATACAGCCTGGTCTTTAATTGAATCAATCTTCTTTTTGTTTTTACATTAGAATGTCGGTGTGACGCATTCTAATGTTTCTTGGAGTGTTTGGCACGAAATGTATCGAGTTGGCTTTTTCGATAAGCTTCTGTGAGGTAGTCAACACTACAATAAAATTCTCACGTCCACTTGACCGGAATAGCGTATATTATAATGATTCCACTAATTCTTCAGTTACGCAGACAGTTGTTACACAAAACCACACCAATTTTATTTCACAATATCCACTATGAACGAATTTAAGAATAATTAAAATAAGACGCCAACCGCACTCGATGAAATCCCGCCAAAAACCTCAAGAACTCTTTTAATAGTAGCTTTAAATTTCTTGACCCATAAAATTTTAAATATTGCTAGGGAATTTATTGCAGAAGCGTACACAAAGAGCTTTAAATGAATTATTGATTTTGTGGAGCCTTGTCATTGGTACAGCTAATTAATTTCTCGTATTAAGCGAGTGCTTATCAATATGCATAGGAAATACTGTAATATTTTTTCGAACATACATTAATGTTTCATAAATGTACTGAGAAACAACAGTCATCACGTCGATTTTTTTTTAATTTTCTGTTAAAGCGTCTCTAGTCTTAAGATTGTGAATTGATCGAACAGCCCGCTTTTGCAGCACAAAATAGTTTGAATGTCGGCAGCATTTCCCCAGAACAATATACACTTTTTATAACACATGGGCGCCCTATTAATTAGAGTGTGTAAAAAAAAGTAATCTATAATTCAATAAGGCTTTCTAAAAACAAAAATGTTTTAGTTTTTTTATATATAATAAGATAATGTCCAGAGCACCGTTTAAAACTTAAAAATAAAAATCCATTTATTCGTGTAAATTAAAGCTCATCCATCATCATCCATTCATCAGCCTTTCTCCGTCCACTGCTGGACATAGGCCTCCCCCATAGAACGCCACAATGCGAGGTCCTGCGCTATCCGCATCCAGCGGCTCCAATTAAAGCATACAACACTATAAATTTCCTGTAGTTTTGACTTTTTTGAAAGCAATTCTATCTCGATTGTAATAAATATTGAAAGGTGTTTACCATTTAAAATACCTACTTACCTAAATATTGATATACATAATACTTAAAATAAATATCTTATTAGTTCCATAAGTAACGTTAAGTTTAAAACCCTTTGGTTTATTAGCTACTTCTTTGCTATTTTCATTCAAATGAGTCTTGGTAAACAAGTACTTTCCTATCCTCCAAGTATATTAGGGCGGAAACTGCAACTCAAGGCCGAAACGTGTTTTTGTGATGTCATTAGCATGTGTAATATGTACCCTCTTTAACATAATGATGGAAGCCAAGATTACGTGGGAACTTGCATAGTCATTTTGTTAAAATTGCTTTTTGAAACAAGGCGCCACAATTCGTACTCTGATGATGATCGTAGTTTCTTCGACGTGGCATTTGTCCATCACAGTTGTCATGCTTGTGATGTAACCAGAGCCCAATAGAGATACCCAATATCCTGCAATCGGGAATTCGGGAGCTCCGAAGAAGGGTAACATGGTGTCGCCAGGGTAGGATTAATAGCAATTATATTATCTATTGGGATTAGATATGTGTTATGTTATTGAATTCACGCCCCTTAGCATGAGCACCGCGATATGATATATAGCTCGGTTTTATCACGCTGCATTGTCAAATTACTATGGAGTTTGACAGTAAGATGCGATAAAAAACTTGATATAATGTACATTGTGGTGCTCATGCTTACGGGGACATACTTCCATACTGATATCTAGATATGATATAGATTTGATTAGTTCGATTTTTGTGAACCATATTAAATATTTTGGAAGTCAAATGGCATAGCAGTCAAGCAGTCAGCGATCAGTGTAGCGAAAAATATCTGAATGGTCAAGTCGCATCGTGGCACCTGCTTAGCTAAACTCAATCCAGGATGGATGGATGGACAATTTAAATATACAATCTAATTTTATTATAATTAAACAATATTAGGTCCCTTATATTGTAATAAGCATTTGCTTTAGAAAATAGGTAAACTATATCGTAAAATCTTATGTTCTCATCTGAGTACATACGAGTCTCAATCGCAACTTATTTCTATGTACTCTTAATGCGAAAATCAGGTTTGCTGAGAATGACCGGTAGTTATCATCATACTGATCGAATGAATTATGATGATCTCACAAAAAAATGGAGACCTGAAATGACCTAAAAAGAAGTTTTTACAGGTCTTTGGTATAACTGAGCTAATGAAGCAGAATTACCTTACCCTGTTTGAAATACACAGATAAAATTGCGACCCAAATAACGTCACGTTTTAATTTTCATAATACTGTTATTATTACGCCGAAAGGGATACTGTACAAATAACAATACCTATTCATATTAAAAAGTGGGCCATGAATACTCCAATATTAGCATGGGGTGGCACGACATTGATATTCCCTCATGGCGGCTAAATTATTGTATTTTTTTTTATTCAAGGCGTATTCAAAACAAATTATTAGCTACTACAAGAACTACTGTATAACAGAATAGTAATAAACAGTGCATATTTTTTTAATTTACGCCCATGTGAATGTAGCGAAATGGCTAAGTCACATATTTTGATTAAGGTGTAGAGTTTGTCAAGGTAGGCCTTGTAGAGACATGTGAAAAAGTCGAGGATGTCCAGCACATATTAATGGAATGCGTCAAATATGAAGCGGAAAGGATACATGCATTCTCCAACCTTAAAAATAATAGGTTTGATACTGGCATATTGCAAGGCATCCTAGCCAACCCCCTATCGGAGGAGACTGGTGTGCTTTGCAATATGGTAGCAAAAATTATATATAAAAAATAAGTGATTTTATGAAAATTGTATGGTTAACATATTTGTTTCTTAGGTTTTCACGCACATCACTCATGAAATAAAACTAGTTTTAATAAATAAATAAAGTATTTTAAAGTAAAGTTCTAAATAAATAAAGTTTCGTGCATTAACCCGTTAAAACTAGTTTTATTTATTGTATGGTTATGTTACGATGGGGCTGGTATGGACAATTTGGTCCGAAAGTCCCTTAAAAAAAGGCCTTGTAGAGTTAAGCCGTGTAGAGTTAGAAACTTGGGTCTACATGATATCTGATAACTGTTTTGATAATGCGAGTCATATGATCTCGTATTTACATGAAAATGTTTTCGGGCTAATATTTATTCACATTTATTTCATTATTACGTAAACATTGAAAAATCTTGACAATAATACTAACTGGAAATATGAAGATTGTTTTGCTCACTACATCGTCCATCCCATCTCCACATGATGGAGTAGAAAGCTTGACCCAAATACGTCCTTCCTTTTGTCGTAATTGATGGAAAATAAACAAACAAGTGTTTATCTTATTATATGAAATATTCTTTGCCATATATTTTTTTATTTGCTAGTAAGTTTATATAAAAAAGAAACATCTTTTAAATTATACGTTTTTTTTGTATAAATGGTAAGGCAAGGTAAACGCATATGGCCCGTCAGATATAAGGATCACATCATTACACAGCGCGTGTGAAATCCTCATGGATACCCTACTGCTGGGTGCAGGGTTATGCCAGACTCTTACTGACTAAAACATATCAGTGGGGGAAGCCTATGGCCATAAGGGACTTAAAAGTTTCATCTGCTGCGATCATCCCCTGAGAAGCGGATGATGCACTATGGTTTATGTTCAACACGTTTGCAGGGGTCTAGATGACTTACGCGTAGCGTAGCCTCACTCCATTTCCTACCCCAAGGAACTTTGAAAACTTATTAACCGATAGAAACAGAACCCAAACAAACAAAAGGTATTTCATTGTAAACTTCCTTTCACACGTGGGCGTTATATATTAGCGTGGAAATCTGCAACTTGTATCTCTGAATACAAACTAGTGAGCAGTTGTGAGCCGGTTCGAATTCTGTTATTCATTAGTTAAGTACCAATATGACGTGTACGCGCTTAAGCCGCTAAACCGCTTTTAGTGAATTTTTAGTATCGATATAAAAGGGACTTCGGATTTCTAGACTTTACTGGTTACTTTTTGTCGTAAAAATGAAATTCGAAAGGGATGAAAGTTTGTATTTCAAACAGTAGGGGAACCACTCAATTTACGCAGATGAAGCCGCGACCATCTACTAGTGTACACGCGTTATATTAATCATAAAGGTTGAAGGGAGGTCAGTGGTTCATTTCGATGAAGGATGGATGGATATGTAGCTACGGTAACTAACTACGAACTAGCTTTCATTGCGTCAGGTAGGTTTGTAGGTAATGGGCCGGCCTATTAGCGAGGCAAGTTGTTAACTAAAATATTGTGTTCCGTTTCCACGCTGTAAATGAAAACAAAGAGGAGGATATCTCACGAAAAAATGCTTAATGTGTGTATCTATGTAAAATTATTGTGATTTGTGCATCTCTTCTTAATTTTTTTCTTCATTGAAAGATATATTTTACGAAGGCAAATAAACAGTAAGAAAATTATTTCATTAGTGTCGCCGCACACGGGCCACCGACCACAACCACAAAACGCCGCCACCGGCATATTTCTTGTAGTTTTTATACATTTTATATGGTCTCGCCACACACGGTACGCCGGTGACCGCCACACGCTACAAATCGTCGTTGCTCGCTTCTTGTGGCCCGCACCGGCCACTGAATGCGCCGATACAAAACGCCGCCACACGTCACTCGCGCGTATCCCCACCCCTCTCTCCCTTAACTTAGTCGGCCGCTGTCGCGCGCATCAGCCACTTTAGTAGCTGCTTCTAGCTTCTCGAGGCGGCGTTTGTGGCTGTGGCGGGTGGCTGTGGCGTGTGGCCCGTGTGCGGCGACACTTAAACACGATCCAAATCTCTATACCTCATTACTTTTTTGGCTAATCATAATATTTTTAACCTTTAAAAAATAGGTTGGGTTCAATAAGTGAGGTAGGGCATAGCAGATTTAACCTCCAATTTACAGAGGGTCCCAGAAAAATAACACTTCAACTTTTGGTCGTGTTGTGTGTCTGTCGATGAATAAGGTTTCAGGGCTCCACTGGGTAGGGTATTTGGTCAGGGTAGGCAACGGTGTGAGTGATATTTTTGATGTCTCAAGCGTGTATAGGTTATGGTGGTAGTTTACCATCAGCAGTGCTATTCTGTAAAATTTACACGCGCGGATCCGATGTGGATCTAACTGTGGGATCCGAATCGGATACGTGCGTGAAAATTTAACAGAATAGCGCTGCAGGTAGGCCATGCGCAAGACGCTTCTTTGCCAACCTTCAAACATAAACCCTTGATGGCACAGGTGGATAGCGCGTTCGGCTGTAATCGTTGTAGTTAAGCAACTTTCGCAGTGGTCATTGGATGGGTGACCAAAAATCTTCTCGAGTTGCTCCGTGCTTCGGAAGGCACGTTAAGCCGTTGGTCCCGGCTGCATCTGTAGTCGTTAGCACCCGCCAATCCGCACTGGGCACGCGTGGTTGGTCATGGCCCAATCTCCCTATTCCATCCATAGGGAAGGTCTGGGCCCCAGCAGTGGGGACATTAATAGGCTGATGATGATGATGAAACATAAAAAAGGTGTAGATTTTGTTTCTTGAAAGCTCTCTCTCCTTTCCGATTCTATAACAGAATTTATCCTCATGTGGTAGAGCTTTGATAAGCTTTCATTATGGCTATACAATTATTTGAATTTACGTGTCCGTGTTCTACATAATTGACAAAGATATTTGTTGTACAAAAGTAATCCTCCGTCCAAAAGTCCTCTTAGGACAAAGCGGGCACATTTAAGTACATAAAAATATATTTAAAGCAGTGTAGCTTTATTAAACAGCGTCCATTCACGCGAAACATTTAACAGATTATCATGGATTACAGCTAAGCTGGTTGTAGCGTATTAAATACAAAGCCTTCTTACATAACACAAGCCTCGTTTATATAATCAGTTTGATGTTTTTGTCAAATATCATGTAACTACCTTTTAATTTAGACCTTATATTCTTACTGGTGTCGGTTCTGGCAAGATTCCCTAAACCTTAAAACTTAATTTCATATTAGCCTCTATCTTTCATTCTGTATGGAGAATGACAAGGATAGTATAGTTTTACTAAATATATTATTTAATTCTTCCAAGCAAGTAGAATCATACACAATTATTAATAGCAAGGGCGCGTAGACATGAACGTCCGTTTTTAGGGTTCCGTAGTCCTGACAAGGAACCCTTATAGTTTCGTCATGTCCGTCTGCCCGTCCTGGGTTTTAATTGGAAACTATTAGCACTAGAGAGCTGTAATTTTGTGGATGTATATCGATCACGCCGACAAAATGTAGAATAAAATTTTGAAAAAAAATTTTTAGTGTCCTACCCTACATTTAACATGGAGATGATTTTAACAGTTAAGATAGATTTGATAGTTTAAAAATAATAGTTGTTCAACTTTCGTTAAAGAAATAAATTGATTACCTATTGAAAGTTTCTTAGAAGAAATCATTAATATAGATATAGACGAAGTTAATGTAGCTTAAAACCTTGTATAAAAAAAAGCTATTTAAAAACTACAATTTTGAATAAAATTTATCGATTATAGAATCTAATCTAATAGGTCCCGACTGTTAAAGTAGCTTTGTTCCTTACTTAACAGAATTATAGACTACCGAGCTTGATTTTTACTTTTCAGTTTTAATATAAATTAATTTTAAAGCAGTCAGGTTTTTTATTTTTTTAAATTAACCTTTATATTAATAGATTTTTCATAAATCTTTTTTTGTATAAGTTAACTAAAATGGTTTCGAGGAGGGGTTGTATCCTTTTTATTTTTTTTTACTTTGGTTAAGAATATTTTGTCTTGCCAAAAGAAAAAAATATTTCTTTTCCTTCCGTACAATATCTTTTACATTAAGCAATTTTGATTGATCAATACGCTGAATATTGTGTACACTTTTAAGGTCTTAACTATCAGAACATAAAGTATCTTTTTTTCTCTTTCATTCAATGAATACCGAATGGAGAGTGGATATGAATGTGAATACGACACGCTCTATTAACCCATATTAGGGACAAGTTTTCCTCATTTTATCCTTGTCCCATTATTCAGTTCCATTAATGATAGGTTTGCAAATAAGTACATAATAATTTTACGTATTTTATTATATTTCCAATTCCAAGCATTCAATAATCAGATTCACTAATCTTAGGAAATTTTAACTAGAAAAAAAATCACTCGGTCCAGCCTTCAGACGGTACTCGAACCGTCTGCGTTCCGGACCCCCAAATTGACTTTGGCTGGAGGGGCAAATTTTTTACCCTACTGCGCATGCAAGTAGCGCAACGCGCAGGCAGTGTTTAACCCATTATTGAAAAAAAATTAGATCCATTCTAGAATATCTAATGGGTCCCGACTGTTAAAGTAGCTTTGTTCCTTACTTAACAGAATCATAGACTACTGGATTTGTTTTTTTCTTTTCAGTTTCTATTTGAAGTAATATTTAGGCAGTTGGATTTTTTGATAAGAATGAATGTCTTTGCGGCTGGTCTCCCTTATAGTCCAGTCAGTATTGTCGCGAAATCCGTTTTTCCTCAAACAGCTGGAACTATGCTAAAAAGTTTCTTAAGATAGTAAAGAACACTTTACATAGAGAAAAAAATGTTTCCAACCCCGGGCAAGGGTGAAAACCACCCTTAATAATCTATTTTTCCAATTATCTCAAAAAGTATACGAGATACGGAAAAAAACTTCAAATGAAAATTGTAGATCTTTTTGAAATCTACAAAACATTATTCCACCCTCTTGCCCCTATTTTCAATAGGGGAGCCAATAATCGAAGTCAAAGATTCAATACTTAAAAAGTTAAAGTTAGTTAAAAAAGTTATCTAAAGTTATCTAAGTTATCTTAATGTAAAGATTATTACATTACATTACATTAAGATAACTTAGATAACTTTAGATAACTTTTTTAACTAACTTTAACTTTTTAAGTATTGAATCTTTGACTTCGATTATTGGCTCCCCTATTGAAAATAGGGGCAAGAGGGTGGAATAATGTTTTGTAGATTTCAAAAAGATCTACAATTTTCATTTGAAGTTTTTTTCCGTATCTCGTATACTTTTTGAGATAATTGGAAAAATAGATTATTAAGGGTGGTTTTCACCCTTGCCCGGGGTTGGAAACATTTTTTTCTCTATGTAAAGTGTTCTTTACTATCTTAAGAAACTTTTTAGCATAGTTCCAGCTGTTTGAGGAAAAACGGATTTCGCGACAATACTGACTGGACTATTACATTTAAAGTCATGTGGGGTAATTTTCTACGCCTTTTACATAAAAAATGACTACTTATAGCATATCGATACTCAGATTGTGTGTTACAATATCACTTTATTAGTTCTTATGTGCTGTGAAAATGAAGCAAGCTGCAGATTGATGGGCCCATACGGCGTACCTTGCGAGATGAATAGCCGGGTTCCGGCGCAATCTGCTCACAACCGCTCTGGGCTAAGGAATGAGCGATATGGCTCATTTAAATAAACATATTAAGATTTACCCAAGGAAATTATATAGGTACCTAACGAGTACCTACATAAACTGGTTACATAGAAAAATATTGACCAAAAATTACTGAAGTTCGATTTCCAAATATTCACTGTTACATTTACCAAATATCATATGAGGCTTTTGTTCCCCTTGTCTTACTATGCCATGGCGGGCGTCAAAGTTAAAAAAGAATTACCTATTTATTAAAATACAATAAAAATAGGGTGCGATATAATATTAACGTGATTACAGATTCAGAGTAACTTAAACTGTAGGATTGTTTTCATTATATTTATTAAAACAAATGCTAGATATTTTTTAGGAAAAAAAAACAACTGCAATTTTTTCGCCGAAATTCTAAAGGGAAATAGCGTTGTGCAGCTTTGCAGCCTAGGATTTATCTAGAAGAAACTCTACGCCCCTAAGCCCCTGGCAGAAATAGTCTTGTGTTCGTCCGGAAAGCGAAGGATGTAGGTTTAATCCCAGCTGATACTAGGGCAGCGTGGTTTCTTTAAAGAGACTGGCCGGTGGCCGGTTACCATCTATAGGCTATGGTGGCCGGTTACCATCTATAGGCTATGGTGGCCGGTTACCATCTATAGGCTATGGTGGCCGGTTACCATCTATAGGCTATGGTGGCCGGTTACCATCTATAGGCTATGGTGGCCGGTTACCATCTATAGGCTATGGTGGCCGGTTACCATCTATAGGCTATGGTGGCAGGTTACCATCTATAGGCTATGGTGGCAGGTTACCATCTATAGGCTATGGTGGCAGGTTACCATCTATAGGCTATGGTGGCCGCTTACCATATATAGACTATGGTGGCCGGTTACCATCTATAGGCTATGGTGGCAGGTTACCATCTATAGGCTATGGTGGCCGCTTACCATATATAGGCTATGGTGGCCGCTTACCATCTATAGGCTATGGTGGCCGGTTACCATCTATAGGCTATGGTGGCCGGTTACCATCTATAGGCTATGTTGGCCGGTTACCATCTATAGGCTATGTTGGCCGGTTACCATCTATAGGCTATGTTGGCCGGTTACCATCTATAGGCTATGTTGGCCGGTTACCATCTATAGGCTATGGTGGCCGGTTACCATTTTATTTAATCGAAATATCGAAAATAAATATCGAAGTTATTAGTGTATGAATAGTTAAGGAACACAATTCGTCTTGACTTGAAAGACGCGCGGTTCCCGTGTCACTTGTGACGGACGCTAATCGATGTCCCGGGCCAACTATTCCGTAATGGGTCTCGGCTTTTAGGTTAACGATCGTTTAATTATATCACTTATCAATGCTCGATTAATGGTAAAAACTGGTTAGACTATAATCTTAACTAAAAAAAACCACGGGTTGCACTCGGGGAGTTCCGGCAGAAGTGAAAACTTGAATATTAACGTTGTGCATTTTTGATATTTTAGAATGGTTAGGGAATAATTTTGCACGAATTGCTTTAATTATCAGTATAAAATTACTATCATGTATATGGTAGAATACAATATTTATTTATTGCGCTATCGTACACAAACATGTCAATTTATATTACATTAAAAAAGTTGATCTCTCAGAAAAATCAACTTTCATGAATCACGTTTAAGCGCACTTAGCGACATCTATTGTAAAGAAATCAACTTACATGAATCACATTTAAGCGCACCTAGCGACATCTATTGTAAAAAAATGCATTTTCTTCGCAATAAAGCTGCCACGTGGACGTCGTAGAAAGAGACTTATTATTATAATACGGTAAAATAAAATATTACTATGTTTCGTCCAATATATTGAAAGTCAACAACCTTTCCAATTTTATTAGGTGTCATGATGCGATCAGCCCACGTGTTTAACCTGACGCGAGTTTAACATTTTATACCCATACAAAAAAAAGTGTACAACGCCGCTAAAGAAGTTTTCACTTCAAAAAACCTTTCATGATTTAAGCGATGTGCTAATTAGTCGATTCTTGAGAACATGACAGTGCAGAAGAAAAGCAGCCATGAGGGAGGTATGGCTTCGCTTTGTGCGGCGGGTCACCGCTACAGAATCCGCCGATGACGCTTAAGTGATGATTACGACCGCTCTACCAAGTGTGTAACAACAAAGAAGAGTTCGTTGATTACTCTTTTGTTTTTTAAAATGAAACTTATTACGTCGCCACAAAGAAGAACGGCGAATGTTGGCCCAAATGTTTTAGAAGCCGTTCAATGATAGAAACATTAAAATTTTAAATAAGGGGACTGACAGTAATTTTTAAAATATATACTATATTTTTAAAAGCTTGCATTCATAAATAAAATAATTTAGGTTTCTATATCGAAACATTACATTATCCATAGCAATAATAAAACGCGAAAACAGTGTCGTGGTTCAGTTCCGGCTTATGCAGTAGTTTTCACTTTAGAATAACATTAATAGCAGCTATTGCTTCACTATTTATAACTAAATTATTTTAATTATTTGATAAATTAAACAAAACAAGTGAACGTCATCAAAATAAAGAAGAAAATACTTTACTACTTTTTTCTTATATATAAACGTACATTGGTTTTTTACTTCTGTGAAACGGAAAAATATTTTTAAATTCTAATGTCAATGTCTGTCAAATTTTTGTTGTTTCGTTCGTTTCGGTGTTTATTTTACGTAGAATATTTTATTGTGATTTTTCTGTCTATGATGTCGCGTTTTTGTATAGAATATAAAAATAAATAAAATTTATGTATATCACATTATAAATACATCATACTGATATATACCAACGAAAAATAGAAACACATAATAGTAATCCTACTACTTATATCTTTTTTGTGCTTACTTTAATTGATTATGTCTAATTGACTTTTTAGTTAGTCTTATTTAGCAGTACAAAAATCTATAAATTACATTCGTGAACGGGGCCTTGAAGTCTGGCTCTCAAACTATATTGAAGTTCGCCATTCTTCTTTATTCGTTCATCTTTAGAATGTCGCATTATATTTTTAATAGTTATTAAAAAATCTGATTTTATCAACACGCATCGGTAGTTCCCAAAAATTACTATATCGAGCTCCTCCGTGCTTCGGAAGACACGTTAAGCCGTTGGTCCCGGCTGTATTTGCAGTCGCTAGCACTCACCAATCCGCACTGGGCCAGCGTGGTGGGTCATGGCCCAATCTCCCTATTCCATCCATAGGGAAGGCCTGTGCCCCAGCAGTGGGGACATTAATAGGCTGATGATGATGATGATGATCGGTAGTTCAGTGGTACAGAGCTCACATGCCGCTCACCCAGTCTTGGTGCGATTCTCAGTCGAGGTAGCCAGGGAACAACATCAACACATATTATGTTTGCCCGTATATAGATTATTGACGTGACAACGTCTTAAATTAGGTTGCGGCTGGGAGTCACTTATGAAAAAGTGTAACGCTCGGTAACGTTACGATGAGTCTCTCGTGTTAAGTTTAAGTTTACATGTACAATGTTTTAGTAAACAAAATATATTTCTGTAGTTAAAATTTGTGCAATTCTTATTTTCATTCAATTCCTTGTTCCTATTGTGCAATTTAATTATATTCATATCAATAAATATTCTACCGAGAAAAAGACGTTGTCACGTAAAATCTTCGCCCGTAAAACCGACTTTACAGGCAACCATTTTTTCTCTCTTGCTTATTTCAGTACCCCTAGCACGAACCAATATCGAATTCGTATCGTTTGCGAGACCGAAATGTCATTGTCAAATGTGTACTGATTTTTAGTTCTCGTTACGTACTTTGTGCCGCTGCTGTTCAAGTTTCCATACAAAAGTTGACATTGATATTTCGGTTTGCAAACTATCCGAATTCGATAATGGTTCGTGCTAGGGGTAGAAGGACTTTTACGTCGAAATCTACGCTCAAGCAAAGATTTGATCTTTGGTTACATAAGTAGGGTCGACACCATTCTTAAGAAGCGAATACGTATTATAGTCCCAAATAAAGTTGTAACGCGATTTTGTAAGGTTTGACATACCGCTGTGTTGTTTATTTTGTTAAGTGTAACTGAAAACATACTTAGCCCAATGACAAATTTGATCGGAGTTAAATACGAATTTTTATTCTAAGTTCAGCTGATTTGCTCTTAAAACGCGACCTGATATTGTTCAACAATTAAGTAGAGATCTTCACTTGAAACTAGTTTTGCGTGATTCGGGTTTAAATGCTGCTTGAGCCGCGTCTTATAATACGGGCCACAGAACACAGAAAGAGGTCCTTGATTCTGATTGCGTCGTTGCTCTCGGTTGTGGGCGCTGATTGGTTCGATTGTTTGAGGTCTCGTCATTTGATTGGCTATTATCTGTTAGGTGAAATTGTAGTGCGGGCGTGGCGGCGATATCGGTTCCCGTACAAGCGGTCTATGAACACACTTCTTAACCTCTTACTGTGTTCGGTGATACGGGCCTAAAAGTTTCAAACGCATCGTGGTTACATAAAACCATTTTATTTATACAAGGTGCAGCAAAATATTTAACCCCCAATACACTCCAGTTGCGAAAACAGCAGAAGCTACGGCTACAAGCTCATGTTTTTGTTAGGCGGCCTTTAGACCTACAATAACATCGTGCAATACTTTTATTGTACAATAAGATTGAAAGGTGTTCTGAATCTTTAAATTGTGTGCAATTATATTGCACAATAATACGAACTAACTGCACATTGTTTTCGTGTTCAGTCAGAGAATGGAGGTGTTTTTTGAGCTCCTTCCGGTAGTTAGTTCTTAAAGAATTGAATTTTTTTTTCACATCATCTTTGCTTGCCTATGGAAACATATCTTTGTATTTAGACAACAACGTTTCGTAAGCAATGTTTTTTTTATCACGGTCATGATATTCTTTGCTCGTGACATTCCACAGAGACGGCAATTCTCTGAACAGTTGGATACATTCACAGATAAACTCTCTTTCCTTAACTTTTGGATTCTTTTGTTCCGCCATTTTGCATGCGCGCGTGTACTCGTCGTGACAACGAACCACAGATTGAAAAATATTGCGCAATATTAATCCTACCCGATGCAATGGAAAAATATGGTGCCATAAAAATTAGACTCGCTCAAACTTTCGATCAATCATTGCGCATTCTTCAATATTAACCCTAAACGGTAATATAATTCAATCTGTGGTTCGTTTAGAGGCCGCCTTATTGAGCTCAACGTTGAATTATTTATTAAACTAGAAACATTAAATTCCAACAAAAGCGTTCATGATGTTACTAAGCATGATTGCATGCAAGTTAGGTCTAATATAATACTTGATAATCATGCGATACCTAATAGTACCTACGTGACAAAGACAAGTAGATATTGTTAAATAGTATTTATTTTCAAATATGATTATTATATTCCTAAAGAAGTATATTATAAAAAAATATTATTTATAATATAAATAAATCTATTATATATTTTATATATCTATTATATATAAAATATATAATAGATATCACTTTTTAAGCACGTATATTAAGCGAGATTTATCGATTTTTCCGTTATTATTCACGATTCGGATTATTTAGTTTTTTACCAAGGACCATTATTTACCAAGGTTATTTTATTGAAGTAGAGGCGGAATTTTCAAAAATAAAATACTAATGAAAAGCAACATATATGAGACTAGAGGTCGCCCGCGACTTCGTCTGCGTTAACTTAGTTTCTTGAGAATCCCTCTGCAACCTAACATTTTTTCGGGATAAAAGTAGCCTATGTGTTAATCTAGGGTGTCGGCTAACTCCATATCAAATTTTATTAAAATCGCTCCAGCCGTTTAGACTTGAAGAAGTAACAAACATACACACTCACAAACTTTCGCCTTTATAATAATAGTGTGATTTCCCATTGGTATCAAAAAGTATGCGTTTTTCAGATTTTTTTCTTTAGGAATTATCCTGTTTTCTAATTATTTATGATTATATTTGAACTTAAATTCAATATAAGAATTATTTGGATTATATAAAAATGGTGTTTTCACGCTCTGCTTCAATACATGACTAGGGAAGTGACTGCACCTACCTAATTAGTAATATGAAGAATCTCTTATCTATTAGACAAGTCCGTCCGTCTGTCTGTCTGTGGTGCTGTTTCAGCGGCCAAACCGTAAGAGATAGATAAAGAGAATATTTAAGTTATATGTTAAGAATAGTCTGATAAGACTACAAACCGGATTTGAGTAACGTAGCACTTCCGGTTTTCGAGAAATCACGAATTTCAAACGAAACCACACAAAATCTCCGAAGTTCTCAATTAATTAAATACATTTTTTTTTTAAATTAGGTTTTGGTGAACATTTGGTTCACTGGTTTGGTTTGTTAGTAATTTAAAAAGCTGCAATTTTTCAATTGGTTCTACTTTAATAGTTTATAGAAACTATTTTCAGATCTATTGGAAGTGGGTTGCCAAAGGAAGGGTAAACAAATGATGAATATAATTCAAAAGATATCCGCACTGTTCCACAACTATCCAGTTTACAGCGGTTGAGGGAAATGGCGGGAAGACGGGTCATAAATCATAATGGAGTTTCTTTTCTCCGAGAGCTAGTGTCCGATAGATTTTGTTCTTTACTTCGATGTGAGGATGAGGATGTGGAAAGAGATGAGGTGAGGATAAATGAGATTTGTCATTTGAGGCGAGTCGTTACGTTTCCTAAAAGATGGTTGAGCGAAGTGATGGCTGGTTCATGCGTCATGCTCGTGAACGGGTGCTGCCAGCGGAGATTGGTCAGCCCTATACTGCTTTACTATTGAGATGTTATTTATTATACCTAATAATGTTTGTATTTATACTGTATCTTACTGTACACAGCAATCAAAATGTGAGTGGACGTCGTATTGGTAGCAATATGATTTTTTGTAAATGTTACTATTTCTGTTAAATGCTGATGAGTTTCTTGCGCCCATTCTTTTCATCAGCTAAAAGATGTCCTGAATGTGGTGGTAGGAAAAAATATTGGACGTTTCAAAAGAGCTTTCCATAAGTCAATTTGAATAAGGTATAATTAATTTCATTTAACATTTCATTACACTATATAGGATGAGAGGAGCTCAATGGCGCAAGTGGTTATTGCGTTCGGCTGCGATCGTTGAAGTTAAGCAACTTTCGCAGTGGTCGGTCTTTGGATGGGTGACCATAAATTTACTATCTCGAGCGTGCTTGGGATGGCACGTTAAGCCGTTGGTCCCGGCTGAATCTGCAGTCGTTAGCACCCACCAATCCGCAGTGGGCCCGGGTGGTGGGTAATGGCCCAATCTCCCTTTTCCATCCATAGGGAAGGCCTGTTCCTCAGCAGTGGAGAAACTAATAGGCTGTTGATGATTGATGATCCGGTATGCTTACTTCGGCGTATGCGGCCACGACCCCTTCTAGGCGCTTCGCAAGGGCATCACCCTTCGTGACGCCATCAGGTCAGGGGACCAGTAGGAGTCTAGTCCCTGTCTGACTCTCCTTATAGGCCGTCCTGTAACCCTAGGATCGGGAGCTTGTTTTCCGCCCTAGCCATTTAAACTAGTAGTTAAACCTCTAGTGCCCAAGTATTGAGCCCTTTTTTTTTTGTAACGCAGGTAAAAAATCTTTTTACAGACGACGGCGCCTTTAAGAGGCACACCGCCGAACGGACCTCACACCTGGCTCCCGCAAGTCTTACGGACCCCCCAGTGGCTACCCACCGAGAACCCCGAAACTCTTACGGGCGCTTTACAGCATAATATCCGCTAAAAAGTCCTGCGAATACCTTCTACACTGCTTAGTGCGGAGCCGCAGGGTCCCCGTTAGGGATAAGTATTGAGCCCTGAGTGCCCCAGCAGTATGGACATTAATTGGCTGGTGATGATGATGATGATGATGATGTTACTATATAGTCTGAATTGAAAATCAGTTAAGTTGATTTAGTTCCTATCCTACTAATATTACAAAGTGGCGGCCGCCTGCGGCTTAATATTCGTTAACGTTAGTTTTTAAAAATCCCACAGGAACCTTATGTTTATCCGAGATAAAAAGTATCCTATGTCACAATCTAGGTCATAAACCACATGAATACCAAATTTCACCCAAATCCTTAAATAAAACTAGTTTTAACGGGTTAATGCACGAAACTTTATTTATTTATTGACGTTTCGCAGCCTTTTCAGGCTGTTTCGTCAGAATTAATTTTTATTAATAAAAAAAAAATATTAATAAAAAGTTACGAAACTTTATTTATTTATTGACGTCTTCGTCGAATATTTTTTTGTTAAAAAAATATTAATACCAGGGGCTGACTTGATTTCATTATGGGAAAAATCTTTATATTATATAAAACTAGTTTTAACGGATTAATGCACGAACTTTATTTATTTATTGACGAAACGTCAAGCGGCAGCCTTTTCGTTTCCTTTTCTGACGAAGCAGCCTGAAAAGGCTCCGAAACGTCAATAAATAAATAAAGTTTCGTGCATTAACCCGTTAAAACTAGTTTTATTTAATGAGTGATGTTCGTGAAAATATTCACCCAATTCCGTTCAGTAGTTTTAGCGTGATTGAGTAACAAACATACAACAACTTCCACATTTATAATATTAGCAGGATGTGAAAGTTTTTATGTTTACTCAATCCCACAAATACTATTAAACGGTTTTGGATGAAACTTGGTACACGTGTACTTTATGACCTGGATTGAGATAAAGGACACTTCTTATCCCGAAAAAAATCTTAGGTTCCTGTAGGATTCCCAATAAACTTATGTTAACGCTAACAAAGTCGCCGGCGGCATTATTATTTCTTATGGGAAAATAAATAGTGCCTACTATGTAAGAATTCGGAGAATCGTTTTTTAGTAGAACCATTAGTGGCATACTTTTTGTAGCAATGATTTATTATCAGGATGAGTTTTATAGGTATTCTACCGAATAATAAATCATTATAAATAAACATAAATTTGTGGACTGGCTTCTTGTTTGTCTTCTGTGTCGTATTATGATAAATACCTTTATGTTTTCCTATTCCTAATATTAAAAATAATTGTGTATAACAAGTTTTGATTTTATTTATTTATTAAGCATTTAACTGCTAGATGTTTAAATCTTAAGAAAAGTTTACTAGGAAAAAAAGGCAGCTTAAGGCTAGGAAAATTTCGACGCGGCTAATAGGGCCGTGGTAGCATAATGGTCAGTGCATTCGCCCGGATAGCGAAGGATGCGGGTTCGAGTCCCGTCCGCTGCCTGGACCGCGTGGATTATTTTTCTAGTAAACTTTTTTTTTTCTAGTAAAATTTTCTTTAGATTATAACAAGTTTTCTTAATCTCAATCTGTGATCCGATATTGAAGTTTTTTAAATTTCATTGATGTAAAAAGAAAAAAATACTTGAATTACATGGGGTAGTATAATTTTATAATGTGTTGTGAAATTACAATATTTATTATATAAAATAATGCACAATGTCTCTCTTGAACGATTTTTTTAAATCGTTATATATATATAACTAGCGGCCCGCCCTCGCTTCGCTTCGGTGTAGAGTTGAAGTGTAGACTACTGTTTTTGTTCTCAGGCTTGTATTATATACAATGACATTCATCTATGATACTTCTTATACCTGCATGCAAAGTCTCAGCCCGATCGGTTTAAAATTGACAAAGTTTCATACAAAATTTCATTCCCTATTTTATCCCCTTGGGGGTAGAATTGATCAAAATCCTTTCTTAGCGGATGCCTACGTCATAACAACTACCTGCATGCCAAATTTCAGCCCGATCCGTCCAGTGGTTTGGGCTGTGCGTTGATAGATCACTATGTCAGTCAGTCAGTCACCTTTGAGTTATATATATTTATAGATTTAAAAGACTTAGGTCCACTTGCGGCAATTTTGCTTTTCAATTTAACTAAAACTAGAATTTACCCAATGATAAATAAATATCAAAACGTCAATGTTCTTGATAAATGTCAAAACATCAATCTAGTTGTAGTTAAATTGAGATTCAGCAAAAATGCTTCAAGTGGACCTAGTCAAAAAAGAGCGTACTCCTTCCTTAAAGGCCGGCATCGCATTTGTGATACTCCTGGTGTTGTAAGTGTCCATGGGCGACGGTGATCACTTACCATTAGGTGAGCCGTCTGCTCGTATGCCCCCTATAACATAAAAAAAAAAAAATTTCGTGCGTGTACTTATGTAGGCGCGTGAGAAGTTATCCTTCTTTGGCATCGTTTAAAATTAGTTTTTACTTGCATGCAAATAATTAATTACAATAAATTAATAAAAAGTCTGAAAAAGGACACAGTCAATAAAGTTCAGTTTTAATTTGAAGAAATAAATAAATAATCAAAATATTCAATTAAAATCGCTACTGAATATAATTTATTAGAACATATGTGATTTGCACTTGTATGAAACTCAAACACGTATTCCAAATATACAAACTAGAAACATGTGGATAAATATTATAAATATGAATACCTATAAGTGTTACTTTATTAAAAAAAATAAAGATGTGGTTTTTGGTTCTACTACACCAATGGTCAAGAGATGGCGCTGTAGTCTCCTGAATCGCGCTTTGGTTCCGTTGTTCCAGATTAATAAATACTTTTTGTTACTTTATTACAAAAAATAAAGATGTGGTTTTTGGGTTCTACTACACCAATGGTCAAGAGATGGCGCTGTAGTCTCCTGAATCGCGCTTTGGTTCCGTTGTTCCAGATTAATAAATACTTTTGATAGGCCTTCACAATGCAGTCGTTAGCACCCACAAACAAAATAGAGATTCTATTTTGTTGGTAGATTTTCTTAATGTGCGGTAAACACAAAAAATTAACAGCATGAAGTTGGTCGCTTTAGCGTGATGCGCGCGCATCTCAAAATTTCACTCTCATCATTTTTTCATAACGCGCCTAAAGAAGTATAACTTCAAAAATAGTTTTAGATATGAAATACGAAATAGGAAATTCGTTTCTTCTTAATATCAACCATTATAACCGTGCGAAGCCAGGGCGGGAATTGTGCAAGTTTAATATAAATAAAATGATAACGATTTTTTTTCGGTTACTTCCACATGGTTAGTTCCCATGGTGTTCAGTAGTAGTGAACCAAAGGTCAAGTTTATTGTTAGCGAACAAGGTCAAGCAGCCGCTTAATCCAATATTACAAAGAATATTAACTAAATTAAATTACTTATCACTGTTGTCATGTGATGTACGCAGAATCAGAATATTAACTACAAAGAAACGTATTTAATGTTATCATAAAAAAGATTATGGTGCCATAAAAATATTTTAATACTTGAAATCTCTTTAGCATAATTGCATAAAGTTACAGTATTATGTTATATATTAGTAATATTGTATGGGTCGTTACGAAATGGCATTTTTTTTCATCATAAAAATTAAAGTACTGATTTTCTGGGGTTTAAACATTATTTTCTTGCAAAATATAATCAAATATCATAATCACAACAGATTTTTCATTAGGTTGAATACAAAAGAAACCTGAAAATAAAATTTTTAAAGTTCACAGAAGCACGTGATCACTGAAATGATCGAAGTGATCACTTAGAATTGATAGTATAATTAATATAGTTATGACCCATCCAAATGACATTAAGTTACAACGTAATTTCTGTTATACTAATCAAATATTATAAATCAAAGAATCAATGGTTAATATAACAAAAATGATTCACCTCCGTTATTAAAATCTCCCAATTTTTTCCAACCCAAAATGACGACACGCCACTGTGGATTTAAAGTCTGGACCTCATTGTGTCACATTTGAGCGATAGGACCTGGAGAGTTGAGATTAATGGCAAAAGATCTCCCGGTTCATTATGAGAGGATGATAGGCATCCCATAAAGAGGGGTGTTCCTCAGGGCTCAATACTTGGGCACTGGAGGCCGGAATGACCTACGGGAAAGTGGTTAAAATGGCTAGGGCGGAAAACAAGCTCCCGATCCTATGGTTACAGGACGGCCTAAAAATTAAGGAGAGTCAGATAGGGACCAGACTCCTACTGATCCCTGGACCTGATGGCGTCAGGAAGGGTGATGCCCTTGCGAGGCGCCTGGAAGGGGTCGTGGCCGCATACGCCGAAGTAAGCATACCGGATCATCAATCATCAATAATCAACAGCCTATTAATTTCTCCACTGCTGAGGAACAGGCCTTCCCTATGGATGGAATAGGGAGATTGGGCCATGACCCACCACGCGGGCCTAGTGCGGATTGGCGGGTGCTAACGACTGCAGATGAAGCCGGGACCAACGGCTTAACGTGCCTTCCGTAGCACGGAGGAGTTCGAGATAACCCTTAGCACGAACCAATATCGAATTCGTATCGTTTGCGAGTAAGAAATGTTATTTAGTTCTCTTTACGTACGATATGGCGTTAATTTTCAAGTTTTCATACAAAATGTGACATTGACATTTCGGTTAACTATTCGAATTCGATAATGGTTCGTGCTAGAGGTACTGTACTATAAGGCGTTACTACGTACCAAATTTCAAGATTCTAAGTTCACGGGAAGTACCCTGTAGGTTTTGATTCCCGATTTGGAAAATTTAGCTTAGAAGTTTGATTTTTTCACAGTTCTAAGGTACAGTTGACAGTTGAGATGAGTATTAGATATGAATTTCAGTTTGATACCTCCACGCGTTCCTGAGAAAAACGGTTTTGAAAGACGGACGGACTAATGGACAACAAAGTGATCTTGTAAGTGTTCCGTTTTTTCCTTTTGAGATACGGAGCCCTAAAAAGTAAAATGTATGACTGGACCTAGGTAATTAAGGGCGATTATTGTAGTACCTAGATTATATTGGATACTTAATAGCGCCCTAGATTTTGGCCTGACCTTGATGTCAAATTAGGATGATCGATTTATCACAGGAGCGTGTTACATTGGAACAATTTTATACAATGACACGCTAGAAAAGCTTAGGTAATTACATTTGTAGACTAAAGGCTGAAATGGTTAGGTCTAATAAATAAATAATATTAATGTTTCGTTATAATGTTTACTATAATGTGTTTAAAATCTGTTCTTCTTGATACATGTATATTAAGTAGGTAGTTAAATTTGACTCTAGTTAGAATACTAATAATCAAATTTAGCTATTATGAAACAACGCGGCCTAAGCCTCCGCCGTCCTTCCGTCCTTCTGTGTGTCGGTGGAGCATTGTATCTCATAAGCCATAAATCGGTAGATAGTTGAAATGAAATGTTGAATTGTATTAAGCAAGAAAAAGATTATGTTTAAAAAAACGACGGGTTGCACTCCGGGAGTGCCGGCAGAAGTGAGAACTTGAATATTAACGTTGTGCATTTTTGATATTTTGGAATAGTTAGGGAATAATTTTGCACGAATCGCTTTAATTATCATTTAAAAAGAACTATAATTTATGTGGTAGAATACAATATTCATTTATTGCGCTATCGTACACAAACATGACAATTTATATTACATTAAAAAAGTTTATCTCTCAGGAAAATCAACTTACATGAATCACGTTTAAGCCCACTTAGCGACATCTATTATAAAAAAATCAAATTACATGCATATACATTAAAGCGCACCTAGCGACATCTATTGTAAAAAAAATCATTTTCTTCGCAATAAAGCTGCCACCTGGACGTTCTAGATAGAGACTTATGATTATAATACAATAAAATAAAATATTACTATGTTTCGTCCAATATATTGAAAGTCAACAACCTTTCCAATTTTATTATTTGCGTCAGATCCCCGATCAGGCCACGTATCATGACGCGATCAGCCCACGTGTTCTGATGCGAGCTTAATATTTTTTACCCATACAAAAAAAATGTACAACGCCGCTAAAGAAGTTTTCACTTCAAAAACAAGCTTTTATTTAAATGATCATTTAAGGCAGACATTGAGTTTATTCGTGTTCTGTTTAACAAATCTTATCATTTGAGAACCGTATCATGGGAATATGGGAGAGAAAAAACTTTAGTCAGAGATAAAAAGTTAACGGTCTTACAACATACAAGTTAAACACGGTTTCAAACCTTGTTTCGGCTAATTTTGTATGACATTTTTGAAGTGAAACTTCTTTTACGACGGGGTGTGAATGAAAAAATCCTATGGAAATGATGAAACGGAAATGCGTCATGAGCGTCACACGACTATATATATATACTAACGCCCCGCCCTCGCTTCGCTTCGGTGTAGAGCTGAAGTGTAGACTACAGATTGTGTTCTCAGGCTTGTATTATACACAATGACATTATGACAGCCCGATCGGTTTAAAATTGACAAAGTTTCATACAAACTTTCATTCCCTATTTTATCCCCTTGGGGGTAGAATTGATCAAAATCCTTTCTTAGTGGATGCCTACGTCATAACATCTACCTACATGCCAAATTTCAGCCCGATCCGTCCAGTGGTTTGGGCTGTGCGTTGATAGATCACTATGTCAGTCAGACACATTTGAGTTTTATATATATAGATATATTTATATATATATATATGTTTGTGTGTGTATGTGTCTGTGTGTGGGATGCTTGCCGCAGCTCTTACCGGCGAGCATGATAGTTGCTCTATGCCTTATGCACCGCCTAATGTTAGGTTATTTAAGAAAAGAAGTGTCACTTCAGATGTATGCTTTCACACTATTTCTTTTTCTTAAACTCGTATTGAAAGCATGTTAACTTCTTTGTAGTAATAAGGTAACTGTCCATCTCTGAATACGACTAGTAAATCATCCATAAAGAGGATAACACAATTATCTGCCATAGATCAACAAGATTCCTAATTTAAAACGAGTCATAATCACTGGGATGATCGTAAGGCAGACTTCGGAATGTAACAATTGTCCGGGATCTATAGGCAGAGCCGTGCTTCGTTGACATTCTCGTTAAAATTAACGACGCTTTCGAGCGCCCACAGTGGCTTTGTCTCGGCGAACATTTAAGCTGGTACTGACTGTTATTCCGCTTCAAAAGGAGTTGGTACCCAGCCGTTGATAAAGGAACCGAAAGTAGGTGTAATTATTTTACTTTTGAATTAATTTTTAACGATCTGCCTTGTCACATTTAAAGTTTTTTGAATTGAAAACTTCTTTAGCGGCGTTGTACACTTTTTTGTAATGGGTAAAAAATGTTAAACTCGCGTCAGGACACGTGACCTGATAGAAAATTCGTAAGAAGAAAATTTCTTTAGCGGCATTGTCCACTTTTTTGTAATGGGTAAAAAATGTTAAACTCACGTCAGGACACGTGACCTGATAGAAAAATCGTAAGAAGAAAATTTCTTTAGCGGCGTTGTACACTTTTTTGTAATGGGTAAAAATGTTAAACTCACGTCAGGACACGTGACCTGATCGAAAATTCGTAAAAAGAAGACTTCTTTAGCGGCGTTGTATACTTTTTTGTAATGGGTAAAAAATGTTAAACTCGCGTTAGGACATGTGACCTGATCGAAAATTCGTAAGACGGAGACGTGCGGCGTAGGAGAGGAAGTATCCCCCTCCATTTCTACGGGCGCGGCGAAAATTTATGCCTGCGCCTGCTGTTTCGTTTAGGCGGCGCAGGGCGCTTGCGCGAATGTTCGTGTGTGTTTATGTTGTAGAGTCCGCGCCACGACTCATGTCCGATAGACGCGGCGCCTCTGTCTTGTAACAAAATGTTGCCAGTAGGAAGAAATTTTCTCCCACATCTCATTACCATAAAATTATTTTTATTCATCGGAATTAAATATTATTTGTAACTCAAATAATGACACAAAGAATATTTATCAATAAAACAATATTATAAAGTTTAATATAATTTAATGCAATAATTGTGGTCATCATGATACAATTCTTTTACGATTACGATAGGATTTAGGTCACAGTGGTAAGGAGGTAATTTTATCACTTCCTGATTGTGTTGTTTCAGTAGTTCATCAACTGCAAAGAGCGGTGGTTCTTTGTTTCTTTTAATGATATCATATAACACTGGTTTAGTCCATCTCTCTTTAAAATAAATTTGTTTTTGTCGTAACCACTCCTGCATATGTGATTTTGAGCTTGACATCGTAGGAGCTTTGTTTATCTGAGTGCAATGATACGGAGCATTATCCATTACCACGAGAGATTTTTCAGGCAGATTTGGTACCACTTTTTCAGTCATCCATTTCAAAAAGTTTGTGGCGTTCATATCGTCGTGATAATCTGCAGATTTTGATTGTGACCTAAACATTAATAACGCATTTTTTACAAATCCGCTCTTAGTACCCGCATGTGCAATTATAAAACGTTTTCCAGCTGATTCTGATATCAATAATCCATCTTCTTCTTTGCTTTGCCAACAGCTTTTAGCGTGATATGTCGGATGAATGTAAGTTTCATCTAAGTACACCACAGGCCTTTTGTCAGCTAGCCTATTTTTCCTCATTCTTTCAATGTACCTGGCGCGCCAAGCAGTAATATCATGTCGCTCCATCAACACTTTGCGTTTAGATTGACAACGTTTGAATCGAAAACCTAACAGTTTCAATATTCTTCGTAAAGTTGTATTACTCCCTTGAAAATTTATATCCCTTTTTAATTCCAAACGCAGTTTATTAACAGTAGGCAATTCTTTTTTCACAACATAGAAAAAATGAATATTTTGGCGTATGCAACACAAATCAAAGTCATCCAAATCAATTTTCTTAGCTTGTGGACGACTTTTTCCAGGAGTAACAATTTTATTTGATGTTGCCATTGCAGTTTTTCCTTCTTTAGTGATTCTTGACACCGTTTTAACAGACACACCTAAAATCACAAAGAAACCAGTTTAAACTATTATTAATTGATTCATCATTAAACAATATATTGTACTCGCAACCGAAAAAAGGTGAAAACTGACTACTTTAATTATAAATTGAAGTTAATAAATATAAAACTACAATAAAATGCAACACAAACATTTTTTTTGTATAAATTATTTAAACATGACACAAGCCTAACAGAAAATGTTACTCCATAAAATGAGGTAAACATCAATGACCTTACAACCCTAAAATTTACCTGTCATGGCAGCGACTCGCATTTGAACATTTTGTAAAGGGATCAAAACATTGTTATTTTTCTTCTCCAGCTCACAAAACTGTTTCACCTTAAGAATTACTTCTCTGGCTGCACTTCTTATCACTTTACGCTCCATAATCAATCTCCTTCCAATAAAAAACAACTCAAATCTACAAACAACACTCGCAACGCACACACCTGACAAACATGGCGGAGCTGTCACATTTAGTTCGACGTTTCGCCGTCGGACTTGAGTAGTGGCGCGGACTCTAGCGTGTCACGCGAATCCATGGATGGTGACAGCTGATGGCTCGACTGTCTGTGTAGTGGCTACACTGCTGTGTATTCGTAAAATTCGTGTAGTTATATAAATTGTTACTGATAATTAAGCAATTCGTGCAAAATTATTCCCTAACCATTTCAAAATATCAAAAATGCACAACGTTAATATTCAAGTTTTCACTTCTGCCGGCACTCCCGGAGTGCAACCTGTCTTTTTTTGGCTCTTTGAAACTCTTTTGGACTATTCCAATGAAAACATAGTGAAACATTTGGTTTCAGATTTATATTAGTACCCTCTGGCTATTTGATATTTGTACATTTGACTGCAGTATGTATCCATGTCATGCTCTTTAACAAACGAAAAGGGGAGACCATTATCTACAAAATATAGGAAATACAAACAGCCATGTGACAACTTGGCAAAAATGTAACAACAGGAACTCGATGGCGCAGGTGGCTAGCGCGTTCGGTTGCGATCGTTGAAGTTGTGCAACTTTTGCAGTGGTCGGTCATTGGATGGGTGACCAAAAATCTTCTATATCGAGTTCCTCTGTACTTCGGAAGGCACGTTAAGCCGTTGGTCCCGGCCCCGTCCCGTACTGGGCCTGCGTGGTGGACCATGGCCCAATCTCCCTATTCCATCCATAGGCAAGGCCTATGCCCCAGCAGTGGGGAACTTAATAGGCTGATGATGGTGGTGGATGGTGGGTGTGACCATTTTAGATAATCTACCAATGTTTGTTATTGCTTAAAGTTTACTTAAACTTTTTCAGTAGAATTGTTGTATTGAAATCGTTCGTTCATGAAAGGTTGTGTTCCAAAATATTCTCGGGGAATTCATATGAAAGACTGAAAGAAAATTACATTCGTTTATTAGCAACCGCTCTTTTCTGTGCCTGAATTCTATCTGCTGGAATCTTCGATATCAGACAAAAAAACCTCATATTCAGATCTTTAAAATAATGACATTTACTTTTAAAATAACTGTCAGCTGTAGGCATTACATAAACAAAGAGTTTATACAAGCAAGGAGGCCGTAACGCTACGTGCGTTACAGTAGTCTGTGCGGAAAGAGAATGGGCGTGGCGAAAAACGGAACTAACATTAAGATTTTGATTTGGCAATCAAACCCAGCAATCTGTAAATCGTCAAAGTTTGTATTGATACGGATTTGTTTGTCGTTGTGATTTGTTGCGGTTTTTTGTATTTAATCATGTCTAAAAGGGGTAAAACCTTACAAATACGGTAGAAAAGCACTACACCGCCCTCCAATCTAAATCCCATTCTTTTTCCGCAATACTCTACCTACCTAGAAAAGTATTGTTTCCATTCGTCCATAAGACAGCATTATATTTGACATCAGGCGAATTACCTATCAACAACCCTTACCCAGAAGTATTTTCTTTACCTTGAACATTTGAATTGACGTCTAGAAATCGATTCTTGACAAGAAAACTTAGTCTTAGAGGTAGAGTGGGACAGCTAGTTTTCTGTTTGAATTGGAACCCTTACTGTACTCAATAAATAAATTAATAAATAAATAAATATCAGACTACATCACATACATGGATCTGATTCCGAGATAAGTAGTTAAAGCACTTGTGTTACGGATATCAGAATCAACAGTGGTATATAAAGTATATAAATAAATAAATATATATATATAGACACAGAATAAACACAAATGTTCATTACATTAATGTTTGTTCTGGGTGGGAATCGAACCCACGACCCTTGGCGCATAAGGCAGGGCCACCGAGCCCGTCAATAATAATTATATTAATAATAACTGTATTGTTTGTAATAATTATTATATTAATAGCTTAATTGATGACTATTTTTACCCGACTGCGCAATGAAAGCGTGCGAAGCGCGACGCGCAGACAGGGTATAGTGTTTAACAGTCTATATATGTATGTTTGTTCCTTTGTGGCACACTAGTTATGGTTCCGTAAAGCACTCGTCTGCCATTCTTATGTTAGATTGGGAAAAAAGGAATACACTAGTCTTTCCCGTACAGATACTTAGTAAAGGTAAAAGTATTGAAAATAAGATAACCTTGGAGATTGACATAAAATACTTTTCATTCGAAAGTAGATCTTGAGCATGGTGACATAAAAGATAAAAGGTTTGCATGGGAAACAATTTTTATATATACATTATCAAATAATTGACTGTCAAAATTAAGCTTCGTATAAAACCAACAATGGTAAAAAAAACAATTAATGTTTAAAAATTTTGATATGATAAATTATGATGTAATTGTATTGTGTTCTTGAATTCGTTAAAAAAAGGTTTAGTTGCGCCCGCAGCACGCAATAATGTCATTGGTCACCTTTATTCCCAGCAGTTCCATGTAGCTAATTTCACATGGAACTATTGAAACCTTCAAAATTAATCAATCTGCTCAAATATTTATGAGAAATTACCGTCTAAATGTGGGTTAACCTCCTTAATAGCAACAAAAAAAAAAAAACGGATTGCACTCCGGGAATGCCGGTAGAAGTGAAAACTTGAATATTAACGTTGTGTATTTTTGATATTTTGGAATGATTAGGGAATAATTTTGCACGAATTGCTTTAAGTATCAGTATAAAAGTACTTTAATTTATGTGGTAGAATATAATATTTATTAATTGCGCTATCGTACACAAACGACTATTTATATTACATTAAAAAGTTTATCTTTCAGAAAAATCAACTTACATGAATCACATTTAAGCGCACCTAGCGACATCTATTGTAAAAAAATGCATTTTCTTCGCAATAAAGCTGCCACGTGGACGTCCTAGATAGAGACTTATTATTAAAATACGATGAAATAAAAATTTACTGTGTTTCGTCCAATATATTGAAAGTGAACAACCTTTCCAATTTTATTGTTTTTGTCTTACGAATTTTCGATCAGGCCACGTGTCCTGACGCGAGTTTAACATTTTTTACCCATTACAAAAAAAATGTACAAAGCCGCTAAAGAAGTTTTCACTTCAAAACTAAATTTTGAAGCAGACAGACGCGTGTTGTACGAAGATAAAAATAATAATAAACTAAATCACAAATTATTTCATAGTCATGATTATTAAAGCTGGAGGAGAGTCTAAATAATTGCTCTTCAGCACCAACCATCCAAAAAATATCTTACTGCTGGGGCATCGGATTGCCATATCGTCAGTGACGTATTTAAAAATGGCGCTCCTATCGCCGCCCTTAGCAGCCTACCGCCCAGCCTTTAGATTCTGTAAGCTACATTCTCACTTAAGCTCTTAATTATTCAGATTTTTTACAATTGTCAAATATCTGTTACTAGATGCTTCACAGCCATTGCAAAATTTCACCTTTTAATGGCGTAATGGATATCAAACTAATGACTAAAATGGTAGCTACCGAATTCGAAGGTGAGATTTTATTGTACAGAATCGCACTACAAGCCATGGCTCTTTTGGAATTACACCTAGAGAGTAGAATTTTAACACAGGTGTTGTCTTTATGACGTAGTACCTAGCCATGGCATTTACGTATTCAAATTTTTGTAGGTTTCACTTCTATCGCAGTTTTTTTCTTCTTCAGTCAGGTAGATTATCAAAAGGTATTGAACACATATTTTTTCATTTTTTTCACAAAATAGGGAAGATGCAAATATAATGTTTATGAAAATTTTATGATAAAAATGTAAAAAAAATATAAAAGAAAGGCCACTGCAACGTTTTTATTTTACATAATGTTGTTTTTTTACAATAATTACGAATTAAAAATGACTTGAAAAACGTATTTTAAAACACCAATCAGTGTTTAGTGACGTCACTCCTGTTATGAAATCTTATTTGAGGCTATGGTTGTAAAAGTGAATATTATTTTAAGGGAATATTGATTGCGTTTTTTTAATAAAAATGGAAGTTGGGTTTATCAAAGCAGACTCCAGGTATTTATCAAGAGTTAGTGTTGACATGGTTGTAACTTTTTTTGTCCAAAGTGCAGGGTTTTCAAGTGTAGAAACTTTCATTTCTACACAATTGGACTAAATTACTACGGTATGTGATAATACTGATATCATAAATATCATATGATAATAATGATTTATTCATAGCTGTTAAACTTTGTATTTTATTCAGCGGCTTCTACACATAGCAGTTATATCAGCTCAACAAGAGAATCTTACGGCGTAAACGCAATCAGCTATGTCCAAATTAAAAGAGATGGAGAATTATGTACCGTAAAAAGTCGAGTTACTCCGGAGCATATAGTACGTAAAGAAGGTTATCGTGTTACAGTTATTTTAAATGAAACGCAAAGCTTGGTTCAGTCCTGCCAATGTGGAGATTGTGCCACACATTTTAAACTTTATCCAATTTTCGACGCCATTCTCCAACTGTAAAATTAAAAATATGTTATAGACAGTTTTTGTAAGTACTAGGTAGGTTACTAACGCGTTTTTACGTACAAGGAGATTAATTCAGCATATAACAAGTATATTCGCCGAATTACGTCAAAGTGATCTTCACAGCATCGAATAATGGTCTTTGGAGAACAATTTTCATTTCTATTCGCAGCTTGAAACCACTTTTTCCTCAGTTTGGGTCAATTAAATTAATTCAATCAAAAGTCTAAAACAATTTATTTGGAAACTTTGTTGAAGTAGATAGGCACATTGGCACAAAACATGAGTCAACACGCCTTTTTTTCGGAATATTTGTGGTAATGTTATGATCACCTGATGTTTATGGATAGTCCTTTTCAAATTTTTACAAAAATATATTTCGAAAGTCGAAAAAATATGCAAAAGTATGAAAGCCAGCGACGAACAAGTACGACCAGTGACAGACAGGAGTGACGTCATCGGAACCATAGGTCCGTTTTCGCGCGAAAATTTAAACTATCAATCTGTGGTTTATTCTACATGGAATTCTTTAAAATGAAAACAAAAATAAAAATATTGCATTTTCCCTATTAAAAAATTACAGAGATATATTGAATTGAAATATCTTGTACAACTTTTACTTAGAAGTGATGTCACATGCCCCAACTTCCAAACTTTGAGGCACTTCGATCTTTGTATTTTTTTTATTGACAAAAGAAAAATTATTGTCATTTATTTTCCTATAATCTAATTGATGAACTATACAGAATAACGTTTACTTTACGCTGTCCTAACTAGCCATCATCTTTTTTGTCCAAATAAAGTACATTGGATATTAAAGGTAGAAATAAGTACATTGTGTCCAAAATAAAGGACTTTTTATTACATTTTATTAGTAAGATGCTATTAGCAACTTTTAATAAATGATTTGTGGCTACTAAAAATCTGTAGTTCTTTTCCGCAATGGGCAAAGTCATGGTAGAAAGTCATACAGCCACGATAATGTTGCAAAAATGAGCTAAGGGCGACATATTGTAACTGTGGTTCGGTTTTTCTTCATCTTAATCTTCTCAAAAAATCTTCCTATCGATCTCTTTTTGTATATTTTATGTAAAATTATCCCCGAATAATCAAATTCATTCAAACACATTAAATAAAGGTTTTTTGCGTACTTTATCGTTGACACAAAGTATAGAGTACAATGATCCGAAATAACGTACAATACTTTATAATAATATACCCGATGAGCTCGATGGCGCAAGTTGTTAGCGCGTTAGGCTGCTATCGTTGAAGTTAAGCAACTTTGAAAGTGGTTGGTCATTGGATAGGTGACCAAAAATTTATTATCACAAGCTACTCCGTGCTTCGGAAGGCACGTTAAGCCGTTGGTCCCAACTGCATCTGCAGTCGTTATCACCCACGAATCCGCACTGGGCACGCGTGGTAGGTCATAGCCCATCCTCCCTATTTCATCAATAGCGAAGGCCTGTGCCCCAGCAGTGGGGACATTAATAGGCTGATGATGAAGGTACGGGTGGCAACCCTAGTCATAAGATCTATAAGGGGGTCATTACAATCCATCACAGATGCAGTCGGGACCAACACCCTATCTTATGATGCGCCCCAAAGCACGGTGCTTGACATTAAATATGTTGGTCTCCCATCCAATTTTAGGCCATTACGAAAGTTGCTATAATCGTGAACATCTGAATAGTTAAGTACTTAAATAAGATTATGCTACAGACGAAAAATAAAAACTTTCTCTGATCAGATATTCATGAAAAAAGTGCCGCTATCTTGTAGCGAATGTACTACATACATTTTACATAAACCAGATTTCATTTATAGTAAACTAGTGGGTGGCCGCGACTTCGTCTGCGTGGATACATATATTTCATTTATTTTGGCATCATCATCATCATCATCATCAGCCTATTAATGTCCCCAATGCTGGGGCACAGGCCTTCCCTTTGGATGGAAGAGGGAGATTAGGCCATGACCCACCACGTGGGCCCAGTGCGGGTTGTCGGGTACTAACGACTGCAGATGCAGTCGGGACCAACGACTTAATGTGCTTTCTGAAGCACGGAGGAACTCGAGAAAGTAAATTTTTGGTCACCCATCCAATGACCGACCACTGCGAAAGTTGCTTATCTTCAACGATCGCAGCTGAATACGCTAACCACTTGCGCTATCGAGCTCCTCTTATTTTGGCAACAAATAATCATTTACATAATATTGCAGTACATGCATATACGTAAATATTAATAGACCAAACAGTGCCCAAAGCTGATAACAGTTATAGTAGCAAAGAGAGTCTTCATATAGTCAGATTTGCACGCGTATTCATCTAATGCTAAACAATTTATATATATATTTTTTTTATGTTACGAGCAGACGGCTCACCTGATGGTAAGTGATCACCGCTGCCCATGGACACTTGCAACACCAGGAGTATCACAAATGCGATGCCGGCCTTTAAGGAAGGAGTACGCTCTTTTTTTGAAGGTTTTTGGGTCGTATCGGTCCGGAAACACTGCTGGCGACAACATATTCCACAGTTTTGTCGTACGTGGTAAAAAATTTCGACAAAAACGCACGGTTGTGGATAGCCACGCATCAAGATGATGGGGATGAAATTTTTGTCGCGATGTACGATGGCGAAATGCAGCAGCTGGAATTAATCGGAACAATTCCTCATAACACTCCCCGTGATAAATGCGATAGAAGATGCAGAGCGAAGCTACATCCCTACCTACTATTGGTTTCCTATGGACTTTGGACCCTTTACGGGGTGAGATTCGGGAAATCCTTTCTAAGCGCACGCCGACATCTGAATAGCTATATGTGTGCCAAATTTCAGCGCAATCCATTAAATAGCCCGAGATCCGGTCGCAAAATTCTGCACCCATCTGTTTTTTTGATGAAACCTAATTTAAAGGAATAATTAGTGAGTGTACATTGCATTAATCATGGGTTGCCTTAAAAAAGTAGCCGCAAGTACCTTGAATTTAATTTAGTGACATCCATTTTTTATGGAAATTGCATCCATTCAATCCATCCAAAATTTATGTCATCTGAAAGGAAATGATGTGGAATCTTAGGGTTTGCCATGTGTAAACATGTGCATTTTTGTTGATAATTTACACCCATCTATTTTTTTTATTGACATTTACCCAAATTGGAGTTTCATATACGCTGTATATTTGAGGAGCTCAATGGCGCAGGTGGTTAAGCAACTTTCGCAGTGGTCGGTCATTGGATGGGTGACCAAAATTTCTATCTCGAGTTACTCCGTGCTTCGGAAGGCACGTTAAGCCGTTGGTCCCGGTTGCATCTGCAGTCGTTAGCACCCGCCAATCCGCACTGGGCCCGCATGGTGGGTCATGGCCCAATCTCCCTATTCCATCCATAGGGAAGGCCTGTGCCCCAGCAGTGGGGATATTAAGAGGCTGATGATGATGATGATACGCTGTACACGATAAGTCATGGTTGCCATTTAAAAGATGGCCGCATGTAGGGGTTGCCATGCTTTAAGGTTAGCATGTGAACCTCGGGTCCACTACTTAAATCCATATAAAACCACCTACGTAGAACGAATGTGACATAGTTATTTATTATACAAGAGTGGAAAGTTCCTTTTTAACCGCGTGCTCGATTTGGATGACCGAGCAAGCGAAGGATTCTAAAGTTGAATCACGAGCGCAGCGAGTGATTCTAAATTAGAATCCTGAGCGTCAGCGAGGGAAACAAACGAGCACAAGGTGAAAAATCTTTCCACTCGAGTGCAATACGTAACTTTTCATCCCACCTCAGCGAGGAAATGACAAAATGAAAAAGAAAACAATTTATAATGACAAAATATTTTTATTTCAATTAAAACACATTAAGATAATCTATAAATTGAAGAAAATAATAAGAAGTAGAAAATAATTAAGAAATATTAAATGTAACGTTGCTACAGTTACTTATGTTAAGTTTAATATTTTTGTTAGGTAATGTTATGTTGGTGTTTGTGAATTGTGCGCTGTTTTGTGGTAAACTACTCGTATCAGTAATTTTAAATAGTTGTGCCGATTCATTGGATTCTATTGGCGTAAATGTTGGCGAGAGAGGGCTATTGTTTCCAATCTTATGGGGGCTCATTTTAGATGTAGAAGGGCGAGACCAAGAATCTGACAGAGGTTCTTTCAGCGTTATGGCCTCCACGATACTATTACAAATTTTTGATTTACTTTGGATTGAATCCTCTATGTATCCCTCTACAACCGAATTAGACTTCCAGCCTCCATGGCGCTTAAGCGATAGAAGATCAGCCCCTGATTCGGCCAAAAGTGTGGCTGAGGTTCTTCTAAAACAGTGACCGGTGTATAACGGGGGTTCTAAAAGTCCGAGAAAAGTTGCTATTTCTCGTGGAATACTGCCAATTTTATTCTGACCCATAGGTTGTCGGATACACTTTCCGTTGCGATATTGTAGAAAAAATCGTTCAATTGGGGTGTTAGAAGGACGTAAAGCTTGATATTTCTGAACAATGTTTACATATTCCTTGCGAATAACGAAGTTGCGGTCTTTTTTTGTCTTGGTATTTAGTACATTAATTAATAGCAATTCATCAGAATTATGAGAATATTTTGATACGTTATTGACATTAAGTAGTGTAAGTTCATTTGTTCGACATGCTCCGGTTATACCAATAATAAGAACAACCTGTAACAAAAGAAGTATTTATAATCGTAAATAAATTAATCAAATTAAAAATATTGTAAGTACTATGTACAATTTTATCAACAACAAAAAATTACACGTATTGACTTACTTTTGCCGCTAAATATACGGAATCAGGTGCTTCATTAATAAACTTTGCAATTTCAGATGCTGTGAAAACCTTCGATTTTTTTGGTTTATAACCAGATGAGGCTCTTTTTAAAAATGCCACTAATTTATGATAGGTGTCGATATGAACGTCTTTCTTCATCTTAATTGTTAATTTTAGCATTGAATACGTACTCCATAGCGTGCTTGCTTTCTTGGTCTCAGATAATTCTATAAAATATGCCAGCAAAACGTTTTCGGAGAAAGTTTTTGCTCCTTTAGCTAGTCGCCACATGTTAAATATATCGTACTGTTTCAAATACTTCTCTCGTGATTGCTGAGGGAGAAGGCTCATTTGCGCATTATTAACTGTTTCAGTTAACTCAGTTGGCGTTAGATAAACTTCATCGTCGCTAATGTCACTCATTTTAGTTGATTTTTTTGTACAGTTTTTAGGTTATGTTAATTATATTAAGCAATAAAACGTGAAAAACTAGAATGGCGCGAAGCACGCAAATAAAACAAAGAAACCAAGAAGGTTCCAAATTTAAATTTTTTCACAATTTAAAAAGTTCTAATCATAAATTTGGCACCATAGAGGTTACATTAAATAGGTTTAATGACGTTTTGAATTTACAATTATATTGAGTACTCATTATATGTGATGTTCTAAATTCAAATCTACTTTGCCGCTCAAGCGAATAAAATAGAATTTTCCAGCCAGATTTCGAAGCGCAAAATTACACTTTCCGAGGTGGTGGGATGAAAATGATATTATTCCTTATTTTAGCTGTAATATTATATGTACCGGCTGCTGGGCGGAACAATTTAACAAAATTAGTGGGCCCAAGTCCGAGAACCTACCGCTCAATTAGGGAGCCATCTGCTTTTTTTAAATGAAACTGTATTTAAATGATTAATTGGTGAGTATACAATGCATTAGTGACGGGTTGTCCAAAAAATAAATAATAAATAAATATTTCCAACACTCACACCAATGAGCCTAGCCCCAAAGTAAGCACTATAAGGCTTGTGTTATGGGATACTAGGGTAACGGATACCATACACATAGTTTACATACATATATAAGTATATTTATATAGAAATACATATTTAAACATCCATGACTGGAGTACAAATGCTCGTGTTCATCACACAAATATCTGCCCCCACCGGGATTCGAACCCGGGACCTCTCGAGTCGGCGACGCCATGAAACCCGGCGTACAAACCACTCGGCCACGGAGGTCGTCATCAAATATATTTACAAATACCTTTAATTCAATTTAGTGACATCCATTTTTTTCTAAATTGGATCCATAAGATTTTTTGACAAAATTAACGTCATCTGGAAGGTAATACTTGTTAGACACCCTTTTAATATAAAAAATGGTAAGGTGTTCAACCTTACTCGTTAGAAAAATATAGAAATGTTATTGATTTATATCACGTTCAGAATTCAATTCAATTTAATAGTTAAGTACAGGGGTACTTCTTATGATTTTGTATTACGCATAAATGATAGGGACTCTTAAGCATAATACAATAATATCACGGAAGTCGAAGAGCACGCAGAGCTCTCGTCACAGCAAAAGCACACAAATATTATAAAGTATTTACATAGGTAGCTATAGTAAGGAACTTAAAAGTGCAATAGTTATTGTATTCAGATTGCTATTATGTATGTTAATTAACTTTCGCAACCCGTTGATTATCATCGGATGGGTGGCCAGAGATAAACCTCGATTCACTAAAGCTTTTGTCCTTCGGCCTGCATATTCGAAAGAAAATTGAAAATCAAAGGTTCATAAGAAAGAAGAAAAGAAAGAAAAATAATTTTATTTGAGACAAAACAACAGTAAAAGAATATATAAACAAAACACAAACTTTTTTTTTTGTCTCAAAACGGTCTCAACTTAGTATGATGCTGATGTTGCCACCAGCGCTGGTCTTCCGTTGGAACCGGTCCAGTGACGACACGCAATAACAGCAATAAAATAAACATAACAAAAATAAAATCATCGAACACAAGGAAATAAGAATGTGAGTGCCAGTTCAGTTCAATAAAAAAGAAAAAGTATAAGGTTTCGCGTCGCTGTTGCCTGCTGCATCATCTGCAGTTAGCACCCACCAGTCCGCAGTGGGTCCCCGTGGAGTGGGTGTTCCTTGTTTCTTTGAATTAAATGCTCTATTTTGGTATTCTGATATAATACTTATCAATTTGTCATTAATCCGAAAACTGTTATTGGAAAAAAAAATGCCATTGATCGTCCAAAAAAGTAAAATGTTGAATATTGGTGTATACGTAATGAGTTCTTGAAATTTTTTTTTTAATTAAAAAAAAATGTTTGTGGAATGTCTGTTATTTTATGTTTATGCGACAATAAATTTATTCATTACCAACTTACTGTGTACTTTTATTGAAATAAATTGTGTCGCATACAATACAACTACTAAGTATTTCAATTTAATCATGGTCACTTCTGCGATGCAATCCAATGCGCGGCTTGCATTCAATCTCCATCCATTAACAAAGTTTGACTGGTGCATTTATTATGCAAATAGTTCATTCCGTCTGTCTACATTTCTTATTACCGAAGTAAACACAACCTACTTATGAAAGTATTTCGTACCTGTATTTGTTAGAACTACAAACCTACATTTCAATATAAAAAACCGGTATGAGTTTTGGAAACAAATATCGACGAAACATAAAAATATTTATTTATGACCACATTTGCATAACAAAAGAATTTACAAAAAAAAAAAATACAATGAAGGCCGTCTACACATGTCATAGAAAATACATTCAAAACTTTATGTTAAAACTTATTATCTGCGATTATTTGAATTTAGAAAGAGAATCAGTGAAAAAAGTTTTGTTTCCCAAGGAGTTTCATTGGAACAATTCAAAAATTCGAAGTTGGAACTCACCGACGAGCGTGGTTAGAATCGCGAGGGCGACGGCGAGCGCGGTTGTTGATGCGAGCGCGCGAGTCATGACTGCCGCCGCCGCCGCGCCGCGCCGCACTGCCCGCCCCGCGCCCCCGAATGCGGCACTGCGCTCACGGGACGCTTTCCCACTATATTTACAGGCTCAGTACTCACGGAGCGGTTTTCGACCGCACCCGCCGAAGCGGCGAAAAGCTGTTTTATTTCAAAAGTAACTGTTCAACCTTAAACAATGTTTATTTTGGTTTTGATATGTATTTAGTACCATTTGGTTACGAAAGATGATGCTAATAAAATCTGTCAAATGTTCGGGGTATATGTTCTAAATTGCACTGTAGAAATTATTTTATGTCTTATGATACATGAATAAGGTTCTAAATTGCGAATAAATTGGGCCACAGCGATCTGTTGAAACAGGGTGCCAGTTGTTTTTGATTGAAGAAACCCCCTGTCAATCAACCCCCAGAACAGTAACGAGACTGCGTGGTTGCGAGAACACTCGTCAACAAGATAACATCGAACGAAGCTCATCGCGTCTGAGGGTAACCGCAACCTGTGCTTGCCCGCCAGTATAGCGAATACCAAAAATATCCGCGCACACGGTGGCAGCGTGGGCGGTTGTAAATCGCTCCGTGAGTTCTTAGTCTCAACACTAGTCACTGTTCGTGGTTGCGACGTTGAGTTTTCGGGAGACTGCAGCACTGCAACTCGGGAAACCGAGTACGCGCGAGCTGCGAATTACGTACTTGCGTCCAAGCGAAACAAAAAATATGCTACGGATGACTTCTCGTAGCGCTAATATTTCGTAGCTTCGTAGCAACCGTAGAATTCGTAACGGTTATGCGATGGAGATGGTAATAATTATTATTTTTCAAACTTGCTTGGAAATTTTAGCTTTATTTTGAGTTCATCCATCAATACCTCTTTTGCTGGCCGCTGCAGTAATGTACTATTTTACTTAACTTTCCTTTGTTTCTTGTTAATGGATTGAAGAGACTTAATTAGATGAACTGTTTTTAAGTCAGTATAATTTATTTTTAATTTCTTTAAGTTACATTTCTGACTTACAGTTACAGTTTTGATGTACACGAGACTGATTGTAAAATCTAAAAAAAAACTGTTTGTTTTTTACTTTCAAAGCTTGTTTTATTTTTTAAACGAGTGGTGACATGGTAATATGGAAAACACATAGCAAATTTATACTTCACATTTCTTTATAGACTAGCACATTTAGTACTGGGATCTGACTTTATCCAGTGACAAAGTACTAAAACAAAATGAAATCATAAGCTATAGCAATAGCCGAATCAATCCCGGTAGGCGACAGGCCCGCAGGTGTCCATCGTTACCAACGACTCGTGACGTGACGTGACGTCAGTGTCGTGTCGTGTGAGTCGTCAGAGCTCTATTTTTGAATCACTCGTCTTGCGTCGAACGCTCGATTTGTACTAAATTTCATTCGACATAATTAATTCCGTATTTTTGAATCGCTCGAGTGCAACGAATGGGTGAGACCACTCGCTGCATGGCGAATGGTGAAGGCGTATGATAGAATAGTTGTCAAATTTTTTGTGGTATTAGGCGACGATAATCTATCATTGTCATGCTTTATATGAAATGACAACGAGAATTTTTTGTTCAGTTTTCATTGCGGTCATTATCGGTTTATATTTTTTCTGCGTGAAATGAGTAAAATTTCATATTTTGTATTAAACAGGTAACATTGGTGACGAATGATTCAAAAATACGGAAAATCAGTATTATGCGACTTGAAAGTCGAAGGAGACTTATGTCGCATTCGACGATTCTATGTCAGACGAGTGATTCAAAAATAGAGCTCCTGGTTCGTGATGCGTGCGTGACCTAGTGAACCATTCGCATGGGGTCAACTTCTGATGGAATATTATAATATTCCATATTCCATTTATTATGTTTCATAACTAAGTTTTACGTTTAATTGTTTTTACTTTATGCACGAAATTTATTTATTTATTGACTAACTGTCAAGCGGCAGCCTTTTCGTTTCCTTTTCTGACGATGCAGACCTGAAAAGGCTGCGAAACGTCAATAAATAAATAAAGTTCGTTCGTTAATCCGTTAAAACTACAATAGTTTTATTTAATGAGTGATGTGCGTGATAACCTAATCAAAATCAATCAAATCAAAAATATATTTATTTTCCATCACAACAGAGATTTATAGTTAGTCATGTATATCAATTTCAGTGTTGAGGCTCCTCTATTTGTGATGAACTGGTGCCTGAAATAGGTTTCAGCAATAGAAACCTGTGCTACAGGTCACCAGGCCCAATCACAGATAGCAAGACTTGGACAGTTGAAGATATTATACATTGTTGTTTCAACAGCATTGAAAAAAGAAAATAAATAAACAATAACAATAATCAAAGAAAAACTATTCTATCTAATTGAAAGCTAGCAAAATTATCCAGTTTCTAAAAATAAAAATAATAACCAAAAGCAGCGTGTATGTGTGTGATAGTAAGTGTTTGTGTGATTTCGTTCTTTTTGTGTATGTGATATGTATGCAGTATAGTGTATGTGTGTGTGTGTGTTTGTGTATGTGCAGTCGTGTGTGAATGATTAGTTTCAACTGTTGCAGAGGCGAAATTAAAATCTCATGTGAAAACTACGAATATCGTCATGTTTGCAGGTTTATCTTAGAGGGCATAATAGGTTTTCAGTAGTATCATAGTCAAGTGTCAATAGATAATCGCGGACGATAGTTTTGCAGTGGGTTTTATGACGAGAATGAATATGGAGGATATGATTTATTCGGTTGTAGAAGAATGGGCCTAGAAACTGGAAGAAGTTTTGTGCAAAGGAGGTTTTCTGAGTGGGTAAAGGGCAGACTTGAGTTTTGCGTCTCCTCTGTTCAAATTTGGGGTCATAAGTTAACTGACTATGTTTTTGAAGTACGGTTTTCAGAACGAATATTTGTCGTACAGAGAGAATGTTCCAGACTTTGTGTAACTCTACAGTAGGATAGCGATATGGGAGTCCTGCAGCCACTTTAAGCAATATGCGCTGAGATCTCTCCACCGTTAGTAAGTATGTTTTTGCGGCCCCACCCCAAGAGGTGATGCAGTATTCCAATAGAGAGTGGCATAAGGCATAATAAACATTTTTAATAATTTTCCGCTCTGCAACACCTCTCAGATTTCTAAAAATGTAAGTCATCTTTCGCAGTCTTGATGCTAGAAGATCGAGATGGTACTTGAAGGTGAGGGTTTGGTCTAGCAATACTCCTAGATATTTTATGCAGTCGGTACGCTCCAAAGAGGGACAAGGGCAAGAAATCATAGGAGACTGGGTGTTACACTCATGGACAGTAATGTTATGTTCTGCTGATGGAAGTTTGTTAGATTTTAAAGCAAAAGTGACATATTTAGTCTTGGAGACATTAAGTGTGAGGGTATTACATTTCAGCCACTTTGTTACTACATTTAGGCCTTTCTGTGCTACTTCAAATGAACTGTCCCAAGAGTTCCCTTGAAAGAAAAGAGCAGTGTCATCAGCAAAAGTAAAGGTTCTGCCCCCTGTGAGCTGAAGTTGACATAACTCATTAATGTAAACCAAAAATAAGGTAGGCCCGAGGATGCTACCCTGCGGCACACCATAAGAGATGCTCGATTCTTCACTTACCCAATGTTCAATTTTAACTCTCTGTGTCCTATTTGAAAGGTAATCCGAAAACATCTTGAGAGGTAAGCCTCTAATTCCATAACTCTCTAGTCTGGAGAGTAACCGGGGAATGGAGACCGTGTCGAATGCCTTGGCTAGATCGAGGAAAAGTACTGTTGACGCTTGAGTAAAAAGTTCTGACTACACCGGAACGTCGCTCCATTTCCACCAGTAGAAGCAGCTTTGACCCACGTGATCAAAAAACCCCCCTCTTCACTTCACTCTCTACGCAATTCAAATTTTGTACGCTCAACTTTCTTTCGCAATTTTCATTTATTTATTTTATTTGTAATTATATTCGCAATATACGCATTATTGAAGTAAACAACTGAGCTTTATTGAAGAGTACGCATAACGCCGAAACATTTGGACCTTTTTCGCCGGATAATACGCTAGAAGAATCAGCGACTGTTGCAACCGACGGTTCAACGTCTGTAACGAACCAGGAAATAAGTCGCAAGGTCGAGAGGTTCTACAAAAGCACAGCAGTAACAGCAGCAACCGGAAGTCCAGGAGCCACTAAGCATAAGCGCAAATCGTGGGAGAAGCCAGCTAGCCTTTGAAACGCGCATAAAGGTACAGCCAGCCATCCCGTCTATTCCTGCTTTATCTCCACTTCCTCTGTGTAATACTGTGCATTTTGTCTTATTCCAGTACTTAATTTGTTGTGTATATTTGCTACGAGCCTACGACTCAACCCGCGAAACAGCTGCGGCAGTTACATTTCAAATCGTAAGTACTCCTTCTTTACTACTTTTCACCAAAATGAGTGTAGATCCAAGCCTAGTGCGTGAAAAATCCCCTTACAAATGTAGCAATGAGAGCTTGATTAAGGATTTAGTGAGGAAACGCGGTATAGTTAAGGGTAGATTAACCAAATTTGCTAACTATCTCTGTAACATGAAAGTAGAGAATATTTCAAGTCAGTCTCGCATAGATTTAAAGTTGCGTATTCAAGGGGCTTCAAATTTATATAAAGAATTCAATGATATTCAGAGTCAATTGGAGGACTTAGCCGTTGATTTGGATGAGCAGTTAACGCAGAGAGAATCGTTCGAAGATGGTTATTACAGTATCCTAGCGCAGGCTGAATATCTATTGAACCCAAACCAACTTGCCAGCAGCTCCAACGCTTGTAGTCATAGTAGTAAATCTATAAAGTTACCTACTATTTCTTTACCCTCCTTTAACGGTTTGTGTGAACAATGGTTAGAGTTTAGGGACACTTTTCTATCTTTAGTCCACAATTCTCAGGAGTTAAGTAATATAGAAAAGTTCCACTACCTTAAATCGTCACTTAGGGGAAGCGCGGAACTGGTTATAAATTCGGTTGAGTTTTCTAGTGACAACTATTTAATTGCCTGGGAATTACTACTCAATCGTTACAATAATAGCAGATTGCTGGTTCATAATCACGTTAAATCTCTATTCACAATGCCAAGTATCAACAAAGAGTCTCCAGCTTTATTAAGAAAATTAATAGACACAGTTTTAAAGAATTTGCGTGCATTAAAAATTCTCCGTGAGCCAACTGAATCGTGGGATACCCTGATTATTTATATAATGGTATCTAAATTAGACCCAACTACTGAACGCGAATGGGAACAATACAAAGGCACCTCATTATCTGCTAATAATAATCACAAGGCACAGCTTAAGGTGGATAATTTAATTGGTTTCCTTAATGACCGGGCTGACATGCTAGAAACGTTACAGTTATCACATAACAAGGCAAATTTTGAAAATAAAAAACACTACCCACAACAACATAGTCAATCAAAAGTTCACTGTAATGTTTCTGCCGGTAAGCCACCGGAACGCTATTCACGAGATGTCACTGGGAAAACCTGTTTGTTATGCAAGGCGAACCATCCACTATATTCATGCATAAAGTTTCTAAATTACGATTACGATAAGAAAATAAAATTTGTTAGCGATATGAAACTGTGTGTTAATTGTTTGCGCACTGGTCACACTGCCGATTATTGCCGTTTTGGTCCCTGCAGAAAATGTAACGAAAAACATAATTCGCTAATTCATAATGACAGTAACATATCATCCGTGTCCTACAATGTAAATAACAATTCCGACGCAGTTCACGCATTGCACCGCACTGAGGATCCTGCGCCTGCGCCGCTCGCTCACTCCGGGCGTAAGCCCTCTTTCCCCACGCACTCCGTCCCGCGGTCGCCTGCCGCGTCCTTATCAGAACAGGTTTCAATCATACATGCGAATAAAGCACATTTACCTGATGCACAAACAATAGCGGCCAATGTTGTTTTGCTGTCTACTGCGTTAGTTGAGATAGCCGATCCTTATAATAATATTCATGTTGCCCGCGCGCTCCTTGATAGTGGGAGCGAACGTTGTTTCATTACTAAACAAAAATGCGATTCACTTAAAGCGCCAGTAATACAGTCCACTCAACAAATACGAGGTGTTGGTAACTCGGTCACAAATTCAACTCAAATATGTGACATCGAGATTATATCGCGCACCAACCCGTATTCTACGCATTTGCAGTGTTATGTTCTTCCGGTAATCACTCCTTCGTTACCGGCTATAACACTCCAATCTTCTCATTTCGACATTCCCGACAATGTTCAACTAGCGGACCCGAAATTTTATGAATCCCACAAGATAGACATTCTAATCGGCGCAGATAAATTTTGGGATTTATTAAATAATAACAAAAAATTAAAGTTATTAAGCGGGCCTTTCTTATTAGATACTAAACTCGGGTGGGTAGTGTCAGGACCTATTTGTACGCTTTTGCGACAAGATAAGTACATACAATGCAACTTCTCTCAATCAGTCGAGTCCTTGCCACACCAGTTTTGGAAGCTCGAGGAAGTAACTGTAGCTCAGGGTACGTGCACTGATGTGGAACGCGCGTGTGAGGAACATTTTGTCACTACAACTACACGAAATAGTGACGGACGATTTTGTGTTCGTATACCTTTTAATAAAAGTACAGATACATTAGGCGAAAGTTATTCACAAGCTGAGCACCGGTTTTTTGCGCTAGAAAAAAGGCTTCAGCTTCATCTCTATTATAAAAACCTTTATACAGACTTTATGCATAAAAAATCTAAAGATTTGTCTTTGGGTGAGAATATACATTCGAAAACTTTAGCTTTAGGCTGGTTTCATACTACGGATCAATTTCATTTTAATACAGCATTTAAAAGAGATAGTTCTCAAACTATCACAAAGCGTTATATTATGTCAATGATATCACAAATCTTTGATCCGTTAGGATTATTAAGTCCATTTGTAATTTTAGGTAAAATTCTGTTGCAAAAACTTGGGTTAATAGAAATAGGTTGGGACGAAGAAGTCCCTGGGGATGTCAAAGAAGTTTGGGAACGATTTTCCTCTTCTTTGCATGTTCTTGGTGACATACGCATACCTCGGTACGTACAGGGAATGAAACCCGTAGGTCGAGAGATACATATTTTTTGTGATGCCTCGGAGTCTGCGTATGGAGCATGCATTTATATTCGCACTATTAACATTGATTCTTCTGTATCTGTTCAGCTTTACTGCTCAAAGGCAAAGGTTGCACCCTTAAAGTCAATTAGTATCCCAAAGTTAGAATTATGCGCGGCGTTATTGGGTGCAAAACTGTTTAAAAGAGTACGTGAAGCCCTTTACTCTGTTGATTTTAACAACGTAGTTTTTTGGACCGACTCCACTATTGTGCTGGGTTGGTTACGCATGGCTCCTAACTTGCTAAAAACATTTGTGAGGAATAGAGTTTCAGAAATCCATGAAATTGTTAAGGATGTACCCTGGTATCATGTAAGTGGAGGCAACAACCCCGCTGATTTAGTGTCCCGGGGGCTGTATTTAGACAAACTTAAATCAGCCTCATTATGGTGGGAGGGACCGTCATTTGTTCATAGTTCTGAAATTGAGTACGGAACCAACCGTGAAAATAATTATAGTAAACAAGATTTACCTGAACTAAAGGTAAACTGCACCTTTTTGGCTACGACAGAGATTTCTATTTTTCCTTTTCAAAGATTTTCACAATATACTCGGATGAAATATACGCTAGCGTATGTCCTGCGTTTTGTACATAACACGCGTAATAAATATCACGGTCGCCGCGGGCCACTCACTGTTGAGGAGTTGCGATTGTCAAACTTACATCTTATAAGGTTTTCGCAGCAAGAATCGTTTCCAGAGGAATACAAAATGCTATTGAACAACGGACATCTAAAAACTACTCACAAATTGATAAAATTAAATTTATTTATGGATGATGACCAAATCATACGCGTAGGCGGTAGGATGGAAAATTCAGCAGATTTTCCTTATGATAAGAAGCATCCAATGTTGTTGTCGTCTAAACACTGGTTTACATTGGTGCTTTTTCGGGACGAACATAAGCATTTGCAGCATGCCGCGCCGCAGGCGCTATTGTACAATATACGCGAACATTATTGGCCAGTTGGAGGTAGGGATCTTGCTAGGCTAACTGTACACAACTGCATTATTTGTAAGCGATTGAGGGGTAAAACTTTGTCACCCATGATGGGTAACTTACCGCAAGAAAGAATCACTCCGAGTTTTCCTTTTATAAATTGTGGCGTAGACTATGCAGGGCCGGTGTTCACATTAAACCGCAGAGGCAGAGGCTCAAGGTTGGTCAAGGGTTATGTTTGTCTATTCGTCTGCTTTGTAACTCGCGCCGTGCATTTAGAGCTGGTTAGTGACTTATCTTCGGACGCCTACCTTCTCGCATTAAAGAGATTCATCTCACGTCGCGGTAAACCTGATCAAATTTTCTCAGATAACGGTAGAAACTTTGTAGGCGTTGCAAACGAATTTGCAAAATTTTTGTCAACTTGCTCTGATGATATTATTGAATACGCAACTACACAATCAATTAAGTTCTCATTCATCCCCCCATACGCACCTCATTTTGGTGGACTGTGGGAAGCTGGAGTCAAATCCTGCAAGTATCACTTACTTAGGGTTATTGGAAATGCACATTTGACATTTGAAGAATTTAGCACAGTATTGTCACAGGTTGAAGCTATCCTAAATTCCCGCCCACTGAGTCCTATGTCCTCTGATCCAAACGACATTAACCCTTTGTGTCCAGCTCATTTCCTTATTGGGCGGCCTTTGACAGCACCTGCATCGGCTCACTACACAGATGTTCCTGTTCACCGCTTGACGAACTACCAAAGACTAGAGCAGCTTCGACAGCACTTTTGGACTCGCTGGAACAAGGAATATATCTCGGAACTGCAAATCAGAACAAAATGGACAGGAAATGGAGCCGATCTTCAACCTAATACATTAGTTGTAATCAAAGAGGATACGGTTCCTCCTTTGAAGTGGAGCTTGGGTCGTATCATTTCCACCACGCCAGGGAAAGATGGAATTTCACGAGTGGCAGACATTCAGACTGCTGCTGGTATTGTACGTCGTGCTTTCTCCAAAATCTGTCCCCTCTTCGACATAGAAGACAAGGTGTTGGACGCTGGTGCTTCCAAGGCCGGCGGCATGTTGACGCTTGAGTAAAAAGTTCTGACTACACCGGAACGTCGCTCCATTTCCACCAGTAGAAGCAGCTTTGACCCACGTGATCAAAAAACCCCCCTCTTCACTTCACTCTCTACGCAATTCAAATTTTGTACGCTCAACTTTCTTTCGCAATTTTCATTTATTTATTTTATTTGTAATTATATTCGCAATATACGCATTATTGAAGTAAACAACTGAGCTTTATTGAAGAGTACGCATAACGCCGAAACAAGTACCACACACTTCCTTCTCTCATCCAAGCTAGACACAATCGATTGCGTAAGATCATTAACAGCATCATTTGTGGATCTTCCTTTTCGAAAACCATATTGTGACAAAGAGAGGATGTTATTTGCTTCTAAGAACGTTGTTAACCTCTTGTTCATTATGCGCTCTAAAATTTTGGAGAGAGCAGAAAGGATGGTGATTGGCCTATAGTTCTCGACACGATCCTTATCACCGTTTTTGTAGATCGGTTTGATTTGACCACCCTTGAAAGCTGTGGGGAACACTCCATTTGCAATTGCTAGGTTACAAATGTGCGTCAAAGGTGGTATTATAAGCTCAGCATATCGTTTTATAATTCTGGTTGATATAAGATCAGTACCTACCGCACACTGTTCTTTAAGTCCGGATATGATATTTGCCACTTCATGCTCATCCGTAGGTGACATAACGAGGCAACCAGGAGGGGACGTCGTTGTTTGAACTTGACAGTAGCATGAAGTATCATTACAGGGGATTATGTTTTCAGCGAGTTTTTTGCCGACATTGGCGAAGTATTTATTTACTTCATTAAGTTTCTGTTGAGGGTTATGTTTGGGAACTAGTGAAGTTGAGTAATCGACTGTACGATGTGACCCACTTATGTTTTTTAGAACTTGCCAAAGCTGTTTTTTATCCTTTTGCGTCCTAGTGATTTCACCCCTATCGTATAACCTCTTGGTTTTCTTGAGAATGGCATTACAAAAGTTCCTATATCGTTTGTAAGTAGTTTTAAGGACTTCATTGTCAGGATCACCTTTATATTTTTTATGTAGTTTATCCTTGTTTCGCATGCACCGTAAGAGACCACTAGTAATCCAAGGTTTTCCAAGGTTCCTAAGAAACAAATATCTTTATATTATGTTATTCTAGCAGCTTAACACATAAAATAAAATTTATTAAGAGATTTTATGGCGAACCCAAGCTTCAAAAAGTATAGAATGGCCTTTTCGGTTTAACTTTTTTTTTTAAACATCTAATAGCAGCATGTTTTCATATTTTTTGTTTTAACGTAAAAAAGCATATTCTCAAAGCTCATTGATTATTTGTATTTACTAAAATAATCCATAATAACACTCTTACATTAAATGTAAGTACATCAGTAAATTTTTGTGTTACTGAAATTATCTATCTCTTGGGTCTCACAAGACTAAATACGGAATTATCTGAGAGTACCCGAGCTGGTTAACAACACACTTAGCAAAATTATAATATTAATTAATTAATTAAATAGATTTATTAGAGAATACTAAAAAAAAACAAATTATAAATAGGTATGCGTAATTGTTTGGCGACCTAGGTGGCCGAGTGGTTTTTACGCCGGGTTTCAGTGTGTCGCCTACTCGATAGGTCCCGGGTTCGAATCCTGGCGGGGGCAGATATTTGTGTGATGAATACTAGCATTTGCACTCCAGTGGATGTTTATTATGTATTTCTATATAAACAATTCTATGTAAACAGTTGTATTACATTTTTATGAATTCTTTTCTATTCTACGAGTATTATTGTTATTTTGGTTATTGGTCATTGCATCCGCCCGGATAGCGGAGGGTGCTGGTTTGAGTCCCGTCTGCTGCCTGGCCATTATAGTCGTTATTTAGGAAACGGTTTAAAAATCAAAGTTGCAGTGCATTTCCTCTTCGCATTAGAGCGCCCGTTTGGAACAGCGATTTTTAAGAAAAGAAAGAAAGAAATGCATGTAATATGCTTGTCTTACCTAAGACATTGTAAAATAGCTGCGGTGCTATTTGGTTAACAATATCAATCTTTGTCTTTTAAAGTTTCAAAAATGAAATGAGCAATTTGGTTTTTTTTATAGATTGGTCCGACAAATGACTCCACCCCACCTGATGTTAAGTGACGGTGAAGTTCAGACGTGAAGATAGCTGGTACAGCAATTCTACCTGCCACACCAGCCATCCTCACCTTCTCGGCCTGCATGTTGCTCCTTCACGCCTCTCCTAAAGTATCCCAGGTTGTAAGAAGTAATTATATGCAAGAAAAAATATTGTAGGTATATATCAGTTTTGCATGATTGAGTAAGAAAGATATAAAATTTAAATATACGAGTATGTACCTAATTTTGTTTTCGATGGCACATGTTTGAATGATCATCGAGGGAATAGTGGTTAATCCTCAGGGGTTTGAGGTTTAGGACATCGCTAAAGCTAACCTAAATCTTAGCTTACCAGCTATGTTTGTTTGGTGATCATTAACTGATTATTTTTTGGGATCATTTAAATATTTTCCATTTTATATTTTATTTAAGGTACCTATTTATAAATATAGTGAGATAAGTACAAAAATAATTATGCAACGTCCACGAGAGCTACTGTCGACAAACTGTTGCACAGTTTGGCAGAATAGAAATAAGTGTTGTACTTCACGAATAAATTTTTAATAAAAACAAAAAAATATTTGTTTCTTAGGTTTTCACGCAAATCACTCATTAAATAAAACTAGTTTCAAATCAAAATTGATTCCGACGACGCGGCCTGTAAAGGCTGCGAAACGTCAATAAATAAATATAGTTTCGTGCATTAACCCGTAAAAAACTAGTTTTATTTAAAACAAAAAAAGTTGAAAGGGTGGCAAATAAACTTATGGTCCGCTTGATGGTAAGCCACCACCAAGCTTTGTTGATAGATGCTTGTCATACCAAAAGTATCACTCGAACCGTTGCCTAACCTGATCAATCCCCTACCCCGCGGTGCCCTGGAACCTTACTCACTGACAGTCGACAGAGACACAACACTACCAAAAGGTAGTGTTATTATACTGTCATATTCTGTAAGGAAGAAGTTATTTCTCTAGACGGGCGCTCCATTCTGAGCGGACAAGCCGCTATGCCCTTCTTCCTTCAAATATGTGTATAGTTAGTCTTATCTTATTTTAGTTGCAAAATTCCCAAAAAACTTTGCAATCTGTATATATAAAACTCAAAGGTGACTGAATTACTTACATAGTGATCTATCAACGCACAGCCCAAACCACTGGACGGATCGGGCTGAAATTTGGTATGCAAGTAGATGTTATGACGTAGGCATTCGCTAAGAAAGGATTTTGATCAATTCTACCCCCAAGAGGATAAAATAGGGAATGAAAGTTTGTATGAAACTTTGTCAATTTTAAACCGATCGGGCTGAGACTTTGCATGCAGGTATAAGAAGAATCATAGATGAATGTCATTGTGTATAATACAAGCCTGAGAAGAAAAACTGTAGTCTACATTTCAGCTCTACACCGAAGCGAAGCGAGGGCGGGCCACTAGTCCATATATATTTTTCAATGTAGTGCACTATCAAAATATATTTTGACCAAACAGATAAAATGGTCAGCATGGCGCGTGTACTATCTGGAAGTTAAGTGCCTCTTAGTTTGTGTGTAGCAGGTATAAAGTTCGGCCACGTGTCCCGTGTGGCCGATAAAACCCCTCAGAAACGAAATGATGCAACAACACTGTGATATTTTATGCTTTTATGTTACAGTACGAATAAGTCCACGGTAGAGGTTGGGTATTGTGACACACACACTCTTATATAATTGTAGTTTTTTGAAGTGAAAACTTCTTTAGTATAATTGTATCTTGAGATTCGATGAAACGGAAGTAGAGTATTTGCCACAAGGTAGGTATCCGTAATTTTATCATTTACTACAAGAGAACGGTAACGGTCTTTGGGTCGACACCAAATAATCGCTGGTTTTTATTCATAACGCCATCTACATATTTGGCCTTAACTAAAGAAACCCCAAGCAGCGATAAGGATGCTTTCTAAAGCGTGCTTATGAGCAAAAAATAGGACCGCCCACAGAGGACACTCAACTGTCCTCGGACCTTTGACTGGAAAAACTTTTATGACACTCAAGTAAGTGTCATCGGACGTTTGGGAGGTTACAATGCTTGAGAAAAGGCATCACAACAACCGTGGTGTTTTGTATACGTGTACGTGTTATATACGTTTGTGAGTTTTATCATCATTTTAAAATCTATCGCAAAAGCAACGCAGTGTTTTTGTAATAGCCAATAAACCCCCCAATTTCGCGGTCGGGTCAACTTATAAAATTAACTTTTTTTTTATTTTCTCGGGTCTAACTGATTATTTTATCGTAGTTTTTTCTGATTCCGTTAATACAATTTGTAATTTTCTTCATTCCTAATCATCTAAATAATCTTATAAAATATGTAAATAATATGTTTTTTAATTCGTTTTAGTGCCGCCATCTATCGAGAAATTACGCATTTTGTTATACGATTACGGCAGTGCTTTTTTAGTAAGACTAGCATATAAGCATGCGTGCTTTAATTTATGTAACCTTAAAAATAATAATTCGATCGCAAGTACATTTATGAAACTTGGTGTCTTAAATTGATGTGATGTGATTAATGAACATGATAAAAGTTTATTAATGTTTCATTTAAAGTGATTCGTTTAATGTCTTTAAACATAACGCACATTAAAATTTTTGTCTTTTATTAAGCTATTATTCATTTTTCGAAGTGTTCGAAACTATCTACACTAATATTATAAAGAGGATAGATTTGATTGTTTGTTTACATTGAATGGGCACCGTGACACAAAGAATGTCATTTCGTGAGTGTAATATACAAGATTCGCGTGTATTTTTTTGCGTGTCACGCACACAAGTGTGATTAATGAACATAAAATTATGAACCGTTAAATCTGTATTAGGTAAGTATATTAAACCTGGCCTGTTTTTATCGCAGCGTTAACTAGGTGACGCTTTATCTAGAGAGTAAATACTCAAAGGACGTAGCTCTTATAAAGTCTAATATCGCACGTATTCCAAGTAGGTAATTTGATTACGAGGCGCGATGATGTACATAATTTCAATACCAGAAATAAAGGTAAACTCAAATTGCCACCATTGAGACTCCAAAAGGTTCTTGGTTCATTTGTGGGTCAAGGTATATGTTACTATAATAAAATACCAAAAGAAATAATTAATTTACCTTTTAATAAGTTTAAAGTGTGTATAAAAACATGTCTCCTTAAGAAAGGTTACTATACTGTAAAAGATTTCATAAATGATAAGTCACCTTGGGCTTAACATAATAGACTGTCTTTTTACTTTGCTAATTTGGTTGAAAATTGTTTAATCGCCACTTCTAAATTTAAAAATAGTACCTAGTTATACTTAACTTTTGTTAATTAATAATATTAATGTGATGGAAGTTGACATCAACACATGTATTCAATTTTTGATGTCATCTTTCAATTGACGACACTGTGTGAAACAAAACAGGGAGAAAAAAATAGCCCTTGCTGAGTTTCTTGCCGGTTCTTCTCAGTACAAGGTCTCCCGCCGTAGATTTACGAACCGATGGCGTAGCGTTTGACTTTCACAAGAGCTTGTAACAGCCTAGACTGAATAAATGAGTTTGAATTTGAATTTGAATTTGATGTAGCCTTATATACGAATCCTCTTGTTTAAGATTTATTTAGAGAGGAGGTGGTTTAACTACAACATAAAGCCCATGGAACGAGCCCGCTCCACGCAGCTGTAATAAAGGATCCTAATTAATGTGTCCGGCGTACTCTTGGTTTTTACTGTTCTGTTTTTGTGTCTGTTAGTACAAATCTCACGTACAGTCACGATGTTTTTTTTTTTAATAAAAGCTATTTTTCTTTTGGTGTACACCACGCTTCAGCAATGCTGTTTAAGCGTATTTTAGGTAGAGTTTTAATTTAGTTGAGGTTTGATGTAAGATGGTTATTTATTAAATTCTTTGGGTGTGCGTATTATAGTAGAAGCGTGCTTGAAATACGCTTCAACATAAGTGTTTTTCTGAAGTAATAGGTGACAGTCACGATGTTGGTGGTATATTGTTTATTTGTGAGGAAAAGCCAGAGGCGTAGTCATTTTCAAAACTTTCAGTAGCCCCCTTAGCACTACGGACCCCATTTTGTAAAATATATCCTCCAATAATTATACACAACGAAAGGACTCCCATTGGCGTAGCCCGGTGTTTGTTTCCATCACCAACATCAGACTGAGATCGAAAACATAATAATAATAATTCATTTATTGTCACATAAATTGATTACAATACTTGTTTATAATGTAGTCCCTGACCCCTATAATAGGATAAAGACCTGTGTGACAGGGGTCAGTGCCTCTGCCAACAATAATAATAATACATTTATTTATTGTTCTTAAACATATTTGCATCAGAATAGGGGCACTTATTTTAAACTATTTAATAATTTTCATTCATTCAATTATCTAGTGTTACATTTCTTTCTAAAAAAATAAAATTTACCCGTTCCTAAATGCGGAACTGCACAAATACTTATATAAGATGGACGTTAGGTAAAATGTAATGTAAAAGTAATGGATTAGTTACAAAATTACGTTTTAGTAATGAGATTGTTTTAATCTAGAATGGCCTAGCTTTATTGTTTCAGTCTGCCGGTCAGCAGCTTGAAACAGAAACTTGTAGTTTCACAGAGTGTGAATTAACAAATAAGTAATTTATATGGAGTAAAACTTTACAATATGGAGCCAAACTTTTAGACCTTTTTGCATATTCCAGTAGTTGTATTTCAAATAAACAGTAATCAGTGCCGTCTTTGACCTATTGGAGGCCCTAGGCATATTAGGATAATGGGGCCCCTATGACACCCCTTTGGAGATCTAACAGGAACTAGGGACTTTGTATTTGTGGTCTGAGGTGGGCCCCTATAGATCGCGGGGTCCTGGGCACTTCCCCAAAGTGCCCACTGGGAAAGACGGGTCTGAATGTAATTAACGTATAGTGTCGCCGCACACGGGCTACACGCCACAGCCACTAACGTCGCCACGAGAAGCTAGAAGCGGCTAGTAAAGTGGCTGAAGCGCGCGACAGCGGCCGACTAAGGCAAGGCAGAGAGGGGTGGGGTATCGCGCGAGTGACGTGTGGCGGCGTTTTGTATCGGCGCATTAAGTGGCCGGTGCGGGCCACAAGATGCGAGCAACGACGATATGTAGCGTGTGGCGGCCACCGGCGTACCGTGTGTGGCGAGTCCATATAAAATGTATGAAAACTACAAGAAATATGCCGGTGGCGGCGTTTTGTGGTTGTGGTCGGTGGCCCGTGTGCGGCGATACTTAAAGATAACTCTGAATTCTTATAGCTTGCAACTACAACTTTTTGCTCTTATTTTTCACGTTTCATGTCACTGGTTTCATCTAAAGCATTTTTGCTCTGCACCGGAATCATCCTTCTGTTTATATATGTTCTGTGTCAAAGTTCACTTTAATTTAGGACTTTTTCATTAGAGCTTGAACAGCGACAGACAAGAGCTTTTGCAAAAAGGAGGCGCGGAATTTCCCACTCTGTAAGATACCTGTGACGTAGCATATTCCCGGATATTGTTACTTAAGGAACACAATGATGCAAACCTCAAAAAGGTTAAAGGTTACCTACAATACCGTAGAATGATTGCTCACTTTACCAGAATACTGAAGCGTCCCTGGAGATGGCTTGTGGTTTTCGATCTAGCTTTGATTAAATATAAGTGGCCTACACTCGCTTTTTACCTGGGAAAGCTCAGAAAATTCCTTTACACCAACCGATGTTAAGTTTTAGGTCTAGATCATGCAAACGGCAAGGTTGGCCACTCCAGCCGTTATTGCCTTCCCTATGCCTTGTGCACCGCCTAATATTAGGTTATTTAAGAAGTTTCACTTCAGATGTGTGGTCTGTTCACACATTTTTTATTTTTTTTACCTGGAGAAATACTTTACACATACGCCGCCGCTGGATAAGTCGACGAGGTTATGTGGGACTCTTCCCCCCACCACCAGCCCATTCAACCAACCTTTTTGTTTTGTGTCTGGGAAATGCCTTACGCATCCTCCAGCCACTGAGGGTATGTGGGACTCCTCACTGTCCCCTTCAGCCAACCCCGGAGCTCGCTAAAGTGAACAGGGCCCTACCTACGCCCTGAACAGGGCCACTAAAATCCTGACAGTACTTCTACACAGTCACCCGACATGTGGTCGCGGCACCCGTCTCCGAATGGCCGCGCAATTCAACCAACCCTAAGGCTGGCTAATTGGCAGCTCGGGATGGAGGGTCCCTACCCACTCTAACTCCGGGATCTGCCCTCTCCTTGCTGTTGACGACGATGTGGGCTCCTTGTTGGCAATCAAACACGCCGTGACTCTACTCCCCTACCGCGTGGATGGAAAGTTTACTTACCAACAGAAACTCACCACAGCACCTCCAAAAAGTAGTGTTATTACACTTACCTCATCACCCCCATATTTATATCTTCTTTTTATTTTAAGATCATCTACATCGAGTCCATTGCTAAAACCGCTGCCAAAAAACTTGGAATAGTTTCTAAGGTCAGGCGATATTTTACATCTGAGCAGCTCCTTAACCTTTACCGAGCCCAAGTTCGCTCCTGCTTGGAGTACTGTTGTCACCTTTGGGATGTATCTGCTCGGTATCAGCTGGATGCACTGGACTCGATGGAACACCGTGCGAAGAGACTCATTGGCAATGACGCTCTCGCTGAGGCTAATCTCCAGAGCCTTGATCACCGAAGACGTGTGCTTGCCTCTCGGTGTTTTATCGGTAACATTTCGGAGAGTGTGCGGAGGTATTACACAATTTGATTCCCCCTACCCCTTTCCACCACCGGACGACCAGGCGCGGCGAGGGCTTTCACCCTTATGTTGTCCAAGTTCCTCCCATTCGCACTAAGCGATTTGCTTCCGCTTTCATTATGTGAACGGCTAGGGAGTGGAACTCTTTACCGAGGTCTGTTATCCCGGACCAATATAATCTGGACATCTTCAAGGCCAGAGTAACTAGGCATCTTCTAGGCAGGCGTGTACCATCCTAGGCCTATTAAACATAAAAAAAGCAAACAAGCATTCGGTCCGCCTGATGGTAAGCGGACACCATAACCTATAGACGCTTGCAATATCAAAAATACCCCTCGCGCCGTTGTCTACTTTGACCCAATCACCTACCCCGTGGAGCTCTGGAACCTTACTCCAGAAACCACACCAAAAAAAGGTAGTGTTATTTTACTGTGTCTTCTGTAAGAGGTTATTACCCTTAAAGGGCGCTCCAATTCCGCCTGCCCTACCCCTCTTAGGGCATACTGGATTTTCCTCCATTCAACGTGCTCAAGCATCTCGTTTACTTGTGTTGGAATAATCATAATCATAATAATTAAAATCATTTATTCAGTTTAGGGTGTTACAAGCATTCATGAATGTCTAGAAGCTACGCCATCTCGGTTCGTAAATCAACGGCGGGAGACCTTGTACTGAGAAGAACCGGCAAGAAATTCAGCAAGGGCTGTTTTTTTCTCCCTGTTTTATTATTTACAGAATGCTGTGACTGTTAATTTGTACCGCGCGAGATCCCCTGGCGACAATGGTATTCGGGCCCTACCCGTTGAATGCTTTTTCATCATTTGTATTTATACTGTATGACACAGCAATCAAAATGCAGGTAAACAATTAATGTATATTTAATCAATATGTAATGAACGGTGACATCATGAATCATCTGATATACGCCGCCGCCGCATCAGATGATTCATGATGTCACCTTTCATTTGGTTATGTTTACACACCGAAAACCATTGCACTACGAACTACGACTGCAAGTAGGAAATACAATCTGTCGCACCGTAGTTAAGAGGCCGTCTTTAAATTCGAGCGACACTAACGCTAATTTTATTCAAAAAGTTTAAAATTAAGTAATAACCTTTAAAAAGACCATGCAATAATTCAAATATACATAAAGATCATACGACACCGAAGTTATTTAATTATTCATTACTTAATTTTCAACTTAAAATTAACATTTTCGTTAAAATATAGAAAGAATACATTTTATCTCACCCCCCTGAATCCGACCTTCTCCATATGTTTATTTTGTGGACATGAGGCCTTGATACGTGCTCGTATAAAAACGTTATTCACGGTGGTATGTGACACTTGAATTTAAACTTGTCGTAAGTTAGGGAGGCCTACAGCCGTAGGCGTTCTTGAGAAGCTCGTAAGTTAACAAAACCGTTTATACGGTTTGTACTTTTGCCAGTGAAAAATATATATAATACTTTTCTCTGTGAATTCTTCAATGTGAATACGAAACACGAACACGTGCACGAGTTATATATTATTATTCAAATTTGTTTAACATTTATATAATTCTAATCACACTAATATTATAAAGGCGAAAGTTTGTGAGTGTGTGAGTGTGTATGTTTGTTACCTCTTCACGTCTAAACGGCTGGAGCGATTTTAATAAAATTTGATATGGAGTTAGCTGACACCCTGGATTAACACATAGGCTACGTTTTACTGCGGGAAAAGATCCCTAATAAACCGCGGGTAACACCGCGGGGCACAGCTAGTTATAATATACATATATAATTCTAAGTCTATATTTTTAGTAGGGGAGAAATCAACAAACAACGACAACCTTGCATCTTGGCGAAGTACCAGTACTATACCTGAGCCTTCTGTATAGGGAAGAACGTAGGACAGCAAAAAATATAACAATCGGTCATGACTTTTAGTGGCGTCCAAATCGTCACTCTTTTGAATAGGAGTTAATGGAGAGTTCACGTAACTTTCCTGATGACGTTAAATATTAATCTGCAGGTTTGCATAGTGTGATTAAAGTGACACCGGTCACTTAGATAAATATAACAAACGACACAAATGAACAAAAGCAGAACTAGAGTGGAAAAGAGAATGGGCGTGGCGAAAAACGGAACTATCATTAAGATTTTTATTTGGCAATGAAACCCAGCAATCTGTAAAACGTCAAAGTTTTGTATTGATACGGATTTGTTTGTTGTTGCGATTTCTTGCGGTTTTTTGTATTTAATCATGTCTAAAAGGGTAAAACCCTACAAATACGGTAGAAAAGCACTACAGCGCCCTCCAATCTAAATCCCATTCTCTTTCCGCACAGACTCTATGCTCATCGAAGTCACGAAAACCGAAAAAAGTATTCAACCATTATTTGGTTTTGAATTAAAAATAAATTAAAGGGGTTTATTTAAGCCTAGCGCGGAATCATTCGCCCATGGGTATAAGCTACCTTTTTGCTAGGCAACAAATAACAACCCCTAATGGAACAATGGAAACTCAGATCGATCAGACACACATAGTAGCGGCATGAACTTTCTGGCATTAGCTGTCTGGTTTCGTTTTCCCATTGGATATTGTGTCAGTCAGTGTGCAACGAGGGCACGCTCTGTGTTTTGGCCCGTTTTCCATGCCATTGCTTTTACAGCGAATCGTTCTCCCAGTAGTTGGCAATACGCGCGGCCTGCCCCGTGCCGTGTTAATACCAGTTGATACCGTCACGTCCGTTCGCTTCAATACAAAACGAACGGCTTTATCGAAACACTAGCTATGCCCGCCTTTGCCCATATTATTTTTAAAAGTATTCTTTGTACCTATGTCCTTTTGTCTGTGAGCAGTAGAGTGTTTATAATTATTATACTCTCATTTATTTCATTTTACAGTTAGGTTTTTTATAAAATAGATATAAAAGTAAAATACAAAAACGTAAATCCAAAAATAAATATAGTATAATAAACCTAACACAGAAGGCCACCAGCAGCGGAGCTAGGCCCAAGTTACCGGTGGTTAGGGCCGCAGAGAAAGTAACCGCCTGACGATGCGCGCCGTGTCCAGGAGTACTGCCTTTTGCATCTGCCCCTTGACCCAACCATCTAGCGGTTTATTTAAGCATAGCGCGGAATCATTCGCCCATGGGTATAAGCTACCTTTTTGCTAGGCAACAAAGAACAACCCCTAGCAACGGTTATGACATACAATTTTGTCAATAAAACGTCAAGTTCATTAACTTCTGTGTACACAGGCATTAATTTGGTTTATTATTTCTGAATTTGTTAAAGAGTTTTATGAAGATATGGCTGGAATCAACAGGCCGATGAGTCAAATGAGAAAAATAGAAACGGTAAGTTATAATTAGCTATAAGTATTTTAGTTTTTTATTGAATATTTTCCGCAAAGTTATCATATCTTAGCTTATGTGTATTTTTTTATAAGATCTTTGTGATAACTATGTATGTATGTATGTGTATTCCTTTCGTAAGTAGTATCTATTTATATATGTATCTATGTTAATTCGTATATATTTTAATATTATTTATTATTTCAATATTTATGTGTATATTTAGCTTTATACCGCCGTTCGCGTTTTTCTTTTTTCCCAAAGGTTGACTGGGAGAGAATGCTATTAGCATTAAGTCCGCCTTTTGTACCATTGTTTTGTATTTTGGTCAATAAAGTTTAAAATAAATAAATAAAATAAATAACTCGATGATATTGGTCTGGGAGTAAATAAAAAAATATTTCCAACATACACACACCAATAATAATAGGCTAATTATTAGCCTAGCCCCAAAGTAAGCACTGTACTTATGATATGTGATACTAGGGTAACGGTAGGTAAAAATAGAATACATATACTGTACATTTATAAGTATATTTATATTGAAATACATATTAAAAATCCATGACTGGGGGTACAAATGTGTTCATCACCCAAACATCTGCCCCCACTGGGATTCGAACCCGGGACCTCTCGAGTAGGCGACATCATAAAACACGGCGTACAAACCACTCGACCACGGAGGTCGTCAAATAAACATATAGAATGTGTCAGATACCTTTCTAGAGCAGATAGTAGAAGTCCGTCACGGGCTAATTTGGAAACTGTTGATGGTGTATTAAGGTCATAGCGCAACTGAATCGTTGAAATTAAGCAACTCGCAGTGGTCGGTCATTGGATTGGTGACCAAAAATTTTATTACTATCTCGAGCTTCTCCGTGCTTCGGAAGTCACGTTAAGCCGTTGGTCCCGGCTGCATCTGCAGTCGTTAGCTCCCACAAATCCACACTGGGCGTGCGTAGTGGGTTTTGGCTCATCCTCCCTATTCCATTCACAGGAAAGGCTTGTGCTCCATCAGTGGTGATTGATGATGACATTTTCTTTACTTAAGTCTAAAGTATTTTTATATTCAAATTAATATTTGGTATCGGTGCCATGATATGGCTGTAGTAGTAAATGGAAACTCAGATCGATCAGACATACATAGAAGCGGCATGAAATTTCTGGCATTAGCTGTCTGGTTTCGTTTTCCCATTGTATATTGTGTCAGTCAGTGTGCAACAAGGGCACGCTGTGTGTTTTGGCCCGTTTTCCATGCCATTGCTTTTACAGCGAATCATTCTCCCAGTAGTTGGCAATACGCGCGGCCTGCCGTGTTAATACCAGTTGATACCGTCACGTCCGTTCGCTTCAATACAAAACGAACGGCTTTATCGAAACACTAGCTGTGCCCGCCTTTGCCCATATTATTTTTAAATGTATTCTTTGTACCTATGTCCTTTTGTCTGTGAGCAGTAAAGTGTTTATAATTATTATACTCTCATTTATTTCATTTTACAGTTAGGTTTTTTATAAAATAGATTTAAAAGTAAAATACAAAAACGTAAATACAAAAATAAATATAGTATAATAAACCTAACACAGAAGGCCACCAGCAGCGGAGCTAAGCCCAAGCTACCGGTGGTTAGGGCCGCAGAGAAAGTAACCGCCTGCCGATGCGCGCTGTGTCCAGGAGTACTGCCTTTTGCATCTGCCCCTTGACCCAACCATCTAGCGAGAGGCTCTTTAGATGTTGGTCGAGACTCTTCGCTATGAGACCATCTTTGTTATTGTTATTATTATTACCCCGCGGTTTATTCGGGATATTTTCCCGCAGTAAAACGTAGCCTATATGCTAATACAGGGTATCAGCTAACTCCATACCAAATTTTATTGAAATCGCTCCAGTCGTTTAGACGTGAAGAAGTAACAAACATAAACACTCACACACTCACAAACTTTAGTAACAAATATTAGTGTGATAACAGTACAACCATAAATGAAGAAATAGTTTTCTGGAAAAGCGACACATCAATACAGGTAGCGGATTTTCCGCTCGAATAAAGAGCGTTCGTCTGGGAAAGTAACCTCATTGCAGAAGATCACATTAAAATAACACTAGCTTTTGTTGGTGTCGGGTTTCTGTCAGTGAGTAAGGTTCTACGGCTCCACGGGGAAGGGTTTTTTTATTTTTTTTTAATCGGCTACCCCCGTTTTGTAATAGGATTTTTTCCTTTCTTTTCTATTTTGTTTCTGTAATTTTAAATTTGTCTCTCGCTGGGTGCTTATTCTTTTGCACCACATTATATATATATATATATATATACTAGCTGGGGGTTGGTGGGAGAAGGGTGAAAATTTGAAGTTGTATGTATTTTTGTATGATGTATCATAAAAAAAAAAAAAAAAAAAAATAGGGGTGGATTACCCTTAACATTTATGAAAAATAGATGTTGTCCGATTCTCAGACCTACCCAATATGCACACAAAATTTCATGAGAATCGGGAAAGCCGTTTCAGAGGAGTTTAACCACAAACACCGCGACACGAGAATTTTTTATATTAGATGTTTTGTTATTTCTTTTTTGCGCTCTCTTATTTCTTTTCCAACATATTATACATTTTGCTCTTAATCTATTACATTGCTTATTTCATTTCGTCCTGTATTTTGTTTAAATATCTTATTGGTCTATTTTACAATTTTACTGCTACTATTTTACAAACTATGATCCCCTACGGTTGGGCAGGGGTAGCCAACGGTGATAGGTATTTTTGGTATCGCAAGCGTCTGTAGGCTATGTTGGCCGCTTACCGTTCCACAACTGATGCTGGTGTCACTATGCTAAAATATATAGTTAACTAGCAAACCAGTGAACCAAATGTTCACCAAAACCTGATTTAAAAAAAAATGTATTTAATTAATTGAGAACTTCGGAGATTTTGTGTGGTTTCATTTGAAATTCGTGATTTCTCGAAAACCGGAAGTGCTACGTTACTCAAATCCGGTTTGTAGTCTTATCAGACTATTCTTAACTTATAACTTAAATATTCTCTTTATCTATCTCTTACGGTTTGGCCGCTGAAACAGCACCACAGACGGACGGACGGACTTGTCTAATAGATAAGAGATGTTTGGGAAGTGTGTACAAAAACATGTCTCCTTAAGAAAGGGTAACTATGTAACTATGCTGTTAAAGATTTCATAAATGATAAGTCACCTTGGGCTTAATATAATAGACTAAGTCGTTTTACTTTGCTAAATTGGTTGAAAATTGTTTAATCGCCACTTCTAAATTTAAAAATAGTACCCAGCTATACTTAACTTTTGTTAATTAATAATGTTAATGTGATGGAAGTTGACAACAACACATGTTTTCAATTTTTGATGTCATCTTACAATTGACGACATTGTATGAAACAAAACAGGGAGAAGAAAATAGCCCTTGCTGAGTTTAGATAGATAATTCGATTATTTTTTCTTCAACAAAAATACAAATAAAGCTTGCTTTTTTTATTGTATTACTCTGTCTGAAAATGTATATGTAATACATTTTCAGACAGAGTAATACAATAAAAAAAAAAGATACAAGAAATCAGCTATGAAATATCCATATGTATGCTGCAGAAAGCAAAAGGCCAAGGCTCGGCTAAACATTTGCCAGTTTTAAGGCGAAATACCGTATAAATATAGTTTCTTGCCGGTTCTTCTCAGTACAAGGTCTTCCGCCGTAGATTTAAGAAACCGATGGCGTAGCGTTTGACTTTCACAAGAGCTTGTAACAGCCTAGACTGAATAAATGAGTTTGAGTTTACCAACAGGCGGGCCATACACTTGTTTGCCACCCTTTTACCATAAAAACATACAAAAAGAATGGGAGAATAGCATCGTTGTTATGGCAAAGTAATGAAACAGTAGTTAGTTGGCTAGCTGGTAACAGTTTTAGGCACTTACCAATGGAGCAAATTAGTTAACTTGATTTGCGTGGCTAAGCTAGTACGTAAAAAGTATTAACAAGGGGGTATACTAGTGTATAGAGGAGCTCGATGGCGCCAGTGGTAAGCGTGTTCGGCTGCGGTCGTTGAAGTTGAGCAACTTTCGCAGTGGTCGGTCATTGGATGGGTGACCAAAAATTTTATTACTATCTCGAGCTCCTCCGTGCTTCGGAAGGCAGGTTAAGCCGTTGGTCCCGGCTGCATCTACAGTCGTTAGCACCCACCAACCCGCACTGGGCCCGAGTGGTGGGTTATGGCCCAATCTCCCTAATCCATCCATAGGGAAGGCATGTGCCCCAGCAGTGGGGGCATTAATAGGCTGATGATGATGATGATACTAGTGTGACTAGCATCAGGTCTATATGAAAATCTGCGATAACACAAGCCGAACGGTTGCAAGTAAATGTTTACGGTTTGTGTAAACATTTACAAACAACACACACACCACTCACAGATATTGTTTGCCGTATGTTGTTTAACCATTGCTGCTCGCGACAGATGGTAGATATGTGGGTGTTCTGTTCTACCGCATGAAATGAATAATAGATCATTACCCGTAACGTATTCTATTGCTTGATTGGAAACTTAAATCGACGATCCAGATTGGATGCTTATGACCACACGACTGAAGTGAAACTTCTTTAGCTCCATCTGTATGTATGTATATTATATATATACAGGATGTTACAAAAATACAAACAAAGCTTAAAGGGCGTTGAAGTACATCTTATAAGGAGTCTTCTCTAATTTTCTTAAAATATTTGCATGAAGTTTTAACTTTTTATAAATACAGTTATTTTTAATGATCCTCGAACTAGTGACGTGTCTTAAAATGATCGATATTTTATTAATCATTAACTGTTATTTTGTTTATCATATATACATATATATGTATATATATGTGTTTACAATATATATACATATATGTGTGTACATATACATATGTCATTTACTAGCTATAAGAGAAAGAGAGAAAGAAAATGTGCGCGTGCACAGCTTTCTCTTGCTTATATCCCCCACTCAACTCCCGTTCGCCTCACCTGAACACACTTTTCGTAACGCGTAACGCACTCGCCAGCTTACCCCCAAGACAAGCGTGCGTAAAGAAGTTTCACATGAAAATATATAACATATATAAATATATAACAAATACCCATGTTATTTTTAAATATAAATACATATACATATTTATTGTTTATTTTATGCATGTTTTTATTCATTTGGTTGATTGCAGATACATGAATGTTTTTTAGACTCGTACCCAATTAGTGATTTTTCTCGGGTAATATCAAGTTTTCATTCCTTTCGCCCGCTTTGTTTCATTACCTAAGATTGAAGACTATTTCATCAATGTTTTTTTTTCTTTATATGTTTTCTTTTTGGTAAATAAGGTTTACTTATGTTATTCAGCTGTGTATATTTTTGCTGGCCTTTGGCTGTTTAATGTACCTTTACAAATAAAATAAAAAAAATGCATAAGTGTAAGTAAAGGAGCAGCCTAAAATATTTTTAGTATCCGACTAATTTCCGGTAAACAAATTGCTGTGGTCTCAGTTGGTTATTTTATTAAGCAAGTCCTTCTATTTCATAGAACAGCTCTTTAGTCGGATCGTCTACCTGAGCCCATATTTATTCACAATATTCTTCACCCCTTCATGTTTCGTGAAAACGCGATTTACAAATATTTACACCGACATGCCATTTCCTTTACAGTAAATCTTTTCTAAAAGCGTAGGCATAACGTTACTACATTTACATCAATAATAACTATAATTACAAAGAAAATAATAAAGGACATTGTTCAGCGTCCATATATGGTTAGCCTAAAAACCAACAATTATGAAATATTATTTTCTAGGTTCAAAATCGTAAGTAAATGACTGTCAAAACAATAGTTATTTATTATACAAGAGTGGAAAGTTCCTTTTTAACCGCGTGCTCGATTTGGATGACCGAGCAAGCGAAGGATTCTAAAGTTGAATCACGAGCGCAGCGAGTGATTCTAAATTAGAATCCTGAGCGTCAGCGAGGGAAACAAACGAGCACAAGGTGAAAAATCTTTCCACTCGAGTGCAATACGTAACTTTTCATCCCACCTCAGCGAGGAAATGACAAAATGAAAAAGAAAACAATTTATAATGACAAAATATTTTTATTTCAATTAAAACACATTAAGATAATCTATAAATTGAAGAAAATAATAAGAAGTAGAAAATAATTAAGAAATATTAAATGTAACGTTGCTACAGTTACTTATGTTAAGTTTAATATTTTTGTTAGGTAATGTTATGTTGGTGTTTGTGAATTGTGCGCTGTTTTGTGGTAAACTACTCGTATCAGTAATTTTAAATAGTTGTGCCGATTCATTGGATTCTATTGGCGTAAATGTTGGCGAGAGAGGGCTATTGTTTCCAATCTTATGGGGGCTCATTTTAGATGTAGAAGGGCGAGACCAAGAATCTGACAGAGGTTCTTTCAGCGTTATGGCCTCCACGATACTATTACAAATTTTTGATTTACTTTGGATTGAATCCTCTATGTATCCCTCTACAACCGAATTAGACTTCCAGCCTCCATGGCGCTTAAGCGATAGAAGATCAGCCCCTGATTCGGCCAAAAGTGTGGCTGAGGTTCTTCTAAAACAGTGACCGGTGTATAACGGGGGTTCTAAAAGTCCGAGAAAAGTTGCTATTTCTCGTGGAATACTGCCAATTTTATTCTGACCCATAGGTTGTCGGATACACTTTCCGTTGCGATATTGTAGAAAAAATCGTTCAATTGGGGTGTTAGAAGGACGTAAAGCTTGATATTTCTGAACAATGTTTACATATTCCTTGCGAATAACGAAGTTGCGGTCTTTTTTTGTCTTGGTATTTAGTACATTAATTAATAGCAATTCATCAGAATTATGAGAATATTTTGATACGTTATTGACATTAAGTAGTGTAAGTTCATTTGTTCGACATGCTCCGGTTATACCAATAATAAGAACAACCTGTAACAAAAGAAGTATTTATAATCGTAAATAAATTAATCAAATTAAAAATATTGTAAGTACTATGTACAATTTTATCAACAACAAAAAATTACACGTATTGACTTACTTTTGCCGCTAAATATACGGAATCAGGTGCTTCATTAATAAACTTTGCAATTTCAGATGCTGTGAAAACCTTCGATTTTTTTGGTTTATAACCAGATGAGGCTCTTTTTAAAAATGCCACTAATTTATGATAGGTGTCGATATGAACGTCTTTCTTCATCTTAATTGTTAATTTTAGCATTGAATACGTACTCCATAGCGTGCTTGCTTTCTTGGTCTCAGATAATTCTATAAAATATGCCAGCAAAACGTTTTCGGAGAAAGTTTTTGCTCCTTTAGCTAGTCGCCACATGTTAAATATATCGTACTGTTTCAAATACTTCTCTCGTGATTGCTGAGGGAGAAGGCTCATTTGCGCATTATTAACTGTTTCAGTTAACTCAGTTGGCGTTAGATAAACTTCATCGTCGCTAATGTCACTCATTTTAGTTGATTTTTTTGTACAGTTTTTAGGTTATGTTAATTATATTAAGCAATAAAACGTGAAAAACTAGAATGGCGCGAAGCACGCAAATAAAACAAAGAAACCAAGAAGGTTCCAAATTTAAATTTTTTCACAATTTAAAAAGTTCTAATCATAAATTTGGCACCATAGAGGTTACATTAAATAGGTTTAATGACGTTTTGAATTTACAATTATATTGAGTACTCATTATATGTGATGTTCTAAATTCAAATCTACTTTGCCGCTCAAGCGAATAAAATAGAATTTTCCAGCCAGATTTCGAAGCGCAAAATTACACTTTCCGAGGTGGTGGGATGAAAAGATTATTGACGGACACTTCTGAGAACTTAAATTATTAGAAAACTAAAATTTGTTTGAGGTTATGTTTAATATTCAATGAAACAAAGGTCAACCTATGAATTTAGTATGAACTCAGTATGAAGTGAATTAATATTACAACTAATTCATTTTATTCATTCATTAAAGAATAACAATTAGGAAAAACTTGGTTAGGTAGGAATCATGAATAAAATTAAAAATGTAGTTTTGCTTCTTATTTATTAACTATTTTCACATAATTGTATCATATTGTTTATTGTATTTATTTGCATATCACATATATATTGTGTAAATATGCGTGTATGCATAGTATCAGGTGTTCTTGAATAATTTATCAGTATGATCCTCTCAAGATGTTGTGGCACAGGTTCACTAGCACTTGGTAATAAGGGCTCTGCTCTTTGGTAACATCGATGGCATATTAGATAGCCGAAATACTTAAATTAAAGGCAAAACAATCGCAAATAAACACACACAACAGGTAATCCGAAACGAGAATGCACTTTCCGGTATTATACATGTGTAAGTAATACGCGTGATATTACATTTATGATATTACGCGAAATTGTAATGTCATATCACATATCACCCGACAGAATGAAACATTACACCATCACTTTAAAACATCACGCAGTACACTGAATGAAACAAATAACGATCTTATTCCTTTACTCAAGGGTCTTATTTAGGTTTGTTCGATAATGACGGCGAAATGTAATGTTATCAAAAATTACGCAGCACTAGCGACACCATCCTACCTAAGTCAAACATCACGCAACACGCTTAAATAAATTACGACTTTATGTTCTAACCACTAAAGGTTTTTTTAGTTTGTTCTATCGTAGTGTAATGTAAACATTACGCAGCGCTAGCGACGCACAGCGGCCTAGCCGGGTAACTTTCAATATGTTCGAATAATATAAATTACATTTTTAAGAAACACTACTCAAATTATTCGCATGTATATTAAATTACAAAACTATTATTTGAAGTATTTTTTTGTTAATATAGACGCATTAAATACCTACTAACGAAATACATCTATGTTGAATACAGTATTTGATTAACCATTACTCGAAACATTACCCGTGATTTTTATTACTAAGTCACATATTAATAAAAATCACGGGTAATGTTTCGAGTGATAGTGATATTACAGAGTGATATTACTCAGCGAGAAATGTAATGTAATATTACATCACGCCATAGAGCACTGTTTTGCGCATGTCTATCCGGTATATTAAACTACTCTTTGGAATGCACGAATGCCACAGATCACTACGAATGCAAACTGCATGCACCACAACCACAGAGTAACGAGTTTTATGCCGGCCCTTCACTTAACAACTGTTTGTCCTTGTCATGCTTAATAAGGAATGAAAAGGACAGACTGATGTCATGTTTTAAAATAGCAAATACGAATAGCCAAGTGAAGTGCCGGCATTAGGGAGAAAGAGTGTTTTGTTTGCAGCGCTGCCATAGATTATACACATAAAATGGTATTTATTGTCTCAGATTATTTTTTAACTTTTTAATTTAGCTTACTTAACTGGAAGTGTCCGTCAAGATCTAAATACTGATAATTATCGCAAAAAATATACTAAGAATTATCATAAATGCCAAATTGGTGTTGGTTCTTAGGCCAATTTTAACATTGTTCTTTTGACCGTTGACGCCCTCCGTGGCTCGAGTGCAGTGGTATGTATGCCGTTTTCAAGGTGTAGGCGACACCTTGAAAACGGAGTCAGAGATCCCGAGTTCGAATTCCGGTAGGGCAAATGTTTGTGTGATGAATACGAGCATTTGTACCTAAGTCTTGGATGTTTATGTGTATTTCTAAATAAAAATATACTTATAAATGTATCAGTATATGTAATTGTATCTGTTACCCTAGTATCCCATAACACAAACCTTACAGTGTTTACTTTGGGGCTTGGTGTGTGCATCGATATAGTATTGATAGCGTTGCGGAAAAGACCTTTTTACTCGAATTAAGTTCCAGTTTTATTTTTCACAAAAAAGAGTTCCGATTGGTAATACTAAATATTGCGTATTTAAACGTGTTTCCCTCTACAGAAAGAAGCGTTGTTTAGAGCCAGGAAGAGGATTTTGAAGTACCTGGTGCTGGGGTTTTTGAAACAGGAGGGGTTTCTGCAGAGCGCCGCTACCCTGGCCTCGGAGGCTGCACTAACCGCAGAGTACGAGCTGTGCGATAATATCGACTTGGACATTATACTGCAGGTTTCATATGTTTCCTTATGTATTTAAGTTTTCGCATAATCCAATTTTTCCAACAAAACCACAATTAATTCAGAAATAATATATTTTCTTTCGAGAATCTCTGTGGCGCAAGTGTTTAGCGCTTTGATAGTTGAAATTAAGCAACTCGCAGTAGTCGGTCATTGGATGGGTGACCAAAAATTTTATTACTATCTCGAGCTCCTCCGTGTTCCGGAAGGCACGTTAAGCCGTTGGTCCCGGCTGCATCTGCAGTCGTTAGCTCCCACCAATCCACACTGGGCCCGCGTAGTGGGTCTTGGCCCATCCTCCCTATTCAATTTCGCATAATCCATTTTTTTTATACAACACTTTTTGAACATGATTATTTTACATTATGGTGGGTGCAAGAAATGTTTTGTCGATTTTTTTCTTTATGAATTGGTTCGACAAATGACCTTACCTATAATTTATGTGTATATATATATTGTGGGTTACCTATAATGCGAAGAGATGGCGCTGCCTTGCAGCTTAAGAATGGCTAGAAGAATTTCGACGCGGTCCGTGAGGGCCGCGGTAGCGTAATTGGTCAGTGCATTCGCCCGGATTGCGAAGGGTGCGGGTTCGAGTCCGTCTGCTGCCTGGTACGCGTGGAATTTTTTCTATTTATATTTTCTTAAGTACCAGGTACCTACCATACATGAAAAAGAGGTTCAGATAATGAAAATGGGGGAAAAAATCTCTTCTTCTATTTATAAAAAAAAGATATTAAATAGATAGATTTACTTTACTGTTATGATTACATGGAACTTGTGTAAAACTGTTTGTGATGAGAAAATAAAATTCATTATTATTATTATTATTATTATTATTATTATTATTATTCTCTTTATTTATTGTATAACATATTGATTACATTTTTAAATATTGATATAAAAATAAAAACATTTAAAAATATAAAAAATAGAAGCCAACCGGCAGCGGGAACAGGGTCCTAGCTACCGGTGGTTAGGGCCCCAGAGAGAGGAACCTCCTCACTATGCGAGCCGTGTCAAGGAGCACTGCCTTATTATTATTATTATTATTATTATTATTATTATTATAGATAAATAACCAAAAAACTCTTATATAAAAAGAACACACTACAGTCAGCATTACAAAATAGTTATACTTGCCTGCTTTGTTTTGGTATGGTGGACAGGCGGGCACGTCACTTTAGAACGGCTAGACGGATTCTCCGTTACAATTTCCAAGTTACAAGTTCCTCTCTCTTATATCATATGTATCTCAGTTGGTTTTCGCGATTTCCTCTGCGTTGGACCTGTGTTTCAAAAACACAATTATCATTCCTTATTAAAATGATTTAAAAAGATTTTTCACGTTAATAACTATTTTAAGGAAGGTGTTGTTACTATCTTTTTATTTTAAGCGTTAACTGTTAGATGTTTGAATCTAAAGAAAATATTACTAGAAAAAAATCTACTTGGTCTAGGTTTTAGAGAGGATTCGAGGACCGAGACCTTGGTTAAAACCTGGTCTGAGTGAATTTTTTCAAGCATTTGCTTTACATTAAAAGCATTGTTGTCTAACTATCACTGCACCGTATTAGGTTTCACGATGTGTTCGTAAAAACGTAACGGACAGAAGAAGTTATTTTTGAAGTTATACTTCTTTAGGCGCGTTATGAAAACATGATGAGAGTGAAATTTTAAGATGCGCGCGCATCACTGTAACACAAAAATTAACAGCATGAAGTTGGTCGCATGCTGTTACTTTTGTGTTTACCGCACATTAAGAAAATCTACCAACAAAATAGAAATAGAATCTCTATTTAGTAGGTGCTAACGACTGCATTGTGAAGGCCTATCAAAAGTATTTATTAATCTGGAACAACGGAACCAAAGCGCGATTCAGGAGACTACAGCGCCATCTCTTGACCATTGGTGTAGTAGAACCAAAAACCACATCTTTATTTTTTGTAATAAAGTAACAGTTATAGGTATTCATATTTATAATATTTATCCACATGTTTATAGTTTGTATATTCGGAATACGTGTTTGATTTCATACAAGTGCAAATCACATATGTTCTAATAAATTATATTCAGTAGCGATTTTAATTGAATATTTTGATTATTTATTTATTTTTTCAAATTAAAACTGAACTTTATTGACTGTGTCCTTTTCCAGACTTTTTATTAATTTATTGTAATTAATTATTTGCATGCAATTAAACACTAATTTTAAACGATGCCAAAGAAGGATAACTTCTCACGCGCCTACATTAGTACACGCACCCATTAGTGTGGATTCTCTCTTTCATCGAAATAGCACACGGAATCATGGCCCAGTGAATGTAGTGCACTTCGTTTGGGGTCGAACGGACTTTTACTTGCTGTCCGGGCCGCGACTGGTCGGCGCCGACACTCGTTGCGTGAGTGCCAAGTGTATCGCACAACTGGAACACCGTGTGGAGCTTACTGCTTCATTGAATGTTGATTTCATGAATATTAGGGACGGCACTAAGCGTGTAAAAAAATAAAATTCTTTAACTTTAAAATCAAAAATTTAAATATACTAGTCACACAAAACAGTACCCTTAGCACGAGCCAATATCGATATCGTGACGTTTGCGAGTCCGAAATGTCATTGTCAAAGGACATGGGGCAAAAATGTATGGACGCTGCACCCACATCCGCCACGGCTTAAACTACATTTGTTTGAAAAGTATTATAGTCATGATCATATGTGACAAAGCGCATCAAATTCCATCCCGGGGGTCTTTAGTTATTTTTAGTTAAATAAGTACAAGTTAATACATACTTATAACGAACGAATATTTATAAACTAAGGGAATTAATTTAGTTAGTTCGACCCTACATAGAGGGCTCAGGTATTATGGAGGACTCCACAAGGTGCAAGGGTGCCCCCCTTGTGTTATTCAGCCGCGTTAGAGTAAATCCAAAAATCCCCGCATGGGTTTGGGCTTTTCAAACAGTTTGTTCGTAATAGAAAATTGTATTCTATGTAAAACGGAGCGACCACAAATCACACAAACTTGTCCACTCTTCGAAGAAAACGTGATTGCAATTCATTCATAATAATTGAAAAAACCGATAATCGTGTTCCAATGTCCAAAGCGTGTTAGATAAAAAGCAATCAAGTGACCGGGAGCGCACAATCACAACGAAGTAAGACGAGTCGACAATTTGCAACTGCAAGTCCTTCAACCCCCGTAAACCGTGGTTCAGTAAGTGCAAGCGTAGGATGGCCGGCAGGCTTTGTCGTATATGTGGTTGTATAGTACGATATGGCATATTATTATGGTAACTAATAATATAAAATGAAGGTACTATAAAGTGAATTTATTTAGCTACTTAAAATGTAAGTGAATTCACTTTACATGGGCATAGTTAATATGCCCATGTGTCATGTCTTTTGACTACCAGTATATTTTTTTTACGGTGTCATAATAAAAAATGCTAGTTTTTCATAGATCTATCGATTCATACTAATTACGTTGTTGGCGGAGCTGGGTGTGTTTTGCCCATTGTCCTTTGTACTGATTTTTAGTTCTCGTTACGTACTTTGTGGCGCTGCTGTTCAAGTTTACATATAAAAATTGATATTTCGTACTCGTAAACTATTCGGATTCGATAATGGATCGTGAAAGGGGTACAGGAAAACACAACACAACGAATCGCCACTGGTTTTCGGGCGCTAGATTTTAAAATATGCCACTGATTATGTCCTTGTATGTGTCTCTTTTTATATAAAACTAGTGACCCGCCCTCGCTTCGCAATTCTAAAATCTCTTCGAATTATAAAAAAAACTGAAAATGGTATATTTGCCTTTTCCAAACTTCTGTTGACAACACGTCATTCAATTGTTTTGCCTTCCCGGAACCTCTCCACTAACATTGAAATTTATGGTATGGAATTAAAGCTCAAATTGACTTTTAAGTATTATTACGAATCGTTTGTATGGGAGTATAGAAAAGTGTTGTTTTTGGACTTTTTCCGGCAATTTTTTTAATTTCTCTCTGCGTAAGAACTATCATTGTACTTCAAGGAATATTCTAAAAAAAGAATTATCGAAATCGGTTCAGCTGTTCTCGAGATTTGCGCTTAGCAACACATTCAGCGATTCATTTTTATATTAAAGATAGTTTACATTTTTATTATAGATATTAACGGGATTGTTACCATGTACATGGTAACAATCCCGTTAATATCTATAATGTTAGTGACCATGAAAGTTTAAAACAGTTTACATTTTTATTATAATGTGATCACTCACAGTCACCCATAGACTTTTTCGACACCAGGAGTATCACAAATGCGATGCTGGAAAATTAGTAAATTCTATTGCCGTATTTTCTCTATGGTATTGCCTTTGTCTGTGGAAGTTGTAGTCCCAGGTACTCGTTAACGTGTCATTGGCACGACGCCAAGTTGATCACGGATGCCGCGATCGTTCTGGTTCTGGAACAAAACAACCAACTACCTACCGACCGCAACTTAACTGAATTCGCCGAGTTGTATGCAAGTGGTTAATTGCATTGATTAAGGTAATAAAACTTGTCTTTGATAACTTTAACCAGCAGATATACTCGTAATATCGTTATAAATTTTATTTTTTAAGCATGTACCTGCTCGATGTTTCAATTTAAAGAAATATTACTTAGAAAAAAAAAAGTATGCTATTAGATAATATATGCTATATTAATAGTTATAACAATAATAAGCCCGGGCCGATAATTTTACCCCTGCCGTGGAGCCCCGGCTAGGCCGGGATCCCGCGGTTTCGCACTAAGCAGCTTAGAGGGTATTCGCAGGGTTTTTAGCGGATATTATGCTGTAAAGCGCCCGTAAGAGTTACGGGGTCCTCAGTGGGCAGCCACTGTAGGGGCTCGTAAGGTTTGCGGGAGCCAGGTGTGAGGTCCGTTCGGCGGTTTGCCTCTTAAAGGCGACGTCGTCCGTAAACAGAGTTTTTGCCTGCGTCACAAAAAAAGGGCCGATAATTTTAGAAAACGGAAAAATAACAGTATATGTTACCATCTGGGCCACGGTAGCTTAATGGTCAGTGCCCGGAGAGCGAAGGGTGCGGGTTCGAGTCTCGTCTGCTGCCTATTCCGCGTGGAACTTTTTCTAGTAAACGTTTCTTTAGATTTATACATCAAGCAATTAAATGCTTAAAAATTATAACTAGAATTGCTATTTCTTCTTTCAAATGGTTACTACCTGTAAAGGTATTCATTTGACATTGTGTGTTATCTACAATGCGAAGAGAAGGCGCTGCCTTGCAGCTTAAGAAAGGCTAGAAAGAATTCGACACTATATATTAGCATAATGATCAGTGCATTCATCATTTGACGACCTCCGTGGCCGAGTGGTTAGTACGCCGGGTTTCATGGTGTCGCCGACTCGAGAGGTCCCGGCATCGAATCCTGGTGGGGGCAGATGTTTGTGTGATGAATACGAGCATTTGTACTCCAGTCATGGATGTTTAATATGAATTTCTATATAAAAATATATTTATATATGTACAATATATGTATTCTATCCGTTACTGCTTACTTTAGCAGTAACGGCTAGGCTAATTGGAGTGTGTTGGAAATATTTATTTATTTATTATTCACCCGGATAGCGAAGAGAGCGGGTTCGAGTCCCGTCTGCTGCCTCGTCCGGTTGAAAATTTTTTTTGTTACATTTTCATTAGGTATAATATAGCTTATAAATAGGTAACTACTTATTATATACTGCATTCGCCCGGATAGAGAAGGGTGCGGGTTCGAGTCTCGTCTGCTGCCTGATCAGCGTGAAATTTTTTCTAGTAAAATTTTCTTTAGATTTTAATCATCTAGCAGTTTAAGAGGGGGCGGCCATTGTATTTTCCATACAAACATTATCTACTGATTATTTGAATTTTACTCATTCAATGCTCCTATGTCTTCCTTTTTTCCATAACTTGTATTTCAAATAAATTAGAAACCCACAAAAATGCCAAAAAAAATGATCACCACTAAATACGAAGATTCAATTCAAATAAAAAGCATTTATTAAAAAAAGCAAAACATAGAGGCCTAGTATAACTACTTATTATTCTATGGGTAAAATTTCTTTTACATGTATCTTATTTTCGAGGAGGAAATCGTCGAGAGCCAATCCTCGAATTTTTGATTTTTTATACCCAATTGTCAGCGTTAGCAACTGTATTTTCCAATGCGCGACAGCAGTAGTTTTTTCAAATACCTATTTCTCAAATGTCTCTTAGCTCGCGTCCATTCTTACTCATAAATGCTTAGAAAATAAAGATACTTATAATGATAATGCAGTCGATTCTGGCAGGGTTCTCTAAACCTAAACTTAAAGGAGATTGCTCAGCTTCCATACATGTTTAGCCTAATAACCAATAATCATGAAAAAAAATTTCCTAGATTCGAAATTATATAAAATTTACTGTAGAAACGAATGTGTGAATGAGCCACAGATTAGAGAGAATTTTTAAACTTTCGTTAACCAAAGAAAGCTAAGAGATTTAGGTTATACAGCCATAGGCCGTATACAGAAAGAAAGCCGAAAGCCGATCGCGCTGATCCTTTTTCTATGGATTTTTTATAAGCGCCGACACGCGCTGGTCCGAATAATAAATAATTTGTATTTGAATTATTATCCTTAGATTAAATCAATCTAAGTTATAATCTTTTTATAAATCTAATAACTTTATCTTTTATTAACTAAGCGCTAAAATTATTTGTTTCGTACTTACCGAATGGTGACAACAAGTCTTTCTTCTGGAAGGATTGGTTGTTTATGCCAATTGCACCAATTTTTCATCAAACGGTTTTTCACTAAATCCAAAATGTAATAAAATGTTTCTTGAATCATTCTTGTATATGTATAAAATCTTTGTTCATCAAATTTCAATTTTTTTACAAATAAATGATGGTATTCTCCGAAACGTTTCCTTTCTCTATTTATAGGATGTAAAGCTTTTATTCGCATTTTTAAATACACATTTTCTAACATAACCAGATCATCGTCCGATGAGTCCGACATTTTGCTTGATCTGCTTTAATCGGCTTCCTTTATGTAGGAAGGATCGGCGCCGATCGGCTTTCGGCTTTCTTTCTGTATACGTCCATACCGTAAGTAGCTTCATTATTTTTGTTATGTTTACATTATAACCATATTTTAGATTTTTAGTGTATCACACCTTATAATGTGTTAATGGGGGGTATTTTCGCGAAAAATGTATGGCAATAGAGTTTATGATGTCGCCTACCATCTAAAATAATTGTCTTAGCATATTTGCATGTAGTGAAAATGATAATATACTCGTAGTTGTTGCATGTAGTGAAAATAATAATATTATTGTGGATATTAATACCACAGTGTAATAAAAAAATGTTTTATTTTATCGATCTTTACAAAATAGTTTTGAATGATCGAAGTTGTTTATATATTTTATGTTATATAAACAACTTCGATCAGTCTTTGGCTGAATGTTACTACTACACCCATAGCCATTAAAAATGATTCGTATGTTTTTCAAACCGGTAAAATTAAAAGTCCTTTTTAAAATGAATATATTTCACATAGGTGTCCGTTAAAATCTAATGACTGTAAAATAAAGTATAAATTACGCCAAGAATAACCATATATGTCAATATTTTTTGTGCATTTGGGCCAATTTGAGCAATCTCCTTTGACAACAGTGTAGCCTTGACTTTTTCTATACAGAACAGCGTTGCCAGTTTTTTTTGCCAAGTCGTTATTTAGGAACTTTTTGAGTGAAAAAAGCGGAATTCCTACGTCGAAAGCGGGACATAGTAAAAAAAAACGTATATAATCAAAAGTTATTGAATATTTATCATCATTACGCGCCGGGCAGGCGGTAGTGTAGACTGCCACATTTGTCTGTTCCACCCGCCCGCCTGCATTTTTTCAGTACGCTGCACGCACGGTCGAGTTATTCCAGAAAAGCGGGATTGAGCCTATCCCGCGCGGGACATTAAATTTTGATTTAAAAATCTGGACGTCTGGCAACTCTGATACAGAATGAAAAGAATTGACACCAATGTAGTGTTTATAATTATTCTTTTACGTGCTAACGATAGCGAAATATGATTGCTCTATTTTTTTTTATATATTTCTCTTCTATCGTAAAACTAACGGAACACGGAAAGAGGTTAGAAGGGCCTCATGGGCGGGGCGGGCTCGCCACGGTTGTGTGAGCAAATGCTCATAACTTGACCAAAACTTGATTCGGATTGCGTCGTTGCTCTCGGGCGGGAGCGGTAATTGGTTCGATTGTTAGATGTCGCGTCGTTTGAATGGGTATTATCTTTTAGGTGGAAGTGTAGTGGGGGCGGGCCGGCAACATCGGTTTCCGTACTAATAATATAAATGGTCTATAATTGATCATCCTACTAACCTCTTTCTGTGTTCTGTGGTAAAACTACTTATCTATATTACCGGAAATACCGAATAGTAGGTTAATCAAAGTTTAAAATAAAACAATGTTTCAACGGATTTAACATACCTACTTATTGTTTTCATGCTCTTGAGAACGGAACTTGTAAAGGATCTGAAACTTTGAGATATGTATAAAAAAAGTATTTAAAAAACGGGTAAACCCGTTGAAACAGTGTTCTGTTTAATGAGTGGTGTGTATGAAAACATAAGATAGCTGATATAAATATATTTTTTCTATTCAACATTCATTGAAATTACGGCAAATTTTAAGTACTATACTTGTTAAAACATTCTTAAATCAATATTAAAAATCGCATTTAAAAATATTTTTAAGGACAAGGATGGTTGATGTCGTTTCCAATATTTTTTCTTCATCTTTTATTGACCCATAACTTGGCAATGAAGTTCAAATAACTGACTAGGATATGGAAAGTTATTTGCTTGCATCGTTCCCACAGACCGCGGCGGAAATTGGAAAAGTGACCGCTAAATGGAGTGTGTCAATGTGTGGCAGGCAGTGTACCATGTTAGGGCTCAGATAATATGCTATAATATGGTAAAAAAAAAACAATAAGTTGAATCTCATTTTAAAATAAGGAGAACTGTGAGATGGCGCTGCCTTGCAGCGCCTGCCTGCATGCCAACCCGGGACCTCTCGAGTCGGCGACACCATGAAACCCGGCGTACAAACCACTCGGTTACGAAGGTCGTCAAATCATAATAATATAAGTAATGTTTTGTAAAGGAGATTGCTCAAATTGGCCTAAATGCACAAAAAATATTAACATACACGGTAATTCTTGGCGTAATTTATAATTTAATTTACAGTCATTAGATTTCAACGGAAACCTTTGTATAATATATTTACTTTAAAAAGGACTTATAATATTACCGGTTTGGAAAACATACGAATCATTTTTAATGGCTATAGTAACATTCAGCCAAAGACTGATCGAAGTTGTTTATAAAAACGAGTAACATAAAAACAAATCTATTTTGTAAAGATCGATACAATAAATCATTTTTTTTATTACACTATGGTATTAATATCCACTACTATAATATTATCATTTTCACTAGATGCAAATGTGCTCAGACAATTATTATAGATGGTAGGCGACATCATAAAGTCTATTGCTCCATAAACACATTATAATCTGTATATATGTTAGACTTTAAGGTATCTGTCTATGGGCCTACATTCCCTGACTATAAATAAATAAAATTATAAGGTGTGATACACTAAAAATCTAAAATATGGTTATCTTAAAAACATAACAAAAATAATGAAGCTACTGAATATACGGCTATAGAACCTAAATCTCTTAGCTTTCTTTGGTTAACTAGAGTTTAAAAATTCTCTCTAATCTGTGGCTCATTCACAATCATCACACAGTTTCTGTCATAGAGTATCTTATTATAACCGGAAATGACACCTGATTTTAAAAGTTACTCTTATGCATTAACTTTAAAAACAGGCAACTATCTGTTAATGTACATGCTCTATATATCTGAATCTAATCCATAATTTCGGTACTTGGCTTCATTTCCCTAGTTTACTATATAACTTATTTGTTTTTTATTATTTTAATATGTTCAGTGTATATGGTTTATAAAAGTTCTCAGGGGTGTCCGTCAATAATATTCGTTTCTACAGTAATCTATATATAATTTCGAATCTAGGAAACAATTTTTCATGATTATTGGTCTTTAGGCCAAATATGTATGGAAGCTGAGCAATCTCCTTTTAATTTAACCTGTCTATCCTAGTCTATGTGTATTCCAAAATTAGTAGTGGAGAAGTACAATTTTTTTTTTTTTTACTCTGAAAAAAGCTTAACAAAGCTCAAATACGTACTAATGTGCAATAAATAGTGTCGTCAATTGCATGTTTATTTATCAAAAGCCAACAGTGGCAAGCAGAGACAACATTTTATATTAAAATACTGCGTTGCATAATTTGGATATTTGCCGAGTAGTTTAGGAGACTATAGAAATTCCAATATAGGTACGATACCTGATGCCTCTGACTGATATATCTCACAGTCGTTGGCTGCATGATCTCCATTTGAATGCGATTAATAAAAGTAGGATACGTTCAAAATAGCTTTGTACACAAAGCTTTGAACTCAGCGGATTAATCTTTCATCAACACCTTACTTTTGAAGCGGGCTCTTCTTCCGTAATAGGGATGATGACTAATTTTTTTTCTTCGTTTATCAGGTAGATTATCAAAAAGTATTGGATACGTATTTTTTCTTTTTTCACATAATATAAACATTGCAGAGATATATTGATTTGAAAAATTCACTCAAAAGTGACGTCACGAACCCCTACTCCCAAACTTTGACGCGCTATAACTTTGTCATTTTTTGGTTGATTGCCCAAAGAAAAAATACATGTCCATTATTTTTTGATCATCTAACTGACGGACTAAATAGAATTTCGTTTACTGTACCCCGGCATCACACCTATTGGTTTAATCTGCCGCTTCTAATTACATCATGAGGTCTATCAATAATTACTAAACATTAGACAAACAACTCTTATATAAGATAAATAACACTTTATTTCACAACATAAAGAACACGAATAAAATTCAAAACAAAGCAAAACAGTTACAGATACACAAAGGGCGGTCTTATCGCTAATCAGCAATTTCTTCCAGGCAACCCAATGAGCTGGAAAATAAAATAAAAAGCACGATAATAATAATGAGGTTGTGCAGAATACAAGACAACAGTTTTGTAAGTAGAAAGTTGATAATAAATTAAAATACAACATATAGGCATACACAAACATTCACACATTTCGCAATATAATGGCAACAGCCGGTATTATTAACGTAGCAATATTTTACTGAAAATGAGGCTCATCTGACAAGAAGTGCTCCTTAACTAGGGATTTGAAACAGCCTAGTGTTTGCGCACGCCTAATCTTTTCCGGCAGAGAATTCCATAGCTAGATGACACGTATGGTAAAGGAGTGGATATACGCTTTCGAAAAGTTAGCTGTGAAAATCAGGAGATTGTCAGATGAACGTAGCGGAAAGCTTATATTGTTCTCATTTCCTTTAATCTCAAAAAATAAGTAGCTTGTTGATATTAAAATGAACAAATTTAAGTGTCTACATTGACCCGAATACGATCTTTTACTTTCGGAAGATTTTGTTACAATAATATCGCGGTGAGTTACTAACTAAAGTATGATTATTATGAATTTGAGCTCGTTATGTAGTACAATTAATGAGATAAAATTCAAAAAAAAATCAAAATTCAATATCGTTTATTCAGTCTAGGCTGTTACAAGCACTTGTGAATGTCGAAAAGCTACGCCATCGGTTCGCAAAACTACGGCGGGAGACCTTGTACTGAGAAGAACCGGCAAGAAACTCAGCAAGGGCTGCTTTTTTCTCCCTGTTTTATTTCATACAGTGTCGTCCAATTGAAAGTTGACATCAAACTTGCAAACATGTGTTGAGGTCAACTTCCATCACATAATGTCAAATATGTAGCAATCAATGAATTTACTAACAATAAGTGCAAAGATAAGTCCCAAAATAGCAAGAAACAATTTTCAAAATAAAATGAACAAGTATATGAAAGGGAGTAAGTGCAAGGTTCTCTTCAAAACTCTTTCTAAGGCTGGGAGCCTTAGTTTTAATATAACTTTTGAAAAATTATCTACAGGTAAAATTACAACCAGGCCGTTTTATCATTCAAATATTGATTGACAGTATAATATCCTTTCTTAAGTAAACAATTCTTAATATGTATTTTAAATTTATGAGGAGGTAAATATCAAGGATATCAATAGGAATCTTATTATAGAAATGTATACCTTGACCCATAAATGATTTATGAACCTTCTGTAACCTGTAATTTGGTATCTTGAGTTTATTTTTATTCCTTGTATTAAAAGAATGTATGTCACTGTGTTTTAGATAATAGTTAATATTGCTTCGAACAAAAAGTATGCAATTATAAATGAATTGAGAAGCAACAGTCAAAATCCCGATTTCTTTAAATTTTTCTCCAAGAGATGTTCTAGAACTAAGTTGATAAATAGCCCTTATAGCTCTTTTTTGCAAGATAAATATAGTTTCAATATCGGCTGCTGATCCCCAGAGAATAATACCATAGGATACAATACTATGAAAGTAACTAAAGTATACAGTTCTAGCAGTAGCTACATCAGTAAGTTGTCTTATTTTACGTATGGCATAGGCTGCTGAACTAAGTTTACCAGCTAGCAGAGAAATATGAGGATACCATTGCAATTTCGAGTCTATGGTTATACCTAAGAATATCGTTGACTCAACTAAATCTAGGTTTTCATTGTTTAGTTTAATTCTAATGGTTTCGCTTCTAACATTAGGTAAAGTGAATTTAATGCATTTGGTTTTATTTGCATTTAATTTTAAGTTATTTACATTAAACCAGTGCAATACTTGTGAGAGAGCATTATTTACATCGTCAAAGTTATTCTTGTATCGGTCAACCTTAAATAATAAAGAAGTATCATCAGCAAACAATACGATCTCACACAATTTTTCCACAAAAAATGGCAAATCGTTTATGTACAATAAAAATAGAAACGGACCTAAAATCGATCCCTGGGGAACGCCCATTTTCACATAAGATCCAGATGACTTAACACCATTTACCTCTACAGTTTGAACTCTGGAACTGAGATACGATAGTAGCAAGTTTTGGGCTGCGCCTTTGATTCCATAGTGATTTAATTTTAACACCAGCGTCTGGTGCTCAACGCAGTCAAACGCCTTGGATAAGTCACAGAATACCCCAAGAACATTCTGCGATTTCTCACAGGCTTCCATTATATGTCTAATAAGTGCAACACCCGCATCCGTTGTTGATCTACCCCTAGTAAAGCCAAATTGATTATTATGTAACAGTTTGTTCAAACTGACATGCGATAATAATTGATCTAAAATATTTTTTTCGAAAATTTTACTTAATACCGGTAATATTGATATAGGTCTGTAATTACCGGGATCATCTCTTATGCCGTTTTTGAAGAGAGGGATAACTTTACTATATTTCATAAGGTCTGGAAAATCACCTTGATCAATACACTTATTGAATATATCTGCAAGATAAGGAGCGATAACTGTTATTATACTTTTAGTAATTTTAATAGACATTCCAAACAAATCACACGTATTTTTCTTTTTAAGTGAGTTAAAGCATTTTATAATATCCATAAAATCAACATGTTTAAACGTAAACAGGTTATTACACCGAGGCACACACGTCTCTAGCAAACTCTTAGCACCCGCTGGCGTCGAATTCAAATTAGAAGTAGTAATTAATGGTATATTAACGAAATATTCATTAAAAGTATTGGCAATCTGTTCTTTTGTTTTAATTTGAATATTATCTACTTTAAGTGCGATCCCATCATCGAGGGTTCTTTCTTTACCAGTTTCTCTATTAATAACATTCCATGTCGTTTTAATTTTATTATTAGATTTTATGATTTTATTTTTTATGTAAATGGATTTGGCTGTTGCACATACACTTTTGAATGTTTTTGAGTACCTTTTAACATAATCAATGAAACCCTGAGAGTGATTGTACTTCCTTAAGTAGTACAAATCATAAAGTTTATTTCTGCTCTTATAAATACCAGACGTAGCCCAGTCACAGAAGTTCAACTTTTGAGTTAATTTCAAAGTTTTAAGCGGAAAAGCCTTATCGAATTCTTTCTTAACCAAAGTGAACATATTGCCGTAAAGAATATTAGGATCCTCATGTGTCCATGGCATTTGAAACATTTTATCATCAATATTGTTTTGAAAATTTTCTAAACGTTTATTTGTTACTGGTCTTAATTCAATACTGGTCTTAATATAATAGAGATTTAAATATCAAAATCAATCTGAAATTCATAGCAATGCAGATAGGTACCTACGCGGTTTTCATGGCAAAGACCTTCGTCTTGAAAGTAAACCCAGTATCTCAGAGATATTAGGACCTTAAAGAGAACATAGTACGTTAAGAGTCTTTCTGTCTGTGCAGTTGAACTAAGGTGCTAAGTTTTTATTGAGACTAAACTTTTGATTTAATCTAAAGCCTGTATAAAAAAGCAAATTTGAGTGACGTGGAAAAGTCGGTTGGAACAAAGTTAAAAATAAATACCATAAGGACGGGAAAACTACTGTAATAAAATATAATAAATAGATATTTCCAACAAAGCAAGCACTGTAAAGCTTGTGTTGCTATAAAATCTGCAAAATATTGTTTATCTGTAAAATAAATTAATTTTCCTCCTTTAGATGATATTTTCAAATGGGGTTTTTTGTTCAATCCAGGATTACTGTAGCTACTACCTGATCCGCTTCAACAAGCAGCCCCAATTCCTGCGTCAGGTGGAGGAGAGGCCGTTGACCCGCAGGTATAGTCGTAACTAAACCTGGTATAAACAAAAATTCGTAGTTTTAAACTGTTTTCATAATGATTCAACGGTTTTAACTGAGGATTTTGCTCTCAAAGTAGTTTATTGCTTTTGTACTTCATTTAACAGTTTTAAACTAAGGATTTTTTCCTCAAAGTCGTATATTTTATTGCACCAAAATTTTTCTTTTAACTGATAAGTACTATCGAATAACAGCGCAATTTAATTTTTATTTTTTTATATTTGTTACTTAGGTTTTCACGCACATCACTCATTAAATAAAACTAGTTTTTACGGGTTAATGCACGAAAACTTTATTTATTTATTGACGTTTCGTAGCCTTTACAGGCTACGTCGTCAGAATAAAACTTTTATTTAATTTGTCGAGCTACCTTCGAAAGACTTTTATACATAGGCTACGAAACGTCAATAAATAAATAAAGTTTTCGTGCATTAACCCGTAAAAACTAGTTTTTTTTTTGTATTCAGGCATCGTAGGCCCATGGAAATATATACCTTATAGTCTAACATAGATTGGAAATATAAAATAATTACAGTATTGTAAATAACACGTTTAGTCGGCGACGCGACGTGTGGCGCGGAGTGGTGTCGGGTAGCCTGCCTTTGAAACGCCGGAACACCACACCTTTGGGCCAAAGCTGTTCTTTCAAAAAGCCCGCCAGATGTTCAGTCGGCACTCTCACCACAAATGAATTAAAATTCACGCAATGGAATACTAGATCTCAGTGGCTTATTCTGAGCTTTTGATACATATTATCTTAATTATATATTGAGAAATAGTATCTGTCGCGTCAATGTAAATGTGTATTAACAAGTTAGTGTGATTGGTATACATATATCCACAAAATTACAGCTCTGTAGTACTAATAGTCTCCAAGTAAAACCGGGGACGAACAGACGGACAGGACGAAACTATAAGGGTTCCTTGTCAGGACTACGGAACCCTAAATACGTATTTTTGGAAGTTTTTTTCACGAGTATAGATTTCAAAATTATTAAGGAAGTTTCCGTTAAACATTGAATTTCTAACTCATATATTCAGTCTATACTTCGACTTTTTAATAGCTGCAGTAAAATGACGTTTCAAAATGTCATTCCGTAAAATAATGTTGACCGCCTAATTTCAATAGGGATGTGATTAGGTTACCAGAAAATGTAATCGTTTCATAACTAACTCATAATGATCATACTTAATTCTATTTATTATTCATATAAATAAAAGGCTGTATAAAATCTCAAGTTGGTACTGGTTTTTAGTTACGGTGCTACGATGAGGCTTGTCCGCCATTTTATTTCATTTGTCATTCGCTCATTCGGCTTCTAACTTCTGTTTTGAGTGGACGAATAACTTTGCTTTGCCCACTGCGAGTTGTTTTAGTTATCATTATTGTTAATTTTTTGTTACGTTATGTTTGTTTTTCGTTACCTACTTTTTCTTAATCGTGTCAGCTTTTTTTTGTTTGTTACATCGAAGGCATGGATGCTCAGTTGAGCATATCCCAAGATGGAGATACATTTCTATCTCGTAAGAAAAAAAGGCCACGTGTAGCTCTAAGTGCAACCGAGAAACTTTGGGTCAGAAACGTTTACAAATATGTGTTTGAATAGGAATTTAGTACCCCAAAACCTCCCGAAAAACCGGGCCTAAAACTTATATTTAAAGAAAAACTTGATGATTTCACATTCACCGCTATTGGACGAATTGTACATCAGTTCTTTCATAGAAATGAAGTACCCACCATCGCAAAGTTTAGTTTACCTGTCATCACTAATCTTTTTAATATACGTTAGGTATAATATGTTTTCTCTCACCCCATGTGGAATTTTAACCAATTAGATTCAAGAGTGGCTGACCACTAAAAATATTACATTTGAACCAAATATAGTGAAGGCCACTCTCATAGATATTGTGAAACAACAAAATCATACTGAGAAATATGCCGTGGACGAGATTGCTGCATAAAAAGGTATAAGACTTTTAAGACTGCCCCCTTATCACTGTGAATTGAACCCCATCGAGTTGGTTTGGGCTCAGGTAAAGGGGCACGTCGCAAACATTAATAAAACATATAAAATGCAACTTTATTCCAAGAAGGAATCAACAAAGTGACACCGGTTAAGTGGAGTGACTGTGTGTCTAACACTATAAAAGAGGAAGACAAAATGTGCCACCTCGATCATATTATTGATGAAATGACAGACAGATTTGTCATTAGTGTGACCGAAAGCGACAGCAATAGTGATTCCGAAAATATTTGATTAATAAATAACATTATTATGACTTTTGTTTAATTTTGGATGTACGTCCCGATACTTCCAATGAAAAAGATCAATCCTTTACTATAGTACTAATCTATACTTATAATAAATCTGTAGAGGGGTCAATTCTGTACATGAAATATATTTTCAAAATAACTATCAGGGGGTGATTAGTGATCAATACTGATGCCAAAAATGCAATCAGTAAAATTTTTGTCTGTCTGTCTGTCTGTGTGTATGTTCCTTATAGAAACAAAAACTACTCGACGGATTTTAACGAAACTTGGTACAATTATTCTTCATACTCCTGGGCAGGTTATAGTATACTTTTCATCACGCTACAATCAATAGGAGCAGAGTAATGAAGGGAAATGTTGGGAAAACGGGAGAAGTTACTCCATTTTTTAAGCTTCCGTCGCGTGCGCAGCCTTAATGGTTAAAGTTACATAGAAATTATGTTTGACGGAAATATTCTACATAAAATTTTCTAAAAAATATCCCGCAACAGCATATGTCTATCTTTTATGGTTGACTTACAATAACACGTGTAACTCCTGATAGCTTAGCAGTTCGGAGCATTCTGATTATATTTGTTTACTCTTACGTTTATAATACTCTCACTCATCCCTAATTTAAAAAAAGTTAACATTATTACCTATTCAATAAAAAAAGAATCATAGAAATCGGTATTGAAACACCAAACTTATACATGAAATAAGCCATCGCGCCGTCGCACCTGAATACTGAACCATGCTATAAGGATTTATTTTTGTGTAACGGATAAGACAAAATGATCGACCACTGGGCGTTATCACAGTTTTATTTTGTGGTGATTTCCGACAAACCTTACCGGTAATACCACGGGGAACCCGAGCTGATGAGGTTAGGGCTTGCCTGAAAAGCTCTTATTTGTGGCGTGATATACAATCGGTGCATTTGACTATAAACATGCGAGTGAGAACTGGAGATAACCCGGATGATCGTGAATTTTCTGATATATTATTAAGGATTGGTGAAGGTACCTATCCACTGCTACACCAAGGAAAACTTATTCTGACGCCTGAATTATGTTGTATAGTGCAATCCCAACAACATCTCATATCGTCAGTTTACGGTGACGTAACAAATATAGCTATATATATAAAACTCAAAGGTGACTGACTGCCATAGTGATCTATCAAGGCACAGCCCAAACCACTGGACGGATCGGGCTGAAATTTGGCATGCAGGTAGATGTTATGACGTAGGCATCCGCTAAGAAAAGATTTTAATCAATTTCACCCCCAAGGATAAAATAGGGAATGAAAGTTTGTATGAAATTTTAAACCGATCGGGCCTGAGACTTTGCATGCAGGTATAAGAAGAATCATAGATGAATGTCATTGTGTATAATACAAGCCTGAGAACAAAAACTGTAGTCTACACTTCAGCTCTACACCGAAGCGAAGCGAGGGCGGGCCACTAGTAATAGAATAAAAAATCATTACAACTTAATATTAAATCTCTTAAACGAAACCAAACTGATCATTCATTTATTGAATGATTCACTTACTCACTTAGCTACATCCCTATTTATTTTTCTTCAAAAAGCGGTAACCCACAAAACGTCATTTTACTGCAGCTAATAAAAAGTTCTACTTTAGGTTGTCTCTTGTGAAAGTCAAATGCTACGCTATCGGTTCGTACTCGTAAATCTACGGCGGACCTTGTACTGAGAAGAACCGGCAAGAAACTCAGCAAAGGCTATTTTTTTCTCCCTGTTTTGTTGTATAGTGTCGTTAGTTGAAAAATGACATCAAAACCTGAAAACATGATGTTGATGTCAACTTTCATCACAATAATATTACTAAATAACAAGAAGTTGAAGCTACTATTTTTACATTTAGAAGTGCCGATTTTAAAATTATCAACCAAATTAGCAAAGGAAAACTACTTAGTATATTAAGCCCGAGATGCCTTATCATTTAGGAAATTTTTAACAGTATAGGAAATCTTCTTAAAGAGACAAGTTTTGATACTCAGTTTAAAGAATTAAAAGGTAAATTAATTACCTATTTCTTTTGGTATTTTATTATAAAAACATATTAATGCTTATGAGTTGATATTAAAGTTTTCCGTTTATTTTAAAACTTACCACACTTTTTGTTTGAAGTAAGTACCAACCAACTTTTAACAATTGGCAACACTCACGATGACGTACGGGAAAATCCTCGTAAGTAGGTAATTCCCCGTTCGGTTTATATTTGCTTGAAGTATGAACGCAAAGTTTTTAAAGCTTTATGTCTTTCTTTCAAAATATTTAAATCACTCGGTGGGTCTCCATTCCATCTACAGGGAAGGTCCGTGCCCAGGGAGAGGGAACATTAATAGGAATTAATAGGAACATTAATGAGTTGATATTAAAGTTTTCCGTTTATTTTAAAACTTACCACACTTTTTGTTTGAAGTAAGTACCAACCAACTTTTAACAATTGGCAACACTCACGATGACGTACGGGAAAATCCTCGTAAGTAGGTAATTCCCCGTTCGGTTTATATTTGCTTGAAGTATGAACGCAAAGTTTTTAAAGCTTTATGTCTTTCTTTCAAAATATTTAAATCACTCGGTGGGTCTCCATTCCATCTACAGGGAAGGTCCGTGCCCAGGGAGAGGGAACATTAATAGGCTGTTGATGATGATGATTATTTACACTCTGGCAGGCCGCAAACCAGACGAGGCCCGCGAGAGGCGAGCGCCGCAGCAGACAGAAGGTCTGAACCAGTGGTAGTTGCTGAGCAAGCACCAGACTTGCCTTCCACTTTCACCATCACCAAGTTGGTTAAGGTATGCGTTTAAAATTATGACGTGGACATTGCATTTTTTATTGGTAAATGGGTGACAAACACATCGCCTGCCTGATGGTAAAGGGCTACCATAACCTATAGACGTCTGCAATTCAAGAAATATCTCTCACGTCGTTGCTTTCCTATCCTGACCAATCCCTACCCCATGGAGCCCTGGGACAGGGACCTTGCTCACCGACAAAACCACACCACCAAAAGGTATATTGTTGTGTTCTTTAGCAAGGTGGAAGTTACTTCCCCAGACGGACGCTCTAATTAGAGCAGGAAATCCGCTATGTCACACCTATCTTATCATTATAGCAAATACATTAAAGGTACAAGTTTGTAGAGTTATTATACTTTACAGTTACGTTTGATAGATGCATGTATCAAACACACGGTTGACTGATAGACGTTGTTTCAGGAAGCCCAGTTGGAAAGCTCGGTGATTCCTGCAGTAGAAAGGAAACCTCTCGCTGGCTTACTAACAAATCAAAGTGTGGAGAAGAAGGAGCTCGTGGAACTGCTTTTCCAGGATATTGTGCGACCTTCGGGGGTCAGTTGGGACGACATAGTGGGCTTGGAGTCGGCGAAAGCCTTATTGATGGAATCCGTCATTTACCCCGTAAGGTAGATGTTTGAATTTTTACTTAGTGGAGATTTGGTGGCTCTGGTTTCTACGTGATGGTAGATATTTTTAAAGAAGATGAGAACATTATGGTACACCAGCGTAGCATTATAAAACAACATTTCATAATCATACTGCTTTGGCAAATAAAAGGGAGAACAGGTCATAACCTCTTTGCGACCTAGTGAGGATTAATCTTACAGATGTAGAAGGGATCAATAGCGTGAGTGTAGTGGGAGATCCATGTAGATGCTGCAACTGCAAACTGCAGTATGGGTCTGCAGTCGTTGTCAGTGCTTGTCGAAGCATAAAGGAGCTCCAAATATTAAACCAACCGAAGTATTTCTTAGTCGTTTGCAAGGTTTACTGGAAGGAAATGCGCCGATAACGTAAACGAGCTTTTTGTATCATGTTCATGAACAGTTTCTTCTTTATTAGCAATTTATGTTACTAACGGGATTGCTACTGTATACCTTGTTTTTTACGAGTCCCCGATATTTCTACACTGTTGAAACGTCATGATCACGGAGTAACTGAAGTAAGTGCGGGTAGGAAAAGTAAAGTTTATTCTTTTTTGAAGGTACCCCGAGGTGTTCACCGGATTGCTGGAGCCGTGGCGCGGCGTGCTACTGCATGGGCCGCCCGGCACCGGCAAGACGCTGCTGGCGCGCGCTGCGGCCGCGCACAGTGCCTGCACTTTCTTCAATGTCAGCTGCGGCACCGTAGTCAACAAGTGGCGCGGAAACTCCGAGAAGATCGTCAAGGTATACACCATCACAAACCTCGTGAGCATAGACCATGGACAACGGAGCCTGCGCATTAGCACTTTTACATACAAAAGTACCAAGAAGTTTGTCGCTAGTTTACCTGTTCACTTGTCTACTGGAGCCCTGTAATTGCACTTTCTTTAACGTCAGCTGCGGCACTGTAGTGAACAAGGGGCGCGGGAACTCCGAGAAGATCATCGGTAAAGGGTTATTCAAAGGATGATGGGCAAAAATCTATGGAACTTGGTATCCGTTCCAATAGAGATGTGTTACATATTATTTGAAAGGTCTACTTGAATACAATAATGTCTACTATGGCGCTTGCCCTGATACGTTGTCGAAACAGAGTTATATAATAAATAATAAAAAAAAGTTTTTCCTTTTTAAATTGTTATACATTTTAGTATTTACATTATTTTAGCAGTGTTGTAAGTATTAACAATAGGCATTAGGTTAGAGCGTTGATATCTGCAATAGTTTAAAAAAAAAGTATTGCAGATACCAGTGGCCTTCCGACTTAGTAACAATACAACCTCCTGAGAACTATTTAATGTTTATCTTTAACGAGAACGTTAATAAAAGAAAAAGGTAAAAAAACATAATAAAAAAAACAATAACTAGCTTGTTATCTTGAACGGTAAACATAGGTGTATATAGAGGGGGGGGGGGGGGGGGGGGCGAGTGGGCCGTGCCCACTCCTGGACGGTCTTGTGCCCACCCCAGGATGGACTACCGATTCCAAATTCTATAATACTAATCACTAACTTCAGATGACTCTTCAATGTCAGGGCCCGCCCCCCCCCCCCCCCCTGAAAAATAACCCTAGATACGCCAATGACGGTAACACTTAATAAAAAACTTTTTTAACAAAAATAAAAATAACAAAAATAGATTTTAAATATTAATCTTTGTTGGTACATTATGTTTTTTTTCATTTATTCTTTTATGTATGCAGTTATCCAGAGGCAGAGTGAAAGAAACACATTTTGGAGTAATTACTTTATTCATTATTTTTAATATGGATGTCATTTAGGAACAGTGCAGGAGCGACGAATCCGGCGTGCCTGGCATAGCCTAGGTACCATTATAATTGATAATATGTGAGCACAAGTTCCTATGGTACGTCTACCGGTTAGACATGTACAATAATGTTGAATTATAATTATTATTCGATAAGTATAATAATAAAACTAGTTTTTACGGGTTAATGCACGAAACTTTATTTATTTATTTATTGACGTTTCGCAGCCTTTTCAGGTCTGCATCGTCAGAATAATGATTTTTTATTTAAAATAAATACATGTCTAACCGGTAGACGTACCATAGGAACTTGTGCTCACATATTATCAATTATATGGTTTATTTAAAATAAAAAATCATTATTCTGACGATGCAGACCTGAAAAGGCTGCGAAACGTCAATAAATAAATAAAGTTTCGTGCATTAACCCGTAAAAACTAGTTTTATTTAATGAGTGATGTGCGTGAAAACCTAAGAAACAAATAAGTATAATAATGTAGTAATAATGGTAATAACGGTTCCGGCAAAAATGGTTCTGGTATTTTCTGGAAAAAATAAAAACGGACAACAAATATCAGAATGCCGCCATAGTAACTAATATTCTACACGAAAAGAGGTATTCAATGATATACCACTCATCGCTATTGATACCAAACACCAATTGGATACCAAAATGCCCGTCCTCCTTTGAAGGCGACCGTGAAGTGTTGGTGCACATTCTTTAACGGAGATATTGAAGAAGATTTTGCTGGGAGAGCATCTTTTTTAATCAGCTACTACACCGCTGCCGAATAAATTATAAATATACTTCAGTTACGCACTGCTAGTTTAGTACAATAATCTGTTGGAATTTGACGGCTCGTTTGGTCTAGTGGTTTGGTGATCCAAAAATTTTTAAATTTATTTATTCGGTCTTGGCTGTTACAATACAATACTTGTGAAGCTTCGCCATGTATTCGCAAATCTACGGCGGGTGATCTTGTACTGAGAAGAACCGGCAAGAAACTCCTTACTGTAAATCCAATATATTTCCAGTCTACCTTGTTATCCGACTGCGCAACGCAAGAGCGCGAAGCGCAGACAGGGTATAGTCTTTAAGTCTATATATGTATGTATGTTCCTTTGTGGCACACTAGAGACCAAACCCCTGTACCCCCTTAAAGCTATCCTTTAGGAGTAATAGTTTGGTTGCAGATATTATTCGAAATGGCATCTTACTACTCGCCGTCGATAATCTTCGTTGACGAGGTGGAGGCTATAGCCTCGGATCGGTCTGCCCCAGGAGAGCACGAAGCATCACGACGGCTGAAGGTGCAACTGCTGACCGAGCTAGACGGCGTAACGGCCAGAGATGGTGTCGTGTTCCTGTTAGCCAACTCTAATATGCCTTGGTGAGCATGTTATTATCATCAACATATTAATGTCCCAACTGCTGGGGCACAGGCCTTCCTATGGATGGAATAGGGTGATCCGGCCTTGACCCAGAAACGGAACGCGAGCCCAGTGCAACTTGGTAGGCGCTAACAACTGCCGGGACCAAAAGCCGTGTTTTAAAGGGTTTTTCGATTTTCTATTTTTATACGAATTTTGCGAAGGCGATTCTACTACTGGATGTTACGATGAATGCTAGCAAAGATTATGTTGGACAATTTAAATAAAGTAAAATTATAATTACGAATAATCAAGGGTGATTCTCAGGGAAATCGATCCAGCAATGCTCAGGAGGTTGGAGAAGCGCATCTACATACCTTTACCAGACTTCAAGGCGCGAGTACAGCTGTTTGAGAAGTTCCTCAGCTCGAAGACTATAGAGCTGTATCCGAAGGTGGACTTCCAGGAGTTGGCGGCGAAGACTGAAGGCTACTCCGGCAGCGACATCAAGCTGGTCTGCAAGGAGGCTTTAATGTCTGCCGTGAGGAAGATTCTGCCCAACATGCTTGATAAAGGTGGGAGATAAGACCGAAATAAACTGAGTAACGGCCGGACTGCGAAACATTAATTGACTTTTAACTAAATGGCGATAAAATAAGGGAACATGTGCTTAAGCAGCGTTATGTTGTTTTGACGTTTCTGAGTTCGGCCGTAGGAACAGTTGCATTTTAATATTTAGGTATTCATTTCCGCTGTAGAGTCGAGCAATGATTAAAGTTATTACTTTTTATCGTATAAAGAGCAACTTCCACTTTGGGAGTGGCATACGCTGATCAGTGGGCGTCATATGGCTAAATGATTAAAAAGGAATACCTAAATTAAATGGAGGAGCTCGAAGGCGCGGGTGGCTAGCGCGTTCGGATGCGATTGTTGAAGTTAAGCAACTTTCGCAGTGGACGGTCATTGGATGGGTGACCAAAAATCTTCTATCTCGAGTTCTTCCGTGCTTACGGAAGGCACGTTAAGTCTTTGGTCCCGGCTTCATCTGCAGTCGTTAGGATCCGCCAATCCGCACTGGGCCCGCGTGGTGTCAGGGGTCTCCCTATTCCATCCATAGGGAAGGCCTTTACCCCAGCAGCGGGGACATTAATAGGCTGATGATGATGACGAACTCAAATGATTTATTTTAACTAAAAATAATCAGGAAAAAGGATGTATCTTTTATTGGAATTATTTTTTAAATGCTGTCCGGAAGAAATACTTACGTAATTATTATAATACCTATTACATTTTAGGTTGCCAAGCTAATCGGAAGGACAGACTGAATATATCGGATATCTTGACGGCCATAGAGAAGACGAAGCCGATATCGAAAAATTTTACGAAAAAACACGAACAATGGCAAAGTGAAATGGGATGCTCGTAGGAACTACTTTTTTTACATTGGAGATATTATATATAAAGTATCAGAGGTGTCGTGTGTACTATGTTACAGTTTCATATTTGTTTTGCTGTTTTTAAGTACTGGGATGGGAATTTACTATTGGTATTGCGCATCCTAGCAATTAATGATTCCAGATGTTCTTCTACAAACAAGAAGTCTTCTTATTAATAGAAAAAATATAGGTATAGATATTCTGAAATGCGTGAAACATGTTGCAGACTGCCCCTACAACTACATGCAGCGGTACAACTGCGTACAGTCTGCCGCAGCATTCTGCACTGCAAAAACTGTTATGCCCCATTAGAATAGCTGCTAATTTTTATCGTACTGATTATTTCATTGTTATTTATTTGTCGGATAAAGTATCTATTATTTTAGCTACAGTTTTTTTTAATTTATTTATTTTATTATAAACAGTAGTTACAATTTTATATTTATTTATTTTATTTGTTTTTTTTTATTTACGTGCATCACAATAAGTGGTATTATACGATAACTTCTCTATTTTATTAACTCCATAAACAAAAAATACAACCAGATATTTATTTTTTATTTTTTAGTTCCATTTTCGATTTCGAAGTCGTTTTTTTTTATTTCATCCATTTTAGTAAAAATTGGTTAGTCCAAGTAAACAATAACACAATTGACGGAGACTTCGGTGAACATACATAAAAAACATCGTGCGTGCCTTTGAAATTTGAAGGTTTCCCTCGATTTCCCCGGATTCCACCATCAGATCCTGACTTGGCTGAATGGGACAACCTCGGAAGTGCATTCTTTCGAATAAAAAAAGAATTTTGCAAATCGGTCCACAATTGACGGAGAAATTGGTGAACATATATAAAAAAAAAAAGAAATATACAGTCGAACACAAAACCTCCTTCCTTCTTTTTTGAAGTCGGTTAAAAAAACTCAAATAATATTCTCCAACGAAAGATCCTGCATGACATGACATATGAGTCGTATAGTATCAAAGGCGGCAAAGTAGGGCAAATAAAAAAAAACTGTTTAGTTTCGTCTTTAAAGGACGATTTTTATAATTGACATTCATCATAACTACAAATCGTAGTGAAATGTCAATATTTTAATCTCCCTTAAAGACGAGATTAAACAGTTTTCTTTGATTTGCCAAATATTTGGTTCGCCCTACTTTGCCGCGTTTGATACTATACGACTCATATAATAATGACATTTTTGAATGACGTCTTAAAAGGGCTGCCAGATCAAGTTTTTCTGGTGTGACCAGATTATTGACTCTGCAAAGTTATCGTGGTTCGACTTTAGTTAAAATATACTCATCAAAAGAGTCTTGAGCAACAAATTTTTGATCGATTTTAATATTTTTTATGCTTATGTTTTTTTCGATTAATTAGTGAATACAGTAAAAAACTTTAAATAAATTATATATCGATACTATAAAATATCAACTGATAAAACTTGCAGTTTGAGTAAATGGACTTGCAGTTGGAAATTAGTTAAAGATGAATGTGAAATAAAAATCTGATGAGTAATTATGTCGTTTATTTTTGATATCTAAACCACATGTTCTATATAAAATATTCCTTTTAAAAATACACATCTTAAGCTTATAGCTTTAGAGCCTAAATTAATACACAGCTCAATTCCTCCATATTACCATAGCCTTCAATTCTACATAGGTCATAGACAAGATGCCAAACCATAGTCTGTAGCTAATAACTCACGGAGAGTATTTCAACTTACGAGACCGGCTGCGAGCCCGCAAACTTTGCGGGAAAACGATCGTAGAATTTGAATTCAGAACATGAAAATCGCAGAGCGCGCGAGCCAGGCCTGCCGCGTCTGCGGATGATCGCGTCCCGCGCGCGCCCACAAGCCATATGTGGGCGCGCGCGGTATGTGATCGCGTCGACGCGACGCGTTTTGCTTTTGTATTTTACCTACAATTTCACATACTACGCGAGTTGCGGCGAGAAAATCACGCCGTGAGTTCTTAGCTTGTAGATGCTACTTATTGCTACAAAAATATTAAATTCATAGACAGTTTTTAGTAAATGGAAATTCGATAGTTCGTGATACATACTTCTCGAAGTTCGATTACAATGAAAAAAATGAAATTTGACTAGACAGGTACCGATTACTAAATTCTAACCAAAGAAAAGTGGGTACAGTTGAAAAAGCAGGCAGTTAGCCGATATTCGCGTGAGTCCGCTTTTGGGAGGGACACTTTTAAGCTAGCTATATCGAACCCAAGTGATTACCGACTAAGTCTACCACAATTTCTCCGACTGTACCTACATGGAAAAATATATTTACGTGAAAGATTTACATAAAGTTAGTTGAAAGTTAATTTAAACGGCCGACAGTCACATTTGCAAACTTTTACAAAAGAAAAAAATAAATAAACGTAAGTAAGGGAGTAACTTAAGATTTCCATAGTTTATAAAATACCTTGTAAAGTTATTAAGTAACTTTGTTTTTATTTTTATGTATACTGGTAACTACGAACCCTGATAAATCCGGTATCAGGAAGCGATATCAACAAACAAAAAACCTAAATGTTAGCTTTGTAAACGTGACAGTCAGCCGTTTTTCTAAAGTTTAACCTCATTTTAATACAACATGAACAATAAGGTTATCTTCAATAAAATAAACTTTTATATAAATGTAGATCATTTATAGATACCAAAATATATCAAAGTTTGGCACAGATCAAATAAATAATAAACGGCAGGTAAGTGTAACAACCAACTATTTTTTTAACCAGGGGGCTATTCAAAATTTAACTCCTGTCGCTATCCTTTTCAAAGGTGAAGAAAAGCTTAAATGTGGCATAAAGTAATCTCTTTCCCAACCATGAAATGAAAGGCGATGGCTGCGTCATGCTCATGAACGCGTGCTGCCAGCGGAGATGAGTCTGCCCTAACTATTTTGATATTTAAACTGAAACTTAAATTTGACAACAGTGTATCCTCGTCATTCTCTATACAGAATGAAAATGAGAGACTGGTGTTAAATTTAGTTTTAAAGTTTAGAGAATCATGCCAGAATCTACCTAGTTACACTTAATATAAATAAGACTATTTGTATTTATACTGTATGACACAGCCATCAAAATGCAAGTGAACAATGTATATTTCACATTATATAATGAAAGGTGACTTCATGAATCATCTTTGAAGCCATTTTCAATTTGACGACTCTGTAAATAATAAAATAGGGAGAAAAAAACAACCCTTACTGAGTTTCTTGCCCGATCTTTTCAGCACCTATGATTATGATTAAAGGGATAGCGAAAACGACAAAGTTACATAATGAAGCCCCGGAATTAATAACAAAGAAGACGGACTTACTCACTAAAGCTTTATAGAACAACCAAATCAATATTACAATACGATGCCGGACTATTGTCTCCCCTGACGGCGCACCTAGGGGAGACATCGGACTTACCTTTAAAATTGTATATTGAGTAACCCGTATATTCCCTTTTTAAGTTTACGTTAAAACCATAAAAATTAATTATTTAATAATTTTATTATATTAATGACATGACCAATAGGGTCTTTAAATGAAACTATAAAAAAGAAAAAATTGTTTTATTTATTTTTCATAAAAATAGATCTAATAGTTGTTCGGATTTTGTGGCCAAGGGCTCAGAAAATTTAATTTTCCACAGTATCCTCAAGGGAACAGCCATGGGTACAGAAAAATAAGCGATAGATATTTTTTTTCATTTTTAAGCGGCCAGTATAGCCATACATTTTACATGTGGCAGAGATACGCGATATATAAAGATATAGATATATAGACGAGTACTCAATATACAATTTAAAGTAAGTCCTTATGTCTCCCCTAGGGAGGCCGTCAGGAGAGACAACAGTCCCACATCTACAAAACAGTAGCAATACTTTGCTCACTATAAAACGTAAAGAGTACCTAAGTGAGTAATAAATAACTAGGTTTTACACAAAAGCACTAACCGTCCCATTGCCTGTACACCCGCCACAGATAAGCTTCATTGCCAAGGATTTTTATCAATTACGAATTAACAACGATTTGCTTAGTGACTTAACTACTATAAGTATATTTCTTACTGTGTTCTTGTTACAAGGGAAACGGTCGGTTGATAACAAAACTTGACTTTCAAACCCCCCCATTGTTGTGACACTCTGACAACATTATCACAGGTCTCTTAATTAGGTTTATGATAGAATAGGCTAGTTGACACTTGTTGGAAATATGTTTTAAATTGTTAATAATTGTCCAATTAGACCGTAAAAAAATGAATTGTATTTTTTTTACCTAGAAAGCTACAAAACTTTATTTTTAAAATATATTTTTCATGGACATACAAAAACGCTGTCGGCAATTTTAATCTATAGATTATCTATGGTATGACGGGAACAAAATAGTAAACAAACACTCGCAAGCACGTAGGATCTGAATTTAGATATCAAAACCGTGATTTCTAATAGATTTCATGATGAATATAGTAATTATCATGATTGTATTATACGAGAATATAGAAACACATCGTTAAAGACTCCAGAAATGCTATGGTTTAAATTTTTAAGGTTATGAATGTACCTGCTAAGTCAAAGAGTTTTGTAGTTACAGCTTTCACAAATCCGGATCCAGCATTAATTTAGTCAAGAAAACCAATAAACGGAAACTTTTCTTCAAGATAGAAGAGTTTTTAGATATATTTTAGTCCGACGAAAGAAACCACAGTAACACGCAATGACGTTGAGTTGTTTGCTAATATGTTCAGAAATCAATATATCTTTATTAAATTGGAATGTATAGTACAACACTTTTGAATCGTCCAAACATTTTTTTTCCCTACCACTCGTTATTGGACATATTTTTTAGCTGCGGAGAAAAACGAGCGAAACAAACTCCACAACATTAAAAGCATAATGTAACAACATTTACAAATCATTATGTTGTTACAACGTCAATACAATCATGATTTATTTAATATAGAAAACCTGTTGGAATGATTGGAACAGTTCAAACCCAGGCATTTCTGTCTGTTTTTGTTGTAATAAGCTTTTTTAATAAGTGCTTTTTTTATACTATCTTTGAATTTATTTATGCTTAACTCTTGGATATTGCTTGGAACTTTATTGTATAAGCGAACACAAAGACCTTTAAATTGAATTATTGATTTGGTAAAGCCTAGTCGCAGGTAAAGTTAGTTTATTTTTGTTTCTTGTATTAAGTGTGTGAACATCACTGTTTTTAAGAAATTAATTAATATTTTTTCTTCTTGTTGATGTCACAATCACGGTGGACAGCGTTTTTAGTGTTTAAAAAGCATAGACTAAAAAACTATTTTTCAAATTAAATTACTACAGCCATCTTCTAATTTTATGAAGTGAAATCGATGTATTTAGGTTCCTCATACCAAAAATTATAAGAAATAAACATTTGTATAGTGCAATGAGCTGGATGCGAGTAGCCAAAGATCGATCTGAGTGGCGTGCATTTGGAGAGGCCTATGTCCAGCAGTGGACTATGATAGGCTGTTGATGATGATGATGATGATAGTGCAATTGGACATGAGTCAACTAGCCTATTGTCTTAGGCGACTATCACACCGCGGCCGCAATGCGCTGAGGTTTTTAAATATTGTGTGCTGTATTTTGATTTGTAAAGAAAACCGCTTGGCCCAGCAACCCTGTACCGTCCGGAGGACTGTCCGTAAATAGACGTTTCCTCGAACATGTGAAAAAGTGGAGGATGTGCAACACATATTAATGGAATGCGTCAAAAATGAAGCGGAAAGGAGACATGCATACTCCATCCTTAAAATGAAAAGGTTTCAGACTGGCATATTACAAGGCGTCCTAGCCAAGGTAGGCTAGCTATCGGAGAAGGCTGGTGTGCTTTGCAAAAATTATATGTAATATATAAGTGAATAAAACTAGTTTTTCACGGGTTAATGCACGAAACTTTATTTATTTATTGACGTTTCGTGCATTAACCCGTGAAAAACTAGTTTTATTTAATGAGTGATGTGCGTGAAAACTTAAGAAACAAATATATATGCGATTTTAAGAAAATTGTATGGTAGGTTACGATGTGGCTGGTATGGACAATTTCGTCCGAAAGTCCCTTAAAAAAGAATTCGTGGTCCTATTAATTTGTCCTACTGCCGAGTTAAATTATTACATTTTATAACTCGGTATAATCACACCAGATTATCCTAAATTATTTTGGAACATATAAACTTTTTGGTCTATTTATTTATTTTTATGATTATGTCACATGTCATCGGTAAAATATGACAATTACGAATATTGTTTTATGCACTACATTATTTAATAAATTTGGGTTTCTACCCCTCTAGAATTAAGCATTAATTATTTAAATCAGCATTTGAATTTTTTTACTAGAAAAAAATCAACTTGGTCAAGATTTCAGGCAGGACTCGAACTTGCGTCGTCCGCTGTTTGGGAGGATGCACTAACCGCTATACTACTGTTACCGTTAGTGTATCCGCCCAGGCAGCGAAAGACACAGGTTTGAGTCCTGCCTGAAATCTTGCCGAGATGATTTTTTCTAGTAAATATTTTCTGATTTTTTTATACCTATCGTACTTGACATAAGGGAATATGAAAATGTATCATTTGATATTTTTTTCTACTAGTAGGACAAATATATAGGACCACGAGAAAACGCCCGTTTTATGCAGTGTGATAATCGCCCTAAGGGCCTGAGCACATGACCACGGCGAGGCGTCGCAACGTAAACGGCACCGTGCCGTATTGATCGTATGCACCGTACGGTGCCGCGTCGTGCAGATATGTACCAAATTGACAGCACAAGATAAAACAAACTATGTACTACTTATATATTTTTGTTTAAGCATTCAACTGCTAGATGTTTTTAAATCTAAAGAAAATTTTACTAGAAAAAAATCCACTCGGACCAGGCAGCAGACGGGACTCGAACCCGCACCCTTCGATATCCGGGCGAATGCACTGACCATTATGCTACCGCGACCCTGGCCTATGGCCTTGTCGAATGTATTCTACAATTTGCAAAGCAAAGCAGCGCCATCTCTCCGCATTGTAGACAAATATTAAACAATTGAAAGACGAAATAGCAATTATATATTATTACTTATCAGAATACCACACAGTAATATTCTTATGATGCACATAGTGGGCTAGCATCCATGTTACCATGGTTGCGACGTTGCCTTGTGGTGCATTTTACGCGACGCAACACCGTACGTTTCATCCGCTCAACACGGCACGGTGCCGTTTGACGTTACGGTGTCACCCCGTTTTAAGTTGCGGCGTCGCGCCGTGTTCATGTAGCCTGACCCTAAATAAAATAGCGGTTAGCGACAAAGAGCTTGCTTGGCCACAAAACATCGCACTGCAAAAACTAAACTTTTAAATCTACGATAGCAATGTACCTACCTATTGTGGAAATTTGTGTTCTGCTGGTGTCGTATTCCGTAAGTTTGGTCAGCACGATGAGGGAAAACTCATATTAGCAATAGAAAATATTAATAGTTCAGTTGCGTTGTTATTCTACAAGAATCTTGCGAACATCTAAATACATTTACGTTGTATCTACGTTAATTTTCAAACAAGTACAGTAGGTATGATGACGGGATAAATTAAACGAAATTCCGTCAGTTACATTATCTAAACAATAATGGACACTTAAGTATTTTCTTTCAATCGGGAGATCCCTTCAGTACCCAATCGTCACTGTATTTTTTTCTCTTTATTTTGGCAGCAAACAGTCGTTTACAGGTATATGTCATAATTATACATCAGTTATGAGTAAAGACCTATAGTGCCACAAAGTGATAAAATGATAATAAACAAATATATCCAACACTCACACTAATTAGCCTAGCCCCAAAGTAAGCACTCTGTAGGCTTGTGTTATGGGATACTGGGCTAACGGGTAGAATACATATCCTTTACATATATAAGTATACATATTAAACATTCATGACTGGAGTACAAATCCTCGTATTCATCACACATACCGCCACTGATCACACCGGGGTTCGAACCCGGGACCCGGCGTACTTAGTCATCGACCCTTTTCAGTTTCAAATAATATATATCTTTAGAACGTTTAAATTGATATGTTTTACTAAATCACTATTTTCAGGAACATTTGTATCTTTTAAAAACAGATCGATGTTCTTTTGAATATTTTTTGATTTGGAAAAAATAAAGTTATCAAAAAAAAATTTTTTAGCTAAAGAGATTGCCTTCCAAACATTTAATTATATGAGTATACAATTTGAGCTTAATCTATTATGACCCCACTTTTCGCACTTAAGACGCTCTAGGTATACTTACAATTTCCATCAATATGCAGTTTGGATTGATTCTTTATAATAGAATAGAACATGTCCAAAATATTGCTGGAGGTTACAAAAATGCCTTTATCATGCAGCATTGCTTGCTTAAGGTCATAGCATATAAACATATCAACTTGGAAAGGGTCACCGTATCAACTCGAGCCGTTCTGTATTTTTTGTATGAAAGTCTCTACTGCAACGCACAGTAATCTGAATCGTAACGTAATCGCAACAACTTGCAATTTCCGCGTTCCGCGTACTTTGTCTCTCCGTAGCCTAGCTTATTTCTCTCCGTAGCCTAGCTTACGTCTCTCCGTAGCCTAGCTTACATCTCTCCGTAGCCCAGCTTACGTCTCCCCGTAGTCTAGCTTACGTCTCTCCGTAGCCTAGCTTACGTCTCTCCGTAGTCTAGCTTATGTCTCTCCGTAGCCTAGCTTACGTCTCTCCGTAGCCTAGCTTACGTCTCTCCGTAGCCTAGCTTCCGTCTCTCCGTAGCCTAGCTTATGTCTCTTCCTAGCCTAGCTTACGTCTCTCCGTAGCCTAGCTTCCGTCTCACCGTAGCCTAGCTTACGTCTCTTCGTAGCGCAGCTTACGTCTCTCCGTAGCCTAGCTTAGGTCTCTCCGTAGCCTAGCTTACGTCTCTCCGTAGTCTAGCTTATGTCTCTCCGTAGCCTAGCTTACGTCTCTCCGTAGCCTAGCTTAGGTCTCTCCGTAGCCTAGCTTACGTCTCTCCGTAGCCTAGCTTACGTCTCTCCGTAGCCTAGCTTACGTCTCTCCGTAGCCCAGCTTAGGTCTCTCCGTAGCCTAGCTTACGTCTCTCCGTAGCCTAGCTTACGTCTCTCCGTAGCCTAGCTTCCGTCTCTCCGTAGCCCAGCTTACGTCTCTCCGTAGTCCAGCTTACGTCTCTCCGTAGCCTAGCTTACATCTCTCCGTAGCCTAGCTTAAGTCTCTTCGTAGCCTAGTTTGCGACTCTCCATACCCTAGCTTACGCCTCTTCGTAGCCAAGCTTACGTCTCTCCGTAGCCTAGCTTAAATGTCTAGGTCCACGCCGCTCCCGCTATTTCAAGTTCGGATTCAAACTATTGAACTGGTGCTGCCTAGCCGACAACCAGCGGTCGTCGAGCCGCAAGTGCAGTGTCATCTAGCCGTTGCTGAATCGACGTACTAAAGCTGCCTATTCGCTTACGTTACTCGCTTACGTTAGGTGGACGTCTATTTCATGTCAAGCCGAAAGGCGAGTCGATATCGATCCGCTTCCCAGTTGATATATGTGCTATGACATTTATGTTTATAGAATCCTGATATTTGCGCAATTATTAATTATTTTATAATCGCCACTCAGCCTTAATGTCATAAACTATTGTATGTATCTCAGCCTTATGGCATAAATCTATTTTTTCTACACTCATGTCGAAATATTCGAATTACGCATTTAAAATATGGTTTTATAAAGACCTACTTTTTAAACGCACATAGATATAATTAAAAATAAAACTCATTACAGTACTGCTATAGGCAGATCGCTTAAATTAATCTTCGGCGGCGCGCACATTTTTGACAAGAATGTGCGCCAGCCGCACCTCACGGCCCCCGTTTTCGTCCTCCCTCCCCCACACCCTTTACCCCGCAGGCGAGGTCTCAGTTAAGCGGTTTACCTATAGCTGTATCGTAAAAAAACTTTTTAATCATTAATACACTTTTTTTTTTAATTAATCTATTAGGCCATGATATTAGGCTGAATGCTTAGAGAAGATCTGATTGTGAAAACAGAGGCGCATTCGAAGTTTAAAGGACAATGGGCAAAACGCACCCAGCTCCGCCAACAATGTAATTAGTATGAATCAATAGATCTATGAAAAACTACCCTTTTTTATTATGACGCCGAAAATAAATATCCTGGGAGTCAAAAGATATGACATCGTAAAAAATATCCTGGTAGTCAATAGATATGACACATGGGCATATTTAAGTAGCTAAATAAATTCATTTTATAGTACCTTCATTTTATATTATTAAAGTAATCATAATAAAATGCCATATCGTACTATACAACCGGATATACGACAAAGCCTGACGACCATCCAGCGCTTGCTCTTACTGAGACATTTCAAAACGGTTTACGGATGATGAAGGACTTGCAGTTGCAAATAGTCGACTCGTCTTACTTCGTTGTGATTGTGTGCTCCCTGCTATTTGATTGATTTTTATCTAACACGCTTTGGATATTGGAACACGATTATCGGTTTTGTCAATTAGTATGGATGAACTTGAATCATGTGTTCTTCGAAGCGTGGACAAGTTTGTGTAATCTGTGGTCTCTCCGTTTTACATAGAAGACAAAGAAGACCCATGCGGGGATTTTTGGATTTACTCTAGCGGGGCAGAATAAAATAAGGGGGCACCCTTGAACCTTGTGAAGTACTCCCATAATTCCTTTACGATATTCCTGAGCACCCTTTGTAGGGTCGAACTAACTAAATTAATTCCCTTGTTTCATTAATGTTCGTTCGTTATAGTACTTGTACATATTTAACTTAAAATAACTAAAGACCCCCGGGATGGAATTTTATGCGCTTTGGCACAGATGATCTTGACTATAATACCTTTCAAACAAATGTAGTTTAAGCCGTGGCGGACGTGGGTGCAGCGTCCATACATTTTTGCCCAATGTCCTTTGATTCCCGCACTTCCCCATATAATTTTCTGCCGATCGTGTTTAAAGATAAGATAAAAACTCTTTATTGCACAACACAGTAACAAAACAAGCAGATGCAAAACAAGTAGAAAAATACAACATTGCACAAAGGGCGGTCTTATCGCTAATGAACGATTTCTTCCAGACAACCCAATGAGTTGGAAATAAAATAAGGTAAACAAGTAAGGGAGGTTGTGCGGAATACAAGTAAATTTTTTGCTGTAAGGAAAAAAAGAAAAAAGAACAATACATTAAGAGAAATTTTGTGTTTAGTTTTCGTTATTTCAGAAAAGTTTTGCTACTTTGTTTAATTTTAATTTCAGTTGTACTCTATGTGTGAAGATAAAGTAGTGTATGCAACTGCATTTAATTTAGGTATTAATCACTTGAGTCAACCTTTTACCGCTTTTGGCTTCATCTCATGCGATAAACAGGCTTCTGTGTTATACCCCTTCTTTTAAGATAATCGCATAAACTACTATTATTTTGTATAAGTAGGTACTTTATTCAGTCTCTTTAGAGCAAGTGCTTAAATGTGGGATAATAATGTTTTATGCTCTTTTGAAAAAACTGGTAATAAAATTTTTCATCATATGAATTTCAGTCTCTGCTATGTTCATTCAATTTGTGCACTTTCGAACCAAATCAAGCATCAGTGTTAGATAAATAGAAAAGTAAGTAGGTTCATTTTTCATATTTTCTTGATTTATAAATATCATTAACTAGTCTTTGATTTTTATTTATACTTAAAACATCGAAAGCGTGTTTTCATGAATTAATACTCATTAATTTATCATTATATTGTTAACTTCTTTTTTCTAAAAAAGTTTGTTCTTAAACCTTTGCTAATTTATCAGCTAGATTCAAAAGTTGCGATGCATTATTCTATGGTATGCAGTATTACCAGTTAAGAATATTATTAGATGTAAAATATGATAGCAGGTATCTGTCCGTCCTCTACAGACGTTCCGTTGTTATTGCCTGCTGCGTAAGAGAATTGGAACACAACTTTCTCACCATTGTTGCAGTCAACAGTGACTCGGCGGAGACCCTTTGTTCCATAATATGAGTCTGTGCCCTGAGAAAATATAAAATGCCAATAATTAATTTCCAATAATTTCAGTTTAAACATTCCTTAATATTTATAAGTGGGTAAAAAAGAAATTTAGTTCCCTGCATGAGACTTTCAAAATTTTAATTCATCTGTAAGAACTGGTAATTGATACAGTAAAGGTAGTGCTTACTTACTTTTAGTTTAGCACTTGCGATGTACGATGTATTAGGCAATATCTCTACAGGCTCTTTGAACATAGCTCTGAATGTATCATCAGTACCGTCGCAGCAAAAAGTTGTTGTGTTCGAACCGCAAACCTTCTTTGTCGCTAGGTGAATAATCTGTAATTATTGATAAAACATGTTTAAGCTATTAAGTAAATTCTTGTACAACAAGATTATCTAAAGTAACATAGTTATACGTTTTACAAACCTGTAGATGAACTTCATATTCAGATGGTCCAAAATATGAACCGTATAGCCCAAACCCAACAACAAAAATTCTTTGGTCCACTGTAAATCTAATTCTATCACTGGTGCCACTGTAACCCCACCTCGACTCTGTTTGAGGAAACCGGTTCACCGTTAATTCTTTACCAGTCATACAGCATCTCGGTGTGTCTAGGAAACCAACATTCGGTTTTGGATTGACAGTGAAGTATAGAAATAATTGAACTATTTCTCTGTCATCCAATAAACCACTCTGTGCTGGACCCATAGCAAACTCCTCAACCGACATTAGGGGGAATCTTATGGCATTGAAAGCACGGCCTAAGACCATTCTCTGGTTAGTCGGTGTGACAGGGATCTGTCGCCTGATGCACTCAGCTTCAGACCAGCGTAGCACTGCTGCAAAGATTTTAGCCTCTCTGATTCTCAATGTATCCCTGAAACATTAATTGAAATTATTTTTACACATTTAAGATGCTTAAAGTGTGAGCATTTCTATAATTTCTATTATAAAGGTGATTTGTCTTACCTTTCCAAAACTGCATTAAGTGTATCTTGATCAATATCAGTAAAACCTTCAGCATTTAATGCATCGGTTGTATTCTTGTCTATCATTTCTAAACATAATGCTGCTAGTTGTGGCTCATCAAATAATCGTGCTTGAGTCAGCAGTAGGAAAGCGTTGTCTGTACCTAGATTGCTTTTCAAGAAATCTACACAATGCTCCTCCAATGCAGCTACAGCATACTTCTTGGCAGTGTACAGGGTTGTCATCACAGTCTCTGGACCAATTCTCACTTCATCAGAGTATAGGAACTTCAGTAGATGATAGAACGCAGCCGGCTCTACATCAGGCAATTCAATCTCATTTGACTTAGTTGCTAAGACGCCGTTAAACATTGCATCGAACACAGCACTGCCAACGGACAAGACGAACTTATGAGCAGGGATCACTTGTTGGTTTGCTTCTTTGCCTACGATGAAGTGGACGTCGCACAGAATTTCATTGTTAAATAGAAATGAAAGGCGTTCTTTAACGGTGGTCTTTGTGGCTTGCCAGTTGTGCAACCGGCCGCCTGTGTTGTTGGTCGGTTGCAAATTCTCGATGGCCGACGATGAAGCTACAGGTTCATTTGATTGTGCGCCGTCTTCATCACGCTGTTGTTCGATCTGTCTGGCAAGTTGGTTCGACGGCAACATGTTCTGGGGCAGTTCGTCGCCGCCAGGCCCATCATCTAGCCTCGCATGCAGCAGTCTATTTACAATATCATTTTTGGAGCCGGATGCCATAATAATAAACACCAACTTCCCTTCAGCTGTGAGACATATCACTCGTAAAAGACTTAAGAATACTCAAAGAAACTCAATGTCAACTAGCAGACTAAGTAACGTTAATTTGAAAGCGAGGAATAAATTAGTTTCATAATAAAATTAGCATTAATTTGTGTATTTGTAGGTAGATTAGCACAAAATGAAGTTTTGACATTTGATAAAATTTTTGACAAATACACGAAAATGACATTAGCATTTTTGTAATAGGCCGCGTTTCATTTACACTTCAACAATAAACTTTTGTCAAATTTGATATGAGTTTGATTTAATGTATGACAAAATTTTATATTTTTTATGCCAGAGTGCAAAGTTGCACTCAGAGCGTGGGTATGGAACGTACCATTGCTGTTATAAATTGTCCCCCACAAAGGTAAAGAATATTAAGTCCATACAGTCCAAAGTTCAATATTATTTAATTACATTTTGGATATGAGTACTCTGATATCTGATTTATCAACTTTTCAGGAGGTCAAATCAAAATCTGTTTAGAAAATTATTGGTTTTTTAGCTAAATCAATAAATACTCACGTTACAGTAAACTTTTGTGTGTTTAACTGTTATTTTTTATAATTATCATATTAATATTTTTTTTTTTATATATATGAGACATTTTTATTTAATAATTAATAAACTTCTCTTCATACTTCTCGACAAAATTATTTGTAAAAGGTATATAAAGTGATAAATGTTTACACAAAAAGTTCCTAAAATACTATATTATTTAAACACACAAATTAGATTAAAACTACTACATAAACTATATACCAAACTAAAACTATATTATGTAAAAAATCGACCCCAAATCGCAATAACTAAATAGTAATAATTATACTTTTAAAAAAAAAATGTCTTGGAAGGGCGGGCAACTCGAGCAGTGAAGGTGAGCGTTATGCATATTTTAAGGGGGCCTCCTTAAACCTACACCTGGATCGCAAGTCCCGGGAACTACTTATAGTTTCTCTCTCTCCCACAAGACGGACCCGGCAGCCGCACGGTGAATCCATGGATTGCTAAGAAGTTCGTCTCTGTTTCCATACACAAATTATGGTACGTTTCCCCAGTGCTCAGCTCAGACTCATTTCTCCACAAGTCAGCCATTGCTTACCCGGAAGTCAGCCTCTCACTTATTTCTCTTATTTAGCATATTGCATTGCCGCCATTGCTGGCACCAAAGGTCGGTCATTGGATGGATGACCAAAAATTTACTATCTCGAGTCCCTCCGTGCTTCGGAAGGCACGTTAAGCCGTTGGTCCCTGCTGCATCTGCAGTCGTTAGCACCCATCAATCCGCACTGGGCCCGCGTGGTGGGTTATGGCCCAATCTCCCTATTCCATCCATAGGGAAGGCATATGCCCCAGCAGTGGGGACATTAATAGGCTGATGATGATGATGATGACAATCGACCAAGTTTAGAGTCTACGTGCGAAAACGTATCACAAGTAACTAATCCTCAGCCTAGCTCACTATTTACCGGAGTTCACGTCTAGCGTCTATTTCAAGCTAGCCATGCTTTTTTAGGTGTCATCACTGTAGTCTTGTTCATCACATGATGATTTATGAACCTTACTCACTGACAGAAACTCAACACTACCAAAAGGTAGTGTTGTTCTAATGTGGTCTTCAGTGAGGCGAAGGCTACTTCCCCACACGGCGCTCCAATTTGAGCGGAAAATCCACTATGCCCTCCGAGATAGTATTTTTGAATTTCGCTGAAAGGCAAAGAACGGCCACTGGACCGGTTCAGCAAGGCGGGCAATCAGTGTCCTTTTGGGGTGGTATTATGATTGGGGCTAGAACTCCTTTAATCCCTTATCAAGGCTTCATGATGGCAGACAGATACAAAACAGTCACTATTGATGGAATCGTCAGACCTTTCCGAGTAAACCATGAGCACCAATTTGTACTCGTTGAAGATAATGCTCAACGAGTCAATAATGTTCTCCGAGAATACAAAATCACAAGGTTAGACTGGCCTGCCGGCTCTCCTGACTTGAACCCAATAGAGCACGCGTGGGATGCTCTTAAGCGAGCTGTTTGGAACCGGCAGCGACCACCCCAGATAGTGCCGCAGCTCAGGGAAGCTGCTGTTCAAGAATGGGACAGGTTACCACAAGAAATGCTGGATAGATTGATCCTCAGCATGCCCAGGAGGAAATCCGCATGTGTTATTTTGTTATATAAAATAAATCCTCCTCCAGAGGAGGAGTTATTTTGTATTAGATAAACAACAATTTAATAATAAAAGGTTTTTAAGTTTGGTTAAACTATCTTTTTATTTCTATCAAAGTTCTATCTATTACAATCGCCTTAGGATTAAATTATTATTATTTTTTATACTAAAAAATAAAATGAGTTTTATTTTTCAAAATCAGGAAGTGAATTTTTAAATAAAAAAATATATAACGTAAACATTTTCTCTTGATTAAGTAAAATTTTGAAAATATATCAGCTTTTGCAAGTGATCTCAAACTTTTTTTTGATGTGTGTACGTGCGTTGTCCTGAGAGTCTCGCTATCCCTGTTGCTGCTGCTTAAGAGGCGCATTGAGCATGCTGTAAAATAAATATTTAACAAGCTATGTCGGCAGTGAACAACACGACAGCGGCACAGTAGCAACAAAATGCCATTATTTTTTAAAATAAACATAATCATATTAAAGGGTCCTTGAAGTATAAAATAAAATTGCTTTCCGCGTCTGTATAAGGTCCTCCAAAAGGATTTGATGGGGTTTTCACCATCAGTCACATGGGCGCATCATACATCATTTTCAGGAGGGTGCATCATACATCTTCACACATACTACTAACTAATATAAAATATAGAATTATTTGTACTTAAGTGGATAAATACAATCTCATTGACAAAGCCATGCCGCTGCATTTCGTGGAACACTTTTTTTATCCTCTCATGAAGAGGACCATTGTATAGTACTAAGGAAACACCCTGGAGCAGTGTTTCCTAACCTTTCCAATACTGCTACACCTGTAACCTTTTAGGGAAACAGATTTTACCCCGACTGTAAAAAGTTATCATCAGTCCAAGTAATTCCAATTTGGCCGCTACATCTTCGTCTCTAATAATGTCATCATCAGGAGAAAATCTCGCCCCGCTTCCTACACTCAGCACCCCGCGGGCTCGCTAGCAAGAAGGAGCGCCTGCTCGATTTAGTAGTATTATTTAGATTTGACCAAATAATTAGGTTCTTTGTTACCCCCAAAGTATGGCTGGTTTCGGGTTCGGAACCCAGGCCCCGGAGGGATTCCGTAATTTTATTGTCCGTGAAATTAAAGATCTCTGGCAACAAACAATTGTCGACTTCAGTGTTTACAGGTAATCATCATCAGCCTATTAATAGGCATTTGGACATTAATGTCCCCACTGCTCGGGCACAGGCCTTCCATATGGATTGAATAGGGAGATTGGGCCATGACCCACCTCGTCGGCCCAGTGCGGACTGGTGGGTGCTAACGACTGCAAATTCAGCCGGAACCAACGGCTTAACGTGCCTTCCGAAGCACGGAGGAGCACGAGATAGTAAATTTTTGGTCACCCATCCAATGACCGACCACTGCGAAAGTTGCTTAACTTCAACGATCGCAGCCGAACGCGCTAGCCACCTGCGCGAGCTCCTCTCAGTCGTTTACAGATAATATGGGTCCGCAAAATAATAATAATAATCATTTATTTTTGATAACAATGGATCCTTAGTGGGTTAGTATCAAACAGATTATACTTAAAAACTAATGTTTGTCATTAAACACATATGACTTATATAAATAAATATTTCACACACCGAAGTCACCCCACGATGCTTCCGCCTTTATGAGTGCATGCAGTCGTATCTAGCGAGCCAACACGGAGAGTCCCACTGTTCCGCCAGCACTCTCATAAAAAAAAACAATTAATCCTGCTGTTTTAATTTCTTTAAGATTTTATTTGTTTTAAAAAAGTTGATTTCAAAAGTTGATGTTCTTGATCTATTTAATATCATTTCTGTATAATTAATATTTCTCACGTGTTCCCTCCCTCTTACAACCTGGGATCCTTTAAAAGAGGCGTGAAGAAGCAACATGCAGGCCGGCAGGGTGAGGATGGCTGATGTGGCAGGTAGAACTGCTGTATCAGCTATCTTCGCGTCTGGACTTCACCTTCACTTAACATCAGGTGGGGTGGAGTCATTTGTCGGACCTATCTATAAAACAAAATTACATGCCATTTGAAATGGTACAAGTTGGTCATCCAAAACATTGTACTTAGGCCTATAAGTACAATGTTTTGGATGACCACACCTGTCCGATGTAACCATCTACCCTATTTACGGCAAATAAATCATTTCATTTCATTTCTCGAACCGAACTGGTATGGAACTTCCACAATGGGGGCTTATTGTAGGCGTAGCTTGGCACATCGTCCAAGGTAAAGTTGGAGGCGAAGACCAGTAGGTCGGCTTTTTCCTTTTTCACTATGGACCATAGCGCAATCTAGATATGTAACGCGTTTATATCACGCTCAAGTGTCTAATTACTATGGAGTTTGACAGTTAGACGCGATATAAAACGTGATATGTAAATTGTAGTGCTCATTAGGTTTATATAGCGGCAAAATGAAAACGCTACAAAAGTTCCACTCCGCAACTTTGCCAAGCGACCAAAATGCCTGGAGGAAAAACCATTCATATTCTGGCATATTATAAAGCATGGCTTTTCTTCCCGACTTCGAACGCCGGTTCTTCTTAGTTCGTGTGTAGGTATTAAAACCTGTTAGCTGACGGGGAGAGGTGCAGTGGGTAATAGGCCGCGCACTTAAGGGCGCTTTCAATTTATGCGTTTCTTGACGGCCTGCTACGGTGCCGAAGCGGTGCGTTTGTCGTACAACGTACGGACGATCCTTTTTTTTCACACAAAACGCGCGGTGCGGCAACAGTGTGGCGCCGGTACCGCGAACGCTCGACAACAGGACAGCCCTTAGCTCCCAGTGCGGACAGTCCTGCGCACGTCTGCGGGATCAGATACCTGAGATACCCTGCGTGATCCCTGCCGTGGAGAACCGGCTAGGCCAGGAAGCTGTCAAGTGTGGAGACGCTGTGAAATCCCTCAACGGGTAACCCGGGTCTTAAGCGATCGTAAGCCGCGTGTACTTCTCCGCTTAGCTTCTCCGTTTCGCACCCGTGAGACTTGCGAGAGGCTAGGTGTGAGGTCCGTTCGTTGGTGTGCACCTTAAGGGCGCCAATGTCGGTGAATAGAGGTTATGCCTGCGTAAAAAGGTGTATTAAAACCTGTGCCTTAGTTAACTACACTTTTTTTTTATAGATAGGTACGACAAATGACTCCACCCCACCTGATGTTAAGTGAAGGTGAAGTCCAGTCGTGAAGATAGCTGATACAGCAGTTCTACCTGCCACACCAGCCATCGTCACCCTGCCGGCCTGCATGTTGCTTCTTCACGCCTCCTTCTTCAAAGGATCCCAGGTTGTAAGAGGGAGGAAACACGTGAGCGGGCAGAGCGTTCCATTTACGGATAGTGCGACAAAGAAATGAGTCACCAAATTTCTTTGTACGCGTTGGAATTATGGCCACAGTAAGACGGTGACAATTTATTATTAAAAATAAACACATTATAAGATATTAGAAACAACTGCGAAAAAAGCTGCCAAAATCATCAGCAGTTCAGCAGCCGTCGTGTTGCAGTAGTATTAAGCTGAGGCAGGGACCTAATTGGCCTATTTTGGCTTGTTTTATTTATGTTAATATACTGCTGGCCTACGTTCAGCGCGCGTGGTCCTCTGAAGGAAAGGGGAAGGTGCTTACTTAAAATTGAATAATTGAGCGGAGCAAAAACATAAAGCTATTAGCTCCATATTGTGAAAATCCGATCTCTTGAATTATTTTCGATGATAATATTAATAATAAAACTGTAAGCCGTACAGAATTCCTCTAAGTTAAATAATTGTTTAACAAGTTCATCTTCACGTTTTTTTTTTCGTAGAATTAGTATTTTAGTCGATAATCTGCGGGACTATTCTGTAAAATTTTCACGCGAATCCGCGCGAATCTATATGGGAAGTATTATTTTATTATATGTATAGATATTCGATAGTGAAGGCGTTTTGGCAGTGCCGGATTCAGAGTACTTGATGCCATAAGCAATCCACGCCTGTGGGTACCAATTTCAATGCCGCTTAAACTTTGTAGGTCTGAAATATCTGAAACACAGCACAGAGGAGCTCGAGATAGAAGATTTTCGGTCACCCATCCAATGACTCACCACTGCGAAAGTTGCTTAACTTCAGCGATTGCAGCCGAATGCGCTAACAATCACTTGCGCCATCGAGTTCCTCAGTCACAACTTATAACTGAATTCAAATCACCATAAAGTCATTTATTCAAAGCAGGCTGAAAATCAGCACTTTTTGAAGGTCAATTTTACAAAAGACAGTCTACCTCTGTTACTGCACTTTCTGTGGATTGTAAAGAAAATAAATGAAAGGGTAAATGAATGTTGTTTTATAAGGTATAATCGTAGGTATTTTTGGTGCTGTATAGCGTTCACGCAGACGACATCGCAGCGAAATACCACTCATTGGTTAATCACTAAATCTCAGAAACTATAACATCTACAAACTTAATTTTTGGCAGGTTGGTTCCTTATACGGTGTTGAAATCCGCTAAGAACGAATTTCGTGAAATACGGGGGTTGGAAGTTTATATGAGTCCTATTTTTTTGGAGTAAGAGACTTGAAATTTAACATGTATGCTCTATAGATGGTGTAGATGTGTACTAATAATGTATGTATTAAAATAATGTATCTTTAGAAATAAACCCCATTTTGGGGTCAAAAGGTATGTGCAAATAACTAACTCTATGCGTACGAAGTCGCGGGCGGCCGCTAGTAAGAAATAAAAAGTGATTATAAAGCTTCGATTAGATAAGTTCTATATGTTATTTTGTGTAAAGTACATTGCATCTACAACTCCAAAAAAACATTTATAACGATAACTTGTTTGTCGAATTTAGCGCCGTTATAATTATATTATTTTGTTGGGCCGTTCGGTAGAGACGTAAAGCTGCGTACACGCGTAGCACGTAGCATGCGTAGCAAAGCACGTGCCTCGGAATGGAACGCGATATACGTACACATGACAATGGATTGTTTTTTTTTTAGTGTATATGCTGTTGGTTGCAGATGACCTTTACAGCGTCACTGGGTTTGGGGACGGCGAGAACCTTAGGGGACCTCAAGCCGAGAATTAGCGAGTGGCATCTTCCCACGGGGGGAGTCTCCTCTCCGTCTGGAGTAGAGGCTCCACCGCTCCACCGCAGAGGACCACTCGAACCTGAGGGGGTCGGCTCAACTAGAGGGCGACTCTGAGACTCGGACCTGGGCTCTAGTTAGCCGTTGTTGTGGGGGGCGGGGAAAAACGCCCAGGTACGTACCTGTACCTGGTATAGAGTGTCGTGTGTAGACCGGGTCTTCGTACTCTTATCCTACGGGTGCGGTGTCTGCCTAATGCTAAGCTAGTGTCCAAGTATGCTAGCTGTGTAGTGTTGGTGTTTGTGCCCTGTGTGGGAGGAGTCGGAGGCGGACAATGGATGCTACTCGTAGCTGTAGGTTTCGAATTTATGTGGCGTTTCAGGGAACGCGTAGCCGACTACGGAACGCGCTATCCGTATGCAGCTTAATAGGTGTAGCGTCCACCATAGTACAGTCAATCTGTAGGTTGAATGGTGAAAAAAAAACCTAAAGGGTAAGTCTTGTTTTTTCTGTTGCCAAATGACGTCAGTAAGCCACCTTGGCGATGGGCATGTTCAACTCGTAGGCGTTTTTCGAAAAACTCAAAAAATCCGTCAAAAATTTTTTGAAACGCATTTTTCTTGTTTTGTATGCATTTTAGAAACTTTTTTTCGACCATAATTGTAGAGGGTACCACCGACCATAAAACGTACATTGAAATGTGCACTGCAAATGTGTACTTGAACTGCCCAAAACCGCTCTATTGGATTTTTCATACCAGCCCAATTTAGAACTTGAAAACGGTAAGTAATACAAAAAAAATCTTTATACAAAAGTTGTTGGTAATTATGTACGAAACAACTTTGCCATTTAAAGTTTTTCATTAAAATGTTTTTTCAGGGTGAAAAAGTGAAAAAACACTTTTTTGAGACTTTAGCGCCACCTACAATGCGCATTTTTTGTTGCACGAGATTGCAACAATGACATAAGTTGTAGCACTCAACGCCCTATACAATTATGGTCGAAAAAAAGTTTCTATAATGCATACAAAACAAGAAAAATGCGTTTCAAAAAATTTTTGACGGTTTTTTTGAGTTTTTCAAAAAACGCCTACGAGTTGAACATGCCCATCGTCAAGGTGGCTTACTGACGTCATTTGGCAACAGAAAAAACAAGACTTACCCTTTAGGTTTTTTTTTCACTGAAACGATATTTTTTTCGACAGATTGACTGTACTACCAGACGCAGTTGGTTAAACATCGTTTAATGTTACTATACGTGGGAACAACAGTCGACTTATTTACAAAATAATCAGCAATAACATTTTCAGCCATTTATCGAGAAAATAGCCACTGCAAGATATGGCGCGAGTACGCGAGATGACAGCGACTTATTTACCTTACAGCCTTATTTGTCGTTCGTGCGTTTGTATTGCAAATGTTTAATCTGTTATTAAATTTAAGGTTTTCATAAAAAGTTAAGAAGCTATGACGTCTAAAAGTGACACTTCACTTTAATTTTGATCGTGATCTTTAAAGTTGTGATCGTGACGCGCGAGCTGGGCGAGCGATGCAAGCTTGCCGCGTCAGCGGCAGAAAAAAGATCCTTGTAATTTATCTACTCCCTCTTATTACCATAAAGTTTAAATTAAATCTATATATAAAACTCAAAGGTGACTGACTGACATAGTGATCTATCAACGCACAGCCCAAACCACTGGACGGATCGGGCTGAAATTTGGCATGCAGGTAGATGTTATGAATGAAGGATTTTGATCAATTCTACCCCCAAGGGGATCAAATAGGGAATGAAAGTTTGTATGAAACTTTGTCAATTTTAAACCGATCGGGCTGAGACTTTGCATGCAGTTATAAGAAGAATCATAGATGAATGTCATTGTGTATAATACAAGCCTGAGAACTAAAACTGTAGTCTACACTTCAGCTCTACACCGAAGCAAAGCGAGGGCGGGCCGCTTGTTAAATAAAAAAATGACTTGATTAGGTTACGTTAGTGTTGGAAAAATCTTATATGTATTTGTTTTGGTGGGGAAGAGGAGTTGGTGGAGATTCCTCTCCTTTTCTCTCCCTCAGTTATAGAATTAGAATCTATTATAATTATTTATATATATAATTATTTACTATTTTGGTGCTATATATTAATATTTTAGAATTTAACTGCTTGAATACATGTTATAATGTATGTTCTAATGGTGAGTTATAATTTCAATGGCTTTCATAGAAGATAAACTAGTTGGTAATTGGTTTGGTGTATTAATCAGACGCGTGTTGATTGTGGCTGACTTATTAATATAAATGCAATTTAGATTTTCAGAAGCGAAAAATGATATTAAAAGGAAATGTTTTTAATTACTACCCATTAAAATCTATGTTACGTTTTCAAAATAAACGTATTTAAACGTGCGAGATATAGGTGTAGCGGCCAAGTGGGTGAAATTATTTAAATGAATAATGAGTGTCCGAGTAGGTAAGTACCTAAGCACGGCTAAGTATCGAAGGTTGCGCGATTCTCCCGCCCGTTTGTAAAACAAAGATGAGCGGATAGACGGCCGCTCTACTGCGTTTCTGCGAACCGAAAACATAGACCGAACAATGCTTACAGCCGGCAATAATTGAAATTATTGTAATCTTAAGATTTTGAAGTTATACTTCTTTAGGCGCGTTATGAAAAAATGATGAGAGTGAAATTTTTAGATGCGCGCGCATCACTGTAACCCAAAAGTAACAGCATGAAGTTGGCCGCGGGCGCGTTATGTATGTTAGTGTCTAATAATGGTGGATTATGGTGGTTCGAAAGGTACTTTGAACGATCCACGGAGCTCCATAAGATGATCGCGTTGTCTAAAACAATGTTGGCACGCTCGTCGCCTCTGATCACTGTTTTCATATTTATAATATTTATCCACATGTTTCAAGTTTCTTTATAGACACAACGTGTTTTAGTTACTTACAAGTGCTAATTACATGTGGACTAATAACTTAAATTCAGTAGTGATTTTAATTGAATATTTTGAATATTTATTTAATTTTTCAAATTAAAACTGAACTTAATTGACTGTGTTAACTATCCTTTTCCAGTCCTTTTATTATTTTATTGTAATTATTAATTATTTGCATGCAATTAAAAAATATTTTTAATGATGCTAAAGAAGTATAACTTCTCACGCGCGTACATAAGTTACACGCATCCATTTTTTTTTCTAGAAAAGTATTCTACTCGGTCAAGTTTGCAGTTGGGATGAGTGGACTTTTTCGTTATTTTTTTATCTGGTTTAAACATCTAGCAGTAAATTTTTTTGTGAGATTATTTAAAAATATTTGTTTATCATTATTATCAGAATTTGCTTAGATACATGTATGAAGTGCATCGTGTTGTAAACTGCTTTCACATTAAACGATGGCTTCATTAGGGTTCCGCACCTCAAAAGGAAAAAAAAAACGGTAGGTACCCATATAAGATCACATTCTTGCCCTGTCTGTTCCTCTGTCTGTTTACTAGGACCCTTAATTTCTATCGAGATGAAAATTTTACCATAATATACTCTGGCATAGAGTTTTTAAAGGCTGTGAAAAATAAACAAAAATTTAAGTTATATAAAAAAATAAGATACGGCCGTTTATGTTGCGTAGCTACAAACTTGCACGGAACCTTCGATAGGCGAGTCCGATTCGCACTAACCAGATTTTTTGTTAATAATTTTCGTCAGGTCATCAGGGCCCCGGGAGCATATTGGTCAGTGCATTGGCCCGGATAGCGAAGGGTGAGGGGTCTAGTCATGTATGCTGCCTGGTCCGCGCGGATTTTTTTTAATTTTTTATAACTTTAATTTAGATTTAAACTTGTAGCAAAAAGAAATTGTGCTTAAAAAAATAAAACTAATAATTTCCATTCTTATCAGCATAAACTTAAAAGTAAGTCAATCAATTTGCAAGTATTTCTATAAGCCATCAAATGATGCTTAAATAGACATTATTGGCTCTCATTAGAGCTGAAGAGATGAGATAATAATGCAAAGAAGTGGAGGTTTTCTTTAAATTTCTACCGCAACCTAAAAACTGTGGCTCTATTATTTTAACGCAAACTTAGGATAATTAATACCTATAATAGTTTGTATATCAGAATATCTCTTAAAAAGCAGCAACCGTTAAATCTTCTGCATAAAAAGCAATCTAGTCGGTAAAAGTCAATTGAGAAATAAGTAGGTATAGGTTTGTCTTCAAAAAATTATTGCTGATATTAATTTTGCTTTTAATCTTAAAATTAGCGTAGTACCTTGTAGTAGTTGTATAGCGCCGGCGCGGCGGCGGCGGGCTGTTTCCGGAAAAGTGCCAATTTTGTGTGAGGAAAGGCATCAATGAGGAGCTCGATGGCGCAGGTGGCTAGCGCGTTCGGCTGCGATCGTTGAAGTTAAGCAACTTTCGCAGTGGTCGGTCATTGGATGGGTGACCAAAAATTTACTATCTCGAGCTCCTCCGTGCTTCGGAAGGCACGTTAAGCCGTTGGTCCCGGCTGCATTTGCAGTCGTTAGCACCCACCAATCCGCACTGGGCCCGCGTGGTGGGTCATGGCCCAATCTTCCTATTCCATCCATAGGGAAGGCCTGTGCCCCAGCAGTGGGGACATTAATAGGCTGATGATGATGATGAAAGGCATCAATCAGCCTTGGAATCTGCTGCTCCAAAAAGCCCTGTAGTTCACGGTTAATCTTAAACTTTCAGTAAAGGTTCATAAATGCATCAAACGCTTTTACCCTTCAAAGCTCTATGGCTAATTTCGTACGTCATCAAGGGCACGCACGCGCGCAACGGTCGATTCAGCTACAGGTGCCGACCCGGCAGTCGCACAGTCTCCCTCAGACGAGGAACACACATCTCTCACGCACATGCAAAAATAATCTCATATCAATGCAAATTATGACTGAAGGACGCGATATTAACATCGGTTGAAACATTTCCAACAGTTGTGTCACGCATGTCTTAAAATCACAGCGCCTACCGAAGCAGAACTTTGTCTGCTGAAACTCGTATTGCGTTTACAAATTCAACAGGCGCGTAAATTAGTTAGTGCTTTCGGCTATGTAAATAATATTTAAGTAACGTTGAATTTTAACGGTTTTCCTAAAATCTATTTTTACTGTTGGTATATTTAAACGTGTTGTCTGTTCATAAAATAAGTTTTGTAGTGTGTTCCTAACAATGGATTGTTGATAAACGATGCGTAAGCGTGTTATAGATGACTTTAATGAGTAATCCAAATCAGTGATCTTGTGCTCAATGAAAACTCAATTGAGAACTCTGATTATGTTAAAGTAAACAGTGAGTACCTAGATAATGTTTTTTTTAAATAATAATAAATAAATATGTAGATAATTATTAAATATTGGTATTTAATGTTAAACCTACATGGTGTACCTAACAGAAACGCTCTGTCAACCTTTATATTTTTGAATGTTTTCATTACAATGCCACTCTACTTGTCTTGTCTGTCTGTCTTTCTTCTGTTGTGTTATCATATTATATATTTTATTTAAACTCGATATCTTCATTTTATCTTCTACTCCGCTATTATTTATAGTACGTGAATGATATATCTAATCACTTTACAAGGAATAAATATGATTTCGATTGTTTTAAATTTCTAAGTAATAAGTTTAGAATCATTTAAATTCTAAAGTAAAGTCATTGAATTCATAATCAGGTGAGTACCTTTACTTTTTTTATAGACCTCGTATACATTCACAGACCTAAAAAATATATACGTCAAGTACTATGGGCGAGTATTTTTTTTAAATTACCTAAACGTTCGTCATTGAAAGCAATGTTTATGCTTTAAGTAAATAATTCCTAAATCAAACCTTAGTAGTGTGTTCTTAGGAAAGGTTGGTTCAGTGTCTGTCGGGTCACGGGTCTGTGTCCCTGATTAGGGCCAAGGTAAACTTGGAAAAAGTCTTTACTTTACCCCTCGCCTCGCTTTGTTTACAAACATTGAACTAATGCAACTTATAAGATTACCTAATATAGCTTCTTGTAAAAACGTATCCATTGGTAATATTACTACGACTTTACTACTAGTATGCTGCCGTCCTCAAGCTAAAACGCGGCTAAATGACAAAACCAAGTTTTGAGATATGGCCTAAAAACTGCGTGTGAACTTTAAATTATTGCTATAAATAATAATAATAATAAATAAATATTTCCGACACTCACACCTAGCCTAGCCCCAAAGTAAGCACTATATAAGGCTTGTGTTATGGGATGCTAGGGTAACGGATAGAATACATATACTGTACATATATAAGTATATTTATATAAATACATATTAAACATCCATGACTTGAGTACAAATGCTCGTATTCATCACACAAACATCTGCCCCCACCGGGTTTCGAAAACCCGGGACCTCTCGAGTCGGCGACACCATGAAACCCGGCGTACAAACCACTCGGCCACGGAGGTCGTCATCGTCGGTCGCTATTCTGCAACCATTCTTCAAATGAAGGATTTTTAGACTTAAACTATAAAAGATACGAATACTTGTTAAAGACAGATCGACAGAGAATTAAAAACCGTATAAGATGCAATTTAATACTGAGAAATCGAGCGCATACCACTTAGCCGCACTTTAGTTTGAGGACGGCAGTATGGGAATGGTGTCAAAAAGCTGAATCAATTTAGATGAATAAGATATATATATATAGATAGCAGGTTTTTTGGGAATGTAAAAATTTTGAAACTCGCGGATGCGGATACGAATGCGGAATTGCGGATTATTAGAGATTTACAGTTCTAGTTTAATATAAAAAAAAATATTTTAATTTTAAGTTCATACATAAATGTAAAATAATTTAATTTCAATGTTTATTTGATCATATTTTTTTTTAATTAAGCTAATACATTTTTAGCGTTATTTAGATACAGCTCGCGGCACATGACTCTAGTGCTGAACAAAACGTACGACTGGATAGCCAATCGGCGCAACGCACGCCTACCCGCGCACCTCGTTTCCCCCCAAGACTTCTTAATTTTTACTTCTTTGCAATAATGGTCAGCGCTAGAGTTTCGTGCCGCGATTTATACCTAATACCATTATACGCACGTGCCACACTGGCTGCGCCCACTTTCTTCAGACGACATTACTTGTTGATATGACTCTGCATCCGTAAAAGCTTCTCATCAATTGATGCAGATGATCGTGCGGATGATGTCTGAAAAAATGATGTGGTGTCTTGGGACACCAGGTAGGAACGAAGTTCCTTCGGCTAATGTAGAATCGACACAAATTGTAAACTCGCTTGTGTATGCGACAATCGCGCCTGCGCACGTCTCATTTAACGGTTTTATTCCACGCACTTTTTTCCACGGATTTTTTCTTACGGTTTTACTATCACATTTTTTTCAGTTCGGTCGCGCAGCAAAATCCTTATCCCCTCCAAGCCTGCCGTAAGGAATTTTCGTTCCAATAATGCGAATATTCCGCATTTTGTGGATGCGGATTCGAATATCCGTAACACCCCTGATATAACATAATATAGAGATACGGCTTTAAGGGATATAAGAAGGATATAAGGATTTAATAATAGGGTATATGACAATATTAATAATAAAGTGCCAATTGTTAGCATCTGTGTTTAGAATGAATCATAATTTTACTAAAAACTCACGAAAAAGATAATAGTTTTCTTATCTATTGTCACGTGACCCAAAACGCTTGGGATTGGCGGAGCCTAAAATGACCTCAGGCGCAAGTAAATTCCTGTTAAAGTGACATTACATTGTATCGTTTGACGTTTTAATAACAGTCGTGTGACGTCACACACTAGTAAGACGCCATATTGTCCAGAGAAACGTTTTCGCGGCAACTTGAAAATGGAGTTTTTGATTTGGTTATTTTTACTGAAATATACAATAGAATGATGAATATCCACTTTTTACGGACTCCATAAACATTAGTCAATAACGTGAGATCGTTTTTTAAAACTTGTCAAATACCTTATTATGCAGAAGATGTTGTGGACAGTATATCTAGAGCCCACTTGCAGTTTTGGTAAATCTTTATTCAACAAAACGTAGACGTAATCCATACAAAAATGACAAAATGTCAATTTGACATCATTGTACGGGATAAATCTAGTTTTGGTTCAATTGAGCTTTAACAAAATTCTTGCAAGAGGGCCTAGGTAAATAATTAGCTTGACCTGCATGAACCAGATTACTTAAAACTAATTACTGAACGTTTATGAAATCGCAGCTGTTCATTAGTTCGCGGTTAACCCTGCTCGGATTACACGGCAGGTAAAGTTACCAAGAAAATGCTGACTTGTAATAGGAAGTTGAGAGTGACTAGGCCTATGTAGAGATGCAAAAAATACAGTTTTTTTTTTATCGTGAGGAGAAGCATTGAAGAAAAACGTTGAAAATTTTACTTGAAAAACATCCACGCGGACAAGGCAGCAGACGGGACTAGAATCTGCACTCCCCGCTATCCGGGCGGATGTACTGACCATTATACTACCGCGACCCTAATGGCCGTTTTTAGACCGCGTGGATTTTTTTTATAAAATTTTCTTTAGATTTAAAAATACATTTAACTCTAAATGTTTAAAAAATAAAAATATCATGAAAAAAACATGTTATTTTCTGGAGTACCTACTTAATTTTTTTCATACATTTCAGTACAGATTCTAAATTATTAATGAAGCTTCCGTTAAGATGTGTGCTTATTAGTTTGTATTAAAGTTACCAGTTTATCTTTTAACCTACCACCATTTTTTTATTTACAATTATCAATCAAGACACTCACGACGCGACGAAAAATTCTCGAATTCCCCGTTTGGCTTGTGTATGTTTTTGAAGTATGAACGCATTTGAAGAATGTTAGTTTTTTAAAGCAATATGCGTTATCCAGACATAATACACCTTAATAAAATATTATCGTATTTTTCAAAGAAAAAAACAAATTTAGAAAATAAATCAACTGACCTAAGTATATTTTTCATTCTTTTTTTTTTCAGAATAATGTTTTTTTTTTTTTATAAATAATATATAAGTTTTTTTAACAATATATTATTGCATTGTTTGTTAAGTATTCTAGAAGAAGTGTAAAATATTTTTAATAGGATTTAACTGAGGCTGTATAGAATTACATTGCTATCCATCTTTTACAAAACATTGCTTTTGTAGATTCAGGGACGTTAATATTGAGGAGTTCTCCTCATAATGCTTCAGCTGTTCCTTTTAACTTTGTATGAGAGTTTTGACAAACGTAAATATTCTTGGTTTAACTTGGTTGTCGACTTGGTAACCAAATTAAAGTAATCGTATCGCAACGCGTGTTACCAAATCGGGCCTGTATGTAAGCGAGGATTTTTGGAATTATTCGAGCACGGCAGAATATCAAATGGCGGACAACTTTGTAGCTTGTGAAGTACTCCTATCATTCCTGAGCTCTCTATGTAGGTCCGAACTTCTAGGGCAGTAAAAAAAGTCAACACTATACCACGAATTTTGTGTTTGTGTTCAGTGATTATCTTTATTTGGTATAACTACTGCATCGCGACTCACGCTAGTCTTAGTCTTAGTAGTACGGCGGGCTGTTTCTGCAACTCGACACCCAGTGCCTATTTTGCGGGGGGACTGGCATCAGTCCTGCCATCCTAGCTCTTTCAGAAAGCTCAGCAGTCCCCGGATGTTGCTGCAGGCTTCTACTAGTGTCCGCGGGCTTCCCATTAGAGAAGTCCTTTGTCTTGTAACGCCTCTGCAGTCCAGCAGAACATGGTCTCCTCCTCCTCCAGGCAGGCTCTGCACAGAGGGCTGTCAGAAATACCTATATTATAAAGGTGTTTGTTGAAGTAGCCGTAACCCGCGAGTATACCCACGATTCCTTTTAGGGCTTGTCTAGGTAGTCTGATTAACTTACGCGATAGCTGCTGGTTTACCTTAGGAACGGCTTCCCTAGCTTGCCTGCAGTCTGTGAGTTTTGTCCAATATTCGTCATGTTGTCGTTGATAGCGCTACCTTATCCAGGTTCTCAGCTGTCGATAAGGTATGGGTACAATTGGCTCCGGGCCAATGGCCGTCCTGCTGGACCCTTCCCTAGCTAAGCAATCCGCCGCATCGTTACCCCTTGAGCCGCTGTGTCCTTTAATCCATTGTAAGGTCAGTCTTTGTCATTACAAATATTGGATAACTTACAGTTACGCCAATGCCCTGAGATGGTTGCCGTCCTGTAGTCTGATTAGTCTGTTACGGAGCATGTTGCTTACCCAGTATATGATGGTCTCATCTACTCCGTGTTTGCCGAGTGCGTCTACAATGCTGGCGAAACTTGTTTTGTCAAACGCGTCTTCTATGTCTATAAAGGTGCCCAAACATAGCTCCTTCCGTCCGAGACTATCCTCTATTTTACTTACGACTGCGTGTAGTGCAGATTCTATCGACTTACTTGGACTATAGGCTTGTTGGCTCGGTTGTAGTGGAATATTGACTAATTGGTTGGCGACTCACGCTAACAGTGGCCATGCAGTTTGAATCGCACTCTATCCATCCGTTTTTTATGTAGGAAGGGTGCATTGAGGCCGCGGCGGCAGGATGCTGAGCCCGAAGATCCAGCGCGGCGTACGCATCAACGACGGCCAGCTGACTGCGCTTTCCGACCGCGCACAATACGACCACTCGCAGGCAAGGATACCTAAAAGAACAGCACCGGTCCTACCCACTAAAAACCACCGGTACCCTCCTACGCCCTTGAGGGGAGCGTCTCGGGATCGGCGCCTGTGTGCACCATTTCACCGGGATGCCCCCAGGCCGGCCCGGCCCAACGAGTGGACCGGGCGATACGCCTCGGGGTGGCCTATGCCGAATGGCACCTAGGGCACGCGGCGGCCAAGCCGCGCCCAGACCACCTTAGGACCGACGAAGACCGGCAGTCACGGCTGCCTGCCTTCTTCGGCCTCGGAGGGTCCTCCTCCCGCTCCCTCTCCGCGGCCTCCTTCTGCCCCATCACTGATTCGTAGAAGAAGGCGGCAGCCTTCCAGGAGGCAAGGATACCTACCATCGTCCTCCATTGGCTTTCCATATATATATATCCTCTTCTCCCGCCCAACTGTTACTGCGGCATTGGTGGGTGCTAACGACTATAGATGCAGCCAGGACCAACGGCTTCACGGAGGAGTTAAAGTTAATGAACCGTTGATGCTAACGATTGAGGGCAAAAAACAATACAATTCCTTTCTAAGTACCTAGTGAAGACCTTTCGTAAAATCAAACTGGGCGCACCATAATGTTGTGTGTCATACTTTACTTTTCACACAAAAAAATAGTGTTTTAGTAAACTTGTTGGCAATACCTAATTTAAGCTGTGATTCCAGGCGGGCTACCTGCACAAACGTAGCTCGGACAACACCAAGTGGCAGCTGCGCTGGTTCATTCTGTACCAGGTAGTAATTTTTTAACTTTTTTATTAGTTTAGAGGTTAATTTAAGTCGTTAAATAATTATAAATTTTCTTCACTCGGTTTCTGTTACAACACCAATCAGGCATGTATGTTATTTCACTATCGAAGTTTAGACAAAATTGATAAATCCCTCATGTTCTAATACATGGTGTAACCCGTACCAAAAGGACGAGAACACACAAAAAAGGGGAAAAGTAAATTGCGGGCGATTTGAGGTCGGGACGAGGGGGAAGAGCGAAAACGGTTTATCACGATTTTCGTTAAAACTACATCGAATTTTCAATTGCAAAATTATAGTTAGGTATTTAAAAGATCTACAACTTTTTTCACTTAATCTAAAAATATATGCGAAAAATGGAAATAACCGACTTTTTATACATTAGTACTATGGAAAATATTGCTCAGAAAATGCAAATGCGTCGTCACCATGAAGTGTTGTCACGATTCTCGATCATTTAAAAGGGGAAAATGGGTTTATCGCGATATTCGACAAAAGTACAACTCTTAACGAAAAAAAATTGATAGTTTGTATAATCATAAGATCTACAACTTTTGTATTAACACTTTTTACTCGACTGCGCAATTTAAGAGCGACGACGACGCGCAGACGGGGGGATAGTGTTTTTAAGTATGTAAAAACAAAAACTCACCCCGATTAACGTTAATCAGTCTGGTTTTGTAATTTTTTAAATTTGCCTTTTTAGTAAGTTATTAATAAAATACCAAAAGTCGTTTATTTTGATTTTTGCATAATGACTTAATTTTGCTATTTGTAATGTTCAATGTATTTAAATTTTAAATAATGAATGGCTGGTGTGCATAACAAAGGAGTATGCCTCGTAGTAAATATGCCACATTCCTTCTTGTCTCCTTAGAATCTGCTGTTCTACTACGAGTCGGAGAACAACACGCGGCCGACCGGGGTGCTGATGCTGGAGGGCTCCTACTGCGAGCGGCTCAGCAAGGCGCCCATGGAGAGGAACGCTTCGGTGAGACCTTATTAAGTGATGGATGCGTGTCCTCGTAGAACTTTCTGTTCTAGTACGAGTTGAGAACAACACGAGGTTGACCGGGGTGCTGGAGGGCTCGTACTGCGAGCGGCTCAGCAAGGCGCCCATGGAGAGGAACGCTTCGGTGAGACCTTATTAAGTAATGGATGCGTGTCCTCGTAGAACTTCCTGTTCTAGTACGAGTCGAGAACAACACGAGGCTGACCGAGGTGCTGGAGGGCTCGTACTGCGAGCGGCTCAGCAAGGCGCCCATGGAAAGGAACGTTCCGATGAGACCTTATTTAGTGATTGCTACGTGTCCTTGTAGAAGTTCCTGTTCTAGTACGAGTCAAGAACAATACTCGGCTGAACGGGGTGCTGGAAGGCTCGTACTGCAAGTGGCTCAGCAAGGCGCCCATGGAGAGGAACTCTTCGGTGAGACCTTGGTGAGTAATGGCTGCTTGTCCTCGTAGAACCTCGTGTTCTAGTACTAGTCGAGAACAACACGAGGCTAGGCCGGCCGGGGTACTCCTACTGAAGGCCTCGTACTGCAAGCGGCTCAGCAAGACGCCCATGAAGAAAAACGCTTCGGTAAGACCAATAATTTAGGTTTAATACCGGCTCTACACACTCGCCGATAGCCTCTCGAGTCTAGCCCGAGAAGGCACTCGACGAGTGTGTACATGCTTGCTCTCATTTTCCTAGCGAGACCCAACGAGATTTTGGACTTGGACGTAAAATCCGACAGTCGACTCGAACCCACGAGACGAGGTTCGGGTGACCGAGACGAAACGAGAGGAAAATGTAGGTAGGTACACATTTGGTTTCGCCCTGTCTCGGGGTGTTTCAACGAATGTATACATATAACTGGCATAAAAAGTTAAATAAAAGGCACCCATGGATAGCTACACCAGAAGTGTCACCAATACCAACCTTGCAAGGTGCAGACCTTTTAAAAGGGAACACGTTGTTTGAATCCGATTCTTAGTTCTCTTAAGCACTATTAACTTTAAGTGTCACCGCACACGGACCACACGCCACAGCCACAAACGCCGCCACGAGAAGCTAGAAGCGGCTACTAAAGTGGCTGAAGCGCGCGACAGCGGCCGACTAAGGCAAGGGAGAGAGGGGTGGGGAATCGCGCGAGTGTCTCGTGGCGGCGTTTTGCATCGGCGCATTAAGTGGCCGGTGCGGACCACAAGAAGCGAGCAACAACGATTTGTAGCGTGTGGCGGCCACCAGCGTACCGTGTGTGGCGAGTCCATATAAAATGTATGAAAACTACAAGGCCGTAAATATGCCGGTGGCGGCGTTTTGTGGTTGTAGTCGGTGGCCCGCACTAAAGTCCAGGAAATACAAACGAAAGGATTTCTTGAAAAAAAAAATCAATTGATTCCAAACAATCTAAACTGGAAGTTTTACTATGAAAACTTTTTTGTTTTTGGAAATATTTCGTTTCTGCCATCACGAGTCGAGAGTTTTATGGCTCAATGCAAACTTGTAATTATTGCTTGTTTTGTTTTCTCTGTAAGCTATACTTTAGTAATAATTAATTAAAACTCTCCATTCTAAAAGTAATAGTCAAACTGTGAGTCAGAAGTTCGGGGCTTGGGCTGTTCCGCTTTGCCCCTTCCCGCTTTCATGGAACGAATGAAAACGGAAATTACGTAATCGGTATTATCCTCGGTAACTTTGGTAAACTTACGCAATCATCGTTGGCAAGTTTCATGCCGAGTCATTATGGCATTTTATTGTTTTTGTTCGTTCATCAGAGCGTCACAACTGTGACTTTGTTACGAATTGTTACATTTCAATTTTTATAGCGTCCTTTCGATAAATAATATGTTCTTCCGCTTGTTCTGGATTGGGAAAAAGAGCCAATTGATAGATTTTTTAAGAGAAACTTCTTTTGGCACGCTTTTGGCTTTTGGGTGAAAACTGGTGTTTGAAAAGTCAAAATTAACATTTAGTTTACGTGCTATACAGGGTGTTACAAAAATACAAATAAAGCTTAAAGGGCGTTGAAGTACATCATATAAGGAGTCTTCTCTATAATTCTTAAAATATTTGCATGACGTTTTAACTTTTTATAAAAACAGTTATTTTTAATGATCCTCGAACTAGTGAGATTTTTTAATGATTTTTATTAATCATTAAAAATAACTGTTTTTATAAAAAGTTAAAACGTCATGCAAATATTTTAAGAATTATAGAGAAGAATCCTTATATGATGTACTTCAACGCCCTTCAAGCTTTATTTGTATTTTTGTAACACCCTGTATAGAGGGGCTGGTGGGTCATAATACTTTATTTTTTCTAAATGGCTTCGCAAGGCTTGTGCATTTAGCCAATGTCAAGTGTTAAAATGTTTACAAAAATATAGCACTCTTTGTCAAAGTAAGTAGCAGTCAAGTCAATCCCCCTTTCCCTATGTTTCAGTAAAAGTGTGGGGATTCACTGGAACCTCTCCGTGGACTTCTTGAGGGAACGTCGAAAGACACTTTCCGCTATTTTGTTTCACTTACCAAGACTTGTGCATGTTCCCCTACACTTAGTGGTTAATAATCCACCATTATTAGACACTAACATCCGCCACAACACAATTTTTAACAAGAACTACAAAACTGCTAAAGTGACGCTTCGCGATCCCGTCAAAAAGTCCGTCATAATACTTGTTTGTAAATATTTTGTACGAAATCAAATCGCACATTGATAAGATGAGTGACACTAACCAAAAAAGCTATTTTTTCAGTAGAAGCATTAAAAGTTTTACCAAACAGTAATTACGACTTATGCACCAGAAAAATAAAAAATCAATATCATGTTATGATTTCTATTACAGAGAGTATAAAACACGCACGCATTGCAAAAGTTGTAATTATTGTTTGGTAAAACTTTAAATGCTTCTACTGTAAAAATATCTTTTTTGGTTAGTGTCACATTTCTTATCAATACAGGGGTCTAGGCTCCGAATATGATTTTGTCCCATTCGGTGTCGAGACCCTTGGTCCGTGGGGTCCTAGCGCTTTAAGGCTATTTAAGGAAATAGCAAAAAGGTTAGTCGACATCACAGGAGACCGAAGAGCTGGCAGCTACCTCGGACAAAGAATTAGTTTAGCCATTCAAAGGGGTAACGCTGCCAGTATCTTCGGATCCTTGCCTAAAGGGACTCCTTTTAATAATATATTTTAGTTATTAATTTTATTTTTTAGTTTTATTGTTCTAGTATTTATATATAGAGTAATTATGTAATTAGATAGAGATTTGTGTACTATTTTATGTGAGAAATGTTCTTTCTTATTTCCTTAATTGCTGTGAGTTTGTCGTAGTTTTGCTTCATAATCTCCTACCGACGCGAGAGTCAGCGGCAGTACGAGCTGCGGGCCGCCTCCGAGGTGGACTGCGTGCACTGGGTGGACGCCATCCGCGAGGCCAGGTCAGTCAGAAAGTTTTGCGAAAAAAAGTTTTTATATATAAGACGCTGGCCACTTGTAATAATTTTGAAAACTTCGTTTATTTGAAAGTAAAAATACCACAAAAAATACCTATTTTGAATTTCCCTCCGCATTTTTTCACTAAAACTACAAGAAATATGCCGGTGGTGGCGTTTTGTGGTTGTGGTCGGTGGCCTGTGTGCGGCGACACTAAAGGTTTGGTTACCAATAAAATTGTATTTTCTGAGGATCAATTACTATTTATTTGATGATAATTTAAATATGTGCCTTTAATTATGTTGTAAGTAAGTGATCTGTGTACTCGTTACGTAAATATGCCAATCTCCACTTTGACAAAGTTTCACAATTCATTGGAGATGTGAATTGAAGCGCTAAATGACTGGAATACTGGATGAGCTCTCAGGAAAGGTGAACTAACAAATCAGTGCACAGTTATCCGATATATGATACTAGGGGATTCGTTTACCATATTATCATGGGAATTTTCCTGAAAGGGCAATGCCCCTTTTGTATGTAAATTTGGTTTAATACGGACAGACATTTAACAACTAAAACTATATAATGCAAGACGCTTAAACTATCTAGAACCTTTAAATGATTTTTATTTTGTATTAGTATATTTAAAAAAAAAATTTAGAACCGCGAAGAAAGCATAAAACAAGCCCTGGGTCGACGAAAATAGGGATCATTTTTACACGCAGACGCTACTGTCCTGGGGATGTTTTGTAATCTATATATATAAAACTCAAAGGTGACTGACTGACATAGTGATCTATCAACGCACAGCCCAAACCACTGGACGGATCGGGCTGAAATTTGGCATGCAGGCAGATGTTATGACCTAGACATCCGCTAAGAAAGGATTTTGATTAATTCTACCCCCAAAAGGATAAAATAGGGAATGAAAGTTTGTATAAAACTTTGTCAATTTTAAACCGATCGGGCTGAGACTTTGCATGGATATAAGAAGAATAGGTATAAGAAGAATCATAGGTGATTGTCATTGTGTATAATACAAGCCTGAGAACAAAAACTGTAGTCTACACTTCAGCTCTACACCGAAGCGAAGCGAGGGCGGGCCGCTAGTATAGCATATGGGTACGGCCAGAGTGCACTCAGATTCAGATTCAGATTCCGAAAACAAGCGCGAGAAATGAACAGTGTAGTCGAAGGGTACGGCCAGAGTGCACTCCTGATTCAGATTCAGACTCAGAAAACAAATCGCGAGAAAAAGCAGGCAACCTGCTTAGGCCACACTGTTTATTTCTCGCGCTTGTTTTCGGAATCTGAATCTGAGTGCACTCTGGCCGCACCCTATGAACACTTAATTGTCCACGATTTAACGCATTGCGAAATAATCTTATTCAATTCAATTGAAGCTGGACAATAAGACGTAGCAACCAACCCGTTTTCAAATTTAATAGCTAATAGCTATAGTAATGAAAATTTCAGCTTATTTTATAAAGCACATTTATAAAATAAAAGCATTTTTGTTTACAACTCGCTGATTAAGTCTATTTAAAAGTTATCGGCAAACGCCTGTGGATTTTATTACGACGTTAACGGCGGACAACACGTTTTCCACGGGTACAGGCAGCAGATACCACGCTTTCCACGTCCCTTAAGCCTTAAGTTATTTATTTACAAAGAAGAGAAGAAAAGTAAGAAATAAATTTTATTAGCCTTAAACATAGTCATATTAACATAAATAAAACAAGCCAAAATAGGCCAATTAGGTCCTTGCCTCAGCTTAATACTACACCACCACGAGGGCTGCTGCAGCGCTGATGATTCTGGCAGCTTTATTTCGTAGCTGTTTCTAATATCTTATAATGGTTTTCACACCCGATCAACTGTGCTTCTTGCACAAAACGCAAGTGCGGTCCTGCGTGGAATATTGCTCGCACCTCTGGGATGGCTACGGCAAGTACTTGCTCGATGCTTTGGATAGGTTACAGCGGCGCGCGATCCGAATCATAGGCGATGAGGAGGTGACTAAACACCTTGAGCCTCTTCAATTACGTTGTGACCTGGCGTCACTAAGCACGTTCTATCGTCTGTACTACGGCGAGTGTTCTGAGGAGGTTCTCTCTCTTATCCCACCTTTCCCATTTCTTCAGAGGACCACGAGCGCTGGCCTACGTTGTCACCGTCTAATTGTGGCCACAATTCCTACGCGTACAAAGAAATTTGGTGACTTGTTTCTTTGTCGCACTATCCGTAAATGGAATGCTCTGCCTGCTCAAGTGTTCCCTCCTTCTTACAACCTGGGATCCTTTAAAAGAGGCGTGAAGAAGCAATATGCAGGCCGGCTAAGTGAGGATGGCTGGTGTCGCAGGTAGAACTGCTGTACCAGCTATCTTCACGTCTAGACTTCACCGTCACTTAACATCGGGTGTGGTGGAGTTATTTGTCGGACCTATCTTTATAAAAAAAAATAAAAAGAAACCTTTAAGTGTAATCTATCTATTTATATAAAACTCAAAGGTGACTGACTGACTGACATAGTGATCTATCAACGCACAGCCCAAACCACTTCACGGATCGGGCTGAAATTTGGCATGCAGGTAGATGTAATGACGTAGGCATCCGCTAGGAAAGGATTTTGATCAATTCTACCCCCAAGGGGATAAAATAGGGAATAAAAGTTTGTATGAAACTTTGTCAATTTTAAACCGATCGGGCTGAGACTTTGCATGCAGGTATAAGATGAATCATAGCTGAATGTCATTGTGTATAATACAAGCCTGAGAACAAAAACTGTAGTCTACACTTCAGCTCTACACCGAAGCGAAGCGAGAGCGGGCCGCTAGTTCCTTATAAGCGTAACACATGATATTCTCACCATAAAGAAAAACTGCTTTACCTATTAGTTATCAAGACAAAGACTAAATTGTAACTTTTAATGATTGCGTGGCCAGTATAATATCAGGTGCCGCAACATCGCCGGCATTCCCGACGCGCATTAGGGGAACTGCGGTCCTTGGAATGCGGGCCGGGTGACTAGGGTAGGAGTTTCTTTGGTTTTTTCTCAGTAGAGGACCCTTTATTTTGTGATGCAGGCAAAAACTCTGTTTACAGACGACGGCGCCTTTAAGAGGCACACCGTCAAACGGACCTCACACCTGACTCCCGCAAAACTTACGAGCCCTCACAGTGGCTGCCCACAGAGGACCCCGTAACTCTTACGGGCGCTTTACGGCATAATATCCGCTAAAAACCCTGCGAATACCCTCTAAGCTGCTTAATGCGAAATCGCGGGATCCCCGTTTAGGGATTCTTCCGCGTTGGGTAGAGGACCATGCTCATTTCACCGAGCCACTGACCTGGGTGAAATGAGCGGGGAGGAGTCTTCGGATAGGTACCCTGCGGTGGTTTAGGGAAGCGTAACGCCTTTTCCAGATATAAAAAAGTTTTAATAATAGTTTATCCCGCCTCTCTTCAAGTATTGTGCTTGATACTACGCGCAAATACAAGAGTCAGATACGAGATTGGTAAAAAGAGATTTGACTTTTGCGTAATAAAACATATTTTCTAAACTTTAAATAAGTACTTACCTACTTAACAAAGGTTGTTGGTTGTAAACCTACTTAGTATATTACCAGCTCTTTGTCAACTTTCTGCACAGAGACTTATAATATTATGGACGGAGAATCTCATGAATACATAATAAATAAACATTGACAAAAAACAGTCTTTAAAAACACAACACTCAGAATTTAACAGAGCAATTATTTCACATCATATTCTATTTTAACCCCGGACGGAAGGCATAGTCGTACGCACGTTAAATTTTCGTGTAGGTGCTAAAATTAAAATATCTGTTACTGGGAAACGATGCTTTGAAACCACCCACGCGGGTCAGGGCTGCGACCCGGATACCCGACAAACTGCGCGGGATGAAACCTGGGAAGGTCACGGTGCCATGGTAACTGGAAACCATTTCGATACACGCACAGATTACTCCATTCTCAATCAATGAATATAGGTAGATACAGCTGCTTAGAGGACCTTGATGACGCAGGTGGTTAGCCTGTTCCGTCTGCCACTAAGCAGTAGCCGGTCATTGGATGGGTGGATAAAAAATTAGGCACTAGATGGCCACGAACAGCTGTCGCAATGACCAGAGTTACTAAAGGAACCATATCAACATCGCGCATGCACTTTACCGCAGCGGCCAACTGGCCTTACACCGGGCCGGCACAACTGGTCGTTGAGGCTAACTTACGTAGGTGCCTCGCGCACTAGACGGCCAGTGGCCGCAACGACCAGATTAACAATCGAAACCATACGAACCAACTGTCCGCATACCGGGTCGGCACGATTGGTCATTCCCGCCAACTTACGTATAATTTGCTATGAGCGTTTCCGCACTAGATCTGCGACCGCGAATGCGGCCAGGCCACGACGAGATATTCTTGGTGTCATGCAGACAGTTCGTGAGTGAACACGCTTTGTATCGTTCCGCAACTCAATACGAAATTTTTTTTTCTGCAATGTCTGCAACCAGAGTATCACGCGCGTCATTCAACGATATTAAATACCCTAGATACACCAACACGAACAAAATAGTGCCCGAAACCTGTCCAAAAGGTACATTGAATGATCCACGGAGCTCCGTAAGATGATCGCGTAGTCAAAATCACTATAAGGCATTATTTAAATATTGAAAGTAACCTTTGATACATACTGTATAAGGTCTTAAATAAAACGCATGCGTCAAGGACTTCTGCAGTTTGAAATGCAAGCTCTTAAAATTTTACGATTTATTGCTATATGCGGAAGAATTTAGACCTTAGTTCTTTGACTCTACGCGCAATTCTGAACGCGCTGTTAGCAATATAGCAGGCACGGACCGCGAGGAAAAGAGACGGTTATATGGCGACGTACGAGTATAACCGACCATGCATTTAAATATCACAATTTTTTTATATTAAATCAGTTTATAGTAAGTATTAGATCAAAATTTACTTCAAATGCGTTAAATTAACAAACATTGACTAGATACCTGTTGAAAAAACGACACTTTTCGTACTATAAGTATTATTTTCGCCTTTTTTCGCGGAGCTCTCTGGCATCTTGACTTTGACTTGAGTTCAAGCACTTCTTGATTGGGACACATTTTGAGCGCTCGTGGTGTATCAAGGGTTTTTAATATCATTGGCGCCATTGCCTAACCTGGCCATATTTCCTGTCCAATAGAAAGAAAACAAGAACCTTACTCAGTGACTGAACAAAACAGAAACACACCACTAATAGGTAGTGTTAAGATAACTGTGATGTTCAATGTATTCTATTCATGTCTTTAAGTAGGCAATCTTTAAAGTTTCCAGGCGATACTTAAAAAAAGAGAATTATTGTTGACAAACGATCGCTTGGTGATCCATTTATAGAAATACACAACAAAGAAAATTCTCTTATGTGACAAATAAACATCATCGTCTATTTACTGTTCCCAATTCGGCGCATAATGTTTTTCACATCTCACCTTTGCGATTTTCTATGTAAACATAACTCCCACGAAGTTAATTCACATTAAGTAGCGGGGGAAAGTGTCAACGTATTTAAAAGCCAGATGTGGAGAGTGCGTGACAGCCTCTTCAGTGAAGGGTGCTACCCGGCTGCTGAAAGGAGGTGCAACAGGTCCAAAGGCTTTCACGCGAACTTATAAGGTCCTAAGAGTACATCAGGGCGGTGAAAAAACATACGCTTATTTACGTTCCGGCAAGAACGTAATAAAAAAGAGTATAATAGAGACACGGCCGTCAGGGCCGCGGTAACATAATGGTCAGTGCATTCGCCCGGATAGCGAAGGGTGCGTGTGGAGTTTTTTCTAGTAAACGTTTCTTTAGATTTAAATATCTAGAAGTTAAATGCTTAAAAACATAACTTAAAAATAAGAGATATTTGTTTCTTAGGTTTTCACGCACATCACTCACTAAATAAAATACCCGTTAAATCTTAAATATATTTCACTTAAAAGAGGTTCCTTGACGGCTGTATTAGTATTAACTGTGTCACAACCGTTTCCATGATATTTTGTCATGGGGATGCACAAAAAAATAATCTTGTTTAAACCACCTTAAGTACCTAACTAACCAAAAATAAGAAAACATTTAAATTTAGTTTTGTTTTATACCGACTGTGCTTATGCGCACGCGCGCGTGTATGTGTGTATGTGTTTGTGTGTGTACGGTGCATGTTCGTGAGTGTACTGTATGTGATATATGATTATGCGTGTTTATTCTCATGAGATATTAGTGTAATTCGGGAACCCGAAGCAATATTTACATTGGAATACATCCTGGAAGACGATGTCGGGTAACCAAAACGAAAACTACCCGAATACCATTGGCACTCGTACTCGGGCTAGCGACCAAATGTAATCGCGCCATTAGATTAATAAAGATTTTCTTTTACTAATTCGGACTACATGATTTCATAACATGCTCTTATTTTTAAATAAAGCTAGTTTTAACGGGTTAATGCATGAACTTTATTTATTTAGCCTTTTCAGGTTTGCATCGTCAGAATAATGATTATATATATACATATATATATATATATATATGTATATTATAGTTAGGGTCAAATAAATAAACTCAAAATTAAAAGGAAAAGGCTGCGAAACGTCAATAAATAAATAAAGATCGTGCATTAACTCGTTAAAACTAGTTTTATTTAAAAATAAGAGTATGTTATGAAATCATGTAGTCCGAATAAGTAAAAGAAAATCTTTATTAATCTAATGGCGCGATTACATTTGGTCGCTAGCCCGAGTACGAGTGCCAATGGTATTCGGGTAGTTTTCGTTTTGGTTACCCGACATCGTCTTCCAGGATGTATTCCAATGTAAATATTGCTTCGGGTTCCCGAATTACACTAATATCTCATGAGAACAAACACGCATAATCATATATCACATACAGTACACTCACGAACATGTACCGTACACACACACACATCAATACTCACACACACACCCACACACACACGAGCATAAGCACAGTCGGTATAAAACAAAACTAAGTAAATTTAAATCTAAAGAAAAGTCTACTAGAAAAAAATCCACGCGGACCAGGCAGCGGATGGGACCCGAACCCGCATCCTTCGCTATCCGGGCGAATGCACTGACCATTATGCTACCACGGCCCTATTAGCCGCGTCGAAATTTTCCTAGCCTTAAGCTGCAAATTTAAATGTTTTCTTTTTTTTGGTTAGTTAGGTACATAAGATGGTTTAAATAAGGTTAATTTTTGTGCATTCCCATGACAAAATATCATGGAAAGAGTCGCTGACGGTTGTGACACAGTTAATACTAGTACAGCCGTCAACGAACCTCTTTTAAGTGAAATACATTTAAGATTTAATTCCTCTAATTAGTATATAAGAGCAATTGTAACTTTTAAGATAAATAAACCATTATTATTGTTATTATCTTTCGTGCACCCCAATACGGGCTAACAACCAAGTGCAATTGAGCCATGTGCGAACTTTTTTTTTCTAGTGTGATTTAATTAATGTAGCAGTTTAATGTTTAAAACTAAAATATGATTTAGAAAAACTTTACTATTGACTTTAAACATAATAATTGATAATGATATGAAATGAATTTTCTAATTCACGCGTTTGGTGTCGCATTGTAGTTACTCACGCCAGAGACGGCTTTCGGTAACATGATCTTTTATATGATTCGTTCCTCGTGGTTACAACATGTTTTTCAAGTTATGTATGAAGATTTTTTGCGCGGATTTTGCGCAGTGCGCGCGTTTCTTTGGTATTTTATATTTCATAAACTTACGGTATCCGCGGCATGTCGCAGGAACTGACCCTATTCGTCTATAAGATAGTATTATGTTTCAAGTGTTTCGAATACAAGAAATCTAGAAAGAGAAATAGCGGCTACTCAGCTTAAATAGGATAGTAAGACCCTTGTGTAGTTTCTACCATAGTCAATATCAAGACAATATTATAAGGAAGCCCAAACTTGATATGCTTGCTTAATCATATTACATAGTTCCCATGGCCACCTTCCAGCTCCAACATCAGACATAGATATCTCTGGAATCAAAGTCTTTGTCAAGATTAATTAAACAAGCCCAAGTGGTGATGGGAATATTTCAGCACTTTTTGTCTGTCTGTCTATCGGTAATGTAAGACAGAAAGCGGAACTAGTGAAGTTATAGAAAAATAATGCATTTTTAAAGAAAATGGCAGAATATCAGATGGTACATGGAACCTTTGCAGCCACAGGAATGTATAGAATTACAAAATCCAAGTATTACAAATAGCCAACAATCGGCTTAATTAAATATAACATTCTCGTTGTATTTTTAAACTATGGATAACAAACATAACATACATTTTCTTTTTCTACAAAAAAGCTTTATTTTTTGAGGTAAAAATTTTATAAATCCAAACAGTCACCAATTTTAGAATAATTAAAACCCACTTTATACAAATAATAACGTAAAAACCCTGTTATTTGTTCCTTAATCAGAGTAGCTAGGTAGGCAGTTTATTTAACTGCATGCATATTTCATCGCCTGTTACGTAGCCGTAGCACATTATAACGATGTAGCAACGTAATTGAAGGTCACACTGCTACGAGCTACGATGCTTGCTACACGTGTCGCTACACGCGATGAGCAACAGACTACGGTACGGGCGGTGCGTCGCATAGCAACATGTACATTTATACTCTTTAGAAGCGAATAATGGAAAAGCTAGCCTTTAGTTAGAGAAACGAAACGTTTACTAATTGGCAGTAATTATTATTTTGTATATCCCTTGTAGGGTTAGGAGATAAAGCATCAAATGATACGAATACACCAATGTTAAATCAAACCTTCTATGGAGGTTACACGACAGCTAGAATTCTAACGGTTAACTGAAGTATTTATTTATTTGTTATAGATAAGTTTTACGTTATTTCTACCACCGTAACTGGTTCATGATTTTTGTAGCTGTGTAGAAGAACTGACGAAAGAAATTTCGCAACTTTAAAGATATACTAAAGATACAAATTTTAATGCTCTATGTGACTACCATACTTACATGTTTTTAGATTAAATTAACACGCGAAGAAAAAACATTTATACGCCACTCTTTTTTAAAGCACATTGCGATCAAGAGAGAATACCCAGTGCCGTCTTTGACCTATTGGAGGCCTTGGGCATATTAGGATAATGGGACCCCTATGATTTCCGTTCGGTGATTTAACAGGAACTATCGATCACGGGGCCCTGGGCACTTGCCCAAAGTGCCCACTGGGAAAGACGGCTCTGAGAATACCACAGTAAAAAAACTACCTTTTGGTGAGTAAGGTTCGGGAATTCAAGGGATAGGGGATAGGGGAGTGATATTTTTGGTATTGCATGCGTTTTAGGCTATAATGACCGCTAACCATTAGGCAGGCCATATGCCACCCTCTTAAAATAAAAAAGGGATGTCAGATTTTTCTTATGAAACGTTTTCAAGGAGAAAGAGTGTAAAAAGCTCCTTTTTTTCTAAAATAATGAAATTTCTAATTAGACACACATTAAATTAATAATAGCATTACACACACTACTGTGGGTTTAAATAGTAATAGTATTATTTACAAAATCTAGTACTATTACTAAAATAGCATTTGCTCATTATGTGAATCGTCGGCACGTGTAGCTTTTATGGAACATCATTAGGATATAGTTATCTTCATACTAGTGGTGAGGTAGTATTTTGTCTCGTTAGCGTCTTCTGGTGCTTGAATTAATTGGAAAATTGAATGCTCCTTCTTATAGTATACTTATATAATGTTCGGAAGTTATGGAAAACATCACATACACTTCAGACAATAAAAAATAATAATATAAAAAAACATTCAGTAATGATATCTTTTCAAAAAATGTTGTGTACCTCTTGGGGTTTTATTTTTGGATAGAGGGATTCTTTTAATATTTGATGCTTTAAAGCAAATTTAAACCGAATGCGCGATACATAACCCCTTCTTGGTCAGTCGGCTAAAAAAGTCCTAGCCTTACTCCACAGTATTTATACAATTTTAACACTCAGTTGCCAAGGGAAGTTGGGGCGGGGAGTACTTGAGTCATTTTAAAATGCAATAATGTTGCCGTATAACCTGTCTATATATTTATTATACGTTATTGAACACGCCCTTCAATATTCTACCCCAAACCGTCACTAATAGCTGTCATCGATAAATTGGAAATAAAATTAATAAAACGGTGTGGCAGTATGTACTTGAATTTAAGTATTACGACGACAATTTACTAATGCCTCGCCGTAGCTCTTTCATATCAATATTATACAAGTGCTGGACAAATAAACAAAACGTGTTACTTAATGCAATATTTTTTATTTGTGTGTTATATGAAAGAAAGAAAGAAAGAAAATACATTTATTTTGACACAAACAACGAGACAGTAGATACAAGTGTTTGAGCAACAAAAAAATACAACAAAAAAGAAAATCATCGTAAACAATAGGATAACAACAAAAAGATAACAACAACAACAACAAAAAAGTAACACACACAACAATTTTTCATAACTGTCGTTACCAACGGTGATTTATTCTGTTGCTATCTCGCGGCTGCGCCAAACCAGGTTGTCAATTCAGCATGTTGTCAGGTTTGTGGGACCTGACGCTGATTTTCAATTGACACCTATGGTTCTTTTGACAACTGACTATCGCAAAAAAGAAATATAAGAATAAAAAAAAAAATGATTGCGTGTACTTATGTAGGCGCGTGAGAAGTTATCCTTCTTTGGCATCGTTTAAAATTAGTTTTTAATTGCATGCAAATAATTAATTACAATAAATTAATAAAAAGTCTGGAAAAGGACACAGTCAATAAAGTTCAGTTTTAATTTGAAAAAATAAATAAATAATCAAAATATTCAATTAAAATCGCTACTGAATATAATTTATTAGAACATATTATGTGATTTGCACTTGTATGAAACTCAAACACGTATTCCGAATATACAAACTAGAAACATGTGGATAAATATTATAAATATGAATACCTATAACTGTTACTTTATTACAAAAAATAAAGATGTGGTTTTTGGTTCTACTACACCAATGGTCAAGAGATGGCGCTGTAGTCTCCTGAATCGCGCTTTGGTTCCGTTGTTCCACATTAATAAATACTTTTGATAGGCCTTCACAATGCAGTCGTTAGCACCCACTAAATAGACATTCTATTTCTATTTTGTTGGTAGATTTTCTTAATGTGCGGTAAATACAAAAGTAACGCATGAAGTTGCTCGCTAAAGCGACCAACTTCATGCTGTTAAAATTTTGTGTTACAGTGATGCGCTCTTAAAATTTCACTCTCATCATTTTTTCATAACGCGCCTAAAGAAGTATAACTTCAAAAAAACAGAGTTATATCATAAGATAACAATTAAATAACTACATCTGCGGCCTGATGATAAGTTTTTGTATTAGATAATGTTCCACCATATTACTGCAAGAGTTGCGAAGGGCGGCAGAAGCTAATAATTATAAAAGCATAGGTAACCCATTTTTAGGGTTTTGCAACCAAAGGGTAAACCGGAACCCTTTTTGAAGTTTAAACCACTTTTCGGACGGGGTGTAAATAGAAAAAACTAATGGAAAAGATGATACGGAAAATACATTTAGTTATATGTATGTACTATCGCGGAATTTTGCGCTCTGTCACTTGGCGAACAAAATGCTTTGAACGGTTTTCTACAGTAGTTTTTACTACGCCCCGCCTTCGCGTCGGACGCGCCAATCCGGGCCGCCGCACAGAAGTAAGACAGAGAGCATTTCATTAATTGAATATTGAATTGAATTGCGTTTGTATTAGTTGCAATTTGTCATCCGCATCGTGATAGCGACAGCGCTATACGAAAAAGTAAGACAGCGATAATTACATGTCTTTGAATGAATTTTTACTACGCCGCTACCGATTATGGCATTATGGCTGACAGAGCGGGTCTTTCCGCGAGTGTACATACTAGCTGATCCAGCGAACTTCGTACCGCCATAAAAATGGAGTCTGGTGGTAGAAGGGTAAAAATTTAGGGTTGTATGTATTTCTTAATGCCACATTATAAAGAAATAAAAAATTGTCCCGTGATCCCTGCATACCAATTTTTTATTATAATTAAACCCCATCGCTTCCCCAACTAAAACAGCTATTTTATTTATTTTTGAGTAGGAACGAATGAACAAATCGACACCCATCCCATGTCTGTAGGGCGATTCTGTAAAATAGAATCTCACATCCGATTTCGGCAGCTGCCATTTTAGACTTTAGTTTGATATGCATTACGCCATTACACGGCAAAATATCGCTATGTCTGTAAAAGCAGCCAGTATTAGATATTAGACATTTGTCAGAAATCCGCCGCAGAAATACGCAATTACACGGCAAAATATCGCTATGTCTGTAGAAGCAGCCATTATTACATATTAAACATTTGTCAGAAATCCGAATAAAGGGTATTGTAAGTGAGATTGCATCTTATAGAATACCTATGCTGTTGTTGAGTGGAAACGAGGTATATTATTACTTTTCTCTATGATCATACAAAATCCCCCATGTACGGTCATCTGGACGGAACACTCGGTGGGCGAGTCCGACTAGCACTTGTTCAGTATTTTATGACGACCTCCGTGGCCGAGTGGTTTGTACGCCGGGTTTCATGGTGTCGCCGACTCGCGGGGTCGATCCCGGAGGGAGCAGATGTTTGTGTGATGAATACGAGCATTTGTACTCCAGTAATGGATGTTTAATATGTATCTTATATATAAAATTCTCGTGTCGCGGTGTTTGTGGTTAAACTCCTCCGAAACGGCTTTCCCGATGCTCATGAAATTTTGTGTGCATATTGGGTAGGTTTGAGAATCGGACAACATCTATTTTTCATCCTCCTAAATGTTAAGAGTAATCCACCCCTAAATTTTTTTGTTTCAATTTTAGATATTTTTTTTTATGATACATCATACAAAAATACATACAACCCTAAATTTTCACCCTTTTACCAACAAACCCTTTTTATATGGCGGTACGAAGTTCGCTGGGACAGCTAGTTTCTGTATAAATATGCTTATATATGTACAGTATATGTATACTATTTGTTAACCTAGTATCTCATAAAACAAGCCTTACAGTGCTTACTTTGGGGCTAGGCGAATTGTTGTGAGCGTTGGAAATATTTATTTATTTTATTTTTTATTTCACCAGTTCAGAGCTATGAAGAATTGGCAATTTGAACTCTATAATACTAGCAGGTTCCTCCTCATTCGTAGTCATATTCTAAGTTCTTAACATTGTTACGTTTCTTGCTAGCCGTACCCGCTGCAGTCATGAGCTTTTACCTTAATTGCAACATCCTCTTATCCAGAAGCTGGCTGTATAGTTTCGATCCACAATCTCATAACGATTCAAAAACAAGCAACAATAATACAGAGTGCAGATTAAAAATAAAAGCTCCCGCCATTTTTAGGTCACGGTCGTATGGCGCGGCCGCAGCCCTTCCCGGGTCGCCGTGGCAACCGACCGCACATATTGCTGAAATCCTTGCCACGAGATTATATTTTATGCAATAACACTATTATAATGCTGAGCAAGATTTTTCAAGTACAAATAATCATCGTTAGAGACTGGCATTATAAAGTCGCATCGTATCGTAGCGTAGATACTAATGCCGCAATTAAGGTAAGTGAGTGAGCCAAATAAGGCCTACCTAATTTCAAACACTCCATGATAAATTATTCCAGAAGAAGGTGATATATAAAAGCAAGGCCTTATTCTTCGGTTCATAAATTTTAAGTAATTAAGAAAACATATTATTGTCTATTATCTGAAAACACTTAAAAAGAGCTAATTCTGGAACCTTAGCCTTAGGCCATTTTAAAACATAGTGACTTAACAAAGCCTGTAAATAAGCCCAAAGAGTATAAATAATATTAAATTATGTATTTCTGAGCCTTTAATCAAGTGTTAAATGGGATCCTTGAACAACATTCTGAGTTATTTTACTAAATATTTTGCTTAAATTGCTAGTCAGATTTGAAGTCGCATATTAACAAGAAATAAAGAATAATATAAAAACCCATACAAATAAAAATAAGTAAATAATATCTTCTCAAAAATATTATTAAATGTTGAAAAATTAATATTTTTTGATAGGCCTTAATTAAACAAGGTAACTAAAAAGGCCTTCGAATGTAATAAGTAGCATGTTTCTAAGCAAATTTGCTTAGAAACATTAATTAGTCTTACTGATAATAAGTACTATTTCGTACAGGTGACTCTATAATCAGTTTTACTGACAATTAGAATATACAAATGCATCTAGATCAAATTCAACAGAATTCCTTTTAAGGTCCAGGGTTTAAAATAAGGCCTTTATAAAAGTAGGCTATATTTAGTATATTATACTTCAAAGTTATAAGCAGTATTTAATTAGCATATAAAAAAAAATAAACAAAAAATAAAACTGACTTCAAAATCGAAAATGGAACTAAAAAGTAAATAATAATATCTGGTTCATGATTTGGAAGTCGGGCAGTGAGTAGAGTAATGTCTGTGGGTTTTATTTGGTAGGGTGCTGTACCCTCATCATGAACCAATATCGAATTCGAATAGTTTGCGAGTCCGAAATGTCATTGTCAAATTTTGTATGGAAACTTGAACAGTAGCGCTATATTAGACGTAACGAGAACTAAAAATCAGTACACGTTTGAGTGACATTTATTACCCGCAAACTATTCGAATTCGATATTGGTTCGTGCTAGGGGTACTGTTAATTTCCCTGACCGACTTTCTCATTAGTAAATCAAAAAAAGTTTGGTAAACGATCTATTTCGCACAGGGCCGGATTTAGAGGTCCAGAGGCCTCGGGGCAACAGAGGAGCGGAGGCCCCCTGGCCACCCCAAATTATTTTCCAAATAAAGTAAAAATTTTTTTTGAGTCGAGTTTTTCAATAAATAATTTATTGTGAACCAAGTAGATTCCCTTCATCATTATGATCATCATATTTAAGATTAATATAATCAAATAATCATGTATGTTAGATGTACAAAGTACTGTAGGCTAGGTAAAGGTAAAAGAGCAAAAAAAAATATCAAAGGAAAAGATGTTTACTAGTGTTTACTAGTTGGAATATGAAAGATTTTTTTTTTCCGAAGGCTCTATTGTGGGGGCTCCCCGTTTGTGGAGGCCCCGGGGCTTTCGCCCCGGTTGCCCTCCCCTAAATCCGGCAGTGATTCGCAGTTTACAAACGTATTACGCAGGCAGGTGTCATGCCCTTGACACATTGACCCGCCGTGTTCTCTTGCAGCTTCCCAGAAATCGGGAGCATTTATCGAGTCCCCGTAGACCTTCCGACCTGATTGCTTTCAAGGAAATGTAAACAACACTTACACTGTTATTTTATTCACTTCTTTTAAGTTCTTAGAAATAATAAGTACAGCCATAGAATTTTCGTTTGGCCACGTGATTAAACTTCTCTTTTTATAATTAAGCAACGGGAAAATGAGTTAGCTTCTATTAAAGTAATTCATCTTTTTATCAACAATAGGGATGATGATTATTATATATTTTTTTCTTCGTTTATTAGGTAGATTATCAAAAAGTATTGGACACGTATTTTTTCTTTTTTCACATAATATAAACATTGCAGAGATATATTGATTTGAAAAGTCGCATGACGTCACGTTTTGGTACAATTTTCACTTAAAAGTGACGCCACGAGTCCCTACTTCTAAACTTTGACGCGCTATAACTTTGTCATTTTTTGCTATATTGCCCAAAGAAAAAATACGTATCCATTATTTTTTGATCATCTAACTGACGGACTAAATAGAATTTCGTTTACTGTTCATCAGCCCTATTTCTTTTACTTGATGATGATTTACGAGTATATATTGTCACGTAATTTACTAACTCAGCCACGGGCTTTAAACTTAACACCATTTTACGTTTGACAGCTTCAACACAAGCTCCTCAAAAATATTTCATTCAAACTCCAATAGACAAAATCCTATAGTACAACTTAGCATCATTATTAATAAATCATATTATGGTTCTATCGTGAAAATAGCCACTGCACGATTTGACGCTAGTGCGCGAGATGACAAGAACCGCCCATTTCCCCCTCAGGTTCGAGTGGTCTAGAGGCTCCAGACGGAGAGGATACTCCCTCCGTGGGAGATGCCATCCACCTGGAATACCTCTAGAGGTACTCGCCAATTCTTGACTTGAGGTCATCTTAGGATCTCGCCGTCCCCAAACCCGGTGACGCTGTAAAGGTCATATGTGACCAACAGCACAAATGTGTAACTCAAAAAAGACCGCCCATTTGCACCAATCAGAGAGAACCATTCTTCGATTCGTTCACCGACGAGCTACCGTTATCGACCGCTTTATTTGCGGTTATGAGCACTCCTGTCGATGAGTGAAATAAATTCATTATCGCGGATAAATGTATCGAACTCATGTGTTATTATGCTGGTTGTTTAACATTTGAGGCGGCTGTATGCTTCCAGCAAAAAAATATATAACACCTGTATTTTAGTAAAAAATATTCATACTGGAACCCTTCAGTCCAACATATTATTAAAAAAAAAGAGAATTTAAGCAGCATTCCTTAAGAAACACCAACAAATTTATTAATACACGGACTAGTTATGGGAGGAAAACAATATTATCTGAGGGAGTACAACTGTTTAACGAGCTACCAGATGAAATAAAAAATTGCGATTGTAAAAATACATTTCAAAGTAAATTAAAAGAGTATATCACACTTAACTTTAAAATTTTATATGAAGGAAATTCTAAGAATACTGTTATCCCAAAGCTGTACAATAAGTCACAATAATGTAATTGTTAGTATACTAAACCGATACTGCAGAAGCGGTCACACAGTAATATCAGAATGCAAAATTGTAAATCTCATTATAAGTAAACTGTATGTTTTTATGAGAAATGAATTCTTTGCTCACAAATACGTCGTTCGTTTGGGTTTCCTGGTCCGCTGTGCGTTATTGTTTTTTGGTCTAAAATTGTAATTACGGGGAGTATTATGTGTTCAGGAAGTGGGTTTCTAGGGGAATAGTTATTTGGCCCGGGAAAGCGGCTCGTTGTCGGTCTCCTTGACCAATTTGCGTACCAGAATGGGATGGGATTATAAGGGACAATTTAATTGGAAGATTTATTTCTGGTTCGCTGTTTCCCCATTCGCATATTTCTTTGGACTGCTTCATCACTTCCTTTAATTTTTCTTATATCTGTGATCCTAAGATCACTTTGTGGTCCTTATGGCAGTCTGTCTGTCAAGACCCTTTGTCTCGGGAACGCGTGATCTACGGACTCTAGAAGTTGTAAAAAATCAAACTTCTAAGTTAACATATAAAAAAGATACGGCCATTTACACTTGCGGAAAGACCCGCTCTGTCACCCATAATGCCATAATCGCTTGCCGTAGCGGCGTAGTAAAAATTCATTCATAGACATGTAATTATCGCTGTCTTACTTTTTCGAATAGCGCTGTCGCGATCACGATGCGGATGACAAATTGCAACTAAAACAAATGCAATTCAATTCATTATTCAATCAATGAAATGCTCACTGTCTTACTTTTGAAGGCGGGGCGTAGTAAAAACTACCGTAGAAAACCGTTCAAAGCATTTTGTTCGCCAAGTGAAAGAGCGCAAAATTCCGCGATAGTACCTACAAATTTGTACGCAATCTGACTCGCACATGTCCCATTTTTTTATGTTAACAGAGATGTGTCAGTAGTTAGTTCATAAAAGGTTTTTTAATAGTATAAAATCTAATTAGATGAGCTCCCATGTAGACCATTTTCTGCTTTAATTAAGGTATAATACTGTTATTAATTTGAGTTGTGGAGTTTTAATATAATTCAATTTGAATGACGTATATGAGGGGTAGGCCACGACGGAATTATGTTCGCATAGGAAACTACCTTACACAAACCAAACACGACTCCAACAGAACTTTATATGAATAAAAAAAAAAGTGTATATCTATGTCAGTCTGTGCGGAAAGAGAATGGGCGTGGTGAAAAACGGAACTAACATTAAGATTTTTATTTAGCAATCAAACCCAGCAATCTGTAAAACGTCAAAGTTTTGTATTGATACGTATTTGTTTGTTGTTGTAATTTCTTGCGGTTTTTTGTATTTAATCATGTCTAAAAGGGGTAAAACCTTACAAATACGGTAGAAAAGCACTACAGCGTCCTCCAATCTAAATCTCATTCTCTTTACACACAGACTCTACTAAGTATGTCTGAGGCAAGCTACGGACAGATACGAGTAGATAGACAAGGAAAAACTATAGGGGTTCTTGTATACCATGTCATTAATTAGATAATTAAGCGGTATGCAAGGGGCATGCAAGATAGAGTAAATTACTGGGAACTTATTGAGTACGATGCTTTTAAAATTAAACTAACCTTATTAAATAACTTGTAATGAAATAAGAAAAGTAGAAGTAAATAGAAAAAAAAAACAATTAACAATTCATCATAAATCAAAATAAACACCCATTTAGTAAAACAAATAAATTACTGGTGTCCTTAATTAATTCGTTTTACAAAATGTAATTGAAAATAAAACAACAATAGATAAACGAAATTGAGGAAAATATACACTTTGTTCTACAAAAAAGTAATTTATATTTGATTAAAAGTGTCTCACAAACAGACGCGGCCTGCGGTGACGGCCGGTTGTGTTTGCTTACAATGTAAAGCCGCCTATACATATTGGCCAAGCGAAGGCCAATACCAACGTATAGACAGCATATTTGTCTTGCCTTGTCATCGTTCAGTGTCGCTTAACTAATTTGCCGAGTAAAGGGAAGCGCCAATGTGTATAGACCTCATTTGGCGTCGCTTGTTGGCACTCGCTGTCGCTCGCCCACATTTGTCAATATGGGCAGCTCCGCAAAGAGAGTCTATATTGGCCACTCATTTGCATTGGTCATTTTCAAACTTGCCCAACGTCTAGACCAGTCACCGGCAGATTTTTTCCTTATCTCGTTCCAATATTTACTATCAGAATAGCAGGAAGAGTTTTTTTATACGAACGTAAGAGATCGATTTGCCCCCTAGAATTAATGAGTCCCCTCCGTGACTGCATATGACGTGTGAGTCATGATGCGGTGAGTCGAAAAATTGCGGGGTAAACGATGCCAAATTATCACAAAAAATTACATCTTCATTATTAAAACATCGGCTTCCGATATCTTAACAAGCATATATTTATCTTTTTGCCGATGTCGATTGATTTCAAGCATCCATGCTCATCTATTAATTCAAATTATTATTAGCAATATTAATTATTTCTAGTAGGTACATCACAGCTTGAATTTCTACCTTAATTTTGTCGTCTGAAAGTTTTCTATTAAGATGAGGGAATAAGACTTCGTTACAATTAGCTACCTATATTTACGCGATCCGTCCATAGCATACAGGCAGAACAGCGAATGGCGCTTCAGGCCGCCAGCCACTGTGACCTCGGCAGTGTGTTGTCGCGGCGGCCTAGCCGCGGTAATATTATCTATAATATTACCGTGGCCTAGCCTATGTCCGCGGGACGCTTAAACATTCCATCACAGATTTATAAATTACATCTTTTGATGAAACAGCGGAGGGGGGTCGTTTCCGGGTAAGCACGCCCTTGGCCCGGTTCCGTTTTGGCTGCTCTCTCAATTCCCGGATTTCTATGGGATGTTAACTGAGCGAGAAATGGTGTCTTTACCTCAAATGTTTGTTTAACGAACCGATGTGATCGGATTCCGGATTGGATTTTTAGAATGCCGCCATTATTAGTCTTTAAGCGGGAAAATGGTTCAATTTCATTCTTTTTAATGATGGATGGAATCTATTACTGCTTTATATATTATGAAATATTAAAAAAATATTACAGACATCCGCAAAACAGACCGTTAATACGTTACTTTTAAAAAGAAATTATTTGTGTGGAATTATCACGTATGGGAATTGCACGCGAATGCGAGGCTCCATTTTCATATGTGGGTTACGTGTGGTATGGCCCTGTACGGGACGTTATCATAACGAAATGTTGGATTTGCGAAGAAAATTTAAAGCTGCTGACAAATAGGTATGTCCAAAAATAATCAACAAAAATAAGCATGGATGTGCTGGTCCGAAAACTATGATTAGGAAATTTTGTTCAATTTTGGAAAGAAATAAAAAAGCTTGATAATAAGGCCGGGACTCAACAAAAGCGGAGACGAGACGAGCGGAGAGGAGATGTTTTTTAAACAACCAATCGAATTGTGTTATGGACACATCTCCTCTCCTCTCAGCTTCAGTGGAGATCGCTGTGCGAAGATTTGTAATATTTGTATGGCGCGATGGAAGCGGAGATATGAGCTGTGCGCGGACGACGCGCAGTGGAGACGAGAGATGTGAGCGGTGTCACCCTCCCCTAGGGTTACCATATCTCAGGATTTGTCCTGAGATTTCAGGATTTTTGGACTCTTCTCAGGATTGCAGCTGGATTTTGCAAATCTCATGAAATCTCAGGATTTTTTGGATTTCCTATAAAATACAGCTTACGTTTTAAAGATCTCTTTAATAAAAAGTTAAACAAACTAAAAATAATCTTCTATTGGTAATAATTGCACAATTAAAATCAGTACTTTATTATAAAAGTATTTTTTAAGTAAGGTTTTTTCTTCAATTATGGATTCATATAATGCCCCGCATGTTAAGCTCTTCATATTATATTGATTCAAAAGTATGAGCAGAGTATAAACTTTTAAAATATTACGACTTTTTAAAATTGTTAAGTACGCTTGAGAGAAAATTCTCAAATTGTAAAAAATCTCAGGATTTTTTAATGGAAATCAAGCCTTTTCTCCGGACTTTTGATTTTATCATCTGGTAACCCTACCCTCCCCCCTCTTGCCCGCCAGCAACTCACTCCAGCACTCAACGCCTCGCTCCCGAGCTGAAAAACATTTCTTCTCGCATAGCACACAGCACACATCTCTGTTTTGATGGAGTCCCCCGAGTTGAAAAACATCTCTTCTCGCACAGCACACAGCACACTGTACACATCTCCGCTTTGGTGGAGTCCCCCGAGTTGAAAAACATCTCTTCTCGCACAGCACACAGCACACTGTACACATCTCTGCTTTGGTGGAGTCCCCCGAGTTGAAAAACATCTCTTCTCGCACAGCACACAGCACACTGTACACATCTCTGCTTTGGTGGAGTCCCGGTCTAAGGCGATTGTGCCAAGCAACAGTAGCCAAGACAAGCAAAGCTAAGTGCGCTTAGCGTACTTCTGTCTCGCTCCGGCAATTGAATGTTCATATTCAGACGCGTGCGTGTGTGAGAGTTGCTTATAATATAAGCAAATGCATATTATGCAGTTGAGTCGGAGCATATTTCATTTGATGCTAGTATGAGCGTACCGTATCTTCCTTTTTTACCCGGCTGCGCAATGCAAGAGCGCGAAGCGCGACGCGCAGACAGGGTTATGTGTTTAATTACCCGGCTGCGCAATGCAAGAGCGCGAAGCGCGACGCGCAGACAGGGTTATGTGTTTAACAGTCTATATATGTATGTTTGTTCCTTTGTGGCACACTAGAGACCAAACGCCTGGACCGATTTTGATGATTCATACATCAATCGATTCGTCTCAATCATGGGAGTGCTACTAAAGATATGATAGTAATCAAAATTCAATATGGCCAAAATTAGGCGCCATATTGTGACGAAGTAAAAAAAATAAGTTGACAAAATATGTCGAGTGGGGTATCACTGTCTAGATAATCAAAAATCATATTTAGGTTCCTAACACCATTTTTCATTTAATATGATTGTTTAGGATCTACAACGCTTTAAAGTTGTATATTAACCACTTACGCTTTTAATTTCAATCTTACATTTGTATGGATCTTTGTTACTCTTTCACCTAAAAAATACTGAATGGATTTTAATGAAACTTAACAGTAATATAGCTCATATATGATAATTACATATATATAATAATTTATGTAGTTATTGAGTGAATTGGACAATATATAACAATAAGTGTCACATAAGACGGAAAAAAATCTTCCATCTGCGAGCCATTTTGGCCTGCACTGCAAAAACAATAAAAGTTACATGAATGTAATGTAGAGTGAAAATGTATCTCTTAAATAGTTCTAAAAAAAGTCCGTGACACCATATATCTATTTTTAATGTGTAAGTCATTACCGCTAAAATAATGAATCAAAACTAAAATATTATTTGATATCTATTTCCAAAATGCACATTTTGTATTAACAAATCATTTTTTATCAAAACAAATACTTTTATCGCTTTTAATATTTAAAGACGATAAACTTTGATTTTTACACTATGTCATTTCGACAAATATTTAAAAAGTTACAACGATGACAAAGTGATAGCGCGGTGTAGATTATGTAAAAGAAAAAAATGAGCTATTCGCAGTATCTGATCCTATACGAAGCATTAACAATAAAACTGTGATACAGTTCCTGCTTATTAAATGATGAAAAATATATTATCATAACAGGTATTTATGATTATTGAATTTTAATGAAAAACTCTGAATTTTACTGTTTTTCATTTTTTTAACGATATTACTTAATGTTACAAAAAAGGTTTACTTAATATAATGACAAATAACCCATTTCTCGCTAGTAAGTACATACTTATTGGAATCCCTATATTATTAATCAGCTCGCGATAATATTGGTTTTGTAATAATTCTACAAAATTCAAAGTAAATAATGTAGATTTTTATAGGTAAATCACTTCTTTCATCACCCTACGCCAATAAGTATTGCGATGTTGTAGCTAAGAACCAAGTTCCCATCTACTTCTATATGGGAATTCATTATATTCGATTTAGTTATTAGGGCACGGAAGCGCAACAAACAAACTCACTTTCACATCTATAATATTATATTATAGGTACTTACTAGTGATCCACCCGGGCATTGTACGGGCGAAATTTATTTATCGGGATGTAATATAGCCTATGTCACTCGGACAAAATGTATTTAAATAAAGAAAAATGTAATAATAAATAATGTAGCTACCTTATGATGAATTAATATTTGAAACCGGTTCAGTAGTTTGACAGATTATTTGTTACAAACATACAAATCTTGCCTCTTTATAATATTAGTATAGATAGTTAGGATATGATAAATATTTAATTGATGAAAAAGATTTAAAAATAAAGTAAGTAATAGGTTTATTTGATTATATTTGTAAAAGTTACTTAGCATTTGTGCTTAACAGTGATACGAGATTCGGTATTATTATAAACAAAAAAAAATTGGAAAATAATTGCCATGATTGCTCTACTGGGAGTACTCTTCATTCAAGCTTTACACTACCAATAAAAAAGGGTCGATCACAAAGTCTTTGACCTGTTATATGTGAACGCTTTAAAAGAAAACTACAAAGAGAACTATAAATTGATAATAAATGAGATTGCTATGGTGCTCTACCTAACGTTATGAAAATTTTATTATGCGCCTTTAGTTTAATCAAATATTATAAACTTTGCTTTGGTGATTGCATAATTATTTAATTTAGTGATCTAAGGCAGTTGCCACCATTGTCCAAAACAACAAACGGGAATTACTGCTTTCTTCAACCTGCAACATAAACGTCATTGATTGGTATTGTATAAAGGGTGATTAAAAACATTTGAAGTTAACTTCTGGCATCTACATATTGGGTTTTATGTGAATTATGTAGGTATATCAAATTATGAGACTAGGGACTGACACTGCATTTGTGTATATCACAATCTTAGACGTCCGGCATTGACATGACAATGCAGCCACTGCCAATTTTAAATAGTCGACGAATAAAAGTAAATGAATTTTATATTTACTGCTAAACTATTAAAAAAAACATAAACAAAAGATGACTTTTTGAGTAAGTGCTAGTTTACTATAAAATTTACATACATAAGAGATATTTATGTAATGACTTGATTTAACTTCACACATTTTTGCGAAAATTGAGGTCCATCTGTAGCCTTGACCCCGCTGGTAAAGTCTCTATATGTCTTAATAAATCAATCTTTTAGACCGACGTACTTAATAATTCCCGCGATATTAATTCCCTTACTGAAGTAACAAGACTACGGTATATACCGTCTTAAAATACTAACTAACTAAAAAGTGTGAAATAAAAAAGGTAAATTTAAAAAATCAAAAAACCCGACTGCTTAATTATACTTCAAATAAAAACTGAAAAGAAAAAAACAAGTCCAGTAGTCTATAATTCTGTTAATAAGGAACAAAGCTACTTTAACAGTCGGGACCCACTGTTGAAAAATATTATGTATTCTTGAATATCTAATGGGTCCCGACTGTTAAAGTAGTTTTGTTCCTTATTAACAGAATTATAGACTACTGGACTTGTTTTTTTCTTTTCAGTTTTTATTTGAAGTATAATTAAGCAGTCGGGTTTTTTGATTTTTTAAATTTACCTTTTTTTTAATCTAAGTATATGCCTCGTTATTTAGATGTTGTTTGTCTCCTGGTAGGATCACCGGTCGAGTGCGTGTCAAGAGTTGCGTTAAGTTATACTTATGTAAATTTGGTTAAGTTAATTAGCTAGGTTACATTAAGTTCCGGGCTTGGCAGTCGGTGACTCCAAATCCGGGACCCGGGGTCATGCTCGATTAGTGCGGGGTATATTGGGGAATTGTATTACCTGGTAGGTATGGAAGACGAAACACGGCCAACTATCCACCATGGACTTCAGTTGTGGCACAAGGTGGTTAGCCGATTGGCGCATTGACCCGAGAAGCCCAGGATCATGCCGGAGGGTGTGGAGCTGACTGCTTGACGACCATGGGAGGGTGGGTAGTCGCCTATGCTTGCATGAGCGAATGCCCTTTTGCAAACGCGGATGGTCAGAGGCTTTCTCCTCCACGTAACTGGGCTTGCTTTCCAAAAATAAGGTTGCATTAAGTTATAACTTAAATCAAGTCTCGGAGATTTTTCAGCGTTGTACCGAATGCACCATTGACTTGCACCATAAATGGTGCAGATGAAACAGATTGGTTTCGTTTGCACCATTTATATGAATACTACCTGTGATTAGTTTCGTTTGCACCATTTATATGAATACTACATTTCCCTTTTATTGCCTCGTTATAAAAATTAATGTTGAATAATAAACAAATAATTCCCGAATTGATTAATAAACTCTTAAGTCTCTATTATGCGCAATATGTTATTGCGAAAATTTACGTCGGTTTTATTTATTGAGATAATTGTAAAAATAAATTTTAAAATGCATAGAGAAATATCTAATTATATAACCGCATTTTGTACTTTAAGTATCATCACAATGGTGCAGATGACAATATTTATAGGTACTGTAGTTCATTTGTCCCATTAATGGTGCAAACGAAACGAATCAGTTTCATTTGTACCAATCATGGTACAAGTCAATGGTGCATTCGGTGCCGAGGGGATTTTGGCTGGTTTTTTTTATCATCATCAGCCTATTAATGCCCCCACTGCTGGGGCACAGGCCTTCCCTATGGATGGAATAGGGAGATTGGGCCGTGACCCACAGCGCAGGCCCAGTGCGGATCGGCGGGTGCTAACGACTGCAAATGCAGCCGGGACCAACGGCTTAACGTGCCTGAAACATAGAGGAACTCGAGATAGAAGATTTTTTGGTCGCCCATCCAATGACCGACTACTGTGAAAGTTTCTTAACTTCAACGATCGCACGCGAACGCGCTAAACCATCTGCGCCATCGCGCTTTTTTCCCTTATTTGTGTTACATGGCGAAACTGTTCCCTTATTTGTGTTACATGGCGAAATTTTTAACTGTAGGTTAACGGCAAATATTCTACAGGTTTTTGATTCCCCTGTGAACGTTAAAGTATGCGGCATAGACAGAGCACAAGCAGTCGTAACTTTAAAGTAGAGTACCGGAAATATGAAGACAGGCAAAGTATTCTATTTCCAGACTGTAAGTACGTATTGTGAAATATTGGATTTTGTCTCGTACGTAGGGTTACCATCCGTCCGGATACGGCCGGACATGTCCGGACTTTTTAATAATGGTCCGGACATTATCCGGATCTTTATATTGTACGGATTTTTTAAATTACATTGAATATGAATAATAATTGTTTATATTGATTTAAATACCATACCAACAACTAAGTGAGTGATGGTACCATTTTGTGATTCTCTCCTCCTCCTCCTTGTGTCGTGCTCCTCATTGCTGAGGCTCCACGAACTATTTTGTGGACGATCGCTTTCCACTTATTGCGGTCTTCCGCAGTGTGGAGTGCATCGTGTACTCCAGTTTTGATATTGTCGCGGATCTGGTCTGTCCAGCGCATGGAGCTTCTTCCTCTCGGTCGCCTTCCCTGTACTTTTCCAGTCATCAGGAGCACTTCCAAGGTATCGTTTTTCTTCCTTGCTATGTGACCGAAGAATTCGAGGATCCTACGCAAGCTGAAATTAGACAGTCTAACGGTGGTTCCCACTTCTTTAAGAATTGACGCATTTGTGCGGTGGGCTGTCCATGGAACTCGTAACATTCTCCTCCAACACCACATCTCAAATGCGTCAATACAAGATCTGTCCGTCTTCTTGAGGGTCCATGTTTCCGCACCGTAGGTAAATATGGAGAACACCAGAGTTCTCACCAGGCCATTTTGTGATTAAGTCCGGACTTTTTTCTAAATGTCAGGATATTTGTCAGGACTTTTGAAATGCCTAAATGGTAACTCTACTCGCACGTGTCTACTTCCGTGTGAGATGTAGAATACAATGAAACCCTAGAGTACCTTACATATTGGTACAAAATTCTGAATAGTATTTGTTAACAATCTACCCGTGAACGAATCTCGTGATCCGTGATCTTGAGAACGTAGGTATTTTTTTTCGGGCATAATAAGTATCATGTTCCTCTTATTCAGCCAATAAGAGGAACATGATACTAAAACTAAAAACTATCTATGTGCGTGCTGAATGTCATTCAATATCGTTTAAGCATGATTATGTAAAATGCATTAAAATTCAAACATACAAAATCTACAGTTTTTCCATTAAAATATTGTTGCTGCATTTAACTATTGGTAGGGCGATGACCACTTTACCTAAACTACCTACTTACTTGCTGGATGCTTTGGATAGGTTACAGCGGCGCGCGATCCGCATCATAGGCGATGAGGAGGTGACTAAACACCTCGAGCCTCTTCAATTACACTGATCTTGCCGAAATCCACCATTTATACTAGTGCAAATCTACCTACGCGCCGATCAGTACGGCAGCGGCGCAATTTTGCAAAAGTGCTCTTAAATCTTAGGAGGCAAAATTTTTGTTAGTTGTCCTATATTTAAATGAAAAAATTACGAAAGTTAATATCTCCAGATTCGTTTCAAAACATACATTTCTCGTATACCGTAACAATCATAATACGATCAAATTGAGATGTGCACTTCTTCATAACAAAATTGACTTTTAAGACTTCAATAATAAATTTGTTTCTTAGGTTTTCACGCATTTGTTTCTTAGGTTTTCACGTTTTAGGTTTCATTCAATAATAAAGTTTAAAATGTGTGGAACTTTTAATTGCACTTCGAGTCTGATGCCTGACAGATTAAATTTATATGGTACATATTTTGAAACGTGGCGTCACTAAGCGCGTTCTATCGTCTGTACCACGGCGAGTGTTCTGAAGAGTTATTCTCTCTTATTCCATCTTCCCCTCTCCTTCAGAGGACCACGCGCGCTGGCTAACTTTGCCACAGACTCACTGTGGCCACTATTCCAACGCGTACAAAGAAATTTGGTGACTCATTTCTTTGTCGCAGTATCCGTAAATGGAATGCTCTGTCCGCACACGTGTTCCCGTCCTCTTACAACCTATGATCCTTTAAAAGAGGCGTGAAGAAGCAATATGCAGACCAGCAGGGAGAGGATGGCCTGGTTTGCCAGGTAGAACTATCAGCTATCTTCGGACTGGACTTCACCGTCACTTAACATCAGGTGGGTTGGAGTCATTGGCGGACCACCTATCTTTATAAAAAAAAACGACGGATTGCACTTCGGGAGTGCCGGCAGAAGTGAAAACTTGAATATTAACGTTGGGCATTTTTGATATTTTGGAATGGTTAGGGAATAATTTTGCACGAATTGCTTTGATTATCAGTATAAAAGTACTATCATGTATGTGGTAGAATACAATATTTATTTATTGCGCTATCGTACACAAATATGACAATTTATATTACATTAAAAAAGTTTATCTCTCAGAAAAATCAACTTACATGAATCACGTTTAAGCGCACCTAGCGACATCTATTGTAAAAAAAATGCATTTTCTTCGCAATAAAGCTGCCACGTGTCCGTCCTAGATAGAGACTTATTAATATAATACGATAAAATAAATTCATCCAATATATTGAAAGTCAACAACCTTTCCAATTTTATTGTGTGTCATGATGCGATCAGCCCACGTTTTTAACCTGACGCGAGTTTAACATTTTTTACCCATACAAAAAAAGGGTACAACGCCGCTAAAGAAGTCTTCAATTCAAAAACGCTAAATGTGATTTCATGTTTAAAATTTTCATCGATTTTCAGTCGGTATTTTTGCCGACCGTAACCGTGGGTATAACGCTGGGTAATGCATGCGGTTTGTTATGCTAACTTAACGACTCGCGCCACGCGATCTACAGTTATCATTGAAGACAAAAGTATTCCGAGGATTTTATGAACACCATACTGTAAGTAATGGGACCCGTGGTTACCACAAAATATGAATGTTAGTAGCTGTGTTGTCTCAGACTAGCGGCAGCCCGAGACTTCGTACGCTTGGAGTTAGGTAGAAATAGAGGTTCACTACTCGTTCCCCGTAGGTGATAGTGTGATAATATGTAGCCTATATGTTGACGCGACTTGTCAATAATATTCGTGCCAAATTTGAAGTAAATCTATGCAGTACTTTTTGAGTTTATCCTGGGCATACATACAGACAAAAATTAAAAAAACTATATTTTTGGCTTCTGTATCGATTGCAGATCACACCCCAAGTATTCTTTAAAAAAAATATTCAATGTACAGTTTTGACTTTCCTACCATTTTATTATATGTAAAGATAAGATACATTATGCCAAATACTTTATTTAACTCAGTGTATGATGCACCTGATGAAATTAGTAAATTCTATCAAATCCTTATATATATAATTCTTCTGTGAGTGTGTATGTCACTGAACTTCTCTTAAACGACTGGACCGATTTTTTGTGTGTATTCAAGGGGACTTGAGAATGGTTTAGATTCACAATTTTGTCCGCTGGACAACCCCTATTTTTTTAGGGCGGTACGAAGTTCGCTGGGTCAGCTAGTACTTATATATAACTGAAATAAAACAATATCTCAAATGGTTAAAATGCATTTTTCAACACATGCATAGACTTTTCTACGATTCGGATCATTAACAGGCTCTGTACCCCTTGTACGAACTATCGAATTCGTATCGTTTGCGAGTCCGAAATGTCATTGTCAAATGTGTACTGATTTTTAGTTCTCGTTGCGTACTTTGTGCCGCTGCTGTTCAAGTTTCCATACAAAATGTGGCATTGAAATTTCGGTTTGCAAATTATTCGAATTCGATAATGGTTCGTGCTAGGGGTACTGTTCTCAAGAATATAATTTAATGAGTCCTTTATTTTAATTAGTGGTGTGCGTGAAAATATAAAAAATTAAATATAACTTTCTTATCTTAAAAGTTTGAACGTGATATTTGCTTAAAAGTTATAATAAATAATAATAATAATAACCTTTATTTCTCACCATAATCACAATGTTGGTATTAATGGCTACATAAAAACAATGATATAAAAAGCATGCATTTTTTTTTTACCAAAAATAAAAGGTACGTATTGATCAGATTATGGTGGGTTGACACCTGAACTAGGATGAATCCTGTGTCTCAGGTAATCAACCCTCCACCCTATTCATAAAGTTGTGTACCATTTAGTAAACAATTTATTAATCCAGATAACTGTTCTTAAGTTATTAATTCAATGGAATAGCCAAAGGAGTTTGTTATGTGTGTGAGTGTGTGTATGTGTATGTGTGTGTGGGTGTGAGTGTATGTGTATAAGTTAAAAGTAAAGCAGATGAAAATGTACAAGTGCTCTTGTCCAGATGAAATACCTCCCAGACTCATAAAACTTTGTTCAGACGAAGTATGTACTCGTCTAAATCACTAGTTTGCCTATAAAACGAATCCGTAGTTACACTCAGGTGAATTTAATTCAAGTTGAAAAATTGCTTGTCATTGCAACATTTAACTGAAAACAGAAGTTTGTGTTTAGTATACGAATTGTATGTTTTCAGTTAAATGTTTATTAGAAAAAATTCATTCATGTTACACTTTATAATCACATTATCAGGGTTATATTTTGTTAATAACACTAATATTATAGGGAAAAGTTTGTGAGTGTGTGAGTATGTTTGTTTGTTACTTCTTCACGTCTAAACGGCTGAAGCGATTTTAATAAAATTTGGTATGGAGTTAGCTGGCACTCTGAATCAACACATAGGCTAAGTTTTACTGCGGGAAAATATCCCTAATAAACTGAGGTGACACAGCGGGGCATAGCTAGTATACTAATAAATAAATGATGGTCGATTCAATTACTGGTCCAACGGTAATATATACATGTATTGTATTATCCATATTATCTTCACCCCATTTGAAATAAAATGTTGATGATAAAATAAAATGTAAAATGTTCATCATTTTTTTTTTCATTTCATCAACAACATCAACTTTTAAATTTAAATCTACCATTAAAAGAGTTCTTAGTGATAAAGCGTATTATAAAGTGTCTGATTATTTTTCAGACAAAAATGCTTGGGTTTAAACTGTTCCAAAGGTTCCGGCATGCTTTTTCTATAATTATAATGAAGATAAAATGATTTTGTATTGACACCGTAACAATATATTTTTTTGTAAATATTGTTACATAATTATTTAACGCTGTGGGGTTTTTTTCGCCGGTTTTTCTGCACAGCTAAAAAAAATTCCTTAACTGGTGGTAGGGGAAAAAATATGGACGATTCAAAAGATTTGTATTTTGCATCCAATTTGAATAAAGATATTTTGACTTGATTTGACTGGACTTCATCAAAAAAATTGGCCAAGTACGTGTTGAGCCACCACAATATATTTGAGCAGGACTCTTCATTTTCTACATCGTAAATTAGTAAAACAAATAAATATCCATCTATGTATCTCAACTAAAATAACTAAATCAAAGTCAGACTGCGTCTAAAACTCAAAATCAATTCGTTATTAAATTTTTTTTAATACTAATGAGAACCGGCGATTGATTTTGTTTCCTCCCAGGCGGGGGAGCCTCATGGAGAGCCTACAGCCGGCTGCAAGGATATGTCAGACTCTTACTGACTAAAACACACCCGTAGTTTATGCTTATGGCCTTCTGGCCAAGTCTAAGTCTACTATACTTTAAGACCTTAAAGTCTATACACAGATTATGTGTTTATTTATTAGAGAGGTGTTTGGCGAAAAATGTATGGCAATCGACTTTATGATGTCGCCTACCATCTATAATAATTGTCTGAGCACATTTACATCTAGTGAAAATGATAATATAGTTGTGGATATTAATACCACAGTGTAATAAAAAAAAAATGGTTTATTTTATCGATCTTGACAAAATAGATTTGTTTTTATGTTATATAAACAACTTCGATCAGTCTTTGGCTGAATGTTACTACAACCATAGCCATTAAAAAATGATTCGTATGTTTTCCAAACCGGTAAAATTAAAAGTCCTTTTTAAAGTAAATATATTATACAAAGGTGTCCGTTGAAATCTAGTAACTGTAAATTAAATTATAAATTACGCCAAGAATTACCGTGTATGTCAATATTTTTTGTGCATTTGGGCCAATTTGAGCAATCTCCTTTCTTCAACCAAAGTTGAACGACTATTACTCTTAAACTAACAAATCTATCTTAACTGTTATAGTTTTTTCTTAAAATTTCATGAAAAGCACTATTATCATGCATTTTCCAGGCTTTTCAAGCCAATAGTTTAGCTTTTAAAGTGAGACCCTACTCGAACAAAAATTAAAAATATAATTATTACTGTGCCATACGGTGTTACCCGCGGTTTATTAGGATTATTTTGACGACATCCGTGGTCGAGTGGTTTGTACGCCGGGTTTATGGTGTCGCCAAATCGAGAGGTCCCGAGTTCGAATCCCGGTGGGGGCAGATGTTTGTGTAATGAATACGAGCATTTGTACTCCTGTCATGGATGTTTAATATGTGTTTCTATATAAATATACTTATATATGTACTGTAAATGTATTCTATCCGTTACCCTAGTATCCCATAACACAAGCCTTACAGTGCTTACTGTGGGGCTATGCTAATTAGTGTGATTGTTGGAAATATTATATTATATAATTATATATTTTCCTGCAGTAAAATATAACCTATGTGTTAATCTAGGGTCTCAGCTAACTCCATACCAAATTTTATTAAAATCGCTCCAGCCGTTAGACGTGAAGAAGTAACAAACATACACCCTCACACACTCACAAACTTTCGCCTTTATAATATTAGTGTGATACTTACTATGTCAATGCGTACGTTGCCTTATAATAAATTACATTATAGATTTTATTTCTTCTTCTTCTTCCAGTGCCTCTTCAATCCTGAAAGTTGGCCGTTAGCTTCCTGTATTTATTTCTATCAGCAGCCAGCCGGAACAGCTGTTCGACGGAGGCAATACCGGTCCACTCCCGGATATTCCGGAGCCATGACTTCCGTCTCTTTCCGTCCACTTTGCCCATCATTATCAACTGCAGCAGCATGTATCTATCGTTCCTGAGCACCTGGCAGAGATATTCTATCTTGCGCTTTTTGATAGAAGGCAACATTTTGAGGAGCTCGATGGCGCAAGTGGTTAGCGCGTTCGGCTGCGATCGTTGAAGTTGAGCGGCTTTCGCAGTGTTCGGTCATTGGATGGGTGACCAAACATTTACTATCTCGAGCTGCTCCGTGCTTCGGAAGGCACGTTAAGCCGTTGGTCCCGGCTGCATCTGTAGTCGTTAGCACCCACCAATTCGCACGGGCCCGCGCGGTGGGTCATGGCCCAATCTCCCTATTCCATCCATAGGGAAGGCCTGTGCCCCAGCAGTAGGGACACTAATAGGCTGATGATGATGATGATGAACATTTTCCGGGACATATGAACGCGCTGAAGCACGGTTTCGTTCCTGACTCTCTGCGTCCAATATGTTCAAGTATTTTATTTAAATAAATAAAATACTTGAACATTTTCCTGTAAACCAAAAAGGCGTTCATTTCCGCTCTCGACCAATCAACTGCTCAAAACACGACTTGTTGAACTCTGTTTTCCGTGACTCAAATGATAAAACATCATTCGCTTGTGAGCGGAATTAAATTAGTATACGGGATATCCTTACGTTGACTTCTAAAGAGCACGACTAATTGTGTTTTCTAATATATAATACAGTGACCTGCAAAACTAAGTATAGCACTTATAATAGGGATGATGACTATTTTTTTTTTGCTTCGTTTGTCAGGTAGATTATCAAAAAGTATTGGACACGTATTTTTTCTTTTATCACATAATATAAACATTGCAGAAATATATTGATTTGAAAATTGTAGGCAACCCACAATCAAAACTTTTCTTTAGATTTAAACATCTAGCAGTTTAATGCTTAAAAAAAGTAACAATGTAACAATCTTATTAATTTCATGTTTTTACATTTTGAACTCGAACAACACAAATGCCGAGTTATGTGGCGAGTATAACACTATTATAAAATTTTTAATTTGTATGATATAACATCTCTTAATGATTATAAGAATAAAACAATTATTAAAATGAATTTACTTAATCCTTTAAAGATTTTTCAAAGGGCCGGTATTTTTGAGTCAAAAATAATATTATATTTTATTATTTTAAACTTGAAAAGGTTTTCGTAACCGTATTGTAAGTTAGACCATGATTAATTATAGTTTTGTAAAATTTTAAATCTTCACCCTAGAATTCCCGATTCGACAAATTTTATGACTATAAGCGCGGCTCTAATGACAATGAAGAACAATAAGGTCGAAATGGAGAAATTCACGGCCGTAAAACTTAAAAAAAAAGAAGAACAATAATTATTTCTTTCAAATATAGAACTAATTTAGAATTTAGAATATGGAACTTCATGAACAAACGTCAAAACGGCCATTATAGTGTTAAAAAAATTAAACGTTCAAACTTCAGAGTAACTTCAGATTTTAGTGACTGAATGTACCTACTCAAAAAGGATTCTCCCATGTTATATTAATTAGCATATAAGCTAACAATATGAATACATATAAAGAAAGCTAATTATGTGTAAATAGAGGCCATATAGTTCCGCTCTGTGAAGCTATAAGCTACAAATAAAATAATATAAAGCAGCAAAACAATCTATCTATACCTACACAGTTATAAACCATCTGTATCAATTTCGTGGTCATATAATAGAAGTTAGAGATAAGCTAATGGTTTCATAACAGGGGAACACATGACAGGAAAAATAACCTCTGAAAAAGTTCCACAAGCCGGTCACGCACTCGCTGCCCGACAAATATATCACGAGAATGGACCGCTGAATGCGTAACCACAAAATAAAGAGACGCAGAAGGTTGGTTGGCGTCGTGGACTTACTAAATCACTAATGTGCTGAGAGTGTAGATAAGTCACTGGCACTCTTGATATTCGTTTCGACGATAAAGTTGGCTTTAAAGTTTAAAGCTAAGCAATCATCCATTGAATTACGTGTTGTAAGCTTTGATTTATTGAACGGAAATAAAAAGCTAACGATATAATTTACGTGTAGGTTTAAAAATTTAAAGTATAATTTTAGACTAAAGTTAACCTTAGCATTGGCTTGCGAAGGAAGATGATCACTTGTCTACAGCGCTGGTAACAGGTTTGCCTTTTGCTCTGTTGCTTCCCAGTACAGTCCTGAGTAGAAGCACGTAGAAGTATATGGTGGGCATTTGATTTCTAATACTGAACCTTTTCGAATACTCTTACGTCCTTGTGTGCATGCTTCTGTTTAACCTGTTTATTATCCATACCCAGTAGAAATACCTACATCTGCAATTAATTTCTCATACTGCACCCTAACGTATTTAAAGCCAAATACAGGTTGGCTAAGCGAAGGCTAATACCATACCAACGTATAGACAGCTTATTTGTCTTGTCTTGTCATCGTTCGGTGTCGCTGGCTTAAATTGCCAAGGGAGAAAGGGAAGCGCCAACGTGTTTTTTTTGAGTGTGTATGCTTTTGGTCGCAGATGACCTTTACAGCGTCGCCGGGTTTGTGGACGGCGAGATCCTAAGAGGACCTCAAGCCGAGAATGGGCGAGTGTCTCTGGAGGTATTCCAGTCGGATGGCGTCTCCCCACGGGGGGAGTCTCCTCTCCGTCTGGAGCCTCCAGACCACTCGAACCTGAGGGGGTCGGCTCAACTAGAGGCCAACGTGTATTGATCTCATTTGGCGTCGCCCGCTAACATTTGTCTCGCATCGTTCATATTAACTGATACAGCATCAACGTATGAACAGCGCCATAAAGCTCGTCTATATTGGTCACTTGCCACACAGTAAAAGTATTATTACCACTAATATTTACCACCACTTCACCACCTAGAGTGACTAGATGGCGCTGTCGTAACAGTAGCATTTGCCTTGTATCAGTTTTCCCATGCTCGCGTTGGGTTTGCCGGTTTAATATAGAGCTGACCTTCTATGTCTATGTGTTTAGTGGCGTAAAGTTACTAAGTCAGCGCTTGGTTGCCCCGCGTGCCTGTGAGGGCAGCCGAATGGTTGCTGAATACAAAAACAATGGAGTTTCTCCCTGTGATCCTTCCCAATCGACAAGAGACTATACATTGTGAGTAAATTAAAGAAGAAGTGAGGAACTCGATGGCGCCACTGATTAGCTCGAGGGCGCCAGTGGTTAGCACGTTCGGCTGCGGTCGTTGAAGATGAGTTTTTTTTTTTTTTTTGATTTATTGTATTTACTTTTGGTACACTTGATAACAAAACATTAAATCTTGCCAAACTGAGAACAGTTTGTTGGCAAGTAACTGCGCTAAAACTAATTACTTTACAAGTGCACTACAATCTAAATAATAATACAAACAAAACATATACCCAACAGCAGCAATACGACAGTGAACCAGACATTATATATATCACACCATTCCACATCACCGCAACAATATTTTATATAGTTTTTAGTAACACATTTTTTATATTAGATTTTAAAGATTTTTTTTTGAGTGAACTTTCGCAGTGGTAATTCATTGGATGGGTGACCAAAAATTTACTATCTCGAGCTCCTCCGTGCTTCGGAAGGCACGTTAAGCCGTTGGTCCCGGCTGCATCTGCAGTCCTTAGCACCCACCAACCCGCACTGCCCAATCGCCCTAACCCATCCATAGGGAAGGCCTGTGCCCCAGCAGTGGGGACATTAATGGGCTGAAGATGATGAAATTAAAGAAAAAGCATAGTTTCCGCCCAGTACCGTCTTTGATCTATTGGAGGCCCTGGGCATATTAGGATAATGGGGCCCCTATGACCCCCGATAGGTGATTTAAAAGGAACTAGGGACTTTGTATTTGATCTGAGGGGGCCCCCTATCGATCGCGGGGTCCTGGGCACTTGCCCAAAGTGCCCACTGGGAAAGAGGGCTCTGTTTCCGTCTCAAAAATATCTCTTATCTATTAGACAAGTCCGTCCGTCCGTCCGTCCGTCTGTGGTGCTGTTTCAGCGGCCAAACCGTAAGAGATAGATAAAGAGAATATTTAAGTTATAAGTTAAGAATAGTCTGATAAGACTACAAACCGGATTTGAGTAACGTAGCACTTCCGGTTTTCGAGAAATCACGAATTTCAAATGACACCACACAAAATCTCCGAAGTTCTCAATTAATTAAATACATTTTTTTTAAATCAGGTTTTGGTGAACATTTGGTTCACTGGTTTGCTAGTTTTATATATTCGTTACAAAGTGTGAATAGAATTTCAGGTCATAATATATTTAATAGTTAAAATACTTAGTTTATTTTCTTTATCATCATGCAGTATAAAGAATACACAATAAAACAAAGAATTCACCTATTGTTGATTTTTCAGCATTAACCAACACTCCCATCAAAGAATATAATGGCTTAATTACATTAATGTGCACGAAAGACATTACTCCAATTCGGACACCCGAAGCTATTTTACACTGGAATACGGTGTCGGGTATCCAAAACGAAAACTACCCAAATAAGGGCGTACTCGACTCCGTTTATTTATACTTAGTCGTTTACCCGAATTCCATTGGCACTCGTATTCGGCCTAACGACCAAGTGTAATAGCGCCATAAGAGTGGTAGAGCATAGTTTACTTATTTTTTTTTTAATTTTATATGAAAAAAAAACAATTTCATGATGTTAATTATATGCTACTATTTGTTTCTTAGGTTTTCACGCACATCACTCATTAAATAAAACTAGTTTTTACGGGTTAATGCACGAAACTTTATTTATTTATTGACGTTTCGTAGCCTTTACAGGCTTCGTCGTCAGAATAAAACTTTTATTTAATTTGTCGAGCTACCGTCGAAAGACTTTTAAAAGACGAAGCCTGTAAAGGCTACGAAACGTCAATAAATAAATAAAGTTTCGTGCATTAACCCGTAAAAACTAGTTTTAGTGAAAATAAATAAATAAATAAATAAATATATATGCTACTAATTATGTACCAACAACATTGTTCACAAATTAATATTAAATAACATGCATTAGAAACGTACCTGCTGTTATTTAATCGGGTCATGCATCTACATTATACAGGGTGTTACAAAAATACAAATAAAGCTTGAAGGGCGTTGAAGTACATCATATAAGGAGTGTTCTGTAATTTTCTTAAAATATTTGCATGAAGTTTTAACCTTTTATAAAAACAGTTGTTTTTAATGATCCTCGAACTAGTGACGTGTCTTAAAAAGATCGATATTTTTATTAATCATTAAAAATAACTGTTTTTATAAAAAGTTAAGTTTAAAACTTCATGTAAAAATTTAAAGAAAATTAGAGAAGACTCCTTATATGATGTACTTCAACGCCCTTCAAGCTTTATTTGCATTTTTGTAATAGACTGTATAATAAAAAATAAATAGCTAAATATCTAAGTACAGTCAAATGTTTGCTGATTATGTGAAATGGGCTAAATGAACATGATATAAAATTAATTTGAGCTTACACTTTAATTGTGAACAACCATATAATTGAACGTCATACGTGTGCAATTTACAATGAATATGTTTTTTACATTGACCAAGAGTTTCATTGAATCTATATGAGAAAAATGATAGTTGTGTGAGTGCATAATACGTCTTAGCGGTGAACGTTGTCCCGCAATTGTTCTGCAAAACCTGGGAGAAAATATACCATGTATACAAGTCTCACAAATGCGTCGGGAATGACTAGGCAGCTGAAGGCTTAGTTATTGGTTTGTTAACTAGGTACAATCAAATTGATTGCCAAGAATTTTGGACATTATTCCTTATTCCAAGAATATTCTTCTCGATTCCAATGAAAAAGGGAGTATTTTTTTTTAAAGATTAACTCATGAAGTTTTTGTATGAAAATATTTGTAATTGACGGAGCGAACAATTTTTTCTTGTACCATTTCTAGTTGGTTTCTATATTTTTGAAAGTATGGATTCCACATTATTGAAGCATATTCAAGCTGTGATCTTATAAGTGACTTTTACAATTTAAAATATGTTGAAGAGATTCTAAATTCCCTACAGGTCCGCATGATCATGCCTCATAACTGGAAAGCTTTGTTTATAAACCGTACTAATGTGTATCAAAGTGCTTCTAACAAAGCTGTTATAAATCATGATCTTGGTAGAGGGATTTTTGAAAACTTTGGCATTTCTCATAAGGAATCCTGGAGTTTTTCTGGCTCGAGCAATAATATTATCTAAATGTGGAATGAAAGTTAGTTTGGAATCTATTATTACACCCAATCTTGTATAGTACTCGTATTTACCTCCTGTAATATATGTATGTAGTATCATTTATTTTATATTTTGGCATCAAAATGTGAAACTTACGTGATAATTTTATATGGAAACATTAATATTGACAAACATTTCATTTACATATTTTGCACCATTTCACTAAGCTACCTATGTCCGAATATCGGAGTTTAGCATCCTCATCACAGTATTATTTTTTATTAGTTTAGATCTGCTGCATACACAAAAACATCACGGTACTTAATAACATCTACAACGCTATTAATGAAAAAAATAAAAGGCAATGGTCCTATTTGGGTACCCGGTGGTATACCTGATGTGGTAAAATAATGATCTGAACGGAAACCCTTCACAACTACGTATTGAGACCGATTAGTTAAATACGTTTGCAACCACATCAACAAAGAACCGGCGAATCCGTATTTTAAAAGCTTATTTACTAATATTCTGTGACAAACTTTGTCAAATGCCTTGGAAAAGTCAACAGAGACGGCGTCAGTTTGCAGCAGGGGGGGGGGGGGGGGGTCAATATTGATAACAATGAGAGTTGTGAAAGTGATGAGATTTGTGCTGGTTGGCCTAGATCTCAAGAATCCATGCTGTCGATCAGTAATTAGATGTTTTATTTAGGCGTAAACATGCGGATATATAACCCCATCAAAAATTTTGGGTATAACTGATAAGATATTTATGTATAACAATAATTATACCTCTCTCATACATAGTAATTATGCTTTACAAACCACAGCCGGTATATTAACGTGATTTATGTATGTAGCTATATTATATAGGTATATAATTATAATAGTTTTAATTAGGTCAAAGTGCATTTCGGTGTCATAAATGACCAACCACCACAGCGACCTATTAATACGATCCATTAATTCAACGTTTGATAATGATGTGGTTTAGGTTTAATTGTCCACATTCGGATATATTCATAAGCTCAAACATGAAGTTTGACGTGTATAACCGTTTACTATTATAACCTTTTTATTCCAAACTAGAACTCATTTCAAACAAGAACAAAAAATTGTTATGGCCGTCCTGTAAAAATATGTATTTTTTTAAAGTTAGTTACAGTAAAATATTGCAGGAAAATTATTTGTCGATACCATAGCAAGCCTTCGCTGTCAAAGATATTATGTAAATCGAGAGCAAGCACATTGTGCAAAATTAACTCGTGATAAAACACTCGCCCGCAAAAATAAAGGGTCACCTTGAAGACAGCAATGTCTTCAAGAAATTATTAAGATAAAATGGTTATTTTGAATCGTACTTGTACTGTGGTGCGTTTTATGAGTAGCGGCAGCACGCGATTCCTTCCGCGTTAGCTTTTTAACTCCGTTTTACTCATTTAGGGGGTGAGTTTTGGAAAATCCATTCTTAACGCTCGTCTACATCATAATAGCTATATGTGTGACAAATTTCAGCTCAAGCCGTTCAGTGGTAAGAGCTGTGCTTTCATAGATTAGTCGGTAACGGTTGCCTTTTATATACACCGTGAATTTTGAGATACCTGTAAAACTTAAAAATGGAGTAAATTAAAAAAGTGCAAACAATTATTATAAGCAGTATACGTACTACACCCTCCTACAAAAATATTGATTTATATCGGTTACGAAATATCCTAAAATGGCTCATAATTGTAAATAACATACATATTATGGAATTATTACCCGTTTAAAGTACGTAGTTTTTAAAATTAGGTCTACTTAAATATTTTTATATAACAATTAAAAATTATTAAGGTTTCATAATTGTAAAATTAGCAAGTTAACGTAGAGAAATTTTTCGAAACAAATAATTAAAGAAAAAAATATATTTGCGGAAATGTAACCCAAATCGTTGTCTGAATTCGCTAGTAAAGTTTTCAGGTAACTCAAAATTCACGGTGTATACAGATTAAATTTTCTTTGAGATACTTTTCAATTCATAGAGGTAGAATATTGAGTTTCTAAGGAATTTGTTGTTAACTAGGTGACCCTTTATTTTTTTCGGGCGAGTGTATTTGCTGAATACAAAATTCTGCCTCGTGGCGTTTATAATGGCCGTGCAGGCACGTTTCGCAGAATCCTGCGTCAGCTTATTCGAGCTGGGAACAGAACACGTCAGGATTTTATTTCAACAAAACGTTATGTTTGATTAAACATTGTGTGATTCCAAAGTTTATGGTGTGTGATGGTTGGACGGGTTGAGTTGAGTCGGCTCGTTGCTATATGTAGGTACAGGATTTTACTTAGGTTACGTAAATAATGATATTAAATCACCTTGATACACCAACACGAACAAAATCGTGCCCGAAACCTGTCCAAAAGGTACATTGGACGATCGACGGAGCGCCGTAAGATGATCGCGTTGTCAAAAACAATATAAGGCGTTATGTTGCTAATTATTTAAAGAGCCACTATTTTCGCATTAGAATATTTCCTCCCATTTATCTGATTAACTTTTCGTAAAAAGTATTTTTAAAAGTAAAATAAATACAAATAATTTGTTGTAGTCGGTCGGCCTGACAGAAAATCTGTGAACTTTTATTTTGTTCATTTGAAAAAATCAAAGAATTAATTATCATAAAGCCTTCTCTCACGCCTGTATAAAATAGTATCTATTATTTTAAAATGCAAAATAATTATACACGTTAAGGGCAGTTTCTTAGCCATGTCCTTTTACGACTTATTGCTATATGCGGAAGAATATAGACCTACCTTCTTTGACTTTACGCGCAATTCTGAATGTGTTGTTAGCAATATAGCAGGTACAGACCGCGAGAAAAGGAGATGGCTATCTAATCGACCATGCCTTTGAATATCACAAATATTATCAATTAAATGAGTTTATAGTATTTGAACAAAATTAACTTCAAATGCGTTAAATTAACTAACATTGATTAGATACTTGTCGAAAAAACGACACTTTGCATACTAAAAGTATTTTTTTCGCGTTTTTGCACGGAGCTTTGCGGCAATTGACTTTTCAACGGTCCGCGCGTGACTGTGAACCAAGAAGTGCTTAAGTGGAGTTCAAGCAATTCTTGATTGGGGCACATTTTGAGCGCACGTGGTGTATGTAGGGTATTTAATATCGTTGTACATCAAAGTTTACGGAATTGAATTGACGTTTGTTAAAGTGAATTTTTTATGACATGACACTTTTTTTTTTTTTTTAAGTTCTATTCCAAAAGGGTACCAAATGGAGTCCTATGTACGTTTATTGTAGTAGAAATAGGAAGTTAATGACCTGAAATTTTCAGTTTGCGTGCCATTTAAGTCGCTATAATAACAATACAGGGATTTTACTATTGTACTTTGTCGTATAGACGTATTTCCTTCACCTTTTTACACAGCCTCATTCAATATTTACTGTAAAAAATCTGAAAAAAAGCAATAAATTAATTTTTATAGTCCTACATCCTACTAATATTATAAATGTATGTATTGAAAAAAAAACAGTAAATTAATTTTTAAAGTTCTACATCCTACAAATATTATAAATGTGAAAGTTTGTATGTTTGTTACTCAATCACGCAAAACTACTGAACGCATTTGAATGCAATTTGGTACGCATATAGTTTATGATGGATGCGAGTGGCCCAGGATCGATCTGAGTGGCGTGTATTTGGAGAGGCCTATGTCCGGCAGTGGACTGGGATGGGCTGTTGATGATGATGATGATGATAGTTTATGACCTGTATTGCGACATAGGATACTTTTAACACCAGAAAATTTTAGGTTCCTATGGGATTTTGAAAAAGAAAGTTAACGCAGGCGAAGGCGCGGGCGGCCGCTAGTGTACCTTAAACACACGATTCGACGATTCTAAGAGAAACGGCAAATATCCTAGCTGTTTAAGGATTTTTGATAGTTTGTATAATGCGATTCAACTAAGAATAGGACCGACTGGGCGCCATATTGTGATGTCATAGCTGTCAATTCAAACCAAATAGGTAGAATGAGCAATAAAGTATTTTTATTTAATAAACTGATTTACTAAGATTAAGTAAGAAAAAGCGTGAGATTTTTTTAATAACATTTATTTACTAAGATTGAGAAAAAAACCCACCGATTTTTAATAATATTTATTTATTAAGACTGTGAGAAATAACTTTTATTTGAATCTAGCTCTTCCATTCTGCATTACTGCCGGAGTAGTTATAAATAATCATGCACTATTACTAGGTCACATACGAACATGCATACTTTATGTAAACTAAAGTTTGTAATCGAGTTTCCGAACGCAACTTAAAGTGACATTTGGTTGACGATTTAGGTTATCAACCATTCATGGCCAAAGCTCAATAAGTGAAAAAAAAATATCAACCGATATTAATTATCAATACTTGTTATTGTTTGTTAACAAATGTTTGGTTTTTATTTTAGAATTAGCCGAGTGTTAAAAAGGGGTTCCAAGATTTTTTTGCAAACCGTAGTTTTCAAGCGACATTTGACAGTTAGAGGTCATTGGCTTTCCTATTCTTATTTGAATCGCATTATAATAATAATAATAATCTTTATTTGCAGAATATGGTTACAAATGGTGATACAGAGATAAACAGCATCCTATATTCTTACCCAATGGGGTGTGCAAATTAATTGACATGTCGAGTGAAAAAAAAAACTTATTACAATTATTCCATTCATTGAGCATAATATAAACAAATTCACACTATCATTGTCAAACAATATAATAATCTCAATGTCAAACAATATAATAATCAATCTTGTTCATAAAGTTAAGGACATAATAATAATTTAAATTTCAGCATCACTTAAATATTCCTTTAGTGTATAATAAGCTTTATTTACTAAAAACTTTTTTAGGGTCACTTTATATTTTATCACATTATCGATTTGTCTTATATCTTGTGGTAGCTTGTTATATACTATCGGAGCAACGCCATGTAAACTATTACATTATATTCAATTACTCTATTACCCACTTGTTTTCCGAATCATCTAAGGGCTTAAATCTGGCAGTAAAAAAATAATTCACTAACAAGCGGCATAATTCAGAGTTGTAGTGGCTCCATTAAAATGATTAAACGCGCAATCTGCCCGCCCGATCGCCGGGTGATGTATTACTCCACGTTATCAGCCTTACGAGGGAGCGGGCGGAAAACTAACGGAAATTCTACAATAGTAATTACATCGCTGAATTGTTCACAAGTTCTGGTTTGGACTGATAAACGTTTAAGTGTCAGTTTTCATTGTAAAAGTTGAATTAGGATACCTCGTTTGGTATTAAATATTCGAGGGCTTGTTTAAAGGCTAGACACTTAGAAACGTAAACACAAAAACCGCTGCGTTTTTCTCGAACTGGAGTGATTTCTTGGGGAACAATTATTTTGCAAGGAAAAGAAAATGTGCTGGATAAAATTGCTCTATAACTACTAAGCCAGCCTATGTCTATCTTACTATGTGTCAGTCACTAGACTGATGGCGATTGTTTTGTTCCAGTTTCAACAAGTTGCTACTCCAAAAGGAGGAGTTGGAGCAGAAGCAGCTGCATTTGCTGCAAGTGGTGGAGAGCGAGCGTACCTCCCGCTGGCAGTACGCCCAGCAGTGCGATGAGCTCGCTAACGAGGTTAAGAAGCTCAGAACCGAGGTATGGGTTACCTACAGGAGATTACAGCTTCAGCTGTTGCAACTGATGGGGGAGTAAGGACTCCATCTCCTGGCAGTACGCCAAGCAGTGCAATGAGCTCGCCAACGAGGTCAAGAATCCAGAACTGAGGTATGGCTTTCCTTCCTTAGGATGCAGCTGCAGAAGTTGCAGGTGATTGAGAGTAAGGACTCCTCCTGCTGGCCGTACGCCTAGCATGGTGATGAGCTCGCCGACAAGGTTATAAAACCAGAACTGTGGTATGAGTTTGTTTTATACGAGGCTCAACAAATTACTCCACTCTACCCAACTCCACCTGATGTTAAATGTAAGTGAAGTCTAATAATAATAATAATAACTTTATTGCTTAAAAAACTGTGTACAATTATGCAGTTGGAATTGCAATAATAACATAGTCACAACAGTGTGCCCATAACGGGCATGCAATGGTAAAATTTATAACTTAAAACTATCTTAATTTAAAAAGTACATTTTAGAGTCTAAATTATATTAAGTTTTACGAGTATAATATTCATCAAGATTATAAAAAACATTATTTCATAACCAGCTTTTTAACTTAAATTTAAACAGTGGCAAATTGTGCGCTTTAATTTCTGCAGGCAAATGATTGAAGATCCTAATGCTAGTACTGAAAGCGCTATTATAATACAAGTGATTATTTATCCTAGGTATGCATATATCATATTTGTATTTATTACGCGTATTCGGACGTAATGTTGTTTTATTTTCAAAGTATTCTGGATTTTGTTTAATAAAAATTGCTGATTGTAATATATAAATATTGGTCAAAGTGAGATCTAGTCGCGAAGATAGATGATGCCGCAGAAAGTGTGCCGCTAAAGCTATCCTTACCTTGCCGGCATGAACCCAATCTACCCCGTGGAGCCCTGGAACCTTACTTACTAGCAGAAACACAATACCACCAAAAGGTAGAGTTATTTTACTGCGATCTTCGGTAAGGTGGAGGTTGCTTCCCCAAACGGGCACTCCAATTCGAGCGGTAAATCAACTGTGCCCTACCTTGCGAAAAAAATGTTACCTACAGGAGGATACAGCTGCAGTAGTTCGAGGTGATAGGGAGTAAGGACCCCTCCTGCTGGCAGTACGCCGCAGTGCGAAAAACTACCTATAGGAGGTCACAGCTGTAGTAGTTGCAGGTGGTCACTGACAGTACGCGCAGCAGATCGATGAGCTCACCAATGGACTCAAGCAGCTCAGGACTGAGGTACGTGTCTACCTACAGAAGGACACAGCTACAGGAATTCACAGCATCCAGAAAAAAATACATGCTTATATTACTTAAGTCAGAAACATACTTATGAAACGCGACGCCACCCCACGCCACGGACACGTATTTTCTAAGGCGCATTGTGTCGGTTCGGATGTTCACAGCTACAGGAATTCACAACATCCAGTAAAAAATACATGCTTACATTACTTAAGTCAGAAACAGACTTATGAAACGCGACGCCACCCCACGCCAGGCGAAAGTATTTTCTAAGGCGCATTGTATTGGTTCGGATGTTCCTAATGTGATTCTGATCATAGAAAATAGTACATTTTGATTTTACTCATCACGCGTGGTGTGGCTTCGGGTGGCGTCGCGTTTTTTTAAGAAGTTTTATAAGACTGTTTCTGCCATAATACTCTCCTATGATCATAGCTCTAAATTTTTTTACAAGTATCAGTAAGAATCAGGGATACTGGTATACTTGTAAAAATATGTACCTAACCTAACCTAACCTAACCAAACCAATTTTTAAATGTACTTTGTCAACTGATAAAACTTAAAAATCATTTTTTCGTTTACTTGAAGAATTGGTACTTACTTAGATATCACCTCCCGATGGATCGAGGTATAAAAAGCAGAGAGTGTAAAAATGGTACTCCCATCCATTATTTCATTATTTTCTTCCAGCTGTGCACATACAAGAAGGAGCATGAACCCAGCACCCGAGCAGCGTCTACCACCAGTCTGTCTCCCACCGATTCACCGGACATTGATCCGGCAGAACTAAGGAAAATCAAAAAAGTTCAAGTAAGCTTCTAGCTCTAAAAGTAACAATAACCTTGTATATAAAATTCTCGTGTCACAATGTTAGTTACCATACTCCTCCGAAACGGCTTGACCGATTTTTATGAAATTTTACATGCATATTCCGTGGATCTGAGAATCGGCTACTATCTATTTTTTATATTCTTAAGTGATAATAGTTGTCCACCTGTTACGTAGTGTTCTCATATGGGTTAGGAGGAATGTTATCCCAGGACATTGATAGACCACTACGTTACACACCCCTAAATTTTTTTTGGACAATGTTTATATTTTTATAATGTGGTATTAAAAAATACATACATCCCTAAATTTGTTCTTCTACCACCTGCCCCTATTTTTATGGCGGTAGGAAGTTCGCTGGGTCAGCTAGTAATAATATATATTTATTCTCTTCTGACACACAGGAATTCACAAAAATAAATTGGTATGCAATCAGTAATAGTTTTTATTATTATAATACATCACCATACAAAGATTAACAAAACAAAGTATATATGAAGTGTGAGAAGCTGGTGCCAGAAGTAGGCATTAAAGCCTGTAGTGCAATGCTATTAGTGCTATTTTGTAAGAACAACTTCACTTTTAACGCGTTATCCACCGGTGTGATTTGAAATTTATTAAATACTAGTGGTCCGCCCTCGCTTCGCTTCGGGGTAGAATTGATCAAAATCCTTTCTTAGCGAATGCCTACGTCATAACATCTACCTGCATGCCAAATTTCAGCCCGATCCAGTCAGTCAGTCACCTTTGAGTTTTATATATATGTATATATATAGATTGATGCTCTAATTAAAAAAATAAATAAAACCGACTTCAAAATCGAAAATGGAATAAAAAGTAAAAAAATATTGGTTTATGATTTGAAAGTCGGGCGGGTCAAGATTGAAAGACGTAGTATTACCGATCAGAAACGAAAATCTATTTAATGTTTCAATCTTGACCCTGCCCGACTTCCAAATCATGAATCAGGTTTTATTTTTTGTTTAAAAAAATTGTATTTCATCCATATTAGTAAAATTAACTACATCGTCCAAGTAAACATTAACGCAATTGACTTAGAAATCGGTGAACATGCATGAAAATCATTTAAAACATCGTGTGTGCCTTTGAAATTTGAAGGTTTCCCTCTATTTCCCCGGATTCCACCATCAGATCCTGATTTGGGACCACCTCGGAAATGCACTCTTTCGAATAAAAAAAAACAATTTTGGAAATCGGTCCACAATTGACAAAAAAATATGCAGTCGAACACAGAACCTCCTCTTTTTTTGAAGTCGGTTAAAAATCACACAGCGGTTTCTGGAGGTGAAAAGTGAGTTTGCTCCATGGTTCTTACAGAATAGCAGTGCAGGTTATCAGGCCAGGGTTGCAAGGTCCGATTTTGAAATAGAGGTATACTTATTCCGATTTGCCAATCCGCACTGGGCCCGCGCGGTGGGTAGGTAAGGTCTGTGCCCCTGGCTGATGATGAAGTACAGTAGCGAGTCTAGAAATCATTAAGTTAAGCAGTATGTACTTAACTGGCATATCCATGTCCAAACTATGATAAGAACTTAATTTGCCAAGACCGTAATTTAACTCGCCACTGTACTAAACGAAGTGTGAAATCAGCCCTAAAACCTATTTAAGATAATCTTTTTTTAATTTTCTTTACCTTAATATTTTTTTTTTGTTCTGTCAGAGCTTCTTCCGAGGATGGCTGTGTCGGCGTCGATGGAAGCAGATTGTGGACCAGTACATCAAGAGCCCACACGCGGAAAGCATGAGAAAACGAAACAGGTACATATATTGTCTATCTAAAAGAGATATTAAAATCCTACTAACATTACAAATGTTAAAGTTTGTAAGTTTGTTACTCAGTCACGCAAAAACTACTAAATTGATTTGGATGACATTTGATACGCACATAGTTTATAACAGGGATTGTAATAATAATAATAATCTTTATTTTTCTTCCACAATCTACAAAACACATGATAACTTATTATAATATAATTTTATATGAGAACAGTTAAAATAGATTGAGTGAGTGAATGGTGCCTGAACTAGGCAGACCGCCTGTATCTCAGAGCACCAGGATTCTCCTTCCTCTAGAGAATGAAGAGCGAGCAAATTATAAGGTCACTGGTCTTACATTTAAATTGTAGTTTTGGATTGAGACTAGAGAGATTCGAGTGGGATTCTCAGAAAACTAAAGATAACGTGGACGAAGTCGCGGGTATCCGCTAGTCTTCTATAAATATAAAACTCAAAGATGACTGACTGACTGACATAGTGATCTATCAACACACAGTCCAAACCACTGGACGGATTGGGCTGAAATTTGGCATTCAGGTAGATGTTATGACGTAAGCATCCACTAAGAAAGGATTTTGATCAATTCTACGCCCAAGGGGATAAAATAGGGAATGAAAGGTTGTATGAAATTTTTGTTAATTGTAAACCGATCGGGCTGAGACTTTGCATGCAGGTATAAGAAGAATCATAGATGAATGTCATTGTGTATAATACAAGCCTGAGAACAAAAACTGTAGCTAACTACACCGAAGCGAAGCGAGGGCGGGCCGCTAGTATATTATATTTGTTTAAATAAATAATTTATATTGCAGCTTGGTGTTCAAAATGGTGGAAGCAGAAGAGGAATACCTTGAACAGATGGAGATATTGGTAAGCATGGTTATGTTAATTTTTAAGATTTTTTGATGAAGTTTCTAAAGAGCTTTTGGCAGTGTTAATGCCACTTAAAATATTCAGTTATAATGGTATATTTATGATAAGTATAGAACCTTCACCTTTTTTAGTTATAAATGGTCAAAAAATTTAACGTTAGAGTCTGTGCGTAAAGAGTTTCTAGTACCTATCTATTTTTTACATTAGATGCAATTAGTACCAACTCAAGTGTTAACTTCTTTCAGGTAACCTGCTTCCTGCGACCTTTCAAGATGGCGGCTAGTTCCAAGAAGCCCCCGTGCACCCACGAGGACGTCAACTCCATCTTCCTGAACAGCGAGACGGTGCTGTTCCTCCACCAGATCTTCTTCAAGGGGCTCACCTCCAGGATGGAGTCTTGGCCCACTCTCGTACTAGGTGAATCTTTAATAGCAAAATACCAAATAGGTGGGTTGGGGCACGTGTCGCCCGAAGCAAACTGGCCCCAGTATTTTAATTTATTTTTCTTAGTTACAGGTGTAACCTAACCTTACATAACTATGTTTCTTTCTTCTTTTCCCGTCTCTTCGTTCTGTCTTGTACTATTCCCTAGACCCTCTTTTCTAATATATATCTTAGCATAACCTAACCTAACCTTACATAACCATTTTCCTTTTTTCTCTTCCCGTCTCTTCGTTCTGTCTTGTACCGTTCGCTAGACCCTCTTTTCTAATATATAACTTAGTCTTACCTAACCTTACATAACCATTTTTCTTTTTTCCCTTCCCGTCTCTTCGTTCTGTCTTGAACCGTTCCCTAGTCCCTCTTTACTAATATATAACTTAGCCCTTGCACTTTCCACTGTGGTAGCACGAGCGCGCCTCGAGGACGCATGGGGTTACGTACCTAATGGAGAAACAGACAAAATACATAAAAAAATCAAAGAAGTTTCAACGTTTTAGATGCATTGATTTTATTTATTTAATGACGTTTCGCATGCTTTGCAGGAATGCAAACACCGACGAAGCATTCCTGCAAAGGACGCGAGATAATGACATTGGTGTCGATTCTGGCGTAATTCTCTAAACTTAAACTTTCATTCTGTATAGAGAATGACAAGGATACACTGTTGTCAAATTTAAGTTTAGGTTTAGAGAATCATGCCAGAATCGACACCATTATGTTATTATTCCGACGACGCATTCCTGCAATGGATACGAAATAATGGCATTATGTCATTATTCCGCCGAGGCATTCCTGCAATGGATACGAAATAATGGCATTATGTCGTTATTCCGCCGAGGCATTCCTGCAATGGATGCGAAACGTCAATAAATAAATAAAATCAGTGCATCTAACCCGTTGAAACTTGTTTTATATATAATGAGTGATTTGCATGAAAACCTAAGAAACAAATCCTTAATACAAGCAAGCTACTAATTAATACGAAAAAAAGAACTATCGATTACATTTAGTTCTATTGTAGACTTTTGGTCGTCTCTCACCTTCACATACACTGTAGCATAAGATCCTACTGGATGGAACTACTCCTGAATGAATTCAGAAGCATGATTGTTTTGAAAATTTCTTTATGGAAATGTTTCAGAGTTCCTGGTTCCCTGGTTCCGAGACCTGTATGAATGATGTGTGTAAATAGAAAAAAGTGTACTCTATTACCAAGCCAGGACACTTTTTGTTATGCTATATTATGATTTGTTTAAAAAAGAAAATATTTTTTGTTGTTTTTTATTGAAATAAAGAAGCGTAAAAAGTCAATCGCTACAGAACGTTACGCTCTTAAGGACTGATTTTTTTCTCTTGATACCTAAAATTATCTCCTCACCTGATGTTGAGTGCGTCTGGACTTTGAATTTCATAGCAAATCAAGATATATGGCAATGAAGCAGCAGAGGATAATGTTGCACCAACCACTTTTGTGGAAATAAAACCTCTCTCCTCATCACAAACGTGGTCTAGAAGTACACGTTTACCAACCATATTGATTGAATAAACATTCATGAATCAAATTAAGGATCAACTCTGAAACGTCTAGTAAAATTGACGTTTGAAAGTATGGACTGGTTTGCGTCAAATCCGGTAGTTCTGTTTTTTGAAGATTAGTTTATGTTGTTGACCCAATTACTTACACAAATTTGTGACCTCAAGCATCGAACGCAACTATGTCAAAAATCGATAAAACCGCGAAAATTATAACCCTAAAGTAGGTACTAGCTTTTGATAGTAACTTCACATCACAAGACGTTTCTGAAGTGGCCTAATTTGGTACAATATTAAGACTAGAATTATCTCTATAGACTCAATAGTTACTGAGATAGAGCCTTTCATAGTTTATAATTTCTATTCTAGAGCAATTATGACTAGCACTCCTCCGATTGCTATCTCGTCAGGTGTATTAGTTGATGTCCAAAATCTGAAAAAGGACGAGATTTTCGAGGTATTATAGATTTTTAACACAAAATTGCATTATTCATTGGGTCAACATCATAAACAAGTCTGCAAAAAAATCAGAACTACCGGATTGTATACTCTTAAGTATTAAATATTATTCGTTAGCTTTTAAAATTGATTCAGGAACTTTGGTGCTAATGGTGGTAATTTATTAGATAAGTGGTTTCAAGTTAGACAAGTACTTAGTAGAGGCGTGCATATAGGAGACCTATTCGACATGTTGCTGCCGATGCTGAGCATCTACCAGGAGTACGTGCGCAACCACCACTACTCGCTGCAGGTGTTGACCGAGTGCAAACAGACCCAGCCCTTCGCGCACCTGCTGTCGCGGCTCGAGACCAAGCCTGCCTGCCAGGGCCGCTCGCTCGAGACCTTCCTCACCTACCCGATGCATCAGGTATTCCTCTTAAACTGTACGAAGCATAAGACTTCTATATTACTTTAACTGATACATAAGCCAGAGTGCAAGTAGAGCCCACCCTTTGCACCAGGGCTTGTTTACCGGTTAATTTTCAAACCTAAATCAGTGTCAAGTACATTAGGAGCGTTTTATTTAGGTTTGGCTCTACCTTTACCTTAAAGAAACCGGTTTTCCTAAAAAGCGAAAATAAATAGGATTTGAATCAATTTAGCGGTTTTTAAAGGGTTTCATTTCGCTCTTACAGACGGCTGAAATAAATACACAACTACAAAATAAATAACTTGACTCACTAGACGCTAGCAAACTTGTCAATAAAGGCGGTATCAGACGGTTCACTTTTCGTTCATTTTTGTCTTTAATTCGGCATCTTTCACTCGAAATGATTCGTCTGAACCCCAAATGAAAGAAGAGTGCCGAATGAATTCATTAATGAACCGATCCGACTTTGTTAGATTTTATCATTCGGCATCTTTCATTCCAACTGCGAAGGAACGAAAAATGAACGGTCTGCACACCGAGAGAACGTTCACTCGGATTCGGCCATTTTGTCTCGAGCCCGGTAGCAGACGCACGTCCCGTTGCGTCATGGAAAATTGGAAGCAAAATGATGTTCAAGTAGAATAAGCAAAGTTCGCTGCTGTTTTTGGAACATTTTAAGAATAATCAATGTTTATGGAACCACAAACTTGACGAATACAAGGATAGGACATTACGTACAAACGCTAAAAAATTCCTAATTAGTGATTTAAACCTCGAGGTTACTGAAGAAGACATCAAACATAAAATAAAAACTAAACGGAACCGCTTTACAACTGAATTAACAAAAATAAATCCTTCTATTAAAAGTGGTTGTTCTTCTGACGATATATATCGTGTGCCTACACTGTACTGGTCATAAACTAACATTACTAACTTTTGGATTAAATGATCACAAATTAAACGGATTCCGCGATGCACGATTTCATCCTATGACATATTTAAAGTAAATATCAGATGAACGTTCTCTTCTTTGTCATTCGCAGTAAGTTGTGTGAACATGGAATGAAAGAAAAATGAAGCATTCATTCGTGTGAATGTTCACTCGAGTGTACCGTCTGATATCACCTTAAATGCATCAGTCTCTGAGCATTAACAAGTTGTGACTTGATTAGTTCAAATAAAAGAAACTTCAAGCGATGCCAACGTGTGCACGTGTCGCTCTGGATTAAACCGGTTTATTAAGGTTTTAGGTACCGCTTTCATTTCGGACGCGCTCCGAACGAAACCTTTACTAAAAACCGGTATTAAACTGCCCTGCTTTGCGCACATGCTGGCGCGACTCGAAACCAAGCCCGCATACGAGGGCTGCTCGTTGGAGACCTTCCACACCTACCCCATGCATCAGATATTCTTCATAAACTGTAGGAAGCATACGACCTCTATATTACTTTAACGGATACGTACGAGTAAGCCAGAATGCAAGCAGAGCCCACCCTTCGGGCACATGCTGGCGTGGTTAGAGACTAAGCCCGCTTGCCAGGGCGTTGGAGAACTTCCTCACCTACCCCAAGCATCAGGTATTCCTCTTAAACTATAGGAGGCAGGCATTAGCCTTCTACATTATTTTGTCGCAAATATAAGCCACAGAGCAAGCAGAGCCAGCCGTTCGTTTCCGATGGAAACAATCAGTCCAGATTATAGAAAGGTCTTCATCAGTAGCAGAAAACAACAGTAATAGATCAACTTCCTGGCAAGCGATGAGCGAGCATGAAACGAAATTGCAATCTATATATATATAAAACTCAAAGGTGACTGACTGACATAGTGATCTATCAACGCACAGCCCAAACCAGTGGAAGGATCGGGATGAAAATTGGCACGCAGGTAGATTTTATGACGTAGGCATCCGCTAAGAAAGGATTTTGATCAATTCTACCCCCAAGGGGATAAAATAGGGAATGAAAGTTTGTATGAAACTTTGTCAATTTTAAACGATCGGGCTGAGACTTTAAATGCAGGTATAAGAAGAATCATAGATGAATGTCGTTGGGTATAATACAAGCCTGAGAACAAAAACTGTAGTCTACACTTCAGCTCTACACCGAAGCGAAGCAAGGGCGGGCCACTAGTAATTAATAATGTTCTACATCTCTTATTTAACTATGTATTTTTACAACTACGAATGTGCGTATGTTGTCAGATCCCGCGGTACATCATAACACTGCACGAGCTGCTGGCGCACACGCCGCACGACCACGTGGAGCGGCGCAGCTTACAGCACGCGCGTGCGCAACTCGAGGAGCTCTCGCGGCAGATGCATGATGAGGTAACCTATCAAGCGAGCAGTTTATTACAATGTCTGTAAGTTTTGGTATACGTTTTAAGAGGAAATTTCTCAAACCCAAGTTCATGTTTATAACCTCAATTTGATACAAATTGTACTAATCTTTTGGGATAGGTCAAAAATTCCCATTTAAATAGAAAAAAAACTTAGAATGTTAGAGTAGAGAGAAAATTCTCACTCGCAGCGGCTCAATGAAATACCACCGGGGAAATGGTCTTATTCATTACTCCACTATAGTGTAAAATATGGTTCTAATCGTATTCGTCTTTTGCAGGTCAGCGAGACAGAAAATTTGCGGAAGAATTTGGCTGTTGAACGCATGATTATCGAAGGTTGTGACATTTTGTTAGACGTGAACCAAGTCTTCATAAGGCAAGGTAAACCATTTGTATTGATAGAAGAATTCTTATATCAAGGCTAGATAGAATAGCAGAATTGAGAAAAAATTACGGTTAGGTTGTGAAGCTCAAAATCAAGGTGCATGTACTATTTAACTGTCTCCCAACGTCGTACTGAGCTGTTATGTACTGGCCCTGTTGGCACGTTGATGTTAGTTGTTTACTATATATTTCGTTTATTATTATCCAATGTACCAGTAAATTAATTCAATTCATATCATGAATATTTGTCGATATTTAGATCATATATTTAACATACTAATAAATAAGTTTTTACTTATACCTTAATCACACTAAAACAGCTGATATGAATAGATTTAGATAAAAAATTGTTTAATACCAGAATTGAGACAGACGATACTTTTTATCGGACGAATTAGCGGACGGAAGCTAGGTAGTTTAATAATAATGTGTGGTGGTGGTGTCTTTACATCTTATCTGACACTGTTATTAATAAACGGATGCGTTGCACGCAGGCACGCTGTCCCAGGTGGTGGGCAAGGGTCGCCGTGCGTCTCCACAGGCGCGACAAGCGTTCCTGTTCAGCAACCACCTACTGCTGACTACGCGCGCCGCCGGCGGCCGTCTGCATCTACCGCCCGCCGGTAGACTGCCGCTCCACGACGCGCTACTGGTGGAAGACGTGTCCAGCCATGACGACGACGGTCAGTACAACCTGCTGTACAGCACCTGCCACCTGCATCTACCTGTAACTAGAAGACTGCCCCTCCACGACGCGTTATTGGTAGAGGACATAACCAGCTACGACGATAACGGTCACATATTACGGATGCCTTGTTTGTTCTTGTTTGATTACCTTGCTTCTTTCTGTAGATCAATTGAAGCCTGCACCTGCTGTAACCTCCTGTACCAGGATGGTAAGGAACTACCTACTTAAGCTTCTACTAAAGTTTTCACGCCTAGAAAATATGTTACAGTGATCAGGTTATAATCGTAACAGGTTATTGATAACTGCCGTTCCACGAAGCGTTACTGGTGGAGGACGTGTCTAGCCACGTCGACGACGGTGAGTACACCACCTACCGCCTGTACCTACGTCTATATAGTAGACTGCCGCTGTACGACGCGTTATTGGTAGAGGACGTGTCCAGCCACGACGACGACGGTCAGTACACCACCTGCCGCCTGCATCTGTCTCTAACCAGTAAACAGCCGCTCCACGATTCGTTATTGGTGGAGGACGTGTTCAGCCACGACGATGTCGGTCAGCTCACCACCTACCGCCTGCATCTACCTCTCACTAATAGACTGCCGCTCCACGACGCTATACTGCTAAAGGACGTGTCCAGCAGGTCAGTACACTACCTGCCGCCTGTATCTACGTCTAACTAGTAGACTGCCGCTCCACGACGCGTTACTGGCTTAGGACGTGTCCAGCCACGACGACGACGGTCAGATATTCTGATGTTTTGTTTGTTCTTGTTTAATTCCCGCCCCCTTGCTTGTTTCTGTAAATCATCTGCAGTGCTATTCTGTTTTAAGAACAAATTCACTTTTCACCGCGAAATCCGCGTTGTAATTTTAAATTAGAATACGAATTTCTAACCACACCGGCGAATTCCGCAGTTACATGTGAGTTTGTTCTCAAAGAATACAGATCCCCAAGCAAAATCTACACAACCAACAACTCCACTGCACGTCAAACTATCAGGATGATATGGAACTACTTTTGCTCCTACAGAAGTTTTCACTCCAAGAAAATATTTAACAGTGATCAGTTTAGAACTGTAACAGACCATTGAATAGAAATTATCAATAAAAATACTCGTTTTCGTTGCAGATTCTACGTCTGTTTGCTCGTCTCCTGGAGGCGATGCGTATCAAGGGAAAGACTTTAAAATTCTTGTGGAAGTAAAGGGGGAGCAAATATGTGCCCATTTAGGTAAGTTTGACATACGATGTGAAGAAATTATCTTTTAGCCTAAGATATTCAACACGTCCTTTAAGGTTCCGGAAGTATATTAGAATAGTGAGTGCATTTGCCCCGGGACAGCGAAGGGCTCTGTTCCGACCTTAGCCAGATCTCATCGCATAAACTGAATAATCCTGTCCTAGGACGAGAGTAGTTTGATCTAATTGCCAATTTCTGGACTAAACCAATGTATTGTGATAAATGTATTTGACTTATAGATAGAATTATAACTTTTTGACGATTCACCAAGTCTCCAACGTCTTCATCATCATTAGCCTGTTAATATCCCTACTACTGGAGCACAAACCTTCGTTATGGATGGAATAGGGAGATTGGGCCATGACCCACCACGCGGGCGGCCCAGAACGACTACAGACGCTGCCGGGACCAACGGATAAAGGTACCTTCCAAAGCACGGAAGAGTTCTAGACAATAAGTTTTTGGTCACCCGTCTAATGATAGACCATTGCGAAAGTTGTTTCAATTACAGGATCGCAGGCTGAATACTTTAACCACCTTCGTCATCGAGCTCCTCACATAGCAGCCTCAACTTCTGAAAATCTTGAATAAGTTTTTCAGTAACGCGTGTATGTACCCAGTGGCGGCGACGTTAGAAGAGAAGGCGGCGTGGACAAGTGAGCTAGCACAATGTATGGAATCAGCCGCACTGACGGAACTGTTACGCGCGTGCGGCGCTTGTGGTGCCGCGTCCGCCAGTCTGCCCGCGTGCCGCTCCGACCGCGCGCTCTTCACCGACGACGTGGACATCCGCTTCAGCCGCACGCTCAACTCCTGCAAGGTGCCGCAGATCCGCTCCGCCACGCCGCAACGCCTGCTGCAGCGCCTCACCGGTGAGACACGCACATATATCTTCCCACTGTGGACGATGCTCTAGGAGAACTTTACCTGCCAGTCTGCCCGCCTTCGTAGTGCTGATACGATCTATCAAACTCCGTGTTTGTTAGCTGACGATTTTCATACTGCCCCATCCCGTCTAATGCGGCAGAAGGTGTGCCGCTCCATCTATTCTCACCTTGCTGGCCTGACCCAATCACCTACCCCGTGACGCCCCGGAGGGACACACTTTGAGGCATACAAGCGGTATTTGGTATTTCTTTTAGGCGCTGGCTGAAAATCAGCGCTGCTGTGGTATCGCGAAAATACTACCACAGTAGCATAGCTGAGACAGCGAGCTGTTGGCCCTGCACAGCAATACCAGCAGATTAATTTTGTTGTTTTTGTTTATTTTTTTTTGTTCTGTTTTGTAATTCTGTTTTGTTTTCAATGTATGTATGCTGTGCAACCAATAAATGTTTTACTTTCTTTATTTCTCTTTCTTTCTTTCTTTTACGGTATAGTCACTTTAATTATTATTACTGCCAATGATACTTGGATGAATACGTACATAAGATACGCCACGCTACGAAACTTATTTAAACACCTCAGTACGTCGATGCGAATAGATTTAAATACTTCTGAGACAAAAGTGAACAGAGAGAACTAATTATTTATTAGTCATTTGAGGTTGTTTTGTGGTAGTGATATTGATCATGTTACTCCATAGTAATATATCCAAGAGTTTCATTCTTTATGTAACTACCTCACACCAATTTTTTCCCTGCCTTCCAACGTACTACTACACTACTGCCTAGTCAAAACAAACCTTATCTGATCTGCTATTTCTGTCAGTAGACTAACTTAACTCGTTCCTGCTGACGTATCCCTTAAGTAGCACTGCACTGTATCAATTGTCAGATCTGCTGTTCCTTTCATGAACTTCCTGAACATTTTCCCGCTGACGTACCGCCAATCTATCACTACACGAGACTAAATATTCAAAGCACTACACCTACTATTACCAAGTAAAAACCGTACTTAATTGTTAGATCTTCCGCTTCTGTCGGTGGGTTTCCTGAACTCATACAGTCAACCTATCACTACACCCGCTATTTCCAATTAAAAATCAACTGTTAATTGTCAGATCTACGCTTCCTGTCGGTGGACTTCCTAAACACGTTCTTACTGACGTACCGCGTGTTCACGGACGGCGTGACGGTGCTGGAGGCGCTCAAGCAGGTGTTCTACGAGCAGTCACAGCAGGAGATGGATCTGGCGCCGCCACCGGACGCCACGAGGAAGACCAGCGGCGCTAGCTCGGTATCTGGTAAGTGTTTTCGTTGGAACCTTGTTACTATTAATTTTTTCCGAAATGTGCGACAGACATAATTTCCTGGGCAAAATAAAGCACCCGTTTGTGGAATTAGAACCACAAATAATTCTGAAGGGTTTTCTAGCAAAGCGTTAGTTGTCCATAATTTTACTGAGCAGGGAAGGGTGTAGGCAATGCGTGAGTAACGTTCGATGGCTTAATATCAGCTATCTTCGCGTCTGGACTTCACCTTCACTTAACATCAGGTGGGGTGGAGTCATTTGTCGAACCTATCTATAAAAAAAAAACATTAGCTTCATAGACAATGGTAGCCGCTAATCACCAGGCTGACCTATATGCTCATTTCTTTTTTAAGTGGTTGTTTAAGCTATTAACTAATTTACTTGTACTACAAATATTTAGGTTTATAATGAATTGAACCAGTTATTAACATTAGTCTATTTGAATAAATTTTATTTATTTGTTAACCGTAAGGTTAAGTAGTGCTTAGTTGCAAATTCTATCGTTGTCATACTAGTGCGAGGTACACTAATTTATTTATTTTATGGATGTGTTTAAATAAAACTTATTTTATTATTCCCTTTTCTGGTTTCTCAGGGTATGGATCAGAATACAGCGACCGGGATTGGCAGTCTAGATTTTGGAGGACTTCAAGAAAGAGTAAGACTATCATGCAAATCTGAAACAACTGCAATAAAGAACCGATACAGACTAATCGAAATAAATGTAATCGAATTGGATCAGATAACAGTGATTTTTGTTTTTATTTTAGGTGAAGAAGATGATAAGCTTTCGCCTTATTTGATGGCACCGTCACGCAGGACGTCTTCTGTTAGCAAGGTGAATATTAGTACTACCTATCTTATTTTCTTTGAAACGCAACTAAGTAGGTGGATAAGTAATTTAAAAGAACTTTTTAATGTAAAAAATACTCAAGCAATTAATGTACAGTTTTATAAAGTTCATTTTGAAACTAGAATTAGATACCTACAGCAGTACCCTCAAAAAATACTGCAATAGTTTATTTTAAATTAAATAGAAAAATTTAGTATACAAAATTACCTACAGCTTCGAATGAAGATTTTATAGCACATTGACCTATTTACCAATTTGTGTTATTTAAAATATGCTATCATAAGCCGGAAGAAGATAACAGCCATTTGACGATACCCAAAATAATGGCGACATCATCCAGCAACGAGACACTGAAAGGTAATAATATAGATGAATGAGAATGCATAATTTTTTAATTATATTAATTATGGTAAGAACATACATAATAACTTAAGATCTGTAAAAGTCATTTAAATTTTATTAATTGCAATAACTCATGACAAGACATCTGTTCGATTCTGGAATTTTATTTAAAGCAGGAGTTCATAATTCAATATTTTATTAAATTGTACCCATCAAAAATGTACAGAAGTAAGAGTCTTCAAAAAATAACAAGAGTTAATTTAATTTACGTATGTTTCCTATCAGGTGCATCACCATCTTCACCAGGGGCTATCAGCTCGGTGACTCTAGTAGGCAGCCCAAAGAAGGCTAGTCCAGAACACACAGCGCTCAAAGGGGAGACCAAATCTCCCACTAAAGACAACGACGCTGCTGCAGCTATCATGAAAGACGAGAGTATTGAGTTGGTTGATCAAAGCGACGAGGATATCAAATATAAAGAGGAGGAGCAAGAGAAAAATAAATACAAGATTGACGACAAATTCAAGATATCACAGAGATTTTCAGAAGTATGTGTTTTTTAGATTTTTAAACGGTTATTTGATCGTCTGTTATTTTTACGATCTACAAAATGTTTATAACGACAGTATACTCGTCAAATATAAACTGATAAAGCTTCCAGTTTGCGTAATTGATACACGTTGCATAGACTTCTTTAATGTGTATGAGCTAACTGTGTACGGCAGTGTATAGTTAAAAACGTACTTAGCTATATACACACATACGGCAACTATTCATGTTATGATTGTGTTTTGATTATGTGTTTTGTCGACTTGTAAGAGTGCCGTGAGGATAGAAGGAGGGTAGGATTGTGATATGGTATCGAATTTAGATTGAGATGAGCAGTGCCGTCTTTGACCTATTGAAGGCCCTGGGCATATTAAGATAATGGGGCCCTTATGACTCCCGTTTGGTGATTTAACAGGAACTAGGGACTTGGTATTTCATCTGAGGGGGCCCTTATCGATCGCGGGGCCCTGGGCACTTGCTCAAAGTGCCCAATGGGAAAGACGGGTCTGGAGATGAGGATGACAATAGATCGAATTTCAACTTTAAAGAAATGTTACAGAAGGCACAAATAATATTATATTAAACTCAAACTCAAAATTATTTATTTAGTCTAGGCTATTACAAGGTCTCGTGAACGTCAACACTATGCCATCGTCTAGTAAATCTTCGGCGGGAGACCTTGCAAGAACCTGCAAGACCTTCGTATCAAATACTTTAAACTTCATACCTTAGAAAAGCGTAGAAAAACCGCGGACATTTTATTTCGACACAAATTACTTCACGGCAATATTATTGCGCAAGACCTTCTTGCGGAAATTAAGTTAAAGGTTCCCAGAAAAATCCCCCGCCAACCCATCAAATCATTCGTTAACTGTCACTTTAAAACAAAATTAGCTTCACCGTTTAACAGAATTAAAGATGCATACAACGAGATATGCCATGATGTTGACATCTTTCATGCTCCACTCAAAACCCTCAAAAATCATCTCTGTATGGTAACGTTCAAACCGAAAAGTAATTTGTTTCTGTTAAAAGTATAAGTAAGTACCTACCTTCATATAGTCAATGTTGTACATGCCTGCAATGGCAATTCACACGGTTGAGTACTACCTGCATCTTTAATCTTTATTGAAATTTGTGAAATTGTCGATGGTATGTCAAATAAATCTAATATATATAATTCTCGTGTCGCGGTGTTTGTGGTTAAACTCCTTCGAAACGGCTTTCCCGATTCTCATGAAATTTTGTGTGCATATTGGGTAGGTCTGAGAATCGGACAACATCTATTTTTCATCCCCCTAAATGTTAAGGGTAATCCAACCCTAAATTTTTTTCAATTTTAGATATTTTTTTCTAATTTTTTATGTTTAATACAACATTAGGGAATACATATAACCCTGAATTATCAACCCTTTACAATCAACCCCTATTTTTTATGGCGGTACGAAGTTCGCTGGGACAGCTAGTAAATAAATAAGATTATTAGTCAACAAGCGCAAGCGAACGAGTCCGCTTTATGGGGATATCTACTTTCTGTTCGTGCAGAGGGTGCGCACGATGTCGGAGAGCCCGCGCCGGCTGGCCCCGGGGTCGGCGGGCGCAGGCGCAGGCGCAGGTACAGCAGCGGGTGCGCTGGCGGAGGCGCGTCGCCGCTCCGACAGCGCGCGCCTCACCGCCGCCGCCGCCGCGCCCGCTCCGCAGGAGCCGCGCCGCGCCTCCGACTCCAATGCCGCGCGGTATGCACGTAGAAGGTCCGCGAGGTCAGTTCACCGACGCGTTTTAGAGCCCGATGGAATCCATTCACATTCATTTACTGCAACTTGTTTTTTACCTATGCGTTACAAGTTCGGTTAGGTCACGGCTACAGATGTAGATATTATTACATTATTTCCGATAAACACACTTTGTGAATAGTCCAATTTGAAATATGGCTTTCAGTTCTTGTCTTGTCTTGGCTTTTCAGAAATAATCTATATATTCGTGATCTTAGTCCATTTTTAAAGGCTTCTGCTTTTTACCAAATCTCGACAAATTCATAATCTGCTTAAAATCAAATCTAAATCTGCCAAATAGTGTAACTTCGATAAATAACCAAAAACATGGTAATGCAAGCCCATAATAAAGTAACATAATTGATTGATCTGTCGCTGATTTTTTTTTACGTTGACGATTTCATCGAAGGCATTTCTCTAGTTTTTTGAAACTATAATGAATTGTTTAAATAAAACATTTAAATCGGAATCATTTAACACTTAATTTGAAATAATGCCATACACAATTTTAAAACTTTGTAGTAGTACCATAATTTTGCTAATGGTTTAAGAATTTTTATTTTATTTTATTGATCCTTTCACTAGGTATCCTTTATTTTGGCTTGAATACTTTTTGAAATACCTAAAGATATTGTGTTACCTGATGATTTTCTCTTATGGCATAGTGAAAGGCGTTACACCAACGCGTCCATCAATAGCGAGCGACGCCGGTACTGGGTCGGCTCTGAACCACGTTCTTCCGTTACTTCACAGGTGTCACAAGTTGCACAGGTAATTATATCAGCACACCGATATTTAAAAGTCAAATAACTTCAGAAAAAAAAAATATTAGAAAACCCCATCACTGTTGACTGTATGTATGGGTTATAATTTAAATATTTTTTTACATTATCTTTGGGGATTCTTGCTTGTTTTAGGTATCCATTTGTTTTATTGAAGAATTCTAGTGTCAAATAATATTTTGGTTAATAAGTATGTTAAATACTTGTACTTTATTATTAATACAAGAGTGAGTAACTTTAGGTAGGTGATTAAAATTAGCCAATAATATTTTGCATTTTTCAGAATTACCGTCGTGAAACCAGCCAACCCAAAGCTGGAGTTGTAATTACATCTTTCAGACAATCGCACAGGAGGTAAGATACATTATTGTTATTCAGATAATTTCTATATCTTTCATTATCTTCAATCTTCATAAGTCTATCTGACCAGTGGATTTCATGACTCTATGGCTCAAGAGTGGGAGCTCACAATTCTCAGTGTTGTGGCATGTGTCTCACCTTTATTATAATGTTAATTATACATATTTCATAAAATATATTCAAATTTATTAAAATTACTTGAGCTTTGCACGTCTATTGGTTAAATGTCATTTTAGGATGAATCCAGGTTTTTCTCAGCCTTAGCGGATTAAAAAAAATATATAGCTTAGCATTTTACAATTTTAAGCCTGTCGTTTTAATAATATATATTCGTTTAACAGCTTTGGAAAAGACCTGTTGTGGTGAGTGATTGGTGAAGGTAAACGATATGTAGAGAACAGAATATGTAGAAGGATCTTAGAGGAGTATAATTTGGAATATTTTGCTTTACCTAGAGAATTCATTTGTATTTGCCCTTTTTGAGAATTTATTTACAAATACAAAGGATAACACCATTAAAGACATGTATGCCCGATCACAGCAACACAACAACGAAAGACACAACGAAAATCCTACCGTAATATCCCGCACGCATACACAGTGTTCACATTTTTGCCCACCTAATAATTATTTGATACTCCAGTAAAACTTATTGATACGATCTATGACATGACCAATACCATCTTTCTGCATTTAACGATGAAACGGTGCCATGAAACAAATTTTCAACGAATACTTGATGATTTTTTTATCAACTTATTGCTTATAGTAATTTAGACATATTTTAATGTTTGTGAACAAGTACTATTTTTAATGTTTTAAAATTGAATTTTTTATTCATATTTGCTTTATAGATTTTAGGACAATGTATAAGTAAAATTAATTAGTATACACCTAGTCTTTTGTGTGTTTAAAATAATAAAATTATTATTATATCTCTATTTTACTTTCAACGTGGCGGTGGTTTTATTAACAGTTTTCTTTCAATAAACCATGCATGTTTTTTCTATTTCAAAAATAACGCAAATTTTGTAATCACGGATATTTGGTCTGCATTCATTTGTATATATTCACTTTTATTAGTTGTTGCATGTTTCACTATTTCTATATTATGACTGTCGTCTTTCTATGATTTTCGTTATTTCACTCATATTATCGTTTACTAAAATACATCTTGTTAACTTTCACATATCAATCTTCATTAGGTTGATCATTTTCCGTTAAATACTTTAATTGGTTGTTGCCTGTTTCATTGTTTCTATGTTATTACTGTCGTCTTTCTGAGATTTTGGTTATTTCACTCGAATTTCCTTATACTAATACATCTAGTTAATTTTTCCTCATATCGATATTCAGTTGGTTGATCTTTTCCCGCTAAATACTCTTTCTTAACAAATTTCTTTAAAAAAGTCAGTCAGTTATCAACTTCATGAAACAATATTCTAAAAGCTATATTTGTTCGTCAATAACTGGACGTGTCGGTCTAGGAGCAGTACATCGACCGCGGCGGTGGCTTTTGCTGTAGCCACTTCAGCATCATCGAACCCACGCTCTCCACCACCAACCTCACCTCCAGCCACGAGGCGAGATTCCGTTATATCTACTGCTGCTACTATGAGAGTGCTGAATGTTTTAAGGTAATAAGAATTCGGAATTAAAACTACAAATCCTTCTAAATCTTCTAAAGTTGATATGAATACTAGTTTTTATCTACCTAACTTTACTTGTACTTCTGAGACTAAATTAAGGCGTCATTTTGTACTATAATATTCTCTATTTCATGATCATTTTACTGCATTTGATAAGGACATACAACAAAATAGAATGTTTGTTTTCCTTTACCAGACACTGGATCTCTAAACATTCACATGACTTCTGGTCTGATGAACGCCTTAGGGGTTTGACTATGGACTTTCTGAAAGAAATAGAAGGTAGCCCCGGCCTCCTGCCTGCGGAACATAAAGCTGCTTCACAGTTGCTACGTCTGCTGGAACGGGCTCCCGATCGAGCAGTAGACTTGAAAGCACTTTTTACTCCTCCTCATGTAAGAGAATACCCTAAATTACTACGTAATATTCAGATGAAACTTCTATTATACCTAACTATGATTACCGTGTTGCAGGTGCCAACGAAAGAGAGTGTGGAAACATTGTCTGCTCTCGAAATAGCAGAACAGATGACTTATTTAGATTATCAAATATTTAGCTCCATCAACAGCGAGTTAGTAATCTTTATATTCCAATTCGAACCTTACCAAGGACAAAATTATCTATAAGTGTATAAAATGGATCTTTTTTTGTTTCGTAGGGAGTTTTTGGGACAAGCTTGGACGAAAGCTGATAAAGCAGAACGTGCACCGCATATTCTTATGATGACGTCGCATTTTAATCATATTTCGAACCTCGTAATTTCTGAGATTTTGAAGAAGTATACTTTAGCGGGTTTGTATTAAAATTATTAGAACATGCTGTTTTTGTAATACCTTAGTTACCTGTTTTCTATTTTGAATTTGAATTGGTGAATTTAGGTAGAGTAGCAGCTATAGAGAAATGGGCGGCAGTTGCTGATATCGCGCGTTGTCTGCACAATTTCAACGGCGTGCTTCAAGTATGCGCAGCGCTATCCAATACCTCTGTCTACAGACTGAAAAAGACTTGGGATAAAGTCTCGAAAACAGTGAGTATTTGAAACAATATTCAATTGTGGTTGATCCTTTTTGGACACGGTTAAAGAGAGGAAGATACTACAATATAAAATTTATTCCAAACATTGGTTTCCAAACATTTAGTTTACGAAGTAACAAAATAGGATATGAATGTTGGAATTTGAATATTTTTGTTGAGTATGTAATATTTTTTTTATTTAGAAGGTATATATTATATTCCTTCAAACGCTTTCAGAGTAAGCAGACGATCGAAAGAATGCAGACGATAATTTCTTCAGAATGCCGTTTCAGGATTCTTCGGGATGCTTTACACAGGTAAAGCTGAATTGATGCTGTTCATATTTGTAATTTTACCTTTCAATGTAAAATGTTGAATATCTGTGGAATTAGGGTTTATTATTAAAAAAGTTTGATCAAAATAATAAATAACATTCTGGCCGGGAAAACGACATCAACAAAAAGAATACGGTGTTGAAAGACTGAAAGGTCATAATAACCATAAGATATATCAAATTATATTAAGACCAAAGCTTCAAAGTCACTATAATCCCACAACTTGATAAACTTGTATGCAAAATATTCAATGTTGCTTTAAGTCCGATTTGAATTTTGCTTTCACAGAAAGATATCTTTAAAATAATTGTACTTTCTGATGCAATGCTTGAAAGTCATCATACAATTTTCTATTACAACAGCTTAAAATCTAATTTCAGATGTGATCCACCGTGCATACCTTACCTTGGCATGTATTTGTCAGATTTATCATTTATCGACGAAGGCACATCCAATTACACCCCCGATGGGTTACTCAACTTTTCCAAAATGCGAATGGTAAGGAATTTTGGGAATCAAGTGATGAAAATATTCTTAAAAGCAGACTAATCAACATATCTTATTTTTTACAGATTGCTCATGTTATTCGAGAGATAAGGAACTTCCAACAGACTCCGTATAAAATAGATCATATACCAAAGGTAACAGTTTTTATTTAATTCCATTGTTAAACGAAACAAAGTAGGTAAACTTACTGAATAATAGTTAAAGGTTTTTAATTGAATTAAGTTCCATTGGTAATTGCTACTAAACAAGTATTTTGGATAATATTAGTTTTAACGGGTAAATGCACGAACTTTATTTATTTATTGACGTTTCGCAGCCTTTTCAGGTTTGCATCGTCAGAATAATGATTTTTTATTATATAAATAAAAGTAAATAGTAAGGCTTAAAGTTAACATTGCATCCATTTTGGCAGGTGTGTGACTTTCTGTTGGACCGTTCGTTGGTGATCCCAGAGGAGCGGCAGTACACGCTGTCCCTGGAGCTGGAGCCGCGCGCCGCCCGCGGGTCGGCCGCCGGCCTGCAGCACGCCACGCCGGCCTCCCCCGCCTCCTAGCGCCGCCGACGCGCCTCCCTCGCCGCGCTCGCGCCTTTGAGGCCCGAGCGCTAGAGGGAGCGCGCGCCCACTACCCTCCCCTTCCATTGAAATCTATCGACTCGATCAGGCTTAATTACGCGTAGAGTTCATTACACGAAAGAAGTACCCGAAATATGGCGATATTGGTTGATTTAAGGCCAGTTTTAAAAATCAGGTTCGAACCAAATTATTCTTATTGCTTACAGGTGCTTTTTAATGATAATATCTTGGCAACAAAGTTCTAGTAGGCGTACCTCTAACTAGAGTTTGATTATTGAAACTAGCCATTAGACAGTAATTTCTCGTCCAAACAAAACTTGCATCTACAACACTCAAACTCAGATTCAGACTGTCGATTGATCTATCAAATTCCACTTCCGTGCCGTGGAACTTCTTTTGATAAAAGGACTTTAAATAAACAATTATTTCCCATCGTTTATACAGCTTCCTTTATACCAGTCAGCTTCCCTAACATAAATATGAGTGTGAATTGAACTGTTCAATTTGATGGTAAAGTATTGGTTTATGTGTAACTATTATAAAGTGATACAAATTATATTTGATAAAATAATTGCATAATGTTTATGATGATAGCACTTCATTTTGGTATCCTAGGCAATGCCTGCAATTTTCTCATTGAATACTGGTAGTGAGTCCTACGCACGATTTAAGGTCGCTGGTCCTCTTTGAATGGTCTTCTTGCACTATCACACCTAAAGAAGAACATTTCACATAGTTTTCTTGATGGAGAAAATGGAAAATAATACACGTAAGACGAGAGAACATACATTACCCGTAAGACAAGTAATCACAAATAGCGAACAGGAATAGCCATGTGAAGTGCTAGCATGATGTTGCCCTCAATAGACAGATATTCTACAAATATATCTGTTTTCTGGTCTGAATTAGGCCGCTGTATTTCAATTGGTATCAGATGTTGATCAAAAAATAAAAATTAATTACCTTGATACCTAATTATTGTCGTAGATTGTAAATAACTGGATTTTACCAAAGGATTTACCGTCAAGACTTAGTAAATGTGTAACAGACTTGAGACTGGCAAGTGACAAGTTGGGAATACATAGTTCACTTGTGAATTTCGATGTTTGTGACTTTTTCTGGCATGAATCTCAAAAGTTGAAACTAAATTAATCATCAGTCCCCCGTTTTCATTTGTATAGAGAATGACAAGGATACACTGTTGCCAAATTTAAGTTTAAGTTGAGAAAATCATGTCAGAATCGACATCAGTATCAGTATATATGGTAATGTTAGAAGGACGATTACTAACATGTGAAATAAAAAAAAACACTAACAAAATATTAGAGGTAATAAATAAATTCATGAGAATTATGGCTCGTCGGTTCTATTTTTGTAAAATAACTCTATCAATGTCAATTAAGTGATATTGTTAAAGAATAAATAATACATATCACTTGAAACATTGTAATATTCCCATCTTAAAATTAAGATCATTATTTATAATGAGTTTAGCAAACCCTTTGTTATAATAGCAGCATTTTACCTGAAATAAAATGCATATTAAAATACTTACCTCACTGAAAGCTTTATATTGAGATAGCACTTCCGTTTCCTGTCGAATTACCATCAGTTTCCGTACTTTTAATCACCTTGTATCCGGTTCAGTGGCGACACCTGGCAGAAGCGCGGCCATTTTTGTTTTCCTATGTTTTGACAGCGCCATATTAACTGATTGGCTCAATTATTTCACCAGGCAGAATTTAAAGTGAAAGCTTTCAGTGAGGTAAGTATTTTAATATGCATTTTATTTCAGGTAAAATGCTGCTATTAAACTACTTGACCGTCACTGAAAGCTTTATATTGAGACCTGTTTGTTATCGCCTGGTGATCGCCACGTACATAGATATATACGCCAATGTGACAATTTATGATAAATTTAAATATTAACATTTATCAGATTATATGAAACTGTATAAAGAAACGAGTAAGCTTAAAAGTGAATCAAATAATATTATTTGAATCACGCCTTTAATTTCTTCAAGCTTACGAAGCTGCTTTAACATATGTATTAGCTGATCGCTATATTCCTTTGCTTAAAACTCGCGAAGTATATATATATACATATATATATATATACTTCTACATATATTTGCTTTGTTAATGACCGGACGCTTCCTTGTGTAGCATTAATTTGTATCTTTGTATATCACAAATAAGGCGTACGAACGCGAGAAAAAGATGTAAAGTTGTTCGATACTGAGTCTTACATTTTACAAGACTGTACTTTTTACTTAAGTACCAAAAATCAGGGTCCCACTTACGATTACCATTATTCGGTACAAGTCACCAATCGGATTGTCTTTAACTACTTTCACCTGTTTTGAACCAAAACAAGGCTAAACTAATCTTCGTCGGTACAAATACAATGCAGCAATGAAACAAATACAATGAACCAAATAATACGCAGCATAATTACTGTATGACGTTCAGAACAACATATATGACGAAGTATTTGAAACAGATCATTATGATGTAACGAGTACATTATTGAAGAAAAGGAAATAAGTTAACTTATAGACACAGAATAGTAGGTTACGGACTGATTCTTTAAAAACAATCGACTTCAATATATATATGTTTGCCAAGACAGGTGAGCTTAGGTAATTAGACTTATCATCCATTGGTATATCATGTAAAAACTACTGTTAAAAATAAGTCTCTCAAAAATCGTGTTAGTTCAGAGCCGAGTCCACAACTTGCGGGATTATTCCGATAAACATTCTTGTTCCTAGACCAATGTAACCACGCAAGCCAGCGTTTCCGAGCCATCTCATAGCTGTTTAAGACAGAGCTGTCGCTCTTTGTAGAATATGTTGAAAAGCGTAGTGCTAGCATATCTATTTGATTGAAGTGAAGATTGAAGTTAAGTGGTATTATTAGATTGGCGGGAAGTGATTGCAAGGTCGATTGCAATGAATTCATAATTATTGTTAGAAGTAGGGAGTGGTTGATACAACCCCACGGAATGACAAAAATGTTGAAACCGATCAACTTCTGAAGTTTACGTTTTTACAACGAAATTCTCAGGTATAGTTTTTATATTGTTGCTGGGTTGCCGTGATAAATTATGCTATTACGAAGTTCAGACCAGATTTTATGAAATTCATTTGCCATCCTGGAATCTATAATTGATTGTAATTTTTCCTTTTGTTTTTCAGTTCTTAGATCTCAGTCATTTATATGTGTTACTTAATACTAAATAAAGATTTAGTTATTTATAACATTTACACAGCTTACATGAGGTGTGCATGTACTATGCGTAGGGTTTGAAGTATATTTATTCCAGACAGTCGTGGCAAGGTTAGAAAGCGTAAGTTTAATATTAAGAACAGTTTTCAGTAATTTTTACTAAAATAACATAAAGTGGATAATTGCATACAATGATCTTCAAAACCTTTCAAGAATTAGGTAGATCGTGCAATCTTTCTTCAGTACATAGCACCACTTATATATCAAAATGATCATGTTGGCCACCTCAGACACCACATACACGACATTTCTAATATTGCAAGTTTCTCTCATTACGCGATCAAAAGAGTGAGCAACCCATTTGGTTTACTTTTGTTATTTTCAAGAGAAAATATGTTATCATCTATTTATCTGGCAGATAGTCCTTAAATTGCAGAAAACTTAGAATTCTTTACATATTTATAGTGTACTGCACTTGAGATTGGAGTTTGATATATATTGGATTTAGATAAACAAGCTTCTGAATGGCATGCGATACCATTAAATTTATTAAGAATTATTTATGGAGCTCCCAATTTATCAACTTACCTGCACTAATTTTTTTCAAACATTAATTGTTTCGATATTCCTTTTTCTTTTGAAATGTATTATATATTACGGTAGAACAACCGTAGTGATAGAATCAACACTTCACACCAATTAGCCTAGCTTTATAATGGGCATTGAAAGGCTTGTGTTATGGGCTAACGCCTAGAAATGCATAATGATGATGCATAGATTAGTATGATTTTGAATTCATATTTGTTAACAACCAAAACTTAGGCACAGATACTCGTTTTTATCATACAATGATTTGCCCCACCGGGGTGAACCCAAGACCTCAGAGTATGCGACACCTTAAAAACCACGTACATTGCACTTCCCAACGGGGTACGTCAACATTCGATGTTCGATCTTTATAGTCTATTAAGAGGGTAGTTTATAGCCGATACTTATGTGTGTACGCAAGCCATGAGCGGGTATGTTGCGTTGCGTTGATGTATGGATTTCCAAGCGATGGAAGTAATGAATTATGTCAAGCGACATTTATTATATTTTCAATTTACTTATTTTTAATGTTTCGAATCGTTTACACTTTTACAGACCCCATGGTCACAAAAATAAATTATGAATCACGAATAGACTACATGTTAAATTATGCATAATTTGCTCCACTTGAGTGTCGTATGTTACCGGTGCTTCCATAATAGTACGAACTCCATAAGCGAACATGTTCTAACGAGAACATATATTGATATTCACGTAATGGAAATAATATATTATGTGTGATATGACCCCACAAGGGCGATTATAAGATTGATGAGGATATTTCTCTATCAACGATGTTTTGTTACTGATACTTGTATGTGTAGGCAAGCCATGGAAGGCAAGTCCTTATTCATAATGAGTTCCATACGGAGGAAGCAAATTATACATAATATGCCCCCGCGAGGGGCGGTCGGCGGTCATCAGTTTTGGTAATATGCACGCCGCGAAGGTGGTTTGCTACCGGTACTCGTATATGTAAGCAAGGCATTAGAGGTATTTCATAAGGTTTCACGTAGTGGAAACAAATTGTATATAATATGCACCCCGCGAGGGTGATTTGCTACCGGTACTCGTATATGTAGGCAAGGCATTAGAGGCATTTCATAAGGTTCCACGTAGTGGAAACTAATTGTACATAATATTCACCCCGCGAGGGTGATTTGCCACCGGTACTCGTATATGTAGGCAAGGCATTAGAGGCATTTAATAAGATTCCACGTAGTGGAAACAAATTATATATAATATGCACCCCGCGAGGGTGATTTGCCACCGCTACTCATATGTGTAGGTACGCCATGGGAGGGCATGTCCTGACACGCCTTGGGCTTCATGAGATGAAGCTTATGAATATCACTTGCCTCTGCGCGAGTTGCTCATTTGGTTGTTAAAATCTCAATCACTTAAATCCATGACAAATACTTACTTAATACGAGAAAAACAACCTCATAGATGGTATCTTATTAAGTGGTGCTTCATCACAGAGATCACTAACTTCTTAAGCAGTGCTTTAGTCTTTACTTTTTAGCTTTGTGCTAGCTGTAAAAGACCTAAGAAACGATTCTGTTATCTTATCACTTTCGTTATTAAAATTATCTGAGCAGGTGCCTTCCCGCAATGATTCATTTTTATTTTAGAAATATGCAATTGCTGAAAGAAAATTAATGTCAGGAACGTGATATATCATAAATTATCATCATAGGGTGAAAACCATTTAAAATGACCATTGTGACAAAAATGAAACCAAAATGAAACCATAACAAAAATGAAATTTGTAACAAAAAGGTAACAAAGATGAAAACTTAGGGTCTTTTCACAGTTCACTTAATAAAGGATAATTATTTAGCTAACTAAATTGATCGAACACACAAAAGCACAATAAAACACAATGTATTTTTATGATTTGTTTAATTAATAAAAAAAGAGATTCTCACATTGGTACTTACTGATTTAGTCTCAGAAGACTAGAATAGAATTTACAATTCACATATTTCTTAATTACACTTATATACCTAATTAACTCTTACATTCTCAAAATATAACCAACATTGTTATATAAAAAGTCAAGGGCATAAGACATTAATTTCTCGACGACATCTTTTAACAATCATATTACCCAATATTAAAAAAATCTTAATTAAATTATAGGAACTTATATGTGTTATGTACCTGATACCTATTATAATATATTATTATAATATATATACTAGGTGTCGTTTTTGTAACTGCCCAGAGCTCAGGTTATAACGTTTGAGTAGATCTCTAGGAATATATATATATATATTTTTTAAGTAATATATTTTTTTTAGTTTTAACAAAAATAATAATAATTAAAGACAACCACAGCCACGGTAATATTATCTATACAGTATTGTGACTCCGCCCTGTCCTTGAAAATAAATGCCTACACCGAGCGCTGCGTTGGCACGCGGTAGGGCCGCCCGCCTACAGTATTTTATGTAGTTTTGTTTTTAACGCGAGTGTAGGTAGATTACTCGTTTGTCTCTTTTTTCATCCTAACCACTTACATATTTATATATTATTCCAGATATTTTGCCCGATGGAAAAACCGAAATACCTAAATATTAGAAACAAATAACGTACTAGTAGATAGGTATATAAAAATATTCTATAAAGGTAAGACAACTTTCCAATATTTCAGGTAATTTAAAAAATGATATCTCTGGGTGTGTTATTGAAGAGTTCAAGCAACCAAAAACAGCAATTGTGCTGTTGTACGATATTGATCGTCGTTTGTTCTTTTCCATACTAAATTATGTAGGTATCTACTTAATTAAATCAAATATTTACAATACAAAACGCACGTTTAAGCACGACTAACTGCATAAAAAACAATTCAGACCGTTCGGTCGTCGTTGCGGCGCGGCGGTGCATCCGCGACTGGGTGCACGCCAAGAGCACATCGAACTCGAGTGGCGTAGGTATGACTCGCTTTCCGACCGTTTGTATGAAGATAGAATACTGTATGATATTATTACCGTGCCACAGCCATCAAGTTCCGTAACGTCCTTACACGCTGTAAGGACCTGAGCGCGGGTGTGAAATCAGCTGGTCGAGCGGAGTTCACGACCTCGCCCAGCGCATTTCATTTTTTGCCGGCTGACCGCGCCGCGAAACTTGCGTAGGTACCTAGGATCTTTTTTCATGCCTAGTTAACTTTAATTATTATTAGTAAATTGTTGTTCCTTTTGTATTAGTTACATAAAGTATTTATTGCTAGTTACAAACCAATAATAATAAATTATATTATTAGGTAGGTACTTTCAAAATAAAAAAAAATCTCGTGTTCTACTCAATCGTTGTAACCATCTCCCGAGCTCTGGGTCGTTACAAAAACGACAACTTATATATATACTTAAATATTATGTTTTGATTGTTTATTATTGTATGATTAACCAAGAGCTGTTAACAAACGAACCATAATTGCAGTCTTAAAAGAAAAATAAGTAATAATGTATATATTACCCAAAATATAAACAAATAAAACATGTGTAATATCAATAGCAACAATAGAATACTCCTACTCACTTTCACTAGAACTATCAAAAAAATTTTTCCTCTTTGTTGGTGCAGTTGCTGATTGTTCAAACATTTCAGGATAGTCTTTTTTGAGATAACATGAAGGAACGTTTTGCCTCTTAGTACCAATTATTTGCTTTAAATCATAAAGTGAATAATTAACGCGAACGTCTGACAAAATAGTCACAGGCGCCTCTTTTGTTTTTAGTTTTTTGATGCCATTGTTATTACGGTCAACATTTTCTTTATTACTCACAGGCGTCCTAATATCAAGCAATGTAGTTTTATTAACAACGCGTGATATATTAAATATATCTAAACCACCTGAATCAGAGTCATTAATATCAACACCAGATACAGTTGGAATTTTGGTCTTATTGGTAGAGGAATCAGGTATTTTATACTTAGATTTCTGAATGGCAGTAGATGTATCAATCAGTTCTCCTTCGGCTGTAAAAGGGGTGAGATTATCTTTCTGTTTTTTAAATACTAAAGGCTGGCAACTTTCGGTATCGGATGAGGAACTTAGCCTAATCCGCTTTTTGGGACGTGGCTTTATCAGAAGGTGTTTTCTAGTGTCGAAACAGTCACAAAACCCTCTCAAGCTTGAGCTATTACAAAAGCAGCTCAGAACTCGATACCTTACTTCATTTGAGCAGTTTTCTGACTCGGCTTGTATCTGGTGAATCTTCATGATATATGGAATTGGCACTAAAGCTTCGAATGCTGTTTGATTTCTGCTTTTTATCTCGATGATATCAGATTCGTTAACACAGAAAAGATTCACATTTGTGTCTTCTTTGAGAACAGAATAGGCTACTGCGGTGTTCGAAATATCAATTCCGTGCGACACTTTAGCGTCTAAAAGACGCTTGATTACTCCTCCGATTCCATCAGCAGCCCCCTTTCCGTGATATGCCTCTGAAAAGTTCCAAGTTCCTTTTTCGAAGTCCAAATCTTCAAGATATAATTTAAACAAATAGAAGTTCTTTTTTTGCCTGTATATTGGGTGGCAGGCCCATCTGAAAATACGTGAACAGAATTAATTTCCGGATATTTTGTTTTAATATCTATCAGGATTGGTTTTAGGTGGGCCCATATTGCTGCTGGTGAATGATCTGTTGAATCAGATAGGGTGCAGTATGATTGAGGTTGCGAACCTTGAATATACATCACACTTGTGTGCAACGAAATTTGGTTTTGCGAACCGATGCAACTTACAACTGTAATTTTCTGAGAAATCACAATGAATCATAACCTCATTATTTTGCAGACTGTTTTTAAGATTTCTGTATACATTATATTGATGCCAAATATTAAAATAATGCTCTTTAAACTTTTTAAGTTCTTTTTCAAAATGGTTTAATAGGATCTCTAGTTTTTCAGTCTTTAATTCAGTAACTACTTTTTTAGTCTTTTTGATCTCATTATTCTTTTGATATTCCACATTTGTCGTAGTCCATTCAAACCAGGTAACATTGTAGTTTTTTTTCCTCTCATTAATATTGTAAGTTACAGTCGCCGTTTTACAAATGTTGCACTCTGAATACATACATTCCTTGGATTTTTTATCACATACTATCTCTTCTAATATATCCATTAATTTTACATCTGGATTTAAAACCTTAATTTTTTGTAGTGCCTGGAATTTAAACTCAATATTTGCGTGAATTTTGCAAACACATGTTTCACGGTCTGAGAGTCATGGTTTGACCACATAAAAAGGTCTATGCCTGCGGAATGTGTTCACAGAAGCTTTGATACCAGTTTCTTCCTTGAACTTTTTATGTAAATTTGACATGGTATCGAGGAGGTACCGTTTTTGGTGTTTCTGCTTTTTGTAGGTCTTAGTTTCTTTTTTTCCCGCTGAAGCTCGACTGACATCATCACGCAAGTAAAAGTGTCGAATTTTTTTTACCAACTTGCTGTTTCGTTTAGTAACAACACATTTTGAAAGATTGCGGATCCTGCTTTTTAAACCAATGACTCGTCTCAAATTTGATTGCATTTTATACTTTCGTACAATCTGTGATGTAAAGATATTTCTCAAAACCTTTTTTATGTTTTTATTTTTCATGTATTCCTGCTTGATTGCTTCCATTATAACAGAATTTTCTACTATAACTTTTTTAACTTTCTTTTTGTCTTGTTCTGAAAGAGAAGTCATGGTTTGGATAATTTCATTTGATTTAGAATTTGGTGACAGTGGTTGTTCTTGAATACTAGGATGCGACTGTTCTGAGACATTTGTCGACATTTGGCAATCAAGGAGAATTTTTTGTCGATAGACTTTCTTTTTAAGTGCTTGTATTTTTTTTCTTTGCGCATTTATAATTTTTTCTTGTTTTTCATTTTCTTTTTTCAGCCGTTTATAGTAACGTTGATATTCTTTTGAACTCTTTTCGGTTTTCTCTTGAGGGTCTCGTTTTTTCTTTTGATTTTTCTTAAGCTTTCTCCAGTTCTTCCTTCTAATTAATTTTTGATTCTCTGTTAGTTTATAAACTTTCACATATTTCTTCTTGATTCTATTTAAATTTTTTAATCTTAACTCTTCGAATTTTTGCGGATTCTGTTCTTTTAATCGTTGTCTATATAGTCGCTGCCGTTCAGCTGCTGTCATCGGCATTCTAAAAAGAAAAATATTGTGAATTTTCTATTTCTTTTCCGTAATTTATGTTTCAAAATTTTACGGCGTATATATAACTGCTTGTTTTTTCTCATCGTGATTTTCTCCCAATTATAATAAAAAACTCACTTAAGGAGCGTTAAAGACAAGACATACAATTAATTCACCGTAAAAATTATGGTTACAGTAATTGAATTTGGTATTTGAGATTTTGAGACGTACATACAGAAAAAAAACTTGAAGGTTAGGTTAAGTTCCCATAATAAAAACAAAAAATCAAAAAACTCGACTGCTCAAAAAGAAGCTTTAAATAAAAACTGAAAAGAAAAAAGCAAGCCCGGTAGTTTAGAATTTAACAGTCGGGACCCATAATTGGGAAAATTTTATCCAGTCTAGAATTTATTCCCGAATTAGCAGTCGGGTGTTTACCCGACTGCTTGTAATGTTTTTCGAGCGTATGTATGTATGTCCAATTCTTTGGCACGCCCTACAGCCTGAACGGCTTGACGGATTTTGACATGCAAGGTGTTATTTGATTCGATGTGATTGTGTGAGTGACACTGGGTATATGAAAATTTCAAAGAAATTGACCCAAATTGATCCTCTTGAAAAAAAAAATACTAATAATAACCCATCAAGCGGGGTATCAAAGTGAAGAGTTTTAAAAGACAATTCAAAAAATATAAATGAATGTAATAAAATAAAAAAATTGAAACTTAAATGACGGGAATAAAAAATTAAATTAATAAAATCAAAAAACCTGACTGCTTAAAAAGGGACTTTAAATAAAACTGAAAAAAAGAAACAAGCCTAGTTGTCTAGAATTTAACAGTCAGGACCCATTAAAAATATTATAGACTGGATAAAATCTTCCCAATATCATTATTGGGAAGATTTTTGGGACTCATGTCCCGACTGTTAAATTCTAGACTACCGGGCTTTTATTATACATTTATTTAAATTTTATATATAAAACCCTATATATATTAAAAGCCTTCACTCTGATACCCCGCTTGATGGGTTATTATTAGGAATTATTTTTCAAAAGGATTTTTTTCCCCGAAAATCCGCCATTTTCTAAAATTTAAGTATACCCAGTGTCACTCACACAATCACGACGAATCAAATGACACCTCGCATGTCAAAACCCGCCAAGCCGTTTAGGCTGTAGGGCATGCCAAAGAATTGGACATACATACACACATCAAAAGTGTCTAGGGATCAACATATATTTTTGCAATAACTTTTCTCCTGATTGATATTAATTAAAATTTTCTTTAAGGATTCATCAAATAAAGTGTTTTCGTTTGTCACAGTAACGATAAACCAAGTCACCTTTGCATTAATAAAGAAATTTGCCATTTTCCTAATAAAGGGATTTTTGACATTTGAACCACTAACACAAAAGTTCGAAAAAAAGACTGAAATAACAGTTTTCTCTAAAATTTTATTGGGTAACTTAAACAATTAATAATCCGTATATCTACCGCGAACATTAACAACACAAGAACATCGGTTTGGCATACTCAAAATGAGTTCATCCAAATCACGCTGTGGAATGGCCGCCCATGTTCGTTGCAACAACAAAAAAAGGTCTTCTTGCGACTGGATACCCTCCATATTCGGCAGAGCTCTTCTCTGTAGCATATCCCATGCATGCTCAATCGGGTTCAAGTCTGGCGACTGAGCAGGCCAGGGCAGGACATTGATGTTAGCTGCGGCGAGAGTCTGTCTTACAACTCTTGCGGTGTGCGGTCGTGCATTATCATGCATTAACTGAAATAAGGGACCGATTTGCACTTGTAGAGGAACGATGACGTCTGATACAATCGTCTCAGCATAAATTTGAGCGTTGAGGTTGCCTCTGATCCAAATCAAATCAGTTCTTCCGCCGATCCAAATACCCGCCCATACCATGATGGTTCCACCACTATAAGGATGGACTTCCTGGCAGGATTTTAATCGCTGTTGGCGTCCAGGGGTTCTCCAGTGTCGTATACGTCTTGTATCCGGTCTCATACCAAAACGAGACTCATCAGAAAAGCACACGAAACGCCATTGTTCTTCTGCCCAATTTCTGTGTTCAAGAGCCCATTGATATCGAATCCTACGATTGTGCATTGCTATAGGTGGTACCCGTAGCGGTCTTCGGGAATGAAGGTTCACTTCATGCAAGCGGTTTCTTACTGTTTGGTCGCTAATTAAGTTCCCTGAAGAGTGATGAAGCCTCACGGCTAACATCATGGCGGTTATTGTTGGAGCTCTTCGAGTTAAGATTTGAATGTATCGGTCTTGTCTCCGTGTGGTGCAGCGATACCGTCCTCCATGGCGCTCAGCCACGGTACCAGTGCTTCGGTATCGTGTCCAAAGTCGACTGATAACACTCTGACTTGTATTTAGAGCTAAAGCCACAGTACGTTGCCGGGAACCAGCTTCTATCATTCCCACGGCTCTGAGCATTTCTTCCCTGCTTAAATGACGTCGCCGCTCCATAATAACGTTGGTTTTAATCAGTAGTAGGGAAACAGTAGCACTAATAATGTCTTCAATGCGTTGTATGTTTTTATAGGGAAAATATTGACAGCTGATTTTCATCTTTTACTCGAATTTGATTCACAGTTCCTGATTCAAATTATGAAATGCACCAAAAAGGATCCATATAAATTTATAAAATCATAAATTTATTACAAAGCCACATCTCAATCTCAAGAAATCCGCATAAAAATGCTTGATCCCTAGACACTTTTGATGTGTGTACTTACATACGCTTAAAAACATTACCCTCCTTTCTTCGGCAGTCGGGTAAAAATCAGACTTGTGAATGCGTCTTTAGTTCATTTTCGTTATATCATTTTTGTGACGTGACAAAAAACGTGACGAAATCATAACAAAAATGAACAAACTCTCTACTTGGAACATAACCTCAAATATCTTAAGTCAAACAAGAATATCAGTAAGTTATAGCACCTTGCTTTTCAATAATGATTAAAATAATCTGTGTATATGAATAAATAAATTATATAAGTATTCCCCTTACCTGTCCAGTTTAGTAGCCAACTAAAATGATGAATTAAAGTTGTAATTACGTTCGCCGACACAAAAGCACGCATTCACTCACTTAGACATACGACAACAAAATGGCCGATACAATATCGCTTCTGGCATCTCATTGGCTCCTTAGAGAGTGAGTGTTGCCGTTTGATAAACATTAAATATTACTAAATTAGGTCGTGCGAAAAAGGAATAACGAAAATGAACAAAATAATGGATATTTGTTAGGAACCAAGTATTTATTTTCAAAAAAAGGAAATTTAAGATAGTTTTACCTGATAACTATAACTAATCATATTATCTTTACAAAAAATAATCATATAATGCAATATAATTTAAAGTAATTTTTTTATAATGTACTTTGTAACGCTAGTCAGGAAAAGGACAAATTATTTTGTATGGACAAAATCCAGTTTCGGTCTGAAAATAGAAATTCATTTACTAAATACTTGTAAAAAGGTACCTAAACTATATATATTATTTTAGGTAATGTACTTTTTTACTATAGTAAGCTCTCACTGCTTGAGAGAAGAGAATATTTTGTTATATATTGCATATGGACAAGTTATGATATCAAAATGGTCATTTTAAATGGTTTTCACCCCATACTTCTTTACCTCGTTGTTTGTTTCCAGGTTGATAAAGCCTGGACTATGATTATAATTTTTAATTTACATCAGCATATCATTTAAAATAAACGTTGAATGTCTTTCGAACAGAGCGTTCCTTTATCCTAGTTTAGTCACACGACTCATATGAGAATTTTTATTACGTGTATTGGTCAATAAAAATGTTAGAACTTTTTATTCATAAGCCTTTAGATATTGATAGCTGGCCATGTTCAGAAAACGGCATATCGACATTAGAAATACCTTATTAAGATTGTACATAGTTCACTTACCCCTCGAACAATCTTTTAATAAAAGGGCTGGAATATCAAGCTCGCTTATTTTTCTTGAGGCAGCGATGCCGCTTTCGTTATACCAGAAGACGACAAATTCTACCAATTATTACTGCAGCTGTTCGAAGAACAATAATGACACATCTTGCTGTTTTTGCCAATAATGCCAGTCAGTCGGCGGCTGAAAAGTCAATATTGACCGATATTCATTCACTCTAAACTGTAAAACAATTTAATTAAGTATTTTGTAATACATTTACCAATTTACTTTCACATTTACTTATACGGAAACATTAATTGAGTACCAAGAGAAAACACTCTTAAAATAGTTTTTATGATAAACGACCAAGACAGACGTAAAGTATTGCAAAATTTACTTTAATGTAGGTACTTTAATTTTTTAAACAAAACGCACCTTGAATTGCCGTCTAGTTTTACTCACGACTTATTATTACTTTTTCAAACAAGCGTATTGCACAATTTAACATATTTGTTTTAAATATCCCTTATCACAAGGGCTGCAAAAACTATCAAAAGGAATAATAGTTTTACTTACGGTTCCTTCACTTTTAACACGTAAAGTACCTATTTGGAATAACACGAACGGCAAAAACCGTTAAAATAAAATAGTTTTACTTACAGTTTTATCACTTAATAATAATAAAACCTTTAAAATCTCACAACGATCGCTCAGATTGAGGACGTGTTGCTTCGACGGGAGTCAGAACGCCAATGAGTTAATATGGCGCTGTCAAAACATAGGAAAACAAAAATGGCCGCGCTTCTGCCAGGTGTCGCCACTGGACCGGATACAAGGTGATTAAAAGTACGGAAACTGATGGTAATTCGACGGGAAACGGAAGTGCTATCTCAATATAAAGCTTTCAGTGACGGTCAAGTAGTTTAATCATATTTTCAAAATTACGCTTAGTTATCAAATTAACGATGATTAACAATTTTGTTAAAAATGTAATGAAAAGTTAGTTACTTAAATAGTAACATTTTCTGTATTTATATTATTATCTTTATTTATCTTTAGATTTTGTAAGAATGGTATAAATTTCAGTTTTAATAACGATTAAAGATGAGATGTCTAAAAAGTGTGTTAGCATAGGTAGTTGCAAAAATCTATTTATGTAACTAAAAAGCAAAAACTACTTAAACAAGTGAGAAATGTACGATATTATAATTATCATATATAAAATGTTATTCTAAGTATAGGTGTAACTCAATTTTCTCTTCTCTAAATAAGAGAATGTCACTAAAACTTATGACCCCAGGTGAAAAATCGTAAGGTTTGTTCTCCACCGTAATGGAGTATTTAATTGAGATATTAAATATTGGGCTTGTGGTTGTTACCTGTTACTTATGGTTGTTGACGTCATTTCGACTGCTTTTATACATTGTCTTTACATTTTTCCTGTTAAACTATCGTGCTTGTTACTATAAGAGTCTAGGGGTACCTCAGGGATGTTACTTAGGACCCATTTTATTCAAAGTTGTAAAATATTTTATAAATATTAAATGCATATCGATCGACACAAAAGGAGCATTAGTGGTTGTTCTATATACATAAATTTCTTGAAATAAATTGGCAGTATTAATCTTAATCGTACTGTTTATGTCTAAATTAGGCGAGTTACAAATAAGTGTGGACAATGAAGTCATTTCCGACTTCTTCAAGTTAAGAGTCGCGTCCACGGATGTCTGATGTAACTTAACGTGATTTCAAGTGAGAGTAGTTTCGTCTGTAAGTCTTTTCTACGTCCTTTTCTATGTCGTTTAATGTTAGTGTTAAAACGTGTCTTTCGGCTGACATAGGTATTAAATGCTATACTTAAATGTTGATAGGCGTTTGTTAAGCATGAAAATTGGTACCTACACAATATTTAATAATAACATCTATGACGACACGAGTTTAAATATTATATTTAAATACGACACTTATAAAGACGATTCTTGATAGTGTTAATTCAGGTTTGCTGATTTATGCACTTTTTGGAACTAAATGCATTTATTTTCGTTAAAGTGCAGTTTTAGATCCCATTTTTAAGATATTATCGACGGGGCAATTGCATACTTATTATTACTTTTTTTGACAGATCTCGCCAATATCAAAATATATCATTAGTTAAGTTTGTATTTGGCCAGAGTAAGAGTAGTAATCCTATGTAAATAAAATGTCTTTCTTCCTTTCATGTTTCTAAATACACTTAAGTATGTATGTTTCCTTTAAATGTTAAAAAGATTATCCCACATTTAAGAGATTGGGTATTTTAAATGAAATTATTTTCTTATTGAAGTCAATGTGAAACACTTATGAAACAACTACGCTTTGAACATACTCTTATGAATACTTTGTAACCTGTAAGGTATTAATAATACGTAATATCAAATCAAAACTGTCTAACTACCTCTTCACAATTTTCTAAAAATGGTAAAAGTATAATGCTGTTAAAAATAAGTAATTATTACATGTTTAATTATATCGCTCAACATTTTAACCTTTTGGTCTCCCTTTATCGATAATACTGTTTAAGATATTATTCTATTGTATAAATAGAAATGTATGTATTAACCACAGATTACATCATAGGTGCTCACAATAATATTATAAAGAAATAAAAGTTTATTATATTTTTCATATTTACCAAAACTAATTTTTAAATTGTATAATTAGCACAAATATTTCTAAATTCCCTCTTGTCGAGTTTTAATAATTCTCAGAATTTGACTAATTGATAAATATTTCATGCCCTTTTAATACTTAACTATATGTATTATACTTTTTTTGTATATTCAGTGAGTGTTCAATATTTTTTACCTCATTATCACTTAGTGATATGGGTACAATTTAAGAAGCTGTTTGTCTGTCAATGACATGTCATGACATGTCAATGTCATCTGCTTTAAAACTGTATGTAATATTTTTCTTCAAGTTCCTGTTTAAATGATTTATTTGTTAAAAAGCAGGACCTGAACTTTTTTGACTTTCAGTTAAGTTTTGTCATATCGTGTTATCAATATAAATAAACTATTTACAATACAAAAAATTGAAATTTTCCACATATTGTCACAGTTACTAAAAGTTTAAGCAAATGCACTCTAAGTGTAATAAGATCTCCAAGTATAGATTTACGATTTAATGAAGCACCTACCTAATAACAGAAAGATGATGATATGATATCACTTACTATTCAATTAGTACGAATGGCTGTGTTATTTATATACTTGGAACTAAATATATTTGTATGCACGACATAGTGCACATTTCGCTCATCCACATTTACTATTGACACTTTAATTATTATGTAGATATTACAGATTGTAATTTATATTTACTTTAAGTAAGAATAATTTTGATGAACAGAATTAATGAATTGAATCTATGTTACGATATTTTTCCATAAAAATAAGTACCTCTGTAATTTGAAAAATAGTTCTCTTGGTGACTTTCTATCGAATGCACCTCAATACGTAAAATAAAATAAGACTAAGTATTTAAATTTATTTTGTGCTCATTTTAGCATGCGAGAATTGATTGATGTACCTAACTCAGGCAAATTAAAATTGATGAAAAACACGTTTCTTTATTCACATAGATAAGATGTGTATGTTTACAGGAACAACCAAGCAGAGGCTAATATTGGTTGTATGTTAAGACCTTCGAATATTAAAGAAACTATTCTGAAGGTAAAACATTGTTGTGATTCTGTTAAGCAGTGGTAGTCTAAAATACACGTCACTAATTTAGCTAAAAGGGTTAATAATTGGGATGCCCATCTAATATTCCGCCTTGTGTATTGTCAGATAGTCAAGGTAATAATATATTTTGACAAGGCGTGTGCCTGTGATTGTTTTATACAACAAGCTAATTGAATGATGTAAAATCTCAGAATAACATTAACAGATGATGTTTTAAATCTAAATGCGCAGGCATCGCCTAAAGCCAAAGTTGCCACATATCTAAGAGAAAGAAGCAAGTCTGCTAGTAGGTTTATATCACAGAACAAAGAAAGAGGTTAGAAGGGACTTCAGAGACCTTTTGTACGGGAACCGATGTCGCCGGCTCGCCCGCACTACACTTACACCTAATAGATATTAGCCAATCAAACGCCGTGACATCAAACAATCGAACCAATCGGCGCTCACACCCCATCGTAACAAAGCAATCGTTGCCAAGTTTTGGTCAACTAACTGTGGCGCGCCTGCCCCGCCCACAAGGCCCTTCTAACATCTTTCTGTGTTCTGTGGTTTATATATTGTTTGTCTATGGTAGATGAATTTATGTTAGTTTGATTATGATACCAATGTCTCCAAATTGGTGAAATTAATGCTTGTTTTATGGCCAAAACTTGGCCAAATTATCGTTTTAAAATTTCTAACTAATTTTGAAGTTGATCAGCAGAATTAATTGTATCCTTTCAGTGTAGAATATAATGAATGTAACGCGAACGAACTGTGAAGTTTGTAGTACTTTAGGGAATAGAAGTCATAGGACTGCATGTTGTTTGTCATGTTACAATTATTATAACATAAAACAGTCAGTATTCCGGTGCAATAGGTTCTGAATTCCTGTAACAGTTAATGTTATGGTATATTAGCTCAAAATCGATGTCGATGTAGGAATGTTATGAGTTACCTATTAATAGTTTTATGTTTGTGTTAGCGTCTCGTTTCTACTGTAGACGGGTTGCATTCCTACGTACGTGTTTAAAGTTGTTGTTGATCTGACCTCTACCAATTGTTGTAACCTTCACAATAAAGTTGTAATTGTAAAGTTTATAAATGTTTTTTTTTTATAATATAATTTTTCTATCCAAAGTTCTGTCTGAACGAACCTACCTATAACACACTAGTGGCCCGCAGTCTCTTCGCTTCGGTGTAGAGCTGTAGTGTAAACTATAGTTTTTGTTCTCAGGCTTGTTGCTTGACAATTATTTTTTTCATATAATTATAAATCTTCAATGAAAATTTATTGAATAGTCTGATTTGAAAAATCTTTTCGTGTTAGATAGTGCATGTATTGAGGAAGGCTTAAGGCTATATAATATCATGCTGTGACCAGTAGGAGCGGAGTATCGCTGTAAAATGTTGCAAAAACTTTTTTTGCAAAAATGCAAAAAAATGTGAGATTCTGTTGCGTGCGCTGCGTAAATGATTAAAGTTGCACAAAAATCAGTTATGACGGATTTCGTCCCCTTCAAAAGTTCTATAAAAATGTCTGCGCCAGCATATGCCCATCTTATAAGTTTGTCATACTATTACCTTTTTCATCAAATTAACGCGGGTTAAACCTTTAGTTGTGACGTAACTGTAATAAGTTAGACATGTGGTATCGTGGACTTTTTTGTAGATGTTTATGTCCTGTATAAAACCTTAGTACATCACTTTTCACTATTGTCTATGACATCTGCAGCGTCAGCACTCTAAGGTTATTATTTTCTGGTATTTTTTTCACACCCTGGGCTACATTATCGAATTTTTAATACGAAACCCTAACCCTTTTTTTAATAATATACTCTATAGCCTATGTTTATCAGGGATAATGTAGGATTCTAAATGTGTAAGATTTTTTCATATCGGTCCAATAGTTTTGAAGCCTATTCAATACAAACAAACGATCAAATATTTCCTCTTGATAATATTAACATAGAAAAGCTCTAGCGACACCTAAATTAGATAATTATGGATGATGACTAACTTATTGTTATGATTTTATTTATTTTTTAAACATTTAACTGCTAGATGTTCAAATCTAAAGAAAAGTTTACTAGAAAAAAATCTACCTACAATGCGAAGAGATGGCGCTGCCTTGCAGCTTAAGGCTAGGAAAATTTCGACGCGGCTAATAGGGCCGTGGTAGCATAATGGTTAGTGCATTCGCCCGGATAGCGAAGGATGCGGGTTCGAGTCTCGTCCGCTGCCTGGTCCGCGTGGATTTATTTTCTAGTAAACTTTTCTTTAGACTAACTTATTCTTTATTCTTCTGGCAGGAAGATAATCAAAAAGTATTGGACACGTATTTTTCTTTATTCACGTATTCAAAACATTACAGAGATTTAAGTATATGAATTTGAAATGAAGCATGACGTCTCGTCTTGGTACAATTTTTATTTAGGAGTAGCGTCACGAGCCCCCACTCCCAAACTTTGCCGTACTTTATCTTTGTTATTTTTTGGTTGACTGAAAAAAGTAAAAATAAGTTTTCATTATTTTTTGATAATATTACTGACGGACTTAATAGGCTTTCGTTTACTTTATACCCCGTCAACTTCCCTATTGGATCTGGCGGCAGTCAAAGTCACTATACTACCGCTTAACTGAGTCGTCGCCATCGGGGTAAAGCACATTCTTGTCAAATTTACAAGCGCCCGCCGCCCGCACCTCTCACGGCCCCCGTTCTCGTCCTCCCCTACACCCTGTACCCCGCGGGCGAGGTCTCATTTAAGCGGTTTACCTATAGTAAGCAGAGCAGCTCCTGCACCTGCCAGGTAAACCAACTCATTTCCAGGTGTAAGTAAATCTTTATTACCGTACAAGTTACTACTTAAAGGTACTTAATTATTTTGCCATTTTCAACCAAACGAACTTCTGATCTGCAATGAGCAAGGAACTTATATACTAACTGGAATGCTTACGAAACAATATGAAAATTCCAAAAATGTACTCTAACTAGTGATACATATAGTCTATTTTTGTTTCTACCTTCATAAGGGGGAAAATACTCCTAGTGCGACAGCGACGAAAGTGGAATCTATCCCTCTCTTGCAACTGTTTGGGCACACTACTAGAACGAGACAGATTCCACCAATTCAACTATGCTCTTGGAACGAATTTGAGGATCGCGTAAGCAATCCAGTTAGTATATAAGTAAGTTCCTTGGCAATGAGTTACAGGGAAGTTTAGCTCAATTCACAGGTTGAGGAGAACTTATAAACGGGATACGGTGTAGAATGTAGATGATTAAAAATACGGATATTTATGTATTAGATTATTTTTTATTTTTCACATCACAAGTATAACGCGGAAGAGATATTCTGATTGAAAATTATTATCTCTAAAACATTGAAATTCTTTAGTAATCAGATTTGTATACTGTTACAAATTTTGATATTGAGCATAACAAGCATCAATCTGTGTTATAGTGTTTGACAGAACATCTAAGCAGATGTTCTGTATGTGTTGCTATTAGTGTAGTGTTTGACAGATCATCTATGCAGATGTTCTGTATGTGTTGCTATTAGTGTAGTGTTTGACAGATCATCTATGCAGATGTTCTGTATGTGTTGCTATTAGTGTAGTGTTTGACAGATCATCTATGCAGATGTTCTGTATGTGTTGCTATTAGTGTAGTGTTTGACAGATCATCTATGCAGATGTTCTGTATGTGTTGCTATTAGTGTAGTGTTTGACAGATCATCTATGCAGATGTTCTGTATGTGTTGCTATTAGTGTAGTGTTTGACAGATCATCTATGCAGATATTCTGTATGTGTTGCTATTAGTGTAGTGTTTAACAGAACATCTATGCAGATGATCTGATGTATACAATAACCCAGATTGATGTTTGTATGATATAATAGCAACACATACTTAGTTCAAACCTTAATAACATAAATATCAGTCCATCAACATTTAGTCCATTATCTAGTTCAGGCACAGTGAGTACTAGTACTTAATAACAAAACGATGACCTGTATTGTTAATTTAATTTAAATAAGTATCTCTATGTGTGACGTTGACTATCATATTTATTAAGTGAAAATTGATAAATATACCTAATGCTTTAATAGATTTGATTTTGATTTGAATTGATTTATTTTTAGATTTATAGGGTCTTTCCATTGATAACTCTTATACATTATTTCATGTAAAGGACTACTTCATAAAATATCTAATTCACAAAATATACTTACTTACGTACAGTACGAATAACATCTAAATACTTAATTTACTACGTGTAAGCTACGAACAGTTTGTACCTCAATTTAGTATAAATATCAGTCCAAACAATAGTTAGGTATCATGTTTCGATACAGGATTATGGTAGGTATTTACAATTTATTTAGTAATGTTACCTACTGATTGGAATCTTTAAACACCATCATTATCACAAAAGAAATATGAGACTGAGAAAAAATCTATCATTTCACAGTAGTAGCCGATATCCTGTCTTTATCCGGTTCAAAACATATTATTGGAAAACTTCCTACTTCCACATCATCACCCGTAATTGGTTCTATTAGGACTTCATATCACTGGGCAATTATTCAGCGGTATTTATTTTAACAATTGTGTTAACCTAGAGTAATGCCTTTTTGTGTATTTTTAAATCTAATCACATCAGCCGTTTAGCATGATACAGTTATTTTAGATAATTATTATGATAACATCAGTTTGCTTAGTAGTCAGTTGGCGTTACCAAACTATGATAAGCCTGAGATAAGAATTGTATGGAATCCTCATTAGTTTCCAGAGAACTGACATCTAGTTTCTTGTCTGTCTTCGATGCTTTGTTAGCAGAAAGCATTTTCAGTTTAAATTCAACTAGCAAATTTGTGCGTTCGTTCTTTACAACAGTAGGAACATTCTCTTGACGTGACTTCGATGCAACAGTAGGTAGGCCAATGGTCTCATGGTGCATCTAAGTCGCTTTGTTCACACTTCAACGTTCTCAGTGTTCTGCTTTTCGTTCAGTAGAGGTGAGGCGCCGCACATTCTCCTATTACTGGTATATGCTACCACCACGAGACAAAGACCTGATACCACCAACCATATCCCACCCATATAGAACGTAAGGTCCCAACTACCCGTTACGTCGTACAACATACCTGAAATTAAAAGAAATAGTAACGATCATTTTATTATAATACCTAAAAGCATACAATCTGATCTATGATAAGCAGTTATTGGGCCTGATTCTGCTGCTGTTGTTTGTGTTGACTGACAACTAAAGACAGCAATCTCTCCTTTTCAGTATCAGATTCTATCATGATTCTATAGTCCATGGTGAGGAGAAAATTATCCCAAAATCAGACTCAATATATTCCGATAGTCGCTTGAAGCGCTGAAGCTCTGGCGATATTGTATGTTTCAGGAAAATAACTCCTACATATGCAGTGAACTTAGTTCAATTTATCGGCCAGCTTAGTACTGAGTCATAAAGGTTTTATTTTCCTCGTCGTTTGAGCAAAAGCTTTTCCGTGATGTTTACTCAGTCCTGATTCTATAACATTTGCGACCAGCCAAATTATTGGCATGTTATGACCAAAATATTTATATATTTACTTTAAAACTTTATCTGCTCGATATCATACCTCCAATAGGTGGTCCAACTAAGTGCCCAATCCCCTGAGCCAGCAGAACCAGCCCGTACGCCACAGTGAAGTATTCCATCGGGATGAGCTGCATCAGCAAAGCCGGCGAGTAGGAATACGTGCTGGCGAACGAGAAGCCGAAGACTGCTGAGTTGACGCTCAGCGCCCAGAAGTTGGTGATGAGTAGAGGATACGCGCCAACCGAAAGGCCGCAGACGATGAGGCAAACGGAGAATGCTTTGCTCACGTTCATCCACGGTTGATCTCCAGTCCAACCCAGACCAACCTGGAATGAATTGTAAAGGTATTTTTTTTATTATAACAGAAATTACAAAATAATGCGGGACTAAAAGTTTTTTATATCTCTTTTTTATAATTTTAATTTTTTAAGTATGTAACTGCTTGATGTTTAAATCTAAAGAAAATATAACTAGAAAAAATTCCACGCGGACCAGGCAGCAGACGGGACTCGAACCCGCACCCTTCGCAATCCGGGCGAATGCACTGACCAAGTAAAAAGTATTCATTTGACATTGTGGGTTACCTACAATCCGAAGAAATGGCGCTGTCTTGCAGCTTAAGAATGGCTAGAGGAATTTGGACGCGGCAGTCAGGGCCGCGGTAGCATAATTGGTCAGTGCATTCGCCCGGATTGCGAAGGGTGCGGGTTCGAGTCCCGTCTGCTGCCTGGTCCGCGTGGAATTTTTTCTAGTTATTTTTTTAAAACCATTCGAAGCTCGGTAAAAGAAAAAGAAATTTAAATAGGGATACTCGGTTTATTTTAGAGGAAAGATTCTGGCGCATTCATCTTTCATGATTATTAGAAAACTAAGATACGGTATCTATTTTAGTATTTTCCATGAAGTGTAATAAATAACTGATATTACTTAACATAATTTATTTAAAATGGAGTTTTAATTACGAAATAGAATAGAACATAATCGTGTTGCTGCCGGAACTACGTGATAAAACACAAAATGTACGGGAAATAAATAGACAAAAAAATACTGAGATAAACTCACAATCCCGATAGCACTAGCAATGCCAATGATGCTGAGCATTATTTCCGCTCCGTCAACGTCCCTGGTAGTCATGAAGGATTTAAGGAAGAAGTACGGTACAATGAACCACACCGAGAGGATTAGTTCGCACAAGTTGAACATGAAGAAGTGGAACTCGGTGAACATCTTGAAATTGAAACTAGTCTTCATTGTCTCCCAAAAGTGGTGGTACCATCTCTGAAAACAAATACGTAAAAGGATTTGTTGAAATAATATTTTTAAGACTGCGTGTTCTTCACGTTGTCATGTTTGATGATTTCTTGATGTAACTACAACTACATCATTGAAACTCTTCTTCATCTTGTCGTCGTTTAATATCTGTAGCTGTTATTTAATTTGTCACGTGAGGCGGGTCGTTGCGTTCCCTAAAAAATGGTTGAGCGAAGCGATGGCTGGTTCATGCGTCATGCTCGTGAACGGGTGCTGCCAGCGGAGATGAGTCTGCTCTTTCTTCATTGGGTACTATTAATCGTTGTACTAAACTTATAATCGTTCATTTTTTTTTGCCTAAACAGTAGGACACGGCATTCCTAAACTTTGTTAAACCAGTTTTTTATATAGTCATAATTTTAATATTATTTGCATTTGTAATGGAAAGTGACTTTATGAGTTACCTCATATTGAAGTCATTTTTCAATTTGACGACTCTGTCTTGTCTTGACGTCTCCCTGTATTCACTCTGTGTGTGAATACAGGGAGAAAAAAACAGCCCTTGCTCAGTTTCTTGCCGGTTCTTCTCAGAACAAGGTCTCCTGCCGTAGATTTGCGAACCGATGGCGTAGCTTTTCGAAATTCACAAGTGCTTGTAACAGACTAGACTGAATAAACGATATTGAATTTTGAATTTTTAACATCAAATATACTGCAAAAAATTCTTTAGGTTGGTTTTGGCTTCCACTCTCAATATTTTTTTATTTTCTCTTAGCATTGCAGAGCTTCATGCTCATTGGTGAGTAAATGGATAAGTTTCGAGTGTCCTATCTATCGCTTTATACGTATTCCTAGGAGCATTTCGGTATGAAGAAGACACATACAAGTCTCAGATAGGATGTCGAAAAATAACGAGTTCGAGTCCGTTATTCGTCTGTAAGCGGGATCGCCGTAAGTCAACAATAATACTTATGTCATGAACCACAGTAGCTATAGGAAGTTATAAATATAATTATCACAGAAAGTGGCTATGCATTTTAATTGCTGCTGTAACAATAAAATTTAAATATGGATAATGCCTCATCCTTAGTAGGTACGCGCATAGAATCCACCAAATTGGATGATTCTTTATTTTATCATGCATGTTCGTTATTTTAATGACAAGGACGAAAATATTTTAATTTTAAATATCGCACTGAATAATAATGTTAAACGAAGTTTGCCGCGTCAGCTAGTAATAACTATGTAAAAAAAAAATGAATCCCTGTTTCAACTTTGAGAACGATTTACCGACTTCATGTTTTTTTTTCAAGTTTTTTAACACATTGTACTTAGACGGTTTTACGGAAATAATAAGAATGAAGTGCGAAACGAAAGAATGGCCACGAAGTCGCAGACGAAATTCACGCCAATCAAAACGAGAATAGTTTGGTTTTTTTTTCGATTTGGTTTAATGGTACGGCGCCCTTTAGTAAAAAGATTTCATTCTTTAAGAAGTACACAATCTGATTTTTATATATAAAGAAAATTATACCCTAAAAAGATAACTTAAAAACTTTTTTTTACTAAAATTATTTGATCGCGAAAGTTAACAATTTTCACAGTGGTCGGTCATTGGATGGGTAAACAAAAACTTATAATCTGGAGCTTTGTAAAGCACGTTAATTTGGCCCCGGATGCAACTGCAGTCGTTAGCATCCACCAATATGCACTGGACCCGCGTCCAATCTCCCTATTCAATCCATAATAGGTTTGCAAAGCCTACTATATAATATAGTATCCTCCTATATTATGGGATCAGATACTATATTTCTAAAAAAATATATAGTAGGCGAAACTACTACATTTTGCTTATAGCAGACATTTGCCAGTAAAAGCTTTCTTAAAAATAAAGATTTAATTATTAAGGCACAGAGCAGTAAAATTATATTCATTTTAAAAATAAAGTAAATACTTTTAGAGGTAACAGCTTCGAAAATACGGGTGTATTCCGTAATATAAACCAGTATACTGGCCAGTGCTAATGACGTCATGAATCGACGCGTTACTGGTGAATTGTTCCGAAATATATTGGCCAGTTCACTGACGTCATAAATCGACAAAATTTTTAAAATAGTGCGAATTAGGGAGGGAGGCCTATGCCTCAGCAGTGGAGACATTAATAGGCTGTGTTGATGAGTAAAACCATCGAATTAGTGGTTACACTAAGAAATAACTGTGTAAGTAATATTATATTTATTTGATTCAGTGTCACGAACTTCACGCGTCCGTATGACGTCACTCGAGTGTTAGTTCCATTTGCAAGTCAAATATAGATGTAGCTGTGACTAACCAATTTCATTCGTCATAATGATAACTACAAACTTCCCTCGTTAAAAGTAGGAGCTAATTAGAAAATTTACGAAACGAGCACTGAAATAATATAGCTGACAGCTGACTTTGTTAATTTACTTATATATGTCTTGATCCTTTGTGTCTGTCCTACTTATTTGAAATGGTATCTCCATTTATTTCAAATTTTATTCAGTAAGATATAAGGTTAATTTACAAAAAGAATTAGACAAAACGTGTCTAAATGAAAGTTTAAATTTAATTAACACCCGTGACCGGTATGTATGCGACGATAAGGCAAAATGTTTGAAGATAGAAGACGAACTAACGTAGTCAAAGTTCAATAAAAATTATCTAAGGTTAATAACGATATAATCTATATATATAAAAATCAATTGCTGTTCGTTAGACACGCTAAAACTCGAGAACGGCTGAACGGATTTATCTTATCTTGGTCTTGAAATGTTCCTGGAGGTCTAGGGAAGGTTTAAAAAAAGGTGAGAAAAATTCGAATAATAGCGTGGAAGATAGTAAAAACCTCAATTTAATTTTCCCATTTAAACTGTTCTATCTTGTTTCCTGTCAAACATGATAGAACAGATAGACGTTCGTCCCTTTTGGTACGATAGACTCAGGTTCGTCATTTCTTCCAAATTATTTTAACCCGTACGAAGTACACGGGGTCAACTAGTGTTATATAAATATTGCAAAAAATCTAATCAAATGGATGGATCATCCATAGAACTAAGAAAGTTATTGGTATAATTGTTTTAAACTTTCATGGCCACCAACATTATATTTATTAGCGAGATTAATACTTTTTTTGCGAGTTCCAGATATTTCGGCACTGTTACGTGCGCCATGAACACGGAGTGACTACTACAGTTACTAATTAATAATTAATTTAGTATAAAAATATGAGTGAGTATTTGACTTGAAAACTTACCATTTCAACATCCGATTCGGAATCAATAGACCACATAGAATTCCTATAGATGTCCGGCAACGACGATGTCTTTAGTCTGTACCGAGGTAATGTTAACATAGCGCCGCGGTATATCATGGTATTGCGGTAAAGTGGCATATCCCTGAAATAATGGTGGTCAGTAGATATTTGCCTTGCTAACCAATTTGTTTCTTGATTACTTTTGGCATCGGTTACATTCTTACTTGAAGTGTGATGATGACCTTTGTGGTGGTGTTTGGGGGAACTATTAATATCCGTCTTGCTGTTAGTTGGCTCGTTCTTTTTAGAATCTTCAGTAGCGTCTAAAGGAATTTCTTCTAGTTTTTTCGTTTTCTCAGACTCCTTATCATCTTTTGGCATTTTGAGTTTGACTTGGACAGGCAATTTGGCAGGTTCGTTCGCTGCAATAGTAGGGGGTGTCTCAACGTTTACATTTAATTCCGACCGTCGTCGAGTTATCAAATCAGGATAGTTCTGCAATATAACGTTGTATAGTCTCTTATTTTCCATAAGCTTTTCGATGACTTCAGGTGGCACCTGAAAATAAAACAAGCAAAAATTTGTTTAAATATTAATGAATAATAAAAAAAAACACAACAATGGATAAAAATGCTATTTATAAACTAGATAAAATCCTAATTATGTTGATACATCATTTGTAACGTGTAACAACAAAGATAAGAATAGAGATAAAGACAATAAGCAAGATAATTATTTAAGTAATCACTAACTGCTAATAATATATAGGTCAAGTAAAACGTACCTTTTCATTGTGTTGTATAAAAGTTGGTAAATGAATGGCAGAATACATACGTCTGCAATTTTGATCAGCATTCATTTGAGTAGTCGCTTCTAGCTCTTCAGCTTCAGCGATAGTTGTAGCTAAAGTATGTAAAATGTACTCGGGGCTCTTTCCACTTTTGAGAAGAGATTTGATCTCATCAGCTGTTAAATACAATGACTCTCCGCCAACGGACCTTGAATAGGACGATACAGAACCAGCGCTCGACGATCTTCTCGATCTCGAAAGTCTCCTTTCTGTCTTTTGTTTTATTTCTAGCCATTCAGGAGTTCTCATTAGAGCACCACACACGCACATATTTAACAGAGTACCTGCTAGTAATACAACAGTGTTTCTCCAGTCATAGATTTGTAGAAAGTAATGTGTCATTGGTGAATAAATTAAAGTACCGAAACCGATTCCACTGGATGCAAGAGAAAATGCTAAGTTTCTTCTTTTGTCAAACCAAAACGCTACTGATACGACACCGGTCACGTACAGTATACCCATTGCCAAGCCAGCCATGAATCCAAAAGTGAGACATAACATTTCCACCGAATTACTTATGGCAGCTAGTAAAAAACTCACTGATGATAGGACACCAGCAATCATTGTCATTATTCTGCATCCGTATCTGTCTACCAAAGCACTCATTATAGGTCCAGCTAAAAGAGGTGTTGCTATAAACAGACTTCCTATCAAGGAGATTTTTGATTGGTTACCCTCAAAATACGCGGCGAACTCTTCCTGAAGTAGACCGTATGAAAATCCCAATCCATCAGCACATGCACATACAAGAAAAGCCGCGACTACGACTATCCAACCATAACCTCCATCTGGAATGGGTGGAAGCTTTAAGTCTTCTAAATCGTCGGAACTTTCACTGATGCTTTCATCATCATGAACACCTTCAAACTTCACCCGTTCTATAGGACGCGAATCATCATCGTCAACTTTGTCTTCTTTAGTGTAGTGCGCTACAATTTCATTGTCTTTTGATTTTATGGAGTTTAATTTATTGATATCGTCTTTAATATCAGTATCATGTGATTCCTCAGGGCTTGGAGATTGTCTGCCATTAAACAGCTTTTCTGTTGCATTTGCTTCGCTCATTTTGTTTCTATATTATTTCCAACATTGCTCTGATAAAAACCTGTAATAGAAAAGTACATTGATGATTACGAGTGCCGAGAGTTCTTTGCAAGAAATTCTTGCATTCACACATTTTTTTATTTATTGTAGATAATAATTATAATACCTATTATGGCAAATGCATGACTATTAAATCAAACAAAAATAAAATTCCTTTATTTAGTAAATATAACTTAAAGTCAATTTAAGATATGTAGATAACTGATTTTTGTGCCCCAATTCCGAGAAAAAAGGAGAAAAATTGTTTCTGATGAACCAGTATTCTGAGTCATGCATGGCTTGCATAGACTTTATTTTTCTTTCTGTATTATATTAATTTATTATGTTAACAGCGCGTTGTAGCGATACCAATATTCTCGTACGGGCCCTGCCAGAATATCAGCGCTGTTATAGTGGGAATATTCCCTTCCTAATACAACATCATTAAGCTGAGGCAGGGTCCTGATTGGCCTCTCCATATTGTTGCTTTCTGTTTGTTTTTTATTGCTATTTTTTTTACCTACGTATGTGTAAAAGCTTTTTTTTTCTTTCTTTCATTAATGAGTACAAGCTCAAGCAGTTATTGTTTCCAATGGCTTACTGCTAGAAACTGATTCATTCAACTTAAGTAATACACCATTGTTGCTATCTTAGCACATACCCGCGTGCAAAAGCACTAAGCACACTAATGTAGGGTGGATGTCCCGGTCTCAAACCAATTAAAGGAAATTATTAACTTTAAAATGTTGCTATATAGCCTAACAGCGATATTTATTGGTAATTTATTTTTTATATTGTAAGTTACCTAGTTATAAGTTGTATTTGGGAAGGAAAATATTTGATTTCTTTTTGTTTATTTTATTATTCAAGATAATCGGTATAAAACTGGGATGTACCCTAATTTGACCAGCCGGCCCCAGTTGTTATGAAGATTTGTACCAGAGGTTGACCATTTATAAAAAAGTGAAATAATAACTACATTCACAATTAAAAGCAGACGTATTTTATAATCAACTTTATGGTTTGGTCTTAGAACTAATTGAGATCAATAAGTAAATTAAATTAAGGTCAGTCTCAACAATCACAATAGTAATTCTTAAATCTAAATTGCAAATTTTCAAATCACCATAAAATAACGAATCATAACTTCACTTAAACTTTGAACTTTTTAAACAATCTAAAGTTTTGGTTAAGTAATTCTTTGTTAATATCAAACTTAAATATTTTTTTTAATTATTAAAAAAAATATTTAAATCTAAAGAAAATATAACTAGAAAAAATTCCACGCGGACCAGACAGCAGACGGGACTCGAACCCGCACCCTTCGCAATCCGGGCGAATGCACTGACCAATTATGCTACCGCGGCCCTCACGGACCGCGTCGAAATTCCTTCTAGCTATTCTTAAGCTGCAAGGCAGCGCCATCTCTTCGCATTATAGGTAAACCCACAATGTCAAATGAATACTTTTACAAGTATTAAACATTTGAAAGAAGAAATAGCAATTATAGTTATAATTTTTATTATTTTTAAAGCACGTAACTGCTTGATGTTTAAATGTAAAGAAAATATAACTAGAAAAAATTCCACGCGGACCAGGCAGCAGACGGGACTCGAACCCGCACCCTTCGCAATCCGGGCGAATGCACTGACCAATTATGCTACCGCGGCCCTCACGGACCGCGTCGAAATTCCTTCTAGCTATTCTTAAGCTGCAAGGCAGCGCCATCTCTTCGCATTATAGGTAAACCCACAATGTCAAATGAATACTTTAACAAGTATTAAACATTTGAAAGAAGAAATAGCAATTGAAGGGTTTTTTACAAAAACTACATAACTAACAATTTTAAGGTATTTTTTTAATGATGGCAATATGATCTATGAAAGAAATTACACCAGACAGTTTAATTCGATTTTACAAAAACAGTATAATTAGCACAGAATCGCACAATAAATAAAACACATATTTTACAAAAACTACACAACTGCGTGCAATTTTTACAAAAATTACGTATCTGAACGTAGATAAGTAGTTTTTGTGAAAAAATAAAACCACCATTTGTCTTGGTTAAGTAAAACTTTACTGGAGAATGGACAAGAATCCATGTACGGACAAAGCGTCCACTGCCTTTGGAACTGAATTTTAGTCCATTGCACAAGGCTCAAATTCCATTGAATCTTAATAAAGCTAAGGATAATCAGAGATTGAAACATTTTTTGAGTGAACCATACAAGATGATTTTCTATGATAAAATATGTGAAATTGTAGCAGAGGAAGGAGAAGATATGGATATTGATAATGAAGGTGTAAGTGAAGGAGAAGAATAAATAATAAGTTAATTGGACTCTATAATGGCTGTGATTGTTTGTATGTCAATAAAGTACTTAATTATGAATAATTAGATGTCTTTAATTCCAAAACTTTTACTTTTATTTTTACAAAAATACCATAAACACATTTTTTTTTACAAAAAGAACACTAGTACATACTAAATTTTATAATTTTATTCCATAACAGTAGGTATAAATAATAAAAAATGTTACATATTCAATCCAATACATTAACATGAATAAATTTTCAAAACTTCTATGTTATTAAATGAAAAATATGGTTTGGAGAATGTTTTTTATATTTCCTGTTAAATTGTTGCTAAATAGTTGTGCTGTTTTTGTAAACAACCCTTCAATTATAGTTATAATATTTATTATTTTTAAAGCATGTAACTGCTTGATGTTTAAATCTAAAGAAAATATAACTAGAAAAAAATCCACGCGGACCAGGCAGCAGACGGGACTCGAACCCGCACCCTTCGCAATCCGGGCGAATGTACTGACCAATTATGCTATCGCGGCCCTCACGGACCGCGTCGAAATTCCTTCTAGCTATTCTTAAGCTGCAAGGCAGCGCCATCTCTTCGCATTATAGGTAAACCCACAATGTCAAATGAATACTTTTACAAGTATTAAACATTTGAAAGAAGAAATAGCAATTATAGTTATAATTTTTATTATTTTTAAAGCACGTAAACGCACTATAATTGCTATTTCTTCTTTCAAATGTTTAATACTTGTAAAAGTATTCATTTGACATTGTGGGTTTACCCATAATGCGAAGAGATGGCGCTGCCTTGCAGCTTAAGAATAGCTAGAAGGAATTTCGACGCGGTCCGTGAGGGCCGCGGTAGCATAATTGGTTAGTGCATTCGCCCGGATTGCGAAGGGTGCGGGTTCGAGTCCCGTCTGCTGCCTGGTCCGCGTGGAATTTTTTCTAGTTATATTTTCTTTACATTTAAACATCAAGCAGTTACATGCTTTAAAAATAATAAAAATTATAACTATAATTGCTATTTCTTCTTTCAAATGTTTAATACTTGTAAAAGTATTCATTTGACATTGTGGGTTTACCTATAATGCGAAGAGATGGCGCTGCCTTGCAGCTTAAGAATAGCTAGAAGGAATTTCGACGCGGTCCGTGAGGGCCGCGGTAGCATAATTGGTCAGTGCATTCGCCCGGATTGCGAAGGGTGCGGGTTCGAGTCCCGTCTGCTGCCTGGTCCGCGTGGAATTTTTTCTAGTTATATTTTCTTTAGATTTAAACATCAAGCAGTTACATGCTTTAAAAATAATAAAAATTATAAAAATATTTAAGTTTCATAATTAAATTCACGTAATGATTCAAAATTAAAAACTGCAAAATTAAAAAAGGAATCAGATCCAAAAAAGATACTTGGCCATTTCTGGTACTTTATATGAACCTCTATTATTAATTGACACAGGAGCATTAATTTTCTCCACTATGCTGTCATTAGCATACCAAATTTTATCTTCTTTATCTGGCCATTTCAAAGTATTAGAAGTTGATATCACCATCGTACTAACTTCTTTACTCTTTTGGTCAATATTTCTGACAATCCCGGGAAAATACTCCCCTCGTAGTTTACTATAACATATGATCCTATTTCCTCGTCTGATCTATCTTTATTACTGTAATTAAATTGATCAAAGGTAAATTATCGTCATCGGGATCAGAATCAATTCTATTCTGAACTCTCTTTTTTACTCTTTTTCGTTTTGTTTTAGGTTTCTCAACTTTTTTCAACTCTTGTATCTTCTTTTTTTCTTCTCTTGGTAATTTCCTATTTTCTTTTCTTCTTGTTCCTTATTTTTTTCATTCCAGTATTGCATCCACTCTACTGATGTTACTACATCTGGCAATCGCTTTCTATTGAACCTTTTATTACCACCTTTTTTTAGTGGTGATTCTGCAGGCATTGTGCATTCTTTTTCAGAACTAAAGTCCCGTTTATTATGTATATCTGCTGTTGATTGAGGATCTGACAAGTTGCAAGCATTATTATTAATTTTAATTTCTTTTTTGGTGGCATATTGTATCTAAAACAAGAAAACAAAACTCATATTAAGAGTTTGGTCAATTATAGGATTTGTATGCAGTACCAATGTCAAACCACTGGTCAACTAATGGAAACGTAAGCAATTTACTGCTTTAAAATTGATAGTCGATTTACAACTCATATTCTGGACATGAAACTGATAAAAAAAGTAAAAAAAAAGAGTACCACTTCAGTGTACTAATCGTTGACCAATTGGTCAATCACAGGAGCACCTAATCAAATCATGTACCTTTTGTTAACCAGTAAAATAACTCATGAAATATATCGTTTGCATTTGAAATTCATTGGAAATCTTTATAATAAACATAAAATGATTACAAAAAACAATCATCCGAACAAGTTCATTAAAAAACAATACAAAATAAATTAAAAGTGTTCTTACCTTTCTAAACATTATCCTTACTACAAAGGCGGCTGAATGGCAACTGTCAGCGACAAGTCAAAACAAAATTAAATTGTAGCTTTCACTGGTTGTCTCTTTCTAGTCGTAATGTGATTGGTTGATTTGTATTAGTACCAACAAGATGTAGCCAACATGAAATGAAACGCTTAATCGCGGGAAAGCTTAATATTAACACTCAAAGCCGCAAGTGGTCAACAACCGGTGCGTGGTCAACTATAGGGTCAACCATCCTAATCATTTCTCATAGACAGTTGACAGTACCTATCTAACTGCTCACTTAGCAAATATATAGAGTTGGCATTTGGATTCTGTTACCAATAAAAATATATAGCCGAAATGTGTGAACCAGTATGACCATAACTCCTGAAAGATTGCACCGATTTGGTTACTATTAGGGACTTAATTCAAAACATTGTCTGTAAAAGATTTGCTTGGTAGTTTTTTAAGCCTACTTTCAAAACATATCGTTAACCGAAATGACAATCACATTTTTCATTAAAATCTTCATAATGAAAACTCGTTGAATATAACATTTAAAAATGCGTATTTTTTAAAGGTTTTCGCATCTTCTTTTTATTCCAAGTTTCAAAGTGTAACACGCTGAATGTACGTACTTATGTAATCTGACAGAGGATAGCACAGCTGTAAGTATAGATATGTAAATTTCGAAGCACGCGGTTCTTGCACTGGTTCTATGTATTGTTTAGTGTGTTTAAATATTTGTTTAGCGATTTCAATCAGCGTTGCTTTGTTACCTTCTACTACTGTAGGTTGTATAGTTTAAATAGCTAGAAACGTTGAAGGAACTAGAAATCATACCTCCCCGTATCTCCTTTGTAAATTATTTATCATTACCTAGAGAGCTACGGTAGGATATGATTATTATTTAATATTATAAATGCGATAATGAGTTTGTTTGTGACGCTTTCACTCCTAAACCATTTAACGGATTTGGATGAAATTTGATACACATGTAGATTATGACCTGCAATGAGACATAGGAAACTTTTTATCAGGGGCAAAATGTTAGTTTCCTGAGTTAACGTGGACGAAGTCACGGGCAGCTGCTAGTCATACACCGTGTTCCTGAGGATATACATTAACTTTGAATAATACTTCTATAGCTCTTGTTAAACATATCGTACAAGGAAAGTAGTAGTTTAAATAGCATAGTTTTTAAGTTATTCGTAATTTAAGTTAAACCAACTTAATTGTGTTGTGCAGTGAGAAAGAGTCTTTATCTGTGAGATGTTGCCGCTTTGTGCAACCAAAACTATCAAACTATCAACTCTTTGTCAATGGTCATTAAGTCATAGTTTCAAAAGTCAAAATTTTAAAAAACATTGTTGACGTCAAGAAAAGTTTCAAAAAGTTTATGTGGACATGTGAACCAAAGTTTCAAATGCGACATTGCCAGCTCAGGTAAAGAGTAATTCATATTAGATAAATTACATCTAAGCATTTAGTTTGTATGAAAATAAAAAATGTTAAAGAAATTGGAATTCATAAAGTGTGTAGTAAAAAATGATCAATTTAATAGTCTGAATAACATGCCAAAGTTAGTGTATAACCTCAGGAACACGGTGTATATAAAGTTATCTTATTATCGGAGAAATAAATCAAATTAAAGTTGGAGGAAAATTAAAAGACAATCCAACAGGGATAACGATATCCGATTCCATCAATGCTCTATTCCAGTATGGGTTGAAGTTTTATCTACAATATTAAATTAATAATGTTCCAGAATAGTAAAGTTAAAGGTTCTATGTATCGACGGGGTAGCTAATAGTACAGTCAATCTGTAGGTTGAGTGGTGAGAAAAAAACCTAAAGGGTAAGTCTTGTTTTTTCTGTTGCCAAATGACGTCAGTAAGCCACCTTGGCGATGGGCATGTTCAACTCGTAGGCGTTTTTTGAAAAACTCAAAAAAACCGTCAAAAATTTTTTGAAACGCATTTTTCTTGTTTTGTATTCATTTTAAAGCCTTTTTTTTCGACCATAATTGTAGAGGGCGTTGAGTACTACAATTTATGTCATTGTTGCAATCTCGTACAACAAAAAACGCACATTGTAGGTGGCGCTAAAGTCTCAAAAAAGTGTTTTTTCACTTTTTCACCCTGAAAATATCATTTTAATGGAAAACTTTGAATGGCAAAGATGTTTCGTACATAATTACCAACAACTTTTGTATAAAAAACAAGACTTACGCTTTAGGTTTTTTTTTCACTGAAACGATATTTTTTTCGACAGATCGACTGTACTATAAGGGATTCAAGACGACAAAGCCTGTAACTGACGTAGCGTATTTCATTTGTTCTTTTAGAAAAAACTGATTTTGTTTTTAATCTCTGACTGTTTGATTAAATCTTTTTTCACTTTTGAGTTTTACAGAATATTGTAGTTATTCTCAGCTTTGGTACCTAAAGCTCTTATATGTGTTTCTATCTTGCGGGACCACTCGTGCTTTACTTTAAACAGAAGTGGTAAGGCTTTGCTTGTTCAATATACAATGCGATTCAAATAAGAATAGGAAAGCCAATGACCTCCATCTGTCAAATGTCGCTTGAAAAGTACGGTTTGCAAAAAAATCATGGAACACTTTTTTAGCACTCAGCTAATTCTAGAATAAAAACCAAAAATTTGTAAACAAATATTGATAATTCTGATATTGGTTGTTTTTTTTTTCATTTATTGAGCTTTGGCTATGAATGATTGATAACCTGAATCGTCAACCAAATGCCACTTTAAGTTGCGTTCATAAACTCGATTTAAAACTTTCGTTTACATAAAGGATGCAGGTTCGTATGTGACCTAGTGCATGATTATTCATAAATACTCCGGCGGTAATGCAGATGAGCGGAATTGAAGAGCTAGATTCTGATTAATGTTTTTTCTCACACACTCTTAATAAATAAATATTATTAAAAATCGGTTGTTTTTTTCTCAATCTAATGTAAATAAGTTTTATTAAACAAAAACTTTTTTTGCTCACTCTACCCATTTGGTTTAATTGACAGCTATGACATCACAATATGCTGCCTAGTCGGTCCTATTCTTAGTTGAATCGCATTATACATCATGAATTTATTAATAGCATGGAATAGCATGTAGGTACTATCGAATTGGAAGAGGTAATCTTCTATGGCCATTCAAGCTGTGAAAGAATCAAGATTTTAAGTTGAAACGTGAAAAAAAGGTTCGGCCGTTTTTGTCGCAAAAACATACGTAACCCTCGGTGGGATACGATTTTTTCGAAGTACCGAGACAGTTAGAAACCCACGTACGGACGGATCCGTCCGCAGCTTAGCTCAGACTCACTTGCACCAAAGTATTGTTTTTTATGCAAACCTTTTCCTGACATTAACGAACCCAAAAAAATATCCGATTTGGTACAGTCGTTTCGAAGTCATGCGCGTCCGCGTGCATACAATTTGGCGATTCTTTTTTATTCATATAAATCCGGGATTCCGAACCTGTATTCTGTGCCTGGGGGTAAATCAGCCGTACTTCGGGGGTAACAAAGAACCTAATTATTTGATCAAATCTAAATAATAAGAAAATACTATATAATAATACTACTAAATAGAGCATGCGCTCCTTCTTGCTAGCGAGCCCGCGGGGTGCTGAGTGTGGGAAGCGGGGCGAGATTTTCTCCTGATGATGACATTATTAGAGACGAAGATGTAGCGGCCAAATTGGAATTTCTTGGACTGATGATAACGTTTAAATTACAGGGGTAACAGTATTGGAAAGGTTAGGAAACACTGATATAAATAGATACATAGAACATAGCCTAAAATTAATTACGTCGACAAAGAGATAAAATGAAATCTTTCAAAAATGTTGGGGAACCTTCGGTACACGTACAGTTATTTTTCTTAAGTAGGTGGGTGCTATTAGACCGCAAACAAGGGACGGTTAAGTTTGAAAGTATGTACTTATGTACTATTAAGTACATCTAATGTACAATTAGTTTACAATAAACGATTGACTAGGTATTACTACTACAGAATACTGATATAGAATGCGAAAAAAGAGATTCTAACACACTAATTAAACAATTTCCTATCAGAAACGCTGATTAAATAAGCACCTATACCGACCCGGCATGTGATAAGAATATTTTCTTAAATAACTTCAAAATTATTTGTACCATCTAAGAGGACGTATTATTAAGTGTTGTAAAAATTTAATGCACTTGCTGACAGCAATATTATATTGCATTAAAGGTGCTTATAGTTGCTGCAACTGATTAAATTACTTGCTCAATCAATTCAATTCAAGATCAATTGAAAATCTCCTCTTTTGGTAGTCGAAACCACTGTTGCCAGGTCCGATTTTCATTAAATTATTTATTATTTTTATATAATTAATTATTAAAAATCGGGCTCCTAGAATAACAGTACATGCAGAGGCGTACTTTTTCCGATTTGACCCCCCTCCCTAGAATTGGTAAATCAAATCAAGATAAACACCACTAACGAATGTGTTTCTTGTCGACAATAACATTTATTTTATAATTATTAAGGTTACCTACCTACATTATTAATGGCGGAAAATAAAACTCAACATGCAATTGAAAACAGAAAATCGTATTCTACAGGAGAAATTTCAGAAAAACAGGAGATTCCTGTAAAATCTGGAGACCTGCAACCTGGCAACACTGGTCGAAACACGAATGCCGCCCGCCGGCGCTTGCTTGCACTCCCTGTATTATAGAGACGCCACGCCAGAGAGGTCCAAAAACACTAATTTCCATAAACCAAAACAGACATCAAGAAACACTTTTTCACACTCACTGCATCTATGTTATCTGTTTACACCAGAACTAGCACGGACTCTTGACTGTGATAACATAAGTAAGCGCAAGCGCTCAGTCAGTATTATTTACTTTACTGCCACCGGCAACGAACTTAAAATAAATAAAGTCGATAACATGGCACATGTTACATTGACGCCGCGGCCACCACTCAACTGAAGCGACAAGCGACGAAGCGACCGAGTGAAGGCCAGACAGAATTAATCGACATGAACATAAAATTCGGTGCCACACAAAGGATTCTAATTTGGAGTAAACATAAATACCAATCGGCTGGTGATACGGGGACCCTTATAAAGTTGCACAGCCGTATAATATCATAAATTATTTTGCTTTACCATTATTTTTAAATTCCAAAGATCTGTTTGGTTTTTATAATCTTATATATAAAATTCTCGTGTCGCGGTGTTTGGGGTTAAACTCCTCCGAAACGGCTTTCCCGATTCTCATGAAATTTTGTGTGCATATTGGGTAGGTCTGAGAATCGGACAACATCTATTTTTCATCCCCCTAAATGTTAAGGGTAATCCACCACGAATTTTTTTTTTAATTTTTTTTATGATACATCATACAAAAATACATACAACCCTAAATTTTCACCCTTCTACCAACAACCCCTATTTTTTATGGCGGTTCGAAGTTCGCTGGGACAGCTAGTCTTATATATAAAATTCTCGTGTCACAATGTTAGTTACCATACTCCTCCGAAACCTGTACGATTAATTAAACGAATACGATAAAAAATGTATACATGTATATATTGTACACATAATATATACAGGGTTTATTTTAAAACACCAACAACCTCTTAGGGGGTGATTCGACCCATCAACAGGAACAACTCTTATTATGTGACCAAGTCTGAAATCGCGAAAAAAAATCAGCTGTTTCATACATTTCGGTCGATTAGCTGTATGAAACAGCAGATTTCCTTTTAAACGTGATTCCTGATTGCTAATTATATATGTATTTAAGCTAAACATTAATTATTATAATAATAATCTTTATTGCACACAAGAAATATGTTAAATTTCAAAAACGTAGGACTTTCATACAAACTTCCAACCCCCGCATTACCCCTTCTTAATAATATTAATGCCCCAAATATACAGAAAAACAGACAAAAATTCTAAAAACTATATTTTTGGCTTCGGTATCGATTGTAGATCACACCCCAAGTAATCCAAGTATTCTTTAAAAAAATATTCAATTTATAGTTAAGACTTTTCTACCATTTTATTATATAGGGTTGTTCAACAAGAAATTTGTTTTTGAATTGTGGCTACACCAACAATATGATAGTTTTCACATTTAGTTTTTTGACATATTCGTAGAAGATGCATTGGCAATTGTTACAATGAAGACAATTTCGCTTGAAAATCGAATTAAAATAATTAAAATCCACTATGAAAACAGTGGTTCTGTTACAGTTACATTTTGTCAAATTCGTGATATTTTCGGACAACATAATCGTCCTTCTGAGACCGCTATTAAGAATTTGGTCGTTAAATTTGAGTCGACAGGCTCGATACAAAAAGTGCCAACACCAACGCGTGTTCGACCGGGTCGTTCAACTGAACGACCCGGTCGAACACGCGTTGGTTTCAGTTCAGTTGAAAGCATCACGGCCGTGAGCCACAATGTTGTGGCAGATCCAATTTTGTCAATTCTGCGACATTCTCAACAATTGGGGTTATCCAGAACCACCAAATGGCGAATTTTGGCCTATTATTGATGACGTGGATATCACTGATATGCGGTTTCAACAGGACGGCGCCACATGTCACACAGCCAATGAAACGATCAATTTATTGCAAACCAAATTTCCCGATCGCATAATTTCACTAAACTCAGCTGTTAAGTGGCCAGCCAGATCATGTGATTTAACACCACTAGATTATTTTTTGTGGAGTTATGTTAAGGACAGAGTGTATACGGGGACAATCGAATCGATTGCAGCCTTAAAACTCAAAATCCGTGATGTGATTAACGAAATAGTCCCGCCATTTTGCCAAACAGTGATTAAAACTTGAATGAAAGAATCGACATCTGTCAGCGTGCTCGTGGTGGACATTTGCAAGATATCATTTTTCATTCATAATTGCCGAACTTTTCTCTTTGTAATTCAATAAAAAAAAATCATCTTCATCTATTTTTTTGGATATACTGTACTTCCAGGGCCCAAAAGTAAGAACTTCACAGTTTTGTTGGTTGTAATTTCGCATTTTTGTTGTTAAAAAGGTTTCTGTTAACCACATTATTAAAAAAAATGTCACACTTATGCACTGTTTTTTAGAAAAAAATATTGAAAATTTTTACTTTTCTTATCAAGTGGTGATACTTCACACTAGGTTAGGTTAGGTTAGTGTTGTGACCATAACGCGCGAGCCGAGCGAGCAAAGCGAGCGTGCCACGGCAGCGGCCGGCGAAGCGCCAGAAAAAAAAACTGTTAAAAAGACCTTTTCTACAAAAAAAAACAAGTATCACCTTTTGGGCCCTGGAAGTACAGTTTTACCATTTTTTTTGTTTTATCGTGTTTTAGAAAACAAAGTTCTTGTTGGAAAACCCTATAAGTATAGACACTATAGTTTCCTACTTCTTTTTCTATGAGTACTATTTATAGGTTTTTCCTTATAAACATGATTCCTGATTGCTAATAATGTATGTATTTAAACTAAATATTAATTATTATAATAATAACTAGCAAACCAGTGAACCAAATGTTCACCAAAAAAAAAAATGTATTTAATTAATTGAGAACTTCGGAGATTTTGTGTGGTTTCGTTTAAAATAGAAATCACGTGATTTCTCGAAAACCGGAAGTGCTACGTTACTCACATCCGGTTTGTAGTCTTATCAGACTATTCTTACCTTATAACTTAAACATTCTCTATATCTATCTCTTACGGTTTGGCCGCTGAAACAGCACCACGGACGGACGGACTTGTCTATTAGATAAGAGATCTTTATTGCACACAACAAACGACACAAGACATAAACTTATAAAATGAAGAAGAGTATACAATAGGCGGCCTTATTGCTGAACAACAATCTCTTCCAGGCAACCTATGGTAGAAAAGGAATTATAATAGAGAAATATAGAAGGGTCCAAAAGTAGATACAGGAGATATACTTACATAAATATAAGAGAAGCAAAGAAAGGATGTGAAATGAATTTAAGACAAAGAAAGGAAATAACTTAATTTATTTGTTTCTTAGGTTTTCACGCACATCTCTCATTAAATAAAACTATTTTTAACGGGTTAATGTACGAAACTTTATTTATTTATTGACGTTTCGCAGCCTTATCAGGTCTGCATCGTCAGAATAATGATTTTTTATTTAATTTTGTCAAGCTACCTTCGAAAGACTTTCGAACTTAAAACTAGTTTTATTTGATAACTTAATTTATTAATACCTACTAGGCGTATATTTTATTACATGTCATCGATTCTAGGGTAACTTTCCGCTGAAACTGGAGCGCCCGTCTGGGTAATGCAAACTATAGTGAATTGGACTTCTACAAATTAACGCAAATCTGTGATAACCTAATCAAGTTTTGTAACTCATTGTTTGGGAACTTTTGACATTAAGAATCACTCTCGTTATCCATCAAAATTTTACTCCAATTCGATGAATATTCTGTCTATGTGTCTGTTACATTTTACGCCTTTTAACGCTGAACCGATTTCGATTAATTTTGGTTTACTAATCTAATATATAAAATTCTCGTGTCGCGGTGTTTGTGGTTAAACTCCTCCGAAACGGCTTTCCCGATTCTCATGAAATTTTGTGTGCATATTGGGTAGGTCTGAGAATCGGACAACATCTATTTTTCATCCCCCTAAATGTTAAGGGTAATCCACACCAAATTTTTTTTTTGCAATTTTAGATTTTTTTAAAAAATTTTTATGATACATCATACAAAAATACATACAACCCTAAATTTTCACTCTTCTACCACCAACCCCTATTTTTTTATGGCGGTACGAAGTTCGCTGGGTCAGCTAGTTTTATTATAATATTGTTGTCGATTCTGGCATGATTCTCTAAAGCTATACTTAAATTTGACAACAGTGCTTCCTTGTCCTTCTCTATACAGAATGACAAGGAGAGACTGATGTTATATTAAGTTTTAAGTTTAGAAAATCCCGCCAAAATGGACACCATTATCTATTTTATTTATTAAACAACACTTGCTGAGTTTTTCGCTGGTTTTTCTTAGTAAACATTCTCCTGCCGTATATTTGCGAACTGATGGTAGTTCTGGAGCTCAATGCGCAAGTGGTTAGCGTTCGGCTGCGATCGTTGAAGTTAGATAAGCAACTTCAGTGGTCGGTCATTCGATGGGTGACCAAAAATTTATTATCTCGAACTCCTCCTTGCTTCGGAAGGCACATTAAGCCGTTGTTCCCGGCTGCATCTGCAGTCGTCAGCACCCACCCCCACCAATCCGCACTGGGCCCGCGTGGTGGGTCATGGCCCAATCTCCCTATTCCATCCATTAATAGGCTGATGATGATGGTAGTTCCACATTCATTAGTATTTGTAGGTAGCTGCCTAAAACTGAATAAGCGATATTGAATTAAAAATTTATATTTCATCCCACCACCTCGGAAAGTGTAATTTTGCGCTTCGAAATCTGGCTGGAAAATTCTATTTTATTCGCTTGAGCGGCAAAGTAGATTTGAATTTAGAACATCACATATAATGAGTACTCAATATAATTGTAAATTCAAAACGTCATTAAACCTATTTAATGTAACCTCTATGGTGCCAAATTTATGATTAGAACTTTTTAAATTGTGAAAAAATTTAAATTTGGAACCTTCTTGGTTTCTTTGTTTTATTTGCGTGCTTCGCGCCATTCTAGTTTTTCACGTTTTATTGCTTAAATATTTTGTCATTATAAATTGTTTTCTTTTTCATTTTGTCATTTCCTCGCTGAGGTGGGATGAAAAGTTACGTATTGCACTCGAGTGGAAAGATTTTTCACCTTGTGCTCGTTTGTTTCCTTCGCTTGCTCGGTCATCCAAATCGAGCACGCGGTTAAAAAGGAACTTTCCACTCTTGTATAATAAATAACTAATTTCTGTAAAATAAATCTATCTTACCTATGATAAGTTGTGATTCACGCACTATTAGCTCATTCACAGAATACGTACCTACACTAACTAGATTAGATACTTAGATGTTGTTATGATTCATCGCCAGATTTATCATCAGACCCGTCTTTCCCAGTGGGCACTTTGGGCAAGTGCCCAGGGCCCCGCGATCGATAGGGCCCCCCTCAGATCAAATACAAAGTCCCTAGTTCCTGTTAAATCACCAAACGGGGGTCATAGGGGCCCCATTATCCTAATATGCCCAGGGCCTCCAATAGATCAAAGACGGCACTGTTTATCATTAAGAGCCCTTTCACATTTTTTGCAATAAATTGCAATTTTTGAGCGCCTCGTTTACCCCCTTAGAAGAGATTTTGACTATTTCCAATACGCTTTTATTAGGTCGACCTGTATGTAACTATGTAATAAAATCTAAGAATCTGAATTACACGCACTTCTAATTCTTGTATCATCATGAAACTTGGCAATTATATGTAGATTAGATGACAATACAATATTTTGGCACCATCGAGCTGGTCTGATGATGGGACTGGAAGGTGGCTGATGGAACCTTGGATAGCCTACTAGTAAACATATCGAGTTTGGGCTCATTAGATTCGTATTAATATATTCTATTAATTTTTCATGATGACAGAAACTAAAAAGAGTAAAAAAATAACAGCTGATGAGATCAAATCTCTTCTCAAAAGTGGAAAGAGTCCCGAGTACATTTTACACACTTTAGCTACAACTATCGCTGAAGCTGAAGAGCTAGAAGCGACTACTCAAATGAATGCTGATCAAAATTGCAGACGTATGTATTCTGCCATTCATTTACCAACTTTTATATAACACAATGAAAAGGTACGTTTTACTTGACCTATATATTATTAGCAGTTAGTGATTACCTAAATAATTATCTTACTTATTGTCTTTATCTCTATTCTTATCTTTCTTGTTACGCGTTACAAATGATGTATCAACATAACTAGGATTTTATCTAGTTTATAAATAGCATTTTAATCCATTGTTGTGTTTTTTTTTATTATTCATTAATATTTAAACTAAGTTTTGCTTGTTTTATTTTCAGGTTCTTGGAGCTCGAGGAGCTCGATGGCGCAAGTGGTTAGCGCGTTCCGCTGCGATCGTTGAATTTAAGCAACTTTCGCAGTGGTCGGTCATTGGATGGGTGACCGGAAATTTACTATCTCGAGCTCCTCCGTGCTTCGGAAGGCACGTTAAGCGGTTGGTCCCGGCTGCATCTGCAGTCGTTAGCACCCAACAACCCGCACTGGGCCCGCGTGGTGGGTCATGGTCCAATCTCCCTATTCCATCCATAGGGAAGGCCTGAGCCCCAGCAGTGGGTACATTAATAGGCTGATGATGATGATGATTTTCAGGTGCCACCTGAAGTCATCGAAAAGCTTATGGAAAAGCTTCTTTATTCGCACTATTTATAACATTTCGTCGATTTAAGACGTCATTAGCACTGGCCAGTATACAGGTATATATTACGGAATACACCCTTGGTGTGTCTCTACAGCATTGGATATGACGTCACGTTAGAGGTATTAGTAGTAAAGTGCCGATATTAAAATTCCATGGGTTTTACGACGTCGTATTCAAGACAATTGGAGGACAACGAAAAATATGAATGGCATCGTTTCTATTCTACCAGGTCGTTCAAATGTTTAGTATGAATTATTATCGTTGGAGGTGGGGCTGTGGCCCAGTGGCCTACACAACAGCTTAAGAAATAACAAGATTTCGATGGGTCAACAAGCATGTAAATCCTAAGTGGCCCGGGGCCTCCACAACAGCATAAAAGATAACAAAATTTCGATGGGTTAACAAGCATACAAATCCTAAGTGGCCCGGGGCCTCCACAATCCTAAATCCGGCCCTGCATAAATATACTGAGAGGCAATCAGTCAATACATCGATTTATTTTAAAAAAAATTAAAGAGTCTTTTGACTTTATATTGTAAGTTTATCGAACAACCCGCTCCTGCAACACAAAAACAGTTTGAATGCCTATATCTATATTTTGATTAGAAAATAAAAAAGATGACGCATGACGCATCAAAGATTCTGCAAATACCTATAAATATTGGCATGATATGGAAAAAGTTAATAGTGTAGCTGCGTGCGGACTATGGAGACGGAGCAAATACAAAGATATGTTGTATAGCGTTTATAGGGATAGTCTGTTGTCTCGCCGTACTGGCGCCCGTAAAATGAGATCACTGTAATGGGAATCCCAATGATCCTAGATTTTCCAGGATATTTCACATCAGTTAATCTTTGTGATGATCGGTTGGTGCTACGGCACCAAGCTTCGCACCATTTTGTGTAAAAATACGTGGGTTCCAATGCTAGTAGGGGTATTTACTTTATTCCAGCCTCGTGATTACGATGTGATACGATTTGTATGACAATACAAGCCCGCAAACTTCGTCTAGAACTTGGGGATGAAAAAACGAGCCACTTTTCATCCTGTTAAATGATTTCATTGATAAAAAAAAACGACGGGTTGCACTCCGGGAGTGCCGGCAGAAGTGAAAACTTGAATATTAACGTTGTGCATTTTTGATATTTTGGAATGGTTAGGGAATAATTTTGCACGAATTGCTTTAATTATCAGTATAAAAGTACTATGATGTATGTGGTAGAAAATATTTATTTATTGCGCTATCGTACAGAAACATGACAATTTATATTACATTAAAAAAGTTTATCTCTCAGAAAAATCAACTTAAATGAATCACGTTAAGCGCACTTAGCGACATCTATTCTAAAGAAATCAACTTACATGAATCACATTTAAGCGCACCTAGCGTCATCTATTGTAAATTAATGCATTTTCTTCGCAATAAAGCTGTCACGTGGACGTCCTAGTACTTATTATTATAATACGGTAAAATAAAATATTACTATGTTTCGTCCAATATATTGAAAATCAACAACCTTTCCAATTTTATTATGTGTCATGATGCGATCAGCCCACCTGTTTAACCTGACGCGAGTTTAACATTTTTTATCCATACAAAAAAAGTGTACAACGCCGCTAAAGAAATTTTCACTTTAAAAACTTACCTATGGCCCGGCGGACTCAAACTATCTCTATACAAAATTTCATCTATATTACTTATTATTTTAAGCTCGAACAGGTTACAGACAAACAGACAAAACACACTTTCGCATTTATAATACAATACATAATTCTTTATTGAAATCACCACAGTACAGTACAGAAATGGGGTAAATACATGATGTGTAAACAAAGTGCTTCAATTGGCGGTTTTATCGCTAAAATGAATGAATGGATGGATCGCGGAAATGGATTCCATATCCATTACGTATTGTAGTGATCCGAAATCGTGTCGCTGCGGCGTTGATTATGGTTTTTGTTTTCGGGTAAATACTTGCAGCGTGTTTGAATGTCCAATTGTGATCGTGCACCACAATTTAAGCGTCCTTTTTTGTTTAAATCTAAGGTAAATACCCTTCGAAAAGCTGTAGATAATTATTATTTTACTCGTATTAACTAGCTTAAGTGTAAGTAAATAGAAGGTAAGATATATTAAAAGGACGTAAAGTTTAGGTTAGGTAATTTGGAGTCACCTCCACGGAGAAAATAATAATAATCATATTCATAATCAAAATCATTTATTCAGTTTAGGCTGTTACAAGCACATATGAATGTCTAGAAGCTACGCCATCGGTTCGTAAATCTACGTCGTGAGACCTTGTACTGAGAAGAACCGTCAAGAAACTCAGCAAGGGTGGTTTTTTTCTCCCTGTTTTATCATTTACAGAGTCGTCAAGTTGAAAAATGACTTCAGAGATTATTCATGAAGTCACCTTTCATTACATAATGTGAAATTATACATTAAGTGTTCACCTGCATTTTGATTGCTGTTTCACACAGTTTAATACAAATAAAGTTATTTGCAATAGCAAGAGTAACTAATATTTACTCACCTTACTTTAAAATACATAAAAAGACTGAACAAAACACTGTTATGATTTTTTTTAAGCATTTAACTGCTAGATGTTTAAATCTAAAGAAAAGTTTACTAGAAAAAAACTTTTTTTTCATCCAATATGACCAACTGATAGTACAAGACAAGAAGGAGAGCGAAACAAAGAGGAAAAGTTATGAAAACCATACCAGAAGGAAGAGAACACATTGACAAAAGAGGAGAAATAAATTACGGACTATTTGAGGTCTGGAAGGGTTTTACTTAGGCTTAGGTGACAATTCTGGCGTGATTCTCTAAACTTAAAACTAAAGAAGGATGCCCATTTGTGACCTGTCAAATCTGTAAAAAAAATTTGCATGTATAATTATGTGACATACCTCAAAAAAAAGGTAATTATTCGCTTATTACGAAATCAAAATATCAACAAAAACTACAATCCAGTTTTTTCAAAAATAATTTTTGAAAATAACCATTATGTAGGTACATTTTTTGCTATCACACGAACGCATCCATTAGGGAAGAGTATTGTATCAAAGTAAAATGACATAATTATGAACGCAGCTTAAATGTAGATTCGCACTCTCCTTTCCAATGTTGCCAGCCATGCGGTAAATACCGTATTTAAATGGTAATGTAATACTTAAAAGGCATGGCTTTAATTTAAAGTTTCTTTCCGTTCTTAACAAAGACTGGCCATTTTCTTAGTGAAACATGACCGAAATAGTTAGGACTCCATCATCTCTTCGGCTGACTACATGAGAAGGAAATTCGTTCCGAAAAAATGTCAGCAATAATGACAGCTGCTCATAGTACCAATCATCTCAATTAATGGAAGGTATTGTAATTTTATTTTAGATTATTACCTACTTATATACTTGTCTACCAGAGATTTAAATAATACATAGTTAAATGTCTTAGATGTCTATAGATATAATTAGGTAAAGGTCAAGATTATCATTTATTCAGTCGCTTGCAGAAACTAAGACATTAAGTACCTACTATTTCAATAAAATAATTGAAACTGAATTATTGATTAAATGTAAAAAAAAACTTGTTTAATTCCAAAGACAATATTATAAGGATGACACCTCAGCATGATACATGTTATGATATTAATCCTTTTTTCTTCAATCCTCAGATCAAGCTTCAATCAAACAAAACAAGCGAATTGAAATAAATACCTAGCTGGGCTAAGACACCACAGCTGTGACAGCACACAAATGAATAATCTTATGCTGGCACTTCACTTGGCTATTCATGTAAACTTGACTTCAGTCTGTCCTTTTCTTTTCTTAAAACATGATAAGGACAGACTGTTGTCAAGTTTACAAATAGCCAAGTGAAGTTCCGGCATTAGATAATCCATAATCACAGAGTAAGTAAATGACATCTTCAGCAGTTGAATAACCTCAGAATTAGTTTTCGTTATAACTTCTATTCCTCATTGCCAAATCAAACCAAATTAGCAACATTATTTCAGAAGATTGTAATAATTAGTTAACAACCTCAACAGTCAATATACATCCATAAAGAAAAAACCGAAGTGACAGGTTTTCGAATGTATGGGCAGTGGGCATTGTTCTTTAACATCAGTCTATCCTTTTTATTCTGTATAGAGAATGACAAGGATATACTGCTGTCAAATTTAAGTTTAGGTTTAGAGAATCATGCTAGAATCAAACACCTTAGGCTGACCTTTTAAGGAGGGTAAATCGATTCATCGCGATTTTCGGGAAAACTACAACTCCTCTCTAAAAAATTCAATTGCAAAATTGTAGGTTATGAAAAGATCTATAACTTATGGTACATATTTAGTATTTGGTCCTAATGATAACATTCGTAATTCTCATAATCAGAGATTTGTTTCGTAATAAAATAATCAAAATAAAAAACAGACTTATAAATCAGTCTTATACATAAATAATAACAAATTAAAATTAGACTTCAGAAATTAAAATCATAATCCAAACGTCTCACAAACATTACGTCGGCGCGGCAAACACATTTATTATGTTGTATGTAGTAGTTTTTTAGATTGATCCATGGCTTTTCGCGTAATACGTTCACATGCGACTAAGTTCTTGGGAATACTGTCATCAGTCTAGACTGACCGTCTAATCTGTCTATCAGTCCATCAGTCTGGACTGATGGACTGAACTGATGCCAAACTGATCGTGTAACCCACCTCATAGGATTCAGTACTCAGTGATTGGAACGCAGCCTACGGGTGCGGCCAGAGTGCACTCAGATTCAGATTCAGATTCAGATTTCGAAAACAAGCGCGAGAAATAAACAGTGTAGTCGAAGGGTGCGGCCAGAGTGCACTCAGATTCAGAGTCAGATTCAGATTCTGAAAACAAGCGCAAGAAATAAACAGTGTAGTCTAAGCAGGTTGCCTGCTTTTTCTCGCGCTTTGTTTTCTGAGTCTGAATCTGAATCTGAATCAGGAGTGCAATCTGGCCGTACCCTTCGACTACACTGTTTATTCCTCGCGCTTGTTTTCGAAATCTGAATCTGAATCTGAATCTGAGTGCACTCTGGCCGCACCCGAAGGGTACGGCCAGTCAGATTCAGACTCAGAAAACAAAGCGCGAGAAAAAGCAGGCAACCTGCTTAGACTACACTGTTTATTTCTCGCGCTTGTTTTCAGAATCTGAATCTGACTCTGAATCTGAGTGCACTCTGGCCGCACCCTACGGTTGAGGTTGTCACTTGCTTGATTATCTGTCTGTGGGAGTTTTTGGAGGAATTTCATCGAGTGCGGTTGGGATCTTATTTTTATTATTCTTAAATTCGTTCATAGTGGATATTGTGAAATTAATTTGGGTGTTTGGTTACAACCGTCTGCGCAACAGAAGAATTATTGGAATCTTTAAAATATACGCTATTCCGGTCAAGTGGACGTGAGAACTTTATTGTAGTGTTGTCTACCTCACAGAAGCTTATCGGAACAGCCAACTCGATACATTTCGTGCCAAACACTCCAAGTAACATTAGAATGAGTCACACCAACATTGTTATTATTATTTATTATTATTATTAATGTAAAAAACAGAAGATTAAAATAACTTAAGACTTGGCTGTATGGGCATTGTTTTCTTTGCCTTGCCTCAAAAAAGAACATCGGTCTGTGGTTGTCTGTCAGTCATTTGTCATTGTCATTGTCAAGCAATTCAAGCAAAATTACCCCAAGCTTCGTTTACTAAAATAATTTTGATTTCAAAGTAAATAATAAACTGATATGGCAGAAAAACCGCCAGAAGAAGGTTACATATCCGTAGTAGATGAAGAACCAGAGATATTTGAACTTCTCAAATGGGACAATTCGCATACACAAAAGCAGCACGAACCACTGCTTGTCGAGAAAACAAAAACCCCCGACAAAAGAGTCTTGAAAGTGGATGTGGAGCCTTTCGAGCTCCCTGACCATGTTTTCATGAATACATACAGGCTCACGAAACCGCTGGTGAGAAACCTTATTGAAGAGGTGACGCCGGTGATGCCCGAAACCACTAAATCAATTGAGTTCTCTGTTGAAAGTAAAGTATGTATTGTTTGATGTTGACTTTCTTATACTTACAGGTTATGTGTAATCCCAATAGCGTGTTATTTTAATGAATGAAATAAAGAAAATTGAATATGAAAATTCTAATAAACTTAAAACATTATATATAGGTACTTACTACAAATTAAGTTTTTTTTTTTTTTTTTTTTTCCAACACACACCAATTAGCCTAGCCCCAAAGTAAGCACTATAAGGCTTGTGTTATGGGATACTAGGGTAACGGATAGAATACATATACCTTACATATATAATTATATTTATATAGATATACATATTAAACATCCATGACTGGAGTACAAATGCTAGTATTCATCACACAAACATCTGCCCCCACCGGGATTCGAACCCGGGACCTCTCGAGTCGGCGACACCATGAAACCCGGCGTACAAACCACTCGGCCACGGAGGTCGTCAAGTTTGTTCTAAAAAGTATATTAATGTTATACTCTCTATTGATATATATTAAAAGTTTGTTGATCTAATTAATGTATGATTTCTGTTTAAGGTACTTGCCGCTTTATCTTTTTATGCATCAGGCAAATTTCAAAAATCTATTGGTGGTCGAAGTGACCCTTCCTTGACACAGTATTTTGTTGGTTCTGCAGTACAACAAGTCACTGAAGCTATCAATCACCCTTCTATTGTAAAAAAATACATTCATTTTCCACATTTGAGAAATGAAAGAGACATGGTTAAAACTAGGTTTGTAATAGCTTTTTTAATAATTTGATATAAATTGTGAAATAGAAAAGTTAGATTATTAAATTGATATTTTAAGCATTAAACTGTTAGATTTATAAAATTAAAGAAATTTTACTAGAATTCCACTCTGTCCAGGCCTCTTCCTTGCCTGATTACGGGATGTGGAGTAGAAATTAGTATAATTTTCTTTAAAATATGATAGTTCAAATTTGAAGTGTGCATTATTTTGTACCTTATAAACCAATTATTACTATTCTGAAGTGTTGTGTTTCATAAGAGTTTAATTAAGTTTGGGGGCAGTTAATTTAATGATGACACTTCACATTTCTATTTGTGTCCCAGTCAGTTTCTCCTTTTCACTCCCTTTATAGTATGATGAAGACAACCTGCTGTCAAAATGACAAATCCCCAATATGAATAATCATGTGAAGTGTTAGCAGAAAAAACGTAGAATGTCAACAAAAGCGCAGTTAAATAAAAGTGTTGGTTTACACTATAGACAGAGTTTTCAGCCATAAAATCAGACTATGTTTCCGTATTATATATATATATTTAGTATACCGTGTATAATGTTCTGACTTGAGTCACTAATTTGAGTGGCTGTCTACTATGAGCTGAGTGAAATGGTAAAATATGTATTTAATGAGTATGCATTTATTGAGAGTTTTTAATCTGTTCTCAAATAAGTTGACTAGTTGACAGTACCACATAATGTTCACAGAAAAGTGATAATTAATACCTCTTTACAAGAAAGATTCTGTGTATACTTATCTGAATATGCACATATTTTTAGAAATACTAGTGGCCTCACACAATTTTCTCTCTGAGTAATAGTTTTCTGAGAATCCCTCCGGAACATAAAATTTTAGTGATGAAAAGTATCCTATGTCTCAGTCCAGGTAATGGAGCTATATGTGTGCCAAATTTCACCCAAACCCATTTAGCGATTGATGCATGATTGAGTAACAAACAAATAAAATTTCACATTTATGATATTAGGATTTAACTAGAACAATGTCTCTTCAAATATGTCATCAATGCAAATAGAAGAATTTTCTGTTAGTTTCTTTTCTAAATAAATTATATCTTCCTTTCAGATTCTACATGAAATATGGAATTCCAAATGTTGTAGGTTGTATAGACTGCACACATGTGCCAATTTCTAGACCAGACGATGACCAGAAAGTTCACTTTAATAAGTCATACCATTCAAAAAAGGCACAGATTGTAAGTATATAAAATCAACATTCACAACAGTGAATACCTTAGAACCATATTTTCAACAGATAAAGGAGATTGCTCAGCTTTCATACATGTTTGGCCTAAAGACTTTCGATTCGAAATTATATATAAATTATTGTAGAAACGAATATTATTGACGGAAACCCCTGAGAACTTCTATAAACCTTATACACAAAACATATTAAAATAATAAAAAACAAATAAGTTATATAGTAAACTAGGGTAATCAAGCCAAGTACCGAAATTATGGATTAGATTCAGGTATATAGAGCATGTAGATTAACAGATAGTTGCCTGTTTTTAAAGTTAATGCATAAGAGTAACTTTTAAAATCAGGTGTCATTTCTGGTAATAATAAGGTACTCTGTGACAGAAACTGTGTGATGATTGTGAATGAGCCACAGATTAGAGAGAATTTTTAAACTCTCGTTAACCAAAGAAAGCTAAGAGATTTAGGTTCTATAGCCATATATTCAGTAGCTTCATTATTTTTGTTATGTTTTTAAGATAACCATATTTTAGATTTTTAGTTAATTACACCTTATAATTTTATTTATTTATTAATTTATAGTCAGTGAGCGTAGGCCCATAGATAGATACCCTAAAGTCTAACATATATACAGATTATAATGTGTTTATGGAGGTGTTTGGCGAAAAATGTATGGCAATAGACTTTATGATGTCGCCTACCATCTATAATAATTGTCTGAGCACATTTGTATCTAGTGAAAATGATAATATAGTGGTGGATATTAATAGCACAGTGTAATAAAAAAAATGATTTATTTTATCGATCTTTACAAAATAGATTTGTTTTTATGTTATATAAACAACTTCGATCAGTCTTTGGCTGAATGTTACTACACCCATAGCCATTAAAAATGATTCGTATGTTTTCCAAACGGGTAAAATTAAAAGTCCTTTTTAAATTAAATATATTATTCAAAGGTGTCCGTTGAAATAATTTTAATGAATAAAGAAGTGTTATCAGTAAATGTGTTTATCAACAGATCTGTGACAGTGAGTTAAACATAATGAGCGTGGACGCGAGTGCGGGCGGCTCGTACTCATGTGACGCGATACTCAACCGGCACGCGGTCAAGATAGACCTGGAGAGTCTGAACCACGCGGGGGAGAGCTGCTGGCTTATAGGTAAGGCTTATAGCTGGTGCTTTTGTCCCAAGCAGTGACACTGTTCAAAAAATAAAAGTTATTTATTTATTTGTTTATAATCAGGCAACATAGGCCCATAGATAAATACCTTATAGTCTAACATAAATACAGATATAGGTAAAAGTTATGATGCCATCTACTGAAAACCTCACAAAACTCACATACTGAGTATAATAATAGGTTCCCAATATATATTTTCATCCTTTATTTAGATCACTTGAATTTTTTGTGTCGGATTTCAGTGTTTATCAAATCAAATCAAATTCTTTTGTCTATCATCTTTTATTTATCGAATATCAACTATAGGTGTACCATACGATTTAAGTAAAACAATTAAGGTAGACTTTCGAGCCAAACGTCACAGACGCCGTGTCACTCTATAAAGCAGTCTTATCATAAAACATTATAGATTTGCAACACGTTTTGCTAGAAAACGTCGTCGTTTTGCAAGAATACTTATACTTCGATACTACCTCAGTTTGGAAAGAGCCTCTACCAATTTGATTTGCAGATTCCGAAATTAACTGACGCGACACTGATGCTTAAGACGCTCGCTTCGAAGTTTTTCTTTAACCGCGTTTCTATTTCAGGTGGACCGTTCTACACGCAAAAGCCTTACCTAATGACGCCGATTCCAAAAATCACCAAGAAAACGCCAGAGTCGCCGGAAAAGTATTACTCTACGATGCACAGCCAAGCGCTCTCCGCCATCACGGAGACCATAAAACAGCTCAAGAGCCGATGGAAGTGTTTGGAGACTTGTAATAAGCAATTCGACACTTCAACTGTAGCCTCGATCATTGTAGCTTGCTGCGTTTTACACAACGTTTGCACTAGAACTGGGTTACCGATAGTTCGGATGACGCAAACTGAGGAAAGATTGGAGGCGATGAAGCAGAAAGTTGCCAACGGCCCGATACCGAGGAAGCAGAAGGAAGCAGAAGAGGGGATTAGAGCGAGGGCGGCTTTAGCTGATCGGCTGTGGACTGAAAGGAGAGTGAGCGAATGCTGTAGTGCGCCTAAGAAACGGATGTCTAAGAAAGATAGGCTATTGGAAGGTCATCAGAATCACTCTCAACAGCAACAGCATCCTCCCATCGCCTCATTGTCTCAGCAACATGCTCCCCCCTTACCCCCTTCACATCCCCCGCCCCCTTCACATCACGAAGATGCAAGCAAAAGACCGCGAATACTCACAATGCATACTCCAACCTACAGTCTAGGCATGGCCCCAGGCTGGGGACATTATCCGCAGCAGTAAATGTGTGTAAAATGAAAAAAATGTTTTCATTGACAACGCGATGTTTTGCGTCTTGTGAAGAGAGTATTTTGATTTTGAGTGTAGTTCGGCGAGTTTATAATGGTTGACGGCCTTTTTGTTTCGTTATTGGCAAAGAAGCCTTTCGGACAAGTGATTATTGTGTATGCAACACTCGCATTACCATATCACAACGAAATAAATGCATTCAAACCAGAAAAAGATGCAGACATTATGTATCAAGTTTAAGGATAGTAGAGAGTGGTTTGTTAACGTTATGACAAAGTATTTTGAAAGTCAGTTTGTATTTCATATGAAATAAATAAATATGAATATTATAAGCAACTGTATCGACAGACTTACTAAACTGCTCACAGATTAAAAAATTTAAAATACATGAGATGGTCTTACGTCTATAAGTGTACGTGTGCGTTGCCTTAAACGGGGGAGCACGAAGTGGACGTCCGTCGCGTAGATCCGCTCCGTGCTCCATCGCGGGACCCGTTCAACTCTTCGAGGGACCCGTTCAACTCTTCGAGGGACCCGTTCAACTCTTCGAGGGACCCGTTCAACTCTTCGAGGGACCCGTTCAACCTCTTCGAGGGACTCGTTCAACCCTTCTCGATACCCGTTCAACCCTTCGCGGGACCCGTTCATCCTCTCACGGAACCAGTTTAGCCCGTGGCGGGACCCGTTCAACCCGTCACGGGACTGCGAGTGGCCGGTGCGTCACACAGCAGTACCATTTTGATTGTGCGGGTGAACAAGAGGGGAAGCGGGCAATGTATAAACACGCCGATCTGAGAACGCTTGCTCCGTGCCCCGCTTAACGCAGCGCACGCTCTTAAACTAACTCAAAAACGAAAACCGCGTATAAACTACACTTAAAATCGAATACGATAGCGTTGGGTTGTGTTCGTTTACTGTGTAAACGGATTAGACATTTCCTGATGAATTCAGGACTGTGAGAAATATTGGTGTCTCTTTTGCCGTCACTTCACTTGGCTATTCGTGTTTGCTATTCGTAAAGTTGACAATAGTTTATCCCATAGAGGTATAAGAATAGAGTGGGGAAGGCGACTCTAAAAGTGTCCGTCTAGTACAGTGTTTTCTAACCTTTCCAATACTGTTACCCCTATAAACTATTAGGAAAACAGATTTTACCCTGACTTTAAAATGTTATCAAAACTAACAATACAAGTAAATTTTAATCATCATCATCAACAGCCTATCCTAGTCCACTGCTGGACATAGGCCTCTCCAATTGCACGCCACTCAGATCGATTTGGGGCTACTCGCATCCAGCTCCTGCCAGCCACCTTGCGCAAATCGTTAAATGTTTGTTAATTACAAATTTATTATTATTTAAAGAAAAGTTTACTAGAAAAAAATCCACGCGGACCAGGCAGCGGACGCACTGACCATTATGCTACCACGGCCCTATTAGCCGCGTCGAAATTTTCCTAGCCTTAAGCTGCAAGGCAGCGCCATCTCTTCGCATTGTAGGTAACCCACAATGTCAAATGAATACTTTTTCAAGTATTAAACATTTGAAAGAAGAAATAGCAATTATAGTTATGGTTCGAGTCCCGTCCGCTGCTTGGTCCGCGTGGATTTTTTTCTAGTAAACTTTTCTTTAGATTTAAAAATCTAGCAGTTAAATGCTTAAAAAATAAATAAAATCATTATTATTATTTATCAAAACAGGCCACATAAACCAAACACACAAATTGCAGAACAGTATAATAATTTTATCTTGTTTCATATTTAAACTATGAATTAATAATAATAATAATTGTTAAGGTTGGAATTGTCTTGCATTTATAAGTTTTTTTTATGTTAGGTTTAGTTTCACTTAAAGCATCTCAAGTCCTGTATCACAAGACGGTTTCTGGCCTTAGTTTTAATAGAGGTAACTAAATTTATTTATTGACGTTTCGTAGCCTTTACAGGCTACGTCATCAGAATCAAATTTTATTTAATTTTGTCGAGCTACCTTCGAAAGACTTTTATTGAGCGTTCAGGAGTTAGAAAGCCTCTCTTGAGTTTGTTTCGCCGGTTCTTCTCAGGAAGGTCTCCCAATTTTGGAACCGGTGGTAGTTTACGATAGTTGGGGTCAAATAAATAAACTCAAAATTACAAAAAGAATTTTAAATAAAGTACTTTATTAACTAAATTAAGTAATAAATTCATACATAGACAGTAAAAATTTTAAAAATCGAATAATGAAATAACCGAACGCTCAATAAAAAGTCTTTCGAAGGTAGCTCGACAAAATTAAATAAAATTTGATTCTGACGACGTAGCCTGTAAAGGCTACGAAACGTCAATAAATAAATAAAGTTTCGTGCATTAACCCGTAAAAAAATAGTTTTATTTAATGAGTGATGTGCGTGAAAACCTAAGAAACAAATAGAGGTAACTAAAGTTGAAAAACCACTCTCGCGTCTGTAGGTGGTGGCAGAGGGTATTAACATTTTTAAAGCTCTGTTAGCTATAACAGGATACTGGGCATCTGATATTATCCAAAAATGTGCTGATATCATAATTTTTAAAATTCAACTTTGAAAGTAGTACTTTCGCGCAGTCCAATAAATTCCAATTTGGCCGCTACATTTTCGTCGCTAATAATGTCTTCATCAGGAGAAAATCTCTCCTCGCCTCCCACACTCAGCATCCCGTGGTTTTGCTAGCTAGAAGGAGTGCATGCCACGTGCATTACTGCGCGGTGTACTGTATTTTCTTATTATTTAGATTTGACCAAATAATTAGGCTCTTTGTTACCCCCGAAGTATGCCTTTCTCTCTCTAATCGCGAATGTGCATTGGATGAAAAACCTATAGATGAATATCGACCAATCACACGACTGCGTCACAAGAGAGAGAGAAAGCTAGCCGTTTCTTATCTTCTTTCTCTTTCTACTAGCTAGACGGACACTTCCACTTGTAGTAGAGTATATATCTCCCCTACTCTATTCTTATACCTCTATGGTATATCCATCATGCTTTATAAGGAATGAAAAGGACAGACTGATGTCAAGTTTACAAATAACAAGCACGAATATCCAAGTGCCGGCATTTATACTTGGGTGCTTTCGTTTTTGTAACGAGTTCTGAAATGAATCATGCTTAAAGATGGCGAATGCTATTTTTCTATCTTGTTATGTCCCGCATCCAAAATATAGTGCAGGGGCCATACTGTAAATTCAACGGACATGACAGAATTGGTGAGGTATTGCACCAATTTAGTTAAGATAAAAATGTATTATAATAAATAAAATCTCTTGACTGTACATGGTTTTTATTATTTATATTTATGTAAACTCCCCTAAATATGTGTCGCATAAATGTATAAAATCGTATACTCATAAAGTGTTACCCTTTCTTGTTTCATTGATTTTGACACAATAGCTATTTGTTATCCAAAAAATAATGAGATTATGAGAACCTTTTTAGGGTTCCGGTCCTTTACTGAACGCAAAAAAATATCTGATTTAATATGAGGATAGTGTAACTCATTGCCGCTATAACTAAAAATATATATTTAAGGGGGGCTCCCCAAAGATATTAAATACCCTATATATACTATGTGCGCTAAAAATGTGTCCCAATCAAGAAGTGCTTGAACACCACTCAGCACTTCGTGGTTCACAGTCACGCGCCGACCGTTGAAAAGTCAATTGCCGCACAGCTCCGTGAAAATACGCAAAGATAATACTTTTAGTATGCAAAGTGTCCTTTTTCGACAGGTATCTAATCAATGTTAGTTAATTTAACGCATTGGAAGCAAATTTTGTTCTAATACGTACTATAAACCGATTTAATAGAAAATGTTTGTGATATTGAACTGCATGGTCGGTAATATAGCCGTCTCTATTCCTCGTGGTCCGTATCTGCTAATAGCAGATACAGATTATTGGTAACAGCGTATGCAGAATTGTGCGTAGAGGCAAAGTTATAAGGTCTATATTCTTCAGCATATAGCAATTTCAGTTCGAACTGTCATAACTCTTTGACGCATGCGTTTTAATTAAGACCTTATACAGTATGCATAAAGAGTACATACATTCTGTGTAAAAAAGGTTTCGGTCACGATTTTGTTCGTGTTGTATTTAATGTCGTTGGGGCTCCCATACAACGGGATTTTTGCAGATTTTTGCTCTATATCATATTATCGTATCTAATTTTGTATAGATAATGATACAGAACACTTCGTGCACGAGTTCGTTTCGTGTTTGGCCAGTTTATTTATTTACAATGCGTATCACGTCAATCCACGAATCCTATACTGTAGTTATCCATTTTATGTTTAACTAGCTGTGCCCCGCGGTGTTATTCGCGGTTTATAAGGGATGTTTTCCCGCGGTAAAACGTAGCCTATGTGTTAATCCAGGATATCAGCTAACTCCATACCAAACTTTATTAAAATCGCTCCAGCCGCTTAGACGTGAAGAAGTAACAAACGTACACACTCACAAACTTTCGCCTTAATATTAGTTTGATAGTTATCCAAGCGTGTAGGCAGATCTGTTTACAATAACAAACAAAAAGCTGATTTTTAGCATTTGCCTGCAGGAATTCAACTCGCAAATGAATAGTTTTATGACAAAGTTTTGCAATTGTTTATAGTGTTTGCAAACGCTGCTTTGGGAAGGTAATAAAACAAAATATAGTGTTTACACATATCTATATATTGGTGTCAATTCTGACACGATTCTCTAAACCTAAACTTAAATTTGACAACAGTGTATCCTTGTCATCCTCTAAACGGAATGAAAAGGAGAGATTAATGTTAAAGGAGACCCGGCACTTTTCATAGAAAAAATGCTAAACTTGTATACAGTTGAATTTGGTCTCAAAATAAAGCCAAAATTATTTGCTACATAAAACTACTTTTGCCTTATTTTTAGTGAATCGTGGAAAGAAGTTATTTAATGATTAATATTTTTTATATAGAAACCCTTTTGATGACAAACCTACGTATTTGACATTGACAGCTAGCTGCTGATAAAAAAATTAAAAAAGTATACAACTTTGGCACAAAATGCCGGGTGTCCTTTAGTTTTAAGTTTAGAGAATCACGCCAGAATCGACACTATTGTATATTTATTTTTAACAATAATAAGTAATTAAATACAGTAACATAACTTTAAGATACAATTTCATAACCGTACGTTTTTATTATTCACTAACGGCCATACTCAAACAAGTCATTATACATTTCAAGTTATTGCTGTCATTTTAAATGATGATATAAAATTAAAATAATGAGTACAACCGTAAGTAACAACAGTCTTCAGTAATAGATTAGTGATTTTTCTCGCCCTATTACTTATGATCACTAGGAAATGAGAAGGCTTTAAGGTGATTTTTTATTTACTCGGAGAGTAAATATTGAGCAGAATTTATAATAAAACATTTACCTACATGATTCTATATAATAATATATCTTTAGTGAACGTAAAACTGATATACACTGATTTCCACAACAAGTTAGTAGTTTTCGTAAGAAAATTATTTTGCTACAGTGGGATACGCCTCAGGATTTATCTTATTTTCGACCTGATGTCCTAAAAATTGATGTTATTTGGGGATAAATTACAATGTATTTAGGGATTCAAATTTCAATTCAACAGTTTCATGCATTTTCGACTTAATTCCTTCAAACATAAATTCGTTGACTAATGTTTGATGATTTCTTTCCCCATTTTTGTCTTTATTATTTGGTGATAATGTTATTTTCACAAAGATGACGGATTACAGATAAAGAAATAAAGATCATTCAGAAAAGACTTTCACTAATGACTTACAGTTTGATATTAACAGTCCATAAAAAAAGATTTTGTTCATTTTCGACTTTACTACTTGTATATATGGTTCAAATCTCAGGATTTGGCGAACGTTTGCGCGATTTGATTGGCCAGTAGCGAGGCGACCGCCATATTGGAACAATTTGCCGTAACTAGAGACGCGTCTGATTCCTGTCTTACTGATAACAATACGAGGTCCTGTGACGTCAGCATTCGGCCTGAGAATCTGCAGAAAATTTATTAAGAAAATTTAATATTGAAAGAGCGCGATGGAAAGAATAGTAGGAAATTAGACGATTCAAAATAGCTTCAAATCATCACATCACCAGCCTATTAATGTCCCCAGTTCTGGGGCACAGGCCTTCCCTATGGATGGAATAGGGAGATTGGGCCATGACCCGCCACGCGGGCCCAGTGCGGATTGATGGGTGCTAACGACTGCAGATACAGCCGGGACTAACGGCTTAACGTAAGCTCGAGATAGAGAATTTTTGGTCACCCATCCAATGACCGACCACTGCGAAAGTTGTTTAACTTCAACGATCGTAGCCGAACGCGCTAACCACCTGCGCCATCGAGTTCCTCATTTGTATTTTTCTCAGTGACATATAAAACAAAGTTCAAATTATAGGTTTTCTATGTGTCAATGTATGCAGGCCAAGTATGACTGGCAGCTAGCCGGCCATACAAGGCGTCTATAACAAAAATGAAACCAAAATACTCAAAATGCCATACCTCAGTAGATCATCAGATGCGGAGACAGATGCTAGATTCGCAGTTTCATAAACTCTTTTGCAGATCGTTGTTTCGTCCTCCAATTTCACAGCTTTTTTAGAGCACTGTAACAAAAACATAAAATATTTTAAAGAAAATATGTTTAGAAAAAAATCCACGCGGACCAGGATACGATATAGACCAGGGACGGGACGCATTACTAATGCGAAGAGATGGCGCTGCCTTGCAGCTTAAGAATGACTAGAAGAATTTCGACGCGGTCCGTGAGGGCCGCGGTAGCATAATTGGTCAGTGCATTCGCCCGAATTGCGAAGGGTGCGGGTTCGAGTTCCGTCTGCTGCCTGGTCTGCGTGGATCTTTTTCTAGTTATATTTTCTTTAGATTTAAACAGCAAGCAGTTACATGCTTTAAAAAAAATAAAAATTATAACTATAAAATATTTTGTAAATAAATTACCTTACAACAAATACAACTATCAAGAAAATTCAATTTAAAAGTTAAAATTGCGTATGAAAACTAACCTAAAACCTTCCAAAATTTCCACAATCCCGTCAATAGAGTATGACGTTTTCGCTGGGTAAATTATAAATAAATAAATAAATATTTCCAACACTCATACCAATTAGCTTAGCCCCAAAGTAAGCACTATAAGGCTTGTGTTATGGGATACTACGGTAACGGATAGAATACATATACTGTACATATATAAGTATATTTATATAGAAAATACATATTTAACATCCATGACTGGAGTACAAATGCTCGTATTCTTCACACAAACATCTGCCTCCACCGGGATTTGAACGCAGGATATCTCGAGTCGGCGACACCATGAAACCCGGCGTACAAACCACTCGGCCACGGATGTCGTCGTTATTTGTAAATTTACCGTTTCCAAATTCTGAATTTACTAGGCGTGATATCGATAATGGCTGTCTCAGTAGAGATAAAGCTAAATTTTACGTACTATAATAGCTGTATAACCACAGAACGCGGAAAGAGGTTGTTACAAGGGTGATCATAAATCGTTTGTACGGGAACCGGTGGCGCCGCACAGTGGGTGAAAAAAAGAGGTCCCCTTTCATAGGATTTTTGAAAAAATAAAAATATATATTATCCGTTTAAGGTATGCGGTTTTATTGGACATATCACTACATTGAATAATAAAATAGTTTGGGGAATTTCCTTTTAATCTAACACCATAAAGCACGGGCTTTAGAGTTTCAAATGTATGAAAACGGAATTTGTTTTGCTCATAACTTGTATCGGTCTTCTACGGTCAAGCTGAAACTTATAGGGATTATTACCGGGTCTGTTACGAAGCCATGTGACCTTTGACCTTCACCCCGGACGGCCCCGTTCAAAAGATACGAATTTTTCAAAATGCTTATTAGGGTAATTTTGCTTTACGGGGTTATGTGTCTCAATAAACAATTTGTTTATGTTTCTTGCCCAGCATTTAGTTATTAATATAACACAGATTATTATCTAATAAAACTATACATATATATATAGATAACGACACCATACAACTTAACTTTAAATAAAAGCGTCCTTATTCAAAAGATATGGAATTAATATAAATAGATAAAAGAAATAGTTTTAAGAAAAAGAAAACAAGAATACAATATTGTAAAGAATTACAATGAAGTCGTTTAAAGCCAACAATTTAATCTTTTGTTTGACAATCGCTTAAAAGTCGCACACCATTAACGAGAGCATCATTACATATAAACAATACAAACTCTATTGTGGCGGGTTTTGGGTAATTCAAAGGGTTACCCACAGTCATTACCTGCAATTGTTAGCCTATAATAATTACTGATTATTTGCTTTTATTGTGGGTAGGTGAATAAATAATACGTTGTTATTATTATTATTCAACAATGACTTCGATTATAATAAATACGGAGTACACCTGTATTTCATTTCACTTATCATTATTGATTCGTACCGTAACGTTCTCTTTGCTCAAATTTTAAGTTGCTCAGAATGGAAGGGCTTGTGTCTAATCTCGACGTATATATATATATATATATGAGGCAAAAATATTTTAGTGCCGACATGTTATTTCAAAAAGTACTCGATTCAGTGAGATTTTCATTATCTGAAGAACAAAAGACAACTCTTAAAACGTTTTGTGCTACATATACGAGTAATCTTAAACGCAAATGGAAGTCAGCTAATTACACACAAGGGAATTTTATAAAGAAGTTTGCTGACTGGTTGGACCAAGAAATAAAATGGCCAGAGTTTGTTTCACTAGACATAACTGAAGAACAATCAAATATTATGACGAGTTTTGAAGATCCTTCAACAAGTATTTCAACAGTAACAAGACCTAGTTTATCAACGGAATGCACTGTTCCTCATAGTGTGGCTGTGTCGACATCAACCGCTACATTTAGTCCTCGAAAAGAATTTGCCAATTTGAGTCCACTGCAAAAAAGAAGAAGAACTGAAAATCTTATTGCCGAAAACGATTTTGAGACACTTGCTTATGCCCTGGCTAGGAAAGCGGAAAATGAAAACCAAACGGACTTTGTAGAATTAGTGAAGCATTTGATTAAAAAGCCTGAAGATGCGCCAATGCTGCGAGCCTGCCTGAAATCGACGAAACGAACTTGTCATACCGATAAGGCACTCGGTATTTCAACATCACTGAAATTATCGAAATGGCACATTACATTGAGGCAGACAATGAGAGACATGGGGTGTGATATACTTCCATCGTATGATGCTTTGAAGCAAGAGAAGAAGGAGTGCTACGTTGAAAAAGAAGACATGGTAATAACTGAGACTGAAGTTAAACTTAAACTTCAGTCTATTTTAGATATTACGGTCAAGAGACTATTAAAAACTCTGGAAACTGATTTAACTGGCAGTAATTCGACTCTTATCAGTAAATGGGGGTTTGACGGTGCATCTGGGCAAAGCGACTACCAACAAAAAATTGACGGCGATGATTCAAGCATCTTCATGTGTTCATTTGTGCCGTTAAAACTGGTGAGAGATGGTACTGATGAAATAATATGGGAAAACCCCAAAGCGTCTTCAACGTTTTACTGTCGACCCATTTATTTTAAGTTTGCTAAAGAGAACGATTTGAATGTTAAAGAAGAAATGAATTCAATTGATACGGAAATTGCTGCTCTACGTCCAACTGTTATCGATGGTGCAAATGTAAAACACGTTCTGCATATGACGATGATTGATGGTAAAATAACTTCACATTTATCAGATACATCCACAGCTACATGCGATATATGCAAAGCAAAACCAAAAGAAATGAATGATATCGACAAGGTTACTCAGAGAACTCAGTCTGTAGACATGTTTAAGTTCGGTCTGTCTTCCCTCCATGCACGAATTAGATGCATGGAATGTATCTTACATATTGCTTACCGTCTCGACTTCAAGAAATGGCAAGGTAAGGGCGAAGATTTGAAGCAACAGTTAAGCCAAAGAAAAAAGGCTATTCAAGAACAATTCCGGACTGAAACGGGGCTACTTGTGGACGTTGTTAAACAAGGGGCTGGTACAAGCAACGATGGAAACACAGCAAGAAGATTTTTTGTTAATCCTCAAATTACTCCTCAAATAACGGGTGTTGATGAAGAACTCGTTAGAAGATTTGGAGTGATTCTCCAGGCTATCTCATGTGGAGAGTTTGTGGACGTGGAAAAAATCCGCCAATATTGTGCTGCTACAGCACGCAAATATGTCGAGCTCTATGAATGGTATTATATGCCCTCAAGCGTGCATAAATTACTCATTCATGGTGCCGACATAATAGAGCACAATAACTTTATACCAATCGGCAAGCTCTCTGAAGAGGCCTCTGAAGTACGTAACAAAGATTTTAAAAACTTCAGAACTTTCCACTCGCGTAGATCTAGCAGGATTGCAACAAATGAAGATATTATCAATAATTTGTTAATATCGTCTGACCCATACCTATCAAGTTTCAGGCCTAAAATATGTCAACGAAATAAACCTCTCACAAATGAAGCTAAATCATTATTATTAACTTCTTGTGAAGATAAGGAAAATATAGAGTTTGTAGATGTAGGTAATGTATCTGATTATGACTTTGATTAGTATGTGTTCTTTCCCTCAAATCAAATTATATCAAACTTTGTATTTTTATTTTTTTGTATCTTTGTATCATATTAATATAAACAGTTTACGTATTTAAGAACTGTTGTAGCCAATTTGAGTTCTACTAATCTTTTATACTTTAGCTTGTATGTGTGTAGTAATTTATACAGTTGTGGCTTCCTTATTATGCATTATTTAATTTATGATATCAAGCTTAGTTACTAATTTAAGTTTTGTAAATAAAAATATTGATGTTAATAATTTTGTAATATTCATAATGTAAATAGTTTATTTTATCGTTTGGCAGTAACATATCAGAATCTCCCTTACTACATTTACTAATATTAATAACCAGCTAGTTTATCTGGAAAAACACTTTGTTCATTTTAAGCTTAGTCAGTTAAAGTTCTAGGTATCCCAAAATAAACATATTTGATCAAACCCTTTCTTAGATAGACATTGTAAGTGTAAGTATGTTTGTTTGACAAAATTAATTATTATAGGCAAACAACGGCAGGTAATGACTGTGGGTAACCCTTTGAATTCCTCAAAACCTGCAACAATAGAGTTTGTATTGTTTATATGTAATGATGCTCTCGTTAATGGCGAGCGGCTTTTAAGCGATTGTCAAACAAAAGATTAAATTGTAGGCTGTAAACGACTTCATTGTAATTCTTTACAATATTGTATTCTTGTTTTCTTTTTCTTAAAACTATTTCTTTTATCTATTTATATTAATTCCATATCTTTTGAATAAGGACGCTTTTATTTAAAGTTAAGTTGTATGGTGTCGTTATCTATATATATATATGTATAGTTTTATTAGATAATAATCTGTGTTATATTAATAACTAAATGCTGGGCAAGAAACATAAACGAACTGTTTATTGAGACACATAACCCCGTAAAGCAAAATTACCCTAATAAGCATTTTGAAAAATTCGTATCTTTTGAACGGGGCCGTCCGGGGTGAAGTTCAAAGGTCACATGGCTTCGTAACAGACCCGGTAATAAACCCTATAAGTTTCAGCTTGACCGTAGAAGACCGATACAAGTTATGAGCAAAACAAATTCCGTTTTCATACATTTGAAACTCTAAAGCCCGTGCTTTATGGTGTTAGATTAAAAGGAAATTCCCCAAACTATTTTATTATTCAATGTACTGATATGTCCAATAAAACCGCATACCTTAAACGGATAATAAACATTTTTATTTTTTCAAAAATCCTATGAAAGGGGACCTCTTTTTTTCACCCACTGTGCGCCGGCTCGCCCCCACTACACTTGCACCTTCATAATAGCCAATCAAATGACGCGCCAACAAACAATCGAACCAATCAGCGGTCACACCCGAGAGCAACGACGCAATCAAAACCAAGGTTTGTTCGAGTTATGGGGCAGGCGCGCCACAGTTATGTATGAGCATTTGCTTATACATAACTGTGGCGCGCCTGCCCCTACCACAAGGCCCTTCTAACCTCTGTCTGTGTTCCGAGGCTACAATATAGTTCTAGAAACACTAATACAGCCTTAAATAAAACTAGTTTTAACGAGTTAATGCACGAAACTTTATTTATTTATTAGCGTTTCGCAGCCTTTTCAGGCTGCTCCGTCAATTTTTTTTATAAACTAATAAAAAATAATTCTGACAAAGCAGCCTGAAAAGGCTGCGAAACGTCAATAAATAAATAAAGTTTCGTGCATTAACCCGTTAAAACTAGTTTTACTTAATGAGTGATGTGCGTCAAAACCTAAGAAACAAATAATACAGCCTTACCTAAATTATACATGTAAATTCTAATCAGTTGTTATTTTTTTTAATTATTTTATTTTATTTAACAATTGGGAACATAGAACAGTTTTACACTAAATAGTACTCAAATTTAGATGTAGATATTAATTAGGTATGTTTACAACCCACACCAATGTCTGTTGAAGGACACACAAATTAATGATGCAAGATAAGTATAATTATTTTCTCTTTACCGAATAATAAATAAATAAACGACGGGTTGCACTCCGGGAGTGCTGGCAGAAGTGAAAACTTGAATATCAACGTTGTGCATTTTTGAAATTTTGGGAAGGTTAGGGAATAATTTTGCACGAAATGTATGTGGTAGAATACAATATTTATTTCTTGCGCTATCGTACACAAACATGACAATTTATATTACATTAAAAAAGTTTATCTCCCAAAAAATCAACTTACATGAATCACGTTTAAGCGCACTTAGCGACATCTATTGTAAAGAAATCAACTTACATGAATCACATTTAAGCGCACCTAGCGACATCTATTGTAAAAAAATGCATTTTCTTCTCAATAAAGCTGCCACGTGGACGTCATAGACAGAGACTTATTATTATAATACGATAAAATAAAATATTACTTTGTTTCGTCCAATAAATTGAAAGTCAACCACCTTTCCAATTGTATTGTGTGTCATGATGCGATCAACCCTCGTGTTTAACCTGAAGCGAGTTTAACATTTTGTACCCATACAAAAAAAGTGTACAACGCCGCTAAAGAAGTTTTCACTTCAAAAAAACGCGATGAACCACACCTGCACAATCTACAACCAGATATAGACCGTGTTCCTGAGGATATACATTAACTTTGAATAATACTTCTATAGCTCTTGTTAAACATATTGTACAAGGAAAGTAGTAGTTTAAATCGCTAGTTTAGTTTTTAAATTATTGGTAATTTAAGTTTAACCAACGTAATTGTGTTGTGCAGTGAGAAAGAGTCTTTATCTGTGATATGTTGCCACTATGTGCAACCAAAACTATCAAACTGTCAACTCTTTGTCAATGGTCATTAAGACATAGTTTCAAAAGTCAAAATTTTAAAAAACATTGATGACGTCAAGAAAAGTTTCAAAAAGTTTATGTGGACATGTGAACCAAAGTTTCAAATGCGACGTTGCCAGCTCAGGTAAAAAGTAATTCATATTAGATAAATTACATCTAAGCATTTAATTTGTATGAAAATAAAAAAATGTTTAAGAAATTTTAATTCATAAAAGTGTCCATAGTAAAAAATGATCAATTTAATAGACATGCCAAAGTTAGTGTATAACCTCAGGAACACGGTGTATATATATTTTTTTTCAATAATTACCTCGTTCATACCGCGTAGCTTCTTGTGTTCGCTGTCCCAGCGCTGTGCCGACATAGTGACTGCTCTCATCAACTCGCCTACTGGAGGGGTTATCGACACCGATGCTTCACCTATACAAAGGATAATCAACATGAACCTTTCATTTTTAAACAAAAATGCAAAAGTGCATACCGTAAATGGTCCGGGGCGCCAGATTTTAAAATACGCCCCTGTAACCTGTACCCCTTATTCTACCCTATCTATCGAATTCGATAATGGGTCGTGCTAGAAGAATTTCGACGCGGTCCATGAGGGCCGCGGTAGCATAATTGGTCAGTGCATTCGCCCGGATTGCGAAGGGTGCGGGTTCGAGTCCAGTCTGCTGCCGGGTCCGCGTGGATTTTTTTCTAGTTATATTTTCTTTACTTAAAGTTACTCAAAAAAAAGGCTTGAAAGGTGGAACTTTAGTTTTTAGTAGGTTTTACTCAAACATTTAACTTCAGACTGATAAAGATTTCCATTCCCACTCACCCACTGAGCAGGCCATGGTGAACTCTATGGGTTGTATGGTGTCAGCGAAGTCCACGCCCAGCACTACGGAAGCGGAGCCGCCGGGCGGCACTAGTGTCACCGGCGCGAAGTCGTGTATAGCGCGCGATCCCGTTAGCGTCTATCGGAAGATAATATTAAATTAAAAGATGGTTTTATAAAGACCTACTTGATAAACGCACATACATAAAGTAAAAAAAAAAAATGTGTGTGTCAGCTCCGACGCACGACCGGAGTTTACACTCTAAAAACGATTGTCTTTGAACAGAGACAAAACAAAATCAAGTCCGAAGAAGTCGGGTACAAGTAGAGATACACCAAAAGCTAATAAAAGCGTATTTATTTATTTATTTAAGGACAACCAACAAGAATATCCACACATAGTATAATATAACAAAAGTGTATAAGTGACAATTCAAGTGGTATCTTAATTATAGGCTGCCACGGCATGCATTTGTGACAATAATGACAGAGTGTGCATTCTTAACAAAATTATAAAAGTATAAAAAGAAATAATTATGCATGATATTCACAAACATGTTGTTGTTACATTGAACATATCCAATACGACAGAACTATTGTGCAGCAATAAATCAGGAGATATTACAATATTAATAATACAATGCTTATTATGCTAAGCCGGAGCAAAAAATTTTTTATGTTTGTTTGATGACAGATGGAGCAACATTTTTTACAAATTCACCATAGTCACTAAATAGGTCTAGATTAGAGGCCTTAGACATTTTATTATAATATGATTGCATACGACACAGTGACGAAAAGTGACCTAAATTAGATTTGAATATCTTGGGCATAAATAATTTGTAATTAGATGATCGCGGTAGGTTATGTGGTAAATTATATTTTATATTAGCTAACAGAAAAGGACAGTCTAAATGACCGTTCACTAATTTATAAAGAAATTTTAAATCTGCGACTTTACTACGGTCGTCCAAACTTAATAGCTTAAAGTAATCTAAACGTTTTTTATATGAAGTGAGTTCGTAAGTTTTTTGACACTGGAAAGCTAAATGCCAGAGAAACCTTTTATTTAATGATTCAATTCTCTTTTTGTGTATATCGTAGAACGGTGTCCAAACAGGGCTACAATATTCAACTATCGATCTAACAAGGCAATTGTATAGGCAAATTTTAGTGTGAGCAGATTTTAATTCTTTACTATTGCGTATCACAAATCCCAGTAATTTGAAGCATCGGGTAACAATATTATCAATGTGTATATTGAACCTTAATTTGTTGTCAATAATAACACCCAAATCACGAGCCGTATCAACCTCCCTCAGGTTTTGGCCATTTAATGTATAGGATGAGAAATGTGGTAATTTCTTTCTAGAAAAATGCATGAAGAAACATTTGTCAGGATTCAACTTCAATAGATTATTATCACACCATACAGCAAACCGATTGATATCTTCTTGCAACAAGTGCACGTCTACTACGTTGGATACATGCTTTACAATTTTAATATCATCTGCATATAAGTAACATTGAGAGTGATGGAAGCAAGAGATGACATCGTTAATAAAGAAATTAAAAAATAATGGTCCTAAATTTGAGCCTTGTGGGACCCCCGATGACGTCACATACACTGCAGACTCATATCCTTTTATAACTACTTTAGAACTTCGATTAGAAAGATAAGAATCACACCACTGCAACAAAGGGCCACTTATACCGAACTGTGAAATTTTTTTAATGAGGATTTTTAAATTAACGAGGTCAAAGGCCTTGCTAAAATCAGTGTATATGACGTCAGCGGAAGCCCTAGAGTCCACTGCATCAACCACATTCGCTACAAAGCTGACTAAGTTCGTTGTTGTAGATCGAGCCTTAACGAACCCGTGCTGCTGTGGTACAATCAACTGTTTCACATGCCAGTATATTACATGTTGCACCAGAGACTCCAATATCTTGCCAAATATTGGTAGAATTGATATTGGACGAAAGTTTTCGATGTTTGCACGGTCACCCGCTTTATGGACAGGAACAATACGTGCTTCTTTCCATAAAGCGGGGAAGACTCCAGAAGATAATGACATGTTAAAAATTATACAAAGAGGCTCAGCAAGAACATCAGCACACTTTGCAACAAATACTGCTGGCAAATTATCTGACCCAGCTCCCTTTCTTGCGTCAATACGTTTGAGTGCATGTTTGACTTCATCAAGGGTAAAAACAATTGTTTGGAGATAATTTGATGTCATCACTGTCTCAACACCATGGCTTGGATCTTCTGTATTATTTAAATTATTTGAAGAGTATATTGACGAAAAGTGCTTAGCAAAGTTATTGCATATATCAGAGCCATTCGTCAAAGAAACATTATTATAATACATCCTAGATGGATATCCGCAGCTGTTTTTATTTTTTTGTTTTATAAAGGACCAGAAAATCTTTGGATTATTCTTTATCGTAGACTCTATAGTGGATAAGTACTTTATATAACTTTTATTTATCAACATAATAGACCTTGCTTTTAGCATCTTGAAAGTTATTTTATCACGTGGATTTTGAAATTTAGAATATAATTTCCTGTATTTCGACTTCTCGTTTAAAACATGTATAATATCTCTATTGAACCAAGCAGGATAACGACTAGATCGACAAGGAGAAGATAGGGGAATATACATTTTGACCGTTTCACTAATTATATTATATAATTTCTGTACTACAACATCCACCGATAAACAATCACGAAACTCCACATCCCATTTTAAAGCACCTAAATGTTTAATAATGCTGTCATAATCTCCCTTGTGAAATTTATATGTGTGGTGTGAATTAGTTTGTAGATAACTTGCATTAATATTACATTTCAATTTAATTTCTAAAGGAGGATGGTACGGGTCGACTTTAGTTAAAGGTGATACGCAGCTCTGGACATTAACCATTGGGACATTAGATAAAATTAAATCAAGTATTTTGTTCTTGTTGTTTACTATATGATTGCACTGATCAAAATTATTAAAAGATATAAAATCAAGTAATAGTTGACTATAAAGTCCGTTATTAGCACAAGAAGCAATCATTGGCGAATCAGCAGTGCCGGTCCAATGTATACTACCAAGATTGAAATCGCCTAAAATAAGCGAGTGACTATTTTTTTCTAAAACTCCATTGGTGTTACTCAAGAAATGTTCGAGTATGTGCATTTGTAAAGGAGGTGGTATATATATATTCCGAAAAATCCATAGTTGCTGAAACTTGTTATTAAATTTAATATCGATACCCACCCAAACATCCTCACATTTACTTTCATAACTATGCAATCTATATGAAGTAAGCCGTTTAGACACCGCAATTAATACTCCACCTCCCGACTTTGCACTGTGGAAACCGCTCATTTCTCGATCTCGTCTGTAGACACAATAACGATTGTCAAATAATTCCATGTCTTTAATACTACTGGTGAGCCAGGTTTCACATAGCACAATAACGTCATATTCGCTTGTTACCAAATTACGAAAAAAATTTAAAGTTTTTGTTCTTAAGCCCCTAACATTCTGGTAATAAATATTTAGTGTAGAAATAGACATCTTTTAAAATATTTAATACTATCTCGAGATAAAATACATAATAATTTATTGATAATTATATAAAATTTAGTTAGCCTTTTTATTGTGTCCATATTACGCACAAAGATTGCCTCCGACGTATCCGACTTCCGTAGGTACACCCGGCCACCACGTACCCACACATATTTATAACAAAGTTCCTTAGCGCTGATTCGGGCAGCGGCATGTAAAGATTTATTCACGGGTGACAGGTGTTCCGTTACATATACTGGAGTTTTGTTACCACCAATACCAAGGTCACCGCTGTTTAGTTTTTCATCTTTATGGTTCTTGTTGTACTGGATAACAGACGCCAGTAAACAATCTCGCATTCGGGGAGTGGTAAACCTAACAAGGATGGACCGTGGACGCGGGCTGTTATTATCCTTTTTAGATACTCGCGAACAAAAAGCAATATCATTCTCGTTAAAAGCATAATTCACAACGTTACATAGCTGCTTGATAATAGCTAAGACATTTTCAGATCGGTGCTCCGGTACGCATTGAATTTCGACATTGGAAGCTCGTGACATTTGATCCAAATCCGTGAGGCGACTGTTGAGACTATTGACTTCCGAGCGGAGCTGTTCATTTTCCTTGGACAGAGTAGTCACGTCGTGACTGCATTTTGAAATATCAGTCTTAAGAGACTCGAACTGATCATTTAAAAAATTAAGCGAGTCGTGAAAGGAGCTTATCTCTTTCCGGAGATCACTCAGGTTTGCATTTAAGGAACTGCTCAAATCATTCAAGTTTTCCCTCAGCGCACTGCGAAGTTCATCACGAATGATTTCTCTTATTTCATCGCGAGAAACATAGTCGGATGTGTACTTATTCGACGTTGCGACTGTGGTCGCGGTATCGGCTTTGCCTTGCGCCTTGCGCCGGGTCACGCCTTTAAACGTTAAGTCTGCGAGACCGGTTGGAGTTGACGGCCGCACTGGTATATTCTTATTATCATTTTTGGGTTGTTTGCTCAAGCAGCCAGGACACAGCCAATTGGACTTAAATGACTCAGTTGTTATGCTACTGTCGGAAGGCGATAAGCTCAGGCAGGTGTAGTCGTAGGCATCATTGCACTTAGTACACTGTAGATATTCTAAGTTGCTTATCTCTGAGCAGCAAGCAGCGCAATTCATTTTAAACATTCACCGTCCAAAACACAACAAAATAATAAGTATTGTATTGTAGCTCCGTAGCGGCGGTGTCGTAGCAAGCAGTAGTCCAATCACAGCTTGTTCAAGCAAGACAAAAAATTGCAACTGACTGTTCCCGCGGGGTTGAAGGCGGTTAGCGGGACGCTGCACTTTACACACGCGCACTTCGAGCAAACAGTTAACTAATAAAAATTATAAAATTTTAACTTTAATGTTAAAGATAGAATGCACTTTATAGTTCTTAGGTGGAAGGTTATTTTCTATTGAATAGTTTACAATTTTGTCAATAAAAAATGTGTGCACGTCTGCTCACTATGAAGTTTCGGACGAGAGGGAAAAAATTACATCAAGACGTGATAATTTTCAGAATTTTTATAATAAATAAATTAGATAATATGAAAAAAGTATTTTTTTATTTAAATTCACATTCATAGCTTTTTAAAATTACAACATGTAAATTTTTAAAATAACTTTTTTACTTTAATTTATCAATTTGAGAGCTGTTGATGGGTAAATTTGAAAGGGTTTTGCTTATAAATAAGTGGAAATTTTCAAAAAAATCGCTTCGTACATCTGTCAATAATAGAATTATGTACCGACGTGCGAAGCGCTGTTTTTTTGATTTTATTTATTTATTTATGAGAAAAACGGTTTTGAAGTTCTCATTCATTGTGAAAAAACGATAGAGACACTTTCATTTGCTCAAAAGAGAACAAGAGAGAAAAAAGACTAAACCGTTCTTAAGAAATATTGTTTTACGTTAAATGTCCGCTAATCATTTATTATAGAATTCGCGATTTTATTTTATCGATCGATTCTTTTCAATAGATATCAATTCAATCGATTCTATCGTTGAAATATAACTATACTTGTTTATTGTCGTGGTTGATTGACGCTGGCTACACACAAGTATACACACACACAACTGAAAAGTGAAAGGCACAAAAACGTAACGAGGTCATTTGTTCAGTAGATTTTACTCCTCATATTTGTTTCATACCGGGGGCCTTATATGAAAATCAATTCTTAAGGAGTAAACTCCAAAAAAATTGTTGCTGGAAAAGCGGTTAATCCTCTTTTTTTATATAAATCAGAATGTAGGTTATTATTTTGAGAAGCCGGGCGATACTGGTATTCGTGGCGCGAAGTCGTTAATAGTACGCGATCCGGTTATTCCATCGGGAGATACAATGGGCCTCATTATATACTCTGTTCAAATATTGTTATACACACAGATAGACAGAGACAACTTGTTTTTAAGAGTACGTTTAAAAGAGGCAGTGCAAATGGTTTGTATTAAGATTAAACTTATTTCAAGATGCAAGTGGGTGTAATTAGCTTTTTCTTGCATTTTTTTAGAACACAGCATATGACACAAAATAAATAAAACATGATAAACAGAGGAGCTCAATGGCGCGTTGGCCAGCGCATTCGGCTGCGATCTGGAAGTTAAGCAAGATTCGCAGTGGTCGTCATTGGATGGGTGACCAAAAATGAGTTCCTCCGTGCTTCGGAAGGCACGTTAAGCCGTTGGTCGCGGCTGCATCTCCAGTCGTTAGCACCCAACAATCCGCACTGGGCTCACGTGGTGGGTCATGGCCCAATCTCCCTATTCCATCCATAGGGACGGCCTATGCCCCAGCAGTGGGGACACTAATAGGCTCATGATGACGATGAAACAGAATGTACACAATATAGGTGGTATTGTTAGGCAACAGCAGTTAATTTTGTACGACTTCAAAGGCCACACTCAAAGAAAATTTATTCTATATGCTCCATTAGGAGCCCTTTTACAAAATTGCGCCGCTGCCGTACTGATCGGCGCGTAGGTAGATTTTTGCACTAGTATATACTGCATTTTACGGGTGATGTTTCGAGTCTTATAAAATAATTATTAATGAACTAATTATACAAATATATACATATTTTAGTAGTTCAATAATGGTAGATTAGTTTTATGAAAGTTTTTGATAGTAATTCTATTTAATTCAATATCAAAATACGAGGTAAACCTGCATTGTTTTTTGGGAAAAGTCACGGACGTTAGATGTTTCTTTTCAATAATTAATGAGATGGAAAATCAAAATTCTAATACATTATGTTACAACAAAAACGTATTTCTGATATCGTAGTAATTTATTTGATCTAATTTATTGAACATTAGAGATTCAGGCGTTTGAAGTTGTGCATATTATCGTTTTTTCCGTAAACTAGCTGCGGTAGAACGATCAGTACAAATAAAGAAAAATAGTATTTGAAACTATTCTACATTAACTTACAATAGGAAGAAAAAATCTACTGTTTATTTCTATTGGAAATAGTCAAAATCTTTTCTAAGGGGGTAAACGAGGCGCTCGAAAAATTACGTTTTTTTTTGCAAAAAATGTGAAAGGGCTCTTAAGTCACGTATCATCTTATTTATAAATTACTATAGCAGAGAAAGTGATAGAATCCACTTTATTAATATATAAAATTTGAATAACGTCTCTTAAAACCTTAATTTATTAAAACATAAATGTACTGACCTTCTTGTGGACCCTGATATTGGTGACGTCCTGGGGTCCGTAGTTATGGAACTGTATCTGCAGGGTGGCCATGGTCCGGGAATAAAGATGTGGGGCCCGGGGCCACATATATTTTGCACCTACTCCACCCCATATTGCCCGCGATACTAGTTCCATCCAGATTTCTGACACTAGAGATGGTCCTACGGGCGTGATGCTGTCACCTCCTATAAAATGAACTATAACTTTTATCATCATCATCAGCCTATTAATGTCCCCACTGCTGGGGCACAGGCCTTCCCTATGGATGGAATAGGGAGATCGGGCCATAACCCACCACGCTGGCCCAGTGCGGGTTGGTGGGTGCTAACGACTGCAGATGCAGCCGGGACCAACGGCTTAACGTGCCTTCTGAAGCACGGAGGAGCTCGAGATAGTAAATTTTTTGGTCACCCATCCAATGACCGACCATTACGAAAGTTGCTCGACTTCAACGACCGCAGCCTAACGCGCTAACCACTGGCGCCATCGAGCTCCTCTCAATAACTTTATTATATTTAAATTTTTAGCATTAAAATACCCTATTTATTAATATAAAGTGTTTTTTTGAAGTTATACTTCTTTAGGCGCGTTATGAAAAAATGATGAGAGTGAAATTTTTAGATGCGCGCGCATCACTGTAACCCAAAAGTAACAGCATGAAGTTGGCCGCGGGCGCGTTATGAAAAAATCATGTGAGTGAAATTTCGAGATGCGCGCGCATCACTGTAACACAATAGTAACACCATGAAGTTGGCCGCGGGCGCGTTATGAATGTTAGTGTCTAATTAGACATCTGTTCGAAAGGTACTTTGAACGATCCACGGAGCTCCATAAGATGATCGCGTTGTCAAAAACAATGTTGGCACGCTCGTCGCCTCTGATCACTGTTTTCATATTTATAATATTTATCCACATGTTTCTAGTTTCTATATAGACACAACGTGTTTTAGTTACTTACAAGTGTTAATTATATATGGACTAATAACTTAAATTCAGTAGTGATTTTAATTGAATATTTTGAATATTTATTTAATTTTTCAAATTAAAACTGAACTTAATTGACTGTGTTAACTATCCTTTTCCAGTCCTTTTATTATTTTATTGTAATTATTAATTATTTGCATGCAATTAAAAAATATGTTTAATGATGCTAAAGAAGTATAACTTCTCACGCGCGTACATAAGTTACACGCATCCATTTTTTAGAAATATGAAAGCGATTGTTATTAAATCGCGCAAAAACAGATTTGGATGGAAGGCTCCAATATTTTCTCCAAACAAATCTACCCAATCTTGTAGTACCTTAAGTATTATCATGCATTTTTGTGTATTAAAATACGCCGAAACCATTAATAATATATGTGGAATTTATTATTCACTTGTACAACATAAAAATTTATTCATGGAAAACAAACAGCATGTTAAAACTAAGGATAAAACGAGATGATGTAGCATTAATATGCCTTATACAGTTTTCACAAATATAACTCAAATAAAATATACTTAATCCAATCGAGGCCGTAGATTAATTTAGAACATAAAAACACAGAAGTAAAAAATTAAGCATAAAGCCATACCCACAGATAAAATGGTGATAGAAATATAAAGTAATTTAAATTAGGTTTTATTATTATTATTAAAAAATTTACTATGCACAATCTTTTTGAAATAATTTTGTCTCGCCAGGAATACGTCCACATCACTTGAATAATTATTATTGAAATTTAGTTTTACTCTATTAAAGTAGGAATTCTGTCTATAATTTGTCGAACATAAATCAGTATGGAATCGCAGATAATTGCGTCTGGCAACTGTACGGAATGGTACCTGGATTTTAACCAATGATAGCAGCTCATTGCTGTCTATCTTGCCGAGAATTAAGTTGTGGAAAAATGTTAGGTCCGCAGCTTCTCTACGCTTACTTAATGAAAGAAGATGTCGTTTAAATATTTAAATTAATGGCAAAACAGTTAATATTTTATGGTAAATGTGTTTCTTTAAATTATATAAATTAAGCTACGGAAATAATAAAAAATAAAGTTTATCGGCAAAAGCTTGAATATAACAAAATATTTTATTCCAAGCAATGATATTAAATACCCTAGATACACCAACACGAACAAAATCATGGCCGAAACCTGTCCAAAAGGTACATTGGACGATCCACGAAGCTCTGTAAGATGATCGCGTAGTCAAAACAATATAAGGCGTTATTTAAACATTGAAAGTCACCTTTAATGCATAATGTGTAAGGTCTTAATTAAAACGCATGCGTCAGAGATATGACATTTCAAAATGGAAGCTCGTAAAATTTTACGACTTATTGCTATATGCGGAAGAATATAGACCTTATTTCTTGGACTCTACGCGCAATTCTGAATGCGCTGTTAGCAATATAGCAGGTACGGACCGCGAGGAAAAGAGACAGCTATATAACCGTCCATGCATTTGAATATCACAAATATTTTATATTAAATCAGTTTATATTAAGTATTAGAACAAAATTTTCTTCACATGTGGTAAATTAACAAACACTTAATAGATACCTGTCGAAAAAGGACACTTTCGTACTATAAGTAATTATTACTCATCTTTTTTCGGAGCTCTGCAGCATATTCACTTTTTAAGGGTCCGCGCGTGAATGTGAACCAAGAAGTGCTTGAGTGGAGTTCAAGCACTTCTTGATTGGAACACATTTTGAGCGCACGTGGTGCATCTAGGGTATTTAATATCGTTGGTTATAATACCAATCTCACCATCTGCCTGGCCCATGGGCGTGGGCGACAGGAAGCCCCCACACGTGGGCGTCATAGTGGGCAGCGTGCCGGCAGCATCGTCCAGTTCTAGCAATAGTTCCAGGTTCGATTTGTCGTTGTTGTTCTTTTGAGGTGGTTCTGGAGGGCGTTCTGATGCCTGTTATTTCGAAATTATTTTTTTACTTAGACAGCTCACTCTTTTTTTTACTTATACCTAAAACATCTATTAAGATGGTTTGCTTAAACCATAAATTAATAATTATTTTCTTAAAGCGTTTAAAGATGGGGAACATTAAAGATGTCAAAAGTACATTGAATAATAATATATTGAATACATACAGTGAATTTTGAGTTATCTGAGACACTTAAAAATTTGTTGACTCATTTATTTGTCATACAAAAAAGTAGAATTTTTTGCCCGCCCACGTGTTCCCCCTTCCTACAATCTCAGACTAGTACAGACTTAAAGCAAAATTCACGGAATGAAATGGAATAGTTTAATAAATTGCTATCCACTCACCTTTTTTTCGTTAATCTTTCTATCGTTCCTGCGGTCGTTCTTCTTCGGAGTCTCTTCATCACTCGAGTTCTGGTCGCTTCCGTCCGATTCGGAGTCCGAATCAGACGAGTCACTGTCCGACTCGCTGTCCGAAGTGCCCGAGTTCGACGAACGGTTGAAGTTGTTGGGTCGCTTCGTCGGCTGCTCAGACTTCTTCTCTTCGTTTGTGCTTTCTTCTCTATTACATACATGGATAGAAGTGATGTAAGCGTTTTGAATGTCAATTTTATAGGGTGGATAGAACAATAACAACAAAATTCCTGCAACTCAAAAAATATTAGATCCTTACATATGAAATTAGCGTGTTGTCGTACTGACCACTTTCATCTGAAATAGCTCCTCTTTGATTAAGAATTCCAAATTCTAATTTATAAATCTCCAGCTGGTACATTTTAGTTTTGAAAACAGTCATTCATTTGTTTTTTTCCTCATTATTTTTTTCTTTGGCTTCGCTTATTACCGCCCTATGGAAAACATAAAATATATAAAGAGTACGAGAGAACGAACCGAATTGTATATATAAGCACCCTTCTTCTTATTCAATTTGTATTCTGCAGCAAGCAAACGAAAACATCGTGGCGAGCAGTGCAGTATTTCAAATAAAATAATAATAAATAAATATTTCCAACACTCACACCAATTAGCCTAGCCCCAAAGTAAGCACGCACTGTAAGGCTTTACAAATGCTCGTATTCATCAGACAAACATCTGCCCCCACCGGGATTCGAACCCGGGAGGGACCTCTCGAGTCGGCGACACCATGAAAACCGGCGTACAAACCACTTGGCCACGGAGGTCGTCATACTTTTTTGAAATAAAGGGTCAAGGTCTGAAATAATACATACTCTTCTGAAGATTCCTCTTCGCTGCTGGAGCTGGATCCCGACGACGAAGAAGATCCTGAGCCACTCGACTCCGGTTCTGAGTAGAAGCTCTTGTCTTTCTGTTGATATCCAAATAATTGCTACAATACATTCGCTACGGTATTCTACGATTAAGTGTCGCCGCACACGGGCCACCGACCACAACAACAAAACGCCGCCACCGGCATATTTCTTGTAGTTTTCATACATTTTATATGAACTCGCCACACGGTACGCCGGTGGCCGCCACACGCTACCAATCGTCGTTGCTCGCTTCTTGTGGCCCGCACCGACCACTTAATGCGCCGATACAAAACGCCGCCACACGTCACTCGCACGATTTCCCACTCCTCTCTCCTTTACCTTAGTCGGCCGCTGTCGCGCGCTTCAGCCACTTTAGTAGCCGCTTCTAGCTTCTCGTGACAACGTTTGTGGCTGTGGCGTGTGGCCTGTGTGCGGCGACACTAATACACTTGTAATGTAAATACACTGGCCTGCAAAACTAAGTATAGCACCTTTAAAAGTGCAATAACTTTTTAAGTACTTACGATAACACTTTCGAAAAAAATGGGTGCGTGTACTTATGTAGGCGCGTGAGAAGTTATCCTTCTTTGGCATCGTTTAAAATTAGTTTTTAGAACATATGTGATTTGCAATTGTATGAAACTCAAACACGTATTCCGAATATACAAACTAGAAACATGTGGATAAATATTATAAATATGAATACCTATAACTGTTAGGGCGCGGGGAGGGGACGGTACCCACGTACTGTGTGATACTCACGCGCGCGGGTGTGGGTGCGGGCGCGGGTTCAGTCGGTGCGGGCGCGGCGGGGGGCGCGGGGAGGGGACGGTACCCACGTACTGTGTGATACTCACGCGCGCGGGTGTGGGTGCGGGCGCGGGTTCAGTCGGTGCGGGCGCGGCGGGGGGCGCGGGGAGGGGACGGTACCCACGTACTGTGTGATACTCACGCGCGCGGGTGTGGGTGCGGGCGCGGGTTCAGTCGGTGCGGGCGCGGCGGGGGGCGGGGGGCGCGGGGAGGGGACGGTACCCACGTACTGTGTGATACTCACGCGCGCGGGTGTGGGTGCGGGCGCGGGTTCAGTCAGTGCGGGCGCGGCGGGGGGCGCGGGGAGGGGACGGTACCCACGTACTGTGTGATACTCACGCGCGCGGGTGTGGGTGCGGGCGCGGGTTCAGTCGGTGCGGGCGCGGCGGGGGGCGCGGGGAGGGGACGGTACCCACGTACTGTGTGATACTCACGCGCGCGGGTGTGGGTGCGGGCGCGGGTTCAGTCGGTGCGGGCGCGGCGGGCTGGCGGGCGGCGGCGCCGAGGGGCGCGGCGGGGGGCGCGGGGAGGGGACGGTACCCCGCCGCTGCGGTGCCTACGTACTGTGACAGGGAGCCTAGCGCGAACTGACCCCGATCTGGAAATCAAAAAATATATATACAGGCACGGCTACCTAACACGGAGGGAAAGATTAATATATATTGAAGATAGGATACTTTACTGAAAGAAGAAATCATTTTATTTTTAATAATAACTAGAACTGCATTCACAGATTTTTTTTAAAATCGCCTGCTACAACTGAGAATCAAACTCGTGAAATTTGGAATAACCATCGAAAGGGTTAATAATAAGGATTATTTTTTGCTAAATAACATAGCATTTTAAATGAAAAAAAAAGTGATTAATTTTAATGTTTTAAGTATTTAAAATTATTTAACACAGACTTATATAAAATCGGATATGCCTCAAAGTAAGTTAAAATGTTGAGTTCATCATCGCTGAAGTTTATCATTTCTTAAAGTATCCACTAACATTTTAAACACATATCGATAAGGTACGACACTATCAGGATATCTTTGATTCTATTCTTTGGATCCGGAATGGTGATGTACTTCAATCATTGAAGCACTGACTTTCTCTTATTCCTTTTATTTATTTTATTTTTAGTTTATAGTAAGTATTATTATCCATATTAATACAAAATTCGATCAACTAAATATTTATTATCAAAATGTTAGAAGTATACGTGGTAAATTACATGAATTATATATATCTAGTCTTAACCAAAGTTACGATGTAATTGTTTTGACGGAGACTTGGCTTAATGACAGTGTATTTGATGCGGAAATTCTAAATAATAACTACCGGATTTATCGTAGAGATCGCGCCACTACATCTTCTATCAAAAAGGACGGAGGTGGAGTCCTTATAGCTGTCTCTAATAATCTTACGTCTTCTCGTCTTCCATACTTGGAAAGCAGTTCTGAGGATTTATGGGTTTCGATCACCGACTCCAAGGGAGTTTTAGGTAAATTAGTTATATGGGCCTTATATCTCCCACCACCTGTATCCTCAGTAGACCTCGATAATTTACTCAGCAGTATTTCTAGTGGATTATCTTCACTAGACATTCACGATAAAATGTTAATCATGGGCGACTTTAATCTGGGAAATATTGAATGGGTCCCATGTCAATCAATGTCATCGTCAGCTATGTCTCCCAAATTCAGAAATTGTATTCTCTATCAATCCTTGTCTGATTTCATGTCATTAAATAATCTAACGCAATTTAATAATATTATGAATGGGAATAATAAACTGCTAGATTTAGTTTTCTCAAGTGGTTCATCTGTTAATGTTGATTTTGTAGATGATCCTCTTGTGAGTCTTGATACACATCATCCATCGATTAATATTAATATTGACTTTACAGTTCATAAATGTTTGAAAAAGCAGACAATTTTAAAATTTAATTTCTATCGTGCAGATTATGCTCAAATTAATAAAAAATTTGATTGTGTTGATTGGGATCAAGAACTCAGAAATACAGACTCAGTCGATGCTATGGTTAATTCATTCTACTCTATAGTCAATCAAACTATAGAAAGGTACGTACCTAAAGTTTCTGCAAAATGTAATAAGTATCCTGCATGGTACTCTAAAAACCTTATTCAAATGCTTAAAGAAAAGGAAAAATTACGGAAGAGACTAAAGCTTTATAATAATCCTGTAGATGATTTTGAGTTCAAAGAGGCAAGATATAGATGCCATTTACTAATAAAAAAATGTTACCGTCGATATTTGTATAATATTGAAAACTCTATTAGCAAGAATAACATTAAAGCCTTCTGGAGCTATGTCAAAAACAATCGCAAAAAAGCCGTTACGATGCCCTCTGTAATGCATTTGGATAATACGAAGTTTGATACTCCTCAGTCAATTTGTAATGCCTTTGCACAACACTTCTCATCGGTATACGTGGCTAATGATCCTGCTATTCTAATGCCACACGTTGGCAGTACATCTTATGACAATAATAATTCCCTTTCTAATATATACCTGTCGGTAGAATGCATTGAAAAAGCGATGAAGAATCTTGATCCAAGGAAAGGTCCAGGTCCGGATGGAGTGCCAGCCATATTCCTAAAAAACTGTGCTTCTTCTCTATCATATCCGCTAAATATTATTTTTAATAATTCTTTATCTACTGGTGTTTTTCCGTTAGTTTGGAAATGGGCTAATGTCTTACCAATTCCTAAATCAGGAAATACGAGCGACGTGCGTAATTATAGACCTATTTCCTTATTATCTAGTTTTCCTAAACTGTTTGAAAAATTAGTGTACCCATATTTTACAAATCATCTTGGATCCATCCTTGTTCCTCAGCAGCACGGTTTTCGTCAAAAGATGTCTACAATTACAAATCTGACATGCTATGTAAATGAATTAAGTTTTGAACTGGATCAGGGTCGACAGGTGGATGCGGTGTACACCGATATAAGTAAAGCATTCGATAAGGTTAATCACTCTATAATGCTGAAGAAATTATGCTTGGCAGGTGTTCACGGCTCTTTGTTAGACTGGTGTCATTCTTATCTTTCTGAGAGATATCAAAAAGTAGTTACTTGTGGATATGAATCTGATTATATTCTGGTTTACTCAGGAGTTCCTCAGGGATCACATTTGGGACCTCTCTTTTTTCTAGCATTTATAAACGATCTGGTTCGAGTTATTAGGTACTCAAGTTGTTTATTGTTTGCCGACGATCTTAAAATATACAAAACTGTCCAAAATTCCAATGATGCAGAGCTTTTACAAAAAGATCTGGACCAAATAGCGGCTTGGTCACACGCAAATATGCTTCCTTTTAATCCTGACAAATGTAAGCATATAAAATTCACTAAGAAACGATTTCCGGTTAAGTCTATATATTCTATAAATTCCCAAGTTCTTGAAGAGGTATCGTCCATTCAAGATCTCGGTATTGTTTTGGATAAAAAATTACTTTTCACTCATCATTTTGACCATATTATATCTAAGAGTTTAAAAATGCTGGGATTTCTTTGGCGTAGTTGTAAGCGGTTTAAAAATGTTGAAGCATTGAAACTTCTATACTTTGCTTTGGTACGCAGTTCCTTGGAGTATTGTTCTGCTATTTGGAATCCTCTTTATGAGTGTCATAAAAGCAGAATTGAAAGAATCCAAAAAAAGTTTTTGTCTTTTCTAACAAGACACCAGGGAAAAAGATATGAACTCATCTCATATAAGGATAAATTGGAGTATTTCGAGTTGGTTTCATTGCGGAAACGCAGATGGGTTGCTGATCAGATTTTACTGTATAGAATTCTGAGAGGTAACATTGATTGTCCTCAACTTCTTAGTGAAATTAGTTTTAATATACCACGACCAAATTTCAGACCAGCCAACTATAAATTATTTAATTTAAAAACTTATAAAACCAACCTGGGTACGCAGAGTGTTTTAAATAGGATTTGTGAAGAACATAATAAAATCTGTACTGGGTCCTTGGTAGGCGTTGATTTGTTCGCTGCGTCATTGATTGCATTTAGGAGGGCTTTGCTATCGAGCATTGATTGTGGCACTTGATTATAGTTTAGTTTTATGTATGTTTTTTTTTTTATACCTAGTTTAGTTTTATATCATTAATTTTGACAGAAATAAGAGTTGTGTATGCCTGTAACTGTTTTTGCACAACTTTATGTATAACGTATGTTTTTTTTAATTATGTTGGGTGTAAAAATGTTGGCATGCCTGATAAATAAATAAATAAAAAATAAATATCTTTCGCGATATCACCGCAAAGCTAACATGGCTTTGTGGTTCATAAAGTAAGCTTCTTCGGCCTAAAGATTCTAACACGCCATTTATAAAAAAAGCGAGTGTGCTTATGACCACACAGCTGAAGTGAAACTTCTTTAACTCCAATGATCTAAAAATCAAACTTAACCTGAAGATTTGGTGCTAGAAAAAAAAATACCAACAATCCGCGCTGGGTAACGGACCCATCACCCACCAAGCACTAGTATTTTGATTCATGAACTATTCATGTATTTTGTGATGGGTATTGTTCATTGTTTACCGAAAAGTCACCGGTTTACGCGTTACGCGCGTAACGCAAAAATCGTCACACTTTCGCCAGTTTACCCAAGTCAAGCGTGCTCAAAGAAGTTTCACTTCAAAAATACTTACATCAAAACTGAACACGCGTTACCTTTAAAACTACTTTCCACAGAGGGCTTAGGCTTGTCCGGCCTAAAGATTCTAACACGCCATCTATATAAAAATACTTATATCAAGACCGAACACGCGTTACCTTTAAAACTACTCTCCACAGTGGGCTTAGGCTTGTCCGGCCTAAATATCTGCGCGGCGTACTGCGGCAGCCGTTTCCCCGGCTGCGGTTCTATGAAACGCCGCAGCATCCGCGCGCGATCTCTGACGTCATAGCTGGCATCGTAACGCTTGTTACCTTACCGCGTGTTACCTTTAAAACAACTCTCTACAGTGGGCTTAGGCTTCTCCGGCCAGATTCTAACACTCCATCTATAACCAAATAACTAACATCAACAACTAAACACGTCTTATCTTTAAAGCCACTTTCCACAGTGGCCTTAGGCTTCTCCAGCCTAAAGATTCTAACACGCCATCTATAAAAAAATACGTACATCAAGACTGAACACGCGTCACCTTCAAAACTACTCTAAAGATTTTAGCACGCCATCTATAAAAAATACTTACATCAATCAAGAGTGAACACGTGTTACCTTTAAAACTACTCTCCACAGAGGGCTTAGGCTTGTCCGGCCTAAAGATTCTAACACGCCATCTATATAAAAATACTTACATCAAAACCGAACACGCGTTACCTTTAAAACTACTCTCCACAGTGGGCTTAGGCTTGTCCGGCCTAAATATCTGAGCGGCGTACTGCGGCAGCTGCTTCCCCGGCTGCGGCTCTATGAAACGCCGCAGCATCCGCGCGCGATCTCTGACGTCATAACTCGCGTCGTACCGCGCCAGCGATATTATGTACTGGCATACTGGTAAAGTGTCCGGCTGGGTGATGGATAACTTCACGGCTAAAGACAGGAGCTGTAGCTTTACGAGCTCATCCTGAGATAAGAAAGGAAACACTTATCATCATCAGCAATGTCCCCACTGCTGGGGGCTTCCTCTATGGATGGAATAGGGAGATTGGGCAATCACCCACCACGTAGGCTCAGTGTAGATTGGAGAGTGCCAACGACTGCAGACGCAGCCAGGTCATGAATATTACCAAAGATCATTAAAAAAAAAATTATAGTTTATTTCAACAAATCAAAAAGTTTACTGTGTTATTTAAAATTGCATTGGTGAATAATTAATAACACTAGGCGCGTATGTACGGTTTCCTGATCAGGAATTCAGATTTTCAGATTCAGCGGAATTTCGTGAGCCTAGCGCAGACGGCTGGTTTTTTTTATTATTAGGTAGTTTCTGAAATGAACGTTGGGTTTTTTCCATTCTAGAATAAAATAAGAATAGTGTGTGCGTCCCTTGAACATTTTGTATTTAAGAACGTGCATTCAGGAAACCGTACATACGGGCCATGCCTTATGGCGCGATTACATTTGGATGTTAGCCCAAATACGAGTGCCAATGGAATTCGGGTAAATGAATGGAGTCAAGTATGTCCGTAGTCGGGTAGATTTCCTTTTGTTTTCGACATCGTCTCCCGGCCCGTATACAAGTGTAAATATTGCTTCGGGTGGTCGAATTCCAGTAATGACTTTCGTGCACCCGAATAAGGGTGAACGACCAAATATAATTGCGCCATTAATGATGAAACTTTAAATGTTAATAACATTTAAAGTAAAGTAAAGCGTTTTTTATCGTGGTCTTTTTTACAACTAAAAACTTCAAAAAAAAAACAAAAATCATTTATTCAGTCTAGGCTGTTACAAGCACTTGTGAAGGTCAAGAAGCTACTCCATCGGTTCGTAAAACTACGGCGGGAGACCTTGTACTGAGAAGAACCGGCAAGAAACTCAGCAAGGCCTGTTTTTTTCTCCCTGTATTGTTTCAAACAGAGTAGTGAAGTTGAAAAACTACTTCAGAGATACTTCCGAAGTCACCTTCTATTACATCATTTAGATTAACTTCAGATTTATTTAAAAACTAGCGGCCCGCCCTCACTTCGCTTCGGTGTAGAGCTGAAGTGTAGACTACAGTTTTTGTTCTCAGGCTTGTATTATACACAATGACATTCATCTATGATTCTTCTTATACCTGCATTTAAAGGCTCAGCCCGATCGGCTTAAAATTGACAAAGTTTCATACAAACTTTCTTTTTTCTCTATTTTATCCCCTTGGGGGTAGAATTGATTAAAATCCATTCTTAGCGGATGCCTACGTCATAACATCTACCTGCATGCCAAATTTCAGCCAGATCCGTCCAGTGGTTTGGGCAGTGCGTTGATAGATCACTATGTCAGTCAGTCACCTTTGAGTTTTATATATATAGGTAGATAATTTCGTCAAAATAAGTGTTTATCTGTTACCTGGTCAGCGAAGTTGGCAGCCATATGCGCCAATATGGCGGCGGCGCGGGCGTGTTCCGCACCGTGTTCTGCCACCAGCCAAACCGCTGCAGCGCGGGCGTTAGCGGCCAACCTAACGAGGCGGAAAATCTAATATATAAAATTCTCGTGTCGCGTTGTTTGTGGTTAAACTCCTCCGAAACGGCTTTCCCGATTCTCATGAAATTTTGTGTGCATATTGGGTAGGTCTGAGAATCGAACAACATTTATTTTTCATCCCCCTAAATGTTAAGGGTAATCCACCCCTAAATTTTTTTTCAATTTTAGATATATTTTTTTTAATTTTTTTATGATACATCGTACACAAATACATACAACCCTAAATTTTCACCCTTATACCACCAACCCCTATTTTTTTTATGGCGGTACGAAGTTCGCTGGGACAGCTAGTCTTATATATAAAATTCTTGTGTCACAATGTTAGTTACCATACTACTCCGAAACGGCTTGACCGATTTTTATGAAATTGCAAATATTCTACATTAACTTACTAAAGTAAGAATAAATCTACTATTTATTTCTATTGGAAATAGTCAAAATCTTTTCTAAGGGGGTAAAAAATTACGATTTTTTGAAAAAAATGTGAAATGGCTCTTAAACAATCCAACAATATAACAACGGTTACCTGTCAGCACGAAGCAATTTAGCAGCACGGGCAACGGCAGCTCTGGCTGATGCGGCCCCTCCCCCCACCACTCGCTTCACTACCACCACCGCTTCGCAAACCAGCCACTCTACATAAAGAAATAAGCCGAAAAATGGGTGTGCTCTCATGAAACGACAATGAGAGTGAAACTTTTAAAAATCCTATTAATTTTGGAAATAAGAAAGTGCGTATGTTTGTTGCTTAATCACGCTGAACAAAAAACTGTTGAACGAATTCGGATGAAATTTTAGTGCAGTTAGAGTTTATGGCCTGGATTGAGACATAGGTTACTTTTTATCTCGGAGAAATGTTAGGTTGTCGAGGGATTTGCAAAAAACTAAAGTAAACACGAAGTTGCGGTCGACCGCTAGTCATTAATAAAAAAAGTCCTTCCTCGGTTTGGAATCGACCCCGGGCCGCCCGCGTAGAAGGCGAACTTTCTACAATACAAATTGAAAATGTAATTCGCAGGCTAGATGAAAGAAAAAATTATGGCGATTATTTAAAAAAAAACATGTAAATGCGGACCGTGCTAATTCTGGAATTACTAAGAAAAATACGTGGATCATCCCAAATGTAGCACAACGCGTAGCAGCAAACGTCGTTCTAAAGAAAAAAAAAATGCTCTGGAGCTCTATTTTTGAATCACTCGTCTGACATAGTATCGTCGAATGCGACATAAGTCACTTTCGACTTTCAAGTCGCATAATACTGATTTTCCGTATTTTTGAATCACTCGTCACCAGTGTTACCTGTTTGATACGAAATACGAAATTTTACTCATTTCACGCAGAAATAATAAAAACCGGTAATTACTACTACTCTTTGTCGTTTCATATAAAGCATGACAATGATAGATTATCGTCGTCTAATACCACAAAAAAATTGACAATTATTCTATCATTCGCCTCCACCATTCGCCATGCAGCGAGTGGTCTCACCCATTCGTGGCACTCGAGCGATTCAAAAATACGGAATTATTATGTCGAATGAAATTAAGTAGAAATCGAGCGTTCGACGCAAGACGAGTGATTCAAAATAGAGCTCCTGGTAGATGTCACACTGAACGCGGGATTGTTGCGGCCTGTAAAACCGAACAAACGAACTTACAACAAGAACGAAAAGCATAGAAGATCTAGTGTTTATGGAAGTGCCATAGATAAATATGATGTAAAGATTTCAGACAAAATTAATACAGATCGCTATCTTTTTTTTAACTCATCATCGAATTTTAGTCACATTATATTGTTTTAAACTTTCATGGTCACTAACATTATAGTAATACTAGCAAACCAGTAAACCAAATGTTCACAAAAAAAAAATGTATTTAATTAATTGAGACTTCGGAGATTTTGTGTGGTTTCGTTTGAAATAGAAATCACGTGATTTTTTCGAAAACCAGAAGTGCTACGTTACTCACATCCGGTTTGTAGTCTTATCAGACTATTCTTAACTTATAACTTAAACATTCTCTATATCTATCTCTTACGGTTTGGCCGCTGAAACGGACGGACGGACTTGTCTAATAGATAAGAGATAAGTTATTTACGGGATTCTATTTATCGAAAACTTGCTAAAAACAAGGTACATGGTAACAATCCCGTAAATAACTTATATTTAGTCACATTGTTCGGTATCAACCAGCAATTACTTATTCTAAATAAAAGCTTCAGCACAAAATTCTAAAGTGCAATATTCCTGTGACGTTCCTCATTAACCACGAAACGCTGTCGTGAATGATCGACTAAGAAGGAAAAGTGTGTTAATGTCAGTCAATGAATGAAATTCGCCAACTCACCATCTTTGCTGGATAGCAGATGCAGTAGTCCATTCAGGCAGGTCTCAGTCTCGGAATGTATGGCGACAGCGAGTCTCCCTATAGCCTGTATAGTGGCTGTAGCGAATGCCTTGTCACTAGAAGTGACATAGGTCTGAAATTCGCGCAGAACCACTGGAGCGCTGGCTTCCGTGGCTAAGTTCGTGAGTATCTCCAACTTGAGGAGTTTGATGTGAGTAGGGTCGGATGTGCGCACAAAGAACGATTTGAGGAACGGCTCGAATAACGACTGGACAAAAGGAAATAAAGAATTGTTATAAACTTCCGTCTGGTCCTGATATACTAAGCTATGATAATAATATTTCCACACTCACACCAATTAGCCTAGCCCCAATATAAGCACTGCAAGGCTTGTGTTATGGGATACTAGGGTAACGGATAGATTATTTATACAGGATGGTCCAATTAGTGACGTCAACACATTTTTTTTAGATTCCTCGCACCTGGGGGTATCCGGAAATACCCGATGTATATTCCGCGATTTTTCTTAGTTTTCGAGTTATATTTTTTTTTGTGTATTTTTTAATGATTTCTGCCAGCGAGGTTTCAAATATTCATATACTTTTTCGTAGTAGGTATTTTGCAGTTTTTCTTTTGTGACATAATTGTTTTGAATGTTATTTTAATAAAAAAATAACTCAGTTTGAAAGTTGGAAGTGTGGTTTATAGTAGGATTTACTCAAACATATAACTTCAATTTAAAAATACAAAAAGGAGTTTCTATAGCTTCTGACTAAATTTCAAAGATCCACATGATTCTAAACTACCAAAAATAAAATTAAAAAGTACTTAATCAGCCTATTTTGTTTGTAATTGGCCTTCGAAGGCGGATAGGCTAAAAACCATTGAAACATGAGTAAAGCATTAAAAATTATTTTATCTACCTTTTATCATTGTTATGGTAAATTGAACTTAAAAATGTAATATCAATAATATAACTGTTTTCAGATTGGAGGAAGGATTTTTGATAATTTACTATAATAAATAGTCCTTTCAGTAATTTGTGCTTTTTATTTGTTATCCAAAAACAGGTAATTTTTGATTTTTATTCTTGCTCAGATTTTGAGTCATAGTGAAGGATCCGAAAATATTGTAAAATTACACATGCTAAGGTTATATTATTGAAATTACATTTTTCAGTTTAATGGTAAATTACAATTACAAAACAATGATAAAAAGTAGATAAAATATTTTTTAATGCTTTAATCGTATTTCAATGGTTTTTAGCCTATCCGCCTTTGAAGGCCAATTACAACAAAAATAGGCTGATTTTTTGGTTTTGGTGGTTTAGAAGCATGCAGAGCTTTTAAATTTAGTCACAATTCGGACACCCGAAGGTGCGAGGAACCTAAAAAAATTTGTTGACGTCGCTAATTGGACCACCCTGTGTGTGATACATATTATACAGGGTTAATTTTAAAACACCAACAACCTCTTAAGGGGTGATTCTACCCATCAGCAGGAGCAACTTAAACTCGACCGAAATGTATGAAACAGCAGATTTTTTTTTCGCGCTATTAGAGTTGGTCCCATAATAAAAGTTGTTCCTGTTGAGATTGTTAACGAATTAAAATCGAAGACAATTTCTTAACCTTTCTAGTTCAATAAATAATTTTAAGACTTGACTCACCGGTTTGGAGACAGTGAGTGAAGCGATGGCGTTGAGCACGACGCTTTGCACTTCAGCGGGCGCTCTGAGCAGACGAATCATCGCTTTTCCCACTGGGGGCAACTCTTGAACTAAATAAATGCGAACGAAATATATTAATAAAGACTTAAAATTCTTCTTCATAATTTATAATATTCATTATCATCATTGTCAGCCTAGTAATGTCCCCTCACTGCTGGGGCTCAGGCATTGCCTATAGATGGAATAGACAGATTGGGCCATGACCCACGATTGATGATTGGCGCTAACGACTACAGATGTAGCCGGGACCAACGGCTTAACGTGCCTTCCGAAGCACGGAGGAGCTCAAGATAGTACCAGTACCAAAGTAGTACCAAAAATTAGTCACCCATCCAATAACCGACCACAGCGAAAGTTGCATAACTTCAACGATCGCAGCCGAACGCGCTTACCACCTGCGCCATCGAGCTCCTCAGACTACAGCCTAGACTAACTAAATGAATTTGAAAGCTCACCTGGTCCCGCGTGGCAGTACAGCTGCGCGACGCCGAGCACGACGCCGGCGTTGCGCGACTGCAATAGAGGCCGGGCGGCACGTAACTACAGCCTGTAGTCGGGCTCCAGCTCACCTGGTCCCGCGTGGCAGTACAGCTGCGCGACGCCGAGCACGACGCCGGCGTTGCGCGACTGCAATAGGGGCCGGGCGGCACGTAACTACAGCCTGTAGTCGGGCTCCAGCTCACCTGGTCCCGCGTGGCAGTACAGCTGCGCGACGCCGAGCACGACGCCGGCGTTGCGCGACTGCAATAGGGGCCGGGCGGCACGTAACTACAGCCTGTAGTCGGGCTCCAGCTCACCTGGTCCCGCGTGGCAGTACAGCTGCGCGACGCCGAGCACGACGCCGGCGTTGCGCGACTGCAATAGAGGCCGGGCGGCACGTAACTACAGCCTGTAGTCGGGCTCCAGCTCACCTGGTCCCGCGTGGCAGTACAGCTGCGCGACGCCGAGCACGACGCCGGCGTTGCGCGACTGCAATAGAGGCCGGGCGGCACGTAACTACAGCCTGTAGTCGGGGTCCAGCTCACCTGGTCCCGCGTGGCAGTACAGCTGCGCGACGCCGAGCACGACGCCGGCGTTGCGCGACTGCAATAGGGGCCGGGCGGCACGTAACTACAGCCTGTAGTCGGGCTCCAGCTCACCTGGTCCCGCGTGGCAGTACAGCTGCGCGACGCCGAGCACGACGCCGGCGTTGCGCGACTGCAATAGGGGCCGGGCGGCACGTAACAACAGCCTGTGGTCGGGGTCCAATGCCGGCGAGCTTGACCCGCGGGGTCGGGAGCGCCCGGAGCTGTCCGTGTCGTAGAACGGCTTGTCGGAGTCGCTGTCGCTGGAGTATTTCTAGTGGACACATCGGCGAATCGTTAAACCGACGTACTATCACCACAATGGGGAAGAAAACTGCTAATTTATCCCGGCAAAGACTTATAACAACAAATCGAGACAGGTGCCAAAGTCATAAGGAAAACCGAGAAATTCCGACAGACTTGGGCTACGTTCCAAACTTACGCTCCGGGTGCAACAAATGACTTACGTTTCACACATTTCATGTCAACATTGAATCGTCAGGATATAAAGTTACACTCATAGGTTTAGATATGGTAGGTCATGAAGTGACAGATTGCTTGTTATGGGACAAACTACTAAAGCGCCATCTGTAATAAGCTTTTCGTTTTCTTCCCCATTTGATCCCTGACCAGGTAATTTATACAAGTTCATCTTCTCACAAACACTTATATAACGCACAAGCAATAACGTTAAAATTCATAATATACAATAAACAATAAAAAATCATTCTCCTAATTAAAAATCGAAAGTTTTCCTACTACTCGCCGAAAAGTTAAAAAATTATATCGGAATTCAACCCATTCTTAAAATTTTAACTAAAAACAAAATCTGCTGTGTTGATTAAAAAGGCCAAATTTCAAGGATATTTCATCCATATTTGTGTAGTTTTGGTTGAGTACAATGAGGGACGATGAAAACCATTGCTTGGTCACAATTTTTCTCAATCAATCTTATTTTAAGCAAGATAAAGTTCAAATCAGTTACAGAAATTTGTAAATTTTGATAGCATATCCTGTAACTTGAGGTCCAATTTTGACAGCTCCGTAATCATGTCGTCATTGTCAGACCAGGTTATTTTGTTTAGTTTTCATAGAGACTCTGGCCTCTGTACCTGTCTGTAAATCACATAAAACAGACTTTTGATTATATTTGCTTTAGATTTAAATATCGAGCAGTTACATGCCTAAAAAATAAAAAAAATCATACTTGTAAAGTTATTCATTTGACATTGTGGATTACCTACATTGCGAAGAAATGGCGCTGCCTTGCAGCTTAAGAAAGGCTAGAACTAATTAGACATGGCCATCAGGGCCGCGGTAGCATAATGGTCAGACTTTTGAATATTCTAAATATTAAACAACGAAATACAGAAGAGATCTCACCTCACTATTGGGATCCGGAAAACAGGTTTTGGCATAAACAGTGAGTACGTTGAGTAGCGCCAGCTGACCCCATTCATCCACGTCCGCTAACAGCGAACATAGCTTCCTATAAGAAATGATAAAAAAAACACGCAACACTCAACAGTAAATAACGAAGTTGAAATTTGCATATAATTCGAATTCTGTCCAGAGACTCAAGCACGAATTTTGACAGCTCTGTAATAGTATCGCATCGCCAAAGTTTCTATGAAAACTAAACAGCGCCCCCAGGATGTAAGAACAAACTGGCTTCTACCGTACAAAACAGGCTATTTGACAGTAGGAAATATAATGTAATAATTGTTGGCATCTGTATTTAATATGAATATTACCAGCGATTTAACTATTTTGAAGGAACAAATAATTAATAACATTTCTATAAAATCATTAAATAGAAACGATTTTTTCGCTCCACATGGTCACGTGACCGTAAACGCCTGGGATTGGCCAAAACTGAAATGACGTCACATGCTAGTATACTTCCGTCCAAAGTGACATTACATTGTATAGTTTGACGTTTTAAAGATTCTAATTTAGTTTTTTTACTGAACTTTTTTACATGGCAGAATTAAAAATAATCTCTATAAACATTAGTTAATAACGTGAGATCGTTTTCGAAAACTTGTCAAATACCCGATTTGGCGACGACGACACGATTACGGAGCTGTCAAAATTCGTGCTCGAGCCTCTGTATCTGAATAAAGTTATTAAGTACTTCTATTACCGTGTAAGCTCTATCGCCGAAAGTTGACTTATTATCAAACATGCAACCACCTAGTTGGCATTACTTTTTATTTATATATTTTACATCTTATAATATCTTTCCAAGCTTCTATGTATGTTCATCAATTTGTATGCTTAATGTACTCAGATGATTTCTGTTTACGAAACGAATCATGATCAGCCTATTAATGTCCCCACTGTTTGGGCACAGACTTTCCCTATGGATGGAATAGGGAGATTGGGCCATGAGCCACCACGCGGGCCCAGTGCGGATTGGCGGGTGCTAACAACTGCAGATGCAGCCGGGACTAACGGCTTAACGTGCTTTCCGAAGCACGGAGAAACTCGAGTTAGAAGATTTTCGGCCACCCATCCAATGACCGACCATTGCGAAAGTTGCTTAACTTCAACGATCGCAGCCGAACGCGCTAGCCACCTACGCTATCGAACTCCTCCAATCGAATACGTTAAAATAAACATGGCGAATAGGGTATTTGACAGTATTAAAAATAAAGTGGCAATTGTTAGCATCTGTGTTTAGAATGAATATTGGCAGGGGTTTTTACTATTTTTATTTATTTAAAAAAAATCATAATTTTACTAAAAACCCACGAAAACAATAATAGTTTTCTTATATCACGTGACTCAAAACGCTTGGGATTGGCGGAGCCAAAAATGACGTCACACGCAGGTAAACTTCCGGTTAAAGTGACGTTACATTGTATCGTTTGACGTTTTAATAACAGTCGTGTGACGTCACACTCTAGTAAGACGCCATATTGTCCAGAGACACTTTTCACGGCAACTTGAAAATGGAGTTTTTGACATGGTTATTTTTTACTGAAATACACAACAGAGTGATGAATATCCACTTTTTACGGTTTCCATAAACATTATGCAATAACGTCGTTTTCTAAAACTTGTCAAATACCCTATATTAACTAAACTAATTAAAAAGATAATTTGTAATTTACCGTCATCGCGCTGAGTTTGAGTCAGTTACCTTTTTATGTTTAAAGAGAAGCAAACAAGCATATGGCCTGCCTGATGGTAAGCGGCCACTATAAGTCTATAAATGCTTGCGATCAACGATTTTAAATACCCTAGATACACCAACTCGAAAAAAATCGTGCCCGAAACCTGTCTAAAAGGTACATTGGTCGATCCACGGCGCTCCGTAAGATGATCGGGTAGTCAAAAACAATTTAAGGCATTATTTAAACATTAAGAGTCACCTTTAATGCATACTGTATAAGGTCTTAATTAAAACGCAAAACGTCAGATAGAGATCATAGGGAGGAGTAGAACCGCCCAACACAAGCATTACCACATGCTTCCTGTGTAGTTCTGGCCACAGAATAATATTGTAAAATAAGGTTAACGAAACAAACTATTTTATTTATTTATTTAAAAAATAGCTATGACAGTTCGTAATGCAAGCTTGTAAAAATTTACGACTTATTCCTATATGCGGAAGAATATATATATACCTTATTTCTTAGATTCTACACGCAATTCTGAATGCGCTGTTAGCAATGGACCGTGAGGAAAAGAGACGGCTATCTTACCGACCATGCATTTGAAAATCACAGATATTTTCTATTAAATCAGTTTATAGTAAGTATTGTTTGAATACCTGTCGAAAAAACGACACTTTTCACACCTTTCCATATATTTTTGGCATTTTTTCACAGAGCTCACTGTGAACCAAGAAGTGCTTGAGTGGTGTTCAAGCACTTCTTGATTGGGACACATTTTTTCCGCGCGTTGTGGATCTAGGGTATTTAAAATCCTAGCTTGCGATACAAAAATATCACTCGCCCCGTTGCCTAATTTGATCCAATCCCTTACCCCTTGGAGCCCTAAAACCTTACTCACCGACAGAAACATGACGCCATCAAATATAGTGTTATTTTACTGTCTTTTGTAAGTTAGAAGCGTTCCGATTCGAGCGGAAAATTCCCTAACTGTTATAAAAATAAAATAAAGACAAACTATAAAATCACACAGAAGTTTAGTGATACCTGTAGCTCTTGTGAATGAGACTCATCCTATCCGGGCACACCTCGGAGAAGGCCATCGCTGCGGAACCCACCACGAGTGGTGCTTTGTCCGACAGCAGCTTGTCTATAATGGCCACCAGTTCTTCCTTCTGTTCGGGATCTAGGCTATTAAAAACAACAATAAGATTTAAACTATGGGGTCACAGTCTATAAAAATTACTTTATTATTTATAAAATGATCTGAAGAGTCAATACACTTATAATTTATTCATCAGTTTTAAAACCATTTAGGATAAAATACTCTAGTTAAGGACTTGAGTAGACTAAGGAAGGAATGCTGCCTGGTCCGCGTGGATTTTTTTCTAGTTATATTTTCTTTAGATTTAAACATCAAGCAGTTACATGCTTTAAAAATAATAAAAATTATAAGGAAGGAATGTTTAAATTTTTATTACTTGGTAAAAAAGGATACAGTTGGCTTCATTCTGTAAACTTAAATCTTAATAAGCCAGTCTGGCTTATTAAGATTTAAGTAAAATAACACAAATTTGGTACACATATAACTTGGATTGAGACATAGAATACTTTAATGCCGATAAAACGTTAGGTTCCTGTAGGATTCTCTAAAAGCTCAAAATAACTCGGACTTAGTCGCGGTCGGCCGCTAGTATTAAATAAAATTAAAAGTTAAGAGAATCATGTCAGAAATAATAAGATTATAGTAAATCAAAATCAACGAATGATGCATGGAAAATCTTTGTGAGATAAGGGTTAGATTTCAACCAGAGACAAAGAGATTGGACTATCTTCACGTCTGAACTTCACCATCACTTAACATCAGGTGGGCTGGAGTCATTTGTCGGACTTATCTATATAAAAAAAACTGAACGACACACGCTCGAAATTTAAAATTCTCTAGAAATAGAAAACACAATAGTGCAGCCCAAATATTAACTATACAGGACGCACTATAGCTTCGCTTTTTACACACTTACCTGGCCAGTGTTACTTAACAAAAAGGGAATGCTCATTCCATTACCTTTGTTTATGATTTCAGTACGTACCTATAAAGCTTGGGTATGGCGTGCGCAGCGGTCTTTCTGACGTACGGACTCATATCGCTCGCAGAGTCCCGTATCGCCAACATTACAATAGGCACTATCATCGTCACGCGAATCGATGATAGAACGCGTAATGCACTAGCCCGAATCAGCTGGTTTGGATCCTGTGCGATATGCGTTTATACCAAAAATAAATAAATATCCAAAAATAAAGCATCAATAAATTAAAAGCTATACTATCAAAATAGTTCTTATGAATTTAGCCTATTATAAGGTGTCCGATTATATTTCAGATCAAAATGCTTGGGTTTAAACTATTTCAAATACTCTAACAGGCTTTTTCTATAATTATGATGAAGGTTTGTATTAACACAGTGACATTATAACATATTGTAAATATTGTTACATAATTATTTAACACTGTTAAGTTTTTCTCCACACCAAAAAAATGTTCTTAATTGGCGGTAGGGGAAAAAGTATGGATGATCCAAAAGAATTCTATTGTGCATCCAATTTGAATAAAGGATTTTTGACTTTGACTACATCAGTCTATAAAGTCTCGGTAATAAGTGATGGGGCCTATATGGTCAGAATAGAGAAAACAGAGGCCATAAATTATGAAATCTCAACGCCAGTCAAAACAGCAGTAGAAGCAGAATGCTCTCTTTCTACCTACAGAACTTATCTGGTGTTCATAATAATGGCTTCAGGTGATAATTTATATATACTTAGGTAATGGCCATGGCCATGGTAATGGCGTTCCAGTCCATTTATGTTTCCGAAGCAGTGGTAGCTATAAAGGAAAGTCTAAAGCTCTTTTTATAAGGCTATTTGCAAAAATTTTTTTTTATGTCTTTTCATAAAATGGCCTTAGGTCATGTGGGCCTGTGGCGCAAATTATTGTGTGCTAATAACTGTTGATGCATGCAAGAGAAATTGTTTTGCATGCTTTCAAAACCACAGAATTTGAGGCATTAATTTTATGGTTAATAGGAATGATGATATGACTGATCATTGCTAAAGTTACCTAATGTTAAAAATTGCACACGGAACAACCTTACTACATGGTAAAGCAGTTATCTTTTTCAAATTTGGTTTGAAACACCTTCTATAATTTACCTTGTTATTATTCTAAAATTATGCAATTTTATTTTATTGTGTGTGCTGTTGGACACGGATGACCTTTGCAACACAACTGGGCTTAGGCATAGATAGCTTTCTGATAGAATTCTGATGCCCTACCTCACTGAGCCTTGAAGTTGAGTGCGAGGTTCAGTCACGGACAGAAACTCAGCAGTACCAAAAAGTATGTCTTATTTCACTGTGGTTGTGTCTGTAAGGTACAGATTAATTTCCCAGAGAGCTGCTCCAATTTGATTACAAATTTTCTTAAGAACTACCGTTTTAAATAATGTATGCAAAACTAACCTTTAATGCTCTCTGGAAAGTACTGATAGATAGTAAAGCCAAGTCCTGCTGCTCCTCAGCATACCGTACAAGGTATACATACACAAGCTTCTTCACTTCTATGTTTTTTGATACAACATTTTTAACTACTGCTGGAAACCTACAATAAGGAATTTGTCAGTAGAGTATGATAGAAATGTGAAAATTATATTATCATTTTGATAATAATCTTAATCTTAGTGCAAGAGCTGATAAAAATAATTTAAATAAATGTTTTTTATTTTTTGCAAAATTATGTGTTTTATGTACCCATAATCACTTATTGCAATTGGTAATTATTTAATTATTTATTACCAATGGAAACTCACAAATAAATTTTGTACATGATAGCAAATAAATAAACTAAAACTATTTTTTGCTGAACTAAATGTTACTTACAACCTAACTTAAAGAAAATATTAATGAATAAATATGAACTTACAAGTCTGAAGCATCTCTTCCTTTGGCTATCATGCCAATTATCCTTTTCATAGCTTCCAGTTTCAATGAATCTTTAGATCCGTCTAACATCAACTTTAAGTCACCATTTCTAAAAACAAAAATATTAGAATTATGCTTTAGTACAGCAAATTTTTATGCAGGTACTTTGAGAAGCGTTAGGCAGAATTCATAATTAACAGTTCGAAAACACAGAAGTTTTACTGTTACTGAAATGAAGCAGGCACAGAGGAATTGTTAGACTGACTGCCCCCTAACACCAGATACCAAGTTTAAATATTATTAAGGGCTGATTAATAGGATATTGTATAGGTGTCAGCTTCTGCTTATTATTTAAGGGCTATTTTGCCAAAAACGTAGATTTAGTAATATATTTTACTTCTTGTAATCCGGTTGAAAGAATGCCCCCGATGCTGGATCAGTGGCGGGGTACTCCACCTCGCCGGTCACCACTTTATCATTATTATAAGACGACGTACTCGTCATCTCGTTAAATCAATGCACTTTCTACGTTTTCAATGTTACAAAATAACTTTCTTTTATTTTTTATCTAAAAACAAACTTGTGTTGACGTTGTTGGTGTTGGTGCAATTCAGTTTGACAATGACAGTGACAGCCAGCTGACACGATCACAGAATACAGAGAGGACATGCATGCATGACATTGGGTGTGTTCCGTAATATAAACCAGTATACTGGCCTGTGCTAATGACGTCAAGAATCGACGCCATGCTGTTGATTCGTTCAAAAATTTCCAAATACACTGATCAGCGCGGTGACGTCATGAACTGGCGCAATATGCAGTCTCGTCTTTGTGTTCATGCTCCAAAAATATAATAAATTATAATAAAGTGTGTAAATTTTGTTATTCCCTTCATAGATCAAAACTAAATTTTCTGTTTGTTGAGATTCCATTATTATCAATTTAATACAAAAAAGACCTTCACTAACTGCAGAGCGTATACACCCAGCTATTATACGTCACAGTATTCTCACCAGCATAATATGGCGGCACACCAGTACAATATGGCGTCGAAATCTTGACGTCATTACCGCTGGCCAGCGTACTGGCTTAAGTTTCGGAACACATCCATTGTATACCCCCTTTTGTTGTTGAAACTATCATTTTATGGATGCGACTGCACACATTGAAAATTTGTGTGTACTGAGCTCAAAATAATTGAACTTTCGAACAAATTCTAAGTGAATTCTGCAATGCCTAGATAAACCTAAAGTTTTAGGGTGAAAGGTTAGACTAACTAACTCATTAAAAAAATTATAATAATTCGAAAACTACGCAAAATCGTAGAATATACATGGGGGTGATTTGGATACTCATCATCATAAAGTATCTAAATTTTACGCTTGAACGTCAACTCCCCGGCCACCCTGTGTACTTTAAGTATATTTATATAGAATTCCATATTATACATCCATGAATGGAGTACAAATGTTCGTATTCATCACAGAAACATCTGCGCCGTATAAAATGTATGACAACTACAGGAAATATGCCGGTGGCGGTGTTTCGTAGTTGTGGCCAGTGGCCCGTGTGCTACTACCGTGTGGACACTAACACACTAGCCACCTGCACCATTGTGTTCCGCGCTCTTGAGATGATTTTACGCAACGGCTCCGCCCTCTGGGATGGCGAGCGGGGGTGTATGGGACTCGCCCGGGAGAGAGAGAGACTCAAGAGATAGCCGGGAATACTCCACTAAACTCCCCAGGAACTTCGCCTCTCCATAATTGAGCGGGCCACAAGCGTGCGCGTAGGCCCACTCGGCGGAAGTGAATTACCTACCTACTTCAACTCAAATGCTGCTGACATTATAATAATGAAGATCAATTTCGTGTTGATTGTGTAATGAAAGGTGACTTCATGAATCACCTCTGAAGTCATTTTTCAACTTGACGACTCTGTAAATGATAAAACAGGGAGAAAAAACAACCCTTGCTGAGTTTCTTGCCGGTTCTTCTCAGTACAAGGTCTCCCGCCGTAGATTTACGAACCGATGGCGTAGCTTCTAGACATTCATATGTGCTTGTAACAGCCTTAACTTACATATGTATTAAGGCTGTCAGTCTCGATACATTTTCGAGTCCCGGGAAAAAAATCGAGACTCGGTCCGGTCCCGGGATTCCCGGGAAAAACGAGACTTTCGGGACTGTGTAAATAAGTTTCATACTCAAGGTTTATACAATTAGGCAATTAATACAATATGTTTCAATTAAGTACTTTAATAATCAACTATTACAATATAATCAAATATAAGTAAAATTAACATTTTTCATTTTTATAATAGGCACGCAGAAAGCAAAGGGCATTCATTAAAAGTGTTTTCAGATAGACAGGATCTGATCTTGTTGCAAAAGTAACCTGCATTAGAAAAACCTCTCTCTGTTTCGACGCTAGTAGGGGGGATGGATAACAAATAATTATAGCATTGATTTAAATACTTACCTCTGTCGCCAACATGCTCAAAGAGAGCTTTTTCTACATGCAAAGTCGTTTGCAAGTCATGAATGCTAGTTTGTTTTTCTATTTTTTGAGGATTTAGCAAGTTTTCAAGCTCACACGCTAGCTGTTCTTTAGCAGTTAAACTGGTGAGCTCCGCAATAGTGATATCATTAAAATCATTTCAAACTTTATATAAAGAAACAATGAGTGAAGTTGTGAACGTATTGTGTTTGAGGTTAGGTTGCAATCTCTACAGATTACCCTAACTTTCACTTTACAGTGTTGCCACTTAACCGAATTAAAAAAATAATGGTAGTTTAGTAGATTGGTGTTTTTTGTAGATTATTTAACTAAGTCTCGAAAGTCTCGAAAATACGACAAAATCGTCGAGACTCTCGGAATTTTCGAGACTAACACCCATATTCTTAATCGCGTCCTCAAACGTTCCTCGACTCAAACTCATTCGAGGGCTCCTTAAGGAGTTCCTCCAAATAACCTCGAAAATGGTATTCTAGTTGGTATCTTGAACAAACTTGAGAATTCCTCCATTGAGAATTCCTCAACATTGTGACGTCATCATTTGGAGGATTTTATTTCTATAATGTTTAACAGAGGAAATATTATTTGTATGACTGTATCTTTTCTAAACCGAAATCTTCTTTGAAACGAATCATTGTCGTAAACCTTAAAAGGATTTGCGGCATCACGTAAATACCACGTATATTAAGCTAGCAGACCATGGTCGCAACGCGCACATCTAACCTACTGGGTATTTAGTTGCTAATTAGTTGCTAATTAGTTACACTATTCCCGATTTAGTTGCTCAACACCTGTAAAAGATACATGCGATCTGCTAGCTTAAGTCTTAACCTAGCAGACCACAATACTGTATCTTCGGCTCTCGTAAAGATATCGAAGTTCTGCAAACGGCATATTTAGTTGCTAATTAGTTGCTAATTAGTTTCACTATTCCCGATTTAGTTGCTCAACACCTGTAAAAGATACATGCGATCTGCTAGCTTAAGTCTTAACCTAGCAGACCACAATACTATATCTTCGGTTCTCGTAAAGATATCGAAGTTCCGCAAACGGCATATTTAGTTGCTAATTAGTTGCTGTAGGACAGCATTATTTGTTTTGTCCCCCCATCATCCCTTAATTGACGCACCAGCACCCACACTACCCCCGAAATACGATAAAATTAAAAAGAGCTCATCAGAGAATATAAACTACGGCGTATTTCGTTGCTAATTAGTTGCTGCAAAATAGCGTTGCTTATAGTATTTAACTATCAACCCTTAACTCCAAATCAGCACTGCAACCACCCCCGAATAGGACGATATCGGAAAATTCTCGTAGGTGGAAAAGGACGCGGCATATTTAGTTGCTTATTAGTTGTTTGCCAAAAATGCAGTTAAGAGTATTCTACAATCATCCCCTAACCTCAGATGCAACCCCTCTACTCACTTAGAAACAGTAGATGGTTAAAATTCGCACGCAGATGTTTAAGACTGCTGGATGTTCTGTTGCTAATTAGTTGCTCGCCAAAAACGCAGATAAGAGTATCCTACTATCATCCCCTAACTTCAGATCCACCCCCTCTACTCACTAAAAAATAGTAGATGGTTCGAATTCACACGCAGATGTTTAAAACTGCTGGATATTTTGTTGCTAATTAGTTGCTGCAAAATAGCGTTGCTAATAGTATTTAACTATCAACCCTTAACTCCAAATCAGCACTGCAACCACCCCAGAATAGGACGATATCGGAAAATTCTCGTAGGTGGAAAAAAGCGGCGGGATATTTAGTTGCTAATTAGTTGCTCGCCAAAAATGCAGTTAAGAGTATTCTACAATCATCCCCTAACCTCAGATCCAACCCCTCTACTCACTTAGAAACAGTAGATGGTTGGAATTCGCAAGCGGATGTTTAAAACTGCTGGATGTTCTGTTGCTAATTAGTTGCTCGCCAAAAACGCAGTTAAGAGTATTCTACAATCATCCCCTAACCTCAGATCCAACCCCTCTACTCACTTAGAAACAGTAGATGGTTGGAATTCGCAAGCGAATGTTTAAAACTGCTGGATGTTCTGTTGCTAATTAGTTGCTCGCCAAAAACGCAGATAAGAGTATCAACCCTAAACTCCAGATCATCCCTGCAACCATCCCAGAATAGGATGATATCGGAAAATTCTCGTAGGTGGAAAATAGACGCGGCATATTTAGTTGCTAATTAGCAATACGATATTCTGCAGTAATATACATCTACGAGCGTATTCTGGCCGATTTTTTATTGTAAAGAGAAAATAATGGTCGATCTGAGCTGAAGAGACGATTGTAGAAAAATATCCCGCATTTTTTGTACACATAAGGGTGGCAGCTGGGATGATTTGGAGTTAAGGGTTGATAATCAAATATTATAAGCAACGCTATTTTTCAGCAACTAATTAACAACAAAACATCCAGCAGTCTTAAACATCTGCGTGCGAATTTTAACCATCTACTGTTTCTAAGTGAGTAGAGGGGTTACATCTGAGGTTAGGGGATGATTGTAGAATACTCATAACTGCGTTTTTGGCGAGCAACTAATTAGCAACTAAATATCCCGCGTCTTTTTTCCACCTACGAGAATTTTCCGATATCGTCCTATTCTGGGGTGGTTGCAGTGCTGATCTGGAGTTAAGGGTTGATAGTTAAATACTATAAGCAAAGTTTTTTCGCAGCAACTAATTAGCAACAAAATATCCAGCAGTTCTAAACATCTGCGTTTGAATTCGAACCATCTACTATTTTTAAGTGAGTAGAGGGGATGGATCTGAGTTTAGGGGATGATTGTAGGATACTCTTATCTGCGTTTTTGGCGAGCAACTAATTAGCAACAGAACATCCAGCAGTTTTAAACATCCGCGTGCGAATTCCAACCATCTACTGTTTCTAAGTGAGTAGAGGGGTTGCATCTGAGGTTAGGGGATGTTTCTAGAATACTCTTATCTGCGTTTTTGACGAGCAACTAATTAGCAACTAAATATGCCGCGTCTTTTTTCCACCTACGAGAATTTTCCGATATTGTCCTATTCTGGGGTGGTTGCAGTGCTAATCTGGAGTTAAGGGTTGATAGTTAAATACTATAAGCAACGCTTTTTCGCAGCAACTAATTAGCAACAAAATATCCAGCAGTTTTAAACGTCTGCGTTTGAATTCGAACCATCTACTATTTTTAAGTGAGTAGAGGGGATGGATCTGAGGTTAGGAGATGATTGTAGAATACTCTTAACTGCGTTTTTGGCGAGCAACTAATTAGCAACTAAATATCCCGCGTCTTTTTTCCACCTACGAGAATTTTCCGATATCGTCCTATTCTGGGTGGTTGCAGTGCTAATCTGGAGTTAAGGGTTGATAGTTAAATACTATAAGCAACGCTTTTTCGCAGCAACTAATTAGCAACAAAATATCCAGCAGTTTTAAACGTCTGCGTTTGAATTCGAACCATCTACTAATTTTAAGTGAGTGGAGGGGTTGGATCTGAGGTTAGGGGATGATTCTAGAATACTCTTAACTGCGTTTTTGGCGAGCAACTAATTAGCAACTAAATATGCCGCGTCTATTTTCCACCTACGAGAATTTTCCGATATCGTTCTATTCTGGGGTGGTTGCAGGGATGATCTGGAGTTAAGGGTTGATAATCAAATATTATAAGCAACGCTATTTTTCAGCAACTAATTAACAACAAAACATCCAGCAGTCTTAAACAACTGCGTGCGAATTTTAACCATCTACTGTTTCTAAGTGAGTAGAGGGGTTGCATCTGAGGTTAGGGGATGATTGTAGAATACTCTTAACTGCATTTTTGGCAAACAACTAATTAGCAACTAAATTTGCCGCGTCCTTTTCCACCTACGAGAATTTTCCGATATCGTCCTATTCGGGGGTGGTTGCAGTGCTGATTTGGAGTTAAGGGTTGATAGTTAAATACTATAAGCAACACTATTTTTCTGCAACTAATTAGCAACGAAATACGCCGTAGTTTATATTCTCTGATGAGCTCTTTTTAATTTTATCGTATTTCGGGGGTAGTGTGGGTGCTGGTGCGTCAATTAAGGGATGATGGGGGGATAAAAAAAATAATGCTGTCCTACAGCAACTAATTAGCAACTAAATATGCCGTTTGCGGAACTTCGATATCTTTACGAGAACCGAAGATATAGTATTGTGGTCTGCTAGGTTAAGACTTAAGCTAGCAGATCGCATGTATCTTTTACAGGTGTTGAGCAACTAAATCGGGAATAGTGAAACTAATTAGCAACTAATTAGCAACTAAATATGCCGTTTGCAGAACTTCGATATCTTTACGAGAACCGAAGATACAGTATTGTGGTCTGCTAGGTTAAGACTTAAGCTAGCAGATCGCATGTATCTTTTACAGGTGTTGAGCAACTAAATCGGGAATAGTGTAACTAATTAGCAACTAAATACCCAGTAGGTTAGATGTGCGCGTTGCGGCCATGGTCTGCTAGCTTAATATACGTGTAAATCGTCGTCGCGCCGGATAATTATATGGTTAATCATCGTGTATGTGTTACTGAATAAATAAATAAATAAATCGTATACATAATCCATAAAATCCACAAATTCGTCAATAATCTCAAAATCAGACATAATTCTCGATAAAAACAACTTGAAAACACCTTAAACACCACTCGAGGAAGCCTTAAGGTACGTCGAGAGCTACCTTAAGTTTGACAGTTTATTCCTCGACTCGACCTCCACTTGAGTGAGGAATATCTCAAGTGAAGGATATTTTAGGAAGATATAACAATAAAATACAAGTAACATTAACAATTTCACATCATAAAACTATAAAATACACTAACTATAAACAAATAAGTCTCTATCTAATTACATAATTACTATATATAAGTAAAATATAAATACTAGAATAATAAAACTAAAATTAAAAACTTTAAAACAAAAAATAATAACTAAAATATATTATTAAAAGGAGTCCCTTTAGGCAAGGAACGGAAGATACTGGCAGCGTTACCTCTTTGAATGGATATTATTGTTGTCTAAGCATACGAATTTCCTCCAATGAGGTTGAGTCGAGTGGAAAAAATGTCGAGGAAACGACTAAGAATATGGGTGTGAGACTCCCGGGATGAAAGCCCTAGTATGTATGCTAAATATGGGTATAACCACACCATGACGGTCATGTTAACCATTAAATTAAGATATCTATATTTAACGGATTACCTCAACAATATTATTTTTGTTGCATTTCCTGCCTGAATAAGATGACCCGTTTGGTCTTCACCTTGTCTCTGCCACACCTGTGCGACGAATCTTGATGCTGAATGCACTAATCAAGCTTTAGGTCTATAGACGCTAGGCGATAGCTTGATAGGAGGTTATTGATACGGATGTAAGAAGTTTTGAGAGGCAATAAATTTGTAAGTGTATCTGAAAAAGCGTTATCATCGTCATCATCAGCACGCATCAGTCCACTGCTAGACCTATTGGGCCTCACAGCCTTACTCATGGCACGCCTTTGAACCCGGTCTTCAGCTCTCCTCATCCAGCCATTTTTCGCTGCTTTTGGATGTCGTCGCTCCATCTCGTCACGGGAGGCCCTGTAGTGTAGTACCTACCAAGGATTCGTCGAGCTGGTGTGAGAGAAGAATGAAGACCGTCAGTGCCGTCTTTGACCTATTGGAGACCCTGGGCATATTATAATAATGGGGCCCCTATGACTTCCGTTTGGTGATTTAACAGGAACTGGGGACTTTGTTGTATTGTGACTTGATCGTGGGGTCCTGGGCATTTTGCCCAAAGTGCTCACTGGGAAAGACGGGTCTGAAGACCGTAAAACATTACCGTTTGGTAGGTTTGTGCTTCTGGAAGAAAAATGAGAGGGCCGGTGAAGATTAAAACTACGTGGAACTTATTATTTTTCCTTTATATATTTTTAAAAATTACAACGTAACAATCCACTCGTTTAGTAACAATTTTTGCACAGTTACAATATTTTGCAAGTGTAATCCATTTGAGAATCTACCAACCAATATGCGCTAGCATCACTATATAGTTTGTGCAACGAATGCCCGCTCCACGCAGGATTGCTCGGCTGAACACTCGGTTATCCCTACGAAAACAGTTGCGCGAAACACGGTAGGAATTATTCAACAAATATAAAATATACAAATAAATTAAATATTATATTTATTAATTTAAGTTATTAATTATTCAGTTCCAAAGTTCAATGCATTTATAGTGAGAAAACAAATAAAGATAAACATATTAGTAAACTTTAAGTGAAATTGATAGGTTGAGCAACTTATTCTAATCTAAAGCAAAGAAATTAAAGAAATAGCAAAACGTTTACACTTTTATAATAGACCGACATCTGCATGTAAATATATTGTATCATCAAAATTTTTGCCGATACTGATATTTAACAACATTCATATCATACATCACTTGGCTTTTCGTATTTGCTATTTTTGTAAACTTGACAATTAGTCTTCAGTAATGCTTTATAAGGAATGAAAAGGACAACCCTACGCGTACCATTCCAACGATATTAAATACCTACCCTAGATGTATCTAGGGTAGGTATTTAATATCGTTGGAATGGTACGTGGTGTACCACGAGCGTTCAAAATGTGTCCCAATCAAGAAGTGCTTGTACTCCACTCAAGCACTTCTTGGTTGTTGTTTTAATAACTCATGACCATGGATACAAGTCCTTCAGTCGTATACATAAATACAAATCTTTATCTTAATTTTTTATTTACATTAGAATGTCGGTGTGACGCATTCTAATGTTTCTTGGAGTGTTTGGCACGAAATGTACCGAGTTGGTTTTTTCGATAAGCTTCTGTGAGGCACTACAATAAAGTTCTCACGTCCACTTGACCGGAATAGCGTATATTTTAAAGATTCGACTAATTCTTCATTTGCGCAGATGGATGGATGGAAATCCCGCCAAAGACTCAGCACTTCTTGGTTCACAGCAGGGTTGCCAGGTCTGCCGATTTTACAGGAGATCTCCTGTATGTTTTCTGAAATTTCTTCTGTTCTTCTATCTTTCTACATGAATCTGCTATTTGTCTTGGAATACGATTAACTTTTTTAAATTACATGTTGAGTTGCGTTTTCCACCATTAAAAATGTAGGTAACCTTAATTATAATACAATAAATAAATTATTGTCAAAAAAAACGAGATTTGAAGGGCGGCAGAAGCCACGGAAACATATTCCTTACTAAATCTTGATTTAATTTACCAAATCTAGCGCGGGGGGGGGGGGGGGGATAAAGTACGCCTCTACATCTACTGTTTTTCTTGTAGCTCTTTCCATACATCTGCTTCGCTTTCCTATAACGTCTCCCGATTTTTAAAAATCGGACTGGTAACACTGGTTCATAGTCACGCGCGAACCGTTAAACAGTCAAGATTCCGCATAGATCCGTGTAAAATGCGAAAAAAAATCTTATAGTACGTAAAGTGTCGTATTTTCGACAGGTATCTAATCAATGTTTGTTAATTTAAAGCATTTAGAGCAAATTTTGTTTTTCTTATACTTACTATAAACTGATTTAATAAAAATATTTGTGATATTCAAATTCATGGTCGGTTATCTCTTCCTCGCGGTCCGTCCCTACTATATTGCTAACAGCGCATTCAGAATTGCGTGTAGAGACAAAACAATAAGGTCTATATTCTTCCGCATATAGCAATAAGTCGTAAAATCTTACAAGCTTGCATTTCGAACTGTCATAATTCTTTGACGCATGCGTTTTAATTAAGACATAAAAGGTGACTTGTAATATTTAAATTATGCCTTATTGCTTTTGACCACGCGATCATCTTTCGGAGCTCCATGGATCGTCCAATGTACCTTTTTGACAGGTTTCGGCCACGATTTTGTTAGTGTTGTTGTATCTAGGGTATTTAATATCGTTGTACCCTTCACGAGTTGCTATGGGTACCTATGGATAGCATGATCCAGGGCACGCGTATAGTTTGCTACATGCCCTGGAACGCGTTATCCGTATAAGTTGCGGCACGAAACTCTAGCGCTGACCGTTCTTGCGCAGAAGTAAAAATTAAGATGTGTTGGGGGGAAACGAGGTGCGCGGGTGGGCGTGCGTTGCGCCGATTGGCTCTCCAGTCGTACCCATGAGCAGCTATCCCCTCCGCGTTTTGTTCAGCACTAGAGTTATGTGCTGCGACCTGTTCGCCGCTTTACAAAGCAAAAAGTGTTTGATTTCTTGCACTTATCCTAGGGATGTCGAAAGTTGAAAAAAATATCGATATATCGATACATCGATCTTTTAAAAAATATCAATATCGGCTTCGATATATCGCGAAAAAAACATCGATATATCGATATATCGATATATCGGACCAATTTTCCCAAAAATATCGTACAGTAGCTCACGAAATATGACACGCGGAATAATAATGGAACGAAAATTATCTCCCTAAAAATAGACCCTATATTCGAATGATGAAAATCATTAATCTGAGATCCAGTTACGATTTTTCCATATACGAATTTAGTTAGATCGTGATATGCCGCTAATAATTAAAAAAATATCGTTTTTGATACGAATTTCAATATTGGTTATTTTGTATCGATGTATCGATATATCGAATCAAAAAATATCGGCAAAAAATATCGATATATCGAACAAAAAATATCGATATATCGATATATTTTCAACAAGCCTAACTTATCCCTGTAATATCTAAAGAAATTCCTTGCCGTATGAAAAAACTTCTGAAATTCAATGGTAAAAAAATACCACAATATACACACATGAATAATTTACAGACACTGTATGTTTCTTTTATTATTATTTGTAAGGAAACAAACGGATACAAGTTCATGTGGTACTTAATTAACAGCAAAATAATGTTTTCATCTCTCTTATTTATAACAAGAAACAATTATACCATTTCATGATTCTTCTTCTTCTTTTTTCTTTTTTTATGGCATGCATGTCATGATTCATTGGATATAATTTTTATTGATTCTTTCTTAAAAGATTTTATATTCAAGCTAAAGATATCAACCTCATGCAGCTTATCATCATAAACATAAATTTTACGGGAATGTCTAATGAATGTATTTCTTCCGTAACAGGGATGAACATCTGGATATGAGAATATATTTTTTTGGATATGACCTTCCACGCGCTCGGGGAACATGGATAGAAATGTTGTGTAAAAGTTTAGGAGCTTCGATACCATTGTTTATTATTAAAAAAAATAAAGATCACGTCGATGTTTAAGTAAGGAAAAAGCTGTTTTTGTTATTTGGTGTATTGACGTGACAACGTCTTAAATTAGGTTGCGGCTGGGAGTCACTTATGAAAAAGTGTAACGCTCGGTAACGTTACGATGAGTCTCTCGTGTTAAGTTTAAGTTTACATGTACAATGTTTTAGTAAACAAAATATATTTCTATAGTTAAAATTTGTGCAATTCTTATTTTCATTCAATTCCTTGTTCCTATTGTGCAATTTAATTATATTCATATCAATAAATATTCTACCGAGAAAAAGACGTTGTCACGTAAAATCTTCGCCCGTAAAACCGACTTTACAGGCAACCATTTTTTTTTTTTTTATAATTGGTATTACAACTTTTTTTGCCCTCGTAAACACACTTAATTGGCTGGTTTAAAAATACGCTATTGTTCGAATGTTCAAAGCCTAGTAGATGTTTATGATACTCGTTTGACGAGTATAATATTTAAATAAAACTAGTTTTAACGGCTTAATGCACGAAACTTTATTTATTTATTGACGTTTCGCAGCCTTTTCAGGTCTGCTTCGTCAGAATATGATTTTTTATTAAAAAGCAGATCTGAAAAGGCTGCTAGACGTCATTATATAAGTTTCGTGCATTAACCCGTTAAAACTAGTTTTATTTAATGAGTGATGTGCGTGAAAACCTAAGAAACAAACAAATATGAGTATAATATTATTATGTTTATTTACCTACCCATAAATATATAAATATATATATGCAGAAGATAATTACTTCATTCGAGTCTCTTTAGATCCTTTGTGCATAAAAAGGTTTATATCTACGGGCAGTTATAAGGGTTATCTTTTAATCTTCAAATGCAGCTTACGGGTAGTGCCACCTACATAGGCATAGAAAACAAATTTTGGTTGATAATACCGAAACACGCCTGAGGCGCAAAGATTAAAATACAAAAAAGAAACAAACTCCGCCGAAATCAAATCCATGCCCTCATTACGTTCTGCAATATTAAACAAACGTAAAATAAGTATCAATATTCAGTCTAAAGAAAAGTTTACTAGACAAAAAATTCACGCGGACCAGGCAGCGGACGGGACTCGAACCCGCATCCTTCGCTATCCGGGCGAATGCACTGACCATTATGCTACCACGGCCCTATTAGCCGACTTTAAACTTAATGATAAAAAAAAAATGGGTGCGTGTTTTTATGTAGGCGCGGGAGAAGTTATCCTTCTTTGGCATCGTTTAAAATTAGTTTTTAATTGCATGCAAATAATTAATTACAATAAATTAATAAAAAGTCTGGAAAAGGACACAGTCAATAAAGTTCAGTTTTAATTTGAAAAAATAAATAAATAATCAAAATATTCAATTAAAATCGCTACTGAATATAATTTATTAGAACATATGTGATTTGCACTTGTATGAAACTCAAACACGTATTCCGAATATACAAACTAGAAACATGTGGATAAATATTATAAATATGAATACCTACAACTGTTACTTTATTACAATAATAACATAAAAGTAACATTGAAAAATAAAGATGTGGTTTTTGGTTCTACTACACCAATGGTCAAGAGATGGCGCTGTAGTCTCCTGAATCGCGCTTTGGTTCCGTTGTTCCAGATTAATAAATACTTTTGATAGGCCTTCACAATGCAGTCGTTAGCACCCACTAAATAGATTCTATTTCTATTTTGTTGGTAGATTTTCTTAATGTGCGGTCAACACAAAAGTAACAGCATGAAGTTGGTCGCTAAAGCGACCAACTTCATGCTGTTAAAATTTTGTGTTACAGTGATGCGCGCGCATCTTAAATTTCAATTTCATAATTTTTTCATCACGCGCCTAAAGAAGTATAACTTCAAAAATAAATAAATAATCAAAATATTCAATTAAAATCGCTACTGAATGTAATTTATTAGAACATATGTGATTTGCACTTGTATGAAACTCAAACACGTATTCCGAATATACAAACTAGAAACATGTGGATAAATATTATAAATATGAATACCTATAACTGTTACTTTATTACAAAAAAATAAAGATGTGGTTTTTGGTTCTACTACACCAATGGTCAAGAGATGGCGCTGTAGTCTCCTGAATCGCGCTTTGGTTCCGTTGTTCCAGATTAATAAATACTTTTGATAGGCCTTCACAATGCAGTCGTTAGCACCCACTAAATAGAGATTCTATTTCTATTTTGTTGGTAGATTTTCTTAATGTGCGGTAAACACAAAAGTATAGTATAAGTGTTAAAATTTTATGTTACAGTGATGCGCGCGCATCTTAGAATTTCACTCTCATCATTTTTTCATAACGCGCCTAAAGAAGTATAACTTCAAAAACAATAGAAATTATAAAAAAATATAAATAAGAAAATATAAGGTCACATGTTCAATAACAGTTATAGTTAAATATTAAACAACACAGACTTAACTAAATGAATAAGTAAGGTAGGCTCATTTAAGGACCATGGATAGACACGTCAATTATTATTTTGATGAGCTCCGTGGCCGAGTGGTATGTACGCCGGGTTTCACGGTGTCGCCTGCTCGAGAGGTCCCGGTTTCGAATCCCGGTGAAGGCAGATGTTTGTGTGATGAATACGAGCATTTGTAGTCCAGTCATGGATGTTTAATATGTATTTCTATATAAATATACTTATAATATATGTATCAGTTTATGTATTCCATTCGTTACCCTAGTATCCCACAACATAAGCCTACATTGCTTATTTTAAGGGTTGGCTATTTGGTGTGAGTGTTGGAAATATTTTTATATATATTTAATTATATTTGATGCTTTGTTAAGTCACATGTGATCTGATTTTATTTTGACTCAGAAGTCGCAAAGAGGGTCCCGTGTCAACAACACGTGTGTCTGATAAACGTCTAGCCATAGGGTGCGGCCAGAGTGCACTCAGATTCAGATTCAGATTCAGATTCCGAAAACAAGCGCGAGAAATGAACAGTGTAGTCGAAGGGTACGGCCAGAGTGCACTCCTGATTCAGATTCAGATTCAGACTCAGAAAACAAAGCGCGAGAAAAAGCAGGCAACCTGCTTAGACTACACTGTTTATTTCTCGCGCTTGTTTTCGGAATCTGAATCTGAATCTGAATCTGAGTGCACTCTGGCCGCACCCATAGGGTACGGCCAGAGTGCACTCAGATTCAGATTCAGATTCATTCGACTACACTGTTTATTTCTCGCGCTTGTTTTCGGAATCTGAATCTGAATCTGAGTGCACTCTGGCCATACCCATAGGGTTGAATAAACGAAATAAAAATTTAAATAAATACGGGTTGTTCCTCAAGGATCTTGATATCATAAAAGTACTTGTTGTAGAGAAAACATATTTAAATGATTAGTCCCGAAGGGAAACCAATCGTTTATCTAAGGTTGATGACTTGAAGTTAATAAGCTTACCAAATCCAGGACGGCCGTGATGGCGGGTTTAACAGGTACTTACTCATATGCAATTTCTTTTTGCCAAATTACAGTTTTCTTGTTGACTTGGAAAACCTGAAAAGTCAAAGAAATGGCTGTCAAGTGTAACTCGGAACAATGGTTAGATATTGGTTTCTTAAGTTTTCACGCACACACGCATCCTTTTTAGGCTGCGTCATAATTCTAAAAGGATGCGTATCTTTTTTTTATTTATGCAAAATAGGCAATGCGTTTGACCACAATCTCACCTGGTGGAAAGCGATGATGAGGCCTAGGATGGTCAAGCCTGTGCTCGGAGATGTGGCGCATGCAGGTGCGTCGGCCCCGAGACCGCCCCCATATGGGCGCAGGAGGGTACCGGGAGGTTTTAGTGGAGTAGGATCAGTGTGGCCTTCCGCACTGGTCCTGCTTGAGTAGGGTCGGCACTGTTTCCCGTGCCGGCGAGTCCCACACACGCCGTGCGCCTAGTCAGCGTCACGGTATGGTGCGTAACTGCATTTCCCCTCGTCACAAAAAAAAAAGGATGGTACACGCCTGCCTAGAAGATGCCTCTTCACTCTGGCCTTGAAGATGTCCAGATTGATTAAATAAATAAATCAGTGCATCTATACCATTGAAACTTGTTTTATTCAATGGATAGATAACAATAGGTACTACAAAATGCGCCTTAAGTATTTGCTATCACACTTTTTGAGTTTATATATTTTTTTTAGCTGAAGGAATTATTTTCTTTTCCTCAGTATTATCTCGGTGCTAGCGGTTTACACCTCGATAATACTGCAAATGTATTTCGTTGTTGTTATTTGTTAAATGGTTTAAGTTTACTTATTATATGAAATAACGTCCTCAGTACTACAATACAACAGAAAAAAGAAATTGTCTGGAATCATTTATTTCCTTGCACGAAATAGCTCTATGTAATAGACAGACAGATAGTTGAATTCTATTAATATTTATAGAGTTCTTCTGGATTAGGAGCCCTCAAGATATTTATTATCTCGTGTATTTTATTGAACAAAACATTTTGTTGTGAGTGTTTTATGAATATAACTAGCGGCCCACGCTCGCTTCGCTTCGGTGTAGAGCTGAAGTGTAGACTACAGTTTTTGTTCTCAGGCTTGTATTATACACAATGACATTCATCTATGATTCTTCTTATACCTACATGCAAAGTCTCAGCCCGATCGGTTTAAAATTGACAAAGTTTCATACAAACTTGTATTGTATTTTATCCCCTTGGGGGTAGAATTGATCAAAATCCTTTCTTAGCGGATGCCTACGTCATAACATCTTCCTGAATGCCAAATTTCAGCCCGATCCGTCCAGTGATTTGGGCTGTGCGTTGATAGATCACTATGTCAGTCAGTCACCTTTGAGTTTTATATATATAGATGATGTAAGTACTTTGGTAAGTATTTATCGAGTTTACACAGAGAACATGGGTCGATTTGGTTCGGAAAGTTTTCAACCCTTCTTAAGGTAGAAGTCACAAAGATCAGATCTAACTTTGGAACGGAATTAGATTCAAAAGTGTTAACATAATTTGATGCCCGTCCCTTCCAGAAAGTTTTTGAGATTAAGGTGTATTTAACACATAGCTAATCATCACACCATTCATACATTCGAAGAGTGTAAGTAGGTATATTTCTATTACCGCGATAATAAGAATTATTGAAAATAAAATAAAGTTCAAAAACAAAGAGATTTCTACTTGGCTGTTTTTGTTTGGTTTTTGGTAACTTTCGGTGCTTATTTTTCACAACTTTAGGCGCTTACTGTTACGCCGCTGTGCTCGTCAGCATGCTACATTTAATTCTGATAAAAAGAACTAGCGGTTATAAATGAAAGAGCCTTTTCACATCGGAAATCCTGACGTAGGATATGATAAAGATACTTCATAACAAAATGTTAGGGAGGTAATATAATAAAATCATGTAATGTATTATATTTGTTTCTTAGGTTTTCACGCACATCACTCATTAAATAGAACTAGTTTTTAAAACTGGCTTTCTGACGACGAAGCCTGTAAAGGCTACGAAACGTCAATAAATAAATCGACACTTGCAAGGAAAAACATCGTAATTAAGTTTTAGACATTTTACAGGAAAGCGCGCCAAAGATTAAAAAATTCGTACCAATTTCGGTTTAGTCCGAATGGCAATCGATGTTGTAAAATTAAGTTACTATAATAAACACCTAAAATATTATATTATTATGATGCCTTAGATATATATATATTTAATGACTTTTTAAATATTTTTGTGAGTTACAACCAAATTCGTCTACATTCACTTTTTAAAATGACATCGTAACTCAGACTTACAATCTTATATTGTATCAAATTCTTGTATTCGTTGAATAAAATGATTGTATATCTGAGATACCATTTCTTAATAGTATAAATATGCGTTTTAGGGTTACAATTGGAAATAAAATTAAGTTTTATTAATTATCAGTCTTTATTATTTTTACTGACAAATCACAACCAATTACACATTTAAGTTACAAATTTTCTGATGAGACTTACCAGAACAAAATCACATATTAAAGCGATATTAAATGAATTTAAGCATTATCTAAGATAATCAGTGTAAGTAATAAATAACACCATTAATGCAACTGAATAATCTTACGTTAGGAAAATAAAAAGCCGACAATAATCATCACTTATGGTGCTAAAATAAGTATTCAGAAAAAAAAAGTATTTTTAACGGAATAGGTAGTCACAATAAATATGAAACCTAGTTTGTTACGTTTAGGCAATCACACTTCCTAAAAAATACAAACTAATTTAAGCCCGTATTACAGAATGACAACTGAGTGTTGATTTTTACTTGAGTACAGTTAGAAAGGGATGCCCCTATATATAGCACATAGCAACATCCCTTTCTAACTGTACTCAAGTAAACAACACTCAGTTATCATTATGTAATACGGGCCTTAGTATATTATTTGAGCAATCTTTTATTTTTTGTCAATCACACTTTAATCAACCAGTAACCTAAACATTTAAAGAACTTACTACTTAATCAGAATCAGATGAATCATTAATTCGCCTTGTAGCATTCATGTGCGGTAATGCTATGTAATAATTATGGTAAATTGCTGGAATAGCATTACTTTTACAAAGGCTATGTAAGTCTTTGTACTTGGCTGACGATATAGGCAGAGGCGCATTATACGCCTTTGGAATAATGCTCGGTAACTCTTCTCTATCATTGTTTTGAGGTCCCATGGCAGATCGTCGTTTCGCCGCTCGAGAAGGAACTGCTTTTTGCTGCAGCAGATCTATAGCCATTTCACAATCACTGAGTGAATCATATTGATATTTGATAATATTTGGCGAGTCACAGTTAAAATGGATATGCATAATTCTACTCCATGCTACTTTTAAATTATTTATGTCTTGTTCCCAATTGCAATAATAAGGCAGAAGCAGTTTGAAGTCTAATATCATTTCTTGGTTAACTTCTTGTACCACATAAGGTTCACCATTAGCTTTAGCGCATCTGATCAATGTCACCCATTGCTGAGGAACGAAAATAATTTTATTTTTCTTTCTGCGCTCTATAAGTGCATGCATGCTGTCACCCTCTGATTGAGAATGACCGACTTCGAAGAAGTGGTGATAAATATTGATGTTGAAAATTTTGGCGGCATATGAAAACATAGCAAAGACTATCCGGTTTTTATTCTGACCACCTCAGCTATCTGAATAAAAATTGAAGTCTTTGTACCCTTCCTGGACTTTATTCTTTATAAAATCAAACACGTAACTACTTATTTCATTGGACCCCTTTTTTCTGATTGTCTCGTCCCATATGTAACAATATACCTTATGTTTGCCCATATCGTATATAGTAAAATTGTAGGTTGCAAGCTTTCTTTTATAGTAAAAAATTGAAACTTCGGACTGTGGGTTAAGATTTTCTGTAAATCAAAACATGCTGCTACGACAGAATCTGATTGCTCAGCCCGGCGTTTATCGGAATCTTTTAAGGCCCCCACTACATGTTTATTGGCAATATGTAAAGCTTGCTCATACTCTAAATTAGCTTTGTCGGTTCCGGTTGCGTTTTTAAATATGTCGCATCGTGGGCATTGATCTTTTTTTGGTTTATTAAAATCAATGTTGAATTCAGTCTTAAATATCTCTCTGTATTGCCTCAAGGTAGCAACTACTTGATCAGAATAGTACTTATTCATCCATTCCAAATAAAGTTTGTAAAGTATTGGTAAGCTCAGTTGTTCATCAAGATACTTTTTAGATGTCCTGCTCCTAACGTAATGGGAATCTACCAATGGCATTTGTGAAATGTGGTTCCGGACAGATTGTTTCACATGATCTGGGATAGCATTTTTTCTTGAACCATGACGACCTCGCTTATCACTAGAAATAGTGCCTGTGGCAGCCATATCTATTTTTTTTAAAAAGAGTCTGCAACCACATGTCGCTTACAGAAAAAGTATTCAAGAACATAGTTTTACAGGTTCTAATTTCTTTACCATCTATAAATAAAAAATACTGTAAAGACCATTTACGCCTACTTGAGGCAGCTGTACGAACGGTAACTTGCTTTTTTTCAACCCTTTTGACAAATCGACTAATATAGGTATTCCATTTGACGATTGTGATGTTACAATGTGATATTGAATATATTGGCCCATTTTATAGGATGAAGGCATTGTATCTAAAGTTGCGATGAAATCCAGTTAAAAACTAAATAATAATTTCTAAAAACAAGATTGTACCTAGTATTACAATTTTATTTAAGTAAACTAATAATGGCTTGCATAAAAAATAACATGTAACTAAATATACAATTATAGTAACTGCAGTTGACTCCCACTTACGATGTTTTTACGCTATGCAAATTTTAAACTGTAAGGAATTTAGATACGGGGATAAGTGTAAACAATTCCGGATTTTTGGCTAGGAGAGAATATCATTTTAACTCAATACCGCCTAAAACTGAGTTACAATGTTCTTCCTTGCAAGTGTCGAAATAAAGTTTCGTGCATTAACCCGTAAAAACTAGTTTTATTTAATGTAATGTATTATTTTGCAGTGAAAACATCTTTGGCGGCGTTGTACACTTTTTTTTGTATGGATAAAAATGTTAAACTCGCGTCAGGTTAAACAAGTGGGCTGATTGCATCATGACACACAATAAAATTGGAAAGGTTGTCGACTTTCAATATATTGGACGAAACATAGTAATGTTGTATTTTATCGTATTATAATAATGTCTCTATCTAGGACGTCCACGCGTGGCAGCTTTATTGCGAAGAAAATGCATTTTTTTACAATAGATGTCGCTAGGTGCGCTTAAATGTGATTCATGTAGGTTGATTTCTTTACAATAGATGTCGCTAAGTGCGCTTAAACGAGATTCATGTAAGTTGATTTTTCTGAGAGATACACTTTTTTAATGTAATATAAATTGTCATGTTTGTGTACGATAGCGCAATAAATAAATATTGTATTCTACCACACATGATAGTACTTTTATACTGATAATTATAGCAATTCGTGGAAAATTATTCCCTAACCATTCCAAAATATCAAAAATGCACAACGTTAATATTCAAGTTTTCACTTCTGCCGGCACTCTCGGAGTGCAACCCGTCGTTTTTTTTATATATAAAGGTCCGTCAAATGACTCCACCCTACCTGATGTTAAGTGAAGGTGAAGTTAATGTTCAATAGTTGGCTAAGAAGCCTGGTAACTGTAAGGTATTTATATTGTTTATAAGGTGGTAGTTTTTAATAAATCAGTTAGCATCCAACCGTGGTTTCATTAGGTAGCACCGGCGCCGAGACGCGAGTAAAATTTAATTTTACAAAGAATCTGTGCGTGTTTGGTGTTATTATTAATATTAAATCATTAACTGTAGGTGTTTGAGTGTGCGGATTGTAAATTATTACAATGCCAATCGGTAAAATTGAACCTTTGGATCTAACATCGAAACAATAGCCGGCTTATGTAAGGCGTGTGAATCAGTACATTTTACTCAACGAAATAAAACCGGAATTGAAGGTGTCTATGTTAATTACTGTGGTGGGCGAAGCCACTTACAGTTTGATATGTGACTTGTGTGCACCCGCGAACCCTGAGGATAAGACCTACCACCAATTGGTGGAATTAGTGCGGGCCTACCTCGAGCCGCAACGTTCGGATATAGCAGAAAGACACATTTTTCGTCAAAGGAGACAACGGCCAGGGGAATCTTTGACGGAGTACCTTCAAGCTCTCAAGCACCTCGCGATCACCTGCAACTTCGGCCAACGACTCGAGGAGGACCTCCGAGATCAGTTCGTGTCGGGTTTGGCCAGTGAAGTGATGAGATCTCGTATCTTCGCTGAAAGATCGATAGACTACCGGAAAGCGGTGGAGCTAGCTTTGGCTCTGGAGGCGGCGGATCGACACGTCGAGACGAGCGGCGAGATCGGATCGGCCGCGGTGGGAAGCCTGAGCGGGCGAGAACCTGCACGCCATGCGCGCCCGGATTTTTTTTTGAGTGTGTATGCTGTTGGTCGCAGATGACCTTTACAGCGTCACCAGGTTTGGGGACGGCGAGATCCTAAGGGGACCTCAAGCCGAAAATTGGCGAGTGCCTCTGGAGGTATTCCAGTCGGATGGCGTCTCCCCACGGGAGTCTCCTCTCCGTCTGGAGCCTCCAGACCACTCGAACCTGAGGGGGTCGGCTCAACTAGAGGGCGTCTCTGAGACTCGGACCTGGGCTCTAGTTAGCCGTTGTCGTGTGGGGCGGGGAAAAACGCCCAGGTACGTACTACAGGTATAGCGTGTCGTGTGTCTGCCTAATGTTAGCTGTGTAGTGTTGGTGTTTGTGGCCTGTGTGGGAGGAATCGGAGGTGGCGCGAGCGGCGCAGGCGGCGCAGCCCAGGAAGGCGCGGAGTGTTGGCGGTGTGGCAAGGGCCACCCACCCAATAGCTGTCGATACGCGAATTACAACTGTGATAATTGTAATCGTCGCCATAATGTAATCGAACTTTCTCTATCCCCATATTGGAACGAAGTTCCTTACGGCAGGCTTGGAGGGGATAGGGATTTTGCTGCGCGACCGAACTGAAAAAAATGTGATAGTAAAACCGTAAGAAAATATCCGTGGAAAAAAGTGCGTGGAATAAAACTGTTAAATGCGCATTAGCCGAAGGAACTTCGTTCCTACCTGGTGTCCCACGACCCCACATCATTTTTTTTGCGTAAAAAAAAAACATTGGTTTTTTGGATTCCTTTCCCAAAGGATAAAAACCCTATTTCTGTCACTCTGTAGTCGATGTATCGTAAGTTCCAGAACTGAAATTTTGGTGCTTTAAGTAGAACGCTTGCCCAAAACCGAATATTTAGATGCAAATTCAATTAAATTATTTTTCATGGTGATATCCTTATTTCCTTACATGAAAAGGAGTATGTATAACAAGCGGCCGGAGTAAAATTTATTTATGCTGATAAATTTTCCAGCATTTGATACATCATTGTAAAGAGCTTCTTCAGTAACATAAAAATATAACTTTTATGACTTTTCATTTTTAATAAAAAACAAAGAAATGGGGGCCGTCGAAGTTGTCATTTTAGACCATTTGTGTTATAAGAGTATGTGTCTTGAAACTGAAAAATCTTCATCATCATCATCATTAATCGAGACGGTGCATAAGGCATAGGGGCATGGAGCAGCGCACGCATCACTCATATTTATGTTTTTTATACAGATAGGTCCGACAAATGACTCCACCCCACCTGATGTTAAGTGAAGGTGAAGTCCAGACGCGAAGATAGCTGATACAGCAGTTCTACCTGCCACACCAGCTATCATCACCCTGCCGGCCTGCATGTTGCTTCTTCATATATATAGTGTATCGTATATATTTTGTCGTATATATATCGTTTGCACTGCGGCTGCCCAAAATCAAAACACAGTAAACCACATTTGGAAAAATTTACAGGACAAGCAGAAATGTGTTTTTGCCTGTGTTTCTGATTAATACCAGACTGAAAACTAACACAAAACACAGTATCTCTTATTCTAGCCGTTCCTAGTTTTTGGTCTTTTTTTTTCTAAATAAATTTAACATTCTATTTAAATCTAAGTAAACTTAATAATACGAATAATAAATATTCTTTATTGCACACAACAAAGGACACAAGGCATAAACAAATAAATCAGAAGAAAGAGTACAATAGGGGGCCCTATTGCTAAACAGCAATCTCTTCCAGGTAACCTATGGTAGAAAAGGAATAATAATAGAGAAATATATATACAGTGTCGCGTGTGACGCTCGTAGCGCGTTCGACTGCGATTGTTGAAATTAAGCAACTTTCGCAGTGGATGGGTGACCAAAAATTATTATCTCGAGCTCCTCCGTGCTTCGGAAGGCACGTTAAGCCGATGGTCCCGCCTGCATCTGCAGTCGTTCATCATCATCAGCTTATTAATGTCACTACTGCTGGGGCACAGGCCTTCCCTATGGATGGAATAGGGAGATTCGGCCATGACCTACCACGCGGGCCCAGTGCGGATTGGCGGGTGCTAACGACTGCAGATGCAGCCGGGACCAACGGCTTAACGTGCCTTCGGAAGCACGGAGGAGCTCGATAATTTTTGGTCACCCCTCCAATGACTGACCACTGCGAAAGTTGCTTAATTTCAACAATCGCAGCCAAACGCGCTTACCACTTGCGCCATCGAGCTCCTCGGAAACAATTATTTAGTAATTATATAGAGTAGTTATTTAGTTAAGCAAATAGGTATACTTTTCACAAAGTAAGAAAAGTGATATTGGAAAATTAATTAATTTTATTAATATTAATACAAATAACTCCAACAAATAATAATCTCCTTGTAAATAAGTACTTACTTGATATTAAATTTAAACAAACTTTATAACAAAGTACTTTTGCAACTTTGTCAATGTTGGAAACTTTTCGATAGATATATTATTACTGACATTACAAAGCACTCGGAAAGTTTGTGCACAAAATAATTATATAGTACAGAATGTAATCTTATGTAAAAAGAAAGAAAGAAAAATGATTTTATTACTGCCAACACATAAAATACAAAAATACATATAACATAAAGTAAAACCAATCGTACAAGTTAAATTAACAACAACTAAAAACAGCTACAGACGATAAATATGTATTTTATATGATGCCAACACTGGATATGGCTCAGCATACACAGCAAGTAAAATTCCTGCTGCACTGGTATTCTGCCACACCCAGAGCAATGACATCACAGAAAAACGAAAAATACAAATTAATTATCTCTTATCTAATAGACAAGTCCGTCCGTCCGTGGTGCTGTTTCAGCGGCCAAACCGTAAGAGATAGATAAAGAGAATGTTTAAGTTATAAGTTAAGAATAGTCTGATAAGACTACAAACCGGATTTGAGTAACGTAGCACTTCCGGTTTTCGAGAAATCACGTGATTTATAGTTCAAACGAAACCACACAAAATCTCCGAAGTTCTCAATTAATTAAATACATTTTTTTTTTGGTGAACACTTGGTTCACTGGTTTGCTAGTAGGATGTAATTACAAAAAAAAAAGAAAAAGAAAACGGAGTATACGACAGAACACATACCAATATCTGTGGCAGAAATTATCTATGGTTACAGAGGTAAGGTAATCTATAGTTGTTTACAAAGAAAAAAGATGTTGTTTGACCCTTTGTTTATAGTAACACGTATACAATACAAAAAAAATAGAAAAGATTCGGCTCATACAAAAAAACAATATAATTATTGAAAAAAAAAATGTTTGTGCTTCACTTTTTATACTTACGCTTGGCGGTCGCGCTAGGGTGGTCAACTTTGGCTTGTGCACAAAAAATCGTGGTAGTGGTACTCGTACGTTACCTAGTTGTATGATTTATTGTTGAGAATGAAACAGGAAGAATGAAAATACATTATTACAAAAGTATTTATTAAATTAATTATTGTCACATTAGGTATAAATTAAGAAAAAAGACAATTTACATTTCTATGTTGAATTAAAACCACTGACTACTGAACAGTTACAATAATTTTTTTGTTGCCTGTATTTTTGCAGAAAATAGCAGATGGAACTCACGTTTGCACTGCGGCTGCCCAAAATCAAAACACAGTAAACCACATTTGGAAAAATTTACAGGACAAGCAGAAATGTGTTTTTGCCTGTCTTTCTGATTAATACCGGACAGAAAACTAACACAAAACACAGTATCTCTTATTGTAGCTGTTCCTTGTTTTTGGTCTTTTTTTTCTCAATAAGTTATCATTCTATTTAACACTAAGTAAACTTTTAAGTGTCCATTTTTTTCATCCTATTTACCGTTAATTGAGCGACTTTTTGTTTACCTATTTAACTGTTCTGCTTTGTGGTGTTTCTGCATCATATTTAATTAACCTTTTTACATCCTTCTTTTTATCTGGCTGGACAACCGGTGTTTTGACCGAAACATAAACAGAAGATTATAAATTGTACATCATGCTGACAGTATGTTTGTGCTTTTATTGGATTAATGTAGCAAATATTTAATGACACACACAAGAAAGTAATGGAAAAAGAATAAGCTAGTATTGTATTGAAAACGCCTGCTAGTACTAGACCTTCCATTTATCGAACTGAACGTACAAATTCAATTTAATTAAATTATAAAAAACTTGTGGGTTTCGCCACTTCGTCCCCCTTATGAGATTATTTATAGGATAAAATGTCCTTTCCTGTGTCTCAAATTATGTCTATACGAAACAGTAGTTTAGTAGAATGCAGTATATGCCGGTTCGAAACAAAAACACAACATGCTCGCGACAAATTACAAGGTACACTACTTACCGCGGGTGTCCATTCACATTCCTTTTGAATATGTGTGCTATGCAACGGTCTCACATTTTCGGCGATAAAACCAAACTCAAAACCACCATGTCACAGGAATAAAATCAAAACCTAGTAAAACCACGAAACACCCATGTCTCATACTGTGTTTTGATTTAGTGTCTGAGACATACTGTGTTTTGATGTCGTTTTTAGTGCTATTTTGTATCCAACTAGGTTTAAACTTCTTAAAATAATTCAGGCTCAAGGCGACATGTACGTAGCGCTACGAGGACCAGGCCATTTTGTAGAGCGTAAGAAGGTGTATCAAGGCAGCAAAAATTTTTTTTTCTTTGTTGGGCTTTACCGGGTTTTGGTTTTGGGCAGCCGACTGGTCCGAAGCGGTCCGAGATATCGTGTCCCCGAGCTGTGTCTATGTGTGCATTGCTCAAACGCGTTTTGTGTGTAGATACATTCTGTACTATTTATTTTGTGGTTTGGGGAATAATATACGGTGTAAACAATTTAATGGGCAGTTGAATTTATTACAGGATGATCGAAAAGATGGTATGATTTATTGGCCGACCCTTCAAAGATTGATGGCAGCAAGATACAATGATTGTATTTTATGGTTATTTTGGGATGTCTTTCCATAATCCAATATTTCTTCTTATAACAATTTTCTTATTTGGATTAGACATTGTTATAATAATAATAATAATAATTTAATTTATTTGCCAAAATACAGTTCACAAGTTGATACATATTAAGTAAGTACGTGTATTCTACCTGCAGGCAGGTGTGCAAATATTGCAGTCAGTTATTTTTTTCATCTGTCATATATTCCTTAATGCTATAATAACATTTTTTTGTAACCATTTTGTCAACTTACTTCTAAACAGTGTCCCAGTTTCTAATTTTATATTGTCAGGTAATTTATTATATATACATATTAACATGTTATAAGCATTAACTTTATAAATATATGCGTGGCAAGGAGGCTGATATAATAAGTATCTATATTGACATCTCGTGTGTCTATTGCTCATTTCTACGCGCTTCTCGAAATACTTGCTGTGATCCCTGACAAATAAACATGCTTCCTTTATGTACATGCAGGGCAATGGAAGTATCTACTGATACTATGGAGTTACCCCATAAGAGCAGTCCATAACTTAAGGCGGATGAAACATATCCGTGGTAAGCCATTTGCGCAGCCTCTGTCGATACTGTTTGTCTCAACCTTTTTAAGGCAAAAACGAATTTTTCTATTTTCGAACAGACAGAATCAATATGACATTTCCAGTTTAAATTCTTATCAACAATTGTACCAAGAAATTTAAAAGATTCAACTCTTTCAATAAGAACCTTATTATGACATGGTTTAACAGACAGAGGTTTACTTTGGTAAGAATGAAATTGCATGATCTTAGTTTTTTCCATGTTGATACTAAGTCGGTTTGCGACTAGCCAGGTATTAGCCTCAGACAATGCTTTATTAATTTGAGTCTCAGCTATCTCTTTATTGTCACATTTTGCAGCTAAAGTGATATCGTCAGCAAAAAGTACGCAATCATTGCTTATCATTTTAGGAAAATCGTTACTAAATAATATAAAAAATGATGGACCAATAATGCTGCCCTGCGGCACACCCCTTTCATTTAACAATATTTCCGATCTGAAATTCTTCTTATAAATTTTGTTATTTGATTCCTTAACGACTTTCTGTATTTCAGTGCATTGTATTCTGCCCTTTAAATAACTATGAATCCAGTCATATGCTTTACCTCTAATGCCATATAATTCAATCTTTTTTAGTAGTATTGAGTGGTCAACAAAATCGAATGCTCGGGACATGTCAAGAAATACTGTCATTACTGGTATATTACGATTTAGATTTTCAGTAATACACTTAATTAATTTAAAACAAGCAAGTGTAGTTGATCTCCCTTTACGAAACCCACATTGCTCCTCTGTTAAAATATCATGCTTATCCAAAAAATTATTCATTCTACAAAGAAAGGCTTTTTCAAATATTTTTGAGATACTAGGTATTTTAGTTATAGGTCTGTAGTTATTAAGATCGGACTTGTCACCTTTTTTAAAAATAGGTCGAATTACGGACAGCTTTAGTTCGTCAGGAAAAATTCCATCAACAAAACTCAGGTTTATAATATGTGACAGGGGCAAAGAAATATATTTCGCACATGCTTTTATGACCTTCGTATGAATGTCATCGTAGCCAGTCGCATTACTGTTGTTTAGGTTCATAATAATTCTATAGATTTCCTTTTCATTGGTTGGATTAAGGTAAATAGTATATGGATTACTTGAAAATTTATTAAAATTTAAATTAATGTCATACGTATTAGATGTCCGAATGTTCGTAGTATTAATAAAATTATTATTACATAAATTGGAAATGTCAGTGGGGTCAGTATATGTCTTATTATTGAAATTTAATTTATCTATGTCATCTTGATATGATTTAGGCATCTGATTCGCCGATATAATAGAACATTTATTTTTAACAAGTAGCTTTACATTTATTTTTATTACGTAAAATATACCTATAATTTGTCAATTTGTGTGCTTTATTAATACATATTTTAAAACATTTATTATACCTGTAATATATATCCTTATTTTCTTTTTTATTAATGCTAGTAGTTTTATATTTTAGGTAAAAATTACGTTTAGTTTTACTTGATTTTTTCAACCCTTTAGTTAGCCATTTTGTTTTAAGCGGTCGATTATTCACTTTAACTCTTATTATTGGGAAACATAAATCATAGAGCAACCGAAATAATTCATAGAAAAGATTAAATGCTTCTCTTACATCGTTTGAATCGAAAACTTCTATGACCGATAAAGCCGCTATGTGTTTGCAAAACTTAATTATATTTTCTTGACTATAGTCTCTCTTATGTTCAAACCAAGTTGAAAATAGTATATTTCATTACTAGTACGGAATGGTTGTCATTGCAAAGAGTTCCGACAAATGTCTACCCGAGCCGAAGGCGAGGGTTGACAGTCGGAACTCTTTGCAATGACGGTTCCGTACGTGTACTGAACGACTATTTTTAATACAGTTGCGAAAAAATGAAGCAATTTAATCAAATTATAAAAACACAATAAACTCAATTAACTAATCATTTATCTACTATATAAAAATAAGTCGGGTTTTCCTTCCTGACGCTATAACTCCAGAACGCACGAACCGATTTCCACGGTTTTGCATTCGTTGGAAAGGTCTCGGGCTCCGTGAGGTTTATAGCAAAGAAAATTCAGGAAATTTTTTAAAAAAAAAATCTTTTTTAATCACCAAACGAAATGTTACATAAAACGAAGTCATCTGGTGGCGAAACGGAGTTCGCGGGGTTTGCTAGTTTCTTATAAAAGTTATAATTCACATATACATTGAAATTGGTACAGTTTTTTATACTAACTGGGGAAGTTTTACGTTGCATATTTACTGTTTGAGACAAACTATTATTAATTTCGTATGATTGTTCATGTATATTTGTCATACAATGGCGTTTGCTAGTTGATGGAATTGGATCTGATGAATTATCATTATCAACGAAGGTACTCGTAGATGGACGAACGTTCTCTTCAGCATGTGAAGGAGACGGACTGGACCTTAAATTAATGGATTGTGTGATCTTTTTCCCAGTTTCTAGTTTGTTGTTTAATGAATCACCAATATAGCTTTCTGCAACTTTGTCCGATTTCCAACCACCTAGTCGCTTTAAGGACGTCAAATTGGCTCCTGAATCTGCCAATAATGTAGCAGAGGTCCTTCTGAAGCTGTGCCCAGTATAACACTCAGCATCCGGCAGACCAAGAAACGTAGCTATTTCTTTTGGCATATTACCAAATTTGTTTATGCCGATTACTTGAGCCGTACACTTCCCTTTTTGGAAATTTTGAAAAAAACGGTCGGATTTTCCTTTTTGGGACCGCTGGTTCATATATTTTTTCACTATTGTGAGAAAATCTCCTTCAACAACAAAGCTTCGCGGTATCTTATTTTTTGTCTTTGAAATCTTGATAAGTAGCATTTCTCCATGGACTTCAATATCTTTTAAAGTAATATTGGCTAACTCCTCTCTGCGGCAAGCTCCAACAACGCCAAAAATCAGAGCAACCTAAAAAAAACGTTCATATAAATAATGTATTGACTGTATTTTGCGATTTTGTAAACTGAACACTGAAGAAAAATGTAGATATGTATACTTATTAATAAATTACCTTTGTGGCTAAATAACAATCATCGGGAGCTTCTTTCAAAAACCTTTCCACGTCATTCGATGTTAATATTTTCGACTTTTTACTGGTAAACCCGTCTGATTGTCGTTTTAAGAAAGAATTTAATTTTGGATATTGACTTTTATCCACGTTGTTCCTTTTCACCATACTTTTTATCATCGAAAACCTTGACCATAACGTAGAAGGTTTTAATTTTGCTGAGAGTTCGAAAAAGTATGTCAACATAACATTTTCTGAAAAACTATTTGCTTTTTTCTCTTCTTTCCACGCAATAAATTCATCGTATGTAGATATGTTTTTTTTTTTGGGCGGTAGGTGTAAAACAAGTCATTACTTCTCTAAAAATTATTTATTAAAATATTTGGTAAAATCAGTTTTTTTCTGGTAAACTGTGTGTTTAATTACATCTTGGCATCTAATTAAGCAACATATATTGTGGATAGCATCTATTGATGTGTGTTTGATTTGAAAACTGCACCAACCTGCCATCTTCTACTATCGCTGCTTAAGAGAACACTATTAATCACATACACTGTCCATTATGAGTACGGTTTCAGCAGTAATGGAGACGCAGAAATCTATAGAAGCAACCTTGCTTGCTAGAATGAATGACTTTGAAGCACAGCTGAAGTCTGCATCGCCAACCAGTGACGGCAAGGAGGGGATTACTCAACTGCAGAGCGATTTTACTGCATTCAAGGAACAGGTGTGGAGCATTCTGTCACTATTGAGACAACAAATATCTCAGCTTCTCGGAACAGTTGACGACATTGTAATGAGACATCGCAGAAAATTTCTCATGATAGGTGGCATTCCGGAAAATGAGGATGAGGATTTAGCATCTGTCATTGCTACATTGTTACAGAAACACCTCAGTCTCACTGAAATATCTGCTTCTTCCATTAAAGCTTGCTTCAGACTGGGATATGTATCAAATAGGCGTGCAAGGCCTGTCGTAGTCCGTTTTGTGGATTTGGATGTTCGTGCTGCGGTTTGGAAGTACAAGACTAAACTTAAAGGCACTTCCTTGGTCGTTTCGGAATACTTAACAAGAAGTCGCCAAGCTCTGTTTCAGGCCTCACGGGAACATTTTGGAGTAACAAAAGTGTGGACTGCAGGGGGTAACATCTACTTGAAAACCCCTGATGGGAGTCGTCATCAAGTGCGCACACTCGAGGAACTTCGATTATTAGCCGATCGCCATCCAAAGACCACTAGCGACCCCAAGTCATCTGCTGAGCCGGATAAAGATACCAAGGAAAGCACAAACATCACATCAAAGCTTGAGCTTGATCCGAGAGCAGCTCCTGTGAGGTCCAGACGCATGGTTCAAGCAACAAATAAGCCTGGTAAGGTAGCTAAAGCCACCAAATAGCTTTCTTGCTTTTCTGTTTCCCCATTTGTTGTTTTGTACTTGCAAATAGATTTGGTAGTGCATTGGACTCTGCTATGCCTTTGTAACAGCAATTTTCTAAATAATAATGGGGACATCGCAACTTTTATGTAGATATAAGTTGCTGCTGTTGTTATTTTGCTGCTTATTTTCGTAATTCTGCTTGTTGTGCTTGGTATGATATTAGAATGGTTTTTACTGCGAAGGTATTTGTAAACTCATAGCTATTAATGTAAACAAACAAGAAGTCGTATTTGTCAATGTCAAGACGTTGTGACATTTTTAGTTTTGTTTTAATTTTCTTGAAATTGGAAGGCATGAGCTCCTCATTTCATACAGCCAAGTTTATACTTTTTTTTATTCATAGACTTAGTATGTAATATGTATAATTAATGTTTCGTTTCATTTTCATAATAATTTTGCAGCAATGTTTATGTACCTATTTTTATTGTTTGTTCATTTACAAGGCAAGACATGTGCCTTCCTGTTTCTGTGTTTGTATTGTTGCTCAATGTTTTTTTTTTTCTCTCGTGATTTTGTTGTTAATAATTATTATTCTGCTTAAGCTTTTGTAATCTCATACTAGTTGCTTGGTAAGGTGTGCAGTTTTTATTATTGGTTATTCAATTTTGTTATTAGGTAATATTTTGTACTTTATATTATTTATTATATATATTTAAGTATTTATGTCAGACACAGATGATTTTCATTCGCTGCATGATAGTAGCTCGTCGTTTCATTCCCTTGACTCCTCGTTAGATCTCTCATTGAAACAGGAGCTCACACGTGAAATTAACAGTTTTGCCAGTTGTTTCAGAGCATGTCACATTAATGCACAGAGCATACCATGTCATATTACTGACTTTCTCGATGCTTTCTCTACGGATACAGTGCACGCCGTGCTTGTATCTGAAACCTGGTTGAAGCCATGTTTGAACTCCTCCTTGTACTGTCCACCAGGTTTTCACTTATTCCGTAATGATCGCGTCGGTAAGGGTGGTGGTGGTGTGGCTATTTACTTGTCGAGCCGCATACCAGCGAAAGTTTTATATTCTTCTTCCTCTCGTCATGACTGCATGGAGCATCTGCTCCTGGAAGTTGATATTTGGGGTACTAAGATTATTCTCGGAGTCGTATACTGCCCTCCTTCCATTGATTACTTCTCTGACCTTGAGTCGTTAATTGATTCCATTGCTACTGATTATAGTCACCATGTTATTATGGGTGACTTCAATACTGACCTTTTAATAAATTCACCTTCTTCTCGAAAGCTTCGCTCTTTGATTACGTCGGCAAACTTTTCTTTTTTACACCTTAATCCTTCACATCATAATCTTAATACATCCGATTCGTGGATTGATCACATTATTGTCTCCTCCTCAGATCATGTCGTTAAATATGGTCAAATCCCTGCCCCATGCTTCTCCAGACATGATCTCATTTATATTGCTTATAATGTGAAGCCTCCAAAATCGAAGCCAAAAACTATTTCCATTCGTAACTTTGCGAGAATGGACACGGAAGAACTTAAGCGTGATGCGTGTTTACTTGATTGGTCTCCTATTCATGAAATGCTTTCGGTCAACGACATGGTCACCTACTTTAACTCTAAGGTCCTAAAATTGTTTGACAAGCATGCTCCTTTAAAAAAGGTCAAATTAAGACGTCCCCCCGCGCCCTGGATTACACCTGGTGTGCGTATGGCCATGCGAAAGCGCGACAGAGCATTTCGGATTTACAAAAGATGCCGTACTGATACGCACTGGGATGCTTTTAAGACTGCCAGAAATCGTTGCAATCAGATGGTAAGAAAAGCTAAACGCCATTACATTCATAAGAATATCCTGGAATCTTCTCCTGCGGATACCTGGAAGTTTCTACGTACTCTCGGCATTGGAAAATCACAACTTCGTCATAAGCCTTCTTTTCCGTTAGATGAGCTAAATAAACACTTCACTTCTATTAAACCTGTTCTTCCCAATGTCAAACTCTCCACTATCTCTGTTCTTTCTTCCAAGGTTCCCTCAACAACTTCACAATTCTGTTTTAGTTTCATAACTGAGGATGAAATCCGAAAGATAATTCTATCCATAAAATCTAACGCTGTAGGCTGCGATAATATAAGTCGTACTATGATCATCTCAATACTAGATTCTGTACTTCCTGTTCTGGCTCATATTTTTAATTTTTCACTAACATCTGGTTCCTTTCCTGATCTCTGGCATAAGGCCTTAACTCTGCCACTACCTAAAAATAATAGTCCCGTTTCCCTTAGTCAATATAGGCCTATTTCTATTCTTCCATTTTTATCTAAGATCATTGAAGCAGCAGTTCACAAACAACTCACTTCATACATTAATACTAATAAACTTCTTTGTCCTTTTCAATCTGGTTTTCGTCCCGGCCATAGTACTACTACTGCTCTCACCAAGATCCTTGAAGATGTCCGGGATGGCCAGGAAAATTCTCGTCTTACACTGTTAATTTTAATTGATTTTTCAAACGCTTTTAATGCTGTTGATCATGATATTCTCATAGCTGTTCTTTCTCGACTAGGGTTCTCATCCTCAGTGCAGAAGTGGTTCACTTCTTATCTTCGTGATCGCTGGCAGGCTGTTCGCTTCGATCAGGAGTTATCCAGTTGGCGCGAGCTGACTGCCGGTGTTCCACAAGGCGGTATTCTTTCTCCTTCACTTTTTTCCCTTTTCATTAATACTCTTACAGAACTTCTTACTTCCTCTTACCATCTGTATGCTGATGATTTACAACTATATGCAAGCACTGATAGCATTCATTTGAATGAGGCTGTTGCAGATTTAAATCATAATCTCAGTGTGATCAGAGACTGGTCGGCTAATTTTGGTATCTCAGTCAATCCAAACAAGTGTCAAGCGATCGTTGTTGGCAGTTCACGTCTACTGTCGCAAATTGACTTTACTCAAGTTAATTCAATATTCTTTGACGGTGTTACTATTCCTTTCTCGGCTCAAGTAAAGGACTTGGGTTTGATGGTCGACGAAAAACTTTCCTGGATAGACCATGTCGATTTCGTCTCGCATAGGGTGACCAATTCTCTAAGATCTCTTTACAGGTTTAAGTTCTTTCTGCCCACTCGTACCAAGATTGTCCTTGTTCAATCTCTCATTCTGCCTATTATCGATTACGCCGACGTATGTTATACTGATATAAATGAAAATCTTTTGAATAAGTTGGATCGACTTCTCAATAACTGCATCCGCTTCATATATGGCTTACGTAAATACGACCATATTTCACATTTTCGTCATCAGCTCAAGTGGCTTCCTATTCGTGAGCGTAGGAACCTCAGAGTTGTTTGTGCCCTTTTTAATCTTCTGTTCGATCCACATACACCAGTTTACCTAAAAAGCAGATTTAGGTTTCTGAGTGATTCTCATGACCGTGTTCTCCGTTCAACGGACAATCTCCTTCTGCATACTCCCGTGTATTCTTCTGGCTTCGTCTCCCACTCTTTCACTGTCACGGCTGTACGACTCTGGAATGACTTACCCCCCAATATACGTAAAGCTCCTAACAAAATTGCATTTAAGGGATTGGTTCGTGAGCACTATCTCAATAGCATTAAACAGCGTTCTCATATTTGACTGACAAAACCATGTATTTATGTATGTATTGTATAATATGTGTGTGTGTATGTATGTGTGTATATGTATATATATATATATATATATGTGTGTGTGTGTGTATAATATGTATGTATTCTGTTAAGAGTATTTGTATCATTGGTTTATCTTAAATTTGTCTTTATTGCGCCCCGTCATATTAGATTTTTTCTCACGCTCTTACTGGTCGACTGGTAGAGAATGCCTTATGGCATTATGTCCGCCATTTGCTTTGTAATTTTGCAATAAAGTTTAAATAAATAAAATAAATAAATATGTAGCGAATTTTTGACTTTTCCGGTAAAATGTTATCCGAAGCATTTTGTGCAATTATACTGAGTTCCGGTGGAGTTAATTCAAAAAAATTTAGGTCGAAATTACTCATTTTGTGTAAAAAACAACTAAACTCGAAAAGAAAATTTCGGAAAATGGCGCCAACCGTAGAATGTAAGCAGTTTTTTTTCACCCATTCTGGTAGGCAAAGGGAACTGCCCATACAGCCAAGTCTTTAGTACTTAGTATTTTTTATTATAAGTAATGAAATTGAAATTTAATGATATGAAATGAACTGAAACCTTACCTAACTCATTCAATCAATTAATTAATTCTGATATTGGACAAATTAGTATAGGTAGCTTCTTTTTAAAAACAAATAAACCTATTTGCATGAATCGCAAAAACTTCTATGATCTTTTTTAGTTAAAACTTCATGGTTGTTTTTTTAATGGAAATAATTTTGACAGTTGGGAAAGAAAACGCACGAGTTCGGGAAAGGCAAAAAAAAAGCACGAGTGTGAAATAGCCCAGATCCCGAACGCTACACGTCCCTGCAATACGCCACTTTTTGAGCAACTGTATTAAAAAGACTTTTTCGACACAGATATATTAGTTCTTATTTTTATAATTTGTGCGGTCTCGTGATCCGAAAGTCCTAAATAAAGCAATTCTGATACGGACTGGTCACGGAGCACCCCCACTAGAGTCCGCATCACACAAATTTTGTTTGGAATCAAAATCGCCAAAGTCGGCGGCGTGCAGGGAGGTCAGCCCCGTTGTGATTGGATGCGTCAAGGTTAGATCATATACTCAGTGCAGCGAAGTGATGAGGGTAAGATCGATTTTCGAAAATATCGATATTTCCTATCAATAAACAATTTCGTATAGATGCCTAGTACTTTGGTGCGTTCTAATTACATGAGGCGACCAGTAACTACTAACTAAATAATATATAAGCAACACAAAAAAAACACGTGACAAATATATAGATAGACAATAATATGATGTTTATGATATTTTTTAAAACTTAAAGCGCCTTACTCATTGCGTCAGTACGGGTTCATTTCGTTTTGTTTGCAGGAGTGACAGGATGGGCGAGTCGAATGATTTGGTAGCATTCATAAGGACTCGGCACAGCGAGCTAAGTATCCGCTCGGTAAAGATCCGTACGGAAACCACTTAGTGGGAAATCTCTCACTTAATTATATGCACTCGGATAGAATCTGTTCAGATTCGGTACAGAATCGAAAACAAAACAAACTCGCACCGACCCGAAGATAAAGACCCCTTAATTATTATTTTCTGGTACTAATAACAATAAAAAAATTTAGTAAAACATATTTTTATGAAGATGTTGTATTTATATTTAAATACATTATATTTTTGTTTATACAAAAATATTCACCTTAAATTAAATCAAAATAGGAAGATATCAAAAAGAGAGCCCGACCACACGGATACGCGCCTCAAAAATGAGCCATTTAATTAGCTGCATGCACACAATTCGCTGTAGTCGCAATATGTCAAATAATATTGCGGATATTTTTTACTTGTTTTAAAAGATAAAATAATGCCTTCGACGATTTTAGAAAGTGCACAAATAGTTCACAGAAGTTCACAAATAGCACAAATAGTTCGATTTATATATTTAAGTTATTAATTTTATTTTTTAAGGATTTTAGTTTTAGGATTTAGTATCATTGTTCTAGTTCGATTTTAATATCGACGGCATTTTCTAACAATAAAATTCCGTATGACATTACACTACGGCAAAAAATTTACTAAGCTGACGGTATTTAGATCCGTTAAGTGACCTTTCTTCATTATGTTACGGTATATGTTGCAGAGCTAAGTCTATTTGACAATTCAACAATATGTGAATCTATTGAAGCTTAGAATCCAGAGAAGTCCCCAAGAAAACTATGGCATCTACAACGCCCATACTCTTAACCTCTATATTCACACTGATGTTTACCCGTTTAATATTAACCCGCAATACAAAATTTTAACATTTAGTTTTTCCTTCATTAGGTAGTTCATTATTGACATTGAACCAGTGGACTACCTTAGAGATATAATTGTTCACGTTGTCAATAACTGTTTGCCTATAGTCAAGTATCTTGTGGGTTTTTCTTGTAGTCATGTATAAAATAATTACAATGTAAGTTAAAACATTGGTATACATTAATAATAAAAAGGACCAAGGCTTGAAGTCTGCGAAATTCCTATCACAACCGAATAACCCTGAACTTTTTGCCAATGATGTCAACTCACTGAACCCTATCGCTCCAGTATGGTGTAATAAAGTCCAGATTGGTATCTCTTTATCGTTTCTTAAGTGATGTTTCATGAAAATAGCAATCAAAACCCTGAGACAAGTCGCTAGACACACGTAGAAGTGGGTAATGGAGTTATATTGCTGTATTTCAAGAGGTCATGTCATATAATGCATTATTTAAACATTGAAAGTCACCTTTAATGTATACTTTATAAGGTCTTAATTAAAAAGCATGCGTTAAAGACTTATGACATTTCGAAATGCAGGGTCGTAAAATTTTGCGGAAGAATATAGACCTTATATTTTTGACTTTTCGCGGGCAATTCTGAATGCGCTGTTAGCAATATAGCAGGTACAGACCGCGAAGAAAAGAGACTGCTATACGGCGACGTACTTGTAAAACCGACCATACATTTCAATATAACAAATATTTTATATTCAATCAGTTTATAGTAAGTACTAGCTGACCCAGCGAACTTCGTACCGCCCTAAAAAAATAGGGGTTGCCCAGCGGACAAAATTGTGAATCTAAATCATTCTCAGATCCCCTTGAACACACACAAAAAATTTCATCAAAATCGGTCCAGTCGTTTAAGAGAAGTTCAGTGACATACACACTCACAGAAGAATTATATATATAAAGATTACAACAATAAAATTAGCTTCAAATACGTTAAATAAAAAAACATTAATTAGATACCTGTCGAAAAAACGACACTTTACGTACTACTAGTATTTTTTCCGCATTTTTTCACGGAGCTTTGCGGCATCTTGACTTTTCAGCGGTCCGCGCGTAACTGTGAACCAAGAAGTACTTGAGAGGAGATCAAGCACTTCTTGATTGGGACACATTTTGAGCGCACATGGTTTAACTGTGGTATTTAATATCTTTAATTCTATGTTTTTATCTACGTCGAAAACTATGTGCATTTAATTTCATACAAATCCATTTAACCGTTTTAGGGTGAAAGAGTAACAAATATCCATACAATTTTCGCGTTTTCAAATTTTAGTAGGATATGTTTGAAATCTAACAAAAACTGTTGGTTGTATACTCATGACATCTGTTATTGTATACGATGAAATAAATAGTTTTCATTTATTTTTTCCATTTCCATAGCTGACAAACTTATCGATAAACTTACGGGTTGAGACATGAGCTGCGTCTGCGTCACTAGCAATACACGTGCCGGTGTGAGACCGGGATAGCATATATGATGTAGCGCATGCGAGAAAGGGACAATGTACAAAGACATCAACGCGTTCACCAAAAAATAAATACAATTAACATCAATTATATAAGAGTATTTTTGTCTTTTTGTAATATATTTAAACTTACCGATGAAAAGTAATACTATATTTTTGAAGACTGGAAGTTTTACTCCAGTTTCCACACAATTGAATTGCATAGTACGGCATTTTTTACAGTTTTTTAACACAAAAACGAGAGAAGCAGTTCGGCCGACGCTCGGTTACCAAATGAAATGATGTATCGCGACGTCTGTGGGCGTGCCTCACGCATAGGTAAAATACTACTTAAGCTTGGCGTAAGCGCTTGCCTTGTATGCGGACTCTAGTGGGGGTACTCCATGGGACTGGTCTATATTACTGGCAATTTGATCGATGCAAGCATTTAATCTAGTCGGTAACTTAATATGAGATTTCAATTTATAAGATTCTAATAAACTGAAAAGTTCTTTTATATGCGGCGTTTGTTTCAAAGTGTCTAAATTCCAATCCCCGCAAATTATTATTTTTTTCCTTTTATATTTCTCTGTAAGGAAAAAAAGTAGTTTGTCAAGTTTGTGTAGAAAAATACCTATACTGCTTTTACTTTGCTCTGGTATCCTATATATACATATTACAATAATATTATATGCGCATAATTCAACTCCACAGCATTCAAAATATAATACAGTTGTTATATCAGAAGGAATGGTTAAAGGTTTCGTTTCTAATTCGTTTTTTAACAAAATACACGTGCCTCCTCTACGTGCATCCCGACAGAATGCGGAGCCTAGCTTGTAATTATTTAGTTTAACAATACTTTCACTGCCTCGCTTTAGAAAGGTTTCGCTAAAACACAGAATATCCACCTCCTTGCCATTGTCAAACAGGTCACATAAGGTTAATTCTAATAAGTCTATTTTACTATATAATCCAGCTATGTTTTGGTGCATCAAAGTCAAATTTTTGTGCTTAGGATTCTTTAATAAGTCAAATTCCATGTTGTTAATATTAATATCGAAATAAATTAATGTTATTATTATCAAATGATTTTGTCAATTTATAATTAAATACATTTTTTAAATAATCCTGTTCATACTTTAAAAAATCAATTTCTATATTTATTTTGTAAGTAATTAAATTTAATTGTGTCATTCTTTTATAATTTATTTTAAGGTTTTCTACATCAACAAAATTACAATTTGAATAATTTGTAGAAAGGGACTTCAGGTCTGAATTTAATATTTTTACATCCAATAACTCATTAAAAGTATAATACTTAGCAATAATAAATATTATTTTACAATGCTGAAAATAACACAATGTATTGCAGATATTAGAATACAATATATGCGGATTTTTATCATAAGGAAGTTAAGGAATATTAAGTGAAATTTATATTTATAATTTTATTTTATAAGCATTTAACGAGCAGTTAATTTCAAATCTAAAGAAAATATTACCAGAAAAAAACCATACGGAACAGGCAGCAGACGGGACTCGAACCCGCACCCTTCGCTATTCGGGCGAATGCACTGACCATTATTACTAAGGGCCGCGGCAGCGTTCCTTGAAATTTATATTTCCTCTTAAAATAAATAAAAGGGCATTTTATTTTATCGCTATTTGTAATGTGCCAGTATTTATACAATTGAACTCTGTTATTGGGTAAATAATATTTTTTTATGTTACATGCATGGCAAACAAGCTTTTGACCCGGCTTTTGGCCGCTAAGGCCACCATAGCGTATAGACACATCATCATCAGCCTATTAATGTCCCCACTGCTGGAGCACAGGCCTTCCCTATGGATGGAATAGGGAGATTGAGCCATGACCCACCACGCGGACCCAGTGCGGATTGGTGGGTGCTAACGACTGCAAATGCAGTCGGGACCAACGGCTTAACGTGTCTTCCGAAGCACGGAGGAGCTCGAGATAGTAAATTTTTGGTCACCCATCCAATGACCGACCACTGCGAAAGTTGCTTAACTTCAACGATCGCAACCGAACGCGCTAGCCACCTGCGCCATCGAGCTCCTCTTATAGACACACAGTTGCCAAACCTTTCTCAATCCTCTACCCAGTGGAGCCCTGAAACCTTACTCACCGACAGAATTACAACACCACAAAAAGTTGTGTTATTTTACTGCGATCATTTGTAAGGTGGAGATAACTTCCCTAGAAAGCCGCTCCAATTAAGGCGGAAAAACCGCTAAGCACTAACGCTTACAGTACATCTCTTAAATAATATTATACCACTTCATTTTTTTCATAAACTTCGCATAATTCGTGCCAGTAGGTATTAATACCACCAATCCAAGTACTCTGGCCCACTTAAGTTCTCATAAAAATTGCTTATGAAGGCTTTCATAAAAAGATTTTTATGTTATCGCTGGCCTTTACCAGAACGACCCGACGTCAAGGGCTTTTGCCTTTTAACAAGAAAAAAAATACTTAAATTATTACTTTTTTATACTGAAGGCATATTTAAATATAACTGTCTTCTATCCTACTTATTTTGTGTGGAAGTTACTCAATCACGCAAACACTATTGAAAGCATTTGAATGATTGAATTCGCGGCTCACTTCACGTAAATCTCAGGCTTTAATATCCGTACCAATATTATAAATGCCAAAGTGTGCCTGTCTGTTTATCTATTACCCCTTCACGCTTTAACCGCTGATCTGATTTACATGACGGGAGATTGCTCAAATTGGCCCAAATGTGCAAAAAATATTGACATATACGGTAATTCTTGGCGTAATTTATACTTTATTTTACAGTCATTAGATTTTAACGGACACCTTTGTATAAAATATTCATTTTCAAAAGGACTTATATTTTTACCGGTTTGGAAAACATACGAATCATTTTTAATGGCTATGGGTGTAGTAACATTCAGCCAAAGAGTGATCGAAGTTGTTTATATAACATCAAAACAAATCTATTATGTAAAGATCGATAAAATAAAACATTTTTTTTATTACACTGTGGTATTAATATCCACAAGTATATTATCATTTTTACTACATGCAAATGTGCTAAGACAAATATTATAGATGGTAGGCGACATCATAAAGTCTATTGCCATACAGTTTTCGCCAAACACCTCCATAAACGTTATAAGGTGATACACTAAAAATCTAAAATATGGTTATAATATAAACATAACAAAAATAATAAGCTTTCTTTAGTTAACGAGAGTTTAAAAATTCTCTCTAATATGTGGCTCATTCACAAATGACACAGTTTCTGTCACAGAGTACCTTAATAATAAAACCGGAAACGCATAGATGATACCTGATTTTAAAAGTTACTCTTATGCCTTAACTTTAAAAACAGGCAACTATCTATTAATCTACATGCTTTATATACCTGAATCTAATACATAATTTCGTTACTTATTTGTTTTTTATTATTTTAATACCTATGTACCTATTTGCAAACAACCTCAAAATCATTCAGTGTATATGGTTTATAAAAGTCCTCAGACAGGACGGACACCCGTCCGTCAACTATATTTGTTTCTACAGTAATTTATATATAATTTCGAATCTAGGAAACGATTTTTCATGATTATTGGTCTTTAGGCCAAACATGTGTGGAAGCTGAGCAATCTCCTTTGGTGTAGATATAGTTTGAGTCCCGGAAAAGCACATAGGATAGTTTTATCCCAAAAATCTGGTGGTTAATCAATTAGTTCACGCAGAGGAAGCCGTGGGCACCCACTATTGACATGTATAAAAACAATCAATTTCTTTGTAAAAGCAATCTCGTAAAAGAAATGAATAATATTAATCCTGTAATATACGTGTTCGCTAACCTCTTTAGCTAGACTCAATATTTACCCAAACATCTATCCATCCAGACAGTCGCTTCATGCAATTGGCTCTTCTAATAATCGGATCAACAATAGAAACGCGTGGGTATTCGTTATTGGTATTGACATGTGGGTATAAAATTAATCATAGAATTAGAACGGTTCACAAAATACATTGGTACAATCGACAACTCCTTGGAGAGTACAATCTTTAGTTCTCTAGTATTACAAAGCTGAAGAGTTTGTTGAGTCACGCGCTAACTTCAGAAATTACTGATCCGATTTGAATAATTATTCTTGTGTTAAATAGTGCACAGTATCGAGGAAGCCTATAGGGTGAGGAGCTCGATGGCGCAAGTGGTTAGCGCGTTGGGCTGCGATCGTTGAAGTCAAACAACTTTCGCAGTGGTCGGTCATTGGATGGGTGACCAAAATAAGTACAAAATAAGTTTGTTACACATTCACGCTTAGGATTTTCAGTTAAGTAAATCATCGAGTTATATCTAGGCAACAGGTTCACCAGGATATTCCATCAATGTCTGATTGTCCCAGATGGGGCAAAGACCAGGGTGTTGATTCTGTTAAGCTAACGTAAAAATCGTGTCTGAATACTGGTTCAGTAGTATCGTTATTTGACACAGTACTTGTTACTAAAACGTAAATATAGTAACAAAGTATGTATTACTAGGAAGGCCTGTGCCCCAGCAGTGGGGACATTAATAGGCTGCTGATGTGATGTGATAGGGTACTTACATAGGACCGGGGGCGTCCCAGTGAAGTGGCGCACGCTAAGGTGCGTCGATCCTGAGACGCCCCCATATGGGCGTAGGAAGGTACCGGGGGGTTTTAGTGGAGTAGGATCAGTGTGGCCTTCCGCACTGGTCCTGCTCGAGTAGGGTCGGCACTGTTTCCCGTGCCGGCGAGTCCCACACACGCCGTGCGCCTAGTCAGCGTCATGGTATGGTGCGTAACTGCATTTCCCTTCGTCACAAAAAAAAGGGGTACTTACATACGAGCAGGAGCTGAGCACCAACGAAAAATGTTGCAAAAACGTGAAAAAATATTCCAGTGATGTATACAGGGTGTTACAGAATTCCGAAATAAAATTATTAGGTATGTATTCCGAAATAAAAATTTTTAGGTATCTGAGCGGGGCGCAGGGGCGCCTGGGGGAGAGAGGGGGGTATGTTTAGGTAGTAGTAATCGTACGCATTTATAGGGTTGTCATAGGCAGGTGTAAAACGATATTTTTATTAATTTAATTAGAAAATAAAAGTGGTCTGAAAGGCGTCAAACTTTCATAGGTAATTCTATACAAGGAACACAACCAAACCCTAAAGTTTTATTTCGGACTTTTGTCACACCCTGTATATGAGCTTCCGTTGCATTGCATGTGCTGCGTAAACGGTGAAAGTTACACAAAAATCATGTAATGACGGAATTAAAAGTTTCCCCTTTAAATGTTTTAGAAAGTCTGCGACAGTATAGGTATCTTTTAAGTGTGACTCACTCAGGCCGTGTCCCACAAATGAATGGGTAAATCCACAGGGCACCTCTAGTATGATAAGGGTTACCAACTGTCTTTCTGTCAAATAAAACATTTTCGAAGCTCTAAATAAAAAATATTTATAGTACATGGCAAAAAATGGAAAAAAATGTATCATCATCATCATCATCAGCCTATTAATGTCCCCACTGCTGGGGCACAGGCCTTCCCCATGGATGAAATAGGGAGATTGGGCCATGACCCACCACGCGGGCCCAGTGCGGATTGGTGGGTGCTAACGACTGTAGATGCAGCCGGGACCAACGGCTTAACGTGCCTTCCGAAGCACGGAGGAGCTCGAGATAGTAGTGACTTTATTTTTGCTACTCTATGCCTTAATATTTTTTTTTTATTTTTAAGTAAGCTTTCACTGGCAATAGGGAAGATGACTACCTAATTTTTTTTCTTCGTTTATCAGGTAGATTATCAAAAAATATTGGACACGTATTTTTCTTTTTTCACATAATTTAATCATTGCAGAGATATATTGATTTGAAAAGTCGCATGACGTCTAGTTTTGGTACAATTTTCACTTAAAAGTGATGTCACGAGCCCCTGCTCCCAAACTTTGACGCGCTATAACTTTGTCATTTTTTGGTTGATTGCCCAAAGATTATAATATACACAAAGATAGTGTACACATGTACACACATAATATAACATATACATGTCCATTATTTTTTGATCATCTAACTGGCGGACTAAATAGAATTTCGTTTACTGTACCCCGTCGTCATGTGCTTTAAGCAAAATATAGTAGTTTCACCTACTATATTTTTCTTAAAGCAGATAATATATATATATATATATATATTTAAAATAGTATTTGATCCCCTAATATAGTAGGATACTATATTATATAGTAAGGTTTGCCTAAGTATGATATTATACGTTGGAATAACAAAGGCGTCTGGGAAAGTGTGTCCTCTGTCATACCCTTGACTTTGGCACATATTCCACTGCAGACGATGAATGAGAAGCGAGTACCTATAGCTAGAAACTAGAAACGAGTCGGCGAGCAACGGGAAGCGAGTGTGACGTTTCGATGGATTGTTTTGGTAGTGTATAAACGAGTACGACGGAGTATTACGAGGCAGTGCTAAGCAAAAACGAGCAAAAATGTTTTATTTATTTATGTTTTATTGAAGTAATACTTCTTTAGGCGCGTTATGAAAAAATGATGAGAGTGAAATTTTTAGATGCGCGCGCATCACTGTAACCCAAAAGTAACAGCATGAAGTTGGCCGCGGGCGCGTTATGAATGTTAGTGTCTAACAATGGTGGATTATTAACCACTTAGTGGTTAATAATCCACCATTATTAGACATCTGTTCGAAAGGTACTTTGAACGATCCACGGAGCTCCATAAGATGATCGCGTTGTCAAAAACAATGTTGGCACGCTCGTCGCCTCTGATCACTGTTTTCATATTTATAATATTTATCCACATGTTTCTAGTTTCTATATAGACACAACGTGTTTTAGTTACTTACAAGTGCTAATTACATATGGACTAATAACTTAAATTCAGTAGTGATTTTAATTGAATATTTATTTAATTTTTCAAATTAAAACTGAACTTAATTGACTGTGTTAACTATCCTTTTCCAGTCCTTTTATTATTTTATTGTAATTATTAATTATTTGCATGCAATTAAAAATATTTTTAATGATCCTAAAGAAGTATAATTTCTCACGCGCGTACATAAGTTACACGCATCCATTTTATTTTTATTTGTTTGAGTTTCATGGTAGAGCAATAGCTTATCTTAATAAACTAGAAATGAATAGTAGTGACAAAAATCCAATTACAGGTCATCACATCTACACATAACTTAAAGTTAAAAAGAAACTATTTGCACTGTCCAATGTAACAATACTCAAAAACATAAGACAGTGGCATTTACGGGTAGTTTCCGTGACCAAGAGACTAAATATTGGAATGATTTACCTCCTCCTATAAGACACATAATATCAAGGCATTCTTCCAAAAAGCTAGTCGAATAGGGTATTTGACAGTATTGAAAATAAAGTGCCAATTGTTAGCATCTGTGTTTAGAATAAATATTGGCAGGGGATTTTAGTATTTTTACAAAAAAAAAATCATAATTTTACTAAAAACCTACGAAAAAGATAATAGTTTTCTTATCTATTGTCGCGTGACCCAAAACGCTTGGGATTGGCCGAGCCTAAAATGACGTCACACGCAAGTAAACTTCCGGTCAAAGTGATATTACATTGTGTCGTTTGACGTTTTAATAACAGTCGTGTGACGTCACACACTAGTAAGACGCCATATTGTCCAGAGAAACGTTTTCGCGGCAACTTAAAAATGGAGTTTTTAATTTGGTTATTTTTACTGAAATACAGAACAGAATGATGAATATCCACTTTTTACGGACTCTATAAACAGTGATCAATAACGTGAGATCGTTTTCTAAAACTTGTCAAATACGCTATTAGCCTTACTAATGCAAAGTTTAGGCATACGCACTAATTGTCGTTTTGGTGGAGATTCTTCTGTCAGTATTCAATCTTTTTGACATTTAAATTATAAATTTTATTTCATAATATTAATTACACACATTTATTTATTATTGTCTACACAATTTTGTTTTTTTTAATGATTATTTACATATATTTATTTATTATTATTTACAGAATTTATTAACAGGTATTGCTATTTACATTAATAATGAATAACATAATGATCGTATTTCTATGTGGGACTAGGGCAGTACAATGCCAGCTTTGTAGTGTACCTACATCCTCGCGCTTCCAACGGGCAGTTGCTGAAAATAAGCATTTTGCCTATTAAGGCAAAAACACTGCTGAGCTTCTGCCTATTTGCATCACTGTCACTTACTAATGACTGAAGTTTAGATTGATATTTAAGAACTTATAATTCATCTATGTCTGCAGTGAACATGTATAAATTGTATTAATTTGTGATGCAAATAAATGAATGAATTGAATTGAATATATATTGTTTTATATTATTTATATATAGTAGCCCAAGATCGATCTCAGTGGCTTGCAATTGAAAAGGCCTATGTCCAGCAGTGGACTACGATGGGCTGTTGATGATAGTTTTATAAATGAGGTCTTTATGATAAATAACAGAATAACAATTACGCATCTATTAATTATAATCTCCAAAAAACAAACGAGCAATAATACGTCTAATCGACGCTTCGCTAGTGTTAAAAAGATCTAAGATCTTTTGACGGCCAAGCGAGCATCGCTGGGCGAGTATCTTACACAGCTCTTGTAGCTCGGCGACAAACTAGTGGGGTCAGTTCTCACAGGCAGTCTGAACAGTCAACGATCAACTATTAAGCTTCTCTTTTGTTTACACGGAATATACCTATATCTTGGTTCATTTTTAAGTCAAGGTTTAAGTTACTATAATACAATACCAAAAGAAATAATTATTTTACCTTTTACGAAGTTTATACTGTATATCAAAACTTGTCTCCTTAAGAAGTGTCATTATATTTTTAAATATTGCTTATATGATAAAGCACCTCGGGCTCAATATAACAACTAACAAAGTGTCGCCGCACACGGACCACCGACCACAACCACAAAACGCCGCCACCGGCATATTTCTTGTAGTTTTCATACATTTTATATGGACGCGCCACACACAGTACGCCGGTGGCCGCCACACGCTACAAATCGTCGTTGCTCGCTTCTAGTGGCCCGCACCGGCCACTTAATGCGCCGATACAAAACGCCGCCAAACGTCACTCGCGCGATTCTCCACCCCTCTCTCCCTTGCCTTAGTCGGCCGCTGTGACGCGGTTCAGCCACTTTAGTAGCCGCTTCTAGCTTCTCGTGGCGGCGTATGTGGCTGTGGCGTGTGGCCCGTTTGCGGCGACACTAAGGAGTTTTCCTTTGCTAATTTGATTGAAAATTGTTTAATCGGTGCTTATTGTTAATTAATCATCTTAATGCTTAGATTAAAACAATAATCTAAATCTTAATGTGATAAAACTATAAACATCAACACACGTTTTCAGGTTTTGATGTCATTTTTCAACTGACGACACTGTATGAAACAAAACAGGGAGAAAAAATAGCCCTTGCTGAGTTTCTTGCCGGTTCTTCTCAGTACAAGGTCTCCTGCCGTAGATTTACAAGCCGATGGCGTAGCGTTCGACTTTCACAACAGATTGTAACAGCCTAGACTGAATAAATGAGTTGAATTTGTTTTTTTTATTGTAAGATTCTTAAGTTAGAAAATAGCCGACAGTTAGTCGCTTCCTCGTCAGCAGTGGGACAACGGCCTTAGCAAGGGTTTGATTAAGACTACGTTGAAGGGTATGAACTTGTGTCAATGTGTATTATTGTAATTGTGGCAATTTGATTTGGAATATTGGGGACATTGTAACTATTGCCATAGTGTCCTTTAAGCATATTGGTTACAATACAAATGGATTTATTTGTAGTGTAGTGTAGTCAGTGGCGGCGCTAGACCACATGTGGACGTCGGCGACATCAAGTTCGCGAGGCCTATTTTACTTCGCAGTAAAAAACCGTTAAATTAAGTGAGCCAAATTATAAAATAACGTATGAGTAAACTAGTTTCATTGTTGATAATCAAATGATGACAAAAAATAATCAAAAACAAAGAAATTTAATTACAAAAATAGTGTTGCCAGACAGACGATTCTGAATACCCGTAAAGTACTACTCGCTTCCATCACGCACGTGTTCGAAAATAATAAAAGTCATTATCATCTGCTTAGCTTTTTCCCCGAATTGTTCGGGCTCGGCTACCTAAGCCAGGCCAGGAGAAACGAAAATAAATAGGTAACTTGTAAAAATTTTTTGCTAGGCCCCCTCAGGCGCGAGGTCGTCGCCGGTGGCCGACGTCGCCGACGCCTAGCGCCGCCACTGAGTGTAGTAGAAGTGTGATAATGTAGAGCTGATACGCATTAGCTGATGAGGAGCTTGATAGCGCGCGCTATCGGCTGCAATCGTTGAAATTTTGGTGCATTCGGTACAACGGGTCCGAAACTACGCAACATTTTTTTTAGTTGGAATGGAAGGTTTATAATTATTATGAAGAAAGTACTTGTGTATAATACAAGCCTTTGAATAAAAACTGTAGTCTACACTACAGCTCTACACCGAAGCGAAACGAGGGCGGACCACTAGTACCTTCCAAAAAAATCAACCACCATATGTTAGATTATTATCGATAGCTCACTTGGGAGCGACTCTACCGATTTGTCTGTGTGTACATAATTTTCAGGACAGATTTAGTATAAGGGAGCAGTTTTGGCAAATTTTGGAACGAAGTTCCTTACGGCAGGCTTGGAGGGGATAGGGATTTTGCTGCGCGACCGAACTGAAAAAAATGTGATAGTAAAACCGTAAGAAAAAATCCGTGGAAAAAAGTGCCTGGAATAAAACCGTTATATGAGACGTGCGCAGGCGCGACAGTCGCATACACAAGCGAGTAGTGTATAATACCTTTCTCTTTGTCCCTCTTTCTTTTCGTTCTGTCATCCCTTCTCTTTCTATTACCGCTCCACCCCGCCAATGCATAGTATATACTCATGAATTCATGGACAAGCACGTGGCGAATACTCACATTATGGCAGGCTTGGAGGGGATAGGAATTTTGCTGCGCGACCGAACTGAAAAAAATGTGATAGTAAAACCGTAAGAAAAAACCGTTAAATGAGACTTGCGCAGGCGCGACAGCGTTTGCAATTTGTGTCGATTCTACATAAGTCGAAGGAACTTCGTTCCTACCTGGTGTCCCACGACACCACATCAGTTTTGGCAAATTCAGAATTGAACCAGAACTTTCGTATAGTTACATAGTTATCTAATACCTATTTAAACATGTGATACAAGTTGTATCACTATTACAACGTGTTAATTAGGTTTCTACTAACGCAGTTATTATTATTTTTTATTCACTAACATTTACTGTATTACCTATATCTGTATTTATGTTAGACTATAAGGTATTTATCTATGGGCCTACGTTGCCTGATTATAAACAAATAAATAAATTACCATCAATTGGAAAGATCATCGGCAATATTGCGATCCACCCGGCCTTCCCTTTGGATGGAATAGGAAGATTGGGCATGACCCACCACGCAGAACTGTGCGGATGCAGATGCAGCCGGGACCAACGGCTTAACGTGCCTTCCGAAGCACGGAGGAACTCGAGGTAAAGGATTTTTGGTCACCCATCCAATGCCCGACCACTGCGAAAGTTGCTTAACTTCAACGATCGCAGCCGAACGCGCTAACCACCTGCGCTATCGATCTCCTCAAATAGCAATGCTGTATAATTTGCGTGAAAAATATAAGTATTTATTAGTTAAATGGTTGTTGATTTTAATTCTTTCGCCCCTAGGCAGAACTGCTGATATAACTTTATAAGTAACTAGTGGCCCGCCCTCGCTTCGCTTCGGTGTAGAGCTGTAGTGTAGACTATAGATTTTGTTCTCAGGCGTGTATTGTACACATTGAATTTATTTATTTAATTCTTTTTTATGATTCTTTTTTTATTGAATAGGTAATAATGTTAACTTTTTTATATAAGGGATGAGTGAGAGTATTGTAAACGTAAGAGTAAACAAATATAATCAGAATGCTCCGAACTGCTAAGCTATCAGGAGTTACCCGTATTATTGTGAGTAAACCATAAAAGATAGACATATGCTGTTGCAAGATATTTTTTAGACAATTTTATGTAGAATATTTCCGTCATACATGATTTCTATGTAACTTTAACCATAAAGGCTGCGCACGTGACGGAAGCTTAAAAAATGGAGTAACTTCTCCCGTTTTCCCAATATTTCCCTTCACTACTCTGCTCCTATTGATTGTAGCGTGATGAAAAGTATACTATAACCTGCACAGGAGTCTGAAGAATAATTGTACCAAGTTTCGTTAAAATCTGTCGAGTAGTTTTTGTTTCTATAAGGAACATACACACAGACAGACAGACAGACAAAAATTTTACTGATTGCATTTTTGGCATCAGTATCGATCTGATAGTTATTTTAAAAATATATTTCATGTACAGAATTGACATCTCTACAGATTTATTATAAGTATAGAAGATAATATGAATATATTCTCCCACAGAGAGCTGCAAACAACTTACCTACAAGTAACGTTGATGGATGGTCAACTTACTCGTAAATAATCCTTTGAGTGTAAACAAGGAAGTGCCGAAGGGAGAGAGACGGGGTTTCCAGTAAGGAATAACGAACGATTCTCATGTAAAAGGAAAACCGTTTATTGCATAAAGGTACACTGTTGCCAGGTCTCTAAACGGGTGTTTCCGTAATTTTTATTTCCAAATTCCGTATGAAATCCGTATGGTAATTTTTTAATCAATTCCCGTATAAAATTTTGAACCTACCTTTGAATGATATCATTTAGAGCACTCAAGGAAATTTTTGCGAGAAAATTTGTTATGAAAACAACAAAAATTAAAAAAAAAAACTTTATTATGTATTTTCTCTTAAGTAATGTTTATAATTGTCAAAAATAAAGTACAAATAAAAATGTTTTCCAACCAAGTTATATGTTAGGCTGTAACATTGCTTGGAGGAGTGATTGGGTCGCCGGCGCGGCGGCCTCACGTTCCGCATGGTGCCGATCTTGAGCGGGCACGGATGCTTTGGTCACTACCTACACCGTGTCGCACGTCGGGAGGAAACGCCGCAATGTCATCATTGTGGCGCCCCGGACGACACGGCCGAGGGCCGAGCACACCTTATTGGAGTGCCCGGTCTGGCGACACCAGCGCCGCGAGGTCATTGCGGCGTTGGGATGCAGAGCAGTGATGCGGAGCATGGTCATGCTCTCCACCATGCTCCGCAGCGAGAGGGCGTGGGAGGCGGCTGAGAGGAAACGGGAGGATGATCCTCTGGCCGCTCCCTCCCACCAAAGGAGGACGGTTAGGAGAGGACGGCGGCGCGCCCTAGCTGCGCCCGTCCCATGATCCTACCCGGAGGATCCCTCACTGACCGGCATGGCGCCAGCTGTGCCAGTCACCGACGGACCCCGTGACGGCAGCCCCTCTTTTAGTTCTGTCCTACGAGAGGGATCAGCGGGAGGACCTGCGATGGGCACGCCCAGGCAGTCCTCCGCAGCAGACGGGGAGCGGTGTGGTGGGCACTAGGCCGCACACTTAGCTCGTCTACGTACGTTGTATTGTTATAGCTATTAACGGGATTGTTACCATGTACCTTGTTTTTTATGAGTCTCCGATATTTCGGCGTTCCGCGATTGGATACTGTGAGTATTGTGTGTCGGGAACAGGTGCGAGTGAATAGTGAGAATGTGACCAATAGTAGGGGTATCGAGCGCAGTAAAAGACGACGTCAGAGGGTAGACCGATATGTCTGCCAATAACATCTACCCGCAATTACTTCAGTTACTCCGTGATCATGGCGCTTGCAACAGTGCCGAAATATCGGAGACTCATAAAAAACAAGGTACATGGTAACAATCCCCTTAATAGCTATAATGTTAGTGACCATGAAAGTTTAAAACAATATATCGTTGTATTGTTGTATTGCACGTATTGTACCTTGTACTAAAAAGAACCGGCCAGAAACTAAGCAAGGTCTGTCTTTTTCTCCCTGTACTGATTTCGTTAAGTTGAATAACTCATGAAGTCACCTTCCATCACATAATTTAGAACCCAATTAAGGGCTTAAAGTGAGTTAGGAACAAACGAGCTGAAACTGTTTTTTACTTAACTTTCTTAAATATGTTTAGTCTGCAAAAATAATTTATTATTTGTGGGAAAATTGTCGTTTCTTATATTGACGATAATAAGTGCTACAGGTACTTGGGGAGTGGTGAAAATAACGACGATATTGCTTGACACTGAATTTAATTATGAGTAATGTTTATTTTATCTCGAGATACGCGCAGCAGATTTGCCGCTCTAATTGGAGCGCCCCTCTGGCAAAATTTTCTTCATCTAAATAACATTTATTGAAGTTATACTTCTTTAGGCGCGTTATGAAAAAATGATGAGAGTGAAATTTTAAGATGCGCGCGCATCACTGTAACACAAAAAATTAACAACTTCATGCTGTTACTTTTGTGTTTACCGCACATTAAGAAAATCTACCAACAAAATAGAAATAGAATCTCTATTTTGTGGGTGCTAACGACTGCACTGTGAAGGCCTATCAAAAGTATTTATTAATCTGGAACAACGGAACCAAAGCGCGATTCAGGAGACTACAGCGCCATCTCTTGACCATTGGTGTAGTAGAACCAAAAACCACATCTTTAATTTTTGTAATAAATTAACAAAAAGTATTTATTAATCTGGAACAACGGAACCAAAGCGCGATTCAGGAGACTACAGCGCCATCTCTTGACCATTGGTGTAGTAGAACCAAAAACCACATCTTTATTTTTTGTAATAAAGTAACAGTTATAGGTATTCATATTTATAATATTTATCCACATGTTTCTAGTTTGTATATTCGGAATACGTGTTTGAGTTTCATACAAGTGCAAATCACATATGTTCTAATAAATTATATTCAGTAGCGATTTTAATTGAATATTTTGATTATTTATTTGTTTTTTCAAATTAAAACTGAACTTTTATTGACTGTGTCCCTTTCCAGACTTTTTATTAATTTATTGTAATTAATTATTTGCATGCAATTAAAAACTAATTTTAAACGATGCCAAAGAAGGATAACTTCTCACGCGCCTACATAAGTACACGCACCCATTTTTTTATACGTTGCGTCCATATATTATATGTCACTTTAGCACCTACCGTAGACGACATACAGCAATTATAATGAAAATGCCGAATTTTTTATAAAAATAATAATAAAATTACACATCGTAGGCATGGCCAATGATCATCCCAATAATATATCGAATATTCGATACACAAAAACGTAGGTTAGACAATTAACAAGACTTAAAGCACGTTTTTAATTTTTTAAGCATTTAACTGCTAGATGTTTAAATCTAAAGAAAAGTTTACTAAAAAAACATAACTATAATTACTATTTCTTCTTTCAAATGTTTAATACTTACTTGTAAAAGTATTCATTTGACATTGTGGGTTACCTATAATGCGAAGAGATGGCGCTGCCTTGCAGCCTCAGGCTAGAGAAAAATTAGACACGGCTGTCAGGGCTGTGGTAGCATAATGGTCAGTGCATTCGCCCGGATAGCGGAAGGGTGAGCATGCGATCTAAGAGATATTTCATCAATATCATCCCGCGTTTCTTGTATATTATCTAATAGCATTTCTTTTGCCACAACAAGGGCGTTTCTTCTATACGAGTTCCGAAACTCATATTAAGAGACGTAAATTTTCCGGGTTTTTTCTTTTGATATACGTAACTTATTTAATCATCTGGAACATTTACTTATTTTATACACACATCAAAAGTGTCTAGGGATCAAGCATTTTTATGCGGATTTCTTGAGATTGAGATGTGGCTTTGTAATAAATTTATGATTTTATAAATTTATATGGATCCTTTTTGGTGCATTTCATAATTTGAATCAGGAACTGTGAATCAAATTCGAGTAAAAGATGAAAATCAGCTGTCAATATTTTCCCTATAAAAACATACAACGCATTGAAGACATTATTAGTGCTACTGTTTCCCTACTACTGATTAAAACCAACGTTATTATGGAGCGGCGACGTCATTTAAGCAGGGAAGAAATGCTCAGAGCCGTGGGAATGATAGAAGCTGGTTCCCGGCAACGTACTGTGGCTTTAGCTCTGAATACAAGTCAGAGTGTTATCAGTCGACTTTGGACACGATACCGAAGCACTGGTACCGTGGCTGAGCGCCATGGAGGACGGTATCGCTGCACCACACGGAGACAAGACCGATACATTCAAATCTTAACTCGAAGAGCTCCAACAATAACCGCCATGATGTTAGCCGTGAGGCTTCATCACTCTTCAGGGAACTTAATTAGCGACCAAACAGTCAGAAACCGCTTGCATGAAGTGAACCTTCATTCCCGAAGACCGCTACGGGTACCACCTATAGCAATGCACAATCGTAGGATTCGATATCAATGGGCTCTTGAACACAGAAATTGGGCAGAAGAACAATGGCGTTTCGTGTGCTTTTCTGATGAGTCTCGTTTTGGTATGAGACCGGATACAAGACGTATACGACACTGGAGAACCCCTGGACGCCAACAGCGATTAAAATCCTGCCAGGAAGTCCATCCTTATAGTGGTGGAACCATCATGGTATGGGCGGGTATTTGGATCGGCGGAAGAACTGAGTTGATTTGGATCAGAGGCAACCTCAACGCTCAAATTTATGCTGAGACGATTGTATCAGACGTCATCGTTCCTCTACAAGTGCAAATCGGTCCCTTATTTCAGTTAATGCATGATAATGCACGACCGCACACCGCAAGAGTTGTAAGACAGACTCTCGCCGCAGCTAACATCAATGTCCTGCCCTGGCCTGCTCAGTCGCCAGACTTGAACCCGATTGAGCATGCATGGGATATGCTACAGAGAAGAGCTCTGCCGAATATGGAGGGTATCCAGTCGCAAGAAGACCTTTTTTTGTTGTTGCAACGAACATGGGCGGCCATTCCACAGCGTGATTTGGATGAACTCATTTTGAGTATGCCAAACCGATGTTCTTGTGTTGTTAGTGTTCGCGGTAGAAATACGGATTATTAATTGTTTAAGTTACCCAATAAAATTTTAGAGAAAACTGTTATTTCAGTCTTTTTTTCGAACTTTTGTGTTAGTGGTTCAAATGTCAAAAATCCCTTTATTAGGAAAATGGCAAATTTCTTTATTAATGCAAAGGTGACTTGGTTTATCGTTACTGTGACAAACGAAAACACTTTATTTGATGAATCCTTAAAGAAAATTTTAATTAATATCAATCAGGAGAAAAGTTATTGCAAAAATATATGTTGATCCCTAGACACTTTTGATGTGTGTATATTAAAATTGTTTTAGAGACACAGGAGAACTCAGTTTTGTAAAAAAATGCTAATAATTATTTATTATTTTTTGAATAAAACAGTATCTCAAAATTCAAAGTAAGCACACTGATATTATAATGGCGAAAGTTAGTGAGTGTGTGTATGTTTGTTACTTCTTCACGTCTAAGCGGCTGGAACGATTTTAATAAAATTTGGTATGGAGTTAGCTGACACCCTGCATTAACACAAACGCTACGTTTTACTGCGGCAAAATATCCTTAATAAACCGCGGGTAACACCGCGGGGCACATATAGTATTTTATAAAATGAAGTATCAATCTGCTGAAAATGTAACTGTTGAATTAAATTTACATTAGCTACTAAAGAAAATTCAGTTAACTCTTAGCACAAAATCGACTACCATTTACGTATAAGTGTCGCCGCACACGGGCCACCGACCACAACCACAAAACGCCGCCACCGGCATGTTTCTTGTATTTTTCATACATTTTATATGGACTCGCCACACACGGTACGCCGGTGGCCGCCACACGCTACAAATCGTCGTTGCTCGCTTCTTGTGGCCCACACCAGTCACTTAATGCGCCGATACAAAACGCCGCCACACGTAACTCGCGCGATTTCCCACTCCTCTCTCCCTTACCTCAGTCGGCTGCTGTCGCGCGCTTCAGTCACTTTAGTAGCCGCTTCTAGCTTCTCGTGGCGGTGTTTGTGACTGTGGCGTGTGGCCCGTGTGCGGCGACACTTAGAAATGAACCAAGTATCTATAATTATTGATTTATTTTATTTATTTATTTATTTATTTACTCTTTATTGTTATTTACAACAAATGGCGGACTTAATGCCACATGGCATTCTCTACCAGTCAACCATCGGGCTAAGCAGAGACAATTATGCGGTTAAGTAAATAAAAGCAAAAGGTGAAAGGAAAAAAGAAAATTGATAAAACTACATGATACTTAATATAAAATTATAATACATAACATCTATAAATATACTTACATAACTACATATATATACATACATATTTATATATACGATAAATACCTAAATATATACAATAATAAATACCTCTATACTTACTTAACAATACTTTAATAAAACAAAATACAAATAATAATAAAATATAATAAAAATAAAATTAATATTAGGCGGATTGACCAGAGTTTGATTATAATATACTTAGAAATTGAAATTGTTATGACTTCTTAGCGAAATGCCGACGTACGAGGACCTTGAAAGCAGGTTTACTGGGTGCTTTTCTCACACTCTCCGGAAGATCGTTCCAGAGACGAATAGCTTGGAGACAAAATGAGTTTGATACGAAGCTGGAGCAGTGGGAGGGGATGGACAAAAGAAGATTTTCAGATGAACGAAGAGGACGAGAGTGTGTGGAACTTAAAAACTGAATTTTGGACTTCAGGTAAGACGGAGCATTAGGGTCAAAAAGAATTGAAAACAGAGATGTGAGAATTCTTAAATCACGACGGTCTGAAAGAGGCGGCCAATTCAGTTCACGGCGAAATGAAGTAATATGATCATATTTCCGTAGACTGAATATGAATCGAATACAGCTGTTAAGAGACCGCTCCAATTTACCAAGAAGATCTTTATTTAGGTCAGGATAACACACATCAGCATAATCTATGGATGGTAGGACAAGAGCCTGAATTAAAGAGATTTTTGTGTGAACAGGGAGAAAATTTTTATGTCTATATAGGGCACGGAGCATATTTGTGACCCGCCGACATGTCTCGTTAATGTGAGTGGACCAGCCAAAGGTACTGTCAATGTACAAACCAAGATTCTTAACACTTGTAGAAAAAGGAATTTGCATGCCATTATAGACAATTGGACTTACAGCGCCAATATCAACCTTACATATTTGGCGAGATCCACCAATAATAATAGCCTGGCACTTAGTCGGGTTGACGACAACACCAAAGCGCTCAGACCACTTGCAGAGCATATCAAGATCCTCATTGAGGAGAGATATAGTAGAGTCAATCTCATCAGAACTGCAACGGCGGTATAACTGCAAGTCGTCGGCGTACAAATGAAACGAACAGCGAAGAAAAGTGGATATGAAATTGATAAAAACGGAAAAAAGAAGTGGCGATAGGATACCGCCCTGAGGAACGCCAGCCGCTAAGCTGCACCAATCGGACTGCGATTTGTCAACACGAACCGCTTGATGGCGGTCGTGCAGGTATGAGGAAAACCATTTTAAGGTGGATGGAGATACACTAAGGTGTGCCAGAAAGGCAAGGAGAATATCATGGTCGACAGTGTTAAAAGCATTGGTAAAATCAATCAGCACGAGCACTGTCAACTTGCCAAGCTCCATACCATCTCTGACATCCTCAGTGACTTTAAGAAGAGCAGTAGACGTACTGTGTCCTGGGCGAAAACCAGATTGATATTGTGAGAGTAATGAGTTGTCTAGAATAAATTTAGAAAGCTGTTTTTGTGCCACTGCTTCCAGGACTTTAGAGAGGAACGGCAAAATAGAAATGGGTCTAAAGTGGCTCAATACCTTAGGGTTATTAGTTTTTGGGAGAGGAATTATAAAGGCCTTTCTCCACAAGGAAGGGAACGAACCATTCTCGAAGGAAAAATTTATGATATGTGTTAAAATTGGGATTATGTAATCCTGAATATTTAGAAGCATAGTGCGACTGATGCCGTCGCAGCCGACAGCGTTAGAACTTAGGGAACGAAAAATTTCTTTAACATGGTCAGTTGACACTAAGGAGAAGGAGAAAGGCTCGATATCACGAGACGGAATAGATTTTAATTCAGAAATCGTGTTGGATTTGGTGACACAGTCTAGAGGTGAAATTGAAGAGAAATGAGAGTTAAGTTCGTTAAGTGAAAAAGAGCAAGAAGAAAAACCAGCAGAGGCTTGGGACTTTCCGAGACCAACACTTTTTAATAATTTCCAGGCCCCGGCTGATGTGGAGTTAGCCAGGCTGTCGAAAAAGTAGCGACGCTTTGCAGATCTCACCATCCGGTTGCATAAATTTCTGGCAGATTTAAACCGATTCCAGTTATCTTCCGATCTTTCCTTTTTAAACTTGCGGAAGGCCCGATCACGCCTAGTCATGGCCATACGAACTCCCTTGGATATCCAAGGAGCAGGGGGACGTTTCAGCTTTACACGACGCAAGGGGGCATGGATATTATAGAGCTCAAGAATCTGAGAATTAAATGAGTTAACTTTAACCTCAATAGAATTGGAATTCAAAACTGGTGACCAATCTATGTCAGCAGCATCAGATCTTAGAGCATCAGTGTTGAGTTTGGCAAAATTGCGCATGAGCAGTACCTTTGGCTTCGGTTTGGTCATATTCAGTTTATATGAAGCAAATATGAGATCATGGTGAGAGAAACCAGGAGCAGAGAACTGACCAAACTTTGTGAAGTTATTCGTAGAGGAAGTGACAATAAGGTCAAGCCATGTGTCTGAAGATTGAGCATTATGATGAGTGGGATTAAGAGGGAGCACAGAAAAGCTGAGAGATTTGAAAAGATTTTGGAGTTTAACGGCGGAGACGGAATTTTTAACGAGGTCGGTGTTAAAATCACCCATGATGATGTGATGGGAGTAATCAGTGCTAAGTGGTGTCAGAGCAGCTTCCAAAGAATCATGGCAGTCCAAAGACGGTGGGCAATAGACCACGCCTAAAAGAACCTTTTCTCGACTGACAGTGATTTCAAGAAAAATATATTCCGAAGTACCAGAAAAAAGAGAGGGTGAAACACTGACAATCTTGTGAGCGATATTTGCTCGAAGGTAGATAGCAACACCACCTCCACCTTTGCCAATTCTATCGTTCCTAATAAGCGTAAACCCAGGAATATCACATGAAGTTGAGTTCAGGCAGGGCTTCAACCAGCTCTCAGAAACAAGAACCGCATGAACATAATTAGGGGAAAATGTCTCAAGCAATTCGTGGTGATGACACGGGATGCTTTGGGCGTTAATATGACAAATATTAAAAAAGTCCTTAAAAGCTGTTAATGTGTGATTTAGTCACAATAACAAAGGTGACTTTAAATATAGTAATCCTAATAAAGTTTAAAACAGTTTGCACGCTCCGCCCGACTCATGTTCGCTGTCGCAATTTCCATTGCATTAAAACCCAACAAAATTCACTTGAAAATACATGTTGCCTCATTAAAATAGTTTTCCTTTGTTTCGTTAATGTTGTTGACAACTTTATTTGATATATTGTTAAGAGTTAGTTTTATGTTAATTTTGTAGTACGACCTCATTTTGACCATATTTATAATTAGGCCAATCAAATGCTTGGCTTTATAATCCGAAATGGTTATTCAGAAAAATAAAGTGTTGATAATATAAATAGTTCTTAATAATGCACTAGTAAGGTGTATACTTGAATATTGTTCTTCAATATGGCTCCTATATTTCCGCCATTTACAACTTGGGTAATGAGAATCTCGATGGCGTAAGTGGTAAGCGCATTCGGCTGCGATCGTTGAATTTAAGCAACTTTCGCAGTGGTCGGTCATTGGATGGGTGACCAAAAATTTATTATCTCGAGCTCCTCCATGTTTCGGAAGGTACGTTAAGCCGTTGGTCCCGGCTGCATCTGTAGTCGTTAGCACCCACCAATTCGCACTGGGCCCGCGTGGTAGGTCATGGGCCAATCTCCCTATTCCATCCATAGGGAAGCCCTGTGCCCCAGCAGTGGGGACATTAATAGGCTGATGATTATGATGATGATTTACGCCATTCACTTGACAGAATAGAAGCCATACAGCACAAGTTTGTTTGTTGTCTGTCAGCGAAGTATGGTTTACGTTAAAAAAATACACGATTAATATCGTTTACCTATTTTAATTACCTTGGAGATGTATGTTGATGGTTAAAATTATCCTCCATGTATAGCAACACTAAACTAGGGGCAACACTGGTGTTCACATCTCTCGTTTTTCCTTTTTGCTCTGCCTTTCTGTAATGTCCATTTTGTATTCGCTACTTTGTTTTTACATCCATTTAAATATAAGATCATTTGGACATGTAATTGCCTCATTTATTGAGGACCTCCGTGGCCGAGTGGTTTGTACGCCGGGTTTCATGGCTGTCGCCGACTCGAGTGGTCCCGGGTTCGAATCCCGGTGTGGGCAGATGTTTGTGTGATGAATACGAGCATTTGTACTCCAGTCATGGATGTTTAATATGTATTTATATAAATATATATGTACAGTATATGTATTCTATCCGTTTCCCTAGCATCCCATAACACAAGCCTTATAGTGCTTACTTTGGGCTAGGCTAATTGGTGTGAGTGTCGGAAATATTTATTTATTATTTATTTATTGTGCCTAATAAATACAAGTGCAATACGAGTTGAAGACAATATTATTTCAGCTGAACTCATCTAATAACCTGAACCTCATTCTACACATGGTTGAAGCTAAGCGACCATCCAATATATCCAACAATGTAGGTGTATTAGAGTTTTTTTTAACTTATATTTACCAGGAAGTTGGGTCGAATATCTCTTATTTGCTCCGCCATCGGATTCATTACATTTACTTACCCTATACTCGACATTTCTACAAAATATCGTTTCACAGCGAATTTCAGCGAATATTTATTATATCATATGACACTCAATGTTGACCAGAAAAATGGATCGCGTCTCCATTGAAAGGTTTCCATTTCACCCATTTTAGCAAAACGAATTTCTCTATTTTATTTCCAACACAGCTGTGTCGGCTTCGAGCAGTCTTCGGACTGATGAACTGGTCAAGTGCGAGTAAGATTGGAACAATAAGTTTCTTCCTATTGTGCATACAAGTTTATTGTCTATAGTCTAAGGCCTGGGTTCCGAACCTGGGGATAATTACCCCTCCGGGGGTAAATCAGCCATATTTCGGGGGTAACAAAGAACCTAATCATTTGATCAAATCTAAATAATAAACAAATCTATATATATAAAAATGAAACCCGTTTTCCGTTGTCACGACATAACATGAAAACGGCTTGACCGATTTGGCTGATTTTTTTTAGAATATTCCTTGAAGTACGAGGATGGTTCTTATGAAGAGAAAAATAAAAAAAAAATGCCTGAAAATGTCAAAAAACAAAACTTTTCTTTACTCCCATACAAACGATTCGTAATAATACTTAAAAGTCAATTTGAACTTTAATACCATACCATAAATTTCAAATGTTAGTGGAGAGATTCTGGGAAGGCAAAACAATTGAGCGACGTGATGTCAATAGAAGTTTGGAAAAGATATGTCGCCGACCAGTCTTACGCACGGGAGGAGACGTGCGGGAGGAGGAACCACGACCACGGGGACGAGCGGCCGCGGCGGCGGAGACTTGCTCACGCACCTCGCACAGCATCGCACGGGCCCAACCGCGTTCATAATATGTTGTCTAACTGTCTTGTATAAATATACCAGTTTACTATAATTACAGTCCACATTATTTAAAGTCCCCATAGGACCCTTATCATTGGTCCTTCTCGGTTGCAAGACAGAAAATTAGACGGTCGTCGTACGAAAATTTTCAAGAAGCTCTTCAGTGCGGTCTTCAGCAGCGAGATTTCTTTAGGAGCCTATCTACGGTCTTATCCTTACGAAGAATCGACGCAACGCAACCACGCAAGCTTCAGAAAATTTTGCAATTTAGAAGACGGTACGCAGGTTGGACTTTGAACCCGTCGAAGTTTTGAGGCGAAAGGACTACGTTTCCCGAAGAAAAGGAGACGGTTTGGGTATTTGTGAGTCCGTTCCAATTATTCCTTATTTACATTCCATAATATTCCTTTCTTATTGCTATTAAATTCAAAATAGTCCAATTTACTGAGTGCATCATATTATTTCTTCTTTCGTTTCTTACATTCACAAAATATAAATATTCCATTCAATAAACACTATTAACGTAGCTTATAAACATAATTATAAAAACTATAGACGCGCAGCGCCAGCGCATCGGCCGGCAGCCGCACACCTGTTCTTTTGTTTCTTATCGCTCGGCGCCCGGCGCATTCTTTTGTTTCGATTCTTGCAATTTTTTTGGAGTTGTTAACAGTAGTATTTGTTTTTGCACATTTTATCTTCAGATTTTCTTATATTAAACATCAGTTAGTATGACCGATACAAAGGAACGAGAAAAACTTATAAAAAAGCGTAGCAGCCTAAAATCAAAATTAACCATTTTTAAAAATTACATTGCTTTGCTTAAACGATCATCTGACCTAAGCCGAGATCAATATTTAGATCTGGAAAGTCGCTTTAACAAGTTTGAAGCAATCTACCCTCTTTTTGACGATTTACAGATGGAGATTGAGATGCTTTCGGAGAATCCCGCCGATGAACTCCAAGAACGTGAACAATTCGAAGAGCAATTCCACACGCTGGTTGCGGCGGCTCGCGGTCTACTCGGCCCACGTCACAACCAGCGCGACCTTCCGGGTAGTTCCGTCTCGAGTTATCAGGATGTACAGGCGAGTGCACCTAAATTCAGTTGTGTTCGGTTGCCAAAAATTGACTTGCCCGTTTTCCATGGTCACTATCAGCATTGGCTTAGGTTTAGAGATACTTTTGATTCATTAATCCATTCAAGACAGGATATGGATAACATAAATAAGTTGCATTATCTTCACGCGTCTCTTAAAGGCAGCGCTCTGCTAGTCATTGATAATTTAGACTTTAAAGCCGATAATTACGAAGCTGCATGGAAATTGTTATGCAGCAGATACGACAATAAGAGGCTACTTGTTAACAATCACGTTCAAGCTTTATTTAATGTTGAACGGATGCAAAAGGAATCGTTTATATTGATACGTAATCTTATAGATGTTACCAATAAAAACTTACGTGCATTAGCTTCATTAGATCAACCTACTGAATATTGGGACACATTAGTTATACATATGATGTCGGAAAATTAGATTGTGTTACACAAAGAGTCTGGGAAGAACACCGAAATACACTAACAGATCCACCTTCATTAAATATATTTATTAAATTTCTAAGTAACAGAGCAGACTTATTGGAGACTATACAAGAAAAAGGCAAAACACAAAGAGATATTTACAAACAAAATTCAAATTTTCTTATAGACACACCAAATAATAATAAAAAAAGTACTTACAATAATAATTATAAACAAAATATTTACAATAATAAAAATTTACGATCTAAACAAAATACTTACAATTCCAAGTCTTTCAAATGTATACTTTGCCAAGAAAGTCATTATTTATTTAATTGCGAAAAATTCAGGTCACTTTCTATTGAAGATAGAATTCAAAAAGCCAAAGAAACAAAAGTATGCCTTAATTGTCTTCGACCTGGACATATTGAAAATAAATGTAGTCTTGTCCCTTGTAGGTACTGTAAAGAGAGACATAATACACTTTTACATATTCATGAACCAGAACCTACTTCTGTGCCTCCAATGCCAGTCAATAGCATCAACCACTTCCAAATCATTCCAATATTTCGAGACAGTTTACTACTCCTTCGAATGTGTTACTGTCCACAGCGGTCGTGAGGGTGCTCGACGGCCAGGGTGCCGCGCACTCCGCGCGCCTTCTGCTCGACAACGGGAGCACCGCGAACATAGTGACGCAATCCTTGTGCGGTAAGCTGGGTGTGTCGCGTCGCGATGCGTACTCCACGGTGACAGGTATCAATCAACATACTTCTCAATGTACACAGTCTTGCAGTCTTACCATAATGTCTATTCATGACGACTTTAAACTAACTGTAGATTGTCTTATACTGCCTGAGATTACAAAATGTCTACCGTCTACCTTTATCAACATAGAAAATATTCCTCTTCCTAAAGGAATACATCTTGCTGATCCCAACTTTTATATACCTTCAGGTATAGACTTATTAGTAGGGGCAGAAGTTTTTTGGTCAATTTTAGGCCATAATCATATTAACTTGGGTAAAAATCAACCCAAGTTATATGAAACGAAACTGGGTTGGTTAGTGTCTGGCCGTGTTGGTCGCCTTAAGCACTCTTCTTATTCTTCCGTTTGTCATTTTTTAAACGAGGAACCCAACCCAGACTTAACTCGTTTCTGGGAATTAGATACTGTAGCAGCAAAGCACTCCTTATCCCCCGAAGAGCGTGCCTGTGAGCAAAGCTTTCACTTAAATACTATTCGTAAAGACGATGGTCGTTTTGTTGTCACTATGCCACTGAAAGAAAATCCTTCAGTCTTAGGCGATTCATTTCAACAGGCCAAATGTCGCTTCTTATCCTTAGAGCGTAAATTTAATAAATATCCCGTTTTTAAGGATATGTATACCGATTTCATGCTCGAATATGAGCACTTGGGGCACATGACCGAAAATAAGGAGACTTCAGCTAGCTGTCTTCAACAGCCTAATTATTTTTTGCCACATCATGGCGTCTTACGTGAGTCAAGCACGACCACAAAACTACGTACAGTCTTTGATGCTTCGGCCACCACCACTTCTGGCTTATCTCTTAATAACATATTGATGGTTGGCCCAACTGTACAAGAAGAGCTTTTTTCTATATTAATACGTTTTCGTCAGCATAAGTATGTCGTAACAGGCGACATTGAGAAAATGTACAGGGCGATTGAGCTCAACCCTGCCCAGCGTCCCCTTCAACAAATAATTTTTCGCACCGATGCTAAACAACCATTAAAAACCTACACTCTTAACACGGTTAGTTACGGGACAGCATGTGCCCCTTATTTAGCAACCAAGTGCTTGGTAAGTCTCGCATCAAGTGCAAATGATGACGACGTCAAAGAAGCCATTCAAAGAGACTTCTACGTCGATGATTATTTAGGAGGCTCGTCCTCAATAGAAAGCACGGTAAGAATTTGCAAAGGAGTCATAGCTACGTTAGAAAGTGCAAAATTTCATCTCAGAAAATTTAAATCTAATAATCAATCAATAATTGACCAAATTTCCCCATCTTCCTCTAATTCAAATAATGTGTTGAATTTATCAGATATTGATTTATATTCTCCTAATAAAACTCTTGGTCTTAATTGGATATGCGATTCTGATTTATTAACGTTTTCCATAAATATTAAAACAAATGATAAAATAACTAAACGACACATACTTTCTGTTATTAGTCAAATATTTGACCCATTGGGTCTAGTAGGTCCATGCATCATCGAAGCTAAAATAATTATGCAAAGATTGTGGATTGAACAAATCACATGGGACCAAGAAGTTTCTCAAGAAATAAAACATTTGTGGTTAACCTTTGCAAATACACTGCCCTTTTTAAATAAACTAAAGATTCCTCGTTGGGTTCTTATGAACGCCTCTACCTCATACGAAGTTCACGTCTTCTCAGACGCTTCAGAACGAGCATATGGGGCATGTATATACGTTCGCTCAATTGACGAACTTGGAGCAATAAAAGTCCATCTACTCACGTCAAAAAATAGAGTCACTCCTATTAAGCCTCTTACAACTCCGCGACTGGAACTGTCAGCGGCTTTATTAGCAGCAAGACTGTGTACAAAGGTATTAGCTTCTCTAACCATACCCATAGGAAAATGTAGATTTTGGTGTGACTCTACCATAGTTCTTGGATGGTTAAAGACTCCGCCTAGTGAACTCAAAAGTTTCGTCAGAAACCGTGTTCATGAGATACAGGAGAGCACCGAGGGTCACACGTGGAGTTACGTACCGTCGGCGGACAATCCAGCGGATCTTGTTTCTCGCGGGCTGAAGGCTGACCTTATCAGCAGTTGTACCCTGTGGTGGTTAGGCCCCACCTTCTTATTACGCGATCAAACACATTGGCCTAAAATGCCTAACGAGAAACAGGATCTACCTGAGTTGATTTCTTCAGTAGCGCGCAATAATCAACCTAATGCTTATGTAGTTAGTGGCTTTGTAGATTCAAGTAGCAGCGTTGATGACGTAGTTAGTTGCTTCATTCATAAAAAATCTAATTTTCAAACATTACAACGTTCAATGGCATACTTGTTGAGATTTATAAATAATTGTAAAAATAAAAATAATAAATTAATAGATCATATTTCGGTAGAGGAGCTTCAAAAGTCATTAAATTTAATCATTCTTAAATCACAAATAGAAATGTTCCCAGATGAGTATGCCATTCTTAAAACGCATAAGTCCTTACCTAGCAAAAACCGCCTTCTTTCTTTGTCTCCATTCCTAGACCACAACGGTATCATTCGAGTTGGTGGTAGGCTCAATAATTCCCCTTACAGTTATGATGTAAAACATCCCATTTTACTTTGCAGTAAACACCATTTTACTGTTATTCTTTTCGAATATTTCCACAAAAAGTACTTTCATGCAGGCCCCCAACTTTTACTTGCAAATATTAGACAAAATTATTGGCCATTGGGTGGCCGCAACTTATCTAAAAAATGTGTAAATAAATGTGTTCGGTGTTGTAGGTACAAGGCAAAAACAATCCAGCCTATGATGGGACAATTACCATCATCTCGCACCGAATTAGAATTTCCCTTCTTACATTGTAGTGTCGACTACGCTGGACCAGTGCTGATAGCCGATAGGAAAGGGAGAGGTTGCAAACTAATAAAGTCATTTTTAGCAATTTTTGTTTGCAACTCGACCAAAGCCATACATCTCGAGCTCGTTACGGCTCTATCTAGTGAAGCGTACTTAGCCGCTTTAAATCGTTTTGTGTCGCGGCGTGGCAAGCCTCAAAGTATCACATCCGATAATGGAACCAATTTTATAGGGACTTATAACGAACTTTCAAAATTTTTAGTACACTCGGATCTTGAGGGTTTAGTTGCTCAGGAGGGCATTGAATTCAAATTTGTTCCAGCGTACACTCCCCACTTTAACGGCTTAGCCGAGTCAGCTGTTCGTTCTACAAAATTTCACCTAAAGCGGCTCTTAGATACTACGCATCTTACTTACGAGGAAATGTTAACTTGCCTCACTCAAGTTGAGGCCATTCTAAATTCACGTCCCTTAACCCAACTATCCTCTGATCCTTCAGACCTAGCCCCGCTTACTCCTGCTCATTTTTTAATTGGACGGCCACTGGTATCCATACCACATCCACAAGTCATCGACGACAACATCACTCGCCTCGATCGATTCAAAAGAATCGAACATATTAAGCAGCATTTCTGGCGCCGCTTCGCATTAGAATATGTCAACCAGTTGCAGCAGAAACTGAAATGGCGCACTGGTCATAAGGAGCTGAAACGTGGCTCTCTTGTTATTATCAAGGACAGTACTCTTCCACCTCTTCTGTGGTCTTTGGGAAGAGTCATAAATGTCTACCCTGGGAGTGATGGTATCGTCAGAGTCGCCGAGTTGAAGACCAAACGAGGCACCATTCGGAGGGCATTTAATAACATCTGTCCCCTTCCAGAACCTTGAAGCCTTCATCAGCAGCCTTCAACCCGGGGAGCATGTCGCCGACCAGTCTTACGCACGGGAGGAGACGTGCGGGAGGAGGAACCACGACCACGGGGACGAGCGGCCGCGGCGGCGGAGACTTGCTCACGCACCTCGCACAGCATCGCACGGGCCCAACCGCGTTCATAATATGTTGTCTAACTGTCTTGTATAAATATACCAGTTTACTATAATTACAGTCCACATTATTTAAAGTCCCCATAGGACCCTTATCAGATAAATATACCATCTTCAGTTTATTTATAATCTATATATATAAAACTCAAAGGTGACTGACTGACGTAGTAATCTATCAACGCCTAGCCCAAACCACTGGACGGATCGGGCTGAAATTTGGCATGCAGGTAGATGTTATGACGTAGGCATCCGCTAAGAAAGGATTTTGATCAATTCTACCCCCAAGGGGATAAAATAGGGAATGAAAGTTTGTATGAAACTTTGTCAATTTTAAAACCGAACGGGCTGAGACTTTGCATGCAGGTATAAGAATAATCATAGATGAATGTCATTGTGTATAAAACAAGCCTGAGAACAAAAACTATAGTCTACGCTTCAGCTCTACACCGAAGCGAAGCGAGGGCGGGCCGCTAGTACTATATAATAATACTACAAAATATAGCATGCGCTCCTTCTTGCTAGCGAGACCGCGGGGTGCTGAGTGTGGGAAGCGGGGCCAGATTTTTTCCTGATGATGACATTATTAGAGACGAAGATGTAGCGGCGAAATTGGAATTTCTTGGACTGATGATAACATTTTAAAGTCGGGGTAAAATCTGTTTTCCTAACAGGCTACAGGGGTAGCAGTATTGCAAAGGTTAGGAAACACTGGTCTAAGGTAATGCTCACCATCAGACTATTTTGCCACAATTTTTAAATAAAAAAAAAACTTTATATAAGTAAAGTTATTTGTAGTCAGCTTCCTAGCCATCTTTTTTACCAAAAAATTAATATTTTACATGAAGAACAATTTAGCTAGAAAAAAAATACTCAGCCCAGTCTTAGGGTCGCCGCACACGGGCCACCGGCCACAACCACAAAACGCCGCCACCGGCATATTACCTATACTTTTCATTAATTTTATATGGACTCGCCGCACACGGTTAATGCTAACAAATTTTAATATTTTTTTTAAGTCGGTTTTATTTTTATTAAAAATTATTTCATTATCCTATTTTTAGTATTACACAGAATACGCTACTAGTTGGAAATTGTACAAGCGTAGATCCACACGGGTAAAACAGTGAGATATTGCTAGTAAAGTATATACTAAAGCCTTCTCAGAAAATGCGTATTTACGCATTAATATGCGCGAAAACCTTATCCAATTCGGATCCGTAACTTTGAGATTATCATGGTCAAACATGCATAGTATGTATGCATGTTTGACCATGATAATCTCAAAATCAAACTGAGAATATTCTTTTTTGAAGTGTGTTTAAAGACCGACTGTGCAGCCGGAACAGCAGCAATTTTTAAAAAAAGAAATAAACTATAAATAAATGTTTCTTAATTTAAGTTAATTTGTTTTTATAAATGTAAAATGAATTGTTTATTTGTCATCTTAACCCTAAAATAATTTAAATAATATGATGAAATAAAAAAAAATACGCAATAAGTATGGTAGTTAATATGCTGAATTGTGAAATTAAAAACTGTGTAAATAATAAGAGTCAGTTTCCAAGAAAATGTGTTGAAAAAAATGTTATTAAAAATAGTAACAGAATATCATAGGAATAAAAGGAAGATTACGAAGATAAACGTCGAATAATATAAAACTAGGTTAAGTTTAATTGCAAGTTTAATAGTAACTTTAAATAACATAGGTTCAATAATAAAATACACTAACAATAAATTCTAATTTAAGGAGCTCGATGGCGCAGGTGGCTAGCGCGTTCGGCTGCGATCGTTGAAGTTAAGCAACTTTCGCAGTGGTCGGTCATTGGATGGGTGACCAAAAATTTACTATCTCGAGCTCCTCCGTGCTTCAGAAGGCACGTTAAGCCGTTGGTCCCGGCTGCATTTGCAGTCGTTAGCACCCACCAATCCGCACTGGGCCCGCGTGGTGGGTCATGGCCCAATCTCCCTATTCCATCCATAGGGAAGGCCTGTGCCCCAGCAATGGGGACATTAATAGGCTGATGATGATGATGAACAATAAATTCACATTATAATAAAAATCTCAACCATAGGGACTTGATTCTTGTATACGCAACAAATTACCTAGAAATATTAAAGAAGAGATCAAAACAAATAAATTTAAGTTAATGCTAAAGGAATATCTTGTTAAAAATATTTTTATTCGCTGCAAGAATTTTTAAATGAATAATCTAATAAACTATTAATAACGAATAACTGAATAATGATATTTTTTAAATAGTGACAATCAATAAATAATGTTAATATAGAATACGTACATGATGTTAAGAAAATGTTTATGTTTATTTACTATTTTGCAATGCCCTAGCAGGGTCATGTTTGTATCTATAATTATAATTTCTATCTAAGATCAATGTAACAACATGGTGCAATAAATGATTTGAACTTGAACTTCAATCGAGCGAGCGAGACAGAACTGTACGCTTAAACGCAGAGCGAGTGAAACGGTGAATCAGCTTCCGAGTGCGAACGACTGAGCTGTATTGTTTGTTATCCTTTTCCTGATAACAAAATGGCGATTACGTAAATAACATTCACGACAAACCGTGATTTTTGAGAAAAAAAAAATGATTTTAGTTTTACGAATGAAAAGTGTTGCCGAGGCATTTGTTATTTGATTTTGAACTATTTTTGTTCTTTATAAAAGCACCAAAGGCATTGTTTTTTCTTTATAACACAGAATATACGCAATATTTTTATATTAAGTGTACATGCAGCGTGTTTGAATGTCCAATTGTGGCTACAGCGAATTGTGATCATACACCACAATTTAAGCGGATAATTTTGAGTCGCGAGTGCCATAACAAGGTTTCATGTAATATATATAATGTAGTGACATGTCTTAAAATGATCGATATTTTTATTAATCATTAAAATTAACTGTTTTTATAAAAAGTTAAAACTTCATGCAAATATATTAAGAAAATTAGAGAAGACTCCTTCTATGATGTACTTCAACGCCCTTTAAGCTTTATTTGTATTTTTGTTACACCCTGTATATGCATATAGAAAGAAAAAAAATGTAAAGAGCGTAATATTCGCTAACAAACTGACTTCTCAGTTTGGCGAAATAAGTTATTTTTTGTATAACTGTATTTTTAGTGAAAAAAAAAAATCTATCTATGAGTACTTAATCTGTGACTATCATTCGTTCCATTCATTCCTTTTACGATCTAGTCAGTTTAGGTTTTGGTTTTGGAGATCATAGTACGAAGTTAAAGCGGAACCTAATCAGTTTTGATTGAGAAATCGATATTATAGTGGATCGTAGTAAGCAATTATCGTTGGGACACACCGACCGCAGAGCTATCGGAATCTGCAAGTGTTAATGACAGCTTAATGAGTTTTGCGGTAGCCGTATGATAGGGTTGGATCTCTCTCACTCACTACCTCGATTCTTAATTAAGTAATAAAAAAATAGTGAAATGAAATAAAATGAAATGAAATATGAAATGGAATGAAATGGAATGAAATGGAATGAAATGGAATGAAATGGAATGAAATGGAATGAAATGGAATGAAATGGAATGAAATGGAATGAAATGGAATGAAATGGAATGAAATGGAATGAAATGGAATGAAATGGAATGAAATGGAATGAAATGGAATGAAATGAAATGAAATGAAATGAAATGAAATGAAATGAAATGAAATGAAATATTTATTAAAACCATAAAAAAGATACAATGACAATAGTGGTCGATAATAACTGCATTAGTTATAAAACTGTGTAGCAGTTATTAATGCCCACCTCCAGAAATCAAGTTTTGCTACACTAAATTTTAATTTTAATCTTAATCCTAATGTAATATTAAAACAAAAAATAAATGCGTGTTTTTGTCTTATTTGTGTGTATGTATGTGAGGGTGTGTGGGCGTGTGTGTGTATGTGTGTGGGTGTGGGTGGGGGTGTGTGTGTGTGTATGTGTGTCTGTGTGAGAGTATGTATATACCCAAAGCCCAAATTTACACTACATGATCGGGCCAAACCCAATAAAGTAACAAATAATGCTTCTGTATCAGAATATGTCAGGCTTTGAAGCCATTCCATAGTTTTTACCTTGCATTTTCTAAGAGTAAGAAGAAATACATTCAGAACTCCGTTTACCTTGTTGTATAAAACAGAAGATATAAAGCACAAGTGGCGTCTAGCTATATTTAATCTTACACTGCCTGTCTTACACAAAACTATAAAAATGTAACGTAGTAATTATACCTACAGTTACAGTCAAGATGAATATATATAATATGCATTGTATCCACTAAATGAGTATTTTTTTATCTAAAGAAAATATAACTTAAAAAAAAACACGCGGACCAGGCAGCCGACGGGACTCAAATCCGCACCCATCGCTATCCGGGCGAATACACTCGGTAGCATAATGGTTTGCTGCCGCGGCCCTGGTGGCCGTGTTGCATTCACTCTAGCCTTTCTAAAGCTGCAGGGCAGAGGCATCGTTTCGCATTGTTGGTAACCCACAATGTCAAATGAATACCTTTACAAGTATTAAACATTTGAAAGAAGAAATAGTTATACTTTTATTAATCCACGCGGACCAGACAGCAGTCGGGACTGGAACCCGCACCCTTCGCTATCCGGGCGAATGCACTGACCATTATGCTGCCGCGGCCCTGATGGCCATGTTGAATTCTTTCTAGCCTTTTTTTAAGCTGCAAGGCAGCGCCATCTCTTCGCATTGTAGGTAACCCACAATCCGTCTGGTCCGCTAGGAATCTTTTCTAGTGATATTTTCTTTAGATTTAAAACATCGAGCAGTTTCATGCTTAAAAAAAATATATCGTAGTTTTAATGTTAACATGGTGGCAAAAAAGCGTATACAGGGTGTCCCACAGGTTTGCTACAGGGAAGAAAGTATATTAAATATAGAAGATAGAAAGAAGAAGAAACAAAAAACACATGTATTTTATAGTAACCTTCGAAAGGGTTTACTATAAGGATTATTTTTTCCTAAATAACATAACATTTTAAACGAAAAGAAGAAAAAGAAGAAGAAGAAAATGAAAAGAAGATCATGCACTTAAAATTTTGTGTCGCACCGTTGCCTACCCTGACCCAATACCCTACCCCATGGAGCCGTGGAATCTCATTTACCGACGCTACACCACCAAAAGGTGGTGTTATTTTACTGTGCTCTTCTGTAGGTTTCTACCCCAGACGGGCGCTCCAATTGGTACAGAAAATCCGCAATGCCCGTATCTGCTATTTTAGTTACAGATCATCGTCATCATCAGCCTATTAATGTCCCCACTGCTGGGGCACATGATTTCTCTATGGATGGAATAGGGAAATTAGGCCATGACTCACCACGCGGGCCCAGTGCGGATGGTTGGTTGCTAACGACTGCAGATGCAGCCGGGACCAACGGCTTAACGTGCTTTCCAAAGCACGAAGGAACTTGAGATAGAAGACTTTTGGCCACCCATCCAATGACCGACCACTGCGAAAGTTGCTTAACTTCAACGATCGCATCCGGACGTGCTAACCACCCACGCCTACGAGCTCCTCAGTAACAAAAGAAAAATAAATGAAAATAACGACTACTGTTCCACCTACGTACATATTGGATAAGATGGCTAGCTACATCACCAATTACGTTTCACTGGTTCTCGTACGTCTACGCTTAAATTCAAGTAGATAGGAGGATAAATAAAGATACTCCTTTTGCTATGAATAGTTTATCACGTTACGTTCGGATATCACGATTGGCTTTCGTCTTCCATAAATTTTTATTCAAAGAGGAAGAGAGTTTCAGTGTTAGTTTTGTTAAAAGACAGATATATATTAATGTTTTTGAAGTGAAAACTTCTTTAGCGGCGTTGTACATTTTTTTTGTATGGGTAATAAATGTTAAACTCGCGTCAGGTTAAACACGTGGGCTGATCGCATCATGATACACAATAAAATTGGAAAGGTTGTTGACTTTCAATATATTGGAGGAAACATAGTAATATTTTATTTTATCGTATTATAATAATAAGTCTCTATCTATTCACGTAGCAGCTTTATTGCGAAGAAAATGCATTTTTTTACAATAGATGTTGCTAAGTGCGCTTAAACGTGATTCATGTAAGTTGATTTTTCTGAGAGATATTTTTTTTTAATGTTATATAAATTGTCATATTTATGTACGATAGCGCAATAAATAAATATTGTATTCTACCACATACATGATAGTACTTTTATTCTGATAATTAAAGCAATTCGTGCAAAATTATTCCCTAACCATTCTAAAATATCAAAAATGGACAACGTTAATATTCAAGTTTTAACTTCTGCCGGCACTCCCGGAGTGCAATCCGTGGTTCTTTTTTATTTTTACTTTATTGTGGTATTTTACGTGAACAAAAATCAAGGGTGCCTTAATTATAGAAGCTGAAGGCTATACTGTCTTACTATTTTCGCTTTACCCTTAATAGCCTTAGATTAAAACAAAAATGGAAGGTACGGTACGCTCATATTAGCATTATAAAATATGATCCGACTACTACTTAAGCAATTGTCAGAACACGCACACTTCTTTAAATAAATATCCAATCGAGCGAGCGAACTGTACGCTTTAACGCAGCGCGTGCGAAACGGCGAGCTCGCGTCGCTTTGCAGCCGATTGCGTTTTCTTTTTTCTCTCTCTACAGACGGCTGTACTGTATTGTTGCCTTTTTTTGATTAAAAAATTATTTTTGAGAAAAAAAAACTGTTTATCGAAACAAGTCTACACGTTCACAAGTTACACTTAACTCTACAAGGAGGTTTTTACAAGTACATGTAAATTACGTTTATAAAAACTATTTCAGCGTTTCTAATTTTAATTATAGACGCTAATTCTAATTCTAAAATCAAAACAGAATGTAGTTTTGTTATGTCAGTCCGCAGCTTAGCTCAGAGACTCGCTGATATTTGGCATAGATGAATGAGCAATAGACAGTTGTAAAATAGAATAAAAAAATAGAGACAACAGTAGCTAATGCTGAAAATTGCGCATAAAAATTGCAGGTACGGCTCTCGAAGTAAAAAAGAAAAAAAAAACATAGAATGATAAGTAGTAATTATACTAAGCCGCTTGAAAAATTTAATCCATTCTTGAATATCTAATGGGTCCCTACTGTTAAAGTAGCTTTCTTCCTTTCTTAACAAAATTATAGACTACTGGACTTTTCGTTTTTCTTTTCAGTTTTTATTTGAAGTAATATTTAAGCAGTCGGCTTTTTTGATTTGTTAAATTTATCTTTTTTTTTCGTTCAATTAATTAGTTTCGATATTACACTTCTGCTAGGCGTCAGGCGACGGGTGAGTTTTTGTTTTATTATGAGTTTTTATTAAAGCGGCAAAAGCAATAATAATAACACAAAGTGTTTGTGTAAATTTCAACTGTACAGTTCGGGAGATACAGATCGCTGACAGACGGGCAGCGGTGAAATTAAATTTACTCTATTTAATGAACGAATGCTCGTAATTGTAAGAAACAATTGAATAACCTTTTTTTATTATACCTTCAGGGCCTTTTATCAAAGCGTGGGTACTTCGATGCTGAGCATAGGCCTCCCCCAAGGATCTCCACACCGATCGGTCCTGCGCCACTCGCATCCATCGGCTTCCCGCGACCTTCACAAGATTGTCGGTCCACCTTGTAGGGGGCCTGCCCACTGAGCGTCGTCCGGTGCGTGGTCGCCAATCCAGAACCTTTCCGCCCCAAGGGCCATCGGTTCTTCTTGCTACGTGTCCCGCCGACTGCCACTTCAGCAGAGCAATCGTTCGAGCGATATCGGTAACTTTGGTTCTCCTAAGGATTTCCTCATTTCTGATTCTATCGCGTAGGGAAACACCAAGCATCGCTCTCTCCATTGCTCGCTCTGTGACCTTGAGCCTACTAATAAAATGTTATCAGCCATCGTGATAAAATGTTTTAGCTTTCATTCATACTAAATTATAAAACTGTACAGTTTGTTTGTTTGGTTGAACGCGCTAATCACAGAAACTACAGATTTAAATTGAAAAAATATTTTTGTGATAGATATCCTATTTACCGAGGAAGGTTATAATAAGTAATAGTAATAATAATAATTCTAGGTTAGGTTTTTTATACTATATTTATTTTTGTATTTACGTTTTTGTATTTTACTTTTAAATCTATTTTATAAAAAACCTAACTTGTGAAATGAAATAAATGAGAGTATAATAATAATGACAATCTTTTATTTTGCTAAATAGTGTACAATATTTAAACTTACTAATTACATAGTTTTTAACTTATAGGGCGCTTTCAATTTATGCGGCAACAGTCCTGTTGTCGAGCGTTCGCGGTACCGGCGCCGCACTGTTGCCGCACCGCGCGTTTTGTGTTTTCACACAAAAAAAAGGATCGTCCGTACGCTGTACGACAAACGCACCGCTGCGGCACCGCAGCAGGCCGTCAAGAAACGCATTAATTGAAAGCGCCCATAAAGTAGGTAATAGTAAAAAAAAAACTTAGGCATAAGAGTTTTCTGTCATAGACACACTGAGCCCTAGCTAGATTGTAAAATAACTAGCAAACCAGTGAACCAAATGTTCACCACAACCTGATTTCTCGAAAACCGGAAGTGCTACGTTACTCAAATCCGGTTTGTAGTCTTATCAGACTATTCTTAACTTATAACTTAAATATTCTCTTTATCAATCTCTTACGGTTTGGCCGCTGAAACAGCACCACAGACAGATGGACTTGTCTAATAGATAAGAGATCTGTGTTAAGGGCAAGAGTCCCGTTCCCTCATCGTATCCTATAAAAAGTTAATTACAAAGGCACAAACATGCTACTCGTATATTACATGCACACACATACTTTAAGACCAAATAATAGTCACGGATTCTTGGGCGTATTTACTAATACGATGACTTTTGTGATTGCCTAACACTGCAAATTGAATATTCAGAGTTCTGCGGTTCGTTTTCTAAATTCGTCATTTTGATCTTCTGTTATTTACCGACTGACTGATCTATCAACGCATAGCTCAAACCAATGAACCGATTGCGTTGAAATGTGGCACTGAGATTATTTGCGTGCCAAACCTCAGGTGCGCGATCGGGTTTTAGTATTGTGACGTAGGTATTCACTAAGAGAAATATTAGCTAAAATTCACCTCCGAATTTATTGGAACGAAGTTCCTTACAGGCAGGCTTGGAGGGGATAGGGATTTTGCTGAGCGACCGAACTGAAAAAATGTGATAATAAAACCGTAAGAAAAAATCCGTGGAAAAAAGTGCGTGGAATAAAACCGTTAAATGAGACGTGCGCAGGCGCGACGAAGTTCGTTACGGCAGGAGAGAGAGCGACGAGGGTGCATCACTGAAATATTGTGATATTACACCAACACTGAATATGTGTGAAGTTATAGGGAGTGGTAGAGCGACGAGGGTGCATCACTGAAATATTGTGATATTACACCAACACTGAATATGTGTGAAGTTATAAGGAGTGGTAGAGCGACGAGGGTGCATCACTGAAATATTGTGATATTACACCAACACTGAATATGTGTGAAGTTATAGGGGGTGGTAAAGCAACGAGGGTGCATCACTGAAATATTGTTATATTACACCAACACTGAATATGTGTGAAGTTATAGGGGGTGGTAGAGCGACGAGGGTGCATCACTGAAATATTGTGATATTACACCAACACTGTAATTATTATAAATTATTTATTTTCATTTGAGAAAATATACAGTTTTACACAATTCAATTAAATAACACTTATTACTTTTTCATAAACCAGTTAAGTTTCCACAGACTAAAACATAATTTACTTAAGATTACGTACAATATTTAGAGTTGTGTGAATAAAGAAAGTAATTACTAAGTGTTAGGGTAAAACGACCTTATAGCATTCATTTCTAAATTGATTGTTAGAAAGGCAAAATATATCCAATCCCCTGAAGTATTTATTATAGCTGTGACATGCTCTAGAAATGAAACTATTTGCAGCAAACTTGGTCCTGCTGAATTGTATTACAAACGTGTTGTCAGACCTAGTTCTATTTGGACAACGGAAACTAATCCTCTGCAAAATAAGAATTGTGAGACGTCAATTTAAAAGTTAGTAATCTAGGAATTAGTGAATGAGCATAGCCATGTGGTCTTACTGTGATTAATTAGCCTCAACGCGTCGTGAGCGTTTTCATTAGAGCTTAGACAACTCGAATTTTGCCATGTGGATCTTTTGATGTGACCACAACACTTTCTGAGACGGGCGCTCCAATTTGAGTAGGGATTCGCCGTCTCCTTTATCTCCTAAGTATCAGTAAATAGTTGAAAATAAGTAATGTGTAAAGAAAAACAAGAGGTTTGTTGGAGTTTACTCCTTAAGAATCGATTTGCATATTTATAAGGGGCCCGGTATGAGAAATGTGTAAGGAGTTAAATCTATCGATGAATGACCTCGTTACGTTTTTGGTGCGCATCCTGTTCGAGCCAAATTGACTCTTAAATCCGAGAACTTAGGTGCAAAAAAAATAAATTTTTAACTACAGTGTATTTTGTTAGGCCATAGATTTCTTTATTAGTTAGGTGACGTTTTGCCTATATGTAGGTCCAAATATATTTACAAGCGTGATGCAACGAACAACAGCGCCATCTATTTTGATACATATGAACTAAAATTTTAAATGCACAAATGACGTATACATAATCGCCCACCAAGGACAAACTGAGATTTTTCCTCACAAATATTTAACTTAACAACATGACTCTGTAATCGCCCACCATGACTTAAGGTAACAAAACAAATAAAAACACTAAGATGTACAATAACTTAAAATAATATATTTATGCACATCTGAAATTGACTATTGTAAAAAGTTTGTTGTAAAATATTTCGTCGATTAGTTATAATAAACGTATATGAAATGAATAAATATATATTTATATATGTATATTATTTTCATTAGTTTGTTAATTTACCCTTTCATACAGTATCAATCTTTTTTAAGTTAAATAAACTCTTTTTGCGTCTGGTTAGACTATCGAATTTAAGGAGTAAACTCCAGTCGTGCGTCGGAGCTGACACACACAATTTTTTTACCAACCCTTTTGGAATAAAAAAATAAAACAAAATCACAATTAATAAATTGATTGCTCAATTTTTGAAATAATAAAAACTTGAAAATGAAAGATCGCGATAAAATGTTATTGATGGCCCACGCAGTTCAACCCAAGCGATGGAAACATGATGCCTCGTTGCGATAAATCAGTACCGACCCTCGGATATATTTGTAGGGGTGTGGGCAGTGTGTGATAGAATATCAAATAAGTATAGAAGGCACAGGGGCTAGGCTTCATGCAATACGCTTGTGTTGTGTGAGCACTAGCGACCTGTAGCCGGCAATTTTATATGCATACTAGCTGACCCAGCGAACTTCGTACCGCCATAAAAAAATAGGGGTTGGTGGTAGAAAGGTGAAAATTTAGGGTTGTATGTATTTACTAATGCTGTATCATAAAAAAAAAATATCTAAAATTGAAAAAAAAAATTAGGGTTGGATTACCCTTAACATTTAGGGGGATGAAAAATAGATGTTGTCCGATTCTCAGACCTACCCAATATGCATAGAAAATTTCATGAGAATCGGGAAAGCCGTTTCGGAGGAGTTTAACCACAAACACCGCGACACGAGAATTTTATATATTAGATAATACAAATAAGGCTCATTTCGGACGATAAATGGAAAAGATGAAACGGAAATGCGTCACGAGTGTCACAAGACTATATGTATAAATATACATATACTAGGTACTAGTAAAACGTAGCCTATGTGTTAATCCAGGGTGAAAGCTAACTCCCTACCAAATTTATATTAAAATCGCTTCAGCCGTTTAGACGTGAAGAAGTAACAAACATACACACTCACAAACTTTCGCCTTTATAATATTAGTGTGATATATATATATACATATATATGTATATTTATATATATATATATATATGTGTGTGTATATATATATATATATGAGTGATGCGTACGCTGCTCCATTCCCCTATGCCTTATGCATCGCCTAATGTTAGCTTAGGAAAAGAAGATTCACTTAGATGTGTGGTCCGTGCACACATTTCTTTTTCTATACAAACTATTTCTTTTGAATTGTCCCTCTATCAATAATAAAATTTATTTTTTGAGCAAAAATTTATTTTGTATAGTGCGAAAAGCTTGTGGGAAATTCAAATATCTGAAACGTAAAAACAAATCAACAATCATGCGCCATGTTCACAGGATATGTCAGTCAACGATACCTAGTTAGAGTGCGCACCTAACCTAACCTCCTAATTTAACCTCGGAAAATTTTGCCGTGGACTTGTTTGTTTTGTTGCTGGATTGCTATGTACTATGACGTCACATCAAGAGTTCCAAAATAGCGAACGCTTAAAATTCAGCCCTTCAAGTTCGAGTGGTCTAGAGGCTCCAGACGGAGGGGACACGTCACCCCACAGGGGAGGCCTGTGGGGCGACGCCATCCACCTGGAATACCTCTAGAGGCACTCGCCAATTCTTTGCTTGAGGTCCCCTTAGGATCTTGCCGTTTGAGTGGTCTAGAGACTCCAGACGGAGAGGAGACCCCCTTGTGGGGAGATGCCATCCGCCTGGAATACCTCTAGAGGCACTCGCCAATTCTCGGCTTGAGGTCCCCTTAGGATCTTGCCGTTTGAGTGGTCTAGAGGCTCCAGACGAAGAGGAGACCCCCCTTGTGGGGAGATGCCATCCGCCTGGAATACCTCTAGAGGCACTCGCCAATTCTTTGCTTGAGGTCCCCTTAGGATATTGCAGTCCTCAAACTCGCTGACGCTGTAAAGGTCATCTGCGACAAACAGTTTACACACCCAAACAAAGAAAAAAAGTATGATCACGTCTCCAACTTTCGAAAGGAACTCAAGGGGCTTCCCATACGTCTGCGTAGAAATGTCAGAATTATTTGTTTCCTCTTCAATATTCTATACAAAAAAACAAACAACAGACCTGGTGCGGCTAGCGAAGGGGCTGAAAAAGCTAAGGCTTGCAAATACAGGGGTCTAGGCTCCGAATATGATTTTGTCCCATTCGGTGTCGAGACCCTTGGTCCGTGGGGTCCTAGCGCTGTAAGGCTTTTTAAGGAAATAGCGAAAAGGTTGGTCGACGTCACAGGAGACCAAAGAGCTGGCAGCTACCTCGGACAAAGAATTAGTCAAGCTATTCAAAGGGGGAACGCTGCCAGTATCTTTGGAACCTTGCCTAAAGGGAATCCTTTTAATAATGTATTTTAGTTATTACATTATATTATTTCATTATCGTTTTTTGGAGATATGGTGATATATCCTATACAATCCTTCATATCCTTCCTATCTTCGGGAGAGGTTTTCTTTCACCCACTCGCCTAATGTTCCTTGCAGGTCCCATCTAAATCAGTACTCAAATTCATAAAACCGAATTTGCATCATACTCTTTCACGGCACATGCCGTCCGCTTGTGGAACTCGCTGCCAGCAGGAATCAGAGACAGTCCAACTGTTGCTACATTTAAAAAAACGGTTGAAGAAACACTATCTTTCCTCTTGAATCACTGGTTCCGAGCTGTATTGTCTCTCCTTTTGAACACTTCTATATTTTACTAGCTGTCCCAGCGAACTTCGTACCACCATAAAAAAATAGGGGTTGGTGGTAGAAGGGTAAAAATTTAGGGTTGTATGTATTTGTGTATGATGTATCATAAAAAAATTAAAAAAAAATATCTAAAATTGAAAAAAAATTAGGGGTGGATTACCCTTAACATTTAGGGGGATGAAAAATAGATGTTGTCCGATTCTCAGACCTACCCAATATGCATACAAAATTTCATGAGAATCGGGAAAGCCGTTTCGGAAGAGTTTAACCACAAACACCGCGAACCGAGAATTTTATATATAAGATATATGTAGGTTTTGTTTATGTAAGTATTGTATTTTGTTATTTATATTCAGGAGGCATATACTGACGACCCTTTTTTATGTTTTTTTCCTTTCGCGGGTCTGCTGAAAGAAATTTCAATATGAAATAAGCAGTGCCCTTGTACAAATTTCTTGTTCCGGTTCTTATCTGTTTTATTGATGATGTACATAATTTCAATACCAGAAATAAAGATAAACTCAAATTGCCACCATTGAGACTCCAAAAGGTTCTTCGTTCATTTGTGGGTCAAGGTATATGTTACTATAATAAAATACCAAAAGAAATAATTAATTTACCTTTTAATAAGTTTAAAGTGTGTATAAAAACATGTCTCCTTAAGAAAGGTTATTATGCTGTTAAAGATTTCATAAATGATAAGTCACCTTGGGCTTAATATAATAGACAGTCGTTTTACTTTGCTAATTTGTTTGAAAATTTGTTTAATCGCCACTTCTAAATTTAAAAATAGTACCTAGCTATACTTAACTTTTGTTAATTAATAATATTAATGTGATGGAAGTTGACATCAACACATGTATTCAATTTTGGATGTCAAATTTCAATTGACGACACTGTATGAAACAAAACTGGGAGAAAAAAATGGCCCTTGCTGAGTTTCTTGCCGGTTCTTCTCAGTACAAGGTCTCCCGCCGTAAATTTACGAACCGATGGCGTAGCGTTTGACTTTCACAAGAGCTTGTAACAGCCTAGACTGAATAAATGAGTTTGAATTTTGAATTTTGAATTGTGTGTGTGTACTAAATTATTAAATAAAAAAAGCTTAAAATGCCCGCGCAAAGTAGCTTTGCCCCTGTACATTCTTTACTCGTGTTGTTCTATGACTGCGGTTTTATCGATATATCTATCTGTCAGTTTCCCGCGTGGGTTATAGTATGACACGCCCGAGTTGTTCTAGGCACCAGTTAGAACGCTTTAATTGCCTCGAAATCTGATGTTTGTTTACACAATGTTCTGTTCAGGAAACTGGTGGGAATATTTGCCTTCAATTTGAAAGGTCTCCTATTCTGGCTGCAGTACATCTATAGACATTTTCAATTGAGTAGGTGTTTTGAAATGCAAGTGATTAGCGCGTTTGGTCTGCGATTGTGAAAGATAAGTATCTTTCGGAACGGTCGGTCGTCTGATGGGTGACCGAAAAAATATTATCGTGATAATAATTTTAGTGTTCTTCTCCGAGATTTGGAAGGTACGTTAAGCAATTGGCTGCATCCACCATCTACAATCACCACCGTGGTGGGTCATGACCTAAGCCAAAGTTAAAGCTTGTGTCCCAATAGTGGATATATATAGACTTATATTAATAAATTCACAACACTCACACTAATTAGCCTAGCTCCAAAGTAAGCACTGTAAGGCTTGTGTTATGAATACATATACTATTCATCACACAAACATTTGCCCCCACCGGGGTTCGAACCCGGAACCTCTCGAGTCGGCGACACCATGAAACCCGGCGTACAAACCACTCGGCCACGGAGGTCGTCGTTATGATGACGATGATGATGAAACGAGCTCAGACAAACTTTATGATGGTTCAAAATTTTGTAATCCTGATGAAAGATAATAATGAAGATGAAATTTAATCCCTTTCACTACTATCATGAATATAGCAAGGCAAGGGGATTTGCAGTAACAAATGAAAAACCAGGCAGCTTTTGCTTTTATCCGGATAATTTTTTCTTCTTTAATTAATTCTCTTTAAAACGGCATAAATACTCGTATTATGAAAATACAATGTTTCCACCAGTTAGGCTAAGAACGTACGGCTCAATTGTCTACCGCGCCCGTCACAACTGCGGGACTGCAACTCGCGTAGAATCACTACATAGTATAAACAAAGTCGCTTTCTCTGTCCCTATGTTCCTTTGTATGCTTAAATCTTTGAAACTACGCAACGGATTTTGATGCGGTTTTTTTAATAGATAGAGTGATTCAAGAGAATGGTTTATATGTATAATACATGCATAATATAGTAGAGAAACACTGATAATTTTAGAGGTTTTTAATATAAGGTCGTAAATAAACACATTTTTTTGCGCTTACATTGCAAACGCTGGCTGAACCCAACGAGATAGATCAAAATAATGTACTACAGTATTGTACACCTTAAAAAGGTCTACAAAAAAGTCCGCGATGGTATATGCCTATCTCTTTGGTATAACCCACAATAACCATTTTTTAATTACTTATTACGAGAAAATAATGGCTTATTTACGAACAAGCGATTTTAAGCAATACAGCATTAATCCTTATCCATTTCAGTACCTTAAATACATTGTGCGTGTAATATAGATCAATATAACCCTCTACAGCATGTAATTTAAATGAATATTTTCGAAGATATTACAGATTTAAAATGCAGGAACATACCGGTTCGGGCAGTACTGGCGGCGCGTGTCTTTAGTAATTAGGTATTGAAAGAAAGTCATTGTGTTTAATAGAAACCTGAGAACAAAAATATAATCTAAACTACAGCTCTACACCGAAGCGAAGCGAGGGCGGGCCACTAGTGTGAAATAAAACGGAAGAGAAAATCTCACAGCGCGATTTGCGGCCGCAGAGCGCGCGGGTGTTTGCAGCACCGCGAGGGACGTGCTTACCCGCAGACGCGGCGGGTTTCGCCTGATCTGGCAGCCGCGGCGGTGGGACCACTGAAAACTACAGTCTCGTTAGTCAAAATAAGATGTTTTCATGATTTTTTGACGTGACAACGTCTTAAATTAGGTTGCGGCTGGGAGTCACTTATGAAAAAGTGTAACGCTCGGTAACGTTACGATGAGTCTCTCGTGTTAAGTTTAAGTTTACATGTACAATGTTTTAGTAAACAATAGTTATTTATTATACAAGAGTGGAAAGTTCCTTTTTAACCGCGTGCTCGATTTGGATGACCGAGCAAGCGAAGGATTCTAAAGTTGAATCACGAGCGCAGCGAGTGATTCTAAATTAGAATCCTGAGCGTCAGCGAGGGAAACAAAACGAGCACAAGGTGAAAAATCTTTCCACTCGAGTGCAATACGTAACTTTTCATCCCACCTCAGCGAGGAAATGACAAAATGAAAAAGAAAACAATTTATAATGACAAAATATTTTTATTTCAATTAAAACACATTAAGATAATCTATAAATTGAAGAAAATAATAAGAAGTAGAAAATAATTAAGAAATATTAAATGTAACGTTGCTACAGTTACTTATGTTAAGTTTAATATTTTTGTTAGGTAATGTTATGTTGGTGTTTGTGAATTGTGCGCTGTTTTGTGGTAAACTACTCGTATCAGTAATTTTAAATAGTTGTGCCGATTCATTGGATTCTATTGGCGTAAATGTTGGCGAGAGAGGGCTATTGTTTCCAATCTTATGGGGGCTCATTTTAGATGTAGAAGGGCGAGACCAAGAATCTGACAGAGGTTCTTTCAGCGTTATGGCCTCCACGATACTATTACAAATTTTTGATTTACTTTGGATTGAATCCTCTATGTATCCCTCTACAACCGAATTAGACTTCCAGCCTCCATGGCGCTTAAGCGATAGAAGATCAGCCCCTGATTCGGCCAAAAGTGTGGCTGAGGTTCTTCTAAAACAGTGACCGGTGTATAACGGGGGTTCTAAAAGTCCGAGAAAAGTTGCTATTTCTCGTGGAATACTGCCAATTTTATTCTGACCCATAGGTTGTCGGATACACTTTCCGTTGCGATATTGTAGAAAAAATCGTTCAATTGGGGTGTTAGAAGGACGTAAAGCTTGATATTTCTGAACAATGTTTACATATTCCTTGCGAATAACGAAGTTGCGGTCTTTTTTTGTCTTGGTATTTAGTACATTAATTAATAGCAATTCATCAGAATTATGAGAATATTTTGATACGTTATTGACATTAAGTAGTGTAAGTTCATTTGTTCGACATGCTCCGGTTATACCAATAATAAGAACAACCTGTAACAAAAGAAGTATTTATAATCGTAAATAAATTAATCAAATTAAAAATATTGTAAGTACTATGTACAATTTTATCAACAACAAAAAATTACACGTATTGACTTACTTTTGCCGCTAAATATACGGAATCAGGTGCTTCATTAATAAACTTTGCAATTTCAGATGCTGTGAAAACCTTCGATTTTTTTGGTTTATAACCAGATGAGGCTCTTTTTAAAAATGCCACTAATTTATGATAGGTGTCGATATGAACGTCTTTCTTCATCTTAATTGTTAATTTTAGCATTGAATACGTACTCCATAGCGTGCTTGCTTTCTTGGTCTCAGATAATTCTATAAAATATGCCAGCAAAACGTTTTCGGAGAAAGTTTTTGCTCCTTTAGCTAGTCGCCACATGTTAAATATATCGTACTGTTTCAAATACTTCTCTCGTGATTGCTGAGGGAGAAGGCTCATTTGCGCATTATTAACTGTTTCAGTTAACTCAGTTGGCGTTAGATAAACTTCATCGTCGCTAATGTCACTCATTTTAGTTGATTTTTTTGTACAGTTTTTAGGTTATGTTAATTATATTAAGCAATAAAACGTGAAAAACTAGAATGGCGCGAAGCACGCAAATAAAACAAAGAAACCAAGAAGGTTCCAAATTTAAATTTTTTCACAATTTAAAAAGTTCTAATCATAAATTTGGCACCATAGAGGTTACATTAAATAGGTTTAATGACGTTTTGAATTTACAATTATATTGAGTACTCATTATATGTGATGTTCTAAATTCAAATCTACTTTGCCGCTCAAGCGAATAAAATAGAATTTTCCAGCCAGATTTCGAAGCGCAAAATTACACTTTCCGAGGTGGTGGGATGAAAAATATATTTCTATAGTTAAAATTTGTGCAATTCTTATTTTCATTCAATTCCTTGTTCCTATTGTGCAATTTAATTATATTCATATCAATAAATATTCTACCGAGAAAAAGACGTTGTCACGTAAAATCTTCGCCCGTAAAACCGACTTTACAGGCAACCATTTTTTTTTATTTATTTAAACTTTATTGCCACAATTACAAAAATGGACAAAAGGCGGACTTAACGCTAAAAGCATTCTATGCCAGTCAACCCTTAGGCATACAGAAATTCACGAATGCGGCTATATTAAACAAAAAGTTTTTGATGTTTGTCATACACTTATATTGTAAAGTATTGGTAAGTAATTAATACTAAAAAAATGATTCTTTCCTGAATTCTAAAGAAAAAATTACTAGACAAATAAGGATTTAAACCAACAGTGCTATTCTGTAAAATTATCACGCGCGGATCCGTTGCGCATCCGCGAGTTTCCCATATAGATTGGCGCGGAACCGCATCAGATCCGCGCGTGTAAATTTTACAGAATGTTGGCCCAGATCGCCTTTCGTTATCCAGCGGCATTTGCCGAACCATTTTAAAGTAAAATTTTGTTAAAAATAAATAAGATGCAGTTTAACGTTCAAAACAAAAATAATATAAACTTTTTTTTGCATGTTATTCTCGATTCCACTAGATATTTCTGAACAGTAGAAAAACGCTCTGCATCCGTCCGCAGTGAGTGCGGAAAAAACCGTTCCGTGTGTTCTTAGCCCCGTATATACACGTCAAAGTTTGTATGGAAACTAAAAAGCGCCCCTACCGGACGTAAGAATAAACTATTTGTTCCAATAGAAAAATTCACATGGCGATTACTGATAAGAATACTTTCTCAATAGTTACAGTGCTCAATTGTCATTGTCACCTTCTATGTACAGAGTTTTAAAATCTACTTTCTCAACACAAAGCGGCTCTAAAGAAAATATTACTAGAAAAAAAAAACACGTGGACCAGGCAGCAGACGGGACACGAACCCGCACCCTTCGCTATCCGAGCGACTGACCATTATATGCTACCGCGGCCCTGATGGCCGTGTCGAATTTTTTCTAGCCTTTCTTAAGCTGCAAGGCAGCGCCATCTCTTCGCATTGTAGGTAACCCACAATGTCAAAATAAATAAAAAAGCGACTCACTAAACTAAGAAATAATTATAATAATGTATTCATCATCATCATCATCAAAATCATGAGCCCACACCAGTCCACCTATGTGTAGCAGTATAACGTATTACTGATCTACAATTTGGATCTATACAAAACTAGCGGCCCGCCCTCGCTTCGCTTCGGTGTAGAGCTGAAGTGTAGACTACAGTTTTTGTTCCCAGGCTTGTATTATACACAATGACATTCATCTATGATTCATCTTATACCTGCATGCAAGGTCTCAGCCCGATCAGTTTAAAATTGACAAAGTTTCATACAAACTTTCATTCCCTATTTTATCCCCTTGGGGGTAGAATTGATTAGAATCCTTTCTTAGCGAATGCCTACGTCATAACATCTACCTGCATGCCAAATTTCAGCCCGATCCGTCCAGTGGTTTGGGCTGTGCGTTGATAGATCACTATGTCAGTCAGTCAGTCACCCTTGAGTTTTATATAATACTAGCGGCCCGCCCTCGCTTCGCTTCGGTGTAAAGCTGAAGTGTAGACTACAGTTTTTGTTCCCAGGCTTGTATTATACACAATGACATTCATCTATGATTCATCTTATACCTGCATGCAAGGTCTCAGCCCGATCGGTTTAAAATTGACAAAGTTTCATACAAACTTTCATTCCCTATTTTATTCCCTTGGGGGTAGAATTGATTAAAATCCTTTCTTAGCGGATGCCTACGTCATAACATCTACCTGCATGCCAAATTTCAGCCCGATCTGTCCAGTGGTTTGGGCTGTGCGTTGATAGATCCCTATGTCAGTCAGTCACCTTTGAATTTTATATATGTAATTAGGTCTCATTTATCTATTCCACGTGTAACTCTACCATTATATTGTGTAGGTTTCACGAATTGCTATAAATGTTATATCTACTTCAATCTACTTTGTCAAGAAAAAGCACTTAAGATTCCGGCTAGTGGAATTATGGAAACTAGTGTAGTAATATCCCAAAGAATTTATTCCATAAAAGATACACGTTTCATTATATTTACTTAAACTACGGTAGCAGCATGGCAAAATGTATATTTCAAAGGGAACGACATGAAAGTGAATTTGATATCACAAGAGAATCAGATTGAATAAAATGAGGTCTCAAAGTATCAAAGACTAAATACTGGTTACATTGAAAAGTTTAATACCGTTAATTATACTGTAGATTTAAGTTCTATCAAAATAATAATAATAATAATAACCTTTATTTCGCACCATTATCACATTGTTCCACTTGCGCCATCGAGGAGCTCCATGGCGCAAGTGGTTAGCGCGTTCGGCTGCAGTCGTTGAAGTTAAGCAACTTTCGCAGTGGTTGGTCATTGGATGGGTGACCAATAATTAACTATCCCGAGCTACTCCGCTTCTGAAGGCACGTTAAGCCGTTGGTCCCGGCTGCATTTGCAGTCGTTAGCACCCACCAATCCGCACTGGGCCCGCGTGGTGGGTCATGGCCCAATCTCCCTATTCCATCCATAAGGAAGGCCTGTGCCCCAGCAGTGGGGACATTAATAGGCTGATGATGATGAAGATGTAGATTTATATATAATAACCTTTATTTGTCACCATAATCACAATGTTCACAATGTTGGTATTAATGGCTACATAAAAACAAGCATTTTTTTTACCAAAAATAAAACAAAACCTGAACAATACATACCAGATTATGGTGGGTTGACGCCTGAACTAGGATGACTCCTGTGTCTCAGGTAATCAACCCTCCACCCTATTTATAAATGTGTGTACCATTTAGTAAACAATTTATTAATCCAACTGTACAATATAGCCAAAGGAGTTTGTTATGAGTGTTTGTGTGCGTGTGTGTGTGTGTGTGTTTGTGTGTGTGTGTGTGTGTGTGTGTGTGTGTGTGTGTGTGTGTGTGTGGTGTGTGTGTGTGTGTGTGTGTGTGTGTGTGTGTGTGTATGTGTGTGCATCTTCTAATGTTTATCTTATAATATTAAATATAGTAATTATATTATAAAATATTAATAGAGACAATAAACACACAGATCTCATGCTCTACACGACTTGAAAGGGCATTGAAAATAAATCTCTCTTTATAGATTAAACAAAACCCAACTTTTCCAATATATTTTTACAACCTCTTGTAGCCTTTCAAATTCCATGTCTTTTGAGCTCTCATACGTCCTCGTGCCCCTTAACCTCGGGTATCACGGGCGAGTCGCACTTTCAACGAAAATAATAATAATAAGATTTATTGACCAAAAAAATCAGTACAGTAAGATTACGTAACAAACTTAGCACTAGTTACAGAAATTATAATTTATTAGCCTCTGCTGCTGAACTAGGCAATGCCTGTATTTCAGCATTCAGCGCCATAAACCCCCACAGACATGAGATTACTAAACTAGACTAAATAAATATCTCATAAATGAAAAGATCAGTAGGTCATTTTAAAAGCAAGGCATCTATGAGTATAATATTTGAATTAATATGTAATGTATGAAAATGATGTGTGGGAAATATGAAAATGGGGGTTTACTGGAGCGAACGAAAAAACATTTATTTTCAATGTTAAAACTTGTGTAATAATATAATTATCGGCTTGGTTATTTTTTTTAAGTTTTAAGCTATTGCATAGATTTTATAGCGGACTTTGAGCGCGGCGACCCAATTCAGAAATTCCAGTATCGATCGAAACGGTTGCGTAAAACGGAAAATTTTTGCCACGGGACCAACGTTCGACGTATTACCGCGGTCGTCGGTTCAAATCCCGCACTCGTATTATTTATTTTTTATTATGTATTTTTTTAATATTTGTTTTAGACACCAGCACCTGTTCTTATTATTATTTGTCTCCCTTTTATTTAGACTTTATAATTATAATTTAAATTGGACTAAAGATACTAAACTGTGGAGCTGGTGGAAGTTTTTTGGCGCCGGGCAATGCTGTTGTTTGCTGTGCTTGCCCAATAAATATCATGAAGCCTGCCTCACCATCTATTAATATCAAAGAAAAAACTTGAATTAATATCAAAGAAAAAAAAAATACTGCATAAATAAAATAAATAAATAATTAAAATTTGCATAAGTTGATAAATAATGCTGCTGCTAGCTTTACCGCGGCAGTCCCCGAGTGCCACACGCATTTTTGTTAATCACAAGGTATCTCTTATCTATTAGACAAGTCCGTCCGTCTGTGGTGCTGTTTCAGCGGCCAAACCGTAAGAGATAGATAAAGAGAATATGTAAGTTATAAGTTAAGAATAGTCTGATAAGACTACAAACCGGATTTGAGTAACGTAGCACTTCCGGTTTTCGAGAAATCACGAATTTCAAACGAAACCACACAAAATCTCCGAAGTTCTCAATTAATTAACTACTTTTTTTTTAAAAATCAGGTTTTGGTGAACATTTGGTTCACTGGTTTGCTAGTATAACTTATAACACTAGACATACCTACCCCAAGCGTGTTACCCTCTATGTTTATCGTAGTATTTTTATAGAGAGGTACGGAATAGCGGATTTTCTGCTAATCTGGGGAATCAGCCTCCACCTTACAGAATTAAGACCACAGTAAAATGACATTACCTTTTGGTGGAGTTGTTTTTATCGGTGAGTAATGTTCCGGTTCCACGGGGTAGGGGATTGTGTCAGGAGAGGCAAACGGCGCAAGTGACATATTTTGTATCACAAGCGTCTGTAGGTTAGATCTATAGAGAAAGGACAATGGCGAACACCCATACAAATTTTTGTTGAATTTTTTTTTGCGTCTGTAAATGATTTAAGTATTTATACATTAAACTATTTGAACTGTAGAAATGTAGAATTAAATTATTTGCACAGCCTGACATACGAGCAGACCGAAGAATTACTTCTTATTTGTAAATAAATGAACGTAACTCCATAATTTACATTTACCAACATTTATACAATGATTACTTTTAGTACTATTTTAATTAATTTGGTAATTTATTAATCATTGATTGTATTATTTTAGATCATAAAAGCCTGAAATACAGAAACAATTTTAACTGTTACCTAGTTCAGGCATCCATTATTTTGTACTTTATATTATTTTTAGTATTATTATGTAATGTATGACCTTATTTGAATAAAGATATATTTTATTTATTTATAATTATAATTACATGTTAAATTATAGTTCAGATTCTCGATTTGATTCGTCTTATTTCTTTTATTATGGGAAGTCTGGATTTAAAGATATTCTACTTTGAAGTTTTGGAGGTTATGTCATACCAAGTAATACAAAAACTAATTAAAAAGTATTTTCAAGAGTATTTCTATATCAAAATAAAAAATACGTGGAACGAAACTATAGAAGTATACCGGTCCCGTAATTAGTGACGGAAAAATAATCTTTTTATAATGTATGATAAGCTGGCATAGGTACTGACCGACCGCGTCAAAATACTTAATAATATTAACAGACAAGGATTATTCAGTTTGAATACAATGTCTGTGCTGTAAGAAGTACTTAACAATTTGAAAATGCCCACAGCAATAATAAAGCATAAAAAAGGATTTCTAATAGTGTACTAATGGGAACATTAATTAAATATGAAACACTTTTTAAGCTATTGTATAGCTTTTATCGCGGGCTTTGAGAGCGGCGACTGAAGAAATTCCGTAACGAAAAAACCTTACGAGAGTGCATATACCAATAAAACACTATTTTTGTCATCTCATTATCGATGTAAACGGCGTAGTGTGTTAAATTTTTGCCACATGACCAACGTTCGACGCATCACCGCGGTCGTCTGTTCAAATCCCGCACTCGTATTTTGTATTTTTTTTAAAATATTTTTTTCTTTTTTTATATATAATTGTTTAAGACCCCAGCACCTGTTCTTATTTTTATTTGTCTCCCTTTTATTTAGACTTTATAATTATAATTTAAAGTTTTGGACTAAAGATGGTAAACTGTGGAGCTTGTGAAAGTTTTTTGGCGCCGGGCAATTCTGTTGTTTGCTGTGCTTGCCCAATAAAATATCATAAGGACTGTCTCGCCATCTATTAATATCAAAGAAAAAACGAATTAATATCAAAGAAAAAAATACTGCATAAATAAAATAAATAATAATAATATAATAATAGCTTTACCGCGGCAGTCCCCGAGTGCCACACGTATTTTTTATATTTATCTTTTATTCCACATCTTCTTTGATCACAATACCATAGATAGTAGAGACAATGAAACAAAATCCAGAATGGAACAGAATCTTGAATCGAATAGAATCTTGTCCAAAATCCACAGCAAGAAGTCGTCCAAAATATCACATTCGGAAGCCTTAGGCAAGCACTACTCAACAGTCGCAGGGAAAGATTTTGAAAGTCAAAAGCAGTCCAAGCCACAAAAAAAAAAACAGCGGAATAAAACACAATACGCCGATTTAAATCTTTGCAATACGCATGCACAAGCAACGATAATGATAACAATAACAACAAAAATTCGATGACAAGCATGACAGTGACATTTGTAGTTTTTTGCATTAGGATTGGCGCCATACTCTTTTTGTATTGTGGAGATTATTTATTGTGGTTTCAGTAAAATATTGAAAAATAATGTTTCCCGATATTTTTGATAGATAATTAAATATAGTTTAAGCGCAAAGCGATGCAAAATATACGAGCAACATACTTGAAGTTGATTCCATCATTAAAATCACTTAAAATATATGGCTCAAAAGCCATGATGCCAAGCCACAATGAAAATAAAAAAAAAGTCAATTGTGTTTCCCTTTTTTAAGTTTCTAATTCCAGACTTAGACAACCCTCCTCAATTCTTTAATAAATCTTTTGAGATAATTTTATTAACACTTTTGATAATGACATCTTTAGACGCTAAAGATTTACTTCAACAAATATTTCGCCATTGTCCTTTCAATTTATGGTGGCCGCTTATCATCAGGCGAGCCAAATGTTTGTTTGCCACCCATTTAACATAAGCAAGTGCGTGTCATGCCTCGCGCAGTGTATGGTTCCGTAGTTGCCTGTCGTAACCACAATATATTTGACCAGGAGTCTTTATATTCACTATCAGAAATTAAAACAAAACAATTAATATCAAACTATATATCTTAACTAAAATACGTAAATCAAAGTCTAACTGCATCTCAAACTCAGAATCAATTCGAGATTAATTTTTGAAGTGAAAACTTATTTAGCGGCGTTGTACACTTTTTTGTAATGAGTAAAAACTGTTAAACTCGCGTCAGGACACGTGGCCTGATCGCGTCAGTCCTGATTAGGTCATATCTCCATGAGCTAATCGAAAATTCGTAAGACGAAAACAATAAAATTGGAAAGGTTGTTGACTTTCAATATATTGTTAGGAAGTCCAGGTGGCAGCTCGTATTCATCACAGAAACATCTGCCCCCACCGGGATTCGAACCCGGGACCTCTCGAGTCGGCGACACCATGAAACCCGGCGTACAAACCACTCGACCACGGTTGTCGTCAAATATTTGGTCGTCAATTATATGTATAATCTTTATACAAACGTATAACGATAGCGCTATTCAGAAGCCGTTGCCGTTGGTACTAGAGCTTTGCGGAACTTATGATACTTTTATTTATTTATTTTATTTATTTATTTATACTTTATTGCAAACCAAACAGCAAATGGCCGACATAATGCTATATAGCATTCTCTACCAGTCGACCAGTAAAAGCGTGAGAAATAAAAATACGGGGGTCCAATAAGGACATTCGCTAAATAAACCAAGTAGGTAATATACATATATATCAATAGAATCCACAAATATTAAAATATATATACAATACATACATCTAAATATATATGCTATATATACAATACATACATAAACATACACATAATTATGCCAGTCAAATATGAGAACGCAGATTAATTATATTAAGACTAGCAAACCAGTGAACCAAATGTTCACCAAAACCTGATTTAAAAAAAAAATGTATTTAATTAATTGAGAACTTCAGAGATTTTGTGTGGTTTCGTTTGAAATTCGTGATTTCTCGAAAACCGGAAGTGCTACGTTACTCAAATCCGGTTTGTAGTCTTATCAGACTATTCTTAACTTATAACTTAAACATTCTCTTTATCTATCTCTTACGGTTTGGCCGCTGAAACAGCACCACAGACAGACGGACGGACGGACTTGTCTAATAGATAAGAGATAATGCTCACGAACCAATCCCTTAAATACAAGTTTGTTAGGAGCTTTACGTATATTAGGGGGCAAGTCATTCCAGAGTCGTACAGTCGTACTTTTGTGGTTTTGAAATAGTTTTTTTTTAGTTTTAGTTTTTAAATGCAAGGTTTTACTCTACAATAAGCGCATCTATGTCACTATTAGTGTTTTTTTAAGTAATTTTCAATAAGTAAGAAATTTTCTGTGCTAAGAGTACTGTAAGGTGGATGTTGTTACATCCACAGACGGGCGCCCCTCATCAAACATGATTTCCACTATGTCCTTCCTTTATTAAGAAACACTACTGGTTGAAGGTATTTAAATTGCCTGCTCTATGAAAAACTAAATACCGAATCCATAATAAATATCCAAGATGTAATCTCTTTCATTTTATAGTTGGGAAAGAGATTAGTTTAGTGAAATTGACACTTTACCATAGATTGTCTAAAACAAGCAATTGGTCCCCAGATTGTTACTAATTTTCCCTGGACTAATAACAATATTGTATAGAGTGGATTTTTTCTAGTAAATTTTCTCTAGATTTAAACATCCAGCATCTAAATGCTTTTAAATAAAAGTATACTTATATTATATTATTTAATAAAAACTAAACCACTCAAATTCCCTCTATTTCAGTACTGTACCCTTCGTAGAAATGCATCTTTCCTTCGATTCGTAGCGTAGTATTTCGACGGCTTCATTTTCGCAGTTAGTCGTAGCGTCGTAGTCGAGCGGCGTAGTCGCGTGTCGTTTGTCGTAGCAAGCTTACGCGAGTTCGGCGAAACTTTATCCTGGCTACTTTTTATCAACACGATGTCATATTTTTAAACGTGTGTAATATATTTTAGTGTAAGAAGTGTAATGTGTTTTCTTATTGCAGTGTAGTGTGTATCAGAAGTTTTTTTTGACGTGACAACGTCTTAAATTAGGTTGCGGCTGGGAGTCACTTATGAAAAAGTGTAACGCTCGGTAACGTTACGATGAGTCTCTCGTGTTAAGTTTAAGTTTACATGTACAATGTTTTAGTAAACAAAATATATTTCTATAGTTAAAATTTGTGCAATTCTTATTTTCATTCAATTCCTTGTTCCTATTGTGCAATTTAATTATATTCATATCAATAAATATTCTACCGAGAAAAAGACGTTGTCACGTAAAATCTTCGCCCGTAAAACCGACTTTACAGGCAACCATTTTTTCAAAATGGTCATCAGTTACTATTCTGAGGATACATTCAGTGCTACAACTTCGGAAATAGATAAGAAGTTTTGGGATTATTTCGATATGACGACGTCTGCTGGCTATGTGAACTCTAGTTTAGAGATTTCGGACACTTTGCCCCGTGACCAGGCGGCTGTGTTGGCGACGTATGGGGTGCTGTTGGCGATAGGCGGTTTGAGTAACATAGTTGTGTTAATCTCGTTGGCCAGGACCAGGCGAAGGAAGTCCAGAATAGATCTGCTGATGACGCATCTGGTGCTGGCTGACGTCTGCGTCACGTGTGGAGTGATCCCGTTGGAGGTGAGTTTAAATTATAGTTGATAATGTACACTTTTAAACTTATGCGATGCATTAATAATTAATGTTTATTTTTTGTTGTTCAGCAATCGGAAGAGAATTTAGAAGAAGCTTTTGATAAGTACGTCATGACTTAGGAGATAAATAATAATAAAAATAATATTGTGATGAATTTAATGTATATTTTTAGCGTCTTCTTTAATGCATGCGGTATTTACCTTAACAGAGGAACACTCTATAGTCAAGTGTATAGTTAATCTTGTAAATGGTTTTAAGTAATGTGTAAACAAACACTGGTAAACCATAAAATAAATTAATTAATATATAACAGATATGGAAGATCAAAAGAAAATTTTTGAGCTATTCCTAGCTCACAGACAGACCGAAAGAAATAACGCAAGTGTATGTACTTAGTGTGCCAAGAGGAAGACTAAAGCTCATCCTGTTATGCCAATTTATTTCTTCGCGTCGCCACGCTGTTCTCAATACCAGACTAAATCATAATGTAAAAAAATATGCAACTTTATTCTATTAAGAAAAACTATATAATTGAAATAGTTGACCGGGACCCACTCTTTTTTATCATTTATTTGTTCTCGTGGGTATTTAAAATCTGACAACTTTGTTTATTGAAACATGTTTTATTTAATGAGTGGTATGCGTGAAAAAGGTTGAGGAGTGTTCAAAATCTGACAAGCTCGGTTTCCATAGAACTTAAGGTTGAGGAGTGTTTAAAATTTGACAAGCTTGGTTTCCATAGAATTTGAGGTTAAAGAGTGTTCAAAATCTGACAAACTCAGTTTCCATAAAATTTGAGGTTGAGGAGTGTTTAAAATCTCACAAGCTCGGTTTCCATAGAATTTGAGGTTGAGGAGTGTTTAAAATCTCACAAGCTCGGTTTCCATAGAATTTGAGGTTGTGGAGTGTTTAAAATCTCACAAGCTCGGTTTCCACAGAATTTGAGGTTGTGGAGTGTTTAAAATCTCACAAGCTCGATTTCCATAGAATTTGAGGTTAAGGAGTGTTTAAAATCTGACAAGCTCGATTTCCATTGAATTTGAGGTTGTGGAGTGTTTAAAATCTCACAAGCTCGGTTTCCATAGAATTTGAGATTAAGGAGTGTTCAAAATCTGACAAGCTCGGTTTCCATAGAATTTGAGGTACATGTGGTGTTGATCAAGCGTACTTAATACCTCGTGGTACACCGTAAACACAGAACCATTTTTACTATGATGTTTGTGAACTCTTGACAAGACTGCTCTTTCTACCAGCATCAAATCTCGACTTCAGAGATTTTATAATGTTGTTGAAATGAATTTAAACTTAAGTTTTAACGGCTAAAGTCCAAAATGGAGCGTCGACCTACAAAAAACTTTCACGTCAACCGAACGTCGGGTCGGACGTCCACTTGTAAACACAAAGGGAATATCATAAGTGCTTTTGAATCGTTAGAAATGACGCGAAGAAAAAGCGCTCATGCGATTTATCCCTAATTTGATTTGGACCGAATAAGGAAGTAAATCTCACTAATATTATGAATGTGAAAGTTTGTATGTTCGTTACTCAATCATGCAAAAACTACTAACGGATTCGGATGCGTATAGTTTATGGCCTAGATGGGTATATAGTATAGCGGGACTCAAATTATTACTGTAGCAAATTTCCTCTCAATCGGTTCAGCGTTTTAAGCATAATGAGGTGCGACCGACAAACAGACAGACACCTTTTCACATTTGTAATAGGGATGATGACTAATTTTTTTTTCTTCGTTTATCATGTAGATTATCAAAAAATATTGGACACGTATTTTTTCTTTTATCACATAATATAAACATTGCAGAGATATATTGATTTGAAAAGTCGCATGACGTCACGTTTGAGTACAGTTCACATATGTGAAAATTCACTCAAAAGTGTCGTCACGAGCCCCTACTCCCAAACTTTGTCGCATATGCTCTAAAGTTTAACTAAGACAGCGCTGCGTCTTCCGCCCCCCCCCCCCCCCCTCGGGGGAGGATCGTTTCCGATGTAGCCTTAGAGGCCTTCCTGGCCAGAGGCAGCCCCTACGGGTGTTTTTTAGTCAGTATGAGTCTGACTGAACCTTGCAGCCGGCTGTAGGGTATCCATGAGGATTTCTCAACCGCTCCCCCACCTGGCAAGAAACAAAAAAAAAAATGGAAAAAAAATTTCCTGCTCGATATAAACTTTTTACTAGATAAATTTTAACACTCAGACGACGGGTACGAAAGCTTTTTCTTCACGTATTAATATAATACTCAAACTTACTTCATATTCACTTTCTGCTAAGGTTAGGTCGGGAGTTCAATTCAGAAGTGAAACTTCCTTTCACACGTCCCGACTGAGCGAAGTCGTCGGGTTTCGTAATATGTTGATACTAACCCGGTACGTTGAAATTAAGTAACTTTCGCAGTGGTCGGTCATTGGATGGGTGACCAAAAATTACTATCTCGAGCTCCTCCATGCTTCGGAAAACACGTTAAGCCGTTGGTCCCGGCTGCATTTGCAGTCGTTAGCACCCACCAATCCGCACTGGGCCCGCGTGGTGGGTCATGGCCCAATCTCCCTATTCTATCCATAGGGAAGGACTGTGCCCCAGCAGTGGGGACATTAATAGGCTGATGTTGAACCCGGTACTAAAGCCACCCAATATAACACAAGATCGAATTCGTATCGTTTGCGAGTCCGAAATGTCATTGTCAAATGTGTACTGATTTTTAGTTCTCGTTACGTACTTTGTGGCGCTACTGTACAAGTTTCCATACAAAATTTGACAATTACATTACAGAAAAGGAATTAGAGAGATTTTCAAAATTTTCGCGTTCCAAACGAAGTCCCTAATTAAATAGGATTTATTTTATAATTGAATACATATTTTAAGCTTAACTCAATTTAATTAGGGACTTTAGTTGGCTCCTAATTGATTCTATACGAATTCAATCATTATATTATACTCTAATTATTTTCAATAGGATGCTTTAATTATGCTAATTAAAGGGAGTTTGTTTATTGGGTTTTAATGAGTGATTTTCGAGTATACACAAAAATACAAAATGGAGTTCATAATAATAGGTACATAACATGATATATCCCACAGTGCCTAAAGACGAAAGTTTTCAATCAGTGCGTCCTACCTGGGGGCCATTCGCCTAACGGAAATGCTTTGAAAAACGCTAACGATTACGATTTCATTTTGTTATTTCTAGCCGCCTGAAGTTTTCAAATGCCTCGCTCTCTTTTTTTTTCTTTTGCATTGGTAATAATAATATTAAATAAAATGAGCGTGAGGTATTTGAAAACCTTCGGCGGTCAAAAATCTATACTTATAATAAATCTGTAGAGAGGTCAATTCTGTACATGAAATATATTTTCAAAATAACTTCAGGGGGTGATTAATGATCGATACTGATGCCAAAAATGCAATCAGTAAAAATTTTGTCTGTCTGTCTGTCTGTCTGTGTGTATGTTCCTTATAGAAACAAAAACTACTCGACGGATTTTAACGAAACTTGGTACAATTATTCTTCATACCCCTGGGCAGGTTATAGTATACTTTTCATCACGCTACAATCAATAGGAGCAGAGTAGTGAAGGGAAATGTTGGGAAAACGGGAGAAGTTACTCCATTTTTTAAGCTTCCGTCGCGTGCGCAGCCTTAATGGTTAAAGTTACATAGAAATCATGTATGACGAAAATATTCTACATAAAATTGTCTAAAAAATATCCTGCAACAGCATATGTCTATCTTTTATGGTTTACTCACAATAATACGTGTAACTCCTGATAGCTTAGCAGTTCGGAGCATTCTGATTATATTTGTTTACTCTTACGTTTATAATACTCTCACTCATCCCTAATTTAAAAAAGTTAACATTATTACCTATTCAATAAAAAAAGAATCATAAAAAAGGAATTAAATAAATAAATTCAATGTGTACAATACACGCCTGAGAACAAAATCTATAGTCTACACTACAGCTCTACACTGAAGCGAAGCGAGGGCGGGCCACTAGTAACAAAATAAAATCGAAAGTGTTAGCGTTTTCCAAAGTATTTCCGTTAGGCATATGGCCCCGTGTTCTGACATACGGAGCCGAAACGTGGACACTGACGGTACGGCTAGTCCACAAGTTCAAAGTCACCCAGCGCGATATGGAAGGGCGCTATTCTCTGAAGGATCGCACCAGAAATGAGGTGATCTGACAAAGAACCAGAGTTACCAACGTAGCCCAACGGATTAGCAAGCTGAAGTGGCAGTGGGCTGGCCATATTTGCCACAGAACCAATAACCGCTGGGGTCGACGAGTTCTGGAGTAGAGACCGCGTCTAGGCAAACGTAGTGTAGACGTCCTCAGGCACGATGGAGTGAAGATTTGCAAGGTGGCTAGCAGGAGCTGGATGCGAATAGCCCAAGATCGGTCTGAGTGGCGTGCAATTGGAGAGGCCTGTGTCCAGCAGTGGACTAGGATAGGCTGTTGATGATGATGATGATATGACATGTAACAGAAATATTGTATACCTATCTTGTCTACTATTATTTCCCATTATAAGTTCCATTTTCATCATCATTTGACGACCTCCGGGGCCGAGTGGTTTGTACGCCGGGTTTCATGGCGTCGCCGACTCGAGAGGTCCCGGGTTCGGATCCCGGTGGGGGCAGATATTTGTGTGATGAACACGAGCATTTTGTACTTCAGTCATGGATGTTTAAATATCTATTTCTATATAAATAAACTTATATATGTAAAGTATGTGTATTCTAACCGTTACCCTAGCATCCCATAACACAAGCCTTACAGTGCTTACTTTGGGGCTAGGCTAATTGGTGCGTGTTGGTATTAAAAAAAAAATGTTTTTATCATTTAAGATTAAACGAGATTTTAATGCCTTAAATCGAATAATTTTACGACCATTTAAGTTTAAAGCTTATCCCAAAAAATGGAGGCCATGGAAAAAAAATCAAAATTACACTCTTACCGTGTTTCCTAAAACCACACTTTTTTATTTCAGATTAAATAGAAATCGAAAAATACTGAGTATTTTCGACAGAAAATCGTGTGTTTTCACAGAAAATTTCAAATATCTAGAGAACGAGCCCGAATTTAAAAAAAAATTGTAAGTGTCAGCTCCAACGCACGACTGGAGTTTACTCCTTAAGTTCGATAGTCTAACCAGACGCAAAAAGAGTTTATTTAACTTAAAAAAGATTGATACATTCAATAAAAATAATTATTATAATTTCATATAAAATAACACTACGTAGGTACGTTAACAAAAAATAAGGTATTGCTTAAATTAACTACTAATAAAATTGAAGAACTCTTGCATCGAATAAAAACTGGTCTTTAACAAAAATGAGTTAAGTAGTTTTTTTTAAATTTGACCGCGTCTTTTCGCTTTTTATATGTTCGGGTTTTTTTTGTATGCCAGTAGAATTGCTGTTAGATTGAGGAGCTCGATGGCGCAAGTGGTTAGCGCGTTCGGCTGCGATCGTTGAACTTAAGCAACTTTCGCAATGGTCGGTCATTGGATGGGTGACCAAAAATTACTATCTCGAGCTCCTCCGTGCTTCGGAAGGCACGTTAAGCCGTTGGTCCCGGCTGCATCTGCAGTCGTTAGCACCCACCAATCCGCACTGGGCCCGCGTGGTGGGTGATGGCCCAATCTCCCTATTCCATTAATAGGGAAGGCCTGTGCCCCAGCAGTGGGACATTAATAGGCTGATGATGATGATGATGGAAATTGCTAACTCAAAAGTGCCGAGTGGTGTTTTCTTCCAGTAAATAATACGGTGGGCTTGGTAATGACCGGTTTTCCGTCGGGTCTAGCACGGTTTCTACCCGGGCCGGTGCCGGCTGAGCATTTTCATGAGCACGAATTGTAGGTTTGTACCGGCCCCAATTAATGAAGTAATAAGAAAGGCTGGTGAAAATTGGACTACAAAAGCAAAGGACAGACAGACGTGGAGCAAAATGGAGGAGGCCTTTACTCGTTGAGGGGTCCATAATGACATGCATTAATAATTACTTTGACATTCAATTACCATTTGGAATTTGAATTTTATTATTATTATTACTTGACAATTGTATGAAATGAAAATTTTAAAATGCTAATTGTTATCTAATTTATTGGTATTAATTGTTGAAGTTATACTTCTTTAGGCGCGTTATGAAAAAATGATGAAAGTGAAATTTTAACACAAAAATTACGCTAAAGCGACCAACTTCATGCTGTTACTTTTGTGTTTACCGCACATTAAGAAAATCTACCAACAAAATAGAAATAGAATCTCTATTTAGTGGGTGCTAACGACTGCATTGTGAAGGCCTATCAAAAGTATTTATTAATCTGGAACAACGGAACCAAAGCGCGATTCAGGAGACTACAGCGCCATCTCTTGACCATTGGTGTAGTAGAACCAAAAACCACATCTTTATTTTTTGTAATAAAGTAACAGTTATAGGTATTCATATTTATAATACACACATCAAAAGTGTCTAGGGATCAACATATATTTTTGCAATAACTTTTCTCCTGATTGATATTAATTAAAATTTTCTTTAAGGATTCATCAAATAAAGTGTTTTCGTTTGTCACAGTAACGATAAACCAAGTCACCTTTGCATTAATAAAGAAATTTGCCATTTTCCTAATAAAGGGATTTTTGACATTTGAACCACTAACACAAAAGTTCGAAAAAAAGACTGAAATAACAGTTTTCTCTAAAATTTTATTGGGTAACTTAAACAATTAATAATCCGTATTTCTACCGCGAACATTAACAACACAAGAACATCGGTTTGGCATACTCAAAATGAGTTCATCCAAATCACGCTGTGGAATGGCCGCCCATGTTCGTTGCAACAACAAAAAAAGGTCTTCTTGCGACTGGATACCCTCCATATTCGGCAGAGCTCTTCTCTGTAGCATATCCCATGCATGCTCAATCGGGTTCAAGTCTGGCCACTGAGCAGGCCAGGGCAGGACATTGATGTTAGCTGCGGCGAGAGTCTGTCTTACAACTCTTGCGGTGTGCGGTCGTGCATTATCATGCATTAACTGAAATAAGGGACCGATTTGCACTTGTAGAGGAACGATGACGTCTGATACAATCGTCTCAGCATAAATTTGAGCGTTGAGGTTGCCTCTGATCCAAATCAACTCAGTTCTTCCGCCGATCCAAATACCCGCCCATACCATGATGGTTCCACCACTATAAGGATGGACTTCCTGGCAGGATTTTAATCGCTGTTGGCGTCCAGGGGTTCTCCAGTGTCGTATACGTCTTGTATCCGGTCTCATACCAAAACGAGACTCATCAGAAAAGCACACGAAACGCCATTGTTCTTCTGCCCAATTTCTGTGTTCAAGAGCCCATTGATATCGAATCCTACGATTGTGCATTGCTATAGGTGGTACCCGTAGCGGTCTTCGGGAATGAAGGTTCACTTCATGCAAGCGGTTTCTGACTGTTTGGTCGCTAATTAAGTTCCCTGAAGAGTGATGAAGCCTCACGGCTAACATCATGGCGGTTATTGTTGGAGCTCTTCGAGTTAAGATTTGAATGTATCGGTCTTGTCTCCGTGTGGTGCAGCGATACCGTCCTCCATGGCGCTCAGCCACGGTACCAGTGCTTCGGTATCGTGTCCAAAGTCGACTGATAACACTCTGACTTGTATTCAGAGCTAAAGCCACAGTACGTTGCCGGGAACCAGCTTCTATCATTCCCACGGCTCTGAGCATTTCTTCCCTGCTTAAATGACGTCGCCGCTCCATAATAACGTTGGTTTTAATCAGTAGTAGGGAAACAGTAGCACTAATAATGTCTTCAATGCGTTGTATGTTTTTATAGGGAAAATATTGACAGCTGATTTTCATCTTTTACTCGAATTTGATTCACAGTTCCTGATTCAAATTATGAAATGCACCAAAAAGGATCCATATAAATTTATAAAATCATAAATTTATTACAAAGCCACATCTCAATCTCAAGAAATCCGCATAAAAATGCTTGATCCCTAGACACTTTTGATGTGTGTATTTATCCACATATTTCTAGTTTGTATATTCGGAATACGTGTTTGAGTTTAATACAAGTGCAAATCACATATGTTCTAATAAATTATATTCAGTAGCGATTTTAATTGAATATTTTGATTATTTATTTATTTTTTCAAATTAAAACTGAACTTTATTGACTGTGTCCTTTTCCAGACTTTTTATTAATTTATTGTAATTAATTATTTGCATGCAATTAAAAACTAATTTTAAACGATGCCAAAGAAGGATAACTTCTCACGCGCCTACATAAGTACACGCACCCATTTTTTGTAATATTTTATTATTTCATGCATGTACTTATGAATAATTCTATGATATTTATTACTTGTACATTATGGAAATAAAGAGGCTATATTATTATATTATTATTATTATTACCGACCCCAAACCATCCGTCGCTAGCACTCAATAGTGACCCATTCTTAACTGTCGAGCGGTCGTAAATTTAGTTCAAAACCGTGCCTTAAGCCGTGTAGAAAATTCGTCTCGTTACCAAGAGCTCTTAGGGTAGGTAAATGTCCATTTTTACACATATAAACATAAAAACGATACTGAAGGCGAAAGTTTTATTGGAACGAAGTTCCTTACGGCAGGCTTGGAGGGGATAGGGATTTTGCTGCGCGACCGAACTAAAAAAAATGTGATAGTAAAACCGTAAGAAAAAATCCGTGGAAAAAAGTGCATGGAATAAAACCGTTAAATGAGATGTGCGCAGGCGCGACAGTCGCATTCACAAGCGAGTTTGCAATTTGTGTCGATTCTACATTAGCCGAAGGAACTTCGTGCCTACCTGGTGTCCCACGACACCACATCATTTCTTTTTTCAAAAACTGTACCCCTAGCAAGAACTATTATCGAATTCGAATAGTTGTCAATGTCAAATTTTGCATGGAAATTTGAATAGCAGCGGTACAAAGTACGTAACGAGAACTAAAAATCAGTACACATTTGACAATGACATTTCGGACTCGCAAGCGATACGAATTCGATATTGGTTCGTGCTAGGGGTACTGTACCCCAAGCACGCACCATTAATTCGAATAGTTTATAAACCGAAATGTCAATGTCTTTTGTATGGAAACTTGAACAGCAGCGGCACAAAGTACGTAACGAGAACTAAAAATCAGTACACATATGACAACGACATTTCGGACTCGCAAACGATACGAATTCGATATTGGTTCGTGCTAGGGTTACTGTACCCCTAGCACTAACCATTAATCCGAATAGTTTGCAAACCGAAATGTCAATGTCAAATTTGTATGGAAACTTTAACAACAGCGGCACAAAGTACGTAACGAGAACAATCAGTACACATTTCGGACTCGCAAACGATACGAATTCGAGATTGGTTCGTGCTAGGGATACTGGGGGCCATTCGCCTAAAGGAAATGCTTTGGAAAACGCTAACGTTTACGATTTCATTATTTTATTTCTAGCCGCCTGAGGTTTTCAAATGCCTCGCGCTCTTTTGTTTTCTTTTGCACTGGTAATAACAATATTAAAAAAAATGAGTGTGAGGTATTTAAAAACCTTCGGCGGTCAGAAATAACAAAATAAATTCGAAAGCGTTAGCGTTTTCCATAGCATTTCCGTTAGGCCAATGGCCCCCTGGTCTGTGAGGCGAAGAAAGTAAACTGTTTACAAAAATAAGTTTGAGAGCATCAAACAAGCAAAGCAAGCAAATATATAATTATTTATGCTACGCTGTTACATTTTCACGCAAATCATGTTGTTTGTCAAACAAAAATAGCAACAGGGCCGTCATACGCAGATGAAGAATCTTGTTATTAATGAGATTTAACTGAGCAACGAAATGCTTTAACTATAAATAAATAAATCTATAGAAAATGTGACTAGAAATATTCCACTCGGTCCAGGGGGCCAATCGCCTAACGGGATTGCTGTGGCTATCACGCTTTGGCCTTGCGCTCTTTTTTTCTTTTACATCTATATATATAAAACTCAAAGGTGACCGACTGACATAGTGATCTATCAACGCACAGCCCAAACCACTGGAAGCATCGGGCTGAAATTTGGCATGCAGGTAGATGTTATGACGTAGGCATCCGCTTAGAAAGGAATTTGATCAATTCTACCCCCAAGGGGATAAAATAGGGAATGAAAGTTTGTATGAAACTTTGTCAATTTTAAACCGATCGGGCTGAGACTTTGCATGCAGGTATAAGAAGAATCATAGATGAATGTCATTGTGTATAATACAAGCCTGAGAACAAAAACTGTAGTCTACACTTCAGCTCTACACCGAAGCGTAGCGAGGGCGGGCCGCTAGTAACATACTCGTATATACCTTTAATAACATACCCAGATGCTTCTTAACAAATGCTTTATTGAACTTTTAATATCTCATATTAATTTTAATTATTTTTAGTTTTGATTTATACTTTTTCACGTAGCCCAGGTGCGAAATTATGATCATGATAATAAATTTCATTCATAAGAAGATATTCTTTCATTTTTATTAATTTGTAGTTTTGAATGTGAATTTTGTAATATTTGATTGCTCCTATCAATTGTCTGGGATAAATAAACATACATGAACCCTAAAAACATTACACTCTTTTTGGGCAGTCGTGTAAAAAGCTATTAAACTTAAAAAAATATCACGATTTATTTACTTTGCGTTTGTGGGTATCTTTGAAGCTAACTTGCGTTTTTCAAGCGATATTATACAATACAATATAAAAACCCTTTATTGTACACCACAAAAAAACGTTGAACATTAAGTACAAAACCATCTAGTACACGTGATGCAATGGCCGGTCTTATCGCTTAAAGCGATCTCTTCCAGGCAACCTTTGGATGGAGAGGATTAGAAGGAAGTGGGAGAGACGGCGGCGTAAATCGCTAGTAAAATATATATAATATATTAGTATATATATACATACACCATACACATATAAGATATATATATATATATATACATATATATATATATATACATACAATTAGTATAAATACAACTACATACATTGATCTAGTCCAGTTAGGAGGCAGCTGTAAGCACAATTGCCTTCAATTGAAGTTATCGTGAAGTTCTTTCTGTTCACGAGTTCCTGATTAGGTTTATTTGATAGCAAAGACTCAGTATACTTGGCAAAAGGTATAATCCACGTCTTAATGAACTACAACATTCAAACAACAAGTTATCGGGTGGATTTACTCAGATCACGCAGTCCCTCCAGTAAAGTCCCTCAAATGGTGTTTACTGTTCACCCTTTGGGAAAGTTGTACATCGAATCTATAGCCGCAGCGTAACCGCAGATCAAACGTAATATGGGCTTATCTTACCTATCCCATCATACATTATTGACATGTATTGACGCCCTCCGTGGCCGAGTGGTTTATACGCCACGGGTTTCATGGTGTCGCCGTCGAGAGGTCCCGGGTTCGAATCCGTTGTGTGATTAATACGAGCATTTGTACTCCAGTCATGGATGTTTAATATGTATTTCTATATAAATATATTTATTTAACTAGTGGCCCGCCCTCGCTTCGCTTCGGTGTAGAGCTGTAGTGTAAACTATAGTTTTTGTTCTCAGGTTTGTGTTATAAACAATGACTTTATTTATATAATTACACGTGTTATTGTGAGTCAACCATAAAAGATAGACATATGCTGTTGCGGGATATTTTTTAGACAATTTTATGTAGAATGTTTCCGTCATACATGATTTCTATGTTACTTTAACCATTATAGCTGCACACGCGACGGAAGCTTAAAAAATGGAGTAACTTCTCCCGTTTTCCCAACATTTCCCTTCACTACTCTGCTTCTATTGATTGCAGCGTGATGAAAAGTATGCTATAACCTACCCAGGAGTATGAAGAATAATTGTACCAAGATTTGTTAAAATCCGTCGAGTAGTTTTTGTTTCTATAAGGAACATACACACAGACAGACAGACAGACAGACAGACAGACAAAAAATTTACTGATTGCATTTTTGGCATCAGTATCGATCACTAATCACCCCCTGATAGTTATTTTGAAAATATATTTTATGTACAGAATTGACCTCTCTACAGATTTATTATAAGTATAGATATGTACTGCGTATGTGTTCTATCCGTTACCCTAGTATCCCATAACACTAGCCTTACAGTGCTTACTTTGGGGCTAGGCTAATAAGTGTGTGTTGGAAAAAAAATGTATGTTCATCAATAATTTGACGACTTCCGTGACGCGAGTGGTGTGCGGTTTCAAGGTGTCGCATCAAATTCACGGGCATAAATAAGATGCCTATGAATTCAACATCTCTTATCTATTAGACAAGTCCGTCCGTCCGTCCGTCTGTCTGTGGTGCTGTTTCAGCGGCCAAACCGTAAGAGATAGATAAAGAGAATGTTTAAGTTATAAGTTAAGAATAGTCTGATAAGACTACAAACCGGATTTGAGTAACGTAGCACTTCCGGTTTTCGAGAAATCACGAATTTCAAACGTAACCACACAAAATCTCCGAAGTTCTCAAATCATTTTTTATTTTTGAAATCAGGTTTTGGTGAACATTTGGTTCACTGGTTTGCTAGTATGCATATAATAGCTTGACGATAGCAAATGTAAATTGACAGCATCATCTTTAGTTGAATTTATAACTAATTAACGAAGGTATCTCAGTGTCTCTCTCTCTTTCATAATGTACGGATGAAGCCGCTTACCATAGTTAAATATAAAGAAATAAATAAATATTTTTAACACTCACACCAATTAGCCTAGCCCCAAAGTAAGCACTGTAAGGCTTGTGTTATGAGATACTAGGGTAACGGATAGAACACATATACAGTACATATTATATAAATATATTTATACAGAAATGCATGCTGTATCAGCTATCTTCGCGTCTGGACTTCACCTTCACTTAACATCAGGTGGGATGGAGTCATTTGTCGGACCTATCTATAAAAAAAAAAATTTAATACCCATGACTGGAGTACAAATGCTCGTATTCATCACATAGACATCTGTCCCCACCGGGATTTGAACCCGGAACCTCTCAAGTAAGCGCGACACCATGAAACCCGGCGTACAAACCACTCGGCCACGGAGATCGTCAATCAGTTGCTTGTTGACTACCCACCAAGTACATATAGCCAAAAAGTCAAGTTACCCGAAACTTCCAAATTTCTCCAAGTGACTTTGACCTTTATGCTGCTCAAAATAAGGTTATTTTAAGCATTTAACTGCTGATGTTTAAATCTTTAAAAAAATAACTAGAAACACACCATCACCACTCGGTCTAGGTTACTGACGGGATTCGAACGCATATCTTCCGTTGTCTTGCAGCCTCAGAAATACCGGAGGAAATTAGACACGGCCATTATGGTCTCGTTAGCATAAATGGTTAGTACGTCTGCCCGCATAGCGGAAGATACGAGGACGAATCCCATCTGAAACCTAATTCAAGTGGAATGCTTTCTAGTAAAATTTTCTTTACATTTTAAATAAGATTTACAAAGTCACCTTTCATTACATAGTGTGAAATTATACATTAATTGTTCACCTGCATTTTGATTGCTGTGCTACACAGTATAAATACAATCAGAGTTATTTATAATAGGTGTAATGAAACATTTGCATCTTAAATATCAAAGTAGTTAGGGCAGACTCATCTCCGCTGGCAGCACCCGTTCACGAGCATGACGCATGAACCAGCCATCGCTGCGCTCAACCATATTTTAGGGAAACTAATGACCTGCCTCACACGACACGTCTGTATTTGGTAACTTAGTATTTGGATGTCTGTACGTCTAAGAAAATCGGTGATGTAAAATCAATCATGACATGTAAATCACACGATTGTATCAACATTACTTCGCGGAGAAGATTCACAAGCTCCGTCTAAAACAAAAGCAAACTTCGGCGGAGGAAACCGTATTAGTTATGAAACTTAAGAGAAACTTGAAAGTGAACGCTTACAATTATAAATTATTAAGTGGAAGTCAATGTTCGTTACGAACTTAAACACGATGACGACAGCGATGTGACAAATTACAATGAGGAAACCGGCGAAGCAGAATATCATTGATACCTACATTGTCATCTTTGTTCATACGTGTTCCATCCTTCCTACAATCTAGGGTCCTTTAAGAGAGGCGTGAAGAAGCATTTTTGTACGCCGGCAAGGTGAGGATGGTTGGTGTGGCAGTTTATAACTGCTGTACCGCTATCTTCGCGTTTGGACTTTATCACCACTTAACATCAGGTGGGGTAGAGTCATCTGCCTACCTGGCTATAAAAAAACGCGACGTGGATGATCGCGATAAAGGTCGATAAGTAAAATAGTGTATCCTTCATTCGTATAGTGCAAGTATATAATGCGATTCAAATAAGAATAGGAAAGCCAAAGACCTCTATCTGTCAAATGTAGATTGAAAAGTACGGCTTGCAAAAAAATCTTGGAACCCTTTTTTAGCACTCGGTTAATTATGGAATTAAAACCAAACATTTGTAAACAAACATTGTTTATTAATATTGGTTGATATTTTATTTTCATTTATTGAGCTTTGGCTATGAACGTTTGATAACCTAAATCGTCAACCAAATGTCACTCTAAGCTGCGTTCAGAAATTCGATTTAAAACTTTGGTTTACATATAGGATGCATGTTCGTATGTGACCTAGTAATAGTGCATGATTATTCATAACTACTCCGGCGGTAATGCTGAGATGAGCGGAATTGAAGAGCTTAATTATGATTAACTAGCAAACCAGTGAACCAAATGTTCACCAAAATCTGACTTCTCGAAAACCGGAAGTGCTACGTTACTCAAATCCGGTTTGTAGTCTTATCAGACTATTCTTAACTTATAACTTAAATATTCTCTTTATCTATCTCTTACGGTTTGGCCGCTGAAACAGCACCACAGACAGACGGACGGACTTGTTTAAAAGATAAGAGATGTTTTTTCTCGCACAGTCTTAATAAATAAATATTATTAAACATTGGTTATTTTCTTTTCTCAATTTTAGTAAATAAATTTTATTAAAAAATCGGATTTTTTATCTCACTTAATGTTAGTAAACTTTTATTAAATAAAAACTTTTTTGATCACTCTACCTTTTCGTTTGAATTGACAGCTATGACGTCACAATATGGCGCCCCGTCGATTCTATTCTTAGTTGAATCGCATTATACACTACATATTGCTTGTGTGTGCGAGTAGGGCGAGTAACATCTATGGCAAGTATGAGTATAGGTTTACGCACGAAATATGTTCCAACAATAATTACAACCAACTTATGGATATTTCGAGGCTGTCTGTATTATTAATTACGTGAAATTTGTTAAGGGTTGGCGGAAAAACAGCATTGGTTCAGGAGGCCTAACGAACTTCGTTATCGAAAGTTCGTTTCGAAGAAAGTGTGTAGACCCCCAGGTCCATGCTTGACCAACATTGGCTGAGTTATTGTCTTGTTTTGGTGAAATATTTTTTAAAAATCTGTTAGCATTTAAAAAAACAATAAGTTATGATTTTTATTATTATTGTATAAGTACATACTTAGCCTCTTAGTACACAATGCTACACAAATCTTTAATACTAAATTTGGAAACTTATGTCGCGAACCATTATAGCAAAAAATAGTAAGTACCCGTCTACCTGAAAGTGCTACGACATAAATCGTTACCAGGCTTATTATACCTGATAAAGGACATTGTTCTGCGTCCATACATAGTTAGCCTAAGAACCAACAATCATGAAATATTATTTTCTAGGTTCGAAATCGCAAGTTAATGACTGTAAAAACAAGGATTATTGACGGACACTTCTGAGAACTTAAATTGTTAGGAAAAAAAATATTTTTTGAGGTTATGTTTAATATTCAATGAAACATAGGTCAACCTATGAACTCAGTATGAAGTGAATTAATATTACAACTAATTCATTTTATTCGGTGCGATTTTAAAAAATAACTATTAGGAAAAGCTTGGTTAGGTAGGAATCATGAATAAAATAAAAACTGTAGTTTTGCTTCTTAATAATCGACTATTTTTCACATAATTTTATCATATTGTATTTATTTGTATATCACATGTATTTGTATATTGTGTAAATATGCAGCGTCAATGTGTATCAGGTGTTCTTGAATAATTTGGCAGTATGATCCTTTCAGGATGTAGTGGCACAGATTCACTAGCACTTGGTGATAAGGTCTCTGTTCTTTCGTAATATCGATATATATGATATTTTTTGGATGAAATGTCTATTGTTCACGCGTTACCGAGATTTTGGTCATTCGGCTATCTGCCAGCCGAGATCGCAGCTACAAAAATGTCTCTGAGAAGTCCATGATGGCGGAGCTAGGGAAAATGCATGTTTTCTTTTAAATATTTTTATTTAGTAGTTTATATCCCCTTTATGCAGTATAAAAAAATCATAGTTAAAATAATTTAATACGGTTTTTTTTATTTTTTAAACATGGGACTACTCGATGTTTAAATCTAAAGAAAATATAACTAGAAAAAAATCCATATTTCCACCAGCAGACGGAACTCGTTATCCGGGCGAATGCACTGACCATTATGCTACCACGGCCCTAATGGCCGTATATATTGTATAAATAATAAATAAATATAATAAATAAATATTTCCAACACTCACACCAATTAGCCTAGCCCCAAAGTAAGCACTGTAAGGCTTGTGTTATGGGATACTAGGGTAACGGATAGAATACACATGCTTTACATGTATAAGTATATTTATATAGAAATACATATTTAAACATCCATGACTGTAGTACAAATGTTCATCACACAAATATCTGCCCACACCGGGATTCGAACCCTCTTGAGTCGGCGACGCCATGAAACCCGGCGTATAAACCACTCGGCCACTGAGGTCGTCCGTGGCCGAGAGCTATATATAGCGACATCCCTTTCTAACTATGCTCCAGACTAGATTTATTACTGGGAATCTTTCTGTAATACGGGCTTTATACTATATATTACATTTGTTTCATTCAGTTGTGTCATTCCATTCTGAAATAGGTATCACAGAAAAAGCTTGGGTAGCAGCAAGGAAAGGCCGTAAATTTATCAGGTATAATAAGCCTGGTAACAATTTATGTCGTAGCACTTCCAAGTAGACAGGTACTTACTATTTTTTGCTATAATGGGTTCGCGACATTACTTTCCAAACTTTAGTATCGAAGATTTATGTAGCTTTATGTACGAAGGGGCTAAGGTATAAACGGTGGTTCCTTGCACAACAATACGAGGTAGCAAGTACAATATATGATGCTATGTAATTGTTAGTAGTATTTTAAACTAAATTATTGTCTCGACTTACTGATATAGTCCTAATTAATGTGCTTTTAAGAATATATTAATTGTGAGGTGGTGGCAGAATACCAGCGGCAGGTCAAAACTTGACTGCCACATGCTGAGCCACATACCTTTTTGTTTTAATTAAAAATTACTTTCATTCTATTTGTGTATTGTACCAATTGTATATTGAAACATTTTTTTTTGTTATTATTAAGTATGTGGAGCTCGATGGCGCAAGTGGTTAGCGCGTTTGGCTGCGATCGTTGAAGTTAAGCAACTTTCGCAATGGTCGGTCATTGGATTGGTGACCAAAAATTTACTGTCTCGAGCTCCTCCGTGCTGTGGAAGGCACGTTAAGCCGTTTGTCCCGGCTGCTTCTGTAGTCGTTAGCACCCACCAATCCGCACTCGGCCCGCGTGGTGGGTCATGGCCCAATCTCCCAATTCCATCCATAGGGAAGGCCTGTGCCCCAGATATGGGGCTATTAATAGGCTCATGATGATGATGATGATTAAGTACGTACTTACATAATAATAATTAAAAATAGTAATTTATTGTCTATTTTTAAATGCTTACAGATATTAAAAAAATATTTCCTTAAAAATAAGACAGTAGGGAAAGGCTCAGCCAGTGTAGGTCAAGCCTGGACCTGAACCAATGCTGTTTTTCAGCCACCCCTTAACAAATTTCACATAATAAATAATACAGACAGCCTCGAACTATCCATAAGTTAGTTATAATTAATTTTGGAACATATTTCGTGCATAAACATATACTCCTACTAGCGGCCCGCCCTCGCTTCGCTTCGGTGTAGAGCTGAAGTGTAGACCACAGTTTTTGTTCTCAGGCTTGTATTAAACACAATGAAATTCATCTTTGATTCTTCTTATACCTGCATGCAAAGTCTCAGCCCGATCGGCTTAAAATTGACAAAGTTTCATACAAACTTTCATTCCCTATTTTATCCCCTTGGGGGTAGAATTGATCAAAATCCTTTCTTAGCGGATGCCTGCGTCATAACATCTAACTGCATGCCATATTTCTGCCCGATCCGTCCAGTGGTTTGGGCTGTGCGTTGATAGATCACTATGTCAGTCAGTCACCTTTGAGTTTTTATATATATATATATAGATACGCCATAGATGCTACTCGCCCTACTCACACACACACAAGCAATACGCAGTGTATACTTTACTTGCACTATACGAATGAATGATACACGATTTTACTAATCGAACTATATCGGGGTAATCACTTCGCGATTACAATGTAGGTAGATCGATCAATCAATCAATTCAGAATTCAAAAAAAAACATTTATTCAGTTAAGGCTGTTACAAGCACAAAAAATAAGAGACGCAGAACATATTTTTCGTCTGAGGTATTAGCTTAATGAAAAATCTCCGAACTTACAAAAGTCTTATGGCTACCAGAGTTTTACAAATAGCGAATAGGGGGAAACGCCTGGTGTGGTCAAGACTTTCCTCCCACGGGCGCGTTATAATCGGTCGATAATATTGAATGTGCTATTGCGATATTTCATCATACTTCTATCGCGTAGTTATTATCACAGCAGTGTGTAACTTCGTAGCCTTCCTAATACATAATGTACTAAAACAGATATCGCAATAACTCGACCGATAATAAAGCGCTTATGGAGTTGAGGCCTTATAGCTGTGATGTCATAAGTGACGATATGGTAACAGTTCACCACATAATTATAATCAAAATCATTTATTCAGTTTAGGCTGTTACAAGCACTCATGAATGTCTAGAAGCTACGCCATCGGTTCGTAAATCTACGGCGGGAGACCTTGTACTGAGAAGAACAGGCAAGAAACTCACCAAGGGCTGTTTTTTCTCCCTGTTTTATTATTTACAGAGTCGTGTTGAAAAATTAGTTCAGAGATGATTCATCAAGTCACCTTTCATTACATAATGTGAAATTATACATTAATTGTTCACCTGCATTTTGATTGCTGTGTCATACAGTATTAATACAAATAATGTTATTTATATTAAGTGTAACTAAACATTAATATCTTCAATACCAAGGAAGTTAGGGCAAACTCATCTCAGCTGGCAGCACCCGTTCACGAGCATGACGCATGAACCAGCCATCGCTTTCCTCAACCATATTTTCTGGGAATGAAACGACCCGCCCCACACGATTCCACCGAAGAGACTTTTAAGAGAGCATGACTACCCATAACCACCCATACTAACTACAACATATAAATATAAAACTAGGGTCATTTATCTGTAGGACACTGTAGACGACCTCCGTGGCCGTGTGGTTTGTACGCCGGGTTTCATGGTGTCGCCGACTCGAGAGGTTCGAATCCCGGTGGGGGCAGATGTTTGTGTGATGAATACGTGCATTTGTACTCCAGTCGTGGATGTTTAATATGTATTTCTATATAAACTTACTTATATATGTACTTTATATGTATTCTATCCGTTACCTAGTATCCCATAACACAGGCCTTACAGTGCTTACTTTGGGGCTAGGCTAATTGACGTGAGTGTTGTTTATAAAAAAAAACAATAACAAAAGCAACAGCAATGGATACATCACGACCACAGTGATATCCTGTTTTCCTTAGTTTCCCGTGGTTCACCAGGTGGGCCACGGGAATTTTTCCCCCCCCCCCCGTAGTTCACCTGGTTGAACCACGGGAAAAAATTTTTACCCGTGGTCCACCTGACTGTTCCTCAATTTATTACGGCTCTTGAGTGTCTTGAGCACAATAGGAATTGCAAAATCAGAAAGGTGCAAATTCATTGAAAACAATGATTATATAAAAGATATTCAGATGCAGTTAATTATCAACAATATTTCTATAGGAATCGCTTTAGAAAAACTAAGCTAATTAAATGATTTTAAAAATTGTAACTGCTTTTTTGTTCATAAGAACATCCAAATTTGTTAGAAACATATTGCTATGTGGGTAGACCATGGGAGAAAAAATTGTGTGTCTCAGCTCCGACGCACGACTGGAGTTTACTCCTTAAGTTCGATAGTCTAACCAGACGCAAAAAGAGTTTATTTAACTTAAAAAAGATCGATACTGTATGAAAGGGTAAATTAACAAATTAATGAAAATAATATACATATATAAATATATATTTATTCATTTCATATACATTTATTTTAACTAATCGACGAAATATTTTACATTAAACTTTTTACAATAGTCAATTTCAGATGTGTATAAATATATCATTAGGAATGTTGATAAATTATGTAATTATTATTATCAGACTATTATCATTTTTTTAAATATTAATTAAATCAGTTTGTCCTTGGTGGGCGATTATGTATAAGACATTTGTGCATTTAAAATTTTAGTTCATATGTATCAAAATAGATGGCGCTGTAGTTCGTTGCATCACGCTTGTAAATATGTTTGGAGCTACGGGAAACAAATGCCTGTTTTGCTTGTGCAGGTTCCCTGATTGTAAGTTGACACATCGCTATCGTCACCATGTTTAAGTTCGTAAAGAAGATTGGGTTCCACTTTATAATTTATATTGTAAGCGTTCACTTTCCAATTTCTATTAAGTTTCAATACCAATACGGTTTCCTCCACCGAAGTTCGCTTAGGTTTTAGGCGGAGCTTGTGAATCTTCTCCGTGAAGTAATGTTGACACAATCTTGTGATTTACGTGGCATGATTGATTTTACATCACCGATTTTCTTAGAAGTAGTCAGATATGCAAATACCAAGTTACCAAATACTGACACATGTTCTCAATTTTGTTAATCTTATATAAAACGAAAATTTTACTAGGAAGCATTCCAGTTGCATCAGATTTGAGATGGGATTCGAACCCGTGTCTTCCGCTATCCGGGCGGACGTACTAACCAGTTATGCCAACGAGACCTTAATGGCAGTGTCGAATTTGCCCTGGTATATCTTAGGATGCAAGGAAACGGAAGATATGGGTTTGAATCCCGTCAGAAATCTAGACCGAGTGGAATTTATTCTAGTATTTTTTAAGATTTAAACACCAGCAGCTAAATGCTTAAAATAATCTTATTTTATGCAACATATAGATCAAACTCAGTTGCAGGGCAGTTTCGGTTGGCCATATGTACTTGGTGAGTAGTCAACAAGCAACTGATTGACGACCTCCGCGGCTGAATGGTTAGTACGCCGGGTTTCATGGTGTGGCTGACTCGAGAGGTCCCGGGTTCGAATCCCGGTGGGAGGCATATGTTTGTGTGATGGAGACGAGCATTTGTACTCCAATCATGGATGTTTAATATGTATTTTTATTAGTTATATTTTTTTTTTCAAACCGTACTTTTCAAGCAACGTTTGACAGATGGAGGTCATTGGTCATTGCTATTCTTAATTGAATCGCATTATAAACACTAAATTAAAATAATCTTTCTTTTTCTTAAATGTAACGAAAATCTCTTTTTCAAACTCTTGCCATCCATCAAGAAGTGATTTCTTCAGGTAACAAAGGAAGTTATGAAAAGAAAGGTTGAATGTAAATTACTCAGAGATATAAAAACAATACAACCGCTGTGTTTCTTTGTAGTCGAATTCGGACCATTTTTACTTAAAAGAGACGAAATTCTTTTACAATTTACCTTTTCCAACGAATTTATAATTTACAAATTTCAATTAGGTTTGTATTGTTAAAGTATTCTCATAGTAAATTGTTTTAATAAATGCTATGTCATATAGTTTTGTATTTTGTAGATAAGCAAATATGTAATACCATTTTCTGTATCAGCACAGTTAATTTTGAATAAAGATCAAAAGTAATGGAAAGGGCAGACCTAGAATTTAAATATCGTAAGAATTAGGTAAATAATTCAAATTAAATTAAACAAGGTCAAGGCATATAATATTCAGCGATTTATGAATTAACGATCTAAAGGCTTTATAGTCGTTGTTCCCTATTCCAGAGTATTGCGATGCTCGGTACTTAAACAGAATAGGCTAATAGTATTAGTTAATTAAATTTTCTTTTCGAGCAAGAAATTAATGATATAAAAGCTTAGATTAAAACAGAACGGAAGATATGGTATGCTCATACTAGCATAAAATAAAATAATCATAATCATTTATTTCGTAATAAATTACACGTCAATAATAAACAGAAAAGAAATACATAAAGTACTAAGTAATCATTCAATTAATTCAAAATGTCAAAATACAATTCACATGTCGATAAATTATATAAAAGTACATTACGGAGTCAAAACAATTAAAATACAATACTTTTACTTAACAAAAGTTCAAAATGTCAAATACATTTTATTATATAACAATAATTAAACAAAAAAAATATGAATTAATAAATTTATAGTCATGCAATATTATAAAAAATTAATTGATCAGTCCAATTAATGCGAGGATCTATCATTTAAAAATTCATCGACACTATAAGAGGTTCTGTCAATGAGCCATAATTTTAATTTATGTTTAAAATTATTAAGCGACTTGGCGTCAGTGACCAACTTGCTCCGACTTAACTATTTAAGTAACTCTCACGCACGCAAACTTCTGTAAATTAACTTTCAATTAATACAGTTGTCCTGTTGTACAGTATGGTTGTTCTTTTCTTTTTAAATGACGGAAATTAAATAACATTCATGATACGCCGTGATTTTTGAGAAAAAAAAATGTTTTCATAGTTTTACGAATGAAAAGTGTTGCCGTGGAATTTTTTATTTGAACTTGAACTATTTGTGTTCTTTATAAAATCTTTGATATAATTTATTTCTTGTTTTAAATAATCTATAATAGGTAGATTCATTTTTTATGCCCTTTCAAGTCGTGTATTTTTTCATACTTCACCATCAAAATAACAAGTTTTATTTAACACAACTAGTTTTTACGGGTTAATGCACGAAACTTCATTTATTTATTAACGTTTCGCAGCCTTTTCAGGTCTGCTTCGTTAACCCGTAAAAACTAGTTTTATTTAATTAATAATGTTCGTGAAAAAATACGAAACAAACTTTTATTTACTCGACACGCAAGCTGTTTCTTTCTAAAATATTGCTTCCGAATATTTTCCTTGTGTCCTGAGGTCTATTTCCGAGTAGGATATTGTACAAAACCATCAATTCTCTTTATTTCCTGATTTGGGTGTTCTGTTATTACATTACCGTCAAAATGTCGAAATCACTCTTAGGCCTGTATTATAGAATGCGGCTCAAGCAGCATTTAAACTCGAATCACGTAAAGCTAGTTTTTAAGCGTAGATCACTACTTATTTGCTCAGCATATTTCAGGTCGCGATTTAAGAGAAAATCAGCCGGAACTAGAATCATCAATTGTTTTGAGCCTCGATCGTCTATGACCTAAGTATGTTTTCAGTTACACATAGGCCCGTATTATAGAAAGACTAGCAAACCAGTGAACCAAATGTTCACCAAAACCTGATTTCTCGAAAACCGGAAGTGCTACGTTACTCAAATCCGGTTTGTAGTCTTATCAGACTATTCTTAACTTATAACTTAAATATTCTCTTTATCTATCTCTTACGGTTTGGCCGCTAAAACAGCACCACAGACGGACGGACTTGTCTAATAGATAAGAGATTCTCAGTGATTGATCTTGTCTTGAGCATAGTTAGAAAGGGATTTCGCTATATATAGCACATAGCGATATATCCCTTTCTAAGTGTACTCAAGTAAATATCAACACTTAGCTGTCATTCTGTAATACGGACCTAAGAAAATAACATAGTGGTATGTCAAACTTCATACACTCGCGTTACAACTTTATTTAGGACTATCTTTATATATATAATTCTTCTGTGAGTGTGTATGTCACTGAACTTCTCTTAAACGACTGGACCGATTTTGATGAAATTTTTTGTGTGTGTTCAAGGGGATCTGAGAATGGTTTAGATTCACAATTTTGTCCGCTGGACAATGTTTTTTTAATTAATTTTTAATTTATTAGTAGTTGTTGATTTTGGAATGTTTTACATTGGATCCGACAGACGGCGCTACCATCGCAGTGTCAAATCTTTATATATATAATTCTTCTGTGAGTGTGTATGTCGCTGAACTTCTCTTAAACGACTGGACCGATTTTGATGAAATTTTTTGTGTGTTCAAGGGGATCTGAGAATGGTAATTTTCATCAAAATGGTCCAGAATGTTTTAGCTTATTAAAAAAAGTTTGAAATTTTCAAATTAAAGACGTGTAGACAGGACAACGTCTGTCGGGTCCGCTAGTATTACGTATTCTCTTTTTAAGAATGGTGTCGACGATACGTGTGTAAACAAACATCTAATCTTAGCTTGAGCGTTTATGTTTTGACGTAATTTTGTTCTTCTGAAATAAGCAATCACTCAGCTGAGATTTGATCAATGTTTTCGTTTAAAAAAAACTAAAATTAAATTTCGTTTTAAAAACCACTTTTGAAACTAAATTTCTTACTGAGAAGTGTCTTATTATACTGGCCTTCGTTTTATTATTTCTTATCGTCGGATTTACTACCGATTCTACTTATTTGCTACCACTTTTAGTACTCATAACAGACAAACAGACACACTTTCATGCATTATATTATTCACTAGCGGCCCGCCCTCGCTTCGCTTCGGTGTAGAGCTGAAGTGTAGACTACAGTTTTTGTTCTCAGGCTTGTATTATACACAATGACATTCATCTATGATTCTTCTTATTTATATCTGCATGCCTCAGCCCGATCGGTTTAAAATTGACAAAGTTTCATACAAACTTGCATTCCCTATTTTATCCCCTTGGGGGTAGAATTGATCAAAATCCTTTCTTAGCGGATGCCTACGTCATAACATCTTCCTGAATGCCAAATTTCAGCCCGATCCGTCCAGTGATTTGGGCTGTGCGTTGATAGATCACTATGTCAGTCAGTCACCTTTGAGTTTTATATATATAAACTAGTGGCCCGCCCTCGCTTCGCTTCGGTGTAGAGCTGTAGTTAAGATTATATTTTTGTTCTCAGGTTTCTATTTAACACAATGACTTTCTTTAAATACCTAATTACTAATGACACGCGCCGCCGCCGGCCCCCCGGCCAGTACTGCCCGAACCGGTATGTTCCTGCATTTTAAATCTGTAATATCTTCGAAAATATTCATTTAAATTACATGCTGCAGAGGGTTATATTGATCTATATTACACGCACAATGTATTTAAGGTACTTAATTGGATAAGGATTAATGCTGTATTGCTTAAAATCGCTTGTTCGTTTAATTTAAGAAAAGAAAATAAGCCATTATTTTCTCGTAATAAGTAATTAAAAAATGGTTATTGTGGGTTATACCAAAGAGATAGGCATATACCATCGCGGACTTTTTTGTAGACCTTTTTAAGGTGTACAATACTGTAGTACATTATTTTGATCTATCTCGTTGGGTTCAGCCAGCGTTTGCAATGTAAGCGCAAACAAATGTGTTTATTTACGACCTTATATTAAAAACCTCTAAAATTATCAGTGTTTCTCTACTATATTATGCATGTATTATACATATAAACCTTCCTCTTGAATCACTCTGTCTATTAAAAAAATCGCATCAAAATCCGTTGCGTAGTTTCAAAGATTTAAGCATACAAAGGGACATAGGGACAGAGAAAGCGACTTTGTTTTATACTATGTAGTGATTAGGCGTGTGCGTGTCTTATATTGTTTTAAACTTCCATGGTCACAAACAATAAAGTACGTAATTATCCAGATTACTAATCACGCTAATTACAAAAACGCGTGTCTAATTTAATGGTTAAAGGTAAAAAGAGTGCGGAAGCATCGAATTTGATGTTTGTGTCATTGTTTGTGGTAAAATAAACGGTTTTTGCTTTTGAAAATAAATTTATGATAGCTACTTTAGACCCATTTCCATCTTACCGTTCCTCTCTGAGGTCTAGGAAGCAGTGGCACAGAAACAGTTTTTGAAATTTATACCGGACTACTCATCACTCTTTCAATACCAAAATCTGGTTTTCCCCCTGGAAACAGTACGTCCACTGGCCTTCTTAAAGTCACTGACGATGTCAGAGATGGTATGGAGCTTGGCATGTTACCAGCGCTCGTTCAGATTGATTTTTCCAATGCTTTGAACACTGTCAACCATAATATTCTCCTTGCCTATCTGACACACCTTAATGTATCATCATTTACCTTAAAATGATTTGCCTCATACCTTAAGACTGCTACAAAGCGGTTCGTATTGACGAATCGCAATCTGACTGGTGCAGCTTAGCGGCGTCCCTCAGGGTGGTATTCTATCGCCACTTATTTTTTTCCGTCTTTATTAATTTAATTACTCGTACCACCTTTCTTCGCTGTACGTTTCTTTTGTATGCCGACGATTTGCAGCTATATCGCCGTTGCAGTTCTGATGAGAATCACTCTACAATATCTTTCCTCAACGAGGATCTTGATATGCTCTGCAAGTGGTCTGAGCGCTTTGGAGTCGTCGTCAACCCGACTAAGTGCTGGGCTTTTATTATTGGTGGATCTCGCCAAATATGTGAGTTAAAGGATAAAGAAGGATATTGGCGCTGTAATCCCGATTATAATGGCATGAAAATTCCTTTTTCTCCATATGTTAAGAATCTTGGTTTGGCTGGTCCACTCACATTAATGAGACATGTCGGCGGGTCACTAATATGCTTCGTGCCCTCTATAGGTGCAAGTATTTTCTTCCTGTTCACACAAAAATCTCTCTAATCCAGGCTCTTGTCCTACCATCCATAGATTATGCTGATGTGTGTTATCCTGGCCTAAATAAGGATATTCTTGGTAAATTGGAGCGGTTTCATAACAGCTGTATTTGATTTATATTCAGTCTACGGAAATATGATCATATTCTTTAATAATAATAATGATCCATTCATTCATAAACAAAATTACAATAAGACATAACAGTCACCCATACTAGGCGAAGCCCGTCCTATGGGGGAAGTAAAAACTTAACATAATGGATGGATACATTGGTGATGCGCGTATGTTTGTATGTATGTGAGTGTTTTGTGTGTGTGTGTGTGTGTGTGTGTGTGTAACTGTGTGTTGTGTGCGTATGTGTATAATCACATCATTATCCATAAAAGATTCTCTGCTCTGTCATACGACCATTTTAATAACATTTTTGAGATGTTATTTCGCATCTCCCGAACGGAGCTGTGCTTGAGATTCGATATGTTAACTAGTTGGTTATAAATGTATGGACCGCGAAAGATTCCGAAGCGTTTAGCAAAAGAGGTAGCAACAGTAACATTTCTCTCTCAAACATAACTGTGGCACGCCTGCCCCGCCTACAAGTCCCTTCTCACCTCTTCCTGTGTTCTGTGGTATAACCCGTAATTTGGGAAGGTCACACACGTAAAGGTTGCCGTAGTATTCACACACGTGACGATGAGATTTCGACATTTTCCTACACGCGTCACGCGCTCGCTTGAATATAGGCTAGGTGTAAATGTCATGGGACAAACGGTCACTTCGTTTATTAGAGAAGGGATATTGAATCAATCCCAATGGAATTGAACTGTGTATGCGTTCAGGAAATCACTCCTAAGAAAGATTTTATCGTCATAGCTAAAGGACAATGATTATGGTACTCTGAACAAAGAATTCCGTCAAGTAGGTATAGAAAAAACTGACATTATTGTGTTGAAACTAGATACATAAAAGTGCTGCTATCTTCCCGTGTGGACTCCAACGTCACTTAATATGACTCACAGACTGTTGGTCGCAGTCCGCATCCGCTGACCTTTACAGTGTCACCGATATTGGGGATCCTGAAGAGACTTCTTGTATTGGCGAGTGCCGCCTTGAGGTATTCCAGATGGATTCTAAGGGGGGGGGGGGGAGAGTCTCGTCTCCGTCTGGAGCCTTTTAGACCACTCCCCCTTTATCCCTCATGGGAGGTTACAACTGGCATCCTTTGTTTTAATATCGCAAAGGATTAAGTTGCGTATTTCGCAGTATTTCGGCAAAGAATCTGCATAGATTCTATATAGAAACGCAAACTAAACGAGCCTGCACCAATGCGGGGAGGAAGGCGGCTTATGTCCTCTACTCACGATGGCGCGGCTTAGGTCCTTTTACTCACGATAGTGCGGCTTAAGTCCTCTACTCACGATAGTGCGGCTTAAGTCCTCTACTCACGATAGTGCGGGTTAAGTCCTCTACTCATGATAGTGCGGCTTAAGTCCTCTACTGACGATGGTGCGGCTTAAGTCCTCTACTCACGGTGGTGCGGCTTAAGTCCTCTAGGGTCAATTCACACGTACCACAACCACACCACGTCGCAGCGACAAAATGTGGTCAAGCTGTGGTTAGGTGTGAATAGTGTCGCAGCGGCTTTTTGCAGTTGCGTTCTGGTACCGACAAAATGTCAACCACGTGGTCATGTGCAGTTATACTCCGGCTTTCGTAGAGGAAACACGGCTTGACTGAACGTAGTCATGGAAGAAAGATGACGTCATGTCGTGGCGATGTGGCCGCGGTGCCGCCGCCGGTGGTGGCGTTGCCGTCGCGATGTGGTTGCGATGTGGTCGTATTACACAGGTGGTCGATAACAACGGCAAAATGTGGTACGTGTAAATTGTAATATTAATTTTCAATACAAAATATACGCCCGACCACATGGCGTCGTTGTGGTGTGGTTGTGGCTGTGGTGTGGTTGTGGTACGTGTGAATTGACCCCTACTTACGATAGTGCGGCTTAAGTGCCCTACTCACGATGATGCGGCTTAAGTCCTCTACTCACGATGGTGTGGCTTAAGTCCTCTACTCAAGATAGTGCGGCTTAAGTCTCTACTCACGATGGTGTGGCTCAAGTCCTCTATTCACGATAGTGCGGCTTAAGTCTCTACTCACGATAGTGCGGCTTAAGTCCTCTACTCATGATAGTGCTGGATCCAGCAAGATGAACAAATGCAGGACAGCGCAATACACGTAAAAGAGATCCTGTAGGTCAATCTCTTTTACTTATATAGCGCTGTCTCGCGTGTTGAATCCAGCAAGATGAATAGTGTATATAGGACTTTAGTATTAAATAGAAAAGTGTATGTAGATATCGCTATTAAGTGCGGGGTGTTAGCAATCACTTAGGCAAGTGATATTCTTATGTACACTGCAAACATAACGAAATGTAAGCAATAAAGATTCACGCCCCGCTTACACAATGTTATATTAATACGATGTAACTTTGTCTGTCATTTTCGATTCGCGTTGAAGCAGTTTTACCGATTTTGGTTTTAGTTAAGAAGATAAAAGGGATGATGAAACTTGAATGGAAAATCAGAAGAAGTGGTGAGCAATCGCTGGTTATATGTATTAGAAATGCGAAAATAAGTTCTGTCTGTCTTAGTATTTAATTTTCATGATTAACTCGCTGATCGGCTGGGGTTGAATTTTCGGTGCAAAATTTTGGTGGGGTTAGACTTTGAAGGAAAGACATAAGGGAATCTGGGTTTAGCGGGTACTTATGTTGGCCCTTTCACAATCATTGGCCCTCTTGCGTTTGCACTAAGATACAAAGTTTATAAATTATATACTGAACACGATATCTTTTTCTAAGTCTTTGATGGCAATCTTTATTCTTCAGTAGAAATTGAAACTTCTGGAAATGGTTTTTTTTGGCAAAAGCAAAGTTTGATTTTCGTCGCTTCGCACATGCTACAAAAAGGCAGCTGTTTTGGAGTCAGTAATGTGGAGATGTTTTTATTAAATACTTTTTCTCCAAGTAAATATTAATTTTTATCGACCTCCGTGGCCGAGTGGTTTGTACGCCGGGTTTCATAGTGTCGTCGACTCGAAAGGTCCCGGGTTCGAATCTCGGTCGGGGGCAGATGTTTGTGTGATGAATACGAGTTCTTGTGTACTCCAGTCATGGATGTTTTAATATGTATTTCTATATAAATATATTTATATATGTACTGTATATGTATTCTATCCGTTACCCTAGTATTCCATAACACAAGCCTCACAGTCCTCTCTTTGGGGCTAGGCTAATTGGTATGAGTGTTGGAAATATTGATTTATTTAATTAGTAAAATATAAGTACTGCATAGATAAAAATTGTATTTTAGCAGAGTTTCACTTAAAATTCAGCAAAACATCAAAGTTTTGGTGTGGTATTCTTTGCTATATTATTTTATCTAGATGTTAATGCAGACACTTTCTAGTTAATAATACCATTAACTCTTGCCACTTTACTCGAACATTAAATTAAATTTATTCATAGGTACTAAAGATCATTAGGTAAAGTTAGACATAATGGTCTTAAGTACTTATCAAACTTTGCTTAATTGATTGGAGCTGATTTTACAATTCTCCAATAATTAAAAATTTAACTAAGCATTCTAATTTATTATTCAATCTTAATTTTAGTTATTTATACTTATTTGCACAAATGAGTGTAGAGGTGGCGGCCTTACTGCCGCCATTAGGCATTCTCTACCAGTCAGCTGGAGAATTATAGCAAAAATATTAAGAACATAGTGCAAAAGAATTCATCAAATTACTCATTATAATTAAAGTATATATATGGAAACAAGATAATATATATATATATATATATACATAAATAATAATATCTTTATCATCTATTCTTAAACTATTTTTTTTAATCTGCATACTTGTGATCGTCCAATGGCGAAAATTTAACCTTTTGAGGTTTTTCAATTATTTTTTGATTTTTTTCCTCCCATACGGATGAGGCGGGTGTGAAATCCTCACGGATAGCTTACAGCTAGCTGCAAAGTTATATCAAACCCTTACTGATTTAAAAACACTGTGTAGGGGCTGCCCCTAGCCGGGAAGGCCTTTGAGACTACATCGGATGCGATCGACCACTGAGAAGAAGACGATGTAACTTTTCTAGAAAAGATTATACTTCTTTAAAGTTTAATCAAGTTAAACTTTGATCAAGTTTTTTTGAAGAATACAGTCATTTATTTCCCAGATAAGAAACATGGGTTTATTCTTAAGATCACTATAATTATATTGTAAAGAATAAAATGTTTATAAACCTGCTTAATCGAAATAAAGAGAACGATTTTCAACATTACATTGTTAATTTTCTAAGTACGCAATCAATACTTCTTCTTGAATTTTATAATAAAAAAAATGATGTGGTGTCGTGGGACTCCAGGTAGGAACGAAGTTCCTTCGGCTAATGTAGAATCGACAAAAATTGCAAACTCGCTTGTGTATGCGACCGTCGCGCCTGCGCACGTCTCATTTAACGGTTTTATTCCACGCATTTTTTCTTACGGTTTTACTATCACATTTTTTTCAGTTCGGTCGCGCAGCAAAATCCCTCTCCCCTCCAAGCCTGCCGTAAGGAACTTTCGTTCCAATAATTGTAATGATGTATTTAACAATTTGTGTTAGTTCTTTATCTATATTAATTGGTTTGTGGATTTATCATTTTAATACAAAAACGCTAGCTGCCAATAAGATCTCGATAGCGAGGCCCGTTTGGTCGGCACCATCGCGGAAGTTAGGTCTTATTCAAACGGCCTGCGCACGCTAAGGTAAGCTCCGCTCGCTAGAACCCCCGCGTCCAACACGCTTCGAAATTGGTTCTATATAATTCATTAGAGTCAGTCATCAAATGCATATTTACCCAAAGCTGAGGTGAGTGTAGATAAATTTTATTACTTGCCTCGAGGTCCTCCACGATTTGGAATGGATACTGAAGCATTAGTTAACTACTCAGCTTCATTGTTGAATCGGAATCTTTAAAACATGACATGAAAAACAAACTTAGAAGTTGAATTTGAAACAGTAATTCAAACAAGTCGCTGGAGTTGCGGATCACTTTTTAATCCAGCAACTCACCAGACAGTCTGATATAGCTAGACTGCAATAACTTTTAGAACTTGATCTTAACATTTTAATGCGTTTGTTAAATTTATTTTTGCCTTTTCGTAGCGTCTTTCGAGCTATCATCTCTCTTCGTCCAAATACCTTTTATCTAGCTGGTGCAAATCAGAACATGGTAATAAGAATGTATCTAATCCATTAGAAAAAAAATGGGTGCGTGTGTAAAACTTATGTAGGCGCGTGAGAAGTTATCCTTCTTTGGCATCGTTTAAAATTAGTTTTTAATTGCATGCAAATAATTAATTACAATAAATTAATAAAAAGTCTGGAAAAGGACACAGTGAATAAAGTTCAGTTTTAATTTGAAAAAATAAATAAATAATCAAAATATTCAATTAAAATCGCTACTGAATATAATTTATTAAAGAACATATGTGATTTGCATTTGTATGAAACTCAAACACGTATTCCGAATATACAAACTAGAAATATGTGGATAAATATTATAAATATGAATACCTATAACTGTTACTTTATTACAAAAAATAAAGATGTGGTTTTTGGTTCTACTACACCAATGGTCAAGAGATGGCGCTGTAGTCTCCTGAATCGCGCTTTGGTTCCGTTGTTCCAGATTAATAAATACTTTTGATAGGCCTTCACAATGCAATTTAGCGACCAACTTAATGCTGTTAATATTTGTGTTACAGTGATGCACGCGCATATTAAAATTTCACTCTCATCATTTTTTCATAACGCGCCTGAATAAGTATAACTTCAAAAAACCATAATGTAGTTTTAAAGGAGTTCTATTTCTTGCTGGAGGTACTTATAATAATACAAGGGCTCTTACGAGAATAAAACCTCTTGGGTTAAATTAATCAACATGTTGCCGTAAGATCCCGTATTCGCGTGTATTCCAAACAAGTGAACTAATTCCAGCACCCCAGAGACAGAAAGGCGAGAGAGGCACAAACTAAAATGTGCTTAACGTTATGAGTACACAGTGCATTTTAGATTGTGGTCTTGCTGTTTTGTCATATACCTACAAAAACAATCAAAAGCTGTACACATCAGCTTCTATGGTTATTAATGCTCTTAGTGTCGCCGCACACGGGCCACCGATCACAACCACAAAACGCCGCCACCGGCATATTTCTTGTAGTTTTCATACATTTTATATGGACTCGCCACACACGGTACGCCGGTGGCCGCCACACGCTACAAATCGTCGTTGCTCGCTTCTTGTGGCCCGCACTGGCCACTTAATGCGCCGATACAAAACGCCGCCACACGTCACTCGCGCGATTCGACACCCCTCTCTCCCTTACCTTAGTCGGCTGCTGTCGCGCGCTTAAGCCAGTTTAGTAGCCGCTTCTAGCTTCTCGTGGCGGCGTTTGTGGCTGTGGCGTGTGGCCCGTGTGCGGCGACACTTAGTAATAAACAAACCACAATCTTAGACTAACTAGTTTAGTTGTGCTTATCTTAGTTAATCGGATTAGAATTGTCATTTAAGTGATGTGAAATACAAAATTTAATTAAATCTAATCGATCGACACATATTTTAAGAAACGCAACGACTCATCTCATGCGACACCTACAGATATTATACTTTAAGAGTGAATAACATATTAACATACTCCAACCAATGCAGACATTGAGACTGGCTACGAGTGAAAACAACCTGAATTCCAAACACCTGTAGGACTAACTAACAGGGATTTTTAAGTTTATTTAAAAAAAAAATGACTTTGTGGGTTACCTACAATGCGAAGAGATGGTACTGCCTTGCAGCTTAAGACTAGGAAAATTTCGACACGGCCATCAGGGCCGTGGTAGCATAATAGCATTGATCAGTGCATTCGCCCGGATTGCGAAGGGTGCGAGTTCGAGTCCCGTCCGCTGCCTGGTCCGCGTGAGTTTTTTTACAATTTGTTTGCGATTATGGTTATATTTTGTAGCTAAAAACTTACTTAAAAATCGGCGATGAAACAATTCAAAACTCTATTTTGTCGGTTAAGTTGATGTCAAAAAACATAGTATAATATTACCGAAGTCACGATTCCTACAGTCCGAACAAAGTCAATCCCCGATTCCACAAAAAATAATTTTGCGAATTGAATCCAACAAAATCTTGTTGTATCATTGATTTCACTGTGGGCAATTCTGTTGACTTGCATTCGTAGATAGTTCGTATACTTGAAATACTATTGCTTAAGATTATATCAATAATTAAGAGCCCTTTTAGAAAAAAAAAAACTGTCATGACAAGTTAATAAAATGAGTTTTAAACAAGAAAATTTACTTTAAACGTTATTAAAGTTACGTAATAATAATCATAATCTTTATTTGCTAAAAACATGGTATATAGGTATTACATAAAGTGTTTTGCCATTTTAAAAATAGCATGCAAATACATAATATGGAACCAGTATAAAAAAGAGATTAATTAATTATAACATTTTTCTGTAGAATTATGAATGTCAGAGTTACCTAATATTATGTCAATAAAATATACAATGTCAACATATTAATATTACAAGATTTCTAAATGTCAGATATAAAAAAAAATGAAAAAGTTACATTTATCATAATTATTATACGATAAGTAAACATGTCATTAATTTTTATAATTGAAAAAACTTTTTAGATCATAAAAAATGTTTTCATTTAGCCATTTATATAGTTGATTTTTAAACATGTTCATATTTAGCATTTTCATGTCGGTTGGTATTTTATTATAAATCTAGACACAAAGGCACATTACGGCTTAAATCTGGGACACAAAAAATGTCTCAATTTACTTTTAAATAAACCATAACAGTTGCCTGAAATACGTTTCGTCTCCTACAATGTCTGCTAGTTTCAGCTTCATGGCATGCGGCTAGTAGTGATACCAATATCGATGCCGCAATTACATTTGGTCGCTAACCTGTATTCGGGTGCACGAAAGACATTACTCGAATTCGGGCACCCGAAGCAATATTTCCACTGGAAGACTGTGTCGGGTAAACGAAAGGAAATCTACTCGTATACGAGCGTACTCAACTCCGTTCATTTATACTTAGTCGTTTACCCGAATTCCATTGGCACTCGTATTCGGGCTAACGACCAAGTCTAATCGCGCCATTACATTACGAGCTTACCCGGAACTAAACTTTGACAACATCACCGCCACAAATTACAAGAGAGTAGGAAGTAGCCGCGGCTCTCCGTAAAATTTGTTTAATTTTTCTTCTGGCCTCTCGTGAAAAAAGTTTGCTTACCACTGGGACACTACCAATGGCAAGTTTGGCAGCGCGGAAGTTGTTAATTTAACAGGCTATTTGACAGTTTGAAAATAAACCCCTATTTGTTTATTTTCGAACTGTCAAATAGCCTGTACATAACAGGGTACAGTAAACAAAATTCTATTTAGTCCGTCAGTTAGATGATCAAAAAATAATGGACACGTATTTTTTCTTTGGGCAATCAACCAAAAAATGACAAAGTTATAGCGCGTCAAAGTTTGGGAGTAGGGGCTCGTGTGGTCACTTTTGAGTGAATTTTCACTTATAAGTGTACTCAAACGTGACGTCATGAGACTTTTCAAATCAATATATCTCTGCAATGTTTATATTATGTGAAAAAAGAATAAATACGTGTCAATACTTTTTGATAATCTACCTGATAAACGACAAAAAAAAAATAGTCATCATCCCTATTGTTGCCATCACGATTTTACTATAATGAGAAAATTAATAACATGTCTAAAAAATCATTAGATTTTTTTCTTTATTCTGTGGTCACGTGACCAAAAACGCATGGGATTGGCGAAGAATAAAATGACGTCACACGCTAGTGAACTTCCAGTCGGTGACATTAGATTGTATCGTTTGACGTTTTAATGACAGTCGTCTGACGTCACATACCAGTGAGACGCCGCCATAATGTCCACGAGAAACGTTTTCGCGGCAACTTGAAAATGGAATTTTTGATTTAGTTTTTTTTATTGAAATAAATAACAGTATGATGAATATCTTTTAAGTGAACTCCATAAACAAAAGTAAATAACGTGTGATCGTTTGTTTAAACTCGTCAAATACCATAATAAAATAATATACATTTTTACCTTTGATCTCTCCTCCATTTCTTAGCGTATCGTATGCGTATGTATAACTTTAATTAATACTAAAAATGTACCAATTCCGAAAATAGATTCAAGTTTTTATTAAGTGTTAATGCGTTTTCGAATGATGATTCAATTAAAATTCGTTAGTATTGGTTTTACTGTTTACCCGACTTCGAAAGGCAGGACGTTTTCAATAAAGCCTTCGCCGAGATGGTTTACCAAGGTTTTCTTTAATGTCAAGAAGTCAAAAGAGGTTCTGTTACTTTTACGATATATTATTATTTATTACGATTATTCCCATAAAATCTATACGATGATCTATTGCATTGAAAATTAAGTTCAACTTTCAAAAATATTTAATCCATATTAACAAAGTAACCTTGACTAATTTTGACATTTTCGTAACTAACATTAGGAAATAGGCGTTTATTTTTAAAAGTTTATTAAAAATTGACTTTTTGTTGGGTTCAACCCGCTCTATTTAATCGTTTTTCGAGTTACAGAGATCCAAGTGTTCTGTAGTAGATTCTTTATTTAATCAGCTTCATTATTTAGCGAGAAAATGGCATTTCTAACTAAAAGTCCCGAATGGCCGTCATTTTTCGCTTCGCTTCGCGCAGTTTGGACTGTTGAGAGGGGTGGGGTGCGCGGCAATGGACTGACAAGTGGTTAATAGCAAGGGCGGATCCAGCTTTGGCGCCAGGGGGGGTCATATAGCCAGCTTTGGCGCCAGGTCATATGGTCGTGGTATATTAAATATTGAAAGTACTTAAATAAAATCCTCCCGGGTTTGGTCCATCTGTACCCAGCCCAGGGGGGGTCATGACCCCCATGACCCCCCCCCACCCCTGGATCCGCCCTTGGTTAATAGAAGGACCTCAGTGCAATTAAGTTATTTCTATTAAGGAAAACTCGTCACTTTTGACATTTCCAAGAAACATATCGTTCCAGTGGGTCACGAATCAATTTATTCGATAGTGCCTGCTGAGAAAGTTCGATTCAGTTTCAGTATGTACACGAATGATGAATAACAAACAATTAATCAACTGAGTTAAGGTATATATTTCCTGGCCTCTTGGCAATCCTGAAAATATACCGGACAAGGTAAGCGCTAGAAATGATTGTATTTTCTCATTCTAGTGGTGGATGTGTATCGTAGTGGGTGAGAGCATATTTTGGCTTGGCACTGTCCATGAACCGCGTGCCCGAGATGAATTAAGTTTCTGGGAATTCGAAGATAAATCTAGCTTGCGATACCCAGTAAGTTGATGGATCAATTGGATTCAATGGTAGATATAATTTAGGAAATAGAGTTTTATTTATGCAACAAACCCAATCATAAATATGTAAGAAAAACATTTTATCTTACACGTTTTTCGTACTTCAGGAGAAAATAAAGGAACCTTTATACGATCACTTTGTTGTCCGTCTAGCTGTCAAGATGCTTTATCTCGGTAACGCGTGGAGTTATCAGGTTTAAATTTAAACCATTTACTCAGGTCTGCGGTCCCTTGAAGCTGAGAAAAAGTAAAACATTGAGTTAAAGTAAAAAAGAAATATAATGCGATTCAAATAAGAATAGAAAAGCCAATGATATCCATCAAATGTCGCTTAAAAAGTACGGTTTGCAAAAAAATCTTGGAACCCTTTTTTTTAGCACTCTGCTAATTCTAGAATAAAAAGCAAACATTTGTAAACAAACAATAACAAATATTGATAATTAATATTGATTGATATTTTTTTTTCAACCAGTTTAACGGTTATCAACCAGTCATAACCAAACTGACTTATGACTTATGACTGGTTGATAACCTAGGTAAATCGGGAACCAAATATCACTTTAAGTTGCGTTCATAAACACGATTTAAACCTTTCGTTTATTTTCCTCAATCTTAGTAAATTTATTAAAAATTCTGATGTTTTTTCACACTTAATCTTAGCAAATAAGTTTTATTAAATAAATCTTTTTTTCTCTCACTCTACCTGTTTGGTTTGAATTGACAGTTATGGCGTCACAATATGGCGCCCAGTCGGTCCTATTCTTAGTTGAATCACATTATACAGCTGTTTATGTAGTAGCGTAGCTACAATTTTGTACGGAGCCTTCGGTGGGCGAGTCCAACTTGCACTTCTCCGGTTTTTGAGGGTTTCGTAGTCCTGACAAGGAACTCTTATAGTTTTGCCATGTCCGTCTGTCTGTCTGTTTGCACGTCCGAGGTTGTGCTTGGAGACTATTGGCACAAGAGAGCTGTAATTTGGAAGTTAGAATATTTTTCCTATATATATTAATTACGCATACAAAATAGTAGAATAAAATTTTGAAAAGGTATTTTTTAGGGTACCTCCCCTACATATTAGGGATGTTTTTTTTCATCGTCTACCTCATCGTTAGGGGTATCGTTGCATAGGTCCTTTAAAATAACTTAGTGGTTTCTAAGACAATTCTTCGATTTCGGGATCCGTTTGCGAAATATTATTAAACTTTAAGGTGCTAATGAGGAACTCGATGGCGCAAGTGGTTAGCACGTTTGGCTGCGGTCGTTGAAGTTGGGCAACTTTCGCAGTGGTCGGTCATTGAATGGGTGACCAAAAATTTACTATCTCGAGCTCCTCCGTGCTTCGGAAGGCACGTTAAGACGTTGGTCCCGGCTGCATCTACAGTCGTTAGCACCCACCAATCCGCACTGGGCCCGCGTGGTGGGTCATGGCCCAATCTCCTTATTCCATCCATAGGGAAGGCCTGTGCCCCAGCAGTGGGGACATTAATAGGCTGATGATGATGATGAAGGTGCTAATCTTTGTTCGAGTAGGGCTTCCCCCCTCTAAAAGCTAAACTGTTGGTTTGAAAATCTGGAAAATTTATGATAATAGCTTTTCATTAAAAGTTTTTTAAGGAAAATAATAACGGTTTAGTTTGCTCGGTTAGTTTTTGAGTAATTGTCGTTCAACTTATGTATTAAAAAAATCTTATGTAATAAAAAATCCTCAGAAAAAAACATTAAAAGTGACCTAGATGAAGTAATTGCTTGTTAATAACGCGTAAAATCTTACATTGGAAAACAAAATCTAAAAAAACCAAAACCACAATAAAATATCATTAGAAAAGTTTTACTAGAAAAAAATCCACGCGGGCCAGGCAGCGGACGGGACTCGAACCCGCATCCTTCGCAATCCGGGCGAATGCACTGACGAAACATCTAGCAGTTAAATGCTTAAAAAAAATAAAAACATAACTATATTTGCTATTTCATCTTTCAAATGTTCAATTCTTGTAAAAGTATTCATTTGACATTGTGGGTTGCCTACAATGCGAAGAGATGGCGCTGCCTTGCAGCTTAAGGCTAGAAAAATTTCGACTCGGCCATCGGGGCCGTGGTAGCATAGTTGGTCAGTGCATTCGCCCGGATTGCGAAGGATGCGGGTTCGAGTCCCGTCTGCTGCCTGGCCCGCGTGGACTTTTTTCTAGTAAAACATTTCTTTAGATTTAAACATCTAGCAGTTAAATGCTTAAAAAAATAAAAACATAAAAATATCATTAGTTCCACAAAGCTGCTGCTGTACCACTGTAGTACCCTTAGCATGAACTAATATCGAATTCGAATAGATAGCTAGTCCGAAATGTCATAGTCAAATTTTGTATGGAAACCTGAACAGCAGCGCCATAACGGACGTAACGAGAACTGAATAGCGCTAACGTTCTGTTCTTAAAAAGAGGCATAGGAGCAATTGAAATATACAAATACTTCTGATTAATATGATTGTGGTAACGACGGAGATACGGAACCCTACACAGCGCGTGGCACGATACACACTTGGCCGGTTTCCATATACATCCTTGAAATATATAATAAACTAGCGGCCTGCCCTCGCTTCGCTTCGGTGTAGAGCTGAAGTGTAGACTACAGTTTTTGTTCTTAGGCTTGTATTATACACAATGACATTCATCTATGATTCTTCTTATACCTGCATGCAAAGTCTCAGCCCGATCGGTTTAAAATTGACAAAGTTTCATACAAACTTTCATTCCCTATTTTATCCCTTTGGGGGTAGAATTGATCAAAATCCATTCTTAGCGGATGCCTACGTCATAACATCTACCTGCATGCCAAATTTCAGCCCGATCCGTCCAATGGTTTGGGCTGTGCGTTGATAGATCACTATGTCAGTCAGTCATCTTTGAGTTTTATATATATAGATTTTAGATATCTAATCCACTTAATGGATTATTAATATGTGGCATCCGCCGCAGCAAATGTTGCAGATACATCATCATCATCATTATCATCATCAACAGCCTATCTTAGTCCACTGCTGGACATATGCCTCTCCAAATGCACGCCACTCAGATCGATCTTGGGCTACTCGCATCCAGCTCCTGCCAGCCACCTTGCGCAAATCGTCACTCCATCGTGCCTGAGGACGTCCTACAATACGTTTGCCTAGACGCGGTCTCCACTCCAGAACTCGTCTACCCCAACGGTTATCGGTTCTTCGCCAAATATGGCCAGCCCACTGCTTCAACTTGCTAATCCGGTGGGATAATGTAGCAAATACATATGTTAATTTTAATCTTACAGAATAAAAATATATTAAGTACTTATATGAAAGCTGCGACGATATAAAAATGAGACACAGTAATACAATCTGTTGTAAACATCTGTTGCCAAAGATTAACGACTGAATTAACAAAATATAACTTTGCTAGAGCGCATGAGATGCCCGGGACTTTCGGCACACATTTTCTTTCTTTATAATATTACATAGAATAAATAAATAAATAAATATTTCCAACACACACCAATTAGCCTAGCCCCAAAGTAAGCACTGTAGGCTTGTGTTATGAGATACTGGGGTAACGAATAGAATACATATACACATTAATAAGTATATTCATATACATAGAAATACATATTAACTATCCATGACTGGAGGACAAATGCTGGTATTTATCACACAAACCCAACCCACGGGATTAAAACTCGGGACCTCTCGAGTCGGCGACATCATTAAACCCGGCGTACAAACCACTCGACCATGGAGGTCGTCAAGGTATGGGAGAAGCATAAGAGGGGCTAGGTTACTAAATAGAGCAATGGTTCCCAACCAGTGATCCGTGGACCACCAGTGGTCCGCAGAAGCCAGAATCCAAAAGCCTGCTGAATTTGAATTTAGCAGACGCGCCCGCTAAAAATGGTCTAGTACCCATTGGACCCTCCTAATTGGACCTTACCTACAAAAAAGGTCTAAAATGTTATTATTTCTTTTTATTTAATTTCATGTTACATTTTTAATTAAAGTTTCAGTTTGATTATTACAGTTTATTTTTATTACACAAAAAAATTAGTTATTTATTGACTAAATAGTGGCCCGTGCCAAAAAAAAATAATTTAAAAGTGGTCCCTGACCAACAAACGTTGGGAACCCCTGAAATAGAGTGAAGCACAGTAAAGCACGTCATAGTTTGATGAATGCAAATTCAAAAATAGCTTATTCAGTTTAGGCTGCTGCAAGAACATTATGAATGTCTAGAAGTTGCTACTGGAACGTCTAAAATCTACGGCGTGAGTTCTTGTACTAGGAAGAAACATGTTTATTATTCATGAGGTCTCCTTTCATTATGATATGGGTACACTCGCGGAAAGACCCGCTCTGTCACCCATAACGCCATAATCGCTTGCGGTAGCGGCGTAGTAAAAATTCATTCATAGACATGTAATTATCGCTGTCTTACTTTTTCGTATAGCGCGGTCGTGATCACGATGCGGATGACAAATTGTAACTAAAACAAATGCAATTCAATTCATTATTCAATCAATGAAATGCTCTCTGTCTTACTTTTGTGCGGCGGCCCGGATTGGCGCGTCCGACGCGAAGGCGGGGCGTAGTAAAAACTACTGCAGAAAACCATTCAAAGCATTTTGTTCGCCAAGTGACAGAGCGCAATATTCCGCGATAGTACAATAAATTGATCATCTGCATTTTTTTGATCTGTTAAATAGTACAATAGCAAAATTAAACGGTATTATTAAAGTTAAACTTTTGTAACATCGCTACAAATTTTTAGCGTTCACTTAAGCATGCCGCATTACAGTTTTCCTTATCAATAAGCATCAGGACTTCAGTGGTAGGAAGCTCGCCTGCTACTCAGGCATTAACTTTTGACAAGCTTCTTCGAGATAAATCGAAATTGCTGTATTTGTATGAAAATCTATATATATCGTGTTTACCGGCCAAATAAGTGACATATTTAACTCATAGCTGTCGTGTAATTTAAAAATTGAACGATAGTTTACTCCGCGACTCGGCCAAGGAGGTAACTTAACTAAATTTCGAACTGACTTGTAAATGAAATGATTGCACTTAAATTTAAGGAACGTAAAGATATTGTGAGCCTCTCGGTTGAGCGAACAATAGAGATTGCCTGTGTGGAACTGGACCAGCTTGTTGTATTGAGTGTATACAGACCTCCTTCAGCATTGTATGATTGTTTTGAAACTATTATGGATGAAGCTTTAGAAAAAATTGTCAACACTGGTAAACGATTAATTGTTTGTGGTGACTTTAATATTAATCTATTAGAAACCTCTAATTTGAGTATTAAATTAAGAAATCTATTTCAATCATATAATCTTGAAAACTTGTTCATGGAGCCTACTAGAATAACTGCCACTTCGGCCACTTGTATTGACAATATTTATACGGATATAATACCACATTCAAAAGTAATTGTTAATCAACTGGATAGTGATCATTGTGGCCAGATGATTACTTTTCCACATCCAAATAAAAATATCACCAAGAAATATATTACTATTGTGCCAAAATCTGTTAACCGTATAGAGCGTTTTAAAATTCAATTAGATAGGAGTTTGAGTTATTTAAAGTATAAAAGTAGTCCAAAGTAGTACATATCATGTATAATGATTTTTTTAATAATTTTTGTAAAGAATTTAATGATGTCTTTGTTCCCAAAACCATATGTGTTAGTGATGCAGTAACTTTCAGCGAGTGGGCCACCCCAGGCATAAATAAAAGTAGAAGGAAACTTTATGAACTTTACAATGAACGCAGCATTAATACTAGTGAAAGTTTCAAAGAGTACGTACGTAATTATTCAAAGTTATTTAAAAAAGTATGTCGTACAGCAAAATCAAATTATTTAAGTAGTAAGATTAAGAATAGTAATGACAAAATCAAAATGACTTGGAACATTATAAACAATGAAACTGGAAAATCTAAAACTCGAAATACTAGTTTTAATTTAAACATTGAACATAGAAATGTTACATCAGATGTTGAAGTTGCTACAGCATTTGAGAACTTTTTCACTGATATTCCAGTTTCAACTACAAAATCTTTGAACTCGTCCCCCATTGCTGCTGAATCAATATTAAAAGAACACACAAAACAATATACTAGTCAATTTAAATTTAAGTATGTTAACTGTAAAGATGTAATAAAATATTTCAACCAATTAAATAAAAAGAAAACTGCGGATCTGTGGGGTAACTCCGTGGATGTTTCTAGATCAGTAATTGAGACAATAGCTCCTATTTTGGCTAGCATTTTTAATCAATGTGTTGACTGTGGTGTTTTTCCTGATCTAATGAAACTCAGTAAAATAACTCCATTACATAAATCGGGTAGCACATCTGACCCCACAAACTTTAGACCTATATCCGTGTTACCCACCTTTAGTAGGATTTTTGAAAAAATTATGCTAGATCCAATGCAATCATATTTTTATAGTAATAACATTCTTCATAGTAAACAATTTGGTTTCACAAGGGGTCGCTCAACAACCGATGCCGGTGTTGAGCTTGTACAGCAAATTTTTGATGCCTGGGAGAACTCGCAAGATGCATTAGGTGTATTTTGTGACTTATCAAAGGCTTTTGATTGCGTTTTTCATGAAACATTGATCAGGAAACTTCACCACTATGGATTTAGAGATACCACTCTGGATCTTATTGTATCTTATTTGAGTGATAGGGTTCAGAGGGTTGACATCAATGGAGTAAAATCTCCTGGTTCGTCGGTTAAGATGGGAGTTCCGCAGGGCTCAATCCTTGGTCCTTTCTTATTTTTAATTTATATCAATGACTTGCCCTATTTTGTAAAGGATAACCACGAAATAGTATTGTTTGAGGATGACACTTCACTTTTGTTTAAAATTAAACGTAGGGAGTCACAAATTGATGACGTGAACAGGTCTATTTCGAAGGTAGTCCACTGGTTCAATGTTAATAATTTGATGCTAAATGAAGGGAAAACTAAGTGTTTGAAATTTGTATTACCTAATGTGAAACAGGTAAAAACTAATGTAAATATAAAGGATCGACATATGAGCTCTGTAGATACCACAGTGTTCTTAGGAATCACACTAGATTCTAAGCTGCAGTGGGGCCCACATATTGATGGATTGTCGAAGAGACTTAGTTCTGCAGCATATGCTGTAATGAAAATACGGCAGTTAACGGATATAGAAACTGCCAGATTAGTCTACTTTAGTTATTTTCATAGTGTAATGTCTTACGGTATTTTACTGTGGGGAAATGCCGCCGACATTCAAACTATATTTGTGCTGCAGAAGAGGGCTATTCGATCAATTTATAATCTTAAAGTTAAGGATTCATTAAGAGATAAGTTTAAAGAAATAGGTATATTGACAGTTGCATCACAATACATATATGACAACTTAGTATTTGTAAAAAAAAATATTAATTTGTTTACTAAAAATAGTGAAATACATACATATAATACTAGAAATAAAAATAACTTAACTTTACCTGCTACTAGGCTCCACAAAATCAATAATTCGTTTAGAGGTCTTAGTGTTCGCTATAACAATAAAGTTCCAAGCAATATTCAAGAGTTAAGCATGACTAAATTTAAATCGACCATTAAAAAATCACTAGTTAAGAAAGCATATTATAAAGTGTCTGATTATATTACAGACAAAAATGCTTGGGTATGAACTGTTCCAACCATTCCAACGGGTATTTCTATATGATTTAAATTATGAATTATGTGTTGACAATACTATAATTAAACTGAAAGCTGTATATAAAGTTAATAACTTAAGTAAGATTATCAGACTGTTTAAGAATATTTGATTGACAAAACGGCGTGGTCGTGATTTCTCCTTTGCTTTGTTTTGTAATTGTTTGTTGTGTCTTACAGGTAAATGACCTTAATTTAAGTAAATATGTTGTAGTTAGTATGGGTAGTTATGGGTAGTCATGCTCTCATAATAGTCTCTTCGGTGGTGTCGTGTGAGGCGGGTCGTTACGTTCCCTAAAATATGGTTGAGCGAAGCGATGGCTGGTTCATGCGTCATGCTCGTGAACGGGTGCTGCCAGCGGAGATGAGTCTGCCCTAACTTCCTTAATATTGAAGTTAATGTTTAGTCACACTGAATATAAATAACACTATTTGTATTTATACTGTATGACACAGCAATCAAAATGCAGGTAAACAATTAATGTATATTTAATAATTATGTAATGAAAAGTGACTTCATGAATCACCTCTGAAGTCATTTTTCAATTTGACGACTCTGTAAATAATAAAACAGGGAGAAAAAAAACAGCCCTTGCTGAGTTTCTTGCCGGTTCTTCTCAGTACAAGGTCTCCCGCCGTAGATTTACGAACCGATGGCGTAGCTTCTAGACATTCATAAAATATGTGCTTGTAACAGCCTAAACTGAATAAATGATTTTGATTATGATTATGATTATTGAGGAGCTCGATGGCGCAGGTGGTTAGCGCGTTCGGCTGCGATCGTTGAAGTTAAGCAACTGTCACAGTGGTCGATCATTGGATGGGTGACCAAAAATTTACTATCTCGAGCTCCTCCGTGCTTCGGAAGGCACGTTAAGCCGTTGGTCCCGGCTGCATCAGCAGTCGTTGGCACCCGCCAATCCACACTGGGCCCGCGTGGTGGGTCATGGTCCAAGCTCCCTATTCCATCCCTAGGGAAGACCTGTGCCCCAGCAGTGGGGATATTAATAGGATGATGATGATGACTATACAAGCCTTGGCAACAAGTAGGCAATGATGATCTTACGTATGCGTGCCTCGACTTCGCTTCAGCCCACATTTATACGTTCGTCCATCAATGCCTCCTTCGCTGGCCGCTGCAGTAAAATGTGGGTACTATATATCTAATATAAAAAATTCTCGTATCGCGGTGTTTGTGGTTAAACTCCTCCGAAACGGCTTTCCCGATTCGCATGAAATTTTGTGTGCATATTGGGTAGGTCTGAGAATCGGACAACATCTATTTTTCATCCCCCTAAATGTTAAGGGTAATCCACTCCTAATTTTTTTTTTTAATCTTATATAAAATTTGTTTTTTTTTAAATTTGTTGTTCGCTGGGACAGCTAGTATATATATATTAAAAGTTTCACTTCCATCGTGGCTTCATAAAACCACACTATTGTTATATCAGATAGGATATTGATAGGTCAAAACATTTAACTGAATATATTTCTCGCTGGTTCCTCTTAAGGAGGCAGACAGGCATCAATATTGTGAAGGGCTATCTTGATAACTTTCTTGTCATGATTAAAAGACGCCAGTACTGGCCCCGATCCGACATTTTCAGACCTGCCAATTTAATAGCGGCCATAGAAAACCTTAACTTGGAGACGAGCGAGTGAATTGGCTTTTGTTTAAACGGCTTCAAGACTCAATAACAGAGATTGACATGTCTATGATGTTTTTCTTTTTGATGTGTAACATCTTTCCTCTCGCTTTCCTGCAATTTGCGGGAGTGATTTCGTGAAATGTAACAGAATTGTGTAACAGTAAATCGCGAAAGCGCGCGCTATTTGATTTGATTTTAGAACGTAATGTTCAAATGGCTTATTCCTTTTGTAGTAGGTTTTATTTCGTTTTTTACTAATATAAGGGAGGTTTTCAAATGATACACATCATACGCGACTACTGTAAGGTTCGCTTGTTTTTTACAAGCTTTTATTTAACTTGCTATGTATGTTTGTTACGGTCAAATCTTACAACTCAATTTTAAAGCACTTGCCCTCAACCGATTAAGCTGAAATTTGGTATGCTCGTTCAGTTCGGATGACAATGCATGGTTAACAGTGTGACGTCATTCTAAATCCAATATGGCGGCATACCCAAAATGGCGGACCAATCATTTTTAATGCATTCCTACAATATTGGTATCAAATGAAAGGGCTTGCTGAGAGTAACTCGAAAAAAATGTGACGTCACTCTCAATCCAATATGGCGGACTTCTAAAATTTGAAAATCTATTTAGAAACAAACTAACTAAATTTTCTTTTTTTCTTTTTAGCGCATTTGAATAAAAGCTTGTTTTTAAAAAGGTTTTTTTTAAATTTATTTTTAACTGCCCCTTGTGAAAAGTTTTTGTGACGGCAGCTGTAGATTGCTTTGGAGGGCTTTGATTATATTGACAATGACAATGAGTTTTAACAGGAGTAATGTTTCCAACTTAGACCAGCTTGGAATAACTGGCTTCCCTGAGACAGCTGACTCAAAATATACACGCCAAGATTTCGTATTTACTGCACGCGGAAGCGCCCTAAAAATATCTACTGCATATCTACATACGCTCGTCGCTACACACGCACACATTGTGGTCTATTCTGGCATGATTCTCTAAACATAAAACTAAAGGAGATGTTTCATATTTGTATGGGACTTGGGCTAGATCTTGTACATAATGTACAAATAAAGAAAACCAAGAATGACTCCGACCATTAAATCACACTAATATTATAAATGGAGCTCGATGGCGCAAGTGGTTAGGTTAGGTTACCAGGTCAGCTGCGATTGTTGAAGTTAAGCAACTTTCGCAGTGGTCGGTCATTGGATGGGTGACCAAAAATTTACTATCTCGAGTTTCTCCGTGCTTCGGAAGGCACGTTAAGCCGTTGGTCCCGGCTGCATCTACAGTCGTTAGCACCCACCAATCCGCACTGGGCCAGCGTGGTGGGTCATGGCCCAATCTCCCTGTTCCATCCATAGGGAAGGCCTGTGTCCTAGCAGTGGGGACATTAATAGGCTGATGATGAATAATATAAAGGCGAAAGTTTGTGAGTGTGTGTGTATGTTTAGACGTGACGAAGTATCGTCACGTCTAAACGACTGGAGCGATTTTAATATAATTTGGTGTGGAGATAGCTGACAACCTGGATTAACGCATAGACTAAGCTTTACTGCGGAAAAATATCCCTAATAAACCGCGGGTAACACCGCGGGGCACAACTAGTGTTCCATATTTCGCTATATTTTACGGTACATTTTTTTTAATTGAATTATGATATTCCAATTCTACAATATCGAACATAGTTGTCAACGTCAGTTTGGCGTATATCAAGATTATATTATACTAGCGGCCCGCCCTCGCTTCGCTTCGGTGTAGAGCTGAAGTGTAGACTACAGTTTTTGTTCTCTGGCTTGTATTATACACAATGACATTCATCTATGATTCTTCTTATACCTGCATGCAAAGTCTCAGCCTGATCGGTTTAAAATTGACAATGTTTCATACAAACTTTCATTCCCTATTTTATCCCCTTGGGGGTAGAATTGATCAAAATCCTTTCTTAGCGGATGCCTACGTCATAACATCTACCTGCATGTCAAATTACAGCCCGATTCATCCAGTGTTTTGGGCTGTGCGTTGATAGATCACTATGTCAGTCAGTCAGTCAGCTTTGAGTTTTATATATATAGACTATATAATATATATATGTCATATTATGACACAAATACAAACCCTGCTGGGTTAAAAATTCATCATTTTAAATAGTGCAAAATTAAGTAACCATGGCACAAAATAGTTCTTCTTTTACGTGGTTTCTGCTGGACTGGTAATCAAATTATTTATTGGTAGTCTTGACGGAATTATGTCAAACCAATACCCGTACACTCGCTTACGCAGTCGATCAGTCTATTGTTATGTCCGCAGCCTTACTCATAACAATCACTACTCGGCATGGGGTCCTATTAAAACGACTATCCAAACGCTATCAAACGCAGATATCGCTAGTTTCAGTAAAGTTAGATTAGTACTAACTCTAGTTTAGAAAATGAATCAAACTTATAAATAAGTAGTAAGCCCCGCAACTAGGTTTACAAATTAATGGCTAATAAATAAAAAAAGTACTTTAATACTTATCGACCATTTATGGCGAATATCATCATCATCATCATCAGCCTATTAATGTCCTCACTGCTGGGGCACAGGCTTTCCTTTTGGAATAGGGAGATTGGGCCATGACCCACCACGCGGGCTCAGTGCGGATTGGCGGGTGCTAACGACTGCAGATGCAGCCGGGACCAACGGCTTAACGTGCCTTCCGAAGCACGGAGGAGCTCGAGATAGTAATTTTTGGTCACCCATCCAATGACCGACCACTGCGAAAGTTGCTTAAGTTTAACGATCGCAGCCGAACGCGCTAACCACTTGCGCCATCGAGTTCCTCAGAATATGGCGAATATGTTTTTGGTTAAATCTTGTTGAGTGCGACTTGGATTGGAACTGTAACGCCCGTTGCATTACGGCCTCTTTGCTTGTGTAAATTCTTTGCTCATGTAATGTCTATAGACCAGGATCGATAATTTTAAAAATGGTAAAATAAAAAAGTGAAAAAAAAAATGTTTATCAATATAACATGAAATCTTACGTTTTTCGAGTAATTAAAGTGTAAATTTTAATAAATAGCTCAAAATTATACATAATGATTCAAAAATAATTTTTCGGATTCGAGTTGTTTTCATTATTAATTTGCAGTTTCTGAGAACATTTACCATAGTAGTGTATATTTTTTTTATACCATCAGAAAGTAGAGATTTCAACAAACAAAAAACACACCAACTCTTTTTAAAAATTTATATATTTTGACGTGAGAATTTTCGATTGAAAATTAGGGTGCTCTTTCGATATTAAGTCAAAATAAGGCGAAAAAATGAACATTTTAAATCAAAAAAATTACTGTATGTTTGAGACATACAAATTTAAGTTTTCACCAAATATCGTGAAAAACTATTTTCTTTTGCAAAAAATAAAAATAAAAAACCAAAAACTCGGTTATTCGAATTTTTCACATAAATTTTGAGGTTATGTGAAAAAAGTGTCCATACAAAAGTTGTAGATCTTTTTATTACCTACAACTTTGCCATTTAACTTTTTTTCATAGGACTTGTAGTTTTACCGGAAATCGAGATTAACCGTTTTTACCCTTAAAAACTCACCCGCTCCCCCTTCCCGACCTCAGATCGCCCGTAATTTATTTTTCCTTTCATTTTTGTTATATTCTCTACCCTTTTCAATGGGTTTCATCCTACTATATTTTTTTTGTCTCAAAAATTATCGATCCTGGTCTACTACGGCTAGCAGTTATATTAAAAAGGGAAATGTCATTATTTTAAAGATTTGAAATTGGGAATCTTTTGTCTTTAATGGAAGAATTCAGCAGATAGAATTCAGGCACATACTCGAATTGTTGATAGGAATATTATAGTACATAATTTCTCGGAGTATAAATAAAAAAACATCTCAAGAATTATCATTCGTAATTATTGCAAGCTGCGTCCCCAGGGCTTCTCTTCATCTTAAGCCCTTCATGGTGAGGTGGTGCTATACGAAGTTTTGTGCAAGATTTAATATCATTTTAAGCAAAAACTAAATATTATAATTAAATTTTATCATTGGTCAATAATGAATTAACAAATTTGAAAATTTCACAGAAAAGCTATGACATAACTACTTAAATAAAAAACAACTTTGCAGAACACTTAATACCAAAATCTTAGTTCTGTAACTCATTCCGTTTACAAACTAGAGATCCGTGTCATACGCACAGACAGACAGACGATAGAGTGACAGCAATAGGGTTCCCTTTTTACCTTTGTGCATTTTACGGAACCTTAATAAAGAGGATGTTACAAACACCTTTTATATTTTTGAAGAGCAAAACGGCATATTTTCAATTGGAATAAAAGTATGTATATACGTTCTTTACATTAACAACGTTCCTAAAAAATCTTTTTCATTCATTACATAATATGTTTTATAAAACATTTTTTTTAAAAAAATTACTTTGGACTGACAATGAAACGTGCGGGCCTGATGAAAAGTCTAGACCAATTATTGAAATTTGGAAAAAGAAAATTCTCAACGAATAACTTAGGATTGGAGATTGCCAAAAATGTTTTGAATAATCGAAGGAGGATAAGACTAATGAGAACCATTGCGGCTGTCCCGCACCGTTAAAACCTCTTGGGTAATCTTAATAATAATTGGGACGAATTAAAAATTTACTTCAGTATAAGGATGCTGGTTTAAGGGTAAACAACATTTTGATTGGGAAATTATTTAGAGTACCTAGACCAAGTACACTCTGTGAAGTTTCTATAGTTTGCTATAACGGTAAGCATACACGACACCGCCAGACACCAGACACTCAGTGTATATGTTATGGGCCAAGTGATAATGCGGGCAGTATGAATAATGCCCAGCCATATCGGGCCAAATGATTAATTACAATCTAAACTCTCCTATTTATCACATTGCCCGGCCATTGTTAATAATGCCCGACGGCTCGTGGTCCATGTAATAAGTCAGTGTTTGAGATAGCTTGAAGTTATCGCTTGGACCGGGCAGTATGAATAAATACAAAACGTTGCGACTATTGTCAAAATGACAGATGTCTCGCCATTTTGTGTTTGTTTTGAGATCTTGGTAAATAAAAAATGGGCTCAACAATTAGAAAAAAGATAAATGTGACTTTACAACAGTCTTTAATTCAGAACCGACTTTGTCAACCCCGACACGCCGTGGTCTTGGTCTGTCCTACCCTTACAGTGTTTTTAGGGCCCGAAGGCGCGGAGGGAGAGTAGCCCCCGCCTGTTGTCCTTCACACCGTCGGCTTGTTGGTCGCCGCCGGAGGTGGCCACCTATGCAGCGACATGCCTCAGGCGCTACGGATCGCACGATGCTTGTGAATTTGTCACGCAAAGCTGCTACGGGGCTGCTATTCCCGCAGCGCTGGAGATAAGGCAGAAGTAGTGGTTTTTACTTCCCTAGTCCTTGCATCCTATAAATTTAAGGAACCATAAATTCTGAACATTTAACAGATTTAATGAATTTTTCAAACAAACTGCATTTGAAAACTACTATAGACTATAGTTTCTAAATGTAGCCCTTCGTAAATTGATCGAAGTAAAACCAAAGTCTGATTATTTAATTTTAAAAATAGGTAAATACTAATCTACAAAACATGTTTTTATTTTTACTCTACCCGATAATTATTGATTTTATTACTTGTAATGCTCGTTCTATCTAAGTATTCATTTTAAAGTATTAAACATGCTTTACATCGCTCTACCCAATAGCAACTGGGCATTGTTCATAATGCCCGGGCAATGTGATAAATTGATTGATGATAATCACATTGCCCGCTCTTATTGGGCATTATTCATATTGCCCGGGCATTATGAATAATGCCCGATTAATCACTTAGCCCATAACATATACATCGACTGTCTCTGAGTGTCCACTGCCGCAACACTTAATTGCAGATATAGTGGCGATGTCGCTCAGTGTCCGTATCGCAGGACAAGTAACTTGAGGTGGTGGCGCCACTGTCACGAAATAATCAGTTATGTATTATTGTGTTAATTAAAAATTTTAATGTGCTTACTTCGCTACAAAAGTGTAATCAGCGTTATATTGGGACGACAATGCACCCATGGAAGTGTTATCTGGAATAATCGTTGAGTGATTGTGAAGAAATATACTTTTAATGACGAGTGTAAATTTAATGGAAATCTAGGAAATTATATACACGAAAATAAACTATTAATTTATAATTTTAATAACTTAACAATTATCAGCATAATTACGTGCTTAGTTTTAACAAAATAGTGTAAAATAGAACTTTCAGTGATTATAATCGTTAATTTTATTCAAAACATAAAGAGTGTTCAAAACATAATAGGTCTTATGTCGTTTGGTAAAAGGTCTACAATAATTTGTTGGCCTCCTTGGACAGTGACAGTCAAGTAACAGCTGCTTGCGGGGTTAGTACTCTCGGCATTACATAGATGGCGTTACAATGAACTTTTTTGAAAATATTCGTCCAAGAAACACACATAGCAGTCACTCAAGTATTTTAGATGAAGAAGAAACTGAAATAAATTATGCAAACTCCACCCTTAATAGCATACTCGATGGTAGTTGTACCAGCCTACCTAATCTATCAACGGAAAATTTTGATCCACTTAAAGAAGAACTAAATATGTTGCGGTTGAAACTTCAGTGTGCCCTTGATGAAATATCTAAGCTTAAAAGTGAAAACTACTCCTTAAAAGAAAAAAATGCCGCATATGAAAAAAAGCTGTCGATGTTCAAGTATGCAGTAAATACTTTGCGGTCTGATACTTTACCCTTTGACAGAAAAGCAGGTAAATTTTTTACACCGACAGTCAAACGAATTCATTATTCGACACGTGGATTATTTAGAACTTCAAATCCGCATATATGTAAACATGAACACGACGACATTGAAACTGGGACAACAATAAGCTTACCTGTTGTTATTGATAAATCGTCCAAACAGTTATGCTACGGATCACTAGATGGCACTAGCGGTTGTTCAAAACCAACTACACTCCAAGCAAACGTCAAAACATTGTGGAGCATACCCTCAACTAAAAATAATAGTGATAGTACTCTAAAGAAAAATAAGCTGTTAGTGTTAAGTAGTAACAAATCTAATAAAGTGTTGAAATTAGTCCAAAAAGTGTTTGATAATAAGTTTAACATTTATCACTATTTGTCACCGGGTGCAGGTATGGACCAATTATTATTAGGTATTGAACAAAAATTGCGAAACTTTACTTTGGATGACTATTGTGTAATACTAATAGGTGATGTAGATTTCCAAACAACAAAAAACTACAGTAAACTTGTTACCTCAATACAAGAAAAACTTGCTTTACTTAATCACACAAATATTATAATTGTTACTCCAATTTTTAGAATTCATAGAGATGTCAAAATGTTTAATACCAGAATTGAAACTTTTAATCATTATTTGTATGCTAGTAACTGTCGTCATAGCTTTGCTTATTTGTTGGATTCATGTTTAGATTTACAATATACACATAAAATGTTCTCTTATATCCATGGAAAATTGAACAATTTTGGTTTTTTAAATATAATGAATCATTTGAGTAAACTAATCTCTGAACTTGAAGATTATAATAGCAAACATTTCTGTAAAAAAAATATCATATTTGATCCGCAAGATAAGGACTTAATTTTTTTTCGTGTATAAATCTTTAACTTTAATGCACCAAAATATTTGTGGACTTTTAAACAAAATAGATTTATTGACAGTGGCAATGCATGAACTGACTTTAAAAAATAAATATGTGGACATACTTTGTATTACAGAGCATTTTATGTGCAAAGAGGACTTGAGTAATTTAAATGTAAACAATTATAAGTTAGCTACAAGCTACACAAGAGATATTTGTAGGGGAGGTTCATGTATTATGATTGGTCATGGTTTTGACTATGAGGTTATCAATGTATCAAAATTCTGTATCAAAGGTGTGATTGAAGCATGTGCCATAAAATTGACTCGTGAATCTCTGACTGTTGTGTGTATCTATAGACCTCCTAACTCTGACATTGAATTATTTAGGAATAAAATTGACTTACTATTAAATAAGTTGTGCAATCATAATAAAAATATTGTCATTTGTGGTGACTTTAATATAAATATTTTGAAGAAAAATAAATTGTCCATTGAATTTGAGAATTTGTTATTGAATTATAATTTGAAATTAGAATTACGAGAACCAACTAGGTTAAGTAGTGGGACTTGCATAGATAACTTTGCATATAATATTCGTGGCAGTAAAAGTGAGGTAACTGAACTTGCATTGTCTGATCATACATCACAAACCCTATACTGTCCAGTCAACAAAACGTGTCGAATTAAATCTTGGCGTATTCGTAGAAGTGATTATTGTCAGGAAAATAAAAATAAATTTCAGGAAGCTCTTAAGGCATTGAGTTTTTGTGATGTATATGAAGCGAATGATGTTAACAAAGCTTACAGTGCTTTTATAGAGACGGTTACTTTGTTTCACAATCTTTGTTTTCCTGAAAAAGTCATAACCATAAAATCTAATAAAAGTCCCAAATGGATCTCGAAAGGTATTCGATTTTGTAGTAAACGGAAGCGTCAACTGCTTTGGAGGTACAGATCTTGTCCAACCAAGGAAAATAAACATCTGCTCCAAACTTATTCCCAAAGATATAAAAAGATTATAAAGCTCACACAACTTTCACAAAATAACCATTATATCAGCACATCTGTTAATAAATCGAAAGCAGCGTGGCAAGTTATTAACAAAAATAAAAATCAGTTCCCTGCATAAACAGCGCCACTAGTTTATAATGAAGATGGTGTAAAAGTAAGTGATCCAACAAAAATGGCAAATTTATTTAATAATCACTTTGTGGATTCAGTACAAAAAGCGAACAATAATGGTCGGTCTTATTCACAGAGGTTTTCCGTGTCTAACTCGATATTTATGCCTCATAGTACAATCGAGGTAGTACTTAAAACCATACAATCATTAAAAATGACGCAAAGTGTTGGAATAGATGGTATTCCTACTAAAGTGGTTAAGGAGTTTTCTAAATATTTTGCACCCCCCTTAAATCATGTAATAAATTTGATGTTTAATTCCGGCGTGTTTCCTGACGCGTTAAAAATTGCTATTGTTAAGCCAATATATAAAAAAGGAGAACACACTAACATAAAACACTATAGACCAATAGCTCAATTAGATGTTATCTCAAAGATATTTGAAAGAATTATCTGTGACAATCTTTACCAATTTTTTGAGAAATATAACTTATTTTGTATATGGTTTTCGACGAGATAAAAATACAAATATGGCAATTAATCACTTGTTGCAGGCTGTTATTAATTCTGTTGATCAAAGACAACATATATGTGCAATATTTATGGACATGACAAGCGCATTTGATCATGTTGATCATAAATTGCTGTTGGACAAGCTTTACTCATATGGTGTAAGAGGTGTAGCACATGATTTGATGAGGTCTTATCTCAGTAACAGGAAACAGTATACTGTTATAACAAAGTTGTGTAGTAAATCGGGAATAATAAACATTTACATCAGTTTGTAGAAATGTGGAAGTAGGTGTACCACAAGGCAGCATAGTGGGACCTTTGTTTTTCAATTTATACATAAATGATCTATCAACTGTTATTGATCACCCTATGATAATGTTTGCCGATGATAGTACTGCCATAATCAAATGTGATGACATCCGCACTTACGAACAACAAATAAATGTAGCTCTCAAAAATATTAATGACTGGTTAAAATTAAACAACCTAATACTTAATACTAACAAAACAAAAATTATGCATTTTAGGCAAAAAAACTCACAAACCGAATGTATCTTTAGAAATTAATGATGACATAATTGAATCAGTCTCTGACATTAAATTCTTAGGTATACAAATTGACTATCAAATGAATTGGAAATCTCATACTGAGATGCTCTGTCTTGTTCAAGCTTTCCAAGATAGCAAACACCAAGACCGTCGTAATGGCCTATCATGGAATTATAGAATCAATATTACGCTATGGGTTAATATTCTGGGGTAATTCTACAAATAAAACAATGGTCTTTAAAGCGCAAAAAAGATGCATCAGGGCTAGGGTTTGAAGACTACTGATAGTTGTGAGGAGGTCTTTAAACAGTTAAAATTTTTGTCATTACCATCCTTATATATTTATGAAATTGCAGTGTTCGTCAAAAATAACTACCATATGTTTCCTACATTTAAAGAACAGAATTCGCATAGAAACTATAGACGAGGGATAGGAAATACGTTATGTGCGATGGAACGTAAAACTGCACTATTTAGCAATAGTGTCTTTGGTATGGCTACTGCAGTCTTTAACAAAATACCTAATAATATAAATAGTTTGCCAATGACTATTTTTAAGAAACGCTTAAAGAAACTGTTAATTGACAAAGTATATTATACTACACAAGAGTTTCTTAGTGACACTTCCTTGAAAGAAATGGACTACATTACCTAATTAAATAATATTTTTAGCCTATTATAGCACAATTTATTATTATTATTATATATTTTTAGTTTGACATAGAAATGTTGCTTAGTAATTGTGACATAAACATATTTTAACATTTATTTCTAACTATGACTTGTTTGATTGTAATTGTAATATAATAATTTTGATTTTTATATAATTGTAAACCTGATTATTACTTAAAAAATATTGTATACCTTGTAAAAAGGTCGAAATGTAGTGACACTAAACTTTTTACCTAACACCAAATTGCTGTATTAACCTACATTACACAATAAATCATTTGAATTTGAATTTGAATTTGGAGACAGGACACGCGACAGACAGCCAATACTCTTGAACCGGGACATTAGATTTTTACACTAATGTCGACACAAAAATTGCGTACCGTGTGGACGAAATCGACATTTGTGTCAATGTCATCGTGTATCCTGTCCATTAGAAGTAACGTACTCAAGAGTGCTCAAACAATAACAGAATGCACATTAATTCGGAATGCGAACATAACTCGAATAACTTCCTCTGCCTTTCAGGCGGTGTGAAATATTCTCATTACATAATTTAATATTTCGCTGCCTGTCTACTTTGTAGAACAATACGCCGCCGGGCCGGTCTCTGTTTGTGCAAGAAAGGACTGAAAAGCGGAAAGAGGAGGGTTGCTTACCTCCCGTTTACAGACCACCTGGGAGTCTAATCTCTTTCTCAGAAACGAACTTTCGATAACGAAGTTTAAACGAAATATAATTTCGTCAATTTAAGTTTATGCTTAATTTGAACGATAAACTATTAAATTGATGCTTTTTGGAAATAATAAATTGAGGTGTATATTTTCTAAGCTTTAGATGGCTTAGAAAATATACACCTCAATCTATATTCCGACGAATATTATTTTAATTAAATACGGACCAGAAATATAGTAAGAAAGTGCGAAGTTTCGATCGAAGTTTTGTTTTTCGTTGAATAGGGGTGATGACGGGGTACAGTAAACGAAATTCTATTTAGTCCGTCAGTTAGATGATCAAAAAATAATGGACACGTATTTTTTCTTTGGGCAATCGACCAAAAAATGACAAAGTTATAGCGCGTCAAAGTTTGGGAGTAGGGGCTCATGACGTCACTTTTGAGTGAATTTTCACTTATAAGTGTACTCAAACGTGACGTCATGCGACTTTTCAAATCAATATACCGCTGCAATGTTTATATTATGTGAAAAAAGAAAAAATACGTGTCCAATACTTTTTGATAATCTACCTGATAAACGAAGAAAAAAATATAGTCATCATCCCTATTAGAGTAGGCCTCCTGGTCAATTATATCGTACATTAATATTCATTAATTACCCACTGTTACCTTATTAATACCGACCAGAGTAAATTGTAATTCAATGATCATTTTCAAAAAGTAGGTCAATTTTAAAATCAGTGCATCTAACCTGTTGAAACTTGTTTTAATTAATGAGTGATGTGCATGAAAACCTAAGAAACAATTAAGTTACAATTTTTATTATTTTTTAAATCATGTAACTGCTTGATGTTCAAATCTAAAGAAAATATAACTAGAAAAAAATCCACGCGGACCAGGCAGCAGACGGGACTTGAACCCGCACCCTTCGCAATCCGGGCGAATGCACTGACCATATTACAATAATTGCAATTTCTTCTTTCAAATGTTTAATACTTGTAAAAGTATTCATTTTACATTGTGGGTTACCTATAATGCGAAGAGATGGCGCTGCCTTGCAGCTTAAGAATGGCTAGAGGAATTTCGACGCGGTCCGTGAGGGCCGCGGTAGCATAATTGGTCAGTGCATTCGCCCGGATTGCGAAGGGTGCGGGTTCGAGTCCCGTCTGCTGCCTGGTCCGCGTGGATTTTTTTCTAGTTATATTTTCTTTAGATTTAAACAATTAAGTTATTTGCACAAAAAATATTTTTACATTTTTTAAAAGACTCAGTGAATTGCTCCTCAACTTACTTTGTGTTAAGTGTAAACACACGAGAATGAATGAAATGAAATAAATAACAGCAGAAAAGTGTGTTGTTCCATCCATCCTCACCTCACTGACCCGAACCTGATCTCCGACTCCGTAGAGCCGAGGAACTTTACTCATCGACAGAAGCACACGTGTAATTTACTGCAATCTTCTGTAAGTGTCGCCGCACACGGGCCACACGCCACAGCCATAAACGCCGCCACGAGAAACTAGAAGCGGCTACTAAAGTGGCTGAAGCGCGCGACAGCGGCCGACTAAGGTAAGGGAGAGAGGGTTGGGGAATCGCGCGAGTGACGTGTGGCGGCGTTTTGTATCGGCGCATTAAGTGGCCGGTGCGGGCCATAAGAAGCGAGCAACGATGATTCGTAGCGTGTGGCGGCCACCGGCGTACCGTGTGTGGCGAATCCATATAAAATGTATAAAAACTACAAGAAATATGCCGGTGGCGGCGTTTTGTGGTTATGGTCGGTGGCCCGTATGCGGCGACACTTAGTCGGCCGCTGTCGCGCGCTTCAGCCACTTTAGTAGCCGGTTCTAGCTTCTCGTGGCGGCGTTTGTGGCTATGGTTAGCGAAAATATGGAAATACTGGATGAAGAATTGGTTAAAAAAAATATTGTAGGTTGTTAAGAAATTGCCCCGATCGCGCTACACATGCGGCAACGTGCAGGGCGGCAGGGACAATCTAGGAACCGAGGGTGGTCTCGCGTCCCTGCCGCCCTGCCGCAGGGCCAATTTAGAAAATTGCCCCTGCTTGCCTACACACACCACAATTGAGGAGGCAATTAAGGTTCATCGCCACCATTACACCCTAGATTTCTCCTGCGACAGGGATGTCAGTAGCCCGCTTTAGTTTTCATAGAAACGATGCGATACGTTACGGTGCTGTCAAAAATGTGTGCTAGTTCCTCAGATCTGCATCATCAGGCAGATTGTACGGGTCTCCAGGATTATGGCACTGAGACCTCAAATAACAGCAGCGGTGGTGACAATATATGTAGTGCAGAGCATTTATTCTATATTAAAAATGGTTGATAATGCAGAACCATAGCAGAACTCATTCAGGATGCTGCAGTTATATTATCTGTTAGATTTTAGTATAATTCATTTAGAAGAAATCGTGCTTAGAGATCGATAAATGAGACATCTGTTCAGAATTACTTAGATTTAAAAAACGACGGGTTGCTCTCCGGGAGTGCCGACAGAAGTGAAAACTTGAATATTAACGTTGTGCATTTTTGATATTTTGGAATGGTTAGGGAATTATTTTGCACGAATTACTTTAATCATCAGTATAAAAGTACTATCATTTATGTTGTAGAATACAATATTTATATATTGCGCTATTGTACACAAACATGACAATTTAAATTACATTAAAAAAGATAATCAACCTACATGAATAGTATGAGATATCTATTGTAAAAAAATGCATTTTCTTCGCAATAAAGCTGCCACCTGGACGTCCTGGATAGAGACTCATTATTATAATACGATAAAATAAAATATTACTATGTTTCGTCCAATATATTGAAAGTTAACAATCTTTCCAATTTTATTGTTTTTGTCTTACGATCAGGACTCGTGACCTGTGATGCAATCAGTCCACGGGTCATGACGCGAGTTTATCATTTTTTACCCATATAAAAAAAAGTGCACAACGCTGCTAAAGAAGTTTTCACTTAAAAATATTTGAAGCTATACTGCAGAACTCAGTGTGCCATATCTTGCGTTTTGTTTTGCCCTACAAATCACAGAAAGAGGTCTGTTTTGTGCCCCGTACCACTATACGTGGCTGCGTGTTTCTCTGCATATAGGCGCGTGATCTTACTAATGGATAGATTATCAATAAGCCGGTTCTAGGCGTTTTACTGAATGAAAGCAAATAATTACGCAATAGATATTTTAGCCGTATACAGACCGCCGCACACAAATAAGATGGAATTCACATCATCGTTGAAGGAAGTCATAAAATCTATACCTACAGGAAATAACGTTGTTCTCATTGGTGACTCTAATATTAACATTTTACAAGGGGAAACGGACGTGTATGCGAATAAGTACCTAAACATGTTATATGAACTAGGCTTTGAATGCGGCATTTATGACGTGACGCGCGAGGTGATAATAGCGGAGCGAAGAGTAACGTCTTGCATCGACCACGTATTCCTGCGGAGTGCGAAACCTACCGGCGAGCTGTATGCATACGTGTTAATGACGAAAGTATCTGATCACTACCTAACGGGACTTTCAATAGAAACTGATAACGAATGCGCTGTAACTCAAAATAGAATAATATTATGCGATAAGACAGTTAAAGAAAAATTGTGTTTGGTTGATTGGGTGAATTTGTTGCAGTGTGATGATCCCTTAGTGTTGTATAATCATCTCTGTGTGATTTTTGGTAGCATATATAACAACTCAAAAAAAGTTATATACACAAAGAATCGGCAAACAAGCACATGGATAGATGATAAATTATTAAATATGATAACCTATAAAGACGTGTTATTTAGGAAATGGAAAAGTAATACTAAAGATGCGGTATTGCGTTTAGAATATACGAGATATAGGAATAAAACTAATAAGGCTATCTATGCTGCCAAGAACGCACACAGGAGAAAAAATATTGAGCAATGTGACGGGGACATAAGAAAAATTTGGAGTTCTGTGAATAAGTGGCTTGGTAAGTCAACTTTAAGTATAGACGCGATAGTAAAAAAGTATTTACTAAAGGAAAACCAAACAATGTTAGAAATATGTGATAATTTTTGTAATGTTTTCACTTACGAAATTGTAGCATTAAAACAAAATCATAAATGTAATAATCTTTTTTTCGATAGGCAATCTTACATTAGAGAAAGTGTTGTTAGTTTTAGGTTTATGTACGCAACTGTACAAGATGTTTACAAAATTATAAGCCAGTTGAATTGCAGTAAGGCCCCTGGTTCAGATGGTATCAGAGTCAAGGACTTAAAATATATTAAAAAGGAGTTAAGTGGAGTCATTGCATATTTTATTAATAATTGTATTAAAAAAGCAGTATACCCGACAGAACTGAAACTAGCTATAATCAGACCAATTTTTAAACAAGGAAATCATAAGGAATATTCAAATTATAGGCCCATTGCAATATTAAATACAATAAATAAAATCTTTGAGAAATTATTAGTTAAACAAATTTCGGATTTTTTAGAAAATAACAATATTTTAACAGACACACAACATGGATTTAGGCCTAATAAGAGAACGACAACAATTTTACAAAAAATTTCAGATGATATTAACTGTGCATTAGATAGAAAGGAAATTGTTATTGTTGTTTTTATAGACTTCAGGAAAGCCTTTGATACCCTAGACCATGGGGGTTTGCTGCAGGCAATGGACGAGTGTGGCATCAGAGGCCCAGTTAAAAAATGGTTTAAGATTTACCTCCAGAGCAGGCAGTTGAGAGTTAAAATAAATGGAATTGATAGCGTGGAAGGTGAAATTAAATATGGTGTCCCAACTGGATCAGTTTTTGGGCCAATAGGCTACATTATGCACGTCAACAGTATGGTTAACCTGATAAAATACTGTAAAACATACAGCTATGCTGATGACACTTGTCTAATGTACAGCGGTTACGATTGTGATAGAATACAATCGATAGTTCAATATGATCTTGATAATGTTTTTAAATGGGCGCATGATAACGGCTTGATAATTAATGTAAAAAAAACTAAATCCATGCTTATTACATCTCCATATAATAAGGTTGCAAAAAATTTCGATGTAAAATTAATAGGTCATTCCTATGACTGCCTACATAAGACCAGTGCTGATTGCCAGTGTCAAATAATTGAGTGTGTTCCCTCTTTCAAATACCTTGGCTTGATAATAAACAGTCGCTTCGCTTGGGATTTGCATATTGAAAGTGTTTGTAAAAAGCTAAGAACAATACTAGGTAAATTATACAACTTGAAACATGCTGTAAGTAGAAAAGTATCATATATGTTATATTATGCCCTTGCGGATGCAATTATAAACTATGGCTTGGGTTCTTATGGACTTACGTTCCCAGTGTATTTAAATAAAATTAAAGATTTGCAGTTGAGGTTATTAAAGACACTTATAAATAAAAAGGAAAAGGATTTATTAAAGGGTGAATATAATAAGCTATTTAAAATGTGTAAAATTGTCCCAGTAGAATATAAAGTAAAAATGATAATTATACTTGAACAATACGTATTTGGAGAAAATAAAATAGAAAATGTCTATAGGAACCCAACCCGTCAGGTAGCTTGTAAACATAAATATAAAGTACCAACATACACTAATTATTACGGTAAACGTATGAGAAAATGGCTTACTCCAACCTTTTTAAATCAACTACCAGAAACCATCCTCAATAAATGTTTAAAAGAAACAACAAAACATCAGCTAAAAAAAATCTTACGAAAACATTACCTTGCATTGTGTCCGTAGCTTGTACAGGTGTGTATTTCTGTGTGTATGTACGCGTGTGTGTGTGATTAAAAAAAGTATAAAATAAAAAAAAAAAAAAAATGTAGTGATAAGTCTCATTCCAGCGGCACTATTCTGTAAAGATCCACGCATGGGGTTTTACAGAATAGCACTGCTGATCATAGATCATAAACTGTATGAGTGCCGGTTTTTATCTAAATCTGTTCAGCCATTTTTGCGTGATTGAATAACAAATAGTAAAAACTAGTTTTATGGGAATATCACAGAAGTCTTATATAATTAATATATAAATATAACTATTGTTTTTGTTTTGTAAGTAATCGTTATCCACGGGAACTCTGCCGATAAACTATTATAATAGTTTGGCAGATATTTTCATGTCTAAACAATGTATGTACTTAGAAAAATAAATTAAAAAAAAAAAAAAAAAAGCCTGCTATTTATAGCATTTAGATATTCATTATATGATATTCATGTAGCAGCTTAGGCAGTTGTCCCTCTGCCGGTGAGAAATCGACCTAATATCAGCTATTTTCTCACTCAATAAACGTAAAATAGTTATATATTCTGTGTAAATGCATTTATTAATAGTTGTACGCTGACTGTTCACATTGCCGGCGAGAACTCGCTCCACTAGTTTGTCGCTGAGCGATAAGAGCTATCAGAGTTAATATTTACTCAGCGATGCTCGCTTGTCCGTCAGAACGCGCACGCGTGCAATTTAGCACAGAATTGCCACCGCGAACTAGTGGCGCGTTTATTGAGCCGGATACTCATTAGCGAGCTGTAACCGTATCCGTTGCATGCACTGTAACCAAAAAGCATAGTGTGTACGTGGTTCCTTAACTTTTTTTTTCGATGACGGGAAGAATAAATTCATTATATCCACGACAATGACCAACGCCGCGTTGGTTTGCTGTCAACAAACTCTCGCGACGCAGGTAATTGCGTGGTGCATTCGGCAAGCGGCGAGCAGCCCGAGGGCCGCTAGACGGCGCGGGTATACTTTGACGTGCACTCACGCAAGCGTGGCATACGTCAAACCACCCCGCCTCCGACCAGCAGCCCGGTCCGCACCTACTTTAGCCGATCCTGGGCTTCTCCGTTCACAGCGTCACTTGACTAGTCTCACGAACCGCAGCCCGAGCGGCTAGCTAGCCGACCAGCTCCCGTACCTACCAGGTAAACCAAACTCCCCGATCTACCCCTCGCCCTCCAGGCGGTTCCTATCCCCTCGCGATGGTGCCGCGGAGCACCCCCTCCCTGGTAGTCACAGAAGGTTCCGCTAGAGGACTAGCAGGCGGGCTCGGCGCCTCCGACCTCCTGCGTCGAAGAGAGTTCACGTGGGCTTATTCCTCGCGAACTCTCTCTGCCGCCTCCTGCCGTGAGATGACCTCATCACAGAAGGAGGCCACCACCTGCCAGGATCTGTCACTCATCATGGCCCGTACCACGCTGGGAAGTGAGAGATTCATCCCCACTGCCGTTGTCAGAGTGCCGCGCTGCTGCGCCCACGACGGCCACTCCTCTAGGGTGTGCTGCGCCGTGTCCACCGCAGCGCCGCACTCATGACACGACTGGGTCGCCTCCCTCCGAATCCGGTGTAGAAACGTACCGAAGCATCCATGCCCGGTAAGAACCTGCACCAGACGGAAGGTCAGCGACCGGGCATGGAGCCCGGTAAGAACCTGCACCAGACGGAAGGTCAGTGACCCGAACTTGCGGGACGCCCAGTTCCCGAAAGTGGTTCCTTAACCTGCTACGAGCGGTACGCATGCGGTTTGCAGCGAGCCGACTTTTACAACTGACCTACAAGCGTACACACTAGAACCTCGTACTGTATCTATTTTTTTTTATTAGCTCACAAAACAAGTTACAATTATAAAAAAAAAACAAAGCAATTACAATAATAGAAAAACAAACTGTAACTCTAAATATGTAGGCATAACATGATTAAATTTTATGGGCTGAAGTTTACACGCATGCATTATCACGCATGTTACGGTTACAGCTCGCAAATGAGAACCCGGCTTTGCTCGTCGCATATACTTACTCGCACACTCGCTTATAGCCCAGCGAAAACTATCGCAAATACACACTGGCTTCCCTCCGATCGTCAACTTCTTTCTAGTTTCCAACTCTACTTACTAGATTTTCGTTTATCGTGGGCGCAGCGGTGGGACCAGGTCTATATACCTAATAGAATTACCAAGACTAAGCTATGGAACTTTGCATTTGATACCAAAAGACAAACACAGAACAGATCCAATTATTAACTTTGCTGCATTAGTTATGTAGTTGGTTTACACAAAGCTAGGATGAGATGAAGTTTGCATAAATACACGCAGCCGCACTCGGAGTAGCCGACTAATTGTTGATTATGATTAATGTTGATTCTGTCACTTTCTATGCGGCAATAAAAATGAGACAACAAGTCACTTCGATTAAAAAAATATTAAAAGACGTCACTTACTATATCCATAATAATACTATGAAGGCGAAAGTTTGTCTGTCTGTATGTTACCTTCCCGTTGAACGCTATACCGCTGAACCGATTGAAATACAAAATAAATAAATAAAATAAAATAAAAATCTTTTATTTCAAGACATGGTCTCATATATGTTAGTAACAATTTTTCTTAACCTATGTTAGTATTTCATTACAATTTCAATCATCATTATAACATATATAAACATAATTAAATCATATACATTATATAGAAATAATTAAAATAAATAAACAATTTCAAAATTAAAATAATTAAAAAATATTATAGTACAGAGAAGTTTAAGTTCGGGGTTTGAGGACATAAGATTTTTTGGAGATTTTATATCAGAAATTACTCACTAGTATATACTAATTGTATACGTAGAATCTATTCGACAAAGACTCATTTTACTTCCAGCCAGCAGATAAAATGGCGGAACATTTAAATTGATAAATGTATATTTTCCCATTACAATAATGGGACGATAATTCAATGGTAGGTCGATTTCAGTAACTTGAAATCAAATTGTCGTCGCCTTAAGCTGTCGTTGGCTGAATTCTATTAAGAAAAAGAATTCGTTTTATTCCAGTTCCAATACTCCCTAGCTCCATTAAAATTTTCAAATCGGATGCGTTGTCTTCAAAGATTTGTTAGTGGAGTACTTTTACCTCCGCTCAAAGTATTTTGTTGCGTGTCTAGAGTAAACAACAAGGCGAACTTTTTAATGTTTGTTATCATGGCACTGACTCTGAATTTTACACGACTCCACGTAAAGCAGTGAAATATTTTAGTTTAAATCTAAAGAAAAATTTTACTAGAAAAAAATCTACGCGGACCAGGCAGCGGACGGGGCTCGAACCCGCACCCTTCGCAATCCGGGCGAATGCACTGACCAATTATACTACCACGGCCCTGATGGCCGCGTCGAAATTTTCCTAGCCTTAAGCTGCAAGGCAGCGCCATCTCAGGTGCGGGTTCGATTCCCGTCCGCTGCCTGGTCCGCGTGGATTTTTTCTAGTAAAACTTTTCTTTAGGTTTCAACATATAGCAGTCAAATGCTTTAAATAAAACATTATTTTAGTTATTCAATTTCGTTTAGGTATGAAAAAATAAATTCTAGGTTAACTTACTTGCCTAACTTAGAAAGCGGGATTGCATGATTCATAAAGGTACTCGTAAGAAATTGTTCAAAGTATGTTTCATTTATTACCTTTTTTATGAATCCACAAATTTACCAAGCGCTCAAATGTCAATTAGGAAAGATTTCTATAAGCATACGTAAAATGAGGAGCTCGATGGCGCAAGTGATTAGCGCGTTCGGCTGCGATCGTTGAAGTTAAGCAACTTTCGCAGTGGTCGGTTATTGGATGGGTGACCAAAAATTTGCTATCTCAAGTTCCTCCGTGCTTCGGAAGGCACGTTAAGCCGTTGGTCCCGGCTGCATCTGCAGTCGGTAGCACCCACCAATCCGCACTGGGCCCGCGTGGACCCACGACTCGGGCCCAGTGCGGATTGGCCCAATCTCCCTATTCCATCCATAGGGAGGGCCTGTGCCCCAGCAGTGGGGACATTAATAGGCTGATGATGACGTAAAATGGCCACGTAGGTGTATGAAATGTCATTAATGTTAAATTGAATATACATATCTTGAATGAAACATGTCGCCGTTTTAGAACCCTGAAGAAGTATCGGTTATCATCTCTTATCTATTAGACAAGTCCGTCCGTCCGTCCGTGGTGCTGTTTCAGCGGCCAAACCGTAAGAGATAGATATAGAGAATGTTTAAGTTATAAGTTAAGAATAGTCTGATAAGACTACAAACCGGATGTGAGTAACGTAGCACTTCCGGTTTTCGAGAAATCACGTGATTTCTATTTCAAACGAAACCACACTAAATCCCCGAAGTTCTCAATTAATTAAATACATATTTTTTTTTTGGTGAACATTTGGTTCACTGGTTTGCTAGTTAGAATTCATAATTCAACCCTCCAGATTTCGGTAGGATATTTCGAAGGTGGAGTTGGTAGTGCTACATATTTTCAAACGTAAAAACAACATGGTCATGTTTGGCAATCTTGATGAATACATTCCAAAAAACAAATAAAATCGACATCACGGGAGACCGAAGAGCTGGCAGCTACCTCGGACAAAGAATTAGTCTAGCTATTCAAAGGGGGAACGCTGCTAGTATCTTTGGAACCTTGCCTAAAGGGACTCCTTTTAATAATGTATTTTAGTTATTATATATTTTAAGGTTTTTAATTATAAATATTTTACTATTTGTTCTTTAGTTAAATTATATGTCATAATTCCTACACGAACAAAGAAATTTGGTGACTCATTTCTTTGTCGTACTATTCGTAAGTGGAATTCTTTACCCACGCAAGTGTTCCCTCCTTCCTATAATCTGGGGTCCTTTAAGAGAGGCGTGAAGAAGCATTTTTGCAGGCCGGCAAGGTGAGGATGATTGGTGTAGCAGTTTATAATAGCTGTACCAGCTATCTTCGCGTTTGGACTTTATTACCACTTAACATCAGGTGGGGTAGAGTCATTTGCCTACCTTAATATAAAAAAAAAAAAACTGAAAGAAAACACTGTTTAAATTTTTTATAATTTTACAGGTATGAATGTACCTACATATCTCTACGATTCGGATCATTTAGAGGCTCCGCTCTCAAGAGTATAATTTTAATTAATTTTGACGAGCTTCCTTCGAAAAACTTTATTGACCGTTCGGAATTTCAGATACTTCATTGAAAGCTTATTAAAAAAGTTTGATTGTCTATGTACGTATATCAATTTGTAAACTAATTCTAAAACAATTAACTAATTGCTTTATTTGATACCATCAGTTCCAAATTGGGAGACCTTTCTGGGAAGATAATTATATTGTTTTAAACTTTCATGGTCACTAACATTATAGTAATATAAGTTATTTACAGGATTATAGATATTACCGGGATTGTTACCATGTACCTTGTTTTAGTCCTAGGGAAGCGATTGAAATAACCAAACACAAGAATTTCAATCGTGAGGGTGGGTTTAAATTGTCTAGTGTGTGGAATCCAGTGGTTCGTATGTGTAAAATCCGCAAAAATCAAAAAAGTGTCGCTCCGCGATCTGATACTGTGAGTATTGTGTGCCGGGAACAAGTGCGAGTGAATAGTGAGAATGTTACCAGTGGTAGGGGTATCGAACGCAGTAAAAGACGACGTCAGAGGGTAGACCGACCGACTACGATGCACAACATGAAAACTCACGGCACGACCGCTTTGAGGTTTTAATCTCTCATTTTTTACATTAATTTTTATTTATTTATTTATAATCAGGCAACGTAGGCTCATAGACAAATACCTTATAGTCTAACATATATACAGATAAAGGGAATTCATTAAAATGTTAGCAAATAAAAATTAATAACTACGTTAGTAGAAACCTAATTATCACGTATTGACGGCGACATGCGACGCGGAATAGTGTCAGGTAGCCGGCCTCGGAACCGCCTGAACAAAACACCTTTCGGCCAAAGATCTTCCTTCATGAATGTCGCCAGGTGTTCAGTCGGCACCTGCACCACAAAGGAATTAAAATTCACATTGTGACGAGATTCCAACCGTGCGACTCTTAGTGTCGCCGCACACGGGCCACACGCCACAGTCACAAACGCCGCCACGAGAAGCTAGAAGCGGCTACTAAAGTGGCTGAAGCGCGTGACAACGGCCGACTAAGATAAGGGAGAGAGGGGTGGGGAATTGCGCGAGTGACGTGTGGCGGCGTTTCGTATCGGCGTATTAAGTGGCCAGTGCGGGCCACAAGAAGCGAACAACGACGATTTGTAGCGTGTGGCGGCCACCGGCGTACCGTGTGTGGCGAGTCCACATAAAATGTATGAAAACTACAAGAAATATACCGGTGGCGGCGTTTTGTGGTTGTGGTCGGTGGCCCGTGTGCGGCGACACTTAGGGAGGATTTGGTCTTAATCTGCAGGCACTTTACGATTATATTTTGATTCATTACAACCACCAATCATAAATAGCGTAAACCACAACAATATCAGCATTTTCAATTATTTCAATTTACTGGTACATAATAGGACATAGTTAATAGGCTATTGCGTTTACAAAGGGAACCAATTAAGTACTGACCTCCGTCACGGAACGTTATTATTAAATTGAATTCGCCAACAAAAGAATTCTCAAACAAATTAGTGAGAGCGTGCGATTCTCCACAGATGTTCCTCGATTGGAAGAAACGACCAAGTTCGTTCGTTCGTTTGTTCTTTCTTTCCAAGTTCTAGAGTAGCTAGCTCACAGTCGCCCGCAGTGCCTTCAGTACTATGAAAAAAAGTGCTTACTAACCGTGGTCTTCACATTTCACTCTGTACCCGGCTTCTGCATTGCTATGTCTGGCCAATACTTCTATACGGATGCGAGTCTTGGACTATTAAAATAGAGCTCAGAAAACGTATAGAAGCATTCGAAATGTGGGCTTACAGACGAATGTTGAAAGTTAGTTGGACTCAAATGGTAACAAATGATGAAATCCTGCGACGTGGCGGCAAGAAACGCGAACTTTGGGATACCATCAGAGTGAGGAAGGTTGCGTATCTAGGGCGCGTGATGAGACACGAAAGGTACGCCCTTTTACAATTAATAATGATGGGCAAAGTTGCTGGAAAACGAGGCGTCGGTCGCAGGAAGAAGTCTTGGTTGAGGAACCTACGAGAATGGACTGGAATTTCGAGCGCCGCTGAATTATTCCATCTCGCTAAGGATAAGGAGACATATGCTAAGCTGACTGCCAACCTTCGCTGTTCGGAGAGGCACTAGAAGAAGAAGAAGAAGAGGAGCTAGATGGCGCCAGTGGTTAGCGCGTTCGGCTGCGGTCGTTGAAGTTGAGCAGCTTTCGCAGTGGTCGGTCATTGGATGGGTTACCAAAAATTTACTATCTCGAGCTCCTCCGTGCTTCGGAAGGCACGTTAAGCCGTTGGTCCCGGCTGCATCTGCAGTCGTTAACACCCACCAACCCGCACTGGGTCCGCGTGGTGGGTCATAGCCCAATCTCCCTAATCCATCCATAGGGAAGGCCTGTGCCCCAGCAGTGGGGACATTAATAGGCTGATGAGGATGATGATGATTAAGTTCTTAAGTGCCAGAATTGTTGGTCAGATAGACGAACCGACCCATTGACTTTAAGAAATAAAAATTCTGCCTTCAATTAAATTTTTGTTTAAAATCAGTAGCACATATTTTTAGTAACTTAGCCGATAACTGTTCGTTTCAATGATAAAAATGCATTTCAGATGTCCAAAATTACATTAAGTTAATGGCCAGTCCACGTGGTATACCACCATGTGAAGCGAAGTCATATACTTAAATAAACTAAACAAGTAGATACTTGTACGCGCGTAATAAGGGACTCGGAAATTTTCTTATCACAAAGCTGAAATCGAAAACTTGTAGGTAACATTTCGGCACGTCTTTTTTTTTAATTATTCATGACCATGGATACAAGTCCTTCAGTCGTATACATAAATACAAATCCTTATCTTCATTTTTTATTTACATTAGAATGTCGGTGTGACGCATTCTAATGTTTCTTGGAGTGTTTGGCACGAAATGTACCGAGTTGGTTATTCTGATAAGCTTCTGTGAGGTAGTCAACACTACAATAAATTTCTCACGTCCACTTGACCGGAATAGCGTATATTTTAAAGATTCAACTAATTCTTCAGTTGCGCAGATGGTTGTAACACAAAATCATACCAATTTTATTTTACAATATCCAGTATGAACGAATTTAAGAATAAATAAAACTAGCAAACCAGTGAACCAAATGTTCACCAAAACCTGATTATAAAAAAAATGTATTTAATTAATTGAGAACTTCGGAGATTTTGTGTGGTTTCGTTTGAAATTCGTGATTTCTCGAAAACCGGAAGTGCTACGTTACTCAAATCCGGTTTGTAGTCTTATCAGACTATTCTTAACTTATTACTTACATATTCTCTTTATCTATCTCTTACGGTTTGGCCGCTGAAACAGCACCACAGACAGACGGACGGACGGACGGACTTGTCTAATAGATAAGAGATAAGACGCCAACCGCACTCGATTAAATCCCGCTAAAAAAACCGGCACGTCTGTATCGAATAGGTATTGCTATGTAACCGGCCACTTACAACCCCGTTCTGAAATTAGGTTTTGAAGTGAAAACTTCTTAAGCGGAGTTGAACACTTATTTGTAATGGGTAAAGAATGTTAAACTCGCGTCAGGACACGTGGCGTAAGAAGAAAACAATAAAATTGGAAAGGTTGTTGACATAAAGGACGAAACATAGTTATATTTTATTTTATCGTATTATAATAATAAGTCTCTATCTAGGGCGTCCAGGTGGTTGCTTCATTGCGAAGATAATGCATTTTTTACAATAGATGTCGCTAGGTGCGATTAAATGTGATTCATGTAAGTTGATTTTTCTGAGAGATAAACTTTTTAATGTAATATAAATTGTCATGTTTGTGTACGATAGCGCAATAAATGAATATTGTATTCTACCACATAAATGATAGAACTTTTATACTGATAATTAAAGCAATTCGTGCAAAATTATTCCCTAACCATTCCAAAATTTTTCACTTCTGCCGGCACTCCCGGAGTGTAACCCGTCGTTTTTTTTTATTTATCTCCGTTGTGGTAGCCTTGGTTCTGTCCTGCCTTAAACCCAGCTGTAATAATATATTGCTATATAAATATAATATTTCAGCATTAGTAATTTGCGAAAAAATAGTTTTCGTTATTTCAAACTAACTGTGTACTTATGGGTTTTTTTCATCAAAATCGATAATTTTACTAAAAAAATGGTCAGATTTCGTCTAAGACAAGTATGACTCAATTTTTTCTAAATAGTCTATGCTAGCTTTCCTTTAAAACTTTGCACTTATCTTCCAAACATCCTGTATATTGAGAATCAAGAAGAGTGTCCGTTAGGAATTAATCTAGTTGGGTTGCAGCAAAACTCAACATAGTTGGTGATATTGTCAATTAGATACCTAGTTGTGCAGAGTTATGGCTTCAATTCGCTTAACCCACAGGCTTAACCTACTTCACTTCTATGCGCTGAAAGTGAGTTCATAGCTAGGGTCGCTATTCATCCGATTTTCGCAGATTTATTCAATACTTGCGGCACAATATTTATGAGTTTTCGTTCAATAAAATCACAGACCTCGTGCTCTACATGACTTGAAAGGGCCTTGAAAATGAATCTGCCTATATAGATTATAAAAAAAAATAGAATAAACGATAGAAATCAATTCAAATTCTGCGTCTTTTGAGCCCCCATACGTCCTCGTGGCCCTAAACCTCGGGGTATGACGGGCGAGTCGTACTTTCAGCGAAAATGGGGGCCTACTGGAGCGAACGAAAAAAACAATTTCAATGTTAAAAACGCGAAAAGATTGGTTTGAGGTGCTATATTATAAATACACTCGACTGCAAATAAACTGGGCCACTTGCTACCACGGAACTCTGATTCGATTTTCTCCAAAAGTATAAAATTTACAAGTAACAAAATTATAACTACAGAAAGTGCTTTTTGTGGTGATTAAAATGAACTATAATTTAATGAGATTAATCAATTTATTAAACTTTTATTTAATAAAAACCAAGGAAGAATCGTTTTCCAATTGCGGTATTCGGAAGTAACGAACGAAGCAAAAATACTCACGGCGTAGAAAACTATGGAGAAAAACTAAGGTAATAATAAGAAGTATCAGACTATCTTCATTTTATAAAAAAGAACGATAATCGCGACTTTATAAAAAAGAAATAGCAATAGCTGTTCTTGCTCGATTACTAAATAAGTTGACAGTACTTTAGAATAAATGTTTACTCATATTATTAATTATGAAACACACTTTCTGTAGATATAGCTTTAATAGTTTTATACTTTTTGAAAAAATCGAATTAGAGTTCCAAGATAATAGCGGTTAGCCCAGTTTATTTATTTATTTATACTTAATGCACAAGTGTACAAAGGCGGACTTAATGCCATAGGCATTCTCTACCAGTCAACCATAGGGTGTTGTGGATAAATAGTGGTAGGTTGCACAACTTACATAGAAATTACAGAAAGACGAACATATATAAATATGAAGCAGTCATATATATAATCACACATACATAAATAATTATTTACATATAAATAACTATACATATACATACATATATTTATATACATACTAATACATAATAATGATGACTAACGTTTAAGCTAGACTGCTTGTTCCTGTAAAAAGCTTCGTAGCTTGGTTTTGAAGCTAATTCTGTTGGCGGACATTCTAATATCAAGGGGGAGTTCGTTCCACAGAAGTATAGTTTATTTGCAGTCGAGTGTATTTAGACATATTAAATATATTTATGAGTAACTGCACGTCACTATTGACATGAAATAGGAGCAAGCAATATATTTCTGAAAAACTTTTACGGTGCAATAAAGAATATTCATTCATTCATTAACTTCTTGGGCAGACAAACATGAAACTGCCTTCACTCACAGCCAGCCGCTATTTTATTTGATAAGGCGTTCGGATGTCGTTTAGTAGGGGATTCCTATTTCCGAATAAAACCCAGACATTTTGTGTCTGGGAAGTCGTTTGTTTATTAGGCTCTCTGTAATTTATATCGCAACTTTTTGATGTGAAACATCTATGGGCGCACGTAAAACCGATTTCTGGCGTGGCAACTCATGCCGTGGCGCCACGCCCGTGTCGCCACGCTATATGATGGTATACAGAATGATCCAATAAGTGACGTCAACATTTTTTTTAGATTCCTCGCACCTGGGTGTATCCGAAAATACCCCATGTATGTTCCGCGATTATTCTTAGTTTTTTTTTGTATATTTTTAATGATTTCTGCCAGCGTGGTTTCAAAAATTCATATCTTTTTTCGTAGTAGGTATTTGGGACTTTTTTTAATTAGTTTAATAATTTAGTAATATTGTTGAATTGAATATTGTTTATTCAAAAAAATAACTCAGCTTTCTGAAATTACTTAAAGTTACTCAAAAAAAGCTTTACTCCAACATTCAACCTCAATTTAAAAATATAATAAGGAGTTTCCATATCTTTTGGCTTAGTTTAAAAACTCCGCAAGCTTCTAAACTACCAAAAATCATAAAAAAATGTACTTAATCAGCCTATTTTTGTTTTAATTGGCCTTCGAAGCCGGATAAGATAAAACTCATTAAAACGCGATTAAAGCATTTAGAACTATTTTATCTATTTTTATCATTTTTGTGTTAAATTAAACTTAAAAATGTAATTTCAAATTAAATTAAAATGATATTCCTGTAAAATAACTTTAGCATTTGTAATTTTATAATAATTTCGGTCTCACCACTAAGATTTAAAATGTGAGCAAGAATAAAAATAAAAATGGCTAGTTGGGAAATTACCTGTTTTTTGATAAGAACAAATTACTGAAAAATAACTATTTATTACAGTAAATTTTCAAAACTCCTTCCTCAAACCTAAATACACAATTGACAACGTCTTAAAGGGTTATGTTTTAAAATTTACTGTAATAAATAGTATTTTTTCAGTAATTTGTTATCAAAATACAGGTAATTTCCCAACTAGCCATTTTGATGGTGTAGATTCCTTCCCCAGGCTCTCTCCCCTCTGTCCCCAAATTATATATTATATTTAATTAAACATGAAATAGAAATTTAAAGGTTTAAATTATTTTTTAGACTTATCAATGGTGAAAACTGAATGTCTTTACTAATGGATATTCAACCGTACTGTTAGAATGTAGAAATACAACATAAATTGCTATGCTTCAAAATGATGCCGTGGCATTGAAAGGGATTTTATCGCACGGCATTAAAAGACGTGCAACAGGCTCCCGTGGCGGGATGCCATGGCATACTGCGGTAGGCAACGGCATGCCACGGACTGCGGCGCTCGTAGTGATATACTGCGGGGTGCGGCGGCGGGGGTAGAGAAGCGGGGAATTCACCCTTTGATTCCCTTTCTTTCCATAGATTATCAACCCAAAATCTTCTTCTATCCCTATTATTCCCAAGTTGTTCGCACAATTATAAATAAATAAATAAATATTTCCAGCACTCACACCAATTAGTCTAGCCCCAAAGCAATCATTCTAAGGCTGGTGTTATGGGATACTACTACTATACGAGAACGGATAGAATACATATACTGATGCATTTGAATATAAATATATTTCTATGGAAAAATAAAAACACTGATAGTTATAATTTTTATTATTTTAAAACATGTAACTGCTTGATGTTTAAATATAAAAAAAATATAACTAGAAAAAAATCCACGCGGACCAGGCAGCAGACGGGACTAGAACCAGCACCCTTCGCAATCCGGGCGAATGCTCTGACCAGCTGCCTTGCAGCTTAAGAATGGCTAGAAGAAAGAGAAGAATTTCGACGCGATCCGTGAGGGCCGCGGTAGCATAATTGGTCAGTGCATTCGCCCGGCTTGCGAAGGGTGCGGGTTCGAGTCCCGTCTGCTGCCTGGTCCGCGTGTTTTTTTTTCTAGTTATATAAAAACTGATTTCAATACAAAACCACTAAAAAGGAAAAAATAATGCATAGTCGGCGCCATGCATATTGATAGATCTGAGTTGACATTTACTGCTTGGGTTTACATGGCAACAACTCAAAATAAGTAAAAATATTGTGTGTGTCAGCTCCGACGCACGACTGGAGTTTGCTCCTTAAGTTGGATAGTCTAACCAGACGCAAAAAGAGTTTATTAAACTTAAAAAAGATTGATACTGTATGAAAGGGTAAATTAACAAATTAATGAAAATAATATACATATATAAATATATATTTATTCATTTCATATACATTTATTATAACTAATCGACGAAATATTTTACATTAAACTTTTTACAATAGTCAATTTCAGATGTGCATAAATATATCATTAGGAATGTTGATAAATTATGTAATTATTATTATCAGACTATTATCATTTTTTTAAATATTAATTAAATCAACATTGTCTGCATTATTAATTACAGTGATAAATGGTTTATAGTAACTAAAATAAGACACATGGACGTTCGTAGATACGTGGTTCACGAATCTTGAAAATACCGCATCAATGGTTGTACCATACCTCGTTGTCCCCATTGCTCTATCAGAAACAAAATCTAAATTCAGTTCAGATTTTAAAAATTTTATTAATGTCAATCCGTCATCTTTGTTTGTCAAAGTTGCGCGACATAGGATGCGCACCAAAAACGTAACGAGGTCATTCATCGATAGATTCTACTCCTCACATTTTTCTCATACCGGGCCCCTTATATATGCAAATCGATTCTTAAGGAGAAAACTCCAAAAATATGCATTATTTCTTCCTTTTGTTTTATGATTTTTTTTCACTTTTTGTAAGCCAGAGCAACATCAACTTACTGAATATAGAAGTCTGACTGACCTATGATCTCTCTTTCATATTTCGTAAAATAACCAAACACGATATGAAATGAAATGAAATGAAATGAAATGAAATGAAATGAAAAGTCATTTATTCAGTCTAGGCTGTTACAAGCACTTGTGAAGGTCAAGAAGCTACGCCATCGGTTCGCAAAACTACGGCGGGAGACCTTGTACTGAGAAGAACCGGCAAGAAACTCAGCAAGGGCTGCTTTTTTCTCCCTGTATTGATATATACAGAGTCGACAAGTTGAAAAATGATTTCAGAGATACATCTGAAGTCACCTTCCATTACATTATTAAGGATATAGATATATAGTTACAATAAATTTTATATTTAGTATATAGGAAGCGGCATTAGATAGGTACCATATTACTGTTTCAAAAACTGACTATGTTTACTGTACTCATAGCACGAACCAATATCGAATTCGAATCGTTTGCGAGTCCAAAATGTCATAGTCAAAAGTGTACTGATTTTTAGTTCGCGTTACGTCCGTTGTGGCGCTGCTGTTCAAGTGTTCATACAAAATATGACATTGACATTTCTATATTATTGGTTCGTATTCCAGGAGTTCTGTTGCTTATCTCCTAAGCAGATTATCTTTATCCACCTCTTCGACGTAGAGTGACTGGTTCCAATTCGCCAATCTGTATACTGTGCAAGATACATAATTGCTGTAGTGATATCATCCACGTCCATGCTATTACTTTAAGAAGGCTCAAGCAGCGGATATAGTTTTGTGTCAATCTGCAATAACTGTTAAAATAATGTTTTTGTTTCTGGCGAACCTTATAGATAAACTTACTAACTACTACTATAAACATAATCAAAATCATTTATTCAGTTTAGGCTGTTACAAGCACATATGAATGTCTAGAAGCTACGCCATCGGTTCGTAAATCTACGGCGGGAGACCTTGTACTGAGAAGAACCGGCAAGAAACTCAGCAAGGGCTGTTTTTCTCTCCCTGTTTTATTATTTACAGAGTCGTCAAGTTGAAAAATGACTTCAGAGATGATTCATGAAGTCACCCTTCATTACATAATGTGAAATTATACATTAATTGTTCACCTGCATTTTGATTGCTCTGTTACACAGTATAAATACAAACAGAGTTATTTATAATAGGTGTAATTAAAAATTTACATCTTAAATATCAAAGTAGTTAGGGCAGACTCATCCCCGCTGGCAGCACCCGTTCACGAGCATGACGCATGAACCAGACATCGCTTCGCTCAACCATATTTTAGGGAACGTAACGACCCGCCTCACACGACACCACCGAAGAGACTTTTAAGAGAGCATGACTACCCATAACCACCTATATCAACCACAACATATTTACTTAAACTTAAAGTCATTTATCTGTAGGACACTGCAAACAATTACAAAGCAAAAACAATGGAGAAATCATGACCACGCCGTTTTGTCATTCAAATCTTCTTAAATAGTCTGATATTCTTCCTTACGTAATCAGCTTTAAATACAGCTTTTCAATAGAAGTATCATCAACACATGATTCATAATATATATCATATAGAAATACCCGTTGGAATGGTTGGAACAGTTCAAACCCAAGCATTTTTGTCTGTAATATAATCAGACACTTGATAATAAGCATTCTTAATAAGAGTTTTTTTAATAGTCGATTTAAATTTAGTCAGGCTTAACTCTTGAATATTGCTTGGGACTTTATTGTAAAAGCGAACACAGAGGCCTCTAAACGAATTATTAATTTTGTGGAGCCTAGTAGCAGGTAAAGTTAACTTATTTTTACTTCTAGTATTAAGTGTATGTATTTCACTATTTTTAGTAAATAAACTAATATTTTTTTTGACATATACTAAGTTTTCATATATACTAAACTTACTAACCACTCAGCCACGGAGGTCGTCAAAATAAATTGTCGCTTTTATTATTTTATTTAAATAAGGAGTTTTATTGGTACACGAGCAGGGTGATATGCGTGAAGAATCCCCAAACGGGGATCCCGCGGTTTCGTACTAAGCAGCTTAGAGGGTATTCGCAGGGTTTTTTAGTGGATATTATGTCGTAAAACGCCCGTAAGAGTTACGGGGTCCTCAGTGGGCAGCCACTGTGGGGGCTCGTAAGATTTGCGGGAGCCAGGTGTGAGCAGTGTTTCCACTTTAGTGATTTCCTTTCCTCATGCCTCAATTCAGACTTCCCCTTCTTAGGGCATTTTTCCCCTCAAAAATGATTCTGTTGTAGTTTTTAGATATGGTACTAGTGTAGTAACTGAAGAAAAAAAAGGTCTTAATCTATCTTATTCTATAACATATAAATAAAATATATAAAATCAGCACGTGTTGCCACAGTTTCTTTTATACGGCAACACTCTAGTCCACGGTATAGTCCATAAAAATTTGTTCCGTGCCGCATTATTTTAGGCTAGGCTTTACCCATAATTTCCCGCAATTTCCCCTTTTTCTTCCCCTCTGGACCCTGATTTTCCCTTAAAAGGGGAATTTTCCCTCATTGTGGAAACACTGAGTGTGAGGTCCGTTCGGCGGTATGCCTTTTAAAGGCGCCGTCGTCTGTAAACAGAGTTTTTGCCTGCGTCACAAAAAAAAAGGTGGTTATACGTGTGGATATATCACAGTATGCAAGCTTTATCGAGCATGACCTAATCAACAGATATCTACTTCTATTAATAGTGCGCAGTAGTAGATATTGTGGTAGTAACGACGGATCAATTGTGTAAATATGTCTCTAACTAAACACTTGATGAAATGATTAAAATGCTTTAAAGTTTAATGCTCTCTGTGTGACTTTGAACCTTTTCCCAAGTCATAGAAGGCACCAAGTAGATAGTACAGAAGGCAATCTACATAATATAAAGTGTGCTCGAGCAATGCACACATAGAAATGCAAAGGTTAGGAATAACCACATGTGGTCGTATGGTAGCGGTTTCTGCCGCTTTCTAATAGGTGTGTCACAATTTGTGTACGTTAAATGCTGATGGCTAAATATTAATTCAAAAATTCAAGATTTATCTAAATAATAAAAATGTAATAATAACAGTAATAATTAATATTTTTTGGTGAATGATAATAGTATATATATTATAATAATTTAACAATAATAATTAAATAATCTTTTTAATTAAACAATAATATAATCTAATTTAATTTTCTTAATAATAAATTAAACACGTCACGTCGGTGTCGTTTCACGTAACGCACTTTCTAGGCAGAACTGAAAACCAGTGCTTTGCTCTCAGAGCAAAGGTATCGCTGAGTTTTTGCCTTTTTCTGTCGTTGCGGCACACAGTTACATACCTAGTAATTAATTAATTTATTTGTATAGTTTAATTTGTGTGCTGTACTGATGGAAATAAATGACTTATCTATCTATCACACATAGACGCCGTTTATGGACACGATATCTCAGACCGCTTGGGACCAGGGGGTCTACTCTCTTTCTCCGAAATGAACTTTCAGTAACGAAGTTCTGAACATTGTTATTGTCAATTTTAATTAGTAAATTTAAGGTAACACTTAATTTCAACGATAAACTATCAAATTGAAGCTTTCTTTGCGTAGGCTTAGAAAATTTACACTTAATTTTTTATCAAATAGAGCAAGGTAATGACGTAGTCGGAGTTCTCATAATTTTCAAGATTGTGACTTTATCAAAAGTTTCTGAGCCTATTTTCATAGAAATTAATAATATTCAGCCATCCAGCATTAAATATTACTAAGTAGATTATTTATACATTGCTAGGGCAGTCGCTCATACAAAATTTTACCGTGTCATTTAAATCCTTTATTTTTTACCTACTTAATGGTTTATTGTTCCTTTCCTACTGTTTTATTCCCAACAATAGATCAAACAACTAGATAAATACGTACGATTGCCACTACCACTTTTTTATTCTGCACAAGCCGAAGTTTACAATCCTGGTGCGACCGACGAACGTCGCGTCGGTATGTAAAGTGAAGTACATATATGATATTAATATATTTCTAACACTCACACCAATTACCCTAGCCCCAAAGTAAGCACTGTAAGGCTTGTATTATGGGATACTAGGGTAACGGATAGAATACATATACTGTACATATATAAGTATATTTATATAGAAATACGTATTATACAGCCATGACTAGAGTACAAATGCTCGTATTCATCACACAAACATCTGCCCCCACCGGGATTCGAACCCGGGACCTCTCGAGTCGGCGACACCATGAATCCCGGCGTACAAACCACTCGGCTACGGAGGTCGTCGTATTACCTTCTGTACTATCTATTTTGTGGGAGTAGCGCCGAATTAATGGTGTAAATATGTCGCAAATCTTTGCTGCATTCGATGTTGAGATAGCTAAATAACTAAAATGCTTCAAAGTCCAATACTCTTTTTGTGACTTTGAACCGTTTACCAAGTCATCGTAGTCGACCAAGTGTCGCCGCACACGGGCCACACGCCACAGCCACAAATGCCGCCACGAGAAGCTAGAAGCGGCTACTAAAGTGGCTGAAGTCGACTAAGGCAAGGTAGAGAGGGGTGGGGAATCGCGCGAGTGACGTGTGGCGGCGTTTTATATCGGCGCATTAAGTGGCGGGTGCGGGCCACAAGAAGCGAGCAACGACCATTTGTACCATGTGTGGCGAGTCCATATAAAATGTATGAAAACTACAAGAAATATGCCGGTAGCGGCGTTTTGTGGTTGTGGTCGGTGGCCCGTGTGCGGCGACACTAAGTATTTGCGTGTTTGTCCTCATCATTTGTGTAGTAGAAATCGAGAATAGACATTAAGCTGCAAGTATTAAATGCTTGTTTACTCTCGTCTTGAACACACCCATTGTATAATGCTATGAACGAGCCGCACATAATAAAATTGGTTTATATAGCACTTTGCCAATCCCTACTCACATATGACATTACCACCTGGGGTGGATCCGCCAAATCCAACCTTTAAGCTTAGAGGGTGCCCAAAGAGCTATACTGTAAGTGTGTATGTTCAAGCCAATTCTCTTTCCTACATATGAGCTTTATCAAATTACGCTAGTGCTCACTGTAAGACAACTGTTTATCCTATGCACTGTTCTAAAAAAGCATAAAGATCAAATGGCATTAACAATAAATAAGCGTACAGCGCGACGCCCGCCTGTATATGTATCTCCCATACTTAACACCTCTTTCTCTAATCGTTTCTATAGTTTTCTTGGACCATTTCTCTACAACAAACTAAATCGAAAATTGTCAATACATTTACTCACCAGAAGCAAGAAGGGAGTCATCAATTACCTGCAAAATCTAAACTATTTAGAAACAGAAATCTTTTTGAATTCTGTAGTATAAGAAACTCGTCTATCTTCTATGGGCTTGCCCTAATGTGTGTTTGAACTATAATGCGATTCAACTAAGAATAGGACCGCCTGGGCGTCATATTTTGACGTCATAGCTGTCAATTCAAACCAAATAGGTAGAGTGAGCAAAAAAATGTTGCTATTTAATAAAACTTATTAACTAAGATTAAGTGAGACAAAACATCAGATTTTTTAATAAAATTAATTTACTAAGGTTGAGAAAGAACACAACCGATTTTTAATAGTATTTCTTTATTAAGACTGTGTGAAAAAAAAACATTAATCACAATCTAGCTCTTCAATTTCGCTCATCTCTGCATTACCGCCGGAGAAGTTATGAATAATCATGCAGGTCACATACGTACGTCCTATATGCAAACGAAAGTTTTAAATCGAGTTTTTGAACGCAACATAAAGTGACAATTGGTTGACAATTTAGGTTATCAACCATTCATAGGCAAAGCTCAATAAATGAAAAAAAAACAACTAATATTAATTATCAATATAGTTTGTTTAAAAATGTTTGGCTTTTATTCTAGTAATCGGCTGTGTGCTAAAAAAGTGTTCCGAGATTTTTTTGCAAACCGTACTTTTCAAGCGACGTTTGACAGATGGAGGTCATTGGCTTTCCTATTTTTATTTGATTCGCATTATACCTTACTTATAATTTAATGAAAAATTACTAGCAGTCACACACGCTCCCTCCACATACACACACTCACACACACACGCACACAAACACCACACTCACTTTACACCCACATACACTCACAACCAAGCACTACCATATACCCTATCATGCAAAATTATATTAATGTAAAACTAGAATATATCGATGTTTTCCTTTTCTTTTGTTTATGTAATACTTTCTTATAGTTGTAGCTTAGTTTGGTCACCAGTCTCTCATAATCTTAGTCTTAAGTGTTATTATCTGTTAAGTAAGAAGCATGTATAAGATTTTGGAGAGAAAATAAAGTTTTTATTATTATTTCCTTTGTTTTATTAAAAATACATAATCAGAAATCAGATATTCAATCTATCTTTATTCAAATTGGATGTTATAGTACAACACTTTTGAATCGTCCAAACATTTTTTTTTCCCTACCACTCGTTATTGGACATATTTTTTAGCTGCGGAGAAAAACGAGCGAAAAAAACTCCACAACATTAAAAGCATAATGTAACAACATTTACAAATCATTATGTTGTTACAACGTCAATACAATCATGATTTATTTAATTTAGAAAACCTGTTGGAATGATTGGAACAGTTCAGACCCAAGCATTTTTGTCTGTAATATAATCAGATACTTTGTAATAAGCTTTTTTAATAAGTGCTTTTTTTATACTATCTTTGAATTTATTTATATCTTAACTCTTGGATATTGCTTGGAACTTTATTATATAAGCGAACACAAAGACCTTTAAATGAATTATTGATTTTGTGAAGCCTAGTAGCAGGTAAAGTTAGTTTATTTTTGTTTCTTGTATTAAGTGTGTGAACATCACTGTTTTTAAGAAACAAATTAATATTTTTTCTTACAAGTAATAGATTTTCCTAAATGTATTGCGATGCGACCGTCATTATACCAAATTCTTTAAACCTATCTCTTAAGGAATCCTTAACTTTAAGATTATAAATTGATCGAATAGCTCTCTTCTGCAACACAAAAATAGTTTGAATAGGCGGCGTTTCCCCACAATAAAATTCCGTACGACATTACACTATGGAAATAACTAAAGTACACTAATCTGGCCGTATCTACATCCGTTAACTGGCGTATCTTCATTACGGCATATGCTGCAGAGCTAAGTCTATTTGACAATTTATCAATATGTGGGCCCCATTGAAGCTTCGAATCTAAAGTAATCCCTAAGAATACAAAATTATATTTCTAAATATTAAATTTTTACAATGCATGACATTAAAAAAAATAACATTTAAAAATACAAAAATGCAGTTCCTCATCGGCAGCAAGATCAGGATCCCTGCTACCGGTGGTTAAGGATCCATAGACAGGAACCTCCTCACTATACGGGCCGTGTCCAGAAGTACTGCCTTCTGCATCTGACTCTTGACCCAACCACCTAACGCGAGCCTCTTAAGGTGTTTATCGAGGCTCTTGGCTATCCAACCATGGGCAGATATGATTATCGGCACAACATTTGCTGAATCGATGTCCCACATGTCAACAATCTCGCGAGCTTAATCAAGATATTTGTTTTCTTTATCTTTTTCAGCTTTTACAAGGTTGTCGTTTACTTTTATTATTATTCTCTTTATTTATTGTATACCATATTGATTACATTTTTAAATATATATATATATATATATATATATATATATATATATATATATATATATATATATACATTTTTATATATTTTTTTTTATTATTATTTCCTTTATTTCATTAAAATACATACAAAATTATATTTCTAAATATTAAATTTTTACAATGTATAACATTTAAAAATACAAAAATGCAGTTCCCCATCGGCAGCAAGATCAGGGTCCCTGCTACCGGCGGTTAAGGATCCATAGACAGGAACCTCCTCACTATACGGGCCGTGTCCAGAAGAACTGCCTTCTGCATCTGTTATTATTATTATTATTATGAACACACGGAGCGGTTGTCTGCCGCACCGTGGCCGCACCCGCCGCCGGGCGGCCGTACAGCTGTGTTATTTCAAAACCCACGAGACCGCAGATTTTCACGGTCCCGCAGCCACGGGCGGCGGCGCTGCAAGAGCGCTCGTAAAACCAAAGAAGATCCGACGAGGCCCGCCGCGAACAACCGCGCACTCAGTGAGTGTAAATCGCGCCGTGATATTTGCAATTGCGTTTTACCTACAATTTCACATTATACCCGGGTTGTGGACCCGCAGTCACGGCGGGTGCGGGTGGGAACCGCGCCGTGAGTTCTTAGCTTAATGCCAGCGCCAGACATGTTTCAAAGATGTGATCAAATAACTGTTCACATGTGTGGCATGGGCATTTATTGTCTACTCTATTGTCATATATTTGGTCACTTATGTGTGCTTTGCAACAAAAGTACATCACACCCACACACACGCACATACACACCCCACATGCACACCCACACACACAAACTCCCCTACAACTATAGTTTTAGTTTGATGTAAATTCATCTCTTAGCTTAATCTTGTAACGGTGATGGAAGAGCGGTGCCTCCTGCTACAGGTATCGCTATACTTAAAAGGAGTGCACCAACAAAGTTATTAAATAATAATAGGTTAAGTTAAAGAGAATAAACATATATTTTTTGCCGTTCCGTGTCGGTTTTTAGCACTCATCAAAGGGATCAAAATTATAACTTATGATTAATATTTTATATTATTTTTTTAAAATTATACAAAGAAATTAATAATAATGTATGAATTTATGTTAAACTAGCGACCTGACATCTTAGTACGGGTGTAAATTTCTAATAAATAAATTAACACTCTGATTTTTCTTTCAAGTTGCATTGGCTTAAAAGCTTAGAGGTTGCAACTCCTCATGTGAGCTGAGAACCATCAATAAATCGGTTAAGCCTTTGTGTCCGGTCAAGAGGAAGGAGCTGGTGCTTCAGCCCAGAGGTGAGAGCAGTACTCCATTTGTGGCTGGACCTGTGCTTTGTAAAGGAACATCCGATGTTTAAACTTGGAGTACTTTCTATATCAATCTACTCTTAACACTCTGATGTTTTTAGAGATGTTGATGGGAGTGTTCAACATCTTGCTAGGGGTGCTGCTATGAATAAAGATTTCTGAGCGGTGAACGCATTATTCACCTATATAAGTTTTATTTTTAATAATAATAGTTTATTTATCATAAAAGTTACAATTGGTCTTATATTCTAATTAGAGAAATTAAATCTTAAATATAATTTAATTATATTTACATTATATATTACATTTATACATTGCTGATAGGGATACTCTTAAGATGGCTTATTATGCCCTGTGTCAATCATTGATAACGTACGGGATTGAGGTTTGGGGTGGTACAGCTAAGACCTGTCTTATCGAATTGGAGCGGACGCAGAGGTGTCTTTTAAAAGTCATCCACTCTAAACCTTATCTCTACCCCACCATAGATTTATACAGACTCAGTGGCGTTCTCACGGTCCGTCAACTCTTCGTCTTGCATATTGTCTTATGACAGCACAAAGTGACAAAAGTCACATCTGATACCAATAAACGTCAAAGTAGCTATTTTTTTGCTGGCACAGTTATATATATAGACACGGGTCTATGAACCTACACGGGCACCAGTCTCCCACGAATGACGACATGATTATAAAATTCGCCTAAGATTTTGTGTAAACCTTTTTTGTCATTTGTGGTGAGAAATAAAGTTATTTTATTATTATTATTATTATATTATACATATATTATATGTGCGTTCATCGCGAAAATACATATAAGACGATGTACATAAAAGAAGTAAAAGCATGTTAAGTAATTGGTATTATTATTATATTATTGTCATAATACGTAAAGAAAAAACGTTCATACGCAATTTTAAGCACATTTTGCATAATTAAAACTAATATTTTCATACCAACTAGTGGATGCCCGTGACTTTGTCTGGGGATGTGAAAAAATGGTTTTCAATTACACCCTTCCACCCTCCTTTTTCCAACCTTTTAGGTTAATTTCTGCGATAAAAAAAAGCTACGTCCTGTCCCAGGACTCAAACTACCTCGACACCAAAATTCATCTAAATCGGTTCAGTGAGTAACAAGGCTCTCATAAACTCGGATGGAAGTAAAACTAAACACTTCATTGCTGAATTATAACTACATAATACAACTTTTGTCCAATCTCGTCCCACCCAAGCCCTCTTTTTCCGCCACCATATTGTACGATTCAAATGTCACATTTGACACCATATTGTATGATTTTAACAACAATCATCATCATCATCAACAGCCTATCTTATATTGTTTTAAACTTTCATAGTCACTAACATTATAGTAATATAAGTTATTTACGGGATTGTTACTCGTACCATGTACCTTGTTTTTAGCGAATTTCCGATATTTCGGCACTGTTGCAAGCGCCATGATCACGGAACTGAATTAATTGCGGGTAGGCTGTTATTGGCTTTTATTGCATTCGATACCCGTACCCGTGTTCACATTCTCACTATTCACTCGAGACTGTTCTCGACACACAGCACACAGTATCGGATCGCGACTCGACACTTTTTTGATTATTTCCGATTTTACACATACAAACCACAGGATTCCAGACACTCGACAATTTAAACCCGTCCTCACGATTGAAATTTTTATGTTTTGTTATTTCAATCGCTTCCCTGACCAATCTTGGTATGTAGTGGCGTTCTGTCGAGATAATCTGTGGGTTGATGAAACTCAATCCAATGGTTAGGACCAGAATCAATCAAATGTTCCGCGATGGCTGATTTCTGCGTATCGTTGTTCTTGATTGCTTTTATGTGTTTCCTCATTCGGCATGATATTGTTCGCTTTGTTCGACTAATGTACGAACTGCCACAGCTGCAACCGATCTTATAGACACCAGGTTTCTCCAAGGGGAAGTTGTCTTTAGGAGACCGTAGGCATTGTGAAACATTTCGTAAACCTCGCTAAAAACAAGGTACATGGTAACAATCCCGTAAATAACTTATACAGCCTACCTTAGTCCACTGCTGGACATAGGCCTCTCCAATTAATTTTAACAACAAACTGTACAGAAATCGATTAGCAAGAAAAGAGGCTTAGGACGAAATTGGAGATAAGATGGGCAAGACTGGACTAATAATAAGAACATTAATATTAATAACACATAATTAGCTATCTCATTTTGATATTTGCTCCCGTTTAAGAGTACTCAGTATACTCAGTAGGTAGTTCAACGAAGCAAATATTATATTTCGTTACATGTTTTCATCGCAGGGAGGGTGTTTCCCTTCTATGATAGATAGATGATAGATAATGCGTTTATTTTTTTCTTCAACATAAATATACATACACATTATTTACAGACAGAGTAATACAATAAAAAAAAGATACAAGAAATCAGCTATGAAATATCCATATGTATGCTGCAGAAAGCAAAAGGCCAAGGCTCGGCTAAACATTTGCCAGTTTTAAGGCAAAATACCGATTTTCAGGTATCACCTTTATGAGTGAGTAGACTAGCTTTATTAATAATAAACATTTAAAAGATTTTGCAAGGAGAAAAGAGAAAACAGCCATGACAATGCAGTGGAGACAAACACATATTTACTACAATATAGAGTCAAATAATGAAGTGATTGTTGGCGAGATAAAATAAGATGATATCATATATATATATATAATAACTATAATTACAAAAGATTTATTTAAAGTATATTCAAAAGTAAAATATCCGGAAACTGTTTGGCAAACATGGCTACCTGCCCTGCCACACATAAAACATGGGGGTGTCTAATTTTTAGATTTCCAATAAAAAAAAGTATATTTTTATCTGCTTTTTAAAAGTGACTTCGGTAACCAGTTGTCTCATAGGTGGTGAAGGTGGTAGGACCTATTAATATCGTAACAGACTGTACCTGTATATGATAAGACAGCATATAACACGATCGTAGAATAGAAGAACTGTTCACTGAACTACATCAACTATATCACTGTGGAGTGTAAAACTGTAGATTACACGTGGCTAATTATATAAATATGTCGGCGGATGGCGTCTCACTCGCTCCTTCGAAACGTTAAACCGACAACAAATGTCATCAGTCAGTGTACCATTGCTTTGTGAAACGTCAAGTAATGACAGTGACAGCTGTCATCACTTGGGAGTAGTCTATCCTAAGGGTAGTATATAAGGGGCTATGCTTCATTGGAAGGGGCATTCTTGGGGCATTCAGCATTCAGACGTGAGCCGCGATAGTAAACGGACGTTAGCAGAGAACTCTCCGCGCTTCACAAAGCAATCCATTTGTATCCTTGTAATCTTATCATATTTTGTAAAGTGATTTAAAGATTTAAATTAAACATTAGCTAGGTTATTAGACTACAGTTTCATTTTCGGAAAATAACATCGAACACCCAAGATGGCGGATCAAGAAAAACCACGTGGCCAACCGCCTATCCCGCTCGCCCTCTCCGACAAATATATATACCACCGGAAGACCAGGCGCGGCGAGGGCTTCCACCCCTATGTTGTCGAAGTTCCTCCCATTCGCACGAAGCGATTTGCTTCGGCCTTCATTATGCGAACGGCTAGGGAGTGGAATTCCTTGCCGAGGTCTGTTTTCCCGGACCAATATAATCTGGACATCTTCAAGGTCAGAGTGAACAGGCATCTTCTAGGCAGGCGTGTACCATCCTAGGCCTCATCATCGCTTTCCATCAGGTTAGATTGTGGTCAAACGCATTGTCGATTTTGCATAAAAAAAAATCTTTTTTTTTTCGGGGCATGTGGGGTGTGATTACTGAGTATAATGTATATAACCGTCAGCTAATTCATTCCTAGGTATGCCGTGTAGAAAGGATTGCCACCTTTTTTGTCCAAATAAAGTATGTACATTGTGTCAAAAAAGTACTTTTTATTCCACTTTATTAGTACGCTTAAACAAATATTTTACGTTGCTTCGAGCAACTTTTAATAATTAATTAGGGGCTACTAAAAATCTCAAGTTCTTTTTCGTAATGGGAGAGGTCATGGTACAAAACCATATAGCCACGAAATCGTTGCAGGAATGAGCATAACATATTCCACATACTGTTGGTCCGTTTTACGAAAAAAAATCTTCCTATCAACCTCCTAAAACAAATATACAAATATTTTATGTAAAATTAATCCGCGAGTAATCAAACCATGTTAAATAAAGTATTTTCGCTTACTTTATTGATGGCATAAAGTATAGAGTACAAGTACCCGAAATAACGTACAATACTTTATAATAAAGTACGGGTGGCAACCCTACGTGTAGATGAGTGTTAATGCCTCACAACAGCGCAATGTCACGGTAATAATATCATACAGTATTCTATCTTCATACAAACGGTCGGAAAGCGAGTCATACCTACGCCACTCGAGTTCGATGGGCTCTCGGCGGACACCCACTCGCGAAATACAAAATTCAACTTTATGAAGACACCCCGGACCGTTATCTGCATAAAGAGTTGAGGGTCTACACAGACGGTTCAAAAACCAACTGTGGTACGGGCTCGGGTGTCTTCTCCGAAGACCTGAATATACACATCTCGACAGCTTTGGGTGCCTATAACACGGTCTTCCAGGCAGAGTGTGTGGGCATCATCAGAGCTGCTGAGGCGATAGAATGTCGCGGGGTAAGAGGAAAACATATTCGTATTCTCTCTGACAGCGCTTCTGTCCTACAGGCACTGGACAACAATATAATGACATCAGGCTTAATTTACGAATGCCACAGTAAGTTGACTAATATTGCTAACGACAATAGATTGACCCTACAGTGGATTAAAGGACACAGCGGCTCAAGGGGTAACGATGCGGCGGACTGCTTAGCCAGGGAGGGGTCTAGCAGGACGGCCATTGGTCCGGAGCCAATTATACCCATACCCTATCGGCAGCTGCGAACCTGGATAAGGGAGCGCTCTCAACGACAACACGACGATTACTGGTCAAAACTCACGGACTGCAGGCAAGCCAGGGAAGCCGTTCCTAAGGTAAACCTGCAGCTAACACGTAAGTTAATCAGACTACCTAGACAAGCCCTGAAACAAATCGTGGGTATACTCACGGGTCACGGCTACTTCAACAAACACCTTTGTAATATAGGTATTTCTGACAGCCCTCTGTGCAGAGCCTGCCTGGAGGCGGATGAGACGAGCGCCCATGTCCTACTGGAGTGCAGGGGCGTTGCAAGACAAAGGACTTCTCAAATGGGAAGCCCGAAGACAATAGTATAGGCCTGCAGCAACATTCGGGGACTGCTGAGCTTTCTGGAGGAGCTGGGATGGCAGGACTGATGCCAATCCCCACGCAAAATAGGCACTAGGTGTCGAGTTGCGGAAACAGCCCGCCGTACTACTAAGACTAAGACTAAGACACCCACTCGCGAATGCGCCGCCGCGCCGCAACGACGACCGAGCGGTGTGAATTGTTTTTATGCTGTTAGCCGTGCTTAAACGTGCGTTTTGTATTGTAAATATTTGATTGAATTAAGTAGATACCTACATAATTTAGTATGGAAAAGAACAAACGACGATCAATAGACTTGCAACAGTAGAATTGCTGTTTTTGGTTGCTTGAACTCTTCAATAACACACCCAGAGATATCATTTTTTTAATTACCTGAAATATTGGAAAGGTGTCTTACCTTTATAGAATATTTTTATATACCTATCTACTAGTACGTAATTTGTTTCTAATATTTAGGTATTTCGATTTTTCCATCGGGCAAAATATCTGGAATAATATATAAATAAGTGGTTAGGATGAAAAAAGAGACAAACGAGTAATCTACCTACACTCGCGTTAAAAACAAAACTACATAAAATATGTAGGTAGTTTCCTAGACTAGGCTATCTACTTACTTAACTACATACATTATTGAATTAAATTAAATATCATTATGAAATAATTTACGAAAGTAATAAATGGTAGGTATTGTAGTGATCGGATCTTTTTGGTGTATACTGGCAGGTTATAAGGTAATTTAGAAAAAAGAGACGGATTGTTGCCAGGAATTCATAGCTGGAAAATAAAAAATAGGAAGATTTGTTCGGAGTTTAAAAAACAGTATTTTGTTTATTGATAATAATAATGTAATTTCTTGAAAATAAACGTATTTCAATGACAATAATTAGTTTGCATGAAACGATCCCTACAGTACCTACCTAGTAAGATTTACCTACATTGTAGGTAATTTCCTTACCCGACTGCGCCATGACTTACAAATAAATATAGCTTGTATGTTTAAAATAATATTCTTGTATCGAATTATGTAAGAATAAAAATCAGCAGTCGGGTTTATTACAAGCTTTTAATTAACTTGCAATATAGGTAGGTATATAACTTTGTTTGTTCGGGTGGAATCTTGAAACTCAATTTTGAAGCAGATATCTTCAACCGGTTGAGCTGAAATTTTGTATATACACGTTTTGATTAAAAAGCACGGTTAGCTGTGTGACGTCATTCTAAATCCAACATGGCGGAATAGTTATTTTTAATGCATTCCTACGATATGGGTATATGGGCTTGCGGAGAATCTTTCCATATAAAATAAAATATTTACAATCACAAAACTAGAAAGAAACTCAATTATGTAGATGAAATTAAAATACTGTAGGCGGACGGCCCTACCGCGTACTAACGCAGCGCTCGGCCGTAGGCATTTATTTCGAGGACAGGGCGGAGTCACAATACTGTATAGATAATATTACCGTGGCAGTGTGTAGCAATCTTCAGCAGCGAGAGATAGAAAGAGAGAAGAACCTCCCACTAAATCATTTAGAATTTTATTCTTTAACAGAGGAACCCATGATTTATAAAAAGGTCAAATTTGGGGCATTGGGCGGCCACTTATGGACATAGGATTTCACTCAGCCACTAGTTCGATTTAATTTTTAATTAAAAAATAGATGGAAAATCATTACCTATATAATTCAACAGTCCTAAAAATAGAGAAAAGTCTTAAGAGGTAAGCAAATAGTCATAGCAAAGAATTCCTAATTGGACCGGTGTTAAATTTAGTCCGGTACATGGAAAGCGCAGGTACAGTAGACATCATAGCAATGATCATACATGCATTACGATTATAGCTCTTATTGCAACTTGATAAGAACACTGTCAAATTGTTTCCACCGACATGGTCTGAACACGCTGTTACATTTATTTACGTCTCGCAATGGACTCAAGTTAAGTATAATATTAGACTTGTCACTCTTAATTAAACTGTTTTGAAAACATCATTTTGTTATGAAATTCAATTTCAGTGATTGCTTCAGTATAAACAAAAAAGAATATTACATTTGTGCTAATAACACACGGACAGATTTTCACCCGCTCCCGCCGCGGCTTTGGGCGTTTACGTAAAATACAACTGCAAAATTCACCACGCAATTTACGCCCGCCGAGTGCGCGGTCTCACGCGACACCCGCAGGGATTTTGGTCCGCTCTTTTATTGTTTAGTTTATGAGCGATTTGTCTCGTGAGTTTTGAATTAGGGCTATCGTTTTTTGTCTCACCAGATGGCGCCACTGTTGAGTGAGGTCCTGAAGTGTAACTTTTAAAGTTAGTAAACACGCTCGTGATATCAAAGTTTACATTTTAATACAAAAGAATCGTATCTTAAACATAATCGCCCATGCCACAGTGTTGCGCAGTCCCGTTTTGTTCGGAAAAAAGAAGGACAATATTTTTTCTTAGCTCCGCTTTTAAATAACTGACAATCATTGACACGTAACTCATATTTGCCATAATAAGTCTGATTTATTACCAAATATTCACAACTATTATTTTAATTAGAAAAAAACCGCGTAGTCAACCCGCAAGCTATAACATTTGACATTTCGGAGACCTCACGCTACACTAGCGCCTCTAGCGGCGGATTCATACGCGATAGCCCTCATTAAAACAGCTCTGCGGCCACCCGCAGCGGGTCTGGGGAAAAAAAGCTCAGTGAGTTCTTAACCTAAAGGGTTATTTCATTAATTAATTCATCATATTCTAAATTCACAAGATGATATTTTACGTGGATGATGTAACCATACAAGTGCAATACAAAGACACATTTTAGGAATGCAGGATACAATGTAATTAGTAACATAATGATTCATCGCACCATTATACAATAAGACTTAGGCGGCCTCAAACCGGTCAATTATATTGCAATTGTACAATATAATTGACCTTATAGGGTTAATATTGAAGATTGCGCGTCTAAGTAAGAGTCTAATTTTTATGGCACCATATTTTTCCATTGCATCGTGTAGGGTTAATATTGCGCAATATTTTGCAATCTGTGTTTCGTTGTCACGAGGAGTACACGCGCGCATGCAAAATGGCGGAACAAAAGAATCCAAAAGTTAAGGAAAGAGAGTTAACTGTGAATGTATCCAATTGTTCATTGCCGTCTCTGTGGAATGTCAAGAGCAAAGAATATCATGGCCGTGATAAAAAAAAACATTGCTTACGAAACATTGTTGTCTAAATACAAAGAGATGTTTCCACAGGCAAGCAAAGATGATGTGAAAAAGAAATTCAATTCTTTAAGAATTAACTACCGGAAGGAGCTCAAGAAACACCTCCATTCTCTGACTGAACACGAAAACATTGTGCAGTTCGTATTATTGTTTCAGAGCACCTTTCAATTTTATTGTACAATAAAATAATTGCACGATATTATTGTAGGTCTAAAGGCCGCCTTGTAGTTATATATGTCGACCCCTGATGTAGCGCATGTATGTCTTAGGGAAATGAGGAAACCTGAAATTTCACGAAGTACCTACCGAGGAATACCAGGAAATCACTCTAAATGATGAATATTCTTGATTATTACGTCGTATAAAAACTGCTTATAAAAAATACTGCCTTTTAAAAATCGAGCCATGAATTTTCACTTGCTCGCTCAAGTACCTACTGAAACGGGCAGTATTAGGAGCTAAACAAATGCCATTATATCAACGTATCGCCGACTGTGAAATTCATTTGAAGTAATTGGACGAATCACGTTTCCCTTACTTGTTTTATTTAAATAAACGTGCAGCGGTGGGTGGCGGCACAGCACAAAACTGCGGTCTCGTGAGTATTGAAATAAAACTGGCTCTGCGGTCGCCCGCGGCGGGTGCGGGTAAAAACCGCTCCATGAGTTCTTAGCCTTAGACTGCCGAGAGGGCTAAGAATGCTCTTAATCACACTAATAATATAAAGGTGAAACTTTATGAGTGTGTGAGTGTGTATATTTGTTACATCTTCACGTCTAAATAGCTGGGGCGATTTTAATAAAATTTGGTATGGAGTTAGCTAACACCCTGGATTAACAATTATAGGCTACGTTTTACGGAAAAATATCTCTAATAAACCGCGGGTAACACGCGGGGCATACCAAAAATCTTCTTTCTCGAGTTCCCCCGTGCTTCGGAAGGCACGGTAAGCCGTTGAACCCGGCTGCATCTACAGTCGTTAGTACCCGCCAATCCGCACTGGGCCCGCGGCGATTCCATCCATAGGGAAGGACTGTGCCCCAGCAGTGGGGACATTAATAAGCTGACGATGAACACGCGGGGCATAGTTAGTGAGTCATAATTTTCTTATGTCATTGTAACCGTTTCATCTTTAAAAAATATGAATTGCTTATCACTATACAATTTAAAATAATTTATTACAAACTAGCTTCAGCTTTCATATTTTTTCTCAAAATAACATTGTATTGTAGGTACTTTGTAAGTCATTAGAAAACTTTAAAAAAATTATTCATCGGAAAAGTTGTTTTCAAGTTATGGTGTAAGTGATAAGCTTAGATTAAAACAAAAAGGGTAGATACGGTACGCTGATACTTGCATCAAACAAAAACTGATCCCACGGCGGCAGCGCGAACGGGGCGGCGAGATCCGCGTCACTGCATTACCGACCCGAACGAAACAGCACGTTAAGTTTAGACGGCAGCGCGAACGAGACGGCGAGATCCGCGTCACTGCACTACCGACCAATCACGCGACCAGTACTCGACGCCACTACCGAATAAGATTCAAAACAAACAGCAATTTTTATGAAAAAATATATTTTATAGTACTTACGAATGAAAAGTGATGCCGTGGGTTTTATTTTTAGTTCTTGAGCAATTTGAGCAAATAAAAACATACTTAGGCATTGTTTTATCATATAAACACAAAAGATTATCAATATTTCTTTTTGCCGTTCACAAGTACGTCGTTTGCATGTCAAGATGTGACTAAAGCGATTAGGGTCGTGGACCACAATCTGTGCGGATCACTTTTGTGAGGCTAGTGCTGTATCTACCCTTTTTGTTTTAATCTAAGTTGATAAAGGCATTCCACCCCAAATATTATATTTTTTTTATCATCTAGTATTAACAACAACATACAGTCAGACCTGTAGTGGTAAATATGTTTCTGCCTTTAAATGTAGTACAGTTATGCAGTTTCAGAAGTCAAAGGATAGAGTTGATAGAATATTTAATTTTGCTTTCTTCGTAAAACTGCTCTGCTTAGTATAAATAAGTAAAATTGCTTTTATGGCGCAGTAAAAGAGAAATTGAAATTGCTTCAGAACAAGCATAGACTAAAGATTTCCGTATTATTTAACAAACGTTTTTCTAATATCCGGAATTCCGGATTCAAAAGAGTTTCTATTAAAGGAGAATGCCCATGTTTGGTACAGCTTTGTCTCATGCCTCAAGATAAAATTATTATGATAATTATTTTCTTTAATTTAAACGTACGATGGTCTATCAGAATGGCTATTTTGAACAGGGAATAATTTTAGAAGTAATATTAGTCTTAGTACTGTTTATATTTTGAGCCGGATATCTGACGTTTGTTTATTTATCGTAAAAATAGTGATGTCATTAGTTATACACTAGCAAACCAGTGAACCAAATGTTCACCAAAACCTGATTTAAAAAATGTATGTATTATCTATCTCTTATCGTTTCCAAGATATAGAAATCACGTGATTTCTCGAAAACCGGAAGTGCTACGTTACTCAAATCCGGTTTGTAGTCTTATCAGACTATTCTTAACTTATAACTTAAATATTCTGTTTATCTATCTCTTACGGTTTGGCCGCTGAAACAGCACCACAGACAGACGGACGGACGGACTTGTCTAATAGATAAGAGATTATTCGATTGTTGTTTTTGTTACCGATGAGTGGACCATCAAAAGGCAAATAAATCACTTGTTACTAATTATTGTTTAAAAGTGATTTTACTTTTTTATTGTCTTATCGGTTGCGATGACAACTCGTCATTTATCTATTTCGTCTCTATGCTTAATACGTCACAGTCAGTAACCCGTCGCTTGGCTTAACTCGACACTTTCCTATCACATCTCTTGCTGTATGTAGTGACTACTTACTGGATGTAACGTGTTAAGCATAGAGATGAAAAAGATAAAATGTAGGTTGTCGGACAAAAAGAGGCACGTGCTTACCTAGCGCTTTGTCTTGCCTACGTAGTCTAAAGGCCTTATTTTTGAACGCAAAATACAATGACTGTACATTGGCTTGTGCCGCGTCCTGTTCTACGTCCATAAAAGTATCTAAGTTAGAGAGGGACGGACGACAATGACGACAAAGAGAGGCTAGTTAGTCTGTGCAGGCATGCTCTTAGGTAAGGGTACGGCCAGAGTGCACTCAGATTCAGATTCAGATTCCGAAAACAAGCGCGAGAAATAAACAGTGTAGTTAAAGCAGGGTGGCCATAGTGGCCGCAGGCAACCTGCTTAAACTACACTGTATATTTCTCGCGCTTGTTTTCGGAATCTGAATCTGAATCTGAATCTGAGTGCACTCTGGCCGTACCCTAAGACGGAACGTGTAGCCGGCGTATTAAAGATCAACTTTTGAATCGTCTCGAATCTAAGTTTAAAAAATCGACACGTATTAATAATGTTAAAGAAGGTTAATTCCGCGGAAATCTTTAATCGTTGTTTTTATAGAAGGCGATTACGATTTTTAAGGTGAATTCGAAATTAAAACTACTAATCTTTAGATTTAAACATCAAGCGCTTAAAAAATTAACATTATAACTATAATTGCTATTTCTTCTTTCAAATGTTTAATACTTGTAAATTTGACATTGTGGGTTACCTACAATGCGAAGAAATGGCGCTGCCTTGCAGCTTAAAAATGGCTAGAAGCATTTAGACGCGGCCTTCAGGGGCACGGTAGCATAATTGGTCAGTGCATTCGCCCGGATTGCGAAGGGTGCGGGGTCGAGTCCCGTCTGCTGCCTGGTCCACGTCGAAATTTTTCTTGTTATATTTTCTTTAGATTTAAACATGAAGCAGTTACATGCTTAAAAAATAAACATTATAACTTAAAACTACTAATCCAATTTTATCTTATATTGTTTTAAACTTTCATGGTCACTAACATTATAGATATTAACGGGATTGTTACCATGTACCTTGTTTTTTATGAGTCTCCGATATTTCGGCACTGTTGCAAGCGCCATGATCACGGAGTAACTTGCAACAGTGCCGAAATATCGGAGACTCATAAAAAACAAGGTACATGGTAACAATCCTGTTAATATCTACAATTTTATCTTTGTGATGACTCTATTGTATTGTAAACAAAGGTCTTTAAAATATCTTTGATCCAAATTAACACAATTCTTGTTCTTATTAGGAGATCCTAATTGCAATAACGCCTTCTTTAAACAACAACACTTGTCTGTTTTGACATTTACAAGCGAATTATCGGGCAAGTGGGCCAATCCCCGTAGCATGAGCATCTCAATTTACGTTATATCACATTTTTATCGCGTCTAACTGTCAAAATCCATAGTAATTTGACACTTGAGCGTGATAAAAACGAGTACATAATATATAATATCAATTCAATTCAATTCTTTATGGCATATCCACAATGTACAAAAAGATGTTAAATATGACAAAATACGATCATTATGGACCTTGCACGCAACTAAATGAGAGATAGATAGAAGAGAGAAGTTACATTCAAATTTCTATGTTAGTTTATAGATTGAAAGAGTTGGGTACTGAATGTCACTATAGTTAATTCATATATTATTTAAGCGAAGAAAATTCATTTCATCTATATAAACAAACAATCAATTAATAGGCGGGCCACTAGCAAAAAATAAAATAAAAATAATATTTGTTAAATTTTAATGTCAAGTTCAATAATATTTATGTATGTATGTTTCTGTGTGTAATTGTATATGTCATTTAGGTGTATCATTTTATTATCATTTTGTACATGATAGATATATCGCGGTGCTCATGCTAGGCGGGCAGGGATCAATTTGTTCGATAGGATCCCGTAGGTAGGAATATATTAAGCTGCTGCTCTGATCCCCGATTGTATTTGCAATACAAAAATAAATAAACCTTTAATACCAATCGCACTAATTCCGCTTGTAGTTCTTAAGTATAAGTTCTGAAAGAAGAGAAGAGAAATTAGTAGGTTGATAATAGGCAGATGATTTTTAATTTTGTCTTTGGGCTAATATAGTCGTTAACCATTAGGCCTTGTCCTAATACAACGCGATAACGCGATCATCGCGCTTTTAAACGATGCGACCATCGCGTGAGCGCGAACTGGGTGTCCTAATAGAACGCGAATACGCGATCACGATTTACGCGAATACGCGATCACGATTGACACACAGTTTGGTCGGGTTAGCAGTGCCCCTCTCCCCGATTCCTATCGACGCTACGCGATCATCGCGCGAACTTCAGTTAGGGCATATTGATCATTAATAGGTTTGATCGCGCGAATAGATTTTTAAACAGTTTAGTCGCGCGGTCGCCTTTTAGGACACATATTCTAGATCAATATTGTAGAACCAGTCCTATAGTGGGATATCACAGGCTCGTTCACGCACTTAACGGACAGACAACCGACACGTCTACTCTTGCTCAAAGCTCTCGTATTACTGACGTGGTGTGCAACAAGACGGTGTTGCCTGTATAGAGAAATGTCAAAATGCATTCACTACAAATATGTTTGATCGTCGACTCGTAGGCATTGTCCTAATACAACGCGATAACGCGAATGAGCGATGCGATCATCGTACGAGTCGACGATCAAACATATTGATCTAGAATAGGTGTCCTAATAGGCGATCGAGCGATGCATTCGCGCGACTAAGATGTTTAAAAATCTATTCGCGCGAACTTAGATCGAGCAAACGCGCAATCAAACCTATTAATGATGAATAGGTGTCCTAACTGAAGTTCGCGCGATGATCGCAACGCGTCGATAGGAAGCGGGGAGAGGGGCAGGGCTAACCCATTCCGTATTCGCGTTCTATTAGGACACCCAGTTCGCGATCACGCGATGGTCGCATCGTTTAAACGCGCGATAATCGCGTTATCGCGTTGTATTAGGACAATGCCGTACGATGATCGCATCGCTCATTCGCGTTATCGCGTTGTATTAGGACAATGCCTTAAGCAGGTCATTACATATTTCTTTGTTATAATAATAATAATAATAATAATTCTTTATTTCTCACCATAATCAGTTTCTTATTCCATTAAAAACACTAAGTAAAAAGGTCACTTATATAATTATGGCGGGCTGACACCTGAACTAGGAAAAAACCCGTGTCTCAGATTATCAGCCCTCCACTCTTTAAATGTAATGCAATACAACACAGTTTTCTGTAATATGAGCATATTGATTGATATTATTTACTAAAAGACTAATTTATTTGACAATTATAATATTGGATTTGAGGGTAGGTAGTGTGAATACGCGTCTTTGATATGCGTGAACAAGAAAGGTGCATGACTGTTTTTACTTACACGTTGTGTATAGATAAAAGTGCATAACTCAAGGACGTTGTCGTGTGGGTCAAAGCGTGTAATACTGTAAACATTAGATAGTTAAAAATAAATTAAATTGAAAAGAAAATTGTTATACTTTTATAAGTTTGTAAATAATTTCATAATTTTTAGCACTGTTATAATAAATAAGAAAGTAAATAAGTATATTTGTATGTAGTATGTAAATATTGCTTAATATAATTAATTATTTAACTCAAAAACCGCATACCCATTTAGGATTTGATTAGGTGTTTAGAAGTAATTAATATATATAAATTCCTTTTTTTATGTGATAACAAACATTTTAGTTTAAATGCAATATTAGCTTACTATTTTTAAGAGTTTTTCTGTGTTTTCGTAATTTAAAACTTGTAGTTTATTTACCAAAACCGTTTTTAGTGATGATCGGTTCAGTTTATATATTGTATATATATTATTATATTATCCTTTTTACATGATGAAATCTCTCTCCTTGTTGGTCTGAAAAGAGTTAGTTTGAAGGCTATCATATTTACTAACCCTGATGAACTTTGACAAACAATTACTAACAGCAGTGTTCCTAAATTTTTGTATTACAATCACAGAGTATGTAATTATAACCAAAGATATTTTGCAGAAAAGGAAAGAAGTGTAACCCCACGTCTCCACCAAGAAACAAATCATATACTATCCCATAGTCCCGTCTGCTGCCTGGTCCGCGTGGAACTTTTTCTAGTTATATTTTCTTTTGATTTAAACATCAAGGAGTTACATGCTTTAAAATAATAAAAATTATAACTATAATTGCTATTTCTTCTTTCAAATGTTTAATACTTGTAAAGGTATTCATATGACATTCTGGGTTACCTATAATGCGAAGAGATGGCGCTGCCTTGCAGCTTAAGAATGGCTAGAAGAATTTCGACGCGGTCCGTGAGGGCCGTGGTAGCATAATTGGCCAGTGCATTCGCCCGGATAGGGAAGGGTGCGGGTTCGAGTCCCGTCTGCTGCCGGGTACGCGTGGAACTTTTTCTAGTTATATTTTCTTTTGATTTAAACATCATGCAGTTCCATGTTTATAAATTAATTATAAATCATATGCTAGTTTAAATTACAATTTGTAGAATACTTGTTGTGGCTGTTTCAAAACATTTTTTCATTTACACTGCACAGACAAGTATCTTTCAAGTATAAATCACTTATTCACTCCACATAATTTGTTTATTCAACAAGTTTGATGCAAGTATTGTATAAATGCTTTTTACATGTGTATGTAAGTGTAAACAATAAAATAAAACATTCTAAAAAAATTTTTTAAGTACATACCTTGGTGTAAACGATGGGTAGGAATATAAATAATAATATAATAAATTCTTAATTTATTTCTTCACATAAGTAGAAATAAGAAACATTTACAATAAAGTGCTTAATTACAATATTCCATTACTTAATGTGAAGACTGGTGCTTGCAATAGGATAAAACTGTTCTACAAGACACCAGGGGGCCATTCGTCTAACGGAAACGCTTTGGAAAACGCTAACGCTTACGATTTCATTTTGTTATTTCTAGCCGCCTGAGGTATTCAAATGCCTCGCGCTCTTTTTTTTCTTTTGCATTGGTAATAACAATATTTGAAAAAATGAGCGTGAGGTATTTAAAAGCCTTCAGAGGTCAGAAATAACAAAATAAAATCGAAAGCGTTAGCGTTTACCAAAGCCTTTTCGTTAGGCGAATGGCCCCTGGCCTCCACTCCTAAAACTATATGAACAGAGCAAGCCACCTTTGTACTATTTATGTGATTAATGTATTTATTAATATGAGAAGTGCTTAAGAAACAAATAAAAACACAATAATAAAAAATAAAATAAAACAAATACAACAAACACGTATATTGTCAGTAGTCATTTCACACGTAAAATACCTACTTATTTATTTAGGCATGTCAACAGTCACATATATTCATACTAGTGGCCCGCCCTTGCTTCGCTTCGGGGTAGAATTGATCAAAATCCTTTCTTAGCGGATGCCTACGTCGTAACATCTACCTGCATGCTAAATTTCAGCCCGATCCGTCCAGTGGTTTGGGCTGTGCGTTGATAGATCACTATGTCAGTCAGTCAGTCACCTTTGAGTTTTATATATACATATAGACTAGCTGACCCAGCGAACTTCGTACCGCCATAAAAAATAGGGGTTGGTGGTAGAAGAGTGAAAATTTAGGGTTGTATGTATTTTTGTATGATGTATCATAAAAAAACTTAAAAAAAAATCTAAAGTTAAAAAAAAAATTGGGGTGGATTACTCTTAACATTTAGGGGGATGAAAAATAGATGTTGTCCGATTCTCAGACCTACCCAATATGCACACGAAATTTCATGAGAATCGGGAAAGCCGTTTCGGAGGAGTTTAACCACAAACACCGCGACACGAGAATTTTATTTATTAGATTAGTCTACATCACAGGAGATCGAAGAGCTGGCAGCTATCATGGACAAAGAATTAGTCTAGCTATCCAAAGGGGGAACACTGCCAGTATCTTCGGAACCTTGCCTAAAGGGAACCCTTTTAATAATATATTTTAGTTATTTATTATTAAATTGTTTAAGATTTATAGTTTTTAGGTTGATTGCTCTAGTAAATAATCAATAAATAGTTATCTATAGACAACTATTATAACAATATTCATATATTAATGATTGAAGATGATTGATGAGATGATATAGAGAAGAATGATTGAATTGAAGGAGGAGCTCGATGGCGCAGGTTGTTAGCGCGTTCGGCTGCGATCTTTGTAGTTAAGCAACTTTCGCAGTGGTCGGTCATTGGATGGGTGACCAAAAATTTCTATCTCGAGTTCCTCCGTGCTTCGGAAGGCACGTTAAGCCCCGGTTAGACTGCAGATGCACCCGCCAATCCGCACTGGGCCCGCGTGGTGGGTCATAACCCAATCTCCCTATTCCATCCATAGGGAAGGCCTGTGCCCCAGCAGTGGGGACATTAATAGGCTGATGATGATTAATGATTGAATATATTAATACTAAAATTTTCTAATATGCAGACCAATTATAAGCATATACAGCAATCACAATAAAGTCAATTAATAAACAACTTGATACTATTGTCACAATTTAGCAAATTGACCTGATCACAAATCTATATTATGGACAGACTGATTGATTGAATGTTAATTTATACACAAAATAAGAACAGATTATTTCGCTATTTATTTATTTTGTTGACCCTTACGTAAAACAAAAAGGAAAGATACGGCATTCGCCGCTCAAAAGTGAACCGCTTAAATTGTGGTACCTGACCACAATTCGCTTTTATCACAATTGGACTTCCAAACACGATGCATGTGCACTGAATATAACAATATTGCGTATATTCTGTGTTGTAAAGATCAAACAAATACCACTGCAACACTTTTCATTCGTAATGAAAATCACTTTTTTTTCAGAAAATCACTGTTTGCCTTGAATGTTAGTTACTGATTCGTTATTCTCATCATCATCATCTTTAGAAAGGTTTCAAAGCGACGTTTACTCGCCATTTCGCTCGAGCTGCGTAGAAGCGTACAGTTCTCAGCAACTTACCCATAAAGGCAATAAGACCATCGCTGAATATATCTAAGCTCGGATCTTTGGCACCAATCTTTTAATATGTTGAGCACATAATATGTTGAGTATATATATATTTGTCCCATTCAGTGTCAAGACCCTTGGTCCGTGGGGTCCTAGCGCTATAAGGCTTTTTAAAGAAAAAAAAGGTTAGTCGACATAAAAAATAGGGGTTGGTGGTAGAAGAGTGAAAATTTAGGGTTGTATGTATTTTTGTATGATGTAGTTAAGTATCATAAAAAAATTGAAAAAAATATTTAGGGGTGGATTACCCTTAACATTTAGGGGGATGAAAAATAGATGTTGTCCGATTCTCAGACCTACCCAATATGCACACAAAATTTCATGAGAATCGGGAAAGCCGTTTCGGAGGAGTTTAACCACAAACACCGCGACACGAGAATTTTATATATTAGATTAGTCTACATCACAGGAGACCGAAGAGCTGGCAGCTACCTCGGACAAAGAATTAGTCTAGCTATCCAAAGGGGGAACGCTGCCAGTATCTTCGGAACCTTGCCTAAAGGGTCTCCTTTTAATAATGTATTCTAGTTATTATATTTTATTTTTTAAGGTTTGTAGTTTTAACTTCATTGTTATAGTATATTTTTTGTTTTAAGCTAGTATTAGATAATAGCATATTTGTTAATTATATTATTGTTAAGTTACGATATGTTATATTAGGAGTTGATACTTATAGCAATTAAACATTGTTTGTTTTAATAAATGTACAATACGCAATTATTTTGAAACGGCAAGAATGTAAATTATAATCTAAAGATACAATATATGTTATAGATACTTATTTACATGTCAAGGTTAATTAATGAGCCACTACGTAAATCTGCTTCGTCATACATTTGCCCTATCTCTCTTAAAATATCAGTTAGTCTATTAATAACAGCGTAACGCTTCAAAATTTTGCATTATTAGTAAACTTTTTGTTTATTTTGTTTACATAATCTTCCAATCACGGTTTCACAAACTAAGTTAAACGTTAAGCTAATAAAAGTTTTATCTAAAATTAAGTCTACGACCTAAGCCATCATAATAGGTCATAATATTTAAACTAAATTTCACTTAACCGGTTGAAATGAAATGTTAAAACAAATTTAACACATTGCCGCAGAAAAAGTCTGATTAGAGAACATCAATTATGCGGTTTCTGAGATTAGCCTGGACAAACGTGCAGACAAACCAATAAACTGACGAAATATCTAATTAAAAACATATTTTTTGGCTTCGGTAGCCAAAAGCATAAATTATAAAATTCTAATTGACACTTATGATCTATATAGACAGAGAGAATGGACTCAGCGACACCTGCATAGCATTCAAAACACTAGAAAGAGAAAAAGTGATGTTTTAGCCAATATACAGGGTTAATTTTAAAACACCAACAACCTCTTAGGGGGTGATTCTACCCATCAACAGGAACAACTTTTGCTATGGGACGAACGCTGAAATCGCGGAAAAAAATCTATTGTTTCATACAAAAGTGCATCAGCTAATCGACCGTGGTGTATGAAACAGCTGACTTTTTATAATTCACCCTGTAAATTCGAACTATTGGCCGCACAATCTTTTCATCTCTCCCACACTTATGCACTTTGCGCCCTAGGTGACCACGACCACAGACATTGGCCACAAAGACCATATTAACTATAGTATAAGTCGCGGTACGAAACTCTAGCGCTGATCGTTATCATCCGGCGCAGAAGTAAAAATTAAGATGTGTTGGGGGGGAAACGAGGTGCGCGGGTGGGCGAGCGTTGCGCCGATTGGCTCTCCAGCTCTCCAGTCGTACCCATGCGCAGCTATCCCCCCAGCGTTTTGTTCAGTGCTAGAGTTACGTACCGCAACGTAGCCGAACGTTGCGTACTTGGCCGCAAGAGACAACTTTAGTTAATCTGGTCGTCGATAGAACTTATGAGAATCACTAAATTCAAAATTCAATATCATTTATTCAGTCTAGGCTGTTCGCAAATCTACGGCGGGAGATCTTTTACTGAGAAGAATTGGAAAGAAACTCAGCAAGTGTCGTTTTTATCTCCCTGTATTACTTACAGAGTCGTCAAATTGAAAAATGACTTCAATATGAAGTCACTTTCCATTACAAATGTAAATGATATAAATATTATGACTATACAATTAAAAAATATCAAAACTGATTTAAGAAAGTTTGGGAATGCCGTGTCCTGCTGTTGAATAATTACTTCTCATACAGGTACTATCGACGACCAGATTAACTTGGACCAGATTAGAGTTAATTTACAAGGATCACTAAAAATTCTGGCGAATGTCTAAACTTGCCGGTAATTTGTAAATTAACGCAGTAAACAATTTTCGGAAGACAGGGTCTACTTTTCGATAACTTAAAGTTCCTTATACTTAAAGTAGGGAAAGATCAACTGAGCTTTCCTTAATCTAATATATAAAATTCTCGTGTCGCGGTGTTTGTGGTTAAACTCCTCCGAAACGGCTTTCCCGATTCTCATGAAATTTTGTGTGCATATTGGGTAGGTCTGAGAATCGGACAACATCTATTTTTCATCCCCCTAAATGTTAAGGGTAATCCACCCCTAAATTTTTTTTTTCAATTTTATATATTTTTTTTTTATTTTTTTTATTACAGCATTATTAAATACATACAACCCTAAATTTTTACCCTTCTACCACCGACCTCTATTTTTTTTATGGCGGTACGAAGTTCGCTGGGACAGCTAGTCTAATCTATAATAATATAAGACTTGGTTGGCGAAACGTGTAAGTATCAAGAACTACAAGTTTGTCTGAAAAAATCTTTTGTGTATTCACCATTTATCGAGATTACGCTACGACCAATAGAAGCTTCAATACAAAAATATTGCGAAAATAGGGAAAAATAATTCTGAAATGAAAGCTGTATTGTGTGCGCTGCGTTAACGGTTACAGTTTCGTAAACATGTATTTTAATGTAAAGAAGTATTCCTTGTTAAAACTTTGTAAAATGTTTACTTAGAAAGATTTTTCCTCAAATTAATGTGGGTGGCACAGCTATTGAATCTAATTATCCAACATTGTTTCACTCTCAATATTACAGTTCATTTAAACCCACGCGCAATTACTGGTTGTTACTTGGCAAGAAACTCATACAGCTATAGGTATTATTATAAAAATATTCAAACGGAATCTCAGCCGCCAATTAAAGGAAATGCGATACGCAACAAAAGCTGAACCTGTTTTCCGAAGATCATTATTTTAGTATGGTAGCGAGCGATTATTAATATTTTTTATCGATTTATCGTCAAACATGCTGGTCTGGATGTAAAAGAAATATTTGTTTCTTAGGTTTTCATGCACATCACTCATTTGATCTCGAATCGAATCGTTGTGCAGTTACAAGGATCTGTGGTTTATCAAATCTAATTTTATAGCTATTAACGGGATTGTTACCATGTACCTTGTTTTTTATGAGTCTCCGATATTTCGGCACTGTTGCAAGCGCCATGATCACGGAGTAACTGAAGTAATTGCGGGTAGATGTTATTGGCAGACATATCGGTCTACCCTCTGACGTCGTCTTTTACTGCGCTCGATACCCCTACCATTGGTCACATTCTCACTATTCACTCGCACCTGTTCCCGACACACAATGCTCACAGTATCAGATCGCGGAACGACACTTTTTTGATTTTTGCGATTTTTGCACATACGAACCACTGGATTCCAGACACTTGACAATTTAAACCCATCCTCACGATTGAAATTTTTGTGTTTGGTTATTTCAATCGCTTCCCTGACCAATCTTGGTATGTAGTGGCGTTCTGTCGAGATGATTTGTGGATTATGGAGCTCAATCCAGTGATTCGGACCCGAATCGATTAAATGTTCCGCGATAGCTGATTTCTGCGTATCATTGTTTCTGACTGCTTTTATGTGTTCTTTCATTCGGCACGCTATTATCAAATCTAATGTAATGGTTTGGTCCCCCGTTACCACCAGCTTGAGAACCCATTAGACAACAGATAAAATCCCAACCTCGAGCACACACTGCAAGACTAACAGATACTATTAGTTATTTTTGTTTGCATGATTTCACATAAGAAGGAGATAGAAAACCTCTCTGGGTTTGTTTCGCCGGTTCTTCTCAGTAAGGTCTCCCTATTTTGGAACCGGTGGTAGTTTACGGTAGTTAGGGTCAAATAAATAAACACAAAATTATAAAAAAGAAGAAATAAAGTACTTTATTAATTAAATATGCTAATAAATTCATACATATACAATTAAGTTTTAAAAATCTTAAACTTTAAAAATAAAGTAAATAAAAAATCGTTATTCCGACGACGTATTCCTGCAAAGAATGCGCGAAACGTCAATAAATAAATAAAATCAGTTCATCTAACCCGTTGAAACTTGTCATATGTAAAATAAATATATAAAATACGACATCTGCAAATTCTACTCTAGATCCCGAACAAAACAGTAATATTTAAATAAAAGTTTTTGAAGTTATACTTCTTTAGGCGCGTTATGAAAAAATGATGAGAGTGAAATTTTAAGATGCGCGCGCATCACTGTAACAGAAAATTTTACTTTTGTGTTTACCGCACATTAAGAAAATCTACCAACAAAATAGAAATAAAATCTCTATTTAGTGGGTGCTAACGACTGCATTGTGAAGGCCTATCAAAAGTATTTATTAATCTGGAACAACGGAACCAAAGCGCGATTCAGGAGGCTACAGCGCCATCTCTTGACCATTGGTGTAGTAGAACCAAAAACCACATCTTTATTTTTTGTAATAAAGTAACAGTTATAGGTATTCATATTTATAATATTTATCCACATGTTTCTAGTTTGTATATTCGGAATACGTGTTTGAGTTTCATACAAGTGCAAATCACATATGTTCTAATATATTAACAGTAGCGATTTTAATTGAATATTTTGATTATTTATTTATTTTTCAAATTAAAACTGAACTTTATTGACTGTGTCCTTTTTCAGACTTTTTATTAATTTATTGTAATTAATTATTTGCATGCAATTAAAAACTAATTTTAAACGATGCGAAAGAAGGATAACTTCTCACGCGCCTACATAAGTACACGCACCCATTTTTTTTTGTATTCGTTGTCAGAACAACGAATAGGCTGTTCCTTTGGTCATTTATAGTTGTTAGGCTGAAAACCCGGATGTCTACGATGTTTAACGCAAATAAAGTAACTATTTGCGTTAAACATCCGAGTGATGCTTAAAGTGGAATCCGGTATTGTCACATCAACTTTTTTATATCCGGGTAAAAATTCGGCCAAATTGTTAAAGTAATCAGGAGAATCTTTTTCCAATGAAATGAAATGTGATTTTAACAAATAAGTGAAATTCTACTTTTGATGCATTCCGATCCTTTCTGCATCGTGTGGATGCAAAATTAGGAGTTTCCAAAGGGAATGCGGGACATCGGAAGATGTTTACTAATATATATAGATATCTTCGGGAAACCTTAATATTTTTTGCGAGTTGAAAGTACAAGGTTTTCTCTTAAAATTGAAAGCTTTCATTCTATAATAATTAATATTTTTAACTAAATTTTTGTTGGAAAACTAGGTTTGCATGTTTAAGCTCTTCGAGAAAAGATAGGTTGAGTCGCTTGGGCTTAACTCGTCTTGTCGTCTTATGGTGCCCCCAGATAAAACATCTAATATAAATCTAAAGAAAATATAACTAGAAAAAGTTACATGCTTTAAAAATAATAAAAATTATATCTAATATAAATTTTATGATTGAATTCTTCAATTTGTTATTTTCATCTAGGAAACTATAAGATTAATGTACGCTCACATTCTCCCACAAATCTGTTATAATAAGACACATTTCATTTCGTAGTAAGTTGCCAGAAGGAACAGTCATAACACAATTAGATTATTTCCTTTCTTTACATTCAGTACCCTAGCACGAACCAATATCGAATTCGTATCGTTTGCGAGTCCGGAATGTTTATTTTATTTATTTATTTGATCACCTACAAAGTTACACTTAGACAATTCTATTTTACACATTTATAGTACGACACTTTATTAGTGGAACTTTAAGGCTAGGAAAATTTCGACGCGGCTAATAGGGCCGTGGTAGCATAATGGTCAGTGCATTCGCCCGGATAGCGAAGGGTGCGGGTTCGAGTCCCGTCCGCTGACTGGTCCGCGTGGATTTTTTTCTAGTAAACTTTTCTTTAGATTTAAACATCTAACAGTTAAATGCTTAAAAAATAAATAAAATCATAACTATAATTCCTATTTCTTTTTTCAAATGTTTAATACTTGAAAAAGTATTCATTTGACATTGTGGGTTACCTACAATGCGAAGAGATGGCGCTGCCTTGCAGCTTAAAGCTAGGAAAATTTAGACGCGGCTAATAGGGCCGTGGTAGCATAATGGTCAGTGCATTCGCCCGGATAGCGAAGGATGCGGGTTCGAGTCCCGTCCGCTGCCTGGTCCGCGTGGATTTTTTTTCTAGTAAACTTTTCTTTAAACAACAATTAAATAAATTAATGAAAATAAATCAATGAAAATTAAATTAATGAAAAATAAATTAATGAGAAATAAATTAATGAAAAAAAATGTCATTGTCAAATGTGTACTGATTTTTAGTTCTCGTTACGTACTTTGTGCCGCTGCTGTTCAAGTTTCCATACAAAAATTGACATTGACATTTCGGTTTGCAAACTATTCGAATTCGATAATGGTTCGTGCTAGGGGTACTGAATCCTTTTTATTCACGGTCGTCAGTTTTTGCGGCGTCTAACGTAACCAAAATTCTATTTTATTTATTTATTTTGATGCAGTCCTACATAAATGACGACCTCCGTGGCCGAGTGGTTTGTACGCCGGGTTTCATGGCTGTCGCCGACTCGAGAGGTCCCGGGTTCGAATCCGGGTGGGGGCAGATGTTTGTGTGATGAATACGAGCATTTGTACTCCAGTCATGGATGTTTAATATGTATTTATATAAATATACTTATATATGTACAGTATATGTATTCTATCCGTTACCCTAGCATCCCATAACACAAGCCTTATAGTGCTTACTTTGGGGCTAGGCTAATTGGTGTGAGTGTCGGAAATATTTATTTATTTATTTAATTACATTTATCACACAGTGAGGAATTCAAAATTGTTGAGATACCAATACAAAAACACCACTTCACATTATGGCCCTGGTTTCCGTGATAGATCCTATTTATTACACATGAGCAGGCAGAACATTCCATTTACGGATAGTGCGACAAAGAAATGAGTCACCAAATTTCTTTGTACGCGTGTACTTTTTATTGTGGAAAAATAAAATTTTTTTTAGACACCATATTTTTTTTTGCACGTAGATTTTTTTATACTGTATAAAAGGGAAGGTAAATACTACAAAATAAAAATGTCATGCATATTCTCTAAAAATGTGCGTGTTGCAAATATTGATTTATAACTTGACATCGACTTTGCCGATTTTAATTGTTTTTTTTTAAGTTGCCTCATAGTTTGTAGAAGACTCTTCGAGAAATAATTAATAAACGGCGCAGAAAATTATAAAATTTAAGAAAACCTTACTTGGGTAGCCGAGTCGGGTTTAAGAATTTAATTTTTGGCAGACACAACACTGCTTATTAACAATAATTTAAAACAAACGGTGAACGAGTCCTTGATGAAATTCAAGGAAAAATGAAAGTCGTCTGTTTATTTTAGACTGTGTTTTTAGCGATACAATAGGACGGATTATACGATATTCGCTCCACGTGTTGTTTGTTCCTCTGAATTAAAAACTGTGCGAAACGTCTCTATAAAAATATATAGCAGTTGTAGGTAAAGAAGGATTCTATTTGTGTGCCCGAGGTTGTATAATTTACCGGGAACAGATGTCAGTCAGCGCTTCCGTCCATGTAATAGTTTCTTTCTTCGTGTACATTACTCGACCTACTGGGCTTGGTTTGGTCAATACGTATTCATAATGACACACACACACATACACGCACACACACACACACACATGCAAGCACACACACACACACACACACACACGCGCACGCACGCACGCACGCACGGAGTCACGTATATATATAATATCACATTACGTATATGTAACATAAAAAACGTGAAAAAATCAAAAAGCACAGCCATAAAATTGAGGAATATTCTCAATTTTATGTTCTTCAAACTTTGAAAATTATTTTTTGTTAATTCATACAAATTTCTGAAGCCATTTTCGCGGTACCCTTTTTGCCTGCAGCTCGGAAAGTTTTGAAAAGAAATTCCGACGGTTCGTGATAATTAACTGCGGCATTAAAGCGTCTAATGGCCAGTTAATTGATTCGTTTCCGAGAAAGCGTCGTCACTGGTGGAGAACATACAACATATCGAATGGAAACTAAAGGTCGCAGACCATCAACCGCCTCTGCACTAAACCAGAATCTATATATATATAAAACTCAAAGGTGACTGACTAACATAGTGATCTATCAACGCACAGCCCAAACCACTGGACGGATCGGCCTGAAATTTGGCATGCAGGTAGATGTTATGACGTAGGCATCCGCTAAGAAAGGATTTTGATCAATTCTACCTCCAAGGGGATAAAATAGGGAATGAAAGTTTGTATGAAACTTTGTCAATTTTAAACCGATCGGGCTGAGACTTTTCATGCAGGTATAAGAATAATCATAGATGAATGTCATTGTGTATAATACAAGCCTGAGAACAAAAACTGTAGTCTACACTTCAGCTCTACACCAAAGCGAAGCGAGGGCGGGCCGCTAGTATTAATATGAATCGCCCTTACTCAACCATTTTTGTGCTGCAAAAGGTGGCTGTTCGATCAATTTACAATCTTAAGACTAGAGACTCTTTGAGAGAAAATTTTAAAGGAATCGACATAATGACTGTTGCTTCTCAGTACATTTATGAAAAGGACAATGGCGAAATATTTGTTGAAGTACATCTATAGCGTCTGTAGATGTCATTATCAGAAATGTTAATAAAATAATCTCAAAAGATTTATTAAATAATTGAGGAAAGTTGTCTAAGTCTTAAATTAAAAACTAAAAAAAGGGAAACACAATTGACTATATTTTGTTTTTTTTTTATTGTGGCTTGGCATCATGGCATTTCAGCCAAAAAAAATTTTCAACAAAAATTTGTATGGGAGTTTGCCATTATTCTTTAATGTATGTTCGAAAAAAACTCCTATGGTGGATTTTTTTCTAGTAATATTTTCTTTAGATTTAAATATCTATAAGCAGATAAATGCTAAAGAAATAAAACTTGATAGTTTAAACGCACTATGTAATAATCTATAAAATTATACATTGCAAGTTTTTTAAATCCATAGAATTAATCACATATTTCATAAACATAAAACTTGCCGCACTTTATTTAATTGTTAATTGCTTATTTTCAATCTTAAAAGTAAGCGTCACCGTTCAAATTCGATAAAAATAATATCACGTATCTATTCAGGGCGTAAAAGAAATTGCCCCCTTGAGAACGAAAATACAATCTCTTCAAAAACAACAAACAAAGTAAGGGCCTGGTCACATGAACATGGCGCGGCACCATAACGGGAAACGGCACAATACGGTGCCGTCGCACTATGGGAACCTCCTCTCATAAATGCTTTTTTCATAACTGTGATTCGAGGCTTGTATTATACATCAAAGTATAGCTAAAGAGTAACTTTATTATACTCAATATACCGACGCGTCAGTGCGTCTGGCACATATACATATACAGCACAAAATAATACAAACAACTACTTAAAAGAATAATGGCACACCGTGATATTCTAGTGATGCACGTACTGTGCCAGCATCTGTGTTACCATGGTTGTGGCGTTGTCGTCACACAACGCTGCACCATACGGTCCATCCGTAACGGTGCCGCGCCGTGTTCATGTGATCAGGCACTGACTTGTCTTATTTTTCTACATAGACGTACCTTAAAAAATTTGCTCCCCGAAGCCCAGTGAAGCCGTAAAGGTAACAGCTAAAAATATACTGACACCCGCGGGCCTAATAAGTAAGAAATATTAACTTGCGACCTCTTGTCGTGACTGAATCGTTTGTACAGGTTTCTGTATGAGATTGTGAAAAAACACGCAAACTTTGTCGGAGTTCAAATCTGAAATGTGTGCTTTATTTTCTCGATGGTTTTCGATTGTAATCGGTAACAAAATCCGGGGGCTTAGACACATACCCCTATATTGATAAACAAAGACTGAGCTTGGTTAATTACTCCATGTTTTGTCTTCATTCATTGAATGACAAATTGTACCCCTAGCACGAACCAATACCGAATTCGTATCGCTTGCGAGTCCGAAATGTCATTGTCAAATGTGTACTGATTTTTAGTTCTCGTTACGTACTTTGTGCCGCTGCTGTTCAAGTTTCCATACAAAATTTGACATTGACATTTCGGTTTGCAAACTATTCGAACACTGTTAGCAATATAGCAGGTACGGACCGCGGGGAAAAGAGACGGCTACATTACCGACCATGCATTTGAATATCACAAATATTTTCTATTAAATCAGTTTATAGTAAGTATCAAAACGATTTTTGCTTCAAACATGTTAAATTAACAAACATTGAATATATAGCTGTCGAAAAAAACGACATTTTACATACTATAAGTATTTATTTCGCATTTTTTTACGGAGCTCAGCGGCATGTTGATTTTTCAACGGTCCGCGCGTGACTGTGAATCAAGAAGTGCTTGAGTGGTGTTCAAGCACTTCTTGATAGGTACACATTTTAAGCGCACGTGGTGTATCTAGCGTATTTAATATCGCTGGTTTGTTCACTTAATCTTCGTAATGACAGCCAGCCATTTGACATTAAAATTACGATAATTGTAACCGCTAGTTGGCGCTGTCAATAAAATATAAAACATTGAATCAAAAATAAAGATGTGGTTTTTGGTTCTACTACACCAATGGTCAAGAGATGGCGCTGTAGTCTCCTGAATCGCGCTTTGGTTCCGTTGTTCCAGATTAATAAATACTTTTGATAGGCCTTCACAATGCAGTCGTTAGCACCCACTAAATAGAGATTCTATTTCAATTTTGTTGGTAGATTTTCTTAATGTGCGGTAAACACAAAAGTAACAGCAAGAAGCGACCAACTTCATGCTGTTAATTTTGTGTGTTACAGTGATGCGCGCGCATCTTAAAATTTCACTCTCATCATTTTTTCATAACGCGCCTAAAGAAGTATAACTTCAACATTGAATCAACAAACTTGCGATACACAATTTTAACGATGTATTTAAACTCTTAAGTTAGCGGTTCATCATCATCATCATCATCAACAGCCTATCTTAGTTCACTGCTGGACATAGGCCTCTCCAAATGCACGTCACTCAGATCGATCTTGGGCTACTCGCATCCAGCTCCTGCTCTTAAGTTAGCGGTTGCTCCAACGGAAACATGTCCATTTTTGTACTATCAGCCACCCACCTTAAACTTATTTGCTTACAAACATTCCATTACATTAAGGACGATGTTCGCTAAATAATCGTATCGCTGCAAACAGATTTGTTATTTTCCGAAAAATCGTAATAAAATTGACAAGACAGCTATTACAGCCTTTCTGTGATTTAAAGTTTTTTTTTTTACTTTTTGCGGTTTCCGTGGTCATCTAAATAATGAAATATATGTGCTCTCTTTCTAATTTAATCCGTTCATCAGTGTTAAAATAAGTATATATTAATGCCGGTCTAGTTTTGGAGCTAATAATGTAAGGCGACCTCAAACAATATTGTGTGGGAAATCACGAAAATGATATAAGGGCGCGACTGTTTAATCAGTTCGTGGAATATTACAGACAATTTGCTGGCAATCTGTTACCGTTGTTTTCAAACAAAAACTTCGGTTCAGCCAATATCAAATGTGTACGGAGGGTTATCTTCCTTATTAATGATATAGAAATAAGAGCGAAATTCGTAGATCAAGTGGATCCACCAAATATACATTCAAGGTCATGCCAAAAGATTTATTCTTATCCTTAGAGATAGTGTTCTGCCCAAATAATGCAAATGGCACTTGAAAACGCGTTGGTGAAGACCACTTGATGAATAATTAATAAATTCGGGACAAATCATAGCAATTATTATTCAGTCAAACTGAGTTGTGTCTAAAGTATAATGAATATACATGAACCACTTATCAAAATCTCACTTCCGTATTCGATAGCTGCCGTTTTAGGCGCAGCGCACGTCAGGAGAGGCGCGGCGAAGATAGCACATAAATAAGCACGGCGGACGGCGAGCGACTCCGAGCGCGACCTAGAGCTATGGAGCGGCGCGGGGAGACTTCGACCGCGGCCAAGAGCCACGAAGCGGCGTGCGGCGACTTTGAGCACGGCCAAGAGCTACAGAGCGGCGTGCAGCGACTTTGAGCATGGCCAAGAGCCACCTAGCGGCCCGGAACGACTCCGAGCGCGGCCAAGAGCCATGGAGCAGCGCGCGGCAAGTTTGAGCACGGCCAAGAGCCACGTAGTGGCGCGGGCCAACTCCGAGTGCGACCTAGAGCCACGGAGCGGCGTGGCGTGCGGCAACTTTGAGCACGGCCCAGAGTCACGTAGCGGCGCGGGGCGAGTCCAAGCGTGGCCAAGAGCCATGGAGCAGCGCGCGGCGAGTTTGAGCACGGCCAAGAGCCACGTAGTGGCGCGGGCCAACTCCAAGTGCGACCTAGAGCCACGGAGCGGCGCACGGCCAAGAGCCACGTAGTGGCGCGGGCCAACTCCAAGTGCGACCTAGAGCCACGGAGCGGCGCGCGGTGACTTTGAGCACGGCCAAGACCCACGTAGTGGCGCGGGCCAACTCCAAGTGCGACCTAGAGCCACGGAGCGGCGCGCGGTGACTTTGAGCACGGCCAAGACCCACGTAGTGGCGCGGGCCAACTCCAAGTGCGACCTAGAGCCACGGAGCGGCGCGCGGTGACTTTGAGCACGGCCAAGACCCACGTAGTGGCGCGGGCCAACTCCAAGTGCGACCTAGAGCCACGGAGCGGCGCGCGGTGACTTTGAGCACGGCCAAGACCCACGTAGTGGCGCGGGCCAACTCCAAGTGCGACCTAAAGCCACGGAGCGGCGCGGCGTGCGGCGACTTTGAGCACGGCCCAGAGTTACGTAGCGGCGCGGGGCGAGTCCAAGCGTGGCCAAGAGCTGTGGAGCGGCGCGCGGCGACTTTGGGCGCGGCCAAAAGCTACGGAGCGGAGAGTCGCGCACCGCCCCGGCTCTCGTGGCGGTTACGTATCGCTGAAGAAGAAAAGACGCCGCTTGTGGTAAGAATTAGGTTTAAACTTGTTAACTTCACAGTATATTCGCAGCGTCTTTCCTGTTGTGCTGCGCCTTACACGCCAAAATATCGCTATAACTGTTTGAAGCAGTAATTTATATTTATCAATTGTCAAAAATCCGAATATATGAGATCGTAAGTGAGATTGTATGTTACAAAACACCCAGATTTGCATGTCACTAGGCAAAATACGGTTGATCTTAAGGTTGCATGTTTTCCACCCAAACAAATATTTCGATATCGGTTTGTAATACAATAGGAATTAAGTAATTATAGCAATTCAAAGCTCCATTATGCGAAATGCATAATTTTGGGAATAGGGACTTAGTGTTATCAAATCTTACCTTAAATCATAAGTCATTATCAGACTATCTGGGTAAAATGGATCAATCTCACCCAATATTTGAATTTGAAATAATTGATCTAATAGTTGCTTCACTAGTAGTATCACAATCTTTAAGGCGAAATTTCTATAAAGCTAATTACATAGGTCTAAATTAGTACTTTTCTGACAGCCCATGGGAGGAGGAGTTAAGGTCAAAAAATTGTGAGGACGCTACAAATGCTTTTTATAATTATATTTATGAAGCTATCGAAATATACATGTCACAAACAAAAGAGTATTATCTTCAAAACTAGTGTTTTTAATTTCGATACAACTAAAACTAACCCACAGAAAAGTGACAAAAACATCAATTTGACATATTGTATGGACTAAATCTAATTTTAGTTAAATTTAGTTTAAGCAAAATTACTGCAAGTTGATCATAGTTCTTGTTCTGAGAGCGGCACCGATGAGGTGCCGTTAAAATAATAATGTCGATTGGAATTATTATGATACTAGCAAACCTGTGAACCAAATGTTCACCAAAAAAAAAAAAAGTATTTAATTAATTGAGAACTTCGGAGATTTTGTGTGGTTTCGTTTGAAATAGAAATCACGTGATTTCTCGAAAACCGGAAGTGCTACGTTACTCACATCCGGTTTGTAGTCTTATCAGACTATTCTTAACTTATAACTTAAACATTCTCTATATCTATCTCTTACGGTTTGGCCGCTGAAACAGCACCACGGACGGACGGACGGACTTGTCTAATAGATAAGAGATTTTTTTATTACATTATTATTATGATTAGTGTATTCTTGGTAAATATTTATGTAATTGTCTATTTAATGAAATAATTATGTTCCTTATTTGGTCGAAATAAATAAATTTGAATTGAATTGTTAAAATTTGACCTGAACTTTAGGCTCCAGGAGCTTAAGAGACAAATATATCTAGGCTAGGCTCGTAGCGAACTTCAATACGTCTGTTTGCTAGGATTAGTCCGTGTAGCTTGGCTCTCAATGTGGCCTCAATCTACCTAAAACAACATTTAAATTGGATTTTAAATTGAGTTTCTTTGTATAGCACAAAATTTAAAATGACGTAACTCCGTAAAAAGATTATGTTTTGGCATATTTCAAACATGGGTAAGGGGCTGCAGTATTTAACGAGGCTGTTTCCTCACCGGGTCGGTACGGGCTCGTTACTCTTTTGTGCCGAATCTGTACAGATTTTTTACCGAGAACCACTTCTTGACTGGCTCGGTTATGGAACGGTATCGTTTCGTTTTGTTTGCTACAATTTTGTTTGCGGAAGTTGCGGGACGGGCGAGACGAATGGTTTGGTAGTACTCGACACACAGACCGGCCCCCATGACAAGGGCTAACTAGACCCGAGGTCCGAGTCTCAGAGACGCCCACTAGTTCAGCCGACCCTTCAGGCTCAAGTAGTCTAGAGGCTCCAAACGGAGACTGGAGGAGACTCCCCCCGTGGTGAGATTCCATCCGTCTGGAATACCTCTAGAGGTACTTGTCGATTCTAGGCTTGAGGTCTCCTTATGACCTCGCCGTCCCCAAACCCGGTGACGCTGTAAAGGTCATCTGCGACCAACAGCATACACACAACCAAAAAGAGGCACAACGAGATATGCATCCGCTTGGTAAAAAATCTGTACTGAAATTACTCAGTGGGGAAGCTCTTCATCATCATCATCATCAGCCTATTAATGTCCCCACTGCAGGGGCACAGGCCTTCCCTATGGATGGAATAGGGAGATTGGGCCATGACCCACCACGCGGGCCCAGTGCCGATTGGCGGGTGCTAACGACTGCAGATACAGCCGGGACCAACGGCTTAACGTGTTAAGGAGGAACTCGAAATAGTAAATTTTTGGTCACCCATCCCATAACCGACCATTGCGAAAGTTGCTTAACTTCAACGATCGCAGCCGAACGCGCTAACCACTTGCGCCATCGAGCTCCTCGGGGAAGCTCTTATAAACATGCATTCAGTAAAGAGTTTGTATAGGTCTGTACAGATTCGGTACAGAAACGGAAACGAAACGAGCTCGCACCGAACCGGTGATAAAGGCGCCTAATTTACTTAATCTTTGTAAACGAGATTACTGCGATAACTAGGTACTAAATTTTGTTAGATAACTTTCTATCTAATTGTCTCGAATCTTCTTTCAGAGTGGCGGGAGCATCAAAGTTTAAGGAACAACTTGAAATGTAACATCGCAGGAATATACATCAACATAAATTTGTAAAATAATGTTCTTAAAATAAATTATGTTTTATACATTACTTTTATTCAAGTTTCGATACTCTCGAATCTCATATTGAAGTAGCTTTTCAACTTGATATCTCTGTAGACATAAATGATTTGATATCTCCGGAGTAAAAAAGACCCTTGCTGACTTTGTTTTGTCTTTGTGATTTTATTTATTAAAAATAATATAAAATAACATATTTTATTAAAATAAGGTCAATAGGTCAATCAAGGGGTTAATAATATTAAATTAATATACAGTTAATTTTCATTGGTTTAAAATGTATTTTTTTTTTTAAATAAAATTGTATCGAATGATTCCATCCCAGAATAAATTACTGCATACAATAATCAAATTAATAGCACATTGCAGATCAAGGGCTGATCCAGGGGGGGGGGGGGGTCATGACCCTCCCCTAGGCTGGGTACAGTTGGACCAAACCCAGGGGGATTTTATTTAAGTACTTTCAATATTTAATATACCACGACTATATGACCCTCCCCTGGCGCAAAAGCTGGCTATATGACCCCCCCTGGCGCCAAAGCTGGCTATATGACCCCCTCTGGCGCCAAAGCTGGATCCGCCCTTGTTGCAGATTGCTTTTAAATTCAAACTCAAAATTATTTATTCTATCTGGATTGATAGTGTACTAGCACTCGTGAATGTCTGGAAGCTATACGTCCGGCATCGGTTCGTAAATCTACGGCGGGAGACGTTATAGTGAAAAGAATCGGCAGGAAACTCAGCAAGGGCTGTTATTTACCCTGTATCTCTCTTTTCGAATTAAATTTTAACTCAGACGTCAATTTTATATCGACGACCAACCAGAATCAAGTTGGTCATGTCGACGTCAGGAGAATTAAATACCTAAATCTGTAGTATCAACAACCAACCAGAATCAAGTTGGTCATGTCGACGTCAGGAGAATTAAATAATCTGTAGATATTAAGTAATAAGTACAATGTCTTCGCTTGATGATTCGTTACGTATTGTAATAGACGCAGGCTCTCACTCCACCAAGTCTGGGTTCGCTTACGAGAGTGCCCCCAGGTCTCTGATATGCACTGCTGTAGGGCGGTAAGTCTGAATTACTATAATCATCATCAGATTACCTTACACAAGATCACAGTAAAATAACACTAGCTTTTAGTGGTGTTGTGTTTCTATCGGTGAGTTAGGTTCCAGGTTTCCACGGGGTAGGGGATGGGGTTAGGGTAGGCAACGGTATGCTCTGGTGTAGTGGCACACGTAGGTGTGCCGATCCCAGATTCCCAGGGCGCCCTCATAAGGGCCGAGGAGGGTACCGGTGGTTTTTAGTGGGTAGGACCGGCGTTGTTCCGCGCCGGGGAGTCCCACACACGTCGCGCGCCTGGCAAGCGCGCGGTATGGTGCGTAAATGCATTTTCCACCGTCAACAAAAAAAAAAGGGTAGGCAACGGTGCAAATGCAATTTTTGGTGTCGCAAGCTCCTATAGGCTATGGTGGCCGCTTACCATGAGGCGGGCCATACGCTTGTTTGCCACCCCTTTAGTGTCGCCGCAAACGGGCCACCGACCACAACCACAAAACGCCGCCACCGGCATATTTCTTGTAGTTTTCATACATATTACACACGGACTCGCGACACACGGTACGCTGGTGCCCGCCACACGCTACAAATCGTCGTTGCTCGCTTCTTGTGGCCCGCACCGGCCATTTAATGCGCCGATACAAAACGCCGCCACACGTCACTCGCGCGATTCCCCACCCCTCTCTCCCTTACCTTAGTCGGCCGCTGTCGCGCTCTTCAACCACGCTCTCAGCCACACTTAAGTGTCGCCGCACACGGGCCACACGCCACTACCACAAATGCGCCACGAGAAGCTAGAAGCGGCTACTAAAGTGGCTGAAGCGCGTGATAGCAGCGGTCGTCTAAAGTAAGGGAGAGAGGAATGGGGAATCGCGCGAGTGACGTGTGGCGGCGTTTTGTATCGGCGCATTAAGTGGCCGGTGCGAGCCTCAAGAAGCGAGCAACGACGATTTGTAGCATGTGGCGGCCACCGGCGTACCGTGTGTGGCGAGTCCATATAAAATGTATGAAAACTACAAGAAATATGCCGGTGGCGGCGTTTTGTGGTTGTGGTTGGTGGGCCGTGTGCGGCGACACTAACATAAGAAGCTTAATGTAGAGCAAAATGTTTTTTTAAGCATGAAACTAATTAATTTCCGTTGTATAACTCGACATGAATGTTATTATTGACAATGTGTCGATGTCTTAATGTAAGCGGGCCATATGCCTTTTTACCCTCCTTTTAACATAAAAAGAGAAAAGAAAATCGTAGCGAAACAACATTAGGTACCTTTTGGTGATCTTGGGTTTCTTTTGGTGGGTGGGGCTCTATGGGGTAGGCAGACAGACCGAGTGATATTTTTTTGTACCGCAAGAGTCTACAGGCTATGGTGGCTACTTATCATCACACGGATCATAAGCTTTCAACATAAAAAAGCTAAGATTAATTTATCGGAACGCTAGCATGTATTAAGGTAGGTAGCTTGTTTTTTGCGAGTCCCCCATGTTTCGATAAAGTTGCAAGTACTATAACCACAAAGTACTCAACTTTAGTCAAGTAAAAAACAAGGTATGTACACATGCATGATATAGCAAAGCAATCCAAATAAACGATGTTAGTGACTATAATATTTTTATAACATAGAATTTTATTAATTTTATTGATAAGTAAGATTTTTGACGTGTTTTAAATTTATATTTATTTATAAAAAATTAAACAAGCTCTTTGAAGCACATTGCTATGCCCTAGCCGGGTTCGTCTTAGGATCTCAATGAACGCTTTGTAACATCTCCTACACCTACATGGAAAAGCAATAATTATGATTATGATCTAAAGAAAAGTTTACTAGAAAAAAATCCACGCGGACCAGGCAGCGGACGGGGCTCGAACTCGCACCCTTCGCAATCCGGGCGAATGCACTGACCATTATGCTACCACGGCCCTATTGACCGCGTCGAAATTTTCCTAGCCTTAAGCCGCAAAACAGCGCCATCTCTTCGCATTGTAGGTAACCCACAATGTCAAATGAATACTTTTTCAAGTATTAAACATTTGAAAGAAGAAATAGCAATTATAGTTATGTTTTTATTTATTTGTAAGCATTTAACTGCTAGATGTTTAAATCTAAATATTTTTTTTTTGTAGTAAACTTTTCTTTATTTAGATTTTAACATCTAGCAGTTAAATGCTTAAAAATAAATAAAAACATAACTATGATTATGATATTAAACAAAGCTATTGTGAAAAATTACCGTTGGCATTCGACAATAGAACACCTTTACTGATGCATATAGACAAAATCACAAGTAAAAAAAAAAATGGTTGCCTGTAAAGTCGGTTTTACGGGCGAAGATTTTACGTGACAACGTCTTTTTCTCGGTAGAATATTTATTGATATGAATATAATTAAATTGCACAATAGGAACAAGGAATTGAATGAAAATAAGAATTGCACAAATTTTAACTATAGAAATATATTTTGTTTACTAAAACATTGTACATGTAAACTTAAACTTAACACGAGAGACTCATCGTAACGTTACCGAGCGTTACACTTTTTCATAAGTGACTCCCAGCCGCAACCTAATTTAAGACGTTGTCACGTCAAAAGTAGTGAAAAATGTGTTTTGTCTCTTGTCATTTGTTGTCTTTTGTCATTGAACAATAGAACAAAATAATTCAGAATAATGCAGTCCAGTTATATACAACTTTAATAGGAGTGGAAAGCGTTCAATGAATTTCTCAGAAATTATAATTAAATAGGACATTTTTATTTATTTATTTTATTCTGCCGGATGAACGGTTGAATGGTTTCACAAACAAGAAAACAAAAACGTTATGAACAACAGTTAACCAATGAAAGGTTCACACTATTAGAAATTTACTAACATAACAAATCATTAAGCTCGCAGAGTACTAAATAACTAATGCTGTCAGAGGAATTGAATAATAGTTATTTATTATACAAGAGTGGAAAGTTCCTTTTTAACCGCGTGCTCGATTTGGATGACCGAGCAAGCGAAGGATTCTAAAGTTGAATCACGAGCGCAGCGAGTGATTCTAAATTAGAATCCTGAGCGTCAGCGAGGGAAACAAACGAGCACAAGGTGAAAAATCTTTCCACTCGAGTGCAATACGTAACTTTTCATCCCACCTCAGCGAGGAAATGACAAAATGAAAAAGAAAACAATTTATAATGACAAAATATTTTTATTTCAATTAAAACACATTAAGATAATCTATAAATTGAAGAAAATAATAAGAAGTAGAAAATAATTAAGAAATATTAAATGTAACGTTGCTACAGTTACTTATGTTAAGTTTAATATTTTTGTTAGGTAATGTTATGTTGGTGTTTGTGAATTGTGCGCTGTTTTGTGGTAAACTACTCGTATCAGTAATTTTAAATAGTTGTGCCGATTCATTGGATTCTATTGGCGTAAATGTTGGCGAGAGAGGGCTATTGTTTCCAATCTTATGGGGGCTCATTTTAGATGTAGAAGGGCGAGACCAAGAATCTGACAGAGGTTCTTTCAGCGTTATGGCCTCCACGATACTATTACAAATTTTTGATTTACTTTGGATTGAATCCTCTATGTATCCCTCTACAACCGAATTAGACTTCCAGCCTCCATGGCGCTTAAGCGATAGAAGATCAGCCCCTGATTCGGCCAAAAGTGTGGCTGAGGTTCTTCTAAAACAGTGACCGGTGTATAACGGGGGTTCTAAAAGTCCGAGAAAAGTTGCTATTTCTCGTGGAATACTGCCAATTTTATTCTGACCCATAGGTTGTCGGATACACTTTCCGTTGCGATATTGTAGAAAAAATCGTTCAATTGGGGTGTTAGAAGGACGTAAAGCTTGATATTTCTGAACAATGTTTACATATTCCTTGCGAATAACGAAGTTGCGGTCTTTTTTTGTCTTGGTATTTAGTACATTAATTAATAGCAATTCATCAGAATTATGAGAATATTTTGATACGTTATTGACATTAAGTAGTGTAAGTTCATTTGTTCGACATGCTCCGGTTATACCAATAATAAGAACAACCTGTAACAAAAGAAGTATTTATAATCGTAAATAAATTAATCAAATTAAAAATATTGTAAGTACTATGTACAATTTTATCAACAACAAAAAATTACACGTATTGACTTACTTTTGCCGCTAAATATACGGAATCAGGTGCTTCATTAATAAACTTTGCAATTTCAGATGCTGTGAAAACCTTCGATTTTTTTGGTTTATAACCAGATGAGGCTCTTTTTAAAAATGCCACTAATTTATGATAGGTGTCGATATGAACGTCTTTCTTCATCTTAATTGTTAATTTTAGCATTGAATACGTACTCCATAGCGTGCTTGCTTTCTTGGTCTCAGATAATTCTATAAAATATGCCAGCAAAACGTTTTCGGAGAAAGTTTTTGCTCCTTTAGCTAGTCGCCACATGTTAAATATATCGTACTGTTTCAAATACTTCTCTCGTGATTGCTGAGGGAGAAGGCTCATTTGCGCATTATTAACTGTTTCAGTTAACTCAGTTGGCGTTAGATAAACTTCATCGTCGCTAATGTCACTCATTTTAGTTGATTTTTTTGTACAGTTTTTAGGTTATGTTAATTATATTAAGCAATAAAACGTGAAAAACTAGAATGGCGCGAAGCACGCAAATAAAACAAAGAAACCAAGAAGGTTCCAAATTTAAATTTTTTCACAATTTAAAAAGTTCTAATCATAAATTTGGCACCATAGAGGTTACATTAAATAGGTTTAATGACGTTTTGAATTTACAATTATATTGAGTACTCATTATATGTGATGTTCTAAATTCAAATCTACTTTGCCGCTCAAGCGAATAAAATAGAATTTTCCAGCCAGATTTCGAAGCGCAAAATTACACTTTCCGAGGTGGTGGGATGAAAAATCATTTATTTTACATTTTTAAGCCTAACAGATTCGCAACTTCAGTTAGATATACATATTCAAATATCATATTCATAATTACAAAATAATAATATAAATTAAACTTTCATCATCATCATCAGCCTATTAATATCCCCACTGCTGGGGCACAGGCCTTCCCTATGGATGGAATAGGGAGATTGGGCCATGACCCACCACGCGGGCCCAGTGCAGATTGGTGGGTGCTAATGACTGCAGATGCAGCCGGGACCAACGGCTTAACGTGCCTTCCGAAGCAGGAATTAAACTTTAAAATTAATAAATTGATTTAGATGTCGTCATGCTGGTATACACGACGGTATGCCTCAAATCTGTTGCGGGAATGAGGCTTTGAAGCAACGAGGTTTATTGGACCTAGTTATGCCGGTACGAGACGGCCTGATCTGCGACTGGGACCAGATGGAAAAGCTGTGGCATCACATTTACTACAAAGAGTTGAAGGTCCCGCCCGAAGAGTCGAGTCTCATGCACACAATGCACGCTTTGATGCCGAAAAAGGACAAGTATATTTAAACAATATTTTGTCAATACTACCTACTCTGAGAACTCGTAAAGAGTTTCAATTCGGAGAAATATTTTATTACCAAATCATTCCTATATTTAGTACTAACTGACTGAGGGTCGGAAAATATAAATGAAAATCGTCCAACCTTCCTCGTAGGAATGAGTAAATTCTCGACCGCATAAAGGTCTGAAATAGATATTATTATAATATAGGTATGTCCATCGTTTCCTGTATTTGTGTTTTTCTTTAGAATATTTTCCTGGCTGTAAATACTAACATATTGTAGATACAAAGTTGCTTATTATATGTAGTTTTTATTATGATTTTTCTATTTAGGACATGACAAAGCAAAATTTGTTGTTTATCGGACATACAAGTTCCGAATAGACTATTGAAAACTTTATCAGCAAGTGTTGAAACAAGCCAAGCGACTGCGTTTCGTGATTTAACTAGAATATATATAAACATCCATGACTTAGGTATACTAACCTTTGCCCCACCGGAATTTGTACCGGAGGCCTCTTAATAGGCGACACCTTGAAAATTGGTGTACATACCACACACCACGGAGGTCTTCGTAAAGACTAAGTCATAATAAAGACTAATCATCATCATCATCAGCCTATTAATGTCCCCACTGCTGGGGCATAGGCCTTTCCTATGGACGGAATAGGGAGATTGGGCTATGACCCACCACGCGGGCCCAGTGCGGATTGGTGGGTGCTAACGACTGCAGATGCAACCGGGACCAGCGGCTTAACGTGCCTTCCGAAGCACGGAGGAGCTCGAGATAGTAAATTTTTGGTCACCCATCCAATGACCGACCACTGCGAAAGTTGCTTAACTTTTAACCAGTTGCGGCATCGAGCTCCTCGAATAAAGACTAATGAAGCGTTTAAATGGTTTGGCAGGGAGGACATGGCTGAAATGATGTTCGAAACATTCACAGTTAAAGCATTGTATATGGTGAGGACTCCTGTGGCTGTGTTATACGCGAGTGGCAGAACTACAGGAGTGGTTTGGGAGAACGGCAGCGCCTGCTCCTGTGTTACTCCGATATTTGAGGGATTCCATCTGGGCCATGCAGCCTCCTGCTCGCCGGTGACGGGAGATTATTTGACCGACCTTCTCGGACGTATGATGGAAAAGATAGGATACTCTTTTAAAACGCCGACATATAGAACCATTCTAGAAAGTATCAAGGTTAGTTAATATCTTGAAATACTAAAGCTCTTTTTGTGAGAACAAGTGCCCCCTGACTTATTATCATTAATTATACGGAAGACTTTTTATAATCTTCTATTTCTACAGTAAACTCAATTGAGTCCTACGGTGTAATAGGGCTGGCTCTAGATTATTGCCTATTAATAAATCTTTGAAATATTCTTACAATAAACAATACAAGAAGCTATGATTTTATTTATTTTTTAAGCATTTAACTGCTAGATGTTTAAATCTAAAGAAAAGTTTACTAGAAAAAATACTTGAAATGTTTAATACTTGCAAAAGTATTCATTTGACATTGTGGGTTACCTACAATGCGAAGAGATGGCGCTGCCTTGAAGCTTAAGGCTAGGAAAATTTCGACGCGGCTAATAGGGCCGTGGTAGCATAATGGTCAGTGCATTCGTCCGGATAGCGAAGGATGCGGGTTCGAGTCCCGTCCGCTGCCTGGTCCGCGTGGATTGTTTTTCTAGTAAACTTTTCTTTAGATTTAAATATAAGAAGCATTGAATTTCATATTGTTAGTCTAAATAAACATATGACTCTCATAAGAATCTGACTTGTACAGGCCAAAATGTGCTACGTAGCTCAGGACTACACTTCGGAACTGGAGTTGAATGCGTCGACTGCAGGCACAAGAGGGGAGTACGAGTTACCTGACGGTGAGAAAGTGTTGCTCGGAGACGAACGCTTCCAATGCCCTGAATGTATTTTCCGACCTTCCTTGGAAGGCATCAACTGCCCTGGACTGGTGGAGCTTATATGCTCCAGCATTTCCAGGTGCGACGTGGACTGCAGACCGATGCTTTACGATAACATAGTGCCATCTGGAGGTTCCAGCATGTTTCAAGGCCTGGTTTCCCGTCTGAGCAACGATATGAAGAAGCGTCTGCCAGGAGTGAAGGTGCAAGTTGACGATCTACCGTCCAGGCAGTTCGCTCAATGGGGAGGAGCCTCGGTATTGGCTTCCATGGACGATATGAATGGATTCTGGATGACAAGAAAAGATTACCAAGACTTGGGACCGGATGCTGTCAATTATAAGTTTTTTTAGATTAGAGAACATTTCGGTTTAATTTTAAAAGTAGTTTAAGGGCTTGTTTTAATAAATACTTAAATTTAACAACATATAATACCTTTTTTTTATACGCATGCAAAAAATACTGTTTACAGACGACGGCGCCTTTAAGAGGCACAACGCCGAACGGACCTCACACCTGGCTCCCGCAAGCCTTACAAGTCCCAGCAGTGGCTAGCCACTGAGGACCCCGTAACTCTTACGGGCGCTTTACGGCATAATATACGCTAAAACCCTGCGAATACCCTCTAAGCTGCTTAGCGCGAAACCGCGGGATCCTCGTTTAGGGATTCTTCCGCGTCAACACATAATACCTACTTATATAATATAAAAATATACGTGTGTTATTTATGATAGTACGAACCTAACCAAACCCGAGATAAGTTCCGGCGACTTCACCGGAAACCAAATCTGGTGTCTCAGATAAGGCTCTCACAAATCGTGCGTGTTCACATTTACGAGTCATTGAATCGATAAATCATGAAAGTCTATTATTAGGTATCAATTTATACGGTAACATATCTTTGATAATTATCACTTTAAGAGAGGTAGGGCATAGCGGAATTTCCGCTTCGAATTGGAACGCCCACTATGAAAAATGATAGAACATATCAAAAATCGTTTTTACTAATGTCGTTACTGACGCACTTTTTTTTTGTTTAATAGTATTAGAGTGGAACTAATATGTAATGTAATAATTTTGGTTGAAATAAATTTGGAATATTTTTTTTTAATACGACAAAGTGTCAATTCTAAAAATGTCTATTTCAGGTCTGTTCGCTTCATTATTTTAAAATAATGAATATCTACGCTACAAATATAGCACATAATTTTTCTAATATTAATTTTACTTATAAATTAGTATTTTGTAACTTTCATGTTTTGTGAAATAAATATTTGTAATCTTAACTTTTAATTGATTATTAATAAGGTGAGTTTTATTTTTGTTTGTTTTATTTTATAACAAACAAATGATATAATAAATTTTTCTCACAATATAAATAGAAAAAAAAAATAAGCTAAACGAAATTTCTTAAACTTTTTTTTAAACATTTTTATATACATATTTACTTTAATAAAAGTTTTGTATTTGAACTTTATCTAAAGCCTTATTTAATAATCTAGGCTTGACCATCAATTCAACTGTCTTTCCTATTAAATAAAAAAGTTATCGATTTTTGATCTGAAACACGCCTTGATTTTCCATAGTGCCCGTCTGGGAAAGTAACATCTTACAGAAGATAGATCACATTTCATCTTACAGAAGATCACAGTAACATAACATTACCTTTTGTTGATGTTGAGTTTCTGTCGGTATTTTTTTATCCATGAAACTTATTAATTGGCGCTGTTTAACAATATTTTATATACACTTGTAGCTAAAGACATATTAATCTCATCCGCTGAAGACACATGTTAGGTATATAATAACCACTTCAATATAATAATTAGGTCGCACTGTATAATCATATCAAACGAGATTAGCAGATCGCTATTTGCTACATTATGTCAGATTAGGCAGTATTCAATCTGAGATAGATAGATAAACACTTTATTACTCACACATACACAATTAAAGGGTATACAACACAGATAGTCAACTATGTTGGGTAAAGGCGGTCTTATCGCTGTAAGCGATCTCTTCCAGACAACCTTTAAGTCGAAGGATAGTTTAACAGAGATAGAAGAGTAATGTGCCAGCAAAATATAAAACAAAATAAAATGGAAATAACAATATATATATATATATATATATATATATTTAAAATACATACAAAACATAACACCCTACATATTTATATATATTTGCTCTATTGTCAATGCCTTCCGCAGCTTACGCGATATAAGGCTAGATTTTTGGATTTTTTTTCACACGTTGGGTTACATTATCGAAGTTTTGATACGGAACCCTAACTTTTTTGAAAATACACTATAACCTATATTAATCAGTGATAATGTAGCATTCAAATGGTAAAAGATTTATTTGTTTCTTAGGTTTTCACGCACATCACTCATTAAATAAAACTAGTTTTTACGGGGTAATGCACGAAACTTTATTTATTTATTGACGTTTCGCAGCCTTTTCAGGTCTGCATCGTCAGAATAATGATTTTATTTAAAATTGTCGAGCTACCTTCGAAAGAATTATTATAAACGTCAATAAATAAATAAAGTTTCTTGCATTAAACCGGTAAAAGATTTTTTTAAATCGGTCCAGTACTTTTTGTGCCTATTCGTTACAAACATACTTACATGCAAACCTTTCCTCTTTATTATATTAGTATAGATATAGGAAGAGGCACATAATGTGAAAGAGAGCTCGGCTTCTTGATATCTCTAGTTTCTGGAGAAGATAAAATTGTTAAAGTTCGCACAATAAGGAATTGGGATGGGGTAAGAGCTGCTAAATTGGATGGATCGGAAGACAAAGGCGTCAAAGGCCTTCGCGAGTGTGGTTTGTTGCTGCACACTCACAACACGTGAACAATAATAAGAAATAGAAGAAGGTAAATGTTAGATGTCTCCTTCAAAATACGGCGAACGACGAACTTACACAGACAACAGTATAAATATTTCATATGGCAGTTCACATAATCAACGGCTAGATAGCTAGCCTGTTATTTCCTCTAAATGATATAAGAATGTAGGTGATAGCAAAACGAATGATGGCTTGGGGCACGGGGCCGACTTTCGTATGGTAAACGACTGACTGTCGGTCGCTTGCCACATGTCGGGATATTAACAGAAACCGAGTGTCGGTTTTTGGCCGCCTGAGAGGAGCGACATCATAAACATGGAAAAACTTAAAAGTATTATTATTTTAATATAAACATTGAACTGCTAGTTTTTTAGTTGTAATGAAAAAAATCACAAGACACTTTTCAGTTACAAAATTTAATTTGGATTATTTTTGGCTTTTGTGTTGATATTAATTTTTAGCATTTTTGAAGCCCGGTATGAGAAAAATGTGAGGAGTAAAATCTATCGATGAAAGACATTAATGACCTCGTTACGTTTTTGTGCACAACCTTTCACTTTTAGCCATGGCAACGGATAAAAAACATTAAGTTATCACAAATGTCAATAAATTAAATAAACTAAAAATAGATAAAATCGGAGCAAAATTAATGAAAACAAATAAATATCAGAATATAGAGAAATGCCGGTAAGTGTCCAGCACTCTGGAATAGTGATTTTCAGTACAGATGGAATTATAATACATATTTACAAAATGATGACTAGTGTGTGATATTTTTGAAATTGTGTGTTTTCAGAAATACATAATAAAATATATGATGAATATCGCTGATGTTAGATGATAAAATGTGTGACATGGAACCTATGATAGTCGAAACCATGGGACGATTCCTGAGGTATCTCTACTGGTAACCGACTTCTTCGGACTTGATTTTGTTTTGTGTCTGTTCAAAGACAATCGTTTTTAGAGTGTAAACTCCGGTCGTGCGTCGGAGCTGACACACACAATTTTTTTCTATATTTATATTATTTTATGTTTTTCTTTTCCTTATTTAATTGTTCTTGAATATTGTCTTAAAGGTACAAATTAAAGTAGTTTAGTTCTTTGACAATATAGATTCCAACACAATCATATCATTTCAACAAGCCAACAAAGTAACCAGATAATAGGAATTCGGAGTAGCGACTTATTTTGAAATCAGAGTATCACAAGATCAAATAAGTGTATAGAATCGATAGGCAAACAAAGGAATCCATCTGATAAGCCCACTGTTTACAAGTGTTATATAAAGCGTTTCTTGTAACGACGCGGCGACGGTGGAAATTTACAAAGGAATTTGGGAATTCTTTATTCTTTTATGAATATCATAAAATTACCCAGGCATTCGTTAGTATTTCCCACTGGATGAATCAAAGAAATGACTTTAATTAATACATTTTACTTCCATAGTAACAGTGTTCTTATTATAATAAGAATGGTAAAAAAGTTAAATTAAAAATAAAACTAGTTTTTGCGGGTTAATGCACGAAACTTTATTTATTTATTGACGTTTCGCAGCCTTTTCAGGTCTGCATCGTCAGAATAATGATTTTTTATTTAAAATTGTCGAGCTGCCTTCGAAAGACTTATATTGAGCGTTCGGTTATTTCATTGGAAGATTTTTAAAATTTAATTGTCTATATATGAATTTATTATTTAATTTACTTAATAAAGTATTTTATTTAAAATTCTTGTTTGTAATTTTGAGTTTATTTATTTGACCCTAACTACCGTAAACTACCACCGGTTCTAAAATTGGGAGACCTTCCTGAGAAGAACCGGCGAAACAAACTCAAGAGAGGCTTTCTATCTCCTTCTTATGTTAAATTATGCAAACAAAAAGACCTAATAGTATCTGATGGTCTTGCAGTGTGTGCTCGGGGTTGGGATTTTATCTCCTGTATAATAGGTTCCCAAGCTGGTGGTATATACCAACCATCTTCCCTATTGAAATTTGGATATTTAAAATTAAAAAGGTGTATAATGCTAGGGAATCTCTAGAGATGTACCAACTTCGCCCGGATCGTTTCATCATCATCAGCCTATTAATGCCCCCACTGCTGGGGGCACAGGCCTTTCCTATGAATGTAATAGGGGGCTTTGGCCATGCCCTACCACGCGGACCCAGTGCTTACGACGGCAGATGCAGCCGACCAACGCTTATCGTGCCTTCCGAAGCACGGTGGAACTCTAGATAGAATAATTTTGGTCACCCATCCGATTACCGGTTCGGCAATTGACCCCCAGGCAGCTGACGCGAACCGAACCTAAGTATTTACTGCCTAAAAGAATTCATAATAAAGAGTGAAATTCCACACAATCATTATCTTGAAAACTTTATGTACCTAATAAAAAGAGAAAATATGTTTTATTTTAGTTTGGCTGGTCTACCAAAGGTAACAATGCGATATGAAACTTGATTAGTTAGTAAAATTTATATTCAAGAGCAGTTCGTGGGGTAGGCAAAAAGAAGCAAGTCATTGGACAAGAAATCAGTATTGCTATGGCGAAAACACAGCTATGATTAGCCAAGAGAACATTTATAATGGCATTTTACGATAGAAATAAGCCTTGTCATGTGGCAGGTGTTAAAACCGATTAACTTTTACACAAGTGTGAATCGCAATGGTTAACAAAGGGGCCCGTACCGGAGTGTAATATATGAAACTAGATTGAGGTAAAACAGTCAAAAAGTCAAAATATCTTTATCGGAATTGGATACACAATACAACTCCTTTTAAACGTCCAAATTTTTTTCCCTGCCACCAGTTAAGGACATATTTTTGCTGTGGAGAAAAACTAACGAAAAAAACTTCACAGCGTTAAATAATTATGTAACAATATTTACAAAATATTATATTATTACGGTGTCAATACAAAATCATTTCATCTTCATCATATTTATTAAAAAATGGCTTCCGGAACGTTTGGAACAGTTTAAACCCAATCATGTTTGTCTGAAATATAATCAGACACTTTATAATAGGCTTTATTAATTAGAACGTTTTTAATGGTAGTTTTAAATTTATTGACGCTTAATTTTAAACTGGATTACAAGTTACCTTTCTAATAGAAATCAGTGTGTGGAAATCAGCAAAATAAATAATGAGAATGAAATTATTACGTACAGGTCTCCCTTCATCCACAATAAGCGTGGTGTACCGCAGGGAATGTGTAATAGGTCCGGTATTGTTTCTGATATATATAAACGATTTACACAGTGCTATAAATCATCAAACCGTCCTTTTTGCCGATGATATATCAGTTACAGTGTCAGGTAAAAGTAATAACGAAACCACTTCCTTCGAAGAAACCCTAAATTCAGCCGTAGCATGTATTGATGAGTGGCTGAACAGAAATGGTCTGAGTGCAAATATTGCAAAAAGCACGTTTATACAATTTTCGAATTACCAAGCTGCACGCATAAGACCAGAACTATCTCACAAGGGTGAAAAACTTAGCGAAGTCAGCGAAACGAAATTCTTGGGTTTAATACTTGATCAGCACCTCAACTGGAAAGCTCATATTCAAAACGTCTGCTCAAGATTAAGTAGGTTTGTATTTGCGCTCAGAAGATTGAGACAGACGGCTGGTGTAAGTGTAGCATTAACTGCACATTATGGTCTCGTATCTTCGTTACTAAGGTACGGACTAGTATTATGGGGTAATTCCCCAGACATATCCATGGCAATTAAAATGCAAAAAAGGTGCATAAGAGCCATTTGTGGAGCTGGACCGATGGACTCATGTCGACCTCTATTTGCTGGATTTAAAGTACTTACTCTTACTGCAATGTACACACATCAAAAGTGTCTAGGGATCAACATATATTTTTGCAATAACTTTTCTCCTGATTGATATTAATTAAAATTTTCTTTAAGGATTCATCAAATAAAGTGTTTTCGTTTGTCACAGTAACGATAAACCAAGTCACCTTTGCATTAATAAAGAAATTTGCCATTTTCCTAATAAAGGGATTTTTGACATTTGAACCACTAACACAAAAGTTCGAAAAAAAGACTGAAATAACAGTTTTCTCTAAAATTTTATTGGGTAACTTAAACAATTAATAATCCGTATTTCTACCGCGAACACTAACAACACAAGAACATCGGTTTGGCATACTCAAAATGAGTTCATCCAAATCACGCTGTGGAATGGCCGCCCATGTTCGTTGCAACAACAAAAAAAGGTCTTCTTGCGACTGGATACCCTCCATATTCGGCAGAGCTCTTCTCTGTAGCATATCCCATGCATGCTCAATCGGGTTCAAGTCTGGCGACTGAGCAGGCCAGGGCAGGACATTGATGTTAGCTGCGGCGAGAGTCTGTCTTACAACTCTTGCGGTGTGCGGTCGTGCATTATCATGCATTAACTGAAATAAGGGACCGATTTGCACTTGTAGAGGAACGATGACGTCTGATACAATCGTCTCAGCATAAATTTGAGCGTTGAGGTTGCCTCTGATCCAAATCAACTCAGTTCTTCCGCCGATCCAAATACCCGCCCATACCATGATGGTTCCACCACTATAAGGATGGACTTCCTGGCAGGATTTTAATCGCTGTTGGCGTCCAGGGGTTCTCCAGTGACGTATACGTCTTGTATCCGGTCTCATACCAAAACGAGACTCATCAGAAAAGCACACGAAACGCCATTGTTCTTCTGCCCAATTTCTGTGTTCAAGAGCCCATTGATATCGAATCCTACGATTGTGCATTGCTATAGGTGGTACCCGTAGCGGTCTTCGGGAATGAAGGTTCACTTCATGCAAGCGGTTTCTGACTGTTTGGTCGCTAATTAAGTTCCCTGAAGAGTGATGAAGCCTCACGGCTAACATCATGGCGGTTATTGTTGGAGCTCTTCGAGTTAAGATTTGAATGTATCGGTCTTGTCTCCGTGTGGTGCAGCGATACCGTCCTCCATGGCGCTCAGCCACGGTACCAGTGCTTCGGTATCGTGTCCAAAGTCGACTGATAACACTCTGACTTGTATTCAGAGCTAAAGCCACAGTACGTTGCCGGGAACCAGCTTCTATCATTCCCACGGCTCTGAGCATTTCTTCCCTGCTTAAATGACGTCGCCGCTCCATAATAACGTTGGTTTTAATCAGTAGTAGGGAAACAGTAGCACTAATAATGTCTTCAATGCGTTGTATGTTTTTATAGGGAAAATATTGACAGCTGATTTTCATCTTTTACTCGAATTTGATTCACAGTTCCTGATTCAAATTATGAAATGCACCAAAAAGGATCCATATAAATTTATAAAATCATAAATTTATTACAAAGCCACATCTCAATCTCAAGAAATCCGCATAAAAATGCTTGATCCCTAGACACTTTTGATGTGTGTATATACTGGAACTAGCAATGTTTGTAAGACGCCATTCACAACTCTTTCAGAAAAAAGCAGTGTCGAACCCAAGACTGCGACCCAGGGACAATCACCGTCTCCAATGGCTAACTTGTAACAGCGCCCTATATCAAAAAAACTGCTACATTATGGCTATCCAGGTGTATAATAATCATCATCATCATCATCATCATCAGCCGAAAGACGTCCACTGTTGGACATAGGCCTCCCCCATGGATTTCCACAACAATCGGTCCCATGTATTATAATATTCCCGTTGAAATAAGACAGCAACCATTTAACCTGTTTGCCTCCAAATTGCGCAGCTGGTTGACTGACATTTGTCCATACGACCTAAATGAATATTTTAATTTTAAGTAAAATGACACTATGGAATAATCAATATGACGACGCATACATGACATATCTACAAAATTCCATTACTGACATCGAAATTGACTGAGATTGACATCGGTTATAATTAAAGATAGATACTAATAAATTTAATAAGTATGTAATAAATAGTATATTTAATTCAATTTTCAATTTTCTTAATATTATTATTATGTAATTTTAAAATGAAATTTTGTACGCCAAACTTTGGTAAAACATGCTGTCCTATCACTTGTACCACCTGTAATTACCATGTTTTGAGCAAATAAAAATTCTTACTAGCAAATCAGTGAACCAAATGTTCACCAAAAAAAATATGTATTTAATTAATTGAGAACTTCGGAGATTTTGTGTGGTTTCGTTTGAAATAGAAATCACGTGATTTCTTGAAAACCGGAAGTGCTACGTTACTCAAATCCGGTTTGTAGTCTTATCAGACTATTCTTAACTTATAACTTAAACAATCTCTTTATCTATCTCTTACGGTTTGGCCGCTGAATCAGCACCACGGACGGACGGACTTGTCTATTAGATAAGAGATTCTTATTCCACTTTTTAGATTAAGTACCTGTTTTACTTGGAAACAATATTACTTTACTACTAAAGGAACCTTCTTTGACAATGTTATCCGACTAATTTGTAGAGTTGATGCACTTCATTATTTATATCAACCTAAATTTGTCTTTGAAGTATTGGAAATACATTATAAAATTAAAAATTGGTGTATTTGCTAATTAACATGCTAAACAATGTTCCTCATGCTAAGCAGCCTTGATTGAAAATACCCTAGGAGTCATTTTAGGCTTAATTTAAACAAAAGTTCCAAAATGAATAGGTAACACTTTTCATTTCATCAATTTGAGGTTAAAATTTCGAATAATTAAGTGTCAAATACAACTTTTATTTTAAAAGTTTTGTGAAGGCTTGGAAAATTTAATTGTCAAACTATTTTCGGACGAACGAATTTTCGAAATGAAAAGGAAACAGAGTAGGAAACGCGAAATTTCGATCGAAATTTAGTTTTTCGCTGAAATCGAGTAGGCCTTCTGAGCGTGAGCGAGCTCGAGGGGCAACCATGGACATTATAAAGTACTTCCACCTAACCTGAGCCCGTTTAGGGTCGAACGGGTAGGGTTGCAAAAAAACACAAGCCCGGTGACGCTGTAAAGTTTATCTGCGACCAACAACACACACAAGCAAAAAACATATTTCAACAAGCGACCATGCTTTTTGGTAGCGTCAGAATCGTCAGTCTTTTTGAATAGGAGCTATTAGAGGGGTCACGTAATGTTTCTGATGACAGAAAAAAATATTGCTGGTTCGTATAGTGTGAGGGTTGCCATACGAAGGGGTGGAAAATAGGAAAGGAAAATTATACGAGCGCAGCTGAGCTACTGGAACTTCAATTCAAAAGACTGACGATTTGAAAACGAACAAAAGTCATGACAGATTGTTGAAAATTAGCCTTTGTTTCCCGTGGTCCACCTCGTAGTCCATCCAGGTGGAACATGGGGGATTATTTATTTTCCGTGGTTAACCAGGTGGACCACGGGAAATAATTTTTACCCGTGGTCCACCTGACTCTTCCTCAATTTATTACGGCTCTTGAGTGTCTTGAGCACAATAAGAATTGCAAAATCAAAAAGGTGCAAATACATTGAACACAATCATTATGGTGGTGGACTACGAGGTGGACCACGGGAAACAAATGAAAATTAGTTTGCTGCCCTCTCTCAGGCCCTGGCTCAGGTTTACCTCACAAGGTTAGGGTGACGTTATTCTGCCGCGCTCAAATATATCCCCAAATATCCTCTTGAGCTCCCCCTGCTTTACACGTAATCTTATTTTCTTTCCGTTTGAGGTGCAGTGGACACCACTCACTATACTGAGAAGTTAACCATTTAATTTAAACCCTAATTCCTATACTATAGGTATAAAAAATTAACAGCAACCAAACAACTGGCGCACGACGCTGCAAAGTGGCCCCGAGAGTCGGCGCGCGACTGCTCCGCTCCGTGGCGTTAGGACGCGCTAAAATCTTAGATTAAAACAAAAAGCCTAGATACGTGTGTAAGGCTAGTCACAAAGGCTTAAATCCACCGCGCATGGGGAGATGCCATCCGCCTGGAATACCTCTAGAGGCACTCGCCAATTCCCAGCATGAGAATCCCTTAGGATCTCGCCGTCCCCAAACCTGGTGACGCTGTAAAGGTCATATGCGAAGAAACAGCATACACACAAAAATCGTGGCTGTATTCCGCGTTCAGAGTCGCCGCGCGTAGTATTTTCGCCGTGTCTTTCCTGTTGTTCGTTGCACCTAAGAGATAGAGTCCTGTACACACATATTAGGCCATGAGAACCATAGTGGCCTAACTCATTTTTTAACCATGGTGGCCTATCTTACTTAGGCCAGTATGGCACCTCAAATTTAGATCACAGACTAAAAACCGTAACAGTGATTATGCTGCCATCTAGTGAATATTCGTTGTATCACTTTTAGATCACTCTGGTTCTATCAAAATGATCAATTTGAACTGAAAAAAAAACATAAACTCAATTTTGTAAATAAATGAGTTAGGCCACTATGATTCTCATGGTCTCATATAGCGAAGGAATTTAGTAGGGGTTGTCACCCTTTTGTGAACGAATCCCTAAAAACCAGCAATGATTTCGCAATTTTGTCGTTGTCTGTTCTTGACACTGTGTGAAATTTATGAATTGTGACCTAATAAATTAACCTTTTTATTGGGTTAAAATTAATTTTGTTCATATAAAGGACAGATTTTAAAGTTATGGATGTCTTTGATTGACACTAGCTATTGTTCGCGGCTTCGTCAGCGTTAAATAGTTTAGTTATGATACTAATAGTAATCATATCACCTATTAAATGTTTATCAAAACAGGACAAATCAATAGAAAAACGTAACAAACGTACATAGCTGTTGCATATTATTTATTTTTTAAGCATTTAATTGCTGCCCGGGTCGCTGTCTGGAGCGAATCAGGGCTTTTCGCTATACAGACATTGCCTAACTTAGAGGTATTATAGAGGTCTTTAATGAAAAAAAGGTTTCCTATGTTGCGTTGCCACTTCTTCTTCTTAGTCTGAAGGTCGTGTCTGTCTTTAAATGTTGACCACCTGATGTACTGTACCTGATACTTTTCTACGTATTCCTGTCCACGGCAGTCTTTATAGCATTGGTTATTGATAGGTCAATGAGCGACTCTGCCGTCGTGAGCGTCTTGCCGGTTCTTCTCAGTACAAGGTCTCCCGCCGTAGATTTGCGAACCGATGGCGTAGCTTTTCGACATTCACAATTGCTTGTAACAGCCTAGACTGAATAAACGATATTGAATTTTTGAATTTTGACTTTAGTAGGTCTGACCAGCGGGTAGGTGACCGACCGCGTGACCTTCTCCCGTCGGTCGCCCTGGCCAACCACAATCAGCTTCTCTAAGCTGTCAGGGTTTCTGCGAATAATCCACTTAAACAATCGAATATGGCTGTCATCTGATGTTTGATGCAGCTTTTCAGCTTCGTACTCAGAACAGTTCTGAATGAACAGTCAAGTTCGCTCAGTAAATGGAACGCGCAGAGCAAGTGTTCGATCACCGTTGCGTTCTATTCATTGATGATTATGCAAGAAAGCATTCGTTCACTGAGTCTAGTGAAACATAGTTGAACGAACTCATTCCCTCGCTCGATGTTTTCCATTTACATAGCGAGAAGAATTTGCTCGCTCAGCGTGGTTCTAATAAGCACTAAGTGGAAACGCTGACACAGATATTTGCAACTTTATTGGCATAAAATAAAATATAATAAAGAAAAATTCGAGGAGCTCGATGGCGCAAGTCGTTAGCGCGTTCAGCTGCGATCGTTGAAGTGAAGCAACTTTCGCAGTGGTCGGTCATTGGATGGGTGACCAAAAATCTTCTATCTCGAGTTTCTCCGTGCTTCGGAAGGCATGGTAAGCCGTTGGTCCCGGCTGCATCTGCAGCCAGTTAGTACCCGCCAATCCGCACTGGGCGCGCGTGGTGGGTTATGGCCCAATCTCCCTATTCCATCCATAGGGAAGGCCTGTGCCCCAGCAGTGGAGAAATTAATAGGCCTAAGGATGATGATGATGATGAAAGAAAAATTTACTAGAATTATAAATCGGAAAACTGGACCAAGCATAGTTTTTCTTGTATAATTCTCTTTAGATTTAAATATACAACGGTTGTAATAACCTAAAAAAAAATTGTGTGCACGGACCCACATCTGAAGTGAAAAAAAAAACAATTCAAAGATACCTGATTCCTATAAAAAAAAATGGTTGCCTGTAAAGTCGGTTTTACGGGCGAAGATTTTACGTGACAACGTCTTTTTCTCGGTAGAATATTTATTGATATGAATATAATTAAATTGCACAATAGGAACAAGGAATTGAATGAAAATAAGAATTGCACAAATTTTAACTATAGAAATATATTTTGTTTACTAAAACATTGTACATGTAAACTTAAACTTAACACGAGAGACTCATCGTAACGTTACCGAGCGTTACACTTTTTCATAAGTGACTCCCAGCCGCAACCTAATTTAAGACGTTGTCACGTCAAAACCATTTAGAAGAAATTCGACACTACCATTTAGCTCTCGGTGACATAGGGGTTGGTGCGTTCGCCGCGTGAAATTATTCTGGTGATTTTTTATAATACAAAGTTTAGTGATCATGATAGTGATCTATCAACGCACAGCCCAAACCACTGGACGGATCGGGCTGAAATTTGGCATGCAGGTAGATGTTATGACGTAGGCATCCGCTAAGAAAGGGTTTTGATCAATTCTACCTCCAAGGGGATAAAATAGGGAATGAAAGTTTGTTAATTTTAAACCAGTCGGGCTGAGACTTTGCATGCAGGTATAAGAAGAATCATAGATGAATATCATTGTGTATAATACAAGCCTGAGAGCAAAAACTGTAGTCTGCACTTCAGCTCTACACCGAAGCGAAGCGAGGGCGGGCCGCTAGTAATTCATAAAAGTAGTATGTTTATCTTAAAAAGCTCTAAAACAAAGTAGGTACTTATGTAATAATGTCTTTGTTATTATATAAAAACGAATACCGTTTTAGTAATAACGAAAAGCGGAAAATTTCATTACATTTCCCAATACAACAGATATTTATTAATAAAATATATATCTTTCTCGTTTCTAATCAAGTGGATAATTTAATTTGTTTCGTTGCTCATGTGGAACTAATTCAGTCAGAATTGAGATTTACGAGTTCAATATATGTTATACTTTATTTATCTGTGTACAAGTGTGCTTTTAAGGATCCCCCAGGACCGGAAAAACTGTAATATTTGCATGTAAGTAAATATGAGTGCAGCCTGAAGCGTATAGAGGTTTCTAGTTTCTGTGCCATTGGTACTAACATGAATATCTCTACGTATTTCTACACTACAGACTTAGCAGGACCGGATTTATGACAGAGCAGCCTTTTTGGAGTTTACTCCTTAAGAATCGATTTGCATATATAAGGGGCCCGGTATGAGAAAAATGTGAGGAGTGAAATCTATCGATGAATGACCTCGTTACGTTTTTACTGTCTACGCTGTAGCAGCCGTAGTGCTACACCGTAGCACAGTATCGTAGCGTACCTTTATTGCCTGCGACGACAAAGGAACCGCGTCGGTGTACCACCGCGCCATTCGTTGAACACAAAACCATTGAGGTTTAGAAGTAAACGTGGATATGGCATAATCAATCTTTTTTAAGTTAAATAAACTCTTTTTGCGTCTGGTTAGACTATCGAATTTAACGTCAGGAAAATGCGTTACGCATACCCCACCGCTTTGGGAGTGTGGCGAGGTTATGTGGGACTCCTCCCCTCCTCCTCTCGCACACCTGCCCAACCAGTCCTAGGGCTAACCACCCACTAAAAACCTGACGATGCCCCTCATCTCACCGATGGGCCAAGGCTTCCCCGGGGATGGGATCTACCATCAGGCGGTACCCCCCTCGACGAGGCAGCGGCACTGTGTGAGGCCATGGGAACCCTTACGGATACATCCACAACCCCACCAGTGAGTGTCCGATTCGAACGGACCCACCCAACTTGGGGATGGCCCGAGGCATCGGGGCATCCCCATCTATCTGCGAAGGCCTGTGCAATGCAGAGCCCGGACCTCCCAAGTCTGGACCCCGCTGGCCTCCGTCAGTGAGAGCCAGAAGCCGATCGTATTGCTTTCTCCTAGTCTCCACCCTCCGACGATGACAAAGCAGTCTGCTCCGTCTTGCCCTGCTAAGCTTTGATGCTGCTTAAGCTTTCAGGCTTTACCCCCACAACAACGAAAATAATAACCAAATTTTGAGGTACATTTTAGGTAATATGTGCCCGAGTGCCAGATTTATAAAACGCCTTCGTTGCCTAAGGGCTCCACACCACTAAATCCGGCCCTATCCCCTAGTTAATTAACATGTTGCAATATTTGAACATTCATTTAACTGTTCCACGCGGACCAGGCAAAAGACGGGACTTGAACCCGCACTCTTCGCAATCCGGGCGAATGCACTGACCAATTTACACGCTCTCACGCATGTATCAGAGCGTAAAAAACGTAAATTTGATGGAGAGGATTCTAATATCATATCAACACTAAATAATATGTTTGAAAAATTTTCTAAATTAATGGAGTCAAAAATGAATGGGCTTGAGGAGTCGATGAAAATTATCAAACAGCAAAATACCGAATTAACTAATAGTGTGGAATTAATATCAAGCAAATACGACGAAATGTTAACCCGTTTGAAGCAGCTGGAAGAAGAAAAAAATCACGACAGAAAGCAGATACGGGTTCTTGAGGACAAAGTAGAAGCTTTAGAAAGGAAAATTCGTATTTCGGGTATTGAAATTCGTAATATTGACAGAGAATCTGGAGAAACAAAGAACGACTTATGTAAAATTGCTTTTAACTTGGGTAAAAATTTAAACATTGACATAAATGAAACATCCATCAAGGATATTTATAGGGTTGGGTCAAAAGATAAGTCAACTCCGATAGTTGTGGAATTCACTTCTGTCCTATTGAGAGACAAAATACTAAAAGGTGTGAAATTGTTTAATAAGAGTAAAGTTAAAGGAGAAAAATTAAACACGTCTCATTTGCAACTAAAACAACAACAAAAACCGGTTTTTATTTCTGAAACTTTAACGAGTAATACACAAAATTTTTTTTATTTAAGCATAATTTTTCAGAAAAATCATAACTACTCTTTCTGCTGGACAGCTCATGGTGTTGTTTATTTGCGTAAGGAAGAAAATTCACCGCAAGTGAAAATTTCCTGTCCGGAAGATATTGAAATATTGCGCAAGAGTGAATGACTAGATGTAATTCAAGTTCCTTTTACTGTTGTTATTTTAATTTTAAATGTTATATTTTTGCATGTAAATCTAAATTTAAATCTTTATTTTGTTAATGCGAGCATCTATTACAATTACGAGTATTTCTACACACAAACACACCACACAAATAAAACACACTTTTCATACTTTGTAGCTAAACCTTGCACACTAACTAAACACACACCAACTAAAACTCACATACTGGATTTCTATATATCACTATCAATTATAATTAATGGATCAAAATTTTCTCAATGATTTAGACTCGATCTCACGATCAATTTCACTTCAGTGTGAGCCAGCTATGGTCTCTTCTCGTGTTTTGCCATTGCAGGCTAATTTAACTGTTTTGACGCAAAATATACGAAGCATAAACTGCAATATGCCTGGTTTCGAGGTGCTTTTGGCTAACTTAAATATTGCCTGGGATTTTATGATATTAACCGAATGCTGGCTTCTAGCGAATCCTATAATTCCCTCAATAGATGATTACGCCTCCTTCGCTACTAAAAATAACAAGATCCAAAATGACGGTGTAGTAGTTAATGCCAGAAATGGTTTGAACTATAGTATCGAGGAACGAAAATTGCAAGAAGGTAACTGCCTTATCATAAAAAAATGTCAGGAATGGGCTATAGTATGTATTTATCGTTCACCAAGTTATAAAACAATAGATCCGTTCCTTACGTCACTTAATACTATTTTGGGAGACCTAGTGAATTACAAAAGTGTAGCTATTGTTGGGGACATTAACATTGCGATTAATGATGAAAAACTTGACACTGTCTCTGAACGTTACTTAACCTTAACCGCGTTTCATGGTCTAGTTCCAACTCATTCGTTTGTCACTAGGGATAGTAGTGGAACATGTTTGGATCACGCAATGTTAAAATCTAAGGAGCGTGTTATGACATTAGTTGCAAACACCACTCTTACGGATCATAAAACAGTCTTAATGTGTTTAGAAGGTAAAAGTAATTATACAAAGGCAGCTGTTTCATTTATTAAAATAAACTATGATAACCTTAAAGAATATATATCCAAATTAGATTTTAGTCACATATATAGTGAAACTGATCCCAATGTGGCTATGTCTGTTCTAATACACTGTCTCGAATCTGCAATCACTGTTAACTCTGTAAAAGTGACCCTTTCTAAGCGTAGACGTATATTGAAACCGTGGATAACGCCTGGCTTGTTACGATGTATACGAAATCGAGATCGCTTACACAAAAAATTTAAAAGTGCGCCAGATAATGAAATTTTAAAGATAACGTATGTTAGATACAGAAACTACTGCAATAAAATTTTGAAAAATGTTAAAAGATCCTATGAAAGAGAAAAAATTAACAATGCGGGTAATAATAGCAGAAAAATGTGGGAAGCGATAAGAGAGATTACATATACTAATAAATATAATGGTTCTAGCTATGAGTTATTGTCTTTGTTTTCCTGCCCTAAAGATGCCGTTAATACTTTCAATAATTATTTTATAAACGTGGGAGGGGAGTTAGCCAATAAATTTAATGAACCTTTTTTGGATAAAGATTCTTGTAAAAGAACAGCCTTTCAAAAACCAAAACCAAATTCCTTTGTAATGCTAGATGTCGATGAGGATGAGGTCGAACGCTTGATAATGGGTCTGAAAAACAATTGCTCGGTTGGTATAGATAAAATTTCAAGTGAGTTACTTAAAAATAATGTTGAGTTTCATGTATCACCTTTGACATATATTTTTAATTGTTGTCTGAAACAAGGCGTCTTCCCTGATGCTCTCAAAATATCCTTAATTACTCCAATATATAAAACTGGCAATAAGGATGCTATTGAAAACTACAGGCCTATTTCAATTCTCCCAACCATATCTAAAATCCTAGAAAAAATTATAAATAACAGATTAATTAACTATTTGGAATCAAATAATATTATTTCTGACAATCAATTTGGTTTTTGCAAGGGAAAATCTACAAATGATGCAGTACTCAGTCTTACTGAATTTCTCACTTGCAATCTTGACTTAGGTAGAAGATGTATAGGTATATTTTTGGATATGGCAAAAGCCTTTGATACGATTTCCATTCCAATACTTCTTGCTAAATTAGAAAATATAGGGATCCGTGACCAACAGCTTAAAATTTTTTCAGATTATTTGTCAAATAGATATCAATGTGTCAAAGTTAATTCTTGCATAAGCGATAAATTAAAATTACAGTATGGAGTTCCACAGGGAAGTATTTTAGGCCCAACCCTTTTCCTTATCTACATCAATGATCTTTTGCATCTGGAGCTTCCCAATGGTAAAATAACTTCCTACGCAGATGATACAGTTCTTCTTTTTAGTGCACATGATTGGGATAGTGCTTTTCGAGATGCCCAGGATGGTATGAATGCTGTTCAGAAATGGCTCACAATTAATAGACTTTCGCTAAATGTAGATAAATCTAAATATATTAAATTTTCGATAAAAAATCACCAAAATTGTAATACTAACTTAAAAATTAGATTCCATACTTCCTTGACTGACAATAATGTTAACCATGAAAGTTGCTGTTCCTGTTTAGCCATGGAATCTGTTCAATCTATTAAATACCTTGGTATTATCATTGATGAAAATCTCAACTTTTACAAATACATTGATCAATTATCGGCAAGAATTCGTAAATTGATGCCTATTTTTAAGAATATACGTCATGTTCTGGAACCTCATCGTCTTAAGCAGGTGTACTATGCGCTCTGTCAATCGTTATTGTGTTACTGTATCGCTAGTTGGGGTGGTGCAGCTAAAACAAAAATATTAAAACTAGAAGTAGCTCAAAGAGCAATACTGTAAATTTGCATGTTTAAACCGTTCCTGTATTCAACTTTTGACTTGTTTCAAGTTTGCGATGTACTTACAGTACGACAACTGTTTTTACTAAATATAGTTCTCAGGCAACATGCCTTGCTTACCTTTGACGCGAGTAGCACAATTCTTTCTTCTCGGCGAAAATATGCAGTATGTCGTACACAGATGACACGTACGAAATTCAGTCACAGGTTTTTTAAATTTTTAGGACCCTATTTATACAATCAAATTAATAAACTGTTGAATATTTACCCATTACCCAGGTTAGTATGTAAAGAAGTTATCTATAGGTGGCTTCAAGCAATGTCTTATGAAGAAACCGAAAATTTTATAAATATACTAACTTGAATAATTCAAACAGATACATACACGTATGCTACAAATACTAAATAAATCCGCACTTAAACACATATACACAAACACACACACACACACACATACACATACACCCACACATCATTTTCATACATCACATATTAATTCAAATATTATACTCATAGATGCCTTGCTTTTAAAATGACCTACTGATCTTTTCATTTATGAGATATTTATTTAGACTAGTTTAGTATTATCATGTCTGTGGGGGTTTATGGCGCTGAATGCTGAAATACAGGCATTGCCTAGTTCAGCAGCAGAGGCTAATAAATTATAATTTCTGTAACTAGTGCTAAGTTCGTTACGTAATCTTACTGTACTGATTTTTTTGGTCAATAAATCTTATTATTATTATTATTAATTATGCTACCGCGGCCCTCACGGACCGCGTCGAAATTCTTCTAGCCATTCTTAAGCTGCAAGGCAGCACCACCTCTTCGCATTATAGGTAACCCACATTTTCTTTAGATGTAAACATCAAGCAGTTACATGCTTTAAAATAATAGAAATTATAACTATAATTGCTATTTCTTCTTTCAAGTGTGTAATACTTGTAAAAGTATTCATTTGACATTGTGGGTTACCCTATAATGCGAATGCATTCGCCTGGATTGCGAAGGGTGCGGGTTCGAGTTCCGTCTGCTGCCTGGTCCGCGTGGATTTTTTTCTAGTTACGAATATATTTTGTTTAGATTTAAACATCAAGCAGTTACATGCTTAAAAATAATGAAAAATATAATTAATCATTTAACTGCACCTTAACTAGAAGACTTTTATCTCAGTTGCAGCTTACATAAATACAAGCTGTTTAAAATTTTCTCAACGCATACGAACTATTTTTCCAAAAGAGTACAAAAAAAATGCAAAGTGTAGCGAAGTGAAACCTCTCATGCTGTGTATAATGAATATGAAAGTTTGTGTCGAGGTTGTGTAAAATTAATGTATATTAGAAGAAATTTAATTAAAAACAGGGCATGCCACGGCCATGCCGCACGAAGCGAAAGCACATTAAATATAGAAGCTAAAATATTTTACTAAAAGAAGATCTCATTTTATTTTTAATAATAAGAAGAACTGTGTTCACATATTTTTTTAAAAACCACATGCTCCAATCTGAAGTCAAAATTGTGAAATGTGAATAAAACCCACATGTATTTTATGATAGACGTCGTAAGGATTATTTTTTCCTGTAGATCTATCGCGGGAACAGCTAGTTTTAAATAAAATAATTAAATTACATAACATCGTACGTAGGCGACATGATTTTTCTAATGAATTGAAGCGCTCTTCTTGATATTCTTTATACTAATATTTTCTTCTATTTAAACGATATTTATTGAGAGTCACTGGAGTCGGGCAACAGGGGGGCAGTTAAATAATACCTGGGTACCGGTAGGAGAAGGCAGATAAATCGTTCTGGCGCTGCGCCGGCCGCACTACTGACCTTTTCTTTAAGGGTAGAATGCGTTTAAGCACCGTCCCCGCCCACTGGGCTAGTGAGCGGGGGTGTGGGACTCTCCCGGCTAAAGAGATAGCCGGGTATGTTCTTAGATTAAAACAAAAAGGGTAGATACGGCACTAGCCTCACAAAAGTGATCCGCATGAATTGTGGTCCACGACCCTAATCGCTTTAGTCACAACTTGACATGCAAACGACGTACATGTGAACGCCAAAAAGAAATATTGCTAATATTTTGTGTTTACATGATAAAACAATGCCTGTGTTTTAAAAAGTACTCAAATTGCTCAAGAACTAAAAATAAAACCCACGGCATCACTTTTAATTCGTAAGAACTATAAAATATATTTTTTCATACAAATTGCTGTTTGTTTTGAATCTTATTCGGTAGTGACGTTGAGTACTGGTCGCGTGATTGGTCGGTAGTGCAGTGACGCGGACCTCGCCGTCTCGTTCGCGCTGCAGTTGAACTTAACGTGCTGTTTCGTTCGGGTTGGTAATGCAGTGACGCGGATCTCGCCGTCCCGTTCGCGCTGCCGTGGGATCAGTTTTTGTTTGATGCAAGTATGAGCGTACCTTATCTACCCTTTTTGTTTTAATCTAAGGGTATATTCCACTAAACTCCCCGGGAACTTCTCCTCGCCATAATTGAGCGGGCCACGAGCATGCACAGGGTGCTGGCTCGTGTAGGCCTACTCGGCGGTGCCCGCACAGTAGTCTGCGTGGGCTCATCTCCGTGCCAGAGGCATGGGGCATCCGCGTTCTGACGGACACCCCACCGTCGCAGGGGCCGCACTACTGAACCTAACCTAACTTCGTCTGTTTGCCAAGGAACTCTCACCCTCAAGTCAGGAACCCCGACCCCAGGGTCGTAAGTGCACAAACCCGAAAAGATCGTCAATTAAAAGATTATTTAAGACATATGATATTAAATTTTATGATGGTGATATTTTCAAATTTAATTCGAGTAAATATAAAATGGCTGTTTTTGTATACTAGTTCTGTATAGTTTAGAAACTGAAATAAACCTAGCCTGTTTTGTCGTATAAAGGAATCATAAGACGTGCAAAATTGGGATGAAATGCCGGAAATAACCCGCAGCACCGTTAAATTGTCGAAATTGTTTTATTGTAGAAGGGTCTGGTGCTTTAAGCAAAGTTTCGACCTTCTTAGGACTTTGGTGCACTTGACCATCCTCTATTACATTACCAAGATACTCAATAGAACGTTTAAAGAAAAGATACTTGTGAATGTTTATATACAAAAGCCATATTTACGAATGCAATTAAGATTCTTTCCAAATATGAAATTCCACTAGAGAAATCGCGACATTTGATAATTACGTCATCGATATAGACTTGAGCCACACTATCATTAAGTTTAGCATCGGCACTACCCGGGCTTATGAGTGATCCAAGTGCTCGATTTATGCATCTTCGGTAGACTGAAAGTGCGTTACAAAGACCAAATGGCATTGTCAGGTACTCAAACCATTCGTCTCATGTGACAAAGGCAGTTTTCTCGATAGAGTCTGCGGCAATAGGGATCTGGTGGAAACCAGATGCCATGTCAAGTGAAGCAAAACACTTTCCATCTGTCAATTGGTCAATCTGATCCGCGATCAACGGAAGGGGGTAGTGGTCACGCACGCTGTTATCATTTAATTCGCAGTAATCTACACATATTCTGTCATCGCCGTTTTTCTTTTTTAACAAAATAATTGGGCTAGAATACTGTGATTTATTTTCACGGACAATTTTATTTGAAATCAACTCCGGAACAATCTGTTTAAATTTTTCGCGTCTACGAAGGCTCATAGACGTGTTCTCTGAATCTAAGAATATCACGTTAATAACGACTTTCGGTTGTAAAGGTAGTGATAATATTTTGTCGGAGTTCCTTCCAAGAAGATGTTGTGCCTAACCAGCCCTATCGGCCCATATTTTGGCGCGACCCTTCAACAAACAGGTCACTTTCATGCGAATATCATAATCGCTGAATTTATAAGTGTTTTAGCCTAGTAAAATAATTCTTCACATCATTCACGTACACCCACGTTGCCATCTGGGTCGTATGAGAGCAAGAAGATATCAGTAATTTTAAGATTGTTACCTGATTGTTCCAATATTCGCTCGCTCATGGTCTGCATTATGTTCATCATATAAATGAAAAACTCTGGTGGAACGATACCAGACTGTAGCGTTCATGGCACCGACGTCGGAGTGACGCTGGAGCGTGGACCAATGGCGTTGCGCCGTTCCGATCACTCGATATCGTTATCAGTCAAATAAGTGTCGTAATTATAATCTAACTAAATTTAGTAACAAATGGTTATAGATTTTCAACTTTAGATTAACAAATTCAATTAAATGAATTAATCAATCAATACAAAACTTTAGCTTAATAATAAGCATCAATCAACTTTCGTGTCATAATTTTAAGTCACATGGCTTTTACAATTAAGTACTTAAACTGATGATTAGGCTATTAGAGTAAATAATTTAAATGAAAAATATTAAAATTATTTCATCTTCATTTTAGAATAGACAGTATCATAATAAAAATTGCTATTTTTAATTAATAATAGATAGAATAACGTATGCAGCGACACACAATATGTCGATGAATATACATATCTTAGTCTAGTAATAATAAAAACTGGCATTAGAAATAAAGAGATTGCAACAAGATTAGGTAAGACATGTAAACTATATTGGGCTTTTAAGGAAATATGGAATGGAAATAAAATCAACGCCAAAGTGAAAGGCAAGTTGTCTAATAAATGCATTCTCCCAGTATTAACATACGGCTGTGAAATAATAAATAAATAAATATTTCCAACAGTCACACCAACTAGCCTAACCCCAATGTAAGCACTGTAAGGCTTGTGTTATGGGATACTAGGATAACGGATAGAATACATATACTATACATATATAAGTATAAAATAAATAAATAAATAAATATTTCCAACAGTCACACCAACTAGCCTAACCCCAATGTAAGCACTGTAAGGCTTGTGTCATGGGATACTAGGATAACTGATAGAATACATATACTATACATATACAAGTATATAAATACATATTAAACATCCATGAATGGAGTACAAATGCTGGTATTCATCACACAAACATCTGCCGACACCGGGATTCGAACCCTCTCGTGTCGGCGGACGACACCATGAAACCAGGCGTATAAACTACTCCGCCACGGAAGTCGTCAATAGGTGTGAGCGTTCTAAAGACGAACCGGTTTCAAGGACCGTTTTGTGTTCCGCGACGATAGAACCGTTTTACGTTTCGGATCAAAACAGTCTTCGTCGAACAACTAGTCCTCGGATTGTCTGCACGCCAATATGTACTTGTCTGTAACAGAACGCCATGATATAAGGCCGTTTCGTTCTATGATAATTAAGCTTTGATTTTACAATAATATAATCTTTATTATTGAACATTTAAAGTCGATTATCGTATAACACAACATTTATTTCGATGTTTCGTCGTCTCGTTCGCAGCAACGTAACGAACGTTAACAAGATTTCATTTAGTTCAGTTTCGTTCGTTCGACCGGCGCGTGTCGTTTCGTTGCGTCACCCGGCTGCAACCAAAACCAGTTGCGAACGAAAACCGTTTCGAGGACTAGTTTTCGTTTAAGAAAATACGGTTGCGTTTCGTCGTCAGAAAATTTGAGAACGACCCACCGCTAGTTATCAAACATAGGCTCTTAAAGAATCGGAAAGATTAAAACTACGGTCATGTCAACGCGGTATGGAAAGAATCAATGATATTAATGATACTGGGTTACAAATATAATATTTTTTAGATTCTGTTCATTTTGCACTTAGCACTATTTATCTTTTCGTATTCTTTATTTAATTTCATCATCATCATCAGCCTATTAATGTCCCCACTGCTGGGGCACAGGCCTTCCCTATGGATGGAATAGGGAGATTGGGCCATGACCCATCACGCGGGCCCAGTGAGGATTGGTGGGTGCTAACGGCTGCAGATGCAACCGGTACCAACGGCTTAACGTGCCTTCCGAAGCACGGAGGAGCTCGAGATAGAAAATTTTTGGTCACCCATCCAATGACCGACCACTGCGAAAGTTGCTTAACTTCAACGGTCGCAGCCGAACGCGCTAGCCAGATGCGCCATCGAGCTCCTCCTCTGTTAGGTTTATAAATGTGTGTTAATGCTTACTTTTTATATATGTTTTTTATTTTAGCAGTTTATAATTATATGTTTGGTGTATATAATAATTACCTTAGGACTCATTTGAGTATGATTGCGTGTGTGTGTGCGTATCTCTGTGTGTGCATGAGTTTGCGTGAATTACCAAACTTAAACTTTGTTTTTCACCTCCCTATTTTCTTGTATACCTACTCTTATCTTTACTATCCTTCTATGCTTCCTCTTTCTGACTTCTGCCCGTGCCCCTGACTGTATCAAATAGCAGCCTCGAGCACGGACAGTATATTATTAAACACGATGAAATTTGATAAAAAATAACATAATTAAAAAAAACATATTGTAAATAATCGAATAAAAATATTATGAAAATAAAATTATATGTTTGTGTTTTATTGGTCAATAAAATGGTTCTCTCTCTCTCATTGAATATACAATATTAGAATAGTGATAAACATCGTTTAGAACGTTTACCGAAGTTGCCCTTCCCCGTTGTTACACAAAACTTTTACTTTTCTTTCTTACGCTTGGGAACTTAGCAGCTGGTGCTATCGAAGTCCAACTTTTCAGACATCATTTTTGTTCTACGTTATACAAAGTAGGAAACTTAGCTAATTATTCAACTTAACCTGAGGTTAAGTTTAAGGCTGGGCGCATATTTACGATTTCCTGATCAGGAACTCTGATTTGTAGTCCTGAATGCACGTATACCTTACATACAAGATCTACAACGAGGTGCACACTATTGTTTTCATTTTTTTTTCACAATGGAACAATCAAATAATTTAGAATACATTGTTGTAATGATACTGTCTTTCCACACCGACCACAAAACGCCGCCACCGGCATATTTCTTGTAGTTTTCATACATTTTATATAGAATCGCCACACACGGTACGCCGGTGGCCGCCACACGCTACAAATCGTCGTTGCTCGCTTCGTGTGGCCCGCACCGACCACTTAATGCGCCGATACAAAACGCCGCCACACGTCACTCGCGCGATTGCCCACCCCTCTCTCCCTTACCTTAGTCGGCCGCTGTCGCACGCTTCAGCCACTTTAGTAGCCGCTTCTAGCTTTTCGTGGCCGCATTTGTGGCTGTGGCGTATGAGCCGTGTGCGGCGACACTAACAGTCTATTTAAGTATGTTTCTTTGTGGCACACTAGAGACCAAACGCGTTGACCGATTTTGATGATTAATACCTCAATCGATTCGTCTTAATTATGGGAGTGCTACTAAAGACATGATAGTAATTAAAAATCAATATGAGGGTAATTAGGCGCCATATAGTGAGAAAGAAAAAAAATAGTCGACGAAATATGTCTAGATAATCGAAAACTTGTTTAGGTATCTTACACCATTTTTATTTTATATGATTGTTTAGGATTTATAACGGTTTAAAGTTGTATACTAAGGAATTGCGCTTTTAATTTCAATCTTACGTTTGTATAGTGGATGTTTGTTACTGTTTCATCCAAAAAATACTAAATGGATTTTAATGAAATTTAACAATAATTGTTTGGGCATAGAATGGAGTCTTCTTTAGTAAAAACTCGGTGTATTTTAGTAATTTCGCTTTATGTTATAATAGATACAATTTAGCAGTAACAGTTTTCTTGACAGAATGAATTTAACAATTTTAACAAGTCATGACATTATGGTCGGTAAAACCAGCCGAACACACGAACGCGGGCGACATCTGCTATCTGCCGGCGACAACCAATGACGCTTGGGCTAAGAGCGCTCCGGTGTCCCATTCAATAGATGGCGCCATCCGTTATATAAATGCAAGTTTTCGCTATGATTTGTAATATTCCTTTTCTTTTATATGTATGTATATGTGGGGTTTATAGGGGCGCGAACATACTCCCCCCCGTTGAAGAGCCAAGTTCTTCAACCTTTAAATTCAACAGCAGCGGGAAGTCGGCAGAGTCGAACCAACGGCCGACGTATACATCCTTTAGTGGTATGAATATCAGCGACTCTAGAAATCCCATCTGATCCAGGATATAATCGTGTAACTCTACCCATCCTCCAATTTAGCGGGGGATTATTATCTTCGTGAATCAGTACTAAATCTCCAACATTAAGCGTCGCCCTTGTTGTCTTCCACTTTGTTCGTTGTTGCAATTCGGTTATGTACTCCTTCTGCCATCTTCTCCAAAAATGCTGACGTATCTGCTCCAAACGGGCGAAGCGGCTTAAAGATGTCTCCTTCAGGTCCTCCAGTGCGGCTGATGGTAAAGCATTCAAAGGTCTTCCAATCAAAAAGTGCCCGGGGGATAAGGAAAGTAAGTCATTTGGAGAGGAAGACATGGGACAAAGGGGACGGCTGTTTAAAATTGCTTCTACTTGTGCTAATAATGTACTAAATTCCTCGAACGTAAGATGCGTATTTCCCATTACTCTTTTAATATGATACTTTGCGGATTTCACACCAGCCTCCCACATTCCGCCAAAGTGGGGAGCGTAAGCCGGAATAAAATTAAACTTTACTTCCTCCTGAGATGCAAACTCGGATAGACGTTTATTATTTTGTTTTAAAAAACTAGACAATTCTTTGGCTGCTGCCACAAAATTTCGACCGTTGTCTGAATATACCTCCGCTGGCTTACCACGACGCGCTACAAATCTACGGAAGGTCATTATGTAAGATTCCATTGATAAATCTGACACTGCCTCCAAATGTATACATTTGAATCGCAAACATATAAAAATACATAAATAACACTTTGTTGCTTTAGCGCCTCGACCCTTTCTATTTAGGATAAGAAAAGGACCAGCATAATCTACGCCAACAGTCCTAAATGGAAAATCAACTGATACGCGATATGCAGGTAAATCGCCCATTCTGGTTAAAAGTGTTTGGCCGCGCACACGGCTGCAAACAAGACAATCCCTTACGACACTTCTAGCGAGCCTCCTGCCGTTAATAGGCCAAACGGTTTCTCTCAAGGTAGCCAGTAGAAGCTGTGGACCAGCATGCAGATTTTTGATGTGTTCACGTTCAAACAGTAACCTTGTCGAACGATGCGAGGAGTCAATTAATATGGGATGCTTCTTTTCAAATGGGTAGTTGGAGGAACCAAGTCGACCACCAACACGTATTACAAACTGCTCATCCAAAAATGGTGATAGAGACGAAATTTTCGATTTACTGCTCAACGCAACGCCCTTCAAAAGTTTCTCGTACTCTGCCTTAAAACACAATGATTGATTAATTTTGCAAATTAAAATAAATGAGTTTTGCAACTCCTCGGGCCTAAAATACCCTGTATACTTCATGGATTTAGTTTTAGAATTTATATTATGGCAAAAACGCAACACGAAAGCCAGAATTCTACGTACTTTATCAAAATTCGAAAATTTATTAAAGTCGATTAAGGGTATTCCCTCATCTACGATCGCAATAGTGAGTACCTTGACTTCAGGTAAGTTCTCAACTACTGTTTTTCCGTTTAATTTGGGCCATTCTAATTCATTTTTTTTTAAATAACTAGGACCTGACCACCACAATTCCATGCTAGAAAGCTGGTTGCTATTGACTCCACGAGATATTAAATCAGCAGGATTGGAGTCAGTTGGAACATAGTACCACGATTTGGGATTAGTTAATTCCAGTATTTCGCCTATTCTGTTAGCAACAAATTGCTTAAGCTTCATTGGATTACTGTTAATCCATCCCAACACCACACTCGAGTCGCACCAGTGAAACGTACGAGTAGGGAGCCCTCTTAATGAATCAAGTACACTCCTAGACAGTCTAGCAGCTAACAATGCGGCACAGAGTTCGAGACGAGGTATGGTGCACGGTTTAAGAGGTGCCACCTTTGACTTTGAGCATAGTAGCCTCACCGTGATCTCGTTGTCACAGCTCGTGGATCTCAAGTATACACAAGCACCATAAGCGCATTGCGAAGCGTCACTAAAGGTATGCAGCTCAAAAGATGTCGGAGACTCGCACAGCACCCTGCGGGGAATCTGAAGACTTGCAAGAAAAGACAGGTTATTGTAGATTTCAGACCACTTCTCCCTAAGATCCACAGAAATGGGTTCATCCCATCCTATTCCTTCTAGCCATAGCCTTTGGACTAATATTTTTGCTTGAATAATGCAGGGGCTCAAAAGACCAAGCGGGTCATAGATTTGAAATGAAAGCGACAGTATAATTCTTTTTGTGATGGTGCTTATATCAATGTCAGTATTAACCTTGATTGGAAAGTTGAAAGTATCATTCACAGGGTCCCAACCAAGACCCAGGGTGTGCGAAGACTCACTTAACGTTAAGACATCTGCAGAACTCAAATCTGAATCTTCAAACAAAACCTTTGAATTTGTTTTAAATTTCCTCAAGGGGAAACATGCTGAATTTAGGGCGTTTGTTACTGAATTTAGTATGTGACGTAACTCTAGTTCATTATCACAGCCGGTGATCAAATCATCAACATAGAAATCCTTTTGTATGATATCCTTGATGAATTGTTCACCACATTCCTCTCCAACTTGCTTTAAACATCTAGTACTCAAGTAACTAGCGCTTGCAGTACCATATGTTGTAGTATTGAGACGCCATGTTTTAATGGGCTCATTCTCATTTTCCCTCCACAAGATCAGTTGCAAGTCCCTGTCTTCTTCATTGACATTTATTTGACGGTACATTTTAGCTATGTCACCGGTCAAGAGAAATTTGTGTTGACGGGCTCTGACCAATATGGAAAAAAGCGACTGTTGGACGTTAGGGCCCACCATCAATATATCGTTTAAAGAATATCCTGAAGTTGTGGGAGAGGAGCCATCGAACACGACTCGAATTTTGGTTGACTCACTCTCCTCTTTAAAGACAGCATGATGACATAAAAAATATGATGGATATTGTTCTTTCGTGGGTGATTCAGACATATGACCTAAATCTTGATATTCCCGCATAAAGTTTGTATATTGTAATTTTAGCTCTGGATTTCTTTTAAATCGCTTTTCAAGGTTTAGAAGCCTTTGTTTGGCTCGAAAGTAAGAATCTCCAAGGCAGTCGGGAGTATCCTTTAGAGGCAACTTCACGCAAAATCTGCCCTCTGGAGAACGAGATGTATTCTTCACAAAATGTTTTTCACATTCAATATCATTGTAGCCGAGAACTGTCTTTTGTGGCAGATCTTCGAGCTCCCAAAATTTTGTTATTAATTCATCAACCTTAAGTGTTTTATTTTGATTGAGAGATGCATGATTGCAAAAAAACTTATTATGTCCCAATAAGTTAGTTGAACCAGCAACAATCCAACCGAATTTAGAACTTCGTAATTGTATTTTGTTATTTGGTCCCAAGTATTTTTGCTTACAGCCAAGAATGTCCCAAAAGAGATCCGCACCAATCAAAACATCAACCGGAGCAGGATGGGCAAACTGAGGATCTGCAAGCCTTATGGTTTTGGGTATGTTCATATTTTGTACATTAACAGGTGTCTTTGGCAACAAACCTGTTAACTCTTCGAGTACATAGCAGGATAAGGTAGTTTGGTAAGTACTATTTATAGACTTAATCTTAGCCAAACAACTTTCCTTTATTTTATTGTTGCAATTATTTCCTATTCCAATCACATTAACCGCCTTTAGAGGTGCAGTGTTCAGTGATAACCTTTGTGTAAGCGACTTTGTTATAAACGAAGACTGACTACCACAATCAAGCAGAGCACGCACTCTTTCTATCGCACCACTATCCGGATTGATGACGTCCAACAAAGCCGTGGAAAGAAGCGCACAATTCGAATCACCATTATATAAGGTTACAACCGAATTAGGTTCACTACCTCCATCAACATGTTCAGAGGTAGAACAGCCGACAACAACGCCAGGATCGTGCAACAAAGTATTATGCCGTTGATTGCATTGTCGACAAGGCCCCATACGACATTCATTAAGAGGATGCCCTTGACGTAAACAGTTTTGACATAACTTATATTTAGCAACTAGTGAATATTTTTCCTTTAAACTCTTTGATTTGAAAACTGGGCAATCATAAATTCTGTGATTATTATTACAGATTACGCACAAGAATGTAGAATTGTTTTGGTTTGATTTTACGGATATAAAGGTATTCGTATTTTTGCCATCATTGTTACTATTAACTTTACTATTGCTCGAATTGTAATTAGGAAACGAACGAGAATGAAATTTCATATTTGAATTTGACGTGACCTTGAAGTTGTTGCCGACAGTCGGCTTGTTTAGATGTTTATTGCGATTCAAGGATTCGAGTACATCGGCACGGTCAACCAAAAACTTCTTAAATTGTTCTAAAGAAGGAATGTCATCCAAAGTATTTCGAAATTCCTCCCATTTGACATTCGTTTCACTATCCAATTTTGACGAAAGAATGAAAATTACAAGAACGTCCCAATGTTGGGTTGGAAGACCAAGGCTAGTAAGTGCCCGAAGATTTTTAGTGACATGATCAACAAGGAAACGCAATGATCTTTCCGATTCTCGATTTATGGGATGAATTTTAAATAATGAATCTAAATGATGATTAATGAGAAGCCTCTTATTGTCGTAACGATCACAAAGAAGCTGCCAGGCTTCCTTGTAATTAGTAGAAGATACTTCCAAATTGGTAATGATACGCGCTGCATCCCCTTCAAGATACGATATTAAGTAATGAAATTTATGTATATCTGTTATGTTGGTTTTTTTGTGAATTAAATTCGTAAAAGTGTCACGGAACTCAAGCCAGCGGAAGTAGGATCCGTCAAATTTTGAAATTTGAATTTGTGGCAACCTTATACCCAATTCTATGTCAGGGCACTCATGGATAGACTTGTTTATCGAGCCATCATTTTGTTTTATTATAGCTTTAGCCTTTGCAATGCATTGAATAAACAAATCCTCAATGAGCTCCCTTTCATCAACCTCACATGATAAATTATCTGAATTTATATCTTCTATCTCAGTCTGCAAATCGTCGAATCTGGCTGACAAGCTTTCAAATTTATTTAATTTTAAATTTAATTCTGCAATTTCTAAATCAGTTTTTTCCTCTATGTTCTCACTTATCTTTTCTATATAATTTTTAAACTTAGTTATTTGTCCCTTTATAGAACTGCGTTTTGTATAAAGAGATTTTAAATTTGTTGTTGTAGCAATTAAATTAGAAACAGCTGGATTAGGTGATAATGCAGTAGCCATTTTGACACCAAATTAATTGGAAAATTACGAAAATGCTTATTCAATCAACAAAATTCGACGGCAAAAGAGGAAATATTGAACTTGTTTGCAAAAAAAAAAAAAATAGGAATAATTGAACAGGCTTATCTGACGCTCCCAATTTGCCGGAATGTCTCGGTGGGTGTCCTCCGGTAACGCAAGCGATCGAACTCCAAACGCTCTGTCACCTTTCCGCACCACAAATGATTTGCCTGGAAAATGCCCGTTAAATCGGATGAGAAAACAGCCAAATAACACTTTTGTGACACTAAAATGCTCTATTTGTTAACTAACAACTGATATTGATTTTAAATAATTTAAACTTTTTCCTTTTTTGTTATATAATAAAACCAATTAATAAACCTACACTGTTTTGAAGAATTCTTTTATTTTATATTAAATCCCAACACACATAAAATTACACCCCTAGAAATCCTACCCCGTGGAGCCCTGGAACCTTACTCACCGACAGAAACACAACACCACCAAAAGGTAATGTTATTTCACTGCGGTATTCTGTAAGGTGGAGGTTACTTCCCCAGACGGGCGCTCCAATTCGAGCGGCGAATCCGCTATGCCCTACCTCTCTTTGGCTGAAACTGGATTGAACTAATTGTGGGTAATAAATAGTGTCACAAAAAAATCTTTTTCAAATCAATTTGGAAGTTATTAGCATGAAATTAATTGAATTTAGGGAAGTTATTATTATTGAGTAGAGGGAAATACAATAAATTATACAATTAAACCTTGATTTTAGCAGATTTTTTTATAAAAATTATGTAGGTAGGTAGGTACTTACGGTTTTGTAGTTGATTATTTGCCGAAAAATGCACTAAAATTATGTAATATCAGTAGAAACAATTTATAAATTTATTAATATTTATGGTAATGAATTGATAGGAATGGATTTTGTGGATTTTAGGAACAAAGGATGGCACTTAACTTTGAACTCGAAGTATTTGTAGTTTGCTCAGCACGATTCTTTCGATGATTCGTTGGACCTCGCAAGCCACACGACGACTTATTAAGTTTCCTGTTTTGCTTTGCTTCCTTTGTCCTTTTTCGTAGTGTAATCCTTAAGGTTTTAGGTTTCCTTCTTCAGACGCCGGTTTCGGGCAACGGATTTTTCCTCTGAAGACTGTAATTCGTGTCCTGTCACGGTCGCCAAAAAACTTTCTATGTTTGGGCATAGAATGGAGTCTTCTTTAGTAAAAACTCGGTGTATTTTAGTAATTTCGCTTTATGTTATAATAGATACAATTTAGCAGTAACAGTTTTCTTGACAGAATGAATTTAACAATTTTAACAAGTCATGACATTATGGTCGGTAAAACCAGCCGAACACACGAACGCGGGCGACATCTGCTATCTGCCGGCGACAACCAATGACGCTTGGGCTAAGAGCGCTCCGGTGTCCCATTCAATAGATGGCGCCATCCGTTATATAAATGCAAGTTTTCGCTATGATTTGTAATATTCCTTTTCTTTTATATGTATGTATATGTGGGGTTTATAGGGGCGCGAACAATAATATATAGCTCATACATAAAAATTACATATAGATTATAATCTATGTAGCTATTGAGTGAATTGGCCAAAATATAACAATAAGTGTCATGTTAGAGGGGAAAAAAAAACTCCCATCTGCAAGCCAGTTTGGCCTGCATTGCAAAAACAATAAAAGTTACATGAATATAATGTATATTAAAATGTATCTCTTAAATAGTTCTACAAAAAAGTCCGCGACAGCATACATCTATTTTTAAAGTGTAAGCCATTATCGCTAAAATAGAGAATCTAAAATAAAATATTATTTGATATCCATTTCGAAAATGCACATTTTGTATTAACAAATTATTTTTTCACAAAACATGATATACTTTTTTTTTATCACTATGATATTTTTTCTTAGGTCATCAGAAAATTTAACCCTGAAAATTCCTATCCATTACACGACCTTCTATGGTCGTTCTTTTACCGCCCAAGCTGTACGTCTATCGTTAAATTAATAACGATAATGGAGTCAATTCAGGCATGATTCTTTAAGCTTAAAACTAAATTTAACATCAGTCTCTCCATTTCATTCTATGTAGAGAATGACAAGGATACACTGTTGTCAAATTTAAGTTTAGGTTTAGAGAATCTTACCAGAATCAACACCAATATCACTATTTGTCGATGTAGCTGCATTTATATCCCTGCTGACAGGACTAAACTTATATATGTGTAGTCTATGTATATAAAATATGTATCTATTATATCTATATATATATTTAATTCATAAATTTGTTTAATATCCCTTGTTTCTTTTACTGACACTGCCGACTCCAGCGTTTATTCAATCCTCTCCATCCAAAGGTTGTCTGGAAGATATCGCTTTTAGCGATAAGACTGGCCATTGAAGCACTCTTTTTTTTACAATTGTAATTTCCCTCATTTCTATTCTGTGTTATTGTGTTTTTAATAAAGTATTGTGCATTGTATATTTAAAGACAATACACTTTGCCTTTAACACTGTCATTTCGAAAAAATTTAAAAAGTTAAAACGATGATAAAGATGACAAGTAGCGCGGTGAACTATGCTGCAGCTTAATAAAAAAAGCTTACTAAAAAGTGTAAAATCAAAAAACCCGACTGCTTAAATATTATTTTAAATAAAAACTGAAAAGTAAAAACAAGTCCAGTAGTCTATAATTCTGTTAAGTAAGGAACAAAGCAAACTTAACAGTCGGGGCCCATTTCTGAAAAAAATTGATCCATTCTTGAATATGTAATAGGTCCCGACTGTTAAAATAGCTTTGTTCCATACTTAACAGAATTATAGACTACTGCACTTGTTTTTTTCTTTGCACTTTTTATTTGAAGTAATATTTAGCAGTCGGGTTTTTTTTGTTTTTTTTAATTTACCTTTTTAAATTGAGGCAATAGGCAAAGTCCATTAGGTACAATCACGACCATGATATTATGTTTGCAGCTTGGAATATTGGCCATACAATTGAGTTATTAAGATTCTGTTTTCATTTCTATTCAGTACTAAGGCACTCATTGTACTTTGTGAAATGAAAAAAGTTGGTAAAATACCCAGTTAACTTATTGTTTTTGTGTTAAAGGTACGACTTCGAGCGTGAGTCCGAATCGCACTTGTTTTTTTAAATATTATTGTTGTGGTTGGTCTATTTCCAGGAAAACTACAATAATCAATCTAGTGCGTAATTTTGTCAAAAAAAATACGGAGATTGTATATATTCTTTTATTTTTTAACCATGTAACTGCTTGATGTTTAAACCTAAAGAAAATATCCATCCATCCATCCATCAGCCTTTCTCCGTCCACTGCTGGACATAGGCCTCCCCCATAGAACGCCACAATGCGCGGTCCTGCGCTATCCGCATCCAGTCGTCTACGTCGAAAAATTGTACTGGATGCGGAATGAAAATATAACTAGAAAAAATTACACGCGGACCAGGCAGCAGACGGGACTCAAACCCGCACCCTTTGCAATCCGGACGAATGCACTGACCAATTATGCTACCGCGGCCCTGACGGCCGCGTTGAAATTCCTCTAGCTACTCTTAAGCTGCAAGCAATCTCTTCGCATTGTAGGTAACCCACAATGTCAAATAAATACTTTTACAAGTATTAAATATAATATACAGAGAGTTTCACCAATTTCAGTGAAATAGCTAAGATCGCGAAGCCAAAGCGAAAACCAGGGGAAAATCAAAAGGGGATCTCTAGATGACAGGACATGACCCGGAGGCTTTCATGGGTAAACAATTCAAGTGAAATATTTACTCAACACGCTCTTGTTGATGTTAGTAGAGTCTTTTTCAAAAGTAAAAATATTTTTAAGTTGTACTTCCCGTTTGATGAGTTTCAGGGAAAATTCGGGGCGATATTATTTAGAGCTTTCTTTTCCATACATCATCATCATCATCATCAGCCTCTTAATGTCCCCACTGCTGGGGCACAGGCCTTCCCTATGGACGGAATAGGGAGATTGGGCCATGACCCACCACGCGGGCCCAGTGCGGATTGGCGGGTGCTAACGACTGCAGATGCAACCGGGACCAACGGCTTAACGTGCCTTCCGAAGCACGGAGGAACTCGAGATAGAAATTTGTGGTCACCCATCCAATGACCGACCACTGCGAAAGTTGCTTAACTACAACGATCGCAGCCGAACGCGCTAACCACCTGCGCCATCGAGCTCCTCCTTTTCCATACAGCATGGAATAAATAACACCCTACTAAAATTATAAATGTGAAAGTGTGTATGTTTGTTACTCATTCACGCAAAAACTACTGAACGAATTTGAATGAAATTTGGTAAAAATTTAATAATCTTAAAATGTGCTTTAAAAGAGGTCACCATTTTCTATCTTTACATAATAATATATTAGTACACTTGATTTATAATGCTCTTATATTCATTAAAAAAATAATTTAATGTTTAATCAGTGTAAGTACCTGAACACAAACAGCTTTATTAGGGAATATGCATGATGTATTTTTCTTTATTAGTTTACATCTTCTTTATATAGCCTATAAAAATCTACGTCGAAAAATTGTATAAAGTCTCTAAAAAATATTTAAAATAGCCACTTTGCACGGGCAGTTTAAACACGCACAATTTTCGAACGCTTGGATGTGACCTTATTATGATACGAAGGATTTTTTCAATTTAAAACGTTAATCATAACATGATCGAATATTTAACAATTATATACTTATTATATCACCTCGTAATGCATTGTATCGATATCATGTATAATGTATTTTAATGTAAGCAAATTATTACTCTAATTTCCAATCGTGTATGACATTAGAATTTGCATGCCATCCTATTGGCTTAACATGCTTAGCACTATGTCTTAATTTTACATCTGTAACTACCATGTTTGATTGCAAATAAGGATTATTATAATTACAAACAAGATCTTATGAGATACTGACATTTGCGTTCCATATTTTCACTACGAATGGAAGTCAGAACCTACGTCAATCAAATAGACATTATGTTTCATACATTTTTGGTAAAAATTCAAATGTCATAGTGAATAATTGCATTCGGTGCCTAATAGGTGGAACGCAGCTTTGACATCTACGCACTCGCACAACAATCTCGTTTACATTTGCATATCCTGTGAACATCATGTTTGTATGTTGCTTTATAGATATATATTTATACGTCACAACCGCTCTTGTTGCGTTTCCATTATTTTGAATTTCCCACAAGTTGTTCGCACAATTATAAATAAATAAATAAATATTTCCAACACTCACACCAATTAGCCTAGCCCCAAGCTAAGCACTATAAGGCTTGTGTTATGGGATACTAGGGTAACGGATAGAATACATATACTGTACATATATAAGTATATTTATATAGAAATACATATTAAACATCCATGACTGGAGTACAAATGCTCGTATTCATCACAGAAACATCTGCCCCCACCGGGATTCGAACCCGGGACCTCTCGAGTCGGCGACACCATGAGACCCGGTGTACAAACCACTCTGCCAAGGAGGTCGTCAGTCGTCGTCAATTATATCATTAATTACTTGATCGAAAAATAAATATAGATGGAGGGACAACATAAAAGTAATAGGAAACGAAAAAGGCAATAGGGAATATGAATGTAATTCATGTTTGCGACGATTCATTTAATTAATTTTATTTGTACTTATAAGAACCATCTCGTCGATATTATGAGTAACACGTGTTACCAACACGAGGCAACCGAGTTGCGGCAGGGGCGACAATCGTTGTGCATAATTGATTTGATGCTGGGTATTTAGACTAATGATGTTTGCAAATAAAATTAGTTTTGTACAAAAGTATAGGTTTCAAATTATAGAATTCCCTACCTGCGCCATTATTCCCCGATACGTATGATATAAGGATAATCTATATATATAAAACTCAAAGGTGACTGACTGACATAGTGATCTATCAACGCACAGCCTAAACCACTGGAGGGATCGGGCTGAAATTTGGCATGCAGGTAGATGTTATGACGTAGGCATCCGCTAAGAAAGGATTTTGACCAATTCTACCCCGAAGCGAAGCGAGGGCGGGCCACTAGTAATAAATAAATTATATATCCAAATCTCCCATCAATTAGCAGAAGTCGGGAAGTGTTGCTTTTAGGAGAGGATAACATCTTATCGCAATTTTCGGAAAACTAAAACTCCTATAAAAAAATGTAATTGGCATTTAAAGTAATTAAAAGATCTATTGCTATTGTCTTTACTCTTTTTCACATAAACAAACAAAATCTTCGAAATATCTAAAAACCAACTTTTTGGTTTTTTATAAATGTTACTAAAATGTTGAAGATCTAAAGAATAATTTCCATAGTAACGTATATTTAGAGTAAAGATTCCAAAGAATAAAAAAGCGCAATTTTTTCATTGAAAATAAGTTACTTTTTCGATGTTTTTGTCTTATCAGCTTTTTAGATGAAAATGTTCTGGCGGGAGCCGTTTATTCTGTTAAGAATTTCAAAAGCATTTAAATTAAAATATAAAAGCTACGCCATCGGTCTGTAAAAAACTACTACAGCACGAGTCCTTGCACTTGGAAAAAAATACAAGAAAACTCAGCATCAACAGCTGCTTTGTACTTCCTGTTTTTTTGCTGTGAAAACCTACGAGTAAAACTCCGGTTTGAGTTAAAATAGGCAACGCGCCAAATACATATAATGTGATGGCTGCCATTTAGAAAGACACATGAACATTAAATAAAATCAGTCTTTATTCAAATTGGATGCATATGCATCCATTTTGAATCGTGTAAAATTGTTTTGCATCCCACACACACACACACACACACATACACACACACACACACACACACGCACGCACGCACGCACGCCCGCACGCACGCACACACGCACACACGCACACACACACATATATTCCTCCTGACGCATTTCCGTTTCATCTTTTCCACAGGATTTTTCCATTTACACCCCGACCAAATTGAGTTTCACTTCAAAAAATTATAAAACCTAACACCGGGCTGTGACTAAACCTCCCGCGAACGCGCCGGCATAATTATATTTGCAACCGGTTTCAACAAAATTGCGTTAGCTAAAAGCAAAAAACATCTTATCGTTGACAACACCACGCAAACTTCCATTTCTGTGCTGGATCACAGGATAATGATTATGATTTGATTAAGTTACATTCAATACATCATCATCATCGTCATCATCAGCCTATCAATGTCCCCACTGCTGGGGCACAGGCCTATGGATGGAATAGGGAGATTGGGCCATGACCCACCACGCGGGCCCAGTGCGGATTGGTGGCTGCAGAGGCAGCCGGGACCAACGGCTTAACGTGCCTTCCGAAGCACGGAGGATCTCGAGATAGTAAATTTTTGGTCACCCATCCAATAACCAACCACTGCGACAGTTGCTTAACTTCAACGATCGCAGCCGAACGCGCTAACCACCTGCGCCATCGAGCTCCTCAATACATTCAAAACATATATGTACATATTGTGTGTAATTCTAACCCGGCGTTTACACCACGAAACAAGTCATATACCTAATAGTTTAACACAAAACTCGTAGATTAATTGTTGTGGCTGTTTAAAACATTCTTTCGTTTACACTGCAGCAGACAGTATCTTTAAAGTATAAATCACTATTTTCTTCACATATGTATTTTGTTTATCCGACCAGTTTGATGCAAGTATTATACTGCATGCTTTATACATGGATATAAGTGTGAACATAAAATTAAGACATTTACCTTGGTGTACACGAGGGGTTGGCATAAATGTAATTATATACAATACATATTGACTCAGGCGTGTTGCGATGTTGTTATTGCTTATATACTAAGCCTGTCGCTTGAAGGCACACATAAAAATCAGCCCAGCCGTTTAGAAAGTGAATTTAGTACAGTCAATCTGTAGGTTGTGTGGTGAAAACAAAACCTAAAGAATAAGTCTTGTTTTTTCTGTTGCCAAATGACGTCAGTAAGCCACCTTGGCGATGGGCATGTTCAACTCGTAGGCGTTTTTTGAAAAACTCAAAAAAACCCTCAAAAATTGTTTGAAACGCATTTTTCTTGTTTTGCATGCATTTAAGAAAGTTTTTTTTCGACCATAATTGTAGAGGGCGTTGAGTACTACAATTTATGTCATTGTTGCAATCTCGTACAACAAAAAATGCGCATTGTAGGTGGCGCTAAAGTCTAAAAAAAAGTGTTTTATCACTTTTTCACCCTGAAAATATCATTTTAATGGAAAACTTTAAATGAAAAAGTTGTTCCGTCCATAATTACGAACAACTTTTGTATAAACATTTTTTTTAAATTACTTACAGTTTTCAAGTTACAGTGCAATACAGCGCTACGTATACAACACAGTGCTACTAACGGTAATTTTTCTATGGAGACTTTATTCTTGGAGTTAAACTTTATTATTAAACTTTGAAGCGATTATCATGTATTAATTCAAGTTGCACATCTGAAATATTTTTTTTTCCAAATGTTGCTGGGACGCATTAACAACAGGAAGTAAGTTAATAACAATTTAGAATTTTTATCTCATATGTTCGACTAAATCATCATTTTTCTATCAACTACTTTTGTTCCTGCAATTAATTCATGCAAGGAAATGAATCCTAGCTCTAATTGTCGATATTTCATGTCAATAACAAATCAAAATTATTACAATCATGAAAACAAAAAATAGTAAACCGTACATACATTGAAATGTGCACTGCAAATATGTACTTGAACTGCCCAAAACCGCTCTATTGGATTTTTCATACCTGCGCAATTTATAAATTGAAAACGGTAAGTAATACAAAAAAATTGTTTATACAAAAGTTGTTCGTAATTATGTACGGAACAACTTTTCTATTTAAAGTTTTCCATTAAAATGATATTTTCAGGGTGAAAATATGAAAAAACACTTTTTTTGAGACTTTAGCGCCACCTGCGCATTTTTTGTTGTACGAGATTGCAACAATGACATAAATTGTAGTACTCAACGCCCTCTACAATTATAGTAGAAGAAAAAGTTTCTAAAATGCATACAAAACAAGAAAAATGCGTTTCAAAAAATTTTGAGGGTTTTTTTTGAGTTTTTCTAAAAACGCCTACGAGTTAAACATGCCCATCGCCAAGGTGGCTTACTGACGTCATTTGGCAACAGAAAAAACAAGACTTACCATTTAGGTTTTTTTTTGACTGAAACGATTTTTTCTTCGACAGATTGACTGTACTAATTCCAATTCAATAATTCTTTATTCAAATTGGAAGTACTATAAAACTCTTTTAATTCGTCCATATATTTTTCTAGCAGTTTTTGGCTATGGAGTAAAACGGGCGAAGAAACTTCACAGCGTTAATAATGTAACAATATTTACAAAATTATTATATATTATTAAATGAGGAGCTCGATGGGGCAATTTGTTAGCGCGTTAGGCTGCGATCGTTGAAGTTAAGCAACTTTCGCAATGAACGTTCAATGGATGGGTGACCAAAAAATTTACTATCTCGAGCTCCTCCGTGCTTCGGAAGGCACGTTGAGCCATTGGTCCCAGCTGTATCTGCAGTCGTTAGCAACCACCAATCCACACTGGGCCCGCGTGGTGCGTCATGGCCCAATCTCCCTATTACATCCATAGGGAAGGCCTGTGCCCCAGCAGTGGGGACATTAATAGGCTGATGATGATGATTTACATAATATTATATTGTTACGATGGTAATAAAAAATCATGTCACCTTTATCATAATTATAGAAACAGCCTGTCAGAACCTTTGGACCAGTTTTTTTATACCCCAGCATTTTTGTCTGAAATATAATCAGACACCTTATACATCTTAGGCTTTCTTAATAAGAACTTACACACCTGTAAAAAAATACAGACGCAGTAACAGAAATCAGTCACAGTTTCGGGGAGATATCTGCCTGATGTGAAGTCTGATGCAGATGTCCGATCATTAAGGGAGGCGATGGTGGAGGGAGTGAATGCAACCCTGGAAGCTGTTTCCCTCTGGGGTGAAGCCAACTTGGTTGGATTCAATCCCTCTAAAACACAGGCCTGTCTCTTCTCGACGAAACGGAGTCCATTCCATCTGACTCCGACTTTCCAAAATGTCTCCGTGCCGGTTAAAGACCATCTCGAGCTCTTGGGTATGGACATCTCATCCAGCCTCAATTTCGGTCACTACATCGAGTCCATTGCTAAAACCGCTGCCAGAAAACTTGGAATACTTTCTAAGGTCAGGCGATATTTTACATCTGAGCAGCTCCTTAACCTTTACCGAGCCCAAGTTCGCTCCTGCTTGGAGTACTGTTGTCACCTTTGGGACGGATCTGCTCGGTATCAGCTGGATGCACTGGACTCGGTGGAACACCGTGCGAAGAGACTCATAGGCAATGACGCTCTCGTTGAGGCTAATCTTCAGAGCCTCGACCACCGAAGACGTGTAGCTTGCCTTTCGGTGTTTTATCGGTTACATTTCGGAGAGTGTGCGGAGGTATTACATAATTTGATCCCCCCTTCCCCTTTCCACCACCGGACGACCAGGCGCGGCGAGGGCTTCCACCCTTATGTTGTCGAAGTTCCTCCTATTCGCACGAAGCGATTTGCTTCGGCCTTCATTATACGAACGGCTAGGGAGTGGAACTCCTTGCCGAGGTCTGTTTTCCCGGACCAATATAACCTGGACATCTTCAAGGCCAGAGTGAACAGGCATCTTCTAGGCAGGCGTGTACCATCCTAGGCCTCATCATCGCTTTCCATCAGGTGAGATTGTGGTCAAACGCATTGCCTATTTAGCATAAAAAAAAAAAAAAAAAAAAATCAATTATCTTTTTAAGTTTGAGTTAAGTTGATGCTGTCACTTTCGTTGCGTTGTCAATAGATCAGACAATGCGTGCCCTAAAGAAGGTTCAAATTATAATTTTTATTTTTTAAGCATGTAACTGCTTGATAAAATATAACTAGAAAATATTCCACGCGGACCAGGCAGCAGACGGGGCTCGAACCCTATTTTTTCTAGTTATATTTTCTTTAGATTTAAACATCAAGCAGTTACATACTTAAAAAATTAAAATTATACCTATAATTGCTATTTCTTCTTTCAAATGTTTAATACTTGTAAAAGTATTCATTTGACATTGTGGGTTACCTATAATGCTAAGAGATGGCGCTGCCTTGCAGCTTAGTATGGCTAGAGCAATTTCGACGCGGCAATTTCGATCAGGGCCGCGGTAGCATAATTGGTCAGTGCATTCGCCCGGATAGCGAAGGGTGCGGATTAGAGTCCCGTCTGGTGCCTGGTCCGCGTGGAATTTTTTCTAGTTATATTTTTGAAGTTATACTTCTTTAGGCGCGTTATGAAAAAATTATGAGAGTGAAATTTTAAGATGCGCGCGCATCACTGTAACACAAAATTTTAATAGCATGAAGTTGGTCGCTTTAGCGACCAACTTCATGCGTTACTTTTGTGTTTACCGCACATTAAGAAAATCTACCAACAAAATAGAAATAGAATCTCTATATAGTGGGTGCTAATGACTGCATTGTGAAGGCCTATCAAAAGTATTTATTAATCAGGAACAACGGAACCAAAGCGCGATTCAGGAGACTACAGCGCCATCTCTTGACCATTGGTGTAGTAGAACCAAAAACCACATCTTTATTTTTTGTGATAAAGTAACAGTTATAGGTATTCATATTTATAATATTTATCCACATATTTCTAGTTTATATATTCGGAATACGTGTTTGAGTTTCATACAAGTGCAAATCACATATGTTCTAATAAATTATATTCAGTAGCGATTTTAATTGAATATGTTGATTATTTATTTATTTTTTCAAATTAAAACTGAACTTTATTGACTGTGTCCTTTTCCAGACTTTTTATTAATTTAGTGTAATTAATAAACGATGCCAAAGAAGATAACTACTCACGCGCCTACATACGTACACGCACCCATTTTTTTTTTCTTTAGGGTCAAATTAATTTGGCGTGTTTCTGAGTAGGTACGATTGTCAGAAAGTTACATAGTGACAAATAAAGATTGAGAAAAGTAAAGCTGTGGAATAAATCGCGTCCTGTCGAGGCGCCCGCCATGCTGCCATAAACAAAATTGCGCGATAAAATTTTTAGAGCTGTGGTTTCATTAATTGTTGATTGCGCTAATAAACTCGGTACTAACTTAAGGGTCGAATAACATAAAAACAAATTGTACGAATAAAAAAATGGTGCATCAGAATATAGCTACTCCATTTTCTGGTTATTATTTTAAGATTTTTTTTCTCTTAATGGCTTCGCACGGCTTGTGCATTTAGCCAATGTTAAAATGTTTACAAATTCTATAGCACTCGTGCTCAAAGTAATAAATCAAGTCATAGTAAGTGGCAGTCAAGTCAAACCCCCTTTCCCTATGTTTCAATAAATGTGTGGGGATTTACTGTAACCTCCGTAACCGTGGACTTCTTGAGGGAACGTCGAAAGACACTTTCCGCTATTTTGTTTCACTTGCCAACATTTGTGCATGTTCCCGAACACTTAGTGGTTAATAATTCACCATTATTAGACACTAACATCCGCCACAACACAATTTTTAACAAGAAAAACAAAACTGCTTAAGTGACGCTTCCCGAGCCCACCAAAAAGTCCTTTTAAATACTTATTAATATCAATACTACAATAAGAAGGAAGACACAGACAAGGTAGTGTGCCAAATAATGGGAATTATTGCAGAATAGGCTAAGGCTATTTTTCGTCATTGAGAATAGTTTAATATTATTGATGTACTAGTGGCCCGCCCTCGCTTCGCTTCGGTGTAGAGCTGTAGTGTAAACTATAGTTTTTGTTCTCAGGCTTGTGCTATAAAGAATGACTTTATTTATTTAATTACACGTGTTATTGTGAGTCAACCATAAAAGATAGACATATGCTGTTGCGAGATATTTTTTAGACAATTTTATGTAGAATATTTCCGTCATACATGATTTCTATGTCACTTTAACCATTAAGGCTACACCCGCGACGGAAGCTTAAAAAATGGAGTAACTTCTCCCGTTTTCCCAACATTTCCCTTCACTACTCTGCTGCTATTGATTGTAGCGTGATGAAAAGTATACTATAACCTGCCCAGGAGTATGAAGAATAATTGTACCAAGTTTCATTAAAATCCGTTGAGTAGTTTTTGTTTCTATAAGGAACATACACACAGACAGACAGACAGACAGACAAAAATTTTACTGATTGCATTTTTGGCATCAGTATCGATCACTAATCACCCCCTGATAGTTATTTTAAAAATATATTTCATGTACAGAATTGACATCTCTACAGATTTATTATAAGTATAGATTTAAGGAAGCAAGGTTTATACGCTTTCGTATCAACCGCGGCTTATTACGATGCACCGACACCAAGGCCAAGCTGCCACGAGTTGTTGATGCTACATTTTAATATTGGATCATCATCAGCCTATTAATGTCCCCACTGCTGGGGCACAGGCCTTCATTCGGAATAGGGAGATTGGGCCATGGCCCAGTGAGGATTGGCTGGTGCTAACGACTGCAGATGCAGCCGGAACCAACGGCTTATCGTGCCTTCTGAAGCACGGAGGAACTCGAGATAGAAGATTTTTGGTCACCCATCCAATGACCGACCACTGCGAAAGTTGCTTAACTTCAACGATCGCAGCCGAACGCACTCACTACCTGCGGCATCGGCTCCATATTATATTGGACAATTAATTCATATTTAAAACTTATTCAGGTTCCGACCTCGAATCGAGCATTAGGCTATTTAGATGTAATTTTGAGATATGGAATTTGACCTTTTTTATAAAACGCATATAAAAATAATTGGTTTTTGTTCGATCCTCCGGCTGTAACAGACGTGATTCGCCTTGGCCGCGCTATTTTACCTATGAAAAAATGTTTAATTTATTCCTCATATGTTATGAAGTTAAAGTTTAAACTAACGTAAACAAGTTTCTTCTATCAAAAGATGTATTTTTTAAAATGTTGACAGACAATATTTATGATTTATATTTGATATTTCTTTGAAATAGTAATGTTTCTTAAAAAAATATTTGAATAGTCTTAGAAAACAAACTTGCCAATATCTCTTCATAAGCTTCATAAAAACACACACATTAATAAATGTGCACACACATAGTTTGTTTACTTACCATATAGTCAATTACAGTCAATATTTGCTGTGTCTAAATACAATCAGGAGATTCACTAGAAAATTCAGCACGCTTTTAACATATTCTCATACAAAATATTTGTTCAAACCTTGCAATCAAAAGGACTTGAGATCGTAAAAACATCAAATTATAACATAATTTAAAATAAAGCATTTTGTAAGGTTTTATACATATGTACACACACGCTCCAGATGCAACGTATGTCGAATTTGTTACTTAAAGGCTAGATACGGTACGCTCATACTTGCATCAAACAAAAACTGATCCCATCCCACGGCAGCGCGAACGGGACGGCGAGATCCGCGTCACTGCATTACCGACCCGAACGAAACAGCACGTTAAGTTTCTACGGCAGCACGAACGAGACGGCGAGATCCGCGTCACTGCACTACCGACCAATCACGCGACCAGTATTCGACGTCACTACCGAATAAGATTCAAAACAAACAGCAATTTTTATGAAAAAATACATTTTTTAGTACTTACGAATGAATAGTGATGCTGTGGTTGTTATTTTTAGTTCTTGAGCAATTTGAGCACTTTTTAAAAACACACTTAAGCATTGTTTTATCATATAAACACAAAATATAAGCAATATTTCTTTTTGGCGTTCACATGTACGTCGTTTGCATGTTAAGTTGTGACTTAAGCGATTAGGGTCATGGACCACAATTCATGCGGATCACTTTTGTGAGGCTAGTGCCGTATCTAACCTTATAGGTTCTTTACAATTCCGGACAACATTTGTACGTTAAGAGTTAAAAAAGTGGTTTCTTCATACCACTTTAAAGTAACGTAAGCAATTTAAAGATGATCGTGCATTCATACATCGCATAGATTCAAACCTTTGTGGTTTTAAAATGCTATTGCTGCTTCAGCTCTACACTGAAGCGAAGCGAGGGCGGGCCGCTAGTCACCTCATAAAGTTTGGCATTATCACCCACCAATGCGCGATGAGTCACCGATGACACTTATCGTAACGCGAAATCGTAACACATTCGCCAGTTTACCAGTTTTAAGTTTAGTTAAGGGTGCCTTAAGAAGTTACTCATCAATAAAAATAGTTGCATTTACAGCGTGGCAAACTATTTATAGAAGCAGAGCAGCAGCAATATCCGTATCTTCCGTTCATAATTTCCTATCGATTTACCCACAGCTTTACATCACAGAACCTTTCAGTACCCCTAGCACGAACAATTATCGGATTCGAATCGTTTGCGAGTACGAAATGTCATTGTCAAATATGTATTGATCTTTAGTTGTAAGTTTGGCTAGTTACGCAGTTGTTTTCTAAGATCGAGGGTACAGCTTTGTCGTGTCTGTTACAACTACGACGCCATCGCCATAGCGATCGGTCGACTTCGGAAAAGCCCCGATCCAAATTACCTAGTTTCGCGTGACGGTTGTTCAACTAGCACAAAGGAATCAAGGGCGGATCCATGACCCCCATGACCCCCCCCCCCCCCCCTGGGCTGGGTACAGATGGACCAAACACAGGGGGATTTTATTTAAGTACTTACAATATTTAATATACCACGACTATATGACCCCCCCCTGGCGCCAAAGCTGGATCCGCCCTTGAAAAGAATACCAGCAAATCACCCGATTACGTGAAGGACAGTGAGGCATAACTCAAGATCATACTCCAACAACATCCGGGAAACTTACGAAAATACAGGCAGACCGGCGCTGCTCTAAAGGCTATCGAAAACAACAAAATCGTAAGTCCAAATTCCTTTCTGTCACACACTTGGTTTAAAGCTAATATTGTCTCTGTCTTCTATTTAGCAAGCAAAAGTGATAGCATCAGTTATGGTCTAAGTTTTACTTTAGTGAGACGCTACAGAATCCCTAAATGGGGATCCTGCGGTTTCGCATTTAGCAGCTTTGAGGGTATTCGCAGGGTTTTTAGCGGATATTATACCGTAAAGCGCCCGAAAGAGTTACGGGGTCCTCAGTGGGCAGCCACTGCGGGGGCCCGTAAAGCTTGCGGGAGCCAGGTGTGAGGTCCATTCGGGGGTGTGCCTCTCAAAGGCGTCGTCGTCTGTAATTAGATGTTTACCTGCGTCTCAAAAAATGTTTTTACTTTAGTGTACGTTTTGTAATAAGGCGGGTAGACTCTATATTGATTTTTTTTGCTAGCTAGCCGTACGCTGGACGCATAGATATGAGAATGGACTTAGCGTGGGCGTATAAGAGCAAATGGGTTTTTCTTTATGAATCGACTGCTTTTGAACGAAGTGCTTTTCGGATGATGTGGCGAATGGGGTTAGAGTCTGTGCGGAAAGAGAATGGGATTTAGATTGGAAGGCGCTGTAGTGCTTTTCTACCGTATTTGTAAGGTTTTACCCCTTTTAGACATGATTAAATACAAAAATCACAACAACAAACAAATCCGTATCAATACAAAACTGACGTTTTACAGATTGCTGCGTTTGATTGCCAAATAAAAATCTTAATGTTAGTTCCGTTTTTCGCCACGCCCATTCTCTTTCCGCACAGACTCTAGGAGATTATTCTTTTATACTTCATTCAAATTGACTTATTGAAAGATCTTTTGAATAGAGAGATTGGGCCATGATTCTCCACGCGGGCCCAGTGCGGATTGGTTGGCGAAGATTACGGGTTCGAGTCCCGTCTGCTGCTCGGACCGCGTGGATTTTCTTCTATTAAAAAATTCTTTAGATTTAACCACTGTTCAGGCAAGATAATAAGAAGTTCTGCCTGCGCCGGAACGTCGCATCATCTTTCTATCAGTAGGAGCAGCTGTGACCCACGTGATGAACCCCCCCCCCCCCCCCCCTATACTTCTCTCTACGCAATTATGTAAGTCGACCCTTATCCCATTTTCAGTTAAGAGTCGATTCGATTTGCTGGTGGCTATTAAATGATAATGGCTCTTAAAATTCTCTAATGTATGCTTAAAGGAATAAAAGATAATGCTGGATGTTCTCATTTTCTATACATATAATGTTTCAAGATTTAGGTGTAAGTAGGTAGCTGAAAGCAAATTTACTTCGAAGAATAAACATGAAAGAATGTCAAAAGGCTCATTTATTTCGGCTAATAACTCATCAACGTGGATTTAACGAAATACTCTGGGATTGGCACGATACAAGATTGCGCTATATTATTTGCAAAATTATTCTCTGTGTAAGGTTTCCTTTCCAAAAAGTCGAATTCAACAAAGTATCGATTAATAGGGATGATGACTAATTTTTTTTCTTCGTTTATCAGACAGATTATCAAAAAATATTGGACACGTATTTTTTCTTTTTTCACATAATATAAACATTGCAGAGATATATTGATTTGAAAAGTCGCATGACGTCACGTTTGAGTACACTTATAAGTGAAAAATCACTCAAAAGTGTCGTCACGAACCTCTACTCCTAAACTTTGACGCGCTATAACTTTGTCATTTTTTAGTTGATTGCCCAAAGAAAAAATACGTGTCCATTATTTTTTGATCATCTAACTGACGGACTAAATAGAATTTCATTTACTGTACCCCGTCATCACCTCTATTATCGTAGTTGTTAGTTAAAGGTGATGGCTGAAAATCGGTATTTTGCCTTAAAACTGGCAAATGTTTAGATTGATTTCTTGTATTTTTTTTTATTGTATTACTTTGTCTGTAAATGTATATGTATGTTGAAGAAAAATAAACGCATTATCTATCTATTTATTTATCTAGTTTCATACAGCCACGACTGGCATTATTCTGAGTTAAAGTAAAAATTTTATAAGGTGACAACACTAAGCTATACGTCGTGAATAAAAAGGGCGGTCACTTGGCTGACGGGACAGTCTTCGTGCGCCTATCATAGAAGCAATTGCTCTCCGATGTAATTCCGTGTGTTCAAATAAAGTTGGTTAATATAATATTGTGAGTTTAAAATATACGAAGGCATTATCATTTGTGGGGGCATCCCTACACTCTGCAACGTTCATAGGAGCCTAGCGGAATGGCCGTTCCCTTTTGAGGGTTTACTTACTTTATGCCCTTGTGACTCGTACATTACCAGCAATGTGTACAAGGAAAAAATATTCTTCGCAAAAAAACCGGGTAATGTTAAAAGAAATATTTTTGAAGTGAAAACTTCTTTAGCGGCGTTGTACACTTTTTTTGAATGGGTAAAAAATGTTAAACTCGCGTCAGGTTAAACACGTGGGCTAATCGCTCCATGACAATAAAATTGGAAAGGTTGTTGACTTTAAATATATTGGACGAAACATAGTAATATTTTATTTTACCGTATTATAATAATAACTCTCTATCTAGGACGTCCACGTGGCAGCTTTATTGCAAAGAAAATGCATTTTTTACAAAAGATGTCGCTAGGTGCGCTTAAATGTGATTCATGTAAGTTGATTTATATACAATAGATGTCGCTAAGTGCGCTTCGCTTAAACGTGATTCGCGTGAGTTGATTTTTCTTAAAGATAAACTTCTAATGTAATATAGATTGTCATGTTTGTGTACGATAGCGCAATAAATAAATATTGTATTCTACCACATACATGATAGTACTTTTACACTGATAATTAAAGCAATTCGTGCAAAGTTATTCCCTATCCATTCCAAAATATCAAAAATGCACAACGTTATTATTCAAGTTTTCCCTTCTGCCGGCACCCCGGAGTGCAACCCGTCGTTTTTTTCTTTGCACGTTACCGATTACACTCCCAGTTTTGTACGAGGATGTAAATATTTTTCCTACATTACTTGATCCAATCAAAATGCGTACCATCATTTTTCTACCTACAAATTGATGCATTATAATGGTCTAGTATAGGGAGATAGTTTTCAGTTACGTAATTTGACAAGTTTTAGAAAACGATCTCACGTTATTGACTAATGTTTACGGAGTCCGTAAAAAGTGAATATTCATCATTCTGTTGTGTATTTCAGTAAAAATAACCAAATCAAAAACTCCATTTTCAAGTTGCCGCGAAAATGTTTTTCTGGACAACATGGCGTCTTACTAGTGTGTGACGTCACACGACTGTTATCAAAACGTCAAACGATACAATGTAATGTCACTTTAACCGGAAGTTTACTTGGGTCACGTGACAATAGATAAGAAAACTATTATCGTTTTCGTGGGTTTTTAGCAAAATTATGAATATTTTTTTTTTGTATAAATAGTAAAAACCTCTGGCAATATTCATTCTAAACACAGAAGCTAACAATTGGCACTTTATTTTTAATACTGTCAAATAGCTTATTGATCAAATTCTCTCGGCACAATATTTTTGGTGGATTTGGGGTGCAACTATTATGATGCAGCTGTTACTTTGTTGTTGAATAAGTACTGTTAAACTGCAGATCTAGTAGTTTCCACAGGCCCAATATTGTGAACCATTTCAGAAAAGTTTTCCTTTGTGATATTTCATCCTCAGCCTATTAATGTCCCCGGGGGCACAGACCTTCTCTATGGATGGAATAGGGAGATTGGGCCATGACCCACCACGCGGGCCCAGTGCGGATTGGTGGGTGCTAACGTCTGCAGATGCAGCCGGGACCATCGGCTTAACGTGCCTTCTGAAGCACGGAGGAACCCGAGATAGTAAATTTTTTCGGTCACCCATCCAATCACCGACCACTGCGAAAGTTGCTTAACTTCAACGATCGCAGCCGAATGCGCTAACCACCTGCGCCATCGAGCTCCTCATGCTCACGATGCAGGACACTAGCTGTTACTTTGTTGTTGAATAAGTACTGTTAAACTGCCGATCTAGTAGTTTTCACAGGCCCTATATTGTGAACCATTTCAGAAAAGCTTTCCTTTGTGATATTTACGGCCGCTGTATAACAAACGAGTAACAAGGGACTTTATGAGCCACTTGTACCAACTTTCTTAATACATGATCTAATTTCACCAACCTTTGTTAGTTCATCTAACAGCTTGTCAAGTTACTTCCACAAACCATTAACACCTTTGTTTTGTTTTTTCTCCTTGATTTATTAAACTTTATCACGGCCCCTACAGGTTCGTTATATGTCTAACAGGCGATTCTTATAAGTCAATCTAGGTCAAAATGAACATTGATACAATACTATTAGCAAAAATAAAGATGGTTTAAATGATATAAATAATACGGGATGCATTTTACGCTGTCCTACATTTTTTAAAACTATTTTGGAAGTATACCGTTCTGTATCCATTTTTATACTTATCATTCAAATAAAAAAGCTATGAAAAATGACCACATACAATCAAAACAACAAACCATAAATTCCAGAAATAGGGGTACCCTCCCAATCATTGGCACTTTTGAGTTTAATTCGAAACAACAAGGAGACAATAGATTATTCAAGGTCGTTACATATTAAAAAGAAAAACCTAACCTGGTTTCGAAATTTGAAAATTGACAGCATTATTCCTATAATCAATTGTTTCCTGGTTTTTTCGAAATAACTGAAAAGTTCCAATAATAGGAAGAGTGCCAATGATTGGGTAGATTCCCCTATATGGCGTTCCGACGAGCAATAATAAGGCAAAAATAAAAATAAAACAAGTGGTCGTGTATCAAATCTATCTAGAGGATGTCATTTCAGTTTTGGTCGTCTTACCTTATTATAATTCTGTGTAAAATAAGACACTTTAATATATTTATGCCACACTTTTTGTTTCAATCAAGATGCTAGCCAATATTGACATCATAATTAGGCGTTTTAAAATATTAATTAATGATTATCAAGTCATTCGCTTGATGGTTGTTTTAGTAATGGTCTGTTACATTTACAATATAGGACGTAAATTTATTTACACACACAGTCTTGTTAGTTTTAAAGAACCATTAGCTAACAAACGATTTAACGAAGTTGGGTCTAAGGCAGCATCATTAATCTTGTTTAACGTAATATCATTCCATATTTTTCAATTAGATTTAAAGCGATTAGCTTCTAAATTTGACATACCAACTTTGGTGCAAGTTGGGCCTAAGAATTAACAAGCATTTCTTGTCGATTCGTCTGTCTGTCTGTCTGTCAAGATTCATTTATTCGGGAACGCGTCAACTGAAATCAATATCAAATATTATTGTATTTTTATTTTAAGTATTTAACTGCTAGATGTTTATAGGACTCTCAAATTTACTAGACAAAATTTAACTCAGACCAGCTTTCGGGTGGCAGATGCGGGATCGAATCCCGTTCACTCAGCCAGTTGTGCGGTAGATGGACTGAGCGGTTTTTTTCTAATAAAATTTCGTGTTTTTAATTTTTACCAAAGGTTGACTTGGAGAGAATGCTTTTAGCATTAAGTCCGTCTTTAGCACAATTTTTATATATACATTTTGGTCAATAAAGTTTAAAATAAACAAATATTCAGCCACCGTACCATGTCCATCAACACAGACGAGTTTCACAGTTATGTCGAAAAAAGCTTTAAGCATAAATCTCGAGAACAGCTGAAGCGATTTCGATAATTCTTTTTTTTCCTCCATTGAGAGTACTACTCCATGTGCTACATCCAGGTGCTACATTCGCTCCGATAGTGACGAGATATTATGCCTTTTAGTTCTTTTTTAATTCTTTTTTTAGAATATATTATTTGAAGTACGAGGATGGTTCTTACGCAGAGAAAATTTAAAAAATTGCCTCAAAATCTCCAAAAACAACACTTTTCTATACTCCCATACAAACGATTCGTAATAATACTTAAAAGTCAATTTGAACTTTAATACCATAAAGGAGATTGCTCAGCTTCCATACATGTTTGGCCTAAAGACCAATAATCATGAAAAATTGTTTCCTAGATTCGAAATTATATATAAATTACTGTAGAAACGAATATTATTGACGGACACCCCTGAGAACTTCTATAAACCATATACACTGAACATATGAAAATAATAAAAAACAAATAAGTTATATAGTAAACTAGGGAAATCAAGCCAAGTACCGAAATTATGGATTAGATTCAGGTATATAGAGCATGTAGATTAACAGATAGTTGCCTGTTTTTAAAGTTAATGCAAAAGAGTAACTTTTAAAATCAGGTGTCATTTCCGGTTATAATAAGATACCTACTCTGTGACAGAAACTGTGTGATGATTGTGAATGAGCCACAGATTAGAGAGAATTTTTAAACTCTACTTAACCAAATAAAGCTAATAGATTTAGGTTCTATAGCCGTATATTCAGTAGCTTCATTATTTTTGTTATGTTTTTAAGATAACCATATTTTAGATTTTTAGTGTATCACACCTTATAATTTTATTTATTTATTAATTTATAGTCAGGGAACGTAGACCCTTAGATAGATACCTTAAAGTCTAACATATATACAGATTATAATGTGTTTATGGAGGTGTTTGGCGAAAAATGTATGGCAATAGACTTTATGATATCGCCTACCATCTATAATAATTGTCTGAGCACATTTGCATCTAGTGAAAATGATAATATTATAGTGGTGGATATTAATACCACAGTATAATAAAAAAAAGGATTTATTTTATCGATCTTTTCAAAATAGATTTGTTTTTATGTTATATAAACAACTTCGATCAGTCTTTGGCTGAATGTTACTACACCCATAGCTATTAAAAATGATTCGTATGTTTTCCAAACCGGTAATATTAAAAGTCCTTTTTAAAGTAAATATATTATACAAAGGTGTCCGTTGAAATCTAATGACTGTAAATTAAATTATAAATTACGCCAAGAATTACCGTGTACGTCAATATTTTTTGTGCATTTAGGCCAATTTGAGCAATCTCCTTTCAAATGTTAGTGGAGAGGTTCCGGGAAGGCAAAACAATTGAGTGACGTGATGTCAATAGAAGTTGGGGAAAGGCAAATATACCATTTTCAGTATTTTGTTCAAAGAATTTCAGTCAGCACCTTATCGGTTGGTTGGAGCGACACTTTTGTCACGCAATTTTTTTCATGACTGGACGCCATTTACACTTGGGATAATTTACTTTCTAAAAAATAAATAGGGAGGGTTTGAAGTTGTACACATCTAGTAGGAAAAATTATAGGCTGTTGCTGAATTAAAACGTCGATGGCGTGAGGCGAGGTCCGAAGGGGGGGGGGGGGGTCACAGGGGATATGACCCCCCCTAAAATCTAAGGTCAAATTGAAAAATCTCAAAAAATTGCCAAATAATAAAAGGAAAGGACATCGACGAAATCGGCCCTAGCATGCCCAAAAGAATGTCCTTCACTATTATCTTTCTATTATTTTTTTAACATATTAGCAATTAATCATAGTAAACGGACAATATGTTTAAAAAAATAAAAAAATAAAGTTCTGTTACTAGATACTACAGTCTATTCATCCAACTTGGCACTCCTTTTTATTGAAAAAACAGCATTAAAAATCAACTGTTAACTGGATTCAAAAGGTTTCAGTTTATAATAACGATTTAATTTATAGTTTATTGGCTTCGTTAATATTTTATTATTAAATGGGTGATTCTGTTAAAAAGTTGTGCCAAGATTGTTTACTTTAATAAATGCATTAGAGGCGACCATAAGTATTTATCAAAAGAAAAATAGGGAAACCTTAGTTAATAATACTTATTACTAGTATTATATTTATAAAAAGATTATTTCAGAAATTATGTAAAGATAGTTTATACTCCCATCCCATGTAATATCTGTTTATTTTTATGAAAATCATAATGATAATCAGGTACATACCTAATTACCGATAGTAAAATATAGAAACAGGTAAATGGAAAGACTGAACATTTCATTTGAAAAGAAATCTATTATTACTACAGGTAAGGTATAGGTATCGTAGGTGCCAACTGATAACACTCATTAATCAATATGAATATAAGCATTTATTATTTTTATTATTAATTGCATTTTATGTTCATTTAATGCATATTATTTAAGTGCTTACATAGAGGTAAACACTAAATCTATTCAGAATATATAAAGTGTACATCTTTTACGATTAAGTATAATAATTATAACCTCAAAATCAAATACATTCTGTAGTAGGGCACGGTTCCTCAAGTTGTCCGTATCTCAACAAATGCCTAATTAGAGTTTATGAATGATTCCGAACACAACTAGCATTTTCTCATTGCTGGGCGTTCTAGGGCATTCAATGTATGGGGAACGAGCAATGTCCTTTCTAGCTATCTCCTAACAGCGATAAATTTATAGTTTGCTTGACATCTAGTGGTGTTTCTATGAACTACTTAAGATAGCCAAAATAACTTGGAATGACATCTAGTACTAGTTTAGAAACGAGGAACCGAACTACGTAGTTTTGGTAATTCTAGCAAAATCGACATGCATCGTTCGTCGCAATAATGTTTATTTTATTCCAGATACCTTTTTTTCTTCTTTTTATTACTGTAGTGAGTGACCCCTTCCAAAATTTCAGGTTGCGACCGCGCTTGGATGGCGCAGATGGTTAGCGCGTTCCGTCTGTGATAGTGAAAGTTAAGTTCCCAATGACCGGCTATCCATTGGGATGGGTGACCAAAAAACTTATTTACTCAAGCTCCTCCGTACTTCGGAAGGCACGTTCAGCCGTTGGTTCCGGCTGCATCTGTACTGGTGGGTCCAGCGAGGTGAGAAATGGCACATTCATAAATAGCCTCATGAGAATCGGGAGGTTGAAGCGACACTTTACATTTAATATAATTTGCTATTTTTGTTATAAACAGTAGGTTTTCCCTACAGGAGCTCAATTTTTGAATCACTCGTCTTGCGTCGAACGCTCGATTTCTACTAAAGGACATGGCTAAGAAACTGCCCTTAACGTGTATAAATATTTCGCACTGGCCCGTAACTTTACAATATTTTTTTATTAATTATTACGTGTTTATTATTCTCATACAACTTTCGTGAAATAATCAAATATTTAAAAGTATAAAATTGACTTCCATGTCTGTTTCAAAAGCAAAATGTTCCGTTTTACAAAATAAATGAACAATAAATATACACAAAATATCTATCTGTGTAAGTTTAACGAAAGAAACAATATTATTTCTAAACTCCTTCAAACTATGACATATTTGGCCCTATTTTTTGTTACAACAAATCACGGAAGGCCTAAAATAATAGATTTTATTATTCTGATTAGGCTTGAGACAAGGCTGTATGATAATTAATCCTTTAATTTTTGCAAATGGACAAAATAAAACTTCACAGATTACCTGTCAGGCCGACGATAACAAATTATTTGTATTTATTTTTAAAAAACTTTTTTTTGAAGAGTTATACAGAGAAATGGGAAGAAAGATTCTAAGAAAATGCGAAATTGATCACTCTGTAAATATTTGTCAACATCTTTTATCAACTTTAGTAAGGTAATGACATAGTAGGAGTTCTCATAATTTTCAAGATTGTGACTTTATCAAAAGTTCCTGAGCCTTTTTTCATAGAAATTATAAATACTTAGCTTTTTACCATTAACTATTACTAAATACAGTATTTATACATTGCCAGGGCAGTCGCTCATACAAAACTTTACCATGTCCTTTCATTCGACATAATTAATTCCGTATTTTTGAATCGCTCGAGTGCAACGAATGGATAATACCACTCGCTGCATGGCGAATGGTGGAGGCGAATGATAGAATAATTGTCAAATTTTTTGTTCTATTAGACGACGATAATCTATCATTATCATGCTTTATATGAAACGACAACGAGAATTTTTTGTTCGGTTTTCATTGCGGTAATTACCGGTTTTTATTTTTTCAGCGTGAACTGAGTAAAATTTTATATTGCGTATTAAACAGGTAACACCGGGACGAACGACTTGAAGGTCGAAGGTGACTTATGTCGCATTCGACAATACTATGTCAGACGAGTGATTCAAAAATAGAGCTCCAGATCTCTGTATCTATACTTCTATACTAATACGAAGGAAAGATTTGATTGTTTGTTTGTATTGAATAGGCTCCGAAACTACTGAACCGATTAGAAAAAATCTTTCGCATATAGAATTATACATTATCTCCCTGATGAACAAGATAGAGCTATAAAATAAAGAGTATTTTCAAAAAAGTTAGGGTTCCGTATGAAAAGTTCGATAATGTAACCCAACGTGTGAAAAATATACCAAAAACCAAAGTTATATCGCGTACGCTGAGGAAGTCATTGACAATAGAGCAAAGTGATGTACTATATTTTTATAAAGAACATTAATACTTCAAGAAAGTCCGCGATACTATATGTCTAACTATTACAGTTATGTCACAATTAGAGGTCCTGTGCGATTTCACCCGCGTTAATTTGAGGAAAAAGGTTATAGTGAGTCAAACTTAAAAGGTAGACATATGCTTACGCGGACTTTTTTGTAGAACTTTTAAAGGAAAACAATTCCATAATACATGAATTTTGTATAACTTTCACCGTTTACCCAGCGCATGCTACGGAAGCTCATAAATCGAGTATTATGTCCTGTTTTTGCAACATTTTTCTTAGATTCTCCGATCCTACTAATCCTAGCGTGATGTTATAAGTAGCATAAAAAAATCTTACCAGTAACAAACTAACTCTCTAACTTTATAATATTAGTAAGTATGTCTAATTTTCACTGAAAATTTATAATTATACTAGCGGCCCACCCTCGCTTCGCTTCGGTGTAGAGCTGTAGTGTAGATTTAAATGACTCTTCATATAATTAACAGTCTCAGCCCGATCGGTTTAAAATTGACAAAGTTTCATACAAACTTTCATTCCCTATTTTATCCCCTTGGGGGTAGAAGTGATCAAAATCCTTTCTTAGCGGATGCCTACGTCATAACATCTACCTGCGTGCCAAATTTCAGCCCGATCCGTCCCGTGGTTTGGGCTGTGCGTTGATAGATCACTATGTCAGTCAGTCACCTTTGAGTTTTACATATATATATGAAAAGTCATTTTAGTCTACACTACAGCTCTACAACAAAGCGAAGCGATGGCGGGCCACTAGTCATAATAATTAAAGTTATTTACGGGATTGTTACCATGTACCTATAAAAAAATAATTGACTTACCTTTTAATAAGTTTAAAGTGTGTATAAAAACATGTCTCCTTAAAAAAGGTTACTATACTGTTAAAGATTTCATGAATAAGGCACCTTGGGCTTATTATAATAGACTAAGTTGTTTTACTTTGCTGATTTGGTTGAAAATTGTTTAATCGCCACTTCTTAATTTTGAAAATAGTACCAAGCTAAACTTAACTTTTAATAATTAATAATATTAATGTGATGAAAGTTGACATCAACACATGTTTTCAATTTATGATGTCATCTTTCAATTGACGACTCTGTATGAAACAAAACAGGGAGAAAAAAATAGCCCTTGCTGAGTTTCTTGCCGGTTCTTCTCAGTACAAGGTCTCCCGCCGTAGATTTACGAACCGATGGCGTAGCGTTTGACTTTCACAAGAGCTTGTAACAGCCTAGACTGAATAAATGAGTTTGAGTTTTGAGTTTTACCTTGTTTTAAGCGAGTTACTCCGTGATCATGGCGCTTGCAACAGTGCTGAAATATCGGAACTCGCTAAAAACAAGGTACATGGTAACAATCCCATAAATAACTTATATTACTATAATGTTAGTGACCATGAAAGTTTATAACTTCATTATTTCGCGGTACTTACGGTTGAGGTGATACATCAGCCGTACGACTGCTGAGCATACACCTTCATTTCAAGCACTCCAGAAAGAAGGTAAAGGTATCAAAACCTATAGGATACATTCTGTATGACCAAATAGTACCTATAAACCGTAAGTAGTTATTAATTCCTTAATTTATATTTTATTTAATAGATGGCGTTACATTGTTTGTGAATCGCGTTAGTGTTTCATAACAGCCGTTTATATTAGTCTTAATGCGGTGTATTTAAATTTCGCACTTTCCAATAAAACCTGTCGTGTGCGAAACTGTTTGTTTCATTTGCAAAGCACACACTCTTGGCAACCTTGGAGTTTGTCCACATTCCGTTGACCAAGAAAGCAAAGCAAAAAGCAGTTACAAGCAAAAATTGAAACAAATAAAAAAATAATTGCGTGGCACAAAGTAGCCCATGTCTCTCCAGAGTTTCCCTTAAGAGTTTCCAAACCCGTGGCGTAGAAGGGATTTTATCAAATGAAATAAGTGAAAAATGTAACCAAGATAAAACATGAAGAAATAACGGTGATTGTTAAAAAAATGCTGAATGGGGATGGGGGATTTAATTTACGTTACAAAGAATTATTAACAGTGTCCGGCTTTTTCATAATGAGCAATAATCAGCGAGCTTCTTCGCAGAAACGTTTCAACAATTCCATTTATTTTCCCTATTATTAACTGGAGCGTAAAAATCGGGAAGTAATTTAGATACAATCCTCCTTTTTTTTCGTTCTATATTATTATTTACTAGCAAACCAGTGAACCAAATGTTCATCAAAACCTGATTTAAAAAAAAATGTATTTAATTAATTGAGAACTTCGGAGATTTTGTGTGGTTTCGTTTGAAATTCGTGATTTCTCGAAAACCGGAAGTGCTACGTTACTCAAATCCGGTTTGTAGTCTTATCAGACTATTCTTAATTTATAACTTAAATATTCTCTTTAACTATCTCTTACGGTTTGGCCGCTGAAACAGCACCACAGACAGACGGACGGACGGACTTGTCTAATAGATAAGAGATTCTTTGGTTTGGTATCCGAGGAGCTCGATGGCGCGGGTAGTTAGCGCGTTCAGCTGCGATCAATGAAGGTAAGTAACTTTTCGCAGTGGTCGGTCATTGGATGGGTGACCATAAAATCTTCTATCTCGAGTTCTTACCTGCTTTGGGAGGCATTTTAAGCCGATGGTCCCGGCTGCACCTGCAGTCGTTAGCACCCACTAATCTTCCTCTTCCATCCATAGGGAAGGCCTGTGGCCCAGCAGTGGGGACGTTAATAGGCTGATGATGATGATTCTTTGGTTCGATGTTTGGCTGCCCTTACCTCCCTAGTCGCTATGCTTATGTTTTTTGTGATTAAATATAATATATGTTACTAGCTGACCCAGCGAACTACGTACTGCCATAAAAAATAGGGGTTGATTGTAAAGGGTTAAAAGGGAAAGGGTTATATGTATTTACTAATGCTGTATCATAAAAAAATAAAAAAAAAACTAAAATTGAAAAAAAAAATTAGGGGTGAATTACCCTTAACATTTAGGGGGATGAGAAATAGATGTCGTCCGATTCTCAGACCTACCCAATATGCACACAAAATTTCATGAGAATCGAGAAAGCCGTTACGGAGGAGTTTAACCACAAACACCGCGACACGAGAATTTTATATTATTACATATCCATACCAAAATTCACCAAAAGTGTAACAGATAGAAGGAAAGAAATTGAGAGCAGTTGTTATAATAATAAAACATGAATATTTTTAACATGATAGCTTGCATTCTTCGTAATAACGGATGGTGAAGAGAGATCCGCTAAGAATAAATAAAACTCTTTTTTTGAAGTGAAAATTTCTTTAGCGACGTTGTACACCTTTTTAGTATGGGTAAAAAATGTTAAACTCGCGTCAGGACACGTGGCCTGATCGCGTCAGGACACGTGACCTAATCGAAAATTCAACAATAAAATTGGAAACGTTGTTGACTTTCAATATATTGGACGAAACATAGTAATATTATATTTTAACGTATTATAATAATAAGTCGCTATCTAGGAAGTCCAAGTTTTTTGCAAAGAAAATGCATTTTTTACAATAGATGTCGCTAGGTGCGCTTAAATGTGATTCATGTAAGTTGATTTTTCTGAGAGACAAACTTTCTAATGTAATATAAATTGTCATGTTTGTGTACGATAGCGCAATAAATAAATATTGTATTCTACCACATAAATGATAGTACTTTTTTATTGATAATTAAAGCAATTCGTGCAAAATTATTCCCTAACCGTTCCAAAATATCAAAAATGCACAACGTTAATATTCAAGTTTTCACTTCTGCCGGCACTTGTCGTTTTTTTATAGTGAACTCCAATTTACTACTCCCGAGAGGATGAGATTAGCGGAACGAGTTACTGAAAATTGTCAAAGATTAACTCTTTCCTACTTCCACATTATGTAAGCGGTCTGCCAGCGTCACTCCGCAAATTTCACCGGATTTACACTTAATCTTACCCATACTGGATTCTGACGAACAACCCCGAGACCTCCTTACTCCAGAAGAGTGTGGAATCCGCCTCGAAGTTCTCCATCAGCTTCTCTTCTTCTTTCAAAGTCATACTACTACGCTTCTCTTTCATTATAGCCTTAATTTCATTCCTGCAACGGCAGTATATTTTTTCTTCATCTCTTTCATAATTTTATACAGGTTGTACCTGTATAAGGTACAAAGAAGCAACAAAATCAATACATTTAGTGTCGCAGCACACGGGCTACACGCCACAGCCACAAACGCCGCCACGAGAAGCTAGAAGCGGCTACTAAAGTGGCTGAAGCGACAGCGGCCGACTAATGTAAGGGAGAGAGTGGTGGGGAATCGCGCGAGTGACGTGTGGCGGCGTTTTGTATCGGCGCATTAAGTGGCCGGTGCGGGCCACAAGAAGCGAGCAACGACGATTTGTAGCGTGTGGCGGCCACTTGCGTACCGTGTGTATCGAGTCCATATAAAATGTATGAAATTTGTGGTTGTGGTCGGTGGCCCGTGTGTGGCGACACTTACATCTCACTTCTGCCAGTGCTGCAATTTTAAATCCAGAATCCAATTAAAACAGGCGACCTTTTAAAATTCACGGCGAACAGTTGAAAATTCGTTTTTAGCAGGAAAGAAGAATAAAAAGAAAACGTGAGTGTCGTGGAATACTTGATTGAAATGAAGCTAAAAATAGTTATATAGGTACCACACACCAATCCGTTTATAAACAAGTAGTGTAAATAATGAGAATATGTTTTCATTTTTTTTTTTACTTTTTATCAACTCCCGAGCGACGTCGGGTATCATAGCTAGTAAAAATAATCTCGTTCTCGGTGTTGATCCGGTGACGGGAGCAGTGGACACACAGCCTAATGAAGATACTCCTTGGCTGATATTTTTAATCCCCTTATTAATGCACGAGGAATAAGTTAAGATTAGTTTTGCCGTGTATTGTTCATATCACTCAATTGCCATTTGTAATTCAATGAACGGAGGCAAAACATAAACTAACTACCTAATCCAGGCTTATTCTTCATTTATTAATAAGGGACTGTAAATATAGCATATATCGATAATTCAGTATGACATTCAAGGTTCAAACTTAACCTTCAGTATGACCTTCAATTGTTTTGTGCAACATACTTAATCTTCTATTGTAAAGTAATATTTACATCGAGGAAAATACTCAATTCATTTTCCTCTAAACTGTTTTCAGGTGCCAGTGGAATTCGATTGATTACGTTATCACGTAGCAAATAAACAGCATCAGAGACCTTGAACTGAAAAATACTTATACTTCAGCAAGAGCTGTATTTATTTTCATCCACTATTATATTATGCTTACTTAGATTCACGACTTGGAATATCTTTATAAGGTATTGCCACGTTTAACTCTTTCAGCTACATTGATCAATTTGAGAAATTAGAATGACCTAATTTACTTTATAAGCTTTACCCGTGACTTTGTCAGCTTGACAAACATTTCTTAAGAATGTTTCGTCATCATCATCATCATCGCCAGCTTATTATCGTCATCACCATCTATCCCCGCTGCTGGGATAACTAGACAATGTTGAGACAAGAATTCCATAGGAATGTTTTTGCCATTTTCATCATTATCCCCTGCTGCTAGGACAATGTAACAATGGTGGGACGACAAATCCTTAAGGAATGTTTCATCGGCATTATTACCACCATCATCATCACCCCTGCTGCCAGGATAATTAAACAATGCTGGGACAACAAATCCTAAAGGAATGTTTCATCATTACCATCATCATCATCACCATCATCATTACCCCTGCTGCTAGGACAATGTAACAATGATGGGACGACAAATCCTAAAGGAATGTTTCATCATTATCATCATTATCATTACCATCATCATTACCCCTGCTGCTAGGACAATGTAACAATGGTGGGACGACAAATCCTAAAGGAATGTTTCATCATTATCATCATTATCATTACCCCTGCTGCTAGGACAATGTAACAATGATGGGACGACAAATCCTAAAGGAATGTTTCATCATTATCATCATTATCATTACCATCATCATTACCCCTGCTGCTAGGACAATGTAACAATGATGGGACGACAAATCCTAAAGGAATGTTTCATCATTATCATCATTATCATTACCATCATCATTACCCCTGCTGCTAGGACAATGTAACAATGATGGGACGACAAATCCTAAAGGAATGTTTCATCATTATCATCATTATCATTACCATCATCATTACCCCTGCTGCTAGGACAATGTAACAATGATGGGACGACAAATCCTAAAGGAATGTTTCATCATTATCATCATCACTAGCTTATTCCATATCCCGCTGATGGGACACTTGCGTAGTTTTAAAGTGTGCCTATATCCACCAATATTTTCATTTAAGTAGAATATTGTTATGCGGTTGTTGAACTTCAGTAGCAACCAGTCAGTCAGTATTCCGTTAAGGGTGCACTAAGTCCTTATTCCTAGGTGACTTTTATTTCTATACTAAAACTCTTTAAGAGCAATACATGGCAGCACCCTTAGTACGAGTTTCACAATTACGAAAACTATGATATAGTTTTCGTATACTCGCACTTGTACTAAGGGTACAGATTTTATTGATTTCGTTTCAATACAAATAAACAGTGTTTAAATTCTATCACTAAATCATTTGCGTCTTCTTAATTTTTAAGTTTATTTGGTTAGTTTTCACCAAAATGGACATAGAAACATAATTTACAATTACGAAAACTATGATAGTAGTCGTGAGCTCAAACTTGTACTAAGGGTACAGATTGGATTTTCTGTTCGAACCTGAGCGCTCGTCAGGGGAAATAACCTCCACCTTTGGAAAGACCACAGTAAAATAACACTACCTCTTGATGATGCGGAGTTATATTCCAGAGCTCCTAGGGCTAGTGGATTGGGTCAGGGGAGGCATTGGCCTGAGTAATATTATTTGCATGGAAAGCGTCTGTAGGCTAAGGTGACCCTAAGGCGGGCCATATGTTTGTTTGCCACCCTATTAACTTAAAAGAAAACTCTTAAATTATTGGCGATTAAGTTGTGAATGCGTAACAGACATACAGAGATAGTTCCCCTCTATGCAGCCTCATAAACCGAAACAGATGGATAGTTGAAATGTTCATAGAATATGTATATTCTACTTCGACTATATAATAGATATAATAGATATCTACATATATAATAATATGTAGATATAGACTGATAGAATCAGAGTTACAAATATAAATACAAGTTATTCTGAAACGCGCATTGTTCAATCGCAATGGCTGTATGATTTGAAAATATAATAGGACAGACATAGATCTAAGTAGATTTGTAACGCAAGTGGTACTTAGCGTGCTAAAAGGGACACCAATCAATGATCTTCTTTTTAATTGCTTTTACGTTAATTTATTTATTCTCGTCATCGTTTTCGATACCCGACAACAATCGTAATAGTTAAACATAGCTAAGTATGTCCTATTAAGCTGAAAAAAACAATATAATTGAAATAGATTACCAGGGCTTTTTCACTACTTATTTTTTTCTTGTGAGAACTTAAAATCTGACTTGCTCGGTTTTTATACACTTTGAACATGTCGTGGCGTCTACTTTACTAGGTTTGTGGTTAATAGACGCGGTGAAATCCCGCAACGGGGATCTCGCGGTTCTGCACTTAACAGTGTAGAGTTTATTCGCAGGGTTTTTTAGCGGATAGTATGCATATGTAACCGCTCGTAAGCCGCGCGGACTCCTGATACTACTCCTACTCCGGCGTATACGCGTGTCCGCGCGCTGTTTGGCTAAAAAACGTGATTTTTCAAACCAGATTGCCCACCAACAGCTTATCTTACGTACATGTGAATTACTAATAATTTTAGGAAATGTTTTAATGTACGACGGTGGTAAAAGATTTCTTTCGATTAAAACAGTATTTGTGAATACCATCAAGATAACTGAATAGAGGTTTATTTGATTACACTTTCAGTATCAATGTCGAAACTAAAAATATCTGAAATTCCTGACAGATCTAACAAACAAAAATTTCTAAGTAACTGCAACGATCCTTAAGAAAATAATTAGTTAAAAGGATTTTTTGTTTTAGCTTCCTAAGTCATGAAATTAAAATCCATACAACGTGATTTTGTTTAGAAATTATTGTCGATGAAATGATTTTTGTCACCAATACTTATTACTTAATTTAACAAAATTTATATTTATTGTAATAGAAGAATGCCTTCTTTATAAGTTACGATTAAAAAATTAAAGTAAATTATCCCTATTATTTTTCTTCTCTCCTTCTTCTCTTCTTCTTCTTCTTCTTCTCCGTTTGGCACCCGTGAGACTTGCGAGAGGCTAAGCGTGAGTTCCGTTGGTGTGCCCCTTAAGGGCCAACGTCTGTAAATAGAGGTTTTGCCTGCCAAAAAAAAGGTTTGCGGTTAATAGCCAATGATACAAAACCATTTGTGTGCGAGTCAGCCTCACACTTGACCATTTTTTGTACACTTCTAGTAATTCAGCTTGCGAGTGTATCATTTTACCGTGAAAAGTACAAAACATATTTCGGGCCAAATAAGGATTCCTAAACAACTCAACTGAAAAGGGCGTTTGTGCGTAATAAATATAAAGCTGTATAGAATTTTCCGTTGCCCTCCCAGCAACAGGAAAATTAAAATATTAACGACAACTCACGCGATACTTCTGCGATTCTCTCCTTAACATAGTCAAAAATAACATTTGGCGAATCGGTTCTGAATTAAATTACATAGCGTAAACTAAGCTTGTTTATCAAAACTGAATTATTCATAATCAAATTCCAAGTCTTTAACTAAATTCGTACTGTTGTGAGAGCGAATCTGTTCGTCTCTTACGTTGCCACATAAATTTGTAAAGATTTTGGTTAATTTTTTTTTTATAGCTAGGTCCGACAAATTACTCCACCCCACCTGATGTTAAGTGAAGGTGAAGTCCAGACGTGAAGATAGCTGATACAGCAGTTTTACCTGCCACACCAGCCATTCTCACCCTGCCGGCCTGCATGTTGCTTCTTCACGCCTCTTTTAAAGGATCCCAGGTTGTAAGAGGAAGGGAACACGTGAGCGGGCAGAGCATTCCATTTACGGATAGTGCAACAAAGAAATGAGTCACCAAATTTCTTTGTACGCGTTGGAATTGTGGCCACAGTTAGACGGTGACAACGTAGGCCAACGCGCGTGGTCCTCTGAAGGAAAGGAGAAGGTGGGATAAGAGAGAATAACTCCTCAGAACACTCGCCGTGGTACAGACGATAGAACGCGCTTAGTGACGCCACGTCACGGCATAATTGAAGAGGCTCAAGGTGTTTAGTCACCTCCTCATCGCCTATGATGAATTAAAAATAGCTTCAAAGCAGTAAGGACGGTTAAATTGCCTTTTTTCTTAGGTAATAGTATATGTTCTATTGGCAGAACGAGCAGTAGAATTGTACCCTTAGGTACGAACCAATATCGAATTCGAATACTTGCGAGTCATAAATGTCATTGTCTTGTACTTTGTAGCGTTGCTGTTCAAGTTTCCATACAAAGTTTGAGTATTAGTATTTAGCTCCCTTTGACTTCGAAGTTCTACAAATAATGAACACTTGTTAAGTGGCTATGACATCTAGAGATACAGAGGAATGGTATTCAATTGCTGTGTAAACGTTTCCAATTAAACATCTCACTGAGCACTTAATATCAATATATCAAAATAAAGCTCTGATTATAATTTGTGTTTACAAACTCGGGATTCCATGCTATTATAGTGCTGAATTACGGTGTTGGAATCTTAGATTAAAACAAAAAGGGTAGATACGGTACGCTCATGCTTGCATCAAAAACTGATCCCACGGCAGCGCGAACGTAACGGCGAGAACCACGTCTCTGCATTACCGACCCGAGCGAAACAGCACGTTAAGTTTCAACGGCAGCGCGAACGAGACGGCGAGATCCGCGTCACTGCACTACCGACCAATCACGCGACCAGTACTCGACGTCACTACCGAATAAGATTCAAAACAAACAGCAATTTTTATAAAAAAATATATTTTATAATACTTACGAATGAAAAGTGATGCCGTGGGTTCAATTATTAGTTCTTGAGCAATTTACGCACTTTTTAAAAACACACTTAAGCATTGTTTTATCATATAAACACAAAATATTAGCAATATTTCTTTTTGGCGTTGACATGTACGTCGTTTGCATGTCAAGTTGTGACTAAAGCGATTAGGGTCGTGGACCACAGTTGGTGCGGATCACTTTTGTGAGGCTAGTGCCGTATCTACCCTTTTTGTTTTAATCTAAGTGTTGGAATAGTACTACTGCGTAATACATAATAACATAGATAAAAATATAATTAACAACATAAATATGTTTATTTTTTTAGCTATTTACTGCTAGATGTTTAAATCTACCTATAACTGCTCTTTCTTCTTTCAAATGTTTGATACTTGTTATAAAGGATAGAAAATAAAACACAGCGTTCACCTTTAGTAACGACAGAAAAAGCATTGTATTGAATTACCACTATGTTAATTTTACAAAAATATTCAAAAACACCTTTAATAAAAAAGTTAATTTAGTTCTCTGGCTCAACAGATGGCGTTAGTAGTACACAAACATTTAATTAGACATAGTTTTTAAAGATTTTTAGGAGATTTTAATAAATAATTGTTTCTTATATATTATTTATAACCTATTACTACTATAAAGCACGGACTCAGAAATGCGTCGCCTACATTTGACATTGTGGGTTACCTACAATGCGAAGAGATGACGCTGCCTTACAGCCTAAGAAAGGTTAGAGAAAATTCTACGCGGCCATCAGGGCTGCAGTAGCATAATGTTCAGTGCATTCGCCTGGATAGCGTTCGAGTCCCGTCTACTGCATGGTCCGCTAGGAAGTGTTTCTAACATAAATATCATTCAGTAGCTTGCTATATAGGTGCACGTTCGCATACTTTTGCCGCTTGCCACTATATTGTGATTTTTGCGGAGTAGTTTTCTGTATTGTACTTTTGTGTACAATAGTACAGTACCCCAAATTCTCGCCTATTCCCAGTAGTCTTACCAGTTGAACTACTGGAAATTTCCTTCCCAAAGACCACTAGGAACTTTATACCCAGTAGAGTTACAAGTAAAACCAAACTCCCAATAGTCCTACTCTTATGTAGATTTTGAGGCACATTTGTCAAATACCTTTTTCGTCAGCATAAATTATAAGCTGTTTTTTCTGACAAAAGCGGAAATTCTATATGTAGGATTTAGTTCCATGGCAGAGTATATGAATCAATTTCAAAAGATCCATTGGCCAGATCCATAATGGAAATTGTGAGTATTTTGTTTTATGCGGGGTATGCGTCATGCATTGCTCCGGATCAAAAAAAAAGGTTAGCTTAGGTTTAAACTCATGTTGATAATAAGATATAATTATTACGTATTTCTCTTCAGTTAACAATAAATTAGCATGCACAAATATTAGTTTAAAGCAAAAAACTCTACTACTGTGTTTAATTATTACTTTGTGCCGGCGAAATCTACATGCTCCACAAATAACCAACATAGTAAATAATCACTCGTCTGTTCAAGAGATGGCGTTACCGGCGCTGCGATTAATAAGTATGGAAGCCTACATCGCGCAAGAGAAATTCGGAACCAAACACTTAATATAAATGCAATGCCCGATCAACATCAGTCCTGCATCATCCCCTTCATAAGGGTTGATCGCATCAGATGAAGCCTGTAAGGCCCCTAAGGCCATAGGCATCCCCCACGGGTGTTTTAGTCAGTAAGAGTCTGACATAACCCTACAGCCGGCTGTAGGGTATCCATGAGGATTTCACACCCGCTTCCCCACCTGGGAGGAAACAAAAAAAACAACAGTCGGTCCGCGGCCCCCGAGCTACCATCACCCAGCTCGGAGGAAGACTTTCCCCTTGGGTCTTCCTACACTTATAACCCTCGACTGAGCACAGCAGCAGCAAGAAGCAACCTTCAACCATCGCGTAGCCGCCATCAATCCTCATGCCTCTTCCTCAATAGGTCAAGCAACATCAGCAGTCACACAGCAAGCCAGCATCAGCCTCAAGGTTCCATCGCAGCTCTCAACGACACATTCTGGACCATCAGCAGCACCCGACGGCATCATCCCGACCTGGACTGACATCATATTCGTATAAGTAATTCTATCATTATCAAAACAGCTTCACGCAAACTCGGAGTCCTGAACAAGGTGCGGCGTTTTTTCACGCCCGATCAACTGTGCTTGTTCTACAAAACGCAAGTGCGGTCCTGCGTGGAATATTGCTCGCACCTCTGGGATGGCTCCGCCAAGTACTTGCTTGATGCTTTAGATAGGTTACAGCGGCGCGCGATCCGCATCATAGGCGATGAGGAGGTGACTAAACACCTTGAGCCACTTCAATTACGCCGTGACGTGGCGTCACTAAGCGCGTTCTATCGTCTGTACCACGGCGAGTGCTCTGAGGAGTTATTCTCCCTTATCCCACCTTCTCCTTTCCTTCAGAGGACCACGCGCGCTGGCCTACTTTGTCACCGTCTAACTGTGGCTACAATTCCAATTCGTAAAAATAAATTTGGTAACTCATTTCTTTGTCGCACTATCCGTAAATGGAATGCTCTGCCCGCTCACGTGTTCCCTCCCTCTTACAACCTGGGATCCTTTAAAAGAGGCGTGAAGAAGCAACATGCAGGCCGGCAGGGTGAGGATGGCTGGTGTGACAGGTAGAACTGCTGTATCAGCTGTCTTCACGTCTGGACTTCACCTTCACTTAACATCAGGTGGGGTGGAGTCATTTGTCGGACCTATCTATAAAAAAAATCATTTTATGTCATTATTATTTTTAATATTAAGGCAGAAGTTGCTTTTCCAGATGAGTGCCTCGATTTCAGAAGAAAATCCGCTATGGCTTACCTCTCTTAAAACGACTAAGTATGGAAGAGAAACATTATTGAATGTTAACAATATCAAGTAGATAATAATTACAAACAACATCATTATCGCGTCGTTTGATAGATCGGTTAATAACAAAGGACTATCAGTTAGTGGTTGGTTCCTTTAATGGCTTTGAAACAATCTAAATTCAATTGAGACAAACAAATTAATTAATGTCGAAGAGAATTTGACAAAACAAAGTGATGATCAAAAGTGAAAATTTATACTGAATTTTTACGGAATTCATTGCTTTATGTTGCTGCGACATTTTGATGTCTCATTAAGGATGATATCGCTATGTCGACGCATAATGTGTTTATTTCTGTCAGAACAGTCAGAAAACATACATCAAAGTATGTACAACATAAATTAATATTGGTCAGTGCATTCGCCCGGATTGCGAAGGGTGCGGGTTCGAGTCCCGTCCACTGCCTGGTCCGCGTGGATTTTTTACTAGTAAAACTTTTTCTTTAGATTTAAACATCTGGCAGTTAAATGCTTAAAAAAACATTTGTACAACATACTTACAAAAATAATTTATGAAATCACATTAATAAAATTGATTTCATATTGATTGATTGATTTATTATAAAATTAACGACACCCGCGATTGCTTTAGTTTTTCGAGAATCTCACGGAACCCATTTTTTTTTCGAAAAAAAAATTATCATGTATCTCGATCCAGGTCATAAACATTGCGTACCAAATTTCATCGAAATCCATCCAGTAGTTTTTATGTGATTTGGTAACAAGCATACAAATACACGAACATTCACTTTTACTATTTAAGTAGGATAGTAGGACGAGGAAGAAGGATATATAATCAGTAAAATAATAAGAAAAATTCACCATAACTATAGGATTGCATTCTTCGCTATAGAAATATATGAAAGCTTTGTTGTGTTCCTTCGCAGTAAATTACTTTGCATCTCGTAAACTGGACTGTTTGATATGAGCAATAATGTTTATTGTATCGATATATCGAGGAGCTCGATAACCCAATTGGTTAGCGCGTTCGGCTGCGATGGAAGTTAAGCAACTTTCGCAATGGTCGGTCATTGGATGGGTGACCAAAATATAACTATTTCGAGCTCCTCCGTACTTCGGCTGCATCTGCGGGTGCTAATGACCGCAGATGCAGCCGTCCGACAGCCGATGCGCCCAATCACCGCACCCTAATCCATCCATAGGGAAGGCCTGTGTCCCAGCAGTGCATTAAAAATTAAAATTCACTTATTTCGAGCAACATAACTCATAATAATAATACATAATTACTATAGAAATAGGCACATGTCACTGAAAATACAACTAATCATTTATTTAATTTAATAAATTACATAATTTAAAATTCAGTAATTTCCATCAAATAAAATAATTAAAAATCAAAAGTCAAGTTAAATAGTATTATAATGTCATACACAAAATGAATATTGAAATGTCATAGGTACACAACATTTCTTATTTATATCAGACTGCATTTTTTAATATAAAATAGCTTACAATTACTTACTAACAATTATTTACCGTCTTACTGTGGCTACAATTCCAACGCGTACAAAGAAATTTGGTGACTCATTTCTTTGTCGCACTATCCGTAAATGGAATGCTCTGCCCGCTCACGTGTTCCCTCCCTCTTACAACCTGGGATCTTTTAAAAGAGGATTTTGAGGATGACTGGTGTGGCAGGTAGAACTGCTGTATCAGCTGTCTTCGCGTCTGGACTTCACCTTCACTTAACATTAAAAAAAATATTTAATAACATTACACACCACCATTAGATAATATATGCTGTGCACAACAATGCCGCATGTAAGGACAGTCAAACCCCTCCGCTATCATTGCCAGGACTTTATTTGGGCTTGCCCTCAGTTTACCTACAAGGGATGCACACCTTTTGCGCATGGTGGTGAAAAAGCATTAATAGACAGATGATGGTGATGATGGTTTATTTTATTTATTATATGTATCGAGCTCCTTAAACCTCATAGTCATAAAATACATCAGCTCTGTCTAGCCTCTCTTAACAGCGACGCCTCCTTGTACCTAATATATTAAAATGATCAAATATTTTACTAACGAGAATTTTAGTATCTGAGTGTTATTAAAAGAGCAATAACCTCTTAGTGTCGCCGCACACGGGCCACCGACCACAACCACAAAATGCCGCCACCGGCATATTTCTTGTAGTTTTCATACATTTTATATGGACTCGCCACACATGGTACGCCGGTGGCCGCCACACGCTACAAATCGTCGTTGCTCGCTTCTTAGGCCGTATACAGAAAGCCGATCGGCACTAAATCCAAAATGTAATAAAATGTTTCTTGAATCATTCTTGTATATGTATAAAATCTTTGTTCATCAAATTTCAATTTTTTTGCAAATAAATGATGGTATTCTCCGAAACGTTTCCTTTCTCTATTTATAGGATGTATAGCTTTTTTTCGCATTTTTAAATACACATTTTCTAACAAAACCAGATCATCGTCCGATGAGTCCGACATTTTGCTTGATCTGCTTTAATCGGCTTCCTTTATGTAGGAAGGATCGGCGCCGATAAGCGCCGATAAGCGCCGATCGGCTTTCGGCTTTCTTTCTGTATACGGCCTTATGGCCCGCGCCGGCCACTTAATGCGCCGATACTAAACGCCGCCACACGTCACTTACGCGATTCCCCACCCCTCTCTCCCTTACCTTAGTCGGCCGCTGTCGCGCGCTTCAGCCACTTTAGTAGCCGCTTCTAGCTTCTCGTGGCGGCGTTTGTGGCTGTGACGTGTGGCCCGTGTGCGGCGACACTAAGGTAAAGGAGAGAGGGGTGTGGAATCGCTCGATTCCCGCTCGTGGTCGGTGGCCCGTGTGCGGCGACACTTAGTCGGCCGCTGTCGCGCGCTACAGCCACTTTAGTAGCCGCTTCTAGCTTCTCGTGGCGGCGTTTGTGGCTGTGGCGTGTGGCCCGTGTGCGGCAACACTTACAGGCTGAGTAAACAGAGTCGGGACCTTGTTTAATTATAGCTATTTTCGGGTCTTGATCTTTAATGTAACATCTTTTCCTTTGTGATAAAATAGATGAAAATTTATAGAATCATTACAAATTTGAATAATGAATTGCGGTAAAATGTCGCAAATATGAAATTAAATTATATGAACTTTACTCAAATTGACTTATGGAAAGCTTTTTTGAATCGTCCAATATTTTTTCCTACCACCCATTCAGGACATATTTTAGCTGATGAGAAGAATGGGTGTGTAGGAAGGCCAAAGGGGAAGATCTTTCTCTGAACTGGGTGATGGTAGCTCGAGGGCCGCGGCCCAACTGATGTTGGTCGACAATCGTATATATGGAGTGTTAGCCTCCGAATTTTTACTTGCGCGATTTAGGCTTCCATACGTTTTTTTATCGCAACGCAGGTAGTGCCATCTCTTGAGGAGGTGAGTGACTATTTCCTCCATGTTGTTTATATGTGGGGCATGTAGATGACGCCGCCACAGGTGCAAAGAACCCATCAGCATTTAACAGAAGTAACAAAATTTACAAAAAAAAAGCATGTCACTAGCAATACTCCGAGTCAATTTTAAATCTGGCGCCCTGGGTCACTTTAAGGCTTACTTACTCAGACCTTTAACTTAAACTGGTGATTTTTTTGAAGCTTTCACGCACAACACTCATTAAAAAAAAACGCTTTAACGGGTTCAAAATGCGTCTTTTTATTACTTTTTGACGTTTCGCATCCTTTTTAAGGATAACGCCAGACGACCTCCTTAGCCGAGTGGTTTGTACACCGGGTCTCATGGTGTCGCCGACTCGAGAGGTTCCGGGTTCGAATCCCGGTGGGGGCAGATGTTTATGTGATGAACACGAGCATTTGTACTTCAGTCGTGGATGTTTAATATGAATTTCTATATAAATATACTTATATACTTGTATACTTATTCTATCCGTTACCCTTGTATCCCATAACACAAGCCTTACAGTGCTTACTTTGGTGCTAGGCTAATTGGTGTGAGTGTTGGAAAAAAATATTATTATTTTCAGGCTGCGTCATCAGAATTCGTTAGAATCATTCTGATGTCGCAGCCTAAGAGCGCGTGCAGACTACACGCGCCCGTTAAGCACACGCGCGTCTTACTCGCTTTGTCTGTTGGATATACTCGTAATATAAGGCTTACGACACATCAATAAATCTCGTATTTCATTTATCGAAGTCCATTCACACACTCCATGCGCCCGCACCGCGCCCGCATACCACGGTAATATTATACACGGTATTATTATTGTTATACAGTATTATATCTTCATACAAATGTTCAGAAAGCGTGTTCCTACGCCACTCGAGTTCGCGCGGCACCCGGTGGGCATCCAGTCGCGAACGCGCCGCAGCGACAACCGAACGGTGTGAATTGTTTTTTAGGCAGTTAGCCGTGCTTAAACGTTTGTATTGTAAATATTTGATCGAATTAAGTAGATACCTACTTAATTTAATATGGCAAAGAGCAATAGTCGATATTGTGCTGTTTTTGGTTGCTTGAACTCTTCAATAATTAAACTTTTTATACGAATGCGTATTTTTTATACTATTAAATTTAATAATAAAGCTTTCCGTACGTCTCAGTCGAGGCGTGAATATTTTTCTGTCTCATATATATTTTTTTATTAAATATTACACTTAAAATAACGTGCGTGAAAACCTAAGAAACAAATATGAATTTTATGTAACACTTCCTAATTCATTCACAACATTTTTTACATATTAAATAAAATATTTACAATCACAAAACTAGAAAGAAACTCAATTATGTAGATGAAATTAAAATACTGTAGGCGGGCGGCCCTACCGCGTGTTAACGCCCCGCTCGGCCGTAGGCAGTTATTTCAAGGACAGGGCCGAGTCACAATACTGTATAGATAATATTACCGTGAGCATACGCTTTGCGCCCGCGATTAGCAGTGGCGGGGCTAGACCACATGTGGACGTCGGCGACATCAAGTTCGCGAGGCCTATTTTACTTCGCAGTAAAAAACCGTTAAATTAAGTGAGCCAAATTATAAAATAACGTATGAGTAAACTAGTTTTATTGTTGATAATCAAATGATGACAAAAAGTAATTACAAACATAGAAATTTAATTACAAAAATAGTGTTGCCAGACAGACGATTCTGAATACCCGTAAAGTACTACTCGCTTCCATCACGCACGTGTTCGAAAATAATAAAAGTCATTATCATCTGCTTAGCTTTTTCCCCGAATTGTTCGGGGTCGGCTACCTAAGCCAGGCCAGGAGAAACGAAAATAAATAGGTAACTAGTAAAAATTTTTTGCGAGGCCCCCTCAGGCGCGAGGCCGTCGGTGGTGGCCGACGTCGCCGACGCCTAGCGCCGCCACTGATGACTAGTGTTCTTTATGTCCATTAAACGAAGTAGACCAGTCACTGGTAGTATACGCAGGCGCGAGGCGTGCGCTGATTTTGCGCGTGGGTGTAAAGCGGGCATAACGCGTGTGCGAGTCCTGTGCGTGACCGACGCGTGTCATCTGAACACGTCTAGAGTCTTAGCGTGTTTCATTCAATGGACTGGTGTCTTTGGGTCACAGGGTTTTCTAGGCAACGATCTCCACATCAGCTATAATTTCCTTGATTCTGTTTTATTTTTAACCAACTTCAAAGAGGAGGAGGTTTTAAATGCGGCCGGGATGTTATTTAAATAATATTTATAAACACCGATTCAGCCGAGATTTCTGAACTGTTTTTTGATCGAAGCGATACTTGCCATTTGGTCTCATAAAAATTTGAATTAGTTTGACTTAGCAGTTTTCATGTTATAAGCATATTTTTGTTTTCTTGGACGATGTAATTTTCACGATACTTTAGCGTACGGTTTTTTTGTGGTTTTGGCTACAAACTAAAAAGGAAAAAAAATACCAACTTCAAAATCGAAAATAGCACAAAAAGGTGAAAAAAATTCCAGTTCACACGAAATCGGGAGGGTATGATTTGGAAGTGGGGCGTGGTCAAAATTGACACGTTTAGTTACCGATTAGAAATGAAATATATTCCATGTTCCGGGATAGGCAACAGAAAAAATTCGAACCTACACTTTCCGTTTTTCTCAATAGATATCAAAACAAGTAGGAAACCATGAGCATAGAGAAAAAGCAAGAAAAAGCGACGGGTTGCACTCTGGGAGTGCCGGCAGAAGTGAAAAATTGAATATTAACGTTGTGCATTTTTGATATTTTGGAATGGTTAGGGAATAATCTTGCACGAATTTCTTTAATTATCAGTATAAATACTATCATTTATCTGAGAGAATACAATATTTATTTATTGCGTTATCGTACACAAACATGACAATTTATATTACATTAAAAAGTTTATCTCTCAGAATTTCTCAATTAAGCGCACCTAGCGACATCTATTGTAAAAAAATGCATTTTCTTCGCAATAAAGCTGCCACCTGGATGTCCTAGATACAGACTTATTATTATTATACGATAAAATAAAATATTACTATGATTCGTCCAATTTAATGAAAGTCAATAAACAACCTTTCCAATTTTATTGTTTTCGTCTTATGAATTTTCGATTGTCAGGTGTCCGAATGCGATCAGTCCACGTGTCATGACGCGAGTTTCACAGATTTTACCCATAACAAAAAAAGTGTACAACACCGCTAAAGAAGTTTTCACTTCAATATCAACTAACATGAATCACATAAGCACACCTAGCGACATCTATTGTAAAAAAAATGCATTTTCTTCGCAATAAAGCTGCCACCTGGACGTCCTAGATAGAAACTTATTATTATTATACGATAAAATAAAATATTACGTTTCGTCCAATATATTGAAAGTCAACAACCTTTCCAATTTTATTGTATTCGTCTTACGATCACGACACTTGGCCTGTGATGCGATCGGCCCACGTGTCATGACGCGAGTATAACAGTTTTTACCCATTACAAAAAAAGTGTACAACGTCGCTAAAGAAGTTTTCACTTCAATATCAACTTACATGAATCACATTTAAGCGCACCTAGCGACATCTATTGTAAAAAAAATGCATTTTCTTCGCAATAAAGCTGCCACCCGGACATCCTAGATAGAGACTTATTATTATAATACGATACTATAATACGATAAAATATTTTACACAGTCGCAATTTTACGTTTCCAAATCGTCATATATATACGAGTACCATCTTACTGGAATCAACTTCTGAAGCCTATGTTGATTAGAGTTTCGTTTCCAATGATGTTATTACCACAAAGGTGTGTGGTGTGCGGAGACGTAGTAATAAAACTCCTTTGTTGTGGCATTATATTGACACTGAGAGCGAGGCCAGAACACTGCTTTGCGAAGTCGCATCGCAAAAACTTCATCGCGACGCATTGCGATGGAATGACGCAACGCTAAAAATTTTATTTGCAATGGCCGGAGGCTCATCGTTAAAGTGTGGCAAAAATATTTCGCAGCATCGGTGGTCACACGAGAAATGCGGCACTGCAACGTTGTTACGCCGCAGCAACGTCACCGGAGAAGGATTTCTTATGACGCATGAAAAACTGAGCGGTGCCGCTCCGACACCGCAACGTTTTCACCCCTTTCCGATTCGTAGCAGTGGGAAAAAGTCCGGTACGGCGCCGGACACCGATGCCACACTTAATACTTTGTAAAATGACGCAGCGACACCGCTCTCGGCGCCGCGCTTTTGCCGCAACGCATCGTATGCCCGTGCTCTAATTTTGTGATACTTTGTGCGACGTTGTAGATTTTTATGGCGCGATGCCGCAACGCAATTTTGTGGCCTCGCCCTAATGTAACTTTTATGATAGCTCAGAGCTCTATAGGTACAAATTTTTTATGGTTCTTCCGAGCGTGTTTTCTTATCGACGTAGTTTTTAGAGTTCCGCAAATTTGAAAGCAGCGTTGTTTCAACTATAGTTAAATTTCACTGTAGTTACTTAACGTCAAATACAAAGCATATGAGTTAATTTTTACGAATGGTTATTTTTTCGGCTACGGCTCAAAGTATGTACCGCTTAAATTGTGGTGCATGAACACAATTCGCTTTAGTCACAATTTGACATCCAAACGCACTGCATGTGCACTCTATATTACAATATTGCGTATATTCGTTATAAAGACAAAATAATGCCTTCGATGCTTTTTCTAAAAGGACACCAATCAAATTAGTCAGTGCATTCTCCCTGATAACGAAGGGTACGAGTTTGTGTCCCGTCTGCTGCCTGGTCCGCGTGGAATTTTTTCTAGTTATATTTTCTTTGGATTTAAATATCAAGCATTTACATGCTTAAAAATAAAAAAAATATAACTATAATTGTTATCTCTTCTTGCAAATTTGTTTCTTAGGTTTTCACGCACATCACTCATTAAATAAAACTAGTTTTTACGGGTTAATGCACGAAACTTTATTTATTTATTGACAGCAATAAATTATTATTACTTTATTTATTTTTTTTAGCCTTTACAGGTTACGTCGTCAGAATCAAACTTTTATTTAATTTGTCAAGCTACCTTGCAAATGTTTAATACTATTGTAAGGGTATTCATTTGTCATTGTGAGTTACCTTTAGTGCGAAGGGATGGCGCTGCCTTGCAGCTTAAGAATGGCTAGAGGAATTTCGACACGGCCATCAGGGCCGCGGTAACATAATTGGTGAGTGCATTCGCCCGGATAGCGAAGGGTGCGGGTTCGAGTCCTGTCTGCTGCCTGGTCCGCGTGGTTTTTTTTTCTAGTTATATTTGCATGCTTAAAATAAAAAATTAAAAGAACACCAATAGTTCAAGATTAAATAACAAATTCCACGTCAACACTTTCATTCGTAAAACTATAAAATCATTTTTTTTCTCTCAAAAAATCAAGGTTTGTATTATATGTTATTTACTTAATCACCATTTGTTATTAAAGTAAGGACAGCAATACAGCACAGCCCTTTGTAGAAAGAGAAAAGCAAAGTCAAATGCCAAGCCGCCGTTTCGTTCGCCTTGCCTTCTGTCCCGCTCGCTCGATTGAATGTTTATTTACAGAAGTGTGCGTATGTAAGAGTTGCTTATGTACCAGGCCACTCAGAAAGTTTTGCGAAGAAAAGTTTTTATGTAAGATACTTGCCACTTGTAAATATTTTGAAAACTTCGATTATTTAAAAGTAAAAATACCACTGTTCGATTTTCGAATTTACCTCCGCATTTTATCGAGAGCCAATTAATTTCTTCTTGCCTCATTAAAAAAATAATCTGCATCGACGACATTTTCGTGCTATGATTTTTTACGATTTTAAATGTGGCTTAAAACCTGATGAGTCATTTGATCGATTTCGAACTGCTTTTATGGATGAAGGACCTTCAAAAGCAACCATCTACCGCTGGTGTAGTGAGTTCAAACGCGGTCGTCTTACTTTGGTCGATGAACAAAGGAGTGGTCGTCCTACGACGGCTGTCACCGAAGAAAGTGTGCTGGCAGTAAAAAATTAATTCAAGAAAACAGACAAATTACGTACGAAGAGAATCAGCATACTCTGCAGATTGGTTCAGGAAGTGATTACAAGATTTTGGACGAGTACCTTTGCGTAAGGAGGATAGTTTCCCGCTAGGTGCCGCACAACCTCACCGAAGCTCAGAAGCAGGCCCGTGTGATGAGATAGGTGCAGTGATATGATACAAAAATTTGATGCAGGCTCGTTACGGAGCGTGTACGATATTGTGACAGGTGACGAATCCCGGATTTATCAATACGATCCAGAAACAAAGCGTCAGTCGACAGTTTGGCTGTTTCAAAATGAACCATCGCCTACGAAAGTTAAGCGATCGAGGAGCGCAGGGAAAATTTTAATCGTTTCTTTGATGGGGTACTAACGCGGAATTTTGCGCTCTGTCACTTGGCAAACAAAATGCTTTGAACGGTTTTTTTCTACAGTAGTTTTTACTACTTTTGCCTTCGCGTCGGACGCGCCAATCCGGGCCACCGCACAAAAGTAAGACAGAGAGCATTTCATTGATTGAATAATGAGTTCAATTGCATTTGTTTTAGTTGCAATTTGTCATCCGCATCGTGTTAGCGACAGCGCTATACGAAAAAGTAAGACAGCGATAATTATATGTCTATGAATGAATTTTTACTACGCCGCTACCGCAAGCGATTATGGCATTATGGGTGACAGAGCGGGTCTTTCCGCGAGTGTCCCTAATTTCAATTCCACTTCGAGACCAACGCAGCATCAACGCCGAATGGTATAGCACAAAATGTCTGCCATAAGTTTTTCTGCAATGAGCAACAAGCGACCTAACACCTGGCTCCGCGGGGTCTTTCTTCACCACGACAAAGCGCCCGTGAACTCTGCGATCAAAACGAAGGACTTCCTGGACTCCACACTAGTCAGAGTCTTGGGACCTTATAGTCCTGATTTTTTTGGAAAAAAATTTTTGATAGTCTAGTGATGTAACGATTATCCGCATCCGCATTCGCGAATATTCGCATATTTTTGAATATTCGCATTCACATTCGCATTCGCAAAATCTCTGCGAATGTTTTGCGAATATGAATATTAAAAAAAAAACAATTTGAAGAAGTTGTAGTTCTTCCTTTCCTTGAATATTCATTGTTACACAGCTTGCATTTAGCTCGTTCAGCATCGCAAAGTGTGAAATAAGTTCATATTTCACTAGAATTTGATTTACTCATGTTAATTAATCACCATTAAAACTCTAACCTCAAAATTCACTTGTTTTGTTTACGAAAAGACTGGCGCGAGCGGAATGACACTTCAGTCGGATGAGTTCATATCAACTCGGCAATTCGAACGAGACTGCCACCATGCCATAGACAATTGGTGCCAATTTTGAACAAAAACATATATATTACATATATATGTCGGTACCAGATATTCGCATCCGCATTCGCATTCGCGAATGTTCAAAAAATTACATTCGTTACATCACTAGTTCAGACGCATGAAACTTTGTATAGAGGCTGGTGGAGAGTTTGTTTGAATCGTGCACGATATCAGCATTTTGTTCTATATTCTAAGTGGCTGATATTAACCACTTAAATTTTATAACCTGACCCCGTCTGTGGAGGGACTGTTAACTGCCAATATCATTGTCAATGTCAGACACGTATTTAATTTTCTTTATTTTGATCGTTTTAGTATCTGGTCATGGAAGGGGCGAACTTACGATGTAACTAATTCAAATTTCGATCTCTAATGTTAGTATATTAACCCTTAGCATGAACCAACATCGAATTCGAATAGTTTGCGAGTTAATCAGACTTTCTAGACAAGCCCTAAAACAAATCGTGGGTATACTCACGGGTCACGGCTATTTCAACAAACACCTTTGTAATATAGGTATTTCTGACAGCGCTCTGTGCAGAGCCTGCCTGGAGGACGAGGAGACGAGCGCCCATGTGCTGCTGGAGTGCAGGGGCGTTGCAAGACAAAGGACTTCTCTAATGGGAAGCCCGAAGACTATAGTAGAGGCCTGCAGTAACGTTCGGGGACTGCTGAGCTTTCTGGGGGAGCTGGGATGGCAGGACTGATGCCAATCCCCAGTGGCGGATTAACAGGGGGGCGGAAGGGGCGGCCCGCCCCGGGCCTCCGATCTTAGGGGGCCCCCAAATACCTACGCGTTCCCCTGATCAAATGCTGAACAAAATGTGCTTAGTAGTATGTAGGTTTATTTTCATCAAGATCAAAACACTACAGCCATCTAGTCTTTTTACGCGGTACTAATATTCTTTTAACTGAACGCGTCCAATACGCTGGGGGAAATCCCGTTTTTGTAGCATTTTGTAATTCACTCTTGTACGACTACATTTACATTCACTACATTATATTTACGTTGAAAAATAAACACCGGACTCATTTAAAATATAGGTATTTTTATATTTAATAGTTTATTAGTGCGTTCCGAGAACGGATAAGCCTTTTTTCAAATTGTTAAGTAATAAACGCGATATTATCCGTTTAAAGTAATTTTATTAAAAAGTGTAATTTGTTTTTTTTTTTTTTTGTTGCGGTATAAAAGTAAATGAGTTCAGAGTTAAGATTTTTATTCATTTTCGCGTTTTTGGAAAAAGTAAGTAATTATTCGAATAATTTAGCCTAGAAATTATTATCCGTAGTTTCTAGTCAATATGTACCATATTTTAGGTATGTATGTTTATTTTGCCGAAATAATTTAATTCGAATGTAAATTTCACTTGTCAGATTTTAACGAAACAAATATAAGAATCTATTTTTTTTTTAAAGCTGAGGGGCCTGAATGAGGTTCAGCTTTGTAGTCAATGGTGTCGATTCTGGCAGGATTCTCTAAACTTAAAACTAAATTTAACATCAGTCTGTCCTTTTTACTCTGTATAGAGAATGACAAGGATACACTGTTGTCAAATTTAAGTTTAGATTTAGAGAATCGTGCCAGAATCGACACCACTATGTACCATATTTTAGGTATGTATGTTTATTTACCCGAAATAATTTAATTCGAATTTAAATTTCACTTGTCAGATTTTAACGAAACAAACATAAGAAACTAATTTTTTTTTAAAGCTGAGGGGCCTCATTTAGCTTTGCCGCCCCGGGCCACTGACGGGCTTAGTCCGCCACTGCCAATCCCCACGCAAAATAGGCACTAGATGTCGAGTTGCGGAAACAGCCCGCCGTTGTACTAAGACTAAGACTAGTTTGCGAGTTTAAAATGTCATTGTCAAATGTGTACTGATTTTTAGTTATCGTTACGTACTTTGTAGCGCTGCTGTTCAAGTTTCCATACAAAATTTGACAGACATTTCGGAATCGCAAACGTTATGAATTCGATATTGGTTCGTGCTAAGGGTACAGTACTAAGCTTCGTCGCGTAGATGTGTAAGAAGCTTAATAGAACAACAAGGTATCGACTTTTTAAAATTCAAAAACAGATGATCTAGCCAATCATTGTCTATCGTTCAATCACCGAAGCAAATATATTTTCGCCATTTTATTTTCCGTCATTGAATTATCGCCAATAGGTAAAGGCCGTACGGAAAACAAATGGTAATTGCTTACTGCAAAATCAACAGACGGTTTCAACTCAAAATAGATTTTTGAAAGGGTTTTTATTACAATCTAAAGAGGGTTAAGTATGTTAAATCGGATTTTTCCGTTCGAATAAAAGCACCCAATTCTAGGCAAGTAACCAAACAGAAGGATCTTGGGCCCAAGACCACCAAAAAACTCGAGAACGGCTGAACGGATTTATCTTATCTTGGTCTTGAAATGTTCGTGGAGGTCTAGGGAAGGTTAAAAAGGTGAGAAAATATGGAAAAAATGCGTCAAAGATAGTAAAAACGTCAATATAATTTTCCCATATAAACTGTTCTATCTTCTTTCCTGTCAAAACATTTGACGTTCGTCCTTTTTGGTACGGTAGACTCGGGTCTAATATCCGATTTTATATTAGGTTGTGTTCAATAATTTTAAATAAAATGTTAAATTAAATTACTTTTCTTTCGTTTAAAATGCTATGTTATTGAGCAAAAATTCATCTTTATGATTAACCCTTGCAATGGTTATCATAAAATATGTCGTATTTTTTTTTTTTGAAATTTCACGAGTTTGATTCCCAGTTGTAGCAGGGGATTTTTTAAAAATATGTGAATGCAGTTCTAGTTATTATCTATACTTATAATAAATCTGTAGAGATGTCAATTCTGTACATGAAATATATTTTTAAAATAACTATCAGGGGGTGATTAGTGATCGATACTGATGCCAAAAATGCAATCAGTAAATTTTTTGTCTGTCTGTCTGTCTGTCTGTCTGTGTGTATGTTCCTTATAGAAACAAAAACTACTCGACGGATTTTAACGAAACTTGATACAATTATTCTTCATACTCCTGGGCAGGTTATAGTATACTTTTCATCACGCTACAATCAGTAGGAGCAGAGTAGTGAAGGAAAATGTTGGGAAAACGGGAGAAGTTACTCCATTTTTTAAGCTTCCGTCGCGTGTGCAGCCTTAATGATTAAAGTTACATAGAAATCATGTATGACGGAAATATTCTACATAAAATTGTTTAAAAAATATCCCGCAACAGCATATGTCTATCTTTTATGGTTGACTCACAATAACACGTGTAACTCCCGATAGCTTAGCAGTTCGGAGCATTCTGATCATATTTGTTTACTCTTACGTTTATAATACTCGGTATAGAAACACCAAACTTATACATGAAATAAGCCATCGCGCCGTCGCACGTGAATACTGAATCATGCTATAAGGATTATTTTTGTGTAACGGCGCTCGACACGGGTCGCGGCAGCGGTAGGGTATCAAAGGTCCGAGAGCGAGCTGTCTAAATCTGTTTTCTGCGTCGCTGCCCCCCTGGGGGACGATCGCTTCCGATGAAGCCTTAGAGGCCTTCACGGCCAGAGGCAGCCCCTACGGGTGTTTTTTAGTCAGTACGAGTCTGACATAACCTTGCAGCCGGCTGTAGGGTATCCATGAGGATTTCTCATCTGCTCCCCCGCCTGGGAGACCGAAACCGTGCTTATCAGCGCGACTTTTAGTCTTTAAATAGTTTATTTGAATTTCTTTTGTTGTTATTTTGTAAAACAGGTATTAGTCGTTTTGGTAGTGTTTAAATATTCGTTCAAATTAAAAATTATTAAGCGTAGGTACTTTTATTCATTAAAGTAGTTATAAGTATTTATTTTTAAGTGAAGGAGGTATAGGTAGATAGTATTGCACAGGCGTTTCAGCTTTATTTTCATTTCTTTTTTGTTGTGAGTTGTATATATTTCTGGTTATAATTCTATAAGAATATTTTAGTTCAAATAGTCACTTAGATTTTATGTGTAAGGTAGCTAAAGTTAGGACCACGTATTAGTTGTTTTGGTAGTGTTTAAATATTCGTTCAAAGTGTAATTTAATCATATAGGATGAATGTACGATGGCCCATCGAAAAGGAGTAGAAGCGGTAGACAGAACTTTAAGAGATATAAGACAAAATGATCGACCCATGGGCGGTATCACAGTTTTATTTTGTGGTGATTTCCGACAAACCTTAACGGTAATACCACGGGGAACCCGAGCTGCTGAGGTTAGGGCTTGCCTGAAAAGCTCTTATTTGTGGCGTGATATACAATCGGTGCATTCGACTATAAACATGCGAGTGAGAACTGTAGATAACCCGGATGATCGTGAATTTTCTACCAAAGATACCTATCCACTGCTACACCAAGGAAAACTTATTCTGACGCCTGAGTTATGTTGTATAGTGCAATCCCAACAACATCTTACATCGTCAGTTTACGGTGACGTAACAAATATATTAAATAAGAACAATTCTTGGCTATGCGAAAGGTCCATTTTAACTCCTCGCAATGACCAGGCATCTGAGATTAATAATAAAATACTGTCGAATATCCAGGGGGAAAGCAAAGTTTATAGTTCAATAAATAGAATGGCCGATGAACAAGAAGCCACTAATTACCCGATAGAATTTTTAAATTCTTTAAATATGCCCGTACTTCCTTCTCATGAAATTTGTTTAAAAATTGGCATTCCGATTATTCTGCTCCGAAATTTAAGACCACCACAAATTTGCAATGGAACTCGGCTTAAAGTAACCCAGTTGCAACAAAATGTAATCGAGGCTCAAATTTTAATAGGTTGCGGTGCAGGAGAAACCATCTTTATTCCCAGAATTCCCATAATACCAAATAATTTTCCATTCCAATTTAAAAGAACGCAATTCCCAGTATCGGTGTGTTATGCAATGACAATAAATAAGGCTCAAGGGCAGACCTTTCGTGTTGTTGGAGTAGATCTCGGTGTTAGTTGTTTTTCACATGGTCAGTTATGTCGGTCTTTCCCGGGTTAGCAGTCCTAGAATTTTTTATGTTCACGTTCCGGACGGGTCAAATTTCAACGTAGTCTACCCGGAAGCTTTGCGCTGAAGTATTTTCATTCTATATGTACTTAAGACTCATGTGAAAGCGATCTATACAATATTACCAATACATTAACATAATAACATACAAGGAGTTACACGCTGATGGTCTCGGGGCACAGTGATAATAATAATATTCTGCGGTTCCTTATTGCGATATTTTTAACAGTATTATATTTCCCTACTAAAATACAAACAAACAAACAAACAAACAAACAAAATCGTTTATTCAGTACAGTACACGGATACAGATAAAATAGTTATAGTTAAAACTTACAAAATAACTGATATCACTCCGTATCCACGGCTGCGCTGAAAAGGGCCCAGTTCAGCATAATGTCAGTGCAGTATGCACTGGCGCTGGTTTTCAACTGGGTCCTTTATCTGACAAGAGGATGCCAAACACTAACGATTTTTATATGCATATTAATATAAAATATAAAGGAAATAATAAAAAATGGGGCAAGGTTGTGTTAATCCGTTGCCTTTGCACCGAGACTAGATAATTAATAATAAAAAATATATATATATTTAGGGTCACAAGCATACAAGCACAGATTCTAATAAAAGAGGTTATCGCTACAAACAAACACAAAAACAAAGCTTAATTTGAGCAAAGCAATTAAAATATAGTATTATCCCGTATAGTAAACACCATTCAGATGAAATGGAACCAATCACACAGCACAAGTACGTTAAGTACAATAAATGTGCAAGCTTTCAATATTAAAGGATGAGCATTGTGTAGTATTGCGTACCTATCTCTTTATTTATATAAGGGTGTGTTAAACCATGTGTGTATATGTAAATATAAGATAATAAGTTATGGTACATAAAATATATATAAATATGATAAATATTTGTTTTCTATGATAGTACATATTTTGTGAAATTTAGGTGTAGGCTTTGTGTTAAATATATATATTTATTGCCTTTCAGGTCCTAATCTGTTATTGAAGTAATTGCTTCTGGGCCTACATCACCAACTAAGCAGCAAGAATAGCACCAAATATAGATGTCACACTAACACGGGCTCACTAGCAAGCTGTGTTCTGTTTTCATTTTTTGTCTATTTTATTATTATTTGATTATTTAGATTGTAAATTAATGTTTTTATTTTTATAATATACCAACACATTATTTATTTATTATGTTAGCAATAAATTAAGTTCACATAGTTATTTATATGTATGACATATCCATATTTATATATCCCAATTGTTGCTGTGCATTTGTGAGAAATTGACGGAGATGTTTCTTGAATATATAAATAGAGGCACTTTCTCTTAAAGGAGGTGGGATATTGTTCCATATCTTTGCTGCTGCATATCGGAAACTACCCCTGCAAGATGCTGACCCATGAGTTTGTGTAGCAAGCTGCTGAGAGCACTGCCTTCTGCAACTTAGCCAAACAAGTCGATTATACAGATATGCAGGCTCCCTGGACCTAATTAATCCGTATAGTAGGCATGCCAGATGAAATTTACGCCTTGATTTCATTTTAAGGATTGCATGTTGATTCAGAAATGGGGTGACATGACATCGGGGAGGTATATTGAAGCAAAAGCGTGCGCATGCATTCTGCACTCTCTGTATAAGCTTGTTTGTCCGAGCGAGCAGACGTGGCCCATATATGATATCGGCGTAGTTAAGTTTGGACAGCACAAGCGATTCAGTAAGGCGGAGCCTCAGATCTTCGGATATAAATGGTCGGATTTTATATAAAACCTTAAGCCGATAGAAACAGTTTTGAACCGAGTCAGATATATGTTTTTCGAATCTCAGTTTCTCATCGATATGAAGACCGAGGTTGCGCACAGTATCAACCCTTTCTATCGGTTCCCCTAGTAACGTAATATTTAAATTATCTGGCAATTGACTTTTCATTTTTTTTGTGCCATATAACATATATTTGGTTTTTGATGGATTTAATACCAAACAATTGTCCTCCGCCCACTGGACCACGTTGCCTAGCTCCTCATTAAGGTCTCTTATAGCTGCTTGAAAGTCCTTTGGATAGAATGTTATATATACTTGTACGTCGTCAGCGTAAATATGATAACGACATTTCCTAAAAGATTTGATGATATCTGCACAGTATAGTATAAAGAGTATAGGACCCAGTATCGAACCCTGTGGTACACCTCTAGTCACGGTTCTAGTCTGAGAAGTTCTATGACCGCCATTATTTTGAGCCAATTTCACAAATTGTCTTCTGTTTTCCAAATAACTACGAAACCAGAGCAAAGTGTTATGGTCAAATCCGTAGTATTTCATTTTGGCAATAAGCAAATCGATATTTATTGTTTCGAAAGCGCGGGAAAAGTCCAATAACACGAGTACCGTACACATACCCTTGTCCTGATCTGCTAGGATGTTATCAGTTACATCCACTAAAGCAGTTGTGGTACTCCGACCCTTCCTGAAACCGGACTGCAATTCTGGAAGGATACCGGTTCGTTCTATAAATTCAGTTAATTGTGTACATACTACTCTTTCCAAGACTTTGGACAGACATGGCAAGATACTGATAGGGCGGAGGTCTTTCAGTGATACAGGGTTATGAATCTTAGGTAACGGTAATACTGTAGAAATCTTCCAAACATCAGGGAAGACTGAAGTCTCAATCGATTTATTTATGATTGCAGTAATGACATCCAAAGCTGCAGGTAAAGTTAATAAGACCATATTAAGTGTTATCCCATCGCAACCTATCGCGTTTGACTTCAATTTGCGTATTGCATATGATACTACGGTTTTGTCGACTTTAGTGATTTGAAATGTAGCGTCACTATGGCGAAAACAAACGAAGTAGGACTTATAACAATCGTTAGCTGCCGAAGAACCAGGTACATTCAGGAAGTGTGTATTAATTTCGTCTGGGTCATTGAATTCGGAGGGCAGCTCCTTATTTTGTTTAAAGGGCAGAACAGTATCCTTGAGATTCCTCCAAAGAACCTTCGGTTCGTTAATCTTTTGGTTTATGTTTTGACGAAAGTATGCTATTTTTTCGTGGTACAACGAGGTATTTACTAGATGTTTAAATTGCTTATAACACTGCCTGCTTGAGTCTGTTTTATATTTTCTAAATTTTGCTAATGCGTCATCCCTCAATCGCATCATTAATTTTATGGTGTCAGTCATCCAAGGATATCCTGGTTTCCTGATCACGCTTTTCTTAACCGGCGCATGCACGTCGAAGACAGAAACGATTTTTTCATTAAAAGAGTCAACCATTTCGTTTATTGTAAATGAATCATGCCAATTGTCCCAGTTCAATAAAGATATATCATTTTGCAGCAAGTCATCATCCACATTCTTTAAAGGCCTAAACTGTACGACATAAGGTTTAAATTTTTCGCGCTTCACATTAAACTCACAAACCAGAACAGAATGTCCTAACCGGTTCCTCAACGGCTCGACTGATACGTTCCTAGGGTGTAGGTCGGCACAGACTAAATCTATTAATGTCTCACTAGTATTGGTGTAGTGAGTGGGGGAGGTGACCAACTGCTCAAGCTCGAGACAAGACAAACATTCCTTAAGTTTTTTTGTCATGGAATCGCCATCGTCTAACATATTTACATTGAAATCCCCCAACAATACTCTGTGGTCGACGTTCCCTTGCATGCTCACTGCGTCGGTAATAGCATCAAGGAATAAATCTAGATTTAATCGAGGCGGGCGATAGGCAGTACCGATAGCGATTTTTTTACCGTTTATTGTCATAGTTATCCACATCTGCTCGACTGAATCGTAACGAGGGTCCGTAGGCAACGCCCGCGCACGCACCTTCATTTCACGCTTAATATAGAACGCAACTCCTCCCCCGCGCCCCGAACAAACGGAGCGCGGGCGGGGAGTATGGCGGAGGCGGTATCCAGGCACGTTGGGCGCGCGCCCCTCCTCACCAGGCCGCAGCCAAGTTTCGTTGACTGCCAATATGTCGAAGTCATGACGGTCAAACATGGAGATAAAGTCGTCATGTTGCGTACCTAGGGAGCCGGCATTAAAAAAACCCAACTTGAGGTACTTGGTATTAATCATTTTTATGATTAGAATTAAGATGAGTTGATAAAAGGTAACTACTATAAGCGATGGTGTGTATAATAAGTATTGTAAAACGATAAATAAAATTGAATAAAAATGTAAATTGGCTATTATAATGCTTTGTCTGTACATATGCTATATGATTAGTTGATTGTGAATAATAAATTGATAAATTGTTAAGTAATGGTTCTAAAACTATACAAAAATAAAATAAATTATAGGTTTTATTGTATGCTAAATTATTTTGAGGGGATAAAGGTATAAGTAATAACCTCGTTTCATTATGCTTAAAACTTAAGATACACAGGCAGACATTAAATACATATTTTTTTGAAAAAAGAAACACAAAGAATATTACATGAATTTGCTTATAGAAAGTACAGTCACGGTGTGATAGTTGGGCATTATAAAAACTAGTTGGAGCCAACAAAGTTTTACGTAAAAATTTTAGATATGTCACTTTCTGTACGAATCTGTGTTACTGGCTGGCCGGCAATCCTGCGCGCAAATATACGACCGTTCCTTGACCAGACGAATTTCCATTCCAGCCGTCGACCCGCTAGTCGTGCGAGATAGAAAATGCGCCGATTAGTGGGCGTAAGACGCTCATTTGTGTAGATACGACGCGACGGGCCGGGGATGTCGATGTCACTCGAGGATATTATACGGCGTATACGGGCGGCGCTCAGCCATTTGTCACGTATAACTTGCCGCGCAAAACGTATTGTTATTATACGTGGTCGCTGCTTAGGCTGATCACTATCCTCGCCGCTGTCGTCGGCCGCAGGTGCGTCGCTGGCTGCGACTCGGTTACGACGCGACGAACCTACTCGCTCCGCTCTGACGACGTCCCGCTCGTCGAACTCGATACCCAGCTTAACTGACATTAGCTTTATGATGCTCATTACGCTCTCCCCGCTCTGCTCAGGCACTCCAGAGAGGTCAATGTCATTACTCAGTAACTCCTGATCTTTATCGTTTAGTTGCAGCTTGAGCTCGGCAATGGCATTCTCGAGCACCCCCACCCCAGAGACGGGCGCATCGATCCTCTCCTCCAGCGCCGAAATCTTATTCTCCATAACCGTTAATTTCTCGTCGTAGGACTTAAATATTGATCTAAAATCAGCCACTTCTGAGCGCCATTCTTGCATTTCCGCCCTTAGTGCGCTCATTTCACCCCTGAAGGAACGCAATTCCAACGCCAGGTCAACCTTAACCTGTTCCGCAGTATTACCAGTGGTATTATCAACGGAGGGAGGGCAGGGGGGGGCGGCGCATGCCTCCAATATTCCCTTAACCGGAGTGGCCGAGTTATCTTCCTTGGGAACCTTGGCTTTGCAGCCAGGGCACAGCCAGCTCTTAATCACGGCCGTTTCGGGAAGGGCCACGCAGGGCTTGTGAAAAGAGCTGTTACATTTTCCACAGCGCGCACAACCAGTGGCCGATGCAGAAATAAATTTACCACAGGCTCCGCATTTGTTCATGGTGCCAATTGGGTACGCAAAAAATTAAAATATTACAGTAAAAATAATAATGTAAAAGCGCCACCTATTAGTCCCAGCCGCAGTTACACGTTTACAGTTAGCGTAGCACGCCGAATAGAATGCTATAAGCAGGGACTCGCCAACAGTTTTGTTGCGTATGAGCTACAGGTAACGGTAGATGGCGTTGACGTTAGAGTGAATATTTAATAAGTTTTAACATTAAGCTATGGGGTGATGGCACCATATAAAAGTTAACGCACTGTGCGTAGGAAGATCACGACACTCAAACAACTCACGGCAACGTTGTAGACAGCTGTATGATTTTATTTTTAATTACATTTAGGGTAGTTTTATGTTATGATTGTAGCTATTATCTTATTTTCACTAAATTCACAATCATACACTTGACGAACACATAAGATAACACTATGAGCACTAGATTGTAATTAGGTGCAACGATATTTTAGTAAATACTTGTAAAAAGATAACTTGTTAATTTATTTAGCTTTAAGTTAAAAGAGGAACGTACGGTAGCCCTGACATCCAAATATCAGATGAATACGAAAGTTAATTTGTCTGTCACATCAAAACCACGGAACCCTGAGGAAGGACATATGCTAATTTTTTACGAAAAACGACGATAACGCGGACGAAGTCGCGGGCAAAAGCTAGTTAAAAATAAAATGATGTCTTCTTTTTGTAAAATATCCTAACTTCAATATTTAATATACTTTCCCTCTGTGTGAGGTAGCCGTGGGACGCCCTGTGTATATATACTAGTGGCCCGCCCTCGCTTCGCTTCGGTGTAGAGCAGTAGTCATCTGCGCTAACGAAGTTTTACTTCAGCAACCGCCTATATTTTTTTCCTTCTGGATGTGTACAACTACAAACCCTCCCCATTTATTTTTTAGAAAGTAAATTATCCCAAGTGTAAATGGCGTCCAGTCATGAAAAAAATTACGTGACAAAAGTGTCGCTCCAACCAACCGATAGACTGCTGAAACTGAAATTATCTGAACAAAAAACTGAAAATGGTATATTTGCCTTTTCCAAACTTCTATTGACATCACGTCACTCAATTGTTTTGCTTTCCCGGAACCTCTCCACTAACATTTGAAATTTATGGTATGGTATTAAAGTTCAAAGGACATTGCTCGTTTCCCATAGATTGAATGCCCTAGAACGCCCAGCAATGAGAAAATGCTAGTTGTGTTCGGAATCATTCATAAACTCTAAATAAGCATTTGTTGAGATACGGACAACTTGAGGAACCGTGGCCTACTACAGAATATATTCGATTTTGAGGTTATAATTATTATACTTAATCGTAAAAGATGTACACTTTATATATTCTGAATAGATTTAGTGTTTAAATAATATGCATTAAATGAACATAAAATGCAATTAATAAAAAAATAATAAATGCTTATATTCATATTGATTTATGAGTGTTGTCAGTTGGCACCTATGATACCTATACCTACCTGTAGTAGGTAATGATAGATTTCTTTTCAAATGAAATGTTCAATCTTTCCATTTACCTGTTTCTATATTTTACTATCGGTAATTAGGTATGTACCTGGTTATCATTATGATTTTCATAAAAATAAACAGATATTACATGGGATGGGAGTATGAACTATCTTTAGATAATTTCAGAAATAATCTTTTTACAAATATAATATAAATACTAGTAATAAGTATTATTAACTAAGGTACCTAGTTCTATTTTTATGTTGATAAATACCAATGGTCGCCTATATTGCATTAGCAAAGGTAAACAATCTTGGCACAACTTTTTAACAGAATCACCCATTTAATAATAAAATATTAACGAAGCCAATAAACTATTAAAATAAATCGTTATTATATAGTTATCTGAAACCTATTGAATCCAGTTATCAGTTGATTTTTAATGCTGTATTTTCAATAAAAAGGAGTGCCAAGTTGAATGAACAGTAGTATCTAGTAACAGAACTTTTATTTTTTTAAACAGATTGTCCGTTTACTTTGATTAATTGCTAATAAGTTAAAAAAATAATAGAAAAATAATAGTGAAGGACATTCTTTTGGGCATGCTAGGGCCGATTTCGTCGATGTCCTTTACTTTTCAGTATTATTACGAATTGTTTGTATGGGAGAATAGAAAAGTGTTGTTTTTGGACTTTTTCAGGCATTTTTTTTATTGTTTCTCTGCGTAAGAACCGTTCTCGTATTTCAAGGAATATTCTAAAAAAAGAATTATCGAAATCGGTTCAGCTGTTTTCGAGATTTGCGCTTAGCAACACAATTAGCGATTCATTTTTATAGTATAGATAAGTTACATAGACATGTATATTGTATATACTATACATATTACATATATTTATATAGAAACACATATTATACATCCACTCCATGACTTGAGTACAAATGCTCGTATTAATCACTCAAACATTTGCCTCCACCGGGATTCGAACCCTGGAACCTTTCGAGTAGGCAACACCTTGAAACCCGCCGTACAAACCACTCAGCTACGGAGGTCGTCAACAGAGGAAATGACATAAAACAGGACGCGTGCTCCCGCTTAAGGCAGCGGCCGCTCTTACACATAGCATCAGGTTACTGAAATTGCTCTGGCTCTTACTATCTGCGTAGAAAATGGTTGAGGAGCTGGCAATCCTAATAATATTATAAATATGAAAGTTTGTATGGTTTTTACTTAATCACGCTAAAGTTTTAAACGCATTTGGATGAAATTTAGTACGAATATAGTTTTGACGACCTCCGTGGCCGAGTGGTTTGTACGCCGGGTCTCATGGCATGGCCCACTCGAGAGGTCCCGGGTTCCGGTGGGGGCAGATGTTTGTGTGATGAACACGAGCACAAATTCCAGTCATGGATGTTTAAATATGTACTTCTATATAAATATACTTATATATGTAAAGTATATGTATTATATCCGTTACCCTAGTATCTCATAACACAAGCCTTATAGTGCTTACTTTGGGGCTAGGCTAATTGGTGTGAGTGTTGGAAATATTTATTATTTATTTATAGTTTATAACCTGGATTGAGACATAGGACACTTTTTATCTCGAAAAATGACAGGATGGGGTTCGTAAAAAACTAAAATTAACGAGGACGAAGTTCTTCGCGGACGCTCGTCTTAAATGAGTAGCTAACTAGAAGGCTCATGATTGTTTGCGATAGCTTAAAAAAATAAGACAAAACTTCACTTCACTAGCGTTATTTAAAATCTATGATTGCAACCGTTAATCAATAATCCCCTTAATAATAAACTAAGGCTTGTATTATAGAAAGATTCTCAGTAATTGATACAATACAATACAATACAATACAATACAAAACTCTTTATTTTTACACCACAGAAAACATAAAACATGAAGTACATAATTAAAGAATACAGTGTAATAATGGGCGGTCTTATCGCTAAGAGCGATCTCTTCCAGACAACCTTAGGATGGAGAGGACAGGAAAGAAGCTGGAGAGACGGCGGTGTAATTACTACAAAACAATATAAAATCATTCTAACAAATATAATCAAAATAAGTATATAAAACAATACATACATATAATTATATACCTACCAGAATACATACATAGTCATATACATAAATATATATACATACATATATATAAATATATACACAAATACATACATACCTATGTCTAATTCATTCAGCTTAGATCAACAAAAATGGAAGGGTTACAAGGACATATAGTGAGATCTAACAAGGTTTTTGAAAATGTGGAGTGATTTTGCACGTCTTATGGAAACTGGAAGAGCATTCCATAGACGAACGGCTTGTACTGCGAAAGAACGGCCATAAAAAGTTGTAGAGTGAACAGGAGTAATGAGAGCGAGATTTTCTGATGACCTAAGGGACAATGTATTCGAAGTGTGAAGGAAATTAAAACATTCCTTAAGATAGCGTGGGGACAAAGGATTGAACAGTATGTTATACAGAAGAGTAAGGATGTGCGTATTCCGGCGAAGGCGAATAGGTAGCCACTTGAGCTGTAAACGAAATTGAGATACATGATCATATTTGCGCAGGCCAAATATGAATCGAATACAGAAGTTCTGAAGCCGCTCAAGTTTATCAAGCTGGTCCTCCGTGAGATCTAGATAGCAGACGTCAGCATAATCGAGAATAGGAAGCAACAGAGTCTGTGCTAGGGAAATTTTGGTGGTAGTGGGTAGAAAATTGCGTAGTCTCCTCAGCGAAGCTGCAGAAGCAAACAGTTTACGGCTGAGCACTTGCATCTGGGGACACCAACTCATACAATTGTCAATGGTTAACCCTAAGTTTTTTACTGAGATGCTGAATGGAATGATGGTGCCAGCGAGATGAATTTTGGGGAGTGATTGCCAGTCAACTTTGGCGATCATCCTGGAGCTTCCAACAATGATACTGTTTGATTTAGCCGGATTTACCTCCAGCCCAAAAGATTTACTCCACTCCAATATTTTATCCAAATCACTGTTTGTGGCTAGCACTGCATCACCAAGTTGATCAATGGGCGCTTGTTGATAAATTTGAAGGTCATCTGCGTATAAGTGGTAGGAAGAAGTAATATTATTAGAGATTGAATTAATCAATACAGCGAAGAGAAGAGGAGATATGACGCCGCCTTGAGGAACGCCAGCAGACGTGTCACACCATGAAGAAAACGAGTCCTCAAGGCGGACACGCTGCCTGCGTCCATACAAATAACTGTGAAACCACTCAATCGCCGATGGAGATACGTTAAGTGAGCGTAGCAATCCCAAAAGAATATCAAAGTTGACAGTGTTAAATGCATTGCTAAAGTCCAACAATGTTAATACCGTAAGGAAACCGCGGTCCATCCCAAGACGTATGTCATCTGTGACTTTAAGTAAAGTAGTTGTAGTGCTGTGTCCCGGACGGAAACCGGATTGGAGAGGGTTAAAGAGATCGTGGCGAGAAAGGAAAATATTGAACTGATTAAGAACAAGGCGCTCAAGTACCTTTGATAGGAAGGGAAGAATGGAGATGGGGCGGAAATCAGCGACGGATTGCGGGCTACATTTCTTTGGCAAAGGAATAATTTGTGCTTGCTTCCAAGCTAAAGGAAAAACAGTATTAGAAATAGAGCTATTAAAAAGGAATGTTAGAACGGGGAGAATGATATCTAAGATTGGTATTAACATGTTGCGACTTATGCTGTCACTCCCCACTGCATTGGATGAGATAGAAAGCACGCTCTTCTTAACGTCACATTCAGAGAATTGAGCAAAAACAAAAGGAGAGTAGTCTGGAACTGGTAAGGAAGAAAGATAATTTAAAGTATTAGTTTTATCTGAATCACTAAGACCAGAAGAAGATGAGAAATGAAGGTTTAAGGAGTTGACGTCAAAGCTACTGGGAACGGATTCTTTTCGAGGCTTACCAATTCCAAGTGACTTGAGAAAATTCCAGACTTTTGCTGGATCTTTATTATCGACTGAGACATGGATATGGCGACGTAAGGCATCCCTACACACCAAATTGCAGTGGTTACGGGCTCTGGCATAGTGAGCTTTGTTTGAGTCGGTCGGACGGCGTTTATATTTACTTTTGGCGACATCTTTTTTATGCATTAGCATTTTGATTTCCTTTGTGAGCCAGGGCGCAGGTTGGTGTTTTAGTTTAATAGGACGAAAAGGAGCATGCTTATCATAAAGTTCCGTGATAATAAGATTAAAATTTTCAACCTGATCGTCCACCGTGACCGAGTTAGTTACCGGTGACCAATCAGTGTTACGAGCGTCGAAGAGTAACGCTTCTCCATCCATACCACCAAAATTCCTCTGAAGTATAACTTTGGGTTTAATTTTAGGAGGACGAATTTTATAGGACAAGAAAATCAAGTCGTGGTAAGAAAAGGCATCTGCCGAACATTGACCGTGCTTCATCACACGATGAGGAGAAGACACAATTATAAGGTCAAGAAGTGAGGGAGTCGTGTTTGGAAAGTGATGGGTGGCGTTAAGGGGAAGAATATGTAAATTACAAGAGTTTATAATGGATTGAAGAGAAGCTGTACGAGAATCATTTTTCAAAAGACATGTATTAAAATCGCCCATAATCAAAGAATGGCTGTAAGATGGAATCAAATCTGCCAAGAGTTGCTCAAAGGAACTGAAGAAGTTGACGTTTAAAGAGGGGCTGTAATAGACTCCGAGAAGGACTTTGGTGTGCGATAGTATAACCTCGACAAATAAATGTTCACCGGCATCAATTGGAGGAGGCTGAGCAGAGGTGCTAATTATAGTATAAGGAATTTGCGAACGTAAATAAATAGCAACTCCACCACCTCGGGAGCCAGTGCGATCATTGCGTAAAAGATTAAAACCAGGCAAAGAATACGCAGAAGAGGGTAAAGAAGGTTTAAGCCAGGATTCGGAGACTAAAACAGCATGAAGATTTTTGTGGTCTAGAGACGCCAGCATATCAGTGTGATGAGCCGGAATACTCTGGGCGTTAATGTGAATAATGTTAAAATTTTTAGGAACATCAGAAAATTCGCTATCAATGCAGTCGGAAAGAGAAGGAATACTAAAAAAACTAGCGTCAGTGCAGTCGCTAGAAGGAGACAAAGATTGGAAGGAATTATCATCATTATCGACGTCAGAACCAGACATAAAAATATATAACTATTAATATATAATAAAGTATAGTAAGAATATAATAAATACTTATATAGTGGGCAACGCAAAAAAATACCCACAAAAATTTAAATAATTATTATGCTCCACCCGCCGGTTGAGTGGAGTACAGAATACGCTAACACAAAAAAAACAATAATTAAGATACAACTGAGTATGTGCAATAAAATAATATTAAACAGTGAATGAACAACATCTAAAGAAAAAATAAATTCAAAAACTACAATAATTAAACGATATTAATCTGTGGATCCAATAAATGCTGTCACTATGTACCGCCACAAATTATAGAACAGGTCACCAAGGCCATTAACATTAGGGTAAAAAAAAAAAAAAAAAAAACAATTATGTCACTGTCAGATAGCCTGTCATCGAGTTGTTTACAATTCCTTGGACAATAATGAATTAAATATTTTCTTACCTTCATTGAATTTACGAAGACACGGGAAAACAAATGCATTTACGTTAAAGTAACACGGTACAAACAAAAGAGGAATCCACAGAACGAAGGGGCGAATATAACATGAAAAGAACACTGGTACGAAGCGAAAAACTTAACACTAAACAAATTGAGAAGTGATTTTAAAGTTAAATTAAACCGTAAAGCTACTTTTTGCTCGCTGTATTAGCCGCACGTTTGCCCCTGGTGGGTACAGGTTTCGGTGACACGGCCCTCCCCGTAGCTGGACCTGGGATTTTGTTCAGATCGTCCACTGGTTTCGACGATACAGGGCTCATCGCTACTGGTGCAGGAATTTTGTTAAGGTCAGCAAGGGAACTGATACGATGACGTTTTCCGTCACTACCAACAACGAAGACGAATCCCATCCGCGTGAAGCATTTGCTGATTCCAAATTTCTCTCTGGCAGCTATAAAGGCGTCGTGCCTGTTTTTTGTCAAAAATTCCGATATGGTTAGACCTGTACCCTTTAATTTTGATTTGGAGTACCACATTTTATTTCGGACATCAAGATCTCGCAACTTCACCATCAAAGGACGTGGTCGGTCACCCTCAGCAGAACGACCCATTCGGTGGCAGCGATTGATGTCCCTAATGGTGAATGCAGACATCTTTAACTTACTAGTGACAGCTTCGACAACAACAGCAGCGGCATCCTCCCGAGCAGATTCTGGCAGTCCATGAAAAAGAAGTATTTAAAGTATTGATCTAGTCTTGATCATAGATAGAAAGGGATGTCGCTATATATAGCACTGCGAAATCCCATTCTAACTGTACTCAAGTAAAGATCAACACTTAGTATCGCCGCACACGGGCCACCGACCACAACCACAAAACGCCGCCACCGACATATTTCTTGTAGTTTTCATACATTTTATATGGACTCGCCACACACGGTACGCCGGTAGCCGCCATACGCTACAAATCGTCGTTGCTCGCTTCTTGTGGCCCGCACCGGCCACTTAATGCGCCGATACAAAACGCCGCCACACGTCACTCGCGCGATTCCCCACCCCTCTCTCCCTTACCTTAGTCACAGAATATATACACTACGCGAAAAGAAGCGACACTTAAGCATGTGTGCTCGTAAAATCGCCCGCGGCTATGTGTGGGTGACTGGAGGTGCGCGGGGGCGTTACGCGGCGCGCGGGACGGGGAGAAGGCAGTCGCCGACTGCCTCGACCGAAGGCATGGCAGTAGCGAAATAGTAAAATAATCGCGTTGCACTGCATTGCACGCACAGACTGACTACGCTACGCAATCTTATTATTATTTAGATTATAAATAATGAAGGATAGGTTTGATTATAAAATCAAACCTATCCTTCATTATTTACCTCATTATCCTTGAATCAGTTTACATTTAATAACTTACTATGCATAAATATTCATTGGCACAAGTCTAAATTCCAAGTTCAACCCTAGCGCTTACACGCTCCTGCTCAAGGTCACTGACGCTGGAACTCTCACGTACAGAGAGTGTCACCGCTGTGCCTTAGTCGGCCGCTGTCGCGCGCTTCAGCCACTTTAGTAGCCGCTTCTAGCTTCTCGTGGCGGCGTTTGTGGATGTGGCGTGTGGCCCGTGTGCGGCGACACTTAGTTGTCATTCTGTAATACGGTCCTAAGACTACGCATGCATTAGTTACTCCATGTTTTATCTCTGTCTTTTGAATGACAGATGGCATTTGAGTGACATGAAGAAAACACAGCATAACCAGTCTAAACTTATTCCTTGTTTACTAATAAGGGGGTAAGAGTTTCACTAAATACATAATACTAGCTGATAATTTAGAAAAGACCTATGCATTGTACGAAAAAGTTATCGCTCTAGAATTCACTTTGAAGTATAAACATGAAACAAATATGAGAATTCCCGAAGCTTATATACTTATTAAATACCCCATTCATTCTCGTTACACCCTTATTGATGTTCAACTTTGACTTAAATGCCGAGTTGCGAATTAATCTGAAGCTTTGTCAAACAATAAATACAGAAATATTAAGGTCCCCGGTCCCTGACGGTCGCTTTATTTGTTCCAAGGAATTCCAGTGCGTAAGCCCGAATGAATGACGGATAAGAAAATGGAGATTATTTCATAGAAGTTGGGTAAGCATCTACAATGTTAACTTTCGATCCAAAACTTCGCTTCGATTGCTCCGGGATCTACGTTGTTATCTCAAACAAGGATAAGCAACGAAGAGAATATTTTAGCTCTAAATCTCAGTGTAAATGAATTACGATGTGTGTGTGTAGAGTCTAATATGATAAATGTAATCGTATTTATGCCAATGATGTCGACGATAGATAAACTCCTACGCTTATTCCTACTGATGGTAATGAAATTTAAAATAATTTTGAAGCCCCTTACTCGGTATCTTTCAAAAACCTGGAAACCTACCCACCTAACCTAAACAACTCGAGCGACTCCAACGGGCGAGCCTACCTATCTTCGTACCCCACACTCTGCACCTCGCTTTACCGGCACCAAATCTCCACCTTTTCGGCAGACCCTCATCTCGTTACCCCCTCCCACCAGGACGTTACTCGCAGAACCAGGGCTCGAGGAAACAGTGCTCCATCCATGAAGAAGAAGAAGAAGAAGAGAGAGGAAGAAGAGGAGAGGAAGGAGGAGCAGCGCTGCAGCCATCCCTCAGCCCCAGTCCCAGTCCCCCGGGGACGTATGGAATAGCGTCACCCCGGGACTGGGATAAATCAATAAACAATCAGACAGAAACCACATAATGCATAAATCAGGCCACTGTTATAAGAGAATCTATATATATAAAACTCAAAGGTGACTGACTGACATAGTGATCTATCAACGCACAGCCCAAACCACTGGATGGATCGGGCTGAAACTTGGCATGCAGGTAGATGTTATGACGTAGGCATCCACTAAGAAAGGATTTTGATCAATTCTAGCCCCAATGGGATAAAATAGGGAATGAAAGTTTGTATGGAACTTTGTCAATTTTAAACCGATCGGGCTGAGACTTTGCATGCAGGTATAAGAAGAATCATAGATGAATGTCATTATGTATAATACAAGCCTGAGTCTCCACTTCAGCTCTACACCGAAGTGAAGCGAGGGCGGGCCGCTAGTAAATAAATATAATTAAAAAAAAAACCTAAACAACTTGTTGTAGATTAAAGTTATGGCAAACAAGCGTATGGCACGTCTGATAATAAGCGGCTATTATAGACTATTGACTCTTGCGATACCAAAACTATCACTCGCACTGTTGCCTACCCTGATGCAATCCCCTACCCCGTGGAGAGAATTTTAATAGTCGCTGTTACCAGGAATAATTATTCTTATTTATTTATAATTCTATTTTAGTAAAAATACGATTAACTTCACCTTACCTTTTATAAAGTACTATCGGCCCGCCCTCGCTTCGCTTCGGTGTAGAGCTGAAGTGTAGACTACAGTTTTTGTTCTCAGGCTTGTAATATACACAATTACATTCATCTATGATTCTTCTTATGCCTGCATGCAAAGTCTCAGCCCGATCGGTTTAAAATTGACAAACTTTCATTCCCTATTTTATCCCTTTGGGGGTAGAATTGATCAAAATCCTTTGTTAGCGGATGACTACGTCATAACATCTACTGCATGCCAAATTTCAGCCCGATCCGTCCATTGGTTTGGGCTGTGCGTTGATAGATCACTATGTCAGTCAGTCAGTCACCTTTGAGTTTTATATATAGATAGATAGATAGATAGATAAATCATTTATTCCCATCAGTACAGCACACAAATTCAAATAAAAAAAAAAAACAATTAATTAATAGGTATGTAACTGTGTGCCGCAACGACAGAAAAAGGCAAAAACTCAGCGATACCTTTGCTCTAAGAGCAAAGCACTGGTTTTCAGTTCTGCCTAGAAAGCGCGTAACGTGAAACGACATCGACGTGACGTGATTAATTTATTATTAGGAGAATTAAATTAGATTATATTTTTATTAAATTAAAAAGATTATTAAATTATTATTGATAAGTTATTATAATATAACTATATATAATATTATATATATAGATTTAGTAAAGCCCAATTGAGAAGACAGCCAAGGCTAAGTCAGACAATTTGTGCCGTTTCTACCATCCTTTCGGCCTGAACCCACACAACACTGAATTAGGTAGAAAGGTGATGCTAGACCGTTTGTACGAGAATTGATGTCGCCGACTCACCCCCACTATACTTCCACCTAATCGATAATAGCCAATCAAACGACGCGAATTTAAACAATCGAACCAATCAGCGCTCAGACTCGTGAGCAACGACGCTGACAGAACCAAGTTTTGGTCAAGATATTAGCAATTCCTCACACTCACACATAACTGTTCCGCGTCTGCGCCGCCCACAAGACTCTTCTAACCTCTTCTGTGTTCTGTGCCTAAACCCAATCCCTGCCCCTTGGAGCCCTTTTTTTGTGACGCAGGCGAAACCTCTGTTTACAGACGACGGCGCCTTTAAGAGGTAAACCGCCGAATGGACCTCCTGGCAACCGCAAGCCTTACGAGCCCCCGCAGTGGCTGCCAACTGAGGACTCCGTAACTCTTACGGGCGCTTACGGCATAATATCCGCTGAAAACCCCTGCCAATACCCTCTAAGCTGCTTAGTGCGAAATCGCGGGATCCCCGTTTAGGGATTCTTCCGCGTCTCCGCACCCAGCAGCCTCCCGTCCTAGTTGGGGCTCCACGGCAGAGGTCTCCCGAGGTATTGCGGGGACCCCGCAGACGTGCGCAGGATGGCGCGTGGGGGCTGAATACGCGGCCTAGTACCCACCCGTCCGCTGCGGAGGACTACTTGGGCGTGCCCGTGTAGCTCCCTCCGCCGGCCTCTTGGAGCCCTGGAAACCTTACTCACAGACACACAATCAAAAGATAACTCGGTGTGGAGGTCTTCAACTGTGGTCTTCTGTAAGGTTTCTTCTGTTACTTCCACATACAATAGCGTTCTTTCTTCCAAATACGAATGCTCCAATACAAAAAAGAAATTCGTTCTACCTTATGTAGCAAACATAGAACATGTAAAAATATTTCAATTTGGGGCTTTTTGAAAATATATTTGTAATGAAAAAAAAACACTAATATTATAAAGGCGAAAGTTTATGAGTGTGTGAGTGTGTATGTTTGTTACTTGTCCACGTCTAAACGGCTGGAGCGATTTTAATAAAATTTGGTTTGGAGTTAGCGGATTCCCTGAATTAACACATAGACTACGTTTTACTACGGGAAAATATCCCTAATAAACCGCGGGGCACAGCTAGTATATGAATAATTATAAAAAACAGATGTACAAAATGACGCTTGACGGTTACTGTTATTTAAATGTCATTTTGTATTTTACGTAGCGCATATTTTATTTATACTCCTTTTATTCGCGTGTTCCGTCATTCGTTTCAATTTAAATAATAATGTTTGCGGAAGCATGGAGAATCTGATAATCTTATTACTTACAATATTTCACATGTAGCGAATGAAAAACAAAGAGCCGAATTTTGTATCTTTATTAAGAATGTCGAGGACTACAACTTGTGAACATACTCAAGCTTTAATCCCTAAACGACCCTTTTAACACTTTTATCCTTGCGTTCAAAATAATAAAACGCTTTCTATTTTCGGAGTAATCACATCAGTAGCCTATAACAATCATCGGAGAATTTACCTTTACCAAATAATTCTTTCTCATTTGAACCCCCAAATACTTTAAATCTAAAGAAAATATGTATAACTAGAAAAATATCCACGCGGACCAGGCAGCAGACGAGACTCGAACCCGCACCCTTCGCTATCCGGGCGAATGCACTGACCACTTGCCTGGTCCGCGTGGATTTTTTTCTAGTTATATTTTCTTTAGATTTAAACATCAAGCAGTTACATGCTTTAAAAAATAAAAATTATTACCCCAAACACTTTCTTGGGTTCAAATTAATCTTATAATTTTCATACCTTTAAGTCCAAATATAACGAAGTTTCACAAAAGATTTCTCCCCGATGTTTTCCCTTTGGCGTTCCTAAAATCCTTTCATAGTTGGCTTCTTCTGTTCATAATCTGCATGCGTGTCGAAATGTAATTTAATACCTATATCATTAAGTTTTTGAGATTTACGAATTAGTCAGAGAATAAGTAAACTTTTACTTTCATATGATTGAATTTGATGGATATATTTATCTCACTGGGCAGAATGAGAAGCTCAAATTTTGTTACTACTTCTGAGTACGCACAAACATATTCCCTCTTATTAATAAACGAAGAATAGACTAATGACATTTGAGTGATATGAACAAAACACGCCGTAACAAGTCTAAGCTTATGTTTTAATTTTTTTAAGCATTTAACTGCTAGATGTTTAAATCTAAAGAAAAGTTTTACAAGAAAAAAATACACGCGGACCTGGCAGCGGACGGGACTCGAACCCGCACCCTTCGCAATCCTGGCGAATGCACTGACCAATTATACTACCACGGCCCTGATGGCCGCGTCAAAATTTTCCTAGCCTTAAGCTGCAAGGCGGCGCCATCTCTTCGCAATGTAGGTAACCCAGGTTTTTTTTTCTAGTAAAACTTTTCTTTAGATTTAAAGTCTAAGCTTATTCCTCGTTTATTAATAAAGGGGATTAGATATGCCTATTCACTCTCGTATATGAAAACCGAGACCCCCTTAATATGCCAGAAATAGGTTGAGAATAGCTACGGCGTGTTTTGTTTATATCACTCAAATGCCATCTTTCATACAATTAATAGAGACAACACAAGGAGTGAGATAAGATAAGATAATAACACTTTATTGCACAACAGTAACATAAAGAACACAAATAAAATACAAAACAAGGCAAAACAATTACAGTTGCACAAAGGGCGGTCTCATCGCTAATCATCGATTCGTTCCAGACAAACCAGGAGTATGTAATCCAAGCTTATTTTTTGTTCATTAATAAGGGGGTAAGGTAATAAAGTTACTACGACCAGGAAAAAACAGACGCAAGGAGGTCATACTACGTGAATGTAAAATGATGGAAATCCTTCTGGAAATTCACCAGGAGATTGGTAGTGCAACGGTGGAATGGACATGGGTCTAGAGTTTAGATTAAAACAAAAAGGGAAGATACGGTACGCTAATACTAGCATCAAATAAAATATGATCCCACTCAACTACATAAGCAACTCCCACACACGCACAAGTCTGTATAATATAAACATTCAATCGAGTGAGCGAGACAGAACTGTACCCCTAGCACGAACCAATATCGAATTCGTATCGTTTGCGAGTCGGAAATATCATTGTCAAATGTGTACTGATTTTTAGTTCTCGTTACGTACTTTGTGAAGCTGCTGTTCAAGATTCCATACAAAATTTGAGATTGACATTTAGCATTCGCAAACTATTCTAATTCGATAATGGTTCGTGCTAGGGGTACAGTACACATTTGACAATGACATTTCGGACTCGCAAACGTTACGAATAGGCTAGTTGACTCATGTCAAATTTCACTATACAAATGTTTATTTCTTATAATATTTGGTATGAGGAATTATTAACCATTTAAAACATATTTCCAAAAAGTGTCAACTAGCCTATATTGGTTCGTGCTTAGGGTTCAGCTAACACAATATCATGATGATATCAATACAATAGATGGAGCGACCTCCATCTATTGTATTGATATACCCAACCAAGACCAACGAAGATTTATAGTAACAAGGATCCGCACTTTGATATAAGAAACCACACAAAATAAAACAGGGAACCGACGACACAATTTCTAGGGTACACAAGTGAGTTTTCAAGTAAACACCGTATCTAGAAAAGCCCATTGTTATGTGCTGAGACTTACAAATAAATGGCTGACGGTAACTTGAGTAACGAGCACCGAAGTAAAGGGCGAGACTTACGAAATACTTATGTCCAGGAGGCCTACGCAAATTCAACGAAAAACGAAATTTCGATTGAAACTTTGCACTTTTCTTGTTATATTTCTGGTTCGATTTTAATAATAATAAACACTTTATTGCTCACATACAAAAGGACATAGCTACAAAGAATACATTTAACAATAATATGGGCAAAGGCGGTCTTATCGCTATAAACGATCTCTTCCAGACAACCTCCGCGGTATAAGTAAGCGAAACGGAAAAGAAGATGTAGTAAGCCAGCAGAGTCGATGAGAAATGTAAATATGTAATTAATATAATATACGTACATATAATACGATACGATTTTAATTATAATAATATGCGTCGACGGAATATAGATTGAGGTGTAGATTTTCTAAGCCTACTCAAAGAAAGCTTCAATTTGATAGTTTATCGTTTAAATTATATATGTATACCCTTAAATTGACGAAATTGAATTTCGTTTGAACTTCGCTATCGAAGAAAAGAAAGAGAGTAGACCCCCAGTTAGGGTTACCATCCGTCCGTATTAGTCAGGACATATCTGGACTTTTAAAAGAAAGTCGGGGCTTTACATTGTCCGGGATTTTTCAAATTACTTTGAATATGAATATTAAAAGTACATATTGATTTAAATACCATAACATTGTTGACGACCCATACCATTTGACGACCTCCGTGGCCGAGTGGTTTGTACGCCGGGTTTCATTGTGTCGCCGACTCGAGAGGTCCCGGGTTCAAATCCCGGTGGGGGCAGATGTTTGTGTGATGAACACGAGTATTTGTACTCCAGTCATGGATGTTTAATATGTATTTCTATATAAATATACTGATATATGTACTGTATATGTATTCTATCCGTTACCCTAGCATTCCATAACACGAGCCTTACAGTGCTTTCTTTGGGCTAGGCTAATTGGTGTGAGTGTTGAAAATATATTTTATTTATTTTATTGTAACTAAGTGAGTAATGGTACCATTTTGTGACATTCGAAATGTCAGAATTTTTGTCAAGACTTTTGAAATTCCTAAATGGTAACCCTGCCCCAAGTTATGTAACTCATAAAGTTCTAACCTCAATACCCTTGCTCTGGTCTACGTGCGGAAACGGGGGCCCACAACAAGTAACAATTTACCCTTGCTCTGCCGATGTCAAAATGCCAATAAACCCTCGACAAACATAACCGCACTCGTCCTACCTCCTTGAAGAAGACAAACTGATCCCAAAAACAAAGAGCACGATATAAATAACTTTTTCTTTTTTCTTTTTATATTGTTGGGAAAATGCGTTACGCATAACCCGCCCCGGCTGAGTAGCGGGGTTATGTGGGAGTCCTCCCCCCCCCCAAACAAGCCAGACTACCTGGCTCAGCGGCTGCCCGGGAGGGGGGGAGGGGGCTACCCACTAAAAACCCAACAGTGCTCCCTCGTCTGCCGAAACGGGTTTTGTGGGATCCGGATGACGCTCCACGTTACCCCGGCAGCAATTCAACCTCCTCCTGGTAGTCAGGGGGATGCCCGGGAGCACCTAAGTATCCCCCCTCGACGGGTGAGACTGTGCAATGCGAGCGACGGACCACGATATAAATAACCTCGAGAATGATAAACGAATTAACATTAAACCTTAAAATATTATTTAGCTTTTCCGTGCTACAAAAATATTCTGTGATATAATTTAATTGACAAACACTCGGCCGTTTTGAGGTAAGCACTTGATTTAAACGAAATGAAGTAAACGCAACGATGAAGCGCTGGAGATTTATAGGGCTATTATAATTTGGTAATAGTTGATGATTATCTTAATGATCGTAATGCATGGACATAGTATTTCTTATAATTTGTTATTTAATGGGTATTAGTCATTTTTCATAACAGTAATATTGTACCTATCTAATGCCGCTTTCGAATGTTAGCTATAAAATTTATTGTAACTATATACAGGGTGTTACAAAAATACAAATAAATTTGTAGGGCGTTGAAGTACATCATATAAGGAGTCTTTTCTATTTTTCTTAAAATATTTGCATGAAGTTTTAACTTTTTATAAAAACAGTTATTCTTAATGATCCTCGAACTAGTGACGTGTCTTAAAAAGATCGATATTTTTATTAATCATTAAAAATAACTGTTTTTATAAAAGTTTTTATTAAAACTTCATGCAAATATATAAAAAAAAATAGAGATTACTCCTTATATGATGTACTTCAACGCCCTTCAAGCTTTATTTGTATTTTTGTAACACCCTGTATTTATATTCTAAATGGTGTAACGGAAGGTGACTTCAGACGTATCTCTGAAGTCATTTTTCAACTTGACGACTCTGTATATAACAATACAGGGAGAAAAAACAGCCCTTGCTGAGTTTCTTGCCGGTTCTTCTCAGTACAAGGTCTCCCGCCGTAGTTTTGCGAACCGATGGCGTAGCTTCTTGACCTCCACAAGTGCTTGTAACAGCCTAGACTGAATAAACGATTTTTCAATTCATTTCATTTTCATAGGATAACTAACTGACTTGGTATTTTTTTGAGTGTGTATGCTTGTACGAGCAAACTACATTTCGCCCGCTCATCAATTTACTGATTGACCTTATTTTATTATTTTCAATAATCGTCAATTAGTTAGGAGCTAGTTCGCAATTAGCTATTAAGTAAGCCGTGCGCGTACTCATTCATAACAATTATTTTCATATCAATTAGTATTGTTTTAAGTTCTTGTTTAGTTACCAAAATATACTTTAATATCAAGTTACCAAGTTTATCATTTTATCGGTATCTTACTTTCGGTACATCCCGAACAATGCTGTTAGTCACAGATGACTTTTACAGCGTCACCGGGTTTGGGGACGGCGAGATCCTAAGGGGACCTCAAGCCAAGATATGGCGAGTGCCTGTAGAGGTATTCCAGGCGGATGGCATCTCCCCACGGGGGGAGTCTCCTCTACGTCTGGAGCCTCTAGACCACTCGAACCTGAGGGGCTCGGCTCAACTAGAGGGCGTCTCTGAGACTCGGACCTCGGCTCTAGTTATCCGTTGTCATGGGGTGACCCGTTGAACTTAGTATCGCTTACAATAGGAGAATGTCGTTATTTTGAGCTGAATGTATATGAGATTATTTTAAATGAGACATGGAATACTTTCATCCCGGAAAATGTTACGGCAACGGCGCAATCAGAAGAATTAATATGTATTTCTATATTAATATACTTATATATTATTAATACATGTATTCTATCCGTTACTTTCCTTAGTATCCCATTACACAAGCCTTATAGTACTTACTTTGGGGCTAGGCTAATTGTTGTGAGAGTTGTAAATATTTATTTATTTATTATATCATATTTTCCGCACAATCCTGTAAAATATTTATAACGATTTTAATTTATTTTTACCCGACTGCGCAATGCAAGAGCGTGAAGCGCGACGCGCAGACAGGGTATAGTGTTTAACAGTCTATATATGTATGTTTGTTCCTTTGTGGCACACTAGAGACCAAACGACTGAACCGATTTTGATGATCATACATCAATCGATTCGTCTCAATCATGGGAGTACTACTAAAGATATAATAGTAATCAAAATTCAATATGGGCAAAATTAGGCGCCATATTGTGACGAAGTAAAAAAAATAAGTTGACAAAATATGTCGAGTGGGGTATCACTGTCTAGATAATCGAAAATCATGTTTAGGTTTTTAACACCATTTTTCATTTTACATGATTGTTTAGGATCTACAACGCTTTAAAGTTGTATATTAACCACTTGCGCTTTTAATTTCAATCTTACGTTTGTATGGATCTTTGTTACTCTTTCACCTAAAAAATACTGAATGGATTTTAATGAAACTTAACAGAAGAATAAGGTAGGTATTGTTCTCGAGTTCACGAATATAGTACTTTTTACTAAAACAAAGTGCTGATCCTATTTACTTAAAGAAATATTTTGCTTTAATTGTTTGTAAAGGATAACCATTTTTTCTAATCCGATTTCAGCTAAATCAACTTCTTTATAAGTTGAGCATTTACAAAGCTGCAAGGTCGCGTTTTTCCACTGAAATTTTCCACACAGAAGGAGTACGAGAAAATAATTAATAATTTGAAATACTAGACTACAATATCCGTCGGTTAGATTAAGTTACAAATTGTGCCTTTTGTTTAACCAGTCTTTGGTCTAATGAAAGCTTCATTATTACAAAAAAAAAGTATTCAGTCTTCATTTGGATAGTAAGATTGGAGAATTAATAATATTAAATATACAGATTCGTAAAGGCACAGGAGGGGAGTGGTTTAATAATTAATTACTTAATATAATTCTTGGTTTGATCTAAAAGTTAATGTTTTAGAAGAGTACTTTTGGTATAAGTAGTTTTTAATAAAATTCGCACGAAATTTTGACTCTTTCGTTCACAAATTACAAAGCCTACTGCGGTTTGATAGTTTTTCTTTTAATTCTTTTTTATTTATTTTATATAAAACTAGTTTTAACGAAACTTTATTTATTTATTGACGTTTCGCAGCCTTTTCAGGTCTGCTTCGTCAGAATAATGATTTTTTATTTAATTTTGTCGAGCTACCTTCGAAAGACTTTTCATTCAAGTTCGGTTATTTCATTTTAAGATTTTTAAAATTTTATTGTCTATGTATGAATTTATTAGTTAATTTGGTTAATAAAGTACTTTATTTAAAATTCTTTTTTGTAATTTTGAGTTTATTTATTTGACCCTAACAACCGTAAACTACCACCGGTTCCAAAATTGGGAGATCTTTCTGAGAAGAACTGGCGAAACAAACTCAAGAGAGAGAGGCTTTCTATCTCCTTCGTATGTTAAATTATGCAAACAAAAAGAACATCTCCCTCCATATTGTTGTTCTCTGTTTTTATTTTTATCGTCATATAATTTCTTATTGTTATCTGGCTTCTGACTATTGTTGTGCCAATCTAGGACGTGACCCTGACACCATAATACCTCATTGTATCCAATACACTAATTAGGTAAATAGAAAATGTGAAAAGTGAGACGCTTCAAACTCGAGGCTTAATTCAATAGTAAAAATGGCACAGAAATATTCTCCTTTACTCTACTCATACCTATTAAGAGGGGAAGGCTGGCAACATTTTTTCCATAACAACGTTCTCTACTGATTCCTCATTGTTATTTTTTTCACTTAATAATTGTTTTTCATACATAAAATATTATTTTACTCATTCTATGCTTCTATGTTTTCCTTTTATCGATAACTTGTCTTTCAAAGAAACTAGAAGCCCTCGAAAAAGGCCAAAAATAAACGAATTTTTATCACCACTAAAGACGTCTAGTGTGAAGATTTAATAAGCATTTACAAAAAAAACAAAACAAAGAGGCATAGTATAGCTACTTAGTATTCTTTGTGTGAAATTTCTTTTACATATGTATATCTCATCTCGTCCCCCCTTCTTCTTCTTGCAACGGGCGTTTTCGCAACTGCTTCCTTATGGCGCCTGTTTTGCGTGAGGAGGGTGTGTAGCCGGAATCACTCAAGCCAGCCCAGCTCCGTCAGGAACGCCCCCAGGACCTTCACATTGGTGACTGCCTCTTGGAGATTTCCCGAAAAGGTATTTCGCCCGGTATTTGGCCACTCCGTTGCATTCCAGCAGAACGTGAGTAGCTGTTTCTTCTGCCTCCATGCATACTCTGCATAGGGGGCTGTCCGTGACACCTAAGTTGAAAAGATATCTGTTAAAATGGGCATGTCCGGTAAGAGCACCTGTTACCATTCGCAATGTAGGTTTGCTTAGCTGTAGGAGAGTTAGAGAAGGCAGAGTTCACCCGTGGCAAAGCTTGCTTGGTCTGCCTGCACATCTCCAGACCGAGCCAGTGTTGCTGGTGTAGTGCGGCTGTGTTTGCGGATTTTATTGACGATGCAGCTTACCGGTACCGGGATGATTGGTTCGGGACCTGTTGGGGTCGTATCAGATCCCTTCCGGGCCAGCTCATCCGCCGCGTTGTTTCCGCGTGATCCACTGTGTCCCTTGATTCATTGGATAGTAATAGAATTGCTTGACCCTACCGTGTTTATGGTTTGGTGGCATCATTCATGTAGGAGGCTCGATTTGACCATAGAGGCATCTAGAGCTTGTAAGACTGATTTGCTGTCGGGTAGTATTCGTATCTCTTGTCCTGTTACCTTTCTGGAGCGGATCGGTCTTGCCGCCAGTATAATGCCCACATATTCAGCTTGGAAAACTGCGTTGTACGGGCTTAAGGGGAAAGCGATGTGTATATTGAGGTCCTTAGAGAAAACACCCGCGCCCGTCCCGATGAGGTTTTTGAGCCGTCGGTGTAGATCATGAGAGCCTTGTGTGTATGTATATCTTATTTTTGAGGAGGAAATCGTCAAGAGCCAAAGCTTCGAATTTTGCAATTTTTACACGCTATTTTCAGCGTTAACTACTTTTATCCCTATCGCACGGTATTTGCCAAAGCGTGGCAGCAATTAGTATTTTCAAATACCTATTTCTCAAATGTCTCTCAGCTCCCGTCCGCTGTTAAGAGCCCTTTTACAAAATTGCGCCTCTGCTGCCGTACTGATCGCCGCGTAGGTAGATTTGCACTAGTATATATTGCATTTTACGGGTGATGTTTCGAGTCTTATAAAATAATTATCAATGAATTAATTATAAAAATATATACATATTTCAGTAGTTCATTGTTGGCTGATTAGTTTTATGAAAGTCTTTGATTTTGATTCTATTTAATTCAATATCAAAATACGAGGTAAATCTGCATTATTTTTTGGGAAAACTCACGGAGGTTAGATGTTTTTTGTTGATAATTAATAAGATGGAAAATCAAAATTCTAATACATTATGTTACAACAAAAACTAGGTGTGAGCGTTCTAAAGACGAACCGGTTTCAAGGACCGTTTTGTGTTCCGCGACGATAGAACCGTTTTACGTTTCGGATCAAAACGGTCTTCGTCGAACAACTAGTCCTCGGATTGTCGGCACGCCAATATGTACTTTATGATGAATAAATACAGTCTATAATAGAACGCAATGATATGACATGCCGTTTCGTTCTATGATAATTCAGCTTTGATTTTACAATAATATAATCTTTATTAAAGTCGATTATCGTATAACACTACATTTATTTCGACGTTTCGTCGTCTCGTTAACAAGATTTCATTTAGTTCAGTTCGATCGTTGCGTGTCGTGTCGTTGCATCTCCCAGCCGCAACCATAACCAGTTGGGAACGAGAACCGTTTCGGGGACTAGTTTTCGTTTAAGAGAAAACGGTTGCGTTTCGTCGTCAGAAAATTTGAGAACGACCCACCGCTAACAAAAACATATTTCTGATGTCGTAGTAATTAATTTGATCTAATTTATTGAACATTATTGAGAGATTGAGGCGTTTGCAGTTGTGCATATTATCGTTTTTTCCGTAAACTAGCTACGGTAGAACGATCAGTACAAAAAAAAGGAAAATAGTATTTGCAAATATTCTACATTATGTAGAATAGATAGTTAGTATGAAGAATAAATCTACTGTTTACTTCTATTGGAAATAGTCAAAATCTTTTCTAAGGAGAAAACGAGGCGCTCAAAAATTACGATTTTTTGCAAAAAATGTGAAAGGGCTCTTAAGCTGTCATCAGATGTGAACTGGCGGGGTATAAATATTTACCCTTGTTACATTGCATCCCACTTGACTCTACCTACGAAATTGTTACTATTGTTTCCGAATAACATCTTGGAGGCGACCTATATCAAATATGACTGCGTTGAGGCTATGACCATGATGACAATTATGCTTGTACATGTCGTGCTCTCAAAGCGGCACCTTTGATCTTTGTTGGGTTCCGTGAATGTAAATTATTTAAATACGTTTGTTGTACTTCCTGTGTCTAAAGTTTCCTAGATATAAGGAAAAGTTTACTAGAAAAAAAAAATCCACGCGGACCAGGCAGCGGACGGGACTCGAACCCGCACCCTTCTCAATCCGGGCGAATGCACTGACCATTATGCTACCACGGCCCTATTCGCCGCGTCGAAATTTTTCCTAGCCTTAAGCTGCAAGGCAGCGCCATCTCTTTGCATTGTAGGTAACCTACCTACAATGCAAAGAGATGGCGCTGCCTTGCAGCTAAGGCTAGGAAAAATTTTCTAGTAAACTTTTCCTTAGATTTAAACATCAAGCAGTTAAATGCTTAAAAATAAATAAAAACATTTCCTAGATATACTTACCTTTTTTTTCTAGCGTACTGTTCTACAACTTTTGTCTGGAGTTGTGATTGACTTCTTCTTCCTAACTATCGGGGAGAAAGTCCATTGACTCCTCCACCACGTGTCTGTTCGCAGAGCTGTACTGTCCATCGATGAGGTTAAGGGGCACTCTAGAATGTTTTGATTTGCTATTATTTATAATTTGTATTACTTACCCTTCGTCAGCGTCGCCGATCCTCTGATATAGCTTCTCTGATTCTCTGATATAACAATCTAAGACGATGAAATCATTACTATATATACTAAAAAACACGCTGTTTAGGCATCAGACGGGACGGGATTCGAACCCGCACCGCACCTTCCGTTATTTTTTTTTATTTATTCCTTAACAATATTACTTTGTGTTGGAAGTACAAATTTTTGCACATTAATAAAAAAAACAATTGATGAAATAGAATACTCTGACCAATAACTAAAATATAAATGTCAATAATATAAAAACCCAATCAGTATAATAATCAATAACATTGCATAATTATTGTTATGAGAATCTAAGAATATTGCACTTTCTTAAATAAATTAAATTGATTAAAAAAAATACAATTATAATCTGACTAATGGCAATTCGACAAGGCCATTACGGTCGCGGTAGCATAATTACTTAATGCGTCCGCCCGGATAGCAAAAAGTGCGCCGCCTGCGAATCCCGTGGAACGCGTGAAATTTGTTGTAGTAAAATTTTTGTTTAGATTTATAAACTAGCAATTTAATGCATAAAAATAAATATAATAAACCATGATTAAATAATCTGAACATACAAATAGCCGTTCTATTATTATTTTAAACTTAATTGAGAAGTTAACATCTCAACAACTTAGTTCACTTTAAAGTTAGGTACCTACCGTCGTTTGCCCTTTACAATGTTTTCTGTTAAGCACTATTTAACATCCCGTAAAGTTAAGGGTAAATTGTACACAGTTGAAACGTTAAGAGCCCTTTCACATTTTTTGCAAAAAATCGTAATTTTTGAGCGCCTCCTTTACCCTCTTAGAAAGGATTTTGACTATTTCCATTAGAAGTAAACAGTAGATTTATTATTCCTATTGTAAGTTAATATAGAATATTTGCAAATACTATTTTGCTTTTTTTGTACTGATCGTTCTACCGCAGCTAGTTTTATGGAAAAAACGATAATATGCACAACTTCAAACGCCTGAATCTCTAAATAATGTTCAATGAATTAGATCAAATTAATTACTGCGACATCAGAAATATGTTTTGTTGTAACATAATGTATTAGAATTTTGATTTTACATCTTATTAATTATCAAAAAAAACATCTAACATCCGTGAGTTTTCCCAAAAAATAATGCAGGTTTACCTCGTATTTTGATATTGAATTAAATAGAATATCAAAAACTTTCATAAAACTAATCTACCATCAGTGAACTACTAAAATATGTATATATTTTTATAATTAGTTCATTAATAATTATTTTATAAGACTCGAAACATCACCCGTAAAATGCAATGCAATATACTAGTACAAATCTACCTACGCGCCGATCAGTACGGCAGCGGCGCAATTTTGTAAAAGGGCTCTTAACATCTCAACAACTTGGTTAACTTTAAAGTTACCGTCGTTTGCCTTTACAATATTTTTCGAAAAGTTTTGTGTTAAGCACTATTTGACATCCTGTAAAGTTAAGGGTAGATTGTACACAGTTGAAACGTTAAATTACAAATCTAGTACACAGAGACCCAAAAGTTATTCACGCTAAAACTGTGAAAGCCGGAACAAGTCAGAGTATCGTAGACATTATAATCGTTTCCTACAAACCGTTTCATTACTGGATTTTGTCGAAAATAGTACTAAAGTGAATCCCCTATCACAAATAATTTATATTCTCTTTACGGGCTACAGTTTAATAAGGATGTTACTGGGTTTGGCTTTCAGGTGAATTAGAGAAAATGTCTCGACCTTTTTCGATAAAAATAAATATTTGGGTCGTATCATGAATACATAAAGTGGTACAAATAAAGCGATCAGGTTGGAATACCGTGTATTCGTATTCTCTGATGGGATTAAGTCGAAACATGTTCAACCTTTATTAACCTATAAGAGCATAAAAATATAAACGAAAATCGGCCGGAGTTATGCTTAAATTTTCGACTATTTGAATTTTGCATAGATTAACCTTTTAGGTCCACTTGCAGCAAATTTTCTAATTCTCGATTGAACTAAAACTAGATTTAAAACATAGAAAAGTGACAAAACGAAAGATTTAGCTAAATTGCTTTAAGTGTACCTTAAATACAGTAGAACCCGTTTAATACGACTTCTCGTATAATACGCCATTTTGCGTCTGTCCATGCAACTTGAGACATGTTTTCATACATTTTTGTTGATAACACACAAGAAGAGGCCCCTTAGTGATAATGATAAAGAAGAAGATAAGTCAACTCCGATTTTGTCACACGCCCAGGTATTATCATCAGTTCATGATTTAAGATGCTAATGGCATTTCTTTGAATCAAATCGAAGACCTACTGCAAAAGGTAAATTATCTTGAAAATCTTGTAATTGCTAAACGTGATTAATTTTAATAACATAATAATAATAAATTACATTTATTTTACATTATATACCTCAATACCTACATTAAAAATTCCCTTTACCGCAATCCCGCATAATACGCTTTCCCGCTTAAGACGCGTTTTTGGTTGAGTCCCTGAGAAATCGTCTTAAATGGGGTTTACTGTATAAACATGTGAATTACTTACCTTCGTCCCGTTTCTGTTTTCTTAGCAGGCCATCAGAATCTTTTCAGGCTAAGTGGTCACGAAGCGGCTACACAAAACCACAACAATTTTATTTCACAATATCCACTATGAACGCATTTAAGAATAATTAAAATAAGACGCTAACCGCACTCGATGAAATCCCGCCATAAACTCCACACTACCTTATTAACCATATTATCGTTATGTTTTTATTTATTTTTAAGCATTTAACTGCTAGATATTTAAATCTAAAGAAAAGTTTACTAGAGAAAAATCCACGCGGACCAGGCAGCGGACGGGACTCGAACCCGCACCCTTCGCAATCCGGGCGAATGCACTGACCATTATGCTACCACGGCCCTATTTGCCGAAAAGAAAAGTTTACTTTCTAGTAAACTTTTCTTTAGATTTAAACATCTAGCAGTTAAATGCTTAAAAATAAATAAAAACATAACTATAATTGCTATTTCTTCTTTCAAAGGTTTAATACTTGAAAAAGTATTCATTTGACATTGTGGGTTACCTACAATGCGAGGAGATGGCGCTGCCTTGCAGCTTAAGGCTAAGAAAATTTCGACGCGGCTAATAGGGCCGTGGTAGCATAATGGTCAGTGCATTCGCCCGGATTGCGAAGGATGCGGGTCCGAGTCCCGTCCGCTGCCTGGTCCGCGTGGATTTTTCTCTAGTAAACTTTTCTTTACATATTATCGTTGTTTGTGATCGTGTTTTCAGATACAGCAGATTTCAGGATTAAATTAATACACAAACAAAACGTAATCAAGAATGTGTATTCGATCGTAAATAATGGTTGTTTAATCGTGTCACCTATCGTTTCATAAGTTTTGTACCTAATGTTGACGTACATATTATTTGCGCAATCGCCGGTCTGTGACGTCCCGCTTTTAGCAACATTTCACATCTAAATAATCATAATCAAAATCATTTATTCAGTTTAGGCTGTTACAAGCACTCATGAATGTCTAGAAGCTACGCCATCGGTTCGTAAATCTACGGCGGGAGACCTTGTACTGAGAAGAACCGGCAAGAAACTCAGCAAGGGCTGTTTTTTTCTTCCTGTTTTATTATTTACAGAGTCGTCAAATTGAAAAATGACTTCAGAGGTGATTCATGAAGTCACTTTTCATTACATAATTATTAAATATACATTAATTGTTTACCTGCATTTTGATTTCTGTGTCATACAGTATAAATACAAATAGTGTTATTTATATTCAGTGTGAATAAACATTAATTTCAATATTAAGGAAGTTAGGGCAGACTCATCTCCGCTGGCAGCACCCGTTCACGAGCATGACGCATGAACCAGCCATCGCTTCGCTCAACCATATTTTAGGGAACGTAACGACCCGCCTCACACGACACCACCGAAGAGACTATTATGAGAGCATGACTACCCATAACTACCCATACTAACTACAACATATTTACTTAAATTAAGGTCATTTACCTGTAAGACACAACAAACAATTACAAAAACAAAGCAAAGGAGAAATCACGACCACGCCGTTTTGTCAATCAAATATTCTTAAACAGTCTGATAATCTTCCTTAAGTTATCAACTTTATATAAAGCTTTATATAAAGAAAGTTTTACTAGAAAAAATGCAGTCTTGTCTACTGCCTGGACCGCGTGGAGGTTTTTTCTAGTAAAATTTTCTTTATTATAATAAATGCTTAAAAAAAAACATTAACATTAAAATGTATTTTAACGGGATAAAATAGTATTCTGAGCAAACCCGAATCTGAAGCCGCGTTTTATTTGTGTTGTGTAGTTAGAATACCGCCATTAAAATATATAAATAATTAAAAAAAAATAACGATTGTTTTGTTAATGAGTTTCTTTTAAATTTGTTTCAATTAAGCTGCCATGTTTTTTTTTTAATCTTTATTAGAGAACTTTCTCTCTCGCTCTATACAGATAGCTTCCATGCTATCATGTTACATAGCGACAAAACAAAAGCCCCAAAAAAGCAAATAAAAAATTATTTATTTTCATTTGGGAAACATACAGTTTTACACAATTCAATTTAGTAACACTTATTATTTTTTCATAAACCAGTTAATTTTCCACAGACTGAAACATTCATACACTTACATAATTTACTTAAGATTGCGTACAATATTTAGAGTTATGCGAATAAAAGAAAATAATTACTAAGTGTTAGGGTAAAACGACCTTATAGCATTCATTTCTAAATTGATTGAGAAAGGCAAAATATATCGAATCCCCTGAAGTATTTATTATAGCTGTGATATACTCTAGAAATGAAACTATTTGCAGCAAACTTGGTCCTGCTGAATTGTATTACAAACGTGTTATCAGACGTAGTTCTATTTGGACAACGGAAACCAATCCTCTGCAAAAGGAACGGCGAATCTACAAGGTCATTAATAGGTTTGTAAAGAAATTAATAGATCTCTAACAGTTCTGCGATGTTGCAAGGATGTAACCTGTAACTTTGCTTCACAATCATTAATAATAATCAAGTTAACATTAATTCTGTTTTCTAGGTACTTTACAAATTTGTGTTGAATTCTTTCAATAGCATCAATGTATGTATTATACTGTGGATTCCATACACAAGAGGCATATTCAATTATATCAAAGAATTAATCTGGAAACGTGATTGAATCCGAGTGAAACAGAACACAGCTTGCTAGTGAGCCCGTGTTAGTGTGACATCTATATTTGGCGCTATTCTTGCTGCTTAGTTGATGATGTAGGCCCAGAAGCAATTACTTCAATAACAGATCAGGACCTGAAAGGCAATAAATATATATCAAAAACTCCATTTTCAAGTTGCTGCGAAAGCATTTCTCTGGACAATATGGCGTTTTACTAGTGTGTGATGTCACACGACTGTTATCAAAACGTCAAATGATACAGTATAATGTCACTTTAACTGGAAGTTTACTTGCGTGTGACGTCATTTTAGGCTCCGCCAATCCCTAGCGTTTGGGGTCACGTGACAATAGATAAGAAAATTATCTTTTTCGTAGGTTTTTAGTAAAATTATGAATATTTTTGGAGTTTACTCCTTAAGAATCGATTTGCATATATATAAGGGGCCCGGTATGAGAAAATGTGAGGAGTAAAGTCTATCGATGAATGACCTCGTTACGTTTTTGGTGCGCATCCTATGTCGCGCAACTTTGACAAACAAAGATGACGGATTGACATTAATAAAATCTGAACTGAATTTAGATATTGTTTCTGATAGAGCAATGGGGACAACGAGGTATGGTACAACCATTGATGCGGTATTTTCAAGATTCGTGAACCACGTATCTACGAACGTCCATGTGTCTTATTTTAGTTACTATAAACCACATGTTACTGTAATTAATAATGCAGACAATGTTGATTTAATTAATATTTAAAAAAATGATAATAGTCTGATAATAATAATTACATAATTTATCAACATTCCTAATGATATATTTATGCACATCTGAAATTGACTATTGTAAAAAGTTTAATGTAAAATATTTCGTCGATTAGTTATAATAAATGTATATAAAATGAATAAATATATATTTATATATGTATATTATTTTCATTAATTTGTTAATTTATCCTTTCATACAGTATCAATCTTTTTTAAGTTAAATAACCTCTTTTTGCGTCTGGTTAGACTATGGAACTTAAGGTGTAAACTCCAGTCGTGCGTCGGAGCTGACACACACAATTTTTTTTTTGTAAAAATCGTAAAAGCCCCTGCCAATATTCATTCTAAACACAGATGCTAACAATTGGGACTTTATTTTTAATACTGTCAAATACCCTATTATGGCGAGGCGAAGTTCCCGGGGAGTTTAGTGGTATAAAAGCCTTAAATTATGTCTGATTCTTTTATTAGCGGACAGAGGTGACACTTTCAATTTTAGACTGACGGGGCGAGCTTAACAAGTTTTTGTAATAGAGCGGAGAATTTAATTAATTCTTATATTTATAAAATACTTTAATAAGTTGTTTTCAGTAATACCCTCTAATTCTGATTTCTTACTAGATTAAAATTGTTTTTCTTCTTTCGAACAATTCTTGATATTTAACAGATTTTTAGTTTTTTTTATATATATATTTTTATCAGCATTTATTTTAATCATAAAATTCAATAACGCTTTTAGGGTATTATTAAAGGCAGTCGTGCTTTTGTAGTAGGCTTGTTGAAAATATATCGATATTTTTTGTTCGATATATCGATATTTTTTGCCGATATATTTTGATTCGATATATCGATACATCGATACAAAATAACCAATATCGAAATTCATATCAAAACGATTTTTTTTTATTATTAGCGGTATATCACGATCTAACTAAATTCGTATCTGGAAAAATCGTAACTGGATCTCAGATTAATGATATTCAACATATCTATGATCTGTGCTGTATTTAGTATTGTCTATTATTTGTAAATCTGTTTCGCTGGTGAATTGGTTGTGCTGATTTCCATTATATTCTGTGAAGTGTGTGACTGTCTAGTCTTGTTAACGAAAGAGACCCTGCAATCATTTTCATCATTCGAAAATAGGGTCTATTTTTAGGGAGATAATTTTCGTTCCATTATTATTCCGTGTGTCTAATGTCGTGAGCTACTGTATGATATTTTTGGGAAAATTGGTCCGATATATCGATATATCGATGTTTTTTACGCGATATATCGAAGCCGATATTTATATTTTTTAAAAGATCGATGTATCGATATATCGATATTTTTTTCAACTTTCGACATCCCTATTTTGTAGCGCGTCCATAATGTTTGCGTTGGCTGGCGTGTACAGTTTCAAAGGCTATTAAGCGAAAAAAGGCCGCGTCGTATACACAGATTGCTCGCCAGCAGCCATCAATGTCCTCTGATCGACAGTATTATTAATAAAAAAATGTCGCTGCTATATATAAAATACTAAAACCTTATAATTTTAAGTTTGTACCTACTAACACATTATGGGACAAAGTTGGCCGAAATAAATAGTGTTTTTTATTTTAACTCAAATCAGTAGCTGTGCCCCGCGGCGTTTCCCGCGGTTAATTAGGGATATTTTCCCGCAGTAAAACGTAGCCTATGTGTTAATCCAGCCGTTTAGACGTGAAGAAGTAACAAACATACACACTTACAAAGTTTTGCCTTCATAATATTAGTGTAATTTGATTTATTATTTTAAACTTTCATGGTCACTAACATTCATCATCATCATCATCATCAGCCTATTAATGTCCCCACTGCTGGGGCACAGGCCTTCCCTATGGATGGAATAGGGAGATTGGGCCATGACCCACCGCGCGGGCCCAGTGCGGATTGGTGGGTGCTAACGACAGCAGATGCAGCCGGGACCAACGGCTTAACGTGCCTTCCGAAGCACGGAGGAGCTCGAGATAGTAAATTTTTGGTCACCCATCCAATGACCGACCACTGCGAAAGTTGCTTTACTTCAACGATCGCAGCCGAACGCGCTAACCACTTGCGCCATCGAGCTCCACAACACTAACATTATAGTAATATAAGTTATATGCGGGATTGTTACCAAATACCTTGTTTTTAGCGAGTTTCCGATATTTCGGCATTGTTACAAGCACCATGATCACGGAGTAACTGCTGCTGCTAAGCAGTATATCGGAAATATCGGAAACTTGCTAAAAACAAGGTACATGTTAACAATCCCGCAAGCCCCATGATCACGGAGTAACTACTTACCTAAATATCGGAAACTCGTTAATAACAAGGTACATGGTAACAATCACGTTAATAATTTATATGACTACTAGCGGACCCGACAGACGTTGTCCTGTCTACACGTCTTTAATTTGAAAATTTCCAAATTTTTTTAATAAGCTAAAACATTCTGGACCATTTTGATGAAAATTACCATTCTCAGATCCCCTTGAACACACACAAAAAATTTCATCAAAATCGGTCCAGTCGTTTAAGAGAAGTTCAGTGACATACACACTCACAGAAGAATTATATATATAAAGATTTGACACTGCGATGGTAGCGCCGTCTGTCGGATCCAATGTAAAACATTCCAAAATCAACAACTACTAATAAATTAAAAATTAATTAAAAAAACATTGTCCAGCGGACAAAATTGTGAATCTAAACCATTCTCAGATCCCCTTGAATACACACAAAAAATTTCATCAAAATCGGTCCAGTCGTTTAAGAGAAGTTCAGTGACATACACACTCACAGAAGAATTATATATATATAAAGATAATGTAATTAGATTGGCTGTTATAGACTAATCGTAGTGATCACAGACGTCGTATGGTATTATTCAAATTGAATGCACTGTAGTGTCGTGCCTAGGTCGGTACAAGGGCGGATCCAGCTTTGGCGCCAGGGGGGGGTCATACAGCCAGCTTTGGCGCCAGGGGGAGGGTCATACAGCCAGCTTTGGCGCCAGGGGGAGGGTCATATAGTTGTGGTATATTAAATATTGAAAGTACTTAAATAAATCCCCCTAGATCCGCCCTTGGGTCGGTACCTTTCATATGTCGCAGTATGATTGGTAAAGCCGTAACATAACCGTAGGGATATAGATATATACCGTAACCTTTGATTATTCACTCTCGTAACATACGAATAGTTATACGAAAGCGATTTATTACTGTCTTACCAGGAAAAGAATATATGATACGGGTCAATTTTATTGATATTATTATATTACTTACTTAGTTAAGTTTAGTTAAATCATTGTAAGATTGTAGTGCGGGGGCTTCGTTGTTTGTGAAACAGCGTCACTAGTTTTTTTTTGGAGTTTACTCCTTAAGAATCGATTTGCATATATAAGGGGCCCGGTATGAGAAAAATGTGAGGAGTGAAATCTATCGATGAATGACCTCGTTACGTTTTTACTGTCTACGCTGTAGCAGCCGTAGTGCTACACCGTAGCACAGTATCGTAGCGTACCTTTATTTATGCACATCTGAAATTGACTATTGTAAAAAGTTTAATGTAAAATATTTCGTCGATTAGTTATAATAAATGTATATGAAATAATAAATATATGTTTATATATGTATATTATTCATTAATTTGTTATTTCATACAGTATCAATCTTTTTTAAGTTAAATAAACTCTTTTTGAGTCTGGTTAGACTATCGAACTTAAGAAGTAAACTCCAGTCGTGCGTCGGAGCACACATTTTTTATTTATTTAGGACAAAAAACAGTCTCACAATAGCTGTTACTTTTAGAATATACTTAGTATAAATAAATTACTCATTGTGACACCAACAACAATGTCCACATAATTAAGCATAAAAAAGTCCTTAATGAGAGCTCCCATTCTCTTTTAGTTTAAGCATTACATAAAAATTTGCGCTTAATTGTTACTATATTACAAAAATAGTTACTTGTACATAGTTAATGTATACTTTACTATTAGATATAAATCACATAGGTATGTTTTTTCTAGTAATATTTTCTTTAGATCATGATTTAAGCATCAAGCAGTTACAAGCTTAAAAAATAAAAATTATAACACATAAATCTAGTCCAGGGGAGCTCGATGGCGCAGGTGGTTAGCGCGTTCGGCTGCGATCGTTGAAGTTAAGCAACTTTCGCAGTGGTCAGTCATTGGATTGGTGACCAAAAATTACTGTCTCAAGCTCCTCCGTGCTTGGGAAGGCACGTTAAGCCGTTGGTCCCGGCTGCGTCTGCAGTCGTTAGCACCCACCAATCTGCACTGGGCCCGCGTGGTGGGTCATGACCCAATCTCCCTCTTCCATCCATAGGGAAGGCCTGAGCGAAATATCGAAATTAACTGTCAGTCTACTGTCAAACTGCACTGTAGTCTGACAGTTAATGACGATATATCGCTTTATCATATCTCATTCCGGTGGTCATGCTAGTGGGGTAGGTCCTGCCAGAATACCAGCGCGGATACAGGAGGAAAGTCCTTTCTCACTGTGTTGGCATAAGCCGAGGCAGGGTCCTGATTGGCCATCTTAGATTATTATAGTTATGTTTTTATTTATTTTTAATCATTTGACTGCTAGATGTTTAAATCTAAAGAAAAGTTTTACTAGAAAAAAATCCACGCGGACCAGGCAGCGGACGGGACTCGAACCCGCACCCTTCGCAATCCGGGCGAATGCACTGACCAATTATGCGAAGAGATTGCGCTGCCTTGCAACTTAAGGCTAGGAAAATTTCGACGCGGCCATGAGGGCCATGGTAGCATAATTGGTCAGTGCATTCGCCCGGATTGCGAAGGGTGCGGGTTCGAGTCCCGTCCGCTGCCTGGTCCGCGTGGATTTTGTTTTCTAGTAAAACTTTTCTTTAGATTTAGATTATTATATTCTTATTTTTTGTTCATTAGGTTAAGTTTTCTTGTATTTTTTTTTATTGTTGTATTTATAAGTTTTTCTTTTGTTAAGATGGCCAATAAAGGTTTCATTTCATTTCATTTATATACTGTGACCTTAACCTAAGCGACCTCACTCAACATGCCATAAATGTTACAGAAAAACATCATTATAAGATATAAATAAAACATTTTGTTTTCGTATTCACAGATTAATGAGGTGGGTTGAAACGCCACGCGCTATTCATGTCTGACAGAGGATCGGTAAACGAAACGAAACGGCATGAAATATGTAACATCTAAAATGATTCTTGAGAATCCCTTTTCTTGTTTATTCTGTTAGACCAAGAGCTACTGAACCCTCCGAGTAACGGTCTGTCTGTACGGCTAGAAATTCTCATGGTGATGAGTCGCTTAGTACGGAAAGCATCGTCTGGCACTCCTCAGCCCTGCTCATCAAGCCGGATATTTTTGAGTGTCAAAAAAATATTAAAAAAAAACTTGTTGCTGTAAGCCTGAAATTTTTATACAATTTAGTTTATTCATTTTTAAGTTTAAAAAAATGACAGGCGTTTACGATGAGCACAAATACCTGCCAGGCGAACCGGAAAGTGTGTAATATATACATAAAAATAAACTTTATTCTGTAAAGTTGAAATTTATATTTGCGTTTATTTAAGCGATTTAAAGTAAGTAGGTAGAATGTCAGGCAGTTTTGGCTAGCACTACAAGTTTTTTTTTAAATATTTTTTTGGCACAAAAACATACGTCTTGATGACGTGCAGGGCTGAGGAGTGCCGAGGCGGTATGGTGGGCAGTAGGCCGCGTACCCAGCCCCTACGCGCGGGCCTACCTGCGCACGTCTGCGGGGTCCCCGAAATACCGCGGGAGACCCCTGCCGTGGAGCCCTGGCGAGGCCGGGAAGCTGCTAGGTGCGGGGACGCGGAGAATCCCACCATGGGGATCCCGCGGCACCGCACTAAGCAGTGTAGAGGTATTCGTAGGACTTTTTAGCGGATATTATGCTGTAAAGCGCCCGTAAGAGTTGCGGGGTCCTCGGTGGGTAGCCACTGGGGGGTCCGTAAGACTTGCGGGAGCCAGGTGTGAGGTCCGTTCGGCGGTGTGCCTCTTAAAGGCGCCGTCGTCTGTAAAAAGATTTTTTACCAGCGTTATAAAAAAAAAGGGCTGAGGAGTGCCAGGCGATGCTTACCATACTAAGTATGCTATGACTCATCATCATGAGAATTTCTAGCCTTACAGACAGACCGTTACTCGGAGGGTTCAGTAACTCTCCTACTATATGGCCTTGTTTGCTCTTTGAAAATTCCGCCAACATCAAGTTAGTAACTTTTAACAGACGAATTACCTATACTAGGTGACTTTTTCAAAATTTGACGACCTCCGTAGCCGAGTGGTTTGTACGCCGGGTTTCAAGATGTCGCCTACTCGAGAGGTTCCCGGTTTCGAATCCCGGTGGGGGCAGATGTTTGTGTGATGAATACGAGCATTTGTACTCCAGTAATTCAAAATTCAATATTGTTTATTCAGTCTAGGCTGTTACAAGCACTTGTGAATGTCGAAAAGCTACGCCATCGGTTCGCAAATCTACGGCGGGAGACCTTGTACTGAGAAGAACCGGCAAAAAACTCGGCAAGGGCTGTTTTTTTCTCCCTGTATTGTATACAGAGTCTTCAAATTGAAAAATGACTTCAATATGAGGTAACTCATAAAGTCACTTTCCATTACAAATGCAAATAGTATAAAAATTATGACTATATAAAAAACTGGTTAAACGAAGTTTGGGAATGCCGTGTCCTGCTGTTTAGGCAAAAAAAAATGTGTCATATGTATTTCTATGTAAATATACTTATAATATGTATATCGGTATACGTTCTATGTGTCGGGAATATTTCATTAAAACAAAGAAATACAAATTAATCATCTAAATTTAATTTATCGCGTTCAAAGTAGGCGCCATTGCTTGGAATACAACATCTCCTATTAGGCTTCTTGCGGTATGGCCTTTGGCTCATTCAGCGAATTTACTTTTATGGCTTGTATCGACTGAAAACCGTTTTCCTCGAAGACTTTCTTTTAAAAATCCCAAAATGTAGTTCTATTAAGTTATTTACGGGATTGTTACCATGTACCTTGTTTTTATCGAGTTTCCGATATTTCGGCACTTTTGCAAGCGCAGTTAGTCCGTGATCATGGCGCTTGCAACAGTGCCGAACCATCGAAAACTCGGTAAAAACAAGGTACATGATAACAATCCCGTAATTATAACTTATATTACTATAATGTTAGTGACCATGAAAGTTTAAAACAATACTACATGGGATATAACATATCTAGAATATTAAACTTTCAAAAGGATGGTGTGAAATTTCACATTTAAGTTTCACATGTCTAAGTACACTGCCGGATTTAGGGGAGGGCAACCGGGGCGAAAGCCCCGGAGCCTCCACAAACGGGGGCCCCCACAATAGAGACTTCGGAAAAAAAATCTTTCAAATTCCAACTAGTAAACATCTTTTCCTTTGATATTTTTTTTGCTCTTTTACCTTTACCTACAGCCTACAGTACTTTGTACATCTAACATACATGATTATTTGATTATATTAATCTTAAATAACAGAAATCATTGATCTATATTTGTTCACTCCAATCAGGCAATCAGTGAAATATTAAAATCTCAAATGGCCCTGTAAAACACTTCCAATTCACTACCCATCTTGAGGGAGTACCCCAATCGCTTAATGGCTGAGTGGGGTGTTACTTGCCCGCAGGGCCGAATTTAAGGCAGGGTAGGTGAGGCTGCCCAGGGGCCTCCACAACAGCTTAAGAAATAACAACATTTCGGTGGGTTAACAAGAATACAAATCCTAAGTAGCCCGGGGCCTCCACAATCCTAAATCCGGCCCTGAGACATCCACATAGATATATAACGTCATGGGTGAAACCGCAGTGAACCTCTAATTGTGACATAACTGTAACAGTTAAACAAATAATATAAGGGGCTTTTTTGTAGATACTGTTATCCTCTATCAAACTTTAGTACATCACTTTGCTCTATTGTCATTGATTTCCGCAGTACACGTGATTTAAGGTTATTTTTTGGTATTTTTTTCACACGTTAGGAACGTTGGATTATACTATCGAGGTTTTCATACGGAACCCCTAATTTCTTTGAAAATACTCAATAGCCTATGTTCATCAGAGATAATGTAGAATTCTAATATATGATATTTTTTTTCAAATCTTAGTCTAGTAGTTTCGGAGCCTATTCATAATAAAACCAACAATCAAATCTTTGCTCTTTATAATATTATTAGTAACTAGCGGCCCGCCCTCGCTTCGCTTCGGTGTAGAGCTGAAGTGTAGACTACAGTTTTTGTTCTCAGGCTTGTATTATACACAATGACATTCATCTATGATTCTTCTTATACCTGCATGCAAAGTTTCAGCCCGATCGGTTTAAAATTGACAAAGTTTCATACAAACTTTCATTCCCTATTTTATCCCCTTGGGGGTAGAATTGATCAAAATCCTTTCTCAGCGGATGCCTACGTCATAACATCTACCTGCATGCTAAATTTCAGCCCGATCCGTCCAGTGGTTTGGGCTGTGCGTTGATAGATCACTATGTCAGTCAGTCACCTTTGAGTTTTATATATATATATAGATAATAATATTCTTCATTGCACACAACAAAGGACACAAGACATAAACTTATTAAACGAAGAAGAGTGTACAATAGGCGGTCTTATTGCTAAACAGCAATCTCTTCCAGGCAACCTATGGTGGAAAAGGAATAATAATAGAGAAATATAGAAGGGTGCAAAAGTAGATACAGGAGATATACTTACAGAAAATATAAGAGAAGCAAAGAAATAGGATGTAAAATGAATTTAAGATAAAGAAAGGAAATAGCTTTTAACTTGATCGCTAAACGAATTAAGCGAACAAGCCTTTCTGATTCCTTCCGGAAGTGAATTCCGCAGACGAGCAGCGTGCACAGAAAAGGAGTAAAAACTGTAATAATGATAATAAATTTATTTGCTTTAAAACACGTACCGTGTATGAGTTGGTACAAAATTAACAATGTGCACTTGTTTTGCCATATAAGTCTAGCATGCAAATACGAATTCAATTTAAAGTTATAATGTAAAAATAATATGTCAATAAGATTAAATACAATAACCATTTCAAATTTTGTCAAATAATCTTATATTATATAATTTGAGCATTACAAATGTATTGTACAAGTGTCGCCGCACACGGGCCACACGCCACAGCCACAAACGCCGCCACGAGAAGCTAGAAGCGGCTACTAAAGTGGCTGAAGCGCGGCGACAGCGGCCGACTAAGGTAAGGAGAGAGGAGAGAGGGGAGGGGAATCGCGCGAGTGACGTATGGCGGCGTTTTGTATCGGCGCATTAAGTGGCCGGTGCGGGCCGAGCAACGATGAATTGTAGCGTGTGGCGGCCACCGGCGTACCGTGTGTGGCGAGTCCATATTAAATGTATGAAAACTACAAGAAATATGCCGGTGGCGGCGTTTTGTGGTTGTGGTCGGTGGCCCGTGTGCGGCGACACTTAGTATAGATGTCTGCATAAGAAATTATTACAAGATACCTGTTACCTACTCTTGATGAGTTTCGTCCGTCCCTCCCTCGTTTTCACCAAGAAACAAGTCATCAACTAGTTTTGCACAAAACTTGTAAAATACTAGTTGTGGTTGTTTAAAACATTGTTTCGTTTACACTGCGTAAACAACTAGTTTCTTGACACGTATTGATCACTCATTTACTTCAAAAAATTTGTTTCTCCAACAAGTTTGTCACTAATATTGTATACTTCATGTTTTATACTTAAACAATGAGTGTGAACATGAAATGAAGACTTGTATAAATTTTGTTTAATACAAGTATTATACCTTGGTGTAAAAGAGGGGTTAGGCAACTTTTTAATCTTCATTTTTAAGTGTTAGTTTATGTTCAAGGCAAAAGGACTAGCTACAACAATTTTTCATATTTAACCCTTAGGCGTCGTCTTAATTGGCAACGATAGTGCGATGGCGGCCTGCGATCTTATCGTGCGATGAATATAATGTACCTGTCTGTGCTCATGCGACATCTTTATATATATAATTCTTCTGTGAGTGTGTATGTCACTGAACTTCTCTTAAACGACTGGACCGATTTTGATGAAATTTTTTGTGTGTGTTCAAGGGGATCTGAGAATGGTTTAGATTCACAATTTTGTCCGCTGGACAACCCCTATTTTTTTAGGGCGGTACGAAGTTCGCTGGGTCAGCTAGTTATTTATATATTTATTATTTATTTTATTCTTCTTTACTAAAATATAGTAAATGGCGGACTTAATGTCATAGGCATTCTCTACCAGTCAACCAGTAAGGTTGTGGGAGACGAATGTTATGGCGATAGAGTGCGAGCTACTAATGTTAGAAAAACATATATTATCTAACTTAACTTTACTATACTATAATAAACGATAAATAAATATTATATAATAATCAAATATCATAAATACACATATAAATAAGTAGATATGTATAATAAACATACACATACAATTATATACATACACACATCAAAAGTGTCTAGGGATCAACATATATTTTTGCAATAACTTTTCTCCTGATTGATATTAATTAAAATTTTCTTTAAGGATTCATCAAATAAAGTGTTTTCGTTTGTCACAGTAACGATAAACCAAGTCACCTTTGCATTAATAAAGAAATTTGCCATTTTCCTAATAAAGGGATTTTTGACATTTGAACCAGTAACACAAAAGTTGGAAAAAAAGACTGAAATAACAGTTTTCTCTAAAATTTTATTGGGTAACTTAAACAATTAATAATCCGTATTTCTACCGCGAACACTAACAACACAAGAACATCGGTTTGGCATACTCAAAATGAGTTCATCCAAATCACGCTGTGGAATGGCCGCCCATGTTCGTTGCAACAACAAAAAAAGGTCTTCTTGCGACTGGATACTCTCCATATTCGGCAGAGCTCTTCTCTGTAGCATATCCCATGCATGCTCAATCGGGTTCAAGTCTGGCGACTGAGCAGGCCAGGGCAGGACATTGATGTTAGCTGCGGCGAGAGTCTGTCTTACAACTCTTGCGGTGTGCGGTCGTGCATTATCATGCATTAACTGAAATAAGGGACCGATTTGCACTTGTAGAGGAACGATGACGTCTGATACAATCGTCTCAGCATAAATTTGAGCGTTGAGGTTGCCTCTGATCCAAATCAACTCAGTTCTTCCGCCGATCCAAATACCCGCCCATACCATGATGGTTCCACCACTATAAGGATGGACTTCCTGGCAGGATTTTAATCGCTGTTGGCGTCCAGGGGTTCTCCAGTGTCGTATACGTCTTGTATCCGGTCTCATACCAAAACGAGACTCATCAGAAAAGCACACGAAACGCCATTGTTCATCTGCCCAATTTCTGTGTTCAAGAGCCCATTGATATCGAATCCTACGATTGTGCATTGCTATAGGTGGTACCCGTAGCGGTCTTCGGGAATGAAGGTTCACTTCATGCAAGCGGTTTCTGACTGTTTGGTCGCTAATTAAGTTCCCTGAAGAGTGATGAAGCCTCACGGCTAACATCATGGCGGTTATTGTTGGAGCTCTTCGAGTTAAGATTTGAATGTATCGGTCTTGTCTCCGTGTGGTGCAGCGATACCGTCCTCCATGGCGCTCAGCCACGGTACCAGTGCTTCGGTATCGTGTCCAAAGTCGACTGATAACACTCTGACTTGTATTCAGAGCTAAAGCCACAGTACGTTGCCGGGAACCAGCTTCTATCATTCCCACGGCTCTGAGCATTTCTTCCCTGCTTAAATGACGTCGCCGCTCCATAATAACGTTGGTTTTAATCAGTAGTAGGGAAACAGTAGCACTAATAATGTCTTCAATGCGTTGTATGTTTTTATAGGGAAAATATTGACAGCTGATTTTCATCTTTTACTCGAATTTGATTCACAGTTCCTGATTCAAATTATGAAATGCACCAAAAAGGATCCATATAAATTTATAAAATCATAAATTTATTACAAAGCCACATCTCAATCTCAAGAAATCCGCATAAAAATGCTTGATCCCTAGACACTTTTGATGTGTGTATAATAAACTAGTTAGAAATAATTTTTATTATTTTTAAAGCATGTAACTGCTTGATGTTTAAATCTAAAGAAAATATAACTAGAAAAAAATTCCACGCGGATCAGGCAGCAGACGGGACTCGAACCCGCACCCTTCGCAATCCGGGCGAATGCACTGACCAATTATGCTACCGCGGCCCTCACGAACCGCGTCGAAATTCTTTCTAGCTATTCTTAAGCTGCAAGGCAGCGCCATCTCTTCGCATTATAGGTAAACCCACAATTTTATTTTCTTTAGATTTAAACATCAAGCAGTTACATGCTTTAAAAATAATAAAAATTATAACTATAATTGCTATTTCTTCTTTCAAATGTTTAATACTTGTAAAAGTATTCATTTGACATTGTGGGTTTACCTATAATGCGAAGAGATGGCGCTGCCTTGCAGCTTAAGAATAGCTAGAAAGAATTTCGACGCGGTCCGTGAGGGCCGCGGTAGCATAATTGGTCAGTGCATTCGCCCGGATTGCGAAGGGTGCGGGTTCGAGTCCCGTCTGCTGCCTGGTCCGCGTGGAATTTTTTTCTAGTTATATTTTCTTTAGTTAGAAATATCTAATTATGATTTTACAGATGACTAAAGATTACAGAAATGTTAGATCGACAGATAATGTGCACATACTAGATTTTTAAACTCCAACTTACTACGAGCACTCAGAATATTCAATGGCAAAGCATTCCAAAGACGTATAGCCGTAATGGTGAAAGATTTGGAGACGAAACCAGAATGACATGACAATGAGAATATTAGGACATATGTTTGAAAATCATCGCACGACAAGAACGCATCGTGTCATCGTACGATCGTTGCCAATTAGGGTGACGCTTTAAAGGCCGTGTAAAAACACCTTTGTAGTGTCTTCACCTTATTTTTTTTTTTTCGATGACGGGGAGAAAATATGTATTATATCCACAACCATGACCAACGCCAGGTTGGTTTGCTGTTAACAAACCCTCGCGACGCCGGTAATTGCGTGGTGCATTCGGCAATTCGGCCGCCCGAAGGCCGCTAGTCGGCGCGGGTATACTTTGACGTACACTCACACAAGCGTGGCATACGTCAAACCACCCCGCCCCCGAACAGCAGCCCGGTCCGCACCCGCTTTAGCCGATCCTGGGCTTCTCCGTTCACAGCGTCGCCTGGCTAGTCTCACGGACCGCAGTCCGAGCGGCTAGCCAGCCGACCAGCTCCCGTACCTACCAGGTAAACCAACTTCCCGATCTACCCCTCACCCTCCAGGCGTAAGTAGTGTCTTCACCTGGGTGACTTAATCTTGTGTCTATATCTTTTTTCGTTTTTAACACATAGCCTTGAAATTTGATGTATGCTCCATAATTTTTTCCGCTGCAAATACCGAAAACATTAATGCTAAAGGCCGTTTTTCAAAACAAGGCACACACCTAACATGATATCCGGGTATCCTTATGCATAAACATGAGTCAGATTCAGTCAATCCTACAAAAACATTTTGGTATTAAAAAAATGCGTTCCCGGTGGACCTTTCATAATTTTATTGAGACACAAATGGACCACGTCACATATTGCGATGCCAAGGACGCAAAAAAAATCTTTTTCGTACCACTTGCTCAAAAAAGTGACATTCTATGCCACAAAAAGCGAACATAACAATAGTCATTTTTTATCTGTTAAAAACAGGGAAAGAAAATTGTACTGAATTTCATTCATCCTCTAGGGGGAGAATGTGATTTAAATTTGGTATACTTACCGAAATTTATACTGAACTACATCTGTGTTTACACCATTGAGTTTGTATATAAAGCATTATACATCTTTTTGAGAAAGGAATGCGCATTTATTGTGCAGTTATGATTATTGAATAAAATTACGAAAACCGACGAGGCCGTATTTAATTGGACCAATGTTCCGAATGTTCACTTTTACTTTTAATTGTCATTATTTTTAATAAATGCTTATCTCATATTATTATTGTGTTAATTTTTTCGCTAATGGTACGAAAAGTACAGTATTTTCCTCGGTGATAAAGCTGTCTTTATCTTGGGTGAACTTAAATCCCTCGCTAAACTCAGGACTCGTCTTAAATCCCTCGCTTCGTTCGTGATTTAAATTTTTAACACCCTCGCTACCCTCGGGAGTAAACCTCGAGTCGTTCGTTACGCTCGCGATTTAAATCGCAGACACTGCTTTATCCCCTTGGTTAATAATCTACTATTAGATAGCAAAATAATTCAAAATGGGAATTATAACGCATCCCACCCAAAACTCCGTAGGTACCACAAGGTAGGTGTACTAATTGATAATATTAAGAAAACAAATGCGAACAATAATATTGACTAGAGATGTAGGACAGATAAATTAACATTGACATGAGTTTACTTAAACTCGTTATTTGGCAGTAAACATACTTGCGTGATTGATAAAAAGTATTTTTATTTTTTTTAAGCATTCAACTGCTAGATGTTTAAATCTAAAGAAAAGTTTTACTAGAAAAAATCCTTTCTTTTCATTGACATTGTGGGTTGCCTACAATGCGAAGAGATGGCACTGCCTTGTAGCTTAAGGCTAGGAAAATTTCGACGCGGCCAATAGGGCCGTGGTAGCATAATATTAAAAAGTGGCCAAAACAGTCATAAAAATATCTTACCCGTTGCCTGTTCTAATTTATACGACTTCTAAATGTTTCTAAATTATTGTGGTTTTAAATAGTTTTTTTTTAGATTTTGTGTTTCAATGCAAGGCTTTACGCTATAATAACTTCATCTGTATCACTATTAATGATTTATTGTAAGGAATTTACAATTGAAAATAAATTTTCTTTAACCAAAGTTGAACGACTATTAATCTTAAACTAACTAATCTATCTTGACCGTCATTGTTTTCCTTAAAAGTTAATAAAAAGAACTATTATCATGAATTTTTCCAGAATTTTCAAGCCAATAGTTTAGCTTTTAGAAGGGGGGGGGGGGCACGCTCTAACAAAAAAAAACATCCACAGGTTACATGTAGGGGAGCCCTGAAAACGTATTTTTCAAAATTTTATTCTCCCATTTTGTCGGCGTGATTGACATACATATCTCCACAAAATTGTAGCTCTCTAGTACTAACAGTATCCAAGCAAAACCAGGAACGAACAGACAGACGTGACAAAACTATAATTCCTTGTCAGAACTACGGAACCCTAAAAAACCATTAGATAAACTTGAATGTTGTATTTAAAAATGGTAGATTTATAAAGGACACTGTAAGTTTCAAACTGTACTTAAATATTTGAATATTACCTAGGTATTATGAAAGTAAAATGTTACGGCTCACTAACATTTTCAATACACTTCGATCAACAATAGGGTATTTGACAGTATTAAAAATAAAGTGCCAATTGTTAGCATCTGTGTTTACAATGAATATTGGCAAAAAAATATTCATAATTTTACTGAAAACCCACGAAAAAGATAATAGTTTTCTTATCTATTGTCACGTGACCCAAAACGCTTGGGATTGGCGGAGCCTAAAATGACGTCACACGCAAGTAAACTTCCGGTTAAAGTGACATTAACGATACCATCGTTTGATGTTTTAATAACAGTCGTGTGACGTCACACACTAGTAAGACGCCATATTGTCCAGAAAAACGTTTTCGCGGCAACTTGAAAATGGAGTCTTTGATTTGGTTAATTTTACCGAAATACACAACAGAATTATGAATATCCACTTTTTACGGACTCCATAAACTTTGAAAACTTGTCAAATACCCTATTCTATAGAAAACGGGTCAGCGCGTAAAATCAGTCTCGATAAATATAGCCTCACTTGAGGCGTGAGATCATATTTTTAAAGTAGTTCGGTAAAACGAAGTAACGCGCTGACCAATGACTGGTGAAATTATTTTATTTTGTGGATCATAAGGTGGTGGGTCACACCAGCGGATTCCGCGGTGAAAAGTGAATTTGTCATATTACTTTACCCACAGAATAAAAGAGGCTAAGAAATTATTAATAAGAACAAAATAATAACATCCATCCATACCAATACCACGGTAATATTATCTATATATTATTACCGTGCCAATACTATCTGTGACCTCTTCGCGCTTCAATCGCTGAACCGATTTCGGTTATGTTTAGTAGACAAATAATTTAAGTCGCGGGGAAGGACAAAAGACAGTTTTTATCTCATAAATAATTCAAAGTCGAGTACTTTATCATGGAGGGTATGAATAAATAGGATGGTTGCGGCTAAGCTGCTTGGTTACAAGTTACAACGGCAGCACTGGCAACACATTCGAAGAGCATCAATCTTAAGTCATACATATATCTAGAGAGAATGGTGTGAGCATACCTTTTAGCCAACTGTAAAATAAATTCGAACGCGACTATTTGGCTGTTCAATCACTTCATACTTTTCTGTCCATTGGTCATACGATATAACTTTCTCTCTTTCTAGAGCGTTATACAATTTGATGCTTCTCTGTCTTTTTTCCATATATGCAGTATGCATACGAGACGCACTCCGATCGAATGGAACATCAGAACTCTCATTCGGCCCACATGGAATAAAAATTTATAATTGTACTAGCTGACCCAGCGAACTTCGTACCGCCATAAAAATAGAGGCTGGTAGTAGAAGGATGAAAATTTAGGGTTGTTTGTTTTTTTAGTGCCACATTATAAAAAAAAAATAAAAAAAAATGTCCAAAATTAAAAATAAAAAAAATTATAAGACTGGACAACCATTATGCGAATGTTTGTGTGCCATAGTGCATTCATCCCAGATAATAATTTTACATTGTTTCAGCACTGTGGCCATAGACGATTGTTTTTTTATGTTGCACACTGCATCTGGATTATTTTGGATGTTATGGCAGCTTAAATACTGAATGAGCTGTTCTGCCTCTATCTAATAAAGTTGCTGCAATGCCAGAAGATGCAACGGCCAATGCGATGCCATTTTTTGATCGTATCTCGGCAAGAAGTAGCGAAATAAGGAACGTTTTGCCAGTTCCACCTGGTGCACCCAAAAAAAAAAGAATCCTCCTTGTCCTGCTGAAACTGCCAGCATAATGCGGTCGTAACTATTTTTTTGTTCATCATTTAGTAATGGAACAATGCGACTAACAATGCCTGCCATTTCCACATTGAATTGAGAAAAAAAAAAGAAATTATTAAAAATAAAAATCGCGGTGGTAAAATAGGGGTTTACTGTAAAGGGTTGAAAATTCAGAGTTATATGTATTTACTAATGCTGTATCATAAAAAAAATAAAAAAAAAATATATATCTAAAATTGAAAAAAAAATTTAGGTGTGGATTACCCTTAACATTTAGGGGGATGAAAAATAGATTACATCCGATTCTCAGACCTACTGAGTATGCATGTAAAATTTTACGAAAACCGGTCGAGCCGTTTCGGAGGAGTTTAACCACAAACACCGCGACACGAGAATTTTATATATTAGATGTCATAGCCCTGATACCTCAAGTTAAGGATATAAAGTTTTCTCCGAAATTCCTCGACGCTAATGGATTGAACAATAAGTTAATTTCCGGCATACAGAAGGTCTAACGTGCATTAGTTATAATCCGTTTAGATAACGCACGAGTTTGAATAACAACCAGCTTCATGTTGTGGATAATGAAATTATCCCACGGAAAACTGGTTTCAATGAAATTATATAACCCTTTCACAAGTTTCAAAATGAAATTAGTTCTTTATTATTAAAGGTTCAATTGTTGCCCTAAGTGTCAGTTACACTTAAGGCATTAATTGAACCCATTGAAGTAGTATGTCCAATATCTTGGAATATTAATAGTAATTTATGTTATTTACGGGATTGTTACCATGTACCTATAATGCGGTTCAACTAAGAATAGGACCGACTGGGTGCCATATTGTGATGTCATAGCTGTCAATTCCAACCAAATAGGTAGAGTGAGCAAATTTAAGTTTTTATTTAATAAAACTTATTTACTAAGATTGAGTGAGAAAAAGCATCAGATTTTTTTAATAACATTTATTTAAGTACTAAGATTGAGAAAAAAAAACACCGATTTTTAATAATGTTTATTTACTAAGACTGTGAGAAAAAACATTAATCAGAATCTAGCTCTTCTATTCCGCTCATCTCTGCATTACCGCCGGAGTAGTTATGAATAATCATGCACTAGTTAGATCACATACGAACATGCATCCTTTATGTAAACGAAAGTTTGAAATCGAGTTTATGAACGCAACTTAAAGTGACATTTGGTTGACTATTTAGGTTATCAACCATTCATTGCCTAAGCTCAATAAGTGAAAAAAATATATCAACCGATATTAATTATCAGTATTTGTTATTGTTTGTTTACAAATGTTTGGTTTTTATTTTTGAATTAGCGGAGTGCTAAAAAGGGTTCCAAGATTTTTTTGCAAACCGTACTTTTCAAGTGACATTTGACAGATAGAGGTCATTGGCTTTCTTATTCTTATTTGAATCGCATTATACCTTGTTCTTTGCTAGTTACTGTTACTGCACCGTTTTGGCTGATTCGGCACTGTTACAAGCGCCATGATCACGGAGTAACTGAAGTTATTGCGGGTAGGCTGTTATTGGCAGACATATCGGTCCACCCTCCGACGAAATCGAAATTGAATGCAATATAAGACTTCGTCGGAGGGTAGACCGAAATTTCTGCAAGGTAACAATCCCCTAAATAACATAAATTACTAAAATTTTAGTTTATTATTTTAAACAAGGTCTGCAAGGTAACAATCCCCTAAATAACATAAATTACTAAAATTTTAGTTTATTGTTTTAAACAAGGTCTGCAAGGTAACAATCCCCTAAATAACATAAATTACTAAAATTTTAGTTTATTTTTTTAAACAAGGTCTGCAAGGTAACAATCCCCTAAATAACATAAATTACTAAAATTTTAGTTTAAAACAATATGTCTAATATTATATAGCTTCTGCCCTTGACTGAGTCTCGAAATAATTCTAACTACATATGGTTTTATTTGCGAATCACCCCATGTTTGAGACCGACTTGTTAAGCTGAAATTAATACAGAAAAGCTCGATGGCGCAAGCGAGGAGCTAAGATGACGAAAGTGGTCAGCGCGTTCGGCTGCGATCGTGGATGTTAAGCAACTTTCGCAGTGGTTATCGTTTGATGGGTGACCAAAGGTTTACTATCTCGAGCTCCTCCATGCTTCAAAAGACACGTTGAGCCGTTGGTCCCGGTTGCATCTGCAGTCGTTAGCACCCACCAATCCGCACTGAGGTCGCGTGGTGGGGCATGGCCCAATCTCCCTGATCCATTTTTAGGAAAGAGCAGTACCCTTAGCACGAACCAATATCGAATTCGTAACGTTTGCGAGTCCGAAATGTCATTGTCAAATGTGTACTGATTTTTGGTTCTCGTTACGTACTTTGTGCCGCTGCTGTTCAAGTTTCCATACAAAATTTGACATTGACATTTTGGTTTGCAAACTATTCGAATTCGATAATGGTTCGTGCTAGGGGTACTGTGCCCAAGCAGTGGGGAGATTAAAAGGCTAAGGATGATGCTAGCAAAACTATAGTGTATTGTTGCGACAAGACTGTAGCAAAAATTCAATTAAACTTAAGCATAGCGATGGCACAATCTTATATCTCTTATTTATTAGACAAGTCCGTCTGTCTGTGGTGCTGTTTCAGCGGCCAAACCGTAAGAGATAGATAAAGAGAATATTTAAGTTATAAGTTAAGAATAGTCTGATAAGACTACAAACCGGATTTGAGTAACGTAGCACTTCCGGTTTTCGAGAAATCAGGTTTTGGTGAACATTTGGTTCACTGGTTTGCTAGTTTGCAATTAATCTAAGATTTGCAAATATCGACGGAGTACAAAGCGTCAGAGAGAGTGACACAAGAGTTGTAGACGAGCAAACTAAATATAAAATCATTTGATGGTTCACATGAATGGTTTGAATCCGTAAAAATGAAACTCAAAACTCAACTGGGTTTTTTTATATTTAGCACTATTAAAGGCTCCTCTGAAATAGAGTTTCCTAGCGACCGCCCGCGACTTATTCCGCGTTAGCTTTAGTTTTTGTTAGAATTCCACAGGAACGACCTCTGAGGACCAATGGTTTGTACGCCGAGTTTCAAGGTGTCGCCTACCCGAGATGTTCCGGGTTTGAATCCTGGTGGGGGCAGATGTTAGTGTGATGAATAAGTACTATAAAATATTTAAGGGGGGCTTCCATACAACAAACGTGTTTATTGTCGTTCTTTGCTCGATATTGTATTATAGTGTCTAATTTTGTACATAAAATGGAACGGAAACCTTCGTGCGCGAGTCAGACCCGCACTTGGCAGATTTTTGAAGTTATACTTCTTTAGCCGCGTTATGAAAAAATTATGAGAGTGAAATTTTAAGATGCGCGCGCATCACTGTAACACAAAAGTAACATAATGAAGTTAGCCGCGGGCGCGTTATGAAAAAATCATGTGAGTGAAATTTCGAGATGCGCGCGCATCACTGTAACACAATAGTAACACCATGAAGTTGGCCGCGGGCGCGTTATGAATGTTAGTGTCTAATAATGGTGGATTATTAACCACTAAGTGGTTACATACAGTGGTGGACATCTGTTCGAAAGGTACTTTGAACGATCCACGGAGCTCCATAAGATGATCGCGTTGTCAAAAACAATGTTGGCACGCTCGTCGCCTCTGATCACTGTTTTCATATTTATAATATTTGACTGTGTTAACTATCCTTTTCCAGTCCTTTTATTATTTTATTGTAATTATTAATTATTATTTGCATGCAATTAAAAAATATTTTTAATGATGCTAAAGAAGTATAACTTCTCACGCGCGTACATAAGTTACACGCATCCATTTTTTATACACGCCCGCTTTGCAGCTTCTGTCGTTACTAGTGTTGCCAGGTGTCCCGATTTCCGTGGGAAGTCCCGATTTACAGGGGTCTGGGGACGCGTCCCGATTTGTACCTAATCGGGACGCTACATGTCCGGATTAATAAAAAAAATGGAATTTAGGTAATTATTGGTGTCGATTCTGACACGATTCTCTAAACTTAAAACTAAATTTAACATCAGTCTCTCCTTTTCATTCTGTGTAGAGAATGACAAGGATACACTGTTGTCAAATTTAAGTTTAGCTTTAGAGAATCATGCTAGAATCGACACCAATATAATACTATACTTGCACTAGTAGTTTAAAACGCAATAAATTTAACCCAGACTTAAAAAAACCCCTTGTTTTTGGTTTACTGTCGCAATATGCAACGCTAAAAACGGGGTTTTTTACCTCTTGTACCAATTTAAAACAAATTTGTACCTGGCAACACTAGTCGTCACCAACCTTCAAAAGAGTTTTTGGCGGGATTTCATCGAGTGCGGTTGGCGTCCTATTTCAATGGATATTGTGAAATAAAATTGGTGTGATTTTGTATTACAACCATCTGCGCAACTGAAGAATTAGTGGAATCTTTAAAATATACGCTATTCCGGTCAAGTGGACGTGAGAACTTTATTGTAGTGTTGACTACCTCACAGAAGCTAATCGAAAAAACCAACTCGATACATTTCGTGCCAAGCACTCCAAGAAACATTAGAAAGCGTCGCGCCGACATTCTAATGTAAACAAGAAGACAAGGATTTTTATTTATGTCTACGACTGAAGGACTTGTATCCATGGCCATGAATTATTAAAAAAAAACGTCAAAAGGCTTCGTTAGCATATCATTAGACCTAATCTGTGAAAATTGTCTCGTGACAATGACGAATATACACGAGTGAATACATATTCCAAATTCAATTCATCTCAATAAGTAGATAGATGTATATGGATGTATTCAATCAGAATATGATTTCGTAGTCACATATGCTTCAAGCTGGTGTTTTATGAACCCGAAAATTTAATCAGTAGTGAGGGGATATTAGCGTATTCCAATATGCGGGGCGCGGTGGTATTCAGTTATCACCCGGCAACTCCTTATTCGATGTAAATTTACGTATTTATTTATTTATTTAGCAACAGTCTTCGCAGACTCTTTTTGATGCCATCCATAGAAATTTCAAGCAAAATATACAAACTTAAAACAATATTAAATTATATTTTTTATTATTTTAAAGCATGTAACTGCTTGATGTTTAAATTTAAAGAAAATATAACTAGAAAAAATTCCACGCGGACCAGGCAGCAGACGGGACTCGAACCCGCACCCTTCGTAATCCGGGCGAATGCACTGACCAATTATGCTACCGCGGCCCTCACGGACCGCGTCGAAATTCTTCTAAAGCTGCAAGGCAGCGCCATCTCTTCGCATTATAGGTAACCCACAATGTCAAATGAATAATAAATTAGAGAAAATACTTTATTAAATAAACTAACCACACATTTCGTTTTTTGACAAAGATCACATAAAAGCAGATGCCATTGGCCTTGTTCTTATATTTTGGTTATACCCACAGACTAATTAGATACTACGTAATTTACAGCCTTCAATCCTAGCTGACCAAACACGGATCCGTAACAAGGGTGTGTAATTAGAGCTTAAGGAAAGCTCGGTCTTGTCAGACCGGAACTCCTAATCGGATTTCATAAGAATTAAGCCACCAATCGGAATGTGTAGCGGACACTAATAGCTACTTTGAAAAGAGAAGCATTTTGTACAGTTCTGTAAGAATTACGTAGTACTTTTTGAAGTTATACTTCTTTAGGCGCGTTATGAAAAAATGATGAGAGTGAAATTTTAAGATGCGCGCGCATCACTGTAACACAAAAGTACTTTTGTGTTTACCGCACATTAAGAAAATCTACCAACAAAATAGAAATAGAATCTCTATTTAGTGGGTGCTAACGACTGCATTGTGAAGGCCTATCAAAAGTATTTATTAATCTGGAACAACGGAACCAAAGCGCGATTCAGGAGACTACAGCGCCATCTCTTGACCATTGGTGTAGTAGAACCAAAAACCACATCTTTATTTTTTGTAATAAAGTAACAGTTATAGGTATTCATATTTATAATATTTATCCACATGTTTCTAGTTTGTATATTCGGAATACGTGTTTGAGTTTCATACAAGTGCAAATCACATATTATTATGTTGTAATAAATTATATTCAGTAGCGATTTTAATTGAATATTTTGATTATTTTTTTTTCCAGACTTTTTATTAATTTATTGTAATTAATTATTTGCATGCAATTAAAAACTAATTTTACACGATGCCAAAGAAGGATAACTTCTCACGCGCCTACATAAGTACACGCACCCATTTTTTTTATAATATCGAAGCAATAAAGACACTTCTGAACTTACATTAATGTTCAAATCTAAGCTTCTGAATTAAGCTTGCTTCTATTAGAGAAGTAAAAAAAAGGTTATTGTCTCCTATTTTTGCTTAAAAACAAGAGAATTGGCTCCTAAAAGAAAGTAAGCCATTTTCTTACGATTATTTAGAAAATTGCAATACCCTAAAAGCTTTGTCTTACAAAAACGTACCCAATTATCCTAATAACACTTAAGAAAATTGCCGTATAAGTATTGTGCATACGAACACCACTATCTAATTAAGCCGAGTACTCATTAGCGAGCTGTAACCGTAAGGCGCTTTGCAGACGACGGGGCGGGGCGGGCCGGTCAATTTCGCCGCGAATAATAGCACAAAGTGAATCCTACACTTCAAACGCACACAGAGTGCAAAAAGACCGCGCAGCAGGTGCCCGCCGGGCACTGGCGGCGCGGCATGTCCGCGGCTGCCCGCCGTGGATCATACAAACCAGTTTATATGCAGTAACGCAGACGGCGGCGCGGAGCGGTTAGCTCAGTCCGCGCCACGCGCTTTTTAGTGATGGACTATTCACTAGAACGAACGTCCTGCACAGACTGCCTCTGCCCATCGTGTGCTTTGTGTACGCAGCGCGGGCAGCCGCAGACATCGACGGGCAGACGCGGTTTTTATTGCTTCGCGGACAAAACGCCGTAACGTTGCACGTAACTGAAACTGAGAATTCTCGTCAACACATGAATCATAATATTGTTACGTGTCGGGATGGGGTACGAAATTATATGCCAGTTCAAGCTTGACAGTTCTTTATTCACAACACAGTTCACACAATTAACACACAATGTTAATTACAAAACACTATCGCACTTGAACACTTTTGATGCACTTTGATCGCCTTTGGATTCGCCCCGAAATCGCTATTGAAACTCAACTGTCTCTGCGCGGTGCCAATCGCGCTTATATAAGTCGATCGACGCATTCTAGAAAGTACCTGTTAAATCGAGAATTAGCTAGTACCCGCGAGTATGAAATTCCTACTTACACCTACGCAGGTAACGCGCGTAACTTGTAAACAAGCGCAGATGTCGTTTAGAATAAGCCGCATTACTAGACCTCTATCGCGACCTGCGGTGGTCTGGCAAATTCGATCTATAGCACTTTCGCGGTTACGTTTCGAGAGCGTTTTTGACAGTTTAAACAGCTCGTTTAAGTTCATGATAGGGGATATGTTTGCGATACGAATTTGTTATCCCTTATCTAAACAAACTTTTTTCACCACACAGTCAACACAATGTTAATTACAAAACACTCACTAAACACTGTTTTTCACTATACTTTTACAACTGAGCTACAAGCGTACACACTAGAACCTCGTACTGTATCACGCATGTTGCGGTTACATCTCGCTAATGAGTACCCGGCTTTAGGTAGGTTCTATTTGCGTCGCAAAGTTTCTTACTGTAACGAAGCAATAATGGGAAATAATGAGTTTCCTTACAAATACCAAAACATGTTCGCTATGGCTCGCAGCAGACGGGACTCGAACCCGCACCCTTCGCTATCCGGGCGAATGCACTGACCAACAGGGATGATGACTATTTTTTCTTCGTTTATCAGGTAGATTATCAAAAAGTATTGGACACGTATTTTTTCCTTTTTTCACAATAATATAAACATTGCAGAGATATATTGATTTGAAAAATCGCATGACGTCACGTTTTGGTACAATTTTCACTTAAAAGTGACGTCACGAGCCCCTACCCCCAAACTTTGACGCGCTTTATCTTTGTCATTTTTGGTTGATTGCCCAAAGAAAAAATACGTGTCCATTATTTTTTGGTTGACTGCCCAAAGAAAAAATACGTGTCCATTATTTTTTGGTTGACTGCCCAAAGAAAAAATACGTGTCCATTATTTTTTGGTTGACTGCCCAAAGAAAAAATACGTGTCCATTATTTTTTGGTTGACTGCCCAAAGAAAAAATACGTGTCCATTATTTTTTGGTTGACTGCCCAAAGAAAAAATACGTGTCCATTATTTTTTGGTTGACTGCCCAAAGAAAAAATACGTGTACATTATTTTTTGGTTGATTGCCCAAAGAAAAAATACGTGTCCATTATTTTCTGATCACCTAACTGACGGACTAAATAGAATTCCGTTTAGTTTATCCCGCCATCATGCCTTATATGCTACCGCGGCCCTGATGACCGCGTCGAAATTCCTCTAGCCATTCTTAAACTGCAAGGCAGCGCCATCTCTTCGCATTATAGGTAACCCACAATGTCAAATGAATACTTTTACAAGTTTTAAACATTTGAAATTTGTTTTACTTATGTTAAAATACTTCTCTGTCCATGCTATCTCTCTCGTCTCGTAATTTTATTGAGTGTCAAGTTCATCTTTATGAGGTCAAAGTCTATATATATAAAACTCAAAGGTGACTGACTGACATAGTGATCTATCAACGCATAGCCAAAACCACTGGACGGATCAGGCTGAAATTTAGCATGCAGCTAGATGTTATGACGTAGGCATCCGCTAAGAAAGGATTTTGATCAATTCTACCCCCAAGGGGTGAAATACTGAAGCGAAGTGAGGGCGGGCCACTAGTCGTATATAATCTTATATGCATTTGCCGAATTCAACCAATCAGTCGCAACATGCTTACTAATGGCACATTGAGAGACGCTTGTTGGACTGACCACAATCCACCTGCCACTATCTCTCAGTATAGTTTCACATTAAAACCCGACGCTCGACCAATATTTAATGAGGCGAAGGAATATGCACTTGTGAGGAGCTCGATGGCCCAAGTGGTTAGCGCGTTCGGCTGCGATCGTTGAAGCTAAGCAACTTTCGCAGTGGTCGGTCATTGGATGGGTGACCAAAAATTTACTATCTCGAGTTCCTCCGTGCTTCGGAAGGCACGTTAAGCCGTTGGTCCCGGCTGCATCTGCAGTCATTAGCACCCGCCAATCCGCATTGGGCCCGCGTGGTGGGTTATGGCCCAATCTCCCTATTCCATCCATGGGGAAGGCCTGTGCCCCAGCAGTGGGGACATTAATAGGCCGATGATGATGATGATGATGAGTAGAGTAATCCGTTTCCCTTTTGGAGGAATCTACTTTATTCAATTTCAATATTAAGTAGACACAGGCACGAAAATAAATCTCAATAAATAATTAGAAATTTTAATAATGCGCCTGTTAAATAATAAACATCGAGACGGCCTTTGAAATCTGTTGTACAATTATTGAACACTTAATTCTTTGACGACCTCCGTGGCCGAGTGGTTTGTACGCCGGGTTTCATGGTGTCGCCGACTCGAGAGGCCCCGGGTTCGAGCTTCAGCTCTTCAATTCCGTTCATCTCTGCATTACCGCCGGAGTAATTATGAGTAATCATGCAGGTCACATACGAACATGAATCCTTTAAATAAACGTAAGTTTTAAATCGAGTTTCTGAACGCAACATAAAGTGACATTTTGGTTGACGATTTAGGTTATCAACCATTCATAGCCAGAGCTCAATAAATGAAAAAAATATCAACCAATAATAATTATCAATAATTGTTATTGTTTGTTTAAAAATGTTTGGTTTTGAAGTTATACTTCTTTAGGCGCGTTATGAAAAAATGATGAGAGTGAAATTTTAAGATGCGCGCGCATCACTGTAACATTAACAGCATGAAGTTGGTCGCTTTAGCGACCAACTTCATGCTGTTACTTTTGTGTTTACCGCACATTAAGAAAATCTACCAACAAAATAGAAATAGAATCTCTATTTAGTGGGTGTTAACGACTGCATTGTGAAGGCCTATCAAAAGTATTTATTAATCTGGAACAACGGAACCAAAGCGCGACTCAGGAGGCTACAGCGCCATCTCTTGACCATTGTTGTAGTAGAACCAAAAACCACATCTTTATTTCTTGTAATAAAGTAACAGTTATAGGTATTCATATTTAAAATATCAAAAGTATTTATTAATCTGGAACAACGTAACCAAAGCGCGATTCAGGAGACTACAGCGCCATCTCTTGACCATTGGTGTAGTAGAACCAAAAACCACATCTTTATTTTTTGTAATAAAGTAACAGTTATAGGTATTCATATTTATAATATTTATCCACATGTTTCTAGTTTGTATATTCGGAATACGTGTTTGAGTTTCATACAAGTGCAAATCACATATGTTCTAATAAATTATATTCAGTAGCGATTTTAGTTGAATATTTTGATTATTTATTTATTTTTTCAAATTAAAACTGAACTTTATTGACTGTGTCCTTTTCCAGACTTTTTATTAATTTATTGTAATTAATTATTTACATGCAATTAAAAACTAATTTTAAACGATGCCAAAGAAGGATAACTTCTCACGCGCCTACATAAGTACACGCACCCATTTTTTTATTCTAGAATTAGCTGAGTGCTAAAAAAGTGTTCCGAGATTTTTTTGCAAACCCTACTTTTCAAGCGACATTTGACAGATAGAGGTCATTGGCTTTCTTAATCTTATTTGAATCGCATTATACGTGTCAGCAAATGTTCATAACTTGACCAAAACTTGGTTCTGATTGCGTCGTTGCTCTCGGGTGTGAGCGCTGATTGGTTCGATTGCTTGATGTCGCGTCATTTGATTGGCTTATCTATTAGGTGGAAGGGTAGTGGGGTGAGCCAGCAACATCGGTTACCGTACCAACGGTCTTTTTTTATATAACTAGGTAGGCAAATGACTCTACCCCACCTGATATTAAGGTCTACAATCGCCCATCTAACCTCTTTCTGTGTTTTGTGAGATATACCTACATAACAACAAATTTGTTACTAGTGTTACCTGAAATTGTATAAAGTCTATACAGGGTCTTGGAATATTCCGTAATTGAATGACTATTAACTCCGGTCCCATGTTCATTAGTAAATTAATTAGGTAGCAAAATAATACAACCTCCGGGGATTAAATAGATTAGAGTATTTACGCCGGGTTTTATTTGTTTCAAGCTTTGACGAGCTATCAGAAAGTTCGATTACCAGAGCCCTTAGTACGAGTTTGAGCTCACGGAAACTATCATAGTTTTCGTAATTGTAAATTATGTTTCTATGTCCATTTTGGTGAAAAGTAACCAAATATACTTAAAATTTAAGAAGACGCAAATGATTTTATGATAGAATTTAAACACCGTTTATTTGTATTGAAACAAAAACAATAAAATCAGTACTCTTAGGACGAGTGCGAGCTCACGAAAACTATCATAGTTTTCGTAATTGTAAAACTCGTACTAAGGGTACAGGAAGATGGCTGGCAAGTCTCTCGTTAATCATTCGTTATACTAGTATCCCATAACAAAGCCTTACAGTGCTTACTTTTCGGGCTAGGGTAATTAAAGTGAGTGTAAGAAACATTTATAAATAAACAGACAAGTGCGAGTCACTCTCGCCCACCGAGAGATCCGTACAAATTCCTAGGTACGCAGTATAAACGCCATATAATGCGATTCAACTAAGAATAGGATCGACGGGGCGCCATATTGTGACGTCATAGCTGTCAATTCAAACGAAAAAGGTAGAGTGCGCAAAAAAGTTTTTATTTAATAAAAGTTATTTACTAAGATTGAGTGAGAAAAAAACATCCGACTTTTTAATAAAATTTATTTACTAAAATTGAGAAAAGAAAATCACCGATTTTTAATAATATTTATTTATTAAGACTGTGTGAGAAAAAACATTAATCAGAATTTAGCTTTTCAATTCCGCTCATCTCTGCATTACCGCCGGAGTAGTTATGAATAATCATGCACTATTACTAGGTCACATACGAACATGCATCCTATATGTAAACCAAAGTTTTAAATCGAGTTTCTAAACGCAACTTAAAGTGACATTTGGTTGACGATTAAGGTTATCAAACATTCATAGCTAAAGCTCAATATATGAAAATAAAATATCAACCAATATTAATTAGCAATATTTGTTATTGTTTGTTTACAAATGTTTGGTTTTTATTCCATAATGTATCTGCGTGCTAAAAAAGGGTTCCAAGATTTTTTTGAAAGCCGTACTTTTCAAGCGACGTTTGACAGATGTAGGTCATTGGCTTTCCTATTCTTATTTGAATCGCATTATATCCTTTAATCCCCTTAACTTATAAGTTTGATTTTTTCACAGCTTAAAGGGACCGTAGACCTGAATATAAGTTTCTAATTTCAACTTGATATCTTCACGCGTTCCTGAGATAAAGGGTCTTGACAACAAAGTGATACTATTAGGGTTTGATTTTTTCCTTTTGAGCAGCCCAAGAAGAAATTGCCGTTTAAAGATTTAGAGGACCCAGCATAACATCCGCTATTGATCGGCGTAAAAAAAGTAAACTTGCCAACAAAAGTAATCTGTTTTAAAAGGATTTGTAGAGTTTAACGGCGTGAATCCTTTGTGGATGGGGTTGGCAAATGTCTGCATTAGACGTAGTTAGTCGTTTTGGGTGCTTTTCCGGTCAAATTAGAGTCTTTCCTGTCCGGCTTTTTAAGGGTTCCGAAGTTAACAAAGAACCATTATTGATTCGCTAAGTGCGTCGGACTGACCGCAGTTTGAATATTTTTACTAGAAAATTGTAATGTGGCTTCGATATTTATTGTGGGCGAATGACCGACCTCCTTTGCATAGATTTAGCACCATGTTTTAGTTTTAATTTGTTTTTTTTCCCGCGCGTTCGAATTTTAAATGTAGACCCGACAGCTAAGCGACAGATAAGCAACTTTCGCAGTGGTCGGTCATTGGATGGGTGACCAAAAATTTACTATCTCGAGCTCCTCCGTGCTTCGGAAGGCACGTTAAGCCGTGAGTCCCGGCTGCATCTGCAGTCGTTAGCACCCACCAATCCGCACTGGGCCCTATCTCCATATTCCATCCATAGGGAAGGCCTGTGCCCCAGTAGTGGGGACATTAATAGGCTGATGATGATGATGACGATGATCGACCTCCTTTGCATAGTTTTAGCACCATGTTTTAGTTTTAATTAGATTTTTTTCCCGAATTTTAAATGTAGACGCAACGTTTCGCTGCTGTTCCTGCAGCTACAGATTTGATTTTCATTTTGCATTGAATTGTGTATCTAAGTAGCATTTGTTAAATAGTTTTTTTTTTAATAATGAGCTATTTTGTTCTTCTCTTCATTGGGAAGCCGGTGCTTTTGGTGTACACCATGCTTCAGCAATGCTGTTTATGCGTGTTTTAGGTACAGTTTTAGTTTAGTTAAGGTTTGATGTAAGACGGTTATTTATTAAATTCTTTTAGTGTGTGTATTATAGTAGAAGCGTGCTTGAAATATGCTTTTCATATTTTTTTTAATTAAATTCGGTGTTTTTGAGTGATTATTATTGTTTTACTGCGTACAAGTCGTGTCAACGAAATGGGAAAACCTTTTTTCTTGGTAATTTCCTCCCCTACACGTAAATGTATTCTGCGACGGAAATTAGGTAAATTGCATTGCTTATTTTTTCTCGTCTAACCCATCTTCGGAAAGGTAAGACCTACATACAAATGCCATTGGAAATTTATTATATGTACCTACTTAGGTACATAATAATTATTGTTGTTAGTAGTGTAAAAAATAACTTTATGAACCATAAAGAAAATTTTACTAGAACAAATTCCACGCGTACCAGGCAGCAGACGGGACTCAAACCCGCACCCTTCGCTATCCGAGCGGATGCACTAACCATTATGCTACCGCGGCCCTAATTAAGGTCTTAAGGTTTAAACATCTAGTAGTTAAATTCTTAATAAATAAAAACATAACTTTATGAACCATGTTAAAATAAAATCATTTCATTTTTTTTATCTTATCCAAATGTTTACGTTGGAATAACGCATTGGAGTGGCGACTGTTGGCAATACCGAGCCGTACGAAGCCTGGGCTTCGTTTCAAGGTGTCGCCTGCTCGTGAGGTCACAGGTTCAATTCCGGTAGGGGCAGATGTTTGTGTGATGAATAAGAACATTTATACTCCAGTTTCCAAGATGTTTAATATGTAATCTACTATATAAAAATAAGTCGGGTTTTCCTTCCTGACGCTATAACTCCAGAACGCACGAACCGATTTCCACGGTTTTGCATTCGTTGGAAAGGTCTCGGGCTCCGTGGGGTTTATAGCAAAGAAAATTCAGGAAAAATTAAAAAAAAAACTTCTTTTAATCACCAAACGAAATGTTACATAAAACGAAGCCATCTGGTGGCGAAACGGAGTTCGCCGGGTTTGCTAGTATACTTATATATGTATTCTATCCGTTACCACAGTATCCCATAACACAAGCCTTCAGTGCTTACTTTGGGGCTAGGCTAATTTATGTGAGTGTTGGAAATATTTATTTATTTATTAATACCCCCCTGCTGGCCTTTCCTTGATCCACCACCCAGTGCGGTTTGGTGCCTGGTCCAACGGTTCAAAGTCAAATGAAATGATGCCTGTGAAATAAGTTTACTGTTATGTGTGCTACTAGTGGCCGCCCGAGACTTCGTAGTTCGTGGAGTAAGTTAGAAATAAAGGTTCACTGCTCGTTCCCCGAAGCGTAGCGTGATAATATGTAGCCTATAATAATATGTTGACCCGACTTCTTAATAATATTCGTGCCAAATTTGAAGTAAATCCATGTCGTACTTTTTGAGTTAATCCCGGACATACATACAGACAAAGAGACAAAAATTCTAAAAACTATATTTTTGGCTTCGGTGTCGATTGTATAGGGTTGTTCAACAAGAACTTTGTTTTTTAATTGTGGCGACACCAACAATATGATAGTTTTCACATTTAGTTTTTTGACGTATTCGTAGAAGATGCATTGGCAATTGTTACAATGAATTTTTCGCTTGAAAATGGAATTAAAATAATTAAAATCCGCTATGAAAATAGTGGTTCTGTGTTACAGTTACATTTTGTCAAATGGATTTAATAGGGTATTTGACAAGTTTTAGAAAATGATACAGGAAATATGAACAAATTTAAGAATAATTAAAACAAAAAATATACTATAACAATGAACCTAAAACTAAAAACCTTAAAAAATTAAATATAATAACTAAAATACATTATTAAAAGGAGTCCCTTTAGGATTTTTGTCAAATTCGTGATATTTTCGACCAACATAATCGTCCTGCTGAGACCGCTATTAAGAATTTGGTCGTTAAATTTGAGTCGACAGGCTCGATACAAAATGTGCCAACACCATCGCGTGTTCGACCGGGTCGTTCAACTGAAAGCATCGCAGCCGTGAGCCACAGTGTTGAGGCAGATCCAATTTTGTCAATTCTGCGACGTTCTCAACAATTGGGGTTATCCAAAACCACCAAATGGCGAATTTTATTGATGACGTGATGATGGTTTCAACAGGACGGCGCCACATGTCACACAGCCAATGAAACGATCAATTTATTGCAAACCAAATTTCCCGATCGCATAATTTCACTAAACTCAGCTGTTAAGTGGCCAGCCAGAACATGTGATTTATCACCACTAGATTATTTTTTGTGGGGTAATGTTAAGGACAGACTGTATACGGGGACAATCGAATCGATTGCAGCCTTAAAACTCAAAAACCGTGATGTGATTAACGAAATAGTCCCGACATTTTGCCAAACAGTGATTAAAAACTTTGATGAAAGAATCGACATCTGTCAGCGTGCTCGTGGTAGACAATTGCAAGATATCATTTGTCATTCATAATTGCCGAACTTTTCTCTTTGTAATTCAATAAAAAATTTAATCATCTTCATCTAAATTTTTTGTTTTATCTTGTTTTATAAAACAAAGTTCTTGTTGAAAAACCCTATAGATCACACCCCAAGTATTTATTCTTTTAAAAAAATATTCAATGTACAGTTTTGACTTTCCTACCATTTTTAATATATGTATAGATTTGATGGGCACCTACGGAACCCTACCATTACGCATAGCCCGACACGCACTTGACTGGTTTTTAAGCTAAATCCGAGCATGATTGATGGATCATGATGATACAAAAAAATTAAAACTTATTATAATACTTTGACAGAAATTCTTGATTAATTAAAGGAGTCTGATTTTTTTTCTAATTTTATGAACAAACTAGAGATCCCTGTGCTTTCAACCGCATTAATTTGAGGAAAATGGTTAAAAGTTTGACATAAATGCTGTCTCGGACTTTTTTATAGAACTTTTGAAGGGAAACAATTCCGTTAGAGTCTGTGCGGCAAGAGAATGGGATTTAGATTGGAGGGCGCTGTAGTGCTTTTCTACCGTATTTGTAAGGATTTACCCCTTTTAGACATGATTAAATACAAAAAACCGCAAGAAATCACAACAACGATACAAATCCGTATCAATACAAAACTTTGACGTTTTACAGATTGCTGGGTTTGATTTCCAAATAAAAATCGTAATGTTAGTTCTGTTTTTCGCCACGCCCATTCTCTTTCCACACATAGTCTATATAGATATTTGTTCTATAATCGTTTACGCAGTGCACGCTACGAAAGCTCTCAAATGGTATAAGTATTTTTTTGTCGTTGTAGTTCCTGAGATTAGCGCGTTCTACCAACACACAATCAAACTCTTCACCTTTATAATATTAGTATGGATATGGAACTTCTTATTGAACAAATTGACGTTAAAAATATCTAAGAGAACAAGATTTAGGTATTAACCAAAGCTGGGGCCGGATTTATAGGTAAAGTTGACAAGAATATGCCTGCCGCCTGCACCTCTCACGGTCCCCGTTTTCGTCTTCCCGCACACCCTTCATTCCGCAGGCGAGGACTCGATAGATAGAGATAGATGGGGGTTCTGGGGTAACGAAGGAACGGAGGCCTAAATCCCTAAATCTGAGCCGGATCACTTACGATTTGCACCTCCCCCCCCCCCTGGTGTAGTTACCCGTCGAAGGCCCCTGGGCCACAGCCCCACCTGCCCTGCCCTAAATCCGGCCCTGCCCAAAAAGCCTTCTAGATTTTATCGAAATTTATTCCCGCCGTAGCCACCAGTGTGGCTACGGGACTTTTAAAATTAGGTGTAACGTGTAAGTTGTTACATGAACAATGTTAAATGGTTTTTTTACTGACTTGGTTATTACAAACGAGTAGACTAACATAGTCACGAGGTTGTAGATACCAATTCCACACGACAGTCATACAACGATTTTCGACACATTTGCGAGAAAACAGTATAATTTGTTATAAAAGTACGTAACGGGAACTAAAAATCAGTACACATTTGACAATGACATTTCGGACTCCCAAACGATACGATCTCGATATTGGTTCGTGCTAGGGGTACTGAACCATTGTAAGAAAAGCGCGAAGCTTCGATAGAATGGAAAGGGCTGCGCTCGGCGTTTCTCTGAAGGATCGCATCAGAAATGAGGTAATCCGACAGAGAACCAGAGTTATCGACATAGCCCACCGGATTAGCAAGTTGAAGTTGTAGTGGGCCGGCCATATTTGCCGAAGAACCGATAACCGTTGAGGTAGACGAGTTCTGGAGTGGAGACCGCGTCTAGGCAAATGTAGTGTAGGACGTCCTCAGGCACGATGGAGTGACGATTAGCGCAAGGTGGCTGGCAAGAGTTGGATGCGAGTAGCCCAAGATAGATCTGAGTGGCGTGCATTTGGAGAGGCCTATGTCCAGCAGTAGACTAAGATAGGCTGTTGATGATTGATGATGATGAAATAAAACAAGTTTCAACGATGTAGATGCACTGATTTATAAGATAAGATAGTTTTCACGGACCTATGCCCACCGTTCACATGGATATGCACATGTACCCAGTGTCTCAGAATCATAATCCAGCAGTGCTATGTGAAATCCGCGTGTTATTTGAAATGAGAGGTGAAAAGCGAGTTTATGTTCTTACAGAATACCACTGCAGCATTAAAAACTACCTTGATCACTTTAAACAGACTTCATATTTGACGACCTCCTTGGTCAAGTGGTGGTGGTGGCCGGGTTTCATGGTGTCGCCGACTCGAGAGGTCCCGGGTTCGAATCCCGGTGGGGGCAGATGTTTGTGTGATGAATACGAGCATTTGCACTCTAGTCATGGATGTTTAATATGTATATAAATATACTTATATATGTACTGTATATGTATTCTATCCGTTACCCTAGTATCCCATAACACAAGCTCACAGTGCTTACTTTGGGGCTAGGCTAATTGGTGTGAGTGTTGGAAATATTTATTTATATTTTATATTTGAGTCGTACAAATCCGTATTATCGCCAAGTTGTTAACTTTCCGCTCAAAGTTTGCTTAGTATATTATCTAAGATTATTTAAGTTTGGAGTTGGAGGAGCTCGATTTCACAGTGATCGGTCAATGGATGAGTGACGAAAAATCTTCTATCTCGAGTTCCTTCGTGCTTCGGAAGGCTCGTTAAGCCGTTGGTCCCGGCTGCATCTGCAGTCGTCGCCAATGCGCACTGAGCTCGCATGGTTGGTCATGGCCCAGCCTCCCTATTCCATCCATAGGAAAGGTCTCTGCCCCAGCAGTGGGGACATTAATAGGCTGATGATGATGATGATTGAAGTTGAGCAGTCTTTGAAAAATTTAAAGACCTTGGAGTAACTTGTAGATAATGGGAACATGTGCAGTGGTTTAGACCCAATTTAAATAAATAAATATTTCCGACACTCACACCAATTAGCCTAGCCCCAAAGTAAGCACTATAAGGCTTGTGTTATGGGATGCTAGGGTAACGGATAGAATACATATACTGTACATATATAAGTATATTTATATAAATACATATTAAATATCCATGACTGGAGTACAAATACTCGTATTCATCACACAAACATCTGCCCCCACCGGGATTCGAACACCTCTCGAGTCGGCGACAGCTATGAAACCCGGCGTACAAACCACTCGGCCACGGAGGTCGTCGATTTCCTACGCCGTTGCACCATAGAACTTTACTCCCCGATAGAAACACTACCAAAACATTGTGCTATTTCATATGGTCTTCTACAAGATATATGTTAATTTCTCAGACGGGCGGAGGCGGTCCTATTCGACTAGTAAATGCGCTACAGTTATTTAGTTTATATAAAAGTAAATACGAGAACTGATACGTGCATACATTGATCGTATCTTTTAATATACAGGGTGTAAAAAAACCTTTAACGAAGTCGAAGGCCACGTATTTTCCACATCATGATGATCATTTTTTTCATCTGGACCATGCCTGGGAAATTTATGGTTATGGAGATATTCAAGGTCAAAGTCACAATATTTTTTTCAAGATTTTTACAAAAACCTTATTTAGAGACTTTTTTATCAACGCACTTACACACACGCATACACAGGTACATTGTATGCGTAGCGCCATAGTAGCGCGCCGCGCTATACATTGCGTACTAGAAAAAAAAAAAATTTTTTTTTACTTAAAAATACAAATGTTTCCCGCGTATAATATTTTGTAATATTACTTGTTTGGGTGTACAGAATGCGTAGTTTTAGTCTTTGTCATAGATTTTATTACACCCTGTATATGCTGCATATATTTATGCTTCTTTATCCTTGTCCATCAGATCGGGTGGAAGTACACTAACGCGTGGCTCGTGGGCAACCTGATGTGCAAGCTGCTGTTGGTGGTGCGCGCGTTCGGCCTCTATCTCTCCTCCAACATACTAGTCTGCATATCCATCGACAGGTACGAAATCGTTCTATATCCTTGTCCATCAGATCGGGCAGAAGTACACTAACGCGTGGCTTGTGGGCTTTGGGCCTCTACCAGTCCTCCAACGTCATATCCATCGATAGGTACGTAATTGTTTTATATCCTTGTCCATCAAATTGGGTGGAAGTACAGTAATGCGAGGCTGGTGGGCTTTTGGACACTATCTGTCCTCCAACATACTGGTCAGCATATGGTCCTATATCCTCGCTCATCAGATCGGTTGGAAGTATGCTAATGTGTGGCTGGTGGGCATTTGGCCTCTACTTGTCCTCCAACATACTGGTCTACATATCTATCGACAGGTACCAAATCGTTCTATATCCTTGTCCATCAGATTGGGTGGAAGTACAATAACGCGAGGCTGGTGGGCTTCTGGCAACTATCTATCCTCCAACATACTGGCCTGCATAGCCATCGACAGGAACGGAATCGTCCTATATCCTCGTTCATCAGATCGGCTGGAAGTACACTAACGCGTGGCTGGTGGGCTTTTAGCCTCTACCTGTTCTCCAACGTACAGGTCTGCATATCCATTGTCAGGTACGGAATCGTTCTATATCCTTGTCCATCGCGTGTGAAATCCTCATGGATAGCCAAAAGCTGGCTGCAGAGTTATGTCAGACTTACTGACTAAAACACACCTGTGGAAAAAGAGCACTTGTCCAAAAGGGCCTTACAGGCTTCGCTGATACAAAAACCTCCTATTCTCAGCTTTTTAAAACCTTTCTGTTTCTGTTATAAACTTTAGATTAATTTCAACAGGGACGATGACTAATTTTTTTTCTTCGTTTATCAGGTAGATTATCGAAAAGTATTGGACACGTTTTTTTCTTTTTTCACTTAATATAAACATTGCAGAGATATATTGATTTGAAAAGTAGCATGACGTCACGTTTTGGTACAATTTTCACTTAAACGTTACGCGCCCCTACTCCCAAACTTTGAAGCGCTATAACTTTGTCATTTTTTGGTTGATTGCCCAAAGAAAAAATACGTACATTATTTTTTGATCATCTAACTGACGGATCAAATAGAATTTAGTTTACTGTACCCCGTCATCACCCCTATTGTACCTGATGTTTCCAAGCTTTTTCAATGTAATCGGAGTAGTAACTATATCGAAAGCTTTTAGCCAAGTCTACAAATACACCAAAAAAAGAACTGACACTTATCACATTACCATCAAATTTTATTCGTTTATTTGAATCTATTACTCGTCCTGAATTGAATTTACTGAAACGTTCATTGTATTTTCTCATTTATTATGGTGTCCAATTCTTGTTCAATATTCTAGTTTTAATGGATTAAAATTAGGGAACAACGTGAACCCTATTCAATGTAATTGATACCTGTCAAAGGAGGGATTATGGTAATTCTGTAACAAGAAAGTCTGGGAGTTAACAAATTCAAGAACTGTGGTAACAGATATAAAATTTAAGCAGGAATAAAAATTTGTTAGTCCTACATTTCTGTCAATCAGACAGTAAATTTTCTGAAGAATCATAGGTTCATTGGATTTATTATGTGGAATTGTCACCGTTACAACATAGTTACATGTAAATGAATATTAAAGTTGTTCAATACTTTAAACATTGACCTTTGCTTTGATGAAGCAGAAAAGTCACATCAATCCAGCTACGATTGCATTTCACTGAATGCAAATACCTTTCAATGGATATGCAGAAACAATTAACTCTGATAGCAATCTTGAGATGCTGTTTTGAGCCGTATCTCAAGCTAGCATTAGACTTAGAATTGAGACCGATCTGTTAGTACGGGCCCATGACAGTAAAGTTTATGGCCGAAATTCAGCGCTAGTGCGACACAATATCACAACTGCTACTGCTGAACAGGGTCCTGGTTAGCCCTCACATCTGAATGGTCATATTGTGTACCTATCTATCATCCTTTTTAAGGGTAAATAAAAAAAGATTTCTTCTTATTTTGACGACCTCCGTGGCCGAGTGGTTTGTACGCCGGGTTTCATGGCGTCGCCGACTCGAGAGGTCCCGGGTTCGAATCCCGGTGGGGGCAGATGTTTGTGTGATGAACACGAGCATTTGTACTCCAGTCATGGATGTTTAATATGTATTTCTATATAAATATACTTATATATGTAAAGTATATGTATTCTATCCGTTACCCTAGTATCCCATAACACAAGCCTTATAGTGCTTACTTTGGGGCTAGGCTAATTGGTGTGAGTGTTGGAAATATTTATTTATTTATTATTTATTTATTTTATGGCAGGTTCTTCGCAGTGCTGTACCCGCTGCGAGTACCAGCGGCGCGGCGCAGGAGTCAGCAGATGCTGTACTGCGCGTGGGCAGCCGCGCTCGCTTGTAGCCTGCCACAGGTCAGTCAATTAACATGTGAACTAAAACACCAAAACCTGTCTTAAAAAACAACTTTCATAAAGCTTAGTGTTTAAATTGTTGAATTTATATTGAATTTAAATTGGTGAAAATTAATCTATATAATATGATAATTGGTATTCCTTTTGTAATAAAAAGAAAGTAACATGACTAGGTAATGCCAAAGTATACTTGTTCATTCAGTCTTAACTCAAATACTTCATTCGTTCGTTCAACCCCCACTCACTCGATCGTTCACGCATTCAGTTCACTTATAAACTTGCTTCACTTTGTATTCTGCTGTGCTAGGAGTCAGTCGTATCAGCTTCCTAGTAAAAATATATTTCACAGAATATAAGTATCATTCGTCACTGTGATTCCGTATTTTATTCAGCTCCTCTGACCTATAAAATCTACATAAATATCGTCACCAAAGGAGATCCGGCACTTTTCATAGAAAAAATGCTAAACTTGTATACAGTTGAATTTGGTCTCAAAATAAAGCCAAAATTATTTGCTACATAAAACTACTTTTGCCTTATTTTTAGTGAATCGTGGAAAGAAGTTATTTAATGATTAATATTTTTTGATATAGAAACCCTTTTGATGACAAAGCTACGTATTTGACATTGACAGCTAGCTGCTGATGACAAATATTGCCAGACTACGTTACCCAATTATGAAACACAGATAAAAAAAATAAAAAAGTATACAACTTTGGCACAAAATGCCGGGTGTCATTTGTTTAATTATCTAGATCGTGGAATGCCAAGGTATTATAGATATAATCGGAATTGCTTCCAAGCACGCCATGTTCACGGGGATTCATAACAATTAAGGTACCATAATTGTTCAGAGTCGCCGTGATCATGGCGCTTGCATCAGTGATGAAATATCGGGGACTCGGGACCCGCACATAACGAAATAAATGGCAGCGGTTCCGCTTATTACTTAACCTCAATTAGCTCACACAATATGACGTAGACACGGTTTAAAACCTTGCCTAGACCCGGCGGAAAACTGTCTCGTTAAATAGCGCATTAACCCGTCTCCTGTAACCAAATTGTTCCCAAATTGATTAAGAAATTTGGTGCACATAATATGAATGTGTCAAAAAATTTTAAAAAAATATCATCATCATCAGCCTATTAATGTCCCCACTGCTGGGGCACAGGCCTTCCCTATGGATGGAATAGGGAGATTGGGCCATGACCCACCACGCGGGCCCAGTGCGGATTGGTGGGTGCTAACGACTGCAGATGCAACCGGGACCAACGGCTTAACGTGCCTTCGGAAGCACGGAGGAGCTCGAAATAGTAAATTTTTGGTCACCCATCCAATGACCGACCACTGCGAAAGTTGCTTAACTTCAACGATCGCAGCCGAACGCGCTAACCAGTTGCGCCATCGAGCTCCTCAATTGATGTGTTATTTAGGAAAAAGTGAAATATAGTTAATTAATGTCTAGATTTGTTAAGTATTTAAACTTACTCACAAAATACTATTTATATAGGTTATGGTTACGTTCGATACATGTTTTTGATGTAATTCATAGTTAAATTAGTACTTCCATATCGGAAACCTCACCGCAACATCATCCTTAAATTCCAGTGGCTTGTGTGAGTTATGGGGGCAAGGAATTCCATGTCCAACCAAATCAAATTATATTATTTGTATAAACACAGTTTACAAAGGTATTTTTAATATAGGTACGTCATCAATTTACTTCAATTTCTTAATTGTTTTCATTTAGTTATAATTTTTGTTTTTTAAGCATGTAACTGCTTGATGTTTAAATCCAAAAGAAAATATAACTAGAAAAAAATCCACTCGGACCAGGCAGCAGACGGGACTCGAACCCGCACCCTTCGCAATCCGGGCGAACGCACTGACCAATTATGCTACCGCGGCCCTCACGGACCGCGTCGAAATTCCTCTAGCCATTCTTAGGCTGCAAGGCAGCGCCATCTCTTCGCATTATTATAGGTATCCCACAATGTCAAATGAATACTTTTACAAGTATTTAAACATTTGAAAGAAGAAATAGCAATTATAGTTATAATTTTTGTTTTTTAAGCATGTAAGTGCTTGATGTTTAAATCTAAAGAAAATATAACTAGAAAAAATTCCACGCGGACCAGGCAGCAGACGGGACTCGAACCCGCACCCTTCGCAATCCGGGCGAACGCACTGACCAATTATGCTACCGCGACCCTCGCGGACCGGATGGATGGATGGATGGATGGATGTTTTCATTCAGATATCGAGTTGTTTTTCGTGAATTTCTATAAAAAGTTGCTAAGCGTCGTACCGTATATATTTTCCTACTGTGTACTTTACGGAATGGAACAAATAAAACTGAATCAGCCGTAAAAAATGTTATTCGATATCATATTTTTGTATTGTTCAATGCGGCAGAAACGTTGTATTGTTTTATTCATAGATGATTGACATAGATGTCTCGCTTCACTCGACGAAACGATATCAATCATTCATCTATGGTTTTATTATATTACGCGTTGTTAAAAGAGCAAAAAATATAATAATTTAAAATATACCTACTAAGCTACAGTATGCAGATACAGTAAGAGTTAAAAAAAGAAAATGAAAAAGAAGTTTAGTAAAATTTTTGAAAAGTTTTTGTATCCAAACAGAAATTTAAAAATGATTTGAGGTTGACACTGCACTCTAAATAAATAATTTGTATAATTTATTTTATATATATACATAAATATATTTATTGTGTATTTTATGAATATTACTAATTTCATTTTGATCAATCACAGGTACATGTTTAATAAACTCGTATCCAATTACTGACTTTTCTATGGTAAAATCAATATAATTTTTTTATTCCTTTCGCCCGCTTTGTTTCATCACTTAACATTGTATATACCTAATTCATCATTGTTTTTTTCTTTATACTGTATACATTTGCTGGCCTTTGGCTGTTTAATGTACCTTTATAATAATAAATAAATTGTTTGGCTTAAACTTTCTGCGATACCTATTACATTTGATATTAATCTAGGCGTTACTAGTCTTACGTTTTATGTTGTAGAATTGATAAACTGTTAATTAACTGCTCCTCAAAGGAGACAAGTGGGAGTGCTCTTTTTTAGTGAATTCGGAAGTCTAAAGGCACCCACTCAAAAAACCGCACTCAAGAAATGGTTGGAAAAGTGACTAAAATAATTGCTTCGACTTCAGAGAGAAACCTTTCATTCGTATTTCGGCAATTAATTAAAGTGATTTCTTGGATCTTTGCCTACCCGGCCCGCCAGCGCCTCAGTTGATAAATTTCCATTTTGTCACAGCTATTAAAGAAAATAGGAAAATAAAACAAATTGAAAGCCCTTAATCTGTTCACAAGTCAAAAGAATCCTTTGAGAATCCAATACCTTTTGTGGTTGTTTATGCAAAACAAAAGAATTCATTAAAAAGCCAGGTACATTAAGTTAAAAAGTTTCAGAATCAGATTACTTATTTGTAACATTCGAAGGTTACTAGGTTACATTAAAGTTGTTACAGTTAATTAAAACTTTATGTATCACTTCATTTTCACTTTTTTCTAACGTATACATTAATAATAGTGAGTCGATATTTTTATTACATTTATATCTTGCCACAATCATTTATTAAACAAATTTTCTTCTCAGTAATTAAATACAAAATCAGTATATAAATCAATATCAATTATTAAAAAACAATAGTAAATTTAATAACTTTCATGACAGTACATAAGCTGTTTTGGGGTTAATCCGAAAATGGGTTAAATTCGAAAATGGGATAAATCCGAAAATTAAAAATAAATACCAATCGTAGCGATATTTTCTTTATTGGCAATATTATTCTAGAGGCCATCTTTGTTGTCTAGCCCGCACTAGTTGTCGTGATTTGACAGTGACAATAACACCTGCGCGGTGTCAATTTGCTCTGCGCGGAGTGTTTCCGCGCCATTTTTGCTGGCTCGTAATAACCCCAACACAGTTTTCTCGGATTATTCTTATTTGAAATAATGTCATAGTAGAATAAAATATTTTTTTACAATGTATTTTTATTTTAATGATTTGTCTTTTATGAATACCTGCACTGAATAATATGCCTTATTATTTATACATCTACATATACCAGATCACCAATTTATTAAACGAATAATTTAGTTTCATGTTGAAAGGTACTTAATGTTATATTTTCGCCATTTCACTCAATAACTACATACATTATTATCTTTATGTTATTATGATGTATGGAGCTATAATATTGTTTAGTTTCATTAAAATCCATTTTGTATTTTATGAGTGAAAAAGTCACAAAGATCCATACAAACACTAGTTTGAAATTAAAAGCGCAAGCGGTTAATAAACAACTTTAAATCGTTGTAGATCCTAAACAGTCATATAAAATGAAAATGGTATCGGTTCATGGATGTTCCCGTGATATAATATACCCCATCTGATGGGAAGCGGTCGCCCTGGCATATGGACCCAGGAATAAATTTATTTAACTGGTATAGACGGTATTCTAGACTTGAGTAGTCAACGACAAAAAGACAAGAATGAACTGGGACACTGACAATGACGAAGTGTATCCCTAGTTGACTTCCGTCCATACTGTATTATTATTAGTTCGTGAATAGAAGAATTCAGCTACGTTGGGCAGCGTTTAACGAAGTTACGTCAAGATCTGACATCGTCGATCCCACAGTGCCTAAAGACGAAAGTCTTCAATCAGTGATCCCACCTGTGATGCCGAGACGTGGACACTGACGGTACGGCTGGTCCACAGGCTCAAAGTCGCTCAGCGCGCTATGGAAAGGGCTATGATCGGCGTTTCTCTGAAGGATCGCATCAGAAATGAGTTAATCCGACAGAGAACCAGAGTTATCGACATAGCCCACCGGATTAGCAAGTTGAAGTGGCAGTGGGCTGGCCACATTTGTCGAAGAACCGATAACCGTTGGGGTAGACGAGTTCTGGAGTGGAGACCGCGTCTAGGCAAACGTAGTGTAGGACGTCCTCAGGCACGATGGAGTGACGATTTGCGCAAGGTGGCTGGCAGGATCTGGATGCGAGTACCCAAGATCGATCTGAGTGGCGTGCAATTGGAGAGGCCTATGTCCTGCAGTGGACTAGGATAGGCTGTTGAGGATGATGATGATGAACATGTCTTTTATATGGAAATTTGAACAGCAGCGCTATAACGGACGTAACGAGAACTAAAAATCAGTACATATTTGACAATGACATTTTGCACACTCGCAAACTATTCGATTTCAATATTGGTTCGTGCTAAGTGTACTGGCTCCTAATTGGAACAAAGAGATAATTCTCCTGACGTGACATGATTGTGTTATAATGCGGTCATTATAATACTGAAATACGCAATCAGTGGTGTATTGTTGGATTGTTGACGCAGTCCCGCCGTTAATTGAATACACTTCCATAATCAACTTCAAACAAATAGAGTATTTATTATCTTTAGACATAAAACTATCTGTGGAAAATTAATTAATACGACGCAGAATAGAAAATTTAGCAACGTAATAAACGTAGCTAAAGTTTATACGTGCGTGCCAAATGATTATAAAAAAAAGTATGACCGGTGTAATACTTTTTTTATAATTATTTTGCACGCACGGTTTTTGCACTTGCCAGGTAGGGTTATCATATTTTTTTCTATTAAATATAGTATTTTCGAAGCTGTTACCTCTAAAAATATAGCAGATGGCTAAAAAATTAAAAGAGTTAAATTAAGAGAGGTTAAAATATTTACTTTATTTTTGAAATGCATTCGCCCGGATTGCGAAGGGTGCGGGTTCGAGTCCCGTCTGCTGCTTGGTCCGCGTAGTGTTTTTTCTAGTTATATTTTCTTTAGATTTAAACATCAAGCTGTTACATGCTTTAAAATAATAAAAAATGTGAATATATTTTTGCTACGGTATGACTTAATAATTAAATATTTATTTTAAAGAAAACCTTTGCTGGCAAAAGTCTGCTTTAAGCAAAATATAGTAGTTTCGCCTACTATATTTTTTTTTTAGAAATATAGTAATTGATCCTTTTATATAGTAGGATATTATATAGTAGGGTTGGCAACCCTAGTCAAAGGTCAAAGGGAAACAGTAGTAAAAAGTGGATGCAATTTGGATTGGATCGGAATTTATAGGATAGGATCAGGAGACAGATAATCTCTTATCTATTAGACAAGTCCGTCCGTCCGTCCGTCCGTCCGTGGTGCTGTTTCAGCGGCCAAACCGTAAGAGATAGATATAGAGAATGTTTAAGTTATAAGTTAAGAATACTCTGATAAGACTACAAACCGGATGTGAGTAACGTAGCACTTCCGGTTTTCGAGAAATCACGTGATTTCTATTTCAAACGAAACCACACAAAATCTCCGAAGTTCTCATTTTTTTTTGTGAACATTTGGTTCACTGGTTTGCTAGTTATTTATATAAAAGAATAAATAACAATAAACACAAAGAAGAGATAAACATTGTTCAGGCTCTGATATTATTTGACATTATGAAAGATGCTATACATTTGTAAATCGATAAATTGTTCGAAGGGAGCAAGGTTATTACGGATGTTGGAAAAGGAACACTTAAGGAAATGAGATCGTTTATGAAAACAAATCCGTTATATAGAGAACAGGAAAACAGGGTGTGATTGAGATCGCCTGTGTCCATTCCGCACCCAGAAGTAGGATCGTTGACAATTCTAAGCTTAAAGAGATGTGCAGGTGTGCTAACGTGCAACGTACGCGTTAGCTAGTAGCAGTCTCACCCATTTTAGCTGTACGAAACAATGGCTTGAAGGAGATAGTATGTTGTATTGTAAAAAAAATGGGTGCGTGTACTTATGTAGGCGCGTGAGAAGTTATCATTCTTTGGCATCGTTTAAAATTAGTTTTTAATTGCATGCAAATAATTAATTACAATAAATTAATAAAAAGTCTGGAAAAGGACACAGTCAATAAAATAATAAAGTTCAGTTTTAATTTGAAAAAATAAATAAATAATCAAAATATTCAATTAAAATCGCTACTGAATATAATTTATTAGAACATAATAATATGTGATTTGCACTTGTATGAAACTCAAACACGTATTCCGAATATACAAACTAGAAACATGTGGATAAATATTATAAATATGAATACCTATAACTGTTACTTTATTACAAAAAATAAAGATGTGGTTTTTGGTTCTACTACACCAATGGTCAAGAGATGGCGCTTTAGTCTCCTGAATCGCGCTTTGGTTCCGTTGTTCCAGATTAATAAATACTTTTGATAGGTCTTCACAATGCAGTCGTTAGCACCCAAAAAATAGAGATTCTATTTCTATTTTGTTGGTAGATTTTCTTAATGTGCGGTAAACACAAGTTAATTTTTTGTGTTACAGTGATGCGCACGCATCTTAAAATTTCACTCTCATCATTTTTTCATAACGCGCCTAAAGAAGTATAACTTCAATAATATTTTTCTTTAATTTGACCACTACTTTTCCATCTAGTAAGCCATTCACTTCGCAAAAAGCACAACAACGGTAGAGAGAGCAAGTCATAACTACTCGTATAACATCAAAACGAAGAACTTCCTGGACTCCACACCAGTCAGAGTCTGTGGACACCCTCCTTACAGTCCTGATTTGGCTCCGTGTGACTTCTTTTCATTCCCTAAAATAAAAAATCAGCTTAAAGGGATACAGTTTTCATAGCCGGAAGAAGCGTTTGAGAAGGCAAAAAAGGAAAAATGTTTTGAAAATTGGTTCAGACGCATGAAACTTTAGATAAAGGCTGGTTGCGAGTTTCTTCAGTTCTTTTTAAAGATTTAATAAAAATATTTTTTTCATAGAAGTTAGTTTTTTAGTTTCTTAAAACTTTCTGAGTGTCCCACGTATAATACGTATTTCTATATACAGTGAAACCTGGTTAATTGGGATCTCAAGGGACCAAGATATATGTACCAATTATTGAGGGTATCCAATAATCCAGTTTTCCAATTAAGCAGGTTTAAAATTATAGTTGTCTCTCTCTCCTCTGTAAATACAGAGGCCCCCGCTTACAGAGGTCGAAATGTGCCGTTATTCACTTATTTTTAGGTCAAAACCTGTGATAGTACTGACAAACAAAGCATGCGCGAAAGACGACGCGAAATGTATGTAAACAAACATGTCAAAACGTGTTACAACCTGATTAATTAGTCTCACTTATACAGGTAATTGAGCTTCAGAGTCTCAATTATAGAGGTAAACATCGAAAGAGTCTTAGAATTCAAATCTCGTTTAACCATGTTCAAAAAGTCCCATTAACAGGGGTAATTAAATGAAAAAGAACCGGGACCTCATTGCCACTCTCAATAATAGAGGTTTCTCACTTATCTAGGTCCCACTTAACCAGGTTTCACTGTAAATATACTTAAATATGTATGAGTATATGTATGATGTCCGTTACCCTAGTAACATAAGCCTATATTTGCTTACATTGGGGTTAGGCTAATTGGTGTGAGTGTTGGAAATATATATTTATTTCAGAGGCCACTATTATTAATAAAGTTATTATTTAAGGGGCCTGAATACAGCAAGCGTGGTTTTTCCCCCGTTTTTTGTTCTATACTATTACCTAGAAGAAGTTTTTTTTTTTTTAATAAATAGACGCTCGAAATATTCACACAATACTTAGTTGTATAATTATTAAAACAATACTATAAAAATAAATAATTGAAATAAAATAAATATTCTCCTATACAAAAACGTGTTTTTTTGCTGTTTTTGCACGATAGGATAATAGTGTCTGTCGACGCTTGTGTCTCCATCTATTGCACAAGAAGGCAGACGACAAATACGAAACATAACGGGTGAAAGAAGCCGGTGTTAGAAGCCGGTGTTAGAAGCCGCGGGGAAAACCCGCGCAGTCGAATTTACAACGGCGCACAATACGCATACTTTTCTATTTGTTGAAGTAAAAACTTCTTTAGCGGCGTTGTACACTTTTTTTGTATGGGTAAAAAATGTTAAACTCGCGTCAGGTTAAACACGTGGGCTGATCGCATGATGACACACAATAAAATTGGAAAGGTTGTTGACTTTCAATATATAGGACGAAACATAGTAACATTTTATTTTATCGTATTATAATAATAAGTCTCTATCTAGGACGTCCATGTGGCAGCTTTATTGCGAAGAAAATGCATTTTTTTACAATAGATGTCGCTAGGTGCGCTTAAACGTGATTCATGTAAGTTGATTTTTCTGAGAGATAAACATTTTTAATGTAATATAAATTATCATGTTTGTGTACGATAGCGCAATAAATAAATATTGTATTCAACCACATACATGATAGTACTTTTATACTGATAAATTTAAGCATTCGTGCGAAATAATTCCCTAACCATTCCAAAATATCAAAAATGCACAACGTTAATATTCAAGTTTTCACTTCTGCCGGCACTCCCGGAGTGCAACCCGTCGTTTTTTTTATTGTAATTTATACTTAATTAGACATCTTATCAAGTATTCGAGTACCTCATTGGATAGGAGACCTGACTGTCCTCCACAGTGTATAATTCTAAAGATAATGTTACGGAACCCTTGCCTTACATTTTTTTATACAACAGCAAGTGCCAGTATCCCAATAGGTCTTATAGACTAGCTGTTGTCACGTCTTCGTCTGCGTAGGTTGCCTTGTTCTGCATACAACAGTTTATTTCCGTATAACTCAGATGTATTCGCAAATATAAGTCAATACAGTCATGCTCTCTTAAAAATCTCTTCGGCGGTGTCGTGTGAGGCGGGTCGTTACGTTCCCAAAAAAATGGTTGAGCAAAGCGATGGCTGGTTCATGCGTCATGCTCGTTAACGGGGGCTGCTAGCGGAGATGAGTCCGCTCTTGCTACATTGGTTACTATTAATTGTTGTGTCTATTTAACTTTAATCGTAATTTTTTATGCTTAAACAGTAGGACACGGCATTTCTAAAAATTCCTAAAGTTTGTTAAATCAGTTATTTATATACTCGTATATATATATATATATATATATATATTTATTTTATAGTCATATTTTTTATATTGTTTACATTTGTAATGGAAAGTGACTTCATGAGTTATCTCATATTGAAGTCATTTTTCAATTTGACGGCTCTGTATGTAATACAGGGAGAAAAAAACGCTGTCGTCGCTGAGTTTCTTGCCGGTTCCTCTCAATAAAAGGTCTCCCACCGTAGATGTAGCCACGTAACACACATTGTAGCCGTAGAATAAACGAAACTGAATATTTACTTTTTTGTTTTTTTTTAATAAAAGATATAAACACTTAATCTATTACTTATAATAAATCTGTAGAGAGGTCATGTACATGAAATATATTTTCAAAATAACTATCAGGGGGTGATTAGTGATCGATACTGATGCCAAAAATGCAATCAGTAAAATTTTTGTCTGTCTGTCTGTCTGTGTGTATGTTCCTTATAGAAACAAAAACTACTCGACGGATTTTAACGAAACTTGGTACAATTATTCTTCATACTCCTGGGCAGGTTATAGTATACTTTTCATCACGCTACAATCAATAGCAGCAGAGTAGTGAAGGGAAATGTTGGGAAAACGGGAGAAGTTACTCCATTTTTAAGCTTCCGTCGCGTGTGCAGCCTTAATGGTTAAAGTTACATAGAAATCATGTATGACGGAAATATTCTACATAAAATTGTCTAAAAAATATCCCGCAACAGCATAAGTCTATCTTTTATGGTTGACTCACAATAACACGTGTAATTATATAAATAAAGTCATTGTTTATAGCACAAGCCTGAGAACAAAAACTATAGTTCACACTACAGCTCTACACCGAATCGAAGCGAGGGCGGGCCACTAGTTAATAAATAAAAACACTCGCACCAATCAGCATAGCCCCAAAGTAAGCATTGTAAGGTTTTGTTAGGTTACTAGAATAATAAATAGTATATTTTACCTTGAAATACCTATATGTATTCATCATACAAACATTTGCCCTACCGAGATATGAACTCGGGAACCTCTGAGCAGACGTCTCCTTGACATTTCGGACTCGCATACTATTCGAATTCGATATTGGTTCGTGCTAGGGGTACTGAAGTTCGGTGTGTGCGTTGCCGCTCCTAGTCACATGAGTTCTATTTTTTCAGGGACAACGTTATTTATTAGTAAACGCTTCAGAGTGCAGTACCCTAAGCTCGAACCAAAATCGAATTCGTAACGTTTGCGAGTCCGAACTGTCATTGTCAAATCTGTACTGATTTTTAGTTCTCGTTACGTACTTTGTGCCGCTGCTGTTCAAGTTTTCATACAAAATTTGACATTGACATTTCGGTTTGCAAACTATTCGAATTCGATAATGGTTCGTGCTAGGGGTACTGATCCCACACCTGACCTTTCTGAAAGGATCTTCACCTGGAAATATCCTAACATTATCCGCTCATACAAAAATACAGAAACCGTTTTTTAGTTTTCTATTATTTGACTAAAAAATAATTAGTCCATTAAATATACCCTCAACTTTTGAGTTCTACAAACATTTCTCACATTGAGCAGTGATGGATTTAGCTGAAGCGTTTGACAAATTCAACAAACTTCGTTACTAACTTGTGTTTTATAACTTTTCTTGTAGTTTCTTTTGTGTAAGGTTTATTTATACTCTTAAACTTTGTTTTCCTGTAAAATTCATGGAGGAGCTATTGATGACCATATTTCAAAGGTACCCACACTTTTGTCCAGTTCAGGCTTTTGGTATCCTGAGTAGTCCGGGTGATTTTTGCACGCGGTACTATTGATCGTGTATCGCGTTACTATTGATCGCTATTGATCGCATCTTATGCGTCTCTCGATGCAGTTGTAAGCAATTTATTTTGGCAGACATAAAAGTCCACAGACAAAAATCCCTCTTCTGCGCAGGCCATAAATAAATTATCGACAACTTACTGTCGCCGCACACGGGCCACCGACCACAACCACAAAACGCCGCCACCGGCATATTTCTTGTAGTTTTCATATATTTTATATGGACTCGCCACACACGGTACGCCGGTGGCCGCCACACGCTACAAGTCGTCGTTGCTCGCTTCTTGCGGCCACTTCATACGTCACTCGCGCAATTCCCCACCCCTCTCTCCCTTACCTTAGTCGGCCGCTGTCGCGCGCTTCAGCCACTTTGGTAGCCGCTTCTAGCTTCTCGTGGCGGCATTTGTGGCTGTGGCGTGTGGCCCGTGTGCGACGACACTTAGTCTGAAACAAAAAAACGTATAATATTACATGTATCAAATAAAGATCCATGACCCGTAACAAATATTTATACTCATCGCACAAATAAATGCACGCAGTGGGATACAAAACTTTGACCTTTGGAGCAGTCTCGCTACCGGTCTAAGACCCGTCTCAATTAGATCCAAATTAATACACCATGTAGCCATCGGTAGACATACCCAAAGACAATAGCCAATCTTAGAAACAAGCTAGGATCAATGCTTGCAATGCTTGAGGCTTCTATAGTTACATGAAATACATACGCCTATTCAGTGAATAGCTTGCTATGTGAGGAGCTTCATGAGCAGGGGGCCATAATCGCCTAACGGGATTGCTTTGGAAAACGCTAACGCTTTCGATTTCATTTTGTTATTTCTGACCGCCGAAGGTTTCCACACACCTCACGCTCATATTCTTTAATATTGTTATTACTAATGCAAAAGAAAAAGAAAGAGCGCGAGGCATTTGAAAACCTCAGGCGGCTAGAAATAATAAAATGAAATCGTAAGCGTTAGCGTTTTCCAAAGCATTTCCGTTAGGCGAATGGCCCCCAGGTGGTTAATGTAACACGACCGGTCTGCGATCGTATAAGTTATGCAACTTTGCAATAATAATAATAAATCATTTATTCCTCACCATAATCCGTTAGGATAACAGAAGCAAAATATTACAATAATTCGATACAAGATTATGGCAGGTTGATACCTGAACTAGGATAGATCCTGTATCTCAAGTTATCAACCCTCCACCTCACTATTTACGAACAATATTTGTGCATTTATTTTGTACTTATAAGCTTACAGTTTGTTTCTTATGTAGGTTTTCATGCACATCACTCATTAAATAAAACAAGTTTCAACGGGTTAGACGCACTAATTTTATTTATTTAATTGACGTTTCGCAGCCTTTCCAGGCCTGCGTCGTCCGCATAATGATTTTTTGTCGAGATACTTTCGAAAGACTTTTATTGAGCGTTCGGATATTTCATTGGAAGATTTTTAAAACTTTATTGTCCATGTATGTATTTATTAGGCTTGGAAGGCATGTTAAGCCGTCGGTCCCGGCTGCATTTGTAGTCGTTAGCGGATGCTTACCGATCCACACTGCGCCCGCGTGGTGTCTCACGGCCCAATGTTCCTATTACATCGATAGACAAGGCTGTTGTAGTCCTAAAGTGGAGACATTAATAGTCTGATGATGATCATGATGACAATGAGCAATAGGGAAGTAAGGCTTTCTTGGAGTGTGATCTTGAGCATATCCTTTAATAATATAAAAATAAAAGTTTACTAGAAAAAAATCCACGCGGACCAGGGGGCCATTCGCCTAACGGAAACGCTTTGGAAAACGCTAACGCTTACGATTTCATTTTGTTATTTCTAGCCGCCTGAGGTTTTCAAATACTTCGCGCTCTTTTTTTTTCTTTTGCATTGATAATAACAATATTAAAGAAAATGAGCGTGAGGTATTTGAAAACCTTCGGCGGTCATAAATAACAAAATGAAATCGAAAGCGTTAGCTTTTTCCAAAGCATTTCCGTTAGGCGAATGGCCCCCAGGCAGCGGACGTGACGGTCCCGACCGCTGCCTGGTCCGCGTGGATTTTTTGAAACTTTTCTTTAGATTTAAACATCTAGCAGTTAAATGCTTAAAAAATAAATAAAAACATAAATATAAAAATAAGTAAACTATCCATTTTAATTAAATTACGCTTCCAGTTGAAAAGCGAAGCAGAAAACAATATTTTTTCATCCCACCACCTCGGAAAGTGTAATTTTGCGCTTCGAAATCTGGCTGGAAAATTCTATTTTATTCGCTTGAGCGGCAAAGTAGATTTGAATTTAGAACATCACATATAATGAGTACTCAATATAATTGTAAATTCAAAACGTCATTAAACCTATTTAATGTAACCTCTATGGTGCCAAATTTATGATTAGAACTTTTTAAATTGTGAAAAAATTTAAATTTGGAACCTTCTTGGTTTCTTTGTTTTATTTGCGTGCTTCGCGCCATTCTAGTTTTTCACGATTTATTGCTTAATATAATTAACATAACCTAAAAACTGTACAAAAAAATCAACTAAAATGAGTGACATTAGCGACGATGAAGTTTATCTAACGCCAACTGAGTTAACTGAAACAGTTAATAATGCGCAAATGAGCCTTCTCCCTCAGCAATCACGAGAGAAGTATTTGAAACAGTACGATATATTTAACATGTGGCGACTAGCTAAAGGAGCAAAAACTTTCTCCGAAAACGTTTTGCTGGCATATTTTATAGAATTATCTGAGACCAAGAAAGCAAGCACGCTATGGAGTACGTATTCAATGCTAAAATTAACAATTAAGATGAAGAAAGACGTTCATATCGACACCTATCATAAATTAGTGGCATTTTTAAAAAGAGCCTCATCTGGTTATAAACCAAAAAAATCGAAGGTTTTCACAGCATCTGAAATTGCAAAGTTTATTAATGAAGCACCTGATTCCGTATATTTAGCGGCAAAAGTAAGTCAATACGTGTAATTTTTTGTTGTTGATAAAATTGTACATAGTACTTACAATATTTTTAATTTGATTAATTTATTTACGATTATAAATACTTCTTTTGTTACAGGTTGTTCTTATTATTGGTATAACCGGAGCATGTCGAACAAATGAACTTACACTACTTAATGTCAATAACGTATCAAAATATTCTCATAATTCTGATGAATTGCTATTAATTAATGTACTAAATACCAAGACAAAAAAAGACCGCAACTTCGTTATTCGCAAGGAATATGTAAACATTGTTCAGAAATATCAAGCTTTACGTCCTTCTAACACCCCAATTGAACGATTTTTTCTACAATATCGCAACGGAAAGTGTATCCGACAACCTATGGGTCAGAATAAAATTGGCAGTATTCCACGAGAAATAGCAACTTTTCTCGGACTTTTAGAACCCCCGTTATACACCGGTCACTGTTTTAGAAGAACCTCAGCCACACTTTTGGCCGAATCAGGGGCTGATCTTCTATCGCTTAAGCGCCATGGAGGCTGGAAGTCTAATTCGGTTGTAGAGGGATACATAGAGGATTCAATCCAAAGTAAATCAAAAATTTGTAATAGTATCGTGGAGGCCATAACGCTGAAAGAACCTCTGTCAGATTCTTGGTCTCGCCCTTCTACATCTAAAATGAGCCCCCATAAGATTGGAAACAATAGCCCTCTCTCGCCAACATTTACGCCAATAGAATCCAATGAATCGGCACAACTATTTAAAATTACTGATACGAGTAGTTTACCACAAAACAGCGCACAATTCACAAACACCAACATAACATTACCTAACAAAAATATTAAACTTAACATAAGTAACTGTAGCAACGTTACATTTAATATTTCTTAATTATTTTCTACTTCTTATTATTTTCTTCAATTTATAGATTATCTTCATGTGTTTTAATTGAAATAAAAATATTTTGTCATTATAAATTGTTTTCTTTTTCATTTTGTCATTTCCTCGCTGAGGTGGGATGAAAAGTTACGTATTGCACTCGAGTGGAAAGATTTTTCACCTTGTGCTCGTTTGTTTCCCTCGCTGACGCTCAGGATTCTAATTTAGAATCACTCGCTGCGCTCGTGATTCAACTTTAGAATCCTTCGCTTGCTCGGTCATCCAAATCGAGCACGCGGTTAAAAAGGAACTTTCCACTCTTGTATAATAAATAACTATTGCGATTATTTTCACGCGTGGTACGGTTTTCTTTGCTTTACCTATCCGAGCATTGATTTACTCTGTGGAGTTCAGTCATTTGTACTGTAAATCAGTCGATAGATTGGATTCGATTTAATGTTGGATTAAATTGTAACAAAATGGTTACTAGGAAAAAAGATAACGTGCGCAACCAAAATGTGAGTTTGCAGAACTTGAGCGTGTTTGAATTTAAAATCGCTCGAATCTATAAAGTTTCAATGAGGTGACGAAAGAATAGGGTCACTGTATGCCTAATAAACATCCATTTGTCACTTAATATTTTAGTGTTTTCGTTTCAATGCGGTTTCAATAAACCCCTTTTCAAAGATTTCAATCAATGCCTACGTGCAGAAACCCCAAAATGTTGTTTTAAAAGCTCGCGTGAAGCGTGCCTATACACTTTACTGAGGGATTAATGTCAATTGCGTTTTCAAAATAGATGCGGCTATTCAAAAGCCCAGCTAAAAGAAAAATAGTCATCTAAGTTTCTCCTTGGACATGAGGAAAAGCAGTTAAATATTACCGTAACAATACATATCAATATATTGCAATTGCAATAAATAGAAAAGTGTTACACGAAACTAACCGCAGTGATTTCTTGTCTACACAACTCGGTCAACTTGATGAACTTCGCAAATAGTGCGGTGCAAATAAGGGCGCGCGGGCGCGTTCAAGATCAAATATGATCTTATAAAATTTTCAAAATAGACGAACTGAAGTAACGCCTTATCTTCTTCTGAATCCACATCGGCACTTCGGATCATGATGATAGTTAATTACTAATTACTACAAACAACAAAAATCCGCGACCGCCGCGCCGCTCCAGTGTCCGCGCAGGTAGATCGCCAACGTGACCGCCTCTAATTGGAAAAGACTCTATAATTTTTCTTATTTGTCACAATCAAAGAAACGTAACTTTATTGTCCTCAGAGCATTGTGTTTCGAGTTAAACGCCACCCGCGCGTGGCTGGCTTCGAGCAGTGCGTGTCGTTCGACGCGTTCAGCAGCGAGCGGCAGGAGGTGGCGTACACCGTGTTCTGTCTGTGCGCGATGTACTTCGTGCCACTCATAGTCATCACTGTCTGCTACGTGTGCATCTTCTGCGAGATCCGACGCAGCAGCAAGGAGCTTGTCGGTATAAATCACACTTATCTTTATGTATATAACTCGCGTGGCAGGTTTCAAACAATGTGTGTTGCTCGACGCGTTCAGCAGCGAGCGACAGGAGGTGGCGTACACCGTGTTCTGTCTGTGCGCGATGTACTTCGTGCTTCTCATAGTTATCACTGTCTGCTACGTGTGCGTCTTCTGCGAGATCAGACGCATTAGCAAGGAGCTTGTCGGTATATATCACACTTATCTTTATGTATATAACTCGCGTGGCTGGTTTCGAGCAGTGCGTGTCGTTCGCGCGCGTTCAGCAGCGAGCGGCGAGCGTTTCGTTACGGAATTTTATGATTCGGTCGCCGCGCTCAAAGCCCACGATAAAAGCTATACAACAGTTTAAAAACGCGAGAAGATAATTAGAATGTCTTACGTAACTGGCCAAGCTTGCGAGAGCATGAGCTGGTTTTGGCGGTGGTCTCTCCGTTTCATTCTCTTCCGAGTATTATAGGGACATAATGCATGATTTAATGACTCTTGCAAGTCGCGGCCATTAAATCACGCATTAGCTTGATGAATATGATGTCACACACTGGTCGGTGGCTATGGTAGATCCTATGCCATCCATTGGGTAGGTAGATAATGATCGTATGGTTGTTCGCAGAGAAGTGCATCCACCACGGCATAGCTCACGTGCGCCTGCGCCGGTCGGGTCGACGTGTGTTGCAGCGCGCCCGGCGACGCACGCTGCGCATGACCGTCACTATAGTATCCGTGTTCGCGCTCTGCTGGCTGCCATACGCTACGATGACTATGTGGTGAGTCTCCGCCTGTCCATTTCTTCAAATTTTGCGGCCCATAATGCCGCATGCTTATTGGAATACTACATACACAATGGCGTAGCGCACGCAGCGCTTGAACGTCACTATTGTTTCCGTATTCGCGCTCTGCTAGCTGCCCACGCTACGATGACAATACTATAGAAATGGCAAAACGCGTAAAATATCTCGGACTAACAATTGATGATCGATTTAAGTGGACGGTAACATATATACAATGTATGCGATAAACTAAGGGAGATACTGGCCAAGTTTGCTATCTATCTATATCTTCTATATATATAAAACTTAAAGGTGCCATACGCTACGATGACAATCTGGTGAGTCTCTGTCTGTCCATTTCTTCAAATTTTGCGGCCCATAATGCCGCATGCTGATTGGAATACTGCATATATAATGGCCAAGCGCACGCTGCGCTACGCTACGCTACGATGACAATGTGGTGAGTCTTTGTCTGTCCACATTTCTGTATGTTTAGCGCCCCATAATGCAGCATTCTTTTTTGCCGACCTCCATGACCGAGTGGTTTGTACACCGGGTTTCATGGTGTCGCCGACTCGAGAGGTCGAAGGGTCTAAAGGTCTTTGGGACTAGTCTAATTGGTGTGAGTGTTAGAAATATTTATTTTCATCCCACCACCTCGGAAAGTGTAATTTTGCGCTTCGAAATCTGGCTGGAAAATTCTATTTTATTCGCTTGAGCGGCAAAGTAGATTTGAATTTAGAACATCACATATAATGAGTACTCAATATAATTGTAAATTCAAAACGTCATTAAACCTATTTAATGTAACCTCTATGGTGCCAAATTTATGATTAGAACTTTTTAAATTGTGAAAAAATTTAAATTTGGAACCTTCTTGGTTTCTTTGTTTTATTTGCGTGCTTCGCGCCATTCTAGTTTTTCACGTTTTATTGCTTAATATAATTAACATAACCTAAAAACTGTACAAAAAAATCAACTAAAATGAGTGACATTAGCGACGATGAAGTTTATCTAACGCCAACTGAGTTAACTGAAACAGTTAATAATGCGCAAATGAGCCTTCTCCCTCAGCAATCACGAGAGAAGTATTTGAAACAGTACGATATATTTAACATGTGGCGACTAGCTAAAGGAGCAAAAACTTTCTCCGAAAACGTTTTGCTGGCATATTTTATAGAATTATCTGAGACCAAGAAAGCAAGCACGCTATGGAGTACGTATTCAATGCTAAAATTAACAATTAAGATGAAGAAAGACGTTCATATCGACACCTATCATAAATTAGTGGCATTTTTAAAAAGAGCCTCATCTGGTTATAAACCAAAAAAATCGAAGATTTTCACAGCATCTGAAATTGCAAAGTTTATTAATGAAGCACCTGATTCCGTATATTTAGCGGCAAAAGTAAGTCAATACGTGTAATTTTTTGTTGTTGATAAAATTGTACATAGTACTTACAATATTTTTAATTTGATTAATTTATTTACGATTATAAATACTTCTTTTGTTACAGGTTGTTCTTATTATTGGTATAACCGGAGCATGTCGAACAAATGAACTTACACTACTTAATGTCAATAACGTATCAAAATATTCTCATAATTCTGATGAATTGCTATTAATTAATGTACTAAATACCAAGACAAAAAAAGACCGCAACTTCGTTATTCGCAAGGAATATGTAAACATTGTTCAGAAATATCAAGCTTTACGTCCTTCTAACACCCCAATTGAACGATTTTTTCTACAATATCGCAACGGAAAGTGTATCCGACAACCTATGGGTCAGAATAAAATTGGCAGTATTCCACGAGAAATAGCAACTTTTCTCGGACTTTTAGAACCCCCGTTATACACCGGTCACTGTTTTAGAAGAACCTCAGCCACACTTTTGGCCGAATCAGGGGCTGATCTTCTATCGCTTAAGCGCCATGGAGGCTGGAAGTCTAATTCGGTTGTAGAGGGATACATAGAGGATTCAATCCAAAGTAAATCAAAAATTTGTAATAGTATCGTGGAGGCCATAACGCTGAAAGAACCTCTGTCAGATTCTTGGTCTCGCCCTTCTACATCTAAAATGAGCCCCCATAAGATTGGAAACAATAGCCCTCTCTCGCCAACATTTACGCCAATAGAATCCAATGAATCGGCACAACTATTTAAAATTACTGATACGAGTAGTTTACCACAAAACAGCGCACAATTCACAAACACCAACATAACATTACCTAACAAAAATATTAAACTTAACATAAGTAACTGTAGCAACGTTACATTTAATATTTCTTAATTATTTTCTACTTCTTATTATTTTCTTCAATTTATAGATTATCTTAATGTGTTTTAATTGAAATAAAAATATTTTGTCATTATAAATTGTTTTCTTTTTCATTTTGTCATTTCCTCGCTGAGGTGGGATGAAAAGTTACGTATTGCACTCGAGTGGAAAGATTTTTCACCTTGTGCTCGTTTGTTTCCCTCGCTGACGCTCAGGATTCTAATTTAGAATCACTCGCTGCGCTCGTGATTCAACTTTAGAATCCTTCGCTTGCTCGGTCATCCAAATCGAGCACGCGGTTAAAAAGGAACTTTCCACTCTTGTATAATAAATAACTATTATTCTTATTGGGATACTGTATTCGCCACGGCATTGCCTACGCTGCGTATGACACAAACAGCAAGTCACATAACCCCATAATGTGATAAGTCTACAAACGATACGACTTTAAATTCTCTCAAGGCAATCGATGAAATGTTATAGCTTTTGAAGATTATTTGGGTGTGATGGCGATGTAGGGTTAGTGGGAAACCCAGACAAAACAAAATTAATGTATATTAGTTCTAGTCACAATAGAAATTACAAAGATCTGAAACTAATTGCGCACACAAATACATGTCTACATGGTTGTTCACAAATCTGCACTTGTCCTACTATAGAAATGGCAAAACGCGTAAAATATCTCGGTCTTACAATTGATGATCGATTTAAGTGGACGGAACATATATACAATGTATGCGACTAGGGATGAAACGATACGAGTAAATACAAGTAACTACACGATACTTTTCTTTCGATACCAAGTACTTTTGGCATCGATACTTTAGAACTGAGTATCAAGTAGTATCGTGAAGTAAGTACTTGTATCGGTACTCGTTCGGTCACTCACTGAGAAGTATCAAAAAAACTCATAGGCAGATTATTTACTCTGTGGTACGGTGTCTAGTTGGAATTTATGTTTCGTGAATGCATCTTTTCTATTTTTTTTTCTTGATTTAAAATTTTCCAATTTATTCAATCAGTCATGCATTTATCGCGTGGCATAAGCCGTTATTTTTTTTTTATTAAATTAAATCTGTGACTGAATTTGTAATTGTTATATCGTTCGTCAAAATTTTATCGATACAAGTAAGTATCGATACTTTTCATTCGATACCGAGTAGGCATCGATACTTTATCACTGATACAGTATAGATTAAAAGTATCGATACTTAGATGGTATCGTTTCATCCCTATATGCGACAAACTAAGGGCGATTGGCTAAGTTTGCTATTAAAAATAAATTTTCGTATAAAACACTATTAAAGTTGTATAAGGCAGTCGGTGAAACTACAGTACATTACGGTCTGAGTAGCTACGGTCGAACCTTTAAATCGCATTTGATTCTATATAAGAGCTTCAGTAAAGAATTCTTAAAAGTATAGTACCAGAAAAGATAGAAACTCAGTACCAACACAACTACAATGAGCTATTCTATCATTGTGGGGTCCTACCTGTACATGATCAAGTGTGTTATGCATTACTGATTGAAAACTATCACAATAAAGACTTTCTGAATGCCATCCAAAGAAAATAAAAAACCGGCCAAGTGCGAGTCGGACTCGCGCACCGAGGGTTCCGTACAAACCTCTAGGTATATTTTAATAATTATTAAAAAAAAAATATTATAGGATGTAACTAAGAATTTACGGTTTTCGCAATTTTTCCTTTATCTGTACTATAAGACGTTACTTCGTACCAAATTTCAAGATTCTAAGTTCACGGGAAGTACCCTGTAGGTTTTGATTCCCGTGCGAGTTTCGAAAATTTGCGACATAAACGGCTGTATCTTTTGATTGCTTTGGCTTAGAAGTTTGATTTTTTCGCAGCTCCAAGGGACAGTACTCCTGAGTATTATATATGAATTTCAGTTTGATACCTCTACGTGTTCCTGAGAAAAACGGTCTTGACAGACGGACGGACGGACAGACGGACAACAAAGTGATCCTATAAGGGTTCCGTTTTTTCCTTTTTAGGTACGGAACCCTAAAAACTAACACGTAGTGCCTCAAAGATTATATTTGACTAGCGGCCCACCCTCGCTTCGCTTTGGTGTAGAGCTGAAGTGTAGACTACAGTTTTTGTTCTCAGGCTTGTATAATACACAATGACATTCATCTATGATTCTTCTTAGTCTCAGCCCGATCGGTTTAAAATTTACAAAGTTTCATACAAACTTTCATTCTCTATGTTATCCCTTGGGGGTAGAATTGATCAAAATCCTTTCTTAGCGGATGCCTACGTCATAACATCTACCTGCATGCCAAATTTCAGCCCGATCCGTCCAGTGGTTTGGGCTGTGCGTTGATAGATCACTATGTCAGTCAGTCACCTTTGAGTTTTACATATATATAGAAGTACCAAGGTATAGCAATCTGTATGGTAAACAGTTGCTTCAACACCAGATTCCTAAATTAATAAATAATCTGCCAGAAGCAATTAAAAATAAAATTAATCAAAGTGACATTAATTCCATTTTAAAAACATATTTTCTATCCCTTTTAGTAACAAAAACTAAGATCCACATGATATAAAACTAAAACTTTTTTCCACTCTTTTGGCGTATTACTCGGCGCGGTGTTTGGCCCACAGCTACCTAGCTTTTCACTAAAGGCGGTAGGGTATATATAAAAAAATATTAATAACATTACCTTACCGATTAATGTCTGATGAATGAATTAATTTAATTTTGTTGATTGAGTGAGCAGTCGTACCTGCGGGTCTCGATGGCGAACGGCAGTGTCCGGGAAAACCAATTCTGGTTTATGAGTCACTCAGGGCCGTCTTTAACCTATTAGAGGCCCTGGGCATATTAGGATAATGGGCCCCTATGACTTTGATGTGGATTATGACTTGAAATGGAGCAAGTCATACTGATGAGTGTACTACTGATGATTTTTATTTAAAATGTGTATGTGCTTAGTATACCATTGGAGTCGATTCTGGCATGTTTCTCTAAAGCTAAACTTAAATTTGACAAAAGTGTATCCCTGTCATTCTCTATAGAGAATGAAAAGGAGAGACTTCTGACAAATTTAGTTTTAGCTTTAGATAATCTTGCGAGATTCGACACCATTATACAATTAAGGAGCTCGATGGCGCAGGTGGTTAGCGCGTTCGGCTGCGATCGTTGAAGTTAAGCAACTTTCGCAGTGGTCGGTCATTAGATGGGTGACCGAAAATCTTCTATCTCGAGTTCCTCCGTGCTTCGGAAGGCACGTTAAGCCGTTGGTCCCGGCAGTATCTACAGTCGTTAGCACCAGCCAATCCGCACTGGGCACGTTTGGTGGGTCATGGCCCAATCTCCCTATTTCATCCATAGGGTAGGGCTGTGCCCCAGCAGCGGGGACATAATAGGCTGATGATGATGATGATACAATTAAATTTATCTAAGCATGGTGAAGTCGGAAAGCCAAATTTTTTGGCGAGAGTAGAATAGCTTCGCGCATGTAAAAGCTAGTGAGTTTCTATTGTAGTCAGTAATTTAGCTTCAATTCCTTCGAATTATAAAGATTTTTTTGGTAATAAATATTGGTTATCTTTTGGTGATCTGACAGAAACTAGGGACTTTCTATTTGATCTGAGGGGGGCCCTTATCGATCGCGGGACCCTGGGCAGTTGCCCAAAGGGAAAGAGAAGTCTGGAGACACTGTTATACACTTAAGATTATAGTGTATTTATTAAAAAGTAGAATCAATATTTTTGTAATTTAAGAAAAAGTGACTTTAACCAACTACAATATTTGTTACTTATTCATCCTCCTTTAAACATACCAATGTCTCCGACATTGAAATATCAATATTTGTTTCTTAGGTTTTCACGCACATCACTCATTAAATAAAACTAATTTTTACGGGTTAATGCACGAAACTTTATTTATTTATTGACGTTTCGTAGCCTTTACAGGCTTCGTCGTCAGAATGAAGCCTGTAAAGGCTACGAAACGTCAATAAATAAATAAAGTTTCGTGCATTAACACGTAAAAACTAGTTTTATTGAAATATCAATGTTATTGCTATGTTTAGTTAATAGAACTTACTCTACTTAGGCTACAACAGTAGGTATAGTCCTCGAAATTACGAACAAAACAGTATAAGTTATTTATTTATTTCGCTTTCCTGCTTTCACACGAAATGTTTTCTTTTAATATAATAAATAAATAATAATATAATAAATAAATACTTTAGATTTTGCAGATTATTCAATAAAGCCGTTATTTTAGGTTTGTGAAATAACCTTCTTGTTTAATCTCTTTTAACTTTAGATTACAAAATAAATACACATTTATACTTCGCTAAAGGAATATTCCTTTTTAACGTAAAGTACGGATGAATACAAAAGAAAAGTTGCCTTCGAAGGCTTTTATTGAAATTTGACTACATCTTAATATATATAAATCTCGTGTCACAATGTTTGTCCTCAATGGACTCCTAAACCACTTAACCGATTATAATAAAATTCGCACACCATGTGCAGTTCGATCCAACTTGAGAGATAGGATAGTTTAAATCTCAAATTATAGTCGCAATTTTAATTTATTGCAAATTATTACTTTTGGGCGGTACGAAGTTCGCCGAGTCAGCTAGTATTTAATTATATTTCTTCGGTTATTTTAATCAAATTAATATGTTAGAAAAAAAACGTTAGATATAAAATGTAGTTTGCAAGGGCTTCATTACAAAAAGACAGCCGAACAACAATAAATCCTCTTTTGAATTCATAAAATTAGGTATCTCTATTGAGTATTAAGTCCAGACATTAGTCTATACTAGACGTTACAAACTATATTTGGACATATTCATATATTGAGAGAATAAAATAACCAAATTGGGAGAAAGAAATATGATATTCGATACTTATATTGAAAAAATCTTTACTTGGATAGAAAACGTTTAAGGTAAAAGTTTTATTTATACATATAAAATTTCCATCCTAAGATTAATTTTAATGATCCTTTTGTAAAAAGATTTGTATTATTTTTAATGTACTGTCACAAACGCTCTCGAAACATAACCGCGAAAGTGCTAGAGGTCGCGATAGAGGTCGAGAAATGGGGCTCATTCTAAAATGAGCCTTATGCAGTGCGGCGTAAGGGAGAAAGTGCAACGACATCTGCACTTGTTTACATACAAGTTATGCGCGTTACCTGCGTAGGTATAAGTAGGTATTTCGTACTCGCGGGTGCTAGCTAATTCTCAATTTAACAGGTACTTTCTAGAATGCATCGATCGGCGTATATAAGCGCGATTGGCGCCGCCCAGAGACAGTTGAGTTTCAACAGCGATTTCGGAGCGAATCCAAAGGCGATCAAAGTGCAATAAAAGTGTTCAAGTGCGATTGTTTAGAGACTTGTATAGTGAGATACAGTGTTTAGTGGGTGTTTTGTAATTAATATTGTGTGTTAATTGTGTGAACTGAGTGGTGAATAAAGAACTGTCAAGCGTGAACTGGCATATAATTTCGAACCCCATCCCGACACGTAACAGTACCTACTGTATTGTATTCAAACAAAAGCTCCGATTATTTATCACTCTTTTAAAATATTGTAATATAGAGAAAAAAATTTGTAAAACTATTTTAAGTTCATGGTAAAGCAAAATACTACTTCTGAAAAGCTTGAAAAGAATTTGTATCTTCTTTTGACCCTTATACAAATTGGAACATCAAGGAATAAATGCTTCGGAATCTCATCTTTAAAAGGGAACGCAGAACGTTTACGTAACGTAACGACAAGCTACTAAGTACGTTATATTAAATTTTCTTCGCTCTTACGTTGGTGACAGAAAGAGTACAGTGAAATGGCTTTACCTTCTTTAAATGACACAAGATTTTCTAGAGAATACTGTCAATTATTTATTTTGTGTATTAGCGATAGGTACTTGGAAGGATGTGAATTTTCACTCGTGTGAAGAAAAGACAGATTCCTTTTCTTATGTAAATTGTTCTAGAAACTGCTTTTCTGCCTATTCCATTATAAAGTGTTTCAGTGTCACACCATGCCACCTTTAACAAAACTGAAAAACTTATATCCATTAGCAGTAATAATAAGTATAAATAAATAAATATTTCCAACACTCACACCAATTAGCCTAGCCCCAAAGTAAGCACTGTAGGCTTGTGTTATGGGATCCTAGTATATCCCAAGTAATGGATAGAATACATATATAAGTATATTTATATAGAAATACATAATATTATAAAACATCAATGACTGGAGTACAAATGCTCGTATTCATCATACAAACATCTGCCCCCACCGGGATTCGAACCCAGGACACTTTGAAACAAGGCGCACAAACGACTCGGCCACGAAGTCAGAAGTCGTCATATTGTTAAGTATATTTCAGACGTTAGTTAACGTGTTTAGTCTTCTACTGTGGGAGTTAGACAGCTGTTGCAGTGGTTTGTCATAGGATGGATGACCAAAAATTATCTCTAGTACATCCCTGCGTCTGCAATCATTAACACCCGCAAAATGCACCATCATCATCAGCCTATTAATGTCCCCACTGCTGGGGCACAGGCCTTCCCTATGGATGGAATAGGGAGATTTGGGCCATGACCCACCACGCGGGCCCAGTGTGGATTGGTGGGTGCTAACGACTGCAGATGCAGCCGGGACCAACGGCTTAACGTGCCTTCCGAAGCACGGAGGAGCTCGAGATAGTGATTTTTAGTCACCCATCCAATGACCGACCACTGCGAAAGTTGCTTAAGTTCAACGATCGCAGCCGAAAGCACTAACCACTTGCGCCATCGAGCTCCTCAAAATGCACCAATTCCAGTGATTTCGTCCATCCATGGCACAGCTGCTTTTCACGAGCTTCTCCGTTCTTCGGAAAGCATATTAAGCCGTTGGTCCCGACTGCATCTACAATTGTTAGCATCCACTAATGCGCAATGCACCCACGTCCCCCTATCCCATACCTAGAAAGTGCCCCCAGCAGTGAGGGCATTAATAAGCTGATAATGAGAGATTAAAACAAGTTGTAACATCCACAGGTACATGATAGACCGGCCGTCTGCGTCGCGCGTATCCGTTCGCGTGCAAGACTTGTTGTTCGCGATGGCGGTGTCCAACTCGTGCATGAACCCACTGGTGTACGGCTCGTACACGCTGCACGTGCGCGCGCCGCTGCGGAGACTGTGGCGTAAGGCCTGCTGCCGGCCTAACACTGCCTCTGACACTATAGGTAACATTGTAATTCTAGGCTGCAGATATCAAACTGTTCTGAGGAGTCATTCTCTCTTATTCCACCTTCCCCTTTCCTTTAGAGGACCACGCGCGCTGGCCTACGTTGTCACCGTCTTACTGTGACCACAATTCCAACACGTACAAAGAAATTTGGTGACTCATTTCTTTGTCGCACTATCCGTAAATGGAATGCTCTGCTCGCTCACTTGTTCCTTCCTTCTTACAACCTGGGATCCTTTAAAAGAGGCGTGAAGAAGCAAAGCAGGCCGGCAGGGTGAGGATGTCTGGTGTGGCAGTTGCAACTGCTGTACCAGCTGTCTTCACGTCTGGACTTCACCATCATTTAACATCAGGTGAGGCACAGTCATTTGTCGGACCTATCGACGAAAAAAACCTTTTCTTTTAGGTGCACCGGGTCGCTTGCTGGCGGCCTAACACAGGTTCTGATACTATAGGTAACGTAGAAATTAGCTGCAGGTATCAAAACTTGGAGCTTGGAGGAGCTCGATGGCGCAGATGGTTACCGCGTTCGGCTGCGATCGTTGTAAAGCAACTTTCGCAGTGGTCGGTCATTGGATGGGTGACCAAAAATTTATATCTCGAGTTCCTCCGTGCTTCGGAAGGCACGTTAAGCCGTTGGTCCCGGTTGCATACAGTCGTTAGCACCCGCCAATCCACACTGGGCCCGCGTGGTGGGTTATGGCCCAATCTCCCTATTCCATCCATAGGGAAGGCCTGTACCCCAGCAGTGGAGACATTAAGAGGCTGATGATTATCAAAACTTATCATCAAGGTCGTAGCGTCGTGCCAACTGCCAGGTTACCGCAGCCTTTGACACTATAGGATATATGGTAGCTCGAAGCTTCCTGTATCAAACCTTCTCTTTGAGGTATAGTGGTTCACCTGCTGCCGGCTTAAAGCAGCCTCTGACACTATAAATAACGTGGTACCTCGAGGGTGCTGGTATTAAACTTTTCCTTCAACGCTGCCGGCTTTACGCTGGCTCTGGCACTATGGGTAATGGAGTAGCTCCAGGCTGCAGGTATCCAACCACCTCTTTAGGGGTTGTGGCGCCACGCCTGCTTACGGTCTAATGTAACCTCTGACACTTTAGGTAACGTGGTAGCTCTAGACTGCAGATATCAAACCTTCTCCTCAAGACTTTAGCGACGGGCGTGCCACCGGCCTAACGCCATCTCTGGCACTATAGGTAATGGGGTTAGCTCTAGGCTGCAGATATCAAACCTTCTCTCCGAACTTATGGCGTCGCTCCTGCTGCCGGGTAATGCCAGCTCTGACACTAAAGGTAACGTGGTAGCTCCAGGCTGCAGATATCAAACCTTCTCTCCGAACTTGTGGCGTCGCTCCTGTTGCCGGGTAATGCCAGCTCTGACACTAAAGGTAACTTGGTAGCTCCAGGCTGCAGATATCAAACCTTCTCTCCGAACTTGTGGCGTCGCTCCTGCTGCCGGGTAATGCCACCTCTGACATTATAGGTAATGGGAAAGCCCATTACCTATATTTACTACCTACCTAAAAATATTAATTAAAATTTTATTGTACCATTTTGTCGGTGTGATTGAGAATTACAATAATTGAGTGACATAAACATATCCCCATAAACTTACAGCTCTCTAGTGCTAACTGTGTCCAAGCAAAACCAGGGACGGACAGACGGACATGGCACATGACGAAACCATAAGGGTTCCTTGTCAGGACTACGGAACCCTAAAAATTAGTTTTCTGTGTGTAGAGTTGGATCAATTTATTACATCGATAAACCGAAATAAACTATCGCATCTTACGGTTCTTAAGATTGAGCCTGCTGACAGTCGAAAGGACAAGCAAACTTTGTTTATATAAGGGGTAACAAATTCGTATCGCAAACATGTCCCCTATCATGAACTTAAACGAGCTGTAGGTTTATACTATTACAAACGCTCTCGAAACGTAACCGCGAAAGTGCTAGCTAGAGATCGAATTTGATCGAATCACCGCAGGTCGCGATAGAGGTCGAGTAATGCGGCTCATTCTAAAATGAGCCTTATGCAGTGCGGCGTAAGGAAGAAAGTGCAACGACATCTGCACTTGTTTACAAGTTATGCGCGTTACCTGCGTAGGTATAAGTAGGTACTTCGTACTCGCGAGTACTAGCTAATTCTCAATTTATCAGGTACTTTCTAGAATGCGTCGATCGGCGTATATAAGCGCGATTGGCGCTGCGCAGAGACAGTTGAGTTTCAACAGCAATTTCGGAGCGAATCCAAAGACGATCATAGTGCAAAAAAAGTGTGAGCGTTAGAATGGCCGGTCACTACCCATATTTTACATCGAAATAATTATAGAAAGTTGCTACCTAGTTGCTTCTAGTTGCTACTAATCGTTAAATAGTTGCTACCCCCAATTAAAACAAAATAAACTACTTTTTAGGGTGACCAGCCATTCTGACGTCAGAATGACTGGTCACCTATCCAGTGAGAACAAGCTGCGTCACTAAATGGAGATTTTTTTAAAGCAATAGTTGCTACTAGGTTGCTACCTTTATATATATCGTTTTGGACCTCCCAGCTTTTAAGGATAAAGAGTTATAATCAATTGAGCGTTCAGACATTATTAAAACTGAACGCCTATAATATATAATATATAATGAATAATATTATTTTACCGTGCGAAACAAGACAAAATAATGTTAATTTCTGTATTGAGTTATTTTTGTTTATTTGTAAAAAATATTTCTGATGAGGGTAGGTAAATTTTTACTTTATTATGCAGAACAGTCTACTTTTATTTCTGGTACAATTATCGCATTCAATGTTTGTATTGTTTTATTATAGTAAATTAATACCAATTGTTGAGGAGCTCGATGGCGCATTTGGCTGCGATTGTTGAAGTTAAGCAACATTCGCAATGGTCGATCATTGGATGGGTGACCGAAAATCTTCTATCTCGAGTTCCTCCGTGCTTCGAAAGGCACGTTAAGCTATTAGTCCCGGCTGCATCTGCAGTCGTTAGCACCCGCCAATCCGCACTGGGCCCGTGTGGTGGGTCATGGCCCAATCTCCCTATGCTATCCATAGGGAAGGCCTGTGCCCCAGCAGTGGGGACATTAATAGGCTGATGATGATGATGATGATGAATACCAAGTGTGCGGCACGCCGGGCTGTCGTAGTAGCGAGAAGTTACCGACCCGCACTTATAAGGTGGAGGGTCGAACGGAGGTGTCTTGACGATGGAAGTGGACTGTAGCTGGCGAAATAAAACCTCTCAAGATTCGTTGTCGAAGAAAGTCGGTGTGCGCTGTTAATAGATGTCAGGTAAGAAGTCTTCAAGATCCAGGGAGAACCGCTAATTATTCCTTCTTCTTATTAGTAGGAGCGCATGTCGCTGAATGACAAACAAATTTCAGTACCAAAAAAATCGCACCAGTAAAGTTAGTTTTAAACAATAATCACTATGAATTCATTTCAATTATTGAATTTGTTCCACCTGGATTTGGTGAAATGGACCATTACAAGGCACATTGCAAACGTGGGAATATATGGCAGTGTTACAACGATCTGAATTACAAAAAGTAATAAGAAAGTAATGTGCTGTATAATATATTTAAAGAGAAGAAACACAACTTTTTTTTATTAAATTATTATTGTTAGTCAATATTTGTTTTATTTATTGCATTAATCAGTTTAAATAAGTTTGGGTATTGCATAAGCAGGAAGTGGCGCCTGTTCAAGCAATACCCATTATGCACTTGATTTCGAATTTGCTCGTATAATTCTACAGGCGTACAGTTTTAAAATAATGTCTGAACGCTCAATTGATTATAACTCTTTATCCTTAAAAGCTGGGAGGTCCAAAACGATATATATAAAGGTAGCAACCTAGTAGCAACTATTGCTTTAAAAAAATCTCCATTTAGTGACGCAGTTTGTTCTCACTGGATAGGTGACCAGCCATTCTGACGCTCACATAGTTTAGAGACGTGTATAGTGAAATACAGTGTTTAGTGAGTGTTTTGTTAATAACATTCTGTGTTAATTGTGTGAACTGTGTGGTGAATAAAGAACTGTCAAGCGTGAACTGGCATATAATTTCGAACCCCATCCCGATAAGTAACAATACCAAAAAAGTGCCGATCACAATATAAATATAAGTATTTTAGTAATATTAAGTAAAATACATTTTTTTTATACTCTGCCAAACTATGCAACAGAAAGTCGGCATTATCCGTGCTCGATGAGAACTTTTCAACACGCTAAAATATTTTATGAAACGTTACGAGAGTTATGAACGTTTCTGGACAAAAATAACGAGTGACAAATTACATGTTCATTCTGTAAGTTGATTGTGTGGGTTTTCAGCCGAATTGGTATGACAAACTAATTAAACACAAATTGAAGTCGAACAAATCAAAAATATTGTCGATACCACTACATATTATTTCGTAATTATTTTATTTATAGTTAAAGGTTTGTATTGAATAATTGATTCGACAAATTTAAAGTTCAGTTGACCTAAGATATACAAGAGAAAATTCGACACGGTCATCAGGTCCGCGGTAGCTCTGGTCAGCGGATAGCGAAGGGTGCGGGTTCGAGTCCAGTCTGCTGCCTGGTCCGCGTGGAATTTTTACTAGTAAAAATTTCATTTTTTTTAGTGAATCATAATAACAATATAGATATTTGAACTTTGTCAAAACAAAACACTTATCATCATAATCATACTGCTCTGCTAACTCCACAAAGATAATGGCACGAGAACTTCATACGTATTTTCAATGGGAACCCTTTTATTGCAGGTAACTCAGGATCGAGTTCCACAAAGAAGAATATGAACCCGGAAACACCCCTCGTGGCACCTTTGAAGGTAACTACATGTTATAAGTTCGACGTCTCAGTTTACAGAACAAATGGCATATGGAGCGCATGTACTTCGCAATGCGTGGCACCATAGCAAATACGAAGTCAAAAGTAAAGACTTTTTTGTCTTTGTGAACAGTTTTCACTTGAGGAGCTCGACGGCGCAAGTGGTTAGCGCGTTCGGCTGCGATCGTTGAAGTTAAGCAACTTTCGCGGTGGTCGGTCATTGGATGGGTGACCAAAAATCTTCTATCTCGAGTTCCTCCGTGCTTCGGAAGGCACTTTAAGCCGTTGGTCCCGGCTGCATCTGCAGTCGTTAGCACCCGCCAATCCGCACTGGGCCCGCGTGGTGGGTCATGGCCCGATCTCCCTATTCCATCCATAGGGAAGGCCTGTGCCCCAGCAGTGGGGACATTAATAGGCTGATGATGAACAGTTTATACAATGTTTGAACAACGCGGCACTGTTAATTTATTTATTTTATTTATTTATTGCAAAAAACACATACAGCTATTTTTACAGGAATAATCCTAATGCAATATATCCAAAAAACAATAACACTAATTCCATCTTGTTACATAAATTAACATTAGTATACATACATATTTAAAAAAAAATTATTATAATATAAATAAAACTATTTTTAACGGGTTAATGCACGAACTTTATTGATTTATTGACGTTTCGCAGCCTTTTCAGGTCTGCATCGTCAGAATGCAGACCTGAAGTTCGTGCATTAACCCGTTAAAACTAGTTTTATTTAATGAGTGATGTGCGTGAAAACTTAAGAAACAAATATGAATTATAATATTATTATTTCATATTGTCATCTCTATTACATATTTCCATTAACACCGATCTTTTAAATAAAGATAATGGACAGTGAAACAAATCAATTCTTACGGCAACTAGATTCAAAGTGTGCAACGTACACGTCAAGGGTGACTTAGCTAAAAGATTAGTTCTCGCGGCTGGTACCGCGAATAGTTATATGATAATAACTAAAATGTCAGTTTGTTTTGGTAATAACGTAATATTTACGGGACGTAGGTATTCACAAAACGATGCTTTGTCGTGTATTGACGAGTATTCATATTCGCTTTTACTTCGTATTTGCTATGACTCCACGCAAACATTTAAAACAAAGCTTATTACTTTTCTGTCCATTGTCATAGACAAACTTAACAAAGAGGTTACTTACTCAAAAGACGTCAAATATTGACGTACCAACTTACATATTTTATTATGTAACAAAATGCTTGTATCTTAACTTTGAACAGGCCGCCATTCCAACTTTATTCTATTTAAACTATTAAACAATGTTGTAGCTGCGAGGTATTTTACATTGTAACAAATGTCTGGAGGCGAAAGCAAAAGGTAGAAAATGTTGAGAATGCAATACTTACCTACAATGTTAACTCGGAACAGTTTGTTAATGAATTCTTGTACTTACTGGATGGAAATTAAAGCAAAAGTTTGAATGCTGAATAAAACTTGAGCAGAGAGGTTCCATCGCACAAATATTAGCAATGACCGATTCTAAAACGAGTCACCAAATGTTTACTATCTCGAATTCATCCATGCCTTAGGAATGTTCTGACAAGCTCTGTCTATAATTATGATAGACTAGCAAACCAGAGAACCAAATGTTCACCAATTAAAAAAAAATGTTTTTAATTAATTGAGAACTTCGGAGATTTTGTGTGGTTTCGTTTGAAATGCGTGATTTCTCGAAAACCAGAACTGCTACGTTACTCAAATCCGGTTTGTAGTCTTATCAGACTATTCTTAACTTATAACTTAAACATTCTCTTTATCTATCTCTTACGGTTTGGCCGCTGAAACAGCACCACAGACAGACGGACGGACGGACGGACGGACGGACGGACGGACTTGTCTAATAGATATAAGATGATAAAGATGACATGAGAAGATAGGCAGCGACGCGAGTGATACATTCCCGGATACGTCTATCGGTCCAGTTAAGCGCTTATTCCACCTGACTAAACTCAGACGTCCTAGTTAGGATCCTAAAAAGAAGGCTAATTAGAAGCTTCTGATTACACTTGACTAATTTACTTACTATTCAGTCAGTTACAAGCGCGCGGCGAAATCATTCGGACTTTTTCGTAATGGCTCCAGTCCTGTCAAAGCAACAAAAAATCTGTCTTCTCGTAGGCCTGGCCGTTGGCTCAATAAAAATAAAATAAAGTAAAAAACGAAAAACGTGGGTGAAAGAATATTAATATTATTTTTATTATTTTTGTTCCAAAGATACCGCATATGTTTATACAATTCGATTATGTTACTCATAACTACTTTTTGTTTTACCGCCGACATCGCACACTCGCGTAATTCGTAATCGTAGACACAACACGTCTTCACGCAGCGACACCTGCGGTGCGACTGAAACATCTAAACGCTATTACACCTTCCTAAATTGCGTTCTAATTAGGATACTAAATGATTTAGTCAGTCAGAAGCCACCCTTCTTCCGATTTAGGATGCTAATTAGGATCCTAACTTCCTAAATGCTATTTCACTTGACTGAATTAAGAACTGAATGATTTAGAACGTCTGAATTTAGACAGGTGGAATAAGCGCTGTAGTGTATATGTTTAACGGCGTGTAGCAAAAATATACGTTTGGTAAAGCAATAACAATATATTTATAAAAACACTCACACATCTAAAAGATCAGTTTAAAACTGCGTAGAAACCTCAATGTAACATTGATTTTTAGCTAGGGTCCCCTTAGAAACCATCAAAACTTAAAATGCTTGGTGGGTCGATAGATGTGTCCGGGAGTATAGCTTTGGTACCAGAAGCCAGTGGCGGCGCTAGGCGTCGGCGACGTCGGCCACCGCCGACGGCCTCGCGCCTGAGGGGGCCTCGCAAAAAATTTTTACAAGTTACCTATTTATTTTCGTTTCTCCTGGCCTGGCTTAGGTAGCTGACCCCGAACAATTCGGGGAAAAAGCGAAGCAGATGATAATGACTTTTATTATTTTCGAACACGTGCGTGATGGAACCGAGTAGTACTTTATGGGTATTCAGAATCGTCTGTCTGGCAACACTATTTTTGTAATTAAATTTCTATTTTTTAATTTTTTTTTGTCATCATTTGATTATCAACAATAAAACTCGTTTACTCATATTTTATAATTTGGCTCACTTAATTTAACGGATTTTTACTGCGGAGTAAAATAGGCCTCGCGAACTTGATGTCGCCGATGTCCACATGTGGTCTAGCGCCGCCACTGCCAGAAGCGTCTATAATAGTGTATGGCTGGCCATTAAGCTTATTTGCCACCGTTTTAACAGTTTTTTCGCTTCTTACATAATAAGATATGACGGAAGCGGAAAGAAAAGCTAAGTTTAACTCATGACTGTCTGACGTTTCGGTGTCGGTCGTTCGGACTTCGTGTGGAATCTTGCAACCCAAAATATTACCCACTTGCTGCTGGTTTCTGATAGGTCTGAAAACTTTTTTTTATTTCAACGAAATATCCATCCAAATTTCTCACGTCTCTTACTCTGTTTCTTTTCGTTTCGACAATTCGTTCGCCCGAAATTAGTTTGATATATTTTAAATTCACAAAACTTTTAAATGACAAGTCGAATTCGGCAGATGTTGATGATGATGATGGTTGTTCGATATTTTAACCTCAAATTGACCAAATGAATAGTGTCAATCTTTTTATTTTCGTTCTGAGATTTGGTTTAAATTAAGCCTAAATGACTGCTAAAGTATTTTAAGGCAATGCTGTTTAGCGTGAGGAACATTTTTAGCATAGAAAACAAGCCCCACGTATAATTGACAAAGCAAGACTTGACACTCCATAACGATAGATGGAGCTACCGGCGTTGCATTACCTTAATCTATATACATCGTGCAAGAGAAATTCGGAGGCTAACACTTCATATATGCAAAGCCCGACCAATATCGTATTCCGCCCCCACGACAACGGCTAACTAGAGCCGAGGTCCGAGTCTCAGAGACGCCTTCTAGTTGAGCCGACCCTCTTAGGTTCGAGTGGTCTAGAGGCTCCAAACGGAGAGGAGACTCCGCCCGTAGGGATACGCCATCCGCCTGGAATACCTCTAGAGGCACTCGCCAATTTTCGGCTTGAGGTCCCTTTAGGATCTCGTCGTTCCCAAACCCGGTGACGCTGTAAAGGTCATCTGCGACCAACAGCATACACACTGAAAAAAAAACATCGTGTTGTAGAAAAGCAGCTAGCTCCCTTTGACCTCCTACAACACGCATTTCGGGAACTTACGTACCGGGTGACCGGTGCAGGAGTATTTTCTGGTTTTTAATGGGTAGAGCTCCGCTCATTTTATGGGTGAAATGGTTGGGGGAAACCCACAGATTGGCACCGTGTAACTGTGGGCACAATTCCAACACGTACAAAGAAATTTGGTGACTCATTTCTTTGTCGTACTATCCGTAAATGGAATGCTCTGCTCGCTCACGTGTTCCCTCCCTCTTACAACCTGGGATCCTTTAAAAGAGGCGTGAAGAAGCAACATGGAGGCCGGCAGGGTGAGGATGGCTGGTGTGGCAGGTAGAACTACTGTATCAGCTATCTCCGCATCTAGACTTCACCTTCACATAACATCAGGTGGGGTGGAGTCATTTGTCGGACTTATCTATAAAAAGAAAACCTCTATGAACGCCCGGTGTGAAGGAAGCCATCTAGCCTTTTCCAGAAATGGGTTTATGGGTTTATTAAGTAATTGCCCGACTTGCATTCAGACAGGCACGCTCTCTCGCCGCGGCTACACTGTTAGTTAGTTAGTTCTTCAGGGCGGTTTCCGCACTTAGTCCTAATTATTGGACCATTGTGCGTGTCTCAAAAACATTCCCGTTTACTCCAGCCAGCCTATATCGGACCAGAAGGAAAGCAACCTTGGTAGACTGCTGCAAGCTTCCGGAAACGATTCTGGTGACTGGAGAAGTCGTGCCCGTTGGTCGGCCACACTCCTGCTCCCTGACATGCTGTGGCGTTTCCTCTGCCTCCATGCATCCTCTGCATAGGGGGCTGTCCGTTTACAGCTACACGGCTACACTGTGCTAAAACGTGTAAATATTTTAAAAACACACAAGAACTATAAGAGACAAGAAAAACGTGTCATTTCATTCATAAGTACAGCTTAAAATAAATTAATATTAAAAAAACAACGGGTTGCACTCCGGGAGTGCCGGCAGAAGTGAAAACTTGAATATTAACTTGTGCATTTTTGATATTTTGGAATGGTTAGGGAATAATTTTGCACGAATTGCTTTAATTATCAGTATAAAAGTACTACTAAGTATGTGGTAGAATACAATATTTATTTATTGCGCTATCGTACACAAACATGACAATTTATATTACATTAAAAAGTTTATCTCTCAGAAAAATCAACTAACATGAATCACGTTTAAACGCACTTAGCGACATCTATTGTAAAGAAATCAATTTACATGAATCACATTAAAGCGCACCTAGCGACATCTGTTGTAAAAAAATGCATTTTCTTCGCAATAAAGCTGCCACGTGGACGTCCTAGATAGAAACTTATTATTATAATACGGTAAAATAAAATATTACTATGTTTCGTCCAACATATTGAAAGTCGATAACCTTTCCAATTTTATTGTGTATCATGATGTGATCAACCCACGTATTTAACCTGACGCGAGTTTTACATTTTTTACCCATACAAAAAAAAAGTGTACAACGCCGCTAAAGAAGTTTTCACTTCAAAAACAATTAGTGATTACTTTTTTTGACAGTTGCTGACACCGTTGTAGTTGTGAGCGAGATGTAATCTGCTTTATGAATGAAAAACTTTAGTGCACTCTATTGGCGTCTACCCCGTCTATACAGGGCGTCCCACGGCATTGTCACATGGAAGGAAAATATTAAATATTAAAGATATGATATATTACTGAAAGAAGACATCATTTTATTTTAAATAATAAGTAGAACTATATTCACAGATTTTTTTTAAAATCGCCTGCCGCAACCGGGAATGAAAGAGTTTCATTCCCGGTTGAGAATTTCAAGAGTGAAATGAGAAAAAAATACATGACGTATTTTATGATAACCGTCGAAAGGTAATTATTTTTTTCTAAATAACATGGCATTTTAAATGGGAGGAAGATGATGAAATTAAAATTTAGTTCAGGCGTATTTTATCTGACTTTTCCGTTCTTCCAACAGCTAACATTATCATTTCTAAGTATTTATTAATCATTTCCTGCTCACTTAATAATCCAAGATTTCCTCATTAAAAGTATGTGAAAAAAATAATAAAGCAATCCTACCTACTTATACAAACTGTAGTAGGTACTTGTATACATTTATTTCATCATCATCATCATCATCATCAGCCTATTAATGTCCCCACTGCTGGGGCACAGGCCTTCCCTATGGATGGAATAGGGAGATTGGGCCATGACCCACCACGCGGGCCCAGTTCGGATTGGCGGGTGCTAACGACTGCAGATTCAGCCGGGACCAACGGCTTAACGTGCCTTCCGAAGCACGGAGGAACTCAAGATAGTGAATTTTTGGTCACCCATCCAATGACCGACCACTGCGAAAGTTGCATAACTTCAACGATCGCAGCCGAATGCACTAACCACTTGCGCCATCGAGCTCCTACATTTATTTATAAGGTCATAATTACAATGCCGTTGGCTTTTTATGGAATTATACAAAAGATTTAGTTTACAAGAACCAGCACGACAGTGTGCAGAAGTTACAAAATGAAATTAGTCGTGTTATTTCAAACATTCATCATGCAAAGGAGATTGAACAGCCTCCATACATGTTTGACCTAAAAACCAATAACCATGAAAAATTGTTTCCTACATTCGAAATTATATATAAATTACCGTAGAAACGAATATTATCGACGGCCACTCCTGAGAACTTCTATAAACCATATACACTGAATGATTTTGAGGTTATGTTTGCAAATAGGCACATAGGTATTAGAATAATAAAAACCAAATAACTTATATAGGAAAATAGGGCAATCAAGCCAAGTACCGATATTATGTATTAGATTCAGGTATATAGAGCATGTAAAATAACAGATATGTGCATGTTTTTAAAAACACGAACAGAAACTGTGTGATGATTGTGAATGAGACACAGATTAGAGAGAATTTTTAAACTCTCGTTAATCAAAGAAAGCTAAGAGCTGTAGGTTATACAGCCATATCTTCAGCAGCTTCATTATTTTTGTTATGTTTTTATTATAACCATATTTTAGATTTTTAGTGTATCACACCTTATAATGTGTTTATTTAGGTGTTTGGCAAAAAATGTACGGCAATAGACTTTATGATGTCGCCTACCATCTATATTAATTGTCTCAGCACATTTGCATGTAGTAAAAATGATAATAAAGTTGTGGATATTAATACCACCCGTGTAATAAAAAAAATATATATTTTATCAATCTTTACAAAATAGATTTGTTTTGATGTTATATAAACAACCTCGATCAGTCTTTGTGAATGTTACTACACCCATAGCCAATAAAAATGATTCGTATGTTTTCCAAACCGGTAAAAATAGAAGTCCTTTTTTAAAATTAATATATTATTTAAAGGTGGCCGTTAAAATCTAATGACTGTAAAATAAAGTATAAATTACGCCAAGAATTACTGTATATGTCAATATTTTATTTGGATTTAGGCCAATTTGACCAATCTCCTTTAAGTTATTATTATACATCGTTGGTTATGGTCATATCCTCCTGGGCCTATCAAAACAAATCTGTTTGATAAAGATCGATAAAATAAACGTTTTTTTTTATTACACTGTAGTATTAATGTCCACAACTATATTATCAATTTCACTACATGCAAATGTGCTAAGACAATTATTATAGATGAAGGGCGATATCATAAAGTCTATTGCCATACATTTTGCGCCAAATACATTATAAAGTGTTATACTCTTGTGCATTAACTTTAAAAACGGGCAACTATCTATTAATCTACGTGCTCTATATCTAATACATAATTTCCGTACTTGGCTTGATTTCCCTAGTTTACTTTATAACTTATTTGTTTTTTATTATTTTAATTCCTATTTACCTATTTGCAAACATAACCTCAAAATCATTCAGTGAATATGGTTTATAGAAGTTCTCAGGGTTGTCCGTCAATAATATTCGTTTCTACAGTAATTTATATATAATTTCGAATCTAGGAAACATATTTACATTATTATTGGTCTTTAGGCCAAACATTAATGGAAGCTGAGCAATCTCCTTTAAGTTCTATTTGACAGCAGCCGTATTCTGATATTTTTGTTTTATTATTAGAGTTTTGTTTCTAGTCCAGCATGGAGCTAAATATAATCGTAATATAGGTACTTATCACTTCAAGCAATAGTAGTAACATAAATAAATATTTTTTTTTGTTCTTTATACTTATTTAATTTTCCGTCATGGATTGCCTGGAAGAGATTGCTATTAAGCAATAAGGCCGCCCATTGTGTAATGTCTCTCTGTCAGTGTAATCTTACTGTTATGTCCTTTGTGGTGTTATACAATAAAGAATATTATTATTATAAATAATAATAAATATTTTCAACACTCACGATGAGCCTAGCCCCAAAGCAAACACTGTAAGGCTTGTATTATGGGATACTAGGGTAACGGATAGAATACATATACTGTACATATATAAGTATATTTATATAGAAATAAATATTAAACATCCATCCATGACTGGAGTTCTACAAATGCTCGTATTCATCACACAAATATCTGCCCCCACCGGGATTCGAACCCGGGACGTCTCGAATCGGCGGCACCATGAAACCCGGCGTACAAACCACTCGGCCACGGAGGTCGGCAAAATAAATCAGCATATCCGAGTATAGATATATAACTACCTGCTCTTAAATAAACATTTTTAAAAATATACTGTTATCTAATACTAGCTTAAAACAAAAAAATATACTATAACAATGAAACTAAAACTAAAAACCTTAAAAAATAAAAAATAATAACTAAAATACATTATTAAAAGGAGTCCCTTTAGGCAAGGTTCCGAAGATACTGGCAGCGTTCCCCCTTTGGATAGCTAGACTAATTCTTTGTCCGAGGTAGCTGCCAGCTCTTCGGTCTCCTGTGATGTCGACTAATCTTTTTGCTATTTCTTTAAAATGCCTTATAGCGCTAGGACCCCTCGGACCAAGGGTCTCGACACCGAATGGGACAAAAATAAATTAAAATTAATATTTTATAAAATGTATAAGAATAGACGTTGAATATTCAAGTTAATACTTATAAAGCCTGTTGATGTTGTTTAGGTTAGGGTAAACTCGCTCAATTCATGTTTTGAATTGAGCGAGCAGGACAGATTTCATTTTTCTTGAGAGCCCTTTCACATTTTTTGTCAAAAATCGTAATTTTTAAGCGCCTCGTGGCAAACGAGGCGCGCTTCTCTAATTTTCTTAAAATATTTGCATGAAGTTTTAACTTATTATAAAAACAGTTATTTTTAATGATTAATAAAAATATCGATCATTTTAAGACACGTCACTAGTTCGAGGATCGTTAAAAATAACTGTTATTAAAAAAAGTTAAGCAAATATTTTAAGAAAATTAGCGAAGACTCCTTAGATAATGTACTTCAACGCCCTTCAAGCTTTATTTGTATTTTTGTAACACCCTGTATTCCACAAAGAATGATTCCACAAAATATTTTCTTTTGTTTCTTGGTTACTGAAAACCACAATAAGAGCAAATTTCACAACACAAAAAACAACTTAACAGGTATTCACTTTTAAAGAACATTTTATTTTCTATGAATTCTTTAGATGCATATCTAACAAGTAGGTCTGAGAGTCTCGTATCCCAACCGTGACAGAAACATTTGAGTCTTTTAAATATTTTACTAAATTGTGACTAAAATTCTTGTGATTCTGGACTGGAAATAGCGAAATAAAGTTGAACTGCGCCATCTACTAGCATTGTCTGCAGTTACTAAAATGCCATCCATCGTGAAAGCATGGACAAATGTTGTAGGTGATTGGTTGTCTACGAGAAATTATTGTTTTCCTTATAACAAATTAGGCCGGCCTAATTTAGTGCCGATATTAAGATTTATCATCATCATTTATAACCGCTACGCTTGTGTGTTCTTTACATGACTCTTTTAAGAAATGTTTTGGAATACAACTCAGTCATATGGTGTGCGCAGTACAGCAGGTCAATTATGCTCGCTAATTGTGATATTGTTTTGATGTCAATTTCACATTACGTATTATGCTCTCCGAAAAATGCGATATCAAAATGACATCAACTTATGCGTATTACGATCAACTCTTTAAAATGATATCAACTTGATATCAACTTAAATGCGTATTACGTTCAACTTTTTGACTTAAAACAGTATCGCAAAAACGTCAAAAATGTGATACAGGATATGATATTGATATGATCTTGATGTGACATAGGAATGTTTCATAATACCATTTTAAAACAATGTCAACTTGGCATGCACATCATATTGACATCACATTACGATTATATCACTAAAGCATAATTGACTCGCTGCACACATGTCGTTAGATTAGAGGCTGTCCAGAAGCGGTTCTTTCGTTATTTAAGCTCCAAAGTGGGAATGAGGCGCTCGTTGTCTACCTATGAAGCTAGGCTTAAGTATTTTGGAATTGATACTGTTGAAATGGTTATATCAAATAATAAATACATTTAAGTTAAACTGGTTTTATTCTTATCAGCACACATTCTTTATTATACAACGCATGACGTGGCAGATTTCAGGAGACGGAAGTAAAAGTGAGGTGCACAGATTTGGTAGATTGCATGAGGTTCTTACCGACAATGATAGATGGCGCTACGCGTATCACTTACATTAATATTATGATTATAAAATTTACCTAATGGAGAAGTATACGCAAAGCTCGACATAGATGGCGCTGCAAACGCTTGACCCAAACCACAGCCGAATATTGCAGCTGTCAAATTTTAAACGTGTTTTTTTGTTGTTAAAAATATTAAATAAGTGGTAAAAGTGTATTCAACATGGTCTGTAATACAGCTGAAAACAGACTTGAAAAGGAGAGGAGCATCAAGGCAAGGCAGAAAAGCTGATCTAGTAGAAAGGCACTACTTCTATTATTATGCTAGAATACTCATTCTCGGTACATAGATGCATCTTCCACGATTATTTTAATAGTTCATGGATCACAGTAACTTTTAGCGGGCTCATTTGACTAATGAGTCTATCTTATTTTTGCATCTGTCAGACATCACATAGAACTCTATGTGATAGGTTACCTCTGGCTAAAATGGGAAGTATAACATTGGGTTTTTTTACAGACTTGACACCAATTTAAATTTTGGTGCAGTTTTTTCTGATCAAAATGAAGACATCCAGATACAATTACCTGTCTCAGATACATACCATGGTGTAAACAGCAGCTCAGTTTTCCGCCCTCCCCTACCCTTTCAAAGCAACATGTAAAATTATATTTTAGTCGGGAAGCATGCAGTTTTTTCACGACAACCAGGAATTGCACAACGCGGCATTTGTAATTTGTTTAATAGAAAGCTTTAAAATTAATATAAGCTAATAAATATGTATTTGATAGAAGTTTTGGGTCAAGCGATTAAAGCGCCCCTAGTGGGAAAAACTTGCAGATTTCTTATCCATTTAGACTATCTATTCAGGATCTGTCAATACTGCATAAGATTATTAATGGACAGTGGGATGCTACGGGTTTATTGAGCCGGTTATCACTTTTAAACTAGTGGTAGTAAAAGAAACCTAAAACTTTTCTCTGTGGCCGGTTGTAGCAACAATGTTACTTTTAATGATGCACTATTTAGAATGTGTCGAATTTATAATGATATGGTAATGGATTTGGATGTGTTTTCGCAAAGTTTAAAACCTCGCAGCCTTTACTGGTCAATAAATAAATAAAGTTCGTGCATTAACCCGTTAAAACTAGTTTTAATTATTTCATTTATTAAAGTTATAAAAAAAAGCTTCATTGTAAATAATTTTCGAAATGTTTAACTTGTACCTGATTGTAATTAAGTTTAATTAAATACAAAATCAATGCATTAGTAATAATAAATGTAAGTTTAAAATTATGATTCTATATTCTTGTTAAACGTTGTGTGCAACATTTACTGGGATTCAATTTTATTTGTTTCTTAGGTTTTCACGCACATCACTCATTAAATAAAACTATTTTTAAAGGGCATTTTGTATTCTGACGATGCAGACCTGAAAAGGCTGCGAAACGTCAATAAATAAATAAAGTTTCGTGCATTAACTAGTTTTATTCAATTTTATTGTAAAACTTAATTTAAGATATTATTTAAATGTATCAAATTGTTTCCTGTAGTTGTACCTTTCAATAAATAAATAAATCAGCACACATCAGTCCACGGCTGGACATAGGCCTCTCCAATGGCACGCCATTAAGCACGAACACTTCGCTTGGATTAATTAGGTTGAGCGCAGATTAGAGACACGACAGTTGTTAGACAATCTTGTCTTACATAGACGAGACTGCTTTACAATTAAAAAGAAACAGTTGTGTCTACCACAAGGCGCACACCAAGACGAAACTGTTTTGTCTACGATGCGACACACACCACTTTCATCAGTATCAGAATAGATTTCACCGATTATTTATTTTATAGAAATTAAGGCACCATTTCGAATGAAAGTATCAATCTATCTTTGATAATTTGTCAAATTTATGGACCCACATATTACTTATTTTATCGTATGTATTATACTTTCTTTCTAATCGCTAGACAATCTTGTCGTTGGTGTGCGCCCTCGCATACATTACAAAGGGAAGCGGACAGTCGTTAGTCAGACTTGTCGCTTTGCAGTTCTTGTGTACATAAGACTTTTTTGTCTATGAGACGTCTCGTTTCGAATGTGCGCATCTTCATAATTTTTGTTGAGCAATAGTCTGTCTTGAGACTGTCGTGACTCTAATCTGCGCTCAGCCTTACTCCATGCATAGATAAATGATTGGGCTTGCTACACTCGACGCTACGCTATGCTCGGAGTGTAGCGACACCAATCATTTATCTATGACTCGATGTTTTGCCTCTGTCTATTGAATAACAAATGGCATTTGAGCGACATGAACAAAACACGATGTAACAAGTCTAAGCTTATTCCTTGTTTATTAATATGGGCGTTAATGGTCTCGATTCTGGCATGATTCTCTAAACCCAAACTTAAATTTAACAGGAAATGTATCCTTTTCATTCTCCATACAGAATGAAAAGGTGAGACTGATCTGGGGGCCATTCGCCTAACAGAAATGCTTGGAAAACGCTTACGTTAACGATTTCATTTTGTTATTTCTAGCCGCCTGAGGTTTTCAAATGCCTCGCGCTCTTTTTTTTTCTTTTGCATTGGTAATAACAAAATTTAAAAAAAATGAGCGTGAGATATTTGAAGACCTTCGGCGGTCAGAAATAACAAAACAAAATCGAAAGGTTAGCGTTTTCCAAAGCGTTTCCGTTAGGCGAATAGCCCCCTGATGTTAAATTTAGTTTTGAGTTTAGAGAATCACACCAGAACCGACACCAATGTTATATCTAAATCCATACTACCTCCGTGACCGAGTGGTTAGTACGCCGGGTTTCATGGTGTCGCCGACTCGAGAGGTCCCGGGTTCGAATCCCGGTGGGGGAAGATGTTTGTGTGATGAATACGAGCATTTGTACTCCAGTTATGGATGTTTAATATGTTATTCTATATAAATATACTTATATATGTACAGTATATGTATTCTATCCGTTACCCTAGTAACCCATAACACAAGCCTTATAGTGCTTACTTTGGGGCTAGGCTAATTGGTGTGAGTGTTGGAAATATTTATTTATTTATTACAGAACGGCCGTGTCCGGACGCGGCTCGGCGTCAGATTCGCTGAGACGTCGCTGACGATCGTGCCCGACCGCCACGACACGCAGCGGGCGGTGCGCGCGACCGCGTGACACCCGCCACCGCGGCTAATCTGCGCGCACCACGAGCGATGCCGCGTGCTGCACCAGTACAACCGGGACAAACTCACGCCCGCCTCCATATAGTACGGGACTCCTCATCGCGCCGTGCGGACTCTTGAAGTGATACAAGCCGTGCGCGTTTCAGCCTAAAAAGGTGCGTTCTGACTACGCTTTACTATAGGGGTGAGGATGGGGTAAAATAAACGAAATAATGGTGTTGATTCTGGCGTGATTCTCTAAACTTAAAACTAAATTTAACATCAGTCTCTCCTTTTCATTCTTTTATAGATATAATATAATATCATCAAAAAAATCTAAGCAACAGGTTTTAAACTTTTCAATGATTTTTACTATTGTAATTTATTTTATCTACACTCATGTCGGAATAAACGAATTACGAATCTTAAAACGGTTTAATAAATATGTACTGTATAAACGCACATGTATACATAAAATTTAAAAATAAAACTTACAATACTAAAAACTGTAGAAGAACTTTTTTCTCATTATAGAACACTTATTTTTTTAATTATTAAATTATTATGTAATAGGCTATTCTTTTAGGCTGAATGTAAAAAAGAGGCGCACGCATTCGTAGTTTGAACCTAATTTCCCGCGCATCCCATATAATTTTCGGCCGATCGTGTTTTGTTATCTGAACGCACAAGCCGTGCATGCCATAAAAAAGAAAGAAGAAGAAGATCGTGTTTTGTTTTCGGGATTTCAAGAAAGCTTTGCAATATACTTTTTTGTTACTTTGTTTAATTTCATATGCATATCATTTAGTTAGGTATTAAAACACGTGAGTCAACCTTTTATCGCATAGTTCTTTTCTTCTAATAGACTCTTTTGTTTAAAAACCCTTTTTATATGACAGGCACATAAACTACTAAGTATTATTTATAAACAGAAGCAAAAAGTTTTTAATTTTAAAATCATCCAATTATACTTTCTGAGAACAAAAGATATTATCTCCACCAATCTACTTTGCTAAGAAGAAAATTATGCGTGTTGCTTAGACTTTTTTGATGTATGAACTTGCAACACATTCACACTACGCTATTCGATATTGTATGAGCTTGCTGTACGCGCTATATTATAGGTATAGCGCAATAGTATCGCGAGTCTCTGAACGCACCTTCGAACGCTAAAATGCCTTTACACTACCCAATTTTACGGGTCCGATTAAAGGGGCCCCTAGCTAGGGTGGTAGCAATTTTACACCGAGCTGATCGCCATAGATCGGAAGTCTTTTAACACCCTAACTCGCTGTACACGACCCTAAAGCTGCTTTTCCACCAGAAATTGAAAAACACGTTGCTGTGGATGCGTTTGATATCCACCTATCAAATTCATTGGTCCTCATAGCATAGCACTGGTGGAAACGGGTTCAACTAAGCTTTGTTTTTTATATGGAAGATTGCATGCTATGGATGCCTGCTATGGATGCGTGCTCTGGATGCGGGCTATGATGACCGCGAGTGGTGTAACTATATCAAGAGAAGAATGCCCGCGTTTGTCACTGAAAGTAGACATGCTATCGTGGATGCAAAAAAGTTATTTTGTATCTCGCAATGTGCGAAGAAGAACTCATGACGGAAGATGAAAGATGAATGTGGCGGCGCATCTTCATAGCACATCTTACTCGCCCCGCTACATAGCTTAGTATCAGTGGAAACAGTCACGTAGTTTCGTAACTTAGCTGACGCATCCTCGCAGCATAACTGCATAGCACATCTCTGGTTGAAAAGCAGCCAATGGTGTCGATTCTAGCATGATTCTCTAAACCTAAACTTAAATTTGACAGCAGTATATCGTTGTCATTCTCTATACAGAATAGAAAAGGAGAGACTGATGTTAAATTAAGTTTTAAGTTTAGAGAATCACGCCAGAATTGGCACCTAGGTCAGGGTAAGGGTCCCCTAAAATTGGGTAGTGTAAATCCCGCATTACTCTGTAGTCAAGTATTTAGTGAGTGACAAACTTTTCGTGCTGGTGTTGGTGAGATCAAATCAATTACAGTTATATTTTATACGAAAAACTTAGTACAGTTATTATTAAGCAAACATAAATGAATAAGTGGAAAACTAATGTGAGTTAAATGAGTGTGTGATCTTAAATGTTTATTTGAATATAAAGTTCTGCGTGTAAAATTTTGTGTAGTAATTAATACGAGTGTCGGATAAGCAGGTGTTTTTAATGTGGAAAATACTTGTGTGCGAAAGATTATTATATGGTGTGTAATAAATTGACTTGACTTCGAAAATGCGTGGGAACCAAAAACGTGTGTCGTTTTTATTAGAATTGTTTTTTAAAGATATATTACCCCACAAAGCATCACGATAAGCAATTATTTTAACGACATTTCGGATATACTGTACTTCCAGGGCCCAAAAGTAAAAACTTCAGTTTTGTTGATTGTAATTTCGCATTTTTGTTGTTAAAAAGGTTTCTGTTAACCACATTATTAAAAAAAATGTCACACTTATGCACTGGTAGTTATTTAGAAAAAAATATTGAAAATTTTTACTTTTCTTATCAAGTGGTGATACTTCACACTAGGTTAGGTTAGGTTAGTGTTGTGACCATAACGCGCGAGCCGAGCGAGCAAAGCGAGCGTGCCGCGGTAGCGGCCGGCGAAGCGCCAGAAAAAAAAACTGTTAAAAAAACCTTTTCTACAAAAAAAAACAAGTATCACCTTTTGGGCCCTGGAAGTACAGTTTTACCGACATTTCGATTACTGTCAAAATCCTTTGTAAGTATTTTGAGAGTAAAGTGCCGTTTTATTTTCGTATGTAGTAATGATTTGTACAATCTTGGGCTCACCTTTCCATTATATGTAATTGAGTTGCAAGCTGAAATTTTTGTCACGCAAAGTATTAACTATTAAAAACACGTACACGAAATCTTTTTTGGCGGAAACGAATAGAACTCGAGAAAAAAATTATTGAAAATTAATATTTTTGTAGGTTATGAGTCAATTTTGACAACATTTTTTTTTCGCAATTTTCATGATCAGTGCTGCCATTTTTTTATGCAAAAATAACATGTTTCTCGTTGTCTATGGTAAATATAAGTTTATTATGTTGGTACTATTGTCAAAATGTGACAATTTACCGCCATTAATGAGATCTGTCAGTCAGTGTTTGTGTTTAAACTTGTTTTATACTTCACACTAGGTTAGGTTAGGTTAGAGTTGTGACCAGAAAGAAAAATTTGTTAATAGACTTTTTCTACAGAAAAATCAAATATCACCTCTAGGCGCTGGAAGTACAGATTTACCTTTAAAACTCCTCTATTTTTTTATAATTATCATTTCTGTAAAAAAACGCCGGCAGGGGGGGGGGGTTACCCTTCCCTCTGAGGGGTCTTCCCTAATACCTATCCCCCTGAAATTCCACTACATATAACAGATTTTATGATTTTTTATGTTAGGTAAAAAAAAAACAGCATTTCCGCCAAAAATCATTTATGGCGGGGGGGTCGGGGGAGCCCCTCTCCCCCTCCCCTACAAATTACCCCGAAATTCAATTACATATAATGGAATTAAGTACCCAATCTTGCTTCGGGAGTTGATGTTTTAGAAGTTATACTTCTTTAGGCGCGTTATGAAAAAATGATGAGAGGGAAATTTTTAGATGCGCGCGCATCACTGTAACCCAAAAGTAACAGCATGAAGTTGGCCGCGGGCGCGTTATGAAAAAATCATGTGAGTGAAATTTCGAGATGCACGCGCATCACTGTAACACAATAGTAACACCATGAAGTTGGCCGCGGGCGCGTTATGAATGTTAGTGTCTAATAATGGTGGATTATTAACCACTTAGTGGTTAATAATCCACCATTATTAGACATCTGTTCGAAAGGTACTTTCAACGATCCACGGAGCTCCAGAAGATGATCGCGTTGTCAAAAACAATGTTGGCACGCTCGTCGCCTCTGATCACTGTTTTCATATTTATAATATTTATCCACATGTTTCTAGTTTCTATATAGACACAACGTGTTTTAGTTACTTACAAGTGCTAATTACATATGGACTAATAACTTACATTCAGTAGTGATTTTAATTGAATATTTTGAATATTTATTTAATTTTTCAAATTAAAACTGAACTTAATTGACTGTGTTAACTATCCTTTTCCAGTCCTTTTATTATTTTATTGTAATTATTAATTATTTGCATGCAATTAAAAAATATTTTTAATGATGCTAAAGAAGTATAACTTCTCACGCGCTTACATAAGTTACACGCATCCATTTTTTTAAATATAAATTGGTGCAATGGGTAGGTTGAAATTATGTTTTATATGGGTTTTTCTTTCGATTTTTTATAATAATTTAGGTATTATAGCAAAGATAATTGAGTTACTAACTTGTCTTGATAGGTACGTCAAATAATTTTGTAAATTATTTAGCTACATTTCTATAGGTACCTCTTTTTATGGTTGTTCCGTATTCATCCTATGACGTCTCATCCCATTTCCTTACCTTTTTCACCAAATGCTGATATCATTTTCGGAACTTTTATTTGGGCCAGTCAAAAGGTGGAAATAAAATTCCTAAGGTACTATTCCGTGCATCGCGATAGATCGCGGTCGCGCGCGACAATCGACAATAGTCATAGTATGAAAATGCATGGCACCGCTTCCGAGGCACGACAGACGCGCGCGGCCGACGACTGTCGTGTGCGTGTCTCGACATGCTCAGCGCTCAGCAACATCTTGGATTTCATGGCTCAAACATGTCTAGGAACGCAGGAGAAAACTTCCGAACTTATGGAAACTATTTTTCATCACAATACAAATGCTTTTGAATCAAATTTTTGGTAGTATCCTTCTTCATTTCTGCTTTTATAGATTGGGTCGATTGGTTCTCTTTTTTCATAATATAACAACAGCAGCTCGTCATCCTCCTCTTCTTCTTTAAGAATGTTAATTAGCACTTCAATCATGACATTGACTTCGGTAGACACACGTCTATACCACAAAATTCGTCTTATTACCAAATCTCTACCGGCTAGAACCTGGGCCATTGAGAACGACAGAAATGAAGTGGTAACAGAGCTCGAACAAATCTCCGAAACGTGGAAGAACTACTGTCAATCATTATTCCGAGACCCGCAGTCACGACAGTTTGCAAGTACAGACCCAGAACGGGAGAATTTTGAACCAGACATTCTACTGTCCGAAGTAAGAGCTGCCATAAAACACCTGAAAAATAAAAAAGCAACTGGTAGAGATGCAATTCCGATAGAGACAATTAAAGCCTTAGGAGATCGTGGCGCCCAGATGTTTCATCTTATTTGCAACAAGGTATGGGAGACAGGAGTTTGGCCTACTGAATGGACACACACCGTTTTCACACCCTTGCACAAAAAAGGTTCGACAAAGAAATGTAACAATTACCGCCCCATTGCTCTAATATCACACGCTAGCAAAATAATGTTGCATATTCTCAACGAGCGACTGAAAACCTACCTTTCTAAGGAGATCGCTCCGGAACAAGCCGGTTTTGTGAAGGGGAAAGGCACTCGGGAACAAATTCTCATCGTACGTCAGATCATCGAGAAGTCGAGAGAATTCAATAAGCCCTTATTCATTTGCTTTGTTGATTTCTCCAAAGCATTCGATTCGGTGAAATGGCCAGTATTATGGAAGACCTTGCTAAATATGGGCACACCAAAACATCTTGTTCACCTTTTAAGACGCCTATATGAAGAAGGCACAGCCTCAGTGCGCACAGATGATGTCTTTTCAGGTGATTTCCATCCTAGTGCCGGAGTACGCCAGGGATGCATAATATCCCCGCTCTTATTCAAGGCCTACACAGAGCTGATAATGCGCATCACTTTTGATCGCTTGGAGCACTGGACGGACGGAGTAACAATTGGTGGATACAAGATTGCGAACTTGCGTTACGCGGATGACACCACCTTATTTGCAACCAGTTCACAACACTTGGATGAGCTACTGTCAAAAATGGAGCGAGTGAGTCGTAAGTTTGGACTTAAAATTAATCGCAGCAAGACCAAGATAATGATTGTTGATCGTGCCAGAAATAATTCGCCTGAAGTGACACAAATCGCGAATTGCACTGTAGTCCAATCTTATATCTATCTTGGGGCTCTGATTTCAAACAATGGCGGATGCATCGATGAAATCAAACGACGTATGGGCATCACAAGAACAGCGATGGACAAGATGCGGAAAATATGGAGGAATAGAAACAAAAGCCACAAAGACCAAGCTTGTGAGGACACTTATATTCCCCATATTTCTTTACGCGGCTGAGACGTGGACTTTGCGAGATGTGGAAAGGCAGAAAGTGGACGCTTTGGAAATGTGGTGCTGGAGAATAATGCTTGGGGTTTCGTGGACCGCGTTTCACACGAACGCCTCGATACTTCAAGAACTCGGTATCAGGCAGCGTCTATTTTCGACAGTACAATCTCGCATCTTAACATTCTTCGGACACGTTTCTCGGCGTAACAACCTATCCATAGAACGCCTTGTCGTCCAAGGAAAGGTGGAAGGTACTAGACCGCGCGGAAGGTCACCCACGCGATGGACTGACCAGATCAAGTCAGCCGTTGGAGGTTCACTAAACGAGTGCAGCAGGATGACCTCTAGCAGGCAGCAATGGCGAAACATAGTGAAGCGCATCACATCTGCCCCCTCCAATAATACTACAAGTTCATAGCGATCACGACCGCTCTGTCAAGAGCGTACCGGCTAAGAAGAAGACACACGTCTAGAGGGATCTGCCGAACAACACCGACTAACTTTGAGACACGGCACGGCCGCGCGCGGCTCACGACAGTCGTCGGCCGCGGGCCTCGGAAGCGGTGCCATACATTTTCATACTATGACTATTATCGCGCGAGAAAAGCACATGATAAAGCTAATGATAACGTAAAACCCTTATCCCTGGAAGAGGGCACGAGAGAATAACACTTGCAACACTATTATTCATTACGATTAACTTATCATAAGGGATGTCTCAAAAATCCACATTCCTGCAAGAGGTCACACAAGATAACCCTTAGGAAATTGTCATCCAATATTAATGGTACACCATTAGTTAAGGGCAGATAATATCTTTCATTTTTAACTAGTTGATAAGTAAAATAGTATAAAAGCGGCCAAATCCAATGTTCATTTTATCTCCGTCTCTGCTCTGTAAATAAGCTTAAGTTGTACTTGCAATAAATTATTTTTTTAACGCCTCCAGTTCTTTTAAATTATTAACTCGCGCGACCGACGACAGTCGTAATGTAGGCCGCGCGCGGCCGCGATCGAACGCGATGCACGGAATAGTACCTTTACACTTTTTATTCGCGGACGGGGGGCGCCATTTTTGCCAATCCATAAACTGTAGCAGACATAATAGTTGATAAATTTTATTCGTGGTATGGAAAGGCAAAAAACGGCGACAGCATTTCGTGAAATAATATGTGGCAAGTAAAATTATCACCTTTTGAATTTGATTAACGAAACAATAACTTTATCAGCAACCGTTATCTGTTATCGCTATCTGAAACATTATCAGGAACTGGTGAAATTGCCCTATATGACGAGTATAATATGCTAGTAAATGTTGTATGATTGTAAACTATAATTCGAAGATGAAAGTTCGTAATGTTTGGTAATTATATTATTTGGTGTTTTAATTTAGGTTACTGACGTGAACCGCATATTTTTTTAATATTTAACATACATTTTAAGAGAACGGAGTTTGGATGATTTTGAAATCCATATTAAAATCAATCGCTACCTGCACTCAATTATGTTTTGTGCATTCGAAGATTCCCGGAAGATGCAGGAGCTCTATTTTTGAATCACTCGTCTTGCGTCGAACGCTCGATTTCTACTTAATTCATTCGACATAATTAATTCTGTATTTTTCAATCGCTCGAGTGCAACGAATGGGTGAGACCACTCGCTGCATGTCGAATGGTGGAGGCGAATGATAGAATAATTGTCAATTTTTTTGCGCTTTTAGACGACGGCGACGATGATCTGTTATTGTCATGCTTTATATGAAATGACAACGAGAATTTTTTGTTCGGTTTTCATTGCGGTAATTACCGATTTTTATTATTTCTGCGTGAAATGAAATGAGTAAAATTTTACATTTCGTATTAAACAGGTAACACCAGTGACGAATGATTCAAAAATACGGAAAATCAGTATTATGCGACTTGAAAGTCGAAGGTGACTTATGTCGCATTCGACGATACTATGTCAGACGAGTGATTCAAAAATAGAGCTCCAGGTTCGAATCCCATCCGAAGAGTGGACCGAGAGGATTTTTTCGTTCATTTTTCTTTTTCAAAATTTTCCTTACATTTAAACATCCAGCAGTTACATGCTAAAAAATATTTTTTTACGTATCTTCTTAATGACTCAATGATTAAAACTTGAAGTTGATTTAAGATAAATACAATGGTGTCGATTCTGGCATGACTATCTAAACCAAAAATTTAAGACAGCTGTGTATCCTTGTCTCTCTCTATACAGAATGAGAGGAGAGACTGTTGTTGAATTTAGTTTTAAGTTTTAAGAATCATGCCAGAATCGACACCACAGTTCAGCATGTATTATAGACATAAGTCGGTCTAACTAAATCTAAAGCAGCGACTATTCTCATTCATAGGACTTTTATCATTACTAGGCTCAAGAAAATAATTGTAATTGTTTGGCTCCAATCATAGAGCAACACGACCGACGCCGACGCCCCAGTACCCTTAGCACAAACCATTACGTCAATGTCAAATTTTGTATGAAAATTTGAACATCAGCGGCACAAAGTACGTAAAGAGAACTAAAAATCATTTAACAATGACATTTCGGACTCGCAAACGATACGAATTCGATATAGGTTCGTGCTAGGAATACAGGTAGGGAGTACAAAGCTTTCAGCCTCTGTCGAATCGGGCATACAAATTGAGCCTGTAATGTATCGTCATTGGCAGTATATTTTGTCATTGTTTAAATGTGAGTGTTGTCATTATAGGTTTGTTATTTAAGCATGTACGTAAATCTGCTTTTGTGTGCATATTCCCCCTGTAAAAAATGGCATAGTGATTTCATTACTCTACTCCTTTTCGTGTTGCTCTAACGCTCCAGTATACGTGTGAATTTATTTACACGTCAATGTGTTTTTGCCACACGCAGAGATGATAAAACAATTATAGCCATTGCTCGTTTTCACAAAAAGGTCACTCTCTGTGGACTTTTAAACAAACTGTGACGCAGTTTTTCGTCTTCTCAGTAGAGGACAGAGATGGTTTAATAAAAAAACGACGGGTTGCACTCCGGGAGTGCCGGCAGAAGTGAAAATATGAATATTAACGTTGTGCATTTTTGATATTTTGGAATGGTTAGGGAATAATTTTGCACGAATTACTTTAATTATCAGTATAAAAGTACTATAATTTATGTGGTAGAATGCAATATTGATTTATTGCGCTATCGTACACAAACATGACAATTTATATGACATTAAAAAAGTTTATCTCTCAGAAAAATCAACTTACATGAATCACATTTCATCTATTGTAAAAAAAATGCATTTACTTCGAATAAAGCTGCCACGTGGGCGTCCTAAATAGAGACTTATTATTATAATACGATAAAATAAAATATAACTATGTTTCGTCCATTATATTGAAAGTCAACAACCTCCAATTTTATTGTGTGTTTAAAATATTTAAATGATTCGAGTTTAACATTTTTTAACATGTTTTCACTTCAAAAATATGGGTGCGTATACTTATGTACGTGCGTGAGAAGTTATACTTCTTTTTGGCATCATAAAAAATAGTTTTTAATGACATCCAAATAATTAATTACAATAAGATAATAAAAGGATTGGAAAAGGATAGTCAAAGCAGAAATAATCAATATATTCAATTTAAATCACTACTGAATAAATTTTATTAGCACATATATAATTCGCTCTTGTATAACATTATAACACGTGTTAAGAATATAGAAACTAGAAACTTGTGGATAAATACTATAAATATGAAAACAGAGATCAGAGGCGACGAGCGTCCCAACATGTGCGACTAATAGAGATTCTATTTCTATTTTGTTGGTAGCTTTTTTTCGAGACTTACACCCATATTCTTAGTCGCGTCCTCAAACGTTCCTCGACTTTAATTCATTTGAGGGCTCCTTAAGGAGTTCCTCCAAATAACCTCGAAAATGATATTCTAGTAAATATCTTGAACTAACTTGAGAATTCCTCCACTGAGAGTACAAACAAAGGTATAAAGCATAAAAGCATAGACATATTATATGTGTAAAGTAAAATATCACACAACAAACATAGGTAAATACCTACTTGAAATAATCCTGTCACGTAAAACTTCAAAGCCACCGGTAATTATATTAAAGGCGGTACAGGTAGTCCTCTGTTATTACAATTTAGTGTAATGCTTAGCAGAGGAAATATTACTTATATGAATGTATCTCTCTAAACGAAATCGAACGGGATCGAAATCTTCTTTTTAACGAATCATTGTCGTAAACCTCAAAAGGATTTGCGGCGTCACGTAAATACCGTCACGCCAGATTATATGGTTCATCATCGTATACGTAATCCATAAAATCCACCAATTCGTCAATAATCTTAAAATTCAAAACCTAAAAAAACAACTTGAAAGCACCTTAAACACCACTCGAGGAAGCCTTAAGGTACGTCGAGACCTACCTTGAGTTTGACGGTTTATTCCTCGACTCGATCTCCACTCGAGTGAGGAATATCTCAAGTGAAGGATATTTTTGTTGTCTAAGCATACGAATTTCCTCGAATGAGGTTGCGTCGAGTGGAAAAAATCTCGAGGAAACGACTAAGAGTATAGGTGTTAATGTGCGGTTTAGCGGCCAACTTCATGGTACTTTTGTGGTACAGTGTTGCGCGCGCATCTTAAAATTTCACTCTCATATTTTTTTCATAACGCGCCTAAAGAAGTATAACTTCAAAAATATTTTAAGCAATGTCCCAGAAATATTTTAATATGCATTCTCTTTAAAATCCAAATCGCTCGAGAGCTAAGAGATTCATTGCCTAAGCTTTGCCCATCTTAATATACGAAAAGTAACTTCGATCAACTGCAATAGAGAAGTATAATGCGATTCAACTAAGAATAGGATCGACTGGACGCCATTTTGTGATGTCAAAGCTGTCAATTGAAACAAAATAGGTAGAGTGAGCAATAAAAGTTTTTCTTCGATAAAACTTATTTACTAAGTGCGAAAAAACATCAGGTTTTTTAAAATAAAACTTATTTACTAAAATTAAGTGAGAAAAAACATCAGATTTTATTAATAAGATTAATTTACTAAGATTGAGAGAAAAAAACACTGATTTGTAATAACATTTATGACTGTGAGTAAAAATTTTAATCGGAATCTAGCTCTTCAATTCCGCTCAGCTCTGCATAACTACCGGAGTTGTCATCGTCGTCATGTTTGTTTACAAAATAATGTTTGTTTTTTTTATTCTAGAATTAGCTGAGTGCTAAAAAAGAGTTCCAAGATTTTTTGCAAACCGTACTTTTCAAGCGTCATTTGACAGATAGAGGTCATTGGCTTTCTTTCTTAATTGAATCGCATTATATGAATGAACTTGGGAGACCAACTTAGTTCTTTTGGTGTCAAACGTAGTGTGCACTTTACAAGGCCACTTTAATATTCCACATTCCTTTGTTCCTGACAGTGTGTTATATAATAACTGTCTCATTGGTCAGCAAGTGGTGTGATTAAATTTAGTTTGTCCTAAAATTTAAACGGTGCCACTATTATTTTCGGTGATGAATAGATACATAATGATTTGGATTTGATATTAACGATTCCTGGTTATTTTAATTTGATCGATTTTCTAATGGATTTCTATTTGCTTATAATTAATTACTTATAAATTATGATCATTACCACTCTCAGTCTTTACTGTTCCCACTCTCAGTCTTTACGCTCATCAGAGAATTTGAGCCTTAAAACTCCATCACATAATACCACCTTTTATAAATATTCTTTTTTAGTTCAAGCTGTGCGCCTCTGGAACTCTCTCCCCGTTAACATCAGACGTGCCCAGACGATTGGTTTATTTAAGAAGCAGATTAAAGATTTTTTCCTTTCAAAGTAGTTGTTTGTGTTGTTCCAACTGTATGTGTGTATATATGTTTATGTCTCTCTACTCATTCATTTAATATTTGTATACTTGCATAGTAGATATTTATGAGTATGTTTAATCCTGAATCTTTTATTGTAATTATTTTTATTTGTTATATTAGCACACCCCCTCTTTTATTAAATTTCATCTCTCCATCCTATGGTTGTCTGGCAGAAATTGCTATATAGCGATAAGACCGCCAATTGTTCACTATTTAAGTTTTGTCCTAGTGTGTAATATTTAATATGGTGTGCACAATAAAGTGTTATCTATCTATCTATCTATAATTACCAATTCGGGTATTGTATTGTTGCACCGTGAATTTGACGCTAATGTTAAATCTAAAGAAAATTTTACTAGAAAAGTTTCCGCGCGGGCCAGGCATCAATTGAATGCTTAAAAATAAAAATAAATACTATAATTGCTATTTCTTCTTTCAAATGTTTAATACTCGTAAAGGTATTAATTTGACATTGTGGTTGCCTACAATGCGAAGAGATGGCGCTGCCTTGCAGCCTAAGAAATACAAGAGAAAATTCGACACGGCCGTCAGGGCCGCGGTAGCATTGGTCAGTGCATTCGCGCGGATAGCGAAGGGTTCGAGTCCCGTCTGCTGCCTGGTCCAAGTGGAATTCTTTCTAGTAAAATTTTCTTCAGATTTAACATTAGCGTCAAACTCACGGTGCAACAATACAATAGCCGAATTGGTAATGATAGATAGATAGATAGATAACACTTTATTGTGCACACCATATTAAATATTACACACTAGGACACTACCTATTTGGTTTGAATTGACAGCTATGACATCACAATATGGCGCCCAGTCGGTCCTATTCTTAGTTGAATCGCATTATACATTAAATATGGTTCATGTGTAAGTACAAAAAAAATCGGTTTCTTTCATTATACTTACTCGTATGTCAGTCAAAAACAACCTGCAACTTTTCTGTCTACCTCTAAACGTTATTATTGCAGTCTTTAATTTTCCATAATAAAGTTAGATAATAAAAACCATCACGTGATTAATGGACGGCCCCTTACCTATTTGACATTATGTGATGGAAGTTGACCTCAATACATGTTTGCAAAGTTTGATGTCAGCTTTCAATTTGACGACACTGTATGAAATAAAACAGGAAGAAAAAAGCAGCCCTCGCTGAGTTTCTTGCCGGTTCTTCTCAGTACAAGGATGTGCGAGTCGATGGCGTAGCTTTGACGCTCACATGTGCTTATAAAAGCCTAAATAAACTATATAAATTGTTGAAACTGTTTAGCTTATAATTGTGAGGGATGCCCTCCTCTATAGATAAGAGAAAATCGACTAAGTATTAAAAAGTGTTATAATTATAAATTACATTATGCTTACGATTTCTTTTTTCATTCAAGGTAGCCTGTAAGTATTCAATCATGTTGCTGTATATCTAGTTTTTTTACTGACTATTGTAAGAAAAACAACAAAAGTTTGTAAATAAACATTAAATGTGATTTTCAAATAAAAACTATTGTTCTATCTTTTCTTATTTATTACATAAACCCAATGTGATTCATTGTAACTAAAAAAAATAGAAACGTAATACACTTAAAGTGTTGCCTAAATTTCTTATACCTATCTGATAATATTATTATTTTTGGGGTATCTTCTATCTAAATCTTTCACATATCTTTACGAAAGTTGACGCCCATATGTAGCCTTGACCGCTGGTAAGGCCTCTATATGGATTAATAAATCTTTCGTTTAGACCACTGCAAGTTACTTAATAATCGACGCCATATTTATAACTCCCTCAATAAAATGACAAAACTGTGGTATTTACCGTCATAATCTTAAATAAAAAGTTTGAATTAAAAAAGGTAAATTTATAAAATCGAACAACCCGAATGCTTCAAAATTACTTTAAATTAAAACTGAAAAGAAAGGCTTTCTTTATTCGATATTCATAATAGAAGAAATTAAAAAACCACTTAAAAATGACAACTTGAACCGCAGCGCCATCTTGATTATTCAAAACAAAAAAACTGCTAGCGATAACGATACCATCACAGTTCTGTCAAAGTTCATGCTTGGGCCTCTGTTAAAAGAATCCTTTATACAACTCAGTCTTCAAAAGTCAAGCCGTTTAGGTTATAGAACGCACCAAAGGAATCTATTTAGGTAAGTACATACTTATACACTTGAGAAACAAAATCCTCCTTCTCACTCGGTCCCTTACAACAAATAATGCTACTTTTAATTCAATAATACTAGCACTAGTTCCATCATTTAACAACCAAAGCAAACACACTTTATATTATACACATGTGGTTGACATGATGACATCACCAGCTCATCTACATCACACTATCGCGAAATCTAATACTGCTATTAAAATTAGATAACAGATTTTTGTGTTTTACGCAACACGCAATCGAGCATGCGTAAAATACCTGTTAACGAGTTGATACTACCACAAAGTAGATAGCAATACCACGTTGCTCGACTACGCATGTTTACCCAGTAGACTTTCACTTTTTTAGGTCAAGTGCTCAGTGAATACGCGGGACGCGACGTGCGCGTGCGCCGCGCTCAGCTGGAAACAAAACACAGAACATTTTATAAATTACGTCGAGGCGCGGCGACCCCGCCACGGCCGGCGTTACTCTGTAACGTAATATTATAAGTGTTATGTAGCAGATAAGATCATCAACAGCACGCTCGCAAACACGACGTGATAGACCAGGTAATAACTAACCATCCTGGTGCAGAGCAGTCGCGGAAAAAATAATCCCTTTATCACCGATGGAAACTCAAAGATTAGATAGCACAGTCAACGATGGAGTGGCCATTCCATTGGCATTTGAGCAAAGGACGCCCGCCAGTTTATCACCAACGACCGAAATGAACCATCGCTTTCGCTTAGTCGTGTTCTGCTCTGCGGCCATAGCGGCCGTTTGGTTTGTGTACATATCGATGTCAGCGTTCACTCCGGCCGCACCGCAGACTCGTCTACTCTCCGTCAAGTACATTCTCCAATGGACTCCACGATTTTCGCCCTTTAACCTAATAAAAGAAGGCTCCGCAGGGTTCCATTCTAAGAACTGCGCGTACACAAACTGCTTTGTAACAGCTGACAAAAACTTCTTGCCGCACCTCACAGACTTCGACGCGATAGCGATTAGTGGGAAAGAGCTGACGAAGCGAATCGAACTCCCGAATCAGAGAGCAGAGCATCAAAAATACATCTTCGCTGCTACTGAATCGGCGGATTATTATCCAGTGTGCGATAGCGTGTACGACAATTATTTCAATTGGACTTGGACTTATAAAATAAACTCGGACTTTAGATGGGGATACATAAAGATATATGACTTGGACGGGCGACTGGTTGGGCCAAAGAAAGATATGCAATGGCCGACGTTGGCGCCTATAGGTGACGAGTTAAAGAGGAAATTGGACGGTAAATCCAAATTCGCAGCTTGGTTTGTTTCCAACTGTAATACATTGAGTAAAAGGGAGATGTTTTATAAACTAATGGAGAATGAATCTAAGGTTTTGAATTACAATTTGACTGTGGATGTGTACGGTAATTGTGAAAAACTAAAGTGCCCCCGTGACAAAGAGGAAGACTGTTATAAGTTAGTGGAAGACGACTACTACTTCTATTTATCGTTCGAGAACTCTTTTGCCGAGGATTATGTGACAGAGAAGTTGCTGACGGCCCTTAACCATTATGCCATACCTGTGGTGTACGGTGCTGCTAATTATTCACGGTAAGTGATGTCGCTTCTACGCTTGTTATCTATTCTTCATTGACGTACGCGATATCATCGAGATACGTTCTGTGATTCACAGGCTGTATCTCTATAGTATCGCATACGCAGTGGCGGCGCTAGGCGTCGGCGACGTCGGCCACCGCCGACGGCCTCGCGCCTGAGGGGGCTTCGCAAAAAAAATTTACAAGTTACCTATTTATTTTCGTTTCTCCGGGACTGCCTTAGTTAGCCGACCCCGAACAATTCGGGGAAAAAGCTAAGCAGATGATAGTGATTTTTATTAATTTCGAACACGTTCGTGATGGAAGCAAGTAGTACTTTACGGGTATTCAGAATCGTCTGTCTGGCAACTCTATGAATCAACAATAAAACTCGTTTATTCCTACGTTATTTTATAATTTGGCTCACTTAATTTAACGGTTTTTTACTGCGAAGTAAAATAGGCCTCGCGAACTTGATGTCGCCGACGTCCACATGTGGTCTAGCGCCGCCACTGCGCTTACGTCAAGGTCAAACTGATACAGGCCATAACGTTTTATAAATAACTATAGTTTTTTTTGTTATTAGTATCCATATAACATATTATTGTGGTGTATTTCCGTTGATTTCGTCTGTGGTCAAGATAAGATTACCTCTATTTATGACTTAATCACTTGGATTTTGGGACTTTATCTTATCACTTTGCAATATATTTAATTACAGCCTTACTAATATAGGTAATCAAATGGTTGCGTATATTTTTGTTATACACGTGTTGCAAGCCATCGGGTTACCAATAAAAACTTTATTTGGCCCAAGGACTCTCTCCATACATGTGTTTTACTGTAGAACAATAGTTACACATCGCTAAATCACTCGGGTACCCTAGTTGGTATAACTATTGTGTATGTTGAGGAAAATAGCGAACGATACGTAACTTTAGATTAAAACCCGACTTTATGGACTACTATTTTTTTATTTTTCTCGTTATTCAACTTAGTAAGTATATGCTATCGCTTTAAGTTGACGCCCATATGTAGCCTTGACCGGTGGTAAGGTCTCTATATGGATTAATAAATCTGTCGTTTAGACCACTGCAAGTTACAATAATCGATGCGATATTAACTCCCTCAATAAAATGACAAGACTGTGGTATTTGCTGTCATAATCTTAACTAAAAGGTTTGAAGTAAAAAAGGTAAATTTATAAAATCAAAAAACCCGAATGCTTCAAAATTACTTTAAATTAAAACTGAAAAGAAAGGCTTTCTTTATTCGATATTCATAATAGAAGAACTTAGTAAGTATATGCTATCCATTATACGAAAAAATAACAAAAACATGGGTTTTGTTATTTTTCTCGTTATAAATAGATTACCTAAATAACTTAAATTTATAGATATAGGTAGATAGAAAACGAAAAGTATAAGTCGTTGGTACTTTCTCTTAAATGAAAACGATTTCAATATCAATATATCTTTATTCAAATTGGATGTATAGTTATTATCAACTCTTTTGAATCGTCCAAAATTTTTTTCCCTACCACTCGTTATGGACATATTTTTTAGCTGTGGAGAAAATACAAATCATTATGTTGTTACAACGTCAATACAATTATGATTTATTTAATACAGAAAACCTGTTGGAATGATTGGAACAGTTCAAACCCAAGCATTTTTATCTGTAATTTGAAATATAATTATAGGTTTCACAAAAGATTATTTACGAAAAATCTTTAACTTAATAAAAAACGATATTAGGCAAGACTCTAGGGGTGACCAACTTTAACCAGTATGAAACCAAATGCAACAAAACTCGTGTGGACAAGTAGCTAGAAGGTTGTTTAATTGAAAGATATTTTAATTAGAATACATAATTTATTGTGCTAATTGTTCTGTACCTACAAATTTTTCAAATTTAATTTTTTGCATTCCAATTTATGGTCTTCCTGTGGCCAGGCGTGAGTCTCAGTCATGTCTTTAACTTCAGGTTATGCTCAGCTTGACATTAATTTTAGGCCCGTATTACAGAATGACAACTAAGTGTTGATCTTTACTTGAGTACAGTTAGAAAGGATATCGCTATGTGCTATATATAGCGACATCCCTTTCTAACTATGCTGCTCTCCGAGAATACGAAATCACAAGGTTAGACTGGCCTGCCGGCTCTCCTGACTTAAACCCAATAGAGCACGCGTGGGATGCTCATAAGCAAGCTGTTTGGAACCGGCAGCTACCATCCCAGACGGTGACGCAGCTCTGGGAAGCTGCTGTTCAAGAATGAGACAGGTTACCACAAGAAATGCTGGATAACTTGATCCTCAGCATGCCCAGGAGGATCTCCGCATGTGTTCGAGCTAGAGGAGTTATTTTGTATTAGATAAACAACAATTTATTATTAAAAGGTTTTTAAGTTTGGTTAAACTATCTTTTTATTTATTTCTATCAAAGTTCTATTACATTCGCCTTAGGATTTAATTATAACATTTTTTATACTAAAAAATAAAATAAGTTTTATTTTTTAATAAAAAAATTAAATAAGTTTTATTTTTTAATTTTACAAAGTGTATGTTTTAAAAAAAAAAAGATATAACGTAAACATTTTCTCTTGACCTCTTGATTTTCTCTTGAGAAAATATATCAACTTTTGCAAGTGATCTCAAACTTTTTTTGATGTGTGTATATAATGGATATCATAAAGTTATATCCCCAATAGTCAAAAATATAAATAAAACCATTTTTTTTTTGCATTAATAATGTCATGTTTTTAATTTGATGTCTTTATTTGCAGTTCAATAAATACATTACAAAAATATTGACACTATGGTTTCTGAGCGTAACGTACAAATATTGCCATTGTGTTTTTTTTACCATGCGTAACAGATGTGCAACTATTTATAAGTTAAACAACTGTTTAGACATTTTTTATTAGTAACAATAATTTTGTATTATCATATTACCTCAGCACCTGATTAAAGATAAGGGGCCGTTCAAGTATTACGTAAGCAGATTTATTACAATTATTTACCCCGTCCTCCCCCTTGTCAGCAAAAGTAAGCAAAGCTCTTACCCCTCCCCCCATCCTTACGTAAACATTGGTACCTATATGCATTTTTCCTTTAATGTATTCTGTTTTTTATTGATTCATGAGCTTCATGAGCAGCAGTACTAAAAAAGTCTTAATCGATGATGCTGACGTAATCACCATCTCTATCCCCCACCCCCCATGTCATCAAAAATAAGCAAAGCAAAGACCCCCCTGCCTCCCCATAGTGCTTACGTAATACTTGAACAGACCCTAAGCGCCACGCTTATCTTTTAGACATATACGAGTAAGTTCAGTAGCTCTGCCCCGCGGTGTTACCCGAGGTTTATAAGGGATATTTTCCCGCAGTAAAACGTAGCCTGTGTGTTAATCCAGGGTGTCAGCTAACTTCATACCAAATTTTATTAAAATCGCTCCAGCCGTTTAGACGTGAAGAACAACAATACAAGTAACAAACATCTAACTAACAAAATTTCGCCTTTATACATGGACGTTTAAAAGATGGTATAAAAAACTCTTTTCATACTTCAATGCCCTTAAAATGTTGGCTTTATCTCTAAGCTTCTGTGAGGTAGTCAACACTACAATAAAGTTCTCACGTCCACTTGACCGGAATAGCGTATATTTTAAAGATTCCACTAATTCTTCAGTTGCGCAGACGGTTGTAACACCAAATCATACCAATTTTATTTCACAATATCCACTATGAACGAATTTTAGAATAATTAAAATAAGATGCCAACCGCACTCTCAGAAATCCCGCCAAAAACTCCGTATCGTCAATAAGAAAATTGGCATTCATAACTTTATAGATTTCTAACCAAATTTTTGTTTCAACGTAATTTTTTTATGAAGTCGGCGTCCCTCATTTCAAATGGGCCCTCTTGCTCTTACAACGGCGGCGCCTTAGCACAGCAGCAGCAATCACGTCATTTATTAAATCATTGACGAAAACATGAATCAACTCATCCATCGTTAATATAAACTGGTGTCGATTCTCTAAATCTAAACTTAACAACAGTGTTTCCTTGTCATTCCCTATACAGAATGAAAAAGAGAGACTGATGTTAAATTTAGTTTTAAGTTTAGAGAATCACACCAGAATCGACACCATTGTTTACCTACTTCTTTATTTACTAATTATTTATGAAGGCAGTTAACAACATCTTGAGGTAACAATAATTGGCAGACACACGACAACACAATAAATAATAGGTAAAAAAGTGGAAATAACAAGATTGACATGCCAAGATCCATAGATATTTATATATCGAAGGCTCTTTACCAGTCGATGTATGTCTACTGATCATCCGTAGATAAATATCTATTGCGACATGGTGAGAATAGGGCAAAAAGGTTTTCCTTCGATAAAAGCCAGATCATTCGATATATATCGAAGGTGATATAATATCTATGCCGCGAGAATTGGGCCCCAGGGCATACCTTGGCTCCGCTTACGCTGAGCCTCGTCCTCTTGCCTCCACTTAATGTTATATTAAGATACATACTTGTAATTTTGTTTTTCCTTTGGGTAATACGTTTTAATAAGTGTATCATAATTTGGAGGCAATAAAACAGTTATTATTATTTGTTGAGTGTTTTTCTTCTCAGCTCTTTGGCTGGTTTTTACTACAATTACGAGCCGAAACCAAGTAAGTGCAGCATGTGTTGTGTTAGGTTATGTTGTACTATTGTGATGAGAACCTATTTCGTTTTCATCTATTTGCAAGAACTTTCTAACAATGCGACATGTATTTAAAATTGCAGCTTTTTGGAGGGTGATAAAGAGGGTTTCTTTTAGATTTATTAATTTAAGGCTATGGAGAAGGTGATTTGGAATGACGCCTGTTGTGGAGAGGACTATAGGAACCACGTAAACTTTTTGTTGACGCCATATTCTAGTTACTTCATCTTTGAGCTCTGAGTATTTACTATTTTTTTCAGATATTGTCTTCTGAATGTTATGTTTGTTGGGAACAGCTATATCTATTAGGTAAGTAACTTTATTTATTTTGTCCTGTAAGGTTATATCCGGTCTATTGTAGTGAATTGTTCTGTCGGTGAGAATGGCGCGGTCGTAGTAAAGTTTATGTGTGTCATTTTCTAAGATAGTTTGTGGTGTGTAATTGTAGTAAGGAGTGTTTGGGTCTTGTATGAGTGTGTATTTGAGTGCTAATTTTTGATGAATTACATTTGCTACCTGATTGTGTCTATGCGTGTAGTCGGTCTGCGTGAGAGTTGTGCACGCTCCTGTTATGTGTTGAATTGTTTCTGGTTGAATGTGACATTTGCGACATTTATCGTTTGTTACTGATGGATCTTTGATAATAAATTTTCTATATTTTTTTGTGTTAATAACCTAGTCTTGTATCGCAATTATAAATCCTTCAGTTTCTGGGAATAAATTGCTTATTTTAAGAAACTTATTTGAGGCTAGTTGGTTTACATGGGATTGTTCTAGGTCATGAGGATGTCGGCCATGAAGAACCTTTTTCTTCCAGTCCTCAATTTTTTGTTTCTGCGGGTCATCGCTAGTATTTTGTGGAGTATTTAGCTGTTTATTTAAGTTAAGTGGGGTGTAGTTATAATCATTTTGAACTATGGCTTTGTGTATGTTACTAGTGCGAGCTTTTGATTGAAAGAATGTTTTTAGTCGATAGACTTGTTTCTGCCAAAGACGCTGGATGTCTATTAGGCCTCTCCCTCCGTTTTGCCTTTTGATAGTAAGCCTTTCTATTGCAGATTTAGGGTGTAAATTGTTATGTTTTGTAAGAGTGGTGCGTGTGGTTCGTTCTAATTGTTCTGCGTCTGTTTTTGTCCATTTAATAACACCGAATGAGTATGTTAGTATGGGGATGGCAAATGTATTAAAGGCCTTGATGAGATTTTTACTAGAAAGTTGTGTTTTACATATTGCGTTAAGTCTCCTTTTGTACTCTGTAGTAAGTGTTTCTTTAATCCTAACATGATCTAGTCCCTTTAGTTGCGTGTACCCTAAATATTTATATAAATCGGTCGGTTTCATTGCTGTTATGGTGTCTGTGTTGTTTACAATATAGTTGCCAGGTCGTATTCTGCCACGCATTATATGAAGTATTTTGCATTTATCCAGACCAAATTGCATGTTTATATCTAAGCTAAACTCTGCTGTAGCATCTACTAATTTCTTCATATCTTTTTCAGTTTGTGCATATAATTTAATGTCATCCATATAAATGAGATGGGAGACTATTGTTTGTTCTGTAGTGTGTTTAAGACAATATCCGACCCGACAGCGCTGCAGTAGATGAGAAAGAGGGTTTCGCGCAAGACAAAACCATAGGGGACTTAGTGAGTCACCTTGGTAGATACCCTTTTTAATGGATATTTGTCGCGTTGTAATATTGTTGTGATTGCAGTTTATTTGAAGTGTGGTTTTCCAAAGTGGCATTATGTTTCGTAGGAAATCTATTATTTTTGAGTTTATCCTATAAATTTCTAGTATTTTCATTAACTAAGAGTGTGGAACACTGTCGAAAGCTTTTTTATAGTCTATGTATGTACAATGAAGATTTCTATTCTTTGTGGTGGTATGTTTATGGATAGTAGAATCAATGATTAACTGCTCTTTGCATCCCATATGGCCTTGCCTGCATCCCTTCTGTTCCTCTGCCATTATGTTGTGGTGTTCTATGTGTGAGTTAATTTTCATTGTTATAGCTGAAGTTAGTATTTTATATATCGTGGGTATGCATGTGATTGGTCTATATTGGGAAGGTTGTGGTGAGTTTTTAGTTTTAGGCAACATGTATGTTATACCTGTAGCAATAAAGTCGGGTATATTTTGTTGTCCTAATATCATTTTTGTTAAAGTTTCTTGCTATGGGTTTGTATAAAATAGTCAATTTCTTGTACCAAAAATTGTGTATTTTGTCTATGCCAGGCGATTTCCAGTTATGTAATCTGCCTGTTACGTGTGTGATATCGGCCTCTGTAATCTCTACAAATTTCATTTCCTCTATTGCCCTCCATTTTGTTTCTTCTTCTGTTATCCACGTTGCTTTGTCATTATGTTGTTCTTGTTCTTCCCAAATGCTAGACCAATATGTTTCAAGTTGTTCTTTTGTAGGTTGGTTAGGTGCGTCTATGTTATTTTCATTATTTGTGTCGGTGTATTATTATTATTGATTTTACGACAACATGATAATGTCGGCAGCAATACTGACTGAATTGAATCTGTCATTACAGCAATGCAATGCAACATACAACAGATAAAGCAACAGATATTGAAAGCATGTCGACGGACATGATGATTTTGTAAACCATTGCGGGCGACCGTTGGGTCGTAAACTATCGCTATTAATTCCGAACAACAGCATATACCTATACAAAGTTGCGAGTCTCGAAGAAATTTCGGTCATCAAGTCTTGAGTCACCAAAGTCAAACTAAGGCTCGTATTACAGAATGACAACTAAGTGTCGATCTTTACTTGAGTTCAGTTAGAAAGGGATATCGCTATGTGCTATATATAGCGATATCCCTTTCTAACTATGCTCAAGACTAGATCAATCACTGGGAATCTTCCTATAATTATTCCTTAGTCTCGGGCCCCGGGACATCATAATCCACTCATGCTGATTTTTTTAAGGATACCTAACCTACCCATCATCTTAATTTAATCAAAAGACTCGTGATTGGCTTTTTTTATTTCCGTGTTATTTTTCTTATTGGAATCGTCATGAACAATTGCTTTATTTTCTTTATATACTTCTTACAGCTCATACCGCCTTATTCCAAAACACGGATTAAAGTTAGTCTTGGTTTAAGGTCGGGACTCCACCAAAGCAGAGATGTGTGCGGTGTGCTGTGTGCTGTGCTAGACGAGATGTTTTTTAGCTCGGGAGCGAGGCGTTGAGTGCTGGAGTGCTGGCGGGCGAGAGGGTGGAGGGTGACACCGATCCAGGGCCGGATTTAGAGGTCCAGAGGCCTCGGGGCAACAGAGGAGCGGAGGCCCCTCACCCCAAATTATTTTCCAAATAAAGTAAACTATTTTTTTTCAGTCGAGTTTTTCAATAAATAATTTATTGTGAACCAAGTAGATTCCCTTAGTATTGAACAAACACATATAAATATAAATTATCTGAAACAAGAATTATCTGAAATGAAAGTCTTTTTTTTCCGAAGTCTCTATTGTGGAGGCCCCGGGGCTTTCGCCCCGGTTGCCCTCCCCTAAATCCGGCAGTGCACCGATCACTGCACGCCGCTCACATCTCTCGCCTCCACTGCGCGTCATCTGCGCACAGCTTACATCTCTGCTTCCACCGCGCCATACAAATATTATACATCTCCGCACAGCGATCTCCACTGAAGCTGAGCGAAGAGGAGAAGTGTCAATAACACAATTCTATTGGTTGTTTAAAAAACATCTCTCCGCTCGTCTCGTCTCCGCTTTGGTGGAGTCCCGGCCTAAACCTAATGTTGTCTCTGTCGTTGAAGTTAAGCAACTTTCGCGGTGGTCGGTCATTGGATGGGTGATCAAAAATCTTCTATCTCGAATTCCTCCGTGCTGCGGAAGGTACGTTACGCCGTTGGTCCCGGCTGCATCTGCAGTCGTTAGCACCCGCCAATCCACACTGGGCCCGCGGGGTGGGTCATGGCCCAATCTCCCTATTCCATCCATAGGAAAGACCTGTGCCGCAGCAGTGAACATTAATAGGCTGATGATGAGGTTGTCTCTGTCTTCTTTTAAGCAAATAGAAATGCGCTAATCATGACCTCTATTGGATTGTACCTGGAACGTATCCTTTACATTTCGGAACCATGTTCGTTAACATGCCTCGTTCCCTTGTCATGTCCGCTGAACTTTGTAATTCCGAGAACGAGGTAGCACACACATTTCCCAAGCGATATACTTTCGAATATGTAGAGACAATCAGTTGGCTGATGACAATTTTTCTATACCTGGGCCCACAGAACACAGCTGTGTTCTGTGCTTGGGCCCATAGATATTCTTTTAGGTGTAGAGCTCTATTAACAAATATTCCACGCTGTATATACAAGCTGTCTTAAGGTGAAGGATTTTCTTCAGCACACTTCTTCTATTTTTGGCTGGATTCTGATGGGTAGAGCCCCATTGAACTCTGAAATTTCGCATCAAGCTATACTTATGGCCTGAACTACTGTTCTCATCATTATTCTGGAGGAGATTCCAGCACCTCACGTAATACTGGATCCAGAAGATCTGTTTAAACATTTTGTAGAGACTCATTCTCGCAATTCTAATGGTAGGTTTATAGCGCGCTTACCTTTTGAAGACGAGGTGCATAGCTCTAGGCTCAAGTTTTGATAATGTGGTTTTAAAATAAACTTAGCAAGGAAACTCAAAGCTACTCAATTTTGGGCTACAGTCGCCTAACGACCGTGTCCAAAAGCAGTATTTTATTTTTTCAAATAAATAATTATATATAAAAAAATATTCTGTGAATATTTCATGCGTCAACGTTTATCACGTGTATGTGGCCAGTACATCAATTTCGATATATCTGGAAAAAGGTTGTCAAAATAATACTTATTTAACTATTTAACCTAATTATTTATCTGACCATACCCAACTGCGTAGCGCCGATCAATATTTACAGACATTATATTAGTGCAATAAACACATTCAGTACGAGCGGTCTACGTTTTTTGTTGATGAAATTAATTTCCTTATATGACTAATTTCATCAAAGTTTCATGCCACGTGCATGCCGCTAATTTCGTTATGTAAATTCAGCTTAACGTTTTGGAAATATTTAAGCGCCCGTTTTTCCTTGTAGCTAAAAATAGTCCTATTAGCAATGATATTATAAAATATATCATTGCCTATTACAAAACATTGTACGTGGATAAAACTTGAAGCAAACTTTTAATTTTATCTGTGACATTACTATGTGATTAATAATATACCTTATTATTGACCTAGTAGAATACGTACCTAAAGGAGATTTTTCCATTACATCTTATTTATGATGAACGAGATAAGTACCCTATTATTTATTTTTAATTATGTTTACCCGTTAACTTTTATGATGTTGTGATTGAAAAGGAACAATTTGATATACACGTTTGGAAGGTACGTCAAAACGTACAAGTTATAGGTAAACCGCTTAACTGAGACCTCGCTTGCGGGGTACAGGGTGTGGGGGAGGACGAGAACGGGGACCGTGCGAGGTGCGGGCGGCGGGCGCTTGTAATTTTGACAAGAATGTGCTTGCCGTCTGCACCTCTCACGGTCGAGCGGTTCCCCTTTTTGGGCAGGCGAGGTCTCAGTTAAGCGGTATACCTATAATAATATGTAATCTCTCGGATCAAGTCACAGCGAGTTCCCAAATACAATCAAAGACTTTATAAGTCCTCAAAAGCTAAGTATAGTGGAAACATAATTACATATACTCCTCCGGCTTCATATGGATTAATGTTGAAATTTCGTCTTCGAAAATAGTTTTAACGACATTTATATTTGTTTTTTCATATAAATAATGATTATTTTAAGATTTGGTGCATTAGATTCAGTTTTGGTGGTTTTGGTTTAAGCTATGGTGGACAAATTTTAGTTTTGCTGGCAGTGCGAAACTTTGGATTTAAATTACTCGGTGATTTTTGCTACGATTCTCGGGAAAATAAGAAAATATGTAATTATATGCTCCATTTTATAGTATTTTAACCTTTTTTTTAAAACGAAAAAAGTTTTGCGTTTTGCATTTTAGTATTATACTCATATATTGAAAAAATATTGCAGAGGCAGCATTATTGCATTAAAAATGAAAATTTCACACATTTAGCCATCGATTTTGATGATGACGCCTAAACCATATTTTTTCATTAAATAGTCCAAAATATCTGAGACATTTAATTTCTGTCGGGCTTGGGTTTTCTTAAGCATTGTCCATTATAAATGTCATAGTGATATTACTCCGATTTTAAGTGTGATATCAATATAAAATACCCAAGTACAGGTATTTATCATGAGTCAACCGCAATATAAAACGATATGAACCAATTTAGATATTTTTTTTTGCTTTGACATCATATAAACCATGGATCACGCCAGGCCTCACTCGCTGTTTGAGGCACAGAGATAAACTGCATATGAAGGCGAAAAGCAATCCATGTAATGATACACTGCAATTAACTTATAAAAGATATCGTAATTTTTGCAATAATTTACTGAAAAAAGTAAAGTCAAATTATGACGAATCAACTCTCCATTCAGCAGGCACAAACAGTAAACAGATATGGAGACACATTAAAAATATAACATATGCCCCAAAGCAAAATGAGTCCTCTTCAAGTTTATTACACATACACTCGTCACAATTATTGTCAGCTAATAATGTCAACGATTTTTTTGTTAATGTCGGTAAATGTTTAGCCGAAAAAGTCCAAACCACATCACAGTGTCAAACCAGCCCTTTATTTAATTCTAGTACCACGCAAACGTCTTTTGTGTTGTTTGATACAGATGAATCAGAAGTAGGAAAGATAATAATGAACTTAAAAGAGAATTGCGCTGTTGGGTGGGATAATATCCCTACCATAATCATTAAAAAATTTAGTTACATATTAACTCCACCTCTCACATACGTTTTCCAGAAATGTCTTTGTACTGGGTATTTTCCCAAATGCTTGAAAAAAGCAATCGTTACTCCAGTTTTTAAATCTGGAAATAAAACTCAAGTAACTAATTATAGACCAATATCCGTACTGACGTCATTATCAAAAATACTAGAAAAAATTATAAATGTTAGATTGGTAAAATACTTAGAATATAAATCGATATTATCGAAAAATCAGTTTGGTTTTAGATCTAAAGTTTCAACGGCGGATGCTGTACATGAACTAACTAACTACATAGCTCAAGAATTAGATAAAGGGAATTACACCATCGGCATTTTCCTTAATCTTGCCAAGGCATTTGATTCTGTATCTGTCCCGTTCCTTCTGAGCAAACTTGAAAACATCGGAATAAGAGGCACGCAGCTCAAACTTTTTACAAGTTATTTAGAAGACCGCTCCCAATGCGTCAAAATAGGTAATATCGTAAGTGCCGATCTAAATTGTACACCCTTTGGAATTCCACAAGGATCAATATTAGGCCCTACTCTGTTTTTAATTTACATAAATGATCTCTGCAACATTAAAATTAGCAACGGTACTATTATATCATACGCTGACGACACAGCTCTCCTTTTTTCAGCCGAGTCAGAAAGTCAGGTACACATGCATGCGCAACGTGGTTTTAATATTGTCAATAATTGGCTTCAACACAATTTACTAACATTAAATGCAGACAAGACAAATTTTATTAAATTTTCGATGCGTAAATCAAAAGCAAACAACTATAATACAGTTTTATATGCCCATCATTGCAGTTCAGAGCCTTTTAATAATAATTGTGAATGTCCTGCCATTAAAATTACAGGCAAATTAAAATATCTCGGAATAATTTTAGATGAAACCCTGTCTTACAAACACCACATTACTGCAGTAACTAACAGAATTCGTAAGCTGAATCGTTCGAATCTTTAAAAAACTGCGCAATATTGCAAACTGTAAAATAATTAAACAGGTATACTATGCTTTATGTCAATCAATACTAACATATTGTATCACGTCATGGGGTGGAGTGGGTAAGACATTGCTGCTAACTCTTGAGAGAGCCCAAAGAGCAATCCTTAAGGTTTCATCTTCCCTACCTTTCTTTTATCCCACATATGAACTTTATAAAATTTATAAAGTATTAACAGTTCGGCAACTGTTTATAATGAACATCGTACTAAAACAGCACGTAGCTCTACCATACTATGTTGAACTTATTTCTGGTAAAAGACGCAAGGATCTAGTTTGCCCCCAGAAATATGGAAGAACAAAATCAGCTTTTGCATCCAGATTTTTCACTGTCCTAGGACCACTGCTCTACAATAGACTAAATGCAATAAAAAACATATATCCCTTAAATTACAAAAATTGTAAAATAAGCCTACAAGAAGCCTTACTAGGCATGTCCTATGAAGATGCAGAGAAGTTATTAGTTGTAGTTAAGTAGCATAAGGATATAGTTGTGAGAAGTGTTCGTTTCACTTGATATTATTATTCTTGAATCTAGTATATTGCATCATTTTAGATTAGTTTTATGTTAGTTATATGTGTAATGTTTTACCAAATTTACTGTAATTTACCATAAATAAATACACATGTTATTTTAATGGAAATTAATCGCCCGTTTCCGCCTGAAACACAGGATTTTCTTAGTTCAGGCGCATGTTTTGTTATACCTAAGCTAAAATTGTACTTTTAAGTTATTATTTTTGTATTAATTGTTAAAAAAATTTTTTTTTTTTTTTTTTTATTATTATCTTTATAGACCATTGCCGTTTTACTCAGATATACAATACATGTTATCAATGTTAAAGACCATTAAAAGGCATAATAATTAACCATGTAATTTTGTATTAAGTTACAGTTAATTAAATTTTATTGGAAAATATGCAATTAACTGTACCACATTATAGGTTTCTGTAATTACTGGCGTAGAGTAGGTACAATGTATGTTCGAAACAATTAAAAACTGGCTAGTGCGAGTAAATAATATTATTACTGAAGTCATTTTTCAACTTGACGACTCTATATCCAGCGCATGGAGGTTTCCGTATAAACTTGTAGGTATATTTCTAACACTCACACCAATTAGCCTATAAGCCCCAATGTATGCACTGCAAGGCTTCAGTGGCGGGGCAAGACCTAAATTTGATGTGGGCAAGACAGATTTCGCGATGCCCTGTTCTGTGGCGACCTGAAGACGGATTTTAGAAAATAATAAAAAAAAAGAAATTCGATTTTAAGCAATGCATAAAAAATTTTCAGGCTCGATGCCCCTTATACCGCGAGGGCGTAGGCGGTGGCCCACGTCGCCCACGCCTTACGCCGATTCTGCAAGGCTTGTGTTATGGGATACTAGGGTGACGGATAAATCAAATAATATGTATACAAGTAGTTACCGTTATATAGAAATAAACAGTATGACTTACGTACAAATGGTCAAATTCGAACGCAGGAACTCTGAGTAGGTGACACCTAGAAAGCCGTTGTACACACCAGTCACGCCAATGGCCAGTACAAATTTTAGATCGGTCAATAAAAAATCTAAGTTTCACCTATGCCCGATTTAGCACTGTCATTTTTCTTGTGTATGTCGTAATAATTACAATTTCGTTTTTGCGCAAGTATGTTGGACTGCAATTGTGTGCATATTCCTCCCCCCGCAAAAAGCGGCAAATATGATTTTAATATAAATGCGATTCATCTAAGAATAGGACTGACTGGGCGCCATATTATGACATCCTTGCTGTCAATTCAAGCCAGTTAGGTAGAGTGAGCAAAAAAATGTTGCTATTAAAACTTATTTACTAAGATTAAGTGAGACAAAACTTCAGTTTTCTTAATAAAATTAATTTACTAAGGTTGAGAAAGAACACAACCACGAACAATGATCACGGAGTAACTAACACGGAGTTACTCCGAACATTACTAACTAACCTTACTAGTGCCGAAATATCGGAGACTCATAAAAAACAAGGTACATGGTAACAATCCCGTTAATATCTATAATGTTACTGACCATGAAAGTTTAAAACAATATATTTGTTATTGTTTGTTTAAGAATGTTTGGTTTTTATTCTATAATCAGCTGAGTACTAAAAAAGTGTTCCGAGTTTTTTTTTGCAAACCGTACTTTTCAAGTGAAATTTGACAGATGGAGGTCATTGGCTTTCCTATTCTTATTTGAATCGCATTATACATTTTATGTCACTATGGCTACTACACTACAGGGATCGAGGATTTCGCGTGGCGGGCAGTGCATGGCCTCTTGTTACGACAGCGCCATCTAGTCACTACGTGAATCTAGATAGATGTAGGTTACATAAAAGTGAACAGTTTACTATTTTGCGGACCTTCGTGACGTGACTGGTATATTTTGATTCGATTTACTAATTCTAGGGGGTGCATAAATAGGCTGGTGATGTGATTATAGTAATAATAGCAAACCAGTGAACCAAATGTTCACCAAAACCTGATTTCTCGAAAACCGGAAGTGCTACGTTACTCAAATCCGGTTTGTAGTCTTATCAGACTATTCTTAACTTATAACTTAAACATTCTCTTTACCTATCTATCTCTTACGGTTTGGCCGCTGAAACAGCACCACAGACAGACGGATAATTCTGAGTTTGGGAGTTTCTATGTAGGTATACATATAGGTGTCGATTCTGGCATGAATCTCTAAATCTTAATAACCTTAACAACAACTGTGTATCCTTGTCATTATTATTATTATTATATTATACAGAATGGAAAGGAGAGACTTATATAAAATTTAATTTTAAGTTTAGAGAATCATACCAGATTCGACACCTATATGTACTATCGCGGAATTTTGCGCTCTGTCACTTGGCGAACAAAATGCTTTGAACGGTTTTCTACAGTAGTTTTTACTACGCCCCGCCTTCGCGTCTGACGCGCCAATCCGGGCCGCCGCACAAAAGTAAGACAGAGAGCATTTCATTGATTGAATAATGAATTGAATTGCATTTGTTTTAGTTGCAATTTGTCATCCGCATCGTGATCGCGACAGCGCTATACGAAAAAGTAAGACAGCGATAATTACATGTCTATGCTACGAATGAATTTTTACTACGCCGCTACCGCAAGCGATTATGGCATTATGGGTGACAGAGCGGGTCTTTCCGCGAGTGTACCTAACTGTTTGTGATGTGTGTTACAAGATTCTTTGAACTGCGACCCAACAATGGCAGTTGTAATGTTAACACCGCTTACTTCTTCCGCTCAAACAGAACGTCACAAGATGTAAACAGCACTACCTTATTATAAACAAAACGACGTATTTCACGCGGTTACGGGACGGGACATCCATTCATCCAGTCGGATTGTCATTGTGTTACTTACTACAATCACTATAAGTTCGCGTAGTGTATATATTCTGTGCTGTAAGTGCCTTTGGTACATAAAAGTACTTTTTTTTACATTATACTACGTAGTCTACAATACAGCGGCCAACGTTTTACCGCATTATAGTTACCAAATTCCGGTTAGATACATAGTTTAAAGATGATCCAAAAAGAAGAATAAAATCTTTTAACATAATTCACTAAAAAAAACTGTCTTCTGCTGGGAATCGAATCCGGGCCGCACGCATAGCAGAACAGCTTTCTACCACTGAACCTGTAGGAGGGACTCCCTATATAATAATATTAGAATGAAGAAATAAAACCGATTGATACTGTGGAATGCGTGATGAGCATTAATTTATAATGTAAAGTTTTTTTTTTATAAGTACCTAATACAATGACGCAATATGTAATGCATTTCTTAGATCATCATCATGACCCACCACGCGGGCCCGGTGCGGGTTGGTGGGTGCTAACGACTGCAGATGCAGCCGGGACCAACGGCTCAACGTGCCTTCCGAAGCACGGAGGAGCTCGAGATAGTAAATTTTTGGTCCCCATCCATTGACCGACCACTGCGAAAGTAGCTTAACTTCAACGATCGCCGCCGAACGCGCTAACCACTTACGCCATCGAGCTCCTTATCATAAAATATGTTGTGTTTATTTTTTCGAAATTTCACGTATAGTTACTATTAAAAATAAAATGATGTCTCCTTTCAGTAAAATATCCTATTTTCAATATTTAATATACTTTCCCTCCGTGTGAGGTAGCCGTGGGACGCTCTGTATATAAAACTCAAAGGTGACTGACTGACATAGTGATCTATCAACGCACAGCCCAAACCACTGGACAGATCGGGCTGAAATGTGGCATGCAGGTAGATGTTATGACGTAGGCTAAGAACGATTTTGATCAATTCTACCCCCAAGGGGATAAAATATGGAATGAAAGTTTGTATGAAACTTTGTCAATTTTAAACCGATCGGGCTGAGACTTTGCATGCAGGTATAAGAAGAATCATAGATGAATGTCATTGTGTATAATACAAGCCTGAGAAGAAAAACTGTAGTCTACACTTCAGCTCTACACCAAAGCGAAGCGAGGGCGGGCCGCTAGTTAAAATATAATTTTTAAAATGCTATCAGTGGATGTCTTGACAATGGTTGTAATTGATAAAAAAAATGGGTGCGTGTACTTATGTAGGCGCGTGAGAAGTTATCCTTCTTTGGCATCGTTTAAAATTAGTTTTTAATTGCAAGCAAATAATTAATTACAATAAATTAATAAAAAGTCTGGAAAAAGACACAGTCAATAAAGTTCGGTTTTAATTTGAAAAAATAAATAAATAATCAAAATATTCAATTCAAATCGCTACTGAATATAATTTATTAGAACATATGTGATTTGCACTTGTATGAAACTCAAACACGTATTCCGAATATACAAACTAGAAACATGTGGATAAATATTATAAATATGAATACCTATAACTGTTACTTTATTACAAAAAATAAAGATGTGGTTTTTGGTTCTACTACACCAATGGTCAAGAGATGGCGCTGTAGTCTCCTGAATCGCGCTTTGGTTCCGTTGTTCCAGATTAATAAATACTTTTGATATTATAAATATGAATACCTATAACTGTTACTTTATTACAAAAAATAAAGATGTGGTTTTTGGTTCTACTACACCAATGGTCAAGAGATGGCGCTGTAGTCTCCTGAATCGCGCTTTGGTTCCGTTGTTCCAGATTAATAAATACTTTTGATAGGCCTTCACAATGCAGTCGTTAGCACCCACTAAATAGAGATTCTATTTCTATTTTGTTGGTAGATTTTCTTAATGTGCGGTAAACACAAAAGTAACGCATGAAATTATTCGCTAAAGCGACCAACTTCATGCTTTTAAAATTTTGTGTTACAGTGATGCGCGCGCATCTTAAAATTTCACTCTCATCATTTTTTCATAACGCGCCTAAAGAAGTATAACTTCAAAAAATGGCTTATCTAATGTTATGTTAATAAGTAAGATTGATGGGAATAAATGTTAAAATTAATAGTATATTAAGAAGGATGTCTTCTTAACGTCATAAATTATAAAAATGCCAAGTTAATAATTTCATTATGATAAATGCTCACCACAATAACGTTTAGTCTAAGATCCGAGCCTACATCGACCTTCACCGAGCTGATAATAGAATGACACATATTTTATCATGAATTTAGTATATTAGAAAATATATCAAAAATGGGTTGCCTAAATAATCCTGGACAGACTACTTTTAATTAATTAAAAAAATATATTTGTGACTAAAGGCTTCAACATATCATTTTGTGTTTCAAGATAATAAGAAAATATTGTCCTGACTTACAGTATAAAACGTATAAAATGTGAAGCCGTTGGGGTTTCTATTATTTACCTGGGCGAACTACTTAGTGTCGCCTCACACGGGCCATTCGCCACAGCCACAAACGCCGCCACGAGAAGCCAGAAGCGGCTACTAAAGTGGCTGAAGCGCGCGACAGCGGCCGACTAAGGTAAGGGAGAGAGGGGTGGGGAATCGCGCGAGTGACGTGTGGCGGCGTTTTGTATCGGTGCTATAGATGTAAGGCCGGTTTAAAACCAATTAAACCAATCCGTTTAAAACGAAAAAACCGTTTAAAACCGAAATAAACCATTTTCTTCGATTTAAAACGGTTGGTGTTGATGATGTCAACACCAAAAAAAATATGAAAAAAATGTTGGTATTGTGTTAATGATGTCTTTTATTTTAATCTAGTGTGTGTTATATAATATATGTATAATAAATAAGTGCTTAAGTATGAAGGTACCTACATACCTACTTAAATTTTCATGGTACCTAGGAAATGTACGTAGGTACTTTCTATTGATTTTCGTTATACGAACCATGACGTCAGGTGACCAAAAATTTACCATAATGAAGTGTAAAAACATAGTTCTTTTATTTTTGTATGCCAGTTTTCAACCGTTTAAAACGATTTATTTGGGGTTTAAAACGGCAACATTTTGTTTAAAACGTTTTAAATCGATTGTTTTACATCTATAATCGGCGCATTAAGTGGTCGGTGCAGGCCACAAGAAGCGAGCAACGACGATTTGTAGCGTGTGGCGGCCACCGGCGTACGTACCGTGTGTGGCGAGTCCACATAAAATGTATGAAAACTACAAGAAATATGCCGGTGGCAGCGTTTTGTGGTTGTGGTCGGTGGCCCGTGTGCGGCGACACTTACTGGGTTGCCAAGTATAAACAGGTATGTCGATGAAAGTTACGTTACCCAACGGCTGCACATTCTATACTTTAGAGCGTCCTTCCCGTGGCACGGTGTCACACAGAGCCGCTGACGCGATAAAGGCGATCAAACCGAGCCCAGCCCCCCTAGCATGACCACCGAAACAGGATATAATAAAGCGATATATATATCGCCATTAACTGTCAGACTACAGTTAGGGCTGCCATAACCCCGCCATATTTTGGAGCCCAGAACCCGGACAGACCAATAAAAATAGTTAAAAATATCACAAATCGACTTTTTTATGTTGATCTAGGCAAAAGAACTAGCGGTCTACCTCATAATAAGTGGTCACTACTGCCCATGGACACTTGCAGCACCTAGGGCCTTTCATGCGTTGCCGTAAATTTTTAAACCCGGACTACAAATGAAACCCCACCCGGCCGGGGCTCCCCGGACGCTCCGTAAACTAGGACAAATCCGGGGAAACCCGGACGGATGGCAGCCCTAACTACAGTGAAGTTTGACAGTAGTCTGACAGTTAATGCCGATATATCGCTTTATCATAATAATATCCCGTTTCGGTGTTCATGCTAGAGGGGCAGGTACGGCCCATTACTATGTTCCAAGTTTCGACCCAAGTATAAACAGGCAACGTCGACGCTAGGTTAGCAGAAGGAGATAAGGCCAAGTTTAATAATTGTTGGAATGGGTCATTGTTTAAAAAACAATGCTAAATCATGGCTTGATGAATTGGTTACAGCGGAGTACGCGTGTAACTCATTACTATAATCGAGCCCTTACCGCCAAATTATCGTAAGCGACACTGGCCAAATTATCGTAAGCGACACTTTTGTCGAAATGCGTTTTTTGTGGAAACTAATATTTTAAACCGTAACGGACCCATCTCTGTTGATATTTCCCTCTATTCTTCCCTCTATTATATTATAACGGTGTTCTTTTGGAGGGAAATATCAACAGAGATGGGTCCGTTACGGTTTAAAATATTAGTTTCCACAAAAAACGCATTTCGACAAAAGTGTCGCTTACGATAATTTGGCGGTAAGGGCTCGAATTATCTATAATCATTAGGGCCCCCTGATATCCTTAGCCTAGAATTGGAACCGGTACCTAGATACGTTTCCATATAAGCCAGTCAGCCTATTACTTTAAGTTACCATACATTTCACCAGCCATGTGTCAGCTTTGTGCCCTAACCCCTCGTTCACTCCAAAATATAATACATACGAAAACCTCCGTGGCCGAGTGGTTTGTACGCCGGGTTTCATGGTGTCGCTGACTCGAGAGGTCCCGGGTTCGAATCCCGGTGGGGGCAGATGTTTGTGTGATGAATACTAGCATTTATACTCCAGTCATGGATGTTTAATATGTATTTCTATATAAATATACTTATATATGTACTGTATATGTATTCTATCCGTTACCCTAGTATCCCATAACACAAGCCTTACAGTGCTTACTTTGGGGCTAGGCTAATTGGTGTGTGTTAAAAAACAAATAAATAAAAAAAAATGTATATAACAAATTTTATACAATGTCTTAATTGTTTTCTTCACACTTATATACATGTATGAAACATGTAGTATACAATACTTGCATCAAACTTGTTGGATATATTATAAAGCAAATAGTGATTGAAGTGAAGTGTAAACGAAAAGTCACTAACAGGTTTGCCTAAAACTAGTTTAAGACTTGTTTCTTGGTGTAAACAAGGGGAAAGGATTACAGATTAGAGCCAAGTTGTTGTATTATAGCTCATTAACTGGCTAATCCCTGTCCAAACAATTACAAGAATTTAAGTCGCCAGGACAGTTACTTACTACTGTTACTTAATTACCAAAGTGTAAATCGGCCAGTGAGGCGTGGTCGTTTACTATGGGTCTCATAGGACGTCTCAAGATCGCCCAGCGGGCAATGGAGAGAGCTATGCTTGGTGTTTCCCTGCGTGATCGAGTCAGAAATGACGAGATCCGTAGGAGAACTAAAGTCACCGACATAGCTCGAAGAATAGCCCAGCTGAAGTGGCAGTGGGCGGGACACATAGCGAGGAGAACCGATGGCCGTTGGGGCGGAAAGGTTCTCGAATGGCGACCGCGTGCCGGACGACGCTCAGTGGGAAGACCCGCTACAAGGTGGACCGACGATCTGGTGAAGGTCGCGGGAAAACGCTGGATGCGGGCAGCGCAGGACCGATCGTTGTGGAGATCCTTGGGGGAGGTCTATGTCCAGCAGTGGGCGTCGTACGGCTGATATGATGATGATGATGATGAAATCAGCCTTAATGCTGTATTATATAGTGCACCTCTCGTAAGGGGAGAGAGTCTTGATAGTTCTTGCGTCATATCCCAAAAAAGTAATAATTATACTTTGATAAAGCGCGGGCAACCGCACGAATGCCGAGGTTCACTCGGATGCGCATAGAAAACGATTTCCATTTCCATGGCCAGTGGCGGGGCAAGACCTAAAGATGTGGGCAAGACAGATTTTGCGAGGCCCTGTTGTGTGGCGACCTGAAACGGATTTTATCAAAAAAACGCTTTTAAGCAATGCATAACAATTTTTGAGGAGCGAGGCCCCTTGTACCGCGAGGCCGTAGGCGGTGGCCCACGTCGCCCACGCCTTACGCTGTCTCTGTCCATGGCTACAGATTCGCGTCACCCGCACTGCGCCTTCCTTTTGAAGAAAACATTTTACTTTGGAAAATAAACATGAAACGACTTAAACGTGTATCAATTGTTTCCTTTAGATTCTTTCGTAATAAATATTAAACAGGGGGGAGGGGGTCGCCCTTTTCTTGGGTGTATTCCGAAATATACATCAGTATACTGGCGTAATGACGTCACAAATCCGACGCCATAATGGTATGCTGCCATATTTTACCGGGAAAACGGATATGACGTATGACCGAGCGTGCATGAGCTATACATTCGAATTTTATTATTTTATTTTTGAAGTTATACTTCTTTAGGCGCGTTATGAAAAAATGATGAGAGTGAAATTTTAAGATGCGCGCGCATCACTGTAACACAAAATTTTAATTTAAAATTTTAATTTAGCGACCAACTTCATGCGTTACTTTTGCGTTTACCGCACATTAAGAAAATCTATCAACAAAATAGAAATAGAATCTCTATTTAGTGGGTGCTAACGACTGCATTGTGAAGGCCTATCAAAAGTATTTATTAATCTGGAACAACGGAACCAAAGCGCGATTCAGGAGACTACAGCGCCATCTCTTGACCATTGGTGTAGTAGAACCAAAAACCACATCTTTATTTTTTGTAATAAAGTAACAGTTATAGGTATTCATATTTATAATATTTATCCACATGTTTCTAGTTTGTATATTCGGAATACGTGTTTGAGTTTCATACAAGTGCAAATCACATATGTTCTAATAAATTATATTCAGTAGCGATTTTAATTGAATATTTTGATTATTTATTTATTTTTTCAAATTAAAACTGAACTTTATTGACTGTGTCCTTTTAAAGACTTTTTATTAATTTATTGTAATTAATTATTTGCATGCAATTAAAAACTAATTTTAAACGATGCCAAAGAAGGATAACTTCTCACGCGCCTACATAAGTACACGCACCCATTTTTTTATTTAAAGAACAATAATGGCATCCGAACAAAAAGAATTCCTTTTAATTGATGATGTGAATAAAAAATATTCTTTATTCGCACTATTTTTAATATTTCGTCGATTTATGACGTTAGTGCACTGGCCAATATATTTCGGAACTATTCACCAGTATAGCGTCGATTCATGACGTCATTAGCACTGGCCAGTATACTGGTATATATTACGGAATACACCCCTTATAATAGGGTGAAAGGCGCCTAAGTTTCTAATAGAGCGAGCACTTCCATTTCGTTCTCGTTCAATTTTCGCACTTCTCGTTTTAAAGTGTCAGCGTAAACCAATTTACGACTACTGCACGCCAACTTCACCGTTTCACTGGAGTTTGTTACTGGTATATGTCCAAGTTAAAACTATTTTTAAAGAATGAGAATCACGTATCAAAACTTGGGCCATATCTCGTATACAATTCCTAATAGGGTAACTTGCTAGGTATGTTCAAAATTGTACTGCGTGAATTCTTATGCATTCTTGGGGAAAAGTTCTATATTCGATGAATAAATTATAAGAGGCCGTTCAAGTATTACGTAAGCAGATTTATTTACCCCCTCCTCCCCCTAGTCAGCAAAAGTAAGCAAAGCTCTTACCCCTCCCCCCCCCCCCCCCCCATCCTTACGTAAACATTGGTACCTATATGCATTTTTCCTGTAATGTATTCTGCTTTTTTATTGATTCATGAGCTTTCATGAGCTTCATGTACTTAAAAAGGCTTAATCGATGATGCTGACGTAATCACCATCTCTACCACCCACCCCCACATGTCATCAAAAATGTCCCCTGCACCCCTATAGTGCTTACGTAATACTTGAACAGCCCCTAATGAATAGAACTTTTTTTTTATATATATATTATAAGAGCTCGATGGCGTGGATGGTTAGCGCGTTCGGCTGCGATCGTTGAAGTTAAGCAACTTTCCCAGTGGTCGGTCATTGGATGGGTGACCAAAATAAAATTAACTATCTCGAGCTCCTCCGTGCTTCGGAAGGCACGTTCAGTCGTTGGTTCAACTGCAGTCGTTAGGACCCACCAATCCGCACTGAACCCGCGTTTTGGGTCATGACTAGAGGATTCGATCCCGGTCGATTTTACTAAACCCAGGATTTCGGGATTATCTACAGTTAATCCCAGGATCCCGGGATAGTCCCGGGATTGTATTGGTAATAGAAAGAGGTAACAAAAAGACAGTAAAACATATCAAAATCAACTTCTTATTTTTCTTTAGTTAAATTAAAAAAAAAACAAAATTATACTTTCCTCTGATAAAATAAACAAAAGAGGCATTTCTGTAAATAATATAGGAAATAGTTTCATAAATTATTTACAGAATTGCCTAGTTTGTATATTTTATTATACAACAAACTTAAAAAAACCAACATCTTAAGACTTGTTTAGATATACTATAAAAATACTATATGCTTAAGAGATCAATGTTTATAGGTACCTACTCATATTTTAAATTAAATAGATCAGAAATTTTATAAATTATTTATTTATTATTTCTTTAAGCCACGGCAATAAAATCTAAGGAATAACAATGCATCCAACGTCTGAATCCTAAAGTATACTTCTTAATTTGTTGCATAAATAGGAAGAGGCGGAAAAAGAGCGTTCAGGCAATTAACAAAAAAATATCAATATTTACACGTCGTGAAGCGGAATTTTTACACCACGCTTTTACACATTATCCGGTACCGGTCGTAAGCAAAAATAAATGAAGTCTGCTGTGGACAAGATGGCAGTCAACACGTCAAATGAAAGTGCGTTTCGTTTCACGCATATTTTTATTCACTTATATAAAAAATATATCAATCCCAAAAATCCCAGGATTCATCGAAAATTTTGGGACTAAAATATGACCGGGATCCCGGGAACGAAACCTCTAGCCATGGCCCAATCTTCCTATTCCATCAACAGGGAAGGCCTGTGCCCCAACAGTGGGGACATTAATAGGCTGATGTAAGATCTGATGGTAAGTGATCACCGTCGCCCATAACCAGAAACCAGTTGGATGATTAAAGGTTATGGCATAACAGATTATGAACCTTAGAAGGTTCTGTGGCGGATGTATTTTTGTATGTTGGTTAATTGTTGGATGTTGCTTAATTTAAAATTATTAGTCTATGTTTTCCAATAAATGATTTTTTAGTCTATGTGATTCAACCAAGTTATTCTTAGGGATGTTCCGATACCATCAAGGTATCGATACCTACTCATTTCGATAGTACTCAAATCTTTTTTCGATACTACTTAAATAAATACTCCTAAAGTATCGATACTTACTGATATCGATACTTTTAGCACTTATTTTTATTTATTTTTTACTTTGAGGAAACTAAAGTAAAAACAATAAACGTCGAAGAACAAAAATTAAAACAAAAGTGAGAAAAAACGAGAATATAAATGTTTTGCGTCACTTTTTTTTAACATTTTAGGAATTCAAAGGGATTATTTAACATTTTAGGAGAGCAGTTGCAAAAAAGAAAAGTATAGGATCCTACCTTTCATTGGTCCCTTTATTTGCTTTTTCTCTAATTTGCCTTTATCAAAAATTCACACAGAATTTACAGACTTAAAACATTGTTTACATTTTGCAATTGTTTCGTTTTATTTGGTAAAATTTTATTGATTTTGGTGGTGCCATGATAACACATTAAATAAAATTACTTGAAAACAATCATTTGTATATGCAAATTAAATCTCGACTTGACAGTTTGAAAATTCATTATGTTGCCAATGATGACAACTTACATGGCGGGCGGACAGCTCTCTCGTTTTCGGCTCGGGCTCGGATGAAGTCGGACGAGTTCGGCTCGCCTGGCGCAACCACACCGCTATGCGATGAATACCGGTAACCGAGCGAAAGGGCTTTTGCTCTCTCATACTGTCTGCGTTCGGAAATTTTATCTTTTTTAAATGGTGGTGCTGATTCGATTTGATACCAAGTACTTTTGTTTCGATACCGAGTATTTATCGCAAGATTGATTCGATGCTATAAATACTTGGTATCGAATCAAAAGTATCGAGTACCTACTCGTATTTACTAGTATCGGAACATCCCTAGTTATTCTGTGGTTTTTTGTTCTAAAAATAATACGCAATTACTTCTAAGCTGTTAAAACTGTGTTGTGCTATTTTACAAGTTTTTTACATGCAAGACAAACTTAATTCAGCTACGCAACAGTGTTTTTATTTACCATAGTCCTCGCTTCATTGAACGAACTGAAAATAGTGGATTGGTACCGATCCACAACATTGGTGACTCCGAACAGTTTCGTGTCAGCGGCGAGGCGCAGGAGCAATCTACTAGATATAACATACCTGGTGTTGTGGCTCCCTTCCTGCATGTTTGCTGCATTATGTGTTGCACCTGTTTTCTTCATTCATCATACGCACGAGAAGAGCTTATCAAGTAACATTTTTCCATTAATCATTTTTACTAACAATATTCGGCCGATACAACTTTTTGGGTCTGCACCCTTTGCCAAGAGCATGAACAATAATTGCATTAATCTGTGTGTGTGTGTGTGTCTAACTATATCAACGTCATAAGCAACATTGTGGAACAATTAAAACTGTAAAGGAAATCTTTAGTGTTGTTTGCATGTACTTTGTTTATAACTTTTATAATTAACTTTGTGCAAGTTGTTGATGCTTAGTAACTTTTTATACCTGGTTTTGAATTAGTTTAATAACCAATTCCTTTAAACTGAAAGATAATTTTGTTAATCAGACATTAAGTTGTAATAATATATAGGTATTTTAAGATTCACCACCTACGGAGACATTTAAGTAAATATAAAGTTATTTTAGTTCAAATAACTTCTGACCTTGATTATTTTTAATTTATATGTTTATGTCATTTGACTTACAATCTTAAGATTGTGTTTATTATTGGAATATTTTATTGAAACTGGAACAGCTTCTTTTTAAATTTAGGATATATGAAAGAGATTTTTTTTTTTCAACTTAAAATATAATAATACAATATTAATATCAAAATTTTTTTTTAGAGTATAGAGTAACATATAATTTATTTGTTGTGCATCGTGTGGTATTCGGTTTTTTTAAATTTATTGTGTTCATTGTGACATACATCATGGATGACAGCACAGGTACAGGAGCTTCTGGCAAAATAAATGCAAATCAGCAGCAAACTAGCGCTGAGACATACAAGGTGTCAATAAAATTGCCTCCATTTTGGCCTAACAAACCAGCTGTGTGGTTTGCTCAGGTAGAGGCCCAGTTTGAGATTGCTGGAATTGTTGCTGATTCCACTAAATATAATTACATAGTCGGGCATATTGACCATAAGTATGCAGTCGAAATTGAAGACATTCTGATTAATCCTCCTGAAAAAGGAAAACAATACGATACACTAAAAGGTGAGCTTATAAAAAGGTTATCACTCTCCGAAGAGCAAAAGGTTCGCCAACTTCTAAGCGATGAAGAAATCGGGGATAGGAAACCATCCCAATTTCTTCGTCATTTAAAGTCTCTTGCAGGGGCATCCTTGACAGACCTAAACATTTTGAAACAGTTGTGGCTGAGACGTTTGCCTCAAAATGTACAGGTAATTTTGGCTTCACAGCCCGAATTAACTGTTGAGCAGTTGGCAAGCTTGGCGGATAAAATTACCGAGCTCACCGGATTACCCAACGCTGTATGCTCCACAGCAGCTTCGTATTCGTATGACAGTGTGCTTACGACTGGTACCCCTGCACCAGACATGCTCGCAAATTTGAATAATAAAGTTGAGGAGTTAACAAAAATGGTAAATGCTCTATCTGCGCGCGACCAAAATTATTCACGCGATCGCAGCCGCTCTAGACCTAGGAACTCCCGCGCCATTTCGCCAGCCGGAATCAAGTTATGTTGGTACCACAGCCGGTTTGGGCACAAGGCCTCCAAATGCGTTACTGGCTGTACCTGGACATCATCTCCGGAAAACCGGAAAAGCAGTCAGTAGTGGCGGCAGCTGATTGCTCGCATCTCAGCCGCCGTCTCTTTGTTACCGACCAAGTTACCAAACACAAGTTTCTAATAGATACCGGATCCGATTTGTGCTGTTTTCCTCATAGTTGGCTTCCACGTCAGCGCAAAATTTCGGATTACGAACTCAGTGCTGCAAATGGCAGTACGATTAGAACTTATGGCACCATCAATCTATGTCTTAACTTGGGATTGCGTAGAGATTTTTTGTGGTTGTTCGTAGTTGCCGACGTTCAACGGGCTATAATTGGAGCCGATTTTTTGGCACATTATCACCTGTTGCCAGACTGTCACAACAAAAAGTTAATAGACAGTACCACTGGATTATGTTGTCCAGTTTCACGTCTTGCAGTAGAGCAGCCGAGCGTCAAGGCAGTTGTTGTAGGAAGTTCAAATTATGCATCATTACTTTCTGAATTCCCGGACATTGTTCGACCTCCTGGATTACCGAGAGTGATCAAACACAATACTGTGCATCACATACAGACAACCGATGGCCCTCCTGTGTCGTGTCGTCCTCGTCGCTTAGCACCTCACAAGCTAATTTCAGCTAAAAAAGAATTTGAAGAAATGATACGAAGTGGAACTGCAAGGCCGTCTAAAAGTGCTTGGTCATCTCCACTGCACCTGACCCTCAAAAAGGACAATTCCTGGCGTCCCTGTGGCGATTACCGCGCCCTTAACGCGAGGACCATCCCAGACAAGTACCCCGTTCGGCACATTAACGATTTTGCGCATAATCTCTCTGGTGCCAAGGTGTTCAGCACACTTGATCTGGTGAAAGCATATCATCAGATTCCCGTTTCTGAAGAAGATATTTCCAAGACTGCCATCGTAACTCCGTTTGGCCTCTTCGAATTTTGCTTCATGACGTTTGGTTTACGAAACGCGGGACAAACGTTCCAGCGTTTTATCGATGAGGTCACACGGGGTCTCGATTTCTGTTTTCCATACATAGACGACATTTTGGTTTTTTCACCAGATGCGGCCACTCACATGGTGCACCTTCGCACCCTCTTCAAGCGCCTCCAGGATTATGGAGTTGTCATTAATCCATCAAAATGCGTTCTTGGTGCAAGTGAGGTCATGTTTCTCGGATATCACATCAGTTCAGACGGTACACGACCTCCTCAGGATCGTATCCAAGCCATTCTCAATTTTAAACCCCCTGAAAATGTACAAGGCATGCGGAGATTCCTTGGAATGTTAAATTACTATCGGCGTTTCATCCCCTATGCTGCGAAATTTCAGGCCCCACTAATAAATGCTTTGGTAGCAACAAAAAGCAAGGGTAAAAAACCATATCCATGGACACCCGAGCTCCTTGAGAATTTTGAAGCGTGCAAGAATAGCTTATCCTACGCAACTTTGCTTCACCATCCTGTCGCGAATGCATCCCTCGGGTTGTTTACTGACGCATCTAATGTACATATCGGTTCCTGTTTGCAACAGTTTGTTGATGGCCATTGGTCCCCTCTTGCATTTTTCAGTAAAAAATTGACCCCTCAACAGTGTCAGTGGCCAGCTTACTATCGCGAGCTATTAGCTGTGTACGAAAGTATACAGCATTTTCGGCACATCGTCGAGGCCCAACATGTGACCATTTTTACAGACCATAAGCCGTTGCTGTATGCTTTCGTCCAACGCCGCGAGAAGCTTCCTCCACCGCAGCTCAACCAACTGTCCTTTATTAGTCAGTTTACGACAGATATAAAATATATTAGAGGGGAGGATAACGTTGTTGCGGATGCCATGTCCCGAATCGAAGCAATCTCACTCGAGCAAGAATATGAGGGTCTCGCCAAGCTTCAAGAAACAGACATGGAGTTACCTCAACTATTGGAAAATTCCAGCCTCCGTCTTAAAAAAATAAGCGTACCTGGCACAGATTTCTCCTTATTCTGTGATCTCTCTACTGGAAAACCTCGTCCTTTTGTCCCAAAAGATTGGCGTCGTAGTATCTTTGACAAGCTTCACGGTTTGAGCCATCCTAGTATTCGTGCTACGGCTCGTCTCGTAGCTGATCGCTATGTCTGGCCGGCGCTCAACAAGGATTGCAGAGAGTGGGCTCGCACATGTGTCGCATGTCAACGCAGCAAAGTCTCTAAACACAATTCTTCCCCACTTAATAATTTCGACACACCCAGTGGTCGCTTTATGCATATGCACATCGACATTATCGGGCCCCTACCGCCTTGCAAAGGGTTTCGATACTGCTTAACCGCTATAGATCGGGTTTCAAGGTGGCCTGAAGCCTGGCCGATGCAAAGCATCACGGCTGAAGAAGTTGCAGAGACTTTGGTTCGCGAATGGATTTCTCGCTTTGGCGTGCCATCTGTCATCACGACCGATCAAGGAACGCAATTCGAATCAGATTTGTTCCGCAGACTGATGCAGAGTTTTGCTACCAAGCGCATTAGAACTACCGCATATCATCCGCAAGCGAACGGCATGATAGAGCGTTTTCATCGCCAATTAAAAGCTTCGATTATGTGCCACGGTGGCGATTGGATTAGTGTTTTACCTCTTGTACTATTAGGAATTCGATCTGCCTACAAGGAAGACATTGGTTCGTCCGCAGCGGAAATGCTGTATGGCGAAACGCTGCGTCTCCCTGGGGAAATGGTAGTGTCTTCGTCTCTACATCCTCAGGTTTCAGGTGACTTAAACGACTTCGTCACGCGACTGAGACATCACATGGAAGGAATTCGGCCGGTACCGGCATCTCGACATGGCAATAAAACTTCTTTTGTTTTTAAAAATCTCGATTCTGCCTCCCACGTTTATCTTCGCGAAGATGCTGTTCGCCGTCCCTTGCTACCTCCCTATAGTGGCCCATACCAAGTGGTAAAAAGGGCTACTGATGGGAAAACAATTACTATCAGTGTGAAAGGTAAAAATGTTACTGTAAGTGTAGACAGAATCAAGCCTGCGTTCATTTTGCAAGATCCTATGTCTACAGCTACAACAACAAATAAATTAACTAAGGCTGCTTCTGAATTGCCTTGTCCTAAAGATGAAAAAACTCCTGGGGAAACGACAGATCAACAAACACCCGCACCTGCACATTCATCTACACCTCCGCCTTATACCACACGATCAGGTAGGCGCGTTAGATTTAAGATTTTCAAAGACTAGTTGTCTCTCTCCGTAGGGGGGTGGTGTGGCGGATGTATTTTTGTATGTTGGTTAATTGTTGGATGTTGCTTAATTTAAAATTATTAGTCTATGTTTTCCAATAAATGATTTTTTAGTCTATGTGATTCAACCAAGTTATTCTGTGGTTTTTTGTTCTAAAAATAATACGCAATTACTTCTAAGCTGTTAAAACTGTGTTGTGCTATTTTACAAGTTTTTTACATGCAAGACAAACTTAATTCAGCTACGCAACAGTGTTTTTATTTACCATAGTCCTCGCTTCATTGAACGAACTGAAAATAGTGGATTGGTACCGATCCACAACAGTTCGAAAGGGAGAAAAGGTTAATTGGAACCTTACAAGATTAAAGGCACAGAACCTTGATTATTGTAATGGGCGCTTTCAATTATAACTTCCTTTTTTTAACATTTAAGCCGACACGGCTTAAAATGTGGTCACCCATCAAATGATCAGATTATGCTTAATCGACTGACCGAGATAAACGTCATACTATGGAGCTTAAATTATTTTAGGTCCATCTATCTGTAAATTGCGCATTAATTCTCATAGTGTTATAAAACAGAAGTATGTAAACCTGTCGGCGAACTCTTTTTAACTGTTTCGTTTTTGGAATTGCAGTCATGAAAACTTTTGCAGACGTAATAAAGTTAAAGTTTAGTTTAACTTTTATTGCACTTTCTGTTTCCCGTTAAGTTTGGAATCTCCGGCACCACTAGTGTTGCCAGATTCGATTTGTTATAAATCGGTACATGAGGTCAAAAACATCGGGATTTAGGGTTGCAGATCGGGTTTTTAAGTCTGGTCGAAAAGAATGGGTTTTTAAGTTAGAGTTTAATTTATTGCATTTTTAACTACTAGTGCAAGTATAGTATTATATTAACTACCTAAATCTTATTTTTTTTATTAATCGGGACATTTAGCGTCCCGATCAGGTACAAATCGGGACGCGTCCCCAGACCCCTGAAAATCGGGACGTCCCGCGCAAATCGGTACACCTGGCAACACTAGACACCACCTACGTTGGCTAGAAGAGTTCTCTTTTCGAGATAATCCCACCATTGCTATGTATTTGACTTTCTATTTTGAACTATATGATGCAATAAAGAGTAATTACTTAAGTTCCTAATAAAATGCAACAATAAAACAAATTATTATAAATTGAGGAGCTCGATGGCGCAAGTGGTCAGCGCTTTCCGCTGCGATCGTTGAATTTAAGCAACTTTCGCAGTGGTCGGTCATTGGATAGGTGACCGAAAATTTACTATCTCGAGCTCCTCCGTGCTTCGGAAGGCACGTTTAGCCGTTGGTCCCGGCTGCATCTGCTGTCGTTAGCACCCACCAACTTGCACTGGGCTCGCATGGTGGGTCATGGTCTAATCTCCCTATTCCATCCAAAGGGAAGGCCTGTGCCCCAGCAGTGGGGACATTAATAGGCTGATGATGATGATGATGATGATGAATAAAACAAATTATTCTCCGCAGATTCCTGCCGCCGGGGAGTTACCTCAACGCCCTGGAGCTCGGCGCGAGGAACCTCCTCGAGAGAATGAACGAGATCTACAACGACAAGGAGAAGTTCTACGATTTCTTCAGGTGGAGGAACCACTACAGATACGAACATTCGTTGGGCAAAGACGTGTGCGACTTGTGCGCGGCGCTCAACAATGAGGAGATGATGAAACCGCACACGCATACAAACCTGAGGAAGTGGTGGAACGACGCCCGATGGGACGACAAAAACAATAGGTGCAGTTAGCAAACTAAGAGACGGAATCAAATTCCACGGACATGGATGAGACTTGTGATTCGACATTTGAGATTTGGGATGCCGATCTGAGATCGATTAATCGCAGAATCGATTTTTTGAGCCAAAAAGATCGATTTTATTAATCGATATGTAGTACAGAATCGATTCACTGAATCGATATTTCGCCCTTGAAAATCGACATTCGATTTTATTTTATTTATTTGGTATAAACCAAAAAAGTATTAACAATTATTTGAATGTACCCGTTATAAGAGTGATGCCGGTAAAAGGGTTAATTATAAAAAAAATCGCGAACTGGCTACATGTTTGGATTCCTTCTCCCCTTTTTAATAAAAAAATTGTAATCTTTGAACAAAAATATTTTTTATCATCGAATCACCTGATTTTACTGAAAAGAGATCGTTAAATTGTAATATGTATCTTGTTTTTAATAAAATAGACTTATATTACATTATAAACAAAAACTTAAAAAAAGATCATTTTTCAGAAATCGATCTTATTGGCCCCGATTTTTTGGTGGATCGATTCATTAGGTCACGATTCGAATCGATTTAAAAATCGATCCTTTTCGGAAAGAATCGCCATCCCTATGTGAGATTTTGATGTTGATTTGTAAATTGCGCGTGTGAGAATCGCGTGGAAAAGTGAATAACTTAACCGAAAAATTGGTGTATTAACTACTTCAGTGGTATTACCGAGTGGTACCTTTACAAAATTGATTTGACAAATGACTCACAGCAGTGGGTGAGGGAAAAAAATACATTTATCTTAAGAAAAGTTTATTAGAAAAAAATTTCGACGCGGCCAATAGGGCCGTGGTAGCATAATGGTCAGTGCATTCGCCCGGATTGCGAAGGGTGCGGGTTCGTGTCCCGTCCGCTGCCTGGTCCGCGTGGATTTTTTTCTAGTAAACTTTTCTTTAGATTTAAACATCTAGCAGTTAAATGCTTAAAAATAAATAAAAACATAAAATACTTTTATTTCAAAAGATGGAGGGCGAGTTATAAAGCCTGCATATGTAAACATTAATTATGTACCTATTTACTAGGGAATTGCAGCACCAATAATGTCAGTCGCTCTCTATTTTGCCTACTAGCTGAACTATAACACTCGCGTTTACTCAAACTCCTAGTTTATCAGTGCAAAAACACAAAAAGGTGCTAAATAATAGTGTTACTTAATTAAGAATCAGTTTACAGACTGTTACCTGAGACCAAATTATTGACTTTAAAATTATAATAATGGCTCAATAATAATTAATACCTATTAATTATTTAATATTATACACTTGGTCGTTAGCCCGAATACGAATTCGGGTTAACAATATGAATTCGGGTTAACTGCTAATGCCGTAATTACATTTGGTCGTCGGTCTAACCGTTAGACCGAAGCTATATTTACACTGGAATTCGGACTGGAAGACGGTGCCGGGTAAACAAAAGGAAGTCTATCCGAATACGGCGTACTCTACGTTCGTTCAAGTATTACGTAAGCACTATAGGGGGGCAGGGGGGTCTTTGCGTTGCTTATTTTTGATGACATGGGGGGGGCGGGGTCGAGATATTGTAAAAATTCGAAAGAAGTTGGTTCTGTTCGTAATATGACCTTACTCAATGTTGAATACTGTGTCAATAAAGTTTGTTTCAATGAATATTATGTGCGTTAAAGTCCTCTATCCTAAGCCTATTTAAGTACTGCTGCTCACGAAGCTCATGAATGAATAAAAAAAACAGAATACATTAAAGGAAAAATGCATAGGTACCAATGTTTACGTAAGCACGTGAGGGGGGGAGTAAGAGCTTTGCTTACTTTTGCTGACAAGGGGGAGGAGCGGGTAAATAATTGTAATAAATCTGCTTACGTAATACTTGAACGGCCCCTTACTCGTAGCCGTTTACCCGAATTCCATTGGATGTGCTAACGATCAACTGTAATCGCGCCATTGTTTTTATGCCTAAACAGTGGGACACGGCATTCCTAAACTTTTTTCATTTTTAAATCTGTTTTTTATATTTTTTATTTTATAGTCATAATTGTTTTATCATTTACATTTGTAATGGAAAGTGACTTCATGGGTTATCTCATATTGAACTCATTTTTCAAATTGACGACTCTGTATATTATTATATATACAGAGTCGTCAATTTGAAAAATGAGTTCAATATGAGATAACCCATGAAGTCACTCAGGGAGAAAAAAAACAGCCCTTGCTGAGTTTCTTGCCGGTTCTTCTCAGTACAAGGTCTCCCGCCGTAGATTTGCGAACCGATGGCGTAGCTTTTCGACATTCACAAGTGCTTGTAACAGCCTAGACTGAATAAACGATATTGAATTGAATTTTGAATAAGTGTAAATGAACGGAATCGAGTACGCCCATATTGGGGTAGATTTCCTTTTGTTTAGCCGTCACCGTCTTCCAGCGCATATTCCAGTGTAAATATTGCTTCGGGTGCCCGAATTCGAGTAATGTCTTTCGTACACCTGAATACGGGCTAACGACCAAATGTAATTGCGACAGAACATGAAGTCGCTGAGCTGTGTCAGTATTAAATGTATGTAGATACTTAATTAGCAAATTAAGGGACATAGTGAATCGTGACTTGTGACTTTTAGTAACTGTAGGCCGCGTTGTTTCATCCATAGTTAAAGGAGATTGCTCAAATGAGGGCTATCGCGTATGAATCCGCCGCTAGAGGCGCTAGTGTAGCGTGAGGTCTCCGAAATGTCAAATGTTATTGCTTGTTGGTTGACTGCACGGGTTTATTTCTAATTAAAATAATGTTGTGAATAATTGGTAACAATTCGGCTTAATTATGGCAAATATGAGTTATGTGGCAATGAATGTCAGTTATTAAAAATTTGAGCTTAGAAAAATGATTATGTTCCCATTTTTTCCGAATAAAACGGAACTGCGCGTCACTGTGGCATGGCCTATTATGTTTAGGATATGGTTCTTTTGTGTTAAAATACGATCTAAATGTAACCTTTGATTTCATGTGCGTATTAATAAACTTTAAAAGGTACAATTTAGGACCTCACTCAACAGTGGCGCCATCTGGTGAGGCAGAAAACGGTAGCCCTCATTGGCCCAAATGCACAAAAAATATTGACATATACGATTCTTGGCGTATTTATACTTTATTTTACAGTCATTAGATTTTAACGGACACCTGTGCATAATATATTCATTTTAAAAAGGACTTTTAATTTTACCGGTTTGAAAAACATACGAATCACTTTTAATGGCTATGGGTGTAGTAACATTCAGCCAAAGACTGATCGAAGTTGTTTATATAACATAAAAGGAAATCTTTTTTGTAAAGGTCGATAAAATAAATCATTTTTTTATTACACTACTGTGGTATTAATGTCCACAACTATATTTTAATTTTTACTACATACAAATGTGCTTAGACAATTATTATAGATGGTAGGCGACATCATAAAGTCTATTGCCATACCTACATTTTTCGCTAAAAAAACACCTCCATAAACACATTATAAGGTTGTAATACACTAAAAATCTAAAATATGGTTATAATGTAAATATATCAAAAATAATGAAGCTACTGAAGATATGGCTGTATAACCTAAATCTCTTATCTTTCTTTGGTTACCTAACGAGAGTTTCAAAATTCTGTTTCTAGTTTCTACAGTAATTTATTTATAATTTCGAACCTAGGAAACATTTTTCATGATTATTGGTCTTTAGGCCAAACATGTATGGAAGCTGAGCAATCTCCTTTGAAAATTACATAGTAAATGTGTCAATTATTGACAAATGTTTATATTTTCTGTAGTATTTAAACTATAATCAAATTTAACTAAGTATTAATAAAACAGCGCGGCCTCAATGTGCTTGGACACTAATTTGTAACAGTCGTCACATACAATACATGCATTGTGATTTTTTTATCAAGCTATCCAGTTAAAACATTGGTGTCGATTCTAGCATGATTCTCTAAAGCTAAACTTAAATTTGACAGCAGTGTATCCTTGTCGTTCTCTATACAGAATGAAAAGGAGAGACTGATGTTAAATTTAGTTTTAAGTTTAGAGAATCACGCCAGAATTGGCACCATTGTCAAACCTAAGGTTAAGTATTTGAATGCAAGGAAGTTCGTTTAGCGTGAAGACTGAATTTCCTGTTTCGTTAGAGCGTACAAAATCACACCATTTTAATGGGAACGATAATATGTCATTTTTTCATTGAAAAACCTAATCAGGTATTCTGGTTAAATGAATAGTCTCAAAACATTAATACTATAAAAGTAGGTAATATTTTAATTCTGTTAACAACAGAATAGATTTACTTATGTATTTTATGAGAATGTATATATGAAAAAAAACGAATTTAAATATTATTTCTTCTGTTGCATTTCCCCACAAAGTTATTTTCCTAGTGGAATCGTTTTATAGTAATATAAATTATTTACGGGATTGTTACCACGTACCTTGTTTTTAGCGAGTTTCCGATAATTTCGGTACTGTTGCAAGCGCCATGATCACGGAGTAACTGAAGTAATTGCGGGTAGGCGGGCGAAAAACAAAGTACATGGTAACAATCCCGTAAATGACTTATATTACTATAATGTTACTGAACGTTAAAGTTTAAAACAATACATTGAATCGTTTTTATTCTATTGATGTGTTTTTTGATAATTTTATTTAGACTTGTTACTTAATATTATCTAAATATTAATTTAATTAAATACACTACTTACAATTACAGTTGTTATCAACGTCCACATTGTGGTGATAGTGCCAGGGTTTTTTTTTATTTTTTTTACTAAGAAATATAACCCACTCTGAAGACGAGCTGCGCTTTAAATATTAAATATACATATTTCAATTATATAGTCTCGTGTTTTTTTTTTCTAATTTGCAACTATTACGTTCGTAAGTTTCGAATTTATAATGCGATGTGTATGAAAAAAAATACGTTTTCATCGACTTACTCCAAGGCAGGGCTGGATTTAACTGCCTTAAATCTTTCCCTGCGCTTGATTTAACTGCCTTAAACACTTGCGCAGGTGAGGCTGTGGCCCAAGGGCCCCCACAACACAGATAAAAATTACTAAATTTAGACAGGTCACCAACCAGCACCACTAGGGGGGTGCAAATCGTAAGTGGCCCTATGTTCCAGATTCCAAAAAAAAGCCTAAAATATTTGTTGCCCCAGGGCCTTCACACCTCTCTGAATCCGACCCTGCCCCGAAGCCATAGCACTTTATTAGCTGATTATTATTACCTATATTAATTCATTTATGTATACCCTTCCAGACAGATGTGTCTAAATTTAAAATGCAAGGTGAGCCGATAGATATGTATCACCTTTAAACACCTAGATGCATTTTAAAGGACATTGGGCAAAAATGTATGGACGCTGCACTCACGTCCGCCACGGCTTAAACTACACTTGTTTGAAAGGTATTATAGTCATGATCATCTGTGCCAAAGCGCATCAAATTCCATCCCGGGAGTTTTTAGTTATTTTAAGTTAAAGAGGCAGAAATACTTTAACAAACGAACATTAATGATACAAGGGAATTAATTTAGTTAGTTAGTTCGACACTACATAGGGGGTCAGGTATTATGGGAGTACTTCACAAGGTTTAAGGGTGCCGCTTATGTTATTCTGCGCTAGAGTAAATCCATAAACCCCCGCATGGGTTGGAGTTTTTTTAAACATTCTGTTCGTTACAGTAAATTGTCTTCTTTGTAAAGCGGAGCGACGCAAATCACCCAAACTTGTCCACGCTTCGGAGAAAACATGATTCCAGTTCATCCATATTAATGGACAAAACCGATAATCGTGTTCCAATCTCCAAAGCGTGTTAGATAAAAATCAATCAAGTGACAGGCAGAGCACAATCACAACGAAGTAAGACGAGTCGACTATTTGCATAAGTCTTTCAACCCCCGTAAACCGTTTTGAGGTGACTCAGAAAGAGCAAGCGCAGGATGGTCGGCAGGCTTTGTCGTTTATCTGGTTGTATAGTACGATATGGCATATTAATATGGTTACTAATAATATAAAATAAAGGTACTATAAAATTAATTTATTTAGCTACTTAAATATGCCCATGTATCATATCTTTTGACTCCCAGGATATTTTTTTACGGTGTCATAATAAAAAAGGCTAGTTTTTCATAGATCTATCGATTCATACTAATTACATTGTTGGCGGTGCTGGGTGTGTTTTGCCCATTGTCCTTTTGACGGTTCCTGGCTAACAATAAATGAATGTTGCATTGAGCAAAAAGTTATTACCTACGCAGTTTTGAAGCTGATTTATTAGCCATATTCTTTTCGTATGTTTTTAAAATATTAGCTCAATCGTAAACATATTTTTTGCTACAGGCCACTGCAGTGCTATTCTGAAAATTTTCACGCGCGGATCCGATGTGGATCCGTGCGGGTTCACAATGGGTCCGCGCGTGAAAATTTTACAGACACTGATTTTTTTATTTTATTTTTTTATTTAGACTTTATTAAATGGGCCGATAGATGTGTTCGAAAGTATATATTCTATCAAAATCGAAAAATAATTGAGCCTAGGTGGCTCAACATTACACGGAAACCATTTTTATTAAAACTCAACTGAAGCTCAGGGAATTCCTAGTCCCATTTCTTCTGTTAACAAAAATAGTGGCGGGAAAAATCCATTACTTCAGTCAACATAGTTGTCCAACAAAACAAGTGGAAATAAAGGTTAATGTTGTTATAAATTTTATTATTTTTAAAGCATATAACTGCTTGATGTTTAAATCTAAAGAAAATATAACTAGAAAAAATTTCACGCGGACCAAGCAGCAGACGGGACTCGAACCCGCACCCTTCGCAATCCGGGCGAATGCATTGACCAATTATGCTACCGCGGCCCTCACGGACCGCGTCGAAATTCTTCTAGCCATTCTTAAGCTGCAAGGCAGCGCCATCTCTTCGCATTATAGGTAACCCACATGTTGTTGCTACACGATAAAATTAATCTAGTTACCTACTGGCGTTTTTCACAGCAAAAAAGGGGTATCAAGAGGTAGAACATTGACGACCTCCGCGGCCGAGTGGTTTGTACGTCGGGTTTCATGGTGTCGCCGACTCGAGAAGTCCCAGATTCGAATCTCGGTGGGGGCAGATGTTTGTGTGATGAATACGAGCATTTGCACTCCAGTCATGGATGTTTAATATGTATTTCTATATAAATATACTTATATATGTACAGTATATCCGCACTCAGTATATAGCACTCCGCGCGTACACGCTCGACGAGCGGACGTTTGTTAAACAGTTGCTATCAAGTGAACGGACTCGATCAATTATTTACAAAACATTCAGCGTAGAAGTATTCTAATTAATATTATCCAAAATAAAAAATGGTGCAGTGTAGAAAATGCAAGCTTTTTGTTTCTGTGACAAAGGATGATATAATAAAGTGCAAAGGTCAATGCGAGTCGGTATTCCATAAAAAGTGCATAAAAAATATAAAACAATTTTTACAAGATGAAATCTGTGATGAGTGCAAACAAAAAGAAGGGAAAACGCCCATCAGGAAGGAAGGCGCGCCGACTAACATAGGGAATATTTCCTCTGAAGCTATCCTCTTGGATATTAACAAAAAACTGGATATAATATATAAGCTCGAAAAACGTATTGAAGAATTACATGAAACAGTAGATTTTTATGCTGAACAATATCAGAAAATGATGGAATTTAGTACAGAAACAGAAAGAAAGTTAAAGGCGATGGAGCAGAAGAATATATACATGGAAAAATGCAATGGTGCCTTAGAGGAACGTATACAGTATTTGGAGCAAAAGGAAAGAGAAACAAAGGTGGAAATTATGGGACTTGAGAAGCATGGAACTGAAAACATACAGAAAATTATAGAAAAGGTAGCTAATATACTAGAATTGAGTGCAGAAGATATCGAAGAAGCAAGAAGGGTGGGTAGAGAAAAAAATAAAGGAGGTAAGCCGCAAGCTGTAATAGTTAAACTTCGCTCAAAAACAGCGAGGGATCGATGGTTAAAAGTTCGTAAAAATACCCCTACTAACGGAGATATATACGGCAACGAAAGCTCCCAGCGTATATATATTAATGAAGATTTACCCAAACAGAAGCGAGAAATATTCTGGGAAACCAAAAATCAACTAAAAGGGTTATATGACTTCATTTGGGTACAAAACGGAAATATATTGGTAAAAAGAAATGAAGACGAAAATAAAATATATAATATCAAAACATTAAAAGATATAGAAGTACTTAAATACAAAACAAACGCAGCAACATCATAAAGTGCAATATAGCACGGAATGTACACACTATATGATTTTATATATGCTACAAACTTTAATGAATAAAACAGAAATAGAATCAGAAATACCATTTAAAAGGTACAAAAACGTTTACCAATTTTATGGGGAAATGATTGATGGATATATATATATGATACATTTAAATATAAGATCTATGAGAAAAAACTTCAATGAATTTATGGTTCTACTAAGTCAATCAAAGAGGCAAATAGATATTATAATTTTGTCAGAAATAAATGTAAAACAACAGGAAGTAATGATATATAATATAAAAGGATATGATATTTATTCTCATACTAGAGAAGAAAGAAGAGGTGGAGGTTTAATAATTTATACAAGAAAAAACTTGAGCACTACTATGAAAATAATAAATATTGGGTCGGCAGAAGTTGTACATGGAATAATAACTTCAGAGAAAGCATGCACGCATATTGTTGCTATATATCGGCCACCCAATAAGAACAAATTACAATTTATCAGAGAAATTGAGATTCTTATGAGAGGTTTTCAATATACAGACAACGTATTTGTCATCGGAGATATAAACTTAGACATATTGGGAAATAAAATAAATCCCACCATAAACAGATATAAAAACAGTTTGTGTGTATGCGGCCTGCAGAACGTTATACCGAATACAGAGGTAACGCGGGAAGCGGTAGTGAACGGGCGCCGTGAGATGTCCTGCTTGGATCATGTATGGGTGCGAACGAGACAGACTCGCGGGTACTGCGTGAGCGTCGCTGCGTACATTATTGACTGCTTCATATCGGATCATCACATAGTTGGTATTTGTGTAAGCACAGGTATGAGTGACAAAATACAATACAAAAAAGATCAAGTGAGTGTGTTTGGTCAATTGCGTTACTCATTGTCTCAACGACAAGTTAATGATGGTTTAGTATTGTATGACTGGAATAAACTTAACGGATTAAACTGCCCCTTAGTGTTATATGATCATATATGCAATGTGTTCAAGAGTGTGTACGAAAATAGTCAGAAGTTACAGGTGTTAGGTAAGAAAAATCTATTTAAGCAACCGTGGGTTGATATTAAATTATTAAAAATGATTGAAAAGAGGGATAAATTGTTTCGTATATGGAAAGCATCTCCTAAAAACATGAATAAGCGGTTAGATTATACGCGGTGTAGGAATAAGGTAAATAAGTTGATTTTTTATGCAAAAAATAAGTACAGAAGGGGTCAAATAACTAATTGTAATGGTGATTATAGGAAAGTATGGGCGCATATTAATGAATGGACTGGACAGGTAAAGCCAAGTTTAGATAATGTAATAATTAAGCACCTAGGAAAATCAGACAATATTTCCAATATTTGTAATAACTTTACGACAACTTTTACAAAGGAAATATTAGAAATTAAACATTATTGTAATATAAAATTTATGGACAGAAAAACATATGTAAAAGAAAGTAACGTCACATTTAGATACAGGAAAGTGAATGCGGTACAAGTGGAAAGAATCATTAGAAACATAGATTGCCATAAGGCACCTGGGGTAGATAAAATAAGAGCACAAGACTTAAAATATATAAAACAGAAAATCTGTCCTTTACTAGCCAAATTTATTAATATGTGTATTGAGCAAGGAACTTATCCAGAGCAATTAAAAAAAAGTATCATACGTCCAATACACAAAAAAGGTAGTTATACAGACTATACTAATTATAGACCAGTAGCAATATTGTCGGTAATTAATAAGGTGATGGAAAAGGTCATAGTAGGTCAAATTACAGAGTTTTTAGAAAAGCATAAGATTTTACATGATGCGCAGCACGGTTTTAGGAAAGGAAGGAGTACTAGTACTGCTCTAAACTACTTTGCTGAAACTGTAAATACGAGTCTGGATGCTGGACTACAGGTTCTCGTTCTTTTTATAGACTACAAAAAGGCGTTCGATACACTTGATCATAATATGCTGCTTCAAGCTATGAGTGAATGTGGAATAAGAGGACCCATGAATGAATGGTTAAGAAGCTACTTGAGCAAGCGAACTATGTGTACAGCAATATCAGGACAATTAGGAAAAGTGGCTAAAGTGGAGCTGGGTGTACCAACCGGATCAGTCTATGGGCCAGTTGGGTATATCATGCATGTAAACAGTGTGGCTAATGTTGTCCAGAGATGTAGGGTTTGTATGTATGCAGATGACATGTGCCTCATGTTTGCATCTAATAATCCAAATGAATTATCAGAAAATATCCAAGAAGATCTAGAAAATATCACTAAATGGGCACATGATAATGGAATCATTATTAATATTACTAAAACTAAATATATGCATATATACTCACCTTATAACCGTGCAGCTAGGACAATGAATCAGGACACATTTAGCATAATAGGTCACTCTTATGAATGTCTACATAATATGAAATGTGCATGCAATTGTCAAAAAATAGAAATGGTAGAAAATTTCAGATACCTAGGCGTAGACATAGACCGAAACTTTAACTTCAAAATGCATATAGAACAGGTTTGCACTAAGCTCCGAAATGTCTTTTGTAAATTTTATCAGTTAGTGAAAATATTAGACAGACGGACACTACTAATGGTATATCATGCTCTTGTCGAATCTTTAATTAGTTATGGTCTTAGTGTATATGGGCGTACTTATAAAACATATATAAACGAGATAAAAAATATACAAATAAGGTTACTGAAATATATAGTTGATAAAAACACAAGAAAAAAATGTAAACAGGATTACAGTAAATTATACAAAGTATGTAGAATATTGCCAGTAGACAAGAAAGTGGATTATTTAATAGTAAAAGAAAATTATTACAATTTGTGGGATAGACCCCTCATTGTCAATAGGTATAATACAAGTAGTGTTAGGGAAAGGAAGTTTATTATACATAAAGTTAAAAATAGTTATGGGATGAGAACAAATAAATATATAATACCAAAAATTCTAAACAAATTAGAGTGGGTAAGAAAAAATAAGAATGTTAGCATACATATATTAAAAAAATCCTTGAAAGAAATTTTACAGAAATGAGAACACATTATTGTTATTATTATTTTGTATTATTATTATTATTTTGTATAAGCAAAAACTATGTATCAATAAGTACTTAAACATTATTTTCACATTACATTGTTAATCTTCACAGTGAACCGCTTGATATTTTGTAACTAAATATTTAAATCAAAATCTCTTTTTTCAAATTGGAAGCATAATAAAACTCTTTTTAATAATGCGTAAAATATGTATTTGTAACAGATAGTCACTTTAAAATAGCTTAGACATAATATGTTAACAGTAGCTTATAGTCATATTATTTGTAAGTTTATAACAGTAGTATTAGTTTAACATGATACTGTAAGGAAAACGAGCGTTGGCTTGCCAACAACCTGATGTTTACAGGTTGGCAAGGTATTAAAATATGAAAAAAAATATGTATCAATGATTAAATAAATAAATAAAATAAAAAAAAAAAAAATATGTATTCTATCCGTTACCCTAGCATCCCATAACACAAGCTTTACAGTGCTTACTTTGGGGCTAGGCTAATTGGTGTGAGTGTTAGAAATATTTATTATTATTATTATAGCGGATTTCCCGCTCGAATTGGAGCACCCGCCTGGGGAAGTAACCTCCACCATACAGAACAGAAGACCTAAGTGTAATAACAGTACCTTTTGGTGGTGTTTTGTTTCTCTAAGTGAGTAAAGTTCCAGGGCCCCACGGGGTAGGGTCAGGGTGAGCTACGGAGCGAGTGATATTTTTTGTATCGCAAGCGTTTGTAGGCAAAGAGAGAACCCAAGGGGGGGCAAAGAGAGAACCCAAGGGGAGCAAAGAAAGATCCCAATGGGGCAAAGAGAAATGTCGGGGGGGGGGGGCAAAAAGAGATGTCAAGGGGGGCAAAGAGAGATCCCAAGAGGGGCAAAGAGAGATGTCAAGGGGGGCGTAAAGCGGTTGAATTGTAGAAAAAAAAAAGCAATAAAAATATTTACAAATAACATCGTCTTGATGTCGATTTAGCGACCTGATGATAGCTCTGGCGAAAACAGAACCTAGAATCAACCAACTAGTGCAGAACATGTAATCTCAAGTATCTCATTAGTCATTAGTTACTACCTACACTTAGTTTATTTTACCTTTAAAAGTTTGTTTATTAAAATATAAATAAAAGTCTTTTAAGTAACATAATGTGTGCTTTTTTGTATTGATTGGAACAGTAAAGGGGGCATGAAAATATAATTTATAGTCCGGGGAGCCTCAACAAAAAACAGGTTGGGAAACACTGGACGATAGGCTATGGTGGCCGCTTACCATCAGCCGGGCCATACGCTTGTTTTCCACCCTTTAAACATTAAAAAAAACTTATTTAAAGAAAAGTTTACTAGAAAAAAATCCACGCGGACCAGGCAGCGGAAGGGACTCGAACCCGCATCCTTCGCAATCCGGGCGAATGCACTGACCATTATGCTACCACGGCCCTATTAGCCGCAAGGCAGCGCCATCTCTTCGCATTGTAGGTAGGTTTTTTTCTAGCAAACTTTTCTTTAGATTTAAACATCTAGCAGTTAAATGCTTAAAAATAAATAAAATCATAACTATAATTGCTATTTCTTCTTTCAAATGTTTAATACTTGAAAAAGTATTCATTTGACATTGTGGGTTACCTACAATGCGAAGAGATGGCGCTGCCTTGCAGCTTAAGGCTAGGAAAATTTCGGCGCGGCTAATAGGGCCGTGGTAGCATAATGGTCAGTGCATTCGCCCGGATTGCGAAGGATGCGGGTTCGAGTCCCGTCCGCTGCCTGATCCGCGTGGATTTTTTTCTAGTAAACTTTTCTTTAGATTTAAACATCTAGCAGTTAAATGCTTAAAAATAAATAAAATCAAAAACGTAGTTACCATTAGTCCAGTCAATGAAGGTTTTCGAAACGAACGAAAAATCACAATCTTTGGTCTTTGATAACTCAGAAAGTATTGATTTATTTCAAAATATTTTTATAACAAATTTTGCTTAGAATTTATTTTTCTATCGATTTCTCGAGTTATTTTATTAAAATAATTTTCACCCCCCGGGAAGAGGTGGCATCTACCCCCAGGACAAAAGCGCAAGTTGGCACTATGTCACTTTTGTTTCTTTAGGTTACTTTAGGTTACTTGGGGAATCCCAAGTGCTCACCAATTTTCATGAAAATTGATGGAGGTTCAACGAAATCAGAGGTTGTAGTTGATTTTTGCCTTCACTGACTGAACTACATACCGATATTAATTTGACTATAAAGTTATTATAATCTCTTATCTATTAGACAAGTCCGTCCGTCCGTCCGTCTGTCTGTGGTGCTGTTTCAGCGGCCAAACCGTAAGAGATAGATAAAGAGAATGTATAAGTTATAAGTTAAGAATAGTCTGATAAGACTACAAACCGGATTTGAGTAACGTAGCACTTCCGGTTTTCGAGAAATCACGAATTTCAAACGAAACCACACAAAATCTCCGAAGTTCTCAATTAATTAAATACATTTTTTATTTTTTTTTTTTTTTTAATTCAGGTTTTGGTGAACATTTGGTTCACTGGTTTACTAGTATGCTTTATTTTAGTAAGTACTCAATAGACGGGTAGAGTTATTTCACGGGTCAGGTGGAGCATATGAGAGGCCGATGTTTTTGAGCTCACAATCTTCTTGCATGAGATCCTTCAACAGCAGTTTCTTCAAGGCAGTACGACGGACCTGCAATATTGAGTCAAAATTATATAATAGCAAGCATTTTTATCATCAGAATCATATCAGTGAAGAGACGCCCTCTGCTGGACATAGGCCTCCCCCAAGGAATTGCAAACCGGTCGCTCTTGCGCTAGCCGCATCCAGCGGCTTCCCGCGACCTTCACCACCCGGCCTTATTCACTAACTTTTTACCCGACTGCGCAATACAAGAGCTCGAAGCGCGACGCGCAGACAGGGTATAGTGTTTAACAGTCTATATATGTATGAAGGTGAGGAGAAGGTGAATGTCGAGCAGCTCGATGGCGCAGGTAGTTAGCGCGTTCGGCTGCGATCGTTGAATTTAAGCAACTTTCACAGTGGTCGTTCATTGGATGGGTGACCAAAACTCTTCTATCTCGAGTTCCTCCGTGCTTCGGAAGGCACGTTAAGCCGTTGGTCCCGGCTGCATCTACAGTCGTTAACACCCACCAATCCGCACTGGGCCCGCGTGGTGGGTCATGGCCCAATCTCCCTATTCCATCCATAGGGAAGGCCTGTGCCCCAGCAGTGGGGACATTAATAGGCTGATGATGATGATGATGATATGTATGAAAGTTCATTTGTGGCACACTAGAGACGAAACGCGTGGACCGATTTTAATGATTCATACGCCAATCGATTCGTCTTATTCGTGCGAGTGCTACTAAATGATATAATCGTAATCAAAATCCAATAAAAGGACAATTAGGCGCCATATTGTGACGAAGTAAAAAAAAATAAGTTGACGAAATATCGTCTATCGGAAACAGTACCGGAACATCTCCGAAATTTGTGGTTTTGAGTTAATTAAAGAAGAAAGGAGATTGCTCAGCTTCCATACATGTTTGGCCTAAAGACCAATAATCATGAAAAATTGTTTCCTAGATTCGAAATTATATATAAATTACTGTAGAAACGAATATTATTGACGGACACCCCTGAGAACTTCTATAAACCATATACACTGAACATATTAAAATAATAAAAAACAAATGTTATATATTAAACTAGGGAAATCAAGCCAAGTACCGAAATTATGGATTAGATTCAGGTATATAGAGCATATAGATTAACAGATAGTTGCCTGTTTTTAAAGTTAATGCATAAGAGTAACTTTTAAAATCAGGTGTCTTTTCCGGTTATAATAAGGTACTCTGTGACAGAAACTGTGTGATGATTGTGAATGAGCCACAGATTAGAGAGAATTTTTAAACTCTCGTTAACCAAAGAAAGCTAAGAGATTTAGGTTCTATAGCCATATATTCAGTAGCTTCATTATTTTTGTTATGTTTTTAAGATAACCATATTTTAGATTTTTAGTGTATCACACCTTATAATTTTATTTATTTATTAATTTATAGTCAGGGAACGTAGGCCCATAGATAGTTACTTTAAAGTCTAAGGGTGCGGCCAGAGTGCACTCAGATTCAGAGTCAGATTCAGATTCTGAAAACAAGCGCGAGAAATAAACAGTGTAGTCTAAGCAGGTTGCCTGCTTTTTCTCGCGCTTTGTTTTCTGAGTCTGAATCTGAATCTGAATCAGGAGTGCAATCTGGCCGTACCCTTCGACTACACTGTTTATTTCTCGCGCTTGTTTTCAGAATCTGAATCTGACTCTGAATCTGAGTGCACTCTGGCCGCACCCTAACATAGGTATATACAGATTATAATGTGGTTATGGAGGTGTTTGGCGAAAAATGTATGGCAATAGACTTTATGATGTCGCCTACCATCTATAATAATTGTCTGAGCACATTTGCATCTACTGAAAATGATAATATAGTTGTGGATATTAATACCACAGAGTAATAAAAAAAATGATTTATTTTATCAATCTTTACAAAATAGATTTCTTTATAAGTTATATAAACAACTTCAATCAGTCTTTGGCTGAATGTTACTACACCCATAGCCATTAAAAATGATTCGTATGTTTTCCAAACCGGTAAAAATTAAAAGTCCTTTTTAAAGTAAATATATTATACAAAGGTGTCCGTTGAAATCTAATGACTGTAAATTAAATTATAAATTACGCCAAGAATTACTGTATATGTCAATATTTTTTGTAAATTTGGGCCAATTTGAGCAATCTCCTTTAATTTGGTGTTTATAACAACGATATTTAATACCCAAGATCAAGCGCATATATTACTGTAATGGTAAAATTGATTGACTTTGGAGGAAAGTAGGTTATATTACTGGCATCACAAACTATTGTGTGTATCGCTAGCTTCATATAATAATGAGTGCTTGCGGGCAAATTTTAGTACAGTTTTATAAGTATTCAATTGTGGAATATGGTAAAAATGTTGGCTATTTTGTTTGATTTGTAACATATAATAAACTATTTTCAAAACATTTTATTGCTAGTGTCATTGCTTTCACCAATTAATCTGTGCAGTACAATTTACTGCAACCCTCGATGACTTAAATGATTGGCCATACAACGAAACAAAAAAATTTTATACCACCTAGCTTTTTCAGATGGCATTTGTAAACAACTTCACTTATCTTATTTCCTTATCAGACTCGCACAACACATTATGGGTTAGCCCCTTAGATTAAAACACCCTTTTTGTTTTAATCTAAGGTTAGCCCTCCTACACAGGCGTAGAAAGGTTCGTGATATATTTTTTTTTTTAATTAATCCATGGTCACATAGACTCACCAGATATTTTAGAGCATATAAAATTTTAAGTACCAAGAAATAAAAGCCGTATGACAAAACCTAAAGACTTTTGTACTGCCCTGTAAGACAAGACTCGGGAATCACTTTCCTCTTTATAGAATGTTTTCAACCCATAATAATATTCGAAATGATTTCGATATATTTAAAGGTCCTATAGCCTCAACCAGAAAATGTTTAAAATTAATATTCTTTGATTAAGTTCTATTAGCTTTTAGATTTAACTTAACTTTTTTTTAGGAATTGAGTTTAACCCATATTCATCATCATCAGCCTATTAATGTCCCCACTGCTGGGGCACAGGCTTCCCTATGGATGGAATAGGGAGATTGGGCCATGACCCACCACGCGGGCCCAGTGCGGGTTGGTGGGTGCTAACGACTGCAGATGCAGCCGGGACCAACGGCTTAACGTGCCTTCCGAAGCACGGAGGAGCTCGGGATAGTAAATTTTCGGTCACCCATTTGCTTAAATTCAACGATCGCTGCGGAACGCGCTAACCACTTGCGCCATCGAGCACCCATATTATGTAACCCATATTATGTACTGTATATTAATCCTTAGTAGTTAGGTATTATTAGAAATGCATGTTGTGGTTGCATCTCGTAGGTTACTAAGTAGTCAATGTTTTCTTTGTATACATATATTTACATGGATATTCTTTGTAACCAGTTTTGTTAGACAAATTACAAAAAATACATTTATTTATTATATTCATTGGGACTTTTTGGCGGGATCGGGAAGCGTCACTAAAGCAGTTTTGTTTTTCTTGTTAAAAATTGTGTTGTGGCGGATGTTAAAATCTAATAATGGTGGATTATTAACCACTAAGTGTTCGGGAACATGCACAAGTGTTGGCAAGTGAAACAAAATAGCGGAAAGTGTCTTTTGACGTTCCCCACGAAATTGTTGATTTTTTTGAATTGACGTTGACAGTAAATCCCCACACATTTACTGAAACATAGGGAAAGGGGTTTGACTTGACTGCCACTTACTTTGACTTGATTTATTACTTTGACCACGAGTGCTATAGAATTTTAAACATTTTAACACTTGTCATTGGTTAAATGCATAAGTCGTGCGAAGCCATGAAACCCAAAAAAAAATCTTCATTGTAGAAATTCTCGTGCTTATTATAAATTTTAAAGTTTAATCAATCCAACAATACCAACTAGGAACAATAACATCAACAAATAATGTAGTTTCCTTTAGCATAAATAATGATTGTTGCGCCTCATTAGGCTAATACCTATGTTTGTTAATTAACTTCATTAATTAGAGATACTGGGTTATTTATTTTATTTATAATTATTCGGCGCATATGTATTACAGTATTTTTCAATAGCCGAGTTTACCTTTTTGGGCTTAAAATTTTCCACTTTACGTGAGACTAATGTGTGTTCCTTTGTGAAACACAAGTAGTGTATACAGTAGAACCCGTTTAATGCGATCTTTATACGATTTCTCTCATAATTTTCGATTTTGCATCAGACTTTGTAACTTCAGACATGTTTTCATACATTACTTATCGCTAAAATAACTGATTATTTTAAACTAGCGGGCCGCCCTCGCTTCGCTTCGGTGTAGAGAATTTGGCTTCGTAGTTCCCAATCCCATACAACTTTTCACCCCCCCTTTTAACCCCTTACAACCCCCTTTTCGCAATAAAAAGTAGCCTATGTCCTTTCTCAGGGTCTAGACCATCTGTATACCAAATTTCATTCAAATCCGTTCAGTAGTTTTGGCGTGAAAGAGTAACAGACAGACAGACAGACAGAGTTACTTTTGCATTTATAATATTAGTCCGGAAGTCTGGATAACGTAATAATAATACACTTTTTTTTAAAACGAACATAATTCTTAAATATTGTACATTTAATACCTCAATACTGGCAGTGGCGGCGCTAGGCGTCGACGACGTCGGCCACCGCCGACGGCCTCGCGCCTGAGGGGGCCTCGCTAAAATTTTTTACAAGTTACCTATTTATTTTCGTTTCTCCTGGCCTGGCTTAGGTAGCCGACCCCGAACAATTCGGAGAAAAAGCTAAGCAGATAATAATTACTTTTATTATTTTCGAACACGTGCGTGATGGAAGCGAGTAGTACTTTGCGGGTATTCAGAATCGTCTGTCTGGCAACACTATTTTTGTTATTAAATTTCTATGTTTGTAATTATTTTTTGTCATCATTTGATTATCAACAATAAAACTCGTTTACTCATACGTTGGCGATAATTTGGCTCACTTAATTTAACTGTTTTTCACTGTGAATTAATATAGGCCTCGCGAACTTGATGTCGCCGACGTCCACATGTGGTCTAGCGCCGCCACTGAATACTGGTGTCGATTCTGGCTCGATTCTCTAAATCTAAACTTAAATTTGTCAACAGTGTATCCTTGTCATTCTCTATACAGAATGAAAAGGAGAGACTGATGTTAAATTTAGTTTTAAGTTTAAAGAATCACGCCAGAATCGACACCACTTACATTCGAAATAATAATATAATAAATATTAATATGTATTGCGTATTTCCCCCTATCCCGCATAATACGCTTTCCCGCTTAAGACGCGTTTTTGATTGAGTCCCTGTGAAATCGTCTTAAATATCGAACCCCCAATACCAGGTACCCTCTACCGCGAGGAGCCCCTATGCCCGGCAGCTCCACGCTCCCGTCACTTCAAATCAGTTGAATACGGCTAAGTCGAAGTTTTATAATTAAAAAAATGATTGGTCCGCCATTTTGGGTATGCCGCCATATTGGATTTAGAATGACGTCACACTGTTAATCATGCATTGTCATTCGAACTGAACGAGCATACCAAAGGACATTGTTCAGCGTCCATACATAGTTAGCCTAAGAACCAACAACCATGAAATATTATTTTCTAGGTTCAAAATCGTAAGGAAATGACTGTAAAAACAAAGATTATTGACGGACACTTCTGCGAACTTAAATTATTAGGAAAACTAATATTTTTTTGAGGTTATGTTTAATATTCAATGAAACATAGGTCAACCTATGAATTTAGTATGAACTCAGTATGAAGTGAATTAATATTACAACTAATTCATTTTATTCGGTGCGATTTTAAAGAATAACTATTAGGAAAAACTTGGTTAGCGTAGGAATCATGAATAAAATAAAAACTGCAGTTTTTCTTCTTATTTATTGACTATTTTTCACATAATTGTATCATATTGTTTATTGTATTTATTTGTATATCACATGTTTATTGTGTAAATATGCAGCGTGAATGTGTATCAGGTGTTCTTGAATAATTTGGCAGTATGATCCTCTCAGGATGTTGTGGCACAGGTTCACTAGCACTTGGTAATAAGGGCTCTGCTTTTTGGTAACATCGATGGCACATTAGATAGCCGAAATAGTTAAATTAAAGGAAAAACAATCGCAAATAAACACACACAACAGGTAATCCGAAACGAGAATGCACTTTCCGGTATATTATACTACTCTTTGGAATGCACGAATGCCACAGATTACTACAAATGCAAACTGCGTGCACCACAACCACAGAGTAACGGATTTTATGCTGGCCCTTCACTTGACAACAGTTTGTCCTTGTCATGCTTAATAAGGACTGAAAAGGACAGACTGATGTCATGTTTTAAAATAGCAAATACGAATAGCCAAGTGAAGTGCCGGCATTAGGAAGAAAGAGTGTTTTGTTTGCAGCGCTGCCATAGATTATACACATAAAATGGTATTTATTGTCTCAGATTATTTATAGCTTACATAACTGGAAGTGTCCGTCACAATCTAAATACTGATAATTATCGCAAAAAATATACTAAGAATTATTATAAATGCCAAATTGGTGTTGGTTCTTAGGCCAATTTTAACATTGTCCTTTCAGCTTAATCGGTTGAGGGCAAGTGCTTTCAAATTGAGTTGTAAGATTTGACCCGAACAAACATACATTGCAAGTTAAATAAAAGCTTGTAATAAAAAATACAGTGAGATAGGTAATTTCAAGTTCTGCGTATCCTTTCGGCCACTACAGCCGATGGCGGTGTATAATGCAATACCACGGTACACTCGTCCACTTACTAAACACAAATGTAAGAAGATAAAAAAACCATTACAAAATTTATTTAGGTATATTAAACAGTTTTTATTATTAATGCTGATATAGATGGCGCTGGTTGATTTCTGTATTGCAATATGATTTATATTAGTTTTTCCATAAATTATTATTAGATTTTATTTTTTTATAAGTGAATACTCTTGTTAGTTGTCCCTAAATAAATAAAATAGTGGGTAATAAAGAAAAGGACAATGTTAAAATTGGCCTAAGAACCAACACCAATTTGGCACTTATGATAATTCTTAACATAGTTGGGATTGGGATAATTATCAGTATTTAGATTGTGACGGACACTTCCAGTTAAGTAAGCTAAATTAAAAAGTTAAAAAATAATCTGAGACAATAAATACCATGTGTATAATCTATGACAGCGCTGCAAACAAAACACTCTTTCTTCCTAATGCCGGCACTTCACTTGGCTATTCGTATTTGCTATTTTAAAACATGGCATCAGCCTGTCCTTTTCATTCTTTATTAAGCATGACAAGGACAAACTGTTGTCAAGTGAAGGGCCGGCATAAAACTCGATTCTCTGTGGTTGTGGTGCAAGCAGGCAGTTTGCATTCGTAGTAATCTGTGGCATTCGTGCATTCCAAAGAGTAGTTTAATATACAGGAAAGTGCATTCTCGTTTCGGATTACCTGTTGTGTGTGTTTATTTGCGATTGTTTTTCCTTTAATTTAACTGTTTCGGCTATCTTAATTTGCCTTATTACCAAGAGCTAGTAAACCTGTGCCATAACATCCTGAGAGAATCATACTGGCAAATTATTCAAGAACACCTGATACACATTCACGCTGCATATTTACACAATATACATGTCATATACAAATAAATACCATATACAATATGATACAATTGTGTGAAAAATAGTCAATAAATAAGAAGCAAAACTACAGTTTTTATTTTATTCATGATTCCTACCTATCCAAGGTTTTCCTAATAGTTATTCTTTAAAATCGCACCGAATAAAATGAATTAGTTGTAATATTAATTCACTTCATACTAAGTTCATAGGTTGACCTACGTTTCATTGAATATTAAACATAACCTCAAAAAACATTTAGTTTTCCTAATAATTTAAGGTCTCAGAAGTGTCCGTCAATAATCTTTGTTTTTACAGTCATTTACTTACGATTTCGAACCTAGAAAATAATATTTCATGATTGTTGGTTCTTAGGCTAACTATGTATGGACGCTGAAAAATTTCCTTTGCTGATTTTGACAAATTTGATAAACGCATTCATCACTGGTTAAACTGATTAAATAATAATAAAAGTTACTGAAAATGAATAATTTGCAATATTTGTAACAAACAAATTTCAGAATATGCATTATTTCAGATACAGGTTATATATAGAAGAGGAAAATACAAACAGGAAGGAAAAGTATTGTACCGTTGAAAAACCCAAAAAAGGTATTTGAAAATAACAAAGCAAATTTTATTCATGGCATAACATCATCGAATGACTAATTGAATCCGGCTCGAAGGACCAGGATGACGAGGACAGCAAAGGAAACGGCAGTTAAGGAAAATGATTACATTATTAACTTCACATATTACAGAATAAAAGGAAAAGACAGTAAGTAAAGGCAGTTACAAAAGAAGCAGACAAAAGAGTGACAAGAATAGAGTTCGGACGGCGCGGCGGCGTGGCATAGACAAGTTTTAATATAGATATTTACAATCAAAGGGTCTGTCTACGACATCATTGATATAAGTAGATGACTTTATTTTAAAACGACCCCCCAAAAAGTTTATATCTGTCGATTAAACGCAATTTCAATGTTTTTTTTTGATGAACCAAAATTTTCGATTGTTTCATTTCTGCATAAATGTGTCCATAACATAGATAACGATGAATGACAGATAACTTTTGATGTACTTCAATTATGGATACACATTTTCATCTACTTACAGCGTACTAAGTTTCCATATTTGATTTTGCACGAGTTGTTACAATTTTCATATGAATTCAGCGATAACATGAATCATCAAATTGGCGGGACCAATATTTTAATCAAAAAACTTTAATTTGGCATTTATTATTGTATTGAATTTTTGAAATTGAGTATATACATGTACATATGAAGTACTAAGTTTTCAGGTGTGAATTACCTGCCTCTGGAGTAGCGCTTCATGAGGCCACACCACTTTGACGTTAAATTGGCAGGATCAGGGGGATCTTTACTTTTTTTTTTTTTTTTGAAGGTGCAAATGTCTGCTTCGGTGTACAAATAGTACTTACGGGGCACTAACATTTTAATGTGATACATTTTAAATTGGATCGTGTGAGGCGGGTCGTTGCGTTCCCTAAAAAATTGTTGAGCGATGCGATGGCTGGTTCATGCGTCATGCTCGTGATCGGGTACTGCCAGCAGAGATGAGTCTGCTCTTGCTTCATTGGGTACTATTAATCATTGTACTAAACTTTAATCGTTCATTTTTTTTTTGCCTAAACTGCAGGACACGGCATTCCTTAACATTGTTAAACCAGTTTTTTATATAGTCATAATTTTTAATATTATTTGCATTTGTAATGGAAAGTGACTTTATGAGTTACCTCATATTGAAGTCATTTTTCAATTTGAAATAATACAGGGTATATTATTTTGTATGTAATACAGGGAGAAAAAAACAGCCCTTGCTGAGTTTCTTGTCGGTTCTTCTCAGTACAGGGTCTCCCGCCGTAGATTTGCGAACCAATGGCGTAGCTTTTCGACATTCACAAGTGCTTGTAACAGCCTAGACTGAATAAACGATATTATATTTTTTTTGAATTTTTGGGGTCTTGATCCCGTCATGTTGACGCTCACTGTTATTAGCCCTTTATTTTCATCTGGTTTAATGCCCCTGGTCAGTGGCAGATTAAACGATGAGAGCGCCCGCCTGAGGCAAGCATCTCATCGGCGCCCCTATATTAAAAATAACTCGTACTATAGTTTGACCGAAACCGATCCGGTCGATACGACAAACATTGTAATAGGGATGATGACTAATTTTTTTTTCTTCGTTTATCATGTAGATTATCAAAAAGTATTGGACACGTATTTTTTCTTTTTCCACATAATATAAACATTGCAGAGATATATTGATTTGAAAAGTCGCATGACGTCACGTTTTGGTACACTTTTAAGTGAAAATTCACTAAAAAGTGACGTCACGAGCCCCTACTTCCAAACTTTGACGCGCTATAACTTTGTCATTTTTTGTTGATTGCCTAAAGAAAAAATACGTGTCCATTATTTTTTGATCATCTAACTGACGGACTAAATAGAATTTCGTTTCCCGTACCCCGTCATCACCCCTATTGTATCTTTCCAACTTTAAGCAGAGATCATGTATGATCGACAAGGTTGTTTGTAGAAGTAAGTATTAGTCAGTCCCATCCGTTAAATTTTAAATTAGTAAATTGAGTTTGTAAGCAAAAATAATATAGTTTTTATGGTATAAGTAGGTAGCTTACTTACTGGCCCAATTAATTTTATACCATATTTTTTTTTCTTTATTTTACAATTCCGTCCGCACGCCCCTTTGTACCCTAGCGCCCATAGGCACATACCTAGTTTGCCCTAAGGATAATCCGCCTGTGCCCCTGGTAACATAGACGTTTCTTCTCCAAATGGGCGCTGTAACTCGCGTAGAAAATCCAGTAAGTATTGTATATTATCTTCAACTTAATACTTTACGTAAACTTTTTTTGCTTTGAAAAATATTAGCAGACAAAATTATACAAAGTTTTTCTTTTACTCCCTACCTACCTAACCTAACCTAACCTTATATGCTGTATAGGTAGAATATTTGATTATGATCTCCTTGATCTGGGCTCTACTACCTTACCTACAAAATAGTTAAAGGACGCACTCTAGAGAATAAACGCCCTAAATTATTTAAAGTTGTTCGTAAATCCTTGTAGCGAGAGCTCTCTTCAGAGCTATTCTATAAAGGTCGTCGCACATTATACCCGCACCACAATGTTACCGCTCCAATGCGGTAATTAATTAATTTATTTATTTATTTTTAGGGAAATAACAGCATTAATTTTTACATAAAAATATAACATTAAGTTTCAACAATTGCCTAGTTAATTTCCACTATTTTTTATCTCACATAGTGTCTAATAAACATGAGAGAAAAAAGAAACAATATTTGACATATTAATGAACATAAACAAAACAAAAAGAAATAAAAATGTTGTGCCTAAAACGATTTACAAATTAGTTTTTTGAATTTCAAAGAATTAAGATTAAATATATCAATGTTAGGTAGATATTCGAATAAGGCCCCGTTGTTTCATCAATAGTAAAATGTGACTATAGCTCATGCAACGTCGAATACTTATAAAATAATATAAATGTGTCAAATCGCGAATTGACCAAAACCATTGTCAATCTAATAATAATATATCTATGATCGTGTATGTATATAGTGTCCATGATGGGTCTAATTTTGATACTTTCTCCCACAACTGCGCCATGAAACTTCGGGTGGCTTTAGCGGCTATATCAACGAATTAGCGGGCTGCATGTCTATAGATGCTAGACGATAGCTTTAACGGCGATAACGAGAAAAGTATAAAAGAAGTTGTGGGAGATGAAAAATTTGTATGTGCAGTTGAAAGAGCGTCGTCATCATCATCATAATCATCATAATCAGCCGATGGACAAAGGCCTCCTCTAGGGATCTCCAAACACAACGATCCTGAGCTTTCCGCATCCAGTGGGTCCCCCCGACTCGCTTGATGTCGTCAGTCCACCTGGTAAGGGGTCTACCGACACTGCGTTTCAAGGTGCGAGGTGGCCATTGAAGCACCTTAGGACCCCAACGTCCGTCGGTTCGCCGAACAATGTGCTCCGCCCATTGCCACTTCAGCACGGCGATCCGTTTCGCTATGTCGGTTACTCGAATTCTTCTACGAATTTTCGTCATTTCTGATTTTGTCACGTAGAGAAACACCAAGCCGAAGGAGCGTACTTAATCCAAAGTGCGGACGCTAATTTTAGCTACCCGAAGCTTCGGTACGCAGCTACGTAGGTGTGGAATAAGCATAACATATTTTTTTAAACATAAAACAAAAATTGTTGTGCCTGTTCTTAAAAAAATATTCTTAATCGATTTCTTAAATTCGAGATACCGGGATACCGTTCAGCTGCAAGCTATGCCAAAACGTCCGGCATAATGTGCAATGACCTTTAGAGAACATGCTCGACACGGGCAATACGGCAGCAACTCCGATATACACTGACTCGGACTACATTAGAAGCGAAGTCAAACGACATAAAGTTATTTTCTCTTCAGTTGAGCTCAAGTCTCTAAACTGGTACAGCTATTTCTAATCAAAATTGTCCTTCTCGATGTTAACTCCAATATCTACAGAATGCGCTTTATTTTCACAATTTAATTTGAAATCAATGCTACAAAAATGCTAACTCAACCTTGAAAAATTACATTTTGCTGTCTGTCTGTTAAGCTTTCGCATGAGTTTCACACATAAACTACAAAATAAACTTTGTTGAAGTAACATTTAAATCGTAACTCTACATATCCGGGGTTTATAAAATGAATACTGAACAACCTAAGTTTTTGTCCAGGGGAGATTCCGATGATGGCAGCTCTAGGAGTATCATTATTTTCTTCCAATAAAGGAAGCAGGGAATTTTCTTTCATCATCATCATCAACAGCTTATCTTAGTACACTGCTGGACACAGTTAATCCTCTCCAACGCACGCCATTGAGATCGATCTTGGCCTACTCGCATCCAGCTCCTGCCAGCCACCTTGCTCAAATCGTCACTCCATCGTGCCTGAGGTCGTCCTACACTACGTTTGCCTAGACGCGGTCTCCACACCACAACTCTACTACCCCAACGGTTATCGGTTCTGCGGCAAATATGGCCAGCCCACTGCCACTTCAACTTGCTTATCCGGTGGACTATGTCGATAACTCTGGTTCTCTGTCGGATCACCTTATTTTAAAACTTTCTTTATTGGTAGAAAATAATAATAATATATTTGTTTCTTATAGCTTAAGAGCCAGTGGACGGCTACCTATATGTATTTGACCAGACCTGGGGTTTTATACAGTGAGGCCCCTATACCTACCATATATGAGATGGGGGCGCTCAGGTAAAACAGGTATCGATTTTTGGCGAATTTGAAATGCATTTGACCACGTCTGCCGTTTTGATATTTGAAAATATATTATTATTTTTGCCTCAAAATAACAATGGCAGACCATTATCGCGCGTTTAGCATAGTGGCAGACAGTTTTAAAAGTGTTGAAAAAATTTTAATTTTGAAATTAATTGACCAGATCTGCCATTGATATATTTTATTTATTAGGGTCTTAAAAACTTATATTCATCACGGCAGACGGCTTCATGGCGTACACACTTCAACAGATAATAAAATCTTAGCTATTATATGTATAATGTATATATTATACATATGTATAATATATACATTATACATATAATATTAAGTTTCCAATTTCAAATCAATATGATTTATTTTATTACTGCATCCATGTAAATTTAAAATTTAATTTTGTAAACTATGTACTAAAACTGATGAGTTTGATAATAAGAAAGTAAATATATTTCGGAAGAATCTCAAATATTAGGGTATATTGCAGATAATAAATTATCATTCAAATATTCATTTAATTTTCTTCTTTTTATTAATTTAAGACACAATTTGAAAAAATATACTTAATAAAAAAATATAAATCGTGCATGCTTTACAAAATATATATTTTTTCCGACTAATTTCAATCTTCATTTATCGTCATCGGAGTCATGTCTGTCGTGGTGTAACTCGTCTTCATCGTCCGTAGAATCGGAATCTATAAAAATAATTGGAAAAGTGATCCGAACATATTCGATAATTAAAATTGATTATTATGAACTTACCAGGGACTTCGGTGGTTAAGTCACTCACAGAAGTTGGAAGTTGATCACCTTCGAACCATTTGAATACAAATTTGTCGTCCTGCTTAATCCAACCGTACTCTAATGAGTCCAATGTGGTAGGTTGCTTCTTATAAGCATTTCTCCAAATACTTGAAATATAATGAGCTCTTAGAAGTTGCTGGTAAAGCTCATTCTTACACGGTGGTATTGAGCTTGCATCAAAATTTAGTATTTTTTTAGTGAAATTTTCATTCACGTCGGAAGCTTTATAATAGGGAAGATGCATATATAATATTTATGAAAATTTTATGATTAAAATGAAAAAAAAATATAAAAGAAATGCCACTGCAACGTTATTATTTTACATAATGTTGTACAATTATTACGAATTAAAAATACTTGAAACAGAACGTATTTTAAAACACCAATCAGCGTTTAGTGACGTCACTCCTGTTATGATAACTTCTTTAAGGTTATGGTTGTTAAAGTAAATATTATTTTATGGGAATATTAATTGCGTTTTTTTACATTTAATAAAAGGTGCGTTTATCAAAGCAGACTCCAGGAATATACCAAGAGTTAGTGTTGACATGGTTATAACTTTTTTTGTCCAAAGTGCAGAGTTTTTAAGTGTAGAAATGAAAGGGACTATATTACTACGGTATGTAAAAATCGTAGTTGTTAAACTTCGTATTTTATTCAGAGGCTTCTACAAATCTTACGGCGACAATGCAATGGGCTATGTCCAAAATAAAAGAGATGGAGAATTATGTACAGTAAAAGGTCGAGTTCTCCGGAGCATAAAGTACGTAAAGAAGGTTATCGTGTTACAGTTATTTTAAATGAAACGCAAAGCTTGGTTCAGTCCTGCCAATGTGAAGATTGTGCCACACATTTTAAAGTTTATCTAATTTTCGACGTCATTCTCCAATTGTAAAATTAAAAATATGTTATAGACAGGTTTTGTAAGTATTAGGTAGGTTACAAATGCGTTTTTACGTACAAGCAGATTAATTAAGCATATAACAAGTATATTCGCCGACTTACGTCAGAGTGATCTTCACAGCATCGAATAATGGTCTTTGGAGAATAATTGTCATTTCTCTTTGCAGCTTGAAACCACTTTTTTTTAAAGTTTTGGGTCAGAAGTTCCAGTCAAAAACAATTTATTTGGAAACTTTGTTGAAGTAGATTGGCACAAAACATGAGTCAACACGGCTTTTTTTCGGAATATTAGTGGTATTGTTATGATGACATGATGTTGATGGATAGTCCATTTTAAATTTTTCAAAAAAATATTTCGAAAGTCGAAAAAATATGCAAAAGTATGAAAATTTAAAGCCAGCGACGAACAAGTACGACCAGTGACAGACAGGAGTGACGTCATCGCAACCATAGGTTCGTTTTCGCGCGAAAATTTAAATTGTCAATTTAAAACCGCATTTTTTCCGATAAATCACAATGTTTTAATTTTTTAATATATCTGTGGTTTATTCTACATGGAATTCTTTAAAATGAAAACAAAAATAAAAATATTGCATCTTCCCTATTGTTGACGAAAAGTTGGCAACTTCCATCATCAACGTCAATAGATTTTTTAGCATTATAGAGCTGGCAGATAAACTTCTGAATACTATTAAATACCTCTGTTAACTGTTCGTCTGTCGAATATTTCGTGCCAAACACTCCAAGAAACATTAGAATGCGATACACCCACATTCTACTGTAAAAAAAAAGGAATATTAATACAAAAATAAGACGACGGCTGCATGGCTTTGTCTTTCTCAACAGAGAAGAATAGAACTAAAACAAACAGTAATAGTATTTTGTCTAATTAATTTGTTTTAACTTGTATTGTTGTGTTTTTAGTTCTTTATATATTTAGTTATTTGCTATATTTATTTATTATAATGTCTGATAATGATGATTCTTTTCATTCCGCTCACAAGTTCCCTTCAAAGTCTCATCATCAATATATTTTATACACTGTGTTAATAATAATTATGTATCTATGTATGTGTATATATATTTAATATATTATGTATTTAAATGTATTCTATGCATGTATATTTAGGTTAATTTTTAAATGTTTGTATGTATGTTTATTGTAAATCACTTTTTTCATTATAGCATTCGTGGATTTCTTTATGCCTAAAGGTTGTCTGGCAGAGAATGCTTTTAGCGTAAAGTTCGCCTTTTGTCCATTTTTGTAATTGTGGCAATAAAGTTTAAATAAATAAACAAAAACCGTTAGAGTGGGGATATAATTGAAGGCCCTCTCAGGTATAAACCCCGATTTATTTGAATGCTAGTAACTATAAAAGAAAATACATGAGTACAATAGTAATCCATAGAGGAAAAAAAGAAAGCTAGCTATAAACAGTCTATGCATACATCTGACCGGATAGTAGCTAAGATTTTGCTGTCTGTTGAAGTGTGTACGCAATGAAGCCGTCTGCCGTGATGAATATAAGTTTTTAAGACCCTAATAAATAAAATATATCAATGGCAGATCTGGTCAATTAATTTCACAATTTAATTTTTTTCAACACTTTTAAAACTGTCTGCCACTATGCTAAACGCGCGATAATGGTCTGCCATTGTTATTTTTAGATAATAATAATAATATATTTTCAAATATCAAAACGGCAGACGTGGTCAAATGCATTTCAAATTCGCCAAAAATCGATACCTGTCTTACCTGAGGGCGCGCCGCGCCGCGTCCACCAGTTGGGGCTTAGTGAATCCCCATCTCATATATGGTAGGTATAGGGGCCTCACTGTACAAAACCCCAGGTCTGATCAAATACATACAGGTAGCCGTCCACTGGCTCTTAAGCTATTAGGTTTTCACGCACATCACTCATTAAATAAAACTAGTTTTAACGGGTTAATGCATGAAATTTATTTATTTATTGACGTTTCGCAGCCCTTTTAGGTCTGCATCGTCAGAGAATGATTTTTTTTATTTTCTTTGTCGAGCTACCTTCCAAAGACTTTTATTGAGCGTTCGAATATTTCATTGAAGTTTTTTAAAACTTTATTGTCTATGTATGAATTTATTAGCTAATTAAGTTAATAAAGTACTTTATTTAAAATTCTTTTTTGTAATTTTGAGTTATTTATTTGACCCTAACCACGGTAATATATGATATTATTACCGTGCCCTAACTACCGTAAACTACCACCGGTTCCACAATTGGGAGAGAAACGTCAATAAATCTATACTTATAATAAATCCGTAGAGAGGTCAATTCTGTACATGAAATATATTTTCAAAATAACTATCAGAGGGTGATTAGTGATCGATACTGATGCCAAAAATGCAATCAGTAAAAATTTTGTCTGTCTGTCTGTCTGTATGTATGTTCCTTATAGAAACAAAAACTACTCGACGGATTTTAACGAAACTTGGTACAATTATTCTTCATACTCCTGGGCAGGTTATAGTATACTTTTCATCACGCTACAATCAATAGGAGCAGAGTAGTGAAGGGAAATGTTGGGAAAACGGGAGAAGTTACTCCATTTTTTAAGCTTCCGTCGCGTGTGCAGCCTTAATGGTTAAAGTTACATAGAAATCATGTATGACGGAAATATTCTACATAAAATTGTCCGAAAAAAATATCCCGCAACAGCATATGTCTATCTTTTATGGTTGACTCATAATAATTTAACACGTGTAATTATATAAATAAAGTCATTGTTTATACTATAAGCCTGAGAACAAAAACTATAGTTTACACTACAGCTCTACACCGAAGCGAAGCGAGGGCGGGTCACTAGTAAATAAATAAATTTCCGTTAAAACTAGTTTTATTTAATAATAATATGTTAAAGAGCGTCAATTCCCCAGCGGGTTTTACTTTTAGGTACCTTCTCCCACACGTGTCAGTGTTTATTTATTACTTTTTGTTTATACTATCGCTTCCTATTACATATTTACTTAAGCTACGTCCGGGCGCGTGCCCAACACTCAAACTATTATCACCTACTCTACTCGAGTTTATGAACTAATTCCGTTGCTTGATACTTACCGTACTAAATTGTTGCATCCAGGGCCGTCTTTGACCTATTGGAGGCCCTGGGGGCCAATCGCCTAACGGAAATGCTTTGGGAAACGCTAACGCTTACGATTTTATATTGTTATTTCTAGCCGCCTGAGGTTTTCGAATACCTCACGCTCATTTTTTTTAATATTGTTATTACCAATGCAAAAGAAAAAGAAAGAGCGCGAGGCATTTGAATACCTCAGGCGGCTAGAAATAACAAAATAAAATCGTAAGCGTTAGCTTTTTCCAAAGCATTTTCGTTAGGCGATTGGCCCCCTGGGCATATTAGGATAATGGGGCCCCTATGACTTCCGTTTGGTGATTTATCAGGAACTAGGGACTTTGTATTTGATCAGAGGGGGCCCCCTATCGATGGCGGGGCCCTGAGCACTTGCCCAAAGTGCCCACTGAGAAAGACGGATCTGGTTTCATCATGTACCTCACCTATAGGTATAGTTATGTATTTAGGTACTGTTTATTATACTAGTCCCAGTAACTATTAAGTAATTTGTGCTAGTATTTCTTACTTTTTTTTAAAGCTAGGTAGGCAAATGAAATAAAATGAAAGTTTACATGCATGAAACATAGTTTCTTACAGTTGGTAAATAATATAAAGTTCTATATGTTTCGCCCTTGGAAGAGCATACAAGAGAGTAATAAATTATTTAAAAAATCAAATTTAAATTGAGTAATAGTTGCATTCCAAGCCAAATATTTTTTTAGATGTTTGTTTCATCATCCCGGTAAATATATATTTTGGCACACTTTTAGTGTATTTGGATTAAAACATAAATACTGTAGGTATAATTAGATTTTTATACTAGTGAATTATTCCCGTAAATACGGACTTATATTTTAATTTAATTATAATATTAACTGATAGAAGACAATAGAACATAACAGAAGGGGAGGAATGTTCCGCCACCTTTTACGACACGACGAATTCATAAAGAACATCATTGAGGGAAAAGTGGAAAGAAAGAGAGGAAGGGGAAGACCGAGGATAGCCTACATTAAGCAAATCAAGGAAAAGGTTGGCGTCAAGTCGTACGGGGGCTCAAAGAGTTGGCGGAGGACAGAGGGAGATGGAGAGGGATCCACAGACTGAACCGACAAGAGCAAAGCTCTTAAATTAGGGGAGAGAGAGATTAACTGATAATAGTAAGCTTACATCATTCCGGAACTCTACAGACCTAATACTTAGGGTAAAAGCCGGATAGATGCCCGAATTTTCAAAAATGCTGATTATCAAAAAAATCATTGCTTAATAAGAATAATGCAACAGATATATATCAAAACATAGCTCCTTAATTTATTATGTTAGACTATTATTAAGAACATAATTAAGAACGGTTCTAAGTGAGTTTTATTTGACCGCTCTAAATAGGAATAGATGTTGCCCACTCTAGCAGTAGTGGCCTAAGGTTAAAAATGCTTCTAAGGATACTCGTGAATAGACATCTCACAATGCTGTTTAATAATAACGATATATAAATTATGTATATATTTCGTTTATTCCTTTGACACCCTGTATATATCTAATATATAAAATTCTCGTGTCGCGGTGTTTGTGGTTAAACTCCTCCGAAACGGCTCGACCGACTTTCGTGAAATTTTATATGCATATTCAGTAGGTCTGAGAATCGGATGTAATCTATTTTTCATCCCCCTAAATGTTAAGGGTAATCCACCCCAAAATTTTTTTTTCAATTTTAGATATTTTTTTTTTATGATACAGCATTAGTAAATACATACAACCCTAAATTTTCACCTTTCTACCACCAACCCCTATTTTTTTATGGCGGTACGAAGTTCGCTGGGACAGCTAGTATACATATATATAACTGCATATATTGTCGCGTGTAACGTGACAATATCGTCTGCCTTGATACTTCTTTGTTAGAATTTCTGCGCTTTATTTAAAAAAAACTTTACAAGCCTTGGTCACAACTAGGCATTGATGGACTTACGTGTGTGTATTTATACGTTCGAACCATGAATGAATCTTTTACAGGCCGCTACAGGAATGTTAAATTAATGAAACAAACGTTAAACACTACAGTTTATGCGTTGGAAAAACACATTCTGAAAAAATGCGATCATTATCACGCGTTCGTGTTATAACAGGGAAACATAGCTAGTACAGATAAAGACAATATCCATTGTTTAGTGTTCAATTCAGATACCAGGAATTTAACAATGTTTATTTAATTCTTCGTAATTCTATGTATAGATAAGAAACAAGAGCGCATTAATAAGGTTTTCCATATAGTCGTTGTTTCATGAGCATAGATTGCTCAACAAATATGTACAAAATAATTCTTTCTATAAATTGTAAATAGAATATTTGTTTCATAAGTTTTCACTCACATCCCTCATTTCCAGGAATTTGCATTAAACAACTTCATGATCACTATGTATGGAAAACGTGCAGTCCTTCCGACTTCATTGAAACAGTTGCTAACAAAACAGAATTAGCATTTTAATGGAAACTCAAGCTGCATTGTGCGAAATTGGAATCTGTCATACACTACAACATACTACTTTAAGATCAGCTCTGACGGGATGCGGGTTGCTGCTGTGTCCAATACAGTAATTATATAAGCGTTTAATTTTGAGAATGATTTTTTGTATTTACATAAATAAATCCATACTTATGTTATAAATACGAAAGTGTATCAGTCTGTCTTTTTCTGTCTGTCTTTCACTTCTTTATGCTTAAACCGCTGCACTCACAGATTCAAATTGAGTCCGGGGGACGGACATAAATGATAGTTTTTATCCTAGGTGTGGGTATCACCGAAATCACATCATTAGGCGCGGAAGCTTGTTTAACAAAACGGTTTTTCCACGCAGCACAAATCGCAGACACTCATAGTAGGTAATCAAATTCTCAACTACAGTACTGTTATTCGCTTACGATGTTCTCTCAATTTAATTATGGGTCGGCACAATAACGACATTTACCTTTTTTTACTACCATTAAAATATGCCAATATAGTGCTTACATGCATATTTATTACTCAAGGTCAGTGCCGTATTTGACCTATTGGAGGCCCTGGGCATATTAGGATACTGGGGCCCCTATGACTTCCGTTTGATGATTAAACAGGAACTAGGGACTTTGTATTTGATCTGAGGGGGCCCCCTATCGATCGCGAGGCCTTGGACACTTGCCCAAAGTGCCCACTGGGAAAGACGGGTCTGCTCATGGTTAAGGATAACCTTTTACCAAATACTCAAACTAAATAGGTAGAGAAACTTATAAGATTCTAGAGATTCAAAGAAGAAATATGTTGTTGTAGGCTACAACATATTTCTTCTCTGTAGAATAGCAAAAGTGGTTTTGTGGTAAAACAAGCGAGCAGAGAAATACAATAAGAAGTTATTTTTATGCTAAGAATTATGCGGATAAATTTACCACCCGCGTCTGTCGATTGGTTTTAATTTACCACGAGTGTTTGCTACTAAACATCAACTTACCGCCAGTGTTTGCCACTTAACCTGAACTTTTCGCGAATATTTGCTACTTTAGACTTGACCTACTGCGACGACTGCCACTAAGCCTAAACTATTCACGAGAGTTTTCATCTTGGTTTAACTCACCGCGAATTACATCCATCATCTGTTTGCCACTTAGGCTCAGTTTACTGCAAGTGTTTGCCCCTCGGCTTAAACTTACCGCGAGTGTTTGCCACTCTGCCTAAACATATTGCGAGTGTTTGCCACTCTGCCTACACAAATTGCAAGTGTTTGCCACTCTGCCTAAACATATTGCGAGTGTTTGCCACTCAGCTTAAACTTACCGCGAGTGTTTGCCACTTGGCCTGCCTGAGCTCCTCTCTGATGGACATCATCTCGGGACGCAGGTCACGGTGTGCGAAAGGGTCCATGTGGATTTTCAGCCTGGGGTCGATGTTCGCTAACTGTTGGTCACTGCAAGTGAATATTCAATACCCTATTTACTTTATTTACTTACTTCTAGATTTCATTGCTAGATTTATAAATGTAAAGATTTTTTTTTTAGAAAACTTCCATGCCGTCCAGACAGTGACGGGACTCGAACCCGCACCCTCCACTATCTGGGCGGATGCATCCACCCGGATAGTGGAGTGTACGGGATGTTTTGTTCAATACCTAATAAATATTTAATTAAGCTAGTATTTTACTGTATAGCAAATATTCAAGATTATAATTTTATTTTGCTGGAATATTTGGTGCCGGAAAATTATACGGGTGAGTGACGGGGCTCTTCACTGGAAGCGGCAAATTTGACTATATTTAGGAAAAAAACTGCTTGTTACTAAATCACGCTGAAACGGCTGAAGACATTTGGATGAAACTTGATAATCGAAAAGGCATAGTGCATATCTTGGAGTTAATTATAGGATGATTATCTAGTTCAAATAATGACGGGGCAACATATTGATGCCCACGCAGGCGAGATTGCGGGCAATTTAATGATGAAGTACGTACATATGTACAAATAATTCAATAGGTACGACAGGAACTCGGCTACATATTTCGCCCGGGAATACTGAAAACAATTTCGATCATATTTGAGGGGATAAATTCCCTGTTAAGCGTACTATGTTATTGAGCATTTCTAATGTGTTATTGAGCATTTCTAATGAATAATTCTTGATGGATATGAGTTTATTCTGGAACCCGTTGGCGAACGTATTTCAGTTTTTTACTTTATACTTTAATACGTTCCGTCCGCCATGACCTCAATAGGGTCTTAAAGGACTTTACCAAGGTGCGGCGCTCAAAAATACAGTTCTTACCGTGAGGTGGCTGGGATTTTCATTAATTTTTCTATGAATTTTAAAGTAAAAAATATATATGTATTTGAAAATTTGTTTTGAAACAGAGCTCAAATTTAAGAAAAAGATGCATGGCAAAATTATTTTCATGTCGTAAACTGAATAGGTACTTTTTTACGCTCTGTGCGACATAGTATATTTGGACATAGTACAGCCACCTCATGCTGCACTGTACGTCCGTCGATGCACTTCAGCGCGCCAGCGTTGCCAATGACATGCCACCGAAAAGAATTGTATTTTAAGAATGTCCGCATCTACCGATACGTCTATTAATCAAAATATAATCTACCGATATACATAATGTATGTGTTGTTTTCTGGGAAGGGCTATGCTCAGCGTTTCTCTGAAGGATCTCATCAGAAATGAGGTGATCCAACAGAGAAGCAGAGTTATCGACATAGGCCCAGGGCCGTGCCTGGGTATATGGCCGCCTGCGTGCCAGTCTGTATGGCCGCCCCCAGGATAACATTAAAAAAAACTACTTTAATTTTTAATGTTTATTATTATACACAGGGCATCAAACCGGGAAAAAAATCAGTTTTTGGTTAACCGAAATCGAGAACGAAAAAAAATATTGGTTTTGTTCCCAAAACCGGTTTCTGAAAAGAAAAACCGGCTAAAAACCGGTTTTATGAGATTTATATGTTTGGATGAAATTTAAGAAAAAAAAATGCACAAAATAAACATTTTTTTTATTTAAAATTTAAACAAAAATAATAACATGAAAAAAATTATGGTATTGGTTTTATAATCACAGACAAAATTATCAAACATAAAGAACAAGGAATAATGAAAACAAACCGATTGTATTTTTGCCCAGTAAACAACTTGTAACGATTTGGCCGCCTCTTAATTTCGGCCGCCTGCGTGCGGTGCACGCAATGAACGCCCGTCAGGCACGGCCCTGCATAGGCCACCGGATTAGCAAATTGAAGTGGGCTGGCCATATTTGCCGCAGGACCGATAACCGTTGGGGTAGACGAGTTCTGGAGTGAAGACCGCGTCTAGGCAAACGTAGTGTAGGACGTCTTCAGGTGCGATGGAGTGACGAGACCGCAAGGTGGCTGGCAGGAGCTGGATTCGAGTAGCCCAAGATCGATCTCAGTGGCGTGCAATTGGAGATGCCTATGCCTATGTCCAGCAGTGGACTAAGATAGGCGATTGATGATGATGATTGATGAATAAATTCTAATACATACATTCTGAATAAATCTCACTAACCAGTCGTCCATAATGGATCTACATAATCCATTGCATTACATCCATAATAAATGTTGTTTTCTAAATAGTTTTATTTATAACTTGCTTGAAAATAATCAAACGATCAAAATGACAGTTACATAAAGTAAACATTACAAAAACTTGCTACATAACATCTTATACAGTAGAACCCGTTTAATACGATCACGCATCCCGTTTAATACGACTAAATCGCCAACACGTACAGTACACAACTCTTGCGAGCGACGCACGCTATGCTGCCCCCAGGGTTTTCCAGGATATTCTTCCAATGATGGCAATATGGCGCCGTATATAATTCAATGAGAATGTGATTAACACACAAGAAGAGGCCCTAAGTGATAATGACCAAGAAAAAGATGAGTGAACTCCGATTTTGTCACACGCCCAGGCATTATCAGCAGTTCATGATTTAAGACGCTATGTAACTTCTTTGAATCAAAACGAGGACGTACTGCAAAAGTTGAATTATGATGAAAATCTTTCAATTGCTAATGCCTGAAAATCTTTTTGACAAACTAAATTAAGTGATTCATTTAAATTGACAGTGATTGACACTGAGAGCCTTCTTAATCTTACTTACTAGCGGATAAAAAGAGCATTTGTACACACATACTCACGTACACTCGTCACACTCACGCACATGCACACACATGCACACACACGAACACGCACACACACATACACACGCATACACACACACACTCAACCGCTTATATAAATTGTAATTTATATATTTTTTATTTTTTTATTTTTTATTTTTTTACAACGTATTAAAAATCCAATGAAAAGACCTTACCATAAGAAATATTAATGATGCTATGGAAGAGTGGTTCCTTCTGGTACAGGTGTTTAACACTTAATAGAAGTAACCCACCCTGGTTTGATGTAAAACAAATGTGGTACCGTAATAAACTTTTTTGATTTTTTTTTTGAAATAATTTCTCTATCCCGCAATCCCGTATAATACGCTTTCCCGCTTAAGACGCGTTTTTGGTTGAGTCCCTGGGAAATCGTCTTAAACGGGTTTTACTGTATTTATAAAGTCGAATGCTAGGAAAAATCCGTAGCTACGCCTATACACATTGTCTATCTAGGCCCTAACCCCTACCTCTTGGAGCCCTGGATTTGGCTCTACACACCCCAAGAAACATTACACCACCACAACAAAAGACAGTGGTACAAACTTACTACCTTTGATTATAATAATTATACACGCCTAGATAGAGCAATCAAAATAAACCACGCAAAAAAAACGGCTCGTGTACGCTCGTGTTATGTGTGCGTGACTCTAATGTCAGATTGTTTGAAAGCAGTCAATGTGTGTATGTGTGTGTGTGTAGCGACGAGCGTATCTACCATATGTAGTAGATATTTTTGGGCCGCTTCCGTGCAGTTACTACGGGATCTGGAGGTCTACTCTGTTTCCCCGAAACGAACTTTCGATAACGAAGTGCAAACGAAATTTAATTTCGTCAATTTAAGTTTATACTTAATTTGAACGATAAACTATCAAATTGAAGCTTTCTTTGAGTAGGCTTAGAAAATCTACACCTCAATCTATATTCCGACGACTATTATAATTATAAACGAACCAGAAACATAGTAAGAAAAGTGCGAAGATTCGATCGAAATTTCGCACGTTCCTTACTCTGCTTCCTTTTCATTTCGAAAATTCGTTCGTCTGAAATAGTTTGACAATTAAATTCTCCAAGCCTACTCTAATTCACAAAACTTTCGAAGGAAAAGTTGAATTTGACAGATAATTGTTCGAAAGTTTAACCTCAAATTGACGAAATGAAAAGTGTTACCTTTTCATTTTCGTTTTGATATTTTTGTTTTTATTAAGCTTAAAATACTTGCAAGAGTATTTTTAATAATAGCTGCTTAGCTCGAGAAACATTTTTAGCAGGTAAAATTAACAAATAAACCATTTTTTTTATTATTTATTGTAATTTCAATACTTCAAAGTATTAAACGACAAATTTAGGTTGACATACAGTAGATTGTATCAACTCTACAAATTTGTCGGCTAACACTGTCAAAAAAGGTTCTTTCAATGTCATCAAAAATTTGCCCTAAACTACCTATATTGTTTCCAAGTAAAAAAACGTTTTCCTAAAAGTAGAGATAAAAAGAATTCACAAACATGACTCATTCCATTCGTTCACGAAAACTGTTTATGGTTCCGAAGTTAATGTGCCTGTTCGAAAATGAAATAGAGTAGAGTCTATGGCGAAATTTCGTCTAGTAGAAACAGATACACACATGAAAAAGAATAAAGCGGTTGCCTGGTTACGTTTTCTCGTTGCTAGAATGACAATTCTATTGCATTCAATATTTTAAGTTTGCTTAATGTATTAACATCTTATTTATAATTCTTAATATATACCAGTGCATCGCAGGAAACAAGTTTTATTTATTTCGCAATAGGGCGAGTATATACTCAAAGCTACCTACATTCGAAATAATGCTACTCACAAGCGAGCCCCAACATCGGCTTCAAGCGCACCAGCTTCTTCCAATGTCTCTGGTGCTGACTCAGATTCATTGTTTGCCATTTTATTACTGTTAATATCTAGTAATTAGATTTATATTATGATAAAATGTAGGATTTAAAATATCAACTAGATGTCGGTTTATTGGTACAGGACGTTTGGTCATAGAGAAATCGTTTATGTCATTGTCATAGTATTTCATTCTGATTCTGATCCTTGTGAAGGATAAAAAGAGTAGGGGTTTTTAAAGGGATTTCATCGAGTGCGGTTGGCATCTTATTTTAATTATTCTCTTATTCGTTAATAGTGGATATTGTGAAATAAAATTGGCTTGCTTGCTTGCTTTTGTGTTACAACCGTCTGCACAACTGAAGAATTAGTGGAATCTTTAAAATATGCTATTCCGGTCGAGTGAACGTGAGAACTTTATTGTAGTGTCGACTATCTTACAGAAGCTTATCGAGAAAGCTGACTCCATACATTTCGTGCGGAGTGTTTGACTCCAACAGACATTAGAATGCGTTACACCCATATTCTAATATAAAAAAGAACAAAGAAACTGAAGACTAGGCTGTATGGGCATTGTTCCCTTTGCTTTCCCTAAAAAGGGAGAACGTGAAAAAAAGAATAGAAAGACAAAATAATAGTGTTTTTACGTGGTTTTTACAACATTGGTGTCGATTCTTGCATGATTCTCTAAACCTAAACGTAAATTTGACAACAGTGTATCCTTGTCATTCTCCATACAGAATGAAAAGGAGAGACTAATGTTAAATTTAGTTTTAAGTTTAGAGAATCGTGTCAGAATCAATACCAATATCGTATAAAATTGCATTTAAATAAAAAAATACATTTTTCACCAAAGATTGGTAAAATATCATAGTAATTGTTGAAAATCACTCATATCTTGTTGTATTTTGTCGTTCTCTGATGACTTTAAGTAAAATATGCAGCTTAGCCCAGTACCACCCAAATAACCTTAAAATGTTATACGCCTACGAAGAAAGAAAAGCTGCTGTACTTATACAAGTTTCACACCTTCATTCGATGTTGCACTGACCTCATAATTAAAATAAATTAAATAGTTCTAGGTTCTAGCCACTCTGGCCGTACCCACTTACAGTTGTAAAGAGACTAACACGCGCACAACGAGGCGCACAATGAGATAGTTACAGCAGAAGCCCTTTGTCTCTTTCGTACAACATACAAGCCTAAAATAATGTCTTGTCTTAGAATACAGAACAATGGTGTCGATACTGGCGTTATTCTCTAAACTTAAAACTAAATTTAACATGAGTCTTTCCTTTTCATTCTGTATAGAGAATGACAAGGATACACTGTTTTCAATTCTGACACGATTCTCTTGTACGACGGCTTGTATGATTGGCTTGTATGTTGTACGAAAGAGACAAAGGGCTTCTGCTGTAACTATCTCATTGTGCGCCTCGTTGTGCGCGTGTTAGTCTCTTTACAACTGTAAGTGGGTACGGCCAGAGTGCACTCAGATTCAGATTATTAGAAAACAAGCGCGAGAAATAAACAGTGTAGTTAAAGCAGGGTGGATATAAGTGATGATAATATGTAGCCTGATCTGTATAAATAGTACGTCCATGGCTACGTCAATTTCATCATCATCGTCAAACCGACCGTCAATCTCAAAGTCAATCTATCTGTCATTCTTTGTTGACTGTTACTGTCAGCCAGCAGCTGACTGCTACCTATTTGTTTGTCCTGAATTTTTGGCAAAAATACGTAAAAAGTTACTAAATATTTCGAATATGAATGAGATCGATGATAAATTTTATTATGTCTACAGTTCCTCTTTGGACCATAAAGTGGAAATAAAAATGTGAGTACCTACAAATCGAATCAGCTTTTGTTTATCTGCTGGTAATACAAACAAAATATATTTTTCCGTTTCCATATTATAATTTTTTGCTGCAAAATGGACCTAAACTGATGTTAATACTATATTATTAATTGAACTGAGCCCATAAATATAATTATTATTTTTATAACAATTGTTGCCTCATTTTGTTAATTCTAACAATGTGATTGAGTAATGTGACCTCCTTTACTGTGCAGTGGTACATTGGAAGGTAAACGGGCGAAACCTGAATATGACAAGCTGCTGTCGGACCCAATGCTCAAGTTCTCTGGACTTTACCAAGAAGGATGCTCAGATTTATATGTGACCTGTCAAGTGCTCAGTGATGGAGTACCCTTAGCTCTACCAGTCACTACATCATACAAAGCATTCACCAATAGATGGAAGTAAGCTGTTACTATTATGATCTTTATATCATTAAAAAAATACTTAAAATTAGGGATGCTACAATACAGCTCTTACAATACTATACAAATGACGAATATATTGTAATTGATAACCAATTATGATACAAATGCATTACGATTTTTGTTGTACAACATTTTATTAACTTTATTTGTATCACTTTGTCTGTTGTTATATCAATATAAGGACTAAGTGGAAAAACACATTTATATTTACTTAATTTTATAATTAAGTTATCTTAAATGTTTGTATTTCTCTTAAATTTTCTGCGTTTAAGCTGTCAATGTCAAACAAAAGGGATGAGTGTGTTCTGACAATGACACATTATGAGTTTAATTTCAATCGAAACTGTAGTCACATCTGTAAAGATGTGAAAATATTAGAAATTTATCAATCATATATTGTAATGTTTCGATAATTAATGATAGTAAAAATTTACGATAATTACCAATATTCAATTATCATATAGTATTGTTGCATCTCTACTTAAAATATTTTTTTCATATTCTTTGTAGCAGACCTATGCTATGACTCCACCCCAGCTGACGTTTAATGTGATAGGAGCTGCAAAGCTATTGAAATTGGTGTATTTCCCTAGCTGATGGTGTTTGATATTTCACAATCCTGTCAACTACCAAGTTTCAAGTTTCTTATTCAGTCACAGTAACATGTCACTAGCGAACAGTACTAGTGTTATTCTATATTGCTTCTAGCAGACAAGAGCATACCTCAAATAAAACAAAAAATAAAAATAAAAGCCTTTATTAAAGCTACCAGTTTACAAAATTTGTTTGAGAATTCTCAAATAAAACAACTATAGTATAAATAAAACTAGTTTTAACGGGTTAATGCATGAACTTTATTTATTTATTGATGTTTCGCAGCATTTTCAGGTCTGCGTAGTGGTCAATAAATAAAATTTGTGCATTAACCCATTAAAACTAGTTTTATTTTATGAGTGATGTGCATGAAAACCTAAGAAACAAATAAACTACAGTATGAATAAGGCAATTTGTTCTGCCTCAAGTCAGCATTGGTTGTCATTTTTACAAGTATTGTTTATATCATCATCACTACCTGTTTTAAAAAATAAGTTAAAGTTTTATTTATTAAATGTTTAAATCTTTCTGATTTTTTATATTTTCCCAAACAATTACTCTATATTATGAATGCAAAACTTTATTAAATAATATTAACTATCAATAATTTTGTTACATAGCTGGAATGAATGGTTGACCCTGCCAGTTTTCTTCAGTGATCTGCCTAGAAATGCGACACTGGCTATGACTATATATGACTGTGCTGGTCCAGGCAAGGTCATGGTGGTCGGTGGTACAACTATATCGCTCTTTGGCAAACATGGCATGCTGAGACAGGTACAAATCATGCTTAATGACTTCCACAAACAGAGCCAAAGCATGGATTTAGACACCTCCATTATCGTATCAAATTTTCTATCTCTGCTTAAAACTAAGCAGCGCCCCTACCTACAAAATTGACAATACAATTACAGATGTGTCGAAATTCGTGCTTGGGCCTCTGCAAGCAAATACACTAACTGCTTGAGCATGGAACTGCACACACACATGTTAATTATCAAATGTATTAGAAATACTTTTGCAAAAATTTGAGTAACAGATATTATTATTGGTTTTTCCTTTAGTCTCCAGTAGGCTCTCATAATTTTTGTCTAGGAATGTAGGAGGAGAATGAGAATAGTAGGAGATAGGGCCTAGCTAGAGGGGAGCAAGGGCCTTAATATAATTCAGTCATCATAATATGATTTAAAACGGGCCGGCAGAAGCCATATAAAGGCATTAAGGCATTCATTACTGGCCTACATTCTGATTTGATTTACTAGTTTTGATTCTAGGGGAGGAGGTGCAAATATTAAGTGGTGGCGCCAGATTTTAAAATACGCCCCTGCTGATGACCTACCAGTATTTATAGCTACCCTATATGAAATACAACTCTGGCCTTACCTCCACCTTACACAGCAGTAGGGAAATACCACTATATTTTTGTGGTGATGTGTTTCTTTGTGGTGGTTAAAAAATTTCAACTTTATTTACCAACATAAAGTTCACTTTATTCACCAACAGAATCACTACTCTTCACAAGGTAGGGTGGGATCGAGTGCAATTAATTGTAACGTGCTAAAAACGGCACATGAGTTTTGTTTGGTTAAAGGGAGAGATAGAAGGCCTCTGTTTAGGTTGCTTCACTGTTTTCGTTTACCATATATCGTTTTCGGTTGTCCATGCGTTTTTTTCCTTTACCGCAAAGGTTGTCTGGAAGAGATTAAAGTGATAAGGCGCCTTTGCCCACATAATGTTATTGTTTAGTTTTGTGTGTGCAATAAAGAATTTATCTATCTGTCTTTGCGACTGGTCTCCACTTACTCTTAACATCAGGTAAGGAGGCGTAATTTGTCTAGTCTCTTATAAAAAATATGTGACTGTTTGCACAGACAAGGCACAGACACACATCTGAAGTTTTTTTTTGTTTCCTCCCACGCGGGGGAGCGGGTGTGAAATCCTCATGGATACCCTACAGCCGGCTGTAGGGTTATGTCAGACTCTTACTGACTAAAAACACACCTGTGGGGGATGCCTATGGCCTTAGGGGCCTTATAGGCTTCATCTGATGCGATCAACCCCTGAGAAGGGGATGATGCAGCGCTGCCTTAGTAAATACTACTGCATAGTGCGCTTAGAGGACGGATGCACTCTGATGTGCATCCGTATCGGTTTGGGACTGAGGGACTGAAGGTCTCTCAGGATCGGGGGGTCGGGGAGACATCTGAAGTGAAACTTCTTTTCTTAAATACCCACACTAGCCTACCCTATGCACCGCCTAGTGTTAGTTCAGTATGTCTTATGACATAGGGGAATGGAGCAGCGCACGCATCACTTACATACACATATAAACATATATATTTATATATAGTCGTGTGACACTTGTGACAAATTTCCGTTTCACCTTTTCTACAGGATTTTTCCATTTACACCGTGTCTAAAAAAAGTTTTACTTCAAAAATATTGCAAATTTCAGTTTTTGCATTGTACATAATTATGTAGAATATCTTTAAAAACAGTAATAATTAATTATAATCACTTAAGTAACACATATAATTTGACCTCATTGCCAACTTCCGTGTTTATTGTTTAAATCAATTAATGTTTGGAAAACTAGGCGTTCAATTGAAATAATCAAGATGGCTACAATTTATTTACTAGTACCTATACTGTCAATATCACGGATGTGTTATTGTACATATTTTTAATTAGAGTAGGTACATGAATAGATTTTTACTTATTTGCATCACAAATTAACACAGTGAATGCATCTAATTACTTGATATAATAAAAAAAAAGAGTAATTTTAAAGAGAAATTAATTTTACCATAAAAAGAATAAAGAAAACCACTTAAGAAATAATAAGACTATTAAAATATTCACTGAATGTGTATTTGTAATTTGTATTGCCGCTATAACGACAAATTTTAAATATATATATTTGTAGTAGATATAATATTACGAAAAACTTCGTCTGCGAATCCGACTCGCACTTGGCCATTATTTTATAATGAGTAAATTAATGAGACCAAGCTTACATTATCGTAAGTGATATATTTATTTACATTATATGAGTTGTGTGAATGCCCTTCTAAAGAGACAACTTATCAATTATTACGTACACACGTCATCATCTGGAAACTGCCACTCCCCCAACGAGATCAGTAACAGTTTAGAACTCACCGCAATGGAAACATAATTAATAGTTTTTTTTCTCATTAGATATTAAATATTCGATCAAAAAAGTTTCTAACTTAAAATGTGAACCTACATCTAGTTAAAAAAAATAATTCAAAAAAATGGGGAATTCGTTTTGCGCTCTGTGCCATAAACGGTACATCTCGTTGTTGAGGAAATTAAAGAAGGTTCGTTTGGTCACAAACAAGGGTATGTTCGACTTGCGAGTGTGGCCGGGTGTCGAGGGCAGCGAGAAGACGCCGGGCAAGGCGCCTGACAGAGGCAAGGAACAAATGCAGCGGTTGGCTAAGCTGGCTAAGAAACACAGGAACGGACACATGCCTAAGGTAAGACAAACACAGAATAGACTGAAAATTTCCTTGTCAAATTACATATTTTACCAGTCGGGACTAGATTAGATATTTTTTTTTTGTACCAACTAGTAAGAAGTCTAGCCCCAAAGTAAGCACTATAACGCTTGTGTTGTAGGATACTAGGGTAACGTATACAATACATATACTGTACACATATAAGTATATTTTTATAGAAAATACTTATTAAACATCCATGACTGGAGTACAAATGCTCGTATTCATCACACAAACATCTGCCCCCACCGGGATTTGAACCCGGGACCTCTCGAGTCGTGGAACGACGAAACCCGGCGTACATACCACTCGACCACGGAAGTCTTCAAAACTATATTATATTCTATAATGAATAAAATTTTCCCAATAGTAGGTCCCGACTGTTAAAGTACCCTGTTCCTTACTTAACAGAATCTGTACTAGGGTAGACTATATACACATTGAAAAGGCAAAATCGCTTATACACCACTTTGGTCGAAAATGAGTTAAATGAGTTAATATATCATTTAAATCAGTTTTTTTTTCGGCGTCGATCTGTTTATATTTTGTGAAGATTTGAGAACATTTTTAGCGCTTAAGCAACAATTTGTTTTTTATCTTTTTTATTGTAGTGACATACGTTTCGGGGTATTTTGAACCAATGGCGCTTACGGCCTTCTGTTTGGCGTATGATTTGATGTTTGCTTGACGAAAAATGTATGGCGGGCCGAGTGATGTTCGTTTAAGTGGCATCTAATCTGTAAAGGCACTATATTATAAATTTTTAATAGGAGGATATTTAGAAAATATTATTTTATAAATATGTTTTTATTTTTATGGCGCTACTTCTCATTTACAAAGAATTATGTTTTTTTATGGAGAACAAAACTGATTATCGTTTCTGTAAAGTTACTAAAGTGGCGTTTAAGCGATTTTGCTTTACCACTGTCGCTATAATGATTGCCCCTTTAAGCGGAATTCTTCATTTGTTTATCTGTACTATAATAATTATTAAGTTTCTATTGAATATGATCCCACAATTCTATTAAATTTATTAAACCCTAAATAGGGGTTAAGTAACAAACTAGAATTATAGCTATTAACGGGATTGTTACCATGTACCTTGTTTTTTTATGGAGACTCATAACCCCCTATTTAGGGTTTAAGAGGGTAGAGCGATATGTCTGCCAATAACATCTACCCGCAATTACTTCAGTTACTCCGTGATCATGGCGCTTGCAACAGTGCCGCAATATCAGAGACTCATAAAAAACAGGGTACATGGTAACAATCCCGTTAATAGCTACCATGAAAATTTAAAACAATATAACAAACTAGAAATACTTTAAACTGCTTAATATCAATATGAATTCAAATATTTGAAAATCAACGGAAAGAATATCAAATGTTTAGTGATTGGCATAGCAAAGAATGGCACACCAACCACTTTGATGTTTTCAACCAATTTTTTGGTAAAACTATGCAAAAATACAATTTTCATAATCAGCAAAAAAAAATGTTAGTCAACATCGCTATTGTAACCTCATAGGTGGACTGGCTCGACAGACTAACCTTCAGGGAGATAGAAATGATCAATGAAAAGGAGAAGCGCAGCTCCGACTACATGTACCTCATGGTGGAGTTCCCGACAGTGCAGATCGATGGCATCAACGTAAGTTTTCACCATAACATTTTTAAAATATCGCTATAATTGTTTCATTTTTATCGTTCATCTTTAGCATTACATCTTTGAGGAGCTCGATGGCGCGGGTGGTTAGAGCGTTCGGCTGCGATCGTTGAAGTTAAGCAACTTTCGCAGTGGTCGGTCATTGGATGGGTGACCAAAAATCTTCAATATCGAGTTCCTCCGTGCTTCGGAAGGCACGTTAAGCCGTTAGTCCCGGCTGTATCTGCAGTTGTAAGCACCCGCCAATCTGCACTGGGCCCGCGTGGTGGGTCATGGTTCAATCTCCCCTATTCCATCCATAGGGAAGGCCTGTGCCCTAGGGCACTACTACTAGTAGTAGGGACATAAATAGGCTGACGATGATGATGATTACATCTTTAATTGTTATAGAAAATATCAGACCTCTACCTTCCTTCTCGACTCGCCTGCTACGCATACTAGGAACAAATCCCGGGCTGTTTGGTTTACAGTCCTAATTTTTTTTGTTAATAATATTAAAAATAATAGTAAATATTTCCAACACTTACACCAATTAGCCTAGCCCCAATGTAAGCACTATAAGGCTTGTGTTATGGGATGCTAGGGTAACGGATAGAATACATTTATTGTACATATACAACGTGTTCCTGAGGTTATACACTAACTTTGGCATGTTATTCATACTATTATTTTGAACATTTTTTACTATGGACACTTTTATGAATTCCAATTTCTTTAACATTTTTTATTTTCATACAAACTAAATGCTTAGATGTAATTTATCTTATATGAATTACTCTTTACCAGGGGGCCAATCGCCTAACTGGATTGCTTTGGAAAACGCTATCGCTTACGATTTCATTTTGTTATTTCTAGCCGCCTGAGGTTTTCAAATGCCTCGCGCTCTTTTTTTTTCTTTTGCATTGGTAATAACAATGTTAAAGAAAATGAGCGTGAGGTATTTGAAAACCTTCGGCGGTTAGAAATAACAAAATGAAATCGTAAGCGTTAGCGTTTTCCAAAGCAATATGGTTAGGCGATTGGCCCACTGAGCTGGCAACGTCGCATTTGAAACTTTGGTTCACATGTCCACATAAACTTTTTGAAACTTTTCTTGACGTCAACAATGTTTTTTTAAATTTTGTCTTTTGAAACTATGACTTAATGACCATTGATAAAGAATTGATAGTTTGATAGTTTTGGTTGCACAATGTGGCAACATCTCACAGATAAAGACTCTTTCTCACTGCACAACACAATTAAGTTGGTTAAACTTAAATTACTTAAAAACTATGCTATTTAAACTACTACTTTCTTTGTACAATATGTTTATGAAGAGCTAGAGAAGTATTATTCAAAGTGAATGTATATCCTCAGGAACACGGTGTATAAGTATATTTCTATAGAAATAGATATTAAACATCCATGACTGGAGTACAAATGCTCGTATTCATCACACAAACATCTGAAAAATCTGATCATCTGATTAAAATTTTCACTAGCATCATGGCTAAAAAAAATTGTTAAAAAGATGACAAACAAGCATACGGCCCTCCTGGTGGTAAACGACCGGCATAGTTTGAAATTCAAATTCCCTCTTTGAACAGTGATATACTCGTTTCACTAAATGTTACCAAACATGTGATTGAAGAGTTGAATTCTATTTGTACTACCTTCTTAAGATAATTGCTAAAATTCTCTGATTGACTGGTAAAGGATGCCTAATGGCATTAAGTCCGCCACTTGCACACTTATTTGTGTAATAAAGTTTAATAGAAGAAATATTTCATAGCTAATTTGATCGAATTTATCATTCTAGTTTAGTATTTAACCGACAAATATATCCGTAAATAAAATGCTCTGCCCGCTCACGTGTTCTCTCCTTCTTACAACCTGGGATCCTTTAAAAGAGGCGTGAAGAAGCAAAGCAGGCCTGCAAGGTGAAGATGGCTGGTGTGGCAGGTAGAAATGCTGTACCAGCTATCTTCACGTCTGGACTTCACCGTCACTTAACATCAGGTGGGGTGGAGTCATTTGTCGGACCTATCTCAAAAAATAAACTATGTACACTGGGACAGGTGAAACTAAATAAAAGCTTGTAATGTTAATTGTACTGACGTCCTCCGTGGTTGAGTGGTTTTTACGCCAAAAAATGACAATGTAGCGCATCAAAGTTTGGGAGTAGGGGCTCGTGACGTCACTTTTAAGTGAAAATTGTACCAAAACGTGACGTCATGCGACTTTTCAAATCAATACATCTCTGCTATGTTTATATTATGTGAAAAAAGAAAAAATACGTGTCCAATACTTTTTGATAATCTACCTGACAAAGAAAAAAAAATTTAGTCATCATCCCTATTACGATATAGACTCATACAAATAAATTCTATATTCTTCCGCCTATAGCAATAGGTCGTAAAATTTTCTGAAACGATTTAACGATCTTGCATTTCGACCTCTTTCTGTGTTCTGTGATTTCGAACTATCACACCTCTTTGATGCATGCATTTTAATTAAGACCTTATAAAGTATGCATTACAGGTGACTTTCAATGTGACATGACGACCTCCGTGGTCGAGTGGTTTGTACGCCGGGTTTCATGGTGTCGCCGACTCGAGAGGTCCCGGGTTCGAATCCCGGTGGGGGCAGATGTTTGTGTGATGAATACGTGCATTTGGAGTACAAATGCAGTCATGGATGTTCAATATGTATTTCTATATAAATATACTTATGTATGTATCCCATAACACAAGCCTTACAGTCCTTACTTTGAAGCTAGGCTAATTGGTGTGTGTTGTGAAAAATAAATAATTAAATAAAATAATTACCTATATGTACCTCATAAAAATGACGTTCAAACATTTAAATTTATATTATATTTATCTTGTGTTCTCTAGAGATACTTAAATTAATTAATTAAATCAGTAAATTTTGTAAACGATTATGTGATAAGACTGCAGTCTTGTTTTCGTGAACAATCTCTATAAGCTTTCAAACCATTTAACATCATCGTCAATATGCGGATTTTACGCCTTCCAAAGTAAATTGAATTGTTTTCTCTGAGGTGGTGTTGAAAAGTCTTTGGTTTGTTTTAGCATGCTGTTGTATACTACGAGCAGGATGGCGACGAGATTTACCAGTTTAAGGCTCAAGCCGACATAGTCACAGTGCCTGATTATGAAATATTACAGGTAAGGAAGAGTAAAAATTGTTTTGCGCATTTCATATTTTAATGTACCTATTTTACGATTACACGTTTGGCATTGTTTTCGACGTCGTGGTAGTCAGAAATCAATTTAGATTGGTAATCAGTCTGCCAAATACACAGTTCTCTAAAAATTTCTTGATCCGTTCATTATCTTTTGAGTACTGTTTGACACGGAATTTATGGCACATTTTTATATTTATCAAAGAAATATTTTTTTAAAGATTTTCCTTTTTTCAATTTTGTTCGACGTCTTTAGGCGTGTAACTAGCTCGTCAATTGCGTCATTGCGTTGAACGGTTATACATTTATCTTCATCGATGTCGTTTTTTATTAAAGTAATAGAAAAATCGGGATAACGCACTCACATTATTTGATAAACTATACAGTGTTCATATGATGACACGTGTATTTGTTTCTTAGGTTTTCACGCATATCACTCATTAAATAAAACGAGTTTCAACGGGTTAGATGCACTGATTTTATTTATCTATTCACGTTTCGCATCCTTTGCAGGAATGCGTCTTCGAAATAAAATAAAAAAAATGGTTGCCTGTAAAGTCGGTTTTACGGGCGAAGATTTTACGTGACAACGTCTTTTTCTCGGTAGAATATTTATTGATATGAATATAATTAAATTGCACAATAGGAACAAGGAATTGAATGAAAATAAGAATTGCACAAATTTTAACTATAGAAATATATTTTGTTTACTAAAACATTGTACATGTAAACTTAAACTTAACACGAGAGACTCATCGTAATGTTACCGAGCGTTACACTTTTTCATAAGTGACTCCCAGCCGCAACCTAATTTAAGACGTTGTCACGTCAAAATTAAAAATTGTTACATTTCTTTACCATACATCTTGTTACATAGATAAAGGTAGGCTTTTTACGTGTAAAGACACTTGTACCAAAGGAATCATAATCATTATAATAACGCATTATTCCGACGACGCGAACGACGAAACGTTTTTCGTCGTTGAAACTTCTTTTATTCACTTATTATGTGTTTATTCCCAGTTGCCTTCGCGAGATTGCCCGGTTCCCCACTGTACACAGTCAGGTCATAAGTCTTGTCACACATTAAAAACTATTCTTTTAGAATGCTGGCCACAAAAAAGTTTATTGAATTCGAATTTCGAATTGTTCATGAAAATAAAAATGTATACTTTTTAGGATTTTACTCATTTTTAAATATGGAGTGGCAGCGTAAAGAAGACCGTGTTACAGTTATTGCATTGCATCGTTGCGGTTACGCGCCAATTCAAATTTTTGACATAGGTACTGAAAATTTTGAATATAACCAAAATATTCGTTAACGTACCATCAAATGATACAATGAAGACTCTAGTGTAGATGACAGGTCAAGAAGTGTTTGCCCTCGGTCTGTTAGGACTCCAGCAGTGATAAAAGCTGTGAAGGCGCAAATTCAAAGAAATCCTAAACGTAAGCAGAAACTGTTCGACCTTCAGATGGGGTTAAGCAGAACCACGGTGAAAAGGGTGTTAAGTGAAGACTAAGGCTTCGGGCATATCGAAGAAAAACAGGACATCGTTTGAATGTTCGTCTAATGGACCTGAGACTGAAGAGATGCCGCGCTTTGATGAAGCGGTACGCGGGAAAAAAATATTGGGAAAGTCTTTTTTCGGATGAAAAAATTTTTACCGTAGAGGAGAGCTACAACAAAAAAAATATAAGGTGTACGCTTACAGTAGTGAAGAAGCGAGCAACCGTATTCCGCGTGTCCAACGAGGTCATTTTCCATCCTCGCTCATGGTATGGTTGGGAGTTTCTTATTGGGGCTTAACAGAAGATTTTTGTGAGAAAGGTGTAAAAACGAATGCAGTTGTGTATCAAAATATACAGTCCTGACGAACCTTGTGGAACCTGTTTCTCATACCATGTTCAATAACAGGCACTGGGTATTCCAACAAGATTCGGCGCCAGCTCATAGAGCGAAGAGCACACAAGACTGGCTAGCGGCGCGTGAAATCGACTTCATCCAGCACGAAGACTGGACCTCCTCCAGTCCAGATTTGAATCCGTTAAATTACAAAATATGGCAACACTTGGAGGAAAAGGCGTGCTCAAAGCCTCATCCCAATTTGGAGTCACTCAAGACATCCTTGACTAAGGCAGCCGCGGATATTGACATGGACCTCGTTCGTGCTGCGATAGACGACTGGCCGCGCAGATTGAAGGCCTGTATTCAAAATCACGGAGGTCATTTTGAATAAACTTTATTGTCATAAGAATCTATGTTTTGTTAAGTTCATTTTGGTATATAAATGGTTACATAATGAATAAACTCGTTTCAACTATTTTATATTAAACATGTGACAGTATTTATGACCTGACTAGGTGGTCGTTTTTATTCCGATTTATTTTTTGTCGACTGTGAATATACGGTATTACGGTACTCCGCCGATAGGAGAACCTAGTGGAGAGCAAGCAGCATCGGCTGGCTCGCTCGCTCCGGTCGGGAGTGAGCGGGAGGGACGCGAAGCCGACGGCCAGCGAGCGCGATCAGCTGGCCGCGCTCGTCGCCGCGCCCCCTGCCATGCCTCTGGCCGCGCACGAACAGGACTTGCTGTGGAAGTTCCGGTGAGTGGGGGGGGGGAGCGAGCAGTCTCACCTCGCTCGCTCGCTCCGGTCGGGAGTGAGCGGGACTTGTTGTGGAAGTATCGGTGAGTGGGGGGGAAAGGGAAGGGAGCGAGCAGCCTCGTTTGCTCGCTCCGGTCAGCAGTGAGCGAGAGGGGCGATAGGGTGACGAATATAGTATTAGAGATCCAGGAACAAGAAAAATGAAATTTTGAATCTAAAGAAAATTTTACTAGAAAAAGTTGCACATGGACCAGGTAGAAGACAGGACTCGAACCAGCACCCTCCGCTATCCGGGCGGATGCACTGTCCATTATGCTACCGCGGCCCTGATGGCCGTGTCGAATCTTCTCTAGTATTTCTTAGGCTGCAATGCAGCGCCATAAAAACACAATAAAAAAAAAACAATAAAACTTTACATTAAAACATCCTGCAGTTAAATGTTTAAAAAAAATTAAGTACCTATAACAATAATTTGTTTCTTTGGTATCCACTCATTAAATAAAACAAGTTTCAACGGTATAGATGCACTGATTTATTTATTTATTGACGGATATAGTTAATTATTGAAGTGAAACTTCTTTATCGGCGTTGGAAAAAAAATTACCGTCACATTTTTTCGGTTACGCGTCACGTTTTTTGGTTACGCGTCACGTTTTTTGGTTACGCGCCATCTTTTTTTTAAAAGAGCATTATTTACCTCATCCGAACAATTGCTTCTTCTGACAACTTTAAAAAAAAAAGTATCGACAACAAATATTCGTGTTTCTTCTTTAGTGGGTGAGTTTTTGAAAAATCTTAGCGCACGCCTATATATATATATTTCTGGAAAGTTGCATGTAGATCATTTTTCGAAAAAAATAAGGCCATAAAGAAGTTTCACTTCTTACGTGTGTATACTAGTACACGCACACATTTTTTAATGAAAAATATACGAATCGTCAATAAATAAATAAATCAGTGCAATATATTGTTTTAAACTTTCATGGTCACTAACATTATAGTAATATAAGTTATTTACGGGATTGTTACCATGTACCTTGTTTTTAGCGAGTTTCCGATTTTTCGGCACTGTTGCAAGCGCCATGATCACGGAGTAACTGAAGTAATTGCGGGTAGGCTGTTATTGGCAGACATATCAGTCTACCCTCCGACGAAGTCCTTTATTGCGTTCGATACCCGTACCACATATCACATTCTCACTATTCACTCGAAACTGTTCTCGACACACAACACTACATGATCCGATACTGTAAGTGTTGTGTGTCGAAAATAGTTTCGAGTGAATAGTGAGAATGTGGTATGTGGTACGGGTATCGAACGCAATAAAAGACTTCGTCGGAGGGTAGACTGATATGTCTGCCAGTAACAGCCTACCCGCAATTACTTCAAGGTACATGGTAACAATCCCTTAAATAACTTATATTACTATAAATTAGTGCATCTAAACCGTTTAAACTTGTTTAATATAGTATAACAAAAAAACGAGCGAACCTTACAGTAGTCGCTTATGATGTGTAACATTTGAAACCTCACCTTATATTAGTAAAAAAAGAAATAAAACCTACTACCAAAGGAATAAGTCATTTGAACACTATGTTCCAAAATCAAATCAAATAGTGCGCGCTTCCCAAACTTCCTGTTACACACTTCCGTCCCACTTCACGTAAACACCATCCCACAAATTGCACGAAAGCGAGAGGATAGATGTTACACATCAATAAGTATAATTTTTAGTAAAAAAAAATAAAACCTACTACAAAAGGAATAAGCCATTTGAACATTATGTTCTAAAATCAAATCAAATAGTGCGCGCTTCCCAAACTTCCTCTTACACACTTTCGTCCCACTTCACGTAAACACCATCCCACAAATTGCACGAAAGCGAGAGGATAGATGTTACACATCAATAAGTATAATTTTTAGTAAAAAAAAATAAAACCTACTACAAAAGGAATAAGCCATTTGAACATTATGTTCCAAAATCAAATCAAATAGTGCGCGCTTCCCAAACTTCCTGTTACACACTTCCGTCCCACTTCACGTAATCACTCCCACAAATTGCACGAAAGCGAGAGGATAGATGTTACACATCAATAAGTATAATTTTTAGTAAAAAAAAATAAAACCTACTACAAAAGGAATAAGCCATTTGAACATTATGTTCTAAAATAAAATCAAATAGTGTCCGCTTCCCAAACTTCCTGTTACACACTTCCGTCCCACTTCACGTAAACACCATCCCATAAATTGCACGAAAGCGAGAGGAAAGGTGTTACACATCAATAAGTATAATTTTTAATGTTATTATAACAGATTCTACTTGTCGTCGCATAAGCGGGCTCTCACCAAGTTCCTGGAGTGCGTCAACTGGAATCGACCCGGTAAGTCATCCTAGTGCAGTGTTTCCTAACCTTTCCAATACGGTTACCCCTGTAACCTATTAGGAAAACAGATTTTACCCCGACTTCCAAATGTTATTATCAGTCCAAGAAATTCCAATTTGGCCGCTACATCTTCATCTCATCTTCATCATCTTCATAGTGTTTCTTGTAATTTGTTATTTGATGGGTATGAGTCAGTTTTTGAAACAGTAATATGGTACCTATCTAATGCCGCTTCCTATATACTAAATATAAAATTTATTGTAACTATATATCTATATCCTTAATAATGTAATGGAAGGTGACTTCAGATGTATCTCTGAAATCATTTTTCAACTTGACGACTCTGTATATAACAATACAGGGAGTAAAAACAGCCCTTGCTGAGTTTCTTGCCGGTTCTTCTCAGTACAAGGTCTGCCGCCGTAGTTTTGCGAACCGATGGCGTAGCTTCTTGACCTTCACAAGTGCTTGTAACAGCCTAGACTGAATAAATGACTTTTCATTTCATTTCATTTCTCTAATAATGTCATCATCAGGAGAAAATCTCGCCCCGCTTCCCACACTCAGCACCCCGCGGGCTCGCTAGCAAGAAGGAGCGCATGCTCTATTTAGTAGTATTATTATATAGTATTTTCTTATTATTTAGATTTGACCAAATAATTAGGTTCTTTGTTACCCCCGAAGTATGGCTGTTTTACCCCCGGAGGGGTAATTACCCCCAGGTTCGGAACCCAGGTCCTAGTGCCATCATTTATTAAGTGAAAGTTTTTAATTTTCAAATGTCACGTAACGTAATGTTTTTATAATTACTAGCTTTTGCCCGCGGCTTCGCTCGCTGTTTTTAGGGTTTTCCCGGTAATAATTCGAATTTGTCTCACCTTTTAAACCTTCCCTAGACCTCCACGAACATTTCAAGACCAAGATAAGATAAATCCGTTTAGCCGTTCTCGAGTTTTAGCGAAACTAACGAACAGCAATTGATTTTTATATATAGACTAGCTGACCCAGCGAACTTCGTACCGCCCTAAAAAAAATAGGGGTTGTCCAGCGGACAAAATTGTGAGTCTAAACCATTCTCAGATCCCCTTGAACACACACACAAAATTTCATCAAAATCGGTCCAGTCGTTTAAGAGAAGTTCAGTGACATACACACTCACAGAAGAATTATATATATAAAGATTGAATCAGTTAATGTATTTCATATTCATTATTTTGTAAAAAAACAACTGACCCAGCGAACTTCGCACCGCCAAATAAGGGTTTGTGGTTCCTTATTTCATAAAAATAGGTAAAGCCAAAACTACAAAAAAAGTATATGTTATTTTTTCTCACCTTTAAATTTTATAAGAAAACTAGCGGACCCGACAGACGTTGTCCTGTCTACACGTCTTTGTGAATCTAAACCATTCTCAGATCCCCTTGAACACACACAAAAAATTTCATCAAAATCTGTCCAGTCGTTTAAGAGAAGTTCAGTGACATACACACTCACAGAAGAATTATATATATAAAGATGTTGTCTGTAAAGTCGGTTTACGGACGATGTGTTGAGTTGAGAGGGGGGAGGTGGGCAAGGAGCCTCTCGGCCTCACCTAACACACACCGTAGAACGTTGAACTAACATGACGTCACATAACGTGACTCGTGAAATATCGTCATACTTTTTAGCCGGTGTTCAGCGATTTTTCCGGCTCATTCAGCGGTCCATTATTTGAAATGAAATGAAATGTCATTTATTCAGTCTAGGCTGTTACAAGCACTTGTGAAGGTCAAGAAGCTACGCCATCTTTATATTGATAATCGTACATATTAAGAACAAGGCAGACCTGACGAAAAAGCTGGCTCTTTTTTTTATCTTGCAGAAATAAAAAAAAGACATTATTATACTTACTTACACACAAAGAAACGAGTGACAAAATTTTAAATATTTTAATAATGCACAGTATACTGAACACTCTTACGACCGTAATCAGTATATAAAAGATTACTAAACGCACTGTAAAATATAGGTAATTATGCGATCATGAATTTTTTAAATATTCCAATAGCATTTCAATATTAATAACAATTTAAATTTAGTAATTTTTAACCATTTTTTTTAATTTAATGGGTACTACTTTAAACTATAAAAATGATATTTAACGTGTAATATGTTGAAAACGTAGCTATAATAATGCTCGTCTACTTGGGTTATTAGAGTTGTAGGATTTGGTATAAGTAAATAAGAAGAAAGAATTGTCTTCTCGTATTTGGTATGTTCATTATTGACAGTTAATTTGTAACAGTGACAGTATCAAAAATATATTTTATAAAACCATAAACTAAAGGAAAAGTTTTAATGATATTAAACATATGTTTCAACATTTAAATATTTATTTTCTACGAAGTACGTATGTATTTGCGTAGTCGTTCTTGGGTTACGGCGCGGGAACGAATGACATGACCGTTTGCTAAGAGCTGCGGCTGCTGAATCGTGTACAGAAGCTTGTCGCTTTTTCATGATACTACAGGAAATTTACGTTTTTTTTTATAAGCTCGACACAACGCTGGCTTAAATTAATGAGGGAAATCGGGAAAGGCAAAACCCTAAAGAAAGTGAATCTGACACGTTGGTCAGCGAGAAAGGACGCATGTAAAAGTTTGAGAGATTCTAGGCACGAAGTTCTTAAGACTGAAATCAATCAAAGATGATTGTACCAAAAAGCCTGTAACGCGATAAGAAGCGGCGGGAATACTTAACGCGAAAACGGCGCTAATGGTTGATGTGTGGAATGTTTTTTGGAAAGAATAAACAAAGTGAATGTTCAAATTCTGTCTTCTACCGTTGATTTGATCACCGTTACCGATCTTTACGAATCACACCGTAAGATTTTCGTAGCTGAACGAGAGAATTTCAAGTATTTCGATGAAAAGGCGATGGAATTAAGCGTATGGAAGCAATATACAACAGAGATCGGAAAAAGACAACCGACAAGAAAAAAAAAAGATTTGATGAAACATCTGAAGAAGTTATTACAATGACTGCGAGTGAAACTTTCAGGGTTAATACGTTTCTCGACCTCATAGATAGTGTTCGAGTTAGAAAAACGGCAAAAGGCCTACGGACCACTAAAATGTACGAGCCAGTGTGACCACGTACACCTTTTAGATGTTGATAGATGATAGTTGTTTTTAGTACGCAGGTAAAGAAGTCACCAAAGTTAGATATGTATACTTATTGTAGCCGAACATAAATACAGATAAAGTGTTAGTAGGATGTGGATTCTTTGCTTGACTGTTTCGAATGTGCGCTCTTAACGTACTCGTATATATAATATCAATAAAATTAACTATTATGACGCGCGATCCAAAGTTGTTCGCTATGTCAGCTCAGTATGTGCGGTGACGAGACCGTAGAACGTATTTAACGAGAAGTTTTCATTTCTAACCAAAATGAGTGAGTTGTTACCATGGACTCTGACGGAACAAGCCATTTCGTTGGAAAAAATATATCCTAATGATTTAGAAACTGATTTAGTTCAAGAATGCGTACACTTTCAATGCCACCTTTCTTCTCAAAGATTTTTGATAAAACCAGAATCTGGATCATTAAAAAGTCTATCTTTGTTCCTGCGGAAACAGAATTTGGAGAACACTTCGCATGGCTCTATGTACACCAGTGAAAAATTGTTCAGGTGAGATAAGCTGTTCTGGCTTAAAGCGGATAAAAAAATATTTACGATCTACTTTACATCAAGAAAAGCTTAACGCCTTTTCTCTTTTGTGCATAGAGTCAGAACTAATGAACAAGATTTCATACGACGATATAATTAATGATTTTGCGAATTTAGAATCTCGCAAAAAGATAATGTAAAAGTTAATTGATTTCATTGTCACCATTAACCGGATTGTTATTAGATTATTTAATAGAAATTGTTCGTATTGTTTTTAATCTGTAAGTGCAATAAAAATATTTAACAGAAACAACGTTTTCGCGACTACACATAATTTTGTATAATCTGTGTTCATATGGTGTAAGTATTTTTAAGGCATACCTTTCCCCACCTTATAATTAGTACATGCTGCTGTTTTTAGGTCAACAGTAACTCCTCACTAAATCGTGGGTTGCAGAATTAATCTAGATACTGACACAAATATACCCTTAGTTCACAATCGTGCAAATAACTGGAAAAAGTCTACGTAATGAGGACGATAGAACACAAATCATAAAGTTGCAATTTCAGAATAAATATGATCGTGAACTTAAACTAGCGATTCATAGGTCAGTAAATCAGTAAGGGGCGGCAAGAATTGAATAGCCTATTAGCGGCATATTTGTAAATCCGCCACTGGGCAAAGCAGTCAGTCCGAAACTATTAATATCATTTCTGTTTAAAGGTGATGGTATTTAGAAAGATATGGTTAAAATACGTTAAATAGGTGTAGGTACTCGTATATCAGGTTAAGGCAAAACTCGTAACAGTAAGGTCCAAATTCTTGGGCCGCATCGGAAACCGGTCGGTGCGTATTTTATTATGAAACCTAGTCTTACTGACGGGCGGGCTGCGATCTCTATACTTAGGTTTATATAATTATTCGATGCGCGCCGTTTCGTTTAAACACGTGTGGAGTTTTTAATTCAAAAATTTCGTCGTTTTGTAACTATAAATTTTACAGAAATACTAGTGTTAAAAAATAACAGTTTTTCTGTTCGAGTGTTTAGTGTGAAATACTGCAATACCATAGAATGTTTTGAACTCGTGCGTTATTTTAAACTTTGTATTAAAATTGATACCTTATGGCATTATGGTTGGACAATCAGACATTTCAGGTTGGTACGTATTTTTTAACACCAATTAGCCTAGCCCCAAAGTAAGCACTGTAGGCTTGTGTTATGGGATACTAGGGTAACGGATATAATACATATACTGTACCCCTAGCACGAACCATTATCGAATTCGAATAGTTTGCAAACCGAAATGTCAATGTCAAATTTTGTATAGAAACTTGAACAGTAGCGGCACAAAGTACGTAACGAGAACTAAAAATTAGTACACATTTGACAATGACATTTCGGACTCGCAAACGATACGAATTCGATATTGGTTCGTGCTAGGGGTACAGATACATAGATAAGTATATTTATATAGGAATACATATTAAACATCCATGACTGGAGAACAAATGCTCGTATTCATCACATAAACATCTGACCCACCTCGGGGTACGAACCCGGGACCTCTCGAGTAGGCGACACCTTGAAACGCAGCGTACAAACCACTCGGCCACGGAGGTCGTCAAAATACACATTCTTACTATACATATCCGTATTATTGAAGACTCTGTTGTACATTCTTGTCGCACATCATTTGTATTTGACTGATCGTTAGTTTTTGCAGTGTCTATTGTATATCGTCGACGTCGTAATTTTAATTGACGTATGGGACAAAAATGGGAAAATCACTTTATTAATGTTCTATACTTAATTGATTATATATATGACTCAAAGGCGGATCCAGAGGGGGGGTCATGAGGGTCATGACCCCCCCCCCCCCCTGGGCTGGGTCCATCTGGACCCACTTCACAATCTGTACTTTACAATCTGTACCCACTGTGACTTGACCACGACTATATGACCCCCCCCCCCCCTGGCGCCAAAGCTGGATCCACCCTTGATATGACTAGCGGCCCGCCCTCGCTTCGCTTCGGTGTAGAGCTGAAGTGTAGACTACAGTTTTTGTTCTCAGGCTTGTATTATACACAATGACATTCATCTATGATTCTTCTTATACCTGCATGCAAAGTCTCAGCCCGATTGGTTTAAAATTGACATAGTTTCATACAAACTTTTATTTCATTTTTTATCCCCTTGGGGGTAGAATTGATCAAAATCCTTTCTTAGCAGATGCCTACGTCATAACATCTACCTGCATGCCAAATTTCAGTCCGATCCGTCCAGTGGTTTGGGCTGTGCGTTGATGGATCACTATGTCAGTCAGTCACCTTTGAGTTTAACATATAGATATATATTCTATATGCTTAGTCCGATTTTGATAATTCTTATTTTATTAAAAACGGTATACCCCGAAGTTGGTCACATATGAATTTGAAAGAAAAATCCAATTGTAAGGTTATGAGGGGATGATTGATTGTTCACTCACTGATTATAACTGATGACCACACATAACTTTTTACAGAGTAATCTGATATTGATAATCATTTTTCTATTGGACAAGGTATACCCCGAAGTTGGTCCCATATGAATTGAGAAACAAAAATCCTACCCTAAGGGTGGGAAAAAAGGGGTGAAAGTTCACTCACATATTTTGATGCCCAGTTGTATATTACAAAAATTATAGTCATAAAAAATTATAAAATAAAAACTTTTTACCAAACAATTAAAACCGCCGAAAAGTAGAAAAATCATAAACTTTTTTTGAATTTTAGACAAATTATATGTCTTTGAAATCATCGTGAATTTTTAATTAAGTACCTGTAAAAAAACAGTTGAATTCAAACAACGATGTAGGCTATTATATTAGATAAAAACTTTTTTTTTTGTTTTCATAAGTAGCTCCACGTTGAGTAATAAGAATGAGGAGGTCGTAAGAGACTTTATTTAATCAGATAAAAAATTAAGAGGAATTTCAATAATTACAGGTTAACGAACTCTAAAATTTATGTCTACTTTCCATAGACATGATCAAAATAGGCGTACAATATGGCGTTACAGCTGTTTAAACAAAAAAGAAATGTTTTTCGCTTATCCTGAAAAGTAATGGTTTGTCCCTTACGCCAAATGCAATTACGGTCGACGATATGTATATTGAAATCCGATTAGGACATACACACTTACGAGTATTTGTATTTTCATCATCATTATCATCATTAGCCTATTAATGTCCCCACTGCTGGGGCACAGGCCTTCCCTATGGATACAATAGGGAGATTGGGCCATGACCCACCACGCGGGCCCAGTGCGGATTGGTGGGTGCTAACAACTGCAGATGCAGCCGGGACCAACGGCTTAACGTACCTTCCGAAGCACGGAGGAGCTCGAGATAGTAAGTTTTGGTCACCCATCCAATGACCGACCACTGCGAAAGTTGCTTAATTTCAACGATCGCAGCCGAACGCGCTAACCACTTGCGCCATCGAGCTCCTCTTGTATTTTATCAAAACCGAATCCACATTTCAGTTTAGAGGTTACCTATTTGATTAAGGAAACTCTAGTTTAGCACTTACGGTTTTTCTATACTACTCGTAAAATTGTTAAAAACTGTCTCAGACGGATTGTTTTGAATAAAAAACAAACAATTCTTTGCGCTAACTCCGTAACGCACTCAAGCGCAGTCAGCTGTGCCAGTATATTGCACCAACGCAAAATTGCGCCATAGCGTTGCAAAATGGAACGCTTTAATCATTTAATATCTAGAATCTTAAATTGTAATCTGTATAAGAGCGCAGGGATCAACTGCTTTTGACCAGCTGTATTTTACTCATTTATCGGAAAATCGAAAAAAAAACACACTATGTAGAAACAGAGAGTGCTGGAATGGCGTCATTGGTATAGGCAGCGGCAAAGTTCTTGAGCAAAACCTGAAGATAAAATTAAGATATAAAGTTCACTGTTTGTTTCTGTATTAAGGCTGTAGAATAGTTAGATCTTGTTATATTTTTCTCATTCACTTTTCTTAATGTACACTACAGTACGATGAGGATCTTTGTGAGTTGTGTGTGACGGCTCGGGGGGGCGCCGCTGTCTGCGTAAACGACATATAAAAAATAATAATACATTTGTGTGGCGGTGGCGGCGATAGTTACGATTTTCGTTCGCATCGGTGAGGATCCTTGTCGGTCTGTAGAGGAAGTAAGTGCGACCATAGAAAAAATATTGTAAATATCACTTTTCGGCACTATAGGTCTTTACACATAACTGATGTATAATTATGTAATATACCTGTAAACGACTGTTTGCTGCCAATATAAAGAGAAAAATAAATACCACAGACAAATAAGGTTTTTGTATATATAATTGCTACGGTGCAGGCTTCTTTGTATATGGTTGTTGCTCAAGAAGTTTGCCGGAATGTATAGTAACCCCCACGGAACACAGAAAGAGGTTAGAAGGGTTGTCCCGTTTGCCCGGGAACAGATGTTGCCGGCTTACCCCCACTACACTTCCACCTGGTAGATAATAGCCAATCAAACGACGCGACATCAAACAACCGACCCAATCACCGCTCATATTCGATAGCAACGACGCAGTCGGAACCAAGTTCTGGTCAAGTTATGAGTATTTGCTCACATATAACTGTGGCGCACCTGCCCCGCCCGCAAGGCCCAAAATTCAAAAATTCAAAATTCAATATCGTTTATTCAGTCTAGGCTGTTACAAGCACTTGTGAATGTCGAAAAGCTACGCCATCGGTTCGCAAATCTACGGCGGGAGACCTTGTACTGAGAAGAACCGGCAAGAAACTCAGCAAGGGCTGTTTTTTTCTCCCTGTATTATATACAGAGTCGTCAAATTGAAAAATGACTTCAACATGAGATAACTCATGCAGTCACTTTCCATTACAAATGTAAATGGTAAAACAATTATGACTATAAAATAAAAAAATATAAAAAACAGATTAAAATAAAAGTTCAGGAATGCCGTGTCCCACTGTTTAGGCATAAAACAAATGTACGATTAAAATTAAATACAACGATTAATATTACCCAATGTAGCAAGAGCAGACTCATCTCCACTGGCAGCACCCGTTCACGAGCATGACGCATGAACCAGCCATCGCTTCGCCCAACCATTTTTTAGGGAACGTAACGACCCGCCTCACACGACATTCTAACCGTTATTTTTTTCAATTTATTTATTAATTAATTTGCATACATTAAAAACATCATTACAGCACAAAAACCTTAAAGATTTATCTGTGCTGCAGAGTCGCTCCACAACCAGTCACGCCAAACAGCCTGCCTGGTTTTCTAAATAATACTTTTTTAACATTTTAACAAAGGGTCTAAAAGATTTTATTTTAATTGGAATTATATTTTATTTTAATTTAATAATAATTAGATTTAATTTTGATAATATTTTTTTTTATTAATTTTACTATAATTTAATTTATTTATTTTATAATAAAATTTATTTACCTCTTTCTGTGTTCTGTGGTAACCCCTCTCATTGAACACTACCTGGAGGGAGGGAGGGCCTATCTACGGTGTTATATAACCATTCAAATCATTCTGGCAGTTTTTGCAGGGGCTGGGATGTGAACAAAAGTACTCATTCTACATACCTAAAACATATTTAGATAATAAAAATTATCATTACGAAACTCACACATTCGTATTTAATTTCGCACAAATTTAATTTTCGCGAGAACCTCTTTATCTTGTGCATTTACAGAAAATCATCAATATTAGTTCAGCTGTTGAGACAGGGAAATGTTTTGACGGACAAGTTTCGTTCGCATTTATAATATTAGTAGGGATTGAAACAGTGATAAACAGTGATATATCTAACGTGCAAACATCGAAAGGTATTTATTCCCATTAGTACTGTTAACCGAACTATTGGGAATTCTCTTCCCACTAATTCTGAGAAAAATTTTAAACAATTTTTTGAAAAACCACAGAACACTAGTTCTCCCATTAGTTATGGGAAATTAGCGTGCCACTAGTTCTGTGGTTTTTTTGGTTCTCCGGTTAACAGAACTAATGGGAATAAAGGTTTTAATCTCGGATGCAATGTCACTGAATAAAGATACCACCAATATTAGTAACTTCGATAAATTTATCGTCAATGTTGGCCTGTGAACTCGATCGAGACGGGAGACGGATCAACACTCACAATATACTTAATGAGCGTTAATCAATTTTAAACATGGTAATTATTTCGCAGTATCATATTATGCTAAGTTTAAAATTTAATTAAGTATATATTACATCGGACATAAAGAAATAATACCTTAAGTTCATAGCACGAAAGCCTAAAATCGATTCATACTTATAATCTATATATATAAAACTCAAAGGTGCCTGACTGACATAGTGATCTATCAACGCACAGCCCAAACCACTGGACGGATCGGGCTGAAATTTGACATGCAGGTAGATGTTATGACGTAGGCATCCGCTAAGAAAGGATTTTGATCAATTCTACCCCCAAGGGGATAAAATAGGGAATGAAAGTTTGTATTAAACTTTGTCAATTTTAAACCGATCGGGCTGAGACTTTGCATGCACGTATAAGAAGAATGTCATTGTGTATAATACAAGCCTGAGAACAAAAACTGTAGTCTACACTTCAGCTCTACACCGAAGCAAAGCGGGGGCGGACCGCTAGTATTAAATATAAGAAGGAAAACCTTTCGTTCCATTTCATTAGCGCACTGCGATTTACGGTGAATATGAGATAAAGGGTCGATATCGCGAGTCAAATTCAAAAGACAGTCAAATGGCTTTTTAAAACTTTTTTTTGAACCTATTGGAGCTAGGGGAACAATTCCCTTAATGGTACAACACTTTTGCGTAACTTGCCGTTTCTCCTCAGTAAAAGGTCTTCCGCCGTAAATTTGCCAGCGGCCTATTCGCTAACTTTTAACATTGAAAATGTATTTTCGTTCGCTCCTGTAGGCCCTTCATTTTCGCTGAAACTGCGACTCGCCCGTCATACCCCGAGCTTTAGAGCCACGAGGACGTATGGAGCTCAAAAGACGCGGAATTTCAAGGGCTTTAAGAAGATGTAAAAAATATTATGGAAATGACAAAAGATTTTTTTAAACGAAAAAAAGGCATTTTTCGTCTGAAAAATTTTCGATATCTCGAGAACGTATTCTGGGTCAGTCGGCGTATTCGCTTACTTTTTTGACATTTACAGTGTATCATTATCATCATCATCATCAGCCTATTAATGTCCCCACTGCTGGGGCACAGGCCTTCCCTACAGGTAGAATAGGGAGTTCGGGCCGTGACCCACCACGCGGTACCAGTGCGGATTGGTGGGTGCTAACGAGTGCAGATGCTGAGGCGAGACCAACGGCTTAACGTGCCTTCCGAAGCACGGAAAGCCGTTGGTCTCTCTCTCGATAGTAAATTTTTGGTCACCCATCCAATGAGCGACCACTGCGAAAGTTGCTTAACTTCAACGATCGCAGCCGAACGCGCTAATCACTTGCGTCATCGAGCTCCTCGTACTCTTACAGGTGTAACTAAAGAGAAAATTGCATATCCATTTCTGGTTTCCATGGTCAGGCGAGGTGCGGCAGGCGCTGGCGATGATGCAGCAGTGGACTCCCATGGACGTGGAGGATGCCCTAGAACTGCTCACGCCTAAGTTCACACACCCGGCTGTTAGGAAGTAAGCAAGTTAATTTTTTACAACTTGACTTCAATTTTAACCTATTGCCCTCGACATCTTCTGCATGGAAAAGTTGGTTTCCCATACCTAAATAACACCTTCATTTTCACCCCCTTAAAGGGTGAATTCTAGGATAAGAATCTGTGTCCTTTCTCAGGACTCAAACTATCTCTTTACCGAATTTCATCTCAATCAGTTCAGCAGTTTAAGAAGAGGTAACAGACAGGCAGACATAGGTACTTTTGCATTTATAATATTTGTATGTATTTGCATACACTAATCACTGGGTTTTTTTTTTATTGGAAAGAATTCAAAAGTTGTATTCACATGGGGTCTCCAACGCATTACTAAATTTTTGTTTGAAATCGAATTCGCCAAAGTAACGAACTGCGAAATCGAAATCGCCAAAGAAGCGAAAGTGAACTGCGAAAAGAGCGAGCCGCGTTTTGATTGGACACGTCAGTATGTCATTGGTCTAAACGATGTATTGCGATTGGTCAACATTTTGGGGCGTGTCACCATCTTATGCAGTATTAGGTACTACATAAGCTTAGCACAAGCAGGTGCCTTTGTATGCGGTTTTCTAGCGGGGGTCCTCTGTAGTTAAATTCTACGAACGCTTTGATCGTTTGTCAATTCAAACCCATCACTTTAACACGAGATTTAAGAACAAGCTTGCCGTTCCATGTTTCGGACTTCGAAAATCAAGAGGTTCATTTCTGAGTTGTATTACATTGTATAATAAAGTTCCCCTAGATCTGATTGAGCTTCCACTGACCAAATTTAAATCTCAGATCAAGAATACTCTTATGAATAAGGGCTATTATAAAGTTGATGATTATCTAAATGATAGTAATGCATGGACATAGTGTTTCTTGTAGTTTGTTATTTGATGGGTATTAGTCATTTTTCATAACAGTAATATGGTACCTATTTAATGCCGCTTCAATTTATTGTAACTATATATCTTTATTCTAAATGATGTCAAGGAAGGTGACTTCAGAAGTCTCACTGAAGTCATTTTTCAACTTGACGACTCTGTATATAACAACACAGGGAGATAAAAACAGCCCTTGCTGAGTTTCTTGCCGGTTCTTCTCACTTTCAAGGTCTGCCGACGTAGTTTAGCGAACCGATGAGGTAGCTTCTTGTCTTGACCTTCACAGGTGCTTGTAAGAGCCTAGACTGAATAAATGATTTTTGATTTGATTTGGTTTGATTTGAAGTGTACTAGTTTAATTAGGTTTTATTTTTATTTGATGTAAGGTACGCGATATCTCGGTTGAAGCAAGCTCCGGATGATGACTTGCTCCTGTATCTACTGCAGCTGGTGCAAGCGCTCAAATACGAAGACTTCACGGAGATACATGAGGGTATGTTGGATGCTTTTGTTTCGTTCCTTTTATATAGTTTTCTCATACACGCTTGGAAATGTTGTACTTTGAACACCTTCTTCAAGATGTAAGTTATTTACGGGATTGTTACCATGTACCTTGTTTTTAGCGAGTCGCGATCCGATACTGTAAGTGTTGTGTGTCGAGAACAGTTTCGAGTGAATAGTGAGAATGTGATATGTGGTACAGGTATCGAACGCAATAAAGGACTTCGTCGGAGGGTAGACTGATATGTCTGCCAATAACAGCCTACCCGCAATTACTTCAGTTACTCCGTGATCATGGCGCTTGCAACAGTGCCGAAATATCGGAAACTCGCTAAAAACAAGGTACATGGTAACAATCCCGTAAGTAACTTATATTACTATAATGTTAGTGACCATGAATGTTTAAAACAATATATTCTTCAAGATGAATTGAAATTCCTGCATTGGCCATATATATGAGAGCAGCGGCAGGCAAAAGTTGTATGGAAATACATATCTGTCGTGTTTAGCGGCTAAATAAATGACATAGTAAACTCATATCTGCCTCGAAAGTAAATAAGATACAGAACCCCTTAACTATCTATATTTAGGTATTGTGTTACTCATGGAGTAACACCAGTTAATCTGTGTACTTAACACATACAGTTTCATAAAAGTGAATGTGCAAATATCGTCCCTACAGCCTTAGTAATAAGGCGAATAGTCACCTGCAAGAATATCCCACCTTATACTTTATTCTACAAAAAATGTTTTAAAGTGAATGCGGAAATATCGTCCCTATAGGTAGGTAGTTTGTGTAATTTAAAACATGGCAACCAAGGAGGTAACTTATCAAATATTTTATTTAAATTTCTTACTGGCATGCAAATAGAAAGCTGTTTATTGAAAAATAAAACAAATAAATACTTTACGCGGAAAAAACATATTCTTGTTCTTTGTTTGTCATTGATTTTGAAAAGTAATGTATTTAGTTTAAACGTCCGCGCATTATTTGCGAAAAGCACTTCCTATACAAGCCTTGGCCATAAATGGGCATTGATGGACTTACTTACGTATCACTACTGTACCCTTAATAGGAGTTTAGATAGTTTTCGAAAACTATTATCGTCTCGTTTTGTTTCCATACATTTCACACCAGCGCCTCTAGCGGAAACTGTAATGAACTTTCATCGGCAGTATAAGTTAATTTCGTTAATAGTTAGACATCCATATTACACAGGAGTTTGTCCTTTTTTCTCGTTCAAACGTGCAAGAGAGATGAATTCATGCACCGTGAAGTTCGTACTATCGAGTTAACGATGGACGATATCGTTTAAACGATGCTCGAAAAAATTAACCTGTACCAGCAAATTTAATGTACATTTTGATAAAAGAAACTGTTTATCAAAATTGTAATTACTTTTCGTTTTATCTACATAATTGTACTACCATTGATGAGGTAAACTGACAGTTTGTAAGAGGTTACAAAAACTATCATAGTTCTCGTAATTGTAAAACTCGTACTTAGGTAAATGGTTTGTTGTAGAATACGCACGAGTTTGCGGCAAAGAAGCTCCGTCGTGGCCGGAAGACGCTCGCGGATCTCGCGGCAGCCACGCCAGTCTACTGTCTGCTTCAGGTAAATATAAACATAGATCAATTAACTTAAATAAAACACACTCTAAAGAAAATTTTACTAGAAAAAATTCAACACGCACCAGTCAGCAGACGGGACTCCACTACTTAATTTACTTTGAAGTTTCTAGCCAACGATATTTAATACCCTATATACGAAATCACGAAAAAATCGTGGCTGGAACCTGTCCAAAAGGTACATTGGACGATCCACGGAGCTCCATAAGATGATCGCGTGGTCAAGAACAATATAAGGCATTATTTAAACATTAAATAAATAAATATTTTTCACCATGAAACCCGGCGTACAAACCACTCTACCACAGAGGTCGTCAAGTCACATTGAAAGTCACCTGTAATGCATACTTTATAAGGTCTTAATTAAAATGCATGCATCAAAGAGGTGTGATAGTTCGAAATGCCAGATCGTTAAATCGTTTCATAAAATTTACGACCTGTTGCTATAGGCGGAAGAATATAGAATATATTTGTATGAGTCTATATCGTAATAGGGATGATAACTAATTTTTTTTCTTCCTTTATCAGGTAGATTATCAAAAAGTATTGGACACGTATTTTTTCTTTTTTCACATAATATAAACATTGCAGAGATATATTGATTTGAAAAGTCGCATGACGTCACGTTTTGGTACAATTTTCACTTAAAAGTGACGTCACGAGCCCCTACTCCCAAACTTTGATGCGCTATAACTTTGTCATTTTTTGGTTGATTGAAAAATTGAAAGAAAAAATTCTTGTCCATTATTTTTTGATCATCTAACTGACCGACTAAATACAATTTCGTTTACTGTACCCCGTCATCACCCCTACTCTGAATGCGCTGTTAGCAATATAGCAGGTACGGACCGCGAGGAAAAGAGACGGCTATACAAACGACCATGCATTTGAATATCACAAATATTTTATATCAAATCAGTTTATAGTAAGTATTAGAACAAAATTTGTTTCAAATGCGGTGAATCAATAAATATTGAGCTGTATTTTTATTTTATAAGAATTTAACTACTATATAAATGTTAAAATCTAAAGAAAAGTTTAATAGAAAAAATTCGGACCAGGCAGCAGACGGGACTCGTACTCGCACCCTTCGCTATCCGGGCGAATGCACTGACCATTATGCTACCGCGACCCTGACGGCCGTGTCGAATTTTTTCTTTAAATCGCAAACTTCACCTCTTTATAATAGACTCCCGGACTCTTGAATCGAGCCACCTTACATTCCCGGGCTTAAAAGTCCAATACACAAAAAATATATAATATAACAAAAAAGGTTTTTATGCATTTTTAATGCTGGCATATTTCATCGTCTTTCCCGTATGTATTATTACAAATTTGAATTTTAGAATTTAAAATAAAGAACAAAAGCCAAGCTTGGTCATGCTGAATCGCAAACCATGCAGGAGCTCAAAAATGTAATTTTGGAAGAATGGGAGGACATTCTTCAACATGTCATAACGACATTGATTAATTCTATGCCAAACCGTATGAGAGCTGTCATAAATGCACTGGGAGGCAATACAAGTTACTAAATAAACATTTCTTTTCATGTAAAACATGTCTTTATTTAAAAATCGATTAAGTTTTTTTCCTTGAAAAAAGCAAATATGGACTTGTTACAACGTAACTCGACTTTTTTAATAAACTGTAGTTCAAATTTAGAACAGTGGCACTCTAAATGAATGATGAGTATATCAGCTCCAAAACTGCATCAAAACATTTTCCTTCTACATACATCTTTCATAAGTTACAGTCATCATCATCATCATCAGCCTATTAATGTCCCCACTGCTGGGGCACAGGCCTTCCCTATGGATGGAATAGGGAGATAGGGCCATGACCCGCCACGCGGGCCCAGTGCGGATTGGCGGGTGCTAACGACTGCAGATGCAGCCGGGACCAACGGCTTAACGTGCCTTCAGAAGCACGGAGGAACTCGAGATAGAAGTTTTCGGTCACCCATCCAATGACCGACCACTGCGAAAGTTGCTTAACTTCAACCATCGCAGCCGAACGCGCTAACCACCTGCGCCATCGAGCTCCAAGTTACAGTACTCCAAACTAAAAAAAATCAAGGTGGCTCGATTTAGGTGTCCGGGAGTGTATTAGCATGGATTGTGTTTGTGAATTTTGCTCCATTTTCGATATTCCCATGTATTATCGTTATAGCCGTGCTGGCCACCAGCGATATGACCGGCTCGATATCAAGCCGTCGGTCAATGGACGCGCGCGCCGACGAATCCGTCGCCGCTACGGAAGAGAACACAACAGACTTACACGACAGCGACAATGGAAACGAGTTCAGGTATTTATCTCTACGGGTTCTTTCTAGGCTCACTAAAACATAGTTGAGCGAAGCTTAAAATATTTTGTTTTGTTATAAAATATGAAACATTCACTCCTGTTATCTCTATACAATTAGCATCAAATAAAATACGCATATACGCACACTTCTGTATATAAACATGCAATCGAGCGGGCGAGACAGAACTGTACCCCTAGCACGAACCATTATCGAATTCGAATAGTTTGCAAACCGAAATGTCAATGTCAAATTTTGTATGGAAACTTGAACAGCAGCGGCACAAAGTATGTAACGAGAACTAAAAATCAGTACAGAGTTGACAATGACATTTCGGACTCGCAAACGTTACGAATTCGATTTTCGTTCGTGCTAAGGGTACAGTACCCCTAGCACGAACCATTATCGAATTCGTATAGTTTGCGAGTGCTAAATGTCAATGTCAAATTTTGTATGGAAACTTGAACAGCAGCGCCACAAAGTACGTAACGAGAACTAAAAATCAGTACACATTTGACAATGACATTTCGGACTCGCAAACGTTACGAATTCGATATTGGTTCTTGCTAAGGGTACTGTACTCTTCAACGCAGCGCGAGCGAAACGGCCAGTCCGCGACCGAGTCCGTACGGCTCAGCTGTATTGTCCTTTTATTGATAACAAAATGACGATTACGAAAATTACATTCACGACAAACCGTGATTTTTGAGAAAAAAATGTTTTTACAGTTTTACGAATGAAAAGTGTTGCCGAGGCATTTGTTTTTGATTTTTAACTATTTGTGTTCTTTATAAAATCATCGAAGGCATTGTTTTATCTTTATAACACAGTATATACGCAATAATAAATAATAATAATAAATATTTCCGACACTCACACCAATTAGCCTAGCCCCAAAGTAAGCACTATTAGGCTTGTGTTATGGGATGCTAGGGTAACGGATAGAATACATATACCGTACATATATCAGTATATTTATTTAAATACATATTAAACATCCATTACTGGAGTACAAATGCTCGTATTCATCACACAAACATCTGCCCCCACCAGGATTCGAACCCGGGACCTCTCGAGTCAGCGACACCATGAAACCCAGCGTACAAACCACTCGGCCACGGAGGTCGTCAAATAATATTGTTATATTAGCATTAAATTCGAGTCATTAATTTAAGTATATTATTTTAAATCATATCATTAATTCTCTACTGAAAAAATAATAATATATGAGTTTATTGAATACTAAAGTGTAGTACGAAAGTAATGACCGGCGCAGTGGGACCTTGTTAACTGTAAGACAGGTTTCACAACCTAGTGCAGACACCAGTCTCGGGAAAGGTTAAATTATTTCCTAATTATACTTTGTACTTTATTATATAAGACTCTGTAGCCCTTCTTAAGAGAAATAAATAGAATATTATTATTATTGAGTGCACATGCAGCGTGTTTGAATGCCCAATTGTGACTAAAGTGAATTGTGGTCATGCACCACAATTTAAGCGGATAAAGCGGAAGCGCTTTTGAGCCGCGAGTGGCATATCTTCCCTTTTGGTTTTAATCTAAGGCTGAGACGCATTGGGAAATACCGTTAGATAGAGACAACAGAAAATAACACAAAAAAAAATACATATAAAAATTGCAAAATTTGAGGTTTGGCTCTCGACAATTTCCTGCTCGAAAATTAGATATAATATTATAAAAAAAATTACCCATCGAATAATAAGTAGTTTTACTATGCCTCTATATTATCTTTCTGTCAATGCTTTTTAAATGTCCACGTTTGTTTATTTTTGGTATTTTGCGGTCTTCTAGTTTCTTTGGAACACAAGTGTTTAATACTTGTAAAGGTATTCATTTCAGAAAATTCTACACGAACAATCAGGGCCGCGGTAGCATAATGGTCAGTGACACTGCCCTGATAGCGGAGGCTGCAGGTTCAAGTCCCGACTGCTACCTAGTCCACGTGGAACTTTCTCTAGTAAAATCTTGTTTAGATTTAAATTAAATTTTTTCCTTCCGTTATTCCCAGCACATCCGAAGACATCTCCGAACGTTTATCCCTAGCTTCGTTCCTCATAGAGCGCGCGTGCGGCAACAGCGTGGTAGGCAACTACTTATACTGGTACTTGCTGGTGGAATGCGAGGATGCGCCCGCGCACGACGCCAGGCATATGTACCTGAGGGTCATGAGGACGTATTCCACGAGGTTGGCGCAAGGTAAAATGAAAAAACGTCTTAATTAATTGGCTTAATTAATTGGCTCGATGGCGCAGGTGGTTAGCGCGTTCGGCTGCGATCGTTGAAGTTGAGCAACTTTCGCAGTGGTCGGTCATTGGATGGGTGACCAAAAATTTACTATCTCGAGCTCCTCCGTGCTTCGGAAGGCACGTTAAGCCGTTGGTCCCGGCTGCATTTGCAGTCGTTAGCACCCACCAATCCGCACTGGGCCCGCGTGGTGGGTCATGGCCCAATCTCCCTATTCCATCCATAGGGAAGGCCTGTGCCCCAGCAGTGGGGACATTAATAGGCTGATGATGAATTGGCTTCCTATTGTGTATTTTTTTTACACACTATAATAGGGTATTTGACAGTATCAAAAATAAAGTGCCAATTGTAAGCATCTGTGTTTAGAATGAATATTGGCAGGGATTTTTACTATTTTTACAAAAAAAATATATATTCATAATTTTACTAAAAACCCAAGATAAAGATAGAATAGTTTTCTTGTCTTTAGTCACGTGACCCAAAACGCTTGGGATTGGCCGAGCCTAAAATGACGTCACACGCAAGTAAACTTCCGGTTAATGTGACATTGCATTGTATCGTTTGACGTTTTAATAACAGTCGTGTGACGACACTAGTAAGAGGCCATATTGTCCAGAAAAACGTTTTCGCGGCAACTTCAAATTGGAGTTTTTGATTTGGTTATTTTTACTGAAATACACAACAGAATGGTGAATATCCACTTTTTACGGACTCCATAAACATTAGTCAATAACTTGAGATCGTTTTCTAAAACTAGTCAAATACCCTATTAGTGTGTTTAAAAAAAACACTCCTTCCCTTGCTTATAATTAATTGACTGCCTTCACGTGTACCCAATTTTATTAAAAACCGTACACTAAAGTTAAACCTGAAGGCCTAGTCTAATACATCGAAAAACTAAATTTCGATCGCAACGCACTTTTTCTTCTATGTTTCTGGTTCGTTTTTTATAATTTAAGTTTTTAATAATAATATTCGTCGTCGAAATATAGATTGATTCTCAAAGAAAGCTTCAATTTGATAGTTTATCGTTCAAATTAAGTATAACCTTAAATTAACGAAATTAATTTTCGTTTGAACTTCGTCATCAAAAGTTCATTTCAGAGAAAGAGAGTAGAGTACCTGAACTTAAACTGATGCTGTCACTTTTATTTGCTAAAGAAAAAACAGAGAGAGTATTAGATTTAAACCAAGACTAACTTTAGTCCGCGCTTTGGTATAAGGCGGTATGACTTTTGCAAGTACATAATGGGATACTTGCTTCTTTATAATTTTTTATGCAATAATTTTTGGACATGAACAAAAAGACGCTCAGGGCATCGTTTATTCAAAAGAAAAACTAGGTCAAGGAATCGGTTGTTGTACAAGGGAAAATCGTCTTAATGATTATCCAGCCATGATTTCATACGCTTTATTTGTCTGAAAATTTAACATAATAGGGTATTTGACAAGTTTTAGAAAACGATCTCACGTTATTTACTAATGTTTATAGAGTCCATAAAAAGTGGATATTCATCATTATGTTGTGTTTTTCGATAAAATAAACTAAAATCAAACTCTATTTTCAAGTTGCCGCGAAAAAAGTATCTCTGGACAATATGGCGTCTCACTGGTGTGTGACGTCACACGACTGTCATTAAAACATCAAACCATACAATCTAATGTCACTTTAACCGGAAGTTTACTTGCGTGTGACGTCATTTTAGGCTCCACCAATCCCAAGCGTTTTGGGTCACGTGACTAAAGACAAGAAAACTATTATCTTTATCTTGGGTTTTTAGTAAAATTATGATATTTTTTCCGAAAAAATAGTAAAAACTCCTTCCAATATTCATTCTTAATACAGATGCTAACAATTGGCACTTTATTTTTAATACTGTCAAATACCCTATTGCAATGAAAATGTCTAAATTCTAATCACATTTCAAAGAAACTATTAAATCGCGTTGAATACCTAGATCTTTACAATCTAAAATCGTTTTTATCTGTCTTTAAATACTATAAATGCAATTCAGTACTTTTAAGTAACTTTCGCAGTGGTCGGTCATTGGATGGGTGACCAAAAATTTAAAAACTATCTATCACTATTCTGTGCTTCGAAAGGCACGTTAAGCCGCTGGCTCCGGCTGCATCTGCAGTCGTTAGCACCCACCAATCCGCACTGGGCCCGCGTGGTGGGTCATGGCCCAATCTCCCTATTCCATCCATAGGTAGGGGCTTCACCCCAGCAGTAGTGACATTAATAGGCTAATGATGATAATGAATTTCATCAATATCCCTTCAGGTAACGCAGAACTCCAACGCACCCGTTCGTTCCTCGCCCGCCAGCAGGTATTCATAGACAAACTAGTTAAACTAGTCAAAACAGTGACCAGAGAGAGCGGCAACCGGAACAAGAAAGCAGAACGTCTGCAACAATTACTCGCCGATCCGGACGCGTTCAAATTCAACTTCACCAACTTCGAGCCTATGCCATTCCCACTAGATCCGAGCGTTACCATCAAAGGCATAGTCGCTAAAAAAGCCAGCCTATTCAAATCAGCCTTGATGCCTTCAAAGCTAACATTCTTAACCACAGAAGGTGTAGAATACGAGGCGATATTCAAACACGGTGATGATTTGCGACAAGACCAACTCATACTGCAAATGATTACTCTGATGGACAAACTGCTGCGAAGAGAGAACTTGGATTTGAAACTGACCCCTTACAAAGTCCTAGCTACCAGTTCTAAACACGGTTTCCTGCAGTTCGTTGAGTCTGTGACCGTTGCTGAAGCTTTGGCTACCGAAGGCAGTATACAGAACTTCTTCAGGAAGCATAATCCTTGCGAAGGCGCCCCCTACGGGATAAAACCTGAAACTATGGACACTTATATAAGAAGCTGCGCTGGGTACTGCGTGATCACGTATTTGCTTGGTGAGTTTGCTGTCATCTCTTATCTATTAGACAAGTCCGTCCGTCCGTCCGTCTGTGGTGCTGTTTCAGCGGCCAAACCGTAAGAGATAGATAAAGAGAATGTTTAAGTTATAAGTTAAGAATAGTCTGATAAGACTACAAACCGGATTTGAGTAACGTAGTACTTCCGGTTTTCGAGAAATCACGTGATTTCTATTTCAAACGAAACCACACAAAATCTCCGAATTTCTCAATTGATTAAATACATTTTTTTTTTAAAATCAGGTTTTGGTGAACATTTGGTTCACTGGTTCGCTAGTTATTTTTTAATATAACTATTGGCGTCTGGTTGTGGCACCAAAACTCTTTTGATGTTATTATGTATTCTTTAAAACCCTTTTCACTCTTCTACGTCACCTCTTATTTTATTTTTATTTATTTAGGATAACTAACAATTGTGGAATATTGTACGTAATGTAGTAACACTAATAAATATATTGATGTCATTACACAACCAACACCGTTATCCACTTAAAATATATCACAACACAAGAGATTATATTTTTATAAAACATGATAAGTTTGCAATATTTAAAAAAAAATACAAAACACAATTTTTTAATGTTTGGTAAACAATCAGTAATTGCCTTTTTATATGGAATAAAAGACATTGTAAACAAATCCAAATCAAAATCAGATAGGTTGTCATTAAAAGGCACTCGATGGCGCAAGTGGTTAGCGCGTTCGGCTGCGATCGTTGAAATTTAGCAACTTTCGCAGTGGTCAGTCATTGGATGGGTGACCAAAACTTGCTATCTCTCGCTCCTCCGTGCTTCTGAAGGCACGTTAACCCGTTGGTCCCGGCTGCATCTGCAGTCGTTAGCACCCACCAATCCGCACTGGGCCCGCGTGGTGGGTCATGGCCCGATCTCCCTATTCCATCCATAGGGAAGGCCTGTGCCCCAGCAGTGGGGACATTAATAGGCCGATGATGATGATGATGTCATTAAAAAAGTTCATTATTCGATGTAAGGGTGCGCGTTCACCTGCATTCGTTCTGCACTGTTTGGGGAAAAATAGTTTATGAGCGTAGGTATCTCTTATACGCTTTGAACTACTGGGAATTCGAATATAAATCTGTTTTATGAGGTCATTGCAGTCAAAATCATTACGACAGATTTTGAATAGGTATTTTTTTTTTCCTTACCACTTGATTGGAGATATTTCTTAGCTGCGGAGGAAAACGAGCGAAAAATACTCCACAACACTAAAAGTATAATGTAACAACATTTACAAATCATTACGTTGTTACAACGTCAATACAATATTTGACAGATACGTGCCGTTTCCCTACAGTAGTTCCATTTTAACTTAGTATAGTCCACCGCTCCATAACACTTGGTCCTTCGAGCCGGATGTAAACCGATGTCCGAGCGGCACTAACAGCATTATTTGATAGAGCTCTCGCAGCCATCGTGTCCTTCGATCCGGCTCGAAGGACCAGTAGCTACGAAACTCTTTTTATGTTATTATGTATTTTTTTAAACCTTTATACTTTTCTACGCCACCTCTCGACATTATTGTTTAATAGACTTCCCTATTGTCACTACTACTGCTTGTATCGTATTTCACGGCTACGTTCCGTTTCCCTATAGTAATTCCATTTTAGCTTAGTAAAGTCCACCGCTCCACAACATTTTGGTCCTTCGAGCCTGATCTGAAGCAATGTCCGGGCGGCATTCTCAGCATTATTGACAGAGATTCTCTCACAATCATCGTGTCCTTCGATCCGGCTCGAAGGACCAACATGTTAAGGAGCGGTGGACTGTACCAAACTAAAACGGGATTAATGTAGAGAAACGACACGTAGAATAAGTAATAATTTCCTGTAATTATGGGTTACCTACAATGCGAAGAGATGGCGCTGCCTTGCAGCTTAAGAAAGGCTAGAAAGAATTCGACACGGTCATCAGGGTCGCGGTAGCATAATTGGTCAGTGCATTCGCCCGGATAGCGAAGGGTGCGGGTTCGAGTCCCGTCTGCTGCCCAGTCCGCGTGGAATTTTTTCTAGTAATATTTTCTTTAGATTTAAACATCGAGCAGTTTACATGCTTAAAAAATAAAAATCTCTTATCTATTAGACAAGTCCGTCCGTCCGTCTGTGGTGCTGTTTCAGCGGCCAAACCGTAAGAGATAGATAAAGAGAATATTTAAGTTATAAGTTAAGAATAGTCTGATAAGACTACAAACCGGATTTGAGTAACGTAGCACTTCCGGTTTTCGAGAAATCACGAATTTCAAACGAAACCGCACAAAATCTCCGAAGTTCTCAATTAATTAAATACATTTTTTTTAAATCAGGTTTTGGTGAACATTTGGTTCACTGGTTTGCTAGTTATAACAATAACTTTCTGTTCACAATACATACGTTCGTATGTAATAGTACTGACAAGCCCATAGCAAACCTGGGCTATTTAATATCGTTGGCTGTGTCAGACAGGTTTATAATGTATGCGTGTCCTCTAACAGGCGTTGGCGACCGCCACTTAGACAACCTCCTCCTGACTCGTTCCGGGGCCCTCTTCCACATCGACTTCGGCTACATCCTGGGCCGAGACCCCAAGCCCCTGCCCCCTCCCATGAAGCTCAGCAAGGAGATGGTCGAAGCCATGGGTGGGGTCCATTCTGAGCACTACCATGAGTTCCGCAAGCAGTGCTATACCGCCTTCCTGCACCTCAGGAGGTAAGTAATCATCATATTATTGACCCCAAGCCGCTGCCCTTTTTTAAAGGGACATGTTTTTTTGGAGTTTACTCCTTAAGAATCGATTTGCATATATAAGGAGACCGACCGGTATGAGAAAAATGTGAGGAGTTAAATCTATCGATGAATGACCTCGTTACGTTTTTGATGCGCATCCTGTTCGAGCCAAAATGACTCTTAAATCCGAGAGCTTAGGTGCAAAAAAGTTAAATTGAAACTACAGCGTATTTTGTTAGACTACATTTCTTTATTAGTTAGGTGACGTTTTGCCTATATGTTGCTCCAAACAAGCGTGATGCAACGAACTACAGCGCCATCTATTTTGATACATATGAACTAAAATTTTAAATGCGCAAATGGCGTATACATAATCGCCCACCAAGGACAAACTGAGATTTGTCCTTACGAATATTTAACTTAATAACATAACTCTGTTACCGCCCACCATGACGTAAGGTAACAAAACAAATAAAAACACTAAGATGTACAATAACTTAAAATAATATATTTATGCACATCTGAAATTGACTATTGTAAAAAGTTAAATGTAAAATATTTCGTCGATTAGTTATATAAATGAATAAATATATATTTATATATGTATATTATTTTCATTAATATGTTAATTTACCCTTTCATACAGTATCAATCTTTTTTAAGTTAAATAAACTCTTTTTGCGTCTGGTTAGACTATCGAACTTAAGGAGTAAACTCCAGTCGTGCGTCGGAGCTGACACACACAATTTTTTTCATTTCAAAGACTAGGTACGGAATTTTCGGTGACACTCGCGGAAATAAACATTTCTTTAGAAAGAGCTAGAAAGCGATGGTGAGTATAAGATTAAAATAAAATAGAAATATTTTCATTGCTCTCACAGTAATACCTACATAATTCAATACATAGGTGCAATGCGATATGACAGCTTGAAAAGCAATTGAATGTGGCTCAGCGTAAACTGCTCCGTTGCGTAAGGTCTCGGGCAGCGCTGGTTTTCAGACACACTCACTCCTCTTTAGATAAAAAGCGAGACATGCAAAATAGGACGAAAAAGCCTCGTAACCGCTTAGACTCCGTTCTGGACATATACCCTTAAATAAATTTGCATTCCTCATGCAGAAACGTACATCACCTAACCCCAATGAATGTGACTTAGTACAAGATGTGCACCATGTAATGATGGAGTGTGTACGTGACGAAGCCAAAAGAGCACAATTCTTAATCTATATAATATAAAACTCAAAGGTGACTGACTGACATAGCGATCTATCAACGCACAGCCCAAACCACTGGACGGATCGGGCTGTAATTTGGCATCCAGGTAGATGTTATGACGTAAGCATCCGCTAAGAAAGGATTTTGATCAATTCTCCCCCCAAGGGGATAAAATAGGGAATGAAAGTTTGTATGAAACTTTGTCAATTTTAAACCGATCGGGCTGAGATTTTGCATGCAGGTATAAGAAGAATCATAGATGAATGTCATTGTGTGTAATACAAACCTGAGAACAAAACTGTCGTCTACACTTCAGCTCTACACCGAAGCGAAGCGAGGGCGGGCCGCTAGTATTATATAACTTTAAGGGGGAGGTAGGCTTTTGTATACAGTATTTTAGCAAAACCGACATCAAAAAGGGCTATTAAAATTTATGTTAAAGGGCTGTTACCTAGTAAGATTAGCAGTGAATCGTAGATAAGAGATAATTATTATCGGGTCCTATGAGGGTGGCATGTCCATGTGGAGAAAACCCCGTCAAAAAAAAGAAAAACAGCCTCGTAACTTACTATCGTATTCCGCAGACACGCCAACTTGATGCTGAACCTGTTCTCGCTGATGGTAGACGCTTCAGTGCCTGACATAGCGCTCGAGCCCGACAAGGCCGTCAAGAAAGTGCAAGACAAGCTCAGGTAAATATACATTCAAATTCAATATATAGTTTAGGCTTTTATAACATCATCATCATCATCAGCCTATTAATGTCCCCACTGCTGGGGCACAGGCCTTCCCTATGGATGGAATAGGCAGATTGGGCCATGATCCACCACGCGGGCCCAGTGCGGATTGGCGGGTGCTAATGACTACAGATGCAGCCGGGACCAACGGCTTAACGTGCCTTCCGAAGCACAGAGGAGCGAGAGATAAAAGATTTTTGGTCACCCATCCAATGACCGACCACTGCGAAAGTTGCTTAAATTCAACGAACCATCGGCGCCATTAATCTCCTCGGTTTTTACAAGCACATGTGAGAGTGGAAATCTACGCCATCGACTCGCAAATCTACGACGGACTGCTTTTTCACCTTGTATTATTTCATACAGTGTCGTCAAATTGAAAGCTGACATCAAACTTATAAACATGTATTGAGGTCAACTTCCATCACATAATATAAAATAGGTAACAATATATATGTACAAAAGCCCCGAAAGATTCAGTAAACAATTTTCAAAATACATGAGCATGCATACTCATTGACCCGGAACGCCTATCATCATCATCAGCCTATTAATGTCCCTATTGCTGGGGCACTGGTCTTCCCCATGGATGGAATATGGATGGGCCCAGAGTGGATTGGTGGGTGCTAACGACTGCAGATGCAGCCGGGACCAACGGCTTAACGTGCCTTCCGAAGCACGGAGTAGTGAGAGATAGTAAACATTTGGTCACCCATCCAATGACCGACCACTGCGCAAGTTGTTTAACTTCAACGATCGCAGCCGAACGCGCTAACCACTTGCGCCATTGAGCTCCTCGCTTATACAATAAGGTTTACATTCGAAGGACTGAAGAAGGAAAACTAAATTAATCCATTTTCTTTTAGAAATTGATTTATGAAAAATAAATTCCCTAATACAGAAATATTATGCATTCATGTATAATCCACTGTTCAAGCCAAAATGACTCTTAAATCCGAGAGCTTCGGTGTAAAAGAATAGAAATTAGAAATGAAACCAAGGTAGAATTTGTTTGACCATTGACCATAGATTTATTTATTAGTTTAGTGACGTTTTGCCTATATGTAGCTCAAACCAAATTTACTAGCGCGATCCTAAGAACTATAGCGCCATCTATTTTCGTACATATGAACTACAATTTCCAAGTTTGTTTTAATAATCAACATTTATTTCTTATTTATTGCTCTTAATCAGGTAGGTAATTTTATATTTAAATTTATATTACTATACTTACACAAATGGCGTATACATCCACTATAAGCGCATTCGCGTTTTTCTTTTTACCCAAAGGTTGACTGGAGAGAATGCTATTAGCATTAAGTCCGCTTTTTGTACCATTCTTATGTATTATGGTCAATAAATTTTAAAATAAAATTAATATAAGGTGGACTTGCACCAACCTTGGTTAAAAAAAAATTACAATCATTAATGTTTTAATTTGGATATAGTTAGAACTTGAGTTGACAGTGTTGGTGCAGTCTATCTTCGCCGTCTCGTGAGGCTATTTCGTTAAAATTAAATTTAAAAACGGGAGAAACACACAGCCCTTATTGCGTTTCTTGCCGGTTCTTCTCAGTACAAGGTCTCCCGCTGTAGATTTACGAACCGATGTCGTAGCTTCTAGACATTCATGAGTGCTTGTAACAGCCTAAACTGAACAAATGATTTTAATTATGATTGTTTGATTGCGATTAATGTATTCATTTGAACGCTTTAAAAAATATTTTTGAATTGAATCATCATCTATCGTTCTTTGCAGGGTCGATATAAAATTTTGTTGTTAAATCTATGTAAATAGAGACATTATTACTGAGAAAATCAGTTGCCCAGCGCGGCAAAATTAGGGGCGGTAAAATTGACTTAGGGTCAGCCGTAAAGTACGTCACCAAAAGGCGGCAAAAAAATTTGCCCGTAGCGGCAAATTTTATAGATCGCGCCCTCTTATCTACTATATAAAAATAAGTCGGGTTTTCCTTCCTGACGCTATAACTCCAGAACGCACGAACCGATTTCCACGGTTTTGCATTCGTTGGAAAGGTCTCGGGCTCCGTGAGGTTTATAGCAAAGAAAATTCAGGAAAAATTAAAAAAAAAAAATTTTAATCGCCAAACGAAATGTTACATAAAACGAAGCCATCTGGTGGCGAAACGGAGTTCGCGGGGTTTGCTAGTCTAATATATAAATCTCGTGTCACGGTGTGCGTAATTGAACTACTCCGAAACGGCTCGACCGATTTTCGTGAAATTTTATATGCATATTCAGTAGGTCTGAGAATCGGCAACATCTATTTTTCATCCCCCTAAATGTTAAGGGTGTATGTACCCTTAAATTTCTTTTTGGACAAAAATTTTGTTTTTATTTTTTTATGATACATCATACAAAAATACATACAACCCTTAATTTTCACCCTTCTACCACCAACCCCTATTTTTTTACGGCGGTACGAAGTTCGCTGGGAAAGCTAGTATAAAAATAATAAATTTATGGATTCCAGGTTAGACCTAGGTGACGAAGAAGCCGTCCACTACCTGCAGAACCTTCTGGACATGTCAGTGACCGCGGTGATGGCTGCCCTAGTGGAGCACTTCCATAAGTTCGCGCAGTACTGGCGCAAATAACGACCTTACGCCCTTGCGTTACAGTTGAAAGTTGTTTGAATCAGATCCTTTGTAAACATTTCATTCTCCAGACATGCAACTCCTAACGGGGTGGTGAGCATGAGTCATAACTTATGCTACTTCATCTCTGCTAACTGCCTCGTTATGAATCTTTTGCGGGATTTCATCTAGTGCAGCTGGCGTCTTATTTTAATCATTCTTAAATTTGTTCATAGTGGATATCTACTATATAAAAATAAGTCGGGTTTTCCTTCCTGACGCTATAACTTCAGAACGCACGAACCGATTTCCACGGTTTTGCATTCGTTGGAAAGGTCTCGGGCTCCGTGAGGTTTATAGCAAAGAAAATTCAGGAAAAATTAAAAAAAAAATCGTCTTTTAATCACCAAACGAAATGTTACATAAAACGAAGCCACCTGGTGGCGAAACGGAGTTCGCCGGGTTTGCTAGTCTTATATATAAAATTCTCTTGTCACAATGTTAGTTACCGTACTCCTCCGAAACGGCTTGACCGATTTTCATGAAATTTTATATGCATATTCAGTATGTCTGAGAACCGATTCTAAGTGATAAGGGTTGTCAACCCCTAAGTTTTTTTTTATTTATTAGAAATTTTCTTTTTTTTTAATGTGGCATTATAAAATACATACAAACCTAAATTTTCACCCTTCTACCACCAACCCCTATTTTTATGGCGGTACGAAGTTCGCAGGGTCAGCTAGTTATGAAATAAAATTGGTAATTTTGTGTTACAACCGTCTGCGCAACTAAAGAATTAGTAGAATCTTTAAAATATACGCTATTCCGGTCAAGTGGACGTGAGAACTTTATTGTATACAGGGTTAATTTTAAAACACCAACAACCTCTTAGGGGGCGATTCTACCCATCAACAGGAACAACTTTTGTTATGGGACCAACGCTGATATCGCGAAAAGAAAATCAGCTGTTTCATACATTTCGGTCGATTAGCTCATGCACTTTTGTATGAAACAGCTGATTTTTTCTTCGCGATTTCAGAGTTGGTCACATAATAAAAGTTGTGCTTGTTAATGGGTAGAATCACCCCCTAAGAGGTTGTTGGTGTTTTAAAATTACACCCGTATATGTAAGGTCAAAATTTATTTGTTGCTAGACTTTAAGACAATTGAAGAACAGTTTCATTCTGGAATTGTATTCTTATTTAATTTGTATTGATTTTTATAATCTCATTTGAACAATAAAAATCTCGATGATAAAACAGTTAAGCTATACTTAACCAGGTGATAAATATTATAAAACCAAATATCATTCAAATCCGTTTAGCCGTTTATTCGTGTTTGAGTTAAAAAAACATGCAAACAATTATGTTTAAAAAAAATATAGGTCTGGGACTTTTTTCGAATTGTAAATCTACTATTGAACAATTTTATTGCAAGAAAACTGTGTATTTCCAAATTAAACAAATTTAAATAATTGGACTACATTCCTATTACTTTTTTAACAACTACTTGTAATAATAATTATGTCAAATATAAATAAGTTTATGAAATGTAAAACTTTAAACTGTGATATATAGCATGTATTTTAAAATAAGTAACCGAATTGAAATAAATTCATTTATTTTAATAAATGAGTATTTTTATTTATAAAAACAATGGCCACTTAACATAGATAACAGATTTAAGGCTAAGAGGTATGCATTGATCAGATTCCGTTTAAATATTGCAGTACATATTGTGTTACATTACGGAATGGAGACGTCATACGTAAATGTAACAATTAATTATATGTGATTCAACATGCTCTCATATACTGGTGATAAGCAGAACACGCGAAAATTCTTCCCAGTAAGTACAATAATCAACACATCAGTTACCTACCGAATTTTCTTTATGAATATTGCGATTCCTGTCCCCCTAGCATGAGCACCGAGATATGATATATAACGAGTTTTTATCACGCTCAATTGTCAAATTACTATGCAGTTTGACGGTGAGACACGATAAAAAAACGCGATATAATGTAAATTGTGGTGCCCATGCTCCGGGGGCTACTTGAATAGAAAAAGCACAAATTAAGTTGTAGCAATTTTCCAGTATTAGATAATTTCACCTGTTGTATTGTACATTACTAGAAGAACTTAGTGCTATACAGTAAAATTAACAAAAAACATGTTATATTGCTCTATTTGTATTTGAATATTTTTCGAACCAATGTCATGGGAAGAAGGTACTACAATAACACAATTCCATCAGAGAATTCACCTCAATAGTTATAGGTAGGTATTGCAAAGAAAATTGCATAACAGGCAACAAAAGCATCAACACACGTTACACAATATTTAGCATTTGAGTGTAATTGATTAAATAAGTTACATTGTATGTATCATTAGTTTCATTTTATTATATAACAAGTGTTGTAAAAAAATATAAAATTCATAAAATGGATGCTTAAATGCCTAAAACCCATCAGGTATTAGCAAATATGAGATCTCCTCCATTCATAACACAATCACTGGCAATGTAAATTTTGCTGCCTGTAGTCTTCTGAATGACATCACAAGCTGCAATTTCAGCATAATTCACACCCCCTACTACATACACCAAAATACTTTTAGGTTTAATTGGAAAAACCTTCCCGAAATTGGGATCACTCTTAACAACTTTTGCTAAGCTTTTAGCATCTTTGCAACCAAACTCTAAATCACTCTGAAGTTTCATATTTGATAACTTTTCATTCAGGGTTTCCATTCCATCCTTTAATATACCAGCTATACTACCACCTATTTTAAAATCATTCAAAGCGCTAAGTTTTAACAGCACATCTGAAAGCGTATCTGATGTTAAAATTATATTACAAATTACTGCAATAAGTGGAACATAACCACCATTAAAAACATAGCTTGGAGAAGAATTCTCACTTTTTTCAGGCTGTGATGGCAACTGTTTCAATTTATTTGCAGTGGCCTGAAACCCACTCTGCCACTTTGGCAATCTGTCACTCAAATTCCCCAAAGTAGATATATTTAAAGACAACTTCACACTGGATGGCTGAATTAATAAACCTGCATTAACTAAATTATTGAATACATACAAAAATTTATAACCAAAGGCTAATAAATATTTGCTAACTAAAGTATTATATTCTTCATAAGATAACCCTTGTGTCAAACTAAGTAAGCACATGAGACGTAAGCTGTTATAAATGTGAATATTAGTACCAAAGTATTCATCCACAAAATTAAAATTAGATTTCTTATTGCGATTGTTCAACATATCATTTTCAGTTGACATCAAGTTTTCAAATTTATTTCTCATCTCTGATATTATTGTTTCGCAAGCCAGCACATGGTTGACTAGATTCTGCTTGTAAATTGTAACTTGCTGCAACTTTGTAGCCACATAATGCTTCATCTCTTGAATGCCCAATGCTTTAATATCCTCATTTTTCAACAATTTTGCTTTGGAACTTAACACACTAAGTACTTCAGAGAAGTGTCTGTGTTTAATTTCACCATATAAGTTATCTATAGAGCTATCTAAAGTCATGACTGTATTTTTCTCCACTGCTTTTTTCTCTTCCAACCCGAAGTCCAACTTTCCTTTTTTATATTTAGTCTCTTTGACATTCAAGTCCAAATGGCCACAATTGATATCAAATATTTCACTAAGTAAACCACTATATGTGGCTGGGGTGAGAAGGCTAGCTGGATAATCTTGATTTCTATCTATTAATATCAAAGCACCTATCTCATAATTGGCATTAGAACCAAAAGAATCTCTATTGTAAGTTTCATTGTAGACTTCTAGCATGTCTAAAACACTGGCGGACAACTTTCCCACAGAAAACATAGCATTTGGTTTACCGGTAACATGAAACAAACTCCACAGTGACATAGCCACACTCGACAACAGTGATTGGTTTTGTTCTACAAACAGTTGTTTATACAGAAATGGTAGTTCAAGACTAAGTAACTGCTCATCCAACGCCATCAACTCCCAAGCAAAAGAATGTAATTTTACAATGTCATATAATCCTCTACTCTCCAAAATGCTCTCATAAGAATTGAGAACTTTAGGGGTAATTATTATATGAAAACATTTCAGATCAGCTAAGGAAGAATTTAAGCTCAACATGGAAGATATCTGGTCCAGGATACACCTATACTTTTGTATGCATGCTGGTATAAAGTAGACTCTGTTTACATTTGCTGTTGTACTCAATTGTGGATCCATTTTATAAATTTTATCAATTCCATGTTGTCTGTAAGGAAACAAATAAATCTTACATAAAATTATAATAATTGTGAGAATGTAAACCAAACATTATATGATACAACAACAAGTAATATATGAATTTTACAACAGCAAAAAAGTAATGGGTATACAGTTTATATATGTGTAATCTTTTTGTTAAAGTTAGCTTTTTAGTTTTCTTTAACTATGTCATACCTTAACCAAGACACACCACAAATTCTCTCAAGAGGCTTTATTAATGAGGTATCTATTATCAAATCTTTTTTATCTCCACACAACGCCAGAATACTCTGAAGTTTGCATTGTGAAATAACACTGAGAGACGCTAGTTTCATTAAAAGAGGATGATCCATATTGAGAAATGGTTCACTTCAGGAATAGTAGCAAGGTTTCAATTTTTATTTTACAGTCTTTTGAGTGTTAATTTGCCTTTGGTAGCCACCTCTCCCAAGAGCTTGAAACAATTAAATAAGTTATAAAAGATAACATAATTTTGTTATTGTACAACTCAATAACAAATCGTGAACAAATCTGTACTGCAAAACAAACAATACGGCACCAACGACGTATAAAAAAAGGCGGACAGAGTTTCGGCTAAGACAATACTGAGGCACCGTAATGGCGGCGGCTATTGATGTGTGAGTGAATTGTTGGGTTGCTAGGTTAGCCAATTTTTTACCAATAAAACACAGTAAAAACATGAAAATATTTTGATTGTTCAAAATTTTACTTTTTGCCCGACTGCGGAGGATAATGTTTTTCGAGCGTATGTATGCATGTATGTATGTATGTCCAATAATTTGGCACGCCCTACAGCCTGAACGTCTTGACGGATTTTGACATGCGAGGTGTCATTTGATTTGTCGTGATTGTGTGAGTGGCACTCGGTATATAAAATTTTCAAAAAATCAAAATAACAGATTTTATGCGCCAATATGAAACATTTTGAAAAAAAAGTATAAGTATTTTTATAACCCGTCAAGCGAGGTATCAAAGTGAAGGGTTTTAAAATAATATTTAGAAAATATACAACTCGTGTAATTAAAAATAAAGAAATTAAAATGTCGAAAATAAAAAAAAATGTACTAAAAAGAAAAAAACAAGTCCAGTAGTCTAGAATTCTGTTTTATAAGGAACAAAGTTATTTTAACAGTCGGGACTCATTAGAAATTCTAGAATGTATCGAATTTTCTCAATATTGGGTAAATCAACTAAATATAGATGGCATGGCCTACATTCTCTTTCATATTTCTTAAAATAAACTAACACCCATTGAGTACTGTTTGTAATTGAGGAGACCCATTGTTTTCCTCCGAAAGTACTCTTCAGATCTCCAGTAAATTAATATGCAGCCATCACGCTAGTAAACTGATTAAAACAAAAAAAGAATCATCATAAACGGTCCACGAATCTCGGAGATCTGCGCGAACAACAATAAAAAAAAACAAATATGACGCATTGCGAACCTTTTTCTTTTCGAAATCGGTTAAAAAATTTAATCAACCTTTTGAGGTAATGCATACGTAATAACACGCCGGAGTCCTCCTTTAGTTGTATATAAGTCTTGAGCTTCAAAATGAAGACTAAAAATGACACTACTACTTAATTGTTTGGAAATCATTCATTTTCCAGTAATTTCTCCATACTACATTTTCTTTAGGAAATCTGATAAAAAAGAATAATAAATAATAGATTGAAGTTAATGTCAACCCAATTTCCCATATTTTAGGTAATATGGTTACATGAACATTGGCAACACTGGGCTTTAGACTAATCATTTTGTCCTTAGAATGAAAATTGATTTCGATTTCTAAAAACTGAAAAAAAGTGATTAAATAATTCATTTGCCTATGAAACGTGATTCCTGGATTTTTTTTCTTTCGGTCACTACGGTTTTTACACCATTTTACCACGCAAGACATCTTGTTTAACTTATTTTTATCTCCACGTAACGTGTCGGCTGCTTTGACGTTTGCACGCATAATGGCTGACTATGGTGTGAATGTGTGTGTGCCGGCTTGTACGTATAGCGACCTGGCCGACTCTGAGCGACACAGTTTGTTGTTTACCGGGACTCTGTCCGCCTTTTTTTATACGTCCATGTACGGCACAACAACACGGAGATTGTCAATTTTTTATATCTTTTTTCCCATCTTGGGAAAGGCAAAGGCAGAGCCATGCAGCCATAGTCTTCATAGGAGATTAATTTATTAACCATGAAAAAACTCTTGACATATGGATAGGCAAAAGCCAAGTCATACAGCTTAATCATAATTAAAGATACGGATGACTATGATGGACCCAGATGAAGTGCCGGCATAAGCTAGTACTTCATTTAGCTTTTCGTATTTGCTATTTGACTGTTTTGACAGCAGTTTGTCCTTATCATACACCTCAGAGAGTGAAATAGAGAAACTATTATCAAGTATACAAATAGCAAAGACAAAAACAAATAGCCATGTGAAGTGCTGGCACTATAAGTAAATTAAAATAAATATTACTTTTACTTATTTTCTTGTTACTCATACCAATAATCATTATTAAATAGAGTAAGTATCTAATTATTAAAATTCATTTGAAAATATTATGCGCACAGATAAAATTAAAATCCTTGAAATTAAATAATTTCCGGTCATGCGTCGTAGTATATCCGCAACATCCTCCTCGCCCCTGCCCCGCCGCCATTCCGCCCGCCCCTCACCGCGGGATTATCTTTCGTCGTCGTGTTGCAAAAATTTTAAGAAATGGCAGCAAGATTTATCAGGAAAATCGTAAGTTTATAAATCAGCGTTACGTACTACGACAGTTGTGGCACACTGCATGCAATTTTAGAATTTTTCTCTTCATGATCTAGGCTTACTTTTATCATAATCCAAAAATAGACGTACTATAGTTATGTCGAGGAATTACATAAAAGAGCTTTTGAAGCCTTTTCGTGAAAGTAAAGTAGTAGATGGTTTAATGAGATGGTTCGAGCCTGTCGGGAGTGGCGATACTGTAGGAGTTAGGGCCAGGACAAATGAGGTTAACACAATTTTTTATAAAGTTTTTTAGTGTTCTAGTTTGAGGTTATATGTGGGTGATTTTTTGTTATTTGGTAAGGCCCCGACGACTCGGAGTGGCGTCGCTCAGTACAGCACTGGAGTACGGAGGGTGACACTGATTCCCGGCCATGGCATTGGCCCTGAGATCACAGTCGCGGTGCAAAAAATATTTGAAGCTGCCAAAGTACCAATCGAATGGGATGAGGTGGACGTCACAGCTGTTAGGGTAAGTCCCTCGTTGTTTTATGGCTTCAAAGCTTATGTTGATATAATGATACCTAATCATAAATGGTGCAATGCTATGCTATGCAAATTTTATATAATATGTTATTATTTATTTCCTTTCTGTAATTTAGACACAGTTAATTATTCACAGAAAAGTTTGCTTTTGATTTTTAAATAACGATTTAAATTCATACTCTTTTCAGAATATTCCAAAGCTATTGTAGTTTTAGTTTACCAAAGTGATATATAAATAATTGATTATGGCTTCTATATTTTTTACATTTTAGGGGCCAGATGGCAAGTTTGGAATCCCTCAGAAGGCTATTGACTCAGTGAATGCCAATAAAATTGGCTTGAAAGGTCCACTCATGACACCAGTCGGAAAGGGATACCGATCCCTCAACCTTGCCTTGCGAAAAGAATTTGATTTATATGCTAATGTGAGGCCTTGCAAGAGCTTAGAAGGGTATGTATTTGTTTTGAAATAAGTATTCAAATAATGCTTTTTGTGCAACTTTTCCAAATATGTCCTAAAATTAAACATTAACTAATAACCTCATCTTTAGCCCAGTCCCCTTTACAATTAGACCCCTGATGGAATGGCCCAGGAATGAAGGGAAATGAAAAAGTTGCACAATTAGGGGCTAAACTGTACTTCCAGGGCACAAGTGGTGATACTTCACTCTAGGTTAGGTTAGTGTTGTGACCTTAACCCACGAGCCGAGCGAGTGTAGCAAGCGTGCTGCGGAAGCAGCTGGCGAAGCGCCAGAAAATAAAAAAAATTAAGAGACCTTTTCTACAAAAAAGTTTTAGTGTCACCTATGGGGGCCCTGGAAGTACAGTTTTACCCAATTCGACCCCTGATGTTGATAACCAATATACTATTCATTAAGATCTACCAGAAATCAGATCCAGTGGATCAAAACATTCTTCATTTGGATTTGGTGCTGTATAATATGTTTGCATGATCTTACTATTATTATGATGTGACAGAGGTTTTTATGTCAGTTACCCCATCACAGAAACTGCTGAACAGATTTGTATGAATTTTGAACACAGACAGTTTATAACCTGGGAAGAGAAACAGGATACTTTTTCTCCTGGATAATGTTGGGTACCTTAGGGAATCTCAAAAAAATAATCGAAATAAATGTAAACGACACAGGTATTAAATAAAATACAAAAGTCTGGAGTTACTTGTACTCTTTTTTTTTTTTGTTATAATAGAGATTTAGACATTTGAAAGTAATCCCTACACAAACATACCTACTTTGTTTACCAATATCCTATTACATAGATATTTCATGAATTTGATATCTTATTTATAACAAGTGTGGCTGACAACTTATTGGTTGTTTTAAGTCCTATCCAATACCAGTAGCTTACCAATTTGCATTTGTGTTTTGGTAGCTGTAAAACTTCAAATAATAAACTGTGAACAGTAAGTCGCAATCTAAGAAAATCCTCCTCCTGGTTTCCACATTTCTGAGGATTATGGTCATTGGAAGGGAACAGTTTTTCTTTGGTGATGCGACACCAGCTGTTTCTGTCTGTAATCGAATGTTATCCATAGTGCATGGAAGTGTTGAGAGTGATGCAGATTAAGGTGGTACAATGTGGTAGATCATTCTTCTTTGTAGCTTTTCCTTAATTTTCCCAGAGTCCATCAATTTCTAATGAAATCATTTAAGCAAAAGTTAATAAAAAATTAAGCATATAAAAATGGATAAGAAAGACTAGGAGCAAAAATCTAATGCATTGCCTGTACACTGATTGATTGTCAACCAGCTCTATATCCAATTTAATCAACTAAAAGAACAAACTAAAAAAATCTTTTTATTTTGATCATTAAACTTTTAAGATTTTATGTCTAAAGAAGATTTTATTATAAAAATTTGAATTGACACAGCAGCAGTCAATTAAATATACAGGACCATGTTTGATTTATGGAAATTCCCTTGAAAATTGACTTTTAACATTTAAGTAAATATTATATTAAGAAGAAATTATGGTACTTAGTTTATTGGTTGCGCATTAGTCAATTCCATTCAATTATGGCTGCGTCTCTACGTGATGATTCTGCCAATATCTAGGTAATGCGTTAGTCATTAAGCTCATTCACATGGCTAATTGTATTTGTTATTTTGACAAGTTTACAAATATGAATAGACAAACGAAGAGCTGGCATTAGATATTTAAAAAATGCAATTGATCTCTGGCATTCGAGCCTATGTATTTCTTAAGTAGTCTTTATAGTAATTTAAAAAAATATATAATCAACATTGTAAAATCATTACAAAATATATTATTACTGGTACTTGCAATATTCAACACCGTTTTCTCTATATCATTACTTTCTTTATATCTGTACAGAAAAATAGGTGGAAAAAAACTCAATCATCAGTTTGTAACATAAAATTATCAGTGTTATCAAACCAAAATTGATTTGATAGCAATGATAATAATTAGTTTTATGTACGTGATTTCATTCAACAAAATGCCACGCCTGCCATACATCAATTTCAATATCTTATCTATTCTGAAAATTGTATCCCTGAAAGCAAATGAACTACAAAACTTACGTATTATGAGCATATGAGAGTGAAGGTTAGGCCAGTGGTCAAGTTACTTCATTGGACCAACTAAGAGCAGTTTCACCCCTACCGTCTGGACGCTTGTTGCTCAAACAGCATGTGTTAAGGTGCTATCCGATGACAACATAGATCGTGGGATAGCACCTTTACGCGCATTCCTATTTCTTGCGTATCAGCATGATCTGGAACGAACTTCCCGGTTTCCCTCTTAGCTATAATATGGCTGTCTTCAAAAGGCGGGTAAACCTTTTCCTTCGGAGCCACACATGAGTGGTACCTTTGGTGTCTTAGTTCGTTTGCCTGCATAAACAAAAGAAGGATAAGCAGAAGCATTAGCCCTACTTCTAGGGCTAATGACGTATAATAATAGACAGGTTATACGCCAACATTATTGCATTTTAAAATAATAAAAGTAGTTCCCGACTAGGGTAACTGTTTAAAAATTTTAAAACTTCTGACAAAAAGCCGGACATCGACAAAAGTCCGGACATTTTAGTCAAAAAATGCAATCATCACCCACTTCGTTACAGTGATATTATACGCGCGGTATCAGACGCTCGCATCGCGAGGGGGGTCTCGTTAGCTTAATAAAGATTATTTGGTATAACTTAATAAGTAGCTTTAATCATATATCATCATATTGCATCTAATTGAAAAAGGCGGACAAAGCCCGGGCGAAAGGCAAAAAGGCCGGACATGTCCGAACAAATCCGGACGGATGGTAACCCTATTCCCGACCCAACTTCCCTGGGCAGCTAATAGAACAGTGTTTCCTAACCTTTCCAATACTGCTACCCCTGTAACCTACAAGGAAAACAGATTTTACCCCGACTTTAAAATGTTATCATCACTCCAAGAAATTCCAATTTGGCCGCTACATCTTCGTCTCTTATAATGTCATAATCAGGAGTAAATCTCGCCCCGCTTCCCACACTCAGCACCCCGCGGGCTCGCTAGCAAGAAGGAGCGCATGCTCTATTTAGTAGTATTATTAAATAGTATTTTCTTATTTAGATTTGACCAAATAATTCGGTTCCTTGTTACCCCCGAAGCATGGCTGATTTACCCACAGGTCAGGGGTAATTACCCCCGGACCCAGGTAATAGAGTGAACTAAAGTGGCATTCATAAAGCAGATTACATCTCAAAATAAGTAATCATTAAATATTTCTACATAAACTTCAAAACTGTACTTAACTCTAATAGTTCTCGTGTATTTAGTGTACTATCAAAAAACACACATAGGGCTTTTTCTTTGGAAAAACATAAAATATTTTCACGTTGTAGCAAAATGTAGCCGCGACGAGAGAGAGTGACCTGCCCGACTGAATGCAAGTCGGGCAACTACCTGACTTTCGTAAAGCCAAATTGGAAGCGTCCATACACACTACGAGAAATCGTTACGATCAGACTGTACAGTCCGAACGGTACCGATAAATCGTAGCGTGTATGTTATGCTCGTGTATGACATATATGCCACGTCCGATAAACTGTTCCGTTCGAACTGTACAGTCTGATCGTAACGATTTCTCGTAGTGTGTATGGCTAGCATGACGTATCTACAACTTTAAAACATCATAGGGTAGGAAAGTTTTCAGAGTTTTTCGGGATAGAGGAATAGTTTAGGTATTAAAATATAAAAATTAGTGATATTAATAGTCTTTTTTGTATAAAGCGCCATTTATTTAATATTACATTATTATTGACGCTTAATGAGATTAATTTCATTGTATCATTATCTTTAATATTACCGTCGTTTTAAAGCCAAATAACCCTGTTAAGTCGTTTGAATATACTTAATAAATTATCATTAATAAAACGTTGCGTTTAATTTTTAATAGGAAGATTATTTATTTATACTTAACGCACAAGTGTACAAAGGCGGACTTAATGCCATAGGCATTCTCTACCAGTCAACCATAGGGTGTGGTGGATAAATAGTGGTAGGGTGCACAAATTAGATGGAAAAAAGACGAATAGATTTCATAATACGAAGTAGTCATATACATAATTACACATACATAAATAAGTACTTACATATAAATAAACATACATATAAATTCACACATATATACATATATAAATAAATACATAATAATGACGATTAACGTTTAGGCTATACTATACTGCTTGTTCCTGTACTTTCTCAGTAAAGTGGTTCGATTATCTCTCAGTTATCAGTGTCTACGTATTGAAGCCCGGCCTTCACGCACTCAATTATTGTCGCAAGACCTTGTTGCGTTGCTAATACTATATGTACTCGTGTAGTTTATAGGGAGCACTCAAGTGCTTGCTTAGAACATGCAATCAATGCTCTAAGGAAAACTGCTATCAATTTAATTTCTGTATACAATTTATATCTCATACCGGACATAGAAGAAAAATATATTATTATTATTATTTACACATATTTACATTTAAACAACAAATACTTAAAAACTACATGATTACTAAAATTCACATTCCAAATAACCTTAACCTACTTAATTATTTAAATAATAAATAAATTACAAAATAAAAAATATGTCACCCCCAGCGCCGCCGTCAGGAATGGTGCCCAATAGGCTAGCAGCATTGCCACGTTGGATGGCAATGCTGATCCGTTGACCTAGATAACTGCCAGCCTTTTGATCACCAGTCGCCTCAGTGAGCCTCTATGACAGTTCCTTAAAAAAGGAGCGAGCGCTTGGACCCCATGGGCCCATAGTCTCAACACCAAACGGCACAAATATGCAGTTCTCATTGAGAGCTGAATATTTGCGCCGCTTGGAGCACTCGGCAGAGGCCGCCGCCGCTCTTGCAGCTAACTACCTGTATGGCAAGGAGCTTCCGTATCCACGCAAGTTGCGTCCCATACAAGAGGACGACCCTGCTTCCAGGGAATGAGCGTCATACCGTCAGGTCTCTTGCCATCGTCGCGAAATATGCCGTTAGGCTCAAGGGCCGCTGGTACATTGACAGCGACAAGAGCTCTGCGGATGACGTCATATAATTTCTTATCTTATTCTCTCAATGTGTCAGCATAAGCTGAGGCAGGGTCCTGATTGGCCGTCTTATTTTTTTTCTGTTTCTAAAAGTAGTTTTTTTATTGTATGTGGGATTGCCAATAAAGGTTTTTCATTTTTTTTATTTAATTTTTTTATTTTTCATTTAAATTACTAGCGAGCGGCCGCCCGCCACTTCGTCCGCGTTAACTTTGTTTTTTTGAGAATCCCACAGGAAGCCAACATTTTTCCGGGATAAAAAGTATGCTATGTCTCAATTCAGGTCATAAACTATATGTGTACCAAAATTCATTAAAATACGTTGACTAGTTTTTGCGTGATTAAATAACAAACACATGAACTTGGGAGCTCGATGGCGCAGGTAGTAAGCGCGTTCGACTGCGATCGTTGAAGTTAAGCAACTTTCGCAGCGGTCGGTCATTGGATGGGTGAACAAAAATATTCTAACTCGAGTTCCTTCGTGCTTCGAAAGGCACGTTAAGACGTTGGTCCCGGCTGCATCTGCACTCGTTAGCATCCACCAATCCCCATATCTCCCTATTCCATCCATAGTGAATTCCTGTGCTCCAGCAGTGGGGACATTAATAGGCTGATGATGATGATGATATTGACACGAACTTACTAACTTACACATTTATAATATTAGTAAGATAATCTTCCCAATATATTTTTATTCATAACGACGAAATGATGTTAAACCATATGTGACAAGTTTGATCTATGATCTATTAAAGATTTCAAAACACTGTGTTTATTATGATTTATTATCGTAGCTATAGAATGGGTAAACGAAAAATCATGCAATGTGCCTACAGCAGCCTTTTTATAGGCGATGGTTTCCAGATAACTTAGGTCTTAATAAATGTACAAAATTGCAAATCTTATATTCTATATGTTTAAAGAAATTTCAGACAACACAACAATTTATTTACTCCCAAACTGGAAGAGAAGAGATGACTAGTTAGCTATGGAAGTGCTTAATATGTAGTTTTGAAATTTTGGATTTTTTATTAATCTCTCTCACGTGGTTGTATTTTGATGCTATTCCCACTATACATGGGAAATTAGTAGCGTTAAGTTTCGAATCTCGAGTCGTATTTAAATAAATAATTATAAATAAATAAATATTTCCAACACTCACACCAATTAGCCTAGCCCCAAAGTAAGCACTGTAAGGCTTGTATTATGGGATGCTAGAGTAACGGATAGAATACATATACAGTACATATATAAGTATATTTATATAGAAATACATATTAAACATCCATGACTGGAGTACAAACAAATGCTCGTATTCATCACACAAACATCTGCCCCCATCGGGATTTGAACCCGGGACCTCTCGAGTCGGCGACACCATGAAACCTGGCGTACAAACCACTCGGCCACGGAGGTCGTCTATAAACTTAAATCAATTTTGACACTGTCTTCAGGGCCGCGGTTAGTCAGTGCATTCGCCCGGATAGCATAGGGTGCGGCTTCCAGTCCCGTCTGCTGCCCGGGGGCCATTCGCCTAACGGAAATGCTTTGGAAATCGCTAACGCTTTCGATTTTATTTTGTTATTTCTGACCGCCGAAGGTTTTCAAATACCTCACGCTCATTTTTTTTAATATTGTTATTACCAATGCAAAAGAAAAAAAGGGAGAGCGCGAAGCATTTCAAAACCTCAGGCGGCTAGAAATAACAAAATGAAATCGTAAGCGTTATTGTTTCCCAAAGCATTTCCGTTAGGCGATTGGCCCCCTGGTCCGCGTGTTTGTTTTAGTAATTTTTTCTTTATATTTAAACATCGAGCAGTTAAATGCTTAAAAAATAACTAAATCAATTTTCCGAATACCAAAGTGACAAGTTATTGATTAACATTATCTGATATGTAATTCCACTCGACATATAATGTATCTTGCTTAATCCCTTCATACATTTTTATCAATATTTACTAGTGGCCGCCCGCGACTTCGTACGCGTGGAGTTAATTAGAAATAAATGTTCACTGCTCGTTCCCCGTAGGTGATAGCGTGATAATATGTAGCCTATATGTTGACCCGACTTCTTAATAATATTCGTGCTAAATTTTAAGTAAATCGATGCAGTACTTTAAGAGTTTATCCCGGACATACATACAGACAAACAGACAAAAATTCTAAAAACTGTATTTTTGGCTTCGGTATAGATTGTAGATATTACCCCAAGTATTCTGTTAAAAAAATATTCAATGTACAGTTTTGACTTTCCTACCATTTTGATTATATGTAAAGAATTATCAAGGGAAATCAGTAAGTTGCAATATTATGACGACCTCCGTGGTCGAGTGGCTTGTACGCCGGGTTTCATGGTGTCGCCAACTCGAGAAGTCCCGCGTTCGAATCCCGGTGGGGGCAGATGTTTGTGTGTTGAATACGAGCATTTGTACTCTAGTCATGGATGTTTAATATGTATTTCTATACATATAAGTAAACTTATATATGTACTGTATATGTATTCTATCCGTTACCCTAGCATCCCGTAATACAAGCCTTACAGTGCTTACTTTGGAGCTAGGCTAATGAGGGCTACCGTTTTCTGCCTCACCAGATTGCGCCACTGTTGAGTGAGGTCCTAAATTGTAACTTTTAAAGTTTATTAATACGCACATGAAATCAAAGGTTACATTTAGATCGTATTTTAACACAAAAGAACCATATCCTAAACATAATAGGCTATGCCACAGTGACGCCCAGTTCCGTTTTATTCGGAAAAAATGGAAACATAATCATTTTTCTAAGCTCAAATTTTTAAATAACTGACATTCATTGCCACATAACTCATATTTGCCATAATTAAGCCGAATTGTTACCAATTATTCACAACATTATTTTAATAAGAAATAAACCCGCGTAGACAACCAACAAGCAATAACATTTGACATTTCGGAGACCTCACGCTACACTAGCGCCTCTAGCGGCGGATTCATACGCGATAGCCCTCATTGGTGTGAGTGTTGGAAATATTTATATATTATTATTTATGAGGTAAAAAGTAAACAGAAATAATCGCACTTATGATGGTGCTGTTTAGTTACTGTTTCGAATTAAGTGGACATAGCTTTCTACCCGAAAAATCTACTCTTGCAACTTCTCATGCATTGAATCATAATCAAAATCAAAAACCATTTATTCAGTGTAGGCTGTTACAAGCACTTGTGAACCAGCGGCGTAGCGAGGGTGTCGGCCGCCCGGAGGACAATTTTGCTGCCCTCTTATTTAAATGGTTGAAATATTTTTATTATTTATTGTAAAATTTTGCCGCCCCCTAAGAAGTGCCGCTCCCACTAAGCTACGCCACTGTTGTGAACCCTTGGGACCTTATACTGAGAAGATCCGGCAATAAACTCAGCTAGGGCTGTTTTTTTCTCCCTGTATTTTTATATACAGTTATTAAGGAGCTCGATGGCGCAAGTGGTTAGCGCATTCGGCTGCGATCGTTGAACTTAAGCAACTTTCGCAGTGGTCGGTCATTGGATGGGTGAGCAAAAATTACTATCTCGAGCTCCTCCGTTCTTCGGAAGGCACGTTAAGCTGTTGGACACGGCTGCATCTGCAGTCGTTAGCATCCACCAATCCGCACTGGGTACGCGTGGTGGGCCATGGCCCAATCTCCCTATTCCATCCATAGGGAAGGCCTGTGCCCCAGCAGTGGGGACATTAAAAGGCTGACGATGATTCTTATATACAGAGTCGTCAAGTTGAAAAAATGACTTCAGCGATACGTCTGAAGTCACCTTCCATTACATCATAGCATAGCTACCAAGTACAACATATAAAATACAGACTTTCGCGCCTTCACGAGACTTATTTATCAATTAAGCAGTGTTAAGCACTATCAGCTAATATAATTATTGTAATGAGTTTAAATATATACGTAACGTATATTCTTAACGTCCAAAACAAATATATGTATAAGGTTATCAGGGTGTCAAGATCACCACGAGAGATAGATAAACGCATAAACATTATTTCAATGCCACTTTTAGCAATGATTGCTTCTAAAATTGAAATTGATTGCTGACGACCCCCGTGGCCGAGTGATTTATACGCCGGCTTTCATGGTGTAGCCGACTCGAGAGGTCCCGGGTTCGAATCCCGGTGGGGGCAGATGTTTGTGTGATGAATACGAGCATTTGTACTCCAGTCGTGGGTGTTAAATAAAATATACTTATATATGTATTCTATCCGTTACCCTAGTATCCCATAACACAAGCCTTACAGTGCTTACTTTGGGGCTAGGCTAATTGGTGTGAGTGTTGGAAATATTTATTTATTTAAAATGACATAATGACGAGTAGACGGGTATCCAGTACTCTTAGTACGAGTTTTACAATTACGAAAACTATGATAGTTTTCGTGAGCTCGCACTCGTACTAAGGGTACTGATTTTATTGTTTTCGTTTCAATACAAATAAACAGTGTTTAAATTCTATCATTAAATCGTTTGCGTCTTCTTAAATTTTAAGAATATTTGAATACTTTTCACCAAAATGGACATAGAAACATAATTTACAATTACGAAAACTATGATAGTTTTCGTGAGCTCAAACTCGTACTAAGGGTACAGATCGAATTGAACCTTCGATCAGCAATTCTATAGATGACGGGTCAACGCGTAAAATCCGTCTCGGTAAATATAGCCTCACTTGAAGCGTGAGATCTTATTTTCAATTAGTTCGGTTATTACAAAACGAAGAAACTCGCTGGCCAATGACTGGTACAATTATTTTATTTCGTGGGTCATAATAAGGTTGATTTTAAATTTTCCTTTTTTCACCTTTATCGTTTTTTTCCAAGTATCTGATATAATTTATTAAAAGGAACTAAAGTTCGTTTTATAAGATAAAAGGTCTTATGTGCGAAATAACATTTTGTTATTTGTAACCTTATTCGTTTGTGAGATAGTTGTTATTAGGATCAACTTAAACTGTTTCAAAACATTTATCTTTGTTCATTGGGAATCGAATGTAGCTGCATAAGTTTAAACTAGACTTGCAACGAATAGTATATTCGGCAGTATACCGAATACTCGCTGAGGCCCCTGACCGAATAGCCGAATATTAGGCAAAAGTATTCGGCTGGATTTAAGCGCCAAAAACTTGTACAGACGTGATTGTTTCGCGCTCCTTTGTTTTGTTCTAATCTGCCGTCCTCAAGCTAAAATGCGGCTAAAGGACAAAAACAACTTTTGAGATATGGCCAAAAACGGCGCGTAAACTTTAAATTATTGCTATTATGTAACCATTCATCACATAACTGAATGAATTAAAAACTGTTAACTTGTTTAATACAGAAAATGATTAAATTATGTACCTGTTTTATGTACCAATGACTACTTAATAAATTATTATAAAAGAAATGAGAACCTTACCCTTTTGATTACCACAATAATTCAAATACATAGAATCCTCCATTTTTCCAATTCAGAAGATGATTATGTACCTGTGTTATGTACCAATGACTACTTAAATGATTATATAACAGAAATAAAAATATGAATATAAACGTAATCAATAGATTTTAATTTTTCATTTTACCATTATTTCTCTATGACAAAACATATTATTTAAGTATTCGGTATTCGGCCGAATAATATGTAGATATTCGGTATTCGGCCGAATATAATAAAACCCGAATACCGAATAGAAACCGAATAGGTATTCGTTGCAAGTCTAGTTTAAACATACGCGGACAGTTTTCAGCTTTGATTTTGTATGCAAACCCGTTATCTATTTAATTGTTGATCGCAGAATTCAACTGTTCCAATTCGATAATGGTTCGTGCTTAAGGTACTGTACCCTTAGCACGAACCATTATCGTATTTGAATAGTTGAACTCGATCTAGATATACGTCAAACTTGTACTGATTTTTAGTTCTCGTCACGTCCGTTGTGGCGCTGCTGTTCAAGTTCAACATTTCGGAATCGCAATCGCAACGAATTCGATATTGGTTCGTGCTAAGGGTGCTTGACTTTCAAATACGTGATGTCACAATGAAGTTTCTCCATTTTCCCCCACAGTATCAAAACCCTATACGACAACGTGGACGTGGTGACGATCAGAGAGAACACGGAGGGCGAGTACTCGGGCATAGAGCACGAGATCGTCGACGGCGTGGTGCAGTCCATCAAGCTGATCACCGAGGAGGCCAGCAAGCGAGTGGCGGAGTTCGCCTTCCAGTTCGCCAGAGACAACAAGAGGAAGAAGGTCACCGCTGTACACAAGGCTAACATCATGTATGTTATAAAACCTTCATTTTTAGCCTATTAATACCCCTGATACAGATGGTACTTTCCGGGGGTCAATCGCCTAACGGAATAGCTATGGCTGTCGCTATCGCTTACGAATTCATTTTGTTATTTCTGACCGCCGAAGGGATCCAAAAACATTGCTCGCTCATTTTCGTTAATATTGTTGTTACCAATACAAAAGAAAAAAATGAGTTTGTTTCTGAAGAAGCGATAGCGATAGCCATAGCCATCCCGTTAGGCTACTGGCCCCCTCCCCTAACATTGGTAGATTCACGAATTAAATAAGAATAATATTAGTAGCCACTTTGGGGGCTTAATTCCATTTCTGGGTTATAAAGGGGAGGTCAAATTGTATATAAGAGCGTTGGATATAGGGTTTTCAGTCTATATTATAAAAAATGAAAACCATTGCTTGTATGGGGATAGGGGACCCACCCCCCACTGCTGGGGCTCAAGCCTTACCTATGGATGGAATAGGAGATTAGATCATGCGGGTACTCTTGGTGGGTGTTAACGACTGCAGATTCTGCCGGGACCAATGGCTTAACGTGCCTTCCGAAGCACAGATGATTGGAAATAGTTAATTTTTGGACACCGATAACCGACCATTGAGAGTGCAAATGAACTAAGTCGATATCAGATTTCCTTTTGTTTATCCGACACCGTCTTCGGCCCGTACTCCAGTGTAAATATTACTTCGGTTGCCCGAATTCGAGTTATGTCTGTCGTTAACGGCCAAATGTAATTGTGACATTAGGCAAAATGAACGCAGCGAGAACTTCTCAGCATCAGCTGGGGTGGACAGATATTTGCTCCGCCAAAAAGTAAATCTATAGGTATAAATACGTTTATCGTCAGGGTTGAGTGATTTTAACGTAATCGTACATTGACATGCAATTTAAATTCGCAAGGTCGCGGATTGATAAGTAAATAAATACTCTTATTAATACTACAAAAGTGGCTAAAGACTACGCAGTAAATAAAAGGTCGGAAATTTTGGAAAACAACTAAATTATATTTTTAAATAAAATAGGGATTTTTCTTCGTTTATCAGGTAGATTATCAAAAAGTATTGGACACGTATTTTTTATTTTTTCACATAATATAAACATTGCAGAGATATATCGCTTTGAAAAGTCGCATGACGTCACGAGCCCCTACTCCCAAACTTTGACGCGCTATAACTTTGTCATCTTTTGGTTGATTGCCCAAAGAAAAAATACGTGAACATTATTTTTTGATCATCTAACTGACGGACTAAATAGAATCTCGTTTACTGTAACCCGTCATCACCCCTATTGGCAGGTTGGTACACACAATCGTGGAAACTCCTTACCGTGCGAGAGGCTCGTATTGTCGTTCGCTCGCAACACATTTTTTTAGGGGTTTGGCGTTTTTAGAATAACGATGCACGATAACGGTGTCAGGTTTGGATGCGCGCATCCGATGCGACTGAGTACCGGTATTGAATGCCGATGCCATCTAGTTTTTGTCAACGTTACCATAACTACAGTGTCTCAAACTTATCTGTGCCGGTGGAGATGTCGCTACCGGTGAACAAATATATCATGAAAAGGTCAAAATGTTATGGGTAAATTGAAGTTCAAAATTTTGCCACCGTCACGGAAAAGTTTGTGGCACTGGACTGCGTTCAAAACCTGCACTCTGTGCAACTTTTTAGAGTAAATAAATAAATAGTTTCTATTACATTTCGAATCGAAAATATACATCATGTGATGTTTCGATACTAGCTAGACTGACACTCACTCCACCAGGGCTTGAAACCGGTTTCGGAAATACCGGTAAATAGAGGTTAATATCGGTTTTTCCACGAGGAGGAGCTCGATGGCGCAAGTGGTTAGCGCGTTCGGCTGCGTTCGTTGTAGTTAAGCAACTTTCGCAGTGGTCGGTCATTGGATGGGTGACCAAAAATTTACTATCTCGAGCTCCTCCGTGCTTCGGAAGGCACGTTAAGCCGTTGGTCCCGGCTGCATCTGCAGTCGTTAGCACCCACCAATCCGCACTGGGCCCGCGTGGTGGGTCATGGCCCAATCTCCCTATTCCATCTATAGGGAAGGCCTGTGCCCCAGCAGTGGGGACATTAATAGGCTGATGATGATGATGATGATGATCGGTTTTTAGTAAAGGTTTCGTTCGAAGCGCATCCGAAATGAAAGCGGTACCTAAAACCTTAATAAACCGGTTTAATCCAGAGCGACACGTGCACGCGTCGGCATCGCTTGAAGTTTGTTTTGTTTGAACTAATCAAGTCACAACTTGTTAATGCTCAGAGATTGATGCATCTATTGACACGTTTGCTAGAGTGTAGTGAGGCAAGTTATTCATTTATTACCGATGCCGTCAGAAAGAGCGAAATGAAACCCTTTAAAAACCGCTAAATTGATTCAAAACCTATTTGATTTCGCTCTTTAGCAAAACCGGTTTTTTAAGGTTAAGGTAGAGCCAAACCTAAAAAAAATGCTCCTAATGTACTTGACAGTAGTTTAGGTTTGAAAATTAACCGGTAAGCAAGCCCTGCTTTCCACCGATGCGCGCATCGGATGCGATTTATCTGTTATCGGTGCGCATCGATTTCACAAATATCTAAAGCGCCCATCTCAATATTTTTCCTAGATTCAACCATGAGGCATATTGGCCGCACATCGCTCACGCTGCCTACATAAGTAGCTTGACTACAAACAATTAAAATTAATAAAATAAACAAAGAAAATATGCGCGTCGTTAACAGTGGCTTTCCTCTCATATGAGTTCCACTCCATATATCAAATTGCGTTTTATTGGTGCTAATTGTGCGTGCAGCTTGCATTGCCATTTTGTATTTGAGTAATTGTTGGTGTGGTTTGCATTGCCTATTAGAGCAGCAATCGTTTGAAACAATTGTCACGACACTTACCCGTCGACACAAAAGAAGAATGAATATTCATGACAGTCAAACCTATGAATAATTCAACGTTTGAATGTATACCTTATGCTAATTGAGGTTAACGGTGAAATTAGTTTGAATGACCGACGTCTTAATTATGCTCCTAATTTTAAACTCTTCGGAGATTTTGTGTGGTTTCGTTTGAAATAGAAATCACGTGATTTCTCGAAAACCGGAAGTGCTACGTTACTCACATCCGGTTTCTAGTCTTATCAGACTATTCTTAACTTATAACTTAAACATTCTCTATATCTATCTCTTACGGTTTGGCCGCTGAAACAGCACCACGGACGGACGGACTTGTCTATTAGATAAGAGATATTTTGCTGAAATGTGTTGTTATTGCTTTGCTTATCATTGCTATCGACTTATTAACTGTACACTATTGACCCTGTCTGCAGGGTTTTGTACTTATGACTACAATATATATGTACAGAAAGACTACTCTCGGTTTCTGGACAGATGGCGCGAATAATAGAACATATATGTATGTACTTATATTATAAAGAGGAAAGATTCGAATGCTTGTTTGTTGATTCGATTGCTTGGCTCCGATTTGAAAAATTCTTTCAAAAACATAGGTTATCAAAAAAGTTAGGGATCCGCATGAAAACTTCGATAATGTAATCCAACGTGTGAAAAAAATACCAAAAAAAACTTATATCAAGTAACAGCTTAAAGTGATGTTTTTATCTTTTTTAAGCATTTAACTGCTAAAAAGCACAACTATAATTTCTATTTCTTGTTTCAAATGATTAATACTTGAAAAAGTATTCATTTGACTTTGTGGGTTACCTACAATGCGAAGAGATGGCGCTGCCTTGCAGCTTAAGCCTAGGAAAATTTCGACGCCACCATCAGGGCCGTGGTAGCATAATTAGTCAGTGCATTCGCCCGGATTGCGAACCCGCACCGGGTTCGAGTCCCGTCCGCGTGGATTTTTCTAGTAAAACTTTTCTTTAGCTTAAAGTGACTTCTGAAGCACGGTGATGATACCGATATAGCATTTTGTTTGTTCATCGTTTTACTGTTACTATATTGACGACCTCCGTGGCCGAGTGGTTAATACGCCGGGTTAAATGGTGTCCTGTCGCCGAATCGAGAATCCCGGTGGCGGCAGATGTTTGTGTGATAAATATGAGCATTTGTACTCCAGTCATAGATGTTTAATATATATTTCCATATAACAATACCTACCTATATATGTACAATAAATGTATTCTATCTGTTATAAATAATAGGCAATGCGTTTGACCACAATCTCGCCTGATGGAAAGCGATGATGAGGCCTAGGATGGTACACGCCTGCCTAGAAGATGCCTGTTCACTCTGGTCTTGAAGATGTCTAGATTATATTGGTCCAGGAAAACAGACCTCGGCAAGGAGTTCCACTCCCTAGCCGTTCGCATAATGAAAGCGGAAGCAAATCGCTTCGTGCGAATGGGAGGAACTTCGACAACATAAGGGTGAAAGCCCTCGCCGCGCCTGGTCGTCCGGTGGTGGAAAGGGGAAGGGGGGATCAAATTATGTAATACCTCCTCAGACTCCGAAATGTAACCGATAAAACACCGTCAGGCAAGCGTCTAAATAATTCTATCTGTTACCCTAGTATAATGCGATTCAAATAAGAATAGGAAAGCCAATGACCTCCATCTGTCAAATGTCGCTTGAAAAGTACGGTTTGCAAAAAAATCTCAGAACACTTTTTTAGCACTTAGCTGATTCTAGAATAAAAACCAATAACTTCTCCGGCGGTAATGCAGAGATGAGCGAAATTTAAGAGCTAGATTGTGATTAATGTTTTTTTTCACACAGTCTTAATAAAGAAATACTATTAAAAATCGGTTGTGTTCTTTCTCAACCTTAGTAAATTATTTTTATTCAAAAATCTGATGTTTTGTCTCACTTAATCTTAGTGAATGAGTTTTATTTAATAGCAACATTTTTTTGCTCACTCTACCTATTTGGTTTGCATTGACAGCTATGACGTCAAAATATGGCGCCCAGTCGGTCCTATTCTTAGTTGAATCGCATTATATCCCCATAACACAAGCTTTACTGTGTTTACTTTGGGGCTAGGCTAATTGGTGTGAGTGTTGGAAATATTTATTTATTTGCTATCCGTTTGTGGGTGTAGGCGTATGTCGGACGGCCTGTTCCTGCGGTGCTGCCGCGAGCTGGCCACGAAGTACCCGGACATCCGGTTCGAGGAGCGCTACCTGGACACCGTGTGCCTCAACATGGTGCAGGACCCCTCCAAGTTCGACGTGCTGGTATGTCATACTCCTGGGGCCGCAGAGCTCCATGGGCGAAACACGCAAATATTAGTGGATGTCAGTCAGTTTAAACATGCAAATATTAGTGGATGTCAGTGGACTTTGTCTGCGTATAAAATATATATATTTTTCCTACAAACTTCCATCCACGCTTTTCACCCCCTAAAATGATGATTTCTGGGATAAAAACTACAATTTATCCCTATATTCTTTCCCTGGGCCGAAACTATCTATATATGTACCAACATTCACCTGAATCCCTTCACCTGTTTAAATGTTAATAGGTAATAGACATAGCATGAATATCTTTTAATAAAACTAGTTTTTTACGGGTTAATGCACGAAACTTTATTTATTTATTGACGTCGGAATCAATTTTTTAATAAAAAATTCGAAACGTCATAAATAACTAGTTTTATTTAATGAGTGATGTGCGTGAAAACCTAAGAAACAAATATGAATATCTTTACTCGACTGGCCAAAAAGAGTTTCAAGTTTAAGGTTCCATTATACAAATAACTAAACAACTGTGGTTTAATCTTTTTTTTTTTATTATAGTCGAAGCTCTGAATTGATTGACCAACCACATCAAATTGTTCTCTGTTGTAGGTTCAAATTAAAAATAGTGTTACCTTTAATACTTTTACTCTGAAACAAATCGAACCGTTATGGTTGGTTATTATATCGGAAGATAAACTAAATCTGCGCCGCGAGGTCTATTCATTTGTACTGTGAAGAAGTGATTATTTTTTTAAAAAAATAGTCATCATCCCTATTGACGAAATTAAATTTCGTTTGAACTTCGTTATCGAAAGTTCGTTTCGGAGAAAGAGAATGACTCCCAGGTCTCATTGTTTTAACCCCACTCACCATATCAATGTATACAGCTAAAGGTTAAACACGTGCTGGCAAAGTTCCGAGTATTGATATACTTTTTTTGTTGTTCATAACAGATAATAAAATGACACTGTTGGATTAATGCCAATTGTTTTTGTTGTCGTAAATTTGTAAATGAATACTTACGTAATTTCACATTTCGGTACGAAAACGTTACGCTAAAATTTTTAAACAGTACCCTTAGTACGAGTTTTACAATTACGAAAACTGTGGCAGTTTTCGTGAGCTCGCACTCGTACTAAGGGTACTGATTTTATTGTTTTCGTTGCAATACAAATAAAAATTAAATTCTTTCATTAAATCATTTGCATCTTCGTAAATTTTAATTATATTGGGTTAATTTTCACTAAAATGGACATAGAAACATAATTTACAGTTACGAAAACTATGATAGTTTATGTGAGCTCAAACTCGTACTAAGGGTACTGTACAGCTGTAGTCTATCAACCGGTAGAATAACTTATATAAACATAATTTACAGTTACGAAAACTATGATAGTTTATGTGAGCTCAAACTCGTACTAAGGGTACTGTACAGCTGTAGTCTATCAACCGGTAGAATAACTTATATTGTATTCGATGTGTTGTATGTGTACCCAGAGTATGGTTATAGACGATATTAAACACCCTGGATACACCACGTGCGCTCAAAATGTGTCCCAATCAACAAGTTCTTGAACACCACTCAAGCACTTCTTGGGTCAGTCACGCGCGGACCGTTGAAAAGTAAAGATGCCGCCGAGCTCCGTGAGAAAATACGAAAACAATACTTATAGTACTTAAAGTGTCGTTTTTTCGACAGGTATTTAATCAATATTGGTACCGATTCTGGCGTGATTCTCTAAACTTAAAACTAAATTTAACATCAGCCTTTCCCTTCATTCAGTATAGAGAATGACAAGGATGCACTGTTGTCAAGTTTAGGTTTAGAGAATCATGTCAGAATCGATACCATTAGCTTATTTAACGCATTTGAAGCCAAATTTTGTTCTAATACTTACTATAAACTGATTTAATATAAAATACTTGTGATATTCAAATGTATGGTCAGTAATGTATACGTCTCTTTTCCTCGCGGTCCGTAACTGCTACTTTGCTAACAGCGCATTCAGAATTGCTCCTAGACACAATTAAATAAAGTCTATATTCTTCCGCATATAGCAATAAGTCGTAAAATTTTACGAGCTTGTATTTCGAACTGTCGTATCTCTTTGACGCATGCTTTTTAATTGAGACCTTATAAAATATCCATTAAAGGTGACTTTCAATGTTTAAATATCGCCTTATATTGTTTTTGACTACGCGATCATCTTACGGAGCTCCGTGGATCGTTCAATGGGTATTTAATATCGTTGATGGTTATCCCTTTAGTGATATAATAGAAGGGAATGAGGGCTATCGCGTATGAATCCGTCGCTAGAGGCGCTAGTGTAGCGTGAGGTCTCCGAAATGTCAAATGTTATTGCTTGTTGGTTGACTACGCGGGTTTATTTCTAATTAAAATAATGTTGTGAATAATTGGTAACAATTCGGCTTAATTATGGCAAACATGAGTTATGTGGCAATCAATGTCAGTTATTTAAAAATTTGAGCTTAGAAAAATGATTATGTTTCCATTTTTTCCGAATAAAACGGAACTGCGCGTCACTGTGGCATGGCCTATTATGTTTAGGATATGGTTCTTTTGTGTTAAAATACGATCTAAATGTAACCTTTGATTTCATGTGCGTATTAATAAACTTTAAAAGTTACAATTTAGGACCTCACTCAACAGTGGCGCCATCTGGTGAGGCGGAAAACGGTAGCCCTCATTGTCTTTTAAGGCACATATTAAGTTGGTAGTTGGCAAATGGTAGTGTCGTGTGTTCAGGTGATGCCCAACCTGTACGGCGACATAATGTCGGACATGTGCTCCGGGCTCGTCGGCGGGCTGGGCCTCACGCCCTCCGGCAACATCGGCAAGAACGGCGCGCTCTTCGAGTCCGTGAGTATACACAAGCTTTATTAGAACGTACGAGAGGAAAACATAGTGGATAAACTACAAGATATATATATGTCGGATGGGCGAGCGGGATATAGGCGGTTGGCCACGTGGTTCATCTTGATCCGCCATCTTGGTTATTCAATGATATTTCCCGAAAATAAAACTGTAGTCTAGTGACCAGGCTAACGTTTAATTTGAATCTTCTAATCATTTTACAAAATCAGCAATGATTGCAAAGGTACAAACGGATTGCTTTGTGAAGCGCGGAGAGTTCTGTGCTAACGTCCGTTCACTATCGCGGCTCACGTCTGAATGCCGAATGCCCCTTCGAATGAAGCGTTACCCCGTTAAATACTACCCTTAGCATAGACCACTCCCAAGTGATGACAGCTGTCACTGTCATAACTTGACGTTTCACAAAGCAATGGTACAATGACTGATGACATTTGTTGTAGGTTTTACGTTTCGTAAGAGCGAGCGAGACGCCATCCGCCGACATATATATATATATATATGAGAGATATTATTAAACAAACAAGCCATATGACACGAGTAGATAGAAGAGAAGAGAGTGTCAAACAGCCAGACAGATTGACGTATAAATAAATTTAACGAGACGACCTCCGTGGCCGAGCGGATTGTACGCCGGGTTTCATGGTGTCGCCGACTCGAGAGATCCCGGGTTCGAATCCCGGTGGGGGCAGATGTTTGTGTGATGAATACGAGCATTTGTACTCCAGTCATGGATGTTTAATATGTATTTCTATATAAATATACATATATATGTACAGTATATGTATTCTATCCGTTACCCTAGCATCCCATAACACAAGCCTTACAGTGCTTACTTTGGGGCTAGGCTAATTGGTGTGAGTGTTGAAAATATTTATATTTAAAAGCACGTAAAAAGGTGCCAAGGTGTTTATATTAAAAAGGTATAAAAAAGGTTTGGCCTAACAATCTTATTTATTTTTATTGTGTTCGAAGAAATTATAATTGGGATGATGTATACATATTTTGACGTGACAACGTCTTAAATTAGGTTGCGGCTGGGAGTCACTTATGAAAAAGTGTAACGCTCGGTAACGTTACGATGAGTTTAAGTTTACATGTACAATGTTTTAGTAAACAAAATATATTTCTATAGTTAAAATTTGTGCAATTCTTATTTTCATTCAATTCCTTGTTCCTATTGTGCAATTTAATTATATTCATATCAATAAATATTCTACCGAGAAAAAGACGTTGTCACGTAAAATCTTCGCCCGTAAAACCGACTTTACAGGCAACCATTTTTTTAAAGTGAAACTTCTTTTGGACAGGGGGTCAAAAATCCTATAGAAAAGATGAAACAAAGCGTCACAAAACTATATTTATATATATTTACATAATCATAACATAACAGAGGTAAATTGAATTGAAATGCCGCGTGACGTCACGTTTTCGTACAATTTTTACTGAAAAGTGACGTCACAAGCACCGACTCGGACGCCCATTGTAATTGTGATTTTTTGGTTGATTGACAAGTAGTAAAAATGAGGGTCCATTATTTTTTGATTATCCAACTGCCGGACTAAATAGAAGCCGAGAGAGCAATAAATTTCAAAATACGTATAAACAATTTTACGGATTTGAATATATAGGCCCGCATTCCAAAACGCGGGCTAAAGTTAGTCTTAGTTTAAACCTAATGCTGTCTCTGTCGTCTTTTAAGCAAATAATAGTGACAACATCAGTTTTAGTCCACGTTTAACTTTCTCACGTCACACAGTCTACGTTTTTTTAATATGGCAGTAGAAGTTCAGGACTGTACTTAACTAATAAACAACTGTTAACACAAATCTTATTAATAAGGAATAGTCTAGTGTTAGTCGTAATACGAGCTTATCTAGTCACGTCCGAATATGGCAGATATGTACTATCAGTCTTAGATACCAAACAAACTGGATACTAATGTAAAGTTATAACGTAAACTATAAAAATAGAAGCTACAATAATATGCAAACTTTGTTCAATTTAATAAGTTTTGATACAGATTAACTATTGTCATACAGGTTATATTTATATTTTTTAACGATTTATCTGCTAGATGTATAAATCTAAAGAAAATTTACTAGAAAAAATATCCATGCGGACCAGGCAGACTTAGAAATACTAGACAAAATTCGACACGGCCGTTAGGGCCGCAGTAACATAATTGGTCACTGGTCAGTGCATCCGCCCGGATAGCGGAGGGTGCGGGGTCGAGTTCCGTTCGCCGCCTGGTTCGCGTGGATTTTTTTCTAGTAAAAACAACTACAGTTTTTAACTAAACTCTAAGATTTTCTCAAATAAGTGTGACAAATAATAATATTTTATTAGAAATTAGAAATGTTTTTTTTTAATTGCTACGAGGACCTACTGCCGATTTAGGGACACTGCCTTCAATTTATATATTATAAATTATATATGATAGAAGGCAATATATTCCGCGAACAAAAATTATATATATTCTTATGTATTCCTATTGCACCTACTAACGTATATTATGAAAGACTAAAACATTCACAGTGGATTATTTTATTGGAACATTAGTAAATTCAAAGTTTTATAAGTGGAAAGTCAACAAAACCACAAACTTTAATGTAAGTCTATATTTTGACAACATATTATAATGAACTAACTAACAAAGGTGTGGGTTTTATCATATACATAACTAAAACATGTTCCTCCAACAATGCTATGCATGTTGTTACGTGTCAAACTAATATCCCAGTGTGATCGTTTATAATGCGATTCAACTAAGAATAGGATCGACGGGGCGCCATATTGTGAAGTCATAGCTGTCACTTCAAACGAAAAAGGTAGAGTGAGCAAAAGAGTTTTTACTTAATAAAAGTTATTTACTAAGATTAAGTGGGAAAAAACATCCGATTTTTAAATATTTATTTACTAAAATTGAGAATAGAAAATAACCGATTTTTAATAATATTTATTTATTAAGACTGTTCGAGAAAAAACATTAATCAGAATTAAGCTCTTCAATTCCGCTCAACTCGGCATTACCGCCGGAGTAGTTCTGAATAATCATGCACTATTACTAGGTCACATACGAACATGCATTCTATATGTAAACCAAAGTTTTAAATCGAGTTTCTGAACGCAACTTAAAGTGACATTTGGTTGACGATTTAAGTTATCAAACATTCATAGCCAAAGCTCAATAAATGAAAATAAAACATCAACCAATATAAATTAACAATATTTGTTATTGTTTGTTTACAAATGTTTGGTTTTTATTCCATAATTAGCTGAGTGCCAAAAAAGGGTTCCAAGATTTTTTTGCAAGCCGTACTTTTCAAGCGACATTTGACAGATGGAGGTCATTGGCTTTCCTATTCTTATTTGAATCGCATTATACATGTTGTTTCTAAGATAAATGCACCTACATACTTATTTCACTTCTTCAAACCTCGTTATCTGTCTTACAAAAATAAACTCTATATGTAGGGACGTACGTCATAAAATTATAACTGCCAAATCAACATTATGAATAACCTTATAATGTAACTTAATACAAGTAGGTAATGAAAATAACGCAAAACTAAAAATGTTTCTGTGTCATGCCAAATTAAAGATGCCATGCATTTCAGAATTATACTTGATATTTCTTATAATAACTCCTTGTTTTCTAATAAAATTATGTAATCATTTGATTTGATTGAGGAGCTCGCTGGTGCAAGTGGTTAGCGCGTTGGGCTGCGATCGTTGACGTTAAGCAACTTTCGCAGTGGTCGGTCATTGGATGGGTGACCAAAAAATTACTGTTTCTAGCTCCTCCGTGCTTCGGAAGGCACGTTAAGCCGTTGGTCCCGGCTGCATCTGCAGTGGTTGGCACCCACCAATCCGCACTGGGCACACGTGGTGGGTCATGGCCCAATCTCCCTATTCCATCCATAGGGAAGGCCTTTGCCGCAGCAGTGGGGACATTAATAGGCTGATGATGATGATGATGTAATCATTTTTTGTAGTTGGCAACGTTTTGCTTTATTTAAATTACTCATTGTTATTCATACATAATAATTTCATTGTTTTATGTATTAATAATAAATATTGCTTACTTATTATGCATACATAAAACAAAATGCAACTAAGTGTGGTTTCATATTTTCCTTGTGTGTTTAATGTAGCATGCTCAAAAATGTGGGAAAAGTGCTGAATTATTATTGTGTTCTATCACACTAATATTATAAAGGGGAAAGTTTGTGAGTGTGTATGTTTGTTACTTCTTCACGTCTAAATGGCTGGAGCGATTTTAACAAAATTTGGTATGGAGTTAGCTGACACCGTGGATTAACACATCGGCTAAGTTTTACTGCGGGAAAAAATATCCGCGATAAACAGTAATCTATGTCTCAATCCAGGTCATAAACTATATGCGTGCCAAATTACATCAAAATCCGTTCAGTAGTTTTTGCGTGATTGTGTAACAAACATACGAACTTTCATACTTAATAATATTATTGGTATTGGTAGAATGAAGTTATTCAAGAGGTCAAGTCACATGTAAATTGAATAAATAAATAAATTGTCACTATTTTTTTAATAAAAAGAACTGTTACGGGCAACGATATTAAATACCCCAGATACACCACGTGAGCTCAAAATATGTCCCAATCAAGAAGTGCTTGAACACCACTCAAGCACTTCTTGGTTTACAGTCACGCGCGGACCGTTGAAAAGTCAACATGCCGCAGAGCTCTGTGAAAAAATGCGAAAAAATACTTAAAAGTATGTAAAGTGTCGTTTTTTCGACAAGTATCTAATCAATGTTTGTTAATATAACGCATTTGAAGGAAATTTTGCTCTAATAAGTCTCTTTGACGTAAGCGTTTTAATGAAGACCTTATACAGTGTGCATTAAAGGTGACTTTCAATGTTTAAATAATGCCTTATATTGTTATTGACTACGCGATCATATTACGGAGCTCCGTGGCTGCCCAACGTACCTTTTGGACAGGTTTCGGGCACGATTTTGTTCGTGTTGGTGTATCTAGAGTAACTAATATCGTTGGTAACGGGCCTTTTTCTGTAACACCGCAGCACTTTTCTCACCCAAACTGAATGTCCAGTGATTCACTTACCTCCCCGCTTCTCTAGGTCCACGGAACGGCTCCATCAATCGCCGGGCAAGACAAAGCGAATCCTACCGCCTTACTGCTCTCCGGGGTAATGATGCTGCGCCATTTGCAATTACCTCAACATGCGAACGCGATAGAGACCGCTTGCTTCACCGTCTTACGTGAGGGTAAAGTCCTCACTGAAGATTTGGGAGGGAATAGCACTTGCTCGGAATATACTGCTGAGATTATCAGGAATCTTCAATAGAGGAGCTTGTGGCTGTCTACGTCTAACGACATCCTCACTGGAAGATCTAGGAGCAAATAGCAGTTGCTCCGACTAAACCGCGGAGATAGTTAGGAATCTTCAATAGAATGTGCTGCCATCTACCAATAGGAAATTGAAACTCCACTTGATAGAAGGTTACAGGTAATGTGGAGGTGGTCAGTTCAGCTCTCATTCGCCCATTTGACGAAATTGTGATATCTCGAGAAACTTGGATTTGCGCGATTTTATACTTAGACGAAGTATTAAATGGGATTGACTTGCAGCAATTTTTAGCTAAAACTGGATATAGCTAAAACTAGATTTAGCCCTTACGAGAATGTCACAACGTTTGTGACATTTTTGTATGATTAAATGTAGTTTTTGTGAAATCGACATTTAGTAAATATGCTACAAGTGGGCGATAAAATAGTTTGCTGTAAAATCAAGGTTTTTGAAATATCACACTGTCGTTTCAAATATACTAATATTATAACTATAGTGCGATTCAATCTTTCTGGCGGCTGTGAAGTTAGCAACGAGTGCGACTATGTGCAAATTTCAGTTCAGTGTAACATTCTGCGATTTGCGCTAACTTCACAGCCGCTATTAAGTTTGAATCGTATACCTTTGCAAATAACATTAACAATGGTTAACATTTGGTAGTATAGAGACATTTTTGTTAGGTCATATAAAATTAAACCATCAGTTAAGTCAAAGCTCGCCCAGATATACGCAAGAAATTTTCTTCATAACACAAGCCTTACAGTGCTTACTTTGGGGCTAGGCTAATTGGTGTGAGTGTCGAAAATATTTTTTTTTTTTTTTTATTATAGAAAATTCAAGCCACGCTCAAGAATCAATATTATGAATCACTACCTAAGTAATTCCAAGCAGTCTCTCTATATTGTTAGAATTGATTTAAGCAATAACAAGGAAAAATAATGATCGGGGCGAGTTTCCACCAAACCATTTCAAGTTACCTATTTAAAAACACGTTAAAATTAAATGATACTTTAATATTTGTTTAATTTCCAGAAACTAAAAATTAATTGAAGATTTTCAGTAAACCAGCTATTGTACTCATTCGGAACACTTTGTTCCATTTGTTAATTAGATTGACCGTTATATATTATAATAAATGAAGAATATGTGCAGTAGATGTTAAGCTAGAACATATTGCCAACTTATGAAATGTAATGAATTGTGTTACCTTTATACTGGTCGTATAAACAAAAGGGTTGCTATTTCGATGGAAATGTAGCATTGTTCGATTTTAGTGGTACGATCAACAGAATCTGAATTTATAACAAATTTTCACTGAACATTCATTTTGATCCCTACATTGAAGAGTTTAAAATTTACTAATTACCAGACAAGTTCACAGAACTAAAACTTTTGAAATGAGAAATATGCTCGAAGATAAATAAAATATCTTTCTGATTGCGTATAGAATCAAGCGATGTATGTAATCTTGTTCCATACATAATAAAATTCTGTTAATCTGTTGATCGTACAAAGGAACAGGATGACAATATTCTAGAAAAATTATTTAAATTGATAGGTGTGAAAATGTTGACTATGAATCGACATTTTCTATTAGGTTTTGCTCTTTAGACATAGTGCTTATTTATTTGAACGTATGAGATTAACGATCTGCAGGGAGTTAGCTGAAGCCAAAGACGGTCAGTTATGGAAATATAACCGCACTTTATAACTAAGCCTTGTTAAGCAAAAGCGACCAATGGACAATTTTGGAGCAAGCAAAGATTTAAAGAAAATATTACTAGACAAATATTCCACGCGGACCAGGCAGCAGATTGGACTCAAATCCGCACTCTTCGCTATCCGGGCGAATACACTGACCATTAAGCTAGCTACCGCGGCTCTGGTGGCCGTGTCGAATTCTTTCTAGCCTTTCTTAAGCTGCAGGAAGCGCCATCTCTTCGCATTGTAGGTCACATGTCAAATGAATACCTTTACAAGTATTTAAACATTTGAAAGAAGGAATAGCAATTAAAGTGATAATCTTTATACGGCCGCTGTAAGATAATGGTCAGTGCATTCGCCCGGATAGCCGAGGGTGCGGGTTCGAGTCCCGTCTGCTGCCTGGTCCGCGTGGGATTTTTTCTAGTAATACTTTCTTTAGATTATGTCATGCAGTTACATGCTTAAAAAAATAAAATTAGATTAGAAGATTTGCTTTATGAACCCTTATTTAAGTTTGATTTTGGTTGGTCTCAAAAATGCCTGCTGGTTGCTTTTCGCTTAACACTGCTCAACTTATGAATGAAATCATTGACAACTTAATTGGCTCGATTAGACATGACATCCTTCATAAACCCCATCTGGCTTGCATTTACTATAATACACAAATAGTTTTTACGCATAAACATTCCATTTTGAACTAGCGATTAGATCTGTCTGCTTTATCATTATTTTAAGATACTTGACATTTTTCATGACTTTGTTTCTTTTACAAATCGTTGTTTGATAAATTACATAAAATAGATATTTTCATATATCAGATATATTATTGCAGACAAAACTATTGATCACTCTAAAATAGTCAAAACTTACAAGTAAAGGAAAGCCGCTCTTATTTTCTTAACCAAGATACGCCGATTTGTCGAAAAGAAGCCATTTTGTCGAATGCTGTAAATCGCCTCCCAAATATTTAATAAGAATTAAATAAAGCAATAGGGATGATGACTATTTTTTTTTCTTCGTTTATCAGGTAGATTATTATAAAGTATTGGGCAAGTATTTTTTTTCACATAATATAAACATTGCAGAGATATATTGATTTGAAAAGTCGCATGACGTCACGTACAATTGGTACAATTTTCACTTAAAAGTGACATCCCGAGCCACTACTCCCAAACTTTGTCGCGCTTTAACTTTGTCATTTTTTGGTTGATTGCCCAAAGAAAAAATACGTGTACATTATTTTTTTGATCATCTAACTGAATAAATAGAATTTCGTTTACTGTACCCCGTCATCACCCCTATTATATTCGCTGTGTTTCTGGGCTTTCAGTTCAATATTGTTGTCTGCTATAATATATTTGATGCGAGTGTTTAGTGATGCAATCCACTAACATCCGTAGTGTTCTAATACGAATCTAGGCTAGGCTCGATTGAATAATATTATAGTGCCTAACTATTTGTTAGAGAATTAGTCTTTGTGTAAATGAATTAAACATTCCACGTACTGTTATCAAAATTTATGTAAGCTTAACATTCGCTATGTTAAAATAATTATTGAATTACTTCATTATTCCATTGTTTTAACGAATTTATTTTTCTTAGTTATTATTAAATTTAATAGGAAGTTATATTGATGATAATTGTCAGTATCACACGTGCTAAGAGATACGAGGAACAGTGTTACCAGTATTTGCCATTGTGTTGCCACCTTTTCGAGCAGTATTCAACTAGAAAATCAAAATGTATGCGTGATAATACTTGTATTATATCAAGTTCCTTTGTTTTGTGATTGTATTTTTATTCAGTAGAGTGTTTAGTGATTTTTAGCACATATTTTTAAATACCAATACAATTATAAGTTCAATGTATTTATTATTATTATTAAGTTTAACCCTATCAGATATAATCTGATTATAAACACTGCAGGATCATGTGTTTTAATTTTGACGTGACAACGTCTTAAATTAGGTTGCGGCTGGGAGTCACTTATGAAAAAGTGTAACGCTCGGTAACGTTACGATGAGTCTCTCGTGTTAAGTTTAAGTTTACATGTACAATGTTTTAGTAAACAAAATATATTTCTATAGTTAAAATTTGTGCAATTCTTATTTTCATTCAATTCCTTGTTCCTATTGTGCAATTTAATTATATTCATATCAATAAATATTCTACCGAGAAAAAGACGTTGTCACGTAAAATCTTCGCCCGTAAAACCGACTTTACAGGCAACCATTTTTTACACATTAAGTAGGTACATGAAGTGCGATAGTACACGATTTTTAGTGTTTTACTTATTATTTATGTAAATAAATACAGACCCGAATAAAATGTTGTTTTATTTACCATTAAAATCCTATTTAACATCCTTTTTATCATAACTGTCTTTCGCACAATATTTTTAATCCTTATGTATTTTTATTTGCAATAGGCTAGTTTACTCATGTCGAATTATATTAAAAAAATGTTTATTTCTTAAAGTATTTAGTCTAAGGAACCTTAATATATCGATTTCACTTCATAAAAGCAGAAGATGGCTGTAGAAATTTAATTTTAAAAAATATTTTTTAGTCTATATTTTTTAAACACTAAAAACTCTGTTCGCCACATCCGCCATGATTTTGACGTCTCTTGTGGTAAACAACTAAATGACATTCGCGTGTTACTGTAGGTGGATTCTTTCGTCTGACTTTTATCTTAAAACACATTTAACTTTATGAAAGAAAAAAACAGTAAACTTAGTTTTTTTTTGACAAAACTAACCGGCTTTGTGAAAGCAGAAAGCACAAATCTGCCAAGAATTGACGCATTGATGGTTGGTGAATTTGTTGCACTAAACCCCGATTTCTGCTCGGCGGAGCAGAGAAACGACAAGGCATTTATGTAAGTACAGTGGATTTAGTATTACAATGTAGTAATAAACACAAAACTGATACAACATATGAATAAGTGTAATAAAGTTGCGTAGGTTAATTTCTTTCGGCACTTTAATCCACAACTTTCCTGGAGTCTTCAAGGATGTGTTTTTATATTCTCGTACAATACAGTAATGATAATTACTTTAGTTTTCGTGGTATTTATTAGAAATCATGTTTTTTTTTTATTATAAACTCAGTTAAAAGTAATTTTCTACGTGTTTACGAGTTTTTGTTTACCACAGTTCACGTCATAGCATAGATAATCTATAGACTAAAATGGCCGACAGCGTTTTTGTATGTCCATGAAAAGTCTATTTTAAAATTAAAGATTTGTAGCTTTCTAGGTTTAAAAAAAATACAATACATTTTTTTCGGTCTAATAGAACATTTATTAATCATTTAAAACCTTTTTCCAAAAAGGGTCAACTAGCCTATTATAGCATATACGACACTGCCCCTATTGGTTGATATGCGTTAAGTTGAGAGATGTCGATCTTTTTTGAGAGGTAATTTATTTTAACTATAGTCAAATTGTTAAGAAAAAATCTAACGAAGTCGAACCACGATAACTTTGCAGAGTCAATAATCTGGTCACACCAGAAAAACTATGTGATAGCCCATATATCGCACCTCCGCGCTCCGGTGCGACACTGTCATTTATGCAAAAAGATTTTTATTTCTGGATGAGCGTTTAAAACTTTAACATCCCAAAACATACAATATTTAAAGATTTTTACGTGATGAAAAGCTTATACAGCTTAGCTATTTATCTAAAAAAAATAAAAAAAAACTTTAAATATTGGTGTCAATTCTGACATGATTCTCTAAACCTAAACTTAAATTTGACACCAGTGTATCCTTGTCATTCTCTATACAGAATGAAAAGGAGAGACTGATGTTAAATTTAGTTTTAAGTTTAGAGAATCACGCCGGAATCGACACCAATGTATGTTTTGGGATGTTAAAGTTTTAAACGCTTCTCCTGAAAAAATGATTTTTTTGCAGAAGTGACAGTGTCGCACCGGAGGTGCGATATGACGTCATTCAAAAATATGTCATGCCAGAATAATTGGTTTGAAGAAGATTATGATTTTTTTGTTTGTGGAGTTAATAAAAGAGATAAATTTGGAGTCGGAGATAGGGTCACCATCCGTTCAGATTTTTTTTTTTTAATTTGTGAGTAAAAACCATTTGAAACAACCAACAAAACATTGCATTTCCAAAAGAACAAACTCAACTATTCACCGTGGATTTCGCTAGTGTGATTTAAAATTCGGGTTGTACTTAGATTAAAACAAAAAGGGAAGATACGGTGCGCATACACTAGCATCAAATAAAATATGCTCCAACTCAAGCAACTCACACACGCACACGTCTGTATATAAATAAAATTAAATAAACATTCAATCTCTTCCCCAAAGAGTATCGCCACTTGAAGTGGACGCGTGTTCAAGAGATTCATTCAGAACACAGAATTCGAGATTCTGTGTTCTGTGAGGGCAAGTATTTGCCTATAGCGCGACTTCGAGCGGATCGAGGTCTGTGACGTCACTCTCTGGCCCACAGAATACGAAAAGAGGTCTCTGGCCCTTCATCCCGCCCGTCCATAAATATTGGCTTTTTAAAAAGAGTTATAAAATCGCAACGGATGGGCTGATTTCGATTATTTAAAAATTATATTGATGAGCTTATCTTATTGGAAGACTTTTGTGGTGGTTTGAGTTGATTTGTTGACTTCGAAATGATCCTCATTGTGACATTGTTATTTTAAATCATATCGCGGGTAACAAGGTGAAAAGTGAGATTGTTCTTACAAAATAGCACTGCTGAACTAATAGCTATGAGAAAGTATTGATTTTCAATGCGTATGCTAATAAAGATATTAAAATGGTTGAAAGTTTACGACTGATTGTGCAACAGGGATCAACTGCTTAATGTCCTTTCTGGAGTACGGTGTTGCTCAAGATAGTAAACTTTTGGTAACCCACCCGGTGACCGGCAATAGTCATTGCAAACCGATCGCTCTAACTACTGCGCCATTAGGTACTATAAATCTGTGTTGTCACTTTCACTACATAGTATAAAGCAAAGTCGCTTCCCTCTGTTTGTCCCTATGTATGCTTAGGTCTTTAAAACTACGCAACGGATTTTGATTTTGACGTGACAACGTCTTAAATTAGGTTGCGGCTGGGAGTCACTTATGAAAAAGTGTAACGCTCGGTAACGTTACGATGAGTTTAAGTTTACATGTACAATGTTTTAGTAAACAAAATATATTTCTATAGTTAAAATTTGTGCAATTCTTATTTTCATTCAATTCCTTGTTCCTATTGTGCAATTTAATTATATTCATATCAATAAATATTCTACCGAGAAAAAGACGTTGTCACGTAAAATCTTCGCCCGTAAAACCGACTTTACAGGCAACCATTTTTTTTTTAATAGATACAGTGATTCAAGAGTAAGGTTTATATGTATAATACATGCATAATATAGTAGAAAAAACACTGATAATTTTAGAGGTTTTTAATCTAAGGTTGTAAATAAACTCATTTTTTGTTCTTACATTGCAACCGCTGGCTGAAGCCTACGAGATAGATCAATTAATGTACTACAGTATTGTACATCTTAAAAAGTTCTACAAAAAAGTCAGCGATGGTATATGTCTATCTCTCAGGGATAACCCACAAAAACAATTTTTATTCTTTACTTTTTACGTGAAATAATAGCCTATTTACGAAGCGATTTTCAGCAATAGAGCATTCATCCTTATCCAATTAAGTACCTTAAATACATTGTGCATTTAATATAGATCAATTTGTCCCTTTACAGCGTCTAATTTAAATGAATATTTTCGAAGATATTACAGATTTAAAATGCAGGGACATAGCTGTTCTGGCGGTAACGGGCGCGTGCCTATTGTAGTTACGTATTAGAAGAATGTCATTGTGTATAGTACAAGCCTGAGAAAAAACTCTATAGTCTATACACTACAGCTTTACACCTAAGCGAAGCGAGAGGGCGCACCACTAATACGTTTTAAATTCCGAAAACTACTTAACGTGACGGGGCTCTCTAATGTGATAAAAAGAATTATTATAATGTGACGTCATATATGTATGTATATATAGATACTACAGATACAAAGTACAAGCTTTAACGATTTTTTTTCAACCATCAGTAGACCGGCAAGAGTGTTGCAGACGAATGCTATTATTATTTTTTGTCCACATAGGATGATCCCTTTATTAATTAATTATTCCTTAATGCCAGGTGCACGGCACTGCTCCCGACATCGCCGGTAAAGACATGGCCAACCCCACTGCTCTCCTACTGTCTGCTATCATGATGCTGAGACACCTGCAGCTCAACGAACACGCGGATCGCGTGCAGAACGCCTGCTACACAGTACTGCGGGAGGGCAAGAGTCTCACGGGTGACCTCGGTGGCACTGGAAAGTGCAGCGAATACACCAACGCCATCATCTCTAAATTAAACTAATTAATATCTATTTGTACAGAAAAGATATTACTCGGGCGCGTAATATTCGAAATTAATAACGATTTTTTTTATTCTGGCAAGTCCTAGGTCACCTGCAAAATGGCGCATCTCTACGATTGCGCGGCAAAAATCGAATTCCCTTTGCGAAACCCTCCAAGCAACAGACGGGAACACTAAACAGTATTTTTGATGCAATAGAATTTTGCAACTTGATGTTACGAGAAATGTATTGCTTGTGTTGAAATTTAGTCTAATGAAGAATACTGATTACCAAAGCCTGTACCTTAAGGTATTAGAACTAAAAATCTTGATATTAAATATCAAGAAGTTTACACTTTTTTTGAGATTATAATATAATATTTATATGTAATTGCATGTATAATAACGATTTGTAAATATAAAACAATTTGGATATTTAATATGTATGTCATTATAGATTAGGCAAATTTTATCCGTATTTAAAAGACAACTATTTATTTTTTATTCGTGTTGCTAATAATATAATCACCTACATTTTTTGATGTGCACTGATACTCGAATTAAAACCCAAACTTGTAGATAAAATGAATACTTATAAAATAAAAATTATTTGTTAAAACTTTTGTTTCATTATTTTTTTGTGTCATTGTTGGTGCAGACAGTCAAGGATACCGAAATGTATTCACTCCTTTACATCTACGTAGGTACCTCGAAGTTGATATGAAAGTCTCATTATGCTAAGTTAAGTTTCTGATTCATCCATTTAACAGTGTGAGCTCGAACCTATGTTCAGAGTAGTTATGTCTAGTCTTAACACGTAGCTGTGATGAAGAATCTTCAATTTAGGGTAGAAGAATGAGAATAAGAAAATTCCTAATAAAAATGTCACTAAAACAGAAACTAGGAACTAGTAAGAAAAATCATTAATTGAAGAGAACTTGGATACAATACAACCATGGACGGATAATGGATCCAACTATGATTGAGATGTTGATGTCGAGGACTTTGCTGATAATGATGAAAATACTTAAATTTTGTCACATTATTATTTATTCTAAAATTTTCAGTATATCTAGAATTCTATATGAAAGAAATATTACTAAATATAAGATGGTATGAACTTAGTATCCTTTGCCTCCCCAGTAGAATTACATTTTTTTTAAGTTTAACGGCCGTGAGATTTTCTGCATCCCTACACTACACACACACTAATGTGTCACTAGGGATGCAGGACACTGATAAAATATCAATCTTAGAAATTGCGATGCAAATCGATATTTTAGTAATTAGGGAAATAAAATAAACTTTTTTTTTAAAAACCAATAAAGAAAAAAAAATCTACTGACCAGGTAGGTCACTTTATTTCAAGAGACAATAAGCAAAATACACCCAGCGCCATCAACTATGTAATTGGTATAAACCAAAAATCTATGAAAAATTAGTCTTGTTTATAATGATACCGTAAAAAAATATCCTGGTAATAGAAAGAATGGGCATATTTAAGTAGAGAAAATAGTTCATTTAATAGTACCTTCGTTTTATACTATTAGTAACCATAATGATAAGCCATATCGTACTAAACAACCAGATATACGACAGAGCTTGCCGACTATCCTGCGCTTGCACTTACTGAGACACCTCAAAACCTGCCAAATAAATAATGCCTAATTACATGTGTGACAGAGAAAGGTTATGATGACTTTTCCCTTATAAAGAGCGATGTGATCTATCGCTGGTGACTAGATAGGCTTCGAGATCAATATTAATTAAATATTAATCTTTAAATCGATTTATTGATTTTTAAAATATCGATTAATCCTCAAAGAATTGATGGTACCCCTAATAGTTGTCACTGTCATAATGTCACATGGGGGTGGCCGGCATGGGCATTTGCATGTTGTTTACCAATTTAATAACCTGGAAGATTTGGTTTTAATGTGCTTAATTTTAATTTATTAATGTGGTATTATTTTAATAGTGATCATGGTGAAAAGGGTAAGTTTAGAAGTATTGGCTGTAAGTTTATTCAATTCTTCGAAGTATGTTTTCATTACAAAACTAAATGTCTTGTTTTCTGTATTTTCAATAATTTAGATTGCCGAAAATTCTATTTCTGAAAATGAAGATGATCTGAAAATCGTCGACGAGAAGGGAAAAGTGCAAGGGGTCAACAATGCCAATCCGAAAAAAAGATTAAAAACACGTAGTTTGTACCGTCAACCGACTGTTAACGAGCTAAACCGTCTCCAGGAGACAGAAAATCTTTTCAATTCAAACTTATTTCGTTTACAAATAGAAGAAATCTTACTTGAGGTGCAAGTTAAAGAAAAAACTGAGAAAAAATTCCAGGAGTGGTTTTTACAGCTAAAAGATCATCTGCTGTCTATATGTGAAGATGGCACTGAATACAATCTTACTGAGCCAACACTGCATAAAAAGCTCAAAGTAAAATTACCTATTAGCACTAAACTTGATAAGACCAAGTGTGTTTTCAAGTTCTTGAAATTTGATAATGTAGAAATAGCTGGGTCTTACAGTTTAGGATGTTCCATAAATTCTAAACTAAAAGTTGATTTACAAATTACTGTACCAGCTGATACATATACCAAAAATGATTCCATCAACTATAGGTATCATAAAAAGAGAGCAGCTTACTTGGCATGCATTGCGGCCCATCTGAAGAATTATGAAGGAGTAGAAAATTTACAGTATTCTTGGATAAATGGTTGTGAAACAAGACCAGTTTTAGATTTGACACCAACAGGAAAGTTAGGCAAGCATATGACGGTACGAATTGATTTGAAAAGTCAATCAGAAGCTTACAAGTTACATAGATTTAGTCCATCTCGTAATAACTTGAGAGAATCATGGCTTTTGTCGGAAAATGCTGAGAATAACACTGAGGTTGGCCCACCAACTCCCTTCTACAATAGCAGCATTCTATGTGACCAAACAGCTGCAGAAAATAACAGTGTATTAGAACAAACATTGATGAACAGTGAAAATTTAAAGCAATCAATTGTATTGCTCAAAATATGGCTAAGACAAAGAAATCTTCAGGTCTCTGGCTACATAATCAATATGTTTATTGTATATTTAGTTCAGAATAGGAGAATAAATAACATTATGAGCAGTTACCAGATTGTGAGGAATGTCTGGATTGCATTAAGTAAGTCATGTCTATTTTAATAAACAATTTGCATTTTTGCAAGTATTTTTAGATGTCTACATAATCGCAATGGTTTTTATAACATTGGGTATTTTTTTATATTCTCAGAAACATCAGAATGGGATACAAAAGGAATATCTCTGTGCAAAAGTGGTAATACTCCACCCATAGAAGAGTTCCATGAATGTTTCCCTGTAGTGTTTCTCGACACTACAGGTTATTACAACATCTGCTGGCAGATGTGCAAGGGGACATATGCAGCACTTAAAAGAGAGAGTGTGTTAGCTGTTGACATGCTGGACAATGGGAAAATAAACAGTTTCTTACCACTTTTCATGATGCCTGTACAACCGCTGTTGCAGTTTGATCACATCTTAAGGTTTTACACATTTTTTCTTATCTGCCTTCATATTTTAGACGACCTCTGTGGCTGAGTGATTTGTATGCTGAGATTTCAAGGTGTTGCCTACCCGGGTTCAAATGGTCAAATGGATGTTTAATATGTATTTCTTCATAAATATACTTATATGTATCAGTATTTATGTATTCTATCCGTTACCCTAGTATCCCATAACACAAGCCTGCAGTGCTTTGGGGTTAGGCTAATTGGTGTGAGTGTTGGAAATACTTATATATACAATCTTTAATCTAACCTCAGTAATTAATCATTACATCACTTATTTACAGATTCAAAAATATTCAGCATTTAATTGAGTCAGTAACAGAAAAAGTTCCTAAATCAGTCAAGTTAAATTATGGTGTTGAAAAATTATCTTTAGTAACGGACACACTGTATACATTGTTGGCAAGAGCTTTAGGCAACAGAGTTGATCTGATACTTCAGTTGGTTGATGCTGACTTTTCATGGTCGGTGAAGAAAAAACCTGATAAGGCTATGAAAGAGGGGTTAGTATGCATATAACTGTTGTATTAAAATTCTAAAAATTTGTGTTTTGAATAACCAATCACATTGCTGAATTTAATTTTATATTACCTTAGTGGTAAAATTCATTTTTGATTTACAGGTATAAACAGGAAATATCTTTTGGTTTTATATTAAACCCTGAGAACTGCCTGAATATTGTAGAGAAAGGACCACCTGCTAACTTACCAGAGGCTGAAGAGTTCAGGTATGTCACTTGAAAAGCTATACTACAAATCAATAAATAAAGCGACAATAAATTCCGGGATAGTCAGACCAACGAAAAATAAAAAGGAAAAAATGACGACCTCCGTGGCCGAGTGGTTTGTAAACCGGGTTTCATGGTGTAGTGACTCGAGAGCTCCCGGGTTCGAATCCCAGTGGGGGTAAATTAGAGAAAGAGAGAAAGAATATGTGCGCGTGCACTGCTTTCTCTTGCTTATATCCCCCACTCCACTCCCGTTCGCCTCGCCCTAACAAACTTTTTGTAACGCGTAACGCATTCGCTTACCCCCCCAAGTCAAGCGTGCGTAAAGTAGTTTGACTTCTAATTAATTAATTAGAGGATTCCATATAGTTTTGTTTGAACACAGATCGTTCTGGGGCGACAAGTCTGAGCTGCGTCGTTTCCAGGACGGCTCCATCACGGAGACCTGCGTGTGGGAGGCCGACACGCTGGCGGACAGGAGGGGCGTCACCCGACAGATAGTAGACTACCTGTTTAAACTGAAATATGGTAAATATAGATTTTTCGCAGTAAATATATCGAGCGGCAGCGGAAGGTTTAAAAAATCATATCTATATATCTAAAACTCAAAGGTGTCTGACTGACATAGTGATCTATCAACGCACAGCCCAAACCACTGGACGGATCGGGCTGAAATTTGGCATGCAGGTAGATGTTATGACGTAAGCATCCGCTAAGAAAGGATTTTGATCGATTCTCTTATATGATACTAACATATATATAATAATTTATGTTGTTATTGAGTGAATTGGCCAAAATATAACAATAAGTGTCACATAAGACGGAAAAAAATCTCCCATCTGTGAGCCATTTTGGCCTGCACTGCAAAAACAATAAAAGCTACATGAATGTAATGTAGAGTGAAAATGTATCTCTAAAATAGTTCTAAAAAAATGTCCGCGACACCATGTATCCATTTTTAATGTGTAAGTTATTACCGCTAAAATAGTGAATCAAAACTAAAATATTATTTGATATCTATTTCAAAAATGAACATTTTGTATTAACAAATTATTGAATAAGTGGTAGTTTACTATAAAATTTACATACATTAGATATTTACGTAACGACTTAATTTAATTTCACACATTTTTGCGAAAATTGTGGCCCATCTGTAGCCTTGACCCCGCTGGTAAAGTCTCTATATGTCTTAATAAATCAATCTTTTAGACCACCGCAAGATACTTAATAATTCCCGCGATATTTATTCCCTTACTAAAGTAACAAGACTACTGTATATACTGTCTTAAAATACTAACTAAAAAGTACAACTAGTTTTTACGGGTTAATGCACGAAACTTTATTTATTTAATGAGTGATGTGCGTGAAAACCTAAGAAACAAATAACTAAAAAGTGTGAAATATAAAAGGTGAATTTAAAAAATCAAAAAACCCGACTGCTTAATTATACTTTAAATAAAAACTGAAAAGAAAAAACAAGTCCAGTAGTCTATAATTCTGTTAATAAGGAACAAAGCTACTTTAACATTCGGAACCCATTATTGAAAAATATTATGTATTCTTGAATATCTAATGGGTCCCGGTCCACTTCACAACGTAATACTTTCGTCTGCTAACATCTCTTATCTATATCTAAGTCCGTCCGTCCGTCCGTCTGTGGTTCTGTTTCAGCGGCCAAACCGTAAGAGATAGATAAAGAGAATGTATAAGTTATAAGTTAAGAATAGTCTGATAAGACTACAAACCGGATTTGAGTAGCACTTCCGGTTTTCGAGAAATCACGAATTTCAAACGAAACCACACAAAATCTCCGAAGTTCTCAATTAATTAAATACATTTTTTTTTAAATCAGATTTTGGTGAACATTTGATTCACTGGTTTGCTAGTTACATATATTTATTTATTGCTTTTCCCTTGATAGATATACCATCATCGGAGCTATTCCACATCCACGACCAGCTGGAAAGCCTGGTCTTCCGCAAGCAATACTCCGCCCCGTGTGAAGAGAGTACGGTGCGAGTTGTCCAAGCGCTGGACAACTTGCGTCGCGACATCAGACTACTGACGCAGTTGCCCTTGGACGTTAGCGCTGTGTACGGTCAGTAAAAAGCTTAATATCTTTATCTATCTATCTTTATATGTTTGATGATATAATTCTAAATGGTGAAAAACTAATTTTAGTCGATACAACCATTTTCTTAGGCGTAACACTAGACCACAAACTTCATAGGAACCGTCACATTACAACACTAGCCGGTAAACTAAGTTCTGCTGCTTATGCAATTTATAAAATAAGACGGCTTACAGATATCGACACTGCTAGGACAATATACTTCAGCTACTTTCACAGCATTATGTCGTATGGCATTCTATTATGGGGCACGGCCGCAGACATTGAAACAGTTTTTATTCTTCAAAAACGAGCTATAAGAGCTATTTACCGCTTGGGATCTCGAACTTCTCTTAGGGATAAATTTAAAGAAATAGGTATAATGACTGTTGCCTCTCAATACATTTACAATTGTATATTGTTTGTGCGTCAGAACATAAATTTATATAAGAGGCGCGATGATGTACATAATTTCAATACCAGAAATAAAGATAAACTCAAATTGTGAAACAAAAACTAAAATATGTAGACGTTATAAAAAAAATACAAAAATTGTTGTTGCAGGTGACATAAATATCAACACATTACAACCAGGCAAAGTCAACAATTATTTAAAAGATTTGTGTAACAACTACAACTTAACTTTACATATTAACACCCCCACGCGGAAAGAATCTTGCATCGATCATATTTTTAGTAATATAAAAAATGCAACATCTGTGGTTTTACCTCTTTGCTTATCAGACCATGATACAGCTCAACTACTCAGCTTTCCCATGAAACAAATACATATAAAACCTAAATCTTATTTTGTTTACAAACGAGATTACTGTATTGAAAACATTGAAAAATTTAGGGAATGTTTAACTAAACTATCGTGGTCCGAAGTTTATAATGAACCTGACTTCAATACAGCTTTCGGAATCTTTCATGACTTATTGAGCCTTTTTTACAACTTATGTTTTCCAAATATAAGAAAAAAAATCAATAACGTGAAAAGGAAAAAACAAAAATGGATAAGCCCTGGTCTTAAAATTAGTTGTAAAACAAAAAGACACCTGCGCTTCGGATATTACAAAAGCAAAACATTAGAAAACAAAAACAAATACTTATCATATACTAATATTTTAAATAAATGCATACATTATTCGCGAAAAAATACTACTATGAAATTCATAAATCAGAGCAAAAATAAATGTAAGGCTACATGGTCAGTAATCCAAAATGAAATTAATAATACTAAAATTGATGACAATATTACTAATCTAAAATTTATAATAAAACACTGACATATCCAAATGACATAGCTACTGCTTTTAATGACTACTTCATAAATTTGACTGAATCGCCATCAATAAACTTAACTAAAGATAACCAAAAATTGCCATCACTAGCCAATTCAATGTATTTACAACCAATGACCATTGAAGAAGTAAAAAAGGGAATCATGTGTTTAAATAATACCAACGCTGAAGGATATGATAATATTTGTACAAAGATATTAAAGATGTGCACTACAGAACTAAAACAGGTCCTTACACACCTGGTTAATACATCGTTTATATCAGGAACGTTTCCTGATAAACTAAAAATCTCTTTAGTCAAACCATTACATAAGAAAGGGGACAGAGAGAATCCGGATAACTATCGTCCTATTACGTTAATACCGATCCTTTCAAAAGTCTTCGAAAAATTCAATGCTAAACCGGCTCATGAGTTTTTGTTTGAAATACAAAATCATAACAAAAGAGCAATATGGGTTTCAAAAAGCAAAATCTACATCGCTGGCAATGTTTGATCTTATGTCAACAATATTGACAAATCTAAATAATAGATATTTAACAACGGGGTTATTTTTTGACTTGTCAAAGGCCTTCGATTGTGTTGCTCACCCGAGACTATTAAAAAAACTAGAATCCTACGGTATCCGAGGACCCACCTTATCATGGTTAGCATCCTATCTAAGCGGTAGGCGCCAAAAAGTTATTTTTAGCAAAGTAACACAAAATGAAATGAAATCGTTCTCATCTGGTTTTAGGGAAATTCGGTGTGGCGTTCCACAAGGGAGCGTTCTAGGACCAATTTTATTTCTATTATACATCAATGACATAACACAGGTGACTCGACATAAATGTGTTTTATATGCCGATGACATATCAATAATTGTAACATCAAATAACATTAAAAACAATGACTCGTTACGAACACATTCATCTGACATTAATAATACTATTGACATGATCATTAAATGGCTTAATGCAAATAATCTTAAAATTAATATTAATAAATCCTATTATATACAATTTAATCAATCTAAACATAAAAAATATAAGTTTACATTAGACGTAGCAAAAATCAAAGAAGTAGAAAGTTTAAAATTCCTAGGTGTAAAAATTGACAAAGATACAAACTGGAAAACCCATATAGATATGTTAAGTCATAAAATAAATAAATTTGTGTATGCTCTGAAAAGCATAAAAAACCTAACCAATAAAAAAAACCGCTGTTATGTGTTATCGTGCATACATAGAATCTATCCTTCGGTACGGAATTATACTCTGGGGTAATAGCACGGATAAGAATAGAGCCTTTATTGCACAAAAGAAGTGCATTAGGGCAATATGTGGAATCCCGCCAGACCAATCATGTAGACCATTATTTAAAAGTCTTGGATTGTTGCCGCTGCCATCGCTGTACATATATGAATTAGCAGTGTTTGTCCACGGGCACAAGCAGTTGTTCAAGAGGGTTAATAATTTCCGGCTTAGAGACCCTTACAGAATGATATTTAATGAGGTCCCAAGATCTGACAAATATAGGAAAAGTTGCTTATGCATTTGTGTCGAGATCTATAATAAAATCCCTCCCGACATAAAAATACTGAATATGAACATGTTTAAAAATAAATTATATAAATGGCTAAATGAAAACAATTTTTATGACCTAAAAAGTTTTTTCAATTATAAAAATTAATGACATGTTTTTAACTTATCCTATAATAATTATGATAAATGTATCTTTTTAATTTTTTATTTTTTTTTATATCTGACATTTAGAAATCTTGTAATATTAATATGTTGACATTGTATATTTTATTGACATAATATTAGGTAACTCTGACATTCATAATTCTACAGAAAAATGTTATAATTAATTAATCTCTTTTTTTTATTGGTTCCATATTATGTATTTGCATGCTATTTTTAAAATGGCAAAACACGTGCTCAAACCGTTGTGTAATACCTATATACCGTGTTTTTAGCAAATAAAGATTATGATTTATGATATGATTTAAATTGCCACCATTGAGACTCCAAAAGGTTCTTGGTTCATTTGTGGGTCAAGGTATATGTTACTATAATAAAATACCAAAAGAAATAATTGATTTACCTTTTAATAAGTTTAAAGTGTGTATAAAAACATGTCTCCTTAAGAAAGGTTACTATACTGTAAAAGATTTCATAAATGATAAGTCACCTTGGGCTTAACATAATAGACTGTCGTTTTACTTTGCTAATTTGGTTGAAAATTGTTTAATCGCCACTTCTAAATTTAAAAATAGTACCTAGTTATACTTAACTTTTGTTAATTAATAATATATATGTGATGGAAGTTGACATCAACACATGTATTAAATTTTTGATGTCATCTTTCAATTGACGACATTGTATGAAACAAAACAGGGAGAAAAAAATAGCCCTTGCTGAGTTTCTTGCCGGTTCTTCTCAGTACAAGGTCTCCCGCCGTAGATTTACGAACCGATGGCGTAGCGTTTGACTTTCACAAGAGCTTGTAACAGCCTAGACTGAATAAATGAGTTTGAATTTGAATTTGGATGGCCGTGTCGAATTATTTCTAGCCTTGCAGCTTATGAAAAGCTAGAAAGAATTCCACACGGCCATCAGGGCCGCGGTAGCATAATGGTCAGTGCTGCGGATGCGGATAGCGAAGGGTGCGGGTTCGAGTACCGTCCGCGTGGATTTTTCTAGTAATATTTTCTTTACTAACTATCTTTGTTAATATTCATCATCAGCCTATTCATGTCTCCACTGCTGGGGTACAGGCCTTCCCTATGGATGGTATAGGGAGATTGGGCCATGACCCATCACGCGTGCCCAGTGCGGATTGGTGGGTGCTAACGACTCCAGATGCAGCCGGCCTAACGGCTTAACGTGCCTTCCGAAGCACGGAGGAGTGATAGTAAATATTTGGTCACCCATCCAATGACCGACCACTACGAAAGTTGTTTAACTTCAACGATCGCAGCCGAACGCGCTAACCACTTGCGCCATCGAGCTCCTCAACTTAACATTTTAAATAGAAAAAAATGATTGTTTTTAACGAATAAACTCTAAATTACTAAACTGACAAGTTATTTTAGGCACCCACGTTGAACATTGACTGTCCGAAGAAAAAAAACACCTGCTTGGCCGAGTGGTTTGTACACTGGGTTTCATGGTGTCGCCGACTCGTGTGATCCCGGGTTCGAATCCCGGTGGGGGCAGATGTTTGTGTGATGAACACGAGCTTTTGTACTCCAGTCATGGATGTTTAATATGTATTTCTATATAAACATATGTGTACTTATATCTGTACAGTATATGTATTCCATCCGTTACTCTAGTATCCCATAACACAAGCCTTATAGTGCTTACTTTGGGGCTAGGCTAATTGGTGTGAGTGTTGGAAATATTTATTTATTTAATATCCAAGAGTTAACCATAAATAAATTCAAAGATAGTATAAAAAAAAACATTTATTAAAAAAGCTTATTAAAAAGTGTCTGATTATATTACAGACAAAAATGATTGGGTTTGAGCCAGTGTTCCAATCATTCCAATAGGTTTTCTATTTTAAATAAATCATGATTGTATTGACGTTGTAACAACATAATGATTTGTAAATGTTGTTACATTATACTTTTAATGTTGTGGAGTTTTTGGAGTTTACTCCTTAAGAATCGATTTGCATATATAAGGGGTCCGGTATGAGAAAAATGTGAGGAGTGAAATCTATCTATGAATGACCTCGTTACGTTTTTACTGTCTACGCTGTAGCAGCCGTAGTGCTACACCGTAGCATAGTATCGTAGCGTACCTTTATTTATGCACATGTGAAATTGACTATTGTAAAAAGTTTAATGTAAAATATTTCGTCGATTAGTTATAATAAATGCATATGAAATGAATAAATATATATTTATATATGTATCTTATTTTTATTAATTTGTTAATTTACCCTTTCATACAGTATCAATATTTTTTAAGTTAAATAAACTCTTTTTGCGTCCGGTTAGACTATCGAACTTAAGGAGCAAACTCCAGTCGTGCGTCGGAGCTGACACACAATTTTTTTTCGCTCGTTTTTCTCCGCAGCTAAAAAATATGTCCAATAACGAGTAGAAGGGAAAAAAATGTTTGGACGATTCAAAAGTGTTGTACTATACATCCAATTTGAATAAAGATACATTGATTTCTGATTGGCCTTATTATAATTATTACCGTAGGTGTATCGCCAGTGTTCAGTTACTGCGAGCCGGTGCCCGCTGTCCCGCGGGGGGCTGCCGGCAACCCGTGGCGGCGTGGAAACGCGGCGCTTGTCAAGGAAATACGACGGGAGGACGGCAGCTTCGTCGTGCCGGACTATACGCCCGTCAACAGAGTCGTATTGGAACTTAGTAAGTATTCCGTTTAATTCGTTTTGTAATGTTAAACTTTGTTGAGCTTGTGGACTGAATATATTAAGTAGAACCATGCAAAGCAATATTGAAAATAATCTGGATTTAGAACTTGTTTCGTGACGTCAGTGCTCTCGTACTTCGTGAACAACAAATCTATCTATATCTTTATATATATAATTCTTCCGTGAGTGTGTATGTCACTGAACTTCTCTTAAACGACTGGACCGATTTTGATGAAATTTTTTGTGTGTGTTCAAGGGGATCTGAGAATGGTTTAGATTCACAATTTTGTCCGCTGGAAAATGTTTTTTTAAATATTTTTTTTTATGGCGGTACGAAGTTCGCTGGGTCAGCTAGTATATATATAAAACTCAAAGGTGACTGACTGACATAGTGATCTATCAACGCACAGCCCAAACCACTGGACGGATCGGGCTGTAATTTGGCATGCAGGTAGATGTTACGACGTAGGCATCCGCTAAGAAAGGATTTTGATCAATTCTACCCCTAAGGGGATAAAATAGGGATTGAAAGCTTGTATGAAACCTTGTCAATTTTAAACCGATCAGGCTGAGACTTTGAGGTATAAGAAGAATCATAGATGAATGTCATTGTGTATAATACAAACCTGAGAAAAAAAAACTGTAGTCTACACCTACACCTTCAGCTCTACACCGAAGCGAAGCAAGGGCGGGCCGCTAGTGTAATATATAAATTAATATTATAATATTATTTATTATTAATAATAGCTGACAGAGCTTTTTATTTTGTTTAGAGTTAAGGTACTGTTTAGGATTGCGTTTCTTTGGTGTTTATTTTAATTTTCTACCGTTAATTATTTATATTAGTAGTTACTTTAACTATGTTCTTTTTTTTTCATTTTTACTACTTCTAATAAAAAACTTAACTATAGAAGTGGTTGAAATCCATAACTTGAATTAATGATTTTTTGTTTGCTAACCGTACGTAGGGTCACTCTCACAAGGACAATGTTTATTTTCTTCTATATTAATCTATTTACGTTAAAATATGGCTGAAGTGTCAACGACACCTTCCGGTCCTTCTGCTCCTTTGTGTAGGCCACACCCGGTGTATGTACAATCAGCCATTAAGGTAGATTTTTGCCTAAATGTACGGTATCCTAGGAAACAAACTTGTTATTTTCTGAATAATCATATTGGACGTGACAGATTTTGCCACCTTCCTGTGACACAATTTTGACATTAAATTATTTGTAGTTTTACCTATGGACTAAGGATTTGCCCTGTTAGTTTACCGACGTTTTTATAATGTTCAGAAATCGAAGGAGTTTCTGTTCCATTTACGATTTTTAAAGTGATTTCTAAAAACAAACTACTTTTCCAATTTTATCTATTACTAGCTGTTTCCCGCGGTGTTACCCGCTTTTTATTAGGGATATTTTCCAGCAGTAAAACGTAGCCTATGTTTTAATCCAGGATGTCAGCTAACTCCATACCAAATTTTATTAAAATCGTTTCAGCCGTTTAGACGTGAAGAAGTAACAAACATACACATTCACAAACTTCCGCCTTCATAATATTAGTGTGATTATCTATTTCATAGAAAATAAAGGCCAAATTTAAAATACATTTGATCCATATTACCACAATATCTTTGTATTAGAAGGTCCTAAGTGCAAATACGTATTCTCGTCAAAGGAAAACTTGTCAGATTTGACATTTTTAAGCTTAATATAGGGTAAGTGCGTTAGGAATCAGTTGGATCGATCGTACATATCACTATATCATAATCATGGATGTCGTCAAGAAAGTGGTTAATTGATATTTTTACCCAACGATATTAAATATCCTAGATTCACCAACAACGCGAACAAAATCGTGCTCGAAACCTGTTCAAAAGCTACATTGGATGATCCACACACTACGCGCAATTTTGAATGCGCTGTTAACAATATGCCAACAGCGCATGGTACGGACCTTGAGTAAAAGAGACGGCTATATTACCGACCATGCATTTGAATATTACAAATATTTTCTATTAAACCAGTTAATAGTAAGTATTATTATTATTATTAGAAGAACTGCTGTATCAGCACTCTTCGCGTCTGGACTTCACCTTCACTTAACCTCGCGCGTTTTGTATGAAAAAAAAGTATCGTCCGTACGCTGTACGACAAACGCACCGCTTCGGCACCGCAGCAGGCCGTCAAGAAACGCATAAATTGAAAGCGCCCTTAGTATTTTTTTGCATTTTTTCACGGAGCTCTGCGGCAACTTGACTTTAACGGTCCGCGCTTGAGTGGTGTTCAAGCACTTCTTCATTGGGACACATTTTGATTGCACGTGGTGTTTCTAGGGTATTTAATATCGTTATTTTTAACTTACTAATTTAGGTCACAGTGGAAAATGGCCGGGCGATATAGAAGCATTCCGTTGTCTGAAATCCGCGTTCAACCTCCAAATAGCCGAGCGATTGAACAAGCAACACTCTACACCGACTCAAGCGTATCCTACACATATAGATGTACTGAAAGACGGACTCGTTTTCAGGTCAGTATAGTATATTCTAGAACCACAAAATAGATAGCTCTCAAGATCATTCCAGCAGTGCCGGAATTCGAGGCCTGGGGTAACTTATAAGTGCCCCTAAATTTGGGCCGGACCACTTACGATTTGCACCCCTGGTTTAGTACCCGTAGAAATTAGATTTTCAAGTGCCACAGTCCGCCCAGGTACCAGAGGGGTCTCCCCAGATACCCCCCACTCCCTCATCCATCAATCCCCAATCCCTTATTATCACCCTCAATCCCACACCCACCAATCCCTTGAACATCCTCGAATCCCCTTTTCACCCTCGAATCCCCTTTTCACCCTCCTATCCTCTTTTCACCCTCCAATACCCATTTAACCCTCCAATCCACTTTTCACCCTCTAATGCCCTTTTCACCCTCCAATCCCCTTTTCATCCTCCAAACCAATTTTCATCCTCCAATACCCTTTTCATCCTCCAATACCCTTTTCACCCTCTAATCCCCTTTTGACCCTCCAATCCCCTTTTCACCCTCCAATCCCCTTTTTACCTTCCAATCCCCTTTTCACCTACCTCTAATCTCCTGTGCTCATTTAGTTTAACAACTTTCTGATGTAGATACTCCTTCTCTCTCACTCTTACCCGCAGCGCCGTTTAGATTAGTTTCAAGTTATCACATGCTTTTTTCTATCTCCGTTGTGGAGACTACAAAACAGAAAGTAGCTCAAATATGATGACCTGTACTTTTCGGGTATGAGCACAGTGTCTGATATGCAAGATGCCACTGTTGAAATAATGCCTAACACGTAATTTAGACTAAAGCAGAGCTTCTTAGAATGACAGAGCCACTAATCCAATAATACCTAAAACGCTAATTGACTAAGAAGCAGATTGCCAACAATGTATCGTGAATATAATGTTTATATCTAAAGAAAATATTACTAGAAATAATTCCACGCGAACCAGGCAGCAGACGGGACTCGAACCCGCACCCTTCGCTATCCGGGCGAATGCACTGGCTATTATGCTACTGCGGCCCTGATGGCCGTGTCGAATTTTCTCTAGCCTTAGGCTGCAAGGGAGCGCCATCTCTTCGCTTTGTAGGTAACCCGCAATATGATAATACTCTTCTTAATAAATAAAATAAATGCTCTCGTTATAGGCTGGAAATCGCACACCCGAAAGAGATAACATTACTAAGGAAAGAGATGGAGAAGGGCGTGGCCAAGTTCAGGGAGACCGAAGAAAGTGTGAAGTTACAGTGTGATACTGTGCTCATGCCTAGACTGAGGGGAGCTTTACACGGGTGAGTGGTTATTTAATGGAAAATATTTCAAAGGTGGCGCAGGTAGTTAGCACGTTCGGCTGCGATCGTTGAAGTTAAGCAACTTTCGCAGTGGTCGGAAATTGGATGGGTGACCAACAATCTTATATCTCGAGTTTTCCGTGGCACGTTAAGCCGTTAGTCCCAGCTGTATCTGCAGTCGTAAGCACCCACCAATCCGCACTAGGCCCGCGTGGTGGGTCATGGCCCAATCTCCCTATTCCATTCTTAGGGAAGACCTGTGCCCCAGCAGTGGGGTCATTAAGAGGCTGATGATGATGATTTAAAAGATCACCGAACAATAGTAAATGTTTACCAAAAACAAAAGGTTTGGTTAGATTGACAGTTGTATTTTTATTTTTGTGATCATCAACTTTTTTTGGTTATTATTTAAATCATGAGTCCTAGTTATCTTCTTTTTTTTTAAAATATGTACTTCGTTCGTCCGCATCCTTTACTGCTCACTATTCAGCCTAGCACTAGGCTGTATAGGGTGTGAAGGGTTTTTGACTGACGGAAATACAAAAAATCTTTACAGTTAAGCCTTCTTATACTGATGGTGCTGCGTTATACCAGTTTAGGAACTTTCATATTTTTATTAAGTTTTTTTTATTTGTTATAATCCATCTATAAATAAATGTGAATCTTTGTATGTTAATCACGCAAAAACGGCTTAACGGATGATATGTGGTACATATTACATGATGTTTATGACTTGTATCGAGACATAGGATATATTTTACCCTGGAAAATTGGTTAGGTTGGGTAAGGTTAGGTTAGCTTTTAAAATTCTTATATATAGAATAGAATATATTTTATTATCCCTCATTTACACATTTACAGATACAAATTAAAAAATCTCAGGGCTAACCAGGACGCTGCTTCAGCATTAGCTGATGCGACATTGTATCACACTAGCGCTGTTATTCTGGCAGGGCCTGTTTAGTTACACAAAAAAAGACATGTAAATTTTTTTCGTTACTTGAAAGGATGTATGGGCGTAGCATCTTTTGCTTTCAAGTAACAATAAATAAAAAAAAATGCTAGTATGCTTATGACCATACGACTGAAGTGAAACTTCTTTAGCTCCAATCATCTGAAAATCATAAACTTAACCGAAAAATAAAACTTAACTTAAAAAAACTTAATAGAAAAAAAAACCACCAATCCGCACTGGGTCCATTATCACCTACCAATCCGCGCTGGGTCCGTTATCGTCCACCAATCCGCGCTGGGTCCGTTATCACCCACCAAGCACTAGATTCATGTATTTTGTGACGGGTATTGCTCATTGTTTACATATGAGTCACTAATCGTCACACATTCGCCAGTTTACCCCCCCAAGCTAAGCGTGTGTAGGAAGGCCAAAGGGGAAGATCTTCCTCCGAGCTGGGTGATGTTAGCTCGGGGGCCCTCCGAATTTCATTTGCGCGATGTAGGCTTTTATACTAATATTGATCGCAGTGCAGGTAACGCCATCTCTCGAGGATGGTGAGTAATGATTTCCTACATCCGTTGTATATCTGTGGGGCATATAGATGTCGCCGCCACACGTGCCTAAAGAAGTTTCACTTTAAGAAATGAAAGCCAGTCAAAAAATAGCATTTTATATATGATTTAGGTTACATCAAAAGCACCCTGCGTACGGGCCCACCTGTTGCCTATTGAAGCGTTGGTTGTCGTGCCACCTGCTGCCCCCCCCCCCACTTCCCCCCCCCGGTGGCGGAGCTGGTGGCCGCGGCCACGTTTCTTCGTCCACACCCCTCGCTGCCCACGGTTCAGCCCACAGCTGGGCTTTATAGGGTGTGGCGGTTGTTGGCGGAGACTAATTGGGCCACGGAAATGATAGTGCTGGATTTCAATGAAGACATGAGACGTGAGTGTTTTTTGAACTTTTCTGGTGGTCATTGTTTACGTGTTACCTATTTGTGTTAGTTATTTATGATACAAGTGCGGTAAGTTGGTTATTACAAACGAGTAGACGTCGTCTCGGGCTTACCATATTCATCCTCCAAGCCCTTTTCGCCCTTCAATCCCCTTTTCACCCTCCAACCCCTTTTCACCCACCAATTGCCACTATCACCAACCAATTCCCTATTATCACCCACAAATCTTTACTATCACCCATCAATCCTCTTATCACCCTCGAATCCCTTTCACCCTCCAATCCCCCTTTACACCCTCGAATCCTCCATTTCACATTCCCTTTACTCTAGTACTCTATTAACACCTATCAATCCCCACTGTCGAATCACCTCTTATCACCCTCGAATCCCATTTCACCCTCCAATCCCCCTTTCACCTACCAATCTCCTGTGCTCATTTAGCTTAACAACTTTCTGATGTAGTATATTGTTTTAAACTTTCATGGTCACTAACATTATAGTAATATAAGTTATTTACGGGATTGTTACCATGTACCTTGTTTTTAGGGAGTTTCCGATATTTCGGCACTGTTGCAAGCGCCATGACCACGGAGTAACTGAAGTAATTGCGGGTAGGCTGTTATTGGCAGACATATCGGTCTACCCTCCGACGAAGTCTTTTATTGCGACCCGTACCACTGTTCACATTCTCACTATTCACTCGAAACTGTTCTCGACACACAACACTTACAGTATCGGATCGCGACACGACACTTTTTTGATTATTTCCGGTTCCACACATACGAACCACAGGATTCCAGACACTCGACAATTTAAACCCGTCCTCACGATTGAAATTTTTATGTTTTGTTATTTCAATCGCTTCCCTGACCAATCTTGGTATGTAGTGGCGTTCTGTCGAGATAATCTGTGGGTTATGAAACTCAATCCAGTGGTTAGAACCAGAATTAATCAAATGTTCCGCGATGGCTGATTTTTGCGTATCGTTGTTCTTGATTGCTTTTATGTGTTCCCTCATTCGGCATGATACTGTTCGCTTTGTTTGGCCAATGTACGAACTGCCACAGCTGCAATCGATCTTATAGACACCAGGTTTCTCCAAGGGGAAGTTGTCTTTAGGAGACCGTAGGTATTGTGAAACCTTTCGCACAGGAGTGAAGACAGTGTTTAGTGAGTACTTATTCAGTATGTTTGAGATCTTGTCAGTCACTCCTTTGACGTATGGTAAATAAACAGGTTGTCTGTCTACTCTGTGTCTCTGGTGTCTTAGTTTGTGTCTTGATGGAAAATGTCCCTGGTATCCATTACTCTGTAAGACTCGTCGTACATGCTCCAACTCTTCTTGAAGATGTTCCTCATCACACAGGTCATATGCACGGTTCGTCAGTGAAGTCATTACAGAGTTAAGATGTTTAGGGTGGTGATGCGAGGAGGCGTTGAGATAGCGGTCAGTGTGTGTTGATTTGCGGTAAATGGAATGACCAAGCGAACCGTCATTCCTCACCCGAATCTTAACGTCCAGAAAGGCCAGACTTCTGTCTTCTTCGATCTCATAGGTAAAGTTGATTTTAGAATGGATACCATTTAAATTTGCCAAGTGAGACTCGACATCATGTTTGTTACCTCTTAATATACAGAATACGTCATCGACATACCTCTTCCATAGTTTTATTTCTGTGGGTGCGGTGATAAAGGATTTTTCTTCAAAATGCTCCATCCATATATTGGCAACCACTGGAGCCACGGGACTGCCCATTGCGACCCCATCTATTTGGAGGTAGTACTGACCCTGATATATGAAGAAATTCGTCGACAAACAATGATGCAACAGCTTGGCATATTCCTTCGGGATGTCATTTTCTTGCAACTTCACCTTCACCACTTCCAGACAATCCAACACAGGTACATTTGTGAACAGCGATTCTACGTCAAAACTGACCATCAACTGATTTTCATCTACCTTGTTTTGGTGCAAGATTTCTATGAAATGGCGGGAATCCTTCACAAACGACGACGTTCGTCCCACTATCGGCTGCAATACTTTTGCCACGTGCTTGGCCAGTTCATATGTAGGTGAGTCTATCTGACTCACGATCGGACGTAGGGGCACATTTGGCTTATGGATTTTCGGCAGACCATATAGTTTTGGAGGCTGGATGTTCCTAGGACGTAATAAATATTTGACAATGTCATCGTCTAAAGCGTGGGCGCATTCTTTTATGAGTGAGCGAGTGTTACGATCTGTCCTTGCCGTTGGGTTGTAATTCACCTTCTTGTATATGTGTTCGTCAGTGAGTAGACTCTGGATTTTGTTTTCATACTCACTGGTATTCATTATGACTGTCGCATTCCCTTTATCAGCTTTTAGTACTAGTATATTCTTGTTCTTATGAAGATCTCTCAAGGCCACTGATTCGGAAGAAGTAATGTTCGGTCTTGGTGGCCTCGCATGACGTAACACCACAGCGACATCTTGCCTGAGCGTATCCGCATCTACTGCTGGTATTTTATTACGTATGACACACTCTTCAACTGACCCAATCACTTCCTCATAGGGAATACGTCTAGGTGTAACGGCGAAATTCATCCCTCTTTCAAGAACAGACTGTGCAGCGTCGGACAACTCAATACTTGACATATTGATTACCGTTCGAGTTGGTAGTGAGTTCTTGTGGTAGGGGGCATCCGGCTTTTGTCTTTGTAACAACAACTCGAACTTACGATCTTGTTTTTTAGCGCTTAGTTCCCTGGTACGTTGAGCTTGTAAGTATGTAACACGATCGCAAATATCAAAGTCACTTGTCGAAAGAGTTTCACTGCACTTCAGATGGATTTCGTATAATTCACACTGACTTTTGTCCAAGTGGTACCTACAGTTACGAATCGATTTTCGCAATAGTTTTACACTCGCGTTTCGCAGAATACTCGCGGAACCATGAATGTCTGGTCGTGGTTTTATCCTAACGCATATAGGGATAATGTCCGAATCACGACACTTCACCAGGAAAGACAGTGATTCCTTCAAACACTCACACTTTTTCCGCGCGCGTTCTAGGTGTTTTATTAATTGAGACGTATCCGGCCCGTACCGGTTAACAATATATTGTTTTAAACTTTCATGGTCACTAACATTATAGTAATATAAGTTATTTACGGGATTGTTACCATGTACCTTGTTTCCTCCTTCCTTTATCCTTTATCACCGCACCCACAGAAATAAAACTATGGAAGAGGTATGTCGATGACGTATTCTGTATATTAAGAGGTAACAAACATGATGTCGAGTCTCACTTGGCAAATTTAAATGGTATCCATTCTAAAATCAACTTTACCTATGAGATCGAAGAAGACAGAAGTCTGGCCTTTCTGGACGTGAAGATTCGGGTGAGGAATGACGGTTCGCTTGGTCATTCCATTTACCGCAAATCAACACACACTGACCGCTATCTCAACGCCTCCTCGCATCACCACCCTAAACATCTTAACTCTGTAATGACTTCACTGACGAACCGTGCATATGACCTGTGTGATGAGGAACATCTTCAAGAAGAGTTGGAGCATGTACGACGAGTCTTACAGAGTAATGGATACCAGGGACATTTTCCATCAAGACACAAACTAAGACACCAGAGACACAGAGTAGACAGACAACCTGTTTATTTACCATACGTCAAAGGAGTGACTGACAAGATCTCAAACATACTGAATAAGTACTCACTAAACACTGTCTTCACTCCTGTGCGAAAGGTTTCACAATACCTACGGTCTCCTAAAGACAACTTCCCCTTGGAGAAACCTGGTGTCTATAAGATCGATTGCAGCTGTGGCAGTTCGTACATTGGCCAAACAAAGCGAACAGTATCATGCCGAATGAGGGAACACATAAAAGCAATCAAGAACAACGATACGCAAAATCAGCCATCGCGGAACATTTGATTAATTCTGGTTCTAACCACTGGATTGAGTTTCATAACCCACAGATTATCTCGACAGAACGCCACTACATACCAAGATTGGTCAGGGAAGCGATTGAAATAACAAAACATAAAAATTTCAATCGTGAGGACGGGTTTAAATTGTCGAGTGTCTGGAATCCTGTGGTTCGTATGTGTGGAACCGGAAATAATCAAAAAAGTGTCGTGTCGCGATCCGATACTGTAAGTGTTGTGTGTCGAGAACAGTTTCGAGTGAATAGTGAGAATGTGAACAGTGGTACGGGTCGCAATAAAAGACTTCGTCGGAGGGTAGACCGATATGTCTGCCAATAACAGCCTACCCGCAATTACTTCAGTTACTCCGTGATCATGGCGCTTGCAACAGTGCCGAAATATCGGAAACTCGCTAAAAACAAGGTACATGGTAACAATCCCGTAAATAACTTATATTACTATTTCTGATGTAGATACTGATCCTCTTTCACTCTAACCCGCAGCGCCGATAAGATAAGTAAGTTTCGATCGAAATGAAAAAAAATACTGTAAATAATATGCACCGTGGGACCGTGCGGTAAAATATTTTACCGCACGAATTTTGAACTTTCGAACAATGTATATGCAACCTTCGTAAATGCATTTTTTGAGCAAGTGTGTATCATATTCTAATTTTAAACATTAAATTCGTTGATTCAGGAAGTCTATAGTAAATTACTATTTCTTTTTTAATTTTTAAATTAGTATTAGTATGTCCGCAATTATCTCAAAAAGTAGTGATCTGATTTTGATGGGGTTTCCGGTATATAAATGCGTATTTATCAAGGAAGGTTTTAGTATCTTAAGTATAATAATAAATATAATTTATATAATAGTTATAAAATTCTAACAGTGCCCCATGGTCTCACCCGCGTGTAAAGTCGCGATACGCGTGTAAAATTTCCAACCAGTAGCTTATTCCGTATAACAAGATTTTTTATATAATGATATAACCGACTTCTAAAAACTGAAAAAATTAAAAACCCGTTGATATGTTTGAAGTCAATAAACCAACTGACCAAACTATGTGTTTACCAGGGAGATCATGATAATGGCATCGACTTCAAATAACATCAATAAGTAAATCTTATTTTTTAATTTTTTTTGAAGTCAGTTCTATTTTTATTAAAAAAATATTTTAATTTATAAAATAAAATTAATAATTTATGTTATCATTCATTCCTTCGTTTATTCAATTATTCGTTTTAATTATATGCGATGACACAAGCTGCCTCATTGTTTTATACATCTTGAACATAATTACTACTATTAAATATTATTAATAAATTATTGTGTTACTTTGAAAGCAGTGCATTCATTGACAATTTATCCATAAAACAACTATAGTCTGTCCATTCATTTATTATCTTTTTGACAGATTGATTGAAGTAAAAATAGTGACACCCTATCACATAACTCGTTCGATATCTCTTATCTATTAGACAAGTCCGTCCGTCTGTCTGTGGTGCTGTTTCAGCGGCCAAACCGTAAGAGATACATAAAGAGAATATTTAAGTTATAAGTTAAGAATAGTCTGATAAGACTACAAACCGGATTTGAGTAACGTAGCACTTCCGGTTTTCGAGAAATCAGGTTTTGGTGAACATTTGGTTCACTGGTTTGCTAGTAAAGCTATAATCGATATTATGCTATAACATTGTTTAATCTATTATAAGTATCGAAATTATTTTAGCTGTCAAAAATATTCAAAATCTCATTAGATTTATTATTTTACCTAGTACAAATATTTGTGTGATGAGCACGAGTGAGTAGTTGTTCTGCGTCTTTGTGTGATTTATCTATAATATGCTTACTGCTTTTTATATGTTTGTTTATTCTAATACTACTAATCTGTACAATTAGATTTATTGATTATAATTAATAATTTCATTTAAAAAAGGTTTATAAAAAACTATATCTTTGACTTTTTACTCATTTATTTCTACCGATTATTTGTAATCATACACAATCTTAGTAATCATTATGTGTGGCACATTACTAAGTGGGCGGTACCCGTCCATGAAGTACAATATTATTTGTATGACATTTTAACGTAAACAATACAAAATCTCATGGGCGTCGATCTGTCAAAAAGATAATAAATGAATGGACAGACTATAATATAGACGCTATAACTAATATTTATCAAATGCTCATTAACAATAGACAAATGAGATTTTAGAGAATCAAATAATATTATCTTTATTAATCATTGATTTCGTTCGTTAGGTGAGGAAATAACCGAACTGGAGACTGCGTTTAGTTCTCGTGAAGACAAATCTCCCCGTCTTTACATAGTGACCGCTTACGACGGTGATCTGCCTTCTGTATGGAGTTCTATAGCCCCTTCGCCGAATGTACTGGCTCGAGTGAAGACTTTGGCTAGAAGTGCACTGGATTACGTTACACAAGCTTTGTTGGAGGATATGAAGGATAATGTGTTGGTGAGTTGCATTATATCTATATATATAAAATTCATAGGTGATTGACTAACTGACATAGTGATCTTACAACGCACAGCCCAAACCACTGGACGGATCGGGCTGAAATTTGACATGCAGGTAGATGTTATGACGTAGGCATCCGCTAAGAAAGGATTTTGATCAATTCTACCCCCAAGGGGATAAAATAGGGAATGAAACTTTGTCAATTTTAAACCGATCGGGCTGAGACTTTGCATGCAGGTATAAGAAGAATCATAGATGAATGTCATTGTGTATAATACAAGCCTGAGAACAAATGCTGTAGTCTACACTTCAGCTCTACACCGAAGGGAAGCGAGGGCGGGCCGCTAGTATTGAAATCTAGGATCATGACTAACTGATTTTTTGCGTCTATAGGCTAGAATCTAAATAATCAGAAACTATTTGACACGTGTTTTCCATTATTCACATTATCCAAAACATTGCAGGGAGCCAATTGCCTAACGGGATTGCTAAGGCTATCGCTATCGCGGACGAGTTCATTTTATTATTTCTGACAGTCAAAGGTTTTTAAATCATTTTCTTTAATATTGTTAATACCAATGCAAAAGAAAAAAAAGAGCGCGAGGCATTTTCAAAATTTGGCATGCAGGTAGATGTTATGACGTAGGCTCCCGCAAAGAAAGGATTTTGATCAATTTTACCCCCAAGGGGATAAAATAGGGAATGGAAGTTTGTATGAAAGTTTGTCAATTTTAAACCGATCGGGCTGAGACTTTGCATGCAGGTATAAGAAGAATCATAGATAAATGTCATTGTGTATAATACAAGCCTGAGAACAAAAACTATAGTCTACGCTTCAGCTCTACACCGAAGCGAAGCGAGGGCGGGCCGCTAGTATATACATATAAATCAAATTGGAGTGTCTGTTTGTAATATTGAAATAACCGCTTTACTACATGCATATAAATATATATACGGTACATACACCAAAATATCATTTTTACAATTTTTGTCTGTCGGTTTGTTCCGGCTAATCTCTGAAATGGCTGGACCGATTTTGATGGGTCTTTTATTGGCCGGTTGCTGATGTAATAAGGAGTAACTTGAGATACTTTTATTTTAGATATTTTGCTTGTGCTTAAATAAAAATAGCTGTATTTGTACAAATATCTTTGTATTATTACCAGGGTACGTTCGTCCCGTCTCTCGCCGGATACGATGTCATCATCCACCTAAATTCTTCTCTCGTCCCATACGCAGGGGAAAAAATTAATGCTACCCCTGTACTGAAGCCGGTGGCTGAAGTCAAAGACACTGAAGTCATCCCTGTGGTTGAATTCGACCCGGTTAGGAAATATTTGGAGGAGTTGCAGGTGAGTCGAAGCTATTCCAAAATGGATTTTGTTAAACCTATTTGGTGTACCCACTGAGAACACTTTCGCCGTATTATATATGTAATCTATACATATAATAAAATGGTAGGAAAGTCAAAACTGTACATAGAATATTTTCAAATAAATAAAAACATAACTATAATTGCTATTTCTTCTTTCAAAAAAGTATTCATTTGACATTGTGGGTTACCTAAAATGCGAAGAGATGGCGCTGCCTTGCAGCTTAAGGCTAGGAAAATTTCGACGCGGCCAATAGGGCCGTGGTAGCATAATGGTCAGTGCATTCGCCCGGATTGCGAAGGGTGCGGGTTCGAGTCCCGTCCGCTGCCTAGTAAACTTTTCTTTAGATTTAAACATCTAGCAGTTAAATGCTTAAAAATAAATAAAAACATAGAATATTTTTTTAAAAGAATACTTGGGGTGTGATCTACAATTGATACCGTAGCCAAAAATATAGTTTTTAGAGTTTTTGTCTGTTTGTCTGTATGTATGTCCGGGATAAACCCAAAACGTACTGCATGGATTTACTTCAAATTATGCACGAATATTATTCAGAAGTCGGGTCAACATATAGGCTACATATTATCACGCTATCACCTACGGAGAACGAGTAGTGAACCTTTATTTCTAACTAACTCCATGTGTACGAAGTCGCGGGCGGCCGCTAGTAAATAATAAACATCCATGACTGGAGTACAAACGTTTGAATTCATCACACAAACATTTGCCCCACCGGGATTTGAACCCGAGACCTCTCGTGTAGGCGTATAACCACTCGACTACGGAGGTCAAAGAATTAATAAATAATAATAATTATGATTATATATTTTTTTAAGCATTTAACTGCTAGATGTTCAAATCTAAAGAAAAGTTTACTAGAAAAAAAAAGCAGTTGCAGCTTAAGGCTAGGAAAATTTAGACGCGGCTAAAAGGGCCGTGGTAGCATAATGGTCAGTGCATTCGCCCGGATAGCGAAGGATGCGGGTTCGAGTCCCGTCCGTTGCCTGGTCCGCGTGGATTTTCTTTTCTAGTAAACTTTTCTTTATATTTAAATAATAATAAGTTAATTTTTCCATACCAAGTAGTCCATACTGGTATTGAAAGAAGGAATACTTTGCCACTTATTCATACTAATATAGATAAATCCTGCGCGCACAATAATTTTGTATCATCATCTTCAGCCTATTAATATTACCACTGCTGGGGCACTGGCCTTCCCTATGAATGGAATAGGGAGATTGGGCTATGACCCCCCACGCGGGCTCGGTACGGATTGGCGGGTGCTAACGACAGCAGATGCAGCCGGGACCAACGGCTTAACGTGCCTTCCGAAGCACTGAGGAGTGAGAGAAAGTAAATTTTTGGTCACCCATCCAATGATTAAAAATTGTGAAATAACTACAATGCGAAGAGATGGCACTGCCTCTCAGCTTAAGAAACAATAGAGCAAATTCGACACGGCAATAGGGTATATGATAGTATTAAAAATAAGTTAGCATCTGTATTTAGAATGATTATATTATTGGCAGGAGTTTGAACTATTTTTACAGAAAAAATATTCATAATTTTACTAAAAACCCACGTTAAAGATAATAGTTTTCTTGTATATTGTCACGTGACCCAAAACGCTTTGGATTGGTTTAGCCTAAAATGACGTCACACGCACGTAAACTTCCTATTAAAGTGACATTAGATTGTATGGTTTGACGTTTTAATGACAGTCGTGTGACGTCACACACCAGTGAGACGCCATATTGTCCAGAGATACGTTTTTCGTGGCAACTTGAAAATAGAGTTTTTGATTTAGTTTCTTTACCGAAATACACAACATAATGATGAAAATCCACTTTTTCGGACTCCATAAACATACGTAAATAACGTGAGATCGTTTTCTAAAACTTGTCAAATACCCTATTAGGACCGCGGTAGCATAATATAATGGTCAGTGCATCCGCCTAGATAGCGGAGGGCGCGGGTTCGATACCCGTCTGCTGCCTGGTCCGAGGGCAATTTTTGCTAGTGAAATTTTCTTTAAATTTAATAATTTAGTAGTTAAATGCTTAAAATTAAGAAAATAATTTGAAATGTTGTTAACCGAAGAACATTATTTTGTTTCAGAGTGCATATAGCGATTTCGCGCTCTTCTTCCATGACAGTTACGGTGGTGACGTCATCGCCGTGCTTTGGAAACCAGACGTCCATAACCTGAGGGATTTCCAGGTTAGCGAATGTTTATTCATTAACTTAACATATTTATAAAATTTTCTTAGTACTCGTACGGTATTAAAAAGAAAGAACAAACGGAAATTAGATATGTGAACGAGGTACTAAATAGAATCTTTACGTTTTCAAATCAACTCTTACTATTAATAAACTGCCCTCTTCTCTCCCTGTCTTTCCCATCCATTCGATCTCCCTGACTACATCTCGGCCTCGGCTTCTGATGGGCCTGCTCTACCAACTATCGAATCCTCTACATCAAAATATAATTTGACGACCTCCGTGGCCGAGTGGTTTGTACGCCAGGTTTCATGGTGTCGCCGACTCGAGAGGTCCCGGGTTCGAATCCCGGTGGGGGCAGATGTTTGTATGATGAATACTAGTATTTGTACTCCAGTCATGGATGTTTAATATCTATTTCTATATAAATATACTTATATATGTACAGTATATGTATTCTATCCGTTACCCTAGCATCCCATAACACAAGCCTTGCAGTGCTTACTTTGTGGCAAGGCTAATTGGTGCGAGTGTTCGAAATATTTATTTATAATATAACCCATCATCAACTTAAAATGTAATAAATAAATGTGTTTAAAAAATCCCAATACAGAGTTAATTTTAAAACACCAACAACCTCTTAGGGGGTGATTCTACCCATCAACAGGAACAACTTTTATTATGGGACCAACGCTGAAATCGCGAGAAAAAATCTGCTGTTTCATACAAAAGTGCATCAGCTAATCGACCGAAATGTAAAATATATTTAAGCATTGAAGAAACTGAGTAGGTTTTTTTTATTCTTTACATTTATGAAGACTATATTACCTAGTATTCTTATCCCTGTGGCGGCGACATCTATATGCCCCACATATAGACAACGGATGGAGGAAATCATTACTCACCATCCTCAAGAGATGGCGTTACCTGCACTGCGTTCAATAATAGTATGGAAGCCTACATCGCGCAAATGAAATTCGGAAGTTAACTCTTCATATATACAATGCCCGACCATCATCAGTCGGGCCGCGGCCCCCGAGCTACTATCACCCAGCTCGGAGGAAGATCTTCCCCTTTGGCCTTCCTACATAACTGTATGAGTTAGGGCCCGCAGATGCAAGTGGTCAGTCGCAAATTGTATGATTCAGCAGCATCACTTAGGAGACTCCGTAATTTTCTGCCCGTCACCACCAAAATTGCCTTAGCACAGTCTTTATTGCTTCCTATACTTGATTATACCGACGTCTGCTATCTTGATCTCACGGAGGACCAGTTTAATATACTTGAGCGACTTCAAAATTTTTGTATCCGCTTCATATTTGGCTAGCGCAAATATGATCATGTTTCTCAATTTCATTCACAGATCAAGTGGCTACCTATTCGCCTTCGCCGGAATACTCATATCATTTCTCTTCTTTACAACATATTGTTCAATCCCAAGTCCCCGCGCTATCTTAAAGAAAGTATTAATTTCCTTCATAATTCTAACACTTTATCTTTAAGGTCATCAGAAAAACTTGCTCTTATGACTCCCGTACACGGCACAACTTTTTTCCACCGTTCGTTTGCAGTGCAAGCTGTACATCTATGGAATTCTCTTCCGGTTTCGATAAGACGTGCGGAAACTATTTATACATTTAATTTAAATAAAATAAAGAAAATATAACTAGAAAAAAAAATTCCACGCGGACCAGGCAGCAGACGGGACTCGAACCCGCACCCTTCGCAATCCGTCCGTGAGGGCCGCGGTAGCATAATTGGTCAGTGCATTCGCCCGGATTGCGAAGGGTGCGGGTTCGAGTCCCGTCTGCTGCCTGGTCCGCGTGGAATTTTTTTCTAGTTATATTTTCTTTAGATTTAAACATCAAGCAGTTACATGCTTTAAAAATAATAAAAATTATGACTATAATTGCTATTTCTTCTTTCAAATGTTTAATACTTGTAAAAGTATTGATTGGACATTGTGGGTTTACCTATAATGCGAAGAGATGGCGCTGCCTTGCAGCTTAAGAATAGCTAGAAAGAATTTCGACGCGGTCCGTGAGGGCCGCGGTAGCATAATTGGTCAGTGCATTCGCCCGGATTGCGAAGGGTGCGGGTTCGAGTCCCGTCTGCTGCCTGGTCCGCGTGGAATTTTTTTTTTTTCTAGTTATATTTTCTTTAGATTTAAACATCAAGCAGTTACATGCTTTAAAAATAATAAAAATTAATTAAACTATTTATACAATAATTTTACCGACTGAATTCCCATTTTCTGATATTGTAATACTTTTATTTTAATATCTGATGTGCTTTCAACTGCCTCCTAACTGGACTAGACCAATGTATGTATTTTTATTTATACTTATTGTATGTATATATATATTTAAATATCTTATATGTGTATGGTGTATGTATGTATATACTAATATATTATATATTTTACTAGCGATTTACACCGCCGTCTCTCCCACTTCCTTCTAATCCACTCCTTCCAAAGGTTGCCTGGAAGAGATCGCTTTAAGCGATAAGGCCGCCCATTGCATCACGTGTACTAGATGGTTTTGTACTGAATGATCAATGTTTTTTTTGTGGTGAACAATAAAGAGTTTTTGTATTGTATATACCAACTGAAAGCATATTTTCTCTTCTAGCTTACAAACGCGAACGCCCTAGTCCCGGTCACCGTTAAAGGGGAGACCAAATACAAAATAAACACAAGAGCACTGATTGAAGACTTCAAGATCCTCGGCGATGGACTGGTCAGAGACGTAGTTGTTAATAGCTAGTGTAATACAGACCTTAATGTTGGAATAGTGTAGTTTAATTTAGTATAACACGTAGTTCTTGTAAATTATAATATTGTTACTTAGATTAAAACAAAAAGGGAAGATACGGTACGTTCATACTAGCATCATATAAAATATGAGCCGACTCAACCACATAAGCAACTCTTACACACGCACACGTCTGTATATAAACATACATTCGAGCGAGCGAGACAGAACTGTACGCTTCAACGCAGCGCGAGCGAAACGGTGAGTCCGCTTTCGGCTGAGCTGTATTGTTGTCCTTTTCTTGATAACAAAATGGCGATTACGTACAAAACATTCACGACAATATGTGATTTTTGAGAAAAAAAATGATTTTATAGTTTTACGAATGAAAAGTGTTGCCGAGGTATTTGTTATTTGATTTGAACTATTTGTGTTCTTTATAAAAGCATCGAAGGCATTGTTTTATCTTTATAACACAGAATATACGCAATATTGTTATATTGAGTGCACATGCAGCGTGTTTGAATGTCCAATTGTGACTAAACCGAATTGTGGTCATGCACCACAATTTAAGCGGATCACTTTTGAGCCGCGAGTGCCGTATCTTCCCTTTGTGTTTTAATCTAAGTGTTGTTATTATTAATATTCTTTATTGATATACATATAGGTATAAGTAAGAAATTAACATACGCAGTTAGCAACGTTGTTGCTAATATTGATATACACAGCAATCCCTTACAAGCATCTCATGATATATATATATATATATATATATATATATATATATATATATATATGTATATATATATGTGTGTGTAATAAATAAGTCAAAAAATAATAAATGAACTGTGCTGGTTACTTTTTTTGTATGTAATACTTGTTCCTTTTGCGATAAATGAATGAATATAATAAATTTAAAATAAAAAATAAATAGTTGTCAAAACTTTAAAATCTACTCAAGTTTAAAATCTGCACACGGTTTAATTCCCATCGCCTATATTGCAATAAAAACGCTGGAAAACAAGCATAATACTTTTTAATCGGGTTAACCACTCCCCTACTGCGAGGCATTTGATTCTCTCTTTCACCGCGTTCTAACACTGGGGCAACGAATTAAAAATGATATGGAATACGAAATGCGCTACAAAGTGGTTCCACGAAAACTGCGATCAAGTAGGCGGGGCGAAAAAACTGCGATCAAGTGGGCGGGGCGAAAAAACTGCGATCAACACGCCGATCACATTTTGGTTAAGATTTCCGTTTAACATTGTGAATGGAGCTGAATTCATTAGCAGATGTTTAATTTGTCAAACTATTTTGTTTTGTCTGTGTGCGTGTCGCGTTAGTGTTGAAGTTGTCTGAGTTTGGAATTACGTTTTATCGGCATTTGTTAAAGAGCAATGCTTCTATATCATTGATAATTCAATGCACTGGGGCCACTATGATGTCCTCTCCTAGCATTTTTTTATATAGTCAGGTAGGCAAATGACTCTACCCCATATGTTGTTGTGGTGATAAAGCCCATATGCGAAGATAGCTGGTAAGGAGTTATAAACTGCCACACCAACCATCCTCATCTTGCTGGCCTGCAAAAATGCTTCTTCACGCTTCCCTTAAAGGACCCCAGATTGTAGTTATTTATGTATTGTATGTATTCTGGTAGTTATAGTTACAGTGCGATTTAACCTTTATGACGGCTGTGAAGTTAGCAGCGAGCGAAATTAAACACGAGCTTCGTTCAGTAACGTCCCGTGTGCCTACGCCTTTGATTTATTTACTCCTAGATAGAGCGTGGCAGCGCAGATGACGTTGAAAAAAATATTAACCAACTGCTTGACTCTAAGTCGTTACCCTTCACTTAGTGTTCAATGTAACGCTGAGCGATACGCACGTCAATTACAGACTTACGTGTTAAAATTGTTGCTTTGAAATGCCGAGTTGCGCGATAATAATATGCCGAAATTATAAAGGACGCATAAAAACAATGACCCCCTTAACATTACTAAGCAACTCATTTTTATTTACCTTAAAAAAATAAAACTATATCTTCATATAAGTTATAAAATTTACGACTCCATCTTGACATTTTCTAAATGATGACACTGGTATCGTTTCGGGCGTGATTCTCTAAACTTAAAACTAAATTTAACTTCAGCCTCTCCTTTTCATTCTGTATAGAGAATGATAGGGATGCACTGTTGTCAAATTTAAGTTTAGCTTTAGAGAATCATGCCAGAATCGACATCAGTGTCTCATTAAATAAATCCCCAAAAAAGTAAGTATGGCGTAATCAAAATTTTTAGCCTCAAGATTTCTGGCAACAAGCAAATACTACGATCATATGCTCAGAACATTTTAATAAAATAATTGTAAATAAAATTTTGCGTCACAGAGGTATCTATTGTATTCTATGTCTTTTAAAGATAAACAATCGTAATATGAAAAAAAGGTCCTTTTTATTGTTTATTTCTCTATTATCATGGGTATTATTTGACTTAAACTAAATAAAAATTTGTAACAAATATTTCCTATTTCAAATATCCAAGAATAAATTTATCAGTTTTGCAGATGTTTCCACGTCTATGATCTTTAATTGTGTGAACATTATACTAATTTTGATTAGATTAAGTTTACCCACTTTTTAGGGAATGTGGCCTAACCTGGTATGTTACGCGTGCGCACCGAGACAAAGATAATGACATTTCGCTGACTCTTCGCGAGTGTAAGATACAAGATTCGCGTGTTTTGTTTTGCGTGTCAAGCACACAAGTATATAAAACCGGGTCTGTTTTTATCGCAGTGTTTACTAGGTGACGCTCTATCTAGAGAGTAAAAAATCAAAGCATCACCCTATATTTTGTTTTCTGCGCCGAGAATTGCGCAAATTCATTTTCAGTTTTGTTGATTTTGAATTTGTATTGTGTATTAAATAGGTCTGAAGAAGACGAATTAACGAATAAAAAATCCATGTAATATTTTTTTTTTCTATAATTTACGTTGGGGTAGTCTTATTTGACGTAAAATTCAATTGACTTCAAGTGTTGCCCCACTAAAATAATGGGTTACCAATAAAAAAAAACTCTTATAACGAAACACTACTTTATTCTTAATTAAGTATGAATGCTAAGCTTTAACAAAGAAGGGCAGGTAATCCAAAGGCGCTGGGTAGTCCCTTAGCCAGTCTCCTCCCTTTATCTTCTCTTTGACATCTCCCTGCGCCAACCACTCCCCCTCCGGGAGGTAGATGTCCCTTTCTCGCGCGCCGCGTTCTAAAACTGGAGCCACTATGATGTCCTCGCCTAGCATATATTCTGGAAAAACGGACAGTTTCCTCATTATCATCTTGTCCCTACTGCTGGGGCACAGGCCTTACCTATGGATGGAATAGGCATATTGGGCCATGACTATAGATGTAAAGGCGGTTGTTATCGTTTTCGACTAGCCGATAACAATCGCTTTTCGCTCTTCACCCATAAACAGCTAAAAAAAATTTTTTTTATTAAATTTTTAGTCTCCTTGTTTCCTGTGATCTGTCTAGTCGATATTAAGCTGGATTTTATGAAATTGGAAAAAAAGATGTCGTGCATAGCACATGATCTAATGATATGGCCATCTATTTTGACCTTTTCTGTGTTTGTGTTAGAGAAGATCTTGAAGAGCACGTCTCTTAATAACAATTATGTACGTCAGAAATAAGTAGGTTGGTACATTCATACTAGTTTGGTGATGCGTCGCAATTTGTTTTTTCATCTCTGTCGTGGGGGCCACACCCATATAGACCTATGATCCATAGGTCGCTGGTTCAATCCGGCTCGACAGACCAAACTGTAGGGGCCATTACTAGGACCCTAATGACTGTCAATATGTCAATTAGTCATGGGACGATTGTCAGGGGATAATTATTAAAATACGTCAATATGATGTGAATTCCTTTATTGCACTGTCATATAATGTAAAATATCGTTCTTAAACCAATTAGTGGGTCAACTGTGTCAGCAGTTTAGAGTGCATCGACTCGGAATGCAACTTAATAAAATATAATTAAAATGGCGTGTACACACGCCACAGTCTACCCTGCCCTGCCTAAATCCGGCCTTGGTGCTTGCTTGGGGTACTGATCGCGCAAAATGCAAATGCAAGCGTGTGTAAATACTTCGAACGTGTATAGTCCAAAGAGAATATTACTTGAAAAAATTCCACGCGGGCCAGGCTGCTTTTTCTAGTAATAATTTCTTTAGATTTAAACATCGAGTAGTTACATGCTTAAAAAATAAAAATAATGAATATAGTCCACTCACGATCCCAGATGTCGTAGGTGGTGGAGTCGTTGGGCGCGGCCCACCACAGGGGCGGGTTGACGACTGCGCGCGCGCACGCCGCTACTATCTGCGGCGAGTACTGCGCGTGCAGATCTACGAACTTCTTGCTGATTGCTATCGTCTGTGCAATACATTATGATAATTGGTTTAACTTATATAAATACTAGCTGTCCCAGCGAACTTCGTACCGCCATAAAAAAATAGGGGTTGGTCGTAGAAGGATGAAAATTTATGGTTGTATGTATTTTTGTATGATGTATCATAAAAAAAATATCGAAAATTGAAAAAAAAAATTTAGGGGTGGATTACCCTTAACATTTAGGGGGATGAAAAATAGATTACATCCGATTCTCAGACCTACTGAATATGCATATAAAATTTCACGGAAATCGGTCGAGCCGTTTCGGAGGAGTTTAACCACAAACACCGCGACACGAGAATTTTATATATTAGATTAAATCAGAACTCGGTAAAGGTCGCGGCATGTAACTTTAGCGCTGAACAAAACGCGGGGAGCCAATCGGAGCAACGCACGCCCACCCGCGCACCTCCTTTCCCCCCAATTTTTATTTCTGCGCAATAACGGTCAGCTAGAAGCGCTAGAGTTTCGTGCCGCGATTTATAGCATACGGTTAGCGGACAGCGGAAAACGCATGAGCGAATCCTGCCTGACACCGTAACCGAGTGGATACTTTTCTAGGAAAATTTTCTTTAGAAATCTTGTTATTCTTATATTACAAATGTGAAAGTTTGTATGGATGCCTGAATGGATTTGAATAAAATTTAGCATTTTAGTTTATTTTAGTATATTGACACACTTAGGATATTTATCCCGGATTTTTTTAGGTAACCTGTACTCGTTTTTTAGGTACTTTCGCGGAATTTTGCGCTCTGTCACTTGGCGAACAAAATGCTTTGAACGGTTTTCTACAGTAGTTTTTACACTATTTTACCCGCCTTCGCGTCGGACGCGCCAATCCGGGCCGCCGCACAAAAGTAAGGAGAGAGCATTTCATTGATTGAATAATGAATTGAATTGCATTTGTTTTAGTTGCAATTTGTCATCCGCATCGTGATCGCGACAGCGCTATATGAAAATGTAAGACAGCGATAATTACATGTCTATGAATGAATTTTTACTACGTCGCTACCGCAAGCTATTATGGGTGACAGAGCGGGTCTTTCCGCGAGTGTACTTATATTCTCAAAAAACTAACTTTAACGGAAGCTAGTATATAAGTATGTCAAACACAACAATTAGCCTAGTCTGAAAGTAAGCATTATAAGATTTGTGTTAAGGAAAACTAGGGTGATTCAACAAAAGAAAACAACGCTCGCAGTCAGTTGTACACAAAAAAACAAATTTGTTTTGTTTGCAGTCTATCATTTAATCTCCAATCTTTACAAGTGACCTGTGTGAGTTATTCTACTCGGCAAGGGTAGCTACACACATTATCAGGCTGGCATATTAGTTTAGGCAGTATTTGTCGAGCAACATAGCCGACCCGCAATAATTACTAACGAACATTCATCTACACATATTTGATTTTATCGCTTCGGGGCCCGAATTCGAGTAATATCTTTCGTGTTCCCGAATACTGCAAATACTAAATGTAATTGCGCCATTAGACTGAGCGCTGACTGAGTTTTTGGGTCACCATGACTTTTGTTCAACGTTGAACTCTATGAAGTTATATGAAAGTGCGTTCAATACGGTTATGTGATATCACGGCGACAAAGAAAATTTCAGTGGCATTCGGGTTTGTGACAGATTAATGCCGGCCCGTTTAGGTATATGTGACATGCACGGTTTCTGGGATGAGTGGTGCCTCTTTGACTCCGAGGCACCGCACATCGGGGAGAGTCCGGAAACGGACAGTCACCTTGCGCGCGGACAGTTGGAAACGGGTGCCGCATATAAGTTGCGGCACGAAACTCTAGCGCTAACCGTTATTGCGCGGAGGTAGAAATTATGATGTCTTGGGGGGAAACGAGGTGCGAGGGTAGTTGTGATTAAATCTGCCGATACAATAAATAAATATTTCTAACACTCCAATTATTCTAGCCCCAAAGTAAGCACTGTCAGTGATAGTTATGGAATACTAGGATCACGGATATAAAACATATACTGATACATATATAAGTACCGTAAGTGAGGGTTACTTTAGCTCGGGTGGGTAACTTTGTCCCAAATCAGAAAAAATATTGGCTCACCTTTCCATTATATGTAATTGAGTTGCAAGCTGAAATTTTTGTCACGCAAGGTATTAACTATTAAAAACACGTACACGAAATCTTTTTAGGCGGAAACGAATAGAACTCGAGAAAAAAATTATTGAAAATTAATATTTTTGTAGGTTATGAGTCAATTTTGACAGCAATTTTGATCAGTGCTGCCATTTTTTTATGCAAAAATAACATGTTTCTCGTTGTCTATGGTAAATATAAGTTTATGATGTTGGTACTATTGTCAAATGTGACAATTTACCGCCATTATTGAGATCTGTCAGTCAGTGTTTGTGTTCGTCGCAGTTGAGAGCTTTTTCGTATTCCTGTTGATATTAACATCGTCTGACTACCATGGCATCCTCAAAGCCTTTGGCCTCGAGTTCTGCTGTCCCTTCGCCTGAAGAGTCGAGTGTAGTGCGAGTTTTGGACTCTAATGAGCCGCTTGTGTGGTGATACTTCACACTAGGTTAGGTTAGGTTAGTGTTGTGACCTTAACGCGCGAGCCGAGCGAGCGAAGCGAGCGTGCCGCGGCAGCGGCCGGCGAAGCGCCAGAAAGAATAATTCGTTAATAGAGACTTTTTCTACAAAAAAATCAAATATCACCTCTAGGCCCTGGAAGTACAGTTTTACCTTTAAAACCCCTCTAATTTTTTATAAATATCATTTCTGTAAAAAAAACGCCGGGAGGGGGGGGGGGTTACCCTTCCCTCTGAGGGGTCTTCCCTAATACCTATCCCTCTGAAATTCCACTACATTTAACAGATTTAATGAATTTTTAGGTTAGGTAAAAAAAAAATTGCATTTCCGCCAAAAATCTTTTATGGCGGGGGGGTCGGGAGGAGCCCCCCCTCCCCCTCCCCTACAAATTACCCCGAAATTCAATTACATATAATGGAATTAAGTACCAAAATATTGAACTTGCCGTCCCATCAGTATGTCTTGGGTGACCGTAATAGTTCCAGTTGAAAATCACAGATAGCCATGTGGTGTTGTTTTACCGACATCGTTCCTGTATCAAGTTATCATTGTAACGCGGGATTTTTTGTAACATGCGCAAACTTTCTCAGAACTGTGGTTTTCGGTAAGTTTATAATTTTTTCTTTAACTTAATTATTTTTGGGTAAAAACATCCATTTGTGTATTCAGTATGCTAATGGTGATCTGTTATAAGGGTTACTTAACCCCAACATGGCTTAAAATGAGTTTTTTTCACAGAGAAAACGAGCTAAAGTAACTCTCTTTAAGGCCAACTTTGGCCCAAAATTAAAAAATATATATGAACCCTTAAATATTATTTTTTCCTATTTTCGTATGATAACTTTGTAACTTATACTTTAAAGTTCACAATGGAAAGATATAAACGTGACATATTCATCACAAAGAGAAGCTACAATTTTATTTGAAAAAAGTGCACATTTTAGGTCAAAGTAACCCGCAGTTACTCGGTATATTTTAATTTAGAAAAGCATATAAACATATGTATATAAACATCCATGACTTAGGTACAAATAGCTCGTATTCATCACTCAAACATTTGCCACACGGGGATTCGACTCCGGGTAGGCGACATCTTGAAAACCGGCGTTCATACCACTCTAGCCATGGAGGTCAAATTAATGGGAATAGAAGTAAGTATGGATATAAAACGTGAAATTCTGTGAAACGGTACCTCATTATCAAAGTCCCATGGCACGTATGAGAACTGCATACTAGGCATAAAGGTGTTGGCTTGCAGCCACCTTATAAAGAGCTCCTTAGAAGGCGGTTCATTGTATCCATTCCCACCGATCATATCGGGCAGAACTAGAGGGTAGCCGTTGATGTTCATCTGCAGGAGGGTAGTCAGTAGGGTAGGGAGACCGTTCTCGAATGTCCAGTATGTGTCCTTGTCGATCATCCGCACGAAGATGGGGAGGTCTTGCGTCCTGTAGGTCATAACAAGGAATAATTATGAGCAATATTCTTGTGCCCCGGATACTGGGGTATTTTGTTCTATACACAGAATTGCATACTATGATGTTTTATAATTATAGATACGTCATACACAATTCTAATTTGGCCATACGAAAGTCAGGTAATTGCCCGACTTGCATTCAGTTGGACACGCTCTCTCGCCGCGGCTACAATTCGCTACAACGTGTGAATATTTTACGTTTTTCCAGACAAAAAGCCCTATGTGTGTGTTTGAGATGGTACACAAATTACACGGCAACTATGAGAGACAAGAAAAACGTCATTTCATTTGTAAGTACAGTTATAAGAAATTAATGTACACATATTTAGTGATTACTTATTTTGACAGTTACACGCGGAGACTAAAGAGCGAGATGAAATCTGCTTTATGAATGAGAGTGAAAGAGACTACTTTAGTGCGCTCTATTGGCGGCTGTTGCCAAGGGAAGTTGGAGCGGAGAGTACTTGTGTCATTTTAAAATGCATTATTGTTGGCATATAACCTGTCTAAATGAAATGGGGGCGTATTCACTCCAGGACCAAGAGGGCCATGATCGGCTACGAGGGGCGCGGGCGGCTGCAAGAGCTGCAAGGGGTGGTAGAAGCTTTAAGGCATTCATACTGATCTATATTTTATTTTTATTAACTTAGCAGAGTGGCAATAAGATATGGTCTTGGGGCCTCAAATTGATAGCTACAATATTTAGGTGGCTGAGCTGGCACTTTCTGATAAAAGGTCCTCTTTCGGATTCCAAAACTAGCGTGCCATAAAAATACAGGTTTTTGGCACCTTTTACTATTTGGGTGCAAAGAGAAGATAGTTAGTAAGAGTAATTTAAAAGTACCCAACACCACACATTTAAATGTTTTGTTATGTAAAGGAAAGGAATGGATTTTTTAAGCTATTGTACGAAAGAATCGAACTTCTTTCTTACCTGTAAGCGGCTCTCACTTCCACCATGGGCCCGAACTTCGCGACCGCTCTCACGTAGTCAGCTGTGATAACGCCAGGCTGGTCTCTTATATCGCCTTGTAATACGGGAACCTGTCAGAGTTTATATCAGTTTTAAGTTTCTAACATACACGAATGTATGTTTTATTCAGCGTTGCCAGATTTTTTTTGTGCAAGTCGGGATTTAGGAACTTTTTGAGTGAAAAAAACCGGGTTTCTTTCGTTGAAAGCGTGACATAGTTAAAACATGTATATAATCAAAAGTTATTGAATATTTCTCTTCATTACGCGCTGGGCAGGCGGCCAGTCCACACTGCACTCACGGTCGAGTTATTCCCAAAAAGCGGGATTGAGCTTGTCATTTTGAAGCGACATTTCAAATCAATATATCTCTGTAATGTTTTGATTATGTGAATAAAGAAAAATACCTGTGCAATACTTTTTGACAATCTACCTGATACACGAAGAAGAAAAGGTTAGTCATCATCCCTATTCAAGCCATAGAGTTTTTCCTCTCACCTGTGGAGACCAACTGGTTTCCCCCGCGTCGAACTTGAAGCTGTCCAGCCCCGTCTGGTCTTTGAGCTTCTGCAGCCGGTCGGTGTACCAGCCGCGGGCCTCGGGCTTGGTGAAGTCGATGTACGCAGTCGTGGTCCCATTGTCATTCCACCAGCTCGTCTCCTCTGAACCGTATTCCGAAGATACTAGATATCTGAAAGATAATTAATGTGACTGATAAAGCTTTCATCCTCCAAAATTCGATGGTCATCGAATTTTGTATGTAGCCTAAAAGAGGTCAGAGGTCCAATGCCCGCTTTATAATTGTCTCCGATTTGCACATGGAACCTACGGTGCTTCTGATTTTCATGTGTGTGGTGGTATGGTTATTTGGACCGTCAGTTAAGCTAGAAGAATAAATTATTTTTCAAAACTTACCCTTTACTCTTGGCCTCCGAATACCAAGGCTCACAACCTTTATTGATGAACGGATGAGTCCACAATGTAACCCTGAAACCTTTTTCCTTCAATTTAGCAACAGTACTCTTCATATTTGGGAATCTGTCTTTGTCAATAGTCTGAGCTCCATAGCATATTTCCCAAAGATCATCGATCTCCAACTGGCTGTTTGGGAAGCCGTATTTTTTAATATCATCTGCGTACTGCAAGACTGTATCGTGATCTATGTTCCTTTTATATTTAGCCCACGTTGACCAAATCGGGTATTTGATCATAGTCTCATCAGGTATCCCCGTTGGCTTTTCCAAATACTTCTCCACTGCGTACTCATGAGCTTTCTTGACGTCTTCAAATATCCCGATGGCGTAGATCAAGTCGTTTCGATCCCTTTTGCTCGAGTAGGGAGATTTTATTTGGGCTTTGAAGCACGCTGCGTTTTTATCCCTGTTGTTTTGGTCGACGAAGAGCGGGACCTTCTTGTCGAAGTAGTAGAAGATGCCCGAGGAACTGAGCCAGTAAGGCTCAGCGACGCCGCAGTTGTCGGCCTCCTTGGTGACGTAAGAGTAGTCGGGGAGAATCAGTCGCTCTATGGGCCAGTACTGCCGCTTCTGTTGAGGACCGCCGTACCAATTGTTGGAGCCTGTGATAGCATTATTAATGTGTCATCTAAAAGAATAAGTATTTTTTGCGGGCAAGCTAAATGATGATGTTTAAAAAGCTAATATATTATAGCTTTGAGCATAAAAAGGTACTTATAAGCATTAAATGCAATCGCCGCTGTCTGTCTGACAAGGGCTTAACACTAACACCCATGGAAAAATGAAGTGCAGTTTTCCATGGGTCATGTCAACTGCATCTTTTTGCAGTTTTTTTTTATAATTTACACAGAATCAGAGAAAGACAGCTCAATGGAATAGGTAAAACATCGAAGGCTGATGATTATGGTTACTCAATTGTTAAAAAGTATTACTGACCCAAGTTAACGCAGTCCTCCAGCTTGACCGTCTTGGGCGCCTCCCAAGTGAGGGTGAGGAGCAGCCCCTTCTCTTCAGCCACGCGCTCGGAGCTGATCCTCACGCTGGTGTCGTTGGCGAACTGTATGATGGCGTCGTCGTCCTGGACCACGTCTTTCGCGGCGCCCGCGTGGCGTCCGATCACTGTGATCACCTCGGATATGCTCTCTGGGAACAAAAGGAGGTTGGTTCGTTAGGTATTTGTAGCGGCGACATCTACACACTCCAGATATAACCAACAAGGAGATAGTAATCACTTGCCTCGTCAAAAAATGGCGCTACCGCTGCTGCATTCGTAAAGTATGGAATTGTACATCGCGCAAGAGAAATTCGGAGGCTAACTCTTTATATATGGAATGCCTGACCAACGTCAGTCGGGTCTCCCTCAGGTTCGAGTGGTCTAGAGGCTCCAGACGGAGAGGAGACTCCCCTCGTGGGGAGATGCCATCCGCCTGGAATACCTGTTGAGGCACTCGCCAATTCTCGGCTTGAGATCTCCTTAGGATTTCGCCGTCCCCAAACTCGGTGACGCTGTATCGAAAATCGCTCGTTTTTTTGGGTGGTATTTTTCTACTGTAGTAGTCGCGTATGATGTGTAACAATTAAAACTTCACCTTATGTAAAAAAAAAAAATAACATTCTACTACAAAAGGAATAAGCCATTTGAACATTATGTTCTAAAATCAAATCAAATAGCGCGCGCTTTTGCGATTTCCTGTTACACACTTCCGTCCCATTTCACGAAATCACTCCCACAAATTGCAGGAAATCGAGAGGAAAGATGTTACACATCAAAAAAAAGAAGTCAGTCGGGTCGCCTCAACCTCCGAGCTACCATCACTCAGCTCGGAGAATATCTGCCCCTGGCCTTCCTACACATTTTTGTTTCCGTTCCTGCATTGTTTGTGTGCCGAAAAGTGTACTATTCACCTGATGGTAAGTGGTTACTAAGTATAGCCTACAGAACCGTGCGATACCAGATTATAGCGCGCGCGTATACATATCCGTATTCATATAACCATCGTCAAAGTTTGTACAGAAACTAAGCATCGCCTACCGGACTTAAGGACAAACTAGCTTTTTCCATAGAAAATGACTTGACGATACGAACGCTTTCGAGCTAGCTGTAGGTGCTTGGGGTACAGATTTTACCACATGAGCCTTGCAAGCATACTGCAGGAATGCAGTTGCAGTCTTCTGTTAAAGAGAAGGGGGCAAAGGGAACTTCACTTGGAGAACGGGGGAGATAGGTGGGGCGTATCTGGTTTTTTGTTCCAATTGAAGTGTATAAAATATAGTACCTACCAAAGGGATATTAAGAAGAACAAAAAAAAAAAAAAGAAAAAAAAAATTGTTGATTGCTTTCTCTTTTCTCTTATTATTTTTGTTTCTCTGTCATAGAAAGTTAACATATATTATAGTATGATGATTTTAAATATGATAATATTTCGACGAGAACTCTGCCGACAAACTGCGTTGCAGTTTGGCAGATATAATGTAATTTTTATATGTAAATTTTTTGATTGATGAATAAATGAATAAAAAAAAAAAAATTTTATCAGGTGGGGTGGGTATATTTGTTGCATCACGAAAAGGAATTAATAGGGTGATCCTCTGTTTGCGAAAGGTCGCGTTTCCACCTGCAAGAAAACTCTCGCAAGAAATATCCGACAGTCTGTCCGGCAGTATCATGCAATGCTGTCGCGAGCGTACTTGCTACGTAATTTACATTTTTTTTTATAATATTCGTTTGTTCTCTTTATTGCAATGGTCTGATATTTTTGGTTTATGTCTTCATTGTGTTTTTCATTTATTTGTCAGACCCAGTCCCGGGGTGACGCTATTCCATACGTCTGGGGGCTGGGGCTGAGGACGTAATTTACATTTGCTGTCGGACATTTCTAGCAGAAGTTTTCTTGCAGGTGCAAAGCGGCCTAAGGAGCACTAAAAACGGAATTTAAGTGGGTTTAGTGGGACAACCCCACAAGACAAGAACCCAATACAAACAAAGGCAAGAAAAGCAATATTAAAGAAGCATGTATAGGGTTAGATAGAACTCACTCCTCTCCAGCACAATGTTGAGTCCTCCGTAAGGGTTGTCCTGCAGCTTCACCTTAACATCGCTGCTGTCCAATAAACTGATGTCCACTGCTTGCGCACACGCACTCAGTGCCAATATCACTGGAAACGTATTAACATTAACACTTGAATATCGAGATTGAAATACATGCAAACTGTAATCTAAAGAAAATTTTAATATAAAAAAATCCACCCGGCGAATGATTCAGACGGGATTCAAACCCGCATCTTCTGCTATCCAGGCGAAAACTGGAACTGTTAAGTGGGCTTTTTTGCTCACGAATGCCTTGGAATTTGAAAACTATTCGCGCACCTCGTTTCCCCCTAACACATCTTATTTTTTTATTTCTGTGCAATAAGCGGTGCGGTCAGCGCTAGTTTTTTTTTAGTGTGTATGCTGTTGGTTCCCAGATGACCTTTACAGCGTCACCGGGTTTGGGGACGGCGAGATCCTAAGGGGACCTCAAGCCGAGAATTGGCGAGTGCCCCTAGAGGTATTCCAGGAGGATGGCGTCTCCCCACGGGAGGAGTCTCCTCTCCGTCTGGAGCCTCTAGACCACTCAAACCTGAGGGAGTCGGCTCAACTAGAGGGCGTCTCTGAGATTCGGACCTCGGCTCTAGTTAGCCGTTGTCGTGGGGGGTGGGGAAAAACGCCCAGGGTACGTACCTGTACCTGGTATAGCGTTAGAGTTTCGTGCCGCGACTTATAACTAGGGTTGCCAGCCCTACTACCCATTAGGAGATCAAATACTAGGTGATAAATTATTAGAAATTATCATTATATTATTAGTAAGGCAAAGAACAGCAAAAATATATTCATTTCAAAAATAAAGTAAATATTTTAACTACATACTGTTGTCGATTCTGGCGTGATTCTCTAAACTTAAAATTAAATTAACATCAGTCTCTCCTTTTCATTCTGTATAGAGAATGACAAAGATATACTGCTGTAAAATTTAAATTTAGGGTTAGAGAATCTTGCCAGAATCGACACCACTATATTTTTCCCCATTTTTTTGCCAGCTACTATATTTTTAGAAGTAAAGCTTCGAAAATACTTTATTTGATAAAAAAAAACTACTTTTTAACTAGTTATTATAACACTTTTACGGATTGTGAAACTGCATAGTCAGTTTAATAACCTTACCAATCATAGTAGGATAAGTGGGATATTAATACTCAGATAATGACAGGTCTACTTACTATGAATGAGACACTTAGTTATTACGTAAAGATAAATTTTCCTAGAACAAGTGAGCTGGCTGAGAACTAGAAGAGAGCGTGTAGGGACAATAGGGTTTTCATTTGTTTTACATTAATTGCGACACAGCGTGAACAATCGATGCAGGTAATGATAGCCTAGACTAGAGTCAATTATGTTAAACGAAGTCATTTGTAAAGATGAAAGAAATTACCTATATTTATTTATTTTAAACTTTATTGCCAACATAAGCAAACGGCTTACTTAATGCCATAGGCATTCTCTACCAGTCAACCAGTATGATTGTTGGAGACAAATAGTACCTATGGCGATAGGGCAAAGTTGCTTAAAACTTAATAAAATGAAAATAATATAATAATACTTATATACAAATTGATGCACATGTATAAAATACTCATTTAACCATATATAGCGAATTATTATATAGTATATATATATATATAATATTAGCAAGGACATAGCGAGAACTAAAAATCAGTACACATTCGACAATGACATTTCGCACTCGCAAACTATTCGAATTCGATATTGATTCGTGCTAGGGGTTACAGATAGGGTTACCAACTTTTTTTCTATCAAATACAGTAATTTTGAAGTTGTTACCTGTACAAATATAGCAGATGGCAAAAAGATGGAAAAAAATATATTGGTGTCGATTCTAGCATGATTCTCTAAACCTAAACTTAAATTTGACAGCAGTATATCCTTGTCATTCTCTATACAGAATGAAAATGAGAGACTGATGTTAAATTTAGATTTAAGTTTAGAGAATCACGCCAGAATTGGCACCATTATGTGGTTAAAATGGTGTCGATTCCGGCGTGATTCTCTAAACTTAAAACTAAATTTAACATCAGTCTCTCCTTTGCATTCTGTATAGAGAAGGACAAGGATACACTGTTGTCAAATTTAAGTTTAGGCTTAGAAATTCTTGCCAGAATCGACACCATTATCTACTTTATTTTAAATTGAATATATTTTTGCTCTTCCACGCCCTAATATTTCTTTTCTAAGAACGCTTTTACTGCCAAAAATCTGCTTTGAGCAAAATATAGTATTTTCGCCTACTATTTTTTTTAGAAATATAGTATTTGATCTAACATAGTAGGATACTAATTTATCTAGTAGGGTTGGCAACCCTAGGTACAAATGAAGATAAAATAATAATTTGTATCTCTTAATTATTCATTTATCTTTATTTTTCGCTGATAAAAAACGGACGACTAATGAAAAGGAAATTATAGAAAGTTAGATTAACAAATGGACAACTCTTTTGGCTTAGCAATTAGTGGCCCCGACTTTGAATCCCGGAGAGGGAAAACACGTGTGAAATGCACATCCATTTCCCTATCTGTCATCTTAGATTAAAACAAAAAGGGTAGATACGGCACTAGCCTCACAAAAGTGATCCGCATGAATTGTGGTCCACGACCCTAATCGCTTTAGTCACAACTTGACATGCAAACGACGTACATGTGAACGCCAAAAAGAAAAATTGCTAATATTTTGTGTTTATATGATAAAACAATGCCTAAGTGTGTTTTTGAAAAGTGCTCAAATTGCGCAAGAACTAAAAATAACACCCACAGCATCACTTTTCATTCGTAAGTAATAAAATATTTTTTTTTCATAAAAATTGCTGTTTGTTTTGAATCTTATTCGGTAGTGACGTCGAGTACTGGTCGCGTGAATGGTCGGTAGTGCAGTGACGCGGATCTCGCCGTCTCGTTCGCGCTGCCGTTGAAACTTAACGTGCTGTTTCGTTCGGGTCGGTAATGCAGTGACGCGGATCTCGCCGTCCCTTTCGCGCTGCCGTGGGATCAGTTTTTGTTTGATGCAAGTATGAGCGTACCGTATCTACCCTTTTTGTTTTAATCTAAGTCTGTCATAGATGTTTATATTCAAATTCAATAGCGTTTATTCAGTTTACGCCGTTACAAGCTCTTATGACAGTCTCTACGCCATCGGTTCGCAAATATACAGCGCGCGGGAGACCTATTACAAAAAGAACCGGCAAGAAACTCAGCATGGCTGCTTTTAGTTTCTTATGTTTCTATTTTAAGCATGAAACAACTTCAATTATGAATGTAAATGAAAAAAAAAATATTAAAAAAAACGAGTGTGCTTATGACCACACGACTAAACTGAAACTTCTTTAGCTCCGTCTGTGTATATATATATATATATATATGTATGTGTGTGTACAATATATACATGTATGTACATATACATATTTCATTTACTAGCTATAAGAGAAAGAGAGAAAGAAAATGTGCGCGCGCAAAGATTTCTCTGGCTTATATCCCGCACTCAACTCCCGTTCGCCTCGCCCGATCACGGTTTTCGTAACGCGTTCGCCAGCTTAGGTACTCCCCAAGTCAAACGTGCGTAAAGAAGTTTCACTTCTAAAATCCACTCGGTGAACGTATCAGGCAGGATTCGAACAACTTTCTGGCTATCCGGGCAGATAGCGGTGTATTACAAAAAAATGTATTTATTTTCATTTATGAGATAGGATTGATTCATCATCATCATCAGCCTATTAATGTCCCCACTGCTGGGGCACAGGCCTTCCCTATGGATGGAATAGGGAGATTGGGCCATGACCCACCACGCGGGCCCAGCGCGGATTGGTGGGTGCTAACGACTGCAGATGCAGCCGGGACCAACGGCTTAACGTGCCTTCTGGAGCACGGAGCAACTCGAGATAGAAGATTTTTGGTCACCCATCCAATGACCGACCACTGCGAAAGTTGCTTAACTTCAACGATCGCAGCCGAACGCGCTAACTACTTGCGCCATCGAGCTCCTCTAGGATTGATTATTTCTGTGCAATCAAGGTTAAAGAGATGCAATTTGGTGTAGGCAGGCGATAAGTACTCTCGCATTGCACAAGCGTCTATAGGTTATGAGACTTCATGAGTTGTTTCTTAATGAAGTAATTTTTTAATTTGACGACTCTGTATATAATACAGGGAGAAAAAAACAGCCCTTGCTGAGTTTCTTGCCGGTCTTCTCAGTACAAGGTCTCCCGCCGTAGATTTGCGAACCGATGGCGTAGTTTTTCGACATTCACAAATGCTTGTAACAGCCTAGACAAAATAAACATAATAGAATTTTGATTTTTTTGACTTTTATGGTGGACGTTTACAATCAGGCGAGACTTAGGCTTGTATTACAGGACAACTAAGAGTTGATCTTTACTTGAGTACAGTTAGAAAGAGATGGCGCTATGTGCTGTATATAGCGACATCCCTTTCTAACTATGCTCAAGACTAGATCGATCACTGAGATTCTTTCTTTAATACAGACCTTAATGCTTGTTTGCTATCTTTCACACTTAAAACATAGCACTTACATATGAGTGGTACTTCCATCTCGGCAGCTTGTCACAGACTGCCGGTTCCGGGGTAGCATCTCTTATTATGTGTTTACTATTGAGATCGACTCATTATCACAATACTTAATCGTCGCTGGTGACGTTTGTTAAGTAAGGGACCGTGCTCACTTCCCAGAGACACCAATTTATTTAACCATTTATTTTATTTATTTATTTAGGTCAGCCAACGGTTGCTACATAGAAACATACAATAAATCTTATCTACTGAATTTAATGGTAAATGTGCTAACCAATTAAAGACCAACACTGCATACGCATACATAAATTAGGTAAAAGTGTACAATAAAAAATATATAATAATAACAAATTCTTACAAAGATTACTAGTTATATACTAATTAATAACAAAGATAAAATGCATGATGAAGAAGAAAGCATGTCATGACTTATAAGCTTCCACAAATCCTTGTTTGCAATACCATATTTCGGCCTTCACGTTAAATTTTAAAATATTTAATTTTTAATTAGCCAGTGGCAGTGACAAAGCATATAGAATTCGAAGTTCCTACTTGGTTATCCAAAAAACGATATTGGTGTCGATTCTGGCATGATTCTCTAAACCTAAACTTAAATTTGACAACAGTGTGTCCTAGTCATTCTCTATACAGAATGAAAAGGACAGACTGTCATTAAATTTAGTTTTAAGTTTAGAGAATCCTGCCAGAATCGACACCATTGTTAATGAGTCAAATGTTAAAAATATAATATTATATTTAATGCTGGTCGGTAATGTACACAAGTATATATTTTAATACTACATCCACAGCATATTATTTTGAATTGAAAAGAAGAAGAATAAAACTACGGGTTGCACTCTGGGAGTGCCGGCAGAAGTGAAAACTTGAATATTAACGTTGTGCATTTTTGATATTTTGGAATAGTTAGGGAATAATTTTGCACGAATTGCTTTTATTTCCAGTATAAAAGTACTATCATTTATGTGGTAGAATAAAATATTTATTTATTTCTCTATCGTACACAAACATGACAATTTATATTACATTAAAAAGTTTATCCCTCAGAAAAATCAACTTACATGAACCACATGTAAGTGCACCTAGCGACATCTATTGTGAAAAAGAAATGCATTTTCTTCGCAATAAAGCTGCCACCTGGATGTCCTAATTAGAGACTTATTATTATAATACGATAAAATAAAATATTACTATGTTTCGTCCAATATATTGAAAGTCAACAACCTTCCCAATTTTATTGTTATCATCTTACGAATTTTCTATTAGGTCACGTGTTCGGACGCGATCAGGCCACGTGTCATGATGCGTTCAGGCCACGTGTCCTGACGCGAGTTTAACAGTTTTTACCCTTTACAAAAAAGTATACAACGCCGCTAAAGAAGTTTTCACTTAAAAAAATGAAGCCGTATTTTGATAAATTAACGAAATGTAAAACAATTGGAGCATGACTTGCTTGTACTTTTGATTATAGTTTTTCTTTATTTAAACACTATTTTTAGACAGTAATAAAATTCGAGATGAAGTCACAAGAAATTATTAAGTACACCTATCATCTACGCTTATTGATTCGCTTATCAATACAGGTGCATGTACACTCCCTCTTAGATTGAAACGCCACTAGGTGTTGTAAACAATAGCCGGGAAAAACGTCTCCATTCTATACTAGGATTCACATATCATAGGTACAAGTAGAAGACAGATTTTGCGTTAAACTTATTAATTAAACACTTCAACAAAAGTGAATATGAAAAGATCGTATTTATTCGTACCTATTATAGCAGCCTTTTAAATTAAATACTTAAAAAAACAAGATTTCCATTCATAATCGGGTAGTCTATACTAATATAATAAAGAGGAAAGGTTTGTATGTAAGTATGTTTGTAATAGTCTATATATTTGGTAAAAAAATTGCATCTTTTGTTCTCAAAGTTTTACTACTTAGGAATTAATAGTAAGAAAAAATTGCATCTTTCGTTTTAAAAGCTACTTAGGAAATATTTAATGGTAAGAAATAATACACCTGGTTATGAGAAAAACTAATTTGGTAACAAGTGCTTGAGAATTCATAAAAGATTTCTGGTAGAGCGATTGCTATAGGTCGACAGGTCCACGCAAAATAGGCACTTGGTGTCGAGTTGGGGAAGCAGCCCGTACTTAAGTACTTCTACTAATATAGGTCGACAAGTTTCAGTCTGTCTGCAGACTCTTGAGATACGGTAATTCTTATAGGATTTCTAATACCTTTCAATTAAAAAAAAATTGCTTTGCTTTACACATAAACTTTTAGAAGAATTTTTCTTTATATCAAATAAGGTAGTTGGAAGTTTCCGCTGAATTTCCAGAACTCACCGTATTTATGCTTTTGTTTCAGAGTCTTTACTTATATAGATTACTAGTGGCCCGCCCTCGCTTCGCTTCGGTGTAGAGCTGAAGTGTAGACTATAGTTTTAAAATCTGTAATATCTTCGAAAACATAGTTAAACCTGTTTTTTTATATACAGATTTTCCAACTTAATCTTTGGCGGACTGAGGCGGCCTCTTTTTTGTAATACCTCCTAAGACACTAAAAACATACATGCCCAATAGCACCCCTTGTCAGAAAACACAAATGAAAGTATTTTAAAATAAATTTTTAATAACAATAAATTACAAGCTTAAATTAAAGTAAACACTAAAATTAGAGACAATTCGAATGTTTAAAAAAGCGTAGCGACAATCAGTCCTAAAACTAAAATTATCCCAGACACTACTGGTGCAGTAGCGACGTCCGTGTCACTCGACTGCCTGACGAAGAATGGCAACACATCGAGCGGCGCCGGGTGCGAGTGTAGCCAGGTAGGCCCGGAGTGGGGGCGCTCGGGGTCACCGCCCTCGAACCATTCTCCTTTGGGGAGGTAGATGTCGCGAGAGGTGGCACCCTCCTTCAACACCGGGGCGACGAGAATCTCCTCGCCGACTAAGTATTCTGGAAGTAACAAATGAATATCATATGACTATCAGGAGTTTATAAACTTCAGGTTCATACGCATCTCTTGTGGAGTAGAATTGATCTGGCAGATTGTCAAACATGAGGATTAACACACCACCTTTAGACACCCCACGACAACGGCTAACTAGAGCCGAGGTCCGAGTCTCAGAGACTCCCTCTAGTTGAGCCGGAGAGGAGACTCCCCCCGTGGGGAGACGCCATCCGCCTGGAATACCTCTAGAGGCACTCGACAATTCTCGGCTTGAGGTGGGGATCCTAAGGGGTTAGGATCTCGCCGTCCCCGGAAAACCCGGTGACGCTGTAAAGGTCACCTGCGACCAACAGCATACACACTCAAAAAAAACCTTTGGACATAAAATATGGCGATGTGCTGTCAGCTCATCGTCTTAATAGATGCTCTGAAACTACTTTAACTATTTAAAGCACATATTTTTTGTCTAGAAACGACAAAAATGCAATTAGTTATGCTTTTAGTTTGCTATCAACTTACTTTACCGGAACACATTGGTCCATCGAGCCGGATTAAATAGGCACTAGTATTCACCTCTATTGCGTAGCTTACGGGATCGACAAAGTAAAGCATGTGTAGGTATCCTCATTGTGCGGCCATTTCTAAAAGCGTGAGGAGATCGATGGAGCAGGTGGTTAGCGCGTTCGGCTGCGATCGTTGAAGTTAAGCAACTTTAGCAGCGGTCGGTCATTGGATGGATGACCAAAAATTTTCTATCTGGAGTTCCTCCGTGCTTCGAAAGGCACGTTAAGCCGTTGGTCACAGCTGCATCTGCAGCCGTTAGGACCCACCAATTCGCTTTGGGCCCGCGTGGAGGGTCATGGCCAAATCTCTTTATTCCATCCGTAGGTAAGCCCTGTGCTCCAGTAGTGGGGACATTAATAGGCTGATTATGATGATTCCTAACAGGGTGAACATCGGCCGCAATCCGACACGCATTAATTTATTATGTGTTTACTACAGAAATCCACTCATTATCACGCTGGGAGAAGCAGCCGACAGGAAGAAGTCCGCAGATACCTTCTTGTTTTGGCTGAAGGATACGTAAGAGGACATTTTCCAGACGAAAAAAAATGTTATCCTCGTTGTTTGCTACTCACCGTCCCATATTATCATCCACCAGAGATGTATGATGGGTAGAGCCACCACAGCGGTGTTGTCACGGGCGTGCCCTCAGATACTATACAACCTTGGTCCGTCGAGCTGGATATATGTATGTAGACAATAGGCAGTAGTTATTCACCTTTTCCTTTTTTTATCTGGGAAATGCCTTACGAATCCTTCAACCACCGGAGGAGCGAAGAGAAGGTATGTGGGACTCTTCCCCGCTCATTTCAATCAGCCCTTGGGCCAAATACAATGATCCTACCTAGCTACGCCCTGAATAGGGCCATTAACAACCAGGCACCGTTCACCCGGCACGCATTTGTCGTGTGCGGGCGTGGTCGTGGCACCCGATTACCAACTGGCCACGCAGTTGTTATTCACCTATATTGCGTGGTAGGACCGATATAGTAAAGCAAGAATATTCTCACCGTCCCATATTAGCAACGCTTCTTCATCATCAGGATCGAGCCACCAAAGCGGTGCAGTTACCGGCGATCCTTCTTCCACGGACGCCTGCATAGCTTCGTATATCTTCTCCGCGTACTCTGCGTGGAGTTCTGTGTACCTCTTGCTTATTTCCACCGTCTGCCAAGGAAAATAGTTTCTTTATCAAAAGCTATTTTTAAAAACAAGCTTTTATTTAATGTAGAATTGCAAGCAGTACTTCGCCTGTTTATTTTTTATTTGAAGTTATACTTCTTTAGGCGGGTTATGAAAAAATGATGAGAGTGAAATTTTAAGATGCGCGCGCATCACTGTAACACAAAAATTAACAGCATGAAGTTGGTCGCTTTAGTCGCTTTACTTTTGTGTTTACCGCACATTAAGAAAATCTACCAACAAAATAGAAATAGAATCTCTAGTTTCTAGTTTGTATATTCGGAATACGTGTTTGAGTTTCATACAAGTGCAAATCACATATGTTCTAATAAATTATATTCAGTAGCGATTTTAATTGAATATTTTGATTATTTATTTATTTTTTCAAATTAAAACTGAACTTTATTGACTGTGTCCTTTTCCAGACTTTTTATTAATTTATTGTAATTAATTATTTGCATGCAATTAAAAACTAATTTTAAACGATGCCAAAGAAGGATAACTTCTCACGCGCCTGCATAAGTACACGCACCCATTTTTTTTTTATAGAAAGGTCCGACATATGACTCGACCCCACCTGATGTTAAGTGAAGGTGAAGTCCAGACTTGAAGATAGCTGATACAGCAGTTCTACCTGCCACACCAGCCATCCTCACCCTGCCAGCCTGCATGTTGCTTCTTCACGCCTCTTTTAAAGGATCCCAGGTTGTAAGAGAATTTTCTCAACAAACCCTTAAAATTTATACCCATTCCATGGCATTGGAGTTGAGGTTAACCGATTCAGTTGCAAGATTTGACCCAATCATATATTGCATATTAAATAAAATCTAAAAAAAATGTTTTTTTTTCAAATGTATCCGAATAGTCTTTGGATTTCATTTGAAGGAGATTTTTACCTAAATCAAAACCAATTGGTCTGGGGTATCATTGTTATCAACAATTCAAAGAGACCTCGTCAGGTAAACCGTCTTCTCATATCCCTGTTATTTATGTATAAAAAAGTAGGATATTGTTAATTTCCACGCGGATTGAGCTAATTCATTATTGAATATTTATTAAAAACAAAAAATGTGTTAGTAAGATAAATTAACTATGAATCGTGATTCGAGTACTTGGTTTCAATTGCAAACTGGTTTAGTGTTTACGGATAAAACGCCAGAAAATACACGCCATTGTTTTGCGCAAATTGATTCGATAATGATAACTTAGGGTGTTTAATTTATGTAGGTACTTATTGATGAAGGAAGTAAAAAAAATGATCGGTCAATAAGGTGATGCCTACAGACACGAAGCCGTTATTAGTAATAATAGACATCTTTAATGACGTCACTCATTGTCTACGTTGAACTAGAGTTTTATGTCATTGATTGCTTGTCGGTGAGAATTTTGTGAAATTAATATATCCAACATCATTTTTAATTGGGAAAAAGACTAAACACAGGTTTCCCTGTATTTGTTAAGCGAGAACAGAGGAAAAGTTACCACACAATCAGCTGTCAAAAATAAGATAAAACAAAAACCTCTCTACGCCAGGAAGTCCCCCATTGCAATACTAGAGTGATGATACTCTGAAGTCAAAACAGTCTATTGTCTGTGGTGAAGTGATCGCTTACCATAATGATTCAGGGGAGGCAATAGGCTAGTTGACCCTTTTTTGAAAAAGGTTTTAAATGGTTAATAAATGTTCTATTATACCGAAAAAAAATGTAATGTATTTTTTTTAAACCTAGAAAGCTACAAATCTTTAATTTTAAAATAGACTTTTCATGGACATACAAAAACACTGTCGGCCATTTTAGTCTATAGATTATCTATGCTATGACGTGAACTGTGGTAAACAAAAACCCGTAAACACGTAGAAAATTACTTAAAACTGAGTTTATAATAAAAAAAAACATGATTTCTAATAAATACCACGAAAAATAAAGTAATTATCATTACTGTATTGTACGAGAATATAAAAACACATCCTTGAAGACTCCAGGAAAGTTGTGGATTATAGTGCCGAAAGAAATTAACCTACGCAAATTTATTACACTTATTCATATGTTGTATCAGTTTTATGTTTATTACTACATTGGTGTCGATTCTAGCATGATTCTCTAAACCTAAACTTAAATTTGACAGCAGTATATCCTTGTCATTCTCTATACAGAATGAAAAGGAGAGACTGATGTTAAATTTAGTTTTAAGTTTAGAGAATCACGCCAGAATTGGCACCATTGTAATACTAAATGCACTGTACTTACATAGATGCTTTGTCGTTTCTCTGCTCCGCAGAGCAGAAATCGGGGTTTAGTGCAACAAATTCACCAACCATCAATGCGTCAATTCTTGGCAGATTTGTGCTTTCTGCTTTCACATAGCCGGCAACCATAATTAGTTTTGTCAAAAAAAAACTAAGTTTACTGTTTTTGTCTTGCCTAAAGTTAAAAGTGTTTTAAGATAAATTTAGTCAGACGAAAGAATCCACCTAAAGTAACACGCGAATGACATTTAGTTGTTTACCAAAAGAGACGTCAAAATCATGGCGGATGTGGTGAATAGCGTTTTTAGTGTTTAAAAAATATGGACTAAAAAATATTTTTTAAAATTAAATTTCTACAGCAATCTTCTGCTTTTATGAAGTGAAATCGATATATTTAGGTTCCTTCGACCAAATACTTTAAGAAATAAACATTTATTTAATACAATTCGACATGAGTAAACTAGCCTATTGCTGCTTCAAAATAAAAAATAACATTGCATATTTAAGTACAGATAATATTATTCGGTATTCTCATAGCCACACTCAGTGGGATTTTGGTTGGGCCTAAGCAAAAACAATCACAATTGGCAATTTGCTCCAATTAGATTTTCGATGGTGCTCGAAGGTGTTTAACGTGTACAGTCCGTGATCGTGGAAGTTAAGCAAATTTAGTCATACGATGGGTAACTGAATATTGACTATTTCGGAGTCCCTTACTTTTACAACGGCAATCGTTAGCACCCACCAATCCACACTGAGCCCGCGTGACGAATCAAGACCAAGTCTTTTGATCATCCATATTATAAGTCTTTGCCGTAGCAGTGGAGACATTTAGGGCGTGCGCTGCCTTAAGCGGGAGCACGGTGCGGACGTAGGCTTGTTGAAAATATATCGATGTATCGATATATCGATATTTTTTGTCTGATATATCGATATTTTTTGCCGATATATTTTGATTCGATATATCGATACATCGATACAAAATAACCAATATCGAAATTCGTATCAAAAACGATATTTTTTTAATTATTAACGGCATATCACGATCTAACTAAATTCGTATCTGGAAAAATCGGAACTGGATCTCAAATTAATGATATTCATCATATCTATGATCTGTGCTGTATTTAGTATTGTCTATTATTTGTAAATCTGTTTCGCTGGTGAATTGGTTGCACTGAATTCCATTATATTCTGTGAAAGTGTGTGATTGTCTAGTCTTGTTTACGAAAGATGACGCCTGAGAGGCCCTGCATTAATTTAATCATTCGAAAATCGGGTCTACTTTTAGGGAGATAATTTTCGTTTCATTATTATTCCGCGTGCCATATTTCGTGAGATACTGTACTGTCATGTAGTGTATCGGCAATTTGGTACTTTGATAATTCTTTCTTTAATTATAATGTGTATTGTTATTATTACTGTGCTAGGCTGACCTAAATATATTTTTGGGAAAATTAGTCCGATATATCGATGTTTTTTTCGCGATATATCGAAGCAGATATTGATATTTTTTAAAATATCGATGTATCGATATATCGATATTTTTTTCAACTTTCGACATCCCTATGCGGACGTCCGACCCGCGTGTAGTTTCATGTCATTTCATAGAACAACTCTGCTCTTTAATAACAAGAAACTGCACGCAGAGTGGACGGCCGCTCCGTGCTCCCGCTTAAAGCAGTGTACGCCCTTACAGTCTGATCATGATGATGGGGAAACTTTCCAAAATACCTCGTCGTCGAAGTTCCACGGCGCGAACGAGTACTGCATGACCGGCAGGAAGGTGTTGGTTTGCACCCATCGGATGAACAACTCCTTGGTCGGCAGGTCAGCTTGCTCGTGGTCCAGGTTGTAGCCGTTCCCGCCGATCATGTCGGGCAGCACCAGCGTGTAGCCGTTGAGGTTCATCTGGAGGGCGGTCGTGATGACGGTGGGAAGGCCGTTGTTGTGGCCCCATATCGAGTCGCGGTCAACCATGCGTACGAACACTGGCAAATGCTGCGTTCTGAAACAGTGGAAATGTAAAAAAAGGCCTATTCCTAGACATAGAGGATGGATAGAGCGAGATTCGCATAAAATTTAAAACTCTAGGAAGCGAGAATGCAGCCAATACCTTTTTTTTTGTACGCAGGCAAAACCTCTATTTACAGACTTTGGCGCCCTTAAGGGGCATACCAACGAACGGACCTACCTAGCCTCTCGCAAGTCTCACGGACGCGAAACGGAGAAGCCGTTAGTCAGTCCGTGCGGCTCACGAGCGCTTACGGCATACTATCCGCTAAAAAACCCTGCGAATACCCTCAACGCTGTTAAGTACGGAAGCGCGAGTTCCCGTTGCGGGACTTCACCGCGTCTCCGCGCCCAACAGCCTCCCGGCCTAACCGGGGCTCCACGGCAGGGATCACCCTGGGATATTTCGGGTGATCCCGCAGACGTGCGCAGGACTGCCCGCGCTGGGAGATAAGTGCGCGGCCTATTGCCCACCGCACCGCTCCCCGTCCGGCCAATAGCTAGGTATGTGAACTATTGCCACGATTTCTGCGTGTTTCTCACACTTAACTGCCTTTTTGTTAATAGTTGGACAGAGTACGCTCAATCCATCTTTATCTATGCTTAAACAAACAAGAACCTTTTTTATGGCGCTAGATCAAGATATCATAATTGTAGATTTTTTAGAGATCTAGGAGTATCTAAAATGAATATCCCAGTCGTATTGGATTAAATTCGTGACCAGGAGAATATCCACCACACAAAAGGCACTGTTTTATTCCACCAATAAGGTTGATTTTGCTGGTGACTTCAACAGAGTAAGATAACTTACTCGTAGTCAGTTATATAACAAAACATGTATTATTATAACGACAGTTTGTAAGGCCATTTAGTTGTTTATGTGTACTGAGACGAGACATACCTGAAGCCTGCGCGCACCTCGATCATATCTCCGAACCTCGCGCAAGTCTTCACGTACGAGTCAACGATGAGATGTGGTTGAAGATCAATGCTACCATTTTGAACGGAGATCTGCATGAAAGGCTTTCATTAATGGAAATAAAAATAAAGGAAAAAATGGAAGCAAAATACGAGTTCATTATCATCATCAGCCTCTTTATGTCCCCACTGCTGGAATAGGGAGATTGGGCCAAGACCCACCACGCGCGCCTAGTGCGGATTGGTGGGTGCTAACGATTGCAGATGCAACCGGGACTAACGGTTTAACGTGCCTTCCGAAGCACGGAGGAACTCGAGATGGAAATTTTTGGTCACACATCCAATGACCGACCACTGCGAAAGTTGCTTAACTACAACGATCGCAGCCGAACGCGCTAACTACCTGCGCCATCGAGCTCCTTCTCAAATACGAGTTGTTAATACTATACTCATAATACCAATCAATCAAGCTCAAGCTAATGAGTAGTAGTAAGTGCGATTCGGATTAAAAACGGTGGGTTCCGTAACACAAGCACTTATTTTAACACTAGGTCTAGCAAAACATCTAAAAATACCAGTTTCTCCTACTAATGTTATTAAATCTTATCGTTCATGAGATAAAGCCCGCTATCAGACGGATGAACAGAAGAAGCTTAGTAATACACCTTTTGTATAAATAACTGGAAATGTTATGTATGTACAAACCTGTGGAGCAAAACTGCTTTCACCGGCGTCGAACTTAAAGCTGTCGATGCCGTATGCGTCCTGCAGCCTCTTCACTCGCCTGTAGAACCACTCGGCCGCAGAGACCTTGGTGAAGTCGACGTAGCCGGCGTTCGTGCCGTTGTTGTTCCACCACGTGGTGTTCGTACTACCCTCTTCGTTCAACACTAGGTATCTGGAAAGTTTATGATCACGTCAATCATTGAGAAGCAAACGAAGAACATATCTGTAACGCAAAACTGAGGAGTGGTCGTGATGGTCGCTCGGACATATATTTTTTTGCTTCTTTGTAACTTGATCTTTTTTTTCTGAAATGCTTTGCTTCGCTTTGATGAAGGAGAATGTGGGTAAGAACTAGTGAATTTTTATCATTAATATTAAGGAATGAAAAGTAATGTAATCCATTGTCGGACAATCTGCCACTATGAACATATTATGTAACAATTAGAGTAGGAACTGCGAAGTTTGCCAAGATATCGTGGAGTTTTTTATTGCAGCAAATATTTACAAAACTTATATTTTAAACGACTCACCCGTTACTTAACGCTTCGGTGTACCAAGGCTCACAGTTGCTGTTGATAAACGGATGCACCCATAGCGTCACTCGGTAGCCGAGTTCTTTCAGCTTCTGGACAAACCCAGCGAAGTCAGGAAACTTCTGCTCGTCAACTGTCAGCGAACCATAGCACACTTCCCACAGATCGTCGATTTCAAACTGGGAGTTGTTAAATCCATTATCAATAATTTGTTCCGCATATTCTAAGAGATTCGTTTCGTTAATTTCTCTAGAGTACTGCGCCCAGGTCGACCATATCGGGTGTTGAACCATCCTGAAGTCCGGCACATCTGATGGCTGACCCAGGTAATTCTTCACAGCGTGCTTGTGAGCGGATTTGACGTCAGAAAGAAGCCAAATGTCGTAAGCTAAGGGTGTGTGCTCTCTTTTTGTAGAATATGGTTCTGCTATTTGCGCTCCGAAGCAGAGATGATTCTGGAGTAAATTATTGTAGTCTACGAATAACGGGATTTCGGGGTATACGTAAATGTATTCGCCTGCGGAATTGAGCCAGTATCTCTCTACAATAGCTCCGTTGTCATTTTCCGAGGATACGTATGCGGAGTACGGCTTTGGTGCTGTTTGAACGGGATATAATTGATCGATCTGCATTGGACCGGCATACCATTGCTTACTGCCTGTAATGAAATATTTAATATCGATGTAGGTTAACATGAATTTGCTTGATGTTGCTTCTCTTCTATTATTTCTTTAGTCTCAAAGAATTTGCTGAATTCCAAATCCCTTCATTATTTAATCTGACTAGTTGGACACCAATATTGGAATGCCATTTAAATTGTCATTTAGGTGTGCTTTGTATTACTTTCTTTTACTGTGAGATATTGCACAGAATTTATTTAAATTAGTAAATCGTTATAACCATTATTGGCCATACCAATTCTCTTGAAAGTTTCAAAACACTCACCACGTTCTCTTTTACATTCTTACCGAATAATATGCAATCCTCGAGTCTGGTCATGCTCGGCGCGTCCCAGCGTATCCGTATGGCTCTCGCGCCGGCCTCCGCGTCGTACTCTGTCCGGATGGTGAGGTTGACTCCCCCCATCTGGACCTCCACCCCGCCCGCGAACTCCTCCATGGAGTACGGTTGGACGAGAGTGCGACCTATGTGTGCAATCTCCTCGCGGTTGTCGTCTGTAATGGAAATAAAATATTTGGTTGCTATATTTCCACTTTCATGCTTCTATAGCTCTTTCCTGACGCCATATTTTGTATATGAATTACTAGCGGCCCGCCCTCGCTTCGCTTCGGTGTAGAGCTGAAGTGTAGACTACAGTTTTTGTTCTCAGGCTTGTATTATACACAATGACATTCATCTATGATTCTTCTTATACCTGCATGCAAAGTCTGAGCCCGATCGGTTTAAAATTGACAAAGTTAATTACAAACTTTCATTCCCTATTTTATCCCCTTGGGGGTAGAATTGATCAAAATCCTTTCTTAGCGGATGCCTACGTCATAACATCTACCTGCATGCCAAATTTCAGCCCGATCCGTCCAGTGGTTTGGGCTGTGCGTTGATAGATCACTAAGTCAGTCAGTCACCTTTAAATTTTATATATATAGATATAAAATCTATAGATCTAAAGAAAATATAACTAGAAAAAATTCCACGCGGACCAGGCAGCAGACGGGACCGAGTCCGCGTGGATTTTTTTCTAGTTATATTTTCTTTAGATTTAGACATCAAGCAGTTACATGCTTTAAAATAATAAAATTATAAATCTATAGATTTTTATTTCTTCTAAGCTCTGTAAGTTAGTAGGTGTAGAGTTTTGGACGTATAAACTTGACCTCACTCTCATTTTTTTCAATATTATTATTACCAATGCAAAAGAAAAAAAAGAGCGCGAGGCATTTAAAAACCTCAGGCGGTAAAAATAACAAAATTAAATCGTAAGCGTTAGCCTTTTCCCAAGCATTTCCGTTAGGCGAAGGGCCCCCAGACCAGCCAGCACGGATCAGTGCGGATTGGTAGGTGCCTCATCACCATATACGTACATCATTGCAAAAGTTGTTTAACTTTCACGATCGCAGACATCCTCCAATTTCAGAGAGCGATTACTGCGTCATCAAACTTCTTTTAACTGTTTTTATAAAAAGCTCAAACTTCTTGCAAATATTTTAAGAAAATTAGAGAAGACTCCTTATATGATATACTTCAACGCCCTTCAAGCTTTATTTGTAATTTTGTAACATCCTGTATAGCTCTTCCCTGACGCCATATTTTCTATATGAATTATATAAATTCTATAGATTTTTATTACTACTAAACTCTGGAAGTTAGTTGGTGTAGAGTTTTGCCTTCCAATTTAATTAGAATCACAAGCGCGGTAGGTACTCAAAGAAATGTAGGATTATGATTATTATTATCATCAGTCTATTAATGTCCCTATCTTATTGCTTGGAGAGCAAGAGCGTTTCTACTGGACGGTATTGGGAGAATGGGCCATGACCTTAGAGGATTTATTCCAATGCTCATGGCCTGAGAGCATTGGAATAAATCCTCTAAGGATCAGACCAGCCAGCACGGACCAGTGCGGATTGGTAGGTGAAAATTAGTCACCAGCATAACTATGCTAAAAGTAACTACTTTTAGATAATATTTTGGTGCCTCATCACCATATACGTACATCATTGCAAAAGTTGTTTAACTTTCAAGATCGCAGACATCCTCCAATTTCTGCGTCATCAAACTTCTGGATGATATTTGATTCATGTCAAGGGAGTTTCATATTGAAGGATCTCCAACCTGAATTCGCAAAGATCGTTTAGGAATACCCACATCGTTTTAATGGCATATTGTCATCCTGCCTGATTATCAGCAGATAAATCCAACCTATTAAGGTTTCCAGCATCTTATCGGCAAGAGACTTGACACAATCACATCTATTTGAATAACTAAACTGTTTTCTTGTTTAATTATTCTTCATTTGTATAATTAAATGCCCGTTCGCATTGTTATGGTAATTTGTAACGATCAATTGTGTTTATATTTACAATGCGGGTAAATAAGTAAGTACGTTATGTAATCTTGAGACAATTGTTAACAATCATATCCCCACAGGAGGAGCTCGAGCGCCATCGATGGCGCAAGTGGTAAGCGCGTTCGGCTGCGATCGTTGAAGTTAAGCAACTTTCGCAGTGGTCGGTCATTAGCTGGCGGACCAAAAACTTAGTATCTCGAGCTTCTCCGTGCTTCGGGAGGCACGTTAAGCCGTTGGTCCCGGCTGCATCTGCGGTTGTTAGCACCCACCAATCCGCACTGGGCGCGCGTGGTGGGTCATGGCCCAAAATCCCTATTCCATCCATAGGGAAGGCCTGTGCCCCGCAGTGGAGAAATTAATAGGCTGATGATGATATCCCCACAGAAAGATAGATTGCGCGTTGCGTTGAGTTGATCCAATGTATTGAATATGATTTGTCATAAGAGAGGTACTTGGTACAGCATATCGGATATGCCGTTCGAACGAAAGATGGCACACTGTAGAAGATTGCATTCATTTTTGTGGTATTGTCTAGAGATGGGCCGACTATAGTATTTGCCGACTAACCGACTATCCGACTAATCGGTTTTCGAATTGTCGACTAGTCGGCCGACTATTCTGCAATGCCGATCATCCTAATACCTATCTTAGGTAGGTATTCGGAATATTTCGTCACTACTCGGCTTGCTCACGCACCACACGAGTCTCCCAAATCGAGCCGAAATAATCACGTTGTTCCAACATCACAATTTGCCTCTAAGGCAAAAAATTAACCTATGGACTTCTTTAAGATACCATAACCATACCATATACCATAACTGCATATATACTTACTTCCCATTGCTATTCTGTTATGTGTGATATTAATTGTGTTAAGTTATCTCAATTACTGACAGATTCTTAAGTTCCTAATTCTTATTGTGTTACCTTATCTTTTTTATATTTTCAGACTGCAACTTTAAATACATACTCGTAAGTACTGTTTATACATGCAAAACTAGCATAAGTTTTGAGTTTTATTTCATTGTTATGGGCCGATTATAATCGGCATGTTTTACCGAATAATCGCCGACTAATTGCCGACTATAAACGATGCCGAATAGTCGTCTTTCCCGACTAGTCGGTGGGTAGTCGGCCCATCTCTAGTATTGTCTTAAATTGCTTCAGTATCTGATGTAAGTAATAGCACAAAGATTCCTAAAGTAAAATCTTATACGTAAGCTTATGTTATGAGATAAGTTGATTTATTGACGATGAGAGATTTAAATCATGCTGAGATTACATAAATCCGTTTTTTTCGTCCAATTTAAGATAAAATTATTACCTTCACATAGGATCTAAGGATGAAGTGTTTTCTGTCTAATTGTTTAAATAGGTACTTGTTTATTATTTACTAGTATTTAATGTCCCGCTTTCGCTTCGCTTCGGTTCGGTGTGGACTATAGTTTTTGCTCACGGGCTTGTATTTTACTGTAGTAATTGGTATATACGTACCAATTAGCCTAGCCCCAAAGTAAACACTGTAAGGCTTGTGTTATGGGATACTAGGGTAACGGATAGAATACATATACAGTACTCATATAAGTATATTTATATAGAAATACATATTAAACATCCATGATTGGAGCACAAATGCTCGTATTCATCACACAAACATCTTCCCCCACCGGGATTCGAACCCGGGACCGCTCGAGTAGGCGACACCTTGAAACCCGACGTTCATAATAGTAATAATAATAAATAATATTCTTTATTGACATACACCTCACAGGACATACAAGACATTAAACATGACAGTGAAAACGTACACAATAGGCGGCCTTCTTGCTAAACAGCAATCTCTTCCAACCCATGACAGTGAAATAAATAAATAAGAGTAACAAGAAGGGGGGGTGTGAATAGATATATACAAAGAGAGAGGTAAGACTTAAAGTACCACCACTCGGCCACGGTGGTCGTCAAATTATACTTTGTAATCTTAATATACTCGTATATAAATCTCGTGTCACAATGTTTGTCCTCAATGGACTCCTAAACCACTGAACCGATTATAATAAAATTCGCACACCATGTGCAGTTCGATCCAACTTGAGAGATAGGATAGTTTAAATCTCAAATTATAGTCGCAATTTTATTTTATTGTAAATTATTACTTTTGGGCGGTACGAAGTTCGCCGAGTCAGCTAGTAAATAATAATAATAAACTTTATTTCTCTCCACAATCTTATACATGCTTCATGAGTAACAGATTAAAAAACTTAGGTCTAAGATTGTGAGAGACTGGTGACCAAACTAAGCTGACGCCTGTGTCTCAGTGCACCAGCCTCTCTCCGCTTAAGAAAGTGTTCAAGCAAAAAAAAGGAGAACAACGATAAAATCTAAAATCACATTTATATTATTTTGCATGATATGGAATATGGTAGTGCTAGTTGTGAGTATGGTGTTTATGCGTGTGTGAAGTTTGTATGTGTGTGTGCGTGTTTATGTGCATGTGTGAGGTGTGTGTGTGTGTTATTGTGCGTGTGTGGAGGGGGCGTGTGGGACTTGCTAGGTATGCACTGTCTTGTTAACTTACCTTTAATCAGGAACATTTTAAATCCTCCCGTGAGTTGCGGTTCCAATGATAGCGTGACGTCATTGGCACGAGATTGGGGCACGCGCACGGTATACGCACATCCCGCTATCGCTACCACAGCTTAAAAATTCAAAATTGATATCAATATCCTTTAGAATTCACTGTATATAAGCACCTTTGAAAGAACTCCCTCATCAGCCTATTAATGTCCCCACTGCTGGAGCACAGGCCTTCCCTATGGATGGAATAGGGAGATTGGGCCATGACCCACCACGCGGGCCCAGTGCGGATTAGTGGGTGCTAACGACTACAGATGCAGCTGGGACCAACGGCTTAACGTGCCTTCCGAAGCACGGAGGAGCTCGAGATAGTAAGTTTTGGTCACCCATCCAATGACCGACCACTGCGAAAGTTGCTAAATATCAACAGCTCCTCATCTAGCTTGAAAGAACTATATAACCACAGATATAACTATTATTAATCACATCACATGCTCACACTCCTATAGCATTCTTAGTCTAACCTTTAAGGAAAAGGAAGTGATACTTAGAAAGCAGTTGTGAAAAAAAGTTGAAGACGACGTCCACGTGACATTTTTCAAAATGGAGTTTGTCATTAGAAATTATAAGTAAGAAAAGATGATAAAATCATAATATAAATTGGCGATGTTGCGTGAGATAGCATTGTATCTTCCCGCTGTTTGGCAACATCAGAATTTGGTATGAGTTAAGTAATTTTGCAAACTTACCCAAAACTGATCCCCAGGCTGCCATCATCTCCGAACCACTCGACCCACTGCGTGTCCGTTTGCTTATCAGAATTTACTTGAACAATGATAAATCTCCTTTCATCGTGCATCGATAGCTCCCAATCTTTGAGATTTCAATGATAAAAGATAAGATTTTCTCTTTTTAGTTGACATCTGACAGTTAATTGTATGTTTGCTTGGAGACCAAAACTTGAATCCTTATTTGTTTCTTAGGTACATTTATTCTGACGATGCAGACCTGAAAAGGCTGCGAAACGTCAATAAATAAATTCGTCAAAGTCAAGTTTCGTGCATTAACCCATAAAAACTAGTTTTATTGAATCCTTAAGTAGAAATACCTTTAACTACAAATTCCGGTTAACTTACAAACAATATTTGGACGTAGTTACGCGAAAACGTTCCAACCCACAAGTCACTCGAAAATGAGTTACCATAACCAGGGTACTATTTTTGCCATATTACATCATGTGCACACAAAGATGCTAGTATTTTTAAGTTAGTTTCATCAATAAAGTTTAACCCAAATGTTCCAACCCACCATTATGCCAAGGACGTGTACTCAAAATAAAGTAAAAACATTACATGCATACTGAAACATATTGTTAAAAACTCTTAATAGAATAACATATCGTTATAATGTTCCACTTGTCTTGGAACATTATACTAAATTCATAAAACGCACATTTAATGGTTTCTTAAATGATCCATGTGGGTTGGAACGTTTTTGCAAAATCTTTATACATTTTTTATTTCTGCAAAAATGTTCCATGTAATTTGAAACCCTTTAGATTAATCCATACTGTTTTTTTAAGCTGCGAACACTGTTCTAAATAAATTGAAACCTTTTATTATAATATATTATTTTCATATTTTTTGCTATAAACAATCCACATATACTTGATCCATTTTTGCTATTAAATATGTTCTAGAGAAAAAGATATTTTTTACCAAAATAAATAACTATGGTATATTTGGACGTAGTAACGCGAAAATGTTCCAACCCACAGCAACCCCAATTTGCAATTTACACACTTTTTCCCTGTAATTATTTCAGGCAAATACTATTGGTTTAACTATGGAATGCCAAACTGATTATTGAATGATATGCATATTTTTTGTAAATACATAATACAAGGGGCATATAAATAGGTAAAACGAGTTTGAAATGTTTTTGCTAAATTAATTTTGTATGAACCTTGTTAAATAGCAATTATGCATAAACTTTCCAAAACGAATTTAAGTGTATTATTTTATAAAAATAAACCAAAAAGAAATATGTAAAATAATAAATAACAATGAGGAACATACAAAAACAACAAAAAAATATATTTGAAAATGTATTACAAAAAAATAGAACGTGATCTTTTGAGCTTAGAACCTATGCCAAAAATTTGTTGATATGGTTCCAAAAGTTATCAAAAACTTATATTATAAACATTCAATTTTCATCATCGTATTCTATGATCTCGAAGTCCGGAACTCCACCAAACCCATCAACATCATCAGTGCTTCTTCAGAACTTTGAAGCGTTCTATAAAATTGAAGGCAATCCTCGGGTATGTAGTGGTACATGGATTGTAAGTCCACTAATTTCGCTGGAGCAATCGGTTTGTCGTTAGGCCACAATAAGCAAAAATCAGATTCTTTTATGTATTGCAGTTCTCGTTTTATTCTTTTATCAATTTTCAACTCATTGAAATCGTCTTCCATCGTAGACCGCATAAAAATAGAAAACATTTTATCTTTATCCAACTTAATTTCTTTTGTATGTAGCCAACTAACTTTAGATGAGTCTGTAAACTTCTTCCTATTGATAATCTTCTTTTCCAGTTTAGTTGTACTAAAAAAATCAGTCTTTGTCATTTTGTAAACTTGAAGAGGTTTAACTTTTTTACTTAGTTCTACAATAGTGGTATCCATAGTGCATTTAATGATACTGGGCATTGTTATGTATTGGTAGAAGGAGAGGTAGAAGAGGTGCACAGGAAGTGGATTGCCTTCAATTTTATAGAACGCTTCAAAGTTCTGAAGAAGCACTGATGATGTTGATGGGTTTGGTGGAGTTCCGGACTTCGAGATCATAGAATACGATGATGAAAATTGAATGTTTATAATATAAGTTTTTGATAACTTTTGGAACCATATCAGCAAATTGGCATAGGTTCTAAGCTCAAAAGATCACGTTCTATTTTTTTTGTAATACATTTTCAATTTTTTTTTGTTGTTTTTGTATGTTCTTCATTGTTATTTATTATTTTACATATTTATTTTAGATATATTTATAAAATAATACACTTAAATTCGTTCTGGAACGTTTATGCATAATTGCTATTTAACAAGGTTCATACAAAATTAAATTTAGCGAAAACGTTTCAAACTCGTTTTACCTATTTATATGCCCCTTGTATTATGTATTTACAAAAAATATGCATATCATTCAATAACCAGTTTGGCATTCCACAGTAACACCAATAGTATTTGCCTGAAATAATTACAGGGAAAAAGTGTACCGCTAAAACACAAAATTGCGTTTATCTCAAAATGGGGTCGCTGTGGGTTGGAACGTTTTCGCGTAACTACGTCCATTTGTGCCAAATACTACTCAAGCTACAGAACCCCTAAAATATAAAGAAGTTCTGAAAGTATTAATTAATAAATACCTACTATTCAATGTGATAAAAAGGACATTGTTCTGCGTCCATACATAGTTAGCCTAAGAACCAACAATCATGAAATATTATTTTGTAGGTTCGAAATCGCAAGTAAATGACTGTAAAAACAAAGATTATTGACGGACACTTCTGAAAACTTAAATTATTAGGAAAACTAAATTTTTTTGAGGTTATGTTTAATATTCACTGAAACATAGGTCAACCTATGAACTTAGTATGAACTCAGTATGAAGTAGATTAATATTACAACTAATTCATTTTATTCGGTGCGATTTTAAAGAACAACTATTAGGAAGAACTTGGTTAGGTAGGAATCATGAATAAAATAAAAACAATAGTTTTACTTCTTATTATTTATTGACTATTTTTCATATGATTATATCATATTGTATTTATTTGTTTAACACATGTATATTGTGTTATTATGCAGCGTGAATGGTGCTCTTGAATAATTTGGCAGTATGATCCTCTCAGGATGTTGTGGCACAGGTTCACTAGCACTTGGTAATAAGGTCTCTCCTCTTTGTTAACTTCGATGGCATATTTGATAGCCGAAATAGTAATAGTTAAATTAAAGGAAAAACAATCGCAAATAAACACACACAACAGGTAATCCGAACGAGAATTTTCCGTATTTAAAAAGTACTCTTTGACGAGATGCACGAATGCCACAGATTACTACGAATACAAACTGCCTGCACCACAACCACAGAGTATCAAGTTTATGCCGGCCCTTCACTTGACAACAGTTTATCCTTGTCATGCTTAATAAGGAATGAAAAGGACAGACTGATGTCATATTTTTAAATAGCAAATACGAATAGCCAAGTGAAATGTCGGCATTAGGAAGAAAGTGTTTTTTGTTTGCAGCGCTGTCATAGATTATACACATAAAATGGTATTTATTGTCTCAGATTATTTATTAACTTTTTAATTTAGCTTACATATCTGGAAGTGTCCGTCACAATCTAAATATTGATAATTATCGCAAAAAATATTCTAAGAATTATCATAAATGCCAAATCGGTGTTGGTTCTTAGGCCAATTTTAACATTGTCCTTTAATAGCATGAAATACTAAATGCTATGCTCTTAAGTTACGTGTCTAAGAGGCAACCAAAAGGTACTTCCTAATCATGGTATTTTAATATACATTCTGCACACAATGGAGCTTTTTTGCAATGAAATATAGTTATCATTTTTTTAAGCATGTAACTGCTTGATGTTTAAATCTAAGAAAATATTACTATAAAAAAATCCACGCTCACCAGGCAGCAGACGGGATTTGAATCCGCACCCCGCTATGACCGGGCGAATGCATTGACGATTATGCTACCGCGGCCTTGATGGCCGTGTCGAATTCCTTCTAGCCTTTCTTAAGCTGCAAGGCAGCGCCATCTCTCCGCATTGAAGTTAACCCACAATTATGAAATATAGAAAGAAGCGAGCAACGACGATTTGTAGCGTGTGGCGGCCACCGGCGTACCGTGTGTGGCGAGTCCATATAAAATGTATGAAAATTACAAGAAATATGCCGGTGGCGATGTTTTGTGGCTGTGGTCGGTGGCCCGTGTGCGGCAACACTAAATGAAAATGACAACGGAAGTGAGAAAATATGAAACAGGAAACGGATAAACGTTTAGTGAATTAATTAGTACTTAATTGATGGATAAGTGAACAAGTGTTAAGCCGTTGGTCCCGGCTGCATCTGCAGTTGTTGGCACCCTCCAATCCGCACTGGGCCCGCGTGGTGGGTCATGGCCCAATCTCCCTATTCCATCCATAGAGGAGGTCTATACCCCAGCAGTGGGGACATTAATAGGCTGATGATGATATTGGTGGCCTACTAATGTTTATGTTACAAACGTTAACAATCATTGCTAACACTTTCTGAAATCTAACGCGTGATCATTTAATTATGTACTAGAATAGTACATTGTACCATCTAAAGAAAATTTTACTAGAAAAATATCCACGCGGACCAGGCAGCAGACGGGACTCGAATCCGCACCCTTCGCTATTCAGGCGAATGCACTGACCATTATGCTACCACGGCCCTAACGGACGTGTCGAATTTTCTCTAGCATTTCTAAGGCTGCAAGGTAGCGTCATCTCTTCGCATTGTAGGTAAACCACAATCCAAAAAAATATATAAGTTAATACTTTAGTCATTTTCTTGTCGTACTATTCGTAAGTGGAATTCTTTGCCTGCGCAGTGTTCCCTCCTTCCTACAATCTGGGGTCCTTTAAGAGAGGCGTGAAGAATCATTTTTGCAGGCCGGCAAGGTGAGGAACATTTTACCTTTTTCTCCCAAAAGCATACCGTTGCGATCAAACTTAGGCCCATATTACAGAAAGATTCTCAGTAATGAATCTAGTCTTGAGCATAGTTAGAAAAGGATGTCGCTATATATAACACATAGCGGCATCCCTTTCTAACTGTACTCAAGCAAAGATCAACACTTAGTTGTCATTCTGTAACACGGGCCTTAGTATCTAATCGTTAACTTACATCGTCTATCCTATTCAAGAGCTGATAATTCCACCAATATTGATGGATGACAGCTTGTTGTTTTAGTAAGATTTTGAGTTTGTCACGCCGGCGCCGTTTCATAACATTGTTATTCATCTTTTGTCTGATTTGGTGCTGAATTGGACAAAAGTCAAGGTGAATTTTTAATCGACCTATAGAACTAAAATTGGCTAATGATTTAGGCCCGTAATATAAAATGATTCTCAGTAATGAATCTAGTCTTGAGTATAGTCAGAAAGAGATGTCGCTATATTATAGCACATAGGGGCATCCCTCTCTTACGCTACTCAAGTAAAGATCAACACTTAGTTGTCATTCTGTAATACGGGCCGACTCTAAAGTCGGCTGCTTTACCTTCTGCTGATTCAATATAAAGCCCCATTGACTAAATTACAGTTCCTTTTCCCACTTTTACAATAATTATTCCCACTTTTTCAATAATTATTACTACTAACTAAGTATGATAATTTCGAATTCTACCTTATAAATATACAGTCAGCGCTGTCACTAAAATCTCCAAACATAGCTTTTGTTGAGGCAATATTTGATGCATAAGTTCACTTATTCAATGTTTGTTGGACTTTTAAGGAATTACCTATTCACTAGCCTTGCTGCTAATTCGGGCTCCGCAGAAACTGATTTGTCTTTTATTTTTCCTGCTTTCTATATTTTTTCAAAGTTTCTAGTTTAATTCTCTTCCTATTTGAATGAAAAATCAGCCATCGTGCCATCGTTTTCACAATGCAACGTTATTGTTTTTATGTCATGATTTCTTACAAGATGCTTGAAAAAAACCAATAGAAATTCTTTAATATTTTATTGCACGTAAAATATCAACATATTATTATCATTCAACAGCATTCGCTACTATACCATGAGAAAAACCGCCCTCAGAGGCTCAGAGACGCCGATTTAATTAAATCACGTGTTGTCTTAAGAAGACAACAAATTCAAATTGCTAAAACAATGGAAGAAGACAGTCTTGTTCCATTGCTTTAGCATTCAATAAAAAAATACATAACTGAGCGCAAGCGTACGAGGTGGGACCACAAATAGAATTTTATTTCATAACTACCGTTTTTATTTTATAAATCTTCTCGAAATGTTTTAACAATTTGGACGTAGCTCAAAGATTTTGTTAGTCTTGAAGTATATAATATGGTGGGGTAGTCGTACAACCAGATCATGCCCTGGATACTGTTGCCGATGTTGCCGTCCAGTCCATGCCTACTTAGGAGATTTAAGCGAGAAACTTGAGTATTCGGTGCTTAGTGTTTATTAGATATTGTGTGTAATAAGGATCTATGTCTTATTCCATTGTCATAATTTGTAAATAGTCTTTTAAAAAAAGTTTACTGTCACTTCCTCTTTGCCCTCCCTTGTAAAAATGGTCGGTACTTTCATCGTTGTGCCTTTTTGTTTTAAATTAAATCTAAGTGCATCTTTTCATAAACCAAATGTGTATTAGTCCGATATTGTTGTATCTAATAAAACAACCAATACGCCGAGTTCCACGCTTTTATTTACGCCGAAATACTATTCGGAAAAGTAGGGGAAACTACCCAATCATTGGTACTCTTCCTATTATTGGCACTTTTGAGTTTAGTTCGAAAAAACAGGAAACAATAGATGCAGGAATAATGCTGCCAATTTTCAGATTTCGAAACCATACTAGCTTTTTCTTTTTAATATGTAACGACCTTGAATAATCTATTGTCTCCTTGTTTTATTCGAATTAAACTCAAAAGTGCCAATAATAGGACGAGTGCCAATGATTGGTTGGTTTCCCCTAATTCCACCTTAAAATTATCAGAGTGTTAGGAGTATAAAATATTGGTGATTGGTGCCTAGTCTTGGAGTATGAAGTATGGCAGCGTATCCAGCGGTGCGGGATAGTCGTACAACCAGATCGGGCCTTGGATACTGTTGCCGGTGTTGCCGTCCAGCCACGTGCCGATGGGCAAGTAAACGTCTCGGGACACGGCGCCTTCCTCCATCACTGGGGCTGAGAGGATCTTCTCGCCGAGTAGGAACTCTGCGAAAGTAAATGATGCGTTAATAACTCTGATAATGGACATGATTGCCTTAATATTTTAGTATATTTTTTGTCGTACTATCAAGGGCGGATCCAGCTTTCAAGGGGGGTCATATAGTCGTGGTATATTAAATATTGAAAGTACTTAAATAAAATCCCCCTTGGTTTTGGTCCATCTGTACCCAGCCCAGGGAGGAGTCATGACCCCCAAGATCCACCCTTGCGTACTATTCGTAAGTGGAATTTTTTGCCCGCACACGTGTTCCCTCTTTTACAATCTGGGGTCCTTTAAGAGAGGCGTGAAGAAGCATTTTTGCAGGCCGGCAAGGTGAGGATGGGTGGTGTAGCAGATTATAACTGCTGTACCAGCTATCTTCGACTTTACCACCACTTTGCCACATCATTTGCCTACCTAGCTATAAAAAAATATAAATGAAACTTAATTTGACAGTTGCTATATCCTTATCACGAGGAGCTCTTTGGTTTTGGCAAGTGGTTAACGGTTCCGGTCTTGCGATCGTGGTAGCTAAGCAACTTGCAACTTCGGTCATCGGATAGGTGAGTACACAGAACACAGAAAGAGGTTAAAAGGACCGTGTGGGCAGGGCAGGCGCGCCACAATTTCGTGAGAGAAAAAGTGTGAGCAACATATTATCATTTAACAGCATTCGCTACTAGACCATGAGAAAAACCACTCTCAGAGGCTCAGAGCCGCCGATTTAATTAAGTCACGTCTTCGGAAGACAACTAATTCAAAATGCTAAAACAATGGAAGAAGACAGGCTTGTTCCAATTGATTTAGCATTCAATAAAAAAAATACATATCTGAGCACAAGCGTACGAGGTGGGACCACAATAGAATTTTATTTTATACCTACTTCTTCTTCTTCGTCTTGCGATCGTGGTAGCTAAGCAACTTGCAACTTCGGTCATCGGATAGGTGAGTACACAGAACACAGAAAGAGGTTAGAAGGGCCGTGTGGGCAGGCCAGGCGCGCCACAATTTCGCGAGAGAAAAGGTGTGAGCAAATGCTCATAACTTGATCAAAACTTGGTTCTAATTGCTTCTTTGCTCTCCGGTGTGAGCGCTGATTGGCCGATTGTTTGCTGTCGCGTCATTTGATTGGCTATTATGTATCAGGTGGAAGTGTAGATAGGGTGCGCCGGCGACATCGGTCCCCGTACAAACGGTGTATGAGCACCCTTCTAACCTTTTTCTGTGTTCTTTTGGTGCGTAAATATTTAATATCATGAGATTTGAAAAAAACGTTGACCCGGCTGCAATTACAGTAGTTAACAATTACTAATAAGTATTCGTGCGTCGGCGTCAGCGTGATTGGTCATGTCATGGCATGGCCTATCCATATTGAAAGCCTATAACCTCAGCAGTGGGGACATTTAAATATGTTTAATAATAATGAATGGTACACATTATATTGGGATCGATCTATCATTACAGACAGGACTATTGTGGCTAATAAGCCCGATATTGTATTGATAGATCGACACGAACGCCGTGCAGTAGTTGTTGATGTCGCTGTCCCCCATGACGACAACCTTGTAAAAGCTGAAAAAGATAAAGAAAACAAATATCTTGATTTAGCTCGCGAGATTGTTGACATGTGGGACATCGATTCAGCAATTGTTGTGCCGATAATCATATCTGCCCATGGTTTGATAGCCAAGAGCCTCGATAAACACCTTAAGAGGCTCGCGTTAGGTGGTTGGGTCAAGAGTCAGATGCAGAAGGCAGTACTTCTGGACACGGCCCGTATAGTGAGGAGGTTCCTGTCTATGGATCCTTAACCACCGGTAGCAGGGATCCTGATCTTGCTGCCGATGGGGAACTACATTTTTGTATTTTTAAATGTTATTTTTTTAATGTTATACACTGTAAAAAAAAAATTTTAAATATAATTTTGTATGTATATTTAATGAATGGTACGTAACCTTTCGTGTGTGTCCAACTCTCACTGCGTTTTTAAAATGGTAAATCTATTTATTTTTATCTTACCGTTCCAAACAGCTAATGGAACATTATCGTTAGGGTCGAGCCACCATATAGGCGGGCTGATGGCTTAGAGTAAATACTTTATGGTCGAAAGGCCTAGCCCGCTCTATAGACGCATAAAGGTATTGTCACAAACGCTCTCGAAACGGAACCACGAATGTGCCAGATCACCGCGGGTCGCGATAGAGGTCGAGTAATGCGGCTCATTCTAAAATGAGCCTTATGCAGTGCGGCGTAAGGGAGAAAGTGCAACGACATCTGCACTTGTTTACAAGTTATGCGCGTTACCTGCGTAGGTATAAGTACTCGCGGGTGCTAGCTAATTCTTAATTTAACAAGTACTTTCTAGAATGCGTCGATCGGCGTATATAAGCGCGATTGGCGCCGCGCAGAGACAGTTGAGTTTCAACAGCGATTTCGGAGCGAATCCAAAAGCGATCAAAGTGCAACAAAAGTGTTCAAGTGAGATTGTTTAGAGCAGTGGTTCTCAAACTTTTTAAATGACGGAACCCTTTTGGGAAGCAAAATACTTGATGGAACCCTACAATAAAACAATTATTTTTATAAGTGTATTCTATATTAATCAGCATAATAAAAGTACAATGTATCCGTTACTAATTATTATTTACTTCACCACTTGGTAAGGACAATAATAGAAAACATTAAAAAAGAAAAAATCTAACTAGTGGGAGGTATGAAACTGTTTTTTATTTTTCATCAATTGCTTGATATCAGGTTTGATGGAAGAAAGTTGGAGTCTCATATCAGCTTCGGCGTCCAGTCTATTGCGATATTTTGTTTTCGTGGCTGCGTAGGTAGAGAATCCTGTTTCGCACAAATATGTAGTTGGGAACGGGAGAAGAATATCCAGAGCCATTTGGCCAAGCATTGCATATTCATCTTGGATTCTGCACCAAAAATCATTAAGAGGCGTCGTTTTGAACAATGACTCCATACTTGTGTCTGATGACATTTCTAAAAGAGATTCATATATCTCATTTGACATGTTTTCAGGCTTTTCCAAGTTGGGTAAAAAAGGATTATGAATCCAGGAGTTCACTTTAATTTTTGTATTGTGTTCTTCGGGAAAATACTTTTCAAAAGATGCGCGCATCGAACTGAGATATTGGACCAATTCTTCAAACACATTATCTTCAAACATTTCTGAGTCGTTTTCGCTAACAAACTCAGTGAGTAACGTAAAACTTTCTATTTCTTTCTTACCAATGCAAATGATCCAAAAATCTAATTTTCTTTTAAAAGTAGTTATTTTATTATAGGCCTGAAACACTGTTGTCTGTTTACCTTGCAATGATAAATTTAATTCGTTAAGTTTTTGAAAGATATCCGCCATAAAAGACAATCGGAACAACCAAGTTTTATCATACAAACGGTCCTTCAAATTAAAAGAAGTATCTGCTGAAAGAAACATTTGTAACTCGGCTCTAAGTTCAAATAGCCTTGTTAAAGTTTTTCCCCGAGACAGCCATCGCACTTCTGTATGGAGCAGCAGTGTTTTATGTTTGCTGCCATAATCTTCACACAATAATGAGAACAATCGGGATTGTAGTGGTCGTGATTTGATAAAATTAATTATTTTTACCGCTTCATCCATAACTAATTTTAGATTAGACGGCATTTGCTTCATCGCAAGTGCTTGTCTATGCAGAATACAATGACTGGAACTACAATTAGGCGCTTTATTTTTCATTCGTGACACTGCTCCTGCTGTTTTACCTGTCATCGCCTTGGCCCCATCTGTACAAATGTCAATGCAATTGTTCCAACTGAGATTATGTTCTTCAAAAAATATATTTATTTTATTAAAAATTTCTTCCCCGGTAGTGTTTGTAAGCAGCGATGAACACATAAGCATGTCTTCTTCAAAAGAACTTTTATATGGATATCTCACAATAACCAGCAGGATAGCCAAACCAGCGACATCAGTCGACTCGTCCATTTGCAAAGCGAATCGTGTATTTTGTAGACGTGTAACTAGTTCTTGTTTGACGTAGCTTGCCAGATCATGGATTCGTCGTGAAACAGTATCGTTTGATAGCGGAACAGTAGAAAGATGCTTTGCAGATTTTTCATCAAGCATACATTTTGTTATGTCTAATACACATGGTTTTATTAATTTCTCAGCGATAGTGTGCGCTTCACCTGCTTGTGCAATGCGATAGCTAACTAAGTATGATGCCTCCGTGGCCTTTTCGTTGGTAGTTTGTGTTACATGCATCATATTTTTTTGACTTTCTAATAACTGATCTTTTTTGCGAACAAAAAATTCTTTATTCTTGTCTTTAGTCTCGGGGTGTACGGTTTCTAAATGTCGACGCAATTTGGCAGGTGCCATGGAACTATTAGGAAGCAGTTTACTACAGAGCATGCAGAGAGGTGAGCCGTTGGAATCAACAAATCCGAAACTGATATAAGATTCATCATACTTCCTTTTTTTCGTCTTTGAAACCGTCGAGCTTGACGTCGTGGCACTCGTGGCATCATCTTCTGGATCGGTGATTGCTAAATTCTCCGCGCGCATTGCTTTTGAACATTCAGCGTCATTAGAAGATGTTGTTGGAACACGTTTAACACCTTTAAGCCAACGTTCCATTCTTCTTTATTTATAATGTTACAAGTCAGGATAGTGGGGTTTAAATAATGCACAATCGTTACTGCGTATAAGAGACTAAATTTAGAACCTACAGGGAAGAAATGTATAAAACTGAGACAACAGAATACAGCAGGCAGTAAAACAATGAACACCAGTTTCTCGCTAGCGAGCTTGTAAGTAGGTAGTAACTTATCGCTCCGAACGCTAATCATCAACTGACGACGCCAACGCGCGATCGCCGCTTTTATACTTAGTCCTAGACTCGATCTCAAATATTCTCGAAAATACTCGAGTCGGCACCTTTGATAAACAAAAAGCAAAAATAAAAACAGAAATTTAAAAATAGCGTTGTAAACAATATCGACTTTATCCTTTGAAGTTAGAGACGAAAGTCGCTAGTTGACAACTATAGCGTCTAATTCAGAGGCGGCTTTTATCAAAGAGACTGAGCGCTTACAAGTATACTACCCGCTCGTTTTAAGTTTGCCGCTGGCGATAGGTATGAGTGTATGACGTTCGAAATTTTTTATTTAATTGTAACAATAAAAATTGTGTACGTTAGATATTTGGGTAAAACTATGACACATTATAAGTTTTGTTGTCACGTGGGGGAGGGTACGCGCATTCCACAGACCGGCAAACTTAGAGCGAACGCGTTGTACAAGTATAAAATTGTTGAGACCAAACTTATGAGATATTGTACCAGCTAATGTAACACAAGCTTATACAAATACAAATAAATAAATAAATAACATTCATAGCGTTTTGTCTCCGCGCGGCCGCGGAGTCCGCACAGCCGCGGAGCGACCAGAGAGAGGTGTTTTGATTTTTTTATTTCTAAATTCTTGCGGAACCCCGACAGAGGTATCACGGAACCCTAGGGTTCCGCGGAACACACTTAGAGTATAGCTGGTTTAGAGACTTGCATAGTGAAATACAGTGTTTAGTGAGTGTTTTGTAATTAACATTGTGTGTTAATTGCGTGAACTGTGTGGTGAATAAAGAACTGTCAAACGTGAACTGGCATATAATTTCGAACCCCATCCCGACACGTAACAGTATATATTTCTTTAAAAGTAACATTAACTCTGTTCTTACCATCCCATACAGCGAGTGCGACGTCATCAGTGGGGTCGAGCCACCATATCGGTGGGTTAACGGGCGTGCCCTTCTCTATAGACGCTGTCATGGCGGCGACTATTTCATCGGCGTAGTCGGCGTGCAGATGTGTGAACTTCCTGCTGATCTCGACAGCCTGGAAAGAGGTTTAAGCCAGAAACATATTAACGTGTCGTGTCGTGTCGTGACGCGCCAGAATCACATCGGTTTTATACATTTACTATATTTAGTAACATATTTACGTCTCTCTCTCTCTTTCTAACCCAAAATAAATGTATGAAACCGATGTGTCACGACACGCCACGACACATTAATATGTTTCTGGCTTTATTTGTTAGCAGACCCGTCTTTCCCAGTGGGCACTTTGGGCAAGTACCCAGGGCCCCGCGATCGATAGGGGGCCCCCTCAGATCAAAAACAAAATCACCAAACGGAAGTCATAGGAACCCCATTATCCTAATATGCCCAGGGCCTCCAATAGGTCAGAGACGGCACTGCTTGTTAGTATAATACTTGATAAGGTAACAAAGAGACAGAGGAGCCAGTTAATTGAGAAAAAATGTTTTAACAAGAAATGAAATTTATTTCACGCTACAACGATCGCGATAAAAGACTTAGGTAATTGTTATTGGAAGAATATGCATTATGATAATTAAAGTCAGTTAACATAATACCGAATCTTAACTCAAAAAGTGAGCGCCCATAGCTTATATTAATATAGGTACTTAAAATTTACTTAGAACTATTGTAAGATGTAAGTGATGATAAGCTGATAATCTGACACTTAGGCCAGTATTATAGAAAAGATTCTCAGTAACGAATCTAGTCTTGAGCATAGATAGAAAGGGATGTCGCTATATAAAGCACATAGCGACATCCCTTTCTAACTGTACTCAAGTAAAGATCAACACTTAGTTGTCATTCTGTAATACAGGCCTAAATATCCGAACAATCACAGATCCTTTCAATTAATATTTCAACACCCTTTTGCAATGCTAAACCGTTTGTCTCAAGCGGATCCTCCATGAAAGATGCGTGTAAAGGGAATATTATATTACCTCTTCGTCGTGGTCCCAAGGCACAAAGGAGTATTGCAGCGTCGGCATGAACACGTTAGCTTGGAGCCACCTCACGAACAACTCCTTGCTGGGCTTCTCATTGTATCCGTTTCCGCCGATCATGTCGGGCAGCACCAGCGTGTAACCATTCAAGTTCATAGCCAGCAACGTTGTGACCAGGGTCGCTAGTCCGTTGTTGAAATCCCATAATGTGTCTTTGTCGACCATACGAATGAACACCGGAAGGTCTTGGGTTCTGCGAAGATAAGATTATGTGAGGAATACCGAAAAGAATATTGGAAGAAATCATTGGATAAGGATACGAATATTCTTGATAATATTGCTTTTAATCAAGGTGTTTAAGCTTATGCTATGTGATGTGTAAAAACGATCTTCTTGCCAATGTTCATCATCTATCAGATAGGCATGTGTCTCAACAAAAGTTAACCATCATCGTTGTTAAAACCCAAAAAAGAGAAACTGCTGTGAAACTAGATTTACCTCATTCCGGATCTCACTTCGATCATGGGGCCAAATTTAGCTACGGTCCTTACGTAAGCCTCCACAATGTTTCCAGGGTGTAATTCGATGGGACCATTCTGCACTGGAATCTAGAAAAGACAAAATTGAAATTAAACTTAGCAGGTACCGTTGACTGTTAAAGTTATGGTTTTCTTACAGCATGGAAGGAAAGCTAAGGAAAGCTGAGAAGCTTTCCAAGCTTTCCTTTTTGGAGACAACTTGCTTCTGTTTCGGATGTGGAGTGGTTATAGGGAGGGAGGAGTGGTTATATCTGGAGAGCGATAGCCCCAGTATTGCAAGCGTTTTCAGATTGTTCAACCTGCAAGCGGACTAAATGTCTATTCGCCACCTTTTATTTTAAAAACGCATATATACCTGAGGCGACCAGCTCGATTCTCCCGCGTCGAACTTGACGCTGTCGATGTCGTATGTCTGGATAAGTTCAGTGACCCTCGAGCTGAACCAGTCGGCCGCCTCGGGGTTGGTGAAGTCGATGTACCCGGGCACTGAGCCGTTGTTGTTCCACCACGACGTGTCCGGGCTGCCTTCCTCGTTGAGGACTAGATATCTATCAACAATAAAAATATATGATCCCTGATCTTCAATTTCGTTTTAAAACAAGTTTATATTATTCATGACAAGATTTTTTTTAAACAGATACAATGTTAACTAGAATGAGTCAGGAGATTCTAATATCGTGCTCATGAAGGTAAAATTAAAACTTAGTCTGTTAGGTAACTACTTTTTCTTTAGCCCATTTGTATTTTCTGAATAATTATATTTTTTAAACTTACCCCTTCTCCAATGCAAATGAGTACCAAGGTTCGCAGTCCTTGTTGATAAACGGGTGAACCCAGATGGATACTCTGAAGCCCAAACCCTTAATGTCTTGGATCAGCTTCTTGAAGTCTGGCAACTTCCTCTCGTCTACTGTCAAAGAGCCGTAACAAATCTCCCACAGATCGTCGATTTCGAATTGAGCATTAGGGAATCCGCTGTCGTTTATTTCATTAGCAAAAGCCCAGAGGCTATCCTGGTCGATTTCACGGGAATATCTCGCCCAAGTGGACCAAACTGGATATTGGATCATTCTGTAGTCCGGTAAACCAGTAGGTCTGCCCAAGTAAGTGTCTACAGCATGTTGGTGTGCTATCTTTGCATTGTCGAAGAACCAGACGTCGTATTTGAGTTCGTTGTGGGTGCGCCTGCTGGAGTAAGGAGCTGCGACTTCTGCGATGAAACATATGTGATCGTCGAGCACCGTGTTGTAGTCTACGAACAGTGGCACCTCAGGGTGGACGTAGAAGTAGAAACCTCCGGAGTTGAGCCAGTATCTCTCGGAGACGGCGGCGTTGTCGTCCTCCTTGGAGATGACGGAGTATTTGTCGAGTTTGCTGTTCTGTAGCGGCCAATACTGTTGCTTCTGCTCTGGTCCTCCATACCACTCTCTATTTCCTGGTAAAATGTGTCGCCATGAAAGTACAAACATTTATTTGAAAACTTTGTTGTAATTAATGTACTTTGTCATAGAAGTAACTGGGGAAAGTTCAACATGAATTGGACTAAAAATAGGAAATCCTTAAGCAAGTGACCATCTGCAACACTTACTGAATCCCATGCAGTCTTCAAATACTTTGTCAGCGGGTCCTTGCCAGTGTATGGAGACCTTCCACCCACCGCTGGGATGGTCGAAGCTCGCGTTCATGTTGAAGGTCACCTCGGGGTCGTCGACGGGAGATTTTCGGCCGAGGTTACCCAGCACCCAGGGAAGTACCATAGGTCCATGGTCAGCTAAGAAATAATAGAAAGATTTTTTGATAACGTTTATCCTACAATTGACGACTCTGTATATAATACAGGGAGAAAAAAACAGCCCTTGCTGAGTTTCTTGCCGGTTCTTCTCAGTACAAGGTCTCCCGCCGTAGATTTGCGAACCGATGGCGTAGCTTTTCGACATTCACAAGTGCTTGTAACAGCCTAGACTGAATAAACGATATTGAATTTTGAATTTTTTACATAGATAGATTATAAGTTTAGAAGAATAAAAAACTAAGTAAGTAAACTTAGGCTTACATGTTTAGAAGATCATTACACTCTCATTAGAATCCGATGGGGTGGATAAGATTGGAGGTCGAAGTCATATAAAATGTGTTTATTTAATGAGGGATCAGTCATTATTATAATAGACCCATTATAAAAGAGTAACTTACAAATTTTATGCTTTGAGGAACTTTTCTTGAATATAAAGTAGAACCGATCGCCACGTGGACAGCAAATGGTCAAGCAAAAAAAAAAAACGAGGAGCTCGATGGCGCAAGTGGTCAGCGCGTTCGGCTACGATCTTTGAAGTTAAGCAACTTTCGCAGTGGTCGGTCATTGGATGGGTGACCAAAAATTTACTCCGTGCTTCAGAAGGCACGTTAAGCCGTTGGTCCCGGCTGCATCTGCAGTCTTCCGCACTCACCAACCCGCACTGGGCCCGCGTGGTGGGTCATGGCCGAATCTTCCTATTCCATCCATAGGGAAGACCTGTGCCCCAGCAGTAGGGACATTATTAGGCTGATGATGAAAAAAAAGGGTCCTAATAGTTGCATTTCATCATCATCATCGACCCATGCTCCACATCGTCCACTGCAGGACAAGGGTCTCCCCTAATGCACGCCACTGCTCCCGTTTTTCTGCCACTCCCATCCAGCCCACTCCAGCCAGCCTACGAATTTCATCGTCCCATCTTGTCTCAGGGCGTCCCACACTACATTTGCATTTGCAAACCACTAACTAATTTTATAGCTAATAACGGGATTGTAACCATGTACCTTGTTTTTTATGAGTCTCGAGATACGAGAATAGTGAGAAAGTGACCAATGGTAGGGGTATCGAGCGCAGTAAAAGACGACGTCAGAGGGTAGACCGATATGTCTGCCAATAACATCTACCCGCAATTACTTCAGTTACTCCGTGATCATGGCGCTTGCAACAGTGCCGAAATATCGGAGACTCATAAAAAAAAATGTGTGCGTGTACTAGTGTACACACGTAAGAAGTGAAACTTCTTTATGGCCTTATTTTTCGAAAAATGATCTACATGCAACTTTCCAGAAATTGGTTAAATAAAGTTAAATTAGATAAAGTTTAAACAAAAGGATTTTATTATCATAGACATGAATACAAATTACTGCCTATGAAACTGTTATGATTACACGGCTCAGTAATCTAAGGCACATGTTCCACCTCCAACGATGAACGATAAGCGAGTAGAAACTAGAAACGAATTGGCAGTCCTGAGTTAAAATGCACGCGCACGGCTTTTGACAGCCAAGCCAGCTTAACCGAGCGAGTGTAGCTGAGCGAGTATCGCTGAGCTAGTATCGCTCAGCGAGTATCGCTGAGCGAAAATCGCTGAGCGTGTATCGCTGAGCGAGTATCGCTGAGCGAGTATCGCTGAGCGAGTACCGCTGAGCGAGTACCGCTGAGCGAGTATCGCTATGCGAGTTTGGCTGAGCGAGTCTTATCTTTAATAACTATTGTCACTCAGCTACAAACGAGTAGAGAGAGTTCTCGCCGGCGACAGTGTGATCATTCAGCTATCAACTATTAATATAAAAAAAGATGGCGCGTAACGGAAAAATGTGACGCGTAACCGAAAAATGTGACGGTAATTTTTTTTCCAACGCCGATAAAGAAGTTTCACTTCAACAAGGTACATGGTAACAATCCCGTTAATAGCTATAATGTTAGTGACCATGAAAGTTTAAAACAATATATTACTAACTAATTAATTACAGTTCCATACTCACTTGTGACCACGACAAGGTCGAAGCCTCCATCTTTGCGCTTTTCCACGTAGACGTCTCTCGTCGTAGGCGCATTGGGCTTGGGTACGGCGCCTACCGCCATAGTCAAACCTTTGGATAAGATATGATACATTCATTATTTTACTGCCATAATAATTAAGGACCAAACGAACTTATCTGAAGTGAAGTTCGATCCAAATTATATTTCGCAGCTTTATTCCTTGCGATTTATGCTTACATGTTGTAGTGGCGCCCCCAAGCGTCACCCTTGCACGGACGTTTAAAGATTTTCCTTTTATTTTTCTCAATGGTATCATTAAAAAAAAATGTGTGTGTCAGCTCCGACGCACGACTGGAGTTTACTCCTTAAGTTCGATAGTCTAACCAGACGCAAAAAGAGTTTATTTAACTTAAAAAAGATTGATACTGTATGAAAGGGTAAATTAACAAATTAATGAAAATAATATACATATATAAATATATATTTATTCATTTCATATACATTTATTATAAGTAATCGACGAAATATTTTACATTAAACTTTTTACAATAGTCAATTTCAGATGTGCATAAATATATCATTAGGAATGTTGATAAATTATGTAATTATTATTATCAGACTATTATCATTTTTTTAAATATTAATTAAATCAACATTGTCTGCATTATTAATTACAGTGACAAGTGGTTTATGGTAACTAAAATAAGACACATGGACGTTCGTAGATACGTGGTTCACGAATCTTGAAAATACCACATCAATGGTTGTACCATACCTCGTTATCCCCATTGCTCTATCAGAAACAATATCTAAATTCAGTTAAGATTTTAAAATTTTTATTAATGTCAATCCGTCATCTTTGTTTGTCAAAGTTGCGCGACATAGGATGCGCACCAAAAACGAGTAACGAGGTCATTCATGGATAGATTTTACTCCTCACATTTTTCTCATACCGGGCCCCTTATATATGCAAATCGATTCTTAAGGAGTAAACTCCAAAAATTAAAAGGAAACTAAACGTCAAATTTACCCGGCAAATCTCGAGACCGTTGCTAGCTCATATTGTTTATAGCTGAACCTGTAACCTCTTTTCGTATTTTATATTTATATATAGGGTTAGGGAGTATTATATAGGGTGGGATGTTATAAATATAAATCGCAAAGAATGAAGCTGCGAAATATAATGTCCCTTTATGGCTTCTATGGATAGAAGTCGTATACCATGACAATAGCGGTGGCTAGGATTACCAACTTTTTATTTATAAAATATAGTTATTTCGAAGCTGTTACCTTTAAAAATATAGTAGATTACAAAAAATTGGAAAAAATATAGTATGTAGTTAAAATATTTACTTTATTTTTTAAGCGAGTATATTTTTGCTGTTCTATACCTTAATACTTCAGTTTTTATTTTAAGAAAGCTTTTACAGCCAAAAGTCTGCTTTAAGCAAAATATAGTAATTTCGCCTTCTATCTCTTATATGTAATAAAACTAGTTTTACGGGTTAATGCACGAAACTTTATTTAGACGTTTCGTAGCCTTTACAGGCTTCGTCGTCAGAATAATAATAATAATAAATATTTCCGACACTCACACCAATTAGCCTAGCCCCAAAGTAAGCACTAAGGCTTGTGTTATGGGATGCTAGGGTAACGGATAGAATACATATACTGTACATATATAAGTATATTTATATAAATACATACATATTAAACATCCATGACTGGAGTACAAATGCTCGTATTCATCACACAAATATCTGCCCCCACCGGGATTCGAACCCGGGACCTCTCGAGTCCGCGACAGCCATGAAACCCGGCGTACAAACCACTCGGCCACGGAGGTCGTCGTCGAGAATAAAAACGTCGTCGTAAAAACTAGTTTTATTTAATGAGTGATGTGCGTGAAAACATTAGAAACAAATATATATATATATATATATATGTATTTAGAAATATAGTATTTGATCCCATAATATAGTAGGGTACTATATTATATAGTAGGGTTGACAACCTTAGCGGTGGCTGACATTACGCTAATTATTACGTAATTTACACGGAACAAAAATTAATAACCTCCCCAACAAATAAAAATTAACATCCGTCCAGATAGACGGCGTCCACTCCTCGATCACACGGCGGCATCGCGGTCGCCGCGCGAGCGTTGCGCAGTAAGTTACTCACAAAGAATTTCAACGTTAAGTCCTACTTAATAAAACATAAATCTGCTATGACTGAACAGTTGTTACTGAACAGCGCGGTGACCGCGCGGCCGCCGTACTGTCACCGCGCGGCCGCCACGCTGTGACATTCTGTGCCATATAAACGCGCCCCTAGTCTTCAGCAGACTTATTTTTCTTCGCATGTAGTGCACTTAATTGTAAATCATTTTACAAAAACCGAGAAATTATTTTATCCCCATTTTATTTTAATAATTATTATAATTTAATTAACAAAAATAACTACTTATTAAATTGCAATTGGCAAGTTCATTTATGTAATTTTTGTTGACAAAGCAAATATATTGTCACTAAATGCTCTCGAACCAAAACTGCGAACCCGCGAACATACTGCGAACAGATTTAACCAGAGCGCCGCGGGTCGAGGCCGAATGGTGCGGTTCATTCTAATATGAGCCTTATGCAGTGCGCCGTAAGGGTGAAAGTGCAACGCATCTGTACTTTTTTAGAACTCATGCGCGTAACCTACTTATAAGTAGTACTACTTGCTAATTAACTCTCAATGAAACTGGTTTCTGGAATAGGGGGGTATAAAAGGGCGCTCGGCGCCACGCATTAGACTGTTCCCCCACGACAACGGCTAACTAGAACCGAGGTCCGAGTCTCAGAGACGCCCTCTAGTTGAGCCGACCTCCTCAGGTTCGAGTGGTCTAGAGCAGCTATACTCTAAGTGTGTTCCGCGGAACCCTAGGGTTCCGTGATACCTCTGTCGGGGTTCCGCAAGAATTTAGAAATAAAAAAATCAAAACACCTCTCTCTGGTCGCTCCGCGGCTGTGCGGACTCCGCGGCCGCGCGGAGACAAAACGCTATGAATGTTATTTATTTATTTATTTGTATTTGTATAAGCTTGTGTTACATTAGCTGGTACAATATCTCATAAGTTTGGTCTCAACAATTTTATACTTGTACAACGCGTTCGCTCTAAGTTTGCCGGTCTGTGGAATGCGCGTACCCTCCCCCACGTGACAACAAAACTTATAATGTGTCATAGTTTTACCCAAATATCTAACGTACACAATTTTTATTGTTACAATTAAATAAAAAATTTCGAACGTCATACACTCATACCTATCGCCAGCGGCAAACTTAAAACGAGCGGGTAGGTATACTTGTAAGCGCTCAGTCTCTTTGATAAAAGCCGCCTCTGAATTAGACGCTATAGTTGTCAACTAGCGACTTTCGTCTCTAACTTCAAAGGATAAAGTCGATATTGTTTACAACGCTATTTTTAAATTTCTGTTTTTATTTTTGCTTTTTGTTTATCAAAGGTGCCGACTCGAGTATTTTCGAGAATATTTGAGATCGAGTCTAGGACTAAGTATAAAAGCGGCGATCGCGCGTTGGCGTCGTCAGTTGATGATTAGCGTTCGGAGCGATAAGTTACTACCTACTTACAAGCTCGCTAGCGAGAAACTGGTGTTCATTGTTTTACTGCCTGCTGTATTCTGTTGTCTCAGTTTTATACATTTCTTCCCTGTAGGTTCTAAATTTAGTCTCTTATACGCAGTAACGATTGTGCATTATTTAAACCCCACTATCCTGACTTGTAACATTATAAATAAAGAAGAATGGAACGTTGGCTTAAAGGTGTTAAACGTGTTCCAACAACATCTTCTAATGACGCTGAATGTTCAAAAGCAATGCGCGCGGAGAATTTAGCAATCACCGATCCAGAAGATGATGCCACGAGTGCCACGACGTCAAGCTCGACGGTTTCAAAGACGAAAAAAAGGAAGTATGATGAATCTTATATCAGTTTCGGATTTGTTGATTCCAACGGCTCACCTCTCTGCATGCTCTGTAGTAAACTGCTTCCTAATAGTTCCATGGCACCTGCCAAATTGCGTCGACATTTAGAAACCGTACACCCCGAGACTAAAGACAAGAATAAAGAATTTTTTGTTCGCAAAAAAGATCAGTTATTAGAAAGTCAAAAAAATATGATGCATGTAACACAAACTACCAACGAAAAGGCCACGGAGGCATCATACTTAGTTAGCTATCGCATTGCACAAGCAGGTGAAGCGCACACTATCGCTGAGAAATTAATAAAACCATGTGTATTAGACATAACAAAATGTATGCTTGATGAAAAATCTGCAAAGCATCTTTCTACTGTTCCGCTATCAAACGATACTGTTTCACGACGAATCCATGATCTGGCAAGCTACGTCAAACAAGAACTAGTTACACGTCTACAAAATACACGATTCGCTTTGCAAATGGACGAGTCGACTGATGTCGCTGGTTTGGCTATCCTGCTGGTTATTGTGAGATATCCATATAAAAGTTCTTTTGAAGAAGACATGCTTATGTGTTCATCGCTGCTTACAAACACTACCGGGGAAGAAATTTTTAATAAAATAAATATATTTTTTGAAGAACATAATCTCAGTTGGAACAATTGCATTGACATTTGTACAGATGGGGCCAAGGCGATGACAGGTAAAACAGCAGGAGCAGTGTCACGAATGAAAAATAAAGCGCCTAATTGTAGTTCCAGTCATTGTATTCTGCATAGACAAGCACTTGCGATGAAGCAAATGCCGTCTAATCTAAAATTAGTTATGGATGAAGCGGTAAAAATAATTAATTTTATCAAATCACGACCACTACAATCCCGATTGTTCTCATTATTGTGTGAAGATTATGGCAGCAAACATAAAACACTGCTGCTCCATACAGAAGTGCGATGGCTGTCTCGGGGAAAAACTTTAACAAGGCTATTTGAACTTAGAGCCGAGTTACAAATGTTTCTTTCAGCAGATACTTCTTTTAATTTGAAGGACCGTTTGTATGATAAAACTTGGTTGTTCCGATTGTCTTTTATGGCGGATATCTTTCAAAAACTTAACGAATTAAATTTATCATTGCAAGGTAAACAGACAACAGTGTTTCAGGCCTATAATAAAATAACTACTTTTAAAAGAAAATTAGATTTTTGGATCATTTGCATTGGTAAGAAAGAAATAGAAAGTTTTACGTTACTCACTGAGTTTGTTAGCGAAAACGACTCAGAAATGTTTGAAGATAATGTGTTTGAAGAATTGGTCCAATATCTCAGTTCGATGCGCGCATCTTTTGAAAAGTATTTTCCCGAAGAACACAATACAAAAATTAAAGTGAACTCCTGGATTCATAATCCTTTTTTACCCAACTTGGAAAAGCCTGAAAACATGTCAAATGAGATATATGAATCTCTTTTAGAAATGTCATCAGACACAAGTATGGAGTCATTGTTCAAAACGACGCCTCTTAATGATTTTTGGTGCAGAATCCAAGATGAATATGCAATGCTTGGCCAAATGGCTCTGGATATTCTTCTCCCGTTCCCAACTACATATTTGTGCGAAACAGGATTCTCTACCTACGCAGCCACGAAAACAAAATATCGCAATAGACTGGACGCCGAAGCTGATATGAGACTCCAACTTTCTTCCATCAAACCTGATATCAAGCAATTGATGAAAAATAAAAAACAGTTTCATACCTCCCACTAGTTAGATTTTTTCTTTTTTAATGTTTTCTATTATTGTCCTTACCAAGTGGTGAAGTAAATAATAATTAGTAACGGATACATTGTACTTTTATTATGCTGATTAATATAGAATACACTTATAAAAATAATTGTTTTATTGTAGGGTTCCATCAAGTATTTTGCTTCCCAAAAGGGTTCCGTCATTTAAAAAGTTTGAGAACCACTGGTCTAGAGGCTCCAGACGGAAAGGAGGCTCTCACCGTGGGGAGATATCATCCGCCTGGAATATCTCTAGAGGCACTTGCCAATTCTCCGCTTGAGGTCGCCGTCCCCAAACCCGGTGACGCTGTAAAGGTCATCTGCGACCAACAACATGCACACTCAAAAAAAAGCATATAGCATTAAGGTAAGGCGATCGCTTCCGATGTAGCCTTAGAGAACTTCCAGGCCAGAGACAGCCCCTACGGGTGTTTTTTAGTCAGTACGAATCTGACATAACCTTGCAGCCGGCCCCGCCTGGGAGAAAACAAAAAAAAAACACGCGCATTAGTTGAGTTTCAACCTTAGATTAAAACAAAAAGGGTAGATACGGTACGCTCATACCTACTTGCATCAAACAAAAACTGATCCCACTGCATTACCGACCCGAACGAAACAGCACGTTAAGTTTCAACGGCAGCGCGAACGAGACGGCGAGATCCGCGTCACTGAACTACCGACCAATCACGCGACCAGTACTCGACGTCACTATCGAATAAGATTCAAAACAAACAACATTTTTTATGAAATAATATAATTTGTACTTACGAATGAAAAGTGATGCTGTGGGTTTTATTTTTAGTTCTTGAGCAATTTGAGCGCTTTTTAAAAACACACTTAGGCATTATTTTACCATATAAACACAAAATATTAGCAATATATCTTTTTGGCGTTCACATACATGTACGTCGTTTGCATGTCAAGTTGTGACTAAAGCGATTAGGGTCGTGGACCACAATTGGTGCGGATCACTTTAGTGAGGCTAGTGCCGTATCTACCCTTTTTGTTTTAATCTAAGGTTTCATCAGCGATATCGAACTTTTTGGCGGGATCGTGGAGCGTCACTTTAGCAGCTTTGTTTTTCTTGTTAAAAATTGTGTTGTGGCGGATGTTAGTGTCTAATAATGGTGGATTATTAACCACTAAGTGTTCGGGAACATGCACAAGTCTTGGCAAGTGAAACAAAATAACGGAAAGTGTCTTTCGACGTTCCCTCAAGAAGTCCACGGGGAGGTTTCAGTAAATCCCCACACTTTTACTGAAACATGGGGAAAGGGGGATTGACTTGACTGCCACTTACTTTGACCACGAGTGCTATAGTATTTGTATACCTACATTTAACACTTGACATTGGCTAAATGCACAAGCCGTGCGAAGCCATATAGAAAAAGAAAGTGCGATTGTTTAAAGACTTGTTTAAGTGACTTAGTATTGTGTGTTTAAGAAAGAACTGTGAATTATGTGGTGAATAAAGAATTGTCAAGCGTGAACTGGCATATAATTTCGAACCCCATTTCGACCTGTAACAATATTGTATTCAATAGGTAACTAAAGCAGTGATAGTAATTCCGTTCATCTGTCATAAAATATCTACAATTATTATTGTAGGTATAGAATTTCAAGAAAATCAATCAGAAATTGGTATAGTAATTTCACTTCGATTTTACGAATATCGGGCATGAGTGGACTGATTGACATTTTACGATGATTGAGAGGCATTACTTAGTAATCTGTGTGATTAAATAAACTAAGGAAGACAGACTAAAAATATCACGTTACTTAAGACAGAGTGGCCAGCATCCTTACGAAATTGTACAATTTACAAACACGATTTAAAATTAATCGGAGATGAATGTAAATAATAATGTTCATGTTATTGCATAAAAAAAGCTTTAAAATGGTTTTAGTGTTTCGTCGCTACCGGAAACCAAATACCACTTGAAAAGTCTCCTAATCTCCTTTAATCTGGAGACCGACAACCTGCCCATGAAATCCACGTATGTCCATAAATACGAAAACTTACTTGGCGCACGTATAGTCTCTCACGCCAATTCAAGCATACTATATGAATAAGCGCAATTCAAAAATTTTATAATTATGATTGAACTTCACTTCCTAGAAGTGTGTTATATAAATTGCACCACAAGCTGTATAGGACAACGCGGTGAACCAAACCATAGCGCGATATACAAAGTTAATAGCGCCATCTATCGAATAGTTAGAAAAAACGTGTGGGCTACCCCAGCCCGTAAAAATGCCCTGAATTTTTTCGTTCTCAAAATTATCGACCCTGGTCTATATCGATAGGTTAATAGTATATGTAGATGCGGTGCAGATTTACCGCCCGGTAAATAATTTTGGCGGTGCCCATATCCATACTAGTAACTATTAAGTAAAACTGTTGCAAACAGCTGATTTTGAATTGTCCCATTAAAATTGTAATTAACTATCAGCTTAATTGTAATTAATGTCATTCACAAGTTAATCACTAAGTAAATAAATGTTTAAAATTGTTATTACCCAATGTAAAGCAGACACAAACCAGTGTAACTATCAAAAATAAGAATATGGACCTTGTGGACACTACATTATTCTTAGGCATTACACTAGATTCGAAGCTTCAGTGGGACCCACATATAGAGAAATTGTCGAAGAGACTGAGCTCTCCAGCCTACGCAGTAATGAAGATACGCCGATTAACTAGCGTAGATACTGCTCGATTAGTTTATATTAGTTATTTTCATAGTGTGATGTCGTACGGTATTTTGCTGTAGACTCTTTAAGAGATTTTTTTTAAGAAATCGATATAATGATTGTTGCTTCTTAGTACATTTATGAAAATTTAATCTATGTTAGAAAAAATATTACATTGTTTCCTCTAAATAGTGATAAGCACGACGCTTGCGATACACAAAATATCACTCTCGCCATTGCCTACCCTGACCAAATCCCTTACACCTTGGAGCCCTGGAACCTTATTCACCGACAGAAACACAACGCCACCAAAAGGTACTGTTATTTTAGGCGTTGAGCAGACGACGGGCGGGGCGGGCATTTTGTCCGCGAAGCAATAAAGACCGCGTCTGCCCGTCGATGTCTGCGGCTGCCCGCGCCGCGTACACAAAGCACACGACTGGCAGAGGCAGTCAGTACGGGACGTTCGTTCTAGTGAATAGAAAAAGCGCTGGGCGCGGACTGAGCTTCCCGTTTGCGCCGCCGTCTGCGTTACTGCATATAAACTGGTTTGTATGATCCACGGCGGACAGCCGCGGACATGCCGCGCCGCCACTGCCCGCCGGGCACCCAATGCGCGGTCTTTTTGCCCTCCGTGTGCGTTTGAAGTATAGGATTCACTTTGTGCTATTATTCGCGGCGAAATTGACCGGCCCGCCCCGCCCCGTCGTCTGCTAAACGCCTAACTGTGGTCTTCTGTAATTCGAGCGGAAAATCCGTTGTGCCCTATCTACAAACCCGTCTTTCCCAGTGGGCACTTTGGGCAAGTGCCCAGGGGCCCCGCGATCGATAGGGGGCCACCTCAGATCAAATACAAAGTATCTAGTTCCTGTTAAATCACCAAACGGAAGTCATAGGGGCCCCATTATCCTAATATGCCCAGGGCCTCCAATAGGTCAAAGACGACACTGCCTACCTATCTTATGTAATTGTGATAAGGCCTACCTGCCAACAGCAGTAGCACCTTCATGTCGCCACGCGGGGTCACTGCGCGCGCGCACAGATCGCCTAACTATTTATCTCGTTGGCCTATCGACACATATCTCGCCCGCATTGCTAGATAAGATCGATATATCTGCAGGATTTCAAATGCTCGAGTAGCAAAATCTTGTACGGTACCTGTGAACTTTATTAGTTCCCCTGGATTCGCTTGTCGAATTTTGCTTACTTGCGTAGGTATCTGTGTAATGTAACTCTTGCTAACTGCTGCAGCGATTTTGATGAATTTTATTATGGATTGGCTTTGGAAGAAAGCCGTTAGTTACCTTATTGTCCTCACCCAGACGAACAGCTTACCACCAGCAGCACCAGCTACTTTCAAATAAAACGTATGTGTAGTTGTAATAGGGATGGGTAGATCGTATACGCGCTCGAATTGGAAAGCCTGCCTGTGGTAGAATTTGGGAGATATTTTTTTTATATATATAGCCAGATAGACAAATGACTCTACCCCACCTGATGTTAAGTGGTGATAAAGTCCAAACGCGAAGATAGCTGGTACAGCAGTTATAAACTGCCACACCAACCATCCTCACCTTGCCGGCCTGCAAAAATGCTTCTTTCCTTTTATTTTTATATTTACCTGTCTTATTCAACTAATCGGCTATACTATAGGTACTCTATTCACGTTTACGTGCTTGGATCTCAGAATAGTGTCCAGGGGACTGTCGATTGGCACTATCTACCCAAGTATGAAATGAAACGGATGCAAGCGGAAAAGTTACAGTTCGGCTCTGCTATCGTTCTATGTTTAGATACAGCTAAAAGCAAGGGTCTGTCTGTAGTGCTGGGTTCGTGTAAAGCCGGGTCTCCTGCGCCGTGTTTTCGTGTTTACTAACACTATAACATTGTTTGCTAACCGATTAGAGGCGTGGCCACAGTTTTGCTAACGGCGATTGGATAAAACTTGTTGATGTTTGATAACATGTTTACTTAGAAAATTGGGACAGGACACCCGGCTTAAAGTGTAAAGTTGCCAAAGCTCTGCGAGTGGGCGCAATGGGATCAGCCGGCCTATTCGCTACCTTTTTTGACATTTACAGAGTGTAACTAAAGAGAAAATTGCATATACATCGATACTTTTCAGAACAAGTATCTTAGTGGCGAAGGCGTTATATTAAAGCGGTAGAGGATCACTAAATAGCTCGGTGATTATCACTGCCATCTGTCAAAAGCAAGAAATAGGTATTTATAAAAATGTACGTAATATTAAATAAATATGTATGATTACGATTCCACAAACAATCACTATTTTAATTATTGTATAATATAAGGTAGGCTTTTTTTTCATACTGGATAAATACACGCGCAAATGCACACACAAACACACACACACGCACAAACAGAACATACACTTGCTAGTTTTTAAATATAAATAGAAATTTAAGCGTTATCCAGTGAACCCGAATTTCCTGATAAATGGCGGTAACGATCTTTTTTTTTTCTTTCTTTTGCTTTGTTATTGATTCAATATGGTTCTGTAACATTCAATGTAACATTTACATATTGTACTCTCGCTTATAATCGAGGGTAGATCACAATAAAAAATGTATTATGCAAAAGAATATTTGGCAAGCAAACGGGTTTTAAGAGGTTTTGAGCCTGGGGGTCGTAACACAGGTTTTGTAACCTAGTACAATCTCCAGCTCCCTCAAAGAACTGCATTGTTTTACCGTTATTGTAATTCAATACCCTTTTGTAATTATAATGTTACTTTGTGACTTTGTGTGAGAAATAAATATTTCATTCATTCATTCATTCATTCATTCAAAAGCAGTTAGCAAATAGGGCTACTGGTCACACACCCGCCCTCTCGGCACGCACTAGGGGGTAGGGGGACCGCGGTACCGTGCCGCGGTCCTCATAGTGCGTGTCGGGTGATGGTGCAGGAGTATTGTCAGGTTTTTAGTGGCCCTGTTCAGGGTGTTAGGTACGGCCTTGTTTATTTCATCCGGCCACAGGGCTGGCGGAAATGAACAGGGAGAAGTCCCATATACCTGCCTTCTTCTCGCTCCCCCAGTGGTTGAAGGATGCGTAAGGCATTTCTCAGACACAAAGAAAAAGGTATCCGTGAGCGGGTGTGGGTGATATATGGTTTATTGTTGTAACGTTCGAACTGGCATTTATTTTTTTACATAGATATACTTACATTCATTTGATAATTTTATGCAGTGTGATAAAAAAAAGTGTCTATGGGTGGCAGACGTTTGTCGGCTACAAGATAAGACGACCTCCACTCAAGTATTTTGTTTATTTATTTGTTATACAGGCACGAGCAAATTTAGTTAAGCTGCTGACGTGTATACCTAAGTGAGACACGGCCGTAAAACACGTTATTACTTAGATACGATCGTCTTTTACCATTAAATAAATGTTTGTTGTTATGTTTTTATTTTTAAAGCATTTAACTGCAAGATGTTTAAATCTAAAGGAAAGTTTAGTAGAAAAAATAATGTTTTATTTTATATTAAAATTAGTGGTTCAATCATCAGGTTCTTGATAATAAGGGTATTTAAAAATATAACATACCTTCTTCTTCTCTACCAACTTCTCTATCAACCCCTATAGCCCTATAGGATTATACATATGTCACCACAATACCTAGGGAAAGGGAAAGATGGGAGATCACATTCTGCCAGGGCCGGATTTGAAGGTGTGGGGGGTGGGGGACCCTATTTTCAAATCGGGAAAGCATTTTTGCGTGATTGAGTAAGAAACATAGAAACTTATACATTTATAATATTTGAAGGATAGGGCAAGGTAGGGCATAGCGGATAATTAGTAGATATTATAATGTAGATATAATAAGTAGTAGATATTAGCCCGTTTAGGAAGAAACCTCCACCTTTTGCAGAAGAACACAGTAAAATAACATTATTTTGAGATGGTGTTGTAGGCCAAAAGCTTGTTTGCCACTCTTTTAACAAAAAAAGTAACGGGTAGTAACAATGTGTTTTCTGCTTAGGTACTTTTATTGATTATTGTTGTTGTGCGAGGGCGCGAGTAGGTACCCAGATCGGGAAGTCTAAATATTGGGATAATATTTTAAAATACCGAGATTTGTGAGGACATCACATGAAATGGCAGAAGAGTCTGGCAACTCTTTGCGTGAGATTCCTGTTACAGGAAGCTCCGGCGCTGTAAGCGGCGAAAATCGCTACTAGATAAAGTACAATTATTCATTACACCCTTCGGTACAACAAAATAAGAAAATACTGAAGACTAGCTGACCCAGCGAACTTCGTACCGCCCTAAAAAAATAGGGGTTGTCCAGCGGACAAAATTGTGAATCTAAACCATTCTCAGATCCCCTTGAACACACACAAAATATTTCATCAAAATCGGTCCAGTCGTTTAAGAGAAGTTCAGTAACATACACACTCACAGAAGAATTATATATATAAAGACTGAAGATTAGTCTACATAACTTTTGTATTTTTGCCTTCTGTACATACACAGAGAAAATTATAATAAAATAACGATGACAGCTTGGTAGGGATGGATGTGGATGACTAATAGCAGCCTTAGGGTGCGGCCAGAGTGCACTCAGATTCAGATTCAGATTCTGAAAACAAGCACGAGAAATAAACAGTGTAGTCTAAGCAGGTTGCCTGCTTTTTCTCGCGCTTTGTTTTCTGAGTCTGAATCTGAATCAGGAGTGCATTTTGGCCGTACCCTTCGACTACACTGTTTATTTCTCGCGCTTGTTTTCGGAATCTGAATCTAAATCTGAGTGCACTCTGGCTGCACCCTTAGGGTACGGCCAAAATGCACTCCTGATTCAGATTCAGATTCAGACTCAGAAAACAAAGCGCGAGAAAAAGCAGGCAACCTGCTTAGACTACACTGTTTATTTCTCGCGCTTGTTTTCAGAATCTGAATCTGACTCTGAATCTGAGTGCACTCTGGCCGCACCCTTAGGGTGTTAGGTACGGCCTTGTTTATTTCATCCGGCCACAGGGCTGGCGGAAATAAACAGGGAGAAGTCCCATATACCTGCCTTCTTCTCGCTCCCCCAGTGGTTGAAGGATGCGTAAGGCATTTCTCAGACACAAAGAAAAAGGTATCCGTGAGCGGGTGTGGGTGATATATGGTTTATTGTTGTAACGTTCGAACTGGCATTTATTTTTTTACATAGATATACTTACATTCATTTGATAATTTTATGCAGTGTGATAAAAAAAAGTGTCTATGGGTGGCAGACGTTTGTCGGCTACAAGATAAGACGACCTCCACTCAAGTATTTTGTTTATTTATTTGTTATACAGGCACGAGCAAATTTAGTTAAGCTGCTGACGTGTATACCTAAGTGAGACACGGCCGTAAAACACGTTATTACTTAGATACGATCGTCTTTTACCATTAAATAAATGTTTGTTGTAATGTTTTTATTTTTAAAGCATTTAACTGCAAGATGTTTAAATCTAAAGGAAAGTTTACTAGAAAAAAAAAAATGTTTTATATTATATTAAAATTAGTGGTTCAATCATCAGGTTCTTGATAATAAGGGTATTTAAAAATATAACATACCTTCTTCTTCTCTACCAACTTCTCTACCAACCCCTATAGCCCTATAGGATTATACATATGTCACCACAATACCTAGGGAAAGGGAAAGATGGGAGATCACATTCTGACAGGGCCGGATTTGAAGGTGTGGGGGTGGGGGACCCTATTTTCAAATCGGGAAAGCATTTTTGCGTGATTGAGTAAGAAACATACAAACTTATACATTTATAATATTTGAAGGATAGGGCAAGGTAGGGCATAGCGGATAATTAGTAGATATTATAATGTAGATATAATAAGTAGTAGATATTAGCCCGTTTAGGAAGAAACCTCCACCTTTTGCAGAAGAACACAGTAAAATAACATTATTTTGAGATGGTGTTGTAGGCCAAAAGCTTGTTTGCCACTCTTTTAACAAAAAAAAGTAACGGGTAGTAACAATGTGTTTTCTGCTTAGGTACTTTTATTGATTATTGTTGTTGTGCGAGGGCGCGAGTAGGTACCCAGATCGGGAAGTCTAAATATTGGGATAATATTTTAAAATACCGAGATTTGTGAGGACATCACATGAAATGGCAGAAGAGTCTGGCAACTCTTTGCGTGAGATTCCTGTTACAGGAAGCTCCGGCGCTGTAAGCGGCGAAAATCGCTACTAGATAAAGTACAATTATTCATTACACCCTTCGGTACAACAAAATAAGAAAATACTGAAGACTAGCTGACCCAGCGAACTTCGTACCGCCCTAAAAAAATAGGGGTTGTCCAGCGGACAAAATTGTGAATCTAAACCATTCTCAGATCCCCTTGAACACACACAAAATATTTCATCAAAATCGGTCCAGTCGTTTAAGAGAAGTTCAGTAACATACACACTCACAGAAGAATTATATATATAAAGACTGAAGATTAGTCTACATAACTTTTGTATTTTTGCCTTCTGTACATACACAGAGAAAATTATAATAAAATAACGATGACAGCTTGGTAGGGATGGATGTGGATGACTAATAGCAGCCTTAGGGTGCGGCCAGAGTGCACTCAGATTCAGATTCAGATTCTGAAAACAAGCGCGAGAAATAAACAGTGTAGTCTAAGCAGGTTGCCTGCTTTTTCTCGCGCTTTGTTTTCTGAGTCTGAATCTGAATCAGGAGTGCATTTTGGCCGTACCCTTCGACTACACTGTTTATTTCTCGCGCTTGTTTTCGGAATCTGAATCTAAATCTGAGTGCACTCTGGCTGCACCCTTAGGGTACGGCCAAAATGCACTCCTGATTCAGATTCAGATTCAGACTCAGAAAACAAAGCGCGAGAAAAAGCAGGCAACCTGCTTAGACTACACTGTTTATTTCTCGCGCTTGTTTTCAGAATCTGAATCTGACTCTGAATCTGAGTGCACTCTGGCCGCACCCTTAGGGTGTTAGGTACGGCCTTGTTTATTTCATCCGGCCACAGGGCTGGCGGAAATAAACAGGGAGAAGTCCCATATACCTGCCTTCTTCTCGCTCCCCCAGTGGTTGAAGGATGCGTAAGGCATTTCTCAGACACAAAGAAAAAGGTATCCGTGAGCGGGTGTGGGTGATATATGGTTTATTGTTGTAACGTTCGAACTGGCATTTATTTTTTTACATAGATATACTTACATTCATTTGATAATTTTATGCAGTGTGATAAAAAAAAGTGTCTATGGGTGGCAGACGTTTGTCGGCTACAAGATAAGACGACCTCCACTCAAGTATTTTGTTTATTTATTTGTTATACAGGCACGAGCAAATTTAGTTAAGCTGCTGACGTGTATACCTAAGTGAGACACGGCCGTAAAACACGTTATTACTTAGATACGATCGTCTTTTACCATTAAATAAATGTTTGTTGTAATGTTTTTATTTTTAAAGCATTTAACTGCAAGATGTTTAAATCTAAAGGAAAGTTTACTAGAAAAAAAAAAATGTTTTATATTATATTAAAATTAGTGGTTCAATCATCAGGTTCTTGATAATAAGGGTATTTAAAAATATAACATACCTTCTTCTTCTCTACCAACTTCTCTACCAACCCCTATAGCCCTATAGGATTATACATATGTCACCACAATACCTAGGGAAAGGGAAAGATGGGAGATCACATTCTGACAGGGCCGGATTTGAAGGTGTGGGGGTGGGGGACCCTATTTTCAAATCGGGAAAGCATTTTTGCGTGATTGAGTAAGAAACATACAAACTTATACATTTATAATATTTGAAGGATAGGGCAAGGTAGGGCATAGCGGATAATTAGTAGATATTATAATGTAGATATAATAAGTAGTAGATATTAGCCCGTTTAGGAAGAAACCTCCACCTTTTGCAGAAGAACACAGTAAAATAACATTATTTTGAGATGGTGTTGTAGGCCAAAAGCTTGTTTGCCACTCTTTTAACAAAAAAAGTAACGGGTAGTAACAATGTGTTTTCTGCTTAGGTACTTTTATTGATTATTGTTGTTGTGCGAGGGCGCGAGTAGGTACCCAGTTCGGGAAGTCTAAATATTGGGATAATATTTTAAAATGCCGAGATTTGTGAGGACATCACATGAAATGGCAAAAGAGTCTGGCAACTTTTTGCGTGAGATCCCTGTTACAGGATGCTCCGGCGCTCTAAGCGGCGAAAATCACTACTAGATAAAGTACAATTATTCATTACACCCTTCGGTACAACAAAATAAGAAAATACTGAAGATTAGTCTACATAACTTTTTTATTTTTGCCTTCTGTACGTACAGAGAAAATTATAATAAAATAACGATGACAGCTTGGTAGGGATGGATGTGGATGACTAATAGCAGCCTTAGGGTGCGGCCAGAGTGCACTCAGATTCAGATTCTGAAAACAAGCGCGAGAAATAAACAGTGTAGTCTAAGCAGGTTGCCTGCTTTTTCTCGCGCTTTGTTTTCTGAGTCTGAATCTGAATCTGAATCAGGAGTGCAATCTGGCCGTACCCTTCGACTACACTGTTTATTTCTCGCGCTTGTTTTCGGAATCTGAATCTGAATCTGAATCTGAGTGCACTCTGGCCGTACCCTAAGGGTGACTCAGAAAACAAGCGCGAGAAATAAACAGTGTAGTTGAAGCAGGGTGGTGGCCATAGTGGCCGCAGGCAACCTGCTTAAACTACACTGTATATTTCTCGCGCTTGTTTTCTGAGTCTGAATCTGAATCTAAGTGCACTCTGGCCGTACCCATACACACTACGAGAAATCGTTACGATCAGACTGTACAGTTCGAACGGAACAGTTTATTGTACGTGGCGTACGTAAAGGAAACTGTGCAGTTTTATAACATACACGCTACGATTTATCGGTACCGTTCGGACTGTACAGTCTAGTCGTAACGATTTCTCGTAGTGTGTATGGCTACCATACTAGGGAGTTTTTGGCACGATTTTATCGGCTGCGGTTGGCATCTTATTTTAATTATTCTTAATTTCGTTCATAGTGAATATTGTGAAATAAAATTGGTGTCATTTTGTGTTAAAACCGTCTGCGCAACTGACTGAATTAGTGGAATCTTTAAAGTATACGCTAATCCGGTCAAGTGGACGTGAGAACTTTATTGTAGTGTTGACTAACTCACAGAAGCTTATCTAAAAAGCTAACTCGAAAATTTTCTTGCCAAACACTAATGCCAGCCATACACACTACGAGAAATTGTTACGATCATACTGTACAGTTCGAACGGAATAGTTTATCGTACGTGGCGTACGTATAGAAAACTGTGCAGTTTTACGACATACACGCTACGATTTATCGGTACCGTTCGAACTGTACAGTCTGATCGTAACGATTTCTCGTAGTGTGTATGGCCGGTATTAAATATTTGAATATGTCACACTGAAAAAAAAGGAGCTTATTAAAGTTTGAAACTAGGCTGTATAGGCATTGTTTCCTTTGCCTTCCCTGAAAAGGGAGAATATAAAAAAAGGGATGACTAAGGCCTAGGGTTAGACATGGGCGTTTTTGGTTTTGAACGCAAACGGATATTTATCGGATTTCAGATTTCAAAATCGATTTTAAAATCCGTTTTTAGATATCCGATTTCAGATGTGCCGAACTTAGCTAATTCACTAGTTTGTGTTATGATTTGGTTTTATTAGCTAACGACAATCACAAACAATTAATTGTAGGAAGCAAGGATACTCGTAGATTTTCGCGATTTTCCTTATCTAGGCTTAGGACTAGCAGAAAAGTTATGTTTACGGTTAAGAGTAAAACTTTTGCGGCGCATTTAAAAATCGGCTTTTATACTTACAATGATTTCTTTTTACATATTTTTTTTTGTTTTTCTGTTTGTTTTTATTATTTTTCAAACCATTTACAAAATTACTAAAACTACAAACCGAATTACTTCAGGTTAGCGTCCAAAAATGTAAGTTGCTCGACTTTTGATGTTTTTAGACGACATATCTTTTCAGTGATAAATAATCCCGCCTCAGAGAAGAGCAATAGATTTCCGTAAACAGCGAATCGAAATCGGACTTCCGAGCACGAAATCTGACTTCCGAAAACGAAAGCACGAATTTCGAATCCGATTTACATTTGGATACTTGTGGTATTAGATCGCTAGCGATTTGGTTCGGTTAGATTTCTGAAATCGGATTTTCTTGCTGAGAAATCGTTCGGTATCGATTTGTGTTTGAAATCGGATTTTGGATTCGTTTTGATATATCGGACGCATGCCTACCTAGGGTGCGGCCAGAGTGCATTCAGATTCAGATTCAGATTCCGAAAACAAGCGCGAGAAATAAACAGTGTAGTCGAAGGGTACGGCCAGAGTGCACTCCTGATTCAGATTCAGATTCAGACTCAGAAAACAAAGCGCGAGAAAAAGCAGGTAACCTGCTTAGACTACACTATTTATTTCTCGCGCTTGTTTTCAGAATCTGAATCTGAGTGCACTCTGGCCGTACCCGTATACAGAAAGAAAGCCGATCCTTTTTCTATGGACCAGCGCCGATAAGCGCCGATCAACGCCGATAAGCGCCGACACGCGCTGGTCAGCTGGTCATTATGATCTATGTTGTCCAAATAATAAATAATTTGTATTTGAATTATTATCCTTAGATTAAATCAATCTAAGTTATAATCTTTTTATAAATCTAATAACTTTATCTTTTATTAACTAAGCGCCATGGACGTATAAAAAAAGGCGGACAGAGTCCCGGTAAACAACAAACTGTGTCGCTCAGAGTCGGCCAGGTCGCTATATGTACAAGCCGGCACACACACATTCACACCATAGTCAGCCATTACGCGTGCAAACGTCAAAGCAGCCGATACGTTAAGTGGAGATAAAAATAAGTTAAAACAAGATGTCTTGCGTGGTAAAATGGTGTAAAAACCGTAGTGACCGAAAGAAAAAAAATCCAGGAATCACGTTTCATAGGTAAATGAACAATATAATCACTTTTTTTCTAGTTTTTAGAAATCGAAATCAATTTTCATTCTAAGCACAAAATAATTAATCTAAAGTCCAGTGTTGTCAATGTTCACGTAACCATATTACCTAAAATATGGGAAATTGGGGTGACATTAGCTTCAATCTATTATTTGTTATTCTTTTTTATCAGATTCCCTAAAGAAAATGTAGAATGGAGAAATGACTGGATCCAAGTTATTAGGAATTGTAACGGAGATGATGAATGTATTCCAAATAAATATAGTGTCATTTGCAGTATCCATTTTGAAGCTGGAGACTTATATACTACTAAAAGAGGACTCCGGCGTGTTGTTACGCATGCAGTACCTCAAAAGGTAAATTAAAAATTTTAACCGACTTCAAAAAGAAAGAGGTTCTATACGTCATATTTGTTATTTTTTTTTTCAATTGTTGTTCGTGCATATCTCCGAGATTCGTGGCCCGATTTTGATGATTATTTTTTTGTTTGAATCAGTTTATTAGCGAGATGGCTGTATTAATTAAGTGCAGAGCTGATGAGTATTTTCGGAGGGAAACAATGGAACTCCTCAATTACAAACAGTACTCAATGCATGTTTTGTTAATTTAAGAAATATAAAAAAGAATGCAGGCCTGGCCAGGCATATTTAGGTGATTTACTCTGGCTTATGAAAAGTGGAAAATATAAACTTTTTCATACAAAAATAAAAACAGACTTCATGTTAGTTTTCCAATTACAGAGCATAATGCGACTCAGTGGCTACCAATGCCGAATTATGCTGATGATTAATTGGAACGTGAATTAGTTTTCAAATGCACCAGCAAAGTGCGCTAAGTTCAGTGTTGAAAAAAAAGTGGAATATAAAAAAAGTCAATATTTGTTATATATAATAGTTTGAATTAACTTTGATTATTTAAAAAAACCTACAATGAAACAAAAGTTTTAAAATATTTTCAACGATAAATAATATTACTAACGATAATATTTAAACAAAACATTTCGATCAATGCCAACTTAAAAACAGTGCGTATGAATACAATTTTCGCCTTTCCAGTATCGATCGAAACGGTGCAGTGTGTTAAATTTTTGCCACGGGACCAACGTTCGACGCATCACCGCGGTCGTCGGTTCAAATCCCGCACTCGTGTTTTATTTTTTATTATATTTTTTTCCATTTTTTATATATTTGTTTTAGACCCCAGCACCTGTTCTTATTTTTATTTGTCTCCCTTTTATTTAGACTTTATAATTATAATTTTTGGACTAAAGGTGGTAAACTGTGGAGCATGTGGAAGTTTTTTGGCGCCGGGCAATGCTGTTGTTTGCTGTGCTTGCCCAATAAAATATCATAAGGCCTGCCTCGCCATCTATTAATATCAGAGAAAAGATTTTACGTGACAACGTCTTTTTCTCGGTAGAATATTTATTGATATGAATATAATTAAATTGCACAATAGGAACAAGGAATTGAATGAAAATAAGAATTGCACAAATTTTAACTATAGAAATATATTTTGTTTACTAAAACATTGTACATGTAAACTTAAACTTAACACGAGAGACTCATCGTAACGTTACCGAGCGTTACACTTTTTCATAAGTGACTCCCAGCCGCAACCTAATTTAAGACGTTGTCACGTCAAAAAACTTGAATTAATATCAAAGAAAAAAAATACTGCATAAATAAATAGTATTATTGCATAAGTTGACAAATAATGCTATGCAATAGCTTTACCGCGGCAGTCCCCGAGTGCAACACGATTTTTTTTAAGTACACGATTTGCATACCTATTTTCTAAATACAGTGGAGCCCCGGTAATCCGGCCCCTGGCTAATGCGGCACCCCCTATAATCCGACATCGTCTATTACATACAAGTATTCGCTAATTCACGATTGAACAAGTTACAACTTGTACGCACCATCACAATTGTGCTCGACGCGTAGGGTATTGTTTTTGACGTGACAACGTCTTAAATTAGGTTGCGGCTGGGAGTCACTTATGAAAAAGTGTAACGCTCGGTAACGTTACGATGAGTCTCTCGTGTTAAGTTTAAGTTTACATGTACAATGTTTTAGTAAACAAAATATATTTCTATAGTTAAAATTTGTGCAATTCTTATTTTCATTCAATTCCTTGTTCCTATTGTGCAATTTAATTATATTCATATCAATAAATATTCTACCGAGAAAAAGACGTTGTCACGTAAAATCTTCGCCCGTAAAACCGACTTTACAGGCAACCATTTTTTTATATTTTTTTGTAAATTCTATAGCATTTGACGTTACTTTTATAATAAAACATAATCTTTCTATTGTGTTGTTTAATTTACTCAATTTGACATACATAACAAAGTATGTTTTGTAATCTTATCATTGGATCTGTAATTTGTCGGATTACAAGGTACTCTTTTGTAAAAAAAATCGGACTATAGGGGGTCTTAGGCAGTACTCTATAATCCGACAAATTCGATAGTTCGACACTGCCCTGCAAAATGTTTGTCGGACTACCGGGGATCCACTGCATTCTTTTAAGACCCTTTACTTTGATACCTCGCTTGACGGGTTATAAGCATTTTTTTTCTAAAGGTTTCATTTTGGCGCCTTATTATTGGGCATACATACATGCATACACGCTCGAAAAACATTATCCACCGCAGTCGGGTAAAATTTTGAACAATTAAAATATTTTGATCTTTTTACTGTGTTTTATTGGTAAAAAATTGGCTAACCTAGCAACCCTGCATTCACTCACTCATAGATAACCGCCGCCATTACGGTGCCTCACTTTTGTCTTAGACGAAATTCTGTCCGCCTTTTTTTATACGTCCTTGCTAAGCGCAAAAATTATTTGTTTCGTACTTACCGAATGGTGATAGGGATGTCGAAAGTTGAAAAAAATATCGATATATCGATACATCGGTCTTATAAAAAATATCAATATCGGCTTCGATATATCGCGAAAAAAACATCGATATATCGATATATCGGACCAATTTTCCCAAAAATATCGTACTAAATATCGTAATAGCTCACGAAATATGACACGCGGAATAATAATGGAACGAAAATTATCTCCCTAAAAATAGACCCTATTTTCGAATGATGACATAGACAATACTAAATACAGCACAGATCATAGACATGTTGAATATCATTAATCTGAGATCCAATTACGATTTTTCCAGATTCGAATTTAGTTAGATCGTGATATGCCGCTAATAATTAAAAAAATATCGTTTTTGATACAAATTTCGATATTGGTTATTTTGTATCGATGTATCGATATATCGAATCAAAATATATCGACAAAAAATATCGATATATCGATATATTTTCAACAAGCCTAAATGGTGACAACAAGTCTTTCTTCTGGAAGGATTGGTTGTTTATGCCAATTACACCAATTTTTCATCAAATGGTTTTTCACTAAATCCAAAATGTAATAAAATGTTTCTTGAGTAATTCTTGTATATGTATAAAATCTTTGATCAACAAATTTCAATTTTTTTACAAATAAATGATGGTATTCTCCGAAACGTTTAATTTCTCTATTTATAGGATGTATAGCTTTTTTTCGCATTTTTAAATACACATTTTCTAACAAAACCAAATCATCGTCCGATGAGTTCGACATTTTGCTTGATCTGCTTTAATCGGCTTCCTTTATGTAGTAAGGATCGGCTTTCGGCTTTCTTTCTGTATACGGCCTAATGGGATGACTCCGATGACTCCAAGATGACTCATAATATAAATACTCTTTGGCATGACTCATGTCACTGTCATTCTTAAAAAACAAAAAGCGATCAGACAAGGCGAGTTTCTTTAGCGGCATTTTAGCGATGGCAGATCCAAGAATTCGGCAAATCAAAATAAAGACGGGCGTGGTGAAACGCATCGCAAAAGAGAAGATTGTTTACGAAAAAGAGGCGGAACAGCAAAAAGTCAGGGTACAAAAGTATAAAGACGAGGGACAGGACGAACATAACATTCGCAAACAAGAAGAAGTGTTGCAGGAATCTCTGATGATGGTCCCTGACTGCCAAAGGAGGTATAAAATTAAACAATAAAACATATAAATTTCAGTGACAATAAGACTTTTGTGTTCTCAAAAAAATGTTTTGTTCTGTAATTATAGTTAAAAAACGATGTGTTGAAACAGTTGTTTGTTAGGTTAGGTTATTATTCCAATTATAATTGAAATATTAGTAATGAACCAAACTAAAGTTCAGACTTACTTAATTTCGCCTATGGTATACAGCCTACAAGCTGCAGTACCCTAACGAGATTGCTAAGGCTAACACTATAGCTTATGATTTCATTTTATTATTTCTGTTTTGAAATGCTTCGCGTTCGTTTTTTTCTTTTGCATTGGTATAAATATATTAAATAAAATGAGAGTGACATATTTGAAAAACTTTGGCGGTCAGAAATAACAAAATGAAATCATAAGCAATCGCAATAGCCATAGCAATCCCGTTAGGCAATTGACCCCCTGGCACAAGTTGACAATATATACACTTTTAATTTAAAGCTTTTCTGAGTAATATGGAAACATCCAGAAACTAAAAAAAAATTTCAAGCTACATTTCATGTCTTGCTTTCTATAACACTTTGTTTTAACCAAATGATGCTGTCATCTCTGAAAAATATAGCTTCGTTCACAGTAAATTCTTGGCATCGTATCTTGGACCACATCTGACCTTAGATGACCACACCTCAATAAAGTTACCAGTATTTCATTATATGTAATTGAACATTTTATTAATTTCCAGATTAGTAAAAGCATATGCTGATCTTAAATCAACTTTAGAATCTGAACAGGATCTCAAAGAAAACGAAGACTACATTGCAGCTGAACAAGTATTAAAAGAAGCTGAATGTCAATTGCCAGAAACTGTTGCATCGTAATCATATTTTGTACTCTTTTTATTGCTATTAGTATATTTTAAACTTATATTTTCGCAATCATGTCTTACAACCATAATTTTTATAATGATCAATCATATGGAAATCAATTTACATTCCAAAGCAATTTTCGGCCACCATTTATTCCGCCACCTCCTCCACAACCCAGGTTTTATATGCCACCACCTGTGGTCACGCAGGCACCTGTTCCAAACATAATATCCGACCAGGATTTTGTTAATAATTTTATGAATGGGTTTGCTGAGGAAAAGAAAGCTAAAAAACCTAAATATGTATCTATTCATCAAGTACGCGATATGCTGCGGGATTTGGTAATGGAATTAAATGACATCAAAGAAAAGGAAAAGCAGTTATCACAGAAAATAAAGACTTATTCCGATGATGAATGGGCAAAGACATTTGGTGAAATCAATCACAAAAAGGATTTTATTAATAAATGCTTGTCAGAAATCACAGATTCACATGTTGGTGAGTTAAGAATGCTTATGGCAAAGAGAGCTGCGAAGAGGCTTCGCTTGAAAAGGCGCAACACTGAAAGAAAGAGGGAAAAAGAGGAGAGAATCCAACAGTTGAAGGAGAAGTCCAGGAAGATAGATGAGAATCTGCAAAAGATAAAGGACAGCATCAATAAAGCCAAACAAGTATGTACATAATTTTTATAGTATGTTAGTAGTAGTTCTACTACAAATTAAAACTAATCTAGTACAAGCTTTTAGGGTAGGCCGCTTAGCTGCATTAATTAGGGTAAATGTTAGCTCATTAATTGTCAATTAATGTCCCTTGGCCTTTATTTGTGATCACCATCAAAACCTTAGGAGTAGAAGCAGCAAAAATGTAGATATTTTAATATGAATAGAGTATCAAAGTTAATTTTATTGTTTTTACCTAAATATGTTTAACTTGGTATATCAAAATCAAACATTATTTTTTTTTATTTACAGGAAGAAGAAGCGAAATTGCAAGCAGACATGGTTTTGAAAGAAGTTGTACGTAAGAAACAAGATGCGAGGAAATTCATTAATAAGTTTGACGCACTGAAGAAGCTACGGAAGGCACGTCATAACACAGCCAAGGGCAGGGGAGAAGATGTGTCTGAAAAGGAGTCCGAAGATTTTATGACGAAAATAGGTTGGTTAATTTTATTTAACTTTTGAATCATTTATTTCAAGAAAGTGTAAGGTATAAATAAGAAAGATTTTAAATTGAAAGGTAAATGATATTGAGATGGTTAAGTTAAGAACCTGGAGGTGATGGCAGGCTGGTGGTTGCCAAATTTGGTGCCTCAACTTCCTGTTGTAGCAAGGTCAAAGGGTCAAGGCCAGACAGACATTTGTTTCGAAATTATTATCCGTTTTCGAAGATCTATTTATATATTTGATAATTTTATATATTTTGTTTAAAACAATGATTAGTTAAATATAAAGAAAAGTTTACTAGAGAAAAAAAACACGCGGAACAGGCAGCAGACGGGACTCGAACCCGCTCCCTTCGCTATCCGGGCGAATGCACTAACTATTATGCTACCGCGGCCCTGGTGGCCGTGTCGAATTTTTCCTAGCCTTAGGCTGCAAGGCAGCCCCATCTCTTCGCATTGTAGGTACAATGTCAAATGAATACTTTTACAAGTATTAACCATTTAATTTTGAAAGAAGAAGATAGTTGTGTTTTTATTTTTTCTATTTCTAGCAGTTAACTGCTAGATGTTTAAATCAGTGCATTCGCCGGGATAGCGAAGGGTGCGGGTTCGAGCCCTGTCTGCTGCCTGGTCCACGTGGAAATTTTCATAGTTTTTCTTAACTTTTCTTTAGATTTAAACATCTAGCAGTAAATAAAAATAAAAAAAAGCTTAAAAAATACAAACATTTCCTTATTTTGTTTGACAGATAATCTAAAAGCCTTGTGGATTCAGAAACTCTCTGATTATGAAAGAGAAGAAGCAGATCTCCAGAAAAAGTTAAGTGAAAGTAACGATAAGAACACAGAAGTTAATGAAACTGAGAAAATTATCACTTCCAATTTGGAACAATGGAGGGAGGAACTTTTCGGTGAAAAGGATTTAGCACCACAATTTGACTTCAATGGAGACTTGGGAAGATTTGTGGAAGTTAGGTGAGATTAATAAATATAATAAATATTTCCAACACTCACACCAATTAGCCTAGCCCCAAAGTAAGCACTGTAAGGCTTGTGTTATGGGATACTAGGGTAACGTAGAGTACAAATGCTTGTATTCATCACACAAACATCTGCCCCCACCGGGATTCGAAACCGGGACCTTTCGAGCCGGCGACACCATGAAACCCTGCGTACAAACCACTCGGCCACAGAGGTCGTCAAAGATTATCGGAGATTATTTTGGAATTTTTGTTATTTCACATATATTTATTTATGCATTCAGATTATTGGAGAACAATGAAGTTCTTGTCTCTTTTATGTTAGTATTTTGCTTTGGTCTCCCTACTAAATGCACCTGCTGCAAATGTGCCCTTAGTGTGCTTGCTTACATGCAGATATCATCATCAACAGCCTATGTTAGTCCACTGCTGGACATAGGCCTCTTCAATTGCACGCCATTGAGATCGATCTTGGGCTACTCGCATCCAGCTCAAAACAATACTATTGAGATGCGTGTTTTAGTTTCATCATCATCAGTCTATTAATGTCCCCCACTGCTGGGGCACAGGCTTTCCTTACGGATGGAAGAGGAGGGCCGTGACCCACCACGCGGGCCCAGTGCGGATTGGCGGGTGCTTACGACTGCAGATGCAGCCGGGACCAACAGCTTAACGGGCCTTCCGAAGCACGGAGATCGAGATAGTGAATTTGGTCACCCATCCAATGACCGACCACTGCGAAAGTTTCTTAACTTCAATGATCGCAGCCGAACGCGCTTACTACCTGCGCCATCGAGCTCCTCAATTTTTAATTTAACTTAACAAAATTAACACCCAGGTATATTGAGAATGTTTCTTATAAAATAAGCAAATACCCATTTAAAATGTTGTTTAAAATAATCATTTTTCAATTATTTAATTATAATTACCATCTCAATTTTAAGTCAAATGGTAAATTTTTGTAATAACTACATAATATGTTGTATTTGCAGATCAAAGTGGGACCAGTACGTAAGCACTGAAGGATCTCCCATACCAGTCGGTTGGGTGTTTTCTTCAAACCACCATGAATTGTAGCCGTTCTTTGCCATGATTTACTTGAGTCAATTTAAAAAAATATCCAAATTGATATAGTTTTCAAATACTTATGTACATACGTAGTTTTATATATATTTGTTTTTTATACAAGTACGCGGCCTTGATTTTGCAATGTGATGATTCTTCTGCATTTATAATGCTTGATTAAATTTTTTTACTAAACTTACATGCTTTTATTTTTCTTCTTTCCCATTTGCTAAATAAATAGACTGAAAAATATCTTAATTGATATTATATTTTATTTAAAGAAAATTTATCAGGCACTTAAATTATGAAAGGTAGATATAGTAGGTCTGGGAAATAAAATAAATACAACTAGCAAACCAGTGAACCAAATGTTCACCAAAAAAAAAAAGTATTTAATTAATTGAGAACTTCGGAGATTTTGTGTGGTTTCGTTTGAAATAGAAATCACGTGATTTCTCGAAAACCGGAAGTGCTACGTTACTCACATCCGGTTTGTAGTCTTATCAGACTATTCTTAACTTATAAATTAAACATTCTCTTACGGTTTGGCCGCTGAAACAGCACCACGGACGGACGGACGGACTTGTCTATTAGATAAGAGATACTGATGAAAAAAACTTCAAAACCCATTTAAATCATCAAGTCTTTTATTTGTCACTTCCAATTTCTGGATAATCTGTATGAAATTAAAAGTTAAAAACACACCAACACATTTTGCTTGATATAACCTACGTTAGCGCTTACGGTTACAACTAATTTTACAGGTAATTATTTTAATTAAATTGGTTTCAAATAACTGCTAAGTTTCGTCATAGAATGACACTGGCATTGTGATAAGAACAATGTCATTTTACGTCGACGAATGGCCATAGGAGCGAGAAAGCTTGCGGGTACACGTTACGTTGAAATAGAGTTGAATCTAAGTTTATTAGAGATAAAGAGAATGCTGAAGTCATTCAGTTGTTGCTTGGAACTCCAATATTGAACAAGGGCAGATATTTCAAAACTGTGATAAAACTTAACTGTCTAATAAATGAATACTCAATCAAATAGAGAGAGATGGCATCCCCTCACATTACACCAATACATTAACACAAGTCAACTCTTTATTTTGTCCGTATAATAAGTTATTAGACAGATGAATTTTGTCCTGAGTTTGAGAAATCAACTCTAAATGAAACAAGTTTTCCAACGGGGTTCAGATGCGTTTTCATCATTTGCGTAATGATAGATATATATATATATACTCCATAAATGATGCATCCTGAAAAGGTTTTATGCAAAAAAAAGGACTGAAAACCCATTTTAAACCTGTTGGAAAAAAATATTCATTTTATTATGAGATTATTGTTAAGCTATATCGGTGTGTGGACTCAATTTCAATTTGGCTATAGGTATATTTTTATTCCCTGTCTAAACAAACAGAGATATAAAATTGTAGGGAGGGTAGAATGAGATTATTAATACAAAGTGAGAGATAATTGCAAACTCCCCGCTACCTATGCATATTGAGGTAATACGGCATACACGCTATCTCAAATATTGCTTCATAAACTGCAGATTGCGTCTTCGCGTATAGATTAGCTAGTGTAAGATCGTAAGCATAGAGAAATATGCAAGAAACTTCATTATACTATTTAAAAGGTATAATTAATCAACTCTCCACAGTGCCGTCAAGCAAAACTAAATTACACACACATGAAGTTAAGGTTGATAATTGCTCAGCAAGTCTGTCATTTTATATAGAGCAAGCGACTGAAACGTTTGAAATTTTTACACAAATTTAAAAAGGTGAGCAAATTTTTGAGAAAATCTAATTTCGAAAAAAGGTTTTTCTTATGAAAATAAAATAAAAATAGATTGCTATAGAATATAGATACAGAACACGCGTATGAAAAGAATGCAACAAACATGTGTGTGAAATTCATTTCTGTCAATAAACAATGTCATACACAGATAAGGAACTATCAAAAATATTATAATTAAAAATTAAAGTTTGTTTATAAAATGCTAGTGTAACACAGAATGAAAATTGCAGATAGAACATTGTGGAAAATGCTCAAAGTTTTTGCTTCCTATGTCTGATGCCTGGATACATAGTTTTTAAAAGTTAACGCCATATTAATAGATACATTCTGGTGTCAATTCTGGCATGATTCTCTAAACATAAAACTAATAATAATCTTTATTTCTGAACCATGACGTATACAATAAAACAATTTAGCGTTTACAACCGTAGTAGTCTAAGACTGTGTTACAGTTAATAGCGCCCACCTCAAAAGACAGGCACATTACAGATATGATTAGAAACAAACAAGGTATTTATATTACATTACACTGTGTGTGTGTATGAGTGAGTGTGTATATGTGGTGTGTGTGTGTGTGTGTGTGTGTGTGATAGAGCGATGTGTGTGCATAAAATAAATGTAACATCAGTCTCACCTAAAGAAAAGTTTACTAGAAAAAAAATCCACGCGGACCAGGTAGCGGACGGGACTCGAACCTTTCGCAATCCGGGTTCGAGTCCCGTCCGCTGCCTGGTCCGCGTGGATTTTTTTCTAGTAAACTTTTCTTTAGATTTAAACATCTAGCAGTTAAATGCTTAAAAATAAATAAAAACATCAGTCTCTCCTTTTCATTCTGTATAGAGAAGGACAAGGATACACTGTTAGGTTTAGAGAATCGTGCCCGAAACGACACATCTGTCATGTTAAATACAAGATGTTGTAATTATGGATACGTACGTTTAGTGCGTAAAGTTATCCACAGGCTGCAATCGATCCAAGGCATTGAGCGAGCAAATACTTCATCGAGAACTATATCTAGACATGGAAAATGAAATGAGCGAGAGTCACATGAAATTGAGAACTCTATAGAAAGAGCGAGAGAAAACGATGAAGCAGTTTTCATGGATGTAGTAGGATTTATTGGCCGCACGATCGCTTCGTCTGTATCACAGCTCTGGCCAGTTTTTTAGATTTGAAAATGGAACGCTCAGTCCGTTCTCTATGTCCATGGGTCATATTTAATGATTCATGATAACTGTTGTAGTTCTATTACATTACCGCCAATATTAACTAGACCTACTAATTATATAATTTTGTTCTATTCCATTTCAATACAAAAATTTACAAAAGATAATAAATTATCCACAGAATATGTGTGGGTGTGTACATTGCCATTTATATTGCGAGAAGGCAAACGTATTTGACCTTACGGCCAATCAGCTTTAGAGCAAGTTTACATTGCGCGTAAAATAAAATGAACCGTTATTGAAGTGAAACTCCTTTCGGACGGGGTGTAATAAAAGAAACCCTATGGAAAAGATGAACACATATACAGGGTGTTACAAAAATACAAATAAAGCTTGAAGGGCATTGAAGTATTTTTAATGATCCTCGAACTAGTGACGTGTCTTAAAATGATCGATATTTTTATTAATCATTAAAAATAACTGTTTTTATAAAAAGTTAAAACTTCATGCAAATATTTTAAGAAAATTAGAGAAGACTCTTTATATGATGTACTTCAACGCCCTTCAAGCTTTATTTGTATTTTTGTAACATCCTGTACACGAGTGTGTGTTTGGGATCGACGAAACACACAACTCTTCCGACGTGCATGAATGTTAGAGGGTTACTCGGCGTAGGATGAAACGTTACGAGCGTCACACGCAACAATTTATATATGAGTGATGCGCGCGCTGCTCCATTCCCCTATGCCTTATGCACAGGCGGTGCATGTTAAGCAATGTTCGGTTATTTAAGAAAAGATGTTTCACTTCACATGTATTGTGTACAAAAATTTTATTTCAATAAAGGTTTTGCTGCCAAAATTATTGTAAACCGCCATCTTCTGATCGCAATGCAAATTCGCTCTTATGCGACTTAGATATCTATGCACTATTAAATTATTGTTGGAAGACAAACAAATCATAAGCTTCGGGTAACAAAGCCGTTTTCATTGCAACGTAGTAGTGTATCACTATTCAAAATTGGTTATTACAATATAATAGTTTTATATATAACTGCCTGCAGTATCATCAATACCTACATATTGTTTAACTACAACTAAAATGTACATTTGAATCCAGACTTTGGCATTGGTTCAGTCCTCAAATCTGGATTCATATTACTTACTTCATATTTACATCATTAGGGTCCACTTGCAGCAATCAATCAAAATTATTTATACGGTTTATGCTTTTACAAGAACTTATGAATGTCTAGAAGCTACGCCATCGGTTCGTAAATCTACGGCGGGAGACCTTGTACTGAGAAGAACCGGCAAGAAACTCAGCAAGGGCTGTTTTTTCTCTCTCCCTGTTTTATTTTTTACAGAGTCGAAAGTTGAAAACTGACTTCGAAGAAGAGAAGAATTCATGAAGTCACCTTTCATTACATAATGATTAAATAAACATTAATTGATTCCGTGCATTTTGATTGCAATTTTAAATTAAAAATATATTTAACATACCACAATGTCTAGTTGACATTGATGTTTTGACACTATCCTATGGCATATATCTAGTTTTAGTTGAATCGAAATTTAACAAAATTTGCTGCAAGTGGCCGTAAATTCAACTCGATTTGACTAATGAGCTGTTTCATATCGAAAAAGCCATCCATTTGTTTACACATAGACAAGTTTTTCATGGCTTCTGATAATAGTCTCGTTCTACTGTAATCAACGCTTTGCTTCTTTAAATTATCATAGATTTATAAAATATTTTGTGACATGACACAAAACGAAATTGTTTAAGTATAACAATTCTACGGCAAATTAGAACTAAAATTTAACCGTGATTTTTAAACAAATTTCGCTTAACTTTTTGAAGAGTTTTCTTCGATTAAAAATATGAATTTATTTATATACCTATAGTTTTATTTTTATTCGTAATTTGAATTCCCATGTCTACATCAGTCTATTTTCTATAAACTACAAAATCGGTGAAAGGCTATTGGCCTTTACTGAAATAATTCCAGTACATTTTATTTTAAAATAATAATTGTTATTCAACTCTGGACATTTACGTGTTTACTTTCACCTTTTAAGTATGCCAATATAAACAAATTATGTTAAATAACCTTTACAGTTTATATCATAGGTTGCTGTTGTTAAGCTTATAACTTTACCACCCAGATGCAGGGTTTAAAACCGGTTTCAAAAATACCGGTAAATAAAGATTAATACCGGTTTTTTAGGAAAACCGGTTTTTTAGGGTTAAGATAGAGCCAAACCTAAATTAAACGCTCCTAATGTACTTGACACTGATTTAGGTTCGAAAATTAACCGGTAAACAAGCCCTGTACAGATGTTTCAAGTTCTTGCCTCGAAACAATATGACTAACCACAGCCATACACATGTCCTCTTATCAATAAACGTGGAATAAGCTTAAGACTAGTTACGACGTGTTTTATTCATATTTCTTTTATTTTATTGACAAAGATTCACCAACAACATATAATTTTACATTACAATTTGAAAATATGTATAAAAGGGGTGATGACGGGGTACAGTAAACGAAATTCTATTTAGTCCGTCAGTTAGATGATCAAAAAGTAATGGACACGCATTTTTTCTTTGGGCAATCAACCAAAAAATGACAAAGTTATAGCGCGTCAAAGTTTGGGAGTAGGGGCTCGTGACGTCACTTTTTAGTGAATATTCGCTTAAAAGTGTACTCAAACGTGACGCCATGCGACTTTTCAAATCAATGTATCCCTGCAATGTTTATATTATGTGAAAAAAGAAAAAATACGTGTCCATTACTTTTTGATAATCTACCTGATAAACGAAGAAAAAAAATTAGTCATCATCCCTAATACCATACTCAAAGATAATATGCTTTTTACAGGTGAATACAGCATTCACATAAATACAAATAAACTACAATGACAGATTAGACAAACAAAAAAGGAATCCGCCAACATGAAAAATAGGAATACTGAATCATAATATTATTTAGTCTATGTTACGGTACAATTTTCACATCACTGATATGCCATTTGTAATTCAATGCAAAGAGACAAAACATGGAGTAACTAATCCAAGCTTATTCTTCGTTCATCAATAAGAGGGATGGAGTTTACACTGACGGCATTTGTATGAAATTGATAACAGTCTAGAAAGGGAGAAAAAACAACCAACACCTATACGAAATGTGCGCCGTCCGATCTCCCGTCTCTGTCGCACCTCTTAAACTTTATGGTTTGAGAGGGAATTTTCAGTCCACCCCTTAACAATAAAAGAGGAATAAGCTAACACTAGATCTTAGATTTCTTCAGTGGTGGCTCCCTCAAGAGTTGGCCAATATCCGGTCCAAATCTTTGTGTCCAAAATTTCTTGTCTAGGTTTTTTCGGTGAGGGCTTGGTCATTGTTTTTAACTCTGCTTATGCTGTGTAAGGCTTGTGCAAGTACAAGGACCTAGGATTTGGGAAAAAGAATAGGGAAAAACCGGAAGGTTAAGGTATAGTATTAAGCTTACACTAGTAACGCGATGTTTTGTTCATATTACTCAAATGACAAATTTATTATTCAATGAGCAGATACAAAACATGGAGTAACTAATCCAAGCTTATTCTGCGTTTATAAATAAGGGGTTTGTAATTTCAACAATGCGAAGTTGTAGTTGCAGTAAAAAAGAAACGTAGCAGGGCTGCAGCAGTATAGTAGTTGTAGCTTCTATCACAATCCACAAGCGCTTATCGTAACACTGAAAGTTGTCGTAGCACTGAACGTTGTCGTAGCACTTATCATTTTCGTAGCACTGATCGTTGCCGTAGCAATGCTGAGGCGTTGTAGCTTTAGATAGTAATAGATAGTAGTAGTTCATCAGTTATTACCAATATGGCGGCGTAAATTGCTTGTGTTCTTAAGATAGTATTTTCTGTGACCGGCAAAAGTAGCTTCCGAGTTTTTATTGTGGTATCTCTCATCATATATGGCGTAAGAAGCTTCTGAGCTTTAGATAGTATTTTTTCATCAGTTATTGCCATACAGTTAATTTCTCTATTTACTGACATAAGCCAGCGTTAATAGCTTCTGCGCTGTGGATAGTATTTTCTCTGATCAATTATTATCATATGCCGGCGTAAATAGATTCCGAGTTTTAGATAGCAATTTATAATTAGTATTGCCATATGCCGGCTTTATATAGTAATTTCACTCCTCTACTATTGCCGTATGCCGGCGTAAGTCGCTTCCGAGTTTTCATTGTACTTTTTCTAATCCGTTATTGCGTAAGAAGCTTCCGAGCTCTAGATTGTAGATTACCTCATCAATTATTGCCATATACTGGCGTTGTTAGCTTCCGAGATTTAGATAACAGTTTCTTTCCCAGTTATTGCCATATCCCAGCGTAATTTCCTACTAAAGGTGCGGGCAATGGCCCTCCAGCGGTGAATATCCGTGTGCCACTATGGTCATAGCAGTGGGTATATATAGCTGGAACGTATTTTACTTGGTTGAATCCGTCTGCGTCTTCGTCCGGGAATTGTGGGTACTGTAGGTAGAAAATGTCGAATTGAAATCTCATGGAAAAATCTAATGGAAACGGTATAGTATCTCAGATATTAATATTATTATAGGTATTTATATTTATCGCAAAATGAATTTAAATCTTTGTTGGTATTTCTCTTATATAATTGTTAATTGTAATTTCTACCCTGCGTAATCGTTTAAATTTTTGAATTGAATACAAAGTGAGTTTCCCTAATTGGCTAAAGTACCATTGAAAATTTTATATTAGATTATATTTTGTACAACGCGATTGAAACTTGTTCATAATAAATAAATGAAAATAAATAAGTACTAAAATATCAAATGGAGAAAGAAAAACATTTAACTATTTTATTTGCTTAATTGTGCAATGACTCATCATCATCATCAGCCTATTAATGTCCCCACTGCTGGGGCACAGGCCTTTCCTATGGATGGAATAGGGAGATTACTTGCGTGTGACGTCATTTTAGGCTCCGCCAATCCCAAGCGTTTTGGGTCACGTGACAACAAATATGAAAACTATTATCTTTTTCGTGGGTTTTTAGTAAAATTATGAATATATTTTTTTATGTAAAAATAGTAAAAACCCCTGCCAATATTCATTCTAAACACAGATGATAACAATTGGCACTTTATTTTTAATACTGTCGAATACCCTATTATCTGATCTCTAATTATAAGGATTAATTATTTAATATTTTCTAGTGTCTAATGAAAAGACTTGTTAGTAATATGTTTATCAAAGAGTAGTTCAAATGAATAACTTACTACATATCCCCTTGAAGCCCTAAGTGTGACCGTCTTCGATGAGTGAATGTTGCTCTCCAAATATTTACCAGCTCTCAAGTCGTAGAACATCAGTAAACCTGCACAAAGTTTCATCATCATCATCATCAGCCTATTAATGTCCCCACTGCTGGGGCACAGGCCTTCCCTATGGATGGAATAGGGAGATCGGGCCGTGACCCACCACGCGGGCCCAGTGTGGATTGGTGGGTGTTGACGACTGCAGATACAGCCGGGACTAACGGCTAGTGAAAGAAAATCACAGTGAGACAGAGAGCTACAGTACCGAGGCCGGTGTGTGAGTGAGAGAGAGAGCTACAGTACCAAGGCCGGTGTGTGAGTGAGAGAGAGCTACAGTACCGAGGCCGGTGTGTGAGTGAGAGAGAGCTACAGTACCGAGGCCGGTGTGTGAGTGAGACAGAGAGCTACAATACCGAGGCCGGTGTGTGAGTGAGACAGAGAGCTACAGTACTTAGGCCGGTGTGTGAGTGAGTGAGAGCTACAGTACCGAGGCCGGTGTGTGAGTGAGACAGAGAGCTACAGTACCGAGGCCGGTGTGTGAGTGAGACAGAGAGCTACAGTACCGAGGCCGGTGTGCGAGTGAGACAGAGAGCTACAGTACCGAGGCCGGTGTGCGAGTGAGACAGAGAGCTACAGTACCGAGGCCGGTGTGTGAGTGAGAGAGAGCTACAGTACCGAGGCCGGTGTGCGAGTGAGACAGAGAGCTACAGTACCGAGGCCGGTGTGTGAGTGAGAGAGAGCTACAGTACCGAGGCCGGTGTGTGAGTGAGACAGAGAGCTACAATACCGAGGCCGGTGTGTGAGTGAGACAGAGAGCTACAGTACTTAGGCCGGTGTGTGAGTGAGTGAGAGCTACAGTACCGAGGCCGGTGTGTGAGTGAGACAGAGAGCTACAGTACCGAGGCCGGTGTGTGAGTGAGACAGAGAGCTACAGTACCGAGGCCGGTGTGTGAGTGAGTGAGAGCTACAGTACCGAGGCCGGTGTGTGAGTGAGACAGAGAGCTACAGTACCGAGGCCGGTGTGTGAGTGAGACAGAGAGTTACAGTACCGAGGCCGGTGTGTGAGTGAGACAGAGAGCTACAGTACCGAGGCCGGTGTGTGAGTGAGACAGAGAGCTACAGTACCGAGGCCGGTGTGTGAGTGAGACAGAGAGCTACAGGACCGAGGCCGGTGTGTGAGTGAGACAGAGAGCTACAGTACCGAGGCCGGTGTGTGAGTGAGACAGAGAGCTACAGTACCGAGGCCGGTGTGTGAGTGAGACAGAGAGCTACAGTACCGAGGCCGGTGTGTGAGTGAGACAGAGAGCTACAGTACCGAGGCCGGTGTGTGAGTGAGACAGAGAGCTACAGGACCGAGGCCGGTGTGTGAGTGAGACAGAGAGCTACAGTACCGAGGCCGGTGTGTGAGTGAGACAGAGAGCTACAGTACCGAGGCCGGTGTGTGAGTGAGACAGAGAGCTACAGGACCGAGGCCGGTGTGTGAGTGAGACAGAGAGCTACAGTACCGAGGCCGGTGTGTGAGTGAGACAGAGAGCTACAGGACCGAGGCCGGTGTGTGAGTGAGACAGAGAGCTACAGTACCGAGGCCGGTGTGTGAGTGAGACAGAGAGCTACAGTACCGAGGCCGGTGTGTGAGTGAGACAGAGAGCTACAGTACCGAGGCCGGTGTGTGAGTGAGACAGAGAGCTACAGTACCGAGGCCGGTGTGTGAGTGAGACAGAGAGCTACAGTACCGAGGCCGGTGTGTGAGTGAGACAGAGAGCTACAGTACCGAGGCCGGTGTGTGAGTGAGACAGAGAGCTACAGTACCGAGGCCGGTGTGTGAGTGAGACAGAGAGCTACAGTACCGAGGCCGGTGTGTGAGTGAGACAGAGAGCTACAGTACCGAGGCCGGTGTGTGAGTGAGACAGAGAGCTACAGTACCGAGGCCGGTGTGTGAGTGAGACAGAGAGCTACAGTACCGAGGCCGGTGCCGATGGTGAGGGTGTGTCCCTGGAAGCTGGCGGATCGTATCCCGCATCCGTTGTACCGGGACGTCACCTTCTTCACGGACTGCAGCGTGCGACAGTCCAGTAACAGAGTGTAAGACTTGCATCCTATCGCGTATACGCCGCTGTCTTGCTGTAGAAAGAGCCGGTAAAATACCTCATTAATATAAAGTAAAAAAAATCGCAAAAAACCTGCTCTATTCTGAATCAAATAGACGGGCGAATAAAACGACTCAGGCGTTTAAAAGTTATGGTGAAATAAAAAATCGTACATACATATATGGACCCTGAAAACGTTGCAACTCAATATTTTCAAGCAGTCGTGTAAAATACTAACCCAGTCGCTTTTGGTAGGGGAGCTCAAGTAGGGAATTGAGGATTTATATTTATGACGGACAACCTTGTACTTTTTGACATATTGCAATAGTGACGAGAAACGTCAATTCACTATCGAAAAAACTACAAAATACGAGGCACATCGCGGTTTTAAAGCTTTCTTAAATTTTCACCAATGTTGAAAGAAGTTGCTGACAATAAAGATTAAATAAAACGAAAACATAAATGTTAATTCACGTTTACCAATTCTTATCATCATCATCAGCCTATTTAAGTCCCCACTGCTGGGGCACAGGCCTTCCCTATGGATGTAATAGGGAGATTGGGCCATGACCCACCACGCAGGCCCGTGCGGATTGGCGGGTGCTAACGACTGCAGATGCAGCCGGGACCAACGGCTTAACGTGCCTTCCGAAGCACGGAGGAGCTCGAGATAGTAAATTTTTGGTCACCCATCCAATGACCGACCACTGCGAAAGTCGTTTAACTTCAACGATCGTAGCCGAACGCGCTAACCACTTGCGCCATCGAGCTCCTCATTCATTATTTTATCCTCCAATCCTTATATCGCGATCTTATTGATTTCATGTTTTTACATTTTGCACTTCGAAAACTACAAATACCTACCCAGTTATGTGATGACTAAATAAACTATAATTATATTAATAATTGTATAACAGTTCTTGATAATAATAATATAACCATTAAACAATAACTTTATTAAATTAACTTAATCCTTTATCCTTCCTTGATCCTCCAATGATTTTCTCAAATGGCGAGTGTATTTGTATGTTGTTGTGTTAAAAATTATACGTTTAATTGTTTTAAACTTGACAAGTTTTTCGGAATCATAATATAAATTTAGACCTCATATAAGGAAGCTTTGTAAAAATTTTAATTCTACGCCCTTATATTTATCGAATCGATAAATTTTATGATTGAATGCGCGTCTTTAATGAAAATAATGAATGAGAATAGTAGTAAATGAATTGGGCATTCTAACTCACAAAATTGCGTCCTAAACGCTCGCACAACGCAAAATTGAACGCAATTATCTCTTATCTATTAGACAAGTCCGTCTGTCTGTGGTGCTGTTTCAGTGGCCAAACCGAAGAGATAGATAAAGAGAATATTTAAGTTAGAAGTTAAGAATAGTCTGATAAGACTACAAACCGGATTTGAGTAACGTAGCACTTGCGGTTTTCGAGAAATCAGGTTTTGGTGAACATTTGGTTCACTGGTTTGCTAGTTATATAACTATTATGCAAATTTAGCATACTGACTTATTGGTTTTGTCTATGCGATCAACCATTGGAGCTCCTTGGATAGTCCAATGTACCCTTTGGACAGGTTTAAGTCATGATTTCGTTGGTGATGTTGTATCTAGTGGTTTTTAATATCGTTGTTTCAAAGTGTAGAATGTTAATATAAATGATTTCTTCTTACCTGAGTGGCGAGGCAGACGAGGTCCTGACACGAAGGCAGCTTCCTCGACAGCTTCTGCCTGAAGGTCTCCGCGCTGAACACGTGGATGTACCCGTTGAGCGTCAACGCGGCGATCTCTCGCCAACGAGAGTTGAAAGTCAGCGCGCGCACTTTCTGACCTATACCGATGTCATCATCATCATTATCAGCCTATTCTATGGATGGAATAGGAAGAATGGGCCATGACCCACCACGCGGGCCCAGTGCGGATTGGCGGATGCTTACGACTGCAGATGCAGCCGGGACCAACGGCTTAACGTGCCTTCCGAAGTACGGAGGAACTCGAAAAAGAAGATTTTTGGTCATCCATCCAATGACCGACCACTGCGAAAGTTGCTTAACTTTAACGATAGCAGCCGAACGCGCTAACCATCTGCGCCATCGAGCTCCTCATACCGATTAATGGTATAGATTCCGGCATGATTCTTTAAACCTAAACTTAAATTTGACAACAGTGTATCCTTGTCATTGTCTATACAGAATGGAAAGGAGAGACTGATGTTATATTTAGTTTTAAGTTTAGAGACTCATGCCAGAATCGCCAACAATGTGTGGATGGATATTATATCATATAGCCGAGTCTCCGGAAGAAGTTTCTTGAAAACATTTAAGAAAAACACGTGTAGAGTCTGTGCGGAAAGAGAATGGGAGTTAGATTCGAGGGCGCTGTAGTGCTTTTCTACCGTATTTGTAAGGTTTTACCCCTTTTAGACATGATTAAATACAAAAAACCGCAAGAAATCGCAACAACAAACAAATCCGTATCAATACAAAACTTTACCGTTTTACAGATTTCTGGGTTTGATTGCCAAATAAATTTAGACTTAATGTTAACAATGAGGTAGGTGAGTCTGATCATAGACAGTTTCATCATCAGCCTATTAATGTCCCCACTGCTGGGGAACAGGCCTTCCCTATAGATGGAATAGGGAGATTGGGCCATGACCCACCACGCGGGCCCAGTGCGTATTGGTGGGTGCTGACGACTGCAAGTACAGCCGAGACCAACGGCTAGTGAAAGCGAATCACAGTACCGAGGCCGGTGTGTGAGTGAGGGAGAGCTACAGTACCGAGGCCGGTGTGTGAGTGAGATAGAGAGCTACAGTACCGAGGCCGGTGTGTGAGTGAGACAGAGAGCTACAGTACCGAGGCCGGTGTGTGAGTGAGACAGAGAGCTACAGTACCGAGGCCGGTGTGTGAGTGAGACAGAGAGCTACAGTACCGAGGCCGGTGTGTGAGTGAGACAGAGAGCTACAGTACCGAGGCCGGTGTGTGAGTGAGACAGAGAGCTACAGTACCGAGGCCGGTGTGTGAGTGAGATAGAGAGCTACAGTACCGAGGCCGGTGTGTGAGTGAGATAGAGAGCTACAGTACCGAGGCCGGTGTGTGAGTGAGACAGAGAGGTACAGTACCGAGGCCGGTGTGTGAGTGAGATAGAGAGCTACAGTACCGAGGCCGGTGTGTGAGTGAGATAGAGAGCTACAGTACCGAGGCCGGTGTGTGAGTGAGACAGAGAGGTACAGTACCGAGGCCGGTGTGTGAGTGAGATAGAGAGCTACAGTACCGAGGCCGGTGTGTGAGTGAGACAGAGAGCTACAGTACCGAGGCCGGTGTGTGAGTGAGACAGAGAGCTACAGTACCGAGGCCGGTGTGTGAGTGAGACAGAGAGCTACAGTACCGAGGCCGGTGTGTGAGTGAGACAGAGAGCTACAGTACCGAGGCCGGTGTGTGAGTGAGACAGAGAGCTACAGTACCGAGGCCGGTGTGTGAGTGAGACAGAGAGCTACAGTACCGAGGCCGGTGTGTGAGTGAGACAGAGAGCTACAGTACCGAGGCCGGTGTGTGAGTGAGACAGAGAACTACAGTACCGAGGCCGGTGTGTGAGTGAGACAGAGAGCTACAGTACCGAGGCCGGTGTGTGAGTGAAACAGAGCTACAGTACTATGGCCGTAGCCAAAATACCTTATTGAATGGTTAGTTAACTCACCAGCGCGACAGTCTCGTAACGCGAGCGGGGCCACGTAATCATGGTGCGGGGCCGGGGCCGCCCCAGACGCGGTAGGCGCGGCGGAGGGCGGCGCTGACGGGGCGCGCCACAACGCCAGCTTGGAGTCCCGGGACCCCGTCACTAGGAACTCGTCGTCTAACCAGCACATGTCCAGGATCTGGACGACATCATGCGATCATCTATACTTATAATAAACTAGCAAACCGGTGAACCAAATGTTCACCAAAATCTGATTTAAAAAAATAAATGAAAAAAAAAATGTATTTAATTAATTAGGAACTTCGGAGATTTTGTGTGGTTTCGTTTGAAATTCGTGATTTCTCGAAAACCGGAAGTGCTACGTTACTCAAATCCGGTTTGTAGTCTTATCAGACTATTCTTAACTTATAACTTAAATATTCTCTTTATCTATCTCTTACGGTTTGGCCGCTGAAACAGCACCACAGACGGACGGACGGACTTGTCTAGTAGAGATCTGTAGAGATGTCAATTCTGTACATAAAATATATTCTTAAAATAACTATCAGGGGGTGATTAGTAATCGATACTGATGCCAAAAATGCAATCAGTAAAATTTTTGTCTGTCTGTCTGTCTGTGTGTATGTTCCTTATAGAAACAAAAACTACTCGACGGATTTTAACGAAACTTAGTACAATTATTCTTCATACTCCTGGGCAGGTTATAGTATACTTTTCATCACGCTACAATCGATAGCAGCAGAGTAGTGAAGGGAAATGTTGGGAAAACGGGAGAAGTTACTCCATTTTTTAAGCTTCCGTCGCGTGTGCAGCCTTAATGGTTAAAGTTACATAGAAATCATGTATGACGGAAATATTCTACATAAAATTGTCTAAAAAATATCCCGCAACAGCATATGTCTATCTTTTATGGTTGACTCACAATAACACGTGTAATTATATAAATAAAGTCATTCTTTATAGCACAAGCCTGAGAACAAAAACATAGTTTACACTACGGCTCTACACCGAAGCGAAGCGAGGGCGGGCCACTAGTTATTAATAATAATTTATTTCTAGTAAGAGTTAATTTACAATTTAACTTTTAAGGCTAAAACAGTACTAATATCTCTAATAACATATTTATCTGCTGCCGAGCTAGGCAATATGCCTGTATTACGGCATACAGCGCCAATCTTCTTAGCACATAATGGCATCATAAATCCATTACATTAAAAATTAAAAAGAAAAGACAAGAAACCGACATATATATTCAGAAAATGTGTGTGTGTGCGCGCGCGTTTGTGTGTGGTGTGTGTGTGTGTGAATGTGTGCTAGTGAGTATTGAATCAAATAGACTATACTCCAATCGACTTCTATTGAGCAAAAATGGATCTAAAAAAAAATCCAACACACACGACTACGGATACTAGGGTAACGGATAGAATTAGTGTTGCCAGGGCCGATATATTTTAAATCGGTAAATGAGGTCAAAAAAATCGGGACTTAGTGTTGCAGTCGGGACCGTAGATAAACAAAAAACAAGGGTTTTTTAAGCCTGGGTTTAATTTATGTGTTTGTGTCTCAATTACCTAAATTTCATTTTTTGATTAATCGGGACATTTAGCTTCCCGATCAGGTACAAATCGGGACGCGTCCTCAGACCCCTGAAAATCGGGACTTCCCGCGCAAATCGGGACACCTGGCAACGCTAGACAGAATACATATATCGTACATACATAAGTATATTTATATAGAAATACATATAAAACATCACTGGAGTACAAATGCTCGTATTCATCACAAAAACATCTGCCCCCACCGGGATTCGAACGCGGGACCTCTTTGAGTCGGCGACGCCATGAAATCCGGCGTACAAGCCACTCGGCCACGGAGGTCGTCATTAAATAAACTATACTCCAATCGATTTCTTTTGAGTAAAAATGGGTTAAAAAGATTAAATGTCCCACATCTAAAGTGAAACTTCTTCATAAGGGCATAAGGTATAGGGGAAAATAGCAGCGCACGCATCACTCATATATATATGTATACTAGCTGACTCGGGGAACTTCGTACCGCCCAAAAGTAATAATTTGCAATAAATTAAAATTGCGACTATAATTTGAGATTTAAACTATCCTATCTCTCAAATTGGATCGAACTGCACATGGTGTGCGAATTTTATTATAATCGGTTCAGTGGTTTAGGAGTCCATTGAGGACAAACATTGTGACACGAGATTTATATATATTAAGATTATACTAGTGGCCGCCCGCGACTTCGTACGCGTGAGTTAGTTAGCAATAAAGGGTCACTGCTCGTTCCCCGTAGGTGATAGCGTGATATGTAGCCTATATGTTGACCCGACTTCTTAATAATATTCATGCCAAATTTGAAGTAAATCCATGTAGTATTACTTTTTGAGTTTATCCCGGCCATACATACAGAGAAACAAAGAAAAATTCTAAAAACTATATTTTTGGCTTCGGTATCGATTGTAGATCACGCCCCAAGTATTATTTTAAAAAAATATTCAATGTACAGTTTTGCCTTTCCTACCATTTTATTATATATACATATAGATATTTTATCGCGCGTGACGCTCGTAGCGTTTCAGCCTTCGCCGAGTTACCCTCCAATGCTCGTCGGGAAGAGCTGCACACGCATCCCATACACACAAATATGTATATAGTCGTATGACGCTCGTGACGTATTATATGACGTATATTACACGTATATAGTTTAACCTTGGTGTGGGTTGTACACTTACCTAATTAATATCTACATTATAATTTTATGTAATATTTAGTGTATAACTGTTCTATGTTCCTAAAAAAAAATAAAAAAAAAAACCTCTCAAAACGGGAAGTGAAATTTGATACTTGCTGTATACGTCATCTATTCGCGAAATGGCGACTTAAATCAAAATGGATTCCGTGCGACAAAAAAATATATATTACGCTGTAGCCATTCATACAAAAACAGAGATTATAGTTAGAAAAAACCTACGTACCCAGTCTTTATGCGCCTCCCCGACGCACACGGGGTCTAAAGTCGGCAAACTGTAAATGGCCAACTCGCAAGAGTTCCTCGCGCCAGTCGCCAATAATGTCCTGTAAACAAATGTCGATTGCCGTCACGACAAACTGTTATGGGATTCCATCTTGACGACATTAATACGGCTGGAGGAAATTTAACATTTCTCTCAGATCAAGTACCCTTAGCACGAACCAATATCAAATTGGAATAGTTGAATTCGATCTTGATACGCGTCAAGTATCAAGAAGTTTTGTATGTAAGATTTTTATTTCTAGTTAGATACGCCTGTTCCTCCCTCATTTAAAATCTTATCTAAATTTCTAGCAATTAATAACCTAAAATTATAAACATACCTACCTATTACTGACTTTTGGTCTTCAGTGCTTCTCATCAACGTTATTAAGACACCATTAACCACAATTTGTTTTGTGAGGGCCTGTGTTTGTTTTAGATAAACCTGTTCGGTGTCTGCATAGAAACCATCCCTAGGTGACACTGGCGGAATTGTGAAGGCACAATTATAAGCCATAAAATAAAAGAAGATGTTTAATTGTTGTTACGTCTGTTGTAACGCTGTTTAAATTTTCATACAAAACTTCTTGATAATAATTTTGCTCGTTTACCATCAGGTGGGCTATATGTTTGTTTGCCACCCATTTGATATTAAAAAAAAAACCACGGGTTGCACGTCGGGAGTGCCGGCATAAGTGAAAACTTGAATATTCTCGGCAACAATTTTCATTCGTAAAACTGTAAATAAAACTCAAGAATCACGGTTTGTCTTGAATGTTTTGTTCGTAATCGCCATTTTGTTATCAAGAAAAGGACAACAATACAGCTCAGCCGAAAGCGGACTCGCCGTTTCGCTCGCGCTTAGGGCATCGGAACCGGTTCTACCCGGAATCGAAAGAACCGAGATGATGTTAAAACCCGGTTCTAACGATTCTAACGGTTCTTTCGGTTAATATTTGAAAACATTTTGTTTACCCACGAATTATGAAATGGACAGCCGGAGGTCTTAAAAAAAACCGAAATTACTTATAACAAATTTAATTAGAAATAAAGAAATTACAATTATTATATTACTTAAAACCTATTGACCCGATCGATGTGAGAATCAAAGTGATCCGATGACGATGGCCCTGATGTCGCGGCGACGGCGGTCACGCGGCGGCGCGGCGTTCACGTTTCGCAGCGGCAGCATTTCCGCCGTGCGGCAATAATTTCGATGGCCCACTTGCATGGGCGAAGTCAGCGCTTTACTTGTATTCTATGTATGTAATTTCTCCCCCCTCAGATCAGCAACTATTTGAGAATTTTTAGATCAAATATTGCTGGTGGGTCCTTATCTCCAGGTTTTCTTGGTTTTCCTTGATTTCTATGGGTTCTCGGCTCTGGGGGTGTAGGTCTTGCATATTGGTGGTACTCAGAACTGGTTGGATCGGAGGCTTCGTTTTTTCTGCATTTCGTAAGTCCATAGCGTCGTAGCACGACTACGATTACGAGTGCGATTGCACCGAATAGTACGCCGTAGAAGGGTATCGTAGTGTGGTATAATATCTCAGTCGGGTTTTCGTCGAGATGAACTGGTGTCTGCAGTGATATTTTATCTTGTACGTGATAGAGACTTCTTAGATCAATGGAGTGCAGCTCGATGTGTGTAGAGCCCTCAGCTTGCAGATGCAGATCAGGAATCTTCATTATCTTGAGTGGTTGACCTCTTATTTCATCGTTGTTGTTCGTGATGGTGAGTTCAGATGTTCGTAAGATGCATTTCAGTGGGATGGTGACCAAATAGCTTCCTCGTAGTTGTGTGTAGTCTTCTCTTCCGCAGGAAAGTTGTGCCTTTGTCTCGTTCGGGAGTGAGATTATGTAGTGTTGGTCGTCAAGTTTCTCCATTGCTTCTTTATGCAGTGTTACAGATGACAGCTTGCAGGTGCTCTTCAGAGATTGGTTCAAGATGAGATGCTGGATACAGTCAGGTACGGTACGGACTTGGTGATTTATTCCTTCTTGACAGAGATAGCCGTGACTTAACTTCGGGCATTCAGCCTCTATGTACACGAATGCGGACTCGCAAGTTGCCAAAAAGGGATAGGAAGGGATAATGGCTTGGTGATTACTATTGGGTACTACTGATAATCTATATAGTTTATAATTTTCCTTTACAACTATCGGGATTCTAAAAACTAATACTATTTCTTTACCTACATAATAAAAAGCGGGTTTTATTACCTCGTAAAATTCCCTTAAATCTATGTCTAAAATATTTTCCCTATTATATAATTTTCTTAACCTGGCTATCATATTACCTAAAATATCTACCTTGAGCATTGCATGGTGTGTGCTCGATGCACGTACGAATGCTAATACATTTTCTATATTAATAAGTTCATTATATGTGTCCTCTACATTTTCACTAATGATGGTCAGCAATTGAGCAAACTTTGCGTATTTTATAAGGCTGTAATTTTGCATATAATCTTTATCTAATAATTGATGTAATGTGTTATTTATAAGACTTTGATTTTCTACTATGTGAGAGATAACGCTAAAGTATTTCGTCATCCATTCTTTATTATAGCTTATGTGATTGTTTAACTCAAATGCTAACTTATCCTCGTTACTATAAAGGTTCTTTATCGCGTGATCATATTTCAGCGCGTCATTATAGTCCAGATTGCCGGTAATGCTTTTAATTACAGAACCAAATGCATTTACGAGACCTCTCTTAGCACGGCTTGGCTGTAAACTGGCTAACTGTTTAAAGGACTTTTCTATTTTATTATTCAAGTAGTTAATTTGGAGCTCATATAAAATATAAGTGTCATTGGGTAGTCTGTCTTTAAAAGTCTGTATTTGCAATTGCAATGTAGAAAGGCTATTTTCGATGTCATTTAATTGAATGCGTTGTAAGAAAGTATGATGATGTGAAATGAGTTTAGTCGGCCCTAACATGAAAGGTAGTAGTCCGGGTCCGTCGTCGAGAGTCTCAAGTCTTATCTCCTGTGGGCTTGTTGATTGGACCAGAAGCATCAGCATCCTGTAACAATTTAACATTTTTGGGCACACGTTTCAGTCTTGATTTAGCCACGGGGCCACGTTTCTTAGAAGTATAGATATGGATAGGCAAATCAGCTAATACGGTGTCCTGTGTATATCTAGGAGCGATTTTTTGTCTGCTGGCCATTGGATTTTTAATGAAAATCTGTTGTTGAGGTGTATACTCTATTTCGGGTTCCCTAGTCTTATTTCTATTTTCTATCAAAGCTGTACGATTTTTTAAAGAAGATTGATTAATAAGTTCGTAGACCGTATTCATTTGCGCTTTATGATTTTGTAGGTATTGCTGTAGTAAATGTGACAAAGGGTCGATATCAATAGGGTCTCTTGGGTCAAAATGCCCTGTTATTAAATCAAAAGGTTTGCACTTAGTAAAACTATGTATAGACGAGTTATATGCAATGATTGCGTAAGGCATCAAGTTCACAACAGGTTCGTCCTTATGTTGCAACTTGAGTATGCGAAGGTGCTCGAGTAATGTCGAGTGAAGTCGCTCGATATTACCGTTATCGTTCGGCGCGTGAGCTAATGTTCTATGGTGGTTAATTTTGTGTAATCGAATAAACTCTGAAAATAACTGATTAGTAAACTCGGTCCCGTTGTCTGTTACTATGGTATAGGGGAGGCCATGATGGGTAGCAAACATAAGTAAACCCTGTAAAATACTAATGGCGGTCCCGTCTCTCAATAGGTATGCTTGACCGTATTTTGAGAATACGTCTATGAAAGTCAAGTATTTTTCGTTCTGTGCAGTAAATAAATCCATATGAATAGTCTCAAAAGGTCTAGTCGGTGGAGGTACTATGTTGAACTGCTGTCTCACGGGGTTCCTATCATATTTTGCTTGACCACAAATCGTACATTCACCTATAAATTTAGCTATTTGTTCTTTCATTTTAGGCCAAAAGTATTTCTTGGAAAGAGCTAGGTAGCACTCAGTTATGCCCCTATGATTCGTTTTCCCGTGATGGTAATTACGAATTATTTCCTGCTGTCTAAGATATTCCTTAACGTTTTCTATTTCTATTTTAGTTAGGATAAGATTCATAGATGAAGACTTGAATTTTTCTTGAATGATAGGGATGATAGAATACATGGCAAGAGGTGGATTAATGATCAAGGCCGTTTTAACTTTCGGGCTTACGTACTCTTTTAAAGCACTAACTATATCATTTTCTAAGTTAGATTCGCATACTTGTAATGAGATGCGAGTATGGGTATCGAATGGTTTAGTAATAACGGCTCTACGTTTTACGTCTGGAACAATAGTGATATGCAATTGGCGGTGAAATTTATTTAAGGGTTCATCAGTTATGGGAACTTCTAAAATTGGGTTTTCGTGGCTAGTGTGTACGGTTTCAGTCTCAGAATTAGATAGTAATGATGGTGGTTTTTCTGAACAATTAACAATTACGGAACTAATCTCCTCGTTATGTATCTCGATTCGCGATAGGGCGTCGGCGTTGGTGTTATTTTTGCCCTTCTTATAAGTTACAGTAAAGTCATATTCGCTCAATCTTAAGCGCCATCTAGTCAATCTCGAATTCGGTTCCTTCAGACTCATCATCCATTCTAATGGTTTGTGATCTGTAAGAATTTTAAATTTGCGACCGAATAAATAAGGCCTAAAATACTTTGTAGCCCAAACGATGGCTAAAAGTTCCTTTTCTATGGTACTGTAATTGATTTCACTATCGTTAAGAGTCCGTGATGCGAATGAGATCGGTTTATCTGACCCTACAGGTCCCTGAGACAGAATAGCTCCTATAGCAAAATTCGAGGCGTCTGTTGTCAGTAAGAACTCTCGGTGGAAGTCGGGATACTGTAAGATGGGGTCGTTAGTCAGGAGTGTCTTGCATTTTTCAAATGCGTTTACGTAGTCAGAGTCTAAGGTTATCTTTTTACCCTTTTTTAAACATTGAGTCAATGGTTTGGTTATGCGAGCAAAATCAGGGATAAATTTACGATAATATCCAACTAGTCCTAAAAATTGTTTAATCTGTTTAGTAGTTTCTGGAATTGGATATTTTTCTATTGCGGAAATTTTGTCGGGGTTCGGTTTTATACCTTCCCTCGTTATGACATGGCCTAAATAGTTAGTTTCTAACTTGAGAAATTCCGACTTGTCCATCTGTATTTTAAAATTGGACTCGCGTAATCTCTGTAATACTTTTTCTAGGTTATTAATCGCTTCCTGTAATGAGGTCCCTAGCACAACGATATCGTCTAAATAAACTATACAGATTTCGTTTTGAAGGCCTCTAAGGACGTTATCCATGACTCTTTGGAACGTAGAAGGACTGTTCTTTAAACCCATGGGCATTCTAAGAAATTCGTAATGCCCGTGCTCTACGTTGAAGGCTGTTTTCAAAATATCGGCTTCATTCATCTCAACCTGGAAAAATCCTGATGCAAGATCTAGGGTAGTGAAATACATGCATTTCCCTAGTTTGTCAAGAATGTCAGATATGTTGGGGATAGGATATTTATCGTCAATAGTCTTTTCATTCAATTTACGAAAGTCTACCACTAAGCGCCACTTCTGTTTTCCCGATGCGTCGGCTTTCTTTGGCACGACCCATATAGGTGAGCTCCACGCCGAAGTGGAAGGTCTTATTATCCCTTGTTCTAACATTTTACTAATTTGATCGCGAACTTCATTTCTATGTATATAAGGGTAGCGATAGCTTTTCGTGTAGATGGGAATTTCGTCAGTGGTATTAATGCAATGTTTAATTCTATTAGTAAAAGTTAAAGGCTCGCCTTCTAAATAGAATACGTCGGCGTAGCGCGAACATAATGCCTCGATATTCGCTTTTTCCTCTGCGTTCATATGATCCGTCCGGAGGCGCGATAAGACGTCATGCGCGCGTGACGTAGGCGGCGGCGCAGTGCGCGTGCACTCGATATTGAGTAACTCGGCTTGCGCTGGCCGGTCTAGAGAAAATATTATGTCGTTATCTGTCGAATTATAAATTTCTAATATTCCGCGGCTATTTTTTACGGACGTTACACATTCATGGATAAGACAGTTACAGATTATTTGCTCTTCTACAAAAACATCGCCATCCGGGGCGTTTATTGGGATACGAACTAGTTTAGACGAGCGGGCCGGTATAATATCCTCGTAAAGGTTGACATTACATGAGTTATACATCTGTATAGGGTTAACAGCATTTTGCGTAGTTAACGTCTGATTCTTTAAATCTATTTTTGCTTCTAATTTCGTAAGTAAATCTAAACCTATAAGGCCGTCGAAGTAATTATGAAAGCGGTATACAAATAATTTTATGGGGTTCTGATCTTTAAATTCGGAGAAACATGGAAGGGTAATAGAGTAATCATTACGGCTAGTCGCATGGACGTTGGTAACTTCAAACGGATCGTAATCTAAGGGGACATTATAGAAAAACTTATCTACACATTCCGGGCTAATAAATGACTGATTAGCACCTGTGTCTATTAATAACTTTAAAGGTGGCTCCGCTATCTGAATATAGGGTAACTGTCTCTGGGTTTGCAAATTGAGTTCTATTTTAACTTGCCTGATGGGCCATTTAACTGAAAATCCGAATCTAAATTACGAGTGGAACTTGACTCTTGTGGCTCGTCATTTGACTCTGCACTGGTGGTGGGCTCGTAAATTTGAACTCTATTGTCATAGTCGTCGTTCGAGTCATAGTAACAGTAGTCACTTACGTCATTATAGTAGTCTGTGTCGTAGAAATAGTCTTGATAATATGAATCATCGTAAGCGCATTCATTTAAATTGACTTCCCGTGATTTGAAATAATTATTGGGTGGCGGATTCCCGTATTTACGCCAATCGTGTCCCGACAAAGTGGGGGGTAACTGTTTCGGTACAAAATGTTGTACTCCGCTCATAGGTCGTGGGGCTGAAAACTGGGGTTGATTCCTAGGTGGTAATCTAAAATTATTACTCTGGGGGTTGTACCTTGGCGGGAGTGCACTAAACATTTGCTGAGTGCGGGTTGGTATGCGCTGTTGGGAATTATTATTTAACATATTAACTCTAAAAGGCTGTGAATGAGCAGGGTAACGATGCGCTGGCGGCGGCGGCGGTATAAACCGCTGCGTTGGCTGGTTCGCTAAGTTATTGTTAAAATTATAATTATAAGGTTTAGGCATTGAGAAACCTATAGGTACTGCAGGCGGTGGACGGAATGATAATTGTGGCTTAGGTAAACTATCAGTGCGTTGCTGTTGATAAAGAATATTTAATTCTTCCTGCACATACTCTAGAGCTTTCTCTATGCTATCAGGCCTCATACACCTGATGCGTGATCCAAGTGGTTCTTTTAAACCTCGAACAAAAGCCTGCATGGTCAATTTCTTATATAAAGTTCGTTTAGCTTCAATAGTGGTACCTAGATCCTCATGCAAAGTAACATATGTCATTATTGTACTGAACAATGTTTGACATTGTTCGTAAAATTCTTGGGGACTGCTATTGCCTTGCCTTGCTAAGGAAAGGTCATTATATAATGCTGTTTCGTCTCTTTGGTCTGCAAAATTATTAATTAAAGTATTTCGTATACCAGCCCAACTTTCTGGGATGCCGTTTGAATTTATTATAGTGGCGGCGGGGCCGGTAATTTTATTAAGAATTCCATTTAACAAATAAAGATTATTTAATCGACCATTTGGATCCTCGCTCAGAAATTCTTGACACATTTGATCGCATATTCGTATAAACCTAGTAAGGACATTTGCGTTCCCGTCAAAGTCAGGGACGAGGCGTAAGGCCTTATGGATTAGGTCTGGGTTCGATTCCATGGCTACTACTTCAGGAATATTATCTAAACTATTTTCCATAAATCTACAATTATCGACTAAATATCTTCTGCGAGACTGCTGATGTGAAGCAGAAACGCGCAACCCAGAGTTTCGTGGGTGGAAAATGGTGAAAAATTAAAAGGACTTACAAGATAGGACAGGAGGCAACACGAGAACGATTCAAGTGTACTCACATAAACATTTCGGCTCTCTTACGTATCGATTTCTGGATACTTTCCCTCTGGCTGCTCCTTCAGGTTCAGGATACTCGTGCCGTGACTTGAAAGCCACTCGGGCGGCTCGTGCAACGAACGGAAATCTTCCTGGATGTAGCGCGAAACCGACCGCGAATATCCTACCGACTGCGCCAATTATGAAATGGACAGCCGGAGGTCTTAAAAAAAACCGAAATTACTTATAACAAATTTAATTAGAAATAAAGAAATTACAATTATTATATTACTTAAAACCTATTGACCCGATCGATGTGAGAATCAAAGTGATCCGATGACGATGGCCCTGATGTCGCGGCGACGGCGGTCACGCGGCGGCGCGGCGTTCACGTTTCGCAGCGGCAGCATTTCCGCCGTGCGGCAATAATTTCGATGGCCCACTTGCATGGGCGAAGTCAGCGCTTTACTTGTATTCTATGTATGTAATTCACGCAAGCTCAAAAGTCTCGTATACAAAGATGAAAATCTATTAAAAAAATGTCGCTAGGCGCCGGGGGCGCCGGACAATGCAATGTCAATTCGCCATTTTAACTGGAAAGGAAGCATCGTTCTGCTGTGTTTACGGCGTATTGCAGGTATGTTTGATTTTATATAGTTTAATAATGTTTATTTTTATATAAGTAAGCAAAAAAAGCATTTACATATTATTATTTCTGTTTATTTCGCAAAATTAAGAAAGAACTGAATACTGTGAACTGAACTAATTGTTATTAATTTCAGAATTTAAAAATCGATGGTTTTTGTGAACATTGCAATTTTTAAAGATTCTTGTGTTTCTAATAAGTAAAACATGATTATTGATGAAAAATATTCATTGATTTTGAAAAAGTACCTCATTATTTGATCAACTACCCTCTAAATTAATTACTTACCTCAAAAGAACCGGGTACCCGGTTCTGTGTTTTGAAGGGAACTGAAAGAACCGGTTCCTAAAATGTAATCGGTTCTCGATGCCCTACTCGCGCTGCGTTGAAGCGTACAGGTCTGTCTCGCTCGCTCGATTGAATGTATACAGACGTGTGTGTGTGAGAGTTGCTTATGTAGTTGAGTCGGAACATATTTTATTTGATGCTAGTATAAGCGTACCGTATCTTACCTTTTTTTAATCTAACATTATTATAGCAAGAAAAAAATCCACGCGGATCAGGCAACAGACGGGACTCGAACCCGCACCCTTCACAATCCGGGCGAATGCACTGACCAATTACGCTACCGCGGCCCTGACGGCCGCATCGAAATTCTTCTAGCCATTCTTAAGCTGCAAGGCCATTTCTTCGCATTGTAGGTAAACCACAATGTCAAATGAATACTTTAACAAGTATTAAACATTTGAAAGAAGAAATAAATAGCAATTATAGCTAAAAAATTTTTTGGTGCTGTTTCCGAGTCCCGTCTGCTGCCTAGAACGCGTGGATTTTTTTCTATTTATATTTTCTTTAGATTTAAACATCAAGCAGTTACATGCTTAAAAAAATAAAATATAATTATTATAGCAGTTTACCTAGAGGGATTTATCTGCAGCGCGTGTATCCCGGTCTGGTGGTCGAGGCCGGGCCACGGCGCCCGCGGCCGCAACGTCGGGATTGCGTCTAAAGACCGCGTTCGTACGTCATACACCATCAACTGTGACGAAAACATACCAAGACACACTTAACATGACATGAACAGACATACTCACTTCATATCAGGGGGCCAATCGCCTAACTGGATTGCTTTGGAAAACGCTATCGCTTACGATTTCATTTTGTTATTTCTAACCCCCTGAGGTTTTCAAATGCCTCGCGCTCTTTTTTTTTCTTTTGCATTGGTAATAACAATGTTAAAGAAAATAAATGAGCGTGAGGTATTTGAAAACCTTCGGCGGTTAGAAATAACAAAATGAAATCGTAAGCGATAGCGTTTTCCAAAGCAATCTGGTTAGGCGATTGGCCCACAGGGCTTGTTAACGGGTTAATATTTAAACCTAAATCAGTATCAAGTACATTAGGAGCGTTTTATTAAGGTTTGGCTCTACCTTAACCTTGAAAAACCCGGTATTTCTAAAAAGCGAAATTAAATATAATGCGATTCAAATAAGAATAGGAAAGCCAATGACCTCCATCTGTCAAATGACGCTTGAAAAGTACGGTTTGCAAAAAATCTTGGAACTCTTTTTTAGCACTCAGCTAATTCTAAAATAAAAAAAAAAACAAACATTTGTAAACAAACATGACGACGATATCAACCCCGGTAGTTATGCAGAGCTGAGCGGAATTGAAGAGCTAGATTCCGATTAATATTTTTACTCACACAGTCATAAATGTTATTAAAAATCGGTGTTTTTTTTTTCTCAATCTTAGTAAATAAATTTTATTAGTAAAATCTGATGTTTTTTCTCACTTAATCTTAGTAAATAAGTTTTATTTAAAAAAACTGATGTTTTTTTCTCACTTAATCTTAGTAAATAAGTTTTATCGAAGAAAAACTTTTATTGCTCACTCTACCTATTTTGTTTCAATTGACAGCTTTGACATCACAAAATGGCGCCCAGTCGATCCTATTCTTAGTTGAATCGCATTATAGGTTTTGAATGAATTTAGCGGTTTTTAAAAGGGTTTCATTGCGCTCTTACTGACGGCATCGCCTTCGCCGTTTCAATTCAAATTTATAATGATTTTATGTGAGTTTCGTTCCAACCACAGAGCGAATGAGTCAAGTAGTGTGTCAGTACACAACTACAAAATGAATAACTTGACTCACTAGACGCTAGCAAACGTGTAAATAAATGCATCAATCTCTGAGCATTAACAAGTTGTGACTTGATTAGTTGAAACTAAACAAACTTCAGGCGATGCCGACGCGTGCACGTGTCGCTCTGGATTAAACTGGTTTATTAAGGTACCGCTTTCATTTCGGACGCGCTCCGAACGAAACCTTAACTAAAAACCGGTATTAACCTTTATTTACCGGTATTTTCGAAACCGGTTACAAGCCCTGCTTCATATAATTTCCATGCATACCGAAAATATAATTAAAACACTTTTCTGTTTGGATATAACGGACGAGTTTAATTAAATACCTTGGGGACGAGGTTGGAGTACCATAATTTTGTGAATAAAGTGATTAAAGCGTGCACAATACGATTCAAACTTAATGGCGGTTATGGAGTAGCAAGCAGCAAGCGCAAATATGGTAATACATTTCAATTCAGTGAAATCCCGCGCGCATCTACATTTCTTTTGTAATGTTTTCTTCGTTTACTGGCCGCGACTTGCACTAAATTCTAACTTCACAGCCGCCATTAAATATGAATAGCACTATACTTCTTTCTCACTTAAGTGCAGTGATATGATTTATGTCGAAGAATCGAATGAGGTATTTCATAGAGATGTTGGATTCTGGATAAATAAAGGTGACTGTAGAGGAATGTATGGACTGGATGGACTACATTCCCACTGCCTAACCGCTCTTCAAGAGACCTCTAAACCCTCTTAGGAATTGCAATCAGGCAACATGGTTGGTTTTTATTTGCACTCAAGAAGAAGACTTTGAAGAGCAGTTGGAAGAAATGCAATCCATCTGTTTTAAGCTCAAGTCACGCTCAAACGCGACGGAGCCAGTGATGGAAGCGCGATGCCGTATAACAATGTCCATAGCTGGGCAAAGGTTAAACAAATAGTTAACTTCGTTAATCCATTACTAAAAAAATTAACTTCGTTAAACGTTAAAACGTTACACAAAAGATCAGACGCGCCGCGCCGCCATTACATGCCACTTGTCGTTGTTTGTCGGTCCGCAAGAACGTACTTGTCAGAACGCGTTTTTTGCGACACGGCGCGTTGCCTGCGGTATATTTTTGGTAAATAGTAGGTACTGGATTAACGAGTAACGGACTTAGGATAATTTAACGGAAGTTAACGAGTCCGTTAACATTTTTCAAAGTTAATTTAAAAGTTAATCCGTTAATAGGAATGTTAACTTCGTTAATTAACGATTAACGGATTAACGAGTTAATGTCCAGCTATGACAATGTCTCGCTCTAACAATCCAAAAAGAAAAACATAATGAATACGATTTATTCTGTTCCTGCTGTTTACAAACACTTATGAAAGTCTCATTACGACACCATCGGTTCGCAAATATAAGACACCCACGTCTTTGGATATATTAATAAAACACCCACGATCTCCAGAAGCGGAGATCGCCAGATTATTAAAGTACTCGCAATTTTGTGAATAAAGTGGTTTAACCTTGTACTTATCCACTATCAGTGCCGTCTTTGACCTATTGGAGGCCGGGCATATTAGGATAATAGGGCCCCTATGAACTAGGGACTTTGTATTTGATCTGAGGGGGGCCCCTATTGATCGCGGGGGCCTGGGCACTTGCCCAAAGTGTCCACTGAGAAAGACGGGTCTATCATAATCATAATCAAAATCATTTATTCAGTTTAGGCTCTTACAAGCACATATGAATGTCTAGAAGCTACGCCATCGGTTCGTAAATCTACGGCGGGAGACCTTGTACTGAGAAGAACCGGCAAGAAACTCAGCAAGGGCTGTTTTTTTCTCCCCGTTTTATTATTTACAGAGTCGTCAAATTGACAAATGACTTCAGAGGTGATTCATGAAGTCACTTTTCATTACATAATTATTAAATATACATTAATTGTATACCTGCATTTTGATTGCTGTGTCATACAGTATAAATACAATACATACCTTATTGCACTTGGTGCCGAAGACGACCTGCCTGTCGGAGAGCCACTGAGAGCAGAACACCTTGTTCATGTTGCCCAGGTTGACGGGCGTCTCGCGGAACATGTCGTGGGTCAACATGTGCCGCGTCGCGTACGACTGGTCCACGGAGCGGGGCTGGAGGACGAAGTAATGGGTCACTTGTGGATAGGGTAACCGACTTTTTTTTCTATCAAATATAGTATTTTCGAAGCTGTTACCTCTAAAAATATAGTAGATGGCAAAAAGATGGAAAAAATATAGTATGTCTAAAGTAAATATAACTAGAAAAAAAGTCGGTTTTACGGGCGAAGATTTTACGTGACAACGTCTTTTTCTCGGTAGAATATTTATTGATATGAATATAATTAAATTGCACAATAGGAACAAGGAATTGAATGAAAATAAGAATTGCACAAATTTTAACTATAGAAATATATTTTGTTTACTAAAACATTGTACATGTAAACTTAAACTCATCGTAACGTTACCGAGCGTTACACTTTTTCATAAGTGACTCCCAGCCGCAACCTAATTTAAGACGTTGTCACGTCAAAAAATCGAGTCCCGTCTGCTGCCTGGTCCGCGTGGATTTTTTTTTTATTTATATTTACTTTAGATTTAAACATCAAGCAGTTACATGCTTTAAAAATAATAAAATTTATAGTATGTGGTTAAAATATCTACTATTTTTGCTCTTTCATGCCTTAATATTTTTTTTTTCTTTCTAAGAACTATTTTATTGTCAAAAATCTGCTTTAAGCACAATAAAGTAGTTTCGCCTACTACATTTTTTTTTAGAAATCCCCTAATATAGTTAGGATAATATATTACATAAGTTGGCAACCCTATTGATGGACGACACATTAACCACTAGTATAGTGGACGCCATAAAGGTAAATATCTCTTATCTATTAGACAAGTCCGTCCGTCCGTCCGTCTGTGGTGCTGTTTCAGCGGCCAAACCGTAAGAGATAGAGAAAGAGAATATTTAAGTTATAAGTTAAGAATAGTCTGATAAGACTACAAACCGGATTTGAGTAACGTAGCACTTCCGGTTTTCGAGAAATCACGTGATTTCTATTTTGTAATTATCATAATTATAATTAACTATTTAAAAACTAAATTATTTCAAACGAAGCCACACAAAACCTCCTTCTCTCTCTTCTCAATTAATTAAATACATTTTTTAAATCAGGTTTTGGTTTCACATTTGGTTCGCTGGTTTGCTAGTACATAGATAATGAAGTGGGAAGTAAAATTGTTGCCCAGGTTGACGGGCGTCTCGCGGAACATGTCGTGTGTTAAGATGTGCCGCGTCGCGTAAGACTGGTACACGGAGCGGTGCGGGGCGGGGAGTCGATACAATAGTCACATATACATAGAATGGACTAGAAATTAAAACGTTGACGGGTTCTCGTGGAACATGTTGTGAATTAGCATGTGTCACGTCGCGTATGACTGGTCCACTGAGTGGGGCTAGTGGACCATACAATAGTCACCATATACATAGATAATGGACTGGAAAGTAAAACTGTTGGCCAGCTAGACGGGTTCTTGCGGAACATGTTGTGCGTCAGCTTGTGCCGCGTCGCGTACGACTGGTCCAAAGAGCAGGACTATTGGACTAAGTAATGGGTCACTTGGAGAACATACACAATACACACAGATAAAGATAAAGATAGCGAAGTGAACCGATTGCCTTGCGGGGAAAAGGGTGAGAACCCTTCTGACGAAAAGACGCTCAGTGGTTAGGCCCCCCAGCCAATGATCTAGTAAAAGTCGCCTATAAAATTCAAAAAATTCAATATTGTTTATTCAGTCTAGGTTGTTACAAGCACTTGTGAATGTCGAAAAGCTACGCCATCGGTTCGCAAATCTACGGCGGGAGACCTTGTACTGAGAAGAACCGGCAAGAAATTCAGCAAGGGCTGTTTTTTTCTCCCTGTATTATATATAGAGTCGTCAAATTGAAAAATGACTTCAATATGAGGTAACTCATAAAGTCACTTTCCATTACAAACAAAAAATGCAAATAATATAAAAATTATGACTATAAAATAAAAAATATATAAGAAACTGGTTTAACAAAGTTTAGGAATGCCGTGTCCTACTGTTTAGACAAAAAAAATAATAAATGAATGATTAAAGTTTAGTACAACGTTTAATAGTACCCAATGAAGCAAGAGCAGACTCATCTCCGCTGGCAGCACCCGTTCACGAGCATGACGCATGAACCAGCCATCGCTTCGCTCAACCATTTTTAGGGAACGCAACGACCCGCCTCACACGACACGACACACGTATAGGTGTGGAGGACGTTGGCGCAGGCCTATGCTTAGCAGAGGGTGTCGAACGGCTGATACGACGATAATGACACATACACAATGGACCGAGCGACACTCACGTGAACTTGGCAGAGATGTTAATTAGATGACAGTGTCGCTCGCGATGTATCGGATTTTATACAAATTGTATTTCCTAAACGCATTCTTAAATGTTATCTCATTTTAGGTTATTTTAGTTAAACGCATTCTTAAATTCCTATTGCATAATTACAGGAAAAATCCTAATAGTCTGAATAAAAAGAGATTAAAAGATTACACTAAGCGGTTTTATAAAATTGTCAAACTTACTCAAAAATCGCAAAACACTTATTATACTAATGATTCTAGAAACAAATCAAAAGCAACATGGCAAGTTATTAATAAAGCAAAAAGAAACTTACCTAAAGAGGAAATTAGACAAATAATAGTAGATGACAATGTAATTACTGATCCTAATGTTATTGCTGATAATTTTAATGACTTTTTTATCTATCACAAACTGACATCAGATAATATTAGCTTGGACAAAACTTTGACATATAATAGCAGCCATTCATTATTTATGACTCCGGTAATTCCTCATGATATATTTAATATTATAAAATCACTTCGAACTACGAATAGTACTGGTAATGACGACATTAATACAAATATTTTAAAATGCGTGAATGATATTATATCACCAATTATTGCACATATTGTAAATTTATGCATTGAGAACGGTATTTTCCCAGATAACTTAAAAGTAACAATAATAAAACCACTCTTCAAAAGAGGTGATAGAGATAACATGTCTAATTACAGACCTATAGCATTGGTATCTGTTTTGTCCAAGGTGTTTGAAAAAGTAATATATGAAAAACTATACTCATACTTTGAGAATAATAACTTGCTAGCTCAAGAACAGCAAGGATTTCGTAAGAATAAAAGTATTAATATGGCAATATCTGAATTTGTATATAAAATTATTTCTTGTATGGACTCGGGTAAGCAGGTTATGGGCTTGTACATGGATATGACAAAGACATTTGATTTGGTAGATTTTAATATACTATTTGACAAATTGTATAAATATGGTGTGCGGGGAAATATTCTTGAGCTTATAAAATCCTACCTTAGTGATAGACAGGTTATAACTCAAATCGACAGACTTTGCTATAAAACCAAATTTGAAAAGTCATATACATCTTCATCAAGGAAAACAGTTTGTGGTGTCCCACAGGGTAGCGTATTTGGACCATTATTTTTTAATGTATATATAAATGATTTTCCTAAATGCATACAAAGTCCAATGATCATGTTTGCAGATGATAGTACTATAATATTTGAATGTAAAAATGAAAATGATTATGAACTTTCAATAAATAATGACTTTGATAAAATTATGAAATGGATGCAAAATAATAAGTTAACTGTTAATTTGGACAAAACAAAATCGATGACGTTTAAACAAAGAGAAAGCAAGAAGATTATTGAAGTAAAAATAGAGCACTTGGGAAAAAAAGTAGAAGAAGTAAATACTACCAAATTTCTTGGAATATACATTGATAACAATATGACATGGGAAACTCATTGTAATTATGTATGTGAGAAGCTAAGTAAATTTTCTTATGCCTTGTATATGCTTAATAAAATAGCTGACCGTACTGCACTAATGACAGCTTATCATGGATACGTTGCGTCAATACTGAAATATGGCATAATTTTTTGGGGAAATTCTAGTAGTAAAGACAGAGTTTTCAAAGGACAAAAAAGATGTGTGAGAGCAATAAGTCGACTTCGCCCTACAGACTCTTGTTATCCTCTTTTTAAAGAATTAAATATTTTGACTGTACCTTGTTTATATATATTTGAAGTATGTGTCTTTGTTAAAACGAATCTAAAATTATTTTACAATATGTTTACATCTAAAAGACACAATGACAAGTTGTGTCAAAAACCTCATAAAACTGCTTTGTTTGGAAATAGTTTATATGGCGTTGCTCCGATAGTATATAACAAGCTACCACAAGATATAAGACAAATCGATAATGTGATAAAATATAAAGTGACCCTAAAAAAGTTTTTAGTAAATAAAGCTTATTATACACTAAAGGAATATTTAAGTGATGCTGAAATTTAAATTATTATTATGTCATTAACTTTATGAACAAGATTGATTATTATATTGTTTGACATTGAGATTATTATATTGTTTGACATTGAGATTATTATATTGTTTGACATTGAGATTATTATATTGTTGGACATTGAGATTACTATATTGTTTGACAATGATAATGTGAATTTGTTTATATTATGATCAATGAATGGAATAATTGTAATAAGTTTTTTTTTTTCTCGACATGTCAATTAATTTGCACACCCCATTGGGTAAGAATATAGGATGCTCTTTATCTCTGTATCACCATTTGTAACCATATTCTGCAAATAAAGATTATTATTATTATTATTATTATTAAATGTTATCTCAATTTTATAATGCGTTATCATATTTTTAGGTTAGGTTAAATTAGGTTAGATGTTAATTAGATGACAGTGTCGCTCGCGATTTATCGGATTTAATACAAATTGTGTTTCCTAAACGCATCCTAAAATGTTATATCATTTCAGGATGCGTTATCATATTGTTAGGTTAGGTTAGATGTTAATTAGATGACAGTGTTTATTTATTTATTTATTTATCATCAACAAGTTTCAACAGCGTTTTACACAATATAATCTAATATAAAATTTTAAACGGTACTTTAGCCAATTACAGAAACTCACTTTGTATTCAATTTAAAAATTAAAATGATAACGTAGGGTAGAAATTACAAATTAACAATAATATAAAAGAAATACCAACAAAGATTCAAATTAATTTTGCGATAAATATAAATACCTATATAAATCAGAATTATAAAAGGAGCATGGTAACTAACTTTGTGTAAATGAGTGTGTACGTAAGTGTTTGGTGCAGCGTGTGTGTGTGTGTATACATATGTGTAATTGCAGTCTTTGGCCTTAGATTTACACTTATTCAATAATAGCTTGTTTGTTATGGTCAAATGTTCATTTACATAAACAGCTGTTGGCTCACCATCCAGTCCAATATCCTCCGAAGTGATACCACCGGTTTTTCGAGCCGCGGATAAAAAGGCATCTTTTTTGCTGCGATTTTGAAAGCGAACAACTATATTTCGTGACTTTCCCTTCACTGGTCTCTTCGCCTGTACGCGGTGTACGAAATCCAAATCCTGGGACTCAAGTGGCACCTTCAGATGTTTGGCCATGATTATCATCATATCCGGCAGGTTTTCATTGTCCGCTTCTGGTATGCCTATTATTTCTAAGTTCTGAAGCCTAGACCACTGTTCTTGCTTGAGAGACGCCTCCTCCATGCTATTTATTTTGCCTTGTAGGATTTTAATTTGATTGTCAAGGTTAGTGTTCTCAGTCTGAGTTTTTTTCAGGATAGCTGAGTTATTCTCCACCTTGACTTTCACAGAATCATACAAATCACTGCATGTCTTAACTGACTTTTCAAGCTCTAAAAACCGGATCTCCAACGCATATGCAACTGATTCCTTAAGCTTTGTGATAAAATTTGGCAGCTCGCGCTTAAATGCAGTTTCAATTTCCGCTTTTATGATACCAATGATATCATCTGGCTTTTCCTCATCGTAACAACTACTGCTGTTGCTATTTGCAGATGTTTGTGCCCCTCTTTTAGAGTTGACAAATTCGTCACTTCCTGAAAAGGTTTCCTTTACTGGTGTGTTAGTGTTATCACCGCGACGAGTTTGTTTTACCTTGCATTCCGGACAAATCCAGTTTGTAGTTGAGTCACCCTTTTTAACACCGACACATGCTTGATGATATTGAAGTTTGCAAGTCGTTCTGGAGCAGTTAAGGATAGCATCTTTTGGTTTCACGTCACGATCGCAGGCACTGCACTTGGTCATTGTTAAGTTATTTTTGGTAATAAGTTGCAGATAAGAAAAAATATTAACTTAATGAGTACTTTGTGACCAAAACTTGGATTTTTATTGTAATTTAAAAAACTTTACCGAAACAATACTAGATAATAAATTTAAAACTAATTTATGTTGGAGCTAATGTTTGCCGTTCGACTACCCTCGTCGGTATATATTATATGTGTTGCTCGCGATTTATCGGATTTAATACAAATTGTGTTTCCTAAACGCATCCTAAAATGTTATCTCATTTTAGGATGTGATATCATATTGTTAGGTTAAGAGTATTGTGAAAGTCGAATACAAGATAAGATCGAGGCATTTGTCCATCAAAAGCAACAAAGTATGCATTTATATAATTAAAGTGCTGGATGAAAACAATCTCCTTTATGTATAAAATTTGAATATACAGGAATAAAGCTACATTTTTATGGATAATTAGCCAAAGACAAAATACTATAATTCGCATTTAAGTGATTCATTTAATATCTATAAAATAGAAATGAACGCAATGCCTGCCAACCTGTGAAAACAGTTTGGCCATAGATAAACTTAAATATTATAGTGGAAATAAATAAATTTATAAAAACATACTTTAGGTCATGTATTAAAAAGGAACTGGGGCCCAATCGCCTAACCAGATTGCTTTGGAAAACGCTATCGCTTACGATTTCATTTTGTTATCGTAGATGATTGAGGTTTTCAAATGCGTCGTGATCTTATTTTTTCTTTTGCTTTGTTAATAACAATATTAAAAACAATTAGCGTGAGGTATTTGAAAACCTTCGGTGGTCAGAAATAACGAAATGAAATCGTAAGCGATAGCGTTTTCCAAAGCAATCCCATTAGGCGAAAGGCCCACTGGTGTGTTAAGATTACTTTGTTTAATAACATATCCATGTAATTACAACAAAATGTTTAGCTTTCATTTACAGGATAATTTATTAAGTCAATTATGCTACTAACCAGAAAAAGAAAAACTAAAAAGAACAATTTCGGAGTTAATGATAATCCATATTTAGTAATTCTGACCTATGGCAAATTACTGACTCCTATAACTGCTATAATTAAATTAGCAGTTATAGGAGTCAGTAAAACAATATAGAAAATAAATGGCATACAAAAAATTTGCTTTAGAATATAGTTAGCATAGATATCTTTGTTAACTTACTTTGTGATTGATATATTTTTATTTCATGATTGTTGTAAGATTTTTTTCTATAAAACTATGTACTTTAGATTTACTTTGGTCACTCATTACCTCGGGCGCTTGTATTTCTCGGGACCTCACATAGTCTACAAAGTTGTACGAGGTGCACAGAGTCTGATGTTGCTGTGTGGGTGTCTCTTCTTCACTGTCACTGTCAGAGTAACAGACAAAGTCCTCTGGCTTGTCAGGTTTCCTCTGTTGTTCTAACCTGCAAGTATAACAGCAAGGAATCAATTCCAAAAGTCACATTTCGATAATCTAAACTTTTTCGGTTGAAAAGTGGTTGACAGCTGTGGGCTTGGAAAGTGTAGTGTTGTAGTCTCTTAATTTTGAATTTTGTTTTAAATATGGGAACCTGTTCTGAACTATAATTTTATTTAAATTTAAGGAAAGTTTACTACACAACATTCCACACGGTCCAGGCACCAGACCGGACTCGAACCCACACTCTTCGCTATCCTGGCAAATGCACCGACTATTAAGCTACTGTGGCCCTGATGGCTGTGTCGAATTTTCTCTAGTGTTTATTGAGCTATAAGGCGTCATCTCTTCGCATTGTAGGTAACCCACAATGTCAAATTTATACCTTTACAAGTATTAAACATTTGAAAGAGGAAATAGCCTGCTGCCTGGTCTGTGTGGAGATTTTCTAGTAAACTTTTCTTTATATTTAAACAAATAGCAGTAAAATGCTTAATAAATAACAATATAATGTTCCTGATATAAAAAATTGAGATAGTGCTCAAACTCAATTTTATTGAATAGTAATGAACTAAATAAAGAAACACATCTTGAAATTTATATTTTAGAAGACAGGTCACTCTGATATTAAGCGCTAATTGTGATTGTAATTAATATTTATTGCTTGAACAAATATATTAAATTATTATTACTCTATAACAAAGAAATAAACAGTAAATAAATAAATACTTTCAACACTCACACCAATTAGACTAGCCCCAAAGTAAGCACTGTAAGGCTTGTGTTATGGGATACTAGGGTAACGTATAGAATACATATACAGTACTTATATATTTATAAAGAAATACATATTAAACATCCATGACTGGAGTATAAATGTTCGCATTCATCACACAAACATCTGCTCCCACCGGGATTCGAACCCGGGACCTCTTGAGTCAGCGACACCATGAAATCCGTGCAAAACCGCTCGGCTACGGAGGTCAACACAACAATAAAAACATTTTTATTGTTCAGTTCTCTGTATGATGTAATAATGTCATAGGCACCTATCTGCATTAGCATTAATGTATTTGTCAATTAACATTTTAGGAGATGTTGCATTTTTACTGTTATTCTTCACTTAAGTACTTTTATTTATGTTTCTAAGACAGTACAATGAAACATAGATAGAAATTTGTACAGCATTTATGACACGAACTCTTAATTATAAAAATATATTCTAAATTATCTGTTTCGCCAATATCCCGTAGTGAGAGAAACACGATATGAGAGAGATTGCTCGGTATTTATACGAATAAAAAATTTATATTTTATCCGAATAACCCTTCTTCCTTGAGCTTTTATTATTGTTCTTCTGAAAGCATAACACACGCAAAGACAATTTCTGTGTTAAAAGGAAACAGCCACAGAAAAAAAAGTCTGTATAGGCACAAAGTAAAATTAAATGCCATGTATTTTTTACATTAACAGTAATTAGATCAGACTAATTGCACTATCAAAATAAGCATAATACTAAAACAACAGGTTTCTTGATTATTAACAAAAACAACACAAGAGGGAAAAACAATGTAACAAAAATATATAACAACAAATTATTATTGAAATATAATTTTATGCTAACACTAATGTTGATAACAGAAATCATTTGGGTCATGTTCAAACTTCTAAGTTGGTTATTATGTAGAAAATATGTATGAAGCTATTCCATTATTCAGTTATTAATTGTTAAACAGGTAATAAGTTTTTATTAATCATGGTTAATTAATAGCAGCTTTCTTTTGATAATGTCTGCACAAAAAAACATGTGAAATAAGACAACACAGGGAGTTAGTTGTACATGTTCATGGATCATTGACACCATTTTATGTAAACAGTAAGAAAACTACAAAAGTAACACGTGTTTCTATATAGCGACCTTGTGAACAATAATATATAATGAGCCTCTGTAATTATTTCTTACCTCAAAGCCCTTGCCTTAGCCCTGCGTTCTTTTATTCTGCTTGGTATGTAACAAGATGGATATCTACCTTCAATGGCGCGTCTCACTGTCTGCGCCATTTTAAGGCAATATTTATACGATTTATACGAGACTAATCACAATGTAATACACGGTCAACTAGTCACTTTCGTTTCGTTCTGTTGTAAGTGGATCCATAGTGGGACATCTTTCATTACATTAGTGGTGTCAGAACACACGCGCACTTCTTTCACCAAACCCATGAACTATCTACTTATGACATTAAATTTAAATAAATAAATTAACAACATCTAAATTACTTAGAATATTTCTTATAAAAATATTTGTTGAACTGAAATCAGAGAAAAACTACGCTGACGGAGTGAGTTGGTTGACTTGACGGAGCCACAGATTACTAAAGCTACAGTCACACGCGTATTTTCGTACCTATCGCTATCAACTTAAGGTTCAATTAAATTTTTTCGTACAGCTTTGTCCAATACCAACCTAAGAAAAACAAAAAATGCGTTCAAGACATAAACCCATAATATAAATTCTACTCTTTGCATAAACCTAGCAGTATTTATATTTAGATATTTTTCACTAATACTATTCAGACGACTACTTTGGCAAAGATAGGCAAAGGGTTCAAATTCATAATTTTGAAAAGATGCCAAAAAGATGTCATTGTATCTTTGTTGTCAAGAGGATGTCATAGGGGTTTAAAAGTTGTCAAAATGACATCAAAAGATGTCAAATGGCAACGATGCGAACGACGCATAGACTAGTTAAAATAGTTTTTGAACGACAGTGAAGGAGCAACAAGTGTGACATTTTTTATCGCTAGATGGCTGAACAAACAAAAGTTAATAAAACAGTCCGCCGGTTGAGAAGCGGACGCGGTAAAAATTCAAAAGTAATTTATTAACGCTACGTTAGCAGTATTTAATTTCTAATAACTTAACAAGACAATACTCGTATGCTAAAAATATGCTTCATGTTAAAATTATTTTTGAAGTTATACTTCTTTAGGCGCGTTATGAAAAAATGATGAGAGTGAAATTTTAAGATGCGCGCGCATCACTGTAACACAAAAATTAACAGCATGAAGTTGGTCGCTTAGCGTTTACCGCACATTAAGAAAATCTACCAACAAAATAGAAATAGAATCTCTATTTAGTGAGTGCTAACGACTGCATTGTGAAGGCCTATCAAAAGTATTTATTAATCCGGAACAACGGAACCAAAGCGCGAATCAGGAGACTACAGCGCCATCTCTTGACCATTGGTGTAGTAGAAACAAAAACCACATCTTTATTTTTTGTAATAAAGTAACAGATAAAGGTATTCATATTTATAATATCAAAAGTATTTATTAATCTGGAACAACGGAACCAAAGCGCGATTCAGGAGACTACAGCGCCATCTCTTGACCATTGGTGTAGTAGAACCAAAAGCCACATCTTTATTTTTTGTAATAAAGTAACAGATAAAGGTATTCATATTTATAATATTTATCCACATGTTTCTAGTTTGTATATTCGGAATACGTGTTTGAGTCACATATGTTCTAATAAATTATATTCAGTAGCGATTTAACTTGAATATTTTGATTATTTATTTATTTTTTCAAATTAAAACTGAACTTTATTGACTGCGTCCTTTTCCAGACTTTTTATTAATTTATTGTAATTAATTATTTGCATGCAATTAAAAACTAATTTTAAACGATGCCAAAGAAGGATAACTTCTCACGCGCCTAAATAAGTACACGCACCCATTTTTTATGAAGCTAAATCACTTCAAAATATGCTAAATTTAGCCATAAATACGCTAAATTGGCAGCACTGGGTGATACTGCTATACTGCATATTACTAAAGCGGGCTACTGACATCCTTGCCGCAGGGCCAATTTAGGGCGCACGGCGATCGGGGCAATATCGGCTTGTTTCTACACATATGCCTGTTATTCAGTATTCGGGTATAAGTTGAGCTAAACACACGCATTGATAATGGCCCCAGTAATATCAAAAAATCTAAAGATCGGCAGGTAGGGCCTTGGCTCTTCCTATGGTGTTAGCGTAAAAAAAAAATACTGGGTAAAGAATTGGCTACAGGAAGAAATGTTTTGTAAATAAATAATGTTTGTGTTTTTTTATCCCACATGTGGGACCGGCCTTATACCTATAGGGTTTTTCAACAAGAACTTTGTTTTCTAAAACAAAATAAAACAAAAAATTTAGATGAAGATGATTAAGTTAAGTTAAGATTAAGAAAAGTTCGGCAATTATGAATGAAAAATGATATCTGGCAAATGTCCACCACGTGCACGCTGACAGATGTCGATTCTTTCATCAAAGTTTGTAATCACTGTTTGGCAAAATGGCGGGACTATTTCGTTATTCACATCACGGATTTTGAGTTTTAAGGCTGCAATTGATTCGATTGGCCCCGTATAGACTCTGTCCTTAACATAACCTCACAAAAAATAATCTAATGGTGTTAAATGAAATTATGCGATTGGGAAATTTGGTTTGCAATAAATTGATCGTTTCATTGGCTGTGTGACATGTAGCGCCGTCCTGTTGAAACCACTTATCAGTGATATGACGTGGTGTCATCAATAATAGGTCAAAATTCGCCATGTGGTGGTTTTGGATAACCCCAATTATTGAAAACGTCGCGGAATTGACAAATTTGGATCTGCTTCAGTTGAACGACCCGGTCGAACACGCGTTGGAGTTGGCATATTTTGTATCGAGCCTGTCGACTTAAATTTAACGACCAAATTCTTAATAGCGGTCTCAGAAGAACGATTATGTTGTCCGAAAATATCAAGAATTTGACAAAATGTAACTGTAACAAAACTACTATTTTCATAGTGGATTTTAATTATTTTAATTCGATTTTCAAGGGAAATTGAATGAATTCAATTAACAATTGCGAATGCATCTCCTACGAATACGTCGAAAAACTAAATGTCCAAACTATCATATTGTTGGTGTAGCCACAATTGAAAAACAAAGTTCTTGTTGAACAACCCTGTACTTCTATCACTCGAGACCAAACTTCATGCTCATTATGATCTGCCGCCATTTTGATCAGAATACGTGCGCTCCATGTGACAGTTACCAACCAACTGATTGAGAAATTGCCCCGATCGAGCTACACACGCGACAACGTGCAGGGCGGCAGGGACAATCTAGGAACCAAGGGTGGTCTCGCACCCCTGTCGGCCTGCCGCAGGGTCAATTTAGAAAACTGGCAATTAAGGGTCATCCCCACTCTTGCACCCTAGATTGACCCTGCGGCAGGGATGTCAGTAGGCCGCTTAATACGGTAATGGGTAAATATACTAGGGTTAAGCGGTTGGATTTTCCACAAACTTCATTTCCTGATCGAAAATATTTACATTTTTCACATGACACAATACCTATGTGCAAAATAAGTGTGATATTTTATACTTTACAATATATTTATCTATAATATTTTGTTCATTACACATTACATTAAACTGTGAAATTGTGACAACAGAACAATGACAAACGTGGAATACAAACTGCGAAATGTTTAATATGCCCAAATAAATGAAAAGGATTTCCAATACAAAAAAAAAGACAGCAAAGGAAGAAGACTTCTTTTTCAATTCTTTCTTGATTTTCTTGATTCCATAGAATATGGATTTTGGAGTGATTATGGTACCAATTCTGGCGTGATTCTCTAAACTTAAAACTTAATTTAACATCAGTCTCTCCTTTTCATTCTGTATAGAGAATGACAAGGATATACTGCTGTCAAATTTAAGTTTTAGTTTAGAGAATCATGTTAGAATCGACACCAATGTCTGCATAATTCAGGAGAAAATAAAAACTGTAATTATTTGCTGCTTCTAGTTAGTAAAAAACAATTTTCTAATAGACATCTTCAAATTCTAATTGTTTTATAGATCTTTATTTGAAGGAGGTCAAGGGAGTTGGCTAATTCCCAAATTGCCTTATTTAATTGCCTGTATATATGTATGTATTCATCGACCTTCACCCTAAAAATAAAACTGCCAGTTTTATTACTCTTCTTTATGCTTTAGTTTCAAAGCCTGATTCTCTACGGTAAAGCCAATATTTATAATAACAAAAATCACATTCTTAAAAAACAAGGCCAAGGCAGAAGAGGCTGTGAAAGAAAAAAGTTGTTTAAATCTAAAGAAAAGTTTACTAGAAAAAAATCCACGCGGACCAGGCAGCAGACGGGACTCTAACCCGTACCCTTCGCTATCCGGGCGTATGTACTAACCATTATGCTACCGCGGCCCTGGCGTCGAATTTCCTCTAGACTTAGGCTGCAAGGCAGCGCCATCTCTACATAAATAATAACTGGTATCAGAAAGATTTTTGCACGTCGACAAAGACGGTTACGGTTGAGCATAAAGAAAATATAAAGTCTTTGAACAAAAAAACGACGGGTTGCACTCTGGGAGTGCCGGCAGAAGAGAAAACTTGAATATTAACCTTGTGCATTTTTGATGTATATTATCAGTATAAAAGTACTATCACGTATGTGGTAGAATACAATATTTATTTATTGCGCTATCGTACACAAACATGACAATTTATATTACATTATATAAGTAGGGATGTAGCTTCGCTCTGCATCTTCTATCGCATTTATCACGGGGAGTGTTCTGAGGAATTGTTCGGATTAATTCCAGCTGCTGCATTTCGCCATCGTACATCGCGACAAAAATTTCATCCCCATCATCTTGATGCGTGGCTATCCACAACCGTGCGTTTTTGTCGAAATTTTTTACCACGTACGACAAGACTGTGGAATATGTTGTCGCCAGCAGTGTTTCCGCACCAATACGACCCAAGAACCTTCAAAAAAAGAGCGTACTCCTTCCTTAAAGGCCGGCATAGCATTTGTGATACTCCTGGTGTTGCAAGTGTCCATGGGCGACGGTGATCACTTACCATCAGGTGAACTGTCTGCTCGTATGCCCCCTATAACATAAAAAAAAGAAGTTTATCGCTCAGAAAAATCAACTTACACGAATCACGTTTAAACGCACTTAGCGACATCTATTGTAAAGAAATCAACTTACATATATCACATTTAAGCGTACCTAGCGACATCTATTGTAAAAAAAATGCATTTTCTTCGCAATTAAGCTGCCAAGTGGACGTCCTAGATAGAGACTTATTATTATAATACCTACGATAAAATAAAATATTACTATGTTTCGTCCAATATATTGAAAGTCAACAGCCTTTCCAATTTTATTGTGTGTCATGATGCGATCAGCCCACGTGTTTAACCTGACGCGAGTTTAACATTTTTTACCCAATCAAATAAAAGTGTACAACGCCGCTAAAGAAGTTTCCACTTCAAAAATGTTTTAATTCTTTGCAAACGTGCAAAGTTCCATTAACTACACCAGTATTGCTGTGAATCTGCAGAGCAGGGGTTAATGACCCTACCCTACGCTATGCGGTCTGGCAATAACCGCGAATGTTTGCAGAGCTTTGCAGTTCATTATACCTAATAAATAGGTTCGTGAAAACTTGCTTTTCATTTTTAAAAGAAGGTTGCATTTATATTGTGGTCAAATGGGTGGTTGAATGGAAATAAGGTTCACATGAATATTGTGAATTGAGAATGCAGTCTATTTATTCATCTCTGTGGACGAGTGTACGTTGCGTATTTTTTCGAACTGGATGAACTTCGTCTAGTGTGGACAGACTACAGTACCCTTCGCACGAATCAGTATCGAATTCGTAACGTTTGCGTGTACGAAATGTCATTGTCAAATGTGTACTGATTTTTAGTTCTCGTTACGTACTTTGTGCCGCTGCTGTTCAAGTTTCCATACAAAATTTGACATTGACATTTCGGTTTGCAAACTATTCGAATTCGATAATGGTTCGTGCTAGGGGTACAGTACCGTCGATCGATAGTAATATCGCATTCGTATTGTTTGCGAGTCCGAAATGTCATTGTCAAATGTGTACTGATTTTTAATTCTCGTTACGTACCTACTTTGTGCCTCTGCTGTTCAAGTTTTCATACAAAAGGAGGATGCAAATTTTGGTACCCACCTCCAATAGCAATGTGTGATACGTCGTTGGATAGCTCTTAGCAACCTGAATAAAAGTTACTATGGCGCAAAGTTCCTATCGTGAGTCCGTTCAGAGCTATACGGTACTAAAATGTCAGATAAGGAAATAGCACCACTTGTACTCAGAATGCTGTTTTCATTATTTTTATAATTCTTTGGAATTTTGGACAATTAAATCAAACCGTTAAGCGGCACCACAGCATGCCGTGGGAGTCTTTTTGGACTCCGTTAAGTTTTTCACGTTGACCTTGGCTTTCTCTTGGACTTAAAACGAAGTGTGGATTGTTTAAAGTGCTCTTCGAACTATATGTATATCTTCTACGTGTATGCCATCGATGTTGGCAAAGGGCTGAAAACGCAATTAGACCACCGCCTCCTGTCCAAGAAGTACACGAGGAACCACAACAACAAACTGTGGAAGTTATTCATGTTCCAGAGTACTCAAGAGCACCAAACACACCAAGGCATTGTATATTCAATAATTGTCCGTTACATTCCCGACGGTGCAAGGATGTGTCAAGAACACCTCCAAAATAACCTCCAACTGGGCTGAATTACCTCAGAATTGCCTCACCACTCATGATTTTAGTGCAGTTTAGTCAAGTTTGTGATATGATGAGAAATGCTTTACAACGCGGTTCTAGGTTGGATTTTAATATCAGAGGTGCGTTATCTGATGAAGAAATGCATTTTTGGACTGGACGTAGTAACGCACAATTCGATTCTATATTAGAGCAAACACCCTCACTAGTCCAAGGATGCAGAAATCCCAGAAATGCGTTAGGTATATTTCTAACAAAACTGCGAACTGGTGATTCCAATGAAAGACTTGCTACTTTATTTAATATGACAAGGCAAAACCTAGAGCGTCTAATGAACAAAGCACGTGATTGCCTCACCGAGGAATATGTAGACCTTCATCTAGGTGTGGACCACATAACAAGAAATACCATTAAAGAAAGAAACCTTACTATACCAAGGGTAATATATGGAGACAATGAAAACTCAAAAGCAATTATAATATGCGACGGCACTTATATTTATATACATAAAAGTGCTAACTTCCTATTTCAGCGACAGTCATATAGCCTGCACAAGTTTCAAAACTTGTTAAAGCCTTTCTTGATTGTCAGCACAGATGGATACATCATTGATGTAAAGGGACCATACGCAGCCACGAAGACAGATGCAAACATTATGAGCAGCATTATGAACAACGGAGAATATCCAATTCATTTTTTGTTGGAACCCAACGATGTTTTTATATTGGATCGCGGGTTTAGAGACAGCCTGGGCGACATAGAAGCTTGTAGCTATGAATATCATGTTCCACCTTCCAAGAATAGACAAGAATCTCAATTGAGTATGGAACAAGCAAACGAATCTCGAATGGTCACCATGTGCCGCTGGGTGGTGGAAGTGGTTAACGGTAGATTCAAGCGAGATTTTAAACTGTTGCGTCAAAAATATTTCAATAAGGCGTTGCCACATATGTTTAATGATTTTAAAATTGCTGCCGCCATTATGAACCACTTCCATGCACCCATCGTAGACAATCAATACACTGAAATGATTGTAGAAAAAATAAGAGCGAAGATACGTACGCCTAATATAAAATATTAGTGAAACTACGTGAAAAGCAGTGTTGCCAGTACCTGCGTCGTGTTTCGGACGATTCGGAATCTGAAAAGGGACGATTTTTAGACAAAAAGGACGGGCCTGCAGAAATATATTTATCTTACGTGTTGTGTTGTGACGCAATCTGCTTCATACATTTAGTACGGTTAGAACTATATTTGTGTGTCGCGATGTCTCGACAGCGTTGAGAAATCAATATATCTTTATTCAAATTGGATGTATAGTAGAACTCTTTGATATCGTCCAAATTTTTTTCCCTACCACTCGTTATTGGACAAATTTTTTAGCTGCGGAGAAAAACGAGCGAGCGAAAAAAACTCCACAACATTAAAAGTATAATGTAACAACATTTACAAATCATTATGTTGTTACAATGTCAATACAATCATGATTTATTTAATATAGAAAAGCTGTTGGAATGATTGGAACAGTTCATACCCAACCATTTTTGTCTGTAATATTAGCAGACACTTTGTAATAAGCTTTTATAGTACCTAACTACTTTTTTATACTATCCTGAATTTATATATGGTTAACTCTTGGATATTGCTTGGGATTTTATTGTATAAGCAATCACAAAGACCTATAAATGAATTATTGATTTTGTGAAGCCTAGTAGCAGGTAAAGTTAGTTGTATTAAGTGTGTGAACATCGTTGTTTTTAAAACACAAATTATTATGTTTTACGAGTAATAAATTTTCGTATATGTATTGTGATGCGACCGTCATTATGCCAAATTCTTTAAACTTATCTCTTAGAGATTCTTTTACTTTAAGATTATAAATTGATTGAATAGCTCTCTTCTTTAGCACAAAAATAGTCGGCGGCGTTTCCCCACAACAAAATTTCATACAACATTACACTATAGAAATAACTCAAGTACACTAATCTGGCCGTATCTACATCCGTTAACTGGCATATCTTCGTTACAGCATTATGCTGCAGAGCTAAGTCTATTTGACAATTTATCAAAATGTGGGTCCCATTGAAGCTTAGAATCTACAGTAATCCCTAAGAATACTGTGGTCTAATACATGTGGTAATCTACAAGGCCCACATTTACATTCACACTGGTTTTTACCTGTTTTACATAAGTTAATACATTTCGTTTTTCCATCCTTAAGTAATAAATTATTAACATTGAACCAGTGGACTACCTTAGAAATACAACTGTTCACGTCATCAATAATTGTTTCCTTGCGTTTGAGTTAAAATAAAAGTGATGTATCATCCGCAAACAATCTCATGTATATCTCTTTCATAGTAAGGTTATTAATATATAAAAAAAATAAGAAAGGACCAAGGATTGAGCCCTGCGGAACACCCAAGTTAACCGGCGAACCCTGAGACTTATTGCCATTAATGTCAACCCTCTAAATCCTATCCCTCAGTTATGATTCAATAAGATCCAGATCGGTATCTCTTTCATAGTGGTGGAGTTTCTAAGTAATGTTTCATGAAAAACGCAATCAAAAGCCTTGGACAAGTTGCAAAACACATCTAGAGCGTCCCGCGAGTTCTCTAAGGCGTTAAAAATTTCTTGTATAAGTTCATCATCGGCATCGGTTGTTGAACGATAACATCGACATAGATCCGGCGTTTTCTTTTTATTTAATTGGTTAAACGTTTTTATTACATATTTAAAGTCAACATGTTTAAAATGAAAATGGCTAGTAGAAGTGTTCACGTTTTCTCTTAAAATTGATTCGGCAGCAACGGGGGAAGAGTTCAAAGATTTAGTCGTTGAAACTGGAATATCAGTAAAGAAATTTTCGAATGCTGTAGCAACTTCAGTATCTGATGTAACCTTTTTATTAACAATATTTAAGTTATAATTATTATTGCGGGTTTTGGATTTTCTCGTTTCATTGTTTATAATATTCCATGTCATTTTGATTTTGTCATTACTGTTCTTAATCTTGATCTCACTTTAACCATATTAAATTTATGAAACAGATAGCTCTCTGATGCATTAAAACAAACACGACAGATAAGTGTAGTTCTGTCATAATACATTTAAATTAAAAAAAATGGTTGCCTGTAAAGTCGGTTTTACGGGCGAAGATTTTACGTGACAACGTCTTTTTCTCGGTAGAATATTTATTGATATGAATATAATTAAATTGCACAATAGGAACAAGGAATTGAATGAAAATAAGAATTGCACAAATTTTAACTATAGAAATATATTTTGTTTACTAAAACATTGTACATGTAAACTTAAACTTAACACGAGAGACTCATCGTAACGTTACCGAGCGTTACACTTTTTCATAAGTGACTCCCAGCCGCAACCTAATTTAAGACGTTGTCACGTCAAAAACCGCCATTTTAGTTATATTTTTTTGGGCACACAATAAAATAAAGAAGATGGTACGGAGGACTATCCACTATGTTGTAGGTACAGCATGGTGGTACGAACGTATCACAGACTTTACAAAGTAAGCACTTATTCCTAAGTTATTATATTCATAATTGAAACATACCTCAAAAACAAAAGTTTTTATAAGGTAAGATAATGGTAGGTGGGTTTGAGCATTGCGTAGGTATATATTAAACGTAGGCATAGCGAGCGTTGGATTCGATGTAGTTTACTTGGTGATTTGACGAACAAAGTTGACAATCTACAACGTATTGTGATTGCAACTTAGTGAAATAAATCAATGATTGAAACGAAATGCATTCGTCTAATGTTGCAGTGGAGCGTTATTTAAAACGGACGGAAAAAGGGACGGAATATGTAAAAGGACATCGAAGGGACGCTTTGATGACAAAAGGGACGAAAATCGTCCCTTTTGGGACGTTCTGGCAACGCTGGTGAAAAGAAAAAGATTAAATAATTGACGGGCTGATTTTGTCAGGTTAGAAGGAAATGATATAGAATTCCTAAGATATACAGAAGAACAAGTTATTTCACTGACTTTAGGAACATATCAAATGAAGCTTGCAAGATCATACTGCAGTGAACATCTACAAAACGGAATTTACACAATAGAGATTTACAGACAAGATGCACTTGAAGACTTGTCTGACTATGGGATAAACGAAGATTCTTGGGTCATGCGCGGTCGTATCCAATCTCGACATATTAGAGCCAGAATATATTATTGTTATATTTTAATTAATGATAATAATACTATCACTCAACACTATTGCACATGCCTGACTGGACGACGTACAGTGGGTACCTGTGCTCACATTGTATCTATCGTCTGGTACCTAGCATACACCAGGCATGAGGGATTTGTAGCCCCTGCCTTATTCCTTAACGATGTTTTAGTAGATGATGATGTTTAATAAAACTCGTTAATCATTCCATTTTGTAATCTCACGTAATAAGCTGTGTCTGTTGTGTCTTTTCTTCTACTTTGTAATAAGTTCTAAGATTACTGTGTGTACAATAAACAGTAATTATAATAAACAAAGCAAAATATAATCGTATTTTATTTCATTTAGTTAAGTTTTCTTTTAATTTTTTAACAGAAAATCCACATTGTTTGATTTTATTTTGATTTAATATAATTATTAGGCTGGTAATTAAATCGGACTATGAATCAAGACAGGCGCCATATTAATTCATGTTCTACACGATAATACCTTTCCAACGATATATCATACATCATTATTGGAACGGGTACCAGACTTCATACAATCTCTTGCATCATCCTTTGACATTGATATTTCGGTTTGCAAACTATGTATTCGAATTTTATAATGGTTCGTGCTAGGGGTACAGTACCCTTCGCACGAAGCAGTATCGAATTCGTAACGTTTGCGTGTACGAAATGTCATTGTCAAATGTGTACTGGTTTTTAGTTCTCGTTACGCCCGTTTTGGCGCTGCTGTTCAAGTTTCCATACATTTTTTACAGAATTCGATATATTAGTTCGTGCTATGGGTACCTACAGAGGCCCAAGCATGAATTTTTGAAAGCTCCGTATCGCATCGTCAAAGTTTCTATGAAAACTAAGCAGCGCCCCTACTGTATATAAGAGCAAACTGGTGTCGATTCTGGCCCACATCATCCCCCTCTCGGTGGGATGATCGCTTCAGATGAAGCTTGTAAGGCCCTTCTGGCCATAAGCATGATTAACGGCTGTTTTTATAGTTAGTAAGAGTCTGACATAACTCTACAGCCGTCTGTAGGGTATCCACGAGGATTTCGCAACAGCTCCCTCGCCTGGGAGGAAACAAAAAAAAAAACGATTCTGGCGTAATTCTCTAAACTTTAACTTAAATTTAACATCAATCTCTCCTTTTCATTCTGTATAGAGAATCTCAGAATTGACACCATCGACTTATTCGCTACTAAGACGATGACGATACGATTACAGTACCCTTAGCACGAACCAATATCGAAGTCGAATAGTTTGCGAGTCCGAAATGTCATTGTTAAATCTTTATATATATAATTCTTCTGTGAGTGTGTATGTCACTGAACTTCTCTTAAACGACTGGACCGATTTTGATGAAATTTTTTGTGTGTGTTCAAGGGGATCTGAGAATGGTTTAGATTCACAAAGACGTGTAGACAGGACAACGTCTGTCAGGTCCGCTAGTTTTGTATGAAACTTGAACAGCAAAGCAGCTTTAAAACATTCGATAGATCTAACCCAAATTCGGCCGACTACGAAATTCGGTAAAAACTCGTGAACTTTGATAATACCGAATGTGAAACGAATTTCGGTGCAACTCTAATTACTACCGTGTCATCGTGGTTAATGTATGTCTTCATCATCCTATTAATATTTCCACTGCTGTGGCACAGGCCCGTTTGGATGGAATAGGGAGATTGGGCCATGACACACCACGCGGGCCCAGTGTGGATTGGCGGGTGCTAACGACTGCAGATGCAGCGGGGACCAACGGCTTAACATGCCTTCCGAAGCATGCAGGAACTCGAGATAGTAAATTTTTGGTCACCCATCCAATGACCGACCACTGCGAAAGTTGCTTAACTTCACCGATCGCAGCCGAACGCGCTAACCACTTGCGCCAACGAGCTCCTCAACACAGGTACTCGTTTCTTATGGCATATCTGTAAAGATGACAAAAACAATGAGAAGATCAAAAACGAAATGATATATTTAAAATTACATAAGTTGTTGAAGCTAAATGTTTCATCATCATCATCAGCCGATTAATGTCCCCATTGCACTCTTATAATTGTAGCACAGGCTTTCCCTAAGGGCGGAATAGGGAGATTGGGCCATGACACACCACGCAGGCCCAGTGCGGATTGGTGAGTGTGAACGACTGCAGATGCAGCCGGGACCAACGGCTTAACGTGCCTTCCGAAGCACGGAGCTCGAGATAGTACATTTTTAGTCACCCATCTAATGACCGACCACTGCGAAAGTTGCTTAACTTCAACGATCGCAGGCGAACACGCTAATAATTGCGCCATTGAGCTACTTAATGGTTAATGTATAAAGCATGTAAGAAGTAAATCTGGTAAAGATGTTTTTTAAACATGTTCCTAAGATGATGTTTTCTAAACATGTTCCAAAGATGAGGTAAAGCTGTCGGCAACAATTGGAAGGTACTGTAGTGCTCTATCCTGAAGGGATAGGCTTCGGAGCGTAGCTTTGTTCAGCTCTAAATAATAACCATGAACTATTATGACCGACTATGAGGACGACCTCCGTGGTGGAGTGGTTTGTACGCCGGGTTTCATGGTGTCGCCGCCTCGAGAGGTCCCGGGTTCGAATCCCGGTGGGGGCAGATGTTTGTGTGATGAACACGAGCATTTGTACTCCAGTCATGGATGTTTAATATGTATTTCTATATAAATATACTTATATATGTAAAGTATATGTATTCTATCCGTTACCTTAGTATCCCATAACACAAGCCTTATAGTGCTTACTTTGGGGCTAGGCTAATTGGTGTAAGTGTTGGAAATATTTATTTATTATTATTATTATTTCTTTTATTTAAACTGAGAGAATAATATGAAAAGCTGTCCTATCAACTGCTCGTTTTCGTGGCTGAATTCTATCTGGAATGTTTGATATCAAACAAAAGATTCCCATATTCAAATCTTTAAAGTTTAACATTTGCTTTTTAATATAACTGCCATTACATAAGCAAATAGTTTACACAAGCAAGGAGGCCGTAACGCTACGGACGTTACAGTACCTCACTAATTGTAGATACAGTTTTCTTAATGAAGCCCGCTAACTGTGCCCCGCCATGCTAAATAGAGGTGAAGGTTCCGACCACGCCAAAATTAATCCCCAATTTGGGGTTAAGCTGCGCTCTCACGTTGGCAAGAGAGTGGTTATCCTACCTAGTAATATTAGGTTTGTATTTATGGAAAATACCAAATGCCTTCTATGAAATGACACAAAATTTGTGTGCGCGGACCATTGCCGGATTTAGGGGAGGGCAACCGGGGCGAAAGCCCCGGGACCTCCACAAACGGGGGGGCCCCCACAATAGAGACTTCGGAAAAAAAATCTTTCAAATTCCAACTAGTAAACACTAGTAAACATCTTTTCCTTTGATATTTTTTTTTGCTCTTTTACCTTTACATACAGCCTACAGTACTTTGTACATCTAACATACATGATTATTTGATTATATTAATCTCAGGGCCGAATTAAAGGCAGGGCAGGTGGGGCTGTGGCCCAGGGGCCTCCACAACAGCTTAAGAAATAACAAAATTTCGATGGGTCAACCAGCATGCAAATCCTAAGTGGCCCGGGGCCTCCACAATCCTAAATCGGGCCCTGGCGCGGACCACACATCTGAAATGAAACTTCTTTTCTTAAATAACATAACATTAGGCGCTGCATAAGGCTTAGGGGAATGGAGCAGACCACACATCACTCATATATTGTGTATATTGTCGCGTGTGACGCTCGTAGCGTTTCGGCCTTTTAGTACAGTCAATCTGTAGGTTGAGGGTTGAAAAAAAAACCTAAAGGGTAAGTCTTGTTTTTTCTGTTGCCAAATGACGTCAGTAAGCCACCTTGGCGATGGGGATGTTCAACTCGTAGGCGTTTTTTTAAAAACTCAAAAAAACCGTCAAAAATTTTTTGAAACGCATTTTTCTTTTTTGTATGCATTTTAGAAATTTTTTTTTTACCATAATTGTAGAGGGCGTTGAGTACTACAATTTATGTCATTGTTGCAATCTCGTACAACAAAAAATGCGCATTGTAGGTGGCGCTGAAGTCTCAAAAAAGTGTTTTTTCACTTTTTCACCCTGAAAATATCATTTTAATGGAAAACTTTAAATGGCAAAGTTGTTTCGTACATAATTACCAACAACTTTTGTATAAACAATTTTTTTGTATTACTTACCGTTTTCAAGTTATAAATTGCGCAGGTATGAAAAATCCAATAGAGCGGTTTTGGGCAGTTCAAGTACACATTTGCAGTGCACATTTCAATGTACGTTTTTATTATTTTTTTTTCAATCATGAAAAAAAATAAAAAATAGTAAAACGTCCATTGAAATGTGCACTGCAAATGTGTACGTGAACTGCCCAAAACCGCTCTATTGGATTTTTCATACCTGCGCAATTTATAACTTGAAAACGGTAAGTAATACAAAAAAATTGTTTATACAAAAGTTGTTGGTAATTATGTACGAAACAACTTTGCCATTTAAAGTTTTCCATTAAAATGATATTTTCAGGGTGAAAAAGTGAAAAAACACTTTTTTGAGACTTTAGCGCCACCTACAATGCGCATTTTTTGTTGTACGAGATTGCAACAATGACATAAATTGTAGCACTCAACACCCTCTACAATTATGCTCGAAAAAAAAGTTTCTAAAATGCATACAAAACAAGAAAAATGCGTTTCAAAAAATTTTTGACGGTTTTTTTGAGTTTTTCAAAAAACGCCTACGAGTTGAACATGCCCATCGCCAAGGTGGCTTACTGACGTCATTTGGCAACAGAAAAAACAAGACTTACCCTTTAGGTTTTTTTTTCACTGAAACGATATTTTTTTCGACAGATTGACTGTACTATTTGCCGAGTTACCTTCCAACTTTCATACTTGTCGGGAAGAGCTGCGCACGCATCCCACACACTCCCATACACTTCTTTTATTGTATACTAGTGGCGTGCCCTCGCTTTGCCTCGGTGTAGAGCTGTAGTGTAGACTATAGTTTTTGTTCAAAGGTTTTTATTAAACACAATGACTTTCTTCATAATAATTATAAACATTCCATTTCAAGCAAAAACTTCTTTGAGTAGTTTAGGACCCGTTGCACCGAATGCAACATTGCTCTGCTGATTCCGATTTGAATTTTTTTTTTGTATTTTACAGTGCATTTACCGAGGAAGGCTATATATTACCAGGCTACGACCAGTAGCAGCGGAGCATCGATGAAGAATGTTTCAAAAACGGTTAAAAATATTCCATTTGTGAGATTCCGTTGCGTGCGCTGGGTAAACGGTTAAAGTTACACAAAAATCATGTGTGACAGAATTCTTCCCCTTTAAGAGTTCTGTAAAAAAGTCCACGACAGCTTATGTCTAAGTTTGACTCACTATAAACCTTTTTCTTCAAATTAACGCGGGTGAAACCGCAGGGGACCTCCAGTTGTGAGATAACTAAAAAAGTTTGTCGTAACGTTGCGACGTAAAAAAAGTCCGCGATACCATATGTCTAACTATTACAGTTAGACATATGGTATCGCGGACTTTTTTGTAAATAATGGTATCCTCTATAAAACTTTAGTACATCACTTTGCTCTATTGTCAATGATTTCCGCAGCGTACGTGATATAAGGCTATTATTTAATATTTTTTACACATGCTGGGTTATATTATCGAACTTTTGATATAGAACTCTAACTTTTTGAAAATACACTATAGCCTTTATTAATGAGTGATAATATAGATTTAAAGAGGGCCATGCTTGGTGTTTCCCTACGTGATAAGATCCGTAGAAGGACCGGTGTGTACGACATAGCCCGAAGAGTTAGCACGCTGAAGTGGCAATGGGCAGGCCACATCGCTCGAGGATCTGACAACCGTTGGGTAAGAAAGGTCCTCGAGTGGCGACCACGTACCGGACGACGCAGCGTGGGGCGGCCCCCGACAAGGTGGACTGACGACATCGTCAAATGTGCTGGGAGCCGCTGGATGCGGATAGCGCAGGACCGCGCATTGTGGCGTTCTATGGGGGAGGTCTATGTCCTGCAGTGGACGGAGAAAGGCTGATGGATGATGGATGGATGAATATAGATTTCAAATCGTGAAAGAATTTTTAAAATCGGTCTAGTACTTTTTGAGCCAATACGTCACAATCATACTTACATACAAATATTTCCTTTTTATAATACTTATTACTAGCTGACCCAGCGAACTTCGTATCGCCATTAAAACATGGGTGGTAGATGGGTGAAAATTTAGAGCTGTATGTATTTTTAATGCTACATTATAAAAAAATTACCAAAATCTAAAAAAAGTTAGGGATGGACAACCCTTATCACTTAGGGGTATGAAAAATAGATAGTAGCCGATTCTCAGACTTAGTGAATATGCATATAAAGTTTCATAGAAATCGGTCAAGCCGTTTCGGAGGAATATGGTACATTGTGACACGAGAATTTTATATATAAGATATAGTACAGAAGTATAGATAAATTATAATAATAACAATAATCATTTATTTTGGATAACGATGGATCCATAGTGGGTTAGTAACAAACAGATTATACTTAAAAGCTAATTTTAGTCAATAAACACATATGCCTTTAATAAATAAATAAATATTTGACAAACCTATGTCACCCCACGGTGCTCCCGCCTATATGAGTGCATGCAGTGGTATCCAGCGAGCTAGCATCGGAGAGTCCCACCGTTCTGCGAGCACCCATATGCGTCACGTTGTTTGCCCGGGATGGACTCCTAAACTACTTAAACGATTTTAATCTAAGCACACTGTGTGCAGTTTGATTCAACTTGAAAGATAGGATAGCTTACATCTCAATTTATAGTCGCAATATTATTTTATTGAAAATTATTACTTTTGGACGGTACGAAGTTCTTGTTGTTCGTTACTTGATAATAACAACAGTTCAGATTCACTTCATTAATTTTATTGCACTAAACCACGGTAATATTATATTACCGTGACTAAAATGTTACATTTTTATAGATTAAGATTTTTGAAGTGAAAACTTCTTTAGCGGCGTTGTACACTTTTTTTGTATGGGTAAAAAATGTTAAACTCGCGTCAGGTTAAACACGTGGGCTGATCGCATCATGACACACAATAAAATTGGAAAGGTTGTTGACTTTCAATATTTTGGACGAAACATAGTGATATTTTATCTTGCCGTATTATAATAATAAGTCTCTATCTAGGACGCCCACGTGGCAGCTTTATTGCGAAGAAAATGCATTTTTTTTCAATAGATGTCGCTAGGTGCGCTTAAATGTGATTCATGTAAGTTGATTTCTTTACAATAGATGTCGCTAAGTGCGCTTAATCGTGATTCATATAAGTTGATTTTTCTGAAAGATAAACTTTTTTAATGTAATATAAATTATCATGTTTGTGTACGATAGCGCAATAAATAAATATTTTATTCTACCACATACATGATAGTACTTTTATACTGATAATTAAACCAATTCGTGCAAAATTATTCCCTACCCCTTCTAAAATATCAGAAATGCACAACGTTAATATGCAAGTTTTCACTTCTGCCGGCACTCCCGGAGTGCAACCCGTCGTTTTTTTTCTTCTTCCTTATTGATTTAGCTTATTATGCTTGTGTGATAAGTAGAGCCAAAACCGTTTATAGCATCATTTAGGTACTAGATTAAAGCTGTAAATCAGTGTTTTGCTCTCTGAGAAAAATCATCAATCATCACTGAGCTGTAGCCATTTTGTATCGTTGCGGCACACTTTATAATAAGGTACCTTTGATTTATTATTTGTTTTTATTATTAGATTGATTTTTTTATATGTATTTTGGAAATGTGTGCCGTTCATACAAATAAACGATTTATCTATCTGTCATCAGCTGACGAATCACATTTGTTTATTTTTCCATACACAGGTCTCTGTAACCAATAATTTATAATAAAAGACTAGCTTTGTAAACGTGTAGGAAGAGGCAAGGCTACCTAGAAGTCAGCGTTTGACATGCGCAGTAGGACCACTCAATAAAGTTAGTTTTTCTATCAAAGTGGGAGTAGGAGATGGTTTCTGTGTTTGGTGATGTGCTGTGTCGACTAATATTTTGTTATTCAAATATCCATCACGTTATGTAAATTCACACCTTCATAGCTTTTGGCAGAGCTTTCCTAATTAATAGTACGGAGAAAAAGATACCTCTGAAAGTTAATTCTTAATAGACAAAATGCATGAAGTCTAAATTTGTCCTGAATACTTTTTCTCGAATTTTTAATGTCGTCATGATGTACCTGAAAAGTATTTTGTTATTTAATTCCCATCACTGACCAATAAGAGAACAAGTTTCCTATTAAAACTGTTTTTTTTTTAAATCCAAAGTGAAAAATAAGCAAGGGATAAACTTACAAAATGCCTCACTGTTGGTCGCAATGAAGTGTGACGTCACGGTCCAATCTCCCTATTCCATCCATAGGGAAGGCCTGTGCCCCAGCAGTGAGGACATTAATAGGCTGATGATGATGATGATCCTATACTTAGTTTTAAATATGAATGCCAGCCGTAACGCTGCGGGCGTTCCAGTACCAAAGATGTTGCTAAGTCTAAAATTTAATATTCGAGAAGTTAAATAAAACTAGTTTTAACGACCAAATATTATTAACCATCTTCCCTATTGAAATTTGGATATTTTTTAATCTCAATAGCCTCGTGTGTCATTCCAGGAATGAATCGTTGCTCAGTTGCAAGGATTTGTGGTTTATGAAATCTAATGTAATGGTTTGGTCCCCCTAATGCATGTTCACACACTGCAGACTTATTTTCGCGCCTATGTTTCATATCTGCGATATGTTCTTTTACCCGAGTCCCTATACTCCTCTTTGTTTGCCCCATATAGGAGCGCCCACAGTCGCATTCAAGTTTGTAGACACCAGCAACTTCAAAGGGTATATAGCACTTGACAGGTCGTAGAAACTGGTTGATCTTCTTCATTCGCGAAGTAAATGAATTCTGAATTCTAATACTATCCAAATTAATATTTCTGTATAATAACAGCTAGCCTGTTTCGTCGCATCACTAAACTTGGGCGGCAACTTGGGTAGCTATCGAAGTAATTGAATATTATCATAGTAAAGTAATTAAAACAACAGTACGTTAGCACACACACTGTTCATCGGATAAACGCCAAACAGTCACCAAGTTCCTTGTTCCAATTTGACTTTAATAAGAAGTTTGTTTCAATAGTCTAAGATCGAAGAATTGGTTTCACCCAACGATATTAAATATCTTAGATACAACAACACAAATAAAATCGTGGCTGGAACCTGTGCAAAAGGTACATTTGACACTGTTCATCTGATAAACGCCAAACAGTCACCAAGTTCCTTGTTCCAATTTGACTTTATTAAGAAGTTTATTTTAATAATTTAGGATCGAAGAATTGGTTTCACCCAACGATATTAAATACCTTAGATACAACAACACGAATAAAATCGTGGCTGAAACCTGTGCAAAAGGTATATTTGACACTGTTCATCGGATAAACGCCAAACAGTCACCAAGTTCCTTGTTCCAATTTGACTTTAATAAGAAGTTTGTTTTAAAAGTTTAGGATCGAGGAATTGGTTTCACCCAACGATATTAAATACCTTAGATACAACAACACAAATAAAATCGTGGCTGGAACCTGTGCAAAAGGTACATTTGACACTGTTCATCTGATAAACGCCAAACAGTCACCAAGTTCCTTGTTCCAATTTGACTTTATTAAGAAGTTTATTTTAATAATTTAGGATCGAAGAATTGGTTTCACCCAACGATATTAAATACCTTAGATACAACAACACGAATAAAATCGTGGCTGAAACCTGTGCAAAAGGTATATTTGACACTGTTCATCGGATAAACGCCAAACAGTCACCAAGTTCCTTGTTCCAATTTGACTTTAATAAGAAGTTTGTTTTAAAAGTTTAGGATCGAGGAATTGGTTTCACCCAACGATATTAAATACCTTAGATACAACAACACGAACAAAATCGTGGTTGAAACCTGTCCAAAAGGTACATTTGACTATTTAAGATTGATTGTCATATTATGCGTAAGAATATAGACCTTATCTCTTTGATTCTACGAGTAATTCTGAATGCGCTGTTAGCAATATAGCAGGTACGGACCGCGAGGAAAAGAGACGGCTATAAAACCGACCATGCATTTGAATATGACAAGTATTTTCTATTAAATCAGTTTATAGTAAGTATTAAAACAACATTTGCTTCAAATGCGTTAAATTAATAAACATTGATTAGGTACTTGTCTAAAAAACGACACTACGTACTATAAGTATTTTTTTCGCATTGTGAACTAAGAAGTGCTTGAGTGGTGTTCAAGCACTCCTTGATTGGGGCACATTTTGAGCGCACGTAGTGTATCTAGGGTATTTAATATCGTAGGTTTCGCCTTCTTAGAAGATTATCGTTGCTGAAGGGTACAAATAGAGCAACACGGAAGGGAGTAGCCATAGCGACATAATACTATCCAAATACTTCTGCCATTTTTTGCGGGGGAGATAATGCACACAAATGCAGGTTAACGTACATACGTAAGAAACAAAACTGTAACTACAACACTCACACATAAACAATAACATAATACACCGCCAAATTGTGCACACATATATCATGACTATGCCCAATGCGACAGAGGGGAAAGCTATGTATGCCTACTCCGTGCTTGGCCGTGTCGACCGTGTTGCTTTATGAGGGCACATCATAAATATGAAATTCTCGTGTCACAATGTTAGTTACCATACTCCTCCGAAACGGCCTGACCGATTTTTATGAAATTTTATATGTATATTCCGTGGGTCTGAGAATCGCCTACTATCTATTTTTCATATCCTTAAGTGATAATGGTTGTCCACCTGTAACGCAGTGTTCTTGCCTGCAATGTGCCTTCGCGCCGAAATTCAAACTATTGGGTATTGTAACATAGTGTTCTCATATGGGTTAGGAGGAATGTTATCCCAGGAAATTGATAGAACACTACGTTACACACCCCTTAAATTTTATTTGGACAATATTTTTTTTTATAATGTGGTATTTAAAAATACATACAATCCTAAATTTTCTCTTCTACCACCTGCCCCTATTTTTATGGCGGTACGAATTTCACTGGGTCAGCTAGTAATATATATGTACTTACATGTTTAATCAGTAATACTGTAACATTTTTCTTACAAAATTTAGTTAAAGTTTTTATTTTATTACTGACCACATCTCTTAACCTGTGTAGCTCTGAACTGTAAAACTTCACGCATTCACTGCACCAACGAAACAGAATAGTGTAATTTGTCTAAAATGTCTTCTGTAACGTGCAGATTAGTTCTCAGTGAGGGCGTCCCAATTAGAGTATGTGAAACACAAGAAGATATCAAAGTGATCTTAGAAGGGTAAGGACCCTTAAAATAATTAGGACATTATTTAAAATTATAATTTTTATTTTTGAAGTGAAAACTTCGTTAGCTGCGTTGTACACTTTTTTTTGTGTGGGTAAAAAATGTTAAACTCGCGTCAGGTTAAACACGTGGGCTGATCGCATCATGACACACAATAAAATTGGAAAGGTTAACTTTCAATATTTGGAAATAAGATTTGGACGAAACATAGTAATATTTTATTTTACCGTATTAAAATAATAAGTCTCTATCTAGGACGTCCCCGTGGCAGCTTTATTGCGAAGAAAATGCATTTTTTTTACAATAGATGTCGCTAGATGCGCTTAAACGTGATTCATGTAAGTTGAGAGATAAACTTCTTTAATGTAATATAAATTGTCATGTTTGTGTACGATAGCGCAATAAATAAATATTGTATTCTACCACATACATGATAGTACTTTTATACTGATAATTAAAGCAATTCGTGCAAAATTGTTCCCTAACCATTCCAAAATATCAAAAATGCACAACGTTAATATTCAAGTTTTCACTTCTGCCGGCACTCCCGGAGTGCGCAACCCGTCGTTTTTTTAGGCATGTAACTGCTAGATCTTTAAATCTAAACAAAACATTATTAGAAAAAAATCCACGCGGACCAGGCCAGTTGTGAACTAGCTGCAATGCGAAGAGATGGCGCAGCCTTGCAGCTTAAGAAAGGCTAGAAGGCATTCGACACGGCCATCAAGGTCGCGATAACATAATGGTCAGTGCATTCGCCCGGATAGCGAAGGGTGCGAGTTCGAGTCCCGTCTGTTGCCTGGTCTGCGTGGAATTTTTTCTAGTAAGATTATCTTTAAATTTTTACTAGATAAAATTCATTCATCTATTTACTTTGTAGTTAAGAGCAACTCAACTAAACTTTATTAGTAGCAAAGCAATACGTTGTTACTAAAGTGTAATTGCGTCGGTGATATTCTGAAACCGCGGAACTAACAGTGTCTAAAACCGCGTAAGGTAGGTGCAGTGAATTTTACAGGAACGAAGAAAAACATAATATTTACTGAATCACATGACTTTCTATTGTTTAAACATTTAAATTGTCAAATTATAATATTCTTCTTGGTATTGTAGGCATTAGTTATGTTAAATATGTATTAATTAATTAGTAAATCGACTTTCGCGGTTTTATTATCTCAAATAAAATCAAAATGAGTTTTTTTATGTCACTTAAGCGGAATTGTCCGCCGAAATAAAACAAAAGAATACAATCAACATCCTATAATTATTTATTAAGTCAACTTCAGAGTTTAATTTTTGGCACATATTTATCACCGGTACATTAGGTAATCAACAATATACAGGAAATTAACATGTAATGTTAAAAAAAATAGCTCTTTATAGCTAAGTGTGTTAAACATACCTTGTTGAGAGGGTACTTACTAATTAACAGTTAAAACTAAAAATGAAGAACAAAACGTATATAAATATTAATTCTGAGTAGAATAATAATTGCACATTGAGGTCTTTGTTAAAATAAAAATGAGGTCAATAAAACATTACTTTTCTTAAATGGCAAATTATCGTAAAATAAGTGTCAATCTGCAGGTATCACACTCTTTAATTGCTGTAAGTGCTGATACTTACTGTTTAATATAGGCAGTCTAGATGAATATAGGGGAGGTACATTATAACTACAGCTGAAATAGGTTTTGGTCTCCGAGGAAGTGGGCTGAAAACATATTTAAAGTGTTTTTTAAACTCTATTGTGCCGTTAGGATTATACTTTAAAACCCTCAGATCCAGTACGCAATCATCTCCAGCAGAACGCCCAGGACGAATGGAATCATAAAGGACAATGCTAAAATTGGCCTAAGAACCAACACCAATTTGGCATTTATGATAATTCTAAATACATTTTCTGGGATAATTATCAGTATTTAGATTGTGACGGACACTTCCAGTTAAGTAAGGTAAATTAAAAAGTTAAAAAATAATCTGAGTCAATAAATATCATTTTATGTGTATAGTCTATGACAGCGCTGCAAACAAAACACTCTTTCTTCCTTATGCCGGCACTTTGCTTGGCTATTCGTATTTGCTATTTTGAAAACATGACATCAGTCTGTTCTTTTCATTCCTTATTAAGCATGACAAGGACAAACTGTTGTCAAGGGCCGGCATAAAACTCGATAATCTGTGGTTGTTGTGCAAGTAGACAGTTTGCATCTGTGGCATTCGTGCATTCCAAAGAGTAGTATAATATACAGGAAAGTGCATTCTCGTTTCGGATTACCTGTTGTGTGTGTTTATTTGCGATTGTTTTTCCTTTAATTTAACTATTTCGACTATCTAATATGCCATCGATGTTACCAAAGAGCTGAGACCTTATTACCAAGTGCTAGTGAACCTGTGCCACAACATCCTGAGAGGATCATACTGCCAAATTATTCAAGAACACCTGATACAGATTCACGCTGCATATTTACACAATATACATGTGATATACAAATAAATACCATATACAATATTGTTAAAAATAGTCAATAAATAAGAAGCAAAACTACAGTTTTTATTTTATTCATGATTCCTACCTATCCAAGGTTTTCCTAATAGTTATTCTTTAAAATCACACCGAATAAAATGAATTAGTTGTAATAAATAAATAAATAAATATTTCCGACACTCACACCAATTAGCCTAGCCCCAAAGTAAGCACTATAAGGCTTGTGTTATGGGATGCTAGGGTAACGGATAGAATACATACACTGTACATATATAAGTATATTTATATAAATACATATTAAACATCCATGACTGGAGTACAAATGCTCGTATTCATCACACAAACATCTGCCCCCACCGGGATTCGAACTCGGGACCTCTCGAGTCGGCGACAGCCATGAAACCCGGCGTACAAACCACTCGGCCACGGAGGTCGTCGGAGGTAATATTAATTCACTTCATACTAAGTTCATAGGTTGACCTATGTTTCATTGAATACTAAACATAACCTCAAAAAACATTTAGTTTTTCTAATAATTTAAGTTCTCAGAAGTGTCCGTCAATAATCTTTGTTTTTACAGTCATTTACTTACGATTTCGAACCTAGAAAATAATATTTCATGATTGTTGGTTCTTAGGCTAACTATGTATGGACGCTGAACAATGTCCTTTGGTATTCTTTTAGACTGTAGTCTTTAAAAAAGGTGTAATCTGGTTGAAAAACCTGGTATGGAGAAGGATGCTTCCTGGCTTCTTTTGTAATTGAGGCATACTGAGAAGGAAGAAAAATTTCAACATTTTTCAGCTTTCTTTCCACTACGGAGTGTATGGAGGCAACCTCCATTTGAGTGTGACCTTTTTCCAGATTCTTTTCTGTAATTGTTGTATTTTTGTCTACTGCTAATCTTATAAGGGCATTAGAAACTATTGAGTTTCTGTTCTGTGCAGTGCAGCCATCCGTCCAGATGACAACATCCCTGCAATCTTCTTCTAATAACTTAGTCAAATAATCAATGAAAAATGATGCGTAAGTGGTAGCTCTTAAATCACAGGCGGTTTCGTCGAACCAGTAGCAAGTTACATGCATACGCGGTTTGGGCACAATAAACAATCACCTGACGTTACGCGGATTAAAAGACATTCGATTCCACGGCTTCCTATTGGATAATAGGCCCAGCCATCATCACAGAACGCAGCCAATCACTACAACGAAGCTAAGCCTGCGAAATCTCGATTTTGCTAGTTTTGTAAATACGCGGTTTTAAACACTGTTAGTTCCGCGGTTTCAGAATATCACCGACGATTGGTAACTCCCCTCGTAGTTTGCGGACTCAGCTGCAAGACGGACGGACGATAACAATTTGAGATCAATATACCTGGGATCTTATTTGGTGGGAGGTTTGGCCCAGCGCATTGAATTTCAGCTATGCACAAGGAGCAAGAAATATAATACTCCATCAAAAGAGTAAGCATCATGATTTTATTCCACAAATTTTAAAATTTTTGAAGTAAAAACTTCTTTAGCGGCGTTGTACACTTTTTTTTGTATGGCTAAAAAATGTTAAACTCGCGTCAGGTTAAGCACGTGGGCTGATCGCATCATGACACAATAAAATAGGAAAGGTTGTTGACTTTCAATATATTGGACGAAACATACTAATATTTTATTTTATCGTATTATAATAATAAGTCTCTATCTAGGACGTCCACGTGGCAGCTTTATTGCGAAGAAAATGCATTTTTTTACAATAGATGTTGCTAAGTGCGCTTAAACGTGATTCATGTAAGTTGATTTTTCTGAGAGATACACTCTTTTAATGTAATATAAATTGTCATGTTTGTGTACGATAGCGCAATAAATAAATATTGTATTCTACCACATACATTCTCTAATCATTCCAAATTATCAAAAATGTACAACGTAAATATTCAAGTTTATTTAAGTTATATAACCCGTATTTTTTTTATACTTAATTTTTTGTGTTATTAATAACCAATTACATTTATAAGTGACTAAAACAAGTAATCATTTGATTAAATTATACATTTCATAACGATAATATAGAATACTAGCGGCCCGCCCTCGCTTCGCTTCGGTGTAGTGCTGAAGTGTAGACTACAGTTTTTGTTCTCATGCTTGTATTATACACAATGATATTCATCTATGATTCTTCTTATACCTATATAAAATTCTCGTGTCACAATGTTAGTTTCCATACATTTCCGAAACGGCTTGACCGATTTTTATGAATTTTTATATACATATTCAGTAAGTCTGAGAATCGGCTACTATCTATTTTTCATACCCCTAAGTGATAAGGGTGGGATAGGTTGATAAGGGTGAAATGTCAAGCCCTAACATTTATTTTTATTTTTTGATCGATGTTTTAATTTTATTTTTTAATGGTTCGTCATTAAAAATACGTACCTACAACACTTAATTTTCACCAGCCCCTATTTTTATGGCGGTACTAAGTTCGCTGGATCAGCTTGTTTTAATATAAAATTATGCCACTTTAAAATTATCTAATATATAAAATTCTCGTGTCGCGGTGTTTGTGGTTAAACTCCTCCGAAACGGCTTTCCCGATTCTTATGAAATTTTGTGTGCATATTAGGTAGGTCTGAGAATCGGACAACATCTATTTTTCATCCCCCTAAATGTTAAGAGTAATCCACCCCTAATTTGTTTTTTTCAATTTTAGATATATTTTTTTATGATACAGCATTAGTAAATACATACAACCCTAAAGTTTCACTTTTCTACCACCAACCCCTATTTTTTATGGTGGTACGAAGTTCACTGGGTCAGCTTGTTTTAATATAAAATTATGCCACTTTAAAATAAAACCTGATGTGTCTCAAATATATTTTAAGATTTTCCTTTTACAAAGAGGAGGATCTTAAACAACAAAAAGGTTGAGATGCCACGACTTACCGCCTTCGATTCGGGCTTTGGACATAAGCCAGGTCGCCGAAGTGTACAAATTGTGCTGACTGGCATGACGTCACCACTAGGCCTGGAATATTGCAGAGCTTTTAATCAATATTTATCGAGTCCAATCTCTTTAATAATAAAATATGTACTTCCTTTTTACCATAAAATTTAAACCAGTGGCGTAGTTTGGACTTAAGCCTTCTGGGGCGGCGCCAAATGCCATAATTTTCCGGAAACCTTAGCAAACTCTCTAATATTTAAAACCACGTTAGCAATTATAAAATCATTGCCCCATCATTTACTTTCCTGTAATTTTATCTAGTAAAATTTGCCTGCTTTGCTGTATTATTTGGATGATCACTTGGTAAACTAAATTCTAAGCCCGTTAGTTACAATATCAAAAACAATTTACAAATATGTTTTCTTTTGTTATCCAAAAAAAATTAACAGAAATAAAGTGCGTCAAAGCTTGAGAGTGGGCTCTCCTGACGTCAATTCTAAATAAAAAAAAATGTAACGAGACGTGACGTCACGCGACATTTAACAATATATCTCTATAATGTTCTGATTATGTGAAAAAAGAAAATAATCGTGTCCATTACTCTTTGATTAGGTAGAATAGCTAACGGGCGTAGAAAAAAAGTTAGCTGTCATTCCTATTTCAGAGGTGTACACCACCTAGTCAGTGTATTAGATACCTACTTCTATCAGGTGGCCTCTTTCTTCCTCAACAATACCATGCTTAATTTAGACTGAAGATTTTTTATACGAAGCACAACAATTTACCCCACTTCACTTGATGTTAAGTGTAAGTCGTGTCCAGTCGCCAAGATGGATGATGCGGCAGAAAGTGTATCGCTCCAGACATCGTCACCTTGCCGGCCTGAACCCAATCTTCTACCCTGCGGAGCCCTGGAACATCACCAAAAGGTAGTATTTGACTCTGGTCTTCTGTAAGGTGAAGGATGCTTCCCTAGACGGGCTCATAATTCGAGTAAAGTATATCCGTATGACAAATCAAGTATCTCTAGTAATGCTTATTTTGTAGCAAATATTTCAGCAAATGTACTTAGAAATATACTATACAGAAAGGAAGAAAAACGATACCCTGGAAGTGCTCCTGGTGACAGGAAAAGTAGAGGAAAGGCGACCAAGAGGAAGAAGCCCCACGTGCTGGACAGACCAGATCCGCGACAACACCAAAACTGGAGTCCGCGATGCACTTCAGACTGCCGAAGACCGCAATAAGTGGAAAGCGATCGTCCATAAATAATACGGAGGTCACGACCCTCAGCAATGAGGAGCACGACACAAGGAGGAGGAGGAGGATAGCAAATAAGTTCATCTATCTTTATATATAAAACTCAAAGGTGACTGACTGGCATAGTGATCTATCAACGCACAGCCCAAACCACTGGACAGATCGGGCTGAAATTTGACATGCAGGTAGATGTTATGACGTAGGCATCCACTAAGAAAGGATTTTGATCAATTCTACCTCCAAGGGGATAAAATAGGGAATGAAAGTTTGTATGAAACTTTGTCAATTTTAAACCGACCGGGCTGAGAGTTTGCATGCAGGTATAAGAAGAATCATTGATGAATGTCATTGTGTATAATACAAGCCTGAGAACAAAAACTGTAGTATACACTTCAGCTCTACACCGAAGCGAAGCGAGAAGCACCAAGATTTTGCAACTACAATTTAAGTAGCGATAAAATTTTATCCATTTGGGCCAACAATGTAGCGACAGGTATTAATATAATTGCTATCTCGGTAGACACAGAAGCTATAAATGTAAAATTTGGGGCGAAATAAAAAACCCAGTTGTGGGTAGGTGAATGGCCTTTTTAACCGATTACAAAATGGAGGAGGTTCTCAATTCGATTGTATCTATTTTTTTAATTCCGCCGCATGAACAAAGGTTAATACGGACGTGAAGTATAGTAATTTTAATTTTTAGGCAATATGTTAATCCACGAGGACGAAGTCCCGGACAAAATAATCAAATAAACGAAGTTAAACAACATTTTTTTCAGAAATATAAATGACCTTTGTCCCAAATTGCAACCTAAATAAAGTAAAGTGTGTGTGCGGAAAGGTTAACCATTTTGTTTTATAAAGTGACGAGCCCGTTATTTGTATTCGCGCCATTTAGGTCAAAGCTCCTAGCGGGGCTTAAGCGGCTGGATTGAGGCAAGGTCTCTAATCCGTTGTTATAACAGCAGATTTGCTTTGGAGGAAATGGCTAATGGTTTTGTAAAAAAAAACTCATTCCCGTTTATGCCTTTTCTCGTGACTAATTTGTTTATACTGAGGTTTGGTTTGATTAAAATTTTAAAACAATAAGGAAGTAATGTTGTGAAATTATACAAGTGACTTCAATGTTTACGTACATGTAGATAGACAGGCTTATGCGTTATGTGAAGGATTGTTTATGAGAAAACAGTATTGTTCCATTAGCTTCCGCAGTGTTTGACGTCACGTGTTACAGTCATGTATCCTGTAAGTGCTGGAAAAATCCTCATAGCTTTTACCTTCTTAAAGGAAGGCCTATCTAGATGCCAGCAATACCAGACGTCCCGATTTTCAAATCAAAATTAAATGTCCCGTGCGGGACAGGCTCAATCCCGCTTTTCGGGAATAAATGAAATGAAATTGATTTATTCACACAAAACAGAGTAGATACATTTTGGTGGTGATTTTCATTTAGTTCGTCCATTTTGCCAACGAGGTACTTATGTAATTTTACTTATTCTATTTTTAGTCCATTTTCGTTTCTAAATATTCTCTAACTGAGTAAAAATATTTCGTTATTAGCCACATTTTAAGTTTCATTTTAAATATAGGCACACTAAGCTCCGTTATCAAGCGTGGTAAATTATTATAGATTTTTATACAATTCGGATAGCAGTTTTTATTGTAATACTGAGTACTACCTAACTAACTCCACCACCGTGCGTGCAGCGTACTGAGAAAGCGCGGGCGGGTAGCATAGACAACTGTGAACTGGCCGCTTGCCCAGCGCGTAATGAAGATAAAATATATTCAATAACTTTTGAAAATTTGAACGTTTTTTTTCTATATCCCGCTTTCGACGAAAGAATTCCGCTTTTTTCACTCCAAAAGTTCCTATACTAAAACTCTAGACTTGGCAAAAAAAAAAAATCTGGCAACGCTGCTAGACACCGTCCTTAGCAGCACATGAGTAGACTTTACGTTTCTTTACCCATGTGCTAGCAGGCTAAAAGGCGACATTATATTTTTTGTAAGCACACATACATACTGCGGTCCCTTGAAGCTGTGAAAAATCGAACTTTCAATGTTAATGTAAAAAATATATGTAAAAGGCCGTTTTACTGTCTGTCTGTCTGTCAAGACCTTTTATTTTGGGAGCACATGGAGGTATCGAGTTGAAATTTAAACCATGATTTCAGGTGTGCAGTCCCTTAAAGCCATTAAAATCAAACTTCTAAACGTAAAAAAAACGCACAGTGTAGAGTTCCGTAGTAGCCTGTTGTTACCACTATATATTTGAGCAGGAGTCTTTATTTTCTGTATCGGAAATTAAGAAAATAAAATTTTAAACTGTCAGTTTTTTTGTTTTTAATGTAAGGTTTTACGCTAAAATAACTTTACTTATGTCACTATTCATGTTTTCTTCTAAGGAATTTACAGTAGGTAAGAAATTTTCTTCAACCAAAGTTGAACGACTTTTACTCTTAAAGTAAAAAATCTATCTTACCTTTTTGACGTGACAACGTCTTAAATTAGGTTGCGGCTGGGAGTCACTTATGAAAAAGTGTAACGCTCGGTAACGTTACGATGAGTCTCTCGTGTTAAGTTTAAGTTTACATGTACAATGTTTTAGTAAACAAAATATATTTCTATAGTTAAAATTTGTGCAATTCTTATTTTCATTCAATTCCTTGTTCCTATTGTGCAATTTAATTATATTCATATCAATAAATATTCTACCGAGAAAAAGACGTTGTCACGTAAAATCTTCGCCCGTAAAACCGACTTTACAGGCAACCATTTTTTTTTTTTATAGATAGGTTCCGACAAATGACTCCACCCCACCTGATGTTAAGTAAAGGTGAAGTCCAGACGCGAAGATAGCTGATACAGCAGTTCTAACTGCCACACCAGCCATCCTCTCCCTGCCGGCCTCCATGTTGCTTCTTCACGCCTCTTTTAAAGGATCCCAGGTTGTAAGAGGGAGGGAACACGTGAGCGGGCAGAGCATTCCATTTACGGATAGTATAGTACCTACCTGTTATAATTTTCCTTAAAAATTAATGATAATAGTGCTTAATTATCATTAATTTATCCTGGTCGATGAGTCGTTAGCAGAAGACCCAACAAAGAGGGCGCTTGACTTGCAATATCTGGGAACCTGGTAAGATAATCAACCAGTTGCTTCAAATAATGCGTGAGAGCGAATGCTTAAGCAGATATCCCTGCATGGTCATTTTTGCAGGAACCTTACCACAAACTGTGGTAAGCATTAAAATCCCCCCAAAAACACCAATTCTGCATTTGGAAATAGGGTATTTGACAAGTTTTAGAAAACGGTCTCACGTTATTGAATAATGTTTATGGAGTCCGTAAAAAGTGGATATTCATCATTCTGTGTGTATTTCAGTAGAAATAACCATGTCAAAAACTCCATTTTCAAGTTGTCGCGAAAACGTTTCTCTGGACAATATGGCGTCTTACTAGTGTGTGACGTCACACGACTGTTGTTTAAACGTCAAACGATACAATGTCATGTCACTTTAACCGGAAGTTTACTTGCGTGTGACGTTTTAGGCTCCGCCAATCCCAAGCGTTTTGGGTCACGTGACAATAGATAAGAAACCTATTATCTTTTTCGTGAGTTTTTAGTAAAATTATGAATTTTTTTTTTGTAAAAATACTAAAAATCCCTGCCAATATTCATTCTAAACACAGATGTTAACAATTGGCACATTATTTTCAATACTGTCAAATACCCTATTGCTCCTGCGCGTGATCTGTGACGACCCGACTAAGACGTTCGAATATTTGAGTTGCATCAACGCCACCGGTATGGAATACCTAATCATAGAGGCACACTTAGTCTCTAGCCAAAGGAGCATACACCAGCTTTCGCTTTGAAGGACCCTTCAAGTACGTAATCAGGATAATATAGGGAGCCTTTTTGCAGCGGGCAAAAGTATTGGTGTCTTCGTCAGAAACAACAATGCTAGCCGTGCTATCTCAAGATGGTGGTGGACAGCGTTGAGGTTTGAGTGGAAGCAGCGTATATTGCAGAACTCGACGTCAACCAGCGCGGAAGGCGTAAGGGTGTTGTGCAACGCCGTACGTCCGAACTTTGTTTTTGCAGCTGCTAATGTGGAGGATGGAGAGACGTAAAACGAATGGACGTTGACAAAATCGGGCAAATTAGCGAGGTTCTTTTCCCTGAGAGACCGGCCGGACGGAAAGGCACTGTACCCTCCGGCAGTGGACGCCGGGGCCCCAAGCCTCGGACCCCACCAATGAGGATCTGTAATCAAGCGGTTCGATGCGATCCTCTCGGCATCGGTTCGGAGGATGCCTCCTCTGGACCGAGTCTGTCGCGACAACAGCCACTCGAGCTCTGCTTGTACGCTGGCTAACCCAAGGGCGGATCCAGCTTTGGCGCCAGGGGGGGTCATATCGCCAGCTTTGGCTCCAGGGGGGGGTCATATAGTCGTGGTATATTAAATATTGAAAGTACTTAAATAAAATCCCCCTGGGTTTGGTCCATCTGTACCCAGCCCTGAAACCCGCTCATGGAGCACTTCACGAGTCTTACACAATGCATACGGTGGTAATTAACCAGGCGGGCGTTAAGCGCTCTACCACCAGTAGAGCGGATGGAAGCTCCGAGTTCCCTTAGTAGATTGTTACGATACCCAAGGAAAAATGAAAGGGACGGCGAATAGTATTCTTTCTCCGTCACTGCAGGAATATAATATTTTTTAACTCATATATGACGATCTCCGTGACCGAGTGGTTTGTACGCCGGGTTTCATAGTGTCACCGTCTCGAGAGGTCCCGGGTTCGAATCCCGGCGGGGGCAGATGTTTGTGTGATGAATACGAGCACTTGTACTCCAGTCATGGATGTTTTATATGTAGTCCTATATAAATATGATTATATAAGTACATGTATTCTATCCGTTACCCTAGCATCTCATAACACAAGCCTTACAGTGCTTACTTTGGGGCTAGGCTAATTGGTGTGAGTGTTGGAAATATTTATTTATTTATATATTTCTAGTTAATTTACAGGTACATTTTAATAAGAATATTATTTCAATTAATGGTTTTTTTATATATTTTTTTCTAAATGGTTTCGCACGGCTACTGCATTTAGGCAATGTCAAGTGTTAAAATGTTTACAAATTCTATAGCACTCGTGGTCAAAGTAATAAATCAAGTCAAAGTAAGTGGCAGTCAAGTCAAACCCCCTTTCCCTATGTTTCAGTAAATGTGTGGGGATTTACTGGAATCTCCCCGTGGACTTCTTGAGGGAACGTCGAAAGACACTTTCTGCTATTTTGTTTCACTTGCCAACACTTGTGCATGTTCCCGAACACTTAGTGGTTAATAATCCACCATTATTAGACACTAACATCCGCCACAACACAATTTTTAACAAGAAAAACAAAACTGCTAAAGTGACGCTTCTCGATCCCGCCAAAAAGTCTTTTTATAATTTATAGTATTACTAGCTGACTCGGCGAACTTCGTACCGCCCAAAAGTAATAATTAGCAATAAATTAAAATTGCGACTATAATTTGAGATTTAAACTATCCTATCTCTCAAGTTGGATCGAACTGCACATGGTGTGCGAATTTTATTATAATCGGTTAAGTGGTTTAGGAGTCCATTGAGGACAAACATTGTGACACGAGATTTATATATATTAAGATTTGATTGCTTTGGCATCATTTTTTGTTCTATCTGGTCACAATAATTTCATAGATATAAATCTCATAAACCGTTTGCAGAAAATGAGGGACAATAAGTAAAGACACATTCTCATACGATTTCTTATTGACAAAAATAACTAAAACCTTAAATTATTAAAAAAAAAAACAGAATAACGTTATTTTGGAGAAGTAACCTGTTATTATGAGTGAGGCATTGCGGAGTTTGGCTGCACTCCAACACGAACAATTCTACAGGACTAAAAGCAAATGGAAATTGACGAACAATCGTTCCACCAGAATGTTTCTTGGACAATGCTGCGATAAAAATGAAGGCCTATTAAATCCTCGTGGCCGTGGAAATGGGTTGATTAAAAACTTTTGAGGTCACGTAGGTATTTTTCGTGGTTCTAATTCAGTACCCTTAGCACGAACCAAAATCGAATTCGTAACGTTTGCGAATCAGAAATGTCATTGTCAAATCTGTACTGATTTTTAGTTCTCGTTACGTACTTTGTGCCGCTGCTGTTCAAGTTTCCATACAAAATTTGACATTGACATTTCGGTTAGCAAACTATTCGAATTCGATAATGGTTCGTGCTCTGGGGTACTGTTCAGCGAAATCACACTAATATTATAAAGGCGACAGTTTGTGAGTGTGTATGTTTGTTACTTCTACACGTCTAAATGGCTTGAGCGATATCAATAAAATTTGGTATGGAGTTAGCTGACACCCTGGATTAACACACAGGCTATGTTCTACTGCGGGAAAATATCCCTGTCAAAAACCGCGGGTAACACCGCGGGGCACAGATAGTAAATTATAATTACATTTATGTTAATATATTTAAAGGGTTATAATCCTGGATTGAAGTACGGAGAGTAGAAAAAATAATTATATTTCCGAATCTTGATTTTAGACTTTAATTTTCTCATTATGTCTAATTAATTATGTTGTTTTCAAACCCAAAACGCACCAAAACCGCTGGCCTAACGACTTTTGTCAGCAACTTTTTGCCGGCGGTTGGCAGCGGCTTCAGTCATTGCAGGTCGCAAAACTTTGTCCATGAGTTGAGCTTTTTTTTGGCTATGAATTGTTGTCTTTTTTTTGTTGCTGCTGTGCAAAATGAGCCAAGTAATTTGATTATAGTAGCAAGTGTGGGCATGTATACATCGTATGTATGGTAATATCTTTTCATATGTGTAGGTTTTCACATATGTAGGTATCTCACGCCGAGAAGATACGTCAGTGGAACGACTGGTAGTGCAGGGCAAAGTCGAGGGCGTAAGGGCGCGCGGCAGATCACCAATGTGCTGGACTGACCAGATAAAAGCGGCACTGCACGGTCAACTTCACGAGTGCACGAGAAATGCCGCAGTGCGGGACGAATGGCGGAGTAATGTGAAGCGCGCCACCAACCCTGATGTGACGACCACGACCACTCTGTCAAGAGTGGAGCGCCGAAGAACAATATGTAGGTTACAGGGCAGCAGGCCGCTTAGCTGTGTATTGCGCTTAAGACCTAACTTCGCTCATTTAATCTTTTCTACCAACAAAATAATAAGCGCTTCTAGTAAGGACTCGTAGAACCCCTCCAGACAAAACGAGGTTTTTTTACGGAGACAGCGGGTTTATGAAACATAATCACTGAGTAAACTTAATTAAATTTACAAGGATCAAGCGCTTTTCCACAAAGGAGATACTTTTGCTAAACAAGAGAAAATTATTTATATCCATTCTTTGTCTCGCCGTAAGTGATAATTTCTAAACTTCTCTAACTTAATTAAAAAGTAATATTATAGCCTGCCTAAAGTTTCGTGTTTAAGGGCAAAGAAGTTCATAAAAGATTTTGTGTAATCTCTTAAAGTATCTTATGAGCACACAAAATGATATACGACCGCAGTGGCGGCCATTTTTCAAAGTTGCCATATTTAATTTCCACTGTGCTCTATCGGGGTTGCCAGTCGTAAAATTTTAGAGGTTACCTCCCGAAATAGCGTCGAATACGGAACACTGCATTTCCTCGAATAATAATTTTGAAAGAGGTTCAATATTACTTACATTACAAAGAAATTGTTTCGTATATAAATTGTGAGTTAGGTTGCTGAGGTCAGGACCTTTATTGCGGTAGCGATAAAGTTCATTTTATTACGTAACCGACTCATGGTGCTGTCAAAGGAATACAAATCGCGTAGTTATGTGGTTATGTGTAGTATAAAAAGTTATTTGTTTACTGTAGGTTAGTGTTTCCAAACAATATCCAAATACGGCACTGAATAATACTGTTACGACTTTATTTTTTCGAAGTACCTACCTATAATACATCACTTAAATTATAACATTGTATAAAATGAAAGGGGGAAAAAAATTGTCCGCCTCGAAATTTGGCTGACAACACTTTTGCAGCAAAGAAGGAAGTACCCAAAATCGAGTACGCTCGAGTTGAGGAGCTCGTTGGCGCAAGTGGTTAGCGCGTTCGGTTGCGATCGTTGAAGTTAAGCAACGTTCGCAGTGGTCGATCATTGGATGGGTGACCAAAAATTTACTATCTCGAGTTCCTCCGTGCTTCGGAAGGCATGTTAAGCCGTTGGTCCCCGCTGCATCTGCAGTCGTTAGCACCCGCCAATCCGCACTGGGCCCGCGTGGTGGGTCATGGCCCAATCTCCCTATTCCATCCATAGGGAAGGCCTGTGCCCCAGCAGTGGGGACATTAAGAGACTGATGATGAGTACCTGTTAGTTAGGAGGCTTCACCCGACAACTTTGAATTCATTACATTTTGTTTATGCGTATTTTTCTACATATTCTTATCTTCATTCACAACATAATTAGTACCTATCTACCAGCCCGTTGGACCTGGCTGCATCTGCAGTCGTTGGCACCTACCAATGGTCCCGCGTAGTAGGTCATAAGTCAATCTCCATATTCCATCTATATGGGCACAGCCCCAGCAGTAGGGGCATTCATAGGCTGATGATGATGCAATGGCTGTAAGATAGTAATCGGCAAACGATGAAAGGCAACACAATAAATCACTTGTGTTAAAAGGATATCTACAAGATGATAAATGAAAAAGATAAATTGCTTTTTAAATCTAAAGAAAATATAACTAGAAAAAAATCCACGCGGACCAGGCAGCAGACGGGACTCGAACCCGCACCCTTCGCAATCCGGGCGAATGCACTGACCAATTATGCTACCGCGGCCCTCACGGACCGCTGCGAAATTCTACTAGCCATTCTTAAGCTGCATGGCAGCGCCATCTCTTCGCATTATAGGTAACCCACAATGTCAAATGAATACTTTTACAAGTATTATACATCTGAAAGAAGATATTGCAATTATAGTTATAATATTTATTATTTTTAAAGCATGTAACTGCTTGATGTTTAAATCTAAAGAAAATATAACTAGAAAAAATTGCACGCGGACCAGGCAGCAGACGGGACTCGAACCCGCACCCTTCGCAATCCGGGCGAATGCACTGACCAATTATGCTACCTATTATATATTAGTTATATTTTCTTTAGATTTAAACATCAAGCAGTTACATGCTTTAAAAATAATAAAAAATATAAATTGCTTTTGTTAAATTGCTAACACATACGTACATAAAAAGAATCACCACAACACATTGTTCAGTGTTAGAAAGGGGTTACAAATTAACTAATTACTTTCGAGCAGGAAGGTCAACGATCTCTAGTCCCGAATAATGTGGCCAATGTAGGTCCTGATGGGCAACCGTGACTTGCCCTTTTCCAATCGGGGCAGCAACTTGTACCTTATTTGTAAAAAAGCTTTCCTAAAGTAGCATTAAGTACATTCAGACGGCAACGTCCGCTGTTGATGCCAAATAGTTTTAAGTGAATCACCATCTGTAATTTATTTCGTTTTCACATTGAATAAACATATTTTTAACTAGCTGACCCAGCGAACTTCGTACCGCCCTAAAAAAATAGGGGTTGTCCAGCGGACAAAATTGTGAATCTAAACCATTCTCAGATCCCCTTGAACACACACAAAAAATTTCATCAAAATCGGTTAAGTCGTTTAAGAGAAGTTCAGTGACATACACACTCACAGAAGAATTATATATATAAAGATACTTACATGTGTATAGTATATGTATTCTATCTGTTACCTTAGTATATACTAGTGGCCCGCCCTTGCTTCGCTTCGGTGTAGAGCTGTAGTGTAAACTATAGTTTTTGTTCTCAGACTTGTGCTATAAACAATGACTTTATTTATATAATTACACGTGTTATTCTGAGGCAACCATAAAAGATAGACATATGCTGTTTCGGGATATTTTTTAGACAATTTTATGTAGAATATTTCCGTCATACATAATTTCTATGTAACTTTAACCATTAAGGCTGCACACGCGACGGAAGCTGAAAAAATGGAGTAACTTCTCCCGTTTTCCCAACATTTCCCTTCACTACTCTGCTCCTATTGATTGTAGCGTGATGAAAAGTATACTATAACCTGCCCAGGAGTATGAAGAATAATTGTACCAAGTTTCGTTAAAATCCGTCGAGTAGTTTTTGTTTCTATAAGGAACATACACACAGACAGACAGACAGACAGACAAAAATTTTACTGATTGCATTTTTGGCATCAGTATCGATCACTAATCACCCCCTGATAATTATTTTGAAAATATATTTCATGTACAGAATTGACCTCTCTACAGATTTATTATAAGTATAGATAATGATAATGGTTATGTTTTTATTTTTTAAGCATTTAACTGCTAGATGTTTTAATCTAAAGAAACATTTTTTTTTCTAGTTTAACTTTTCTTTAGATTTAAACATTTAGCAGTTAAATGCTTAAAAAATAAAAACATAACTATAATTGCTATTTTCTTCTTTCAAATGTTTAATACTTGGAAAAGTATTCATTTGACATTGTGGGTTACCTACAATGCGAAGAGATGGCGCTGCCTTGCAGCTTAAGGCTAGGAAAATTTCGACGCGGCCATCAGGGCCGTGGTAGCATAATTGGTCAGTGCATTCGCCCGGATTGCGAAGGGTGCGGGTTCGAGTCCTGTCCGCTGCCTGGTCCGTGTGGATGTTTTTCTAGTAAAACTTTTCTTTAGATTTAAACATCTAGCAGTTAAATGCTTAAAAAATAAAAACATAACTATAATTGCTATTTTCTTCTTTCAAATGTTTAATTCTTGAAAAAGTATTCATTTGACATTGTGGGTTACCTACAATGCCAAGAGATGGCGCTGGCTTGCAGCTTAAGGCTAGGAAAATTTCGACGAGGCCATCAGGGCCGTGGTAGCATAATTGGTCAGTACATTCGCCCGGATTGCGAAGGGTGCGGGTTCTCTCTTCTCTATACAGAGTGAAAAGGAGAGACTGATGTTAAATTTAGTTTTAAGTTTAGAGAATCATGTCAGAATCGACACCAATATTTGTTATCTATGTTTTTTTCCTACATAGAATATTAATTATGTTTCATATAATATCCTAAATCCTTCTTCTTATATCTTTATCAGAAAATGGCTAGTGAACTAGGAGAACTTTTTTATGTTTTTTGTTTCCTCCCAGTCGGGGAGCGGGTGTCAAATCCTCATGGATACCCTACAGCCGGCTGCAAGGTTATGTGAGACTCCTACCACAATACATACAAGAGCAGTACTCCGACTTCATACTAGCGCCCGAATCGACGAACGCACACAGACAAACGTCATTTACACGGCCGCTAACCAATCTTGGCAAGACAAATCTACGCAGTGCCACGTCGCGCGCCGCCGAGACTGGTCGTTGGCCGAGTAGTTAGCTGCGCCTCGCCGCCCGCGCCATCTGCTTCCGTTTCGATTCCGTAATTGGGCAATAGTAACTATACACATCACGAGATCAGCTATGGACAAACTTCAAAAAATATGGAGAAACAGGAACATCACAAAAGCCACGAAAACACGACTCGTCAGGGCATTAGTGTTTCCCATATTCCTTTATGGTGCTGAGACGTGGACCTTGCGAGAGAGTGAGAAAAAGAAGATAGACGCTCTAGAAATGTGGTGCTGGAGGAAAATGCTTGGCATACAGTGGACTCAATTCCGAACCAATGCATCCATCCTCCAGGAACTGTCCATCAAACAACGTCTGTCTTCCATCGTACAAGGTCGCATTCTAACTTTCTTTGGCCACATCTCACGCCGAGAAGATGCGCCAGTGGAACGACTGGTGGTGCAGGACAAATTCGAGGGCGTAAGAACACGCGGCAGATCACCAATGCGCTGGACTGACCAGATAAAAGCGGCACAGAACGGTCCACTTCACGAGTGCACTAGAAAGGCCGCAGTGCGGGACGAATGGCGGCGTATTGTGAAGCGCGCCACCAACCCTGATGTGACGACCACGACCACTCTGTCAGGAGTGTAGCGCCAAAGAAAACTATACACATTCAATAAAAATCTACACAAATATGTTTTACATCTTGTAGGGACCAACCCTAGCGCTCCGCTCAGTCGTAGGTACGGCTGAGTTACGCTACTGCTCTTGTATGTATTGTGCTCCTACAGATTAAAACACACCCGTAGTTCATGCTTATGGCCGAAAGGGCCTTACAAGCTTCAACTGAAGCGATCATTCATAGAGGGGGATGATGCCACTAGGAGATCTGTCCTTCATACCAGTATCTATGAAATAAGTCCCAGAATAAGTTTTAAATTGGATGATAAGTAAATAGGTACATCCCAAATAAATCCTATTTTCATTACGGAAATCGCGAAGTTCAGAAAAGGTGCTCGCTTATAATAAAATACTAGCAAACCAGTGAACCAAATGTTCACCAAAACCTGATTTAAAAAAAATATATACTTAATTAATTGAGAACTTCGGAGATTTTGTGTGGTTTCGTTTGAAATTCGTGATTTCTCGAAAACCGGAAGTGCTACGTTACTCAAATCCGGTTTGTAGTCTTATCAGACTATTCTTAACTTATAACTTAAATATTCTCTTTATCTATCTCTTACGGTTTGGCCGCTGAAACAGCACCACAGACAGACGGACGGACGAATTGTCTAATAGATAAGAGATAGTAGTAAGCACATCCACGGAGGTGGAATAACATCGGTATATGTTATCAATTCTTTTTAGGATTCCGTATCTAACGGGTAAAAACAGGGCCCTATTACTAAAACTTGAGGAGTTCGATTGCGCGCGTGGTAAGCGCGTTCGGCTGCGATCGTTGAAGTTAAGCAACTTTCGCAATGGTCGGTCATTGGATGGGTGACCAAAAATCTTTGATCTCGAGTTCCTCCTTGCTTCGGAAGGCACGTTAAGCCGTTGGTACCGGCTGCATCTGCAGTCGTTAGCACCCGCCAATCTGCACTGGGCCCGCGTTGTGGGTCATGGCCCAATCTCCCTATTCCATCCATAGGGAATACCTGTGGTGTGTGTAGTAAGTATATATCTTTATATATATAATTCTTCTGTGAGTGTGTATGTCACTGAACTTCTCTTAAACGACTGGACCGATTTTGATGAATTTTTTTGTGTGTGTTCAAGGGGATCTGAGAATGGTTTAGATTCACAATTTTGTCCGCTGGACAACCCCTATTTTTTTAGGGCGGTACGAAGTTCGCTGGGTCAGCTAGTCATTATATATCCTCTATTATATATTACTCATTTTTGCCCCATATACAGATAAGTTCATGTTGGGCAATAATGAAAAGACTTATAACCGCAGTCAGTCTATCATTCGTTGCGCCCTCAACAACCATCATCGCAGGCCTGTGCCCCAGCAGTGGGGACATTAATAGGCTGATGATGATGATTACTAGGACTCCGCTGTCTGTCTGTCAACAGGCTGTATCTAGTGAACAACAAAAAAATAGCTGGGCAGCTTATTTCTTAGGTGGTGTATTTCTGTTGCCGCTATTATAATAAATATTAAAAACAGAATCAAATATTTAAGGGGGGCCTATACAACAAAAGTGTTTTTTTTACCTTTTTTCGCTTTATATATATAAGAGTAACAGGTGGACTCTTGAATATTTACCGAATATAATTTAGTTGTATATTCACTTTGAAAATAAATAATCAAAATTGAATTAAATAAATGTAATTTATTTTTATTATTAAATTATATTTTTGACAATTGAATTAATTTTTAAATGGTTGATTGAAAATTTGTTATGTTGGAACGTTTTATAATTATGGCTGAAGATCTACCTACTTAGTATTAAGTTTATAATTTTGACATTAGCATTATATTTTGGACAATTGAATTATTTTTTACAATATGTTACACAGGATTAAAATTTTGTAATATTGGAACGTTTCATAATTATGACTGTAGATTCTATCTATTTAGTTTAGGATTATTGCAATAAGATACCCTAACTGGGTTCTTGTTTGGAATGATATATATATTTTTTTGTAACAGCATGTAAACAGCAAGAATGCAATAAATGAATATGAATATGCAAGGAGGTTTTTGATCGATATAATAATGAAGTGTCTAATGTTGAATTCTTAATGATACGGAAACCTTCTTGCCCGATTTCGACTCACACTTGGCTGGTTTTTTTAAACAGATTATCAGCCTCTCTCGTGTGCTGGAATTAACGGAAAATAAAAAGAGCAAGCTTAATAAAACCGTTTCAGAAATCAGAAATCAATTTATTTATCTTTATTGAAATTGGATGTATATAGTACAACTCTTTTTTCCCTACCACTCGTTATTGGACATATTTTTTTGCTGCGGAGTTAAACGAGCGAAAAAAGCTTCACAACATTAAAAAGTATAATGTAACAACATTTACAAAAAAATATTATTATTTACGGTAGTTAGGGTCAAATAAATAAACTCAAAATTACAAACAAGAATTTTAAATAAAATACTTTATTAAGTAAATTAAATAATAAATTCATACATAGACAATAAAAATTTTAAAAATCTTCCAATGAAATAACCGAACGCACAATATAATTCTTTCGAAGGTAGCTCGACAATTTTAAATAAAATCATTATTCTGACGATGCAGACCTGAAAAGGCTGCGAAACGTCAATAAATAAATAAAGTTTCGTGCATTAACCCGTAAAAACTAGTTTTATTTAAAAAATATTATGTTAGAACGTGAATACAATCATGATTTATTTAATATAGAAAACTTCAAATGATTGGAACAGTTCAAACCCAAGAATTTTGGTCTCTAATATAATCAGACACTTTGTAATAAGTTTTTTTTAAAAGTACTTTTTTTATACTATCTTTGAATTTATTTATGGTTAACTCATGGATATTATTGTATAAGCCTATACGGGACTTTATTGTATAAGCTAACACAATGACCTTTAAATGAATTATTGATTTTGTGAAGCCTAAAGTAAAGGTAAAGTTAGTTTATTTTTGTTTCTTGTATTTTGTAAGTGTGAGAACATCACTGTTTTTAAGAAACATATATTTTATATATTTTTCTACAAGTAATTTTTCGTAAATGTATTGTGATGCGACCGTCATTATGGCAAATTCTTTAAACTTATCTCTTAAGAATTCTTTACCTTAAAGATTATAAATTGATCGAATAGCTCTCTTCTGCAGAACAAAAATAGTTTAAATGTCGGCGGTGTTTCCCCACAGTACAATTCCGTACGACATTACACTATCGAACTAGAGTCTGTGCGGAAAAAGAATGGGCGTGGCGAAAAACGGAACTAACATTAAGATTTTTATTTAGCAACCCAGCAATCTGTAAAACATCAAAGTTTTGTATTGATACGGATTTCTTTGTTGTTGTGATTTCTTTGTATTTATTCATGTCTGAAAGGGGTAAAACCTTACAAATGTGGTAGAAAAGAACTACAGCGCCCTCCAATCTAAATCCCATTCTCTTTCCGCACAGACTCTAACTAAAGTACACTAATCTGGCCGTATCTTCATCCGTTAACTGGCATATCTTCTCGTTTAAAAATACTGAAATAGCCGTGTACTGGAAAAATAGACAACCGAAGATCAACGCCTACAGACGCGACATCGATCAGCTGTCGATGACGACCTTGCTGGTCATTGACCCCGCCTTCCCGCAAATGGGTCGAGGGAGGCGGCAAGGGCTGCCCCATATATCGTTGTGTACATATCGCAAGCCCTATATTGCGGTCAACATTTCTACGAAATTGCGTCTATGCGAATTGTTTATTAGGATTGCTCTGTGATTATATCTGAATAAGTGAAGCGGTAAGGATCAGAAATGATGTAATCCGACAGAGAACCAGAGTCACCGACATAGCCCACCGAATTAGCAAACTGAAGTGGCAGTGGGCTGGTCACTGGTCACATTAGCCGCAGAACTGACGGCCGATGGAGCCGTAAAGTTCTTGTGTGGAGACCGCGACTCGGTAAACGTAGTGTGGGACGCCCTGAGACAAGATGGAATGATGACATTCGTAGGCTGGCTGGCGTGGGCTGGATAAGAGTGGCAGAAGATCGGGAGCAGTGGCGTGCATTGGGAGAGACCTATGTCCAGCAGTGGACGAGCATGGGTCGAGATGATGATAAGTGATTCTGTCGCTTTGTCTGTGTAATGCCGCAATTACATTTGGTCGGTAGCCCGAATTCGGGCATCTGAAGCATAATTTACAGTGGAATACGAGCTGGGGGTCAATCGCCTAGCGGGATTACTATGGCTATCGCTATCACATAGGAAGGGCACGCCCAAGTAGCCCTCCGCAGCGGACGGGGGGCGGTACGGTGGGCACTAGGCCGCGTACTCAGCCCCCACGCGCGACTTTTATCGGAATGTCCGGCTTTTTGTCAGGACTTTTCAAATTTTTAAATAGTAACCCTAGGTGCGAATGACATTATTGATACCTATCGCAAGCGACTGTAGATACCTTCGTGGCCGAGTGGTTTGTATGCCGGGTTCAATGGTGTAGCCTACTCGAGAGGTTCTCGGTTTCGAATCCCGGTGGGGGCAGATGTTTGTGTGATGAATGCGAGCATTTGTACTCCAGTCATGGATGTTTAATATGTATTTCTATGTAAATATACTTATATATGTACAGTATATGTGTTCTATCCGATACCCTAGTATCCAATAACACAAGCCTTAAAATGCTTACTTTGGGGCCAGGCTAATTGGTGTGAGTGTTGGAAATATTTATTTATTTCTTTACAGGCCCTTTATGTCACTAGTAACATACCGGCGGGCTGCTTAGCCAAGGCGGGGTCCAGCAGGACGGCCATTGGTCCGGAGCAAATTGCACCCATACCCTATCTACAGCTGCGAACGTGGATAAGGGAGCGCTTTCAACGACAACACGACGAATACTGGTCAAAACTCATGGACTGCAGGCAAGCTAGGGAAGTCGTTCCTAAGGTAAACCTGCAGCTAACACGTAAGTTAATCAGACTACCTAGACAAGCCCTTAAACAAATCGTGGGTATACTCACGGGTCACGGCTACTTCAACAAACAGCTCTGTAATAAAGGTATTTCTGAGAGCCCTCTGTGCAGAGCCTGCCTGGAGGAGGATGAGACGAGCACCCATGTCTTACTGGAGTGCAGGGGCGTTGCAAGACAAAGGACTTCTCTAATGGGAAGCCCGAAGACAATAGTAGATTCCTGCAACAACATTCGGGGACTGCTGAGCTTTCTGGAGGAGCTGGGATGGCAAGACTGTTGCCAATCCCCACGCAAAATAGGCACTGGGTGTCGAGTTGCGGAAACAGCCCGACGTACTACTAAGACTAAGACTAAGTCACTAGTACCATTGCCATTGGCACTATTGACGATGGTGGCCACTTATCATCAGGTGGGTTATAAGTTTATTTGCCACACTTTTAACTTTAAAAAAAAATGGGTGCGTGTACTTATGTAGGCGCGTGAGAAGTTATCCTTCTTTGGCATCGTTTAAAATTAGTTTTTAATTGCATGCAAATAATTAATTACAATAAATTAATAAAAAGTCTGGAAAAGGACACAGTCAATAAAGTTCAGTTTTAATTTGAAAAAATAAATAAATAATCAAAATATTCAATTAAAATCGCTACTGAATATAATTTATTAGAACATATGTGATTTGCACTTGTATGAAACTCAAACACGTATTCCGAATATACAAACTAGAAACATGTGGATAAATATTATAAATATGAATACCTATAACTGTTACTTTATTACAAAAAATAAAGATGTGGTTTTTGGTTCTACTACACCAATGGTCAAGAGATGGCGCTGTAGTCTCCTGAATCGCGCTTTGGTTCCATTGTTCCAGATTAATAAATACTTTTGGTATTATAAATATGAATACCTATAACTGTTACTTTATTACAAAAAATAAAGATGTGGTTTTTGGTTCTACTACACCAATGGTCAAGAGATGGCGCTGTAGTCTCCTGAATCGCGCTTTGGTTCCGTTGTTCCAGATTAATAAATACTTTTGATAGGCCTTCACAATGCAGTCGTTAGCACCCACTAAATAGAGATTCTATTTCTATTTTGTTGGTAGATTTTCTTAATGTGCGGTAAACACAAAAGTAACGCATGAAGTTAAAATTTTGTGTTACAGTGATGCGCGCGCATCTTAAAATTTCACTCTCATCATTTTTTCATAACGCGCCTAAAGAAGTATAACTTCAAAAACACACACGCTTGATTGAACACACGATTCCGTATTCACACCTGAAAAACGCCATATTGATAAACTTATTCCGTATTCAAATCTTCAATAATTTCTATTTCTGCAGGTAGCCGCTTCTTGGTGTGCTCATAGCTACAACCCAAAGTTATTTTGTAACAACTTCCTTTGTGTGGGCTCCTAGCCTTGACTCCCGCTTTTACCATTTACCAAAGAGCTTGCCAAATGTCAACCAAGTTGTGAACCGTAGTGTGTCAAGCTCTTACAATAGAAAGCGTGACGTAATAATGTACCTATTACTAATAGCAACGTAACCAGGAGGCCTACTCTATTTCAACGAAAAACGAAATTTCGATCGAAATTTCGCACGTTCCTCACTCTGTTTCTATTTCATTTCGAAAATTCGTTCGTCCGAAAATAGTTAAACATTTAAATTCTCTAAGCCTACTCTAATTCACAAAACTTTTGAACTAAAAGTTGAATTTGACAGATAATTGTTCGAAATTTTAACCTCAAATTGACGAAATGAAAAGTGTTACCTTTTCATTTTCGTTTTGGGATTTTTGTTTAAATTAAACCTAAAATTACTACTAGCGTATTTTTAATTAAGGCTGCTTAGCGTGAGGAACATTTTTTAGTATGAAAGATTTACAAATAAATTTAATTTTTGTTTATTATTGTATTGCCAATACTTCAAAGTGTTACACGACAAATTTAGGTTGACATACATTCGATTGCATCAACTCTACAAATTAGTCGGCTAACACTGTCAAAAGAGGTTGTTTTAATGTAATAAAAAATGTTGTCATAAAGTAGTATTGTTTTGAAGTAAAAAACGTTATGTAAAAAAAATGGTTGCCTGTAAAGTCGGTTTTACGGGCGAAGATTTTACGTGACAACGTCTTTTTCTCGGTAGAATATTTATTGATATGAATATAATTAAATTGCACAATAGGAACAAGGAATTGAATGAAAATAAGAATTGCACAAATTTTAACTATAGAAATATATTTTGTTTACTAAAACATTGTACATGTAAACTTAAACTCATCGTAACGTTACCGAGCGTTACACTTTTTCATAAGTGACTCCCAGCCGCAACCTAATTTAAGACGTTGTCACGTCAAAAGTGTAGACGAAAAGAACTCACAAACATAACTCATTCCATTCGTTCACAATAATTGTCTGTGATTCCGAACTTTATGTGCGTGTTCGAAGATGAAATAGAGTAGAGTCACTGGCGAAATTTCGTTTAAAATTCGTTCGTTACCGAAATTTCGTTTTGGAGAAAGAGAGTAGAGCTCCAGGTTCGGGCTGGTACTTAAGCTAATGAGGGAGTGTGAGTGTTGAGATTTTAATACGTAAACACCATTCCGCTTTCTGGTGGTATATGAAAAAATATATCTTTCATATAAACAAAGAACACAATCAACAAAAAGAGAAGTTACAAAAAAACTGGTGCATCTTTTTCGGAAGTTATGTACGGTAAAATGATACGTTCATGCTTCGAATAATTTTTGAAGTGAAAACTTCTTTAGCGGCGTTGTACACTTTTTTTTGTATGGGTAATAAATGTTAAACCGCGTCATGACACGTGGGCTGATCGCATCACAGGCCACGTGTCCTGATCGTAAGACGAAAACAATAAAATTGGAAAGGTTGTTGACTTTCAATATATTGGACGAATCATAGTCATATTTTATTTTATCGTATTATAATAATAAGTCTCTATCTAGGACGTCCAGGCGGCAGCTTTATTGCGAAGAAAATGCATTTTTTTACAATAGACGTCGCTAGGTGCGCTTAAATGAGAAATTCTGAGAGATAAACTTTTTAATGTAATATAAATTGTCATGTTTGTGTACGATAGTGCAATAAATAAATATTGTATTCTACCACATAAATGATAGTACTTTTATACTGATAATTAAAGCAATTCGTGCAAAATTATTCCCTAACCATTCCAAAATATCAAAAATGCACAACGTTAATATTCAAGTTTTCACTTCTGCCGGCACTCCCGGAGTGCAACCCGTCGTTTTTTTTATTGTATATCTTGACAAAAATGGAATTTATTAGCTCTTACGTTTTCATACCTAAAATACAAATCAATTTACACTTTGAAACTATCGCGATGCTTTATAAATATAACATTTTTTTTAAATTAACGGGTATTATTTTTTAAATTCATATTTTAGGCGCACTTTGATTCTGGGAGAGGCTCCGTGAAAGTGGAAAGTGGAACGTGGACAATGTATTTTTTAAGCATTGGAATAAATTACATCGTTTTGGAAATGATAGTCTGAAATAAACATTGTACAAGTCCTATGTTATTTTTTAGGTAATTTTATAATATATACAGTTTTACTTTTATTTTTTATTATCAATTTTTCATATGTGTCTTTTGCCTGAAATAAAGAAATTATTATTATTATTATTTAATGGTAGGCGGGCAATGTTTTTTCCATACAAACGTTCTCGACTGATTCCTTCTTCATTTCTATCACTAAAGAATGGATTTTCATACATAAAATATAATTTTACTCATTCTATGCTCCCATGTTTCCTTCTGTTGATAACTTGTGTTTCAAAGAAAGTAGAAGCCCTCGAACAAAGCCCAAAATAAACAATTTTTTATCACCACTAAAGACGTCTAGTATGGTAATTTAATAAGCATTTCAGCGTTGTTCTTACCACACGGTATTCGCCAATGCGTGACAGCATAGTTTTTTCAAATACCTATTTCTTAAATGTCTCTCAGCTCGGGTCCGCTCTTAATAGTAAAGAAGGTGTGAAACCCTTTATTAAAATGCGCGTTTTAACTCTTTAAGGGTGAATCTTGAGAGGATCAATTTTTGCTGTCCAGAGGAAAAAAAATACCGTCATATTAAAACAAGAATCCAAATTTACTTATGCTACGATAATGTTTGATCTAACTGAGGCACGATAATTATTGTGTCTAAATAAGGTAGAAATAGTAAAAAAAAACGAGCGAGCCTTACAGTAGTCGCGTATGATGTGTAACATTTGAAACCTCCGCTTATATTAGTAAAAAAATAAATAAAACCTACTACAAAAGGAATAAGCCATTTGCACATTATGTTCTAAAATCAAATCAAATAGCGCGTGCTTTCGCGACTTCCTGTTACACACTTCCGTCCCATTTCACGAAATCACTCCCACAAATTGCAGGAAAGCGAGAGGAAAGATGTTACACATCAAAAATATATCCTACTAATATTTGACATCCCCTGGCGCGTCCGCTTCACATTTTATGGACAAAGTACCAGCAAAATACCAACTTATTATCGGAAATTAAATATATAATGTGGTTTAAGCTATGATTTATGAAAAAAAATACAATGTACAGTATGTACTTCTCATAGTCTTTATAACAATTAGAATATAAAGTCTGTCCGGGCCTATAGGATGATTCCACTGGCGCGTCACAATACTTCGCAAACACCTTGTGTAATGTTCTACAGGAGTGCTTCACTTTGTTGCGTGAGCTCTAGCAGCGTTTCACTCACTGCTGGGGTGTGCTGGGCTGCTTGTTGGTCCAGAAAAAAAATATGAAGGTAAACATTTGAAAAACCTGGTTTCGTTATTTACCCTGACCACTAAAAGGTACTGTTATTTCCCTGTGGTCTTCAGTAATGTGGAAGTTGCTTCCCCTGGCGGGGAAATTCGAGCGGGAAATCAGCTGTGCCTACCCCTCTTATGTGTTTGTGTGTCAATGGCCTTTAAAGCAGTTTACTTTCAGCGTTACAAAAAAAAAGCAACTGATACTATCTGTTTTACTTTTAGGAACATCAAAGTCAAACATGGAAGTCTTAAACAAAGGAATATACCTCAGGAATAAACTAAAAGCTATCTATTACAGAAAAATAGCTTTGAGTCTATCGTTCATGAAATAAAATTAAAGATTTACATATTCTACAATTTCATTTTGTGAGATCTGAAATTCATATGATGTGATTTTAAAATCTTACTGATCGGATATGCGAGCAGCGTAAACGACCGCTCAGGTGTGATAAACAATCATTTGGAAATTTTCCTAGAGTGGAGCGCTGTAAAAGATATCTTATACATTTTTCATATTTTCCAATGGAAGGTGTTAGGATTGAGCTGTGTATTTTGTTAGAAGAATCTAAAAATATTGCCCTTTTTTAATATTGTTTATCTTTTCAATGATAGTTAGAGGGTGGTCTTGGCTAGTACTGTACAATTCGACATAATTATTTGATAAATCTGACATCGCCCTGTAAAACGCTTGATAGATTACCGCGCGTCTATTGACTGTATACACGTCCTCGTGTCACTTCATTGTAGACTGACCGATCGAGTATTATACACTAGCTTTTGCCAGTGGTTTCACTCGCGTTAGATTTGAATTCTACAAAAGTGGTTTTTAAAACTTTTTTTACCCCATTTTAACTCTTAGAGGGTTGATTATTGAAAAACTCTGAAGCAGGTATTTGCTTATTTAGTTAGTTCATGCAAATTCGCATCACTATTGTATCGCATCACTAGCGCGGGCATAGAAGTGTCGCTGGAGCGGCATTCACTCCCATTTCCGCCAAAAGCGATTTTAAAAATTTTTACCCATACAAAAAAAAGTGTACAACGCCGCTAAAGAAGTTTTCACTTCAAAAAACAAATATGAAGGCAAGGCTGTAGAATTTCTTTAATCAGTTAGTAGCGGTGGCTTTTTATACATACAGAAGAAGATTAAAGTTCCCGTTAAAACGGATGGTAAAAACTGTACGAAAATCCGTTGAGTAGTTTTTCAAATGACTGAGAACATGAAGACTGAAGAATGGAGGACTTCGCTTCACAATGAGTGTAGTAAGTTTCATTAGGGTTGCCACCCGTACTTTATTATAAATTATTGTACGTTATTTCTGGTAATTATACTCTATATGAGAGAGAGAGAGAGAGAGAGAATCATTTTTATTAACCACATTAATAAATTTACAAAACAACATACAAAAAATATGAAAATGTACATGATGGAGTAAAGAAAAAAAAATATAGTACCAGTTGTGGTCAATCAGGACCCTGCCTCAGCGTAATGCTGCCGCAACACGCTATAAAACGTGTCACAGCAGCGCTGGTATTCTGGCAGGGCCTGTTATGCCGGAACTTCACATGGCCAATCGCATCCGCCTCGATAGCAGTCCCTTCCTCTCACTGCCCGTTGTGGATACACATCCACCAAATAGCAAACACGTACTTATGCTAAGTACCTATATGTACTTTATGCTAACAATTAAGTACAAGAAACTACATTGCTTAATGTGATTTGATAACTCGGGGATTCATTTTACATAAAATATACAAAAAGAGGTTGCTATGAATATTTTTTGCGTAAAACAGACAGACAGTATGAATATGACGCCCTTAGCTAATTCAACATTGCGACATTTTCTTGGCTGTATGGCTTTGTACCATGACCTTTCCCATTGCTGAAAAGAAGTACAGATTTTTAGTAGGCACAAATTATTTAGTAGAAGTTGTTAGTTATTCAAGTAGCAACGTAAAATGTATTTTTAAGTTTGCTAATAAAGTGCAATATATCGTAGATTATTAACCAAGGGGATAAAGCAGTGTCTTCTGTCGCGGGTGACAATTTAAATCGCGAGCCTGAGTGTAGCGAGGGATTTAAGTTCACCCAAGACTAAGACAGCTTTATCACCGAGGAAAATACTCTAGTTTTCGTACCATTTGCGAAAAAATTAACACAATAATAATATGAGATAAGCATTTATTAAAAATAATGTCAATTAAAAGTAAAAGTTAACATTCGAAACATTAGTCCAATTAAATACGGCCTCGTCGGTTTTCGTAATTTTATTTAATACAACTGCACAATAAATGCGTATTCCTTTTTCAAAAAGATGTATAATACTTTATATACAAACTCAATGGTGTAAACACAGATGTAGTTCGGTATAAATTTCGGTAAGTATTCCAAATTTAAATCGCATTCTCCCCCTAGAGGATGAATGAAATTCAGTACAATTTTCTTTCCCTGTTTTTAACAGATTAAAAATAACTATTGTTATGTTCGCTTTTTGTGGCATAGAATGTCAGTTTTTTGAGCAAGTGGTACGAAAAAGTACTTTATTTTGGACACACTGTACTTTTTCTCTACCTTTAATATCCAAATGTACTTTATTTCGACAAAAATAAGGTGGCAACCCTAGTTTCACTATATGGTTGGAAATATGGACAGCTTCAAATTTGAAACATTCGTACACATTGTAATTCCAATTTCCCGAAACATAGTTGGACTCTATACGACCAGAGTAATATGAACAAAAACGTTCTCATACAAAGCAAGTGACCTCAGCATGTTAGAGATTAAACAGTGCCATAGTTTAATGAAATAAAGTAGACAATCATAATTTATAGCGTTCTGTCTTTAATGTTATTTCATTTCGTGTTATGTCTTCAGCAATTTAAAAAAAACATACATTTTTAATTTTAGGCATTAGATTTTAGTTTTTTAGTTTAAGAAATCTTTAAAATGTTTTTTGAAGTGAAAACTTCTATAGCGGCGTTGTATACTTTTTTTGTATGGGTAAAAAATGTTAAACTCGCGTCAGGTTAAACACGTGGGCTGATCGCATCATGACACACAATAAAATTATAAAGGTTGTTGACTTTCAATATATTAGACGAAACATAGTAATATTTTATTTTATCGTATTGTAATAATAAGTCTCTATCTAGGACGTCCACGTGGCAGCTTTATTGCGAAGAAAATGCATTTTTTTACAATAGATGTCGCTAGGTGCGCTTAAATGTGATTCGTGTAAGTTGATTTCTTTACAGTAGATGTCGCTAAGTGCGCTTAAACGTGATTCATGTAAGTTGAGAGATAAACTTTTTTAATGTAATATAAATTGTCATGTTTGTGTACGATAGCGCAATAAATAAATATTGTATTCTACCACATACATGATAGTACTTTTATACTGATAATTAAAGCAATTCCTGCAAAATTATTCCCTAACCATTCCAAAATATCAAAAATGCACAACGTTAATATTCAAGTTTTCACTTCTGCCGGCACTCCCGGAGTGCAACTCGTCGTTTTTTTAGTGTTGTGTTGTTGTATTGTTTAAGGCTTTCAGGACTCCACGGGGCATACCTCTCATAAGGTAGGCAACCAATGATACTCTCTTATTGCAAGCATTATAGTATAAAAAAGTAACTATGAGTCAGTGGAGCAGTAAAAGTGTGCCCACGGTTACAAACACAGAACACACAAAGACATACACAGTTATGTGTAAGCAAATGCTCATAACTTGACCGAAACTTGGTTCTGTTTGCGTCGTTGCTCTCGGGTGCGAGATATGATTGGTTAGATCGTTTGATGTCGCGCCGTTTGATTGGCTATTATCTATTAAGTGGAAGTGTAGTGGGGGCGATACGGCGACATCGGTTCCCGTACAAACGGTCTATGATCACCCTTCTAACCTCTTTCTGTGTTCTGTGGTTTCAACCCGCACTCTTGAGATGCATAAGGGGAACCTCGGTCCTCAGACTGTGGTCGACCAGTGAAACAGCCCTTGCTGAGTTTCTTGCCAGTTCTTCTCAGTACAAGGTCTCCCGCCGTAGAATTGCAATAAATAATTATTCTATTCTATTCTATTGTATTCCGATGGAGTAACTTTTCAACATTCAAGTACTTGTAACCGCCTTGACTGTATAATCCATATTGAATTGAATTAAAAACAGGAGTCTTGACTGTGACTTTATCGGTAGGACGCTGTTTTTTTCGTCGTCTTCACAATTATCATAGGCGCAACTTCTGGTGGCGACGAAGGCGTCAAAAAAAATTCTCAGCCAATAAGTGTTTTTTTTGAATGACGGGCGCCAGGTGGTAGCATTGAGGTGAAGGGTCTATTCATCCGTCAAATCGCGTATGGCGTCATAGTCTATGGATCAATTAAATTACTTGTTCAATTAATTTGCACCAAAAATGTGGCGTGAACTAGTGACGTGAATTTAACTAAACACTCATTTCCATTCCTGGCGCCCAACGTGGGGCGATGGTGCTTTAGTATACTGCTTGAATGTAGCCTGTGATTTGGTAAACTTAAATGTTTTAGTGTAGTTTACGATGTCGTAAAGCTAATCTGATGGTTGAATGCAGCGACCGTATAAAATTTCTAAACTAATATGTACTTACTCTATGCTGTTCGTGAACGTAACTGAATTTGTATAAATAAAATAAGCTTCCACTTATACGGCGGATGTTGAAAGTGGTTTCATTTGTGAAGTTTTGAATGAATTACTTTTTACTGATTTTTCGTGGGATACTTTTTATATTCAATAATTTAAAGGAATTATTAAAAACCACTATTTCAATATTTTTAAGGAGTTGTTAAAAATTCCTAACCAGTAGTAGTGTTTAAGTGACGTCACTAAGTAACGGTTGTACTTAGTGACGTCACTTATATTATGGAAGTTATACAATTATAACTTCCATGGTTGGAACAATGAAAGAGAGGTACTTGATGACCTCCGTGGCCGAGTGGTTTGTACGCCGGGTTTCATGGTGTCGCCGACTCGCGAGGTCCCGGGTTCGAATCCCGGTAGGGGCAGATGTTTATGTGATGAATACGAGCATTTGTATTCCAGTCATGGATGTTTAATATTTATTTCTACATAAATATACTTATATATGTACAGTATATGTATTCTATCGGTTACCCTAGTATCCCATAACACAAGCCTTACAGTGCTTACTTTGGGGCTAGGCTGATTGGTGTGAGTGTTGGAAATATTTATATTTATTCATACTCTTAATTGAAACTTAGGCATAAATTGGCATCTTTGACCGTTGGATCACTTACTGAATCAGCATCTGATTAAGCCCGCGTTGTAAATGTCTCATCTATAATTAAAGTTGATTATAGTTAATGTTATGTCAAATACATTGTAAAAGTGTAAAATTTTGACAAATGGTTTATTTTTTCACTAGTATTTTAATTATGTTTTTATTTATTTTTAAGCATTTAACTGCTAGATGTTTAAATGTAAAGAAAAGTTTTACTAGAAAAAAATCCACGCGGACCAGGCAGCGGACGGGACTCGAACCCGCATCCTTCGCAATCTGTGCGAATGCACTGACCATTATGCTACCACGGCCCTATTCGCCGCGTCGAAATTTTCCTTGCCTTAAGCTGCAAGGCAGCGCCATCTCTTTGCACTGTAGGCAACCCACAATGTCAAATGAATACTTTTTCAAGTATTAAACATTTGAAAGAAGAAATAGCAATTACAGTTATGTTTTTATTTATTTTTAAGCATTTAACTGCTAGATGTTTAAATGTAAAGAAAAGTTTTACTAGAAAAAAATCCACGCGGACCAGGCAGCGGACGGGACTCGAACCCGCATCCTTCGCAATCCGGGCGAATACACTGACCATTATGCTACCACGGCCCTTTTCGCCGCGTCGAAATTTTCCTTGCCTTAAGCTGCAAGGCAGCGCCATCTCTTCGCACTGTAGGCAACCCACAATGTCAAATGAATACTTTTTCAAGTATTAAACATTTGAAAGAAGAGATAGCAATTACAGTTATGTTTTTATTTATTTTTAAGCATTTAACTGCTAGATGTTTAATTATAAAGAAAAGTTTTACTAGAAAAAAATCCACGCGGACCAGGCAGCGAACGGGACTCGAACCCGCATCCTTCGCAATCTGGGCGAATGCACTGACCATTATGCTACCACGGCCCTATTGGCCGCGTCGAAATTTTCCTAGCCTTAAGCCGCAAGGCAGCGTCATCTCTTCGCACTGTAGGCAACCCACAATAGTATTTTAATTTTCGAGGAGCTCGATAAGTTGAAGTTAAGCAACTTTCGCAGTGGTCGGTCATTGGACGCGTGACGAAAAATCTTCTATCTTGATTTCTTCCGTACTTCGGAAGGCATGTTAAGCCGTTGGTCCTAGCTGCATTTGCAGTCATTAGCACCCGCCAATAAACACTACGCCCACGTAGTGGGTCAAAAGAAGGCCTGTGCCCCAGCAGTGGGGACATTAATAGGCTGATAATGATGATTTTAACTATAGGGAAATTTAAGTATGAATGAAACAACGCGGCCTTATTCAAGTCCTTCTTTAAACGACGTTAATATTGCATACGTAGCTCGGCTACAAGTTCGCTCCCGAAAACTACTTACTAAATGCGATGCAGGTTAAGTAAAATATGAACGCTGTATGTTAGTTCAAGTGCAAGCCTGGCACGACTCCAGCCAAGTCTCGCGCAATAAATTCACCGCGACATATTAGGTTATCACTTTGTGAACGTGACCGTTGGATCTTTGGGTGCAGCTTTCGTTCGAATACGATTCAATGATTCCTGGGGTTACGTGTTTATATAAATTTCAGAACATAGCTACTCGTCAAGCGCTCCTTTCGATTCCGTCGGGCTAGGCACGTCTTGGAGTACCCCGACGATGAAATCACCCGAGCCAACGCGCCTCCGATTCCTCCCACACAGGCCACAAACACCAACACTACACAGCTAGCATACTTGCACACTAGTTTAGCAATAGGCAGACACCGCACTCGTAGGATAAGACTGCGAAGACCCGGTCTACACACGATACGCTGTACCAGCTACAGGTACGTACCAGGGAATTTTTCCCCGCCCTCCACGAAACGGCTATCTAGAGCCGAGGTTCGAGTCTCAGAGACGCTCTCTAGTTGAGCCAGCCCCTCAGGCTCGAGTGGTCTAGAGGCTACAGACGCAGGGGAGACTCCCCCCACGGGGAGAATTCTCGGCTTGAGAGCCCCTTAGGATCTCGCCGTCCCCAAACCCGGTGACGCCGTAAAGGTCATCTGCGACCAACAGCATATACACTCAAAAAAAATGGGTGCGTGTACTTATGTAGGCGCGTGAGAAGTTATCCTTCTTTGGCATCGTTTAAAATTAGTTTTTAATTGCATGCAAATAATTGATTACAATAAATTAATAAAAAGTCTGGAAAAGGACACAGTCAATAAAGTTCAGTTTTAATTTGAAAAAATAAATAAATAATCAAAATATTCAATTAAAATCGCTACTGAATATAATTTATTAGAACATATGTGATTTGCACTTGTATGAAACTCAAACACGTATTCCGAATATACAAACTAGAAACATGTGGATAAATATTATAAATATGAATACCTATAACTGTTACTTTATTACAAAAAATAAAGATGTGGTTTTTGGTTCTACTACACCAATGGTCAAGAGATGGCGCTGTAGTCTCCTGAATCGCGCTTTGGTTCCGTTGTTCCAGATTAATAAATACTTTTGATATTAGAAATATGTATACCTATGACTGTTACTTTATTACAAAAAATAAAGATGTGGTCTACACCAATGATCAAGAGATGGCGCTGTAGTCTCCTGAATCGCGCTTTGGTTCCGTTGTTCCAGATTAATAAATACTTTTATAGGCCTTCACAATGCAGTCGTTAGCACCCACTAAAAATAGAGATTCTATTTCTATTTTGTTGGTAGATTTTCTTAATGTGCGGTAAACACAAAAGTAACGCATGAAGTTGGTCGCTAAAGCGACCAACTTCATGCTGTTAAAATTTTGTGTTACAGTGATGCGCGCGCATCTTAAAATTTCACTCTCATCATTTTTTCATAACGCGCCTAAAGAAGTATAACTTCAAAAATCGTCAAGCAGAAAGATTCAAGGGAAACTCTTCGTAAAGTTGCAGATGGGACACTCCGATGATTTCAATTTTTAACATGACTGCCCAAAAAAGAAAATAATGTATTCTTGGTTCTCATGTATGTATGTACAATTCTTTATTCCACCGTAACTTCTAAACGCCTGAACCGATTTCGATGTCTGTGGTATCGATAGAATCCTTTCACTATCCCGTTTGTCATAGGATACCTAAATTGTTAAAATTTAAATAACATCAATGTCAAAATGACGAAACATAGTAATATTTTGTTTTATCGTATTATCTAGGACGTCCACGCGACAGCTTTATTGCGAAGAAAATGCATTTTTTTATAATAGATGTAGCGAGGTTCGATTAAATGTGATTCATGTAAGTTGATTTCTTTAACGTGATTCATGTAAGTTGATTTTTTTCAGAGATAAACTTTTTTAATGTAATATAAATAGTCATGTTTGTGTACGATAGCGCAATAAATAAATATTGTATTCTACCACATACATGATAGTACTTTTATACTGATAATTAAAGCAATTCGTGCAAAATTGTTCCCTAACCATTCCAAAATATCAAAAATGCACAAAGTTAATATTCAAGTTTTCACTTCTGCCGGCACTCCCGGAGTGCAACCCGTGTCGTTTTCTTTTTTAATTAGTCTACTTGTTTATTTAACTTGGCTTACTATGACACAGCCCTATCGGCTGATGAAACAAACAAAAAAGTGATATAATTATTAAGATAGCGAAATTGAAAAAAAATACATAACTGCAATGTAACCCGCCGTTATACTCCCGTAGTGTCACTTACAGCTTAATTATACGACGGAACAATATAGCGAAGGCTGGTTCGCGATAAGCGCATGTGACAGTTACGACAATTATGCGCACAAGAATGTGTTAGTTATTCTACTGTACGACGGATAACTCAATTTTGTTAAAATCTTATGGAAAAGTTCCTTAGTTGTACGTGGGTTTTAAAATATTATTCTTAGGAGGAACTGGTAGTTACTCATTAGTGGATAAATATCATGGGAACATTATTTAATACTATATTTTATGTCTATTGTGTATTAATTTTATTATGATTACTAGTTACTTACCGAATTTGAACAACATTGTACGTATATTTTCGAAGTGACAGAAGACATACTGATTAAAAACACTTTCAAGCAGCTCTCCTAAAACTTTTTTTCACTTATGGCTTTATACGTAGGGACCGTCGATCTTACAAAATAAGTTGAAAAGAGCAAATTGGTTTTCCTAAAAGTCGAAAACAAAGTTACCCGTAGAATATTATTATCGAATCGAAATAATGCATTAGCCGTAAGTTGAAAGTTAGTAATCATTTCGAAAAGTTTATAATAAGTACGGTACACGGTTCTTTGATAGTTTCGCTAAGTTCCCAGTAAGTTCAGTTAAGCTAATGTTATGTTCACGAGGAGTTGCGTGGATAACGCATAAAGTTAATCCAAGTGCTTCGAGATAACGTCCTTCCCAAGTCTCCATAGTTTAATGGCTAGGGGGCGTGACTTGTGTTGGATGGATTGTTGTATATTGATGGTAGTATTATATTATTTTGTGATAATAGGGTATTTGACAAATTTTAGAAAACGATCTCATGTTATTGACCAATGTTTATAGAGTCCGTAAATAGTGGATATCCATCATTCTATTGTGTATTTCAGTAAAAATAACCAAATCAAAAACCCCATTTTCAAGTTGCCGCGAAAACGTTTTTCTGGGCAAATATGGCGTCTTACTAGTGTGTGACGTCAGACGACTGTTATTAAAATGTCAAACGATACAATGTAATGTCACTTTAACCGGAAGTTTACTTGCGTGTGACGTAATTTTAGGCTCCGCCAATCCCAAGCGATTTGGGTCACGTGACAATAGATATGAAAACTATTATCTTTTTCGTGGGTTTTTAGTAAAATTATGAATATTTTTTTGTAAAAATAGTAAAAACTGATGCCAATATTCATTCTAAACACAGATGCTAACAATTGGCACTTTATCTTTCATACTGTCAAATACCCTATTGTGGATAACTACATCTTCTGCTTCTTAGTCACTATCTTCATTGTTGAAGGTCGTGTCTAACTTGAAATGTTGACCACCCGATGTACTATGCTTCTCCACGTATTCCTGTCCTCGGCAGTCTTTATAGCCTTGGTTATTGATAGGATACCATGATGGTGGCGGATAAATGTTGAATTTATTATTATTATAATTTTATTTAAGCATTTAAATATTTATACATGTTTAAATCTGAAGAATTTTTTTATTGTCAGAAAAACAATCACGCGGCCCAGGCAGCAGACATTTAAAAAAAAATATTGTCCAAAAACTTTTTAAGGCTGTGTAACGTAGTGTTCTATCAATTTCCTGGATTAATATTGCTCCTAACCCATATGAGAACACTACGTTACAATACCCAATAGTTTGAATCTTGGCGCGAAGGCGCATTGTAGGTTTCAGAACACTACATTACAGGTGGACAACCATTATCACTTAAGGATATGAAAAATAGATAGTAGCCGATTCTCAGACCCACGGAATAGGCATATAAAATTTCATAAAAATCGGTCAGGCCGTTTCGGTGGAATATGGTAACTAACATTGTGACACGAGAATCTCTTATCTATTAGACAAGTCCGTCCGTCTGTCTGTGGTGCTGTTTCAGCGGCCAAACCGTAAGAGATAGATAAAGAGAGTATTTAAGTTATAAGTTGAGAATAGTCTGATAAGACTACAAACCGGATTTGAGTAACGTAGCACTTCCGGTTTTCGAGAAATCACGAATTTCAAACGAAACCACACAAAATCTCCGAAGTTCTCAATTAATTAAATACATTTTTTTTTAATCAGGTTTTGGTGAACATTTGGTTCACTGGTTTGCTAGTTATATATATTAGATTATTATTTAAGATTCTAACAAAATTAACTTGTCAATAACGAGCTGAAATTTTTTGCGAATAGATTCTGGATTATAGCCGGTTGCCGGCAAATTGCACAACTTTTAATAAGGCTTCAGGAAATTTGGGTCGTATCAAATTGGCAGCCCACACTCAGGATTCTTGATAAAGGTAAATTATTACCATTCTGGCATTTTAATGGTAATAAGGTCTTTTATAAAATCACTTAACTGCTTACGTACAAATTTCTTTAGCAGGGCCGGATTTAGAGGTCCAGAGGCCTCGGGGCAACAGAGGAGCGAAGGCCCCCTCACCCCAAATTATTTTCCAAATAAAGTAAACATTTTTTTTTCAGTCGAGCTTTTCAATAAATAATTTATTGTGAACCAAGTAGATTCCCTTAGTATTGAACAAACACATATAAATATAAACGGATACAAGAATTATCTGAAATTAAATCTTAGAGTTAACGAACGGAACCTTTCGAGCTTTTTTCGCCGAAAAATCGTTGATGATTTCGTTGAAATCGAGTTTTCGGAGTAAAGGTAAAGGAGCAAAAAAAATATCAAAGGAAAAGATGTTTACTAGTGTTTCCTAGTTGGAATTTGAAAGATTTTTTTTCCGAAGTTTCTATTGTGGGCTTAGATTAAAACAAAAAGGGTAGATACGGCACTAGCCTCACAAAACTGATCCGCATGAATTGTGGTCCACGACCCTAATCGCTTTAGTCGCAACTTGACATGCAAACAACGTACATGTGAACGCCAAAAAGAAATATTGCTAATATTTTGTGTTTATATGACAAAACAATGCCTAAGTGTGTTTTTAAAAATTGCTCAAATTGCTCAAGAACTAAAAATAAAACCCATGGCATCACTTTTCATTCGTAAGTACTATAAAATATATTTTTCATAAAAATTGCTGTTTGTTTTGAATCTTATTCGGTAGTGACGTCGAGTACTGGTCGCGTGATTGGTCGGTAGTGCAGTGACGCGGATCTCGCCGTCTCGTTTGCGCTGCCGTTGAAACTTAACGTGCTGTTTCGCTCGGGTCGGTAATGCAGTGACGCGGATCTCGCCGTCCCGTTCGCGCTGCCGTGGGATCAGTTTTTGTTTGATGCAAGTATGAGCGTACCGTATCTACCCTTTTTGTTTTAATCTAAGATTGTGGGGGGCCCCCCGTTTGGCTTTCGCCCCGGTTGCCCACCCCTAAATCCGGCAGTGTTCTTTAGTACCATAAATCGTATTTAATAAGGAGGATTCCTATAAGAATTACGGAATTTGTACCTAAGTTATATACCACCACGCTATAACTTTTTAAAGTAACCTACGTCGCCAAAAATTTTTTCGTTCATATTTAGCAAGTCGTATTACTAACTATATTAGATTGTTACAAAAAATTAGAACTCATCAGCAAGCATCGATGGTCCAATGGTAGAAAGATCGCCTGCCACGGGTTCGATTCCCAGTCGAGTAGGACGTTTTTTTCATGTTTGTTTTTTTAAAGATTTAAATGGAATATTAAGCCAGAGTATAACATCAACTAAGAATAGGTGCGCTTTTAACTCTTTTATTTATATCTCTTAAAATAAACCAACAAGAATTGAGTAATGTTTGTAATTTAGGTGATGAACTTTAAAATGGCATATAAGTATTCCATTTACGCAGACAACATAAGTATACATCATCATCAGCCTCTTAATGTCCCCACTGCGGGGCACAGGCCTTCCCTATGGATGGAATAGGGAGATTGGGCCATGACCCACCACGCGGACCCAGTGCGGATTGGCGGGTGCTAACGACTGCAGATGCAACCGGGACCAACGGCTTAACGTGTCGCCGAAGCACGGAGGAACTCGAGATAGAAATTTTTGGTCACCCATCCAATGACCGACCACTGCGAAAGTTGCTTAACTACAACGATCGCAGCCGAACGCGCTAACCATCTGCGCCATCGCGCTCCTCTCATAAGTATACATTTTTTTTAATGATTTTATTGTCTTGTATACATAAGTATACAAAATTCTAAATAGTTTTCACGCACATCACTCATTAAATAAAACTAGTTTTTACGGGTTAATGCACGAAAAATTATTTATTTATTGATGTTTCGTAGCCTTTACAGGCTACAGCTACCTTCGAAAGACTTTTCTTTCGAAGTCTTTGAAGTCTTCGAAAACTTTTCTTTCGAAGTCTTTCGAAGGTAGCTCGACAAATTAAATAAAAGTTTTATTCTGACGACGATGCCTGTAAAGGCTACGAAACGTCAATAAATAAATAAAGTTTCGTGCATTAACCCCTGAGGTATTACTACTACGTAATATAATTCAATGGCAATATAATATAGTTCAATGGCATTAACCCGTAAAAACTAGTTTTATTTAATAAAATCATAACAAATAAATAAAAAATCAACACTTCGTTTTTGAGCACTCTGAATGCGTTTCTTTTTATTTTAAAATATTAAAAACAAAAAAAATGTTGAACTCGGAAGCTTCACGTTGGTAGAGCGGACACTTACCACCCTTATATTGTCGGCGTCTGTTCATTCTATACACTTTTTATAATCTCTTATCTATTAGACAAGTCCGTCCGTCCGTCCGTCTGTGGTGCAATTCAGCGGCCAAACCGTAAGACATAGATAAAGAGAATGTTTAAGTTATAAGTTAAGAATAGTCTGATAAGACTACAAACCGGATTTGAGTAACGTAGCACTTCCGGTTTTCGAGAAATCACGAATTTCAAACGAAACCACACAAAATCTCCGAAGTTCGTTCTTAATTAATTTACTTTTTTTTTAAATCAGGTTTTGGTGAACATTTGGTTCACTGGTTTGCTAGTGTCTTATTTAATTTTTTAGATGTTAGTGTGTGCCTACCCAAGGTTACAAATATCCGATCATTAGCACATCGTTACTTTCTCTCCATCTGTACATAACTAATGGGCACACGGTGTATTCTCAAAATCGAGCATTCGATGTGTATCGGACTTTGTCGTGTTATATCTTATATCATACTGTAAGGCATTAATAATAATAAACATTTATTTCAGGCGAAGTACCCTATAGAAAACAATCTACATATATATAAAACTCAAAGGTGACTGACTGACAAAGTGATCTATCAACGCACAGCCCAAACCACTGGACGGATCGGGCTGAAATTTGGCATGCAGGTAGATGTTATGACGTAGGCATCCGCTAAGAAAGGATTTTGATCAATTCTTCCCCCAAAAGGATAAAAAAGGGAATGAAAGTTTGTATGAAACTTCGTCAATTTTAAACCGATCGGGCTGAGACTTTGCATGCAGGTATAAGAAGAATCATAGATGAATGTCATTGTGTATAATACAAGCCTGAGAACAAAAACTGTAGTCTACACTTCAGCTCTACACCGAAGCGAAGCGAGGGCGGGCCGCTAGTAGATAATAAATTAAATAATAACAAAACATATAAATTACAATAATTATAATTCATTTAAATTAAACCATAAATCAATTATCAATTAAATAAAATAGAATCAAAAGCAAATAAAAATTATGTCAAATTAAACAAAATTAAATAAAATCGATTTGTAGCAGGCAAGGATGTCAAATATCACAAATGTCATATTTATAGCAGTCATACACAGCGCTAATTATTATTAAATTACAACATTTTCTAATGCGATCCATAAAGGAAGCTGCTCTTTTTACCCGAACCCGAAAATCATGTTTAGGCTCCCTACACCATTTTTCATTTTATATGACTGTTTAGGATCTACAACGATTTAAAGTTGTATATTAACCACTTGAGCTTTTAATTTCAATCTTACGTTTTTCTTATTATAGCATAAAATTAATCAACCCTATTCTCCGCAAACATGCCCATTAAAAGCTATGTAAGCAAGCTTACTAAAAAAGATGGACGACGATATATCGTATGTTAACTTTCAGAATACTTACATACTTATACAGGCGTTGAAGTGTGAATGTAAACGTGATTTTTCCGAAGGGATCCCTTCCATTTGCATAGTTTAAACTTTAATGGACCAACCGTACCCAACTCCTGCCGTATTGCTTTTATTGAAGTGAAATTTCTATTCGGACGAAATTTACACCCCGTAAATGGAAAAATCCTATGAAAAAGATAAAACGGAAATGAGTCACGAGCGTCATATATATGAATGTCTAGAAGCTACGCCATCGGTTCATAAATCTACGGCGGGACACCTTGTACTGAGAAGAACCGGCAAGAAACTCAGCAAGGGCTGTTTTTTTCTCCCTGTTTTATCATTCACAGAGTCGTCAAGTTGAAAAATGACTTCAGAGATGATTCATGAATTCACATTTGATTACATAATGTGAAATTATACATTAATTGTTCACCTGCATTTTGATTGCTGTGTCACACAGTATAAACACAAACAGAGTTATTTATAATAGGTGTAATTAAACATTTACATCTTAAATATCAAAGTAGTTAGGGCAGACTCATCTCCGCTGGCAGCACCCGTTCACGAGCATGACGCATGAACCAGCCATCGCTTCGCTTAACCATATTTTAGGGAACGTAACGACCCGCCTCACACGACACCTATATATATATGTGTGTGTGTGTGTGATGCGTGCGTTGCGCAGCTCATCCCGACGAGCATAAAAGTTGGAGGGTACCTCGGCTAAGGCTGAAACGCTACGAGCGTCACGAGCGTCACACGCGACAATATATAAATATGAGTGATGCGGGCGTTGTTCTTTTCCCCCATGCCTTATGAAAAGAAGTTTCACTTCAGATGTGTGGTCCGTGCACACAATTCTTTTTGTTAATGAGCAAGCTCTTGATCTTCAGCCCGAGAGTAGAGACAGGATCTACGGCGTAGCGAGCTTACCCAGAAGTGGTCTATTCACGCTGGCTTTAAAACCAGTCGGTCGGTTATGTATGTAAATACTCGAAAATACAGACGCAGGCAGGCAGTTGCACTAAAACGCTGGACGCATTATTAAAGTATTTGAGAAGCGTTTGGTGCCGAGGGGAGGAACAGCAACCAAGAAAGGTAACATTGTAGAAAGGCTAAACGGGATGATCTTCCTCGAACTGGATGGTGCTAGCTCGGGGGCCGAGGCCCGACTGATCTTGGTCGGGCATTGCATATATGAACTGTTGGCTCCCGAATTTCACTTGCTGAAAATAAATTTTTGATCACCCATCCAATTAACGGCTATTGCGTAAGTAGCTTCCTTAATCAAGGGCGAACGTACTAATATTTGCAGAGAAAATTGTTAACTTTCACGTCGCAGTAGGAACTACTTGCACCATCGAGCTGTCGATATCGGAAAAGGACATTGCTCTGCGTCCATACATAGTTAGCCTAAGAACCAACAATCATGAAATATTATTTTGTAGGTTCGAAATCGCAAGTAAATGACTGTAAAAACAAAGATTATTGACGGACACTTCTGAGAACTTAAATTATTAGGAAAACTAAAATATTTTTGAGGTTATGTTTAATATTCAATGAAACAGATCAACCTATGAACTTAGTATGAAGTGAATTAATATTACAACTAATTCATTTTATTCGGTGCGATTTTAAAGAATAACTATTAGGAAAAACTTGGTTAGGTAGGAATCATGAATGAAATAAAAACAATAGTTTTGCTTCTTATTATTTATTGACTATTTTTCACATAAGTGTATCATATTGTATTTATTTGTTTGACACATGTTTATTGTGTAAATATGCAGCGTGAATGTGTATCAGGTGCTCTTGAATAATTTGACAGTATGATCCTCTCAGGATGTTGTGGCACAGGTTCACTAGCACTTGGTAATAAGGTCTCTGCACTTTGGTATGTTACGATGGCATATTAGATAGCCGAAATAGTAATAGTTAAATTAAAGGAAAAAGAATCGCAAATAAACACACACAACAGATAATCCGAACGAGAATTTTCCGTATTTAAAAGTACTCTTTGACGAGATTGCACGAATGCCACAGATTACTACGAATGCAAACTGCCTTCACCACAACCACAGAGTATAGAGTTTATGCCGGCCCTTCACTTGACAACAGTTTGTCCTTGTCATGCTTAATAAGGAATGAAAAGGACAGACTGATGTCATGTTTTTAAATAGCCAATACGAATAGCCAAGTGAAGTGCCGGCATTAGGAAGAAAGTGTTTTTTGTTTGCAGTGCTGTCACAGATTATACACATAAAATGGTATTTATTGTCTCAGATTATTTATTAACTTTTTAATTTAGCTTACTTAACTGGAAGTGTCCGTCACTATCTAAATACTGATAATTATCGCAAAAAATATACTAAGAATTATCATAAATGCCAAATTGGTGTTGGTTCTTAGGCCAATTTTAACATTGTCCTTTATCTCTATACCAAAGAAGAGTCAATTAAAGTTGTTTTATCCACAGAACACCTTCCACTTATATACAGGTTAGAAGGACTATAGTTATGTGTGTATGAAATGCTCATAACTTGGCCCACACTTGGCTCTGATAGCGACGTTGCTCTTGGACGCTGATTGGTTCGATTGCATGATGTCGCTTCGTTTGATTGGCTATTATCTATTAGGTGGAAGTGTATTGGGGGAGAGCCCGCGACATCAGTTCCCGTACAAACGGTCTATCATCACCATTCTAACCTCTTTATTTATTTTTATCTTTATTGCCTTTACACTGCAAATGACGGACTTAATGCCAATATGGCATTCTCTACCAGTCAACCGGAAAGAACATACAGAGCTAAAAAAACGGCAGAATCAAGGAAGAGAGATTAAAAGCAAACAATGAGCAAATATACTAACACTTAACTATACATACGATCATACTTATATAAATATACTCACAAACACTATAAATATATATACAGTGTTTGTGTGTATATTTATATAAGTACAAACACGCACATTACAGTATTCTGATTGTGGTTCAGCATTACGCAATTGATTAAGGTAGTGTTCCCGCGCTAAAGTCTTAAACACAATCCTGCTTGGAGAGTTAGGCACGTTCAAAGGAAGTGCATTCCAGAGACGAACGGCAGTAACGGTAAAAGAGTTTTAGACACCTAGTGTGGTGAATGGGTAAATTGAGTATCAAATTATTAATGGACCGAAGATTTAATATATGGGAAGACCCCAGGAACTGAAACCTAGATTTCAAATAGCCAGAGGTACATGGATCGTATAATATGTTGAAAAGGGTGCAAACTGTCCTTAAGTACCTACGCTCTCGAACAGGCTTTAGGTTTATAATGGTATTCAGAGATGTGGTCGTATTTACGTAAACCAAAAACGAAGCGAATGGCAGTGTTGAGAAGACGATCCAATTTAGTAAGAAATAATTGATTTACTCGTATATCAGTAAAACAAATATCAGCATATTTTTATGTATTTCATCCACAGTTAATTTTGACTACAGTTAATGTCACGTCAAATACATAGTTGACAAATGTGAAATTAATTCAAATTTAACTATGTTTCAAACAATGCGGCCAGACGTGTAAAAGAAATTAAAATTTTCAGTTTTACATGAGTTGTATGACGTTTATAAAACTTCGGAGCACACTGCTGGCATCAGAATATTAGTAAAGGTCATGTTTTTACCGTCCGACGCCTGGCATTCTTCGGGGTGTCGGGGCGGCGGGTATGCGAACAATTTACATCAACTGAATGGACTGCCGCGCCGCTAAATTAAAGGTTCATTATAGGCTTTGAGCACTTAGAAGTTTCAGAAGCAACTTCGCTTGTTGAAAGAAAGTTTTGTCTAGTAGATTTATAGAGATACTGATAAAATTTTATTTAGGTAAGTATAATATTGAGAAATGTTTCATTTATGTATTTTGGTGATAACATGAAGGAAAATCTTCCAGGAGTACCCGTTTTTAAGCACATTATGCTGAGGGTGTGAGATTTTGCTAAATAAATATTTTTAGGTACGGAGAAAGTGCTGAAATGAAATTAATATAATTATTATATAATTATATCATAACCTCTCAAGCCAGACCTTGTCAAATGCCTGTTGAATGTCCAGGAAAACAGCAGCACAGTATTCCTTTGCTCCAAAGTTTGAGTTATCTCGTTTACCACGCGATGTACTTGCTCAACTGTGGAATGCTTCTCCCAGAATCCAAACTGGTGTTCGGGTATTATAGCTTCTTCCATAATTGGCTTAAGTCTTCTTAAAAATACTTTCTCAATAAGTTTTGTAATTGTTGGGAGAAGGCTAATTGGCCTGTATGAGCTGGGATGTGTCGGTACCTTTCCAGGTTTGGCTACCATACATATCTGGGAGATTCTCCACAACCTGGGATCGTAGTGTGATTCTCGGTATAGCATTAAATAGCACCGTCAGAAAGACGATCGCCTTCTTTGGCAGCTGTTTCAGGACCTCACCAGTAATCAAGTCGAAACCAGAAGCTTTTTTATTACTTGTTTAGTTTACTTCATTGCGCAGTTCCTTTGGTGTCAAATATTTTATAGACAGTGATAGTTGTTCACTCACTTTCAAAGAAGGTGTTCACCTCATATGCAAATCCGTCATTGTAGAAGTATTTGGCTGAAATACTTGACTGAGGTGTTGAGCGAAAAGTTCAGCTTTCTCCTTAGGACCCATGTTCCCAACTGTGATCTCAAAGGTGATACTGCCTGTTGTGGCCTCTTGAACTGCTTTGTGAATTACCAATAATTCTCATGGATCATTTCCTTAAGCTCTCTAGTTGCGTTATTGAACAGTCTTTTATCATCCGGGTGCTTATTCGATTGCCAGACTCATCTTAGTTTTCGCTTTTTAGTAAGTTTATCCCGTACCTGTAGTGGAATATTTGTTATTATGCCTGTTGTTGTCAGGTGCGCACGAAAGTCAATATTTTTTATAGAAATATCCTTCTTAGCTCTTATGACGTGGTGGCACTGGCCGAGACGTGGCTGACGGACAGTATTTTTGATAGCGAATTATTCGACAGTAGATACATAGTATATAGACGAGATAGGAACTACTCTGTAACCGGGCAATCGTTGGGTGGTGGTGTACTTATTGCGATTAAGCGCGAACTTTCTGTGGAGACTCGTGCTGAGTGGAACTCGTCAGCTGAAGATCTACGGGTATCTATTGGCTTACGGAACCCACAGCGTGGATATGTATGCAAGCTACATATATGTTGCATTTATGTATGCTCACAGGGACAAGGTAACTGCAAGGTAATGGCTACTCAACTCGTAAACTTCTCAAATAGATTCAGTGATATTAATTTAAGCAATCCAAATGATTTTTATTTACTAGTGGATGACTTTAATATGCCTAATATAGTCTGGTCATTCTCTTCAGATGAAGATCATTTTGTTCCCTCAAATATAATTGGGTCTTATCAGAACATATTTTTTGATAACACATATTTATGTAATTTGAATCAATTTAATAATGAGCTTAACTGTAGCGACAGAATTCTTGATTTAATATTTAGTAACAACGATCTTATTCAAGTCAAACGTGTCGATCCGTTAGTACCGGCTGATCTGTATCACCCTGCACTCCTAGTGATATTATCACTGGAGCACCAGAGACCTCTAAAGCCAGCAGCACGATCTATACATCTGTTCCACAAAGGGGACTACAGGTCTTTTGCCGAAAATATTAATAAAATAAACTTTGAAACCTTCTTTTCAATGTTATCGCTCGATCAATGCATAGACAAATTTTATGCACTGTTACACAATTAGATAGATAAATTTGTTCCTATTAAAATAGGCCCCCTGAGTTATAATTATCCGCAATGGTATAATAGTACAATAATAAAAATCATAAAAGAAAAAAATAAATTTCATAAAAAATATATCAAATATAATAATATCATTCTCTCTGTTACGAAAAAGAGCTAAATTATTAGAAGAATTGTGTTACAATAAATATTTAAAATGTCGTCTGAATTTACAAACATTAAAACTGTAAAAATGCTGTATTGTGCTTTCATGCGCAGCCACCTCGAATATGCCTCGCAAGTATGGAACCCTCAGTACCAGACTTACATTTCGAGGATCGAAGCTATACAAAAACGGTTTCTACGTCATATTCAATTTAAATGTAGGAAATTTCACCATGGTTACCTCAGTAGATGTAAAGCATATCATACTTTATCACTTGAGAAACGCAGAGAAATGGCAGACATCTCCCTTTTATTGAAGACCGTTAATACTCGTAGCAGCATCGATTGCCCTGAATTATTAAGCAAAATATTTATTAGTACCCCTGACAAAATCACTAGACACACTAAAACTCTTTATGTGCCGTTAGTCTCAACTAATTATCGTCAAAATTCTTTCACAATTAGAGCTCCTCACACTTTTAACCAGTACTCATCAGGCCAGTTAGATGTTGACTTGTTTTGTGACAGCTTGAATTTATTTAAAAAAAAAATCAATAATCTTTTCTTTGAGTCGAGTACTTAAACTGTGTATTTTTATCTGTCTGCTTTTTTAATTGCTTATATAAGTATATATAGTATACATACCTATTTAATAATGCATTTAAGCATCATGTGCGCTTCATGCTGACTTTTTTAATTATTACTTTAACTATCCGCGGAAACTATTAATTGGCCTTAAACATAAATATTATGCAGAATATCAAGTAAGAGAAACTAGCTGTAAGTTTCCCTAAAACTATAAAAATAAAAAATAAAATAAAATAAAATATATGTGTTGTTTAATATTGTGTTTTTCGCCATCAGGGTGTGTTGTGTGATAAATATTATAACCTTCAATTGTGAATGTCTTTCTGTCATTCAGTTGGATTTCAGAACTAAGCATAATGTCAATTTTGTTGATGTCAAGCATAATTTATAATTCATTTTTAATAGGAAATAACCCATGCATGGTAGTCATTATTTCTCACCAATTAGTGTGATGAATTATTAAAATCCCCATTTGTTGGATTAATAAGTAATTTTATGTGCTTGTTTAGTAATAACTTCAAGTATTTTTTTTTTAATATTCGTTATAGCTCTGTTTTCCATTCTGGGCAGACTGGGCTGCATCAACATCGGTTTTGAAGGCTTAGGTTCGTTTCTTTCATCAAATATTTGTGTTCTCAGTGTTTCGTTATAGGTGGGCCTTTCTTTTTGGTGATTGGAGGTTTATATTGTGGTTCTTGTACTAAAGGCATCCATATATCTGCTTCCAATGTTCTGTGGTTTTGTTCAGGTTTTTTTTAACTTAGGGTTTGTATGTTATTTTCTAACATAGATTTCACGGTAGACTACACAACCTTTGTAGCTGGCAGGATGATTTCCTTGGCACAGTGCACACGTAGCTGGAGTGTTGTTATCTTTTGTGCAGGTAGTTGTTGTATGGGGTCTATTTGTGGGATAAAAAAAGGTTTGTCCAAAACTATACCATCGAGATCGGTGTGGTGGATACACGATCACCGTCACGTCATTTTAAACTTGGCCGGAAATAATCTCGTTCTTGGTGACGGTCCGGTGAGGGGGTTGGTGGACAAACACCGTAAGTGGCACCTAGATAACCTGTGGAAATTCCACTCTACTATGCTGTTCGTAAAAATCCTCTTTTATTGTTAAGTATACTAAATCAATGATGGAGAATATACCTATTAATTTTCTTATAATTATTATGATGACCTTCTGTGCCGTTAATGACACGAAATTTTGGACGCAAATGGGTTTCCGATATCGAGTGGTCGTTAGTAATGATGTCCCTTTAATTTAACGTTTTTTATAATATACATTTTTACATGACACTTCATTAACTTTTAATTTAACATTATCTATCACAAAAGCGTTTTACGGACAAACTGATAATGTCAATGAGGTTTTAAATTTGATATTAGTTCACGTCACTTTTTTGGGATTGTACATTGAATCGTACAATGAATTATAAAATTTAATTGGTTTTTATGGGAGCGAGACAAGACTTAGTAACAATAAAGTTCAGACTGTTACAGTTGTGTGGAGTGTGGACGCTAAACCTAGCAATAAGGTTCGAAGATTCTACCAAGCAAAAAGTTAGTTTTCCATAAGTCCTAGGGATTTCTTAATTTCATTCTAAGACTGCAGAAGTAAACAGCAACTCACCTGTAGCAGCACTGACACGGCAATACCCGTATACTGCTCTTTCAGACTCCTTCCTTCTCCTCAACAGCCCTCGAAGAAGAGCGGCATTTGAACGTGACCGCAACCAAAGCGCTTGGTCACAGCACTTCTCATTTGCCACAACTATATTCCTAAGAACCGGTATCAGCAGACGCATCCGGTCGAGTCGCTGTCAAAACGAAGACTGTGGAATGCCGCGAAATGTCAAACAATAGGGATGATAACTATTTTTTTTTCTTCGTGTATCGGGTAGATTATCAAAAAGTATTGGACATGTATTTTTTCTTTTTTCACATAATATAAACATTGCAGAAATATATTGATTTGAAAAGTCGCATGACGTCACGTTTTGGTAAAATTTTCACTTAAAATTGACGTCACGAGCCCCTACTCCTAAACTTTGACGTGCTTTGTAATTTGTAATTTTTTGGTTGATTGCCCAAAGAAAAAATACGTGTCCATTATTTTTTGATCATCTAACTGGTGGACTTAATAGAATTTCGTTTACTGTACCCCGTCATCACCCCTATTGCTTTTTAAAAACAAAATGTGACTGACTGAATGAAATTGAAGAGGCACATATTCACGGGGATATTCATCCGCTACGGGAAAACATCGCAGCCAATCAGTGACCAGCCGTAACTTTTGAGAGAAACTAAAGATAACAACAAACCGCGTTTTTCACGACGCCATTCCAAACACCATGTGTATCTTCATCATCGTCGAGGACGACTGAAGAGTTGGTTAAAATAATTAAGCAACTTACTAACGAACTCTGTGAGTTCGGCGTGCTACAGACAGACACAAAGTACAAGCTGACGCTATACATGTACCCTCTTATTAATAAACGAAGAATAAGCTTGGATTACTTACTAAAGTCTTTTCCCGTTTCGTTGAATTACAAATGACATATTAGTGATATGAACAAAACACGGGATAACTAGTCTAAGGTACGCCGCACACGGGCCACACGCCACAGCCACAAACGCCGCCACGAGAAGCTAGAAGCGGCTACTAAAGTGGCTTAAGCGCGCGACGGTGGCCGACTAAGGTAAGTATTGCCGCACACGGACCAGCGACCACGACCACAAAACGCCGCCACCGGCATATTTCTTGCAGTTTTCATACATTTTATATGGACTCGCCACACACGGTACGCCGGTGGCCGCCACACGCTACAAATCGTCGTTGCTCGCTTCTTGTGGCCCGCACCGGCCACTTAATGCGCCGATACAAAATGCCGCCACACGTCACTCGCGCGATTCCCCACCCCTCTCTCCCTTACCTTAGTCGGCCGCTGTCGCGCGCTTCAGCCACTTTAGTAGCCGCTTCTAGCTTCTCGTCGCGGCGTTTGTGGTTGTGGCGTGTGGCCCGTGTGCGACGACACTTAGGGAGAGAGGGGTGGGGAGTCGCGCGAGTGACGTGTGGCGGCGTTTTGTATCGGCGCATTAAGTGGCCGGTGCGGTCCACAAGAAGCGAGCAACGACGATTTATAGCGTGTGGCGGCCACCGACGTACCGTGTGTGGCGAGTCCATATAAACTACAAGAAACATGCCGGTGGCGGCGTTTTGTGGTTGTGGTCAGCGGCCCGTGTGCGGCGACACTACGCTTATTCCTCGATTATTAATAAGGGGAATAACGTTTGCATGTTAAACGACATCGAACGGCTAACTAATAAATGTTATCTAGTTTCAAACGATAACTTTCTAGCTTAATTAATAGTCTACTAACTAATAGAGAGGTTTACTAAACTATTCTTGCTATTGCTGGAAACGTGCCACGTGAATTTGAGCGCCTGCCCGTCTGTAGAAGTAAATTCCATAAAAACAGTGAAATAAATCTACCTTTTGGTGGTATAGCTTTTTTTAGGCAAATATAAGGTTTCCAGGCTCCACGGGATATCTTACAAATTTCTCTATCTCGTACAAATGACGACCTCCGTGGCCGAGTGGTTTGTACGCCGGGGTTTCATGGTGTCACTGACTCGAGAGGTCCCGGGTTCGAATCCCGGTGGGGGCAGATGTTTGTTTGATGAACACGAGCATTTGTACTCCAGTCATGGATGTTAAATATGTATTTCTATATAAATATACCTATATATGTAAAGTATATGTATTCTATCTGTTACCCTAGTATTCCATAACACAAGCCTTATAGTGCTTACTTTGGGGCTAGGCTAATTGGTGTGAGTTTGGAAATATAACAATAAAAAAAATAGTCGTGTGACGCTCGTGACGCATTTCCGTTTCATATTTTCCATAGATTTTTTGCATTTACGCTCCGTCCGAAAAGTCTCACATCAAAAAAACTGAATAGGTGCTTCTTATTCTTATTACATTCTATGATATAACTTTAAGCGAACAATGCGCTGTGGCCATTTTTATTCGTCTTTATAGAAAGAAATTCGCAATGGTGCCAGTTTGCGCTTAAATCATGTTCGCACAATTACAGTGACCTTCTTTCTACTCGATTAGAGTCACCAAATGGAAGGTTCGGACGCAAATGGCTTCCCGATAGCGAGACTAAATGAGATGAAATACGATCTTACAATGTTCGAACACGTAGGCAGGAGTATTATAATAATAATAATAAAATAATAAATAAATATATCCAACACTCACACCAATAACCTAGCCCCAAAGTAAGCACTGTAAGGCTTGTGTTATGGGATGCTAGGGTAACGGATAGAATACATATACTGTACAATAAATAAGTATATTTTTATAGGGATACATATTAAACATCCATGGCTGGAGTACAAATGCTCGTATTCATCACACAAACATCTGCCCCCACCGGGATTCGAACCTGGGACCTCTCGAGTTGGCGACACCATGAAACCCGGCGTACAAACTACTCGACCACGGAGGTCGTAAAAAAAAATATGTGTATTATGGAGTTCAATCAGTTTAAACGACAAGGGCAAAAAAACCAGCGAAAAAATACTATACTCTCCTCCGTGGCCGAGTGGTTTGTACGCCGGGTTTCATGGTGTCGCCAACTCGAGAGGTACCAGGTTCGAATCCCGGTGGGGGCAGATGTTTGTGTGATGAATACGAGCATTTGTATTCCAGTCATGGATGTTTAATATGTGTGACGACTTTGCACCGCTTAAAAGTTGATCCATGTCGCCATACAGTCAGTGTCTATGGACATTCCGTAGGCACTGGCACATTAGAAATTAAGTTTTATAATTATGTTCTTTTTGATATTTTCTGTTGAATTTTTAATTGTCATTCTAAAAATAGACTTCAGAGATAAAAATTTCGTCCGTACAAATTGTATTTTTATAATTGTGAATATTTTCGAAATATAGTGCTGATAAGTTGACGTATCGCCGTTTTAATATTCTATTCCGCTAGTGGGGAGCAGCGGCTAAACATCTCCAAATATGTATTTCTATATAAATATACCTATATATGTACAGAATATGTATTCTGTCCGTTAACCTAGCATCCTATAACACAAGCCTACAGTGCTTACTTAGGGGCTAGGCTAATTGATGTGAGTGTTGGAAATATTTATTACTATTATTATTAAAACGAATTTTCTTTCGTCAGTGTTATTTTTTTCGTATTATCTCAATATTTGTAACAATCAAACTCAACAAACAAAAATTTCATCGACTTTCATTGGTCATGAAAGTAGATTCTTACCTTTTTTTAATGTGCGAAAGCGATTTATCGACACTCAACTGTCAAACTCCATTGTAGTTTGACAGTTAATGTCGATAAATCGCTTTATCATATCGCGTTTTGTTAGTCATGCTAGGGGGGCTGGAATATGCCTACGGATTTTCCCTTCACCGCGAGAGAAGCCAGACGGAGGTATCTGCGGACTTCTCCCTACCCATTTTACCCAGCTCTAAAGTCTGATAAAATGAGCAGACCCTACCCAGTAAAAACCAGACAATACTCCTGCACTGGTCATCAGACACGCACCTTCAGAGGACCACGCGCGCTGGCCTACTCATTTCTTTGTCGTACTATTCGCAAGTGGAATTCTTTGCCCGCGTACGTGTTCCCTCCTTCCTACAATCTGGGGTCCTTTAACGAGAGGCGTGAAGAAGCATTTTTGCAGGCCGGCGAGGTGAGGATGGATGGTGTGGCAGTTTATAACTGCTGTACCAGCTATCTTCGCGTTTGGACTCTATCACCATTTAACATCAAGTGGAGTAGAGTCATTTGACAACGTAGCTATAAAAAAAATGAGGTCCGAGGTCCCTGTAGTGCCTACGCGGAAGAATCCCTAAACGGGGATCCCGCGGCTTCGCGCTAAGCAGCTTAGAGGGTATTCGCAGGGTTTTTTAGGGTATATTATGCCGCAAAGCGCCCGTAAGAGTTACGGGGTCCTCAATGGGTAGCCACTGCTGGGGCTCGTAAGGCTTGCGGGAGCCAGGTGTGAGGTCCGTTCGGCGGTGTGCCTCTTAAAGGCGCCGTCGTCTGTAAACAGTATTTTTTGCCTACGTATAAAAATAAAGGTCCATCTAGTGCCTGTATGGAGTGCGGGTGATGTTGCGGCACCCGGTTAAGAATACCCACGAAATATCACTTGATTGATACCTACGACTACAAGAAAGCCGGCCAAATGCGTATTGAGCCACGGACGTGCAATATAGAATTCTCTTTTTACCAATCACCAGCACACTCAACTGTAACAAAATGTTTAAGTAATATAAGTTATTAACGGGATTGTTACCATGTACCTTGTTTTTAGCGAGTTTCCGATATTTCAGTACTGTTGCAAGCGCCATGATCACGGAGTAACTGAAGTAATTGCGGGTAGGCTGTTATTGGCAGACATATCGGTCTACCCTCCGACGAAGTCTTTTATTGCGTTCGGTACCCGTACCACTGTTCACATTCTCAGTATTCACTCGAAACTGTTCTCGACACACAACACTTATAGTATCGGATCGCGACACGACACTTTTTTGATTATTTCCGGTTTTACACATACGAACAACAGGATTCCAGACACTCGACAATTTAAACCCGTCCTCACGATTGATATTTTTATGTTTTGTTATTTCAATCGCTTCCTTGACCAATCTTGGTATGTCGAGATAATCTGTGGGTTATGAAACTCAATCCCGTAAATAACTTATATTACTACTTATAATGTTAGTGACCATGAAAGTTTAAAACAATAAAATGTTTAAGTCTTAAAGGGGAGTTTATAAACAAACCCCTGAAACACATTCGCCGTTGCGTAGATGAGAAAAATAGAAAATTACCACTTTACGTGTAGATAAGGCGTACTCTTGCTCGAATATGTGGAAATAATAGATCACTATAAAAAGAAACCATAAGCATAGACTAGGGCTATACCAGAATTATTAATCCAGTCGATTTCATGTTACGCTGTTTCCTAACGGTGCTTACATAATTCTCCGATCCTCAAGCGAGATATAACGTGTGTCGGTAACGGCGCAGAACCGAAGGGGGTGGATTACGGTAAATTACCGTATTTTTTTTCGGGAATAAGGCCAAAGTTCACGGCGTGGCACCAGACTTTCGGCCCGCCTCGCGCCCCGAGTGGACGTCAGCTGGTGAGGCCAGTAAAGCAGCGTTTTTTCATCGATAGTTCAAATTGACTATAAATATTTTCAACAGTCTCACCAATTAGCCTAGCCCCAAAGTAAGCACTGTAAGGCCTGTGTTATGGGATACTAGGGCAACGGATAGAATACATATACTGTACAAATATAAGTATATTTATATAGAAATACATATTAAACATCCATGACTGGAGTACAAATGCTCGTATTTATCACACGAACATCTGCCACCATCGTGATTCGAACCCGGGACCTCTCGAGTCGGCGACACCATGAAACCCGGAGTACAAACCACACGGTTATGGAGGTCGTCATATAGTTAAATCTCATAGAAAAAAATAACAATTTGTCAAAATTTTACACATTTACTATGTATTTCACGTGACATTAAATAAAACTTTCGATAAAACAACGCGGCCTTAGTCTGATAGGGTTTTATGACATTAAAGTTAATGTAAGAAGTTTATCTAAGCGGAAAATGCTGGCCGAAAAGAACCATTAATATTTTATTAGGCCACAGCAAGAGATTTCACAGGATCTAAAATAAGTAAGATGACAGGTGATAAAATAATGGAATGATCTACTCTACACGGTCTTCTCTCAGTACTATAACATGGTCTTCTTCAAGAGAGGTTGAAATAGAGTGTTCCACGAAAGGCAGCGGCATGGCTATGTTACTGGCATTGGTGACGTCCATGGGCGACGGTGACTACTTAACATCAGCAGACCAATCGCGCTTTTTATATTTTGAACAATCCGCCGAAGTTCAATTACGGTTCAATCTTAGTGCTATTCTAATTGCAACTCAACTTTATACGAAATCGATATCACGCTAATTTTCACCTCTCAACCGAAATCTACTTTATGTTTTTGACTGAAGTTCACTGGAGTGCGGTTCAATCACGATGTACGTTTAAATCTCAACTAGCTGTCAAAATTTACCGTGATATGAAATGTCATTGAAAGTTGTGGTTCGTTTACGGTTCAATGCGTTTCTGTCGGTCTCCAGTACCCTTAGTACGAGTTTTACAATTACGAAAACTATGATAGTTTTCGTGAGCTCGCACTCGTACTAAGGGTACTGATTTTATTGTTTTCGTTTCGATACAAATAAACAGTGTTTTTAAATTCTATCGTAAATTCATTTGCGTCTTCTTAAATTTTAAGTATATAAAATCGTGAGCTCAGACTCGTACTAAGGGTATAGGTGGCCCATCCGCTCGTCTGTCTTCGAAGCAGTGTTGCCAGGTCCGATTTTTAAAAATCGGGAGGTGTTATAGAAAAAAAAACAGCAGATGTATGGAAAGAGCTACAAGAAAAACAGTAGATGCAGAGGCGTACCATTTTCGATTTGCTTCTACCGCCCCTTAAAGCTAGATTTTTTTTAGACAAAAACATTTATTTTAAAATTAATAAGTTTACCTACATTATTAATGGCCGAAAATGCAACTCAACATTCACTTAAAAAAAGAAAATCTTATTCTAAGAAAAATAGGAGATTCATGTAAAAAACAGTAGAACAGGAGAAACTTCAGAAAAACAGGAGAGCTCCTGTAAAATCTGGAGACCTGGCAACACTGCTTCGAAGGCAATAATAAACACGCTTGTTTCGTAGCCACACTAGAATTCGCGCTGGCACGACCGTTACGCACGCGAACGCCGAATAACCTCTACGTCCCCATATATCTGGGTTATTGGGTGTTTGCTCGCACTTTGCTCCCTCCTGCTATTGCTGTTATTTGCAAAACGATATACTTACCTACTTAGATCATAACTAGCAAACCAGTGAACCAAATGTTCACCAAAAAAAAAAAAAGTATTTAATTAATTGAGAACTTCGGAGATTTTGTGTGGTTTCGTTTGAAATAGAAATCACGTGATTTCTCGAAAACCGGAAGTGCTACGTTACTCACATCCGGTTTGTAGTCTTATCAGACTATTCTTAACTTATAACTTAAACATTCTCTATATCTATCTCTTACGGTTTGGCCGCTGAAACAGCACCACGGACGGACGGACGGACATGTCTAATAGATAAGAGATAAAGAATAAAGTTGAGAAGTAGCAAACTGCTACAAAACTTAAGCTCAAGTTAATTAACTCGGTTGAGGATTACAAGCGCATCTCTTAACTATTAGACAAGTCCGTCCGTCCGTCCGTCCGTCTGTCTGTGGTGCTGTTTTAGCGGCCAAACCGTAAGAGATAGATAAAGAGAATGTTTAAGTTATAAGTTAAGAATAGTCTGATAAGACTACAAACCGGATTTGAGTAACGTAGCACTTCCGGTTTTCGAGAAATCACGAATTTCAAACGAAACCACACAAAATCTCCGAAGTTCTCAATTAATTAAATACTTTTTTTTTGGTGAACATTTGGTTCACTGGTTTGCTAGTTGTTTTTATAATTTTTGTTTTTTTAAGCATGTTACATGCTCTTGCTTGACTATAATTGCTTTTTCTTCTTTCAAATGTTTAATACTTGTAAAAGTATTCATTTGACATTGTGGGTTACCTACAATGCGAAGAGATGGCGCTGCCTTGCAGCTTAGAATGGCTAGAATCAGGAGCTCTACTCTCTTTCTCCGAAACGAAATTTCGGCAACGAACGAATTTTAAACGAAATTTCGCCAGTGACTCTACTCTATTTCATCTTCGAACACGCACGTAAAGTTCGGAATCACAGACCATTATCGTGAACGAATGGAATGAGTTATGTTTGTGAGTTCTTTTTGTCTACACTTTATAGATAACGTTTTTTACTTCAAAACAGTATTACTTTATGACAACATTTTTGATTACATTAAAACAACCTCTTTTGACAGTGTTAGCCGACTAATTTGTAGAGTTGATACAATCGAATGTATGTCAACTTAAATTTGTCGTGTTACACTTTTGAAGTATTGGCAATACAATATTAAACAAAAAAATGATTTATTTGTAAATTTTTCATAGTAAACAATGTACCTCACGCTAAGCAACCTTAATTAAAAATACTCTAGTAGTAATTTTAGGTTTAATTTAAACAAAAATCCCAAAACGAAAATGAAAAGGTAACACTTTTCATTTCGTCATTTGAGGTTAAAATTTCGAACAATTATCTGTCTGTTTTTCTAGTATGCTAGATGTTTAAATCTAAAGAAAAGTTCTTTAGATTTAAACATCTAGCAGTTAAATGCTTTAAAAATAAATAAAATCATAAATTATCTGTCAAATTCAATTTTTAGTTCAAAAGTTTTGTGAATAAGAGTAGGCTTAGAGAATTGAAATGTCAAACTATTTTCGGACGAACGAATTTTCGAATTGAAATAGAAACAGAGTTAAGAACGTGCCAAATTTCGATCGAAAATTCGTTTTTCGTTGAAATAGAGTAGGCCTCCTGGGCCGCGGTAGCATAATTGGACAGTGCATTCGCCCGGATAGCGAAGGGTGCGGGTTCGAGTCCCGTCTGTTGCGTGGTCTGCGTGGATTTTTTTCTAGTTATATTTTCTTTACATTTAAACATTGTTTTTATGTTATGATGGTAATCGGCCACCATAGTCTATAGACGCTCGTGATAACAAAAATATTAGTCGCACCGTTGCCTACCCTGACCTAATCCCCTACCGCGTGGAGACCTGGAACCTTACTCACCGACAGCAACACAACACCACCAAAAGTAATATCCCGATTCTCATGAAATTTTGTGTGCATATTGGGTAGGTCTGAGAATCGGACAACATCTATTTTTCATCCCCCTAAATGTTAAGGGCAATCCATCCCTCATGTTTTTTTTCAATTTTAGATATTTTTTTTTATTTTTTTTATTATACATCCTACACAATTACATACAACCCAAAATTTTCACCCTTCTACCACCAACTCCTATTTTTTTATGGCGGTACGAAGTTCGCTGGGACAGCTAAGTCTTATATATAAAATTCTCGTGTCACAATGTTAGTAAGCATACTCCCCCGAAACGGCTTGACCGATTTTTATGAAATTTTATATGCATATTTAGTAGGTATAAGAATCGGACAACATCTATTTTTCATATCACTAAGTGATAAAGGTTTACCCCTAACATTTTGTTTTTTGGACAAACTTTTTCATTTTTGTTTTTTTATGGTTTAATTTTGTATGTATTTAATAATCGTATATATTAAATACATACAACCGTAAATTTTCACCCTTCCACCACCAGCCCCAATTTTTATGGCGGTACAAAGTTCGCTGGGTCAGCTAGTTATTTATATTATGAAAGATGAAAAATCATTCTATCTCACCAAATCTACGAGAATAACATGCGGCAGCTACTTCTTTTCGGATGGGGTGTTAATATAAAAATACATACAAAATACAATACAAAAATACAAAATTAGTTTATTTCAGTAACTTAGCTTACTGCAATGTATGAGTATGGTACATCCTTTTAAGCAGTAAAAGTGCTTGTGTTAGGATACAATAGGTTTGGTTACAATAGGCCAATTGACAATCCGCCATAGATGTATTTATAATAATGGATTACAATAATACGTGTATATAGTGTAAGTAAAATGATATCAAAACAATGACATAAACTAACAAAGATTACATACTCCGTTTTTTTGGGGGGTGTAAACATTTTTCTTTTAATTTTAATAATCCTATGGAAAAGATGAAACGGAAACGGATGAGGCGGACATATCCCTTTACTTTTAATAAGTGTAAGACAGTTGCTAGGCAGTGGTTACATTCCCTTTCACATGATGAAACGGAGAGCTTACTCAAGGTCATCAAATAATATACGGATATACATGTGAAATCACATGCAACTATCATTTTAGCACAGTCTCACACTCTCACTCTAATAAACATACACGCATGCACATACACACACACATATACAAACACACACTCACACACACACACACACACACACACACACACACACACACACACATATATATATACAAACACACACACACATACGTACTTTTTATTTTTAAGTTAATTGGTAAGATAAGGCCTGTAATTTTTATTATGTATTATGGCACACACGTCCCTGTATATTTGGAGGTGGGCGCTAATAGCTGTAACACGCTGTGTAATTATACATGTAACTTTAATTAGTTCCAATAAATATATTTTATTTGTTTCTTAGGTTTTCACGCACATCACTCATTAAATAAAACTGGTTTTTACGGGTTAATGCACGAAACTATATATTATTTATTGTCGTTTCGTAGCCTTTACAGGCTTCGTCGTCAGAATAAAACTTTTATTTAATTTGTCGAGCTACCTTCGAAAGACTTTTATTGAGCGTTTGGTTATTTCATTGTTCGATTTTTAAGTTTTATTGTCTATGTAACTAAAATTAACATTATGTACAAGAATAATATACGAATACTAATAATATTCAAATATCACCCCGTATCGTTTCTGGCGCAAAGGTGCCCATTATGCTTGCAGCATTGCCACGCTGGATGGCAATAGACAATCTTTGTGCCAGAAACGACCCGGAGCGAGGGTCATTAGTTTTTTGCCTGAGTCGGCGGCCCAGGTCCCACACAAATTGCTTGGCCTCTGCGCTCCAACAACCCGCCGTTTCCACCGCCAAAGGCACGAAAATATATCCTTGCCTCAACGAGGAATATTTTAAGCGCTTCGCCGTTGCCTGATACTCAGCCGCCGCCCCAGCCCTGCGTGTGGTGCGGCCGATGTGGGTAGCGGCGAAAGTGCTGACACACGTCGCGTCCCACACCAAACATCGTCCCTTCTCCCACGGTACCAATGTAAGACCATCAGGCCGTTTTCCGTCTGTGCGGCTGAGACCAGGTGGTTTGAGGACGGAAGGAACGCCGGCCGACCTAAGGCCTCTCAACACTATGTCATTTAGAGCATGGTGACGTGGGTGTCTGCCTGTACATCGACGGCAGCTCAATGCGTGATGGCCGTCAGCCCCCACCATGGTACCGCAGATGCATACATGTGGTTGACATACATCGCAGCCCAAGCGGAGGGCGACCGCCACCCGCAAAGAGTCACCGTCAAGTAAAGTGCCCATATGAGGCGAAGGTAACGCGTGCAGCCACGCCCCGGATTCAGGCTGTGAAACCGCCAAAATCCTCGCCAGATCGACTCCCGTGGCACCACAAGTAAGCAGTTCAAGTGTCGCTTTACAATTAACGTCGTCCCATGAGCGCTGGAACTCGGGGTTCCTAGGCACGGCTGCACCCGGGACGAGAGCTAACCAGGCTGCCAAAGCATCGGCCGCAAAGGGTACGGTCACCTTGTCGCCATTCATAGACAGAATATTAGCTACAAGGCCCGAAACCCCATGGGCCGAGGCCAAGAAAGCCGGGAGACTCACATCACTAACAGAACGCACCCCAATACCCCCGTATCGGATTGGCAAAGATGCCTGTTTCCAGTGGTTGCCACTCAGGGAGACATTTAAAATTGTCTGAACCGCATTTTTTATGACAGCGTCAAAAGAAGCAATATCATCACGGAACATCCAAACTGGAGCCGTCCGAAGGAGGTATGTTATTTTTGGGATGGCAAAACATTTCTGCAAGAGGACTAGAGCAACGTGAGGAGCAATGGCCTCTAGACGCTCGCTGGCCAGCAAGAGAACATCCTTACGAGTTTTCATGGCCTCCGGAACTGCAGATGGAAAAATAGGAGCACCAAGCAAATTAAAAGAATCTTTATTGAGTTCCTTGAGGCCCGGAAGCAAACAAGTGAAAGACGAGAAGGATTGAGATGACACCGAACTACAGGAAAAGAACTCGCATTTTGTAAAATTTACCTCTAGACCTAACTCCCCCAGACGAGGTAATAAGAAAGCTAAGTCCCTTTCCACTTCTTCTGGTTTACCCCCAATGGTCCCATCATCTAAGTACCAGATGTTGAGGGGCGATTTGAGCTCAGTGATCACTTTGTGAATGGCAAGGCTAAAGGCGAGGGGGCCGAGGGGGTCTCCCTGTTGCGCACCAACCTGGGACATGATTAAATCAGTGCTGACATATAGGTTAGAAGGTATATGATATGCCTGGTGGAGGAAAGGATAAAGCTCAGGGATATTCTCCATCACCTCACGAAGCATGACGTCCCTTTCAAGAGTATTGAAGGCGTTCTTCAAATCTAGCTTAACTATCACTCCATCCACATTCTCCGGATCCATTGCAAAAGTCCGAACGGCATGTATTCCCGCCTCACAACCTAGACGTATACCAAAACCTAATTGATGTGGTTGAAGGTAGGAAGCCATTTGCTCCTTCACAGCTCGGCATCCCAACTTGGCCACTAAGCGCCGAAGCACACTCCCTACCGCGATAGGTCTCAACCCACCCTCCTTCTTCTTCAAGGCACATAGTGTCGCCCCATATAAATAGGGACACACATCAGGATTCAATTGCCCACTGAGCAAAAAATTACGGAGCCTAGTTAAGGCTTTAATCAAGCGCTGACCATTATCTCCCGCAGAACTAGAAATCAATTCCTTCAAATGGGAAGGACGAATGCCATCTAAGCCGGCAGCTGATCCATTATAAAAAGAGTTAACAGCCAGCACCACATCCTCCTCCGTCGCGGGAGCGGATGCGAAATGCGAATGATTTTTTTGTTTGTATTTTAGGATTGTCAAATTGACATTTGGTTTTTTATTTAGAAAAAGCAAAGGTACCATGGTTTTTACAATCACTTGAGTAATATTTTGAAGTGAAATTCTGCCCGTTGAAGATTTAGGGTTTCCATATCAAAAAATATTAATCAATACATAACTTCTTTTCACGATTCACTAAAAATAAGGCAAAAGTAGTTTTATGTAGCAAATAATTTTGGCTTTATTTTGAGACCAAATTCAACTGTATACAAGTTTAGCATTTTTTCTATGAAAAGTGCTGGATGTCCTTTTAACGCATTTAGTACCAAAGCCAACCGAAGTTTCGTCGCGCAGGTGCGGGAGAAGCATAATGCTATAAATTACAATGTAGGTACTTACTTATCTTAACCTAAATAGTTTTCGTGCTAAGGCTTTAATTAATTGCAGGACTTTACACATTGTTACGCTGATAAATGTAAATACAGCTAATAGGTAACTAAGTCGCGTTGAAAAAGTTATCCAATTAAGACTCTCCGTCTTAAACAGGTTGCCTTCTAATTACGCCGATTTCTTTGAGCGATTCCTACGCTTTACCGGGGAATGGCGTAAAAATCTACTTTAAGTAGGGATGTCGAAAGTTGAAAAAGATATCGATATATCGATACATCAATCTTTTAAAAAATATCAATATCGGCTTCGATATATCGCGAAAAAAACATCGATATATCGATATATCTGACCAATTTTCCCAAAAATATCGTACAGTAGCTCACGAAATATGACACGCGGAATAATAATGGAACGAAAATTATCTCCCTAAAAATAGACCCTATTTTCGAATGATGAAAGTGATTGCAGGGCCTCTCAGGTAAATGATTGCAGGGTCTCTTTCGTTAACAAGACAAGACAATCACACACTTCACAGAATATAATGGAAATCAGCACAACCAATTCACCAGCGATTTACAAACAGATTTACAAATAATAGACAATACTAAATACAGCACAAATCATAGATATGTTGAATATCATTAATCTGAGATCCAGTTACGATTTTTCCAGATACGAATTTAGTTAGATCGTGATATGCCGCTAATAATTAAACAAATATCGTTTTTGATACGAATTTCGATATTGGTTATTTCGTATCGATGTATCGATATATCGAATCAAAATATATCGGCAAAAAATATCGATATATCGATACATCGATATATTATCAACAAGCCTAACTTTAAGTCTGCCCAATTAGCTTTCGACGCTTTAATTGTTCCGATTCTCTGCAGCGAGCCGTAAAATGAGATTAGATTACGTTAGCACTACCCCTTTACAACGAAAATCGCAAGCTTTGCATCATCTTGACATTTGCGAAGGTGACCTATTGATCCACAGATTACCATAGATTGAATAGACCGATAGAGATTGTAAGGTATTTGGCCAGTTGGTGCTTTGCGACCTTAAATTAAAACAAAAAGGGTAGATACGGTACGCTCATACTTGCATCAAACAAAAACTGATACCACGGCAGCGCGAACGGGACGGCGAGATCCGCGTCACTGCATTACCGACCCGAACGAAACAGCACGTTAAGTTTCAACGGCAGCGCGAACGAGACAGCGAGATCCGCGTCACTGCACTACCGACCAATCACGCGACCAGTACTCGACGTCACTACCGAATAAGATTCAAAACAAACAGCAATTTTTATGAAAAAAATATATTATATAGTACTATAGAAAAAGTGAAAAAGTGATGCCGTGGGTTTTATTTATAGTTCTTGAGCATTTTGAGCACTTTTTAAAAACACACTAAGGCATTGTTTTATCATATAAACACAAAATATTAGCAATATTTCTTTTTGTCGTTCACATGTACGTCGTTTGCATGTCAAGTTGTGACTAAAGCGATTAGGGTCGTGGACCACAATTGGTGCAGATCACTTTTGTGAGGCTAGTGCCGCATCTACCCTTTTTGTTTTAATGTAAGGTTGCGACAGCTTGTTTTTCTTACCCGACTGCGAAATGCAAGAGCGCGAAGACGGGGTATAGTGTTTAACAGTCTATATATTATGTACGTATGTTCCTTTGTGGCACACCAGAGACCAAACGCGAGGAACGATTTTGATGATTCATACTTCAATCGATTTGTCTTAATCATGGGAGTGCTACTAAAGATATGATAGTAATCGAAATCCAATATGAGGAAAATTAGGCGCCATATTGTGATAAAGAAAAAAAATAAGTTGACGAAATATGTCGAGTGGGCTATCATTGTATAGATATCGAAAATCATGTTTAGGTTTCCTACACCATTTTTCATTTTATATGACTGTTTAGAATCTACAACAAACAATTTTTTTATTATAATAGGTACTTATTTATGATTATAAAATTTCTCTCTCGAATATAACGTAGTTAGAAAAACAAATACTAAAAAAAACCTCCCGGAGAAGTTGTTAGAATTTTTCAAGTAAAAGTTTCTTTAGTTTTATAAATCGAGCAGATTAATCAACTTATTGAGATTAATGCTTAAAAATATATTAAATAATGTAGCAAGCTACCTTACGGTGAATGAATTTTCGAAACCGGATTAGGTCTGAGAGATTATTTGTTACACACATACAACTCTTGCCTCTTTATAATACCTACCTATTTAGTTAGGATAATAATATTTAATCTCTGGCACCTACATATTTGGTTCTGTGAATTATGTAAGTAAAACAAATTATGAGACAAGGATATGCACTGCATTTGTGTATATCACAATCTTAGAGAAAGTTGCATACAGCCACTGCCAATTTTAGATAGTCGACCAATAGAAGTAAATGTTTTTTTTATTTACTACTAAAAAGAACTTATGTTCTTATAGGCAAAAGATGACTTTTTGAATAAATACGGAAAATAAATACTAGTTAAGTATATAATTTACATTCATTAGATATACGGATAAGGAATTGATTTAACTTTACACATTTTTGCGAAAATTGAGGCCCATAGGGCCTTGGCCCTGATGGTAAGGTGTCGTTTAGACCACCGCAAGGTACTTAATAATCCGCTTGACATTAACTCCCTTATTGAAGTGACAAGACTGCAGTATATACCGTCTTATAATCCTAACTAAAAAGTGTAAAATAAAAAAGGTAAATTTAAAAAATCAAAAAAACCCACCTGCTTATATATTACTTCAAATAAAAACTGAAAAGAAAAAAACAATATAATTCTGTTAAGTAAGGAACAAAGCTACTTTAACAGTCGGGACCCATTATTGAAAAAAAATGATCCATCCTTGAATATCTAATGGGTCCCGACTGTTAAAGTAGCTTTGTTCCTTACTTAGCAGAATTATAGATTAGTGGACTTGTTTTTTTCTTTTCAGCTTTTATTTGAAGTAATATTTAAGCAGTCGGGTTTTCAGATTTTTTAAATTTACCTTTTTTCTTTATTCGGCTCAGCATGAAGCCAAAAGTAATGACTGGGCAGTTTCGGGCGGTCTTGTTAATACTAAGCACACTCACTATCCTTCGATGGAATAGCTTAGCAGCCTAGTCTGCGGTGTCAGTTGGAACGTGTTAGACCGCTAATATCGTGGATTATTACCAACCAATACTATAGTGGCGTAGACGAGAGATATTTGTATTCCTAGATTGTGTGTACTGCCTTCAATCAATAAACAGTACCCTTAGCACGAACCAATGTCGAATTTGTAACGTTTGCGAGTCCGAAATGTCATTGGTGTCGATTCTGGCTGGATTAAAACTAAATTTGACACCAGTCTGTCCTTTTCAGTCTGTATAGAGAATGACAGAGATACTGGTAACGCCAAAACATATTCTAGTCTCTAAATTTCATACCGTGTCATTCTCTTTCGAATTAACCGCATCCCAATAGATCCTTCTCCTTCAAGCACTGTGCCTTATGCTTATGAGGGAAGAAGACGCAATATATTTGCCTGCAACGACGGATGGCCGGAAGGAAGTGGCTCTGTCAGCAGGCTGTCACCGCATAAACAAAAGAAAAAAAGATGTTTCTGTCACCGCGAAATAACGAAATAGTCGAATTTGTCATCGCTCCGCAAGAATTGTGATTATAGATATTTTTCCGCATTAAACTCATATAAAGAAGTTTGAAGATTAATAAACAATCTTTAAGTGAACAGATTTTCTAGCAAATAGAAGGTTTCGTGTGATTTGTGATAGCTATCAATAACGACTTTCCGGACCGCCATGTTTAACCGCTGGCATCAAGAAAAGACTGCTGCAGGAGAAGCCGGCGTATTAGCCAACGCCACCGTCGAGGCCCTCCGTAAGTAAGCACAGTGTTTGTCCTCATCCTATCCCATAGACCAGGGTAGGCGAGCCTTTATGAATCAACGTGCCATTTTTTCTAAAAAATCTTTAATTGGGTCATTGGCATGTAATCAAATAATTTTGACTTTATGATTATTTAGAAGATAATAATATAAATACTATCAGAAATCTTTATGAAATAAAGTAAACCAAAGAGACACATTCTGGAATGTTTTTATTACACGCATAAATTAGATTACTGTTAAATTAGTGTGACTTCTGTTGCTGCAGGTTTGATAACAAATAATTTATGTTAGGGTTGTAAGATGCTACTTTTAGCAAAATGCATGCTGAACTGGATTCATCTGTCAAACGGTTTCTAAACGAGTTTTTAATGTTATTCATCTCTGAAAACAATGACTCGCAGGCATACGTAGATGAAAACATTGTTAAAATAGCACGTGCTAACTTCTTCAAACAGTTACTTCGTAGCGTAGGATCACTCGCGTTCGATCGTCATAAAATACCTACTTAAATCATTTTTTACACATGTTTTATGATTGGCGACGTGCCCAAAATATTGTGTCGCGTGCCATCAGTGGCACGCGTGCCATTGGTTCGCCTACCCTGCCATAGACCAAACCCCCTTAATATTTCGAACCAACACCTACAGTCCACTCTCCGGGGTTTCGACCCCACCAGATATCCTTAACTGCATTCGGCTTCACCAGATACACTGTTGTCAAATTTAAGTTAAGCTTTAGAGGATCACGGCAGAATGGGCACCATTGTCAAACGTGTACTGATTTTTCGTTCTCTTAACGTACTTTGTGGCGCTGCTGTTCAAGTTTCCATACAAAATTTGACATTGACATTTCGCACTCGCAAACGTTACGAATTCGATATTGTTTCGTGCTAGGGGTACAGAATTATTTATCGATAAAGTTTTGTTATGCAGCTACAGTAGCTTTCAATAGCGTGTTAAATTAAATAAAAAAATAATGCATATCGTTACTAATCTACTATGATAAATCCATGGGCTACTTTTTGTATGAAAATAAATTTATATATGTCACCGTGAAACTGTAAATACCATCTCTTATCTATCAGACAAGTCCGTCCGTCTGTGGTGCTGTTTCAGCGGCCAAACCGTAAGAGATAGATAAAGAGAATATTTAAGTTATAAGTTAAGAATAGTCTGATAAGACTACAAACCGGATTTGAGTAACGTAGCACTTCCGGTTTTCGAGAAATGAGGTTTTGGTGAACATTTGGTTCACTGGTTTGCTGGTTAGATTATAATATATCAGGCGAGACTATAAACTGTCGAAATATTGTGAACCGCAACATATCTACTGCTTATAATTTAATGCATTATTCTTTGGTAATTATTAATATTTACTTACAACGTCTTATATTTAAAACTATGATACATAGTTTTGCCGGCCAGTGTAGTATTGTTCGCGACGGCGTCGCTCAGTCGCGGCCAGCCGGCATGGAGCCAAGCCACGCCCGCTCTGTCCTACTTAGGCTTACCAACTTTTTTTCTATCAAATATAGTATTTTCGAAGCCTATATCGCTAAAAATAAATAGTAGATGGCAAAAAAATTAAGAGGAGCTCGATGGCGCAAGTGGTTAGCGCGTTCGGCTGCGATCGTTGAAGTTAAGCAACTTTCGCAGTGGTCGGTCCTGATGGATGGGTGACCAAAAATTTACTATCTCGAGCTCCTCCGTGCTTCGGAAGGCACGTTAAGTCGTTGGTCCCGGCTGCATCTGCAGTCGTTAATACCCACCAATCCATACTGGGCCCGCGTGGTGGGTCATGGCCCAATCTACCAATTCCATTCATAGGGAAGGCCTGTGCCCCAGCAGTGGGCACATTAATAGGCTGATAATGATGATGATGAAAAAAATTAAATAAATATAGTAATGTGCTGTGCTTAAAATATTTACTTTATTTTTTAAATTAATATATTTTTGCTGCTATACGCCTTTATCTTTTATTCCTCCATCACCTTTTGTTCAGAGGACCACGCGCGTTGGCCTACGTTGCCACCGACTTACTATGGCCTCTTTTCCTACACGAACAAAGATTATGCTTTAACTTTAAAAACAGGCAACTATCTGTTAATCTTCATGCTCTATATACCTGAATCTAATCCATAATTTCGGTACTTGGCTTGATTTCCCTAGTTTACTATATAACTTATTTGTTTTTTATTATTTTAATATGTTCAGTGTATATGGTTTATAGAAGTTCTCAGGGGTGTCCGTCAATAATATTCGTTTCTACTGTAGAAATTTATATATCATTTCGAATCTAGGAAACAATTTTTCATGATTATTGATCTTTAGGCCAAACATGTATGGAAGCTGAGCAATCTCCTTTGGTGACTCATTTCTATGTCGTACTATTCGTAAGTAGAATTCTTTGCCCGCGCACATCCCTCCTTCCTACAATCTGGGGTCCTTTATGAGAGGCGTGAAGAAGCATTTTTGTAGACTGGCAAGGTGAGGATGGTTGGTGTGGCAGTTCATAACTGCTGTACCAGCTATCTTCGCGTTTGGACTTTATCTCCACTTAACACAGGGGTGGTAGAGTCATTTCGCTACCTAGCTATATATAAAAAGAAAATCTTTTTAAGAAAGCTTTTACTGCCCTAAGTCTTCTTTAAGCAAAATATAGTAGTTTCGCCTACTATAGTATAGGGCTCAACAACCAAATTATATTCTGTTTATCCACTCTTCGACTTCTTCAAGTTTTTTAGGTTGACGCCTTTTGTTATATATTCATTTAAAGGTACATCAGCAGCATAACACGCAAGACATTCATCTTCATAGATAAAACTCAAAGGTGACTGACTGACATAGTGATCTATCAACGCACAGCCCAAACCACTGGACGGATCGGGCTGAAATTTGGCATGCAGGTAGATGTTATGACGTAGGCATCCGCTAAGAAAGGATTTTGATCAAGTCTACCCCCAAGGCGATAAAATAGGGAATGAAAGTTTGTATGAAACTTTGTCAATTTTAAACCGATCGGGGTGAGATAAGAAGAATCATAGATGAATGTCATTGTGTATAATACAAGCCTGAGAACAAAAACTGTAGTCTACACTTCAGCTCTACACAGAAGTGAAGCGAGGGCGGGCCGCTAGTAATACATAAAGGATAATTTTACTGTTCACATATTTTTGCCAATTATAGATATACACAATATTTCTCCCATATCATTTAACATATATTTAAATGAAAAGAAAACACGAACATTAACTTTATATATAAATACATATTTTTTAAGCATTTAGCTACTAGATGTTTAAATCTAAAGAAAATTTAACTTGAAAAAATTCCACGCGGACCAGGCAACACACGGGACTCGAAAGAGTTCTCTCTCTGTTAAGCCCCAATAAGAAACTCCCAACCACAAACCATACCATGAGCGACGATGGAAAATGACCTCGTTGGACACGCGGAATACGGTTGCTCGCTTCTTCACTACTGTGTGCGTACACCTTATCATTTTGTTTGTTGTAGCTCTCTTATAAGGTAAATTTTTTTTCATCCGAAAAAGGATTTCCCGATTATTTTTACCCGCGTACCGCTTCAACAAAGCGCGGCATCTCTTCAGTCTCAGGTCCATTAGACGAGCATTCAAACGATGTCCTGTTTTTCTTAGATATGCTCGAAGCCCTAAGTCTTCATTTACCACCCTTTTCACCGTGGTTCTGCTTAACCCCATCTGAAGGGCCAACAGTTTCTGCTTACTTTTGGGATTTCTTTGAATTCGCGCCTTCACAGCTTTTATCACAGCTGGAGTCCTAACAGACCGAGGGCGACCACTTCTTGACCTGTCATCTACACTAGAGTCTTCGTTGTATCGTTTGATGGTACGATAAACGAATCTTTTGGTTATATTCAAATTTAACAGTATGTCTAAAATTTGAATTGGCGCGTTACCGCAAAGATGCAACGCAATAACTGCAACACGGTCTTCTTTAAGCGTCCACTCCATATTTATAAATGAGTAAATTTCTAAAAAGTATACATTTTTATATTCATGAACAATTCGAAATTCGAATTCAATAAACTTTTTTGTGGCCAGCATTCTAAAAGAAAAGTTTTTACTGTGTGACAATACTTATGACCTGACTGTGTAATAGTAATATAAAATGCATTAACTACACTTTGATTACTCTTCAACTCTTTACAAACTGTTCCAACTAAAGCATCAACGTTTATTAATTCCATTATGAAAACAAACAAGATGGTTGTTATAATAGTTAATTATAAACCGTTCTAGCGAGATGTGGAGGCAACCTGAGGCTACAGACTACGGCTACGGTTACGGCGTAGCGACCGCGTAGATTTATGGACGTAGTACGTTAAAGCGTTTAGCCATCGCTCATGGCCGGATTAGGCTGAAATGGAAGATTATATTGTGTTATTATTTAAGTTTTACGTAAGAATTTTGCTTAGATTATTTTCAAAAAGAAAACTCTTTAATGTTGTTATTTTAAGCATTAGAAAACTGCTACATTTATAAATTTAAAAGAAGTCCCTTTAGGCAAGGTTCCGAAGATTCTTTCTTGCCTAAAGGGACTCCTTTTAATAATGTATTTTAGTTACTATATTTTATTTTTTAAGGTTTTTAGTTTTAGGTTCATTGTTATAGAATATTTTTTGTTTTAATTATTCTTAAATTTATTCATATTGCACCATATTGACTGAAACCTATTGAATCCATATATCACTTGATTTTTAATGTTTTTGTTCTCAGACTTGTAATATGTACATAAAGCGGCCGCGAAAATTTAATAAACAAATTTTAATAATAATTTTTAAAAGATATTTTATTTTCTAAATAAAGAATATTCTTTTCAGTTATAATTTTTATTTTTTAAGCATGTAACTGCTCGATGTTTAAATCTAAAGAGAATATAACTAGAGAAAATTCAGTAGGTCTGAGTATCGGACAACATTCGGCAGGGGACCTGGTCCGCGTGGATTTTGTATTAGTAATATTTAGGGGGATGAAAAAAAAATGTTGTGCGATTCTCAGACGTACTGAATATGCATATAAAATTTCACGAAAATCGGTTGAGCCGTTTCCAGAATTTTATATATTAGATTTAGCTTAGTATTAGCACAAATGCTCTCGAAACGGAACCTCGAATGTGCTAGAGACAGAATATGCCAGAGTACCGCGGGTTGCGATAGAGGTCGAGGAATGCTGTGGATTCTAAAATGAGCCTTATGCAGTGCAGCGTAAGGGAGAAAGTGCAATGACATCTGCACTTGTTTACAAGTTATGCGCGTTACCTGCGTAGGTATAAGTAGGTACTTCGTACTCGCGGGTGGTAGCTAATTCTCAATTTAACAGGTATTTTCTAGAATGCGTCGATCGGCGTATTTTAGCGCGATTGGCGCCGCGCAGAGACAGTAGAGTCTCAACAGCGATTCCGGAGCGAATCCAAAGGCGATCAAAGTGCAACAAAAGTGTTCAAGTGCGATTGTTTAGTGACTTGTATAGTGAAATACAGTGTTTAGTGAATGTTTTGTAATTAACATTGTGTGTTAATTGTGTAAACTGTGTTGTGAATAAAGAACTGTCAAGCGTGAAGTGGCATATAATTTCGAACCCCATCCCGACACATAACAATTTAATGCTTTACTAGACTTTTCTAACATTTACCCCGTATTTACGTGTAGCAAAGAGGTCGTCAACACGAATACGTTTAGCTTCTTGTTTTGGACGTAGCGTCGTACCTTGTTGAAGCCCCGGTCACGTCCCATCTTTCGCCCGTCCCTCTTTAGCTACGCGGATGTCAGTGGACCCCTAAGAGTTGTTACAGAAAAATATATTGACCTTCCGTTTTGTCCACCAGCCTTGGTTTCAATGTTTTTTGGTTAGAAACACTCCCCTTCTGAGATTATATACTTCATGTAGATACTAAAACTTTATGTAGAAAACTAGCGGCCTGCCCTCGCTTCGCTTCGGTGTAGAGCTAAAGTGTAGACTACAGTTTTTGTGCTCAGGCTTGTATTATACACAATGCCATTCATCTATGATTCTCCTTAAACCTGCATGCAAAGTCTCAGTCCGATCGGCTCAAAATTCAAAAAACAAAGTTTCATACAAACTTTCATTCCCTATTTTATCCCCTTGGGGGTCGAATTGATCAAAATACTTTCTTAGCGGATGCCTACGTCATAACATCTACCTGCATGCCAATTTTCAATTCAGCCCGATCCGTCCAGTGGTTTGCGCTGTGCGTTGATAGATCACTATGTCAGTCAGTCACCTTTGAGTTTTATATATATAGATATTTAATATAATAGCGACATTTTGCCGTCTCATGGTGTAATGCATGTGAAACTAATGACTCAAATGGCAGCTACCGAAATCGGAAGGAAGATTTTATTTTACAGAATAGCTTACTGAAACCTGTTAAAGCCTTCTTGGTGTAAACAAATTTAGACATTGACACCCAACGATATTTAATACCTCTAGATACACTAGATGCGCTCAAAATGGGTCCCAATCAAGAAGTGCTTGAACGCGACTCAAGCACTTCTTGGTTCACAGCGCGACCTACCTTTTAACGCGCGGACCGTTGAAAAGTCAACATAACATGAAACAAAATGACAAAACGATAACGTCAATTTGACATTGTATGAGCGAAATCTAGTTTACTTAAATTAATATTTATCTTTGAGGAGCTCGATGGCGCAAGTGGTTAGCGCGTTCGGCTGCGATCGTTGAATTTAAGCAACTTTCGCAGTGGTCGGTCTTTGGATGGGTGACCAAAAATCTTCTATCTCGTGTTCCTCCGTGCTTCGGAAGGCACGTTAAGCCGTTGGTTCCGGCTGCATCTGCAGTCGTTAGCACCCGCCAATCCGCATTGGGCCCGCATTCCATCCATAGGGAAGGCCTGTACCCCAGCAGTGGGGACATTAATAGGCTGATAATGATGATGATATTTAGCAAAATGGCTGCAAGTGGACCGCAGGTTATTTTGTTTTTGTGGTAAGTAGATAGGGGAATAATAAAGGCAGTGGTTCCATCAGTGATAGTGAAAGTTGACTAACTTACAAGGACATTTTCCTTTAGAAGGAAGTAAGACGGACAGATAACTTAGATTAAAACAAAAAGGGTAGATACGGCACTAGCCTCACAAAAGGGATCCGCATGAGTTGTGGTCCACGACCCTAATCGCTTTAGTCACAACTTGACATGCAAACGACGTACATGTGAACGCCCAAAAGAAATATTGCTAATATTTTGTGTTTATATGATAAAACAATGCCTAAGTGTGTTTTTAAAAAGTGCTCAAATTGCTCAAGAACTAAAAATAAAACCCACGGCATTACTTTTCATTCGTAAGTTCTATAAAATATATTTTTTATATAAAAATTGCTGTTTGTTTTGAATCTTATTCGGTAGTGACGTCGAGTACTGGTCGCGTGATTGGTCGGTAGTGCAGTGACGCGGATCTCGCCGTCTCGTTCGCGCTGCCGTTGAAACTTAACGTGCTGTTTCGTTCGGGTCGGTAATCTAGTGACGAGGATCTCGCCGTCCCGTTCGCGCTGCCGTGGGATCAGTATTTGTTTGTTGCAAGTATGAGCGTACCGTATCTACCCTAATGCGAAGCAATCATTTCATGATCATACTAAAAAAAACAGTGCGATCGTGTATTTTTCAATCAGAAACACAGGACAGGTTTTTCTTTCTTTTGCCGAAGTCGTATTTTCAAGCACAGTTTAAACGCGGGGCGGACATCAAAGGCGACGTCGAACTCACGACGGCGGCAGACGGACACAATATTGAATTCGAAAACTATTTCAAGTAGGTACAAAGTTGGTACATTTAACTTGGGAAGGAAATTGTTCTTTTCATTGAACTGCAGTTTCGATACCGAGTTTCATTGGAAAGGATATGGTAAATTTTTGTATGAGCGACTGGCCTAGCAGTGTATAAATATTGTACTATAATTTCAGAATATTTAGAACTTCTATGAAAAAAAGCTCAGGAACTTTTGATTAAGTCATAATCTTGAAAATTATGAAAACTCCTACTACGTCATTACCTTGCTACATTCGATAAAAGATGTTGCCAATTATTTACAGAGCTATCGATTTCGCATTTTCTAAGAATCTTTTCTCCCATTTCTCTGATTAACACTTCGCAAAAACGTATTTTAATGCAAAAATAAACACAAATAATTTATCGACGTCGATCTGACAGTAACCTGTGAAGTAATTTTTAGTTAATTTGCAAAAATCAAAGGATTAATTATCATACAGCCTTGTCTCAAGCCTGATCAGAACAATAAAATCTATTATTTACGCCTTCAGTGATTTGTTATAATAAAAATTAGGGCCAAATATGTAATTAATATTGTTTAAATTAATATTATAAAATTCATCATTAGCTTATTAATCTTGCCACTGTTGGGGCACTAGCCCCTTTGGATGGAAAAGGGAGATTGGGCCATGAACTACCACGCGTGGCCGCAGCGGATTGGTGGGTGCTAACGATTGCAGAAGCAATCGGGACCAGCGGCAATACGTTTTTTCCGAAGCACGGCGGAGATCGAGTTGGTACATTTCTGGCTACTACTAATGACCGGCAACCTTAGATTAAAACAAAAAGGGTAGATACGGCACTAGCCTCACCAAAGTGATCCGCATGAATTGTGGTCAAGTGTGTTTTTAAAAAGTGCTCAAATTGTTCAAGAACTAAAAATAACACCCACGGCATTACATTTCATTCGTAAGTACTATAAAATATATTTTTTCATAAAAATTGCTGTTTGTTTTGAAGCTTATTCGGTAGTGACGTCGAGTACTGGTCGCGTGATTGGTCGGTAGTGCAGTGACGCGGATCTCGCCCTCTCGTTCGCGCTTCCGTTGAAACTTAACGTGCTGTTTCGTTCGGGTCGGTAATGCAGTGACGCGGATCTCGCCGTCCCGTTCGCGCTGCCGTGGGATCAGTTTTTGTTTGATGCAGGTATGAGCGTACCGTATCTACCCTTTTTGTTTTAATCTAAGCCGGCAACTGCGAAAGTTGCCTAATTTCAACGATCGCAGACGAATGCGCTAACCATTTGCGCCTACGTGTCCTCAAATTTGTATATCATTAATCTGAGATCTGACACTGTATATTTGATTTTTTTTTCTTAAAACTCTGTTGAGCGCTTATTTTTTATGACGGCCATAGTGTAGTAATTTTAACTTGGAAAAACTTAACAAAGTTAATATACTGTGGTAGGTACGGCATGTTACAGTGCTTTAAGAATACAACAACTTATCTGCTATAGCTAAACATAACCCTTTTCTCACACAAAGTTAATGTTTCATATTTATTTAGTACAACTTATAACTTTGCCGCAATATACATTACAGTTCATCAAACAAGAGATATTTATGGAAACACTAGACTTGGCCCTGGCTGTGTGTTTATTGTCAAATATTGAGTATTACAACATGTGGAGGTTCTCACGGCACGACCCTAAAATAATAATAACTTTAATGTTGCGTTACTTCTTACAACAGGTATAAAAGGTTGTATTGTGTAGTTTATACTTAATAACAAATTAATATTACATATACTACGAGTCTATGTAATATTAAGCGAAAGAGAAGAAATAATAAATAATATTTAAGAGCTATGGAAAGGGCTATGCTCGGAGTATCTCTGAAGGACCGCATCAGAAATGATGTAATCCGACAGAGAACCAAAGTCACCGACATAGCTCACCGAATTAGCAAACTGAAGTGGCGGTGGGCTGGTCACATTAGCCGCAGAACTGATGGACGTTGGAGCCGGAAAGTTCTTGAGTGGAGACCGCGACTCGGTAAACGTAGTGTAGGACGCCCTGAGACAAGATGGCATGATGATATTCGTAGGCTGGCTGGAGTGGGCTGGATGAGAGTAGCACAAAATCGGGAGCAGTGGCGTGCATTAGGGGAGACCTATGTCCAGCAGTGGACGAGCATGGGTTGATGATAATGATGATGATGATGATGATGATGATGATGATACTACGAGTACCACTACCACTCAACATTCGTAGCTCTAAAAATAAGATGGAGTTCAAAAAACTAGTGACCTGACTACGCAATCTCTTCTTTTTTGTTATTATTTATAGTTTGCATCTATTTATATATTATATTTATTGTATTTTATGTATGTATATATTTATTTATGTATTTTGTTTGTGTAGTTTATGTAGGTGTATCAAATTTAGTATAAAAATATTAATATACTAGCTGACCCAGCGAACTTCGTACCGCCATAAAAAAATAGGGGTTGGTGGTAGAAAGTTGAAAATTTAGGGATGTATGTATTTTTGTATGATGTATCATAAAAAAATTAAAAAAAATATATCTAAAATTGAAAAAAAAAATAGGGTTGGATTACCCTTAACATTTAGGGGGATGAAAAATAGATGTTGTCCGATTCTCAGACCTACCAAATATGCACACAAAATTTCATGAGAACCGGGAAAGCCGTTTCGCAGGAGTTTAACCACAAACACCGCGACACAAGAATTTTATGTATTAGATTTTAATCGCTGTTATTTTCTAAATGTCTATTATAAAGCATTTTGCCCTATCGCCTTACCATTTGTTTCTAACACTCGTTCAGGTTGACTGGTAGAGAACGCCTATGGCATTAATTCCGCCGTTTGCATATGTATGGCAATGAAGTTTAAATAAATAAAAAAAATTGTGTGTGTCAGCTCCGACGCACGACTGGAGTTTACTCTTTAATTTCGATAGTCTAACCAGACGCAAAGAGAGTTTATTTAACTTAAAAAATATTGATACTGTATGAAAGGGTAAATTAACAAATTAATGAAAATAATATACATATATAAATATATATTTATTCATTTCATATACATTTATTATATCTAATCGACGAAATATTTTACATTAAACTTTTTACAATAGTCAATTTCAGATGTGCATAAATATATCATTAGGAATGTTGATAAATTATGTAATTATTATTATCAGACTATTATAATTTTTTTAAAATATTAATCAAATCAACATTGTCTGCATTATTAATTACAGTGACAAGTGGTTTATGGTTATTAATGTCAATCCGTCATCTTTGTTTGTCAGAGTTGCGCGACATAGGATGCGCACCAAAAACGTAACGAGGTCATTCATCGATAGATTTTACTCCTCACATTTTTCTCATACCGGGCCCCTTATATATGCAAACCGATTCTTAAGGAATAAACTCCAAAAAAAAAAATACTTATACCAATTAGCCTAGTCCCAAAATAAGCACTGTAAGGTTTATGTTATTGGGTACTAGGGTAACGTAACATATTATGTTCAAAGGTAATTTTCCTAACCAAGGCGCCATATTAGTTGTACCTCTATGTCATAACCTGCTCTTAGTTCCACCCGTTCAGCTAACACATCGGGGGTATTTACGTTAGATTTATGGCTGAATCTACGAGAGATCTTTGGGCATGTGGTATGTGGTAGAGGTATACTTATGCCAAGTCGATAAATAATATTATTTAAAATTTCATTGTGTTTTTGTAATTATTTTAGTCCCGTTGCGAGTGAGATTTGGGACGAGGAGATTAATCCCGTCTAAAAACAGGACAGAGTGGTTTTTTCTAGTAAAAATATCTTTTGGTTTAAACATCCAGCAGTTAAATGCTTAAAGTAAAAATAAAATTATCCAAAGACGGTCATAAAACAATTTTGCGTAATGCAAACAAAAAAGCGAGTGTGCTTATGACCACATGACTGAAGTGAAACTTCTTTAGCTCCAATGATCTGAAAATCATAAACTTAACCTAAAGATCTGTTGATAGAAACAAAACCACCAATCCGCGCTGGATCCGTTATCACCCTCCAATCCGCACTGGATCCATTGTCACCCACCGAACCGCGCTATGTACCTTATCACCCACCAATCCGCACTGGGTCCGTTATCACCCACTAAACCGCGCTGGGTCCGTTATCACCCACCAAACCGCATTGGGTCCATTGTCACCCACCAATCCGCACTGGGTCCGCTATCACCCACCAATCCATGCTGGGTCCGTTATCACCCTCCAATCCGCACTGGATCCATTGTCACCCACCAAACCGCGTTATGTCCGTTATCACCCACTAAACCGCGCTGGGTCCGTTATCACCCACCAATCCGCACTGGGTCCATTGTCACCCACCAATCCGCACTTGGTCCGTTTCACGCACCAATCCACGCTGGGTCCGTTATAACCCTCCAATCCGCACTGGGTTTATTATCACCCTCCAATCCGCACTGGGTTTATTATCACCCACCAATCCGCACTAGGTCCATTGTCACCCACCAATCCGCATTGGGTCCGTTATCACCCACCAAGCACTAGATTCATGTATTTTGTGACGGGTATAGGTTATTGTTTACCGATGAATCATCGGTGACACTAATCGTAACGCAAAAATCGTAACACGTTCACCGGTTTGCCCCCCAAGTCAAGCGTTCCTAAAGAATTTTCACTCCAAAAATACATGAAAACGCATTATTATCTTAATTGAAAGTTGAAACTATTGTAAATATATTTCTTTCGAATATTTAGGTAGTTTTTTTTTTATTGCTCAAACATTTACTAAAAGCGCCGTGATATTAGTTACGAGAGACAAAATGAACTTTTTAATTGTATTCAAATATTATTAATAGGTACAGGGGTGGTGCAGGTTTATATACGAGTAATTAAAATATATTTTCATTGGTATTCAGAAAGGGGTACATTACTTTCTCCAGACGGGCGACCCAATTCGAGCGACGGATATTGATGTATTATTCATTAAAATTTGATAAGAGGTGCTCAGTGGGGTAATGTGTGTGTTCGTGGAAGTTATTCGATTCTCACAATGCCTGAAAGGATGCGTGACTTAGTGCTACGGAACCACCAAAAATCCGTTGGTACTGGCCGCATTGCATTCGTTAGCACCCAACAATCAAAACAGGCCTACCACTGGCCCATTCCCAGGTAACAGTTTCATCCGCAGAGAAGGCCTTTGCCCTAGCAGTGGGGCATTAATTGATGATGATATTTTTTACTATTAACCTTTTCAGAAGACTGAGAGACTTGGCACATTTTTTACATAAATGTTCCTAACACATTCGGATAATGTGTTTCTACCGTAGGTCGTTAGGCACACGGTCGAGTCCTGGACCTTTCACGTTGTATACATCAGGGACCTTGAATGCTAGAACCCTTGAAAGGGTCCCCATTTAATTCAAGTACTACACAAGCGGGTTGGCCAACTGAAAAGTAATAAATATTCAAGTGTCGTAAAGTTACTCAGCGTTATGTTGATAACATTGTTTTTATAAGCTACGTTTAACAGTATGGAAAAATTCGAAGTGAAAACAAAGTAGCTTGAAATGGAATTATATAACATATCTAGTGGCCCGCCCTCGCGTCGCTTCGGTGTAGAGCTGTAGTGTAGACTATAGTTTTTGTTCTCTAGCTTGTATTATACACAATGACTTTCTTCTAATACCTAATTACAATAGGCACGCGCCGCCAAGCCGCCGCCCGGTAGCGTCGGAACCGCTATGTCCCTGCATTTTAAATCTGTAATATCTTCGAAAATATTCATATAAATTACATGCGTTAAAGGGCCAAATTGGTCTATATTAAATGCACAATGTATTTAAGGATGAATGTTATATTGCTGAAAATAGCTTCGTAAGTAATCTATTATCGTCTCGTAAAAAGTATAGGATAAAAAATGGTTATTGTGGGTTATTCCTAAGAGATAGACATATACCATCGCGGACATTTATGTAGACCCTTTTTAAGGTGTACAATACTGTAGTACATTATTTTGATTTATATCGTAGGGTTAAGAGAGCGTTTGTAATGTAAGCGTAAAAAATTGTGTTTATGTACGACTTTACATTAAAAACCTCTAAAATTATCAGTGTTGTTCTACTATATTATGCATGTATTATACATATAAACCTTACCCTTGAATCACTATCTATTAAAAATACCGCATCAAAATCCGTTGCGTAATTTCAAAGATCTAAGCATACATAGGGACATAGGGACAGACAGCGGGAAGCGACTTTTGCTTTATACTATGTAGTGATTTTACAAAAAATATTATCACTTTTCTAATGAACTGACTATTGGGCCCACATTTTTGTTTCTTAGGTTTTCACGCACTCATTAAATAAAACAAGTTTTAAACGGGTTAGATGCACTGATTTTATTTATTTATTGACGTTTCACAGACCACCACGGTTACGGGTGATAATTATAAAAAAAGAATTAAATAAAGTACTTTATTAAATAAATTAGCTAATAAATTCAATAAAAGTCTTTCGAAGGTAGCTCGACAAAGTAAATAAAACATCATTATTGGACTACGTTATTGTTGGATTGATTACGTTGGGTCATCAATATGGGCAGAATCACTTATGGAAAAACTAACTAGGTGGACACAGTTCTGAGGCCCAATCACGAATTTTATTGTCTAATAGTATCGTCATCATCGAGTCAGGTTGTTCTTACGTCCGGTAGGGGCGCTGTTTAGTTTCCATAGAAACTTTGACCATTCGATACGATTTCGAAGCTGTATAAATTCATGCCTGGGTCTCTGTTTTGGTGGGTGCTAACATAACGAGACAGTATAACATGAGTTGATTTGCTGATCTAGTTATGATCCTCCAGACGAAAACGTAACATCCCTTCCCAAGCACAAAGGAGCTTGAGATACTAATTTTTTGGCCACCCATCCAGCGACGAGCCATTTGAGAGTTGCTTAACTTCTACAATTACAGTCGGATCGCGCTAACCACTGCGCCATCACTTTTGTAAACTTTAAATGAAGTATGTGGAATTTTAATATTTCATATAGATGATAAACACAGAGGACAAAAAGGGACTACTCACATAAAAAAAACATTGTTGTCATAGATTAGATTATGGAGTCGATTCTGGAACGAATTTCTAGAATTGAACTTAAAATTGATAATAGTGTGTCCTTGTCAGTCTCTATACAGAATGAAAAGGAGAGACTGATATTAGGTTTGGTTTTGAGATTGGAGAATCTTGCAGCAATTAATATATATAGCGCACCTTATGCTAGCCATATACACTACGAGAAATCGTTACGATCAGACTGTACAGTCCGAACGGTACCGATAAATCGTAGCGTGTATGTTATAAAACTGCACAGTTTCCTATACGTTCGCCACGTACGATAAACTGTTCCGTTCGAACTGTACAGTCTGATCGTAACGATTTCTCGTAGTGTGTATGGCTACCATTACAGGCCCTGCCAGAATACCAGCGCTGTTATCACTCGCATAGTAACGTGTGGCAACAGCATCATGCTGAGGCAGGATCCTGGTTAACCATTAATTTACTTTTATAGTTTTAAGTTAGTTTTTAATTTTGTTTTTATGTTAATGTTTATGTGTATTTTCATTGTTGTTGTAATACTCGTGTAACAAATGGTTAATAAAAAATCTCTCTCTCTCTCTCTTATATAAATACAGTGTAAAAATAACAAGGGACATACAGAAGGCGGGCTAAACATCTCTATCGTTATATTACGAACAAACTCGTTAGCATTTTTTTTTATTATTATAACGGCTCGCACGGTTTGTGCATTGGCCACGACAGGGTAAAAGGTAAGGAAACCAAAATAATGAAATAAAAAGGTTGTGAAACGGAATTTGGAAGGATTAGGATCAGGTAAGTACGTAAAACTCGTTAGCATAGAAATGTATCTCCTTTGTTTTATTTTTAATGTTCTCTTGCATAAAATCATATCAGTTTGCGAGTAATAATGCAAGTCGGAAAAGACAATTTATTTCCGGTATACAAACGTTTTCTCCACTTCGTCGTTATTTACAGCGAATCTACACAGAGTTGCAAAAGTTTGTTGGTAGAAACAAAATAATTACACGACTACACGAGTTTTTATGAACGTCCGGTCTGCCATAGTGGAAGTTAAACGACTTTCGCAGTGGCCGGTCATAGGATGGGTGGCGAAAAAATTACTATCTCGAGCTCCTCCGTGCTTCGGCTGGCATGTTACGTTTGGTTTTGTAGGATCATAACTAGGTTAGCAAATAAACTCAAAATCAACAGTATAATGATCTAATAAGCTTTTCTGAGATCGGTTCATTTGTTGCGATTTTATAACTATTTTTATGAGGACTTTTTGGCGGGATCGGGAAGCGTCAATTTAGATGTTAGAGTCTAATAATGGTGGATTATTAACCACTAAGTGTTCGGGAACATGCACAAGTGTTGGTAAGTGAAACGAAATAGCGGAAAGTGTCTTTCGACGTTCCCTCAAGAAGTCCACGGAGAGGTTCCAGTAAATCCCCACACATTTACTGAAACATAGGGAAAGGGGGTTTGACTTGACTGCCACTTACTTTGACTTGATTTATTACTTTGACCACGAGTGCTATAGAATTTGTAAACATTTTTAACACTTGACATTAGCTAAATGCACAAGCTGTGCGAAGCCATTTAGAAAAAAAAACTATTTTTATGGTAGCCAATATTCACCGGCGGCCCAAAACGTGTGACGTCACAGAGCTCGATCGTGGTTCACTCCGGTCGAACTTTAGCAGCGTCTCTACGCACGCTCGCTTCCGAGCGCTAGAGCTTTGTGACGTCACAGCCACCACGCGGCCAGCCGAAAATTTGTTTAGTAATTTGGTCATAACTTAGTCAATATTTATCGTAGAACAAAAATTTAACAACTGTATTTTATGGAATCCTTAGCTCTATAAATCTGCATTATCAACCAAAACAGTAACCAAACGGATCCTCAAAAAGCTCCGTGCCTCATCAGTTTAAAGGAAAATGGGCAAAACACACCCAGCTCCGCCAACAATGTAATTAGGATGAATCGATAGATCTATGAAAAGTAGCCTTTTTTATTATGACACCGTAAAAAAATATCCTGGTAGTCAAAAGATATGACACCTTTTAAAATATCTTGGTAGTGAAAAGATATGACACATGGGCATATTGAAGTAGCTAAATAAATTCATGTTATAGTACCTTCATTTTATATTATTAGTAATCATAATAATATGCCATATCGTACTATACAACCAGATATATGACAAAGCCTGCCGACCATCCTGCGCTTGCATTACTGAAACACCTCAAAACGGTTTACGGGGGTTGAAGCACTTGCAGTTGCAAATAGACGACTCGTCTTACTTCGTTGTGATTGTACGCTCCCTGTCACTTTGATTTGATTTTTATCTAACACGCTTTGGAGATTGGAACACGATTATCGGTTTTGTCGATTAGTATGGATGAACTGGAATCATGTTTTCTCCGAAGCGTGGACAAGTTTCTGTGAATTGTGGTCGCTCTGTTATACATAGAAGACAATTTACTATAACAAACAAAATGTTTGAAAAAACCCCAACCCATGCGGGGAATTTTGGATTTACTCTAGCGCGGCAGAATAAGATAATTGCACCTTGCACCTTATGAAGTACTCCCATAATACCTGAGCCCCTATGTAGATTCGAACTAACTAAATTAATGCCCTTGTTTTATTAATGTTCGTTCGTTATAGTACTTGTACCTATTGAACTTAAAATAACTAAAGACCCTCGAGATGGAATTTGATGCGCTTTTTCACAGATGATCATGACTATAATACCTTTCAAACAAATGTAGTTTAAATTAAGAAATATTGTGATTATTGAAATTTGTTTCAAAAGCAAAGTGATAGATGAAGATTTTAAAATTAAATAATGCCTAAAAGGGTGAATGGGTCGTGGTTAAGGCTGTTTGGGAAAAGGTTGAGTGGTTTGGACACTGTGTCCGCAATTTTAAGCACCATTAAAGTTTCCGAAAAACGAATTCTATAGAACTTAACCTAATGGCCCCTGAAGTGCGGGTCATTGCTGCGTACCTGTGGTATCGGCATCGTCATTTGGTATTTATTTTCAATGGTTAATATGGAAATCCTTCGCGGAAAACAAGTATACTCAAAGTTTGTCAAAGGCCCTTCGGCAGACCTCAGAATACAATACAATTTCTATCAATATCACTTCTGATAAATTTTTAGCTAAAGGACATTGGGCAAAAATGTATGGACGCTGAACCCACGTCCGCCACTCAAATAAGACCACACGCCCCGATCTGGGCGCGCTCGAAAAATACATCGCTACATCGCACGGTCAAACACCCCACGCCCCGATCGGGGCGCACTACCCACGGGACTAAAAGCCATTTTTTTGTGATAGTTAGAGCCTACTTTTGTATGAAGAAGTTTAACCATAGATTAACTTGGCGAAATGACCTATCTCTAGAGCCGTAAAGTTTTAAATAGCCCGCATAAATACTGCTTAGCGGACCCCATGTTACAGTTTCATCTTCTAAAACAGTATTAAGCAATATTCAAGCTTAAATTGACTGAAATTTTATTAAATTCACCTTACTTACAACTGACTGTCTTAAAACTATAGCGAAAGCTTGCCAAGCTACTTGCCCTCACAAGTGCTTGTAACAGCCTAGACTGAATAAATGGTTTTAGTTTTTTTTTAATTGTGATACTTTCAAGGAAATTGCCATAATATCATCTTCATTAGGGTACCTAAATATTCACTTGGAAGTTATCAGCTAGCGCGTTCTATATTTTTTCTCTTACTCCCAGTCCAGAATGGGAATGACAATAATACAAATTGCGTCATTAATCAAACATTCTGTTTACTTACGTGTCTTGTTTGGTAATTTCCGTTTTCTCCAGACGCAAATTATGCAATGAATCTGGTGTCGCAACGAGCCAACAAAAAAATATGCTAACTTATATTCGACTTTTCACTTTGACTGTTTTGTTTTGTGTGTGTAAATAATTATATGTTTTTATGCAGATGCTCTTAAATAAATGTCATTGTGGTAAAAGACTACAGTAGGTAATTGTTTTCATTGGTAATAATACAATTTGATTTTTTAAGAAGTTTTAAGAAAACTTTTGAGTTATTTTTAGAGTTTCCTTCCTAACGGTTGATGAATCGTCGTGTTAACGGGCAAAACCAACTAAATGCCGATTATTCAAATATTGAGTTAAAATACACATTTTACTCCAAAAAACGAGATCTATCTAGTGGTAAAACCCTCTTAGTTCTATAATGCATAGGTAACAAGATAGTGAAAGTGAATAATAACTAAATTAGGGTTTAAATCTAAAGAAAGTTTTAATAGAAAAGAAATCCACGCGGACCAGGCAGCAGACGGGACCCGAACCCGCATCCTTCGCAATCCGGGCGAATGCACTGACCAATTATGCTACCGCGGCCCTGATGGCTACGTCGAAATTTCCCTCTCCTTAAGCTGCAAGGCAGCGCCATCTCTTCGCATTGTAGGTAACCCACAATGCCAATCATTTGACATTGTGGGTTACCTAGAAAAAGTATTCATATACTTTTTCAAGTATTTAACATTTTGAAAGAAGAATGATGCGAAAAGATGGCGCTGCCTTGCAGCTTAAGGATAGGAAAATTTCGACGCAGCCATCAGAGCCGCGATCTCCCACCGGCTCTTAGACTATTAGATATTTTATAGAGAGACAACCGACTAGCGCGCCTTATAATTATTTCTCTTTTTTTATGCGCCGCTTACATCACACGTCATCTAGTGCTTGTTGACACGAGCGCTGCATAATTAATCCGCTTTATTAAAGTTAATAATGGAAATCGCTGGGTATGGTTGTCGAAGCGCCAACAGCCATCTAATCAGCTAAGTCTCTCTCCGTCCATAGTGATATGTGCCCCGGCCGGCAGATCACCACCCGGAAAAATAAAGATGATTACTTTTATTTTTAACAACACTGCGTTTAGACCCAGCAATCTTTTCCTTGAGACTCCTACCATGGCTCGTCGCTGCTTTTCTATAGTCGCTCCCTCTAGCAGTGACCAACGTATCATATGCGTAATGTAACATATTCGTTTAAGGAAGTTACACCCAGCAGACAATCCAATCGTATCCAATATTCCACAGGAGTGTTCCAAGGAACCGACCCCTGTCTAACACCGCATACCATAGGACGCGACACCATAACTCCCTCCTTATTTATTTTTTTATTTTATTGAAGTTATACTTCTTTAGGCGCGTTATGAAAAAATGATGAGAGTGAAATTTTAAGATGCGCGCGCATCACTGTAACACAAAATTTTTGTGTTTACCGCACATTAAGAAAATCTACCAACAAAATAGAAATAGAATCTCTATTTAGTGGGTGCTAACTACTGCATTGTGAAGGCCTATCAAAAGTATTTACTAATCTGGAACAACGGAACCAAAGCGCGATTCGGGAGACTACAGCGCCATCTCTTGACCATTGGTGTAGTAGAACCAAAAACCACATCTTTATTTTTTGTAATAAAGTAACAGTTATAGGTATTCATATTTATAATATTTATCCACATGTTTCTAGTTTGTATATTCGGATTACGTGTTTGAGTTTCATACAAGTGCAAATCACATATGTTCTAATAAATTATATTCAGTAGCGATTTTAATTGAATATTTTGATTATTTATTTATTTTTTCAAATTAAAACTGAACTTTATTGACTGTGTCCTTTTCCAGACTTTTTTTTAATTTATTGTAATTAATTATTTGCATGCAATTAAAAACTAATTTTAAACGATGCCAAAGAAGGATAACTTCTCACGCGCCTACATAAGTACACGCACCCATTTTTTTTTTATTTATAATCAGGCTACATAGGCCCATAGATAAATACCTTATAGTCTAACATATATACAGATATAAAACATTGTTGTTAGTAAATAAAATTATTAACTATGTTAGTAAACACCTAACTAACACGTATAGACAGCGACGTGTGACGCGAAGTATGGGAAACAGCAACGATACCGTGTGCTGAAGGATCCATGAGTTCAGTAGTGGAACCTGGCGCTGGAACATGTTTCGGATCATAGCCCAGCCCCCGAGAGTCGCCCCCATAGATTGGATCCCTGTATAATTCATTGAGATACGCGTCCTATACCTCGGCTTTTGCTCTATATATGTCATTTCTTAGAGTGTTCTCCGCCTCTCTGTAAAGGAGAGGTGAGGAAGAACTCTTCCTCTCCTACTATCCTTGTTCCTCTGCGTCCATATCTTCGCAAAGCTTGCCTTGCTCTAAAATCGGCGTCCCTGACGGTTTTATATCGCTTCGGCCCACCAGTACACTTGCCTTTTGCGGGAGCTGGTACTGGCCCCTGGCATTGCGGCGCTGCAGATGGATGCCAGCGTTCCTCCTCAACATTGAGCGTACTCTTTTATATCCTGGATGTTGGAAGATTCAAGGCACCATACCTGGATTAAGGAGGCTTCCTCCACTACCTTTCTGTTCAACCTGGCAACTGCCCATCTTGGAAAACACAAATCTCCCGGCACGGTGTATACCCATACACCGTGCTCCTCAACACTCAGCGTACTTTTTATATCCTGGATGTTGGAAGATTCAAGGCACCATGCCTGGATTAAGGAGATTTCCTCCACTACCTTTCTGTTCAACCTGGCAACTGCCCATCTTGGAAAACACAAAAAGATTTGAGTTTTTCAGTCGGTGTGTACAGTCGGTGTACGGTGTATGAAAAATATATTATAGATATTTGTTTATTAAATTGAAAGACTTACGAGTAAGTTGTTAGTGTTCATGGTAAAACAAAAAAAATGTTGCAGAACTCAATTTAAGATAAATCTTATCATCAAAAAACATAGCATATAAGAGGTATTTACAAAGAAATATTTGAAGCTAACGAATTGATGTAACCAACCAGGAGCCTAGGACGGCAGAAGAGGTATCCACTCGAGACATGTTGCAGTAATGAGCTGATGTTTCTCGAAAATAGCGTCAGCACACTCACAAGATACATTTATCAACAGGAATATTCCAAGAAAATGTATAGAGTATATTGTGTTCAACTTTTAAAACCCATGAGTGTGGAGGGCACTACGGGGTGGGCGTTCCCGAGGTTCGGTGGCACCCCGTGCCCCCCATCGCCCGAACCCGGTTCTTATTAAATATCTATATATATAAAACTCAAAGGCGACTGACTGACTGACATAGTGATCTATCAACGCACAGCCCAAATCACTGGACGGATCGGGCTGAAATTTGGCATGCAGGTAGATGTTATGACGTAGGCATCCGCTAAGAAAGGATTTTGATCAATTCTACCCTGAAGCGAAGTGAGGGCGGGCCACTAGTCGTTTATAAAGAAATAAGTATTAGCTAAAAGAAATTCAAGAAGAACACTTCTATTCACCAGAAAAATCATGTCGCCTGAGTAGAGTTAAGGTATCGAAACAAAAGTATCGATTCCGTATTAATGAGTAGGAAAGTATCGATACTGTCATCGGTATTGGATAAAAAGTATCAAGTTACTCGGATATTGGGTATTTTTACATTCTGATCTATAAAATAAAAATGAATCGCTGAATGTGTTGCTAAGCGCAAATCTCGAGAACAGCTGAACCGATTTCGATAATTCTTTGAAACGTCAATAAATAAATAAAGTTAGTACATTAACCCGTTAAAAACTAGTTTTATTTAATTATTTTTTAGATAATCCTTGAAGTACGAGGATGGTTCTTACGCAGAGAAAAGTTAAAAAAAATGCCTGGTAATGTCCAAAAACAGCACATATATATACTCCCATACAAACGGTTCCAAATAATACTTAAAAGTCAATTTTAACTTTAATACCATACCATAAACTTCAAATGTTAGTGGAGTGATTCTGGATAGAAAAACAATTGAGCGACTTGTTTTTGACGTTTTTTTATAATTACTAATATGAAGAGACATTAAAATCTACACTACAGCTCTACACCGAAGCGAAGCGAGGGCGGGCCACTAGTTATATATATGAATGGATTTCACTTTGGAGATCACCGGTGGATATCAAAGCTGTTCACTACACAACAGGTGGTGGTGATGGAATAAAATAAATTAATCAATCAATCAATTATTTATTTGCAAATACAGGTGATACAAAGGTGTTAAATTATAATACGTACGCTTATTCCATATTTCACCACAAGGCATGCAAATTAAAATAAACACATAGTGTACATCCATTTACACAGATTTGTCCTCTAAGAATTCCTTAATACTATAATATGCTTTTTTAAGTAACATATTCTTTAATTCAGAACGAAATATATTGGGGCTTTCAGCTTTTCTAATTTCAATTGGAATTTTATTATATACCTGAGGTACCATACAAAGTACACTATTATTCATAAGCCATGTCTTGTTAGATGGTAAACAAAGTCTGGTTTCGAATCTTCTACTATTAAAAGTAACATATAAGTGTAAATTGGCTCTAACAAAAACAGCAATTTCATATATGTAAATACACGGCAATGTCAAAAGTTTTAATGATATAAAATGCGGTTTACAACTGTCAGTTTGCTTAATTTTACAAATAGCCCTTATACATTTTTTTTGAGCTTTAAATGCATATTCTTTGTCAACTGAGTTCCCCCAAAATATTACTCCATACCGTAAAGTAGATGCTACATTCGCATGATACGCTATTAATACTGTTGATATATGGACCACCTTACCGAGCATGTATAGAACATAGGAGAATTTACTGAGTTTAACACAAACACTCTCAATATGCGCTTTCCAGTTAAGGTTACAATCAACAGTTATACATAAAAACTTTATTAAGTCCACTTCCTTAACAATCTTTCCACAATACTCAACGTCGATTGATATGGGAGTTCTAGGTCTATTTCGAAATGTCATAACATGAGTTTTGTCTATATTAATTAATAAATTATTTCTTTTTAACCAGTCTACAATTTTGTCAAGTGTCATAGTTATGTCAGTTCGCAACAGGGATAAACTTTGAAAAAATTACAGTGCTGTCATCAGCAAACAGTATCATTGGTGAAGCTACTACTGTGGGGAAGTCGTTAATATATGCTTAGAATAGTGGTGGCCCAAGAACACTGCCTTGAGGTACACCATATTGTACCTGTCTATAATTTGACACATATTTAACTTCGTGCTTTGATTTAGAGCATATTCTCGTAATGAGAGTGGCTTGTTCTCTATTACTTAAGGAAGACATTAATAAATCTAAGACATTGCCTCAATACCATAACTCATCAATTTAGATTTTAATATATTATGATCAACGTAATCAAATGCTTTTGTTAGGTCCATGTATAACGCGCACACATGAATATTTTTGTCAACTTTAGTCATTATTTCATCAATAAACCTATGTATAGCCATGTTTATATTTTTATTCTTTCGAAACCCTGTCTGCTCGTTTGCTAGTATATTGTATTTTTCAAAATAACTTTAAAGACAATCACAGATCACTTTTTCAAAGATTTTTGACATGACTGGTATAAGAGCAATAGGTCTGTAACAGGACATCATGTCTCTGTTTTGTTTTTTGAACAAAGGTTTCACAATAGTCTTTTTTAATTTGTCAGGATAAACACCATGAGAAATACATAAGTTAAATATATGGCATAGTACTGGAGAAATAGCATAAGATACATATTTAATAACATTAGTGGATATATCATCATACCCAGTACTTTTAGTATTTTTAAGGGATAATATAATAGAATTTATGTCAAATGGTGTAACAGGATTCATGAAAATAGAATTATGGTTATTATATGTCAGTGGATTAAAACTATGTCAGATGTCCGGTGTAAAAGGTTTAACTTGGTCAATGAAAATATAAAATTGTTAATTAAAAATATTTACTCAAATAATATAATTATTCGCACAAGCATTATTGCGGGTCTATGTTATCATAGACCCGCTATGAATAACCGCAATCGTAACAAATTTCATTTGCAAATGAAATGTGTTCTATTTTCAGCCAGCAGTATAATAAATAAGTGGGCAGTTCTGAAAACTTTTAGTTCGTCCTGCATTATAGGTCGTTAGATTTGATAATAAATGGTGAGAGGCGATGTTTTATATAAATACCGAAAATAGGTTTTATTAATATTTAGCGGGGTGACGCGGCTGTATACCTACTTCGCGCGACGGCCTCCTTGAGTGCTAAATTTTCCTCGGGCGAAATGCTCAGCGCTCAAGTTATAAGCTAAGAGCTTGCAAAAATAAACTACAAATTTAATTTACATACTGCTCTGTAGGGCTACGTACCTAAAAAGTAAAAAAATGTGTGCACGGACCACACATCTGAAGTGAAACTTCTTTTCTTAAATAACGTAACTTTAGGAGGTGCATAAGGCATAGGAGAATGGAGCAGCACACGCATCACTCATATAATATGTATTAGTGATGTAACGAATTCGCATTCGCGAATATTCGCATATTTTTGAATATTCGCATTCACATTCGCATTCGCAAAATCTCTGCGAATGTTTTGCGAATATGAATATTAGAAAAAAACAATTTGAAGAAGTTCTATTTCTGCCTTTCCTTGAATATTCATTGTTACACAGTTTGCATTTAGCTCGTTCAGCATCGCAAAGTGTGAAATAAGTCCATGTTTCACTAGAATTCGATTTACTCATGTTAATAAATCACTATTACCACTCACAATCACTAACCTCAAAATTCACATGTTTTGTGCGAAAGACCGGTGCGAGCGGAATGACACTTCAGTCGGATGAGTTCATATCAACTCGGCAATTCGAACGAGACTGCCAACATGCCATAGACAATTGGCGCCAATTTAAAAAAAAAACTAAATATTCGCATTTGCATTCGCGAATGTCGGTACCAGTCATTCGCATCCGCATTCGCATTCGCGAATGTTCAAAAAATGACATTCGTTACATCACTAATATGTATATAATGTATTTCATCATCATCCACCTATTAATGTCCTCACTGCTGGGGCACAGGCCGTCCCTATGGATGCAATAGGGAGTTTGGGCCATGACCCACCACGCCCAGTGCGGATTAGTGGGTGCTAACGACTACAGATGCAAATTAGGACAACATGATCCAAAATATGTTAGTAGATAAGTACTTAATTATGTTAGTCTTTGCGACAGTATTTTGTTTGAATGTAACAATGTTTCTATAATATAGTGTATAATTATATGTATCGCTTTGTCCTTATAACTTGGTAAGGCGAGAGACATTCCCGCTTTCTCTAGGTAATACGCGAAATGGAATGTCACCGGAACTCAGCTGGAATTATGTGGGGTTAATTCTAATTTAGGCAGTTTCATAATTTTTGTTATCGCAACAAAATCGCCCGAAAACTGCTTGCGACGACTTTCCAAGAGCCATAATAGATAATTAATTGTTATCAACGCGATTTATTGCCTTAATTTCTTTTGGATTCGTATAACTTTATTCTCCTACCTACCAGTTATTTTACTCATGCTTAAGAAATGTTAGAACCTGTTAGAACTATATTATGAGCTTGGTATCGCAGTAGCTACGTGTCGTGGTTTGTTATTGTCGGTTTTCTGATGGGTGATCGAAAAATATTTTCCTTTACTTCTCCATGCTTTAAAAAGGTAAAAATCGATTTGGTGCTAAGTGGTCGTTTAATAGGTGCCTAAGAAATCTGGATAATACAAGGTATAGTGTTTTTTCAGTTCATGCCTAATATTAAGAGGGTAAGTTAAAATTGATTAACTAATTTTGGTCGGGTATCATGGTTTTGTGATTGCTTGGCCACACTCCTTATAACGCGCCTCCACGACAACGGCTATCTAGTGCCGAGGTCCGAGTCCTTGAGACGCCCTCTAGTTGAGCGGACCCCCTTAGGTTCGAGTGGTCTAGAGGCTCCAGACGTAGGCTCCAGGCCATCCGCCTGAAATACCTCTAGAGGCAATCGCCAATTCTCGGCTTGAGGGTCCCCTTAGGATCTCGCCGTCCCGAAACCCGGTGACGCTGTAAAGGTCATCTGCGACCAACAGCATACATACTCGAAAAATAAGATAGATGGTCAAAGTTAGTGGATTCTTCTTATCCTTTTGATTTGGCAGGAACTGCGTATATCACCTTATTTTCACCATACAAACACCTCACTTATCACACATACCTACAGTCCACTCACACATTGAAATATTTTAAAACTTATTAACCAGCGTTAGTTCAAATTAGTGATGTAACGAATATTCGCATCCGCATTCGCGAATATTCGCATGTATTGCGGATATGAATATTATTGAATATTAGAAAAAAACAATTTGAAGAATTTGTAGTGCTTTCTTTCCTTGTATGGCAGATGTTTGTGTGATGAACACGAACATTTGTACTCCAGTCATGGATGTTTAAAATGTATTTCTATATAAATATACTTATATATGTATTCTATCCGTTACCCTAGTATCCCATAACACAAGCCTTATAGTGCTTACTTTGGGGCTAGGCTAATTGGTGTGGGCGTTGGAAATATTTATTTATTTATTATTATTATTATTATATTCATTGTTACACAGCTTGCATTTAGCTCGTTCAGCATCGCAAAGTGTGAAATAAGTCCACATTTCACTAGAATTTGATTTACTCATGATAATAAATCACTATTCAAACTCTAACCTAAAATTCACAAAGACCGGCGTGAGCGAAATGACACTTCAGTCAGATATTCGCATCTGCATTCGCGTTCGCGAATGTTCAAATAAATGACATTCGTTACATCACTAGTTCAAATTGTGTAAAACCGCACAGCTTTGAAATTAAATTATAGGAAAGTTTACTAGAAAAAAAAAATCCATGCGGTCCAGGCAGCGGACGGGACCGCGTGGATTTTTTTCTAGTAAACTTTTCTTTAGATTTAAACATCTAGCAGTTAAGTGCTTAAAAAATAAATAAAATCTTAAATCATAGGACACAAAATAAAACCTGAAATACTATCTACACCTAATCACTGGTTCTAGAGTAAATAAAATAATAAATTATAAATAAAAATAAACACACTATAAATTTATTACATGTTTTATCACTACAGTACCCTTAGTACGAGTTTGAGCTCACGAAAACTATCATAGTTTTCGTAATTGTAAATTATGTTTCTATGTCCATTTTGGTGAAAACTAACCAAATATACTTAAGATTTAAGAAGGCGCAAATGATTTAATGATAGAATTTAAACACTGTTTATTTTTATTGAAACGAAAACAATAAAATCAGTACCCTTACTACGAGTCCGAGCTCATGGAAACTCATCGTTTTCGTAATTGTAAAACTCGTACTAAGGGTACAGGCTTAAATACTAAAGCATATTGGAGCAAAGTATTTTTGGATTAAGAATATTGCTTTTGTTCAAACAAGAAATGATATATGTATTTCCCGTGTTCTTTCCATTTAAAAATCTCGCTTAAATAAACTTGCAGGTTGCTTTTTGCGGCATAGAGGTGAAAATCGCTGCAGAGGCAGGATTTCACAAAATAAAATCTCGCGAATTCGATACCTAGCTCCATAAGTATGTAGACATAAGTTTTATATGGACAGCAGTGAGACAAAATCGCTTATACGCCAGTTTGGTCGAAAATTACTTATTTTATATCATTTTAATTCAAAATTTTATTCTGCGTCCATTTGTTAATGTTTTGTGAAGTACTTTTTTGGCGCTTAAAAAACAAAATTTTTGAAGATTTTTATTGTTGAAGTTATACTTCTTTAGCCGCGTTATGAAAAAATTATGAGAGTGAAATTTTAAGATGCGCGCGCATCACTGTTACACAAAAGTAACATAATGAAGTTAGCCGCGGGCGCCTTATGAAAAAATTATGAGAGTGAAATTTTAAGATGCGCGCGCAACACTATGAAGTCGGCCGCTAAACCGCACATTACTCGTAAGTCTCGAAAAAAAGCTTCCAACAAAATAGTAATAGGATCTCTTAGTCGCACATGTTGGGACGCTCGTCGCCTCTGATCACTGTTTTCATATTTATAATATTTATCCACATGTTTCTAGTTTCTATATTCTTCACACGTGTTATAATGTTATACAAATGCGAAATTTATATGTGCTAATAAATTTTATTCAGTAGTGATCTAAATTGAATATTTTGATTATTTATTAAATTTTTCAAATTAAAACTGAACTTTATTGACTGCGTTGACTATCCTTTTCCAATCCTTTTATTATCTTATTGTAATTAATTATCTGCATGCAATTAAAAATTATTTTTTAATAATTCCAAAAAGAAGTATAACTTCTCACGCGCGTACTTAAGTACACGGACCCATATTTTTTACAAGGCTGTAGTGACATAAATTTTGGTGTTACAGAATAAATCTGATAAATAAATACCTGACTGTGGCAGGTTAAAGTGATGTATCTGCTATCTTTATCAATTTAATCCTTATTAGCCTTTTCCACATCATAGCTTGAGAATAACTTTATCGATTTCATCTACTCCTTCACGAAAAAAAATATAAAAAAATTGCGCAGTAAAGGAGATTGCTCAGCTTCCATACATGTTTGGCCTAAAGACCAATAATCATGAAATATTGTTTCCTAGATTCGAATCTTTATATATATAATTCTTCTGTGAGTGTGTATGTCACTGAACTTCTCTTAAACGACTGGACCGATTTTGATGAAATTTTTTGTGTGTGTTCAAGGGGATCTGAGAATGGTTTAGATTCACAATTTTGTCCGCTGGACAACCCCTATTTTTTTAGGGCGGTACGAAGTTCGCTGGGTCAGCTAGTTATATATAAATTACTGTAGAAACGAATATTATTCACGGATACCCCTGAGAACTTCTATAAACCATATACACTGAACATATTAAAATAATAAAAAACAAATAAGTTATATAGTAAACTAGGGAAATCAAGCCAAGTACCGAAATTATGGATTAGATTCAGGTATATAGAGCATGTAGATTAACAGATAGTTGCCTGCTTTTAAAATTAATGCATAAGAGTATTTTTTAAAATCAGGTGTCATCTAGGCATTTCCGGTTATAATAAGGTACTCTGTGACAGAAACTGTGTGATGATTGTGAATGAGCCACAGATAAGAGAGAATTTTTAAACTCTCGATAACCAAAGAAAGCTATGAGATTTAGGTTATATAGCCATATATTCAGTAGCTTCGTTATTTTTGTTATGTTTTTAATATAACCATATTTAAGATTTTTAGTGTATCACACCTTATAATTTTATTTATTTATAATCAGGCAACGTAGGCCCATAAATAGATACCTTAAAGTCTAACATACACACATCAAAAGTGTCTAGGGATCAACATATATTTTTGCAATAACCGTTCTCCTGATTGATATTAATTAAAATTTTCTTTAAGGATTCATCAAATAAAGTGTTTTCGTTTGTCACAGTAACGATAAACCAAGTCACCTTTGCATTAATAAAGAAATTTGCCATTTTCCTAATAAAGGGATTTTTGACATTTGAACCACTAACACAAAAGTTCGAAAAAAAGACTGAAATAACAGTTTTCTCTAAAATTTTATTGGGTAACTTAAACAATTAATAATCCGTATTTCTACCGCGAACACTAACAACACAAGAACATCGGTTTGGCATACTCAAAATGAGTTCATCCAAATCACGCTGTGGAATGGCCGCCCATGTTCGTTGCAACAACAAAAAAAGGTCTTCTTGCGACTGGATACCCTCCATATTCGGCAGAGCTCTTCTCTGTAGCATATCCCATGCATGCTCAATCGGGTTCAAGTCTGGCGACTGAGCAGGCCAGGGCAGGACATTGATGTTAGCTGCGGCGAGAGTCTGTCTTACAACTCTTGCGGTGTGCGGTCGTGCATTATCATGCATTAACTGAAATAAGGGACCGATTTGCACTTGTAGAGGAACGATGACGTCTGATACAATCGTCTCAGCATAAATTTGAGCGTTGAGGTTGCCTCTGATCCAAATCAACTCAGTTCTTCCGCCGATCCAAATACCCGCCCATACCATGATGGTTCCACCACTATAAGGATGGACTTCCTGGCAGGATTTTAATCGCTGTTGGCGTCCAGGGGTTCTCCAGTGTCGTATACGTCTTGTAAGTTAAAATTGATTAACTAATTTTGGTCGGGTATCATGGTTTTGTGATTGCTTGGCCACACTCCTTATAACGCGCCTCCACGACAACGGCTATCTAGTGCCGAGGTCCGAGTCCTTGAGACGCCCTCTAGTTGAGCGGACCCCCTTAGGTTCGAGTGGTCTAGAGGCTCCAGACGTAGGCTCCAGGCCATCCGCCTGAAATACCTCTAGAGGCAATCGCCAATTCTCGGCTTGAGGGTCCCCTTAGGATCTCGCCGTCCCGAAACCCGGTGACGCTGTAAAGGTCATCTGCGACCAACAGCATACATACTCGAAAAATAAGATAGATGGTCAAAGTTAGTGGATTCTTCTTATCCTTTTGATTTGGCAGGAACTGCGTATATCACCTTATTTTCACCATACAAACACCTCACTTATCACACATACCTACAGTCCACTCACACATTGAAATATTTTAAAACTTATTAACCAGCGTTAGTTCAAATTAGTGATGTAACGAATATTCGCATCCGCATTCGCGAATATTCGCATGTATTGCGGATATGAATATTATTGAATATTAGAAAAAAACAATTTGAAGAATTTGTAGTGCTTTCTTTCCTTGTATGGCAGATGTTTGTGTGATGAACACGAACATTTGTACTCCAGTCATGGATGTTTAAAATGTATTTCTATATAAATATACTTATATATGTATTCTATCCGTTACCCTAGTATCCCATAACACAAGCCTTATAGTGCTTACTTTGGGGCTAGGCTAATTGGTGTGGGCGTTGGAAATATTTATTTATTTATTATTATTATTATTATATTCATTGTTACACAGCTTGCATTTAGCTCGTTCAGCATCGCAAAGTGTGAAATAAGTCCACATTTCACTAGAATTTGATTTACTCATGATAATAAATCACTATTCAAACTCTAACCTAAAATTCACAAAGACCGGCGTGAGCGAAATGACACTTCAGTCAGATATTCGCATCTGCATTCGCGTTCGCGAATGTTCAAATAAATGACATTCGTTACATCACTAGTTCAAATTGTGTAAAACCGCACAGCTTTGAAATTAAATTATAGGAAAGTTTACTAGAAAAAAAAAATCCATGCGGTCCAGGCAGCGGACGGGACCGCGTGGATTTTTTTCTAGTAAACTTTTCTTTAGATTTAAACATCTAGCAGTTAAGTGCTTAAAAAATAAATAAAATCTTAAATCATAGGACACAAAATAAAACCTGAAATACTATCTACACCTAATCACTGGTTCTAGAGTAAATAAAATAATAAATTATAAATAAAAATAAACACACTATAAATTTATTACATGTTTTATCACTACAGTACCCTTAGTACGAGTTTGAGCTCACGAAAACTATCATAGTTTTCGTAATTGTAAATTATGTTTCTATGTCCATTTTGGTGAAAACTAACCAAATATACTTAAGATTTAAGAAGGCGCAAATGATTTAATGATAGAATTTAAACACTGTTTATTTTTATTGAAACGAAAACAATAAAATCAGTACCCTTACTACGAGTCCGAGCTCATGGAAACTCATCGTTTTCGTAATTGTAAAACTCGTACTAAGGGTACAGGCTTAAATACTAAAGCATATTGGAGCAAAGTATTTTTGGATTAAGAATATTGCTTTTGTTCAAACAAGAAATGATATATGTATTTCCCGTGTTCTTTCCATTTAAAAATCTCGCTTAAATAAACTTGCAGGTTGCTTTTTGCGGCATAGAGGTGAAAATCGCTGCAGAGGCAGGATTTCACAAAATAAAATCTCGCGAATTCGATACCTAGCTCCATAAGTATGTAGACATAAGTTTTATATGGACAGCAGTGAGACAAAATCGCTTATACGCCAGTTTGGTCGAAAATTACTTATTTTATATCATTTTAATTCAAAATTTTATTCTGCGTCCATTTGTTAATGTTTTGTGAAGTACTTTTTTGGCGCTTAAAAAACAAAATTTTTGAAGATTTTTATTGTTGAAGTTATACTTCTTTAGCCGCGTTATGAAAAAATTATGAGAGTGAAATTTTAAGATGCGCGCGCATCACTGTTACACAAAAGTAACATAATGAAGTTAGCCGCGGGCGCCTTATGAAAAAATTATGAGAGTGAAATTTTAAGATGCGCGCGCAACACTATGAAGTCGGCCGCTAAACCGCACATTACTCGTAAGTCTCGAAAAAAAGCTTCCAACAAAATAGTAATAGGATCTCTTAGTCGCACATGTTGGGACGCTCGTCGCCTCTGATCACTGTTTTCATATTTATAATATTTATCCACATGTTTCTAGTTTCTATATTCTTCACACGTGTTATAATGTTATACAAATGCGAAATTTATATGTGCTAATAAATTTTATTCAGTAGTGATCTAAATTGAATATTTTGATTATTTATTAAATTTTTCAAATTAAAACTGAACTTTATTGACTGCGTTGACTATCCTTTTCCAATCCTTTTATTATCTTATTGTAATTAATTATCTGCATGCAATTAAAAATTATTTTTTAATAATTCCAAAAAGAAGTATAACTTCTCACGCGCGTACTTAAGTACACGGACCCATATTTTTTACAAGGCTGTAGTGACATAAATTTTGGTGTTACAGAATAAATCTGATAAATAAATACCTGACTGTGGCAGGTTAAAGTGATGTATCTGCTATCTTTATCAATTTAATCCTTATTAGCCTTTTCCACATCATAGCTTGAGAATAACTTTATCGATTTCATCTACTCCTTCACGAAAAAAAATATAAAAAAATTGCGCAGTAAAGGAGATTGCTCAGCTTCCATACATGTTTGGCCTAAAGACCAATAATCATGAAATATTGTTTCCTAGATTCGAATCTTTATATATATAATTCTTCTGTGAGTGTGTATGTCACTGAACTTCTCTTAAACGACTGGACCGATTTTGATGAAATTTTTTGTGTGTGTTCAAGGGGATCTGAGAATGGTTTAGATTCACAATTTTGTCCGCTGGACAACCCCTATTTTTTTAGGGCGGTACGAAGTTCGCTGGGTCAGCTAGTTATATATAAATTACTGTAGAAACGAATATTATTCACGGATACCCCTGAGAACTTCTATAAACCATATACACTGAACATATTAAAATAATAAAAAACAAATAAGTTATATAGTAAACTAGGGAAATCAAGCCAAGTACCGAAATTATGGATTAGATTCAGGTATATAGAGCATGTAGATTAACAGATAGTTGCCTGCTTTTAAAATTAATGCATAAGAGTATTTTTTAAAATCAGGTGTCATCTAGGCATTTCCGGTTATAATAAGGTACTCTGTGACAGAAACTGTGTGATGATTGTGAATGAGCCACAGATAAGAGAGAATTTTTAAACTCTCGATAACCAAAGAAAGCTATGAGATTTAGGTTATATAGCCATATATTCAGTAGCTTCGTTATTTTTGTTATGTTTTTAATATAACCATATTTAAGATTTTTAGTGTATCACACCTTATAATTTTATTTATTTATAATCAGGCAACGTAGGCCCATAAATAGATACCTTAAAGTCTAACATACACACATCAAAAGTGTCTAGGGATCAACATATATTTTTGCAATAACCGTTCTCCTGATTGATATTAATTAAAATTTTCTTTAAGGATTCATCAAATAAAGTGTTTTCGTTTGTCACAGTAACGATAAACCAAGTCACCTTTGCATTAATAAAGAAATTTGCCATTTTCCTAATAAAGGGATTTTTGACATTTGAACCACTAACACAAAAGTTCGAAAAAAAGACTGAAATAACAGTTTTCTCTAAAATTTTATTGGGTAACTTAAACAATTAATAATCCGTATTTCTACCGCGAACACTAACAACACAAGAACATCGGTTTGGCATACTCAAAATGAGTTCATCCAAATCACGCTGTGGAATGGCCGCCCATGTTCGTTGCAACAACAAAAAAAGGTCTTCTTGCGACTGGATACCCTCCATATTCGGCAGAGCTCTTCTCTGTAGCATATCCCATGCATGCTCAATCGGGTTCAAGTCTGGCGACTGAGCAGGCCAGGGCAGGACATTGATGTTAGCTGCGGCGAGAGTCTGTCTTACAACTCTTGCGGTGTGCGGTCGTGCATTATCATGCATTAACTGAAATAAGGGACCGATTTGCACTTGTAGAGGAACGATGACGTCTGATACAATCGTCTCAGCATAAATTTGAGCGTTGAGGTTGCCTCTGATCCAAATCAACTCAGTTCTTCCGCCGATCCAAATACCCGCCCATACCATGATGGTTCCACCACTATAAGGATGGACTTCCTGGCAGGATTTTAATCGCTGTTGGCGTCCAGGGGTTCTCCAGTGTCGTATACGTCTTGTATCCGGTCTCATACCAAAACGAGACTCATCAGAAAAGCACACGAAACGCCATTGTTCTTCTGCCCAATTTCTGTGTTCAAGAGCCCATTGATATCGAATCCTACGATTGTGCATTGCTATAGGTGGTACCCGTAGCGGTCTTCGGGAATGAAGGTTCACTTCATGCAAGCGGTTTCTGACTGTTTGGTCGCTAATTAAGTTCCCTGAAGAGTGATGAAGCCTCACGGCTAACATCATGGCGGTTATTGTTGGAGCTCTTCGAGTTAAGATTTGAATGTATCGGTCTTGTCTCCGTGTGGTGCAGCGATACCGTCCTCCATGGCGCTCAGCCACGGTACCAGTGCTTCGGTATCGTGTCCAAAGTCGACTGATAACACTCTGACTTGTATTCAGAGCTAAAGCTACAGTACGTTGCCGGGAACCAGCTTCTATCATTCCCACGGCTCTGAGCATTTCTTCCCTGCTTAAATGACGTCGCCGCTCCATAATAACGTTGGTTTTAATCAGTAGTAGGGAAACAGTAGCATTAATAATGTCTTCAATGCGTTGTATGTTTTTATAGGGAAAATATTGACAGCTGATTTTCATCTTTTACTCGAATTTGATTCACAGTTCCTGATTCAAATTATGAAATGCACCAAAAAGGATCCATATAAATTTATAAAATCATAAATTTATTACAAAGCCACATCTCAATCTCAAGAAATCCGCATAAAAATGCTTGATCCCTAGACACTTTTGATGTGTGTATATACAGATTATAATGTGTTTATGGAGGTATTTGGCGAAAAATGTATGGCAATAGACTTTATGATGTTGCCTACCATCTATAATAATTGTCTGAGCGTATTTGCATATAGTGAAAATGATAAGATAGTTATGGATCTGTACTAAAAAAATGATTTATTTTATCGATCTTAACAAAATAGATTTGTTTTTATCTTATATAAACAACTTCGATCAGTCTTTGGCTGAATGTTACTACACCCTTAGCCATTAAAAATGATTCGTATGTTTTCCAAACCGGTAAAATTAAAAGTCCTTTTTAAAGTAAATATATTATACAAAGGTGTCCGTTGAAATCTAATGACTGTAAATTAAATTATAAATTACGCCAAGAATTACCGTGTATGTCAATATTTTTTGTGCATTTGGGCCAATTTGAGCAATCTCCTTTTAAGATAACTTACAACTCTATCCACAGACCACAGAAAGAGGTTAGAAGGGTGATCATAGACCGTTTGTACCGGAACTGATGTTGCCGGCTCGCCCCCACTACTCTTCCGTCTAATAGGTACTCGTAATAGCCAATGAAACAAAGCAACATTAAACAATCGAACCAATCACCGCTCATTGCCGAGAGCAACGAGACAATCATAACCAAGTTTTGGTCAAGTTATGAGCATCTTTTTGTGTTCTGTGTCTCTACCCAAACTCTGCAGGATAGTTGGCATAGTTCAGTAGTTATAGTCAAATACCTGAACAAAGATTGTTAAACCTATTCCCTTACACTCTTACTCCCATCCTTTAGACCTTTTATTTATTTTCTGTTTCCTTTCCTTTCCTCTCCTCTTCTTTCGCCTCTCACTATTATTAAACCGTCCTCTCCTCTCCCTGTCTTTCCCATCCATTCGACCTCCCTGGCTGCATCTCGACGCGGCCTCGGATTCTGATGGGGCTACTCTACCAACTATCGAATCCTCTACATCACAATTATGTAATAAATGATTAAAAAAAAACCTGAACAATCAATGCTGGAGAATAGATTTTTGTTTATTACAGATTCATTGTTCTCAAGATTGTTCTAATTCTAACTTGGGGTAGAGTCATTTGCCTACCTGGCTATAAAAAAAAACAAAGAAGAAAATTGGAGAGGACGTAACGTAGGTCCAATGTTTAGTGTCCCAAAGAGGAGGGGGAACTAACTAAATTAATCAAACACCTGTTTCAATTTTGAATAAAGAGAGAGCACACTTATTGATTCTACATAAAATACTTATGTTTTCATAAAAACAAAACGATAGCGCGATTCAATATACTATTCCTGTCATATAGTAAACAGGATATCAATCTGATTCTTAACAATATTATACAACACAAAAACGTGCTCATACGATTGTTATTTTCAGATCATCATCATCATCAGCCTATTAATGTCCCCACTGCTGGGGCACAGGCCTTCCCTATGGATGGAATAGGGAGATTGGGCCATGACCCACCACGCGGGCCCAGTGCGGATTGGTGGGTGCTAACGACTGCAGATGCAGCCGGGACCAACGGCTTAACGTGCCTTCTGAAGCACGGAGGAGCTCGAGATAGTAATTTTTGGTCACCTATCCAATGACCGACCACTGCGAAAGTTGCTTAAGTTCAACGGTCGCAGCCGAACGCGCTAACCGCTTCGCCATCGAGCTCCTCTATCAAATACTTATGTTTTCATAAAAACAAAACGATAGCGCGATTCAATATACTATTCCTGTCATATAGTAAACAAAATATCAATCTGATTCTTAACAATATTATACAACACAAAAACGTGCTCATACGATTGTTATTTTGAGATAATTGAAAAAAAAAATAGGTGTACATAAAAATATATCTGTCCAGCTCAAACAATATTCTTACGACCCGTTATAGCGTATGCCAATGTCATGAGTTAAGTAGGTGGGTACCTAAAAGATATTTTTAGCCGCATCTTTACAGTTAGAGGAAAAAGAAAGTAATTTATGGAGCGATCTCTCTCGGGAGCTATTCGGTGTTTGAACAAAACCGCTCCGAGGTCGACTCGAGAGCGACACTTAGCTCTTTAACCCTGGAAAATCTATCTTACATGATAACAAGATGCTGCTTTTAAGAAAGACTTTTGCATACAAACGGAACTTAAAGTTATACCATCTGAAACTAAGGTACATTAGGAATTTGCACGAAAATCTATGTCTTATTTTATCATCATCATCATCATCAGCCTATTAATAATAATAATAAATAAATAAATATTTCCAATACTTACACCAATTAGCCTAGCTCCAAAGTAAGCAGTGTAAGGTTTGTGTTATGGAATATTTGGGTAACGGATAGAATACATATACAGTACATATATAAGTATATCTTTATATATATAATTCTTCTGTGAGTGTGTATGTCACTGAACTTCTCTTAAACGACTGGATCGATTTTGATGAAATTTTTTGTGTGTGTTCAAGGGGATCTGAGAATGGTTTAGATTCACAATTTTGTCCGCTGGACAATGTTTTTTTAATTAATTTTTAATTTATTAGTAGTTGTTGATTTCGGAATGTTTTACATTGGATCCGACAGACGCCGCTACCATACTAGACAGGACAACGTCTGTCGGGTCCGCTAGTTTATATATAAATACATATTAAACATCCATAACTGGAGTACAAATGCTCGTATTCATCACACAAACAGCTGCCCCCACCGGGATTCGAACCCGGGACCTCTCGAGTCGGCGACACCATGAAACCGGCGTACAAACCACTCGGCCACGGAGGTTGTCATGTCTTCACTGCTTGGGCACAGGTCTTGCCTATGGATGCAATAAGGAGATAGGGCCATTACCCACCAAGCGGGCCCAGTGCGGATTGGCGCGTGCTAACGACTGCAGATGCAGCCGGGACCAAACGCTTAACTTGCCTTCCAAAGCATGGAGGAACGCGAGTCTTCACCCATCCAACGACCGACCACTGCGAAAGTTGCTTTACTTCAACGATTGCAGCTGAACGCACTAACTACCTGCGTCATCGACCTCCTTATGTCTTATTAATGTGTTTTATTTTAGTACTAGTTGCGACTTTGTCTTTGGAAAACTCTGGAAATTATGACTAAATGCTACGGGCAGAACGCTTTTAAAAATAACTATAGTTTGTAAAGGGAACTTAAAGTTATAGGGTGAGGCCAAACGAGCGTAATTTTGTGAGTGGTGAGTCGCAGAATTTCGGTCGCTGAAACTCTGCTGCATTCGGTTTCATACAAAAAGGCAGTTGGTGCCACACGACAACGCAAAAAAATGAGTTGTCTGCCGACTCAATGCGCATAAGCTCGTCCGAATTTCGGTCGGGGCGAGGGTAGGGCAAGGAAGGGGAATGGGGAAACCAACTAAAAATTACGTTCAGTGGGTATTTGCACGAGAATCAATGGGGTCGATTCTGCTATGATTATTTAAACCTAAACTTAAATTTGACAACAGTCTATCATTGACATTTTTTATAAAAATACAAAATAAAAAGGAGAAACTGATCTTAAATTTAGTTTTAAGTTTAGAAAATCATGCCAGAATCGACACCAATGCCTGATTTTTATTTATCGTGTTTTATTTAAGTAGTGGTGGCCTCCCACGACTTCGGCTGTGTGGAATTTTTGGTTTGGTTTCCCATACAAACTTTCACACCTCTTTCCACTCCCTTAAAGAATTATTTCGGGGATAAAAACTATCCTATGTCCTTTTACGGGGCTCAAACTATATATATACCACATCTCATGTAAATCGGTTTAGCGACTTAAGCCTGAAGAGGTAACAGACAGACAGACACACTTTCACATCAATTGTTTTTAAGATAAAAAATTTCAATTCCAACGCGTACTAAGTAATTTGGTGACTCATTTCTTTGTCGCACTATCCGTAAATGGAATGCTCTGCCCGCTCACGTGTTCCCTCCCTCCCTCTTACAACTTTTGGAACTTAAGTTGGGCGAGGAGTTTGATGGCGCAGGTGGTTTTTGGCATACTTTCGCAGTGGTCGGTCATTGGATAGGTGACCAAAACTCTTCTATCACGAGCTTCTCCGTCCTTCGGAAGGCATGTTAAGCCGTTGGTCCCGGCTGCATCTGCAGACGTTAGCACCCGCCAATCCGCTCTGGGCCCGCGTGGTGGGTCATGGCCCAAACTCCCTCCAAACGCCCATTAATAGGCTGATGAAGATGATGATGAAGATGGGCATTCGACTGGAATAAAAGGTTTGGGAAGGAAGCAGTTGCAGACTCTAATCATTAATAACCTTCAAAGAAATTCGACAAGTTAGTGCTACAGCTTGGATACATAATTTTTGGGTACATATTGGTGTCGATTCTGGCATGATTCTCTAAACTTAAAACTAAATTTAATATCAGTCTCTCCTTTTCATTCTGTATAGATAATGACAAGGATGCACTGTTGTCAAATTTAAGTTTAGGTTTAGAGAATCATGCCAGAATCGACACCATTGCAGTGTTATGAAATTAACGGCGACGTAGGGCGACGAATTGGTCGCTCGAATTGGAGCGCTACAGTAGACAGTAGTTAATTAATTTATATTTAATCATTGTGTAATGAAAGGTGACTTCATAATTACTGTATATTTAATCATTATGTATTGAAAGGTGACTTCATGAATCATCTCTGAAGTCGTTTTTCAATTTGACGACTCTGTAAATAATAAAACAGGGAGTAAAAACAGCCCTTGCTGAGTTTCTTGCCGGTTCTTCTCAGTACAAGGTCTCCCGCCGTAGATTTACGAACCGATGGCGTAGATTCTAGACATTCATGAGTGCTTGTAACAGTCTAAACTGAATAAATGATTTTGATTATGATTGACCACAGTAAAATAGCAATACCTTTTGGTTTTTTGGTGGAGTTGCATTTCTGTCTATATGAGTAAGTTTCGAGGGCTCCACGGGTTAGAGGATTGGGTAGGCTATGGTACGAGCACCTCGGTATTGAACCAAAGCACATTTTAGGTCATTACACTTTTCTCGATATTGGTGACGGTTGAGGCTGTACAGGTGCCCTTAGCCGCGAGTTTTGAGCATTGCGCGAGGTGCGATTTCACGCGGCGTGCGGGCGGCTCGCGTGCGACCAAGAAGACGTATGAGTATGAGAGCTCAAAAGACGCGGCTTTCGAAAGGCATTAAGATGATGTAAAAATATTCTGGAAAAGTAGGTTCTGAAAAAAAAATTTTTTTTTTTTTTGGTTTTGAAAATAGAAGTTAAAATTTATTTTTTTAATAATCAATAATAGGTAGATACATTTTCAATGCCCTTTTAAGTCGTGTAGAGCATGAGACTTGTATTTTTTTGAATCGCATCCGGACATCTGACAATCGAAAATTCGTAAGACGAAAACAATAAAATTGGAAAGTTTGTTGACTTTCAATATATTGGACGAATCATAGTAGGGTATGGTCGCCAAAAATTGTACAAATAACATTCATGACATCGTAACACACGTTACGTACATGACAGAATGTTACATACATGACCATCATAAAGCTTAGTTCATAATAGAAACTTTTATAGTAGTTCTACTAGTACTAAATAGTTCTAGGCCTTTGGTGGTGATATTATATTTTTTTGATTAAGGTTTGGCTATAGAAAAAAAACAAAATCTGTACAAAAATCAACTGTAATTTAATTAGGTGCTATATTAAGGTACCAATTATTTAAAAATAAATACAGCAAGCATTATTATCATCTTTCAAAATATACTCTTTTGAGTTTATTGACGTGATTTCAACTTTTTTTACTATACACACTGCAGGTACAATATCATACTCTACTTTTCTGGTAACAATAAATTTAAGCGTTGGTTTTTTCATGGTTTTTAAAAACCTTATATTATAAAATGTTGAATTCTCTTTATGAACAATTTCGACAATAAACCCTATGTAATATGTCCACTTATTTTTAGTGTAATATCTTACAATTACACTGTCATCAATATTCATTGGCACTTCTTTGGTTTCATTATTTACTTCTGCCTCTGTGCTATATTGAATATTCTTTCCAATCTCTGTAAATTAAAATTATGTTTAACATTATTACTCAGTTTCTATTTGCGTCTTAAATTAAACAAAATTATAAATATACCTGATTTTGATGTATTAGCAAAGCTAAAGCTATCATTATTTTTTAAACTTTCAGTGACAGTCTCATTGCTATTGCAATGTTTATTCTCAAACTTAAATATTATTCCTGGAAATAAAAAAATAGATTTTACCTAAATAAAACAACTTGCGTAGATATAAGTTAGGACTACTTTCATGTAAGAAAAATACCTTCCGTAGAATTATTTGCAGGACTACAATGATCTATTTTTTCTACATTCACGTAAAGAGTCTCATTTTCATAGTTATTTTTATTAATATCTGTAAATAACAAAATTACGTAAATATATAATCAGTAATATTGTTTTTGCTAAATAGTACCTACAATATTTATTTTAAGACTTTCTTTTTACCTGTGGTAGAAGGATTAATAAGGATATCATCAGCATTTTTTTCTATATTTTGTTTTTCAGTTTCATTCTTGATAGTATTTTCATTTTTTTGATTCTGGTTTTCAGTTGTCGGCCCTATTTCTGTAACCAAAGTTTTTTTTTATATAAGGTAAGTACTGGTCACAAATAACGACATTAGAATTTTGAAATAGGTACCTCCTTCATCATCAGATAAGAATTCCGCATAACAACCTTCCTCTGAAGAATCATGTAATGAATACTCGTTGTCCTCATCAGAGCTACTTTCGTCGGGATATCTTACATTGCTTTGTGTGCATTTAGTGTATTTTCGTATACCTGAAGTTGATGGCAAAGGATTGTCATAGTTTATATTTTCCTTGTAGGATTTTGTATTGCACAGGTTAAAGTTTTTGTCGATTTTCTGCATATTTTTAATTCGTAATGGTTCAAAGTCGTTCAAATTTTCATATGCCATATTCTCTGGCCGATATCTAATTTCTGAAAGAACTGTTACTTTTGCTTTCTTTTTTCCTTTCTGTAGTTTAGTTATGTCTATATCTTCACTTGTTTTTCTTTTTAACCGAGATTCATTTGTTTGTTTTATATCATATTGATTAGGTTTTTTTATCTTTACCAGTCTATGTTTCCTTACGTCAAAACATTCACAATAACCCCGTGAATCTCCACAAAAACAACTTAAACTTCTGAACCGTATTTCATTATTAGTTTCACTATTACTTATTTGGTGTAAGTTCATTGTATGAGGAACAGGAATCAGATTTTCTTCGACTGAATATTCAGCAATATCAGCCTCATTGACATAAAAAGTCATTACAATTGAGTCAGAGTTTTTAAGACATGTATAGGCCGTGTATGCATCTGGTATGTCAATGCCGTGTTTGACGTTATCGTCTAGTCTTCGTTTAAGTCCCCCTCCAACTCCGTCCGCAGCTCCCTTTCCATGAGCAGACTCACTGAAGTTCCATGTTGAAAGGGGGAATCCCATGTTCACTGTAAACTTTGTAAACAAAAAAAAGTTCTTTTTTTGTTTATATTGTGTCGCTGGTCCATCGGAGAAGAAATGCACTGCATTAACGAGCGGATATTTGTTTCTTACATGAATTAATATGGGATTTAAATGTGCCCAAATCGCCTCAGGGCCGTGTTCATTAGAGGCCGATATTGACGCGAAAGACTGAGACTTTTTTTCTTTGGCGTACAAAACGCCTGTATGGATAGTCACCTGTGATTTTGATGCACCAAAGTGCATGGATTGCACTTCAGTTGCAAATTTACAAGCATAATTTTCGCTGAAGTCGATGTGAATGGCCACTTCAGTGAACTTTAAGTTTTTGATACATAACAAATATTGTGTGTATTGGTGTTTTATATTAAAAGCGTGTTTTTTCATTACTTTAAGTTCCTGATTAAAGGATTCTGTCAGTGTCATCAATTTGTCTTGAATATCTCTTTTCACCATCTTTTTAGTAGTCATAGTTTTACCATCACTTTTGTTAATATATTCATGTGTCTGCATAGAAAATTCGTTCCAAGTAACAATGTCATTAATGCCCGGATTGTCTTCGTCAAATTTCATACATTTATTAATACATGTGGAACATTCATCATAGGCGCATGCTTTAGAATCCAAGTCACATACGATGTTCAACAAAATTTCATTTAAACTCGTAGTCTCGATCATTCCTAAAGAATTTAACTTCGCAATTTTCATAGAGAAGTTTTCGTGCTTTATGCACCCACATGTTTCTCGATTAGAAAGTTTCGGTTGTAAAACATAAAAGGGTCTGTACTTCTTGAATGCAGTCAATTTTGCTGTACCTCCTTCCGCTCTGTACTTTTTATAAAGCTCCTTTAAGGTATTTAGCAAGTATCGTCTTTGTATTTTAATTTTACCTTTAGTCTTGAATTCTTTTCTTCCAGCAGTTGCTCGACTTACATCGTCTCTGTTATAGAATTTAATAATTTTACTAATAATAATGTTGTTCTTCCTAATAGTTGTTTTCTGTTGACGAGCCCTTCCTTTTAGTCCAAATACAGATGTCGTTATCTCGCTCTTCCTGTTATATTTTTTTATGCATTTGTTCCCAAGTATTGTTTTAAGTGTACTTCGTTCTTTATTATTCTGGGTATTCTCATATGTATCTTGAATAGCATTCACTAAAACATGATGAGTTAAAAGCTGTCTCTTCACTTTTTCCTTTTCTTCTAGAGAAATGTTCGGCAGGTTTTGTTCAATAAAACTGTTAGATTTGGTTAATGGTGTCATTTCTTTCTCATTTTGAACAATAATCTGGTATTTATTTACTTTCAATTTTAGCTCGTCAACAAGCGTAACCAATTTTTTATTTTTGTACATGTAGCGATTACACTTCTTTTTCAACGAATTAACTTCTTTCGCCATTTTATTTATTTTTTCTTCATATGATATTCTTTGGTTAGCCCATCTTCTTTGTAATTTTCGTAGCAAGAATGTGTTTTCATGAATTTCTGCACTATTATCCTCAGTAATACTATTAATGTTCGCAGTATCTTTTGATTTTATTCTGCTACGATTTTGACTGGCTCGCCACTGTTTCCTTTTCAATATTTTATTTTCTTCGGTACATTCCGTGATTTTCTTTCTTTTTTTATTTCTCTCTGCATTTTTTAATTTTATATCTTGGTACTTCAAAGGATTTTGAGTTCTTAACTTTTCACGATATTTTTTTTGCCTTTCGGCATTGGTCAAAGGCATCTGGAATATTTGTTTTTAACGAATTTAATCCTACTAATCTTATAAATGTGAAAATGTGTATGTTCGTTACTCAGTATAGTATGTATACACATTTTATGAGCGCCACATTTCATCCAAATCCGTTCAGCCGTTTTTGCGTGATTTAGTAACGAACATACAAACATACAAACTTTCGAAGAATTCTCAAAAAACAACAGTTCAATCGAAAGAAAATATAACTAGAAAAAAATCCTCGCGGACCAGGCTGCAGACGGGACTTGAACCCGCATCCTTCGCTATCCGGGCGAATGCACTGACCAATTATGCTACCGCGGCCCTAACGGCCGCGTCGAAATTCTTCTAGCCATTAAGCTGCAAGGCAGCGCCATCTCTTCGCATTATAGGTAACCCACAATGTCAAATGAATACTTTTACAAGTATTAAACATTTGAAAGAAGAAATTGCAATTATACTTATAATTTTTATTTTTTAAACATGTACCTGCTTGATTTTTAAATCTAAAGAAAATATAACTAGAAAAAAAAAGTAGTTATATTTTCTTTAGATTTGAACATCAAGCAGTTACATGCTTAAATAAAAATTGTAACCACTGTTAACTCAGACGAAGTCGCGGTAAGTTTATATTTTATGTAAAGTAGTGTAATCTCCGCCTTAGAGTCGGTCATGATTGTAACGTTACACATTTCGTTACACATTGTAACATTCATGACATAAAAAAGCGTGCGACATAACCTAAAGTTCAAATATCATTTAATTGCAAACAACTATGGATTGTGACGTAGGGTTACCGTTTTCTGTGATAATACACCTTTCTAAACACGTTAACAGTATACCATAACAAGCAGTACTTACCTTGCAATCGAACACACAAAAAACAATATTTTTTGGCGACAAATCTGAAGTCAACACAAATCACGATTTCGTTCCGACAAATATGGCCGAATTTTATTTCTGAATGTTGGTGTCTTGGTCAATAGTGTTGCCATTTATAAAAATAGCACTAAATACCAAATCGCAGATAGGCAAATGGTAGAAACAACCGTTACATTCATGACGTTACACACTCATCATAAAATTGGACACTTTTTTAAAAACGATTAAATTTTTAACTGAAACGCTATTTTTATAAGCACGTTTAGAAATACGTTGAGAAAGTATCATAAAGCATGAGTACAATTTAATAATTAGAAAAAACTATTTTGTTTCGGTACTGTTGGCAATTTTTGATACAAAAGTAGTAGTTGGACAAACAATTTTTGTATGGAAGTGAAAGCAGTACCTTTCAAATTATATTTTTTTTACATATATTTTTAGGGATGGGTAGGTTACATTTCGTGTAAATAATCTAAACAGAAGCTCGTCATTCAGAATAAAATACAACAAATGTCATTTATCAAATCACTTTGAAATTATGTGAAAAATAAAATGGGGACAAAACGAAACTAATATTTGTACAATTTTTGGCGACCACACCCAGTAATATTTATTTTATCGTATTATAACAATAAGTTTGTATCTAGGACGTTCAGGTGGCAGCTTTATTGCAAAGAAAATGCATATTTTCACAATAGACGTCGCTAGGTGCGCTTAAATGAGAAATTATGAGAGATAAACTTTTTAATGTAATATAAATTGTCATGTTTGTGTACGACAGCACAATAAATAAATATTGTATTATACCACATAAATGATAGTACTTTTCTACTGATAATTAAAGAAAATTGTGCAAAATTATTCCCTAACCATTCCAAAATATCAAAAACGCACAACGTTAATATTCACGTTTTCACTTCTGCCGGCACTCCCGGAGTGCAACCCGTCGTTTCTTTTTTGTATCGCAGGATATGGTGGCCGCTTACCACCAGGCGGGCCATATGCTTGTTTGCAACCTTTTTCCACTTTTTGGGGTAACCGAGTCTAGATACAGGCAACTCATTAGTTTTATTATTCCAGATAAGGCATAAGGATAATGTATCCATTGCCAATAAATAAAATAAAAAAACCGGATCATAAAGTTTCGATAACGACCACAGAGTATTTAAACTTTAAATGTATATTTTCTACAATCCTGATCCTTTCCAAATTTCGTAATATTTCCGATTCCTTTTTTCCTATACTGTTTCCTCAATTTTTACTTGACATTGGCTGAACGCACAAACCGTGCATGCCATAAAAAAAGAAAAAGAAGAAGACCACAGAGTATAGAATAAAATCGGTTGTGAATAGATAAGCGAGTAAATAATTTAGCAGTGAAGTTGCGACAGTTAACGATCACACAGCTTAGCGTAAAACAAAAGGCTTAATAGCCCGAAGCGAGACAAGGTAAATGTTTAAGGCTTCGGATATTGGAACAAGGCAGATTATCGATTTCAATGCCATTAATTTCTGGTTTCTTGCGCCTTTAAATTATACTAAAAATTGTTTGATCAAATGTGACAGTCACTTTTTGTCGATTAATGAATGTAGAATTAATTCCTGTGGATTGAAATCTTATGGAGTTTTTGCTACACTGCAGTTAAAAAAAATTGAACCAACTAAGAGTATAAATCTAAAGAAAATATAACTAGAAAAAAAAACCACACGGGCCAGGCAGCAGACGGGACTCGAACCCGCACCCTTCGCTATCCGGGCGAATGCACTGACCAATTATGCTACCGCGGCTCTGACGGCCGCGTCGTAATTCTTAAGTTGCAAGGCAGCGCCATTTCTTCGCATTGTAGGTAACCCACAATGTCAAATTAATACTTTTACAAGTATTAAACATTTGAAAGAAGAAATAGCAATTATAGTTATAATGTTTATTTTTTAAGCATTTAACTGCTTGATGTTTAAATCTAAAGAAAATATAATTAGAAAAAAAGGTGCGGGTTCGAGTTCCGTCTGCTGCCTGGTCCGTATGGATTTTTTTCTAGTTATTTTTTTTTAGATTTAAACATCAAGCAGTTAAATGCTTAAAAAATAAACATTATACCAACTAAATGTACTAAATATTTAGTTATGTAAGACGATTTTTTTCTTTTTTTGTGTGTGTATGCTTTTATATTACCTATACTAGCAAACCAGTGAACCAAATGTTCACCAAAACCTGATTTCTCGAAAACCGGAAGTGCTACGTTACTCAAATCCGGTTTGTAGTCTTATCAGACTATTCTTAACTTATAACTTAAATATTCTCTTTATCTATCTCTTACGGTTTGGCCACTGAAACAGCACCACAGACAGACGGACTTGTCGGATATGCGTTGGTCGCAGATGAGCTTTACAGTGAGTGTCTCTAGGGGCATTCCAAGAGGGGAGTCTCCTCTCCGTCTGGAGCCTCTAGACCACTTGAACCTAAGGGGGTCGGCCCAACTAGAGGGCGTCTCTGAGACTTGGACCTCAGCTCTAGTTAGCCGTTGTCGTGGGGGTAGATGGTCAAACAAGCGTATATCGCTTATATGGCTACGCTTGATGGTAAGCGGTCATGGTAAGCCTTGAGATGCTTGCGGTACAAAAGTCTCATTTGCGCCTTCTCTGCCCTTTCCTGAAAATCTTTCTCTTCGACAGAAATAAAAAAATTCAAAAATTCAATATCGTTTATTCAGTCTAGGTTGTTACAAGCACTTGTGTATGTCGAAAAGTTACGCCATCGGTTCGCAAATCTACGGCGGGAGACCTTGTACTGAGAAGAACCGGCAAGAAACTCAGCAAGGGCTGCTTTTTTCTCCCTGTATTATTACATACAGTGTCGTCCAAATGAAAGTTGATATCAAACTTGCAAACATGTGTTGAGGTCAACTTCCATCACATAATGTCAAATATGTAACAATAGACAATCAACGAATTTACTAACAATAAGTGCAAAGAAAAGTCCCAAAATAGCAAGACAACAACAATTTTCAAAACAAAATGAACAAGTATATGAAAGGGAGTAAGTGCAAGGTTCTCTTCAAAACTCTTTCAAAGGCTGGGAGCCTTAGTTTTAATATAACTTTTGAAAAATTATCTACAGGTAAAATTACAACCAAGCCGTTTTATCATTCAAATATTGATTGACAGTATAATATCCATTCTCAAGTAAGCAATTCTTAAAACCAACAAACATCAACAAAAGGTAATGAATGTTAAAATTTTTTTTAGAGAAAGGTTGTTTCTTCTGATACGAGCTTTTCGAAAATTCGCCGTGTTCTGCCAATATCACTCAAATGCCATTAGTCGTTCGATGAACAGAGACAAAACATGGAGTAACTAATCCAAGCTTATTATTCATTCAATAATAAGTGAGTAACAGTGTTACCCAAAAAATGACCACACGACTGAAGTGAAACTTCTTTAGTTCCATCTGTATATATATATATATATGTGTGTACAATATATACATGTATGTACATATACATATTTCATTTACTAGATATAAGAGAAAGAGAGAAAGAAAATGTGCGCGCGCACTGCTTTCTCTCAGGGCTTGTTTACCGGTTAATTTTCAAACCTACATCAGTATCAAGTACATTAGGAGCGTTTTATTAAGGTTTGGCTCTACCTTAACCTTGAAAAACCCGGTTTTCCTAAAAAGCGAAATCGAATAGGGTTTGAATCAATTTAGCGGTTTTTAAAGGGTTTCATTTCGCTCTTACTGACGGCATCGCCTTCGCCGTCTCAATTCAAATTTATAATGATTTTATGTCAGTTTCTTTCCAATAACAGAGCGAGTGCGTGAAGCAGTATGTCACGTTACCAAGTCAGTACACAACTACAAAATGAATTACTTGACTCACTAGACGCTAGCAAATGTGTCAATAAATGCATCAATCTTTGAGCATTAACAAGTTGTGACTTGATTATTTCAAACAAAACAAAATTCAAGCGATGCCGACGCGTGCACGTGTCGCTCTGGATTAAACCGGTTTATTAAGGTTTTAGGTACCGCTTTCATTTTGGACGCGCTCCGAACGAAACCTTTTACTAAAAACCGGTAGTAACCTTTATTTACCGGTATTTTTGAAGCAGGTTACAAGGCCCTGCTTTCTCTTGCTTATATCCCCCACTCAATTCCCGTTCGCCTCGCCAGAACACACTTTTCGTAACGCATAACGCATTCACCAGTTTACCCCAGAAGTCAAGCGTGCGTAAAGAAGTTTCATTTCAAAAATGTATGGTGTACATAGACATCACGATTTTTTTACCTGTAAAATTTTCAATAGCCAAAAATTGTGGTGTTCAATTTTGAAATTATGTTATAAAATAGGAGTGATTTAAATAAGGAACGTGTTTGGAAATCAGCTGTTAGAACATCGCGTGCCGTCGCAATGCGACGCGATCGATACCGCGGCCGCGGTCGCACGCACGCACCGCTCCAATAGCTTACACCTCATTAGGGTACTCCGTGAATTGGCCGCGTTATACACGAAGGAATGAATTTGAATTCGGAACGATTGTTTCGAAGTAACTGTGTCTGCGGAGTTGGAATTTCGCTCGCGCTTATTTGCATTGCATTAGACTAATTTGGGAAATGGATGTTTTTCAAGAATGGTTTTCCTTTATTAAGAGCTGTGAAACTTGGAATATTTTAGTTTTCCGCATTTTGGTGTTTTCAAACATATTCAAACGTAGTTGGTAACAGCTACAAAAGAAAGCTGAAAAAAATTATAACGCATACCAAAATTAGTAATTGCACCACCCACTGAACTGTCGAAAATTAATTCTGTCACTATTTCTCCCTTAGATTAAAACAAAAAGGGTAGATACGGCACTAGCCTCACAAAAGTGATCCGCATGAATTGTGGTCCACGATCCTAATCGCTTCAGTCACAACTTGACATGCAAACGACGTACATGTGAACGCCAAAAAGAAATATTGCTAATATTTTGTGTTTATATGATAAAACAATGCTTAAGTGTGTTTTTAAAAAGTGCTCAAATTGCTCAAGATCTAAAAATAAAACCCACGGCATCACTTTTCATTCGTAAGTACTATAAAATATACTTTTTCATAAGAATTGCTGTTTGTTTTGAATCTTACTCGGTAGTGACGTCGAGTACTGGTCGCGTGATTGGTCGGTAGTGCAGTGACGCGGATCTCGCCGTCTCGTTCGCGCTGCCGTTAAAACTTAACGTGCTGTTTCGTTCGGGTCGGTAATGCAGTGACGCGGATCTCGCCGTCTCGTTCGCGCTGCCGTTGAAACTTAACGTGCTGTTTCGTTCGGGTCGGTAATGCAGTGACGCGGATCTCGCCGTCTCGTTCGCGCTGCCGTTGAAACTTAACGTGCTGTTTCGTTCGGGTCGGTAATGCATGACGCGGATCTCGCCGTCTCGTTCGCGCTGCCGTTGAAACTTAACGTGCTGTTTCGTTCGGGTCGGTAATGCAGTGACGCGGATCTCGCCGTCTCGTTCGCGCTGCCGTTGAAACTTAACGTGCTGTTTCGCTCGGGTCGGTAATGCAGTGACGCAGATCTCGCCGTCCCGTTCGCGCTGCCATGGGATCAGTTTTTGTTTGATGCAAGTATGAGCGTACCGTATCTACCCTTTTTGTTTTAATCTAAGGTTGTATTGGGAGTTAGGTGTGTTACCTAATTTCATCCATTCCCAATCCCGTGGATCCTTAGAACCTTACACTGAAACGCAATGCCACCTAAAAGTACAATTTCGACGACTTCCGTGGCCGAGTGGTTTATACGCCGCGTTTCATGGTGTCGCCGACTCGAGAGGTTCCGTGTTCGAATCCCGATGGGGGCAGATGTTTCTGTGATGAATACGAGCATTTGTACTCCAGATATGGATGTTTAATATGTTTTTCTATATAAATATACATATATACATACATCAGTGTGAGGAGCTCGACGGCGCAAGTGGTTAGCGCGTTCGGCTGCGCTCGTTGAAGTTAAGCAAGTTTCGCAAAGGTCAGTCATTGGATGGGTGACCAAAAAAATTTACTATCTCGAGCTCCTCCGTGCTTCGGAAGGCACGTCAAGCCGTTGGTCTAAGTCTAAAAGGTCGTAGGTCTAGGTCTAAATCATCAGCCTATTAATGTCCCCATTGCTGCGGCACAGGCCTTCCATATGGATGGAATAGGGAGATTGGGCCATTACCCACCACGCGGGCCCAGTGCGGATTGGTGGGTGCTAACGACTGCAGATGCAGCCGGGACCAACGGCTTAACGTGCCTTCCGAAGCGCGGAGGAGCTCGAGATAGTTTTTGGTCACCCATCCAATGACCGACCACTGCGAAAGTTGCTTAAGTTCAACGATCGCAGCCGAACGCGCTAACCACTTGCGCCATCGAGTTCGTAACATGTCGACTTGTAACTAAGTATTAAAAAAACAAATCTAAGAATCTGAATTAGACGCATTTCTATTTCTTGTATCATCATGAAACTTGGCAATAATATGTAGATTAGATGACAATACAATATCAGCTGGTCTGATGATGAGACTGGAAGTTAGTTCAAAAATGGGTTTTGATTTTGCGTGACGAGTGACATGTGGGAATCCACATGTGGGATTGTGTACACAGATTTATGATACGAAAGAATACATCGTATCTTAACAACCTTAATATCAATCTCAAAAGAGAGTCTTCAACATACGCGTAGACACTTCCTTATTTAAGCGTAAAATAAAAATACCTAAAGAGGAGGATAACAGCAGTTTCGAGTGATTAGTTAACATAAAAACGATTATTTTTATTTTTGAATGAACTCCACTTAAAAGCGATAAACTTAAAATTGACTAAATATGCAAAGATACTACGAAATTATAAAATACTAGCTGACCCAGCGAACTTCGTATCGCCATAAAAAATAGGGGTTGGTGGTAGAAAGTTGAAAATTTAGGGATGTATGTATTTTTGTATGATGTATCATAAAAAAATTTAAAAAAAAATATTGAGGGGTGGATTACCCTTAACATTTAGGGGGATGAAAAATAGATGTTGTCCGATTCTCAGACCTACCCAATATGCACACAAAATTTCATGAGAATCGGGAAAGCCGTTTCGGAGGAGTTTAACCACAAACACTGCGACACGAGAATTTTATATATTAGATTAAAATTATTCGATTTCCGATACAACACCTACAACAACAGATTTCAGCGAATAATGCCGTATTTAGTATATCTTTCTTTGTATTTTCATGAAAGCTAATGTAGTCGGACAGTTTTTAAAATTAGTCAGAAGTTATGGAACATCTATTTTCTTATAAAGAAAATATAACCAGAAAAAAATCCACGCGGGCCAGGCAGCAGACGGGACTCTCTGGACGGGACTGCGAAGAGATGGCGTTGCCTTGCAGCTTAAGAATGGCTAGAGGAATTTCGACGCGGTCCGTGAGGGCCGCGGTAGCATAATTGGTCAGTGCGTTCGCCCGTATTGCGAAGGGTGCGGGTTTGAGTCCCGTCTGCTACCTGGTCCGCGTGGAATTTTTTCTAGTTATATTTTCTTTAGATTTAAATATCAAGCAATTACATGCTTTAAAAAATCAAAATTTTATATCTATTTTTATTGAAAATCCATTTTGTTTTACTTAATTCATTTTTATTTAGATTTTTTTTTATATCTTAGTTGAAAGTTAGGAAGGAGATTATTTTACTTATAAAACTACAAGCAATAGGCATTCTGTTAAGAAAAAATATCGAAGAAAAATAGACCCAAAAAGAAGTTATACTTTTTCAAAGTTGGCTTTTTCAACGAAAAAAAATCTAACTCGAAACCTACGAAAAATCGTAGAACATACATGGGGAGTTAAATTGATAGGTATGATACTCCGCTATCAGCTAGCACTGGCTTGACACACTTTAAGAAACTTCCTGTATATATACCAGATTAGTCTATGAAACTTTAACAGAAATTATTTATTAATTTATTATCTTAGAAAACCAACAGCCTTTTTCCGATACAAAATTTACAGCAGATACATTTCTTAAAGTATGGCCAATGACATGTTTTTCCTTAACTATATTAACAACTAAAGCGGCCCGCCCTCGCTTCGGTGTAGACCTGTAGTGTAGACTACAGTTTTTGGAGTTTACTCCTTAAGAATCGATATGCATTTATAAGGGGCCCGGTATGAGAAAAATGTGAGGAGTAAAATCTATCGATGAATGACCTCGTTACGTTTTTGGTGCGCATCCTATGTCGCGCAACTTTAACAAACAAAGATGACGGATTGACATTAATAAAATTTTTAAAATCTGAACTGAATTTAGATATTGTTTCTGATAGAGCAATGGGGACAACGAGGTAGGGTACGACCATTGATTCGTCCAGTGGTTTGGGCTGTGCGTTGATAGATCACTATGTCAGTCAGTCACCTTTGAGTTTTATATATATAGATAGGTGACTTATTATTGGTACTTCTATCCCTAACAAGCGATTATTAAACCATCCAGCCACTTTTTATCTATTTTATTGCCATCGTTATGTAATCATATAAAAGTTGTAGATATAAATTTCTTAAATAAAATATAATATATATACATATACATAAACATCTCTAAAAATATAATGTATGTTTAAAAACCATTCCTTCTTCGACCTTCGATTCTACGACCTTGGCTTGGCACGATTGACGGATGTCGTTCTAATAAAATGTTTGCGTTTTTCCAGTGTACTTACGCATTACAGTTTCGTCAGCTCAATATTAATCTCCAGCGTGTTTAGCTAATCCCCCAGTGGCAAGACCCGTGTCAAGTGACGGGAGCGTCACTACTGACATTATGTCACTTGATATGCGCATAATAATACGACAGAGGAGTTCCATGGCGCTGTGGTAAGAGCTTCTGAAGATAAAAGCATCTTTTTGATGGATAGGAAAGGATAGATCGAATATTTTTATTATCTTGAGCTCTTCCGTGACTCAGAAGGCACATAAAATCTTTGATCACGGCCCCAACTGCTGAATCTTTATTCAGCACAAGTTTGCTCTTGCATGGAGTACTGCTGGGAGAAAAAATGCATTATGCAGGAATATCTCTGAAGTCATTTTTCAACTTGACGACTCTGTATATATCAATACAGGGAGAAAAAAGCAGCCCTTGCTGATTTTCTTGCCGGTTCTTCTCAGTACAAGGTCTCCTACCGTAGTTTTGCGAACCGATGGCGTAGCTTCTTGAACTTCACAACTGATTGTAACAGCCTAGACTGAATAAATGACATTTTATTTCATTTCATTAAATCCACGATAATGACCAACGCCACGTTGGTTTGCTGTTAACAAATCCTCGCGATGCAGGTAGTTGCGTGGTGCATTCGGCAAGCGGCGAGCATTCCGAGGGCTGCTAGTCGGTGCGGGTATACTTTGACGTGCACTCACGCAAGCGTGGCATACGTTAAACCAACCAGCAGCCTGGTCCGCACCCGCTTTAGCCGATCCTGGGCTTCTCCGTTCACAGCATCACCTGACTAGTCTCACGGACGAAGTCGGCTAGCCAGCCGATCAGCTCCCGTACCTACCAGGTAAACCAACTCCCCAATCTACCCCTGACCCTCCAGGCGTAACTGCGGGGTCCAGTTATGTGTCGCCGCTTGTTATGCCTGGGCCTTAGATTAAAACAAAAAGGGTAGATACGGTACGCTCATACTTGCATCAAACAAAAACTGATCGCACGGCAGCGCGAACGGGACGGCGAGATCCGCGTCACTGCATTAGCGACCCGAACGAAACAGCACGTTAAGTTTCAACGGCAGCGCGAACGAGACGGCGAGATCCGCGTCACTGCACTACCGACCAATCACGCGACCAGTACTCGACGTCACTACCGAATAAGATTCAAAACAAACAGCAATTTTTATGAAAAAATATATTTTATAGTCCTTACGAATGAAAAGTGATGCCGTGGGTTTTATTTTTAATCTTGAGCAATTTGAGCACTTTTTAAAAACATACTTAGGCATTGTTTTATCCTATAAACACAAAATATTATCAATATTTCTTTTTGACGTTTACATGTACGTCGTTTGCATGTCAAGTTGTGACTAAAGCGATTAAGGTCGTGGACCACAATTTGTGCGGATCACTTTTGTGAGACCAGTGCCGTATCTACCCTTTTTGTTTTAATCTAAGGCCTGGGCAGAGTATTGCTCCCATGGCGCTCCCTGTGGGATGGATCAGTCCGCTGCCAGTAAAACCTTGGAAGCTATAGACAGCATTGCTTAAAAACTCAAAGGCGTTGAAATACGCACAAACCATAGAGCAACACAGCCGTCGCGGCCAGGAGGGGAGAAGATTTTCCCCCGCTATTAGGCCAGCTCACGAACAAAACTAGTTACGCTCGGATATTTCACTAGATTGGGTCAAGTCAAGCGAGTGTATTTTAGAAATCAAAAATGCTAAAATGTTTTGTTGCTGTAAAACACGTCTTGAACATCAAACTTTCAAGAGGATGGTGTTAAATTTCATATAAGATAAGTAGAATTAACAGATGATTTCTATTAAACCACTTTCGCTTGCTTCGGAAGGCACGTTAAGCCGTTGGTCCCGGTTGCATCTGCAGTCGTTAGCACCCTCCAATCCGCACTGGGCCCGCGTGGTGGGTCATGGCCCAATCTCCCTATTCTATCCTTAGGGAAGGCCTGTGCCACAGCAGTGGGGACATTAATAGGCTGATGATGATGATGATGAATATTTTCTTTGGATTTAAACATCGAGCAGTTACACGCCTAACAAATAAAAATTGTACATAAAAGATTAGCTTATCGTCACATTGACATCTACTACAGCTTTAACGGATTCGTGGAAGGAATTAGACCTTGATGTATGTGATGCTTATTTATTTACTAGTGGCCCGCCCTCGCTTCGCTTCGGTATTTTATCCCCTTGGGGGTAGAATTGATCAAAATCCTTTCTTAGCGGATGCCTACGTCATAACATCTACCTGCATGCTAAATTTCAGCCCGATCCATCCAGTGGTTTGGGCTGTGCGTTGATAGATCACCATGTCAGTCAGTCAGTTATTTTTGAGATTTATATATATAGATTATTCAATATATCCTTAAACATACATTAAGACCGAAGAGCAAATAATCAATATGACGATAATTGAGACCTGTTACCGAAATATGCTGATAATGACGTACTCATGTGAACTCTCAAATGTTGGAACCATATTTTTTTACGTCGCGACGACAGCCGCTCGAGTTCATATAATTTATGGCATTTCCTTTTCGGTTAATCCGTACAAGAGATTCTGAGGTAGGAATATAGGTACCGAAGGCGTAATGAGATTTCGTCCACTTGGAATACGTTCAATGGGCTGAGTTATCTCGCTATCCGAGATACATGTACATTCTTGAAATAGGATTAAGGTTGAAAGTAATTGCCTGTAATATAAGCACTAAGCAGCCCTTGATCTTCAAATTTATTGATTATATTAACAAACTAGCGGCCCGCCCTCGCTTCGCTTCGGTGTAGAGCTGAAGTGTAGACTACAGTTTTTGTTCTCAGGCTTGTATTATACACAATGACATTCATCTATGATTCTTCTTATACCTGCATGCAAAGTCTCAGGCCGATCGGTTTAAAATTGACAAAGTTTCATACAAACTTTCATTCCCTATTTTATCCCCTTGGGGGTAGAATTGATCAAAATCCTTTCTTAGCGGATGCCTACGTCATAACATCTACCTGCATGCCAAATTTCAGTCCGATCCGTCTAGTGGTTTGGGCTGTGCGTTAATAAATCACTATGTCAGTCAGTCACCTTTGAGTTTTATGTATAACTAGTGGCCCGCCCTCGCTTCGCTTCGGTGTAGAGCTGAAGTGTAAACTACAGTTTTTGTTCTCAGTCTTGTATTATACATAATGACATTCATATATGATTCTTCTTATACCTGCATGCAAAGTCTCAGCCCGATCGGTTTAAAATTGACAAAGTTTCATACAGACTTTCATTCTCTATTTTATCCCTTTGGGGGTAGAATTGATCAAAATTCTTTATTAGCGGATGCCTACATCATAACATCTACCTGCATGCGAAATTTTAGCCCGATCCGTCCAGTGGTTTATATATATATAGATAGATACCGAACATGTAGAGATTATCGGATTAACTGTAATAACGTGCCTCACATTGTAATTTCATCAAAAGGTTAGTACTAATTTATAGCTCAGACCTTCATTTTAATACCACACTAAATCAACCACAGACTACAAACTTTGTGAATAACTCCAAAAAGGTTTTTTGCCCACTCATTTGCTATTCCAGAACTTATTTCACACAGAAAATGTTATTTGAGTGAATACACATAACTTTGTTGTATAATGGTGCTGCTCTGGATGTCTCTAGGTAATTCTTCTGTGGCGATTTGTTTGGTCAGTTCTAGTACAAAATATAGGGATACAGAAGGTCGATTTCATTCGAAAGACTAAAACCGGTCTACCTGTTTACCTGTTAACCATAATATGGATGTATCCTTGTTCGAAATAAATGTTTATTATTATTATTTAAACCTGTCTACGCAAACGTACTCCTAGATAATTTAAGAAAGTTAAGGCACAGCGGAATTCCCGCTCAAAATAGAGCGCCGCGCCCGTTTGGGGAATCAGCCTCCATCTTATATAAATCACAGTAAAATAACACTACCTTTTAGCGTTGTGTTTCAACTGGTGAGTATTTCTAGGGCTCCGAGGATATCGGGTTCAGGCAGTTCATGGTGAAGATAGCTGGAGTGGCACATCTTTATCGCATGGTCTATCTTCGCGATTGGACTCCACTTCCACTTAACATCAGGTGGGGTGGGGTAATTTGTTGCGCCTCGTATATAAGAAAAGAAGATATATTTTGGGGAAACTTGGGAGAACATGCACAGCAATGAATCCTCTCGGTCTTTCGTAGAGAATCATATTCGATGTCAACGGAAAACGGTTTTCTGTGTTTCTTTGTTTTGTTTTTCTAGTAACGCCTCCATTTGTTGTGTTCACCCCGTATCGGGTGATGTTATACGCGGGCGGCCCCATCATGCTACACTGGCAACCATCCAAAGCTTTCTGCGTATTTATTCGACCTAGAAAAAAAATATATCGCCTCAGGCAGGATTTCTAGGAAATCGTATTTATTTAGGTACCTATAAGTCCTCTTCTATGTATCTATAATGATGATTAGATAGACTTATATCCGACTACGGCAAAACCAACGATAAAGGCCAATGATTTTGACGGTGTGGAAGGTGGATCAGTTCTTAAGATAACGTTTGAAATACGGATTTTATTTTGTAGAATGAAAAGTCTTTGACAAATGGTTCCTATCGCCACCGACCACAACCACGTAACGCCGCCACCAGCATATTTCTTGTAGTTTTCATACATTTTATATGGGCTCGCCACACACGGTACGCCGGTGGCCGCTACACGCGACAAATCGTCGTTGCTCGCTTCTTGTGGCCCGCACCGTCCACTTAATGCGACGATACAAATAGCCGCCACACGTCACTCGCGCGATTCCCAACCCCTCTCTCCCTTGCCTTAGTCGGCCGCTGTCGCGCGCTTCAGCCACTTTAGTAGCCGCTTCTAGCTTCTCGTGGCGGCGTTTGTGGTAGTGGCGTGTGGCCCGTGTGCGGCGACACTTATGTTGCGCAGAATGTGTACAAATTAGATCAAACTCTTGACCTTTTGAAACATGCATGTATCTATCTCATTTCTACTCTTTTGTTCTCTTCCTTCCTTCTTCTTCTCGTTTCTGTTCTGTCCTCTCTCTCATGCTGCTCTACAGCCTTTCCCTAAGACCTTGGCCGTATCAAAAACAGTGGCTTCAATCTTAGCGTGCAATAAAGGAAAATTAAAAGCGTATGGGTCTCGGGACGCACGATAGAAGTGATAACTTAAACTAAGCTAAATGGCGCTGCGGGTTACAGTGAGAGAGGAGTCTGACTATCGCTGTCGTATGCGAGAGAGGTAGAGAAGCCAGTCAGACTGGCGCCGTAATGCGTTACGTAACGAAGCGGTTTACACTCCCGTATAAAGTAATTACTTCAAAAATGAAATAAAATTAGTCTTAAACCTCACAATGGTGTCGATTCTGGCATGATTCTCTAAACTTAAACCTAAATTTAACATCAGTCTCTCCTTTTCATTCTGTATAGAGAATAACAAGGATATACTGTTGTCTAATTTAAGTTTAGGTTTAGAGAATCACGTCAGAATCGACACCAATGTATCACTAAGGAGGAGGGGAAAGTTAAAAAAAACAAAAAAAAAAACATCACGTGATTATTTTTTACAGCCGCAGAGAGGAAAAAATTGAGTTTAATTAAATAGTATTTCAGAAGCTGATGCTGTGGTTAGCGAGCTCAGTCTGCGATCGTGGAAGTGAAACATAGGGATGATCGATATTACAAAAACATCGATGTCAAAAACATTGATTGAATAACATCGATATGACCAAAAAGACCTTTTCGGTAAACAATACAACTGTATGTATTTTTATAGACGTGTGTTTATTTTCATAGATAAAGCCACATGTATCCAATCAAAGAGCGAAAAAATCACAGGAGCGTTGAAGTTGACAATATTTTTTTTAAATAAAACTAGTTTTATCGGGTTAATGCACGAAACTTTATTTATTTATTGACGTTTCGCAGCCTTTTCACGGATATTCTTTTTTTCTTTGGAAATGCAACAAATGAAGTAACCTTTCTTTCAGCTTACTCCGGTTATCATCGGTGACATCTAGTGTAAAATAGTTAACATTGATATACGCGGTAATTTAGCTAGTACCTAGTGATGTTACGATTATCCGCATCCGCATTCGCGAATATTCGCATATTTTTGAATTTTCGCATTCACATTCGCATTCGCAAAATCTCTGCGAATGTTTTGCGAATTTTAATATAAAAAAAAACAATTTGAAGAAGTTGTAGTTCTTCTTTTCCTTGAATATTCATAGTTACACAGCTTGCATTTAGCTCGTTCAGCATCGGAAAGTGTGAAATAAGTTCATATTTCACTAGAATTTGATTTACTCATGTTAATTAATCATTATTCAAACTCTAACCTCAAAATTCACTTGCTTTGTTTACGAAAAGACCGGCGCGAGTGGAATGACACTTCAGTCGGATGAGTTCATATCAACTCGGCAATTCGAACGAGACTGCCACCATGCCATAGACAATTGGCGCCAATTTTGAACAAAAACATATATATTCGCATTCGCATTCGCGAATGTCGGTACCAGATATTCGCATCGGCATTCGCATTTGCGAATGTTCAAAAAATACATTCGTTACATCACTAGTACTTACATGCAGTGCACGCCGGACGGCGATGAATGTATAGTCGTAAAACCAACTAACATTTTCGTTTTCTTTTTATTATTTGTTTTGTGTTGCTTTTACAGATGTAACTAAACATATAAAGATAATAATATTACAATGGCCCACATAAAGGATAGCTAGAATTTCATTGGAGATTTATTTTATAAAGTATTTACATTTCAGTGTTATACAGGGAAAAACCACTCAACGCACACGCAAAAGTTATCACAAAATAAATGCATTTATATGGCATTATTAGGGCCTTTAGGAATACAACAATTACTGAACTTAAAGGACAAATATTTGGTTTATACAATAACTAGTGGCCCGCCCTCGCTTCGCTTCGGTGTAGAGCTGAAGTGTAGATTACAGTTTTTGTTCTCAGGCTTGTATTATACACAATGACATTCATCTATGATTCTTCTTATACCTGCATGCAAAGCCTCGGTTCCGATCGGTTTAAAATTGACAAAGTTTCATACAAACTTTCATTCCCTATTATATCCCCTTGGGGGTAGAATTGATTAAATCCTTTCTTAGCGGATGCCTACGTTATAACATCTACCTGCATGCCAAATTTCAGCCCGATCCGTCCAGTTGTTTGGGCTGTGCGTTGATAGATAGATCACTATGTCAGTCAGTCACCTTTGAGTTTTATATATATATATATATATATATATATATGTGCAGATGTTTAATGCATGTTACAAATATGATATTTAACAAGAGATTTTCTTTGTTATACTTTTGAAATAAGATACCTCATTTCTGTAATATGGACACTTAGTTGATATTCCCATTAACACGACGATGTAGTTGTGTGACGCTCGTGACGCATAACCGTTTCATCGTTTCCAAAGGATTTTTCCATTTACACTCCGTCCGAAAATAAGTTTCACTTTAAACAAATAAAAATATAATGATAGTACTTATCATGCAATAAAATAGCCGTACATTTAAGTGTCATTATCTCTTGTTTGTGAAATGATGCATCGGGAGATTACGTCGATATGTACACTTGTTTTGATCTTATCATTACACGATTATGAAAGCGGCCTTGGAAATATTTCGCTCAAAATAGCGAGAATTTTGTAAATGAATAAAGAAAATTTGCACGGCTCTAGAACCACGTTTGTGTCAAGAATATTTTATGTGAAAACATAATAAATAATCTCTTATCTATTAGACAAGTCCGTCCGTCTGTCTGTGGTGCTGTTTCAGCGGCCAAACCGTAAGAGATAGATAAAGAGAATATTTAAGTTATAAGTTAAGAATAGTCTGATAAGACTACAAACCGGATTTGAGTAACGTAGCACTTCCGGTTTTCGAGAAATCAGGTTTTGGTGAACATTTGGTTCACTGGTTTGCTAGTAATAATAAATATATAAAACTGGTTTTTACGGGTTATACGAAAGACTTTTATAAAAGTCTTTTAATATAAAAGTCTTTCGAAGGTAGCTCGACAAATTAAATGAAAGTTTGATTCCGACGACGTAGCCTGTAAAGGCTACGAAACGTCAATAAATAAATAAAGTTTCGTGCATTAACCCGTAAAAACTAGTTTTATTTAATGAGTGATGTGCGTGAAAACCTAAGAAACAAATAATAATAAATATTTCCAACACTCACACCAATTAGCCTAGCCCCAAAGTAAGCACTGTAAGGTTTGTGTTTTGAGATACTAGGGTAACGGATAGAATACATATACAGTACATATGTAAGTATATTTATATAGAAATTCATATTAAACATCCATGACTGGAGTACAAATGCTCGTATTCACACACAAAACATCTGACCCCACCAGGATTCGAACCCGGGACCTCTCGAGTCGGCGACACCATGAAACCCGGCGTACAAACCACTCGACCACGGAGGTCGTCAACATAGATTTGGACAGCCTGAGCGGCCGCCATAGCCTCATCGCCATGATCATCAGCCTATTAATGTCCACTAGCAAACCAGTGAACCAAATGTTCACCAAAACCTGATTTAAAAAAAAAATGTATATAATTAATGAGAACTTCGGAGATTTTGTGTGGTTTCGTTTGAAATTCGTGATTTCTCGAAAACCGGAAGTGCTACGTTACTCAAATCCGGTTTGTAGTCTTATCAGACTATTCTTGACTTATAACTTAAATATTCTCTTTATCTATCTCTTACGGTTTGGCCGCTGAAACAGCACCACAGACAGACGGACGGACGGACTTGTCTAATAGATAAGAGATACTGTTGGGGCATAGGCCTTCCCTATGGATGGAATATGGAGACTTGCTTGCAATACTAAAATTTCACTCTCTCCGTTACCTACTCCGTGACCCCGGAGAGTCCTGGAATCTTTCTCTTCGACGGAAATTCAACAACACCAAAAAGTAGTGCTTCATCGTGGTTTTCTATGCAGGACTCAACAAATATATCACCCATTTGATGTTAGGTGGTGACAGCTGTGAAGATAGCTAAGCTACTCTGAATAAAACAATGTTTAAACGATATAATTTTTATTTTTTAAGCATGTAACTGCTCGATGTTTAAATCTAAAGAAAATATAACTAGAAGAAATTCCACGCGGACCAGGCAGGGACTCGAATCCGCACCCGTCGCTATCCGGGCGAATGCACTGACCAATTATGCTACCGCAGCCCTGATGGCCGCGTCGAAATACTTCCAGCCATTCTTAAGCTGCAAGGCAGCGCCATCTCTTCGCATTGTAGGTAAGCCGCAATGTCATCAGGGCCGCGGTATCATAAGTGGTCAGTGCATTCGCCCGGATAGCGAAGGGTGCGGGTTCGAGTCCCGTCTGCTGCCTGGTCCGCGTGGAATTTTTTCTATGTATATTTTCTTTAGATTTAAGTGTTTAAACGACTTTAAAATGCATTAATACTTGTGAACGCGCCTGTTAAGGATCCAAAAATTAAGGATGCTTATAAAAGTTTATTTGAGCACCTTTATGGTGCAGGTAGTTAGCGCGTTCGGCTGCGATCGTTGAAGTGGTGTGCGTGAAAAATTTCATGTTATTTTTCTTAAAATTTATTTATACTTTATTGCATAAATGAGTGTACAAGTGACGGACTTAGGCCCGTATTACACAATGACAACTAAGTGTTGATCTTTACTTGAGTACAGTTAGAAAGGGATGTCGCTATGTGCTATATATAGCGACATCCCTTTCTGACTATGCTCCAGACTAGATCAATCACTAAGAATCTTTCTGTAATACGGGCCTTAATGCCATTAGGCATTCTCTACCAGTCAACCGGAGAATTATAGCAAATATTATCTTAAAAAGGTAGTGCAAAAAGAATTCATCAAATTATTTATTATAATTAAAGTATATCTATAGAAAGAAGATCAGAAATCAAAATCAGAAATCAATATATCTATTCAAATAGGATGTATAGTACAAATCTTTTGAATCGTCCAAAAATTTTTTTCCCTACCACTCGTTATGGACATATTTTTCTGCTGCGGAAAAAACCAGCGAAAAAAACTCCACAACATTAAAAGTCTAATGTAACAACATTTACATATCATTATGTTGTTACAACGTCAATACAATTATGAATAATTTAATATAGAAAACCTGTTGGAATGATTGGAACAGTTCAAACCCAAGCATTTTTGTCTGTAATATAATCAGACACTTTGTGATAAGCTTTTTTAATAAGTGTTTTTTTTATAATATCTTTAAATTTATTTATGGCTAACTCTTGGATATTGCTTGGGATTTTATTGTATAAGCGAACACAAAGACCTTTAAATGAATTATTAATTTTGTGAATCCTAGTAGCAGGCATAAAGTTAATTTTTTTGACGTGACAACGTCTTAAATTAGGTTGCGGCTGGGAGTCACTTATGAAAAAGTGTAACGCTCGGTAACGTTACGATGAGTCTCTCGTGTTAAGTTTAAGTTTACATGTACAATGTTTTAGTAAACAAAATATATTTCTATAGTTAAAATTTGTGCCATTCTTATTTTCATTCAATTCCTTGTTCCTATTGTGCAATTTAATTATATTCATATCAATAAATATTCTACCGAGAAAAAGACGTTGTCACGTAAAATCTTCGCCCGTAAAACCGACTTTACAGGCAACCATTTTTTTCTTGTATTAATTGTGTGAACATCACTGTTTTTAAGAAACAAATTAATATTTTTTCTTACAAGTAATAAATTTCCGTATATATATTGTGATGCGACCGCCATTATTCCAAATTCTTTAAACTTATATCTTAATGATTCTTAACTTTATGATTATAAATTGATCGAATAGCTCTCTCCTGCAGCGCAAAAATAGTTTGAATGTCGGCGGCATTTCCCCACAATAATATTCCGTACGACATTACACTATGGAAATAACTAAAGTACACTAATCTGGTCGTATCTACATCCGTTAACTGGCGTATCTTCATTACGTCGTATGCTGCAGAGCTAAGTCTATTTGACAATTTATCAATATATATATGATATATACTACATAAAATACATATTTCTAAATATTTAGATGCAATAAAAATCTATATCACATCAGGAGGATGTGGTGGAGGAATCTAATAAATGATGACGTACGTAGCGTCTAAAAGCTAGTTTGCTCGGAGCATCTTGAATATTAGGAGGCAGTGCGTTCCAGAGTCGTATAGCTTGAAGAGAAAATAAGTTGGAAACAAAACCATTACGGTGAGACGGAATAACTTGAGTTTGTTTGCTGCTAGACCGAAGATTGAGATTATGGATACTACCAAGTTATCGAAACGACATGTTAAAATTTTGTATGAGCGACTGCCCTAGCAATATATAAATATTGTACTTAGTAATATATAATGCAGACTGGCTGAATATTTATAATTTCTATGAAAAAGGCTCAGGAACTTTTTATAAAGTCACAAGTGGTCACAATCTTGAAAATTGTGAGATCGCCTATGATGTCATTACCTTGCTACATTTGATAAAAGATGTTGCCAATTATTTAGAGAACCATCAATTTCCCATTTTCTTAAAATATTTCTTTACATTTACCTGATTAACATTTCACAAAAAGCATTTTTAATAGTAAATTAAATACAAATAATTTGTTATTGTCGGCCTGACATGAAATCTGTGAAGTTATATTTTGTTCATTTGCAAAAATCAAAGTATTAATTATCATACAGCCTTCTCTCGAGCCTGATCAGAAAAATAAAAATCTATTATTTTATGCCTTCAGTGACATTTTATAATAAAATTAAGGGTGAAATATGTCATAGTTTTTGCGAGTTTTGAATTAATATTGTTTATTTCGATATACTAACGGAAATATTTTTAGTGTACATTTATTGTTCATTTATATTAGTAAAACGGAACATTTTCTTTTTGAAACAGACATGAAGCCAATTTTTATACTTTTAAATATTTGATTATTTCACGAAAGTTGAATGAGAATTATAAACACGTAATAATTAATAAAAAAAAAATTATAAAATTATGGGCTAGTGCAAAATAATTATAAACGTTAAGGGCAGTTTCTTAGCCATGTCCTTTGCATTTCAAATATCCAGGAGCACATGGATTATTAATGATTGAATATAGTGTAGGAAGAATTTGACGTTGGCGAATTTTTAACCGATTCAATCTTTTTCCAACCAACCAATTCATCCGAAAGGAAGAAACGTGGTCGTATTTACGGAGACAAAAAATAAAACGAATGCAGTTGTATTCCTTATAAATACGTAAATATATTTGTTTCTTAGGTTTTCACGCACATCATTCATTAAATAAAACTAGTTTAAACGGGTTAATGCACGAACTATATTTATTTATTGACGTTTCGCAGCCTTTTCAGGTCTGTATCGTCAGAAGAATGATTTTTTATTTACTTTGTCGAGCTACCTTCGAAAGACTTTTATTGAGCGTTCGGATATTACATTGGAAGAGTTTTAAAACTTCATTGTCTATGTATGAATTTATTAGTTAATCTATCTATATATATAAAACTCAAAGGTGACTGACTGACATAGTGATCTATCAACGCACAGCCCAAACCACTGGACGGATCGGGCTGAATTTTGGCATTTCGCATGCAGGTAGATGTTATGACGTAGGCATCTGCTAAGAAAGGATTTTGATCAATTCTACCCCCAAGGAAATAAAATAGGGAATGAAAGTTTGTATGAAACTTTGTCAATTTTAAACCTATCGGGCTGAGACTTTGCATGCAGGTATAAGAAGAATCATAGATGAATGTCATTATGTACTATACAAGCCTGAGAACAAAAACTGTAGTCTACCCTTCAGCTCTACACCGAAGCGAAGCGAGGGCGGGCCGCTAGTTTAGTTAATAAAGTACTTTATTTAAACATCTTTTTTGTAATTTTGAGTTTATTTATTTGACCCTAACTAACGTAAACTACCACCGGTTCCAAAATTGTGAGACCTTTCTGATCTACATAAATAATTAAGATGAAATTTTTAAGGAAACTTATCATCGATTTTCTCGGACGTAACGTGACCAATTACCAAACAAAGTTAAGACTCATTAACATTTTATGAGTAGGTAATGAAAGTAAATATAAAATAATCACGAAAAGGGAAAATACAACGACTAAGACTACAATATACCTACTTTACGAGTTATAAATCACTACTATTTTATTTAGGAACATTATTAAACTATGGCTTTGATTGTTTTGTACACTTCCGAACATACTGCTCATTTGATTAAACTTATTGTCGTCTTTTGAACGTAATTACACAGGGTTCTCAACTTAGGGGTTTTGCCCCCAGATTTAGGGGCTAGAAGGGTTAAAACGGACTTTTTTAGGGGCTGGAATTTTTTGGGGGTTCTTTTAGGGGCTTTTAACAAAACTTTCAATTAAATCGAAAAACAAAGCGTGTGTTTTCTTTCAGTTTTGTGCGTAGAATGGAACGCACCACGATATGAAACGACGGAACTCACTGTGTGGCAGGTTGTTTCCTAAGGCTGTATGGACTAAAGTTCTTTGCCTTCCACCAATCAAAACAGCTAAATAAGATTTAACAGCCTGTCAGCTCATTTTCGTTTGATTTTCCATTCGGGAAATGTATTTATTCAATAAAATAATTTACTGTAACTAAATATGTAACGTTTTAATTTATGAGCAACAAAAGAATTTAGGTAATAAGATAAGAAGGTACATATAAATTTCTATATTTAGGGGATTTTAGGGGAATTTAAAAAATACTTAGGGTAAAATTTTGGTAAGGGTTGGTAACACTGTAATTACACCTTTTCAACAACGATATTATCGTTATGTTTCTATTTATTTCTAAAGAAAAGTTTTACTAGAAAAAACAATCCACGCGGACCAGGCAGATGACGGGACTCGAACCCGCACCCTTCGCAATCCGGGCGAATGCACTGACCATTATGCTACCTATTCGCCGCGTCGAAATTTTCCTAGCCTTAAGCTGCAAGGCAGCGCCATCTCTTCGCATTGTAGATAACCCACAATGTCAAAATGAATACTTTTTCAAGTATTAAACATTTGAAAGAAGAAATAGCAATTATAGTTATGTTTTTATTTATTTTTTTCTAGTAAAACTTTTCTAACGATATTATCGTTGATTTTCAATTATTCTGTAGAATTCTACAGTAATTTTCTTTTATACTCAACAGGTACATGTTCATAAGTTTGATGACAGCTTATAATTTAACGACACTGTATGAAATAATACAGGGAGAAATAAGCAGTTCTTGCTGAGTTTCTTGCCGGTTCTTCTCAGTACAAGGTCTGAGATTTGCGAGTCGATGGCGTAGCTTTTGACATTCACATGTGCTTGTAAAAGCCTAAACTGAATAAATGAATATGGAATTTAATCAAAATAGTACTTATACTTTAATCACGACTTCTGTAATCAGTAGATTCTTCCTCTGCGACGAGTCATTGCGTACCTATGTATCAAGTTTATTGCATTATTTTCTAATGCATTATCTATATATATATATATACTAGCTGACCCAGCGAACTTCGTACCGCCCTAAAAAAATAGGGGTTGTCCAGCGGACAAAATTGTGAATCTAAACCATTCTCAGATCCCCTTGAACACACACAAAAAATTTCATCAAAATCGGTCCAGTCGTTTAAGAGAAATTCAGTGACATACACACTCACAGAAGAATTATATATATAAAGATAAAACTCAATGGTGACTGACTGACATAGTGATCTATCAACGCACATCCCAAACCACTGGACGGATCGGGCTGAAATTTGGCATGCAGGTAGATGTTATGACGTAGGCATCCGCTAAGAAAGGATTTTGATCAATTTTACCCCCAAGGGGATAAAATAGGGAATGAAAGTTTGTATGAAACTTTGTCAATTTTAAACCGATCGTGCTGAGACTTTGCATGCAGGTATAAGAAGAATCATAGATGAATGTCATTGTGTATAATACAAGCCTGAGAACAAAAACTGTAGTCTACACTTCAGCTCTACACCGAAGCGAAGCGAGGGCGGGCCGCTAGTCAGTATATAAATATTAGTTTCTTGCGCTCCTTTGCCCGAAATGAGCAAAATATTCTTAATGACAAAAAGGGCTGCGAACGATTTTCCTTTATGATTAAATCGGATGGACCCTCTTCCAAGATTATTTATCTTGGAAGAGGGTCCATCCTATTTAATTTTACAGAAATTGTTTGTGGGCATTTAAAATTCTCGTTGGGAAATGACTATAATGGCCAGTAGAGCGATTCTGTAAAACAAAACCTTACTTCCGATTTCGCTAGCTGCAATATTAGGCATTAGTTTGACGTGCATTACCCCATTACATGGCAAAATGTTGCTATGTCTGTAGAAGCAGCCAGTATTAGATTTATTATTTAAGCCATTTATATTTGACATTTGTCAGAAATCCGAGTAAATGAAGTCGTAAGAGAGATTGCATCTTCAGAATACCTATGCTGTAGACCAAGGGTGTTCAAACTTGAACTACTGGCGATGTACCTCAAAGTTTTTAGACTACTTACGATCGACTCTGAGAGGCAAGTATGTGTGATACAGGGTTGTCGCACATACACGATACACCCCACCTACCTATCTAGGTAGAGTGTACCGTAGCATATATAGATACTAGTGGCCCGCCCTCGCTTCGCTTCGGTGTAGAGCTGAAATGTAGACTACAGTTTTTGTTCTTAGGCTTGTATTATACACAATGACATTCATCTATGATTCTTCTTATACCTGCATGCAAAGTCTCAGCACGATCGGTTCAAAATTGAGAAAGTTTCATACAAACTTTCATTCCCTATTTTGTCCCCTTGGGGGTAGAATTGATCAAAATCCTTTCTTATCGGATGCCTACGTCATAACATCTACCTGCATGCCAAATTTTAGCCCGATCCGTCCTGTGGTTTGGGCTGTGCGTTTATAGATTACTATGTCAGTCAGTCACCTTTGAGTTTTGTATATACAGATAGATTAGCTTTCCCCACAATATAAATAATTTTAGTCAAGGTTTGGGTTAGGTTTAACTAGGTTCTTCTCTACAATTTCAATGAAAAAACTCATAGTTATTCAAAATTGCGAGTTTATTGGTTGTTACAAAACAAAAGAGTTATATATGGTGTTAGACTTAACTAAGGAGTGACTTTGGATGTTGAAGCGTGACACTGCATGTCCTCAGCATACTTTTCATGAGATGGTACATGACCACTGAGTGCTAATCGCAAGCATGATGACATATGATCGTCAGTTAGTCGATTGCGATATTTTTACTTAATTATGTTCATTTCAGAAAATAAGAGCAGACAATAAGTTGACCCGAACGTTGCCGTCAGTTGAATTTGCCTTAGATTTATTTATTTAATAGGTACACAAACAGAGTGCAGTTATCACATGGTTAAAAAACATAAATTTGGTAAAAATCTGAACTGCCATCCAAAACATTGTGCACAGTATAAATAAAATCATGGCAAAATAAAAGCAAAGCAAAACTTTAAAACTAGGCTAAATCGTTTAACACAGTTAATAAAACGAGGTAATAAAAATAAAATAAAATAAAAAATGGAAATTAAGGATCTTGAGTAGCAGGGCCGAACAAACTAGAGATGCTTCTTTTGAACACTGAGAAACGGGAGTTGAACACATCAATACCTTTGTTGTTCGGATAGATTAGGATATTTATCTTCAGAAATAAAACATCAGAAATTTGTATCAGATGCTGTAGCTTTGAGATGTACTTATATCTGATATAATCTGCACCAACTCATTTTCAACAGAACATGAGTTCATATTAAACTGACTTGCTATTTCAGTAGCTAATTCCTCAATGTTTTTACATGAAAAAGGATAAATGATGCTTTATTTGCCAATTTACTGCAATCATAAAAACGCATTTCAAATTGTCCCAAAATATTTGATAATTCAGCCTCATACGCATCATAATTCAACTGATTCCTCAGTTGGAAATGTGTCAGGAAAATGTTTCAGATCCATTCTTTTCAGTTGATCCATCATAAGTTGCAATTTACTTTTGAATGTGTTTACTGCGCTAATCATCTCAATAATAATAATAATAATAGATTATATATATTATATATTATATTATATATTATATTATATTATATTATTCTCTCGCTAGATGGTTGGGTCAAGGGGCAGATGCAAAAGGCAGTACTCCTGGACACGGCGCGCATCGTCAGGCGGTTTCTTTCTCTGCGGCCCTAACCACCGGTAGCTTGGGCCTCGCTCCGCTGCTGGTGGCCTTCTAGGTTAGGTTTTTTATACTATATTTATTTTTGTATTTACGTGTTTGTATTTTACTTTTATATCTATTTTATAAAAAACCTAACTTGTGAAATTAAATAAATGAGAGAATAATAATAATATTCTTTATTGTATAACACCACAAAGGACATAACAGTAAGATTACACTGACAGAGAGACATTACACAATGGGCGGCCTTATTGCTTAATAGCAATCTCTTCCAGGCACCCATGACGGAAAATTAAATAAGTATAAAGAACAAAAAAAAGGGGGAAGGGTGTAAGAGCAATATTATAAAATAAAATAAAAACGGTAATAATATAGATGCATATTTATATGAAAAAAAATAAAAAATAAACAAATAAATAAAGGAAAGAGGTATTTTCAATAATAGTTTTTCCTTTACCTTGAAGCTCCAAGTTAATGGTGTTCAAGTGCATTGTGATGTCAGTCAAAAATGCCAAATCAGTCAGCCATTTTTCGATTGAAACCAATGAATATTGAAGTTAGCTTTTTTTTACTGAATTACACAACAGAATTAAAATATCCGCTTTTAAGGGACTCTATAAACATTAGTAAATAACGTAAGATCATTTTCTTAGGCTTGTCAAGTACCCTGTTATGACCGCGCATATCGTTGCCTGACCTTTTGTTATTCTTCTTTTATTAGATTTTTTGCGGCACTTACAGTATTAGACAATATTAAAATAAAACTAGTTTTAACGGGTTAATGCTCGAACTTTATTTATTTATTGACGTTTCGCAGCCTTTTCAGGTCTGCATCATCAGAATAATGATTTTTTATTTACTTTGAAATTTGGATCCAAATTTCAATAGGGAAGATGGTTGGTGTGTACCACCAGCTTGATAACCCATTATACAAGAGATAAAATCCCAACTCCGAGCACACACTCTTGCAGTGTCAAGACCATCAGATACTATTAGTTCTTTTTGTTTGCATGATTTAACATAAGAAGGAGATAGAAAAGCCTCTCTGATTTTGTTTCGCCGGTTCTTCTCAGAAAGGTCTCCCAATTTTGGAACCGGTGGTAGTTTACGGTAGTTAGAGTCAAATAAATAAACTCAAAATTTCAAAAAGGAATTTTAATTAAAGTACTTTATTAACTAAATTAACTAATAAATTCATACATAGACAATAAAGTTTCAAAAATCTTCCAATGTAATATCCGAGCGCTCAATAAAAGTCTTTCGAAGGTAGCTCGACAAAGTAAATAAAAAAATCATTATTTTGACGATGCAGACCTGAAAGGGCTGCGAAACGTCAATTAATAAATGAAGTTCGTGCATTAACCCGTTAAAACTAGTTTTATTTTAATGAGTGATGTGCGTGAAAACCTAAGAAACAAATAAGACAATATTACTTAAGTACTTACCAAATTTCATAGTTCTAGGTCAACGGAATCATCACCAGCCTATTAATGTTCCCACTGCTGGAGCACAGGCCTTCCCTATGGATGGAATAGGGAGATTAGGCCATGACCCACCACGCGGGCCCAGCGCGGATTGGCGGGTGCTAACAACTACAGATGCAGCCGGGACCAACGTGCCTTCCGAAGCACGGAGGAACTCGAGATAGAACAATTTTGGTCACCCATCCAATGACTGACCGCTGCGTACGTCAACGATCGCATCCAAACGCGCTAACCACCCGCGACTGGAGCTCCTCAGGTCAGGTCAGGTCAGGTCTGCGCGGACATTTGGAGACGGGTTCCGCGACCTCACCCGCCCTCTCGGCACGCACTAGGGGGACCGCGGTCCTCATAGTGCGTGTCGGGTGACCGCGGTCCTCATAGTGCGTGTCGGGTGAGGGTGCAGGAGTATTGTCTGGTTTTAGTGGCCCTGTTCAGGGCGTAGGTAGGGCCCTGTTCACATCAGCGAGCTCCAGGGCTGGCTGAAGGGGACAGGGAGGAGTCCCACATACCTTCTTCTCGCTCCCCCAGTGGTTGAAGGAAGCGTAAGACATTTTCCAGAGACAAAAAAAAATCAGGTCAGGTCAGCAGAAAGTTCCTTATAATAACAATTTTGTGCACCATAAACAGCCGTATTTGTTATAAACGGTCAAATTTGAAGTTTTATTTCTACAGCTTCTTCACAGATCTTCACTTTCCGCCTTATTCCAAAACGCGGACTAAAGTTAGTCTTGGTTTGAACCTATTGTTGATTCTGTCTTATTTTCAGCTAACTAAAGTGACAGCATCAGTTTTAGTTCAGGTTTAACTTTAGTCTACGTTTTCTAATAAGGCGGATAAGGTATTTGTTTGTTTTGCAAACTGAACTAAAATGGTTAGTTTACAACAATCAAGAGAATAGTTCATGATCGAACTATTCTAGACTCCATCCTTTTCTGCTTTATTAATTTATAACTTGAAAAACTTGCCACATTTCCAAAATAAAACGGGTCTTGATTCACGTATTAACAGACAATTGAGTGATCATTGCGTTGGTTCTTTTTTTCTGTTAAAGTCTTAGTTAGTTAGTCTGACTTAGTTAAAGTCCTGTCTTCTTCCCTTCTTAAATCCTGTTAAGCAAAACTTTTAATAAAGCGTAAGATTTATCATCTTACTTTGAAAGAAATTTGGCGAAAAGGTCGAATCTCATAACTGTTAAAAGTGTAAAAATGGTAAAGATAAGTAATGAAAGCTGTGTCAATTAATCAAATTAAGGTTTTTTCCACGCTGGTAAGTACCTACCTAACACTAAACGCGAACGAATTAATTCTTATTCACGAGAAACAAGGTCACAAATCGGAACCGAACGTTTGAAGGTCATACCGAGGGTCGTTTTTTCAGAACATTTAGGGAAGACAGTTCAGGTTATTTTATCGTCGCAAAGTATTTTGAGACCGCAGATAAAATTGTTTGGTACACTTCCTTAAAAAATGTGAAGACATTTATAAGACCCTTTTGAAAGACTTTAATAACAGAATTTAAATTGAAGGCATGCTTTACATGGCTTTTTTACCGAATGTAGCATGACCATATCGAAGTAAAAATGTAAACTTCCTTTCGGCGAATAAAAGCCTAGAAGTCATCGACATCGAGAAAAAAACGGCCAATCACAACAAAAAGGTCTCCTTCAACAGCAAACGTCAAGTCATTCCTATTATATCATTATCGATTGTAACAGCCATGGCATTCTGCAAAACAGCTGAGGAGTACGAGGTTATTCAGCCGGGTTGTTTAGACGCAATGCAGATCACGTGTGCACTGGCCAACCTAGTACCTTCGCGAACGCCCTGTTGGGTGTCGTCTCGCTCTGCCGTCAGCTTCGGGGAGGGAGCGGGCGAGACAGGAGACGGGGGTTGAGTAGACGCCGGCGCGTCGGAGCTCCGCGCAGCTCCTGCGGTCGATGGCGAGCCGAGTGCGCGCGCACTCGTCTGGGCAGGCTGTGTTCGAACCATTCCGAGCGGAGTGCCCGTCCTGAGCGGTCGGACGCGAACGCTACACTGGGCGAACCGTCGGCAGTCGCGCCGGCGCCGCCGTCGGCAATGGACCACGACGAGGAACGGTCCTTGTCTCTCGGCACGGAGGTGTCGGCCTCCGTGCCGCCTCCGAGCCCCCTCACGGGATGCTATCTGCTCGCCGTCGTAGGCGAACCGCACACGCACGAGCACAAGGAGATTATCCTGCAGCGACTTGTCAAAGGTGAGTCCGAGCGCTCTGACAGCTGCTGTCAACACGGAATCCAATTTGCCGGTCGGAGGCGGCCGTGCGAAAATCCCGGCACCACTTTCTCCATCTGTGGACCAAGAAAGATCATTAGTTTTTGCTGCGTTCGGTTCTATTTGCATCAGTGTATCGTAATTTTATAGTAAAATTGATTCCATTCTTGCGGTTGCACTGGAACGCAGGCTACTGCGCCGCACGCCGGTAATTAGATTATTTTTTTGGTGACCGGCATGTTTTCCTGTTACGTCATCCGTGACACCACGCTTTTTCTAAGTCGGTTAAGTGATTGAACTAATGGAACAGCAAATTCTATACACGTACAGAATGCAGAGAGCGTGATAAACTTAATAACCATTCAATTTTACATACGGGCGTCGATTTTTTGCGGTGTTTTTGTATGTTATTAATTACTATGTTGGCGTAGAACAGAATGTACTGCTTTTCATGTGGCAAATTACTTTCCTTTTCAAGAACTGTGTAGTGCTGAGATGTTTTTGCAATATTGTGGTAACGAAACATTATAATACTTACTCTCTTAAAAAATGTAGAGCTATAATGTCTTTTGTCATTGTGCAAATCATTATAACGGTTCATGTCTTTTCAAAACTAAGAAAATTGTTTAAAAACTAAGTTCAGCTGTAATTATCTAACTGTATTATTTACGAGGTGTTTGATGAACACTTAGTATCTGTGCCGACGGCTTCTCTTTGACATTTTTTATTAAGTTTAACCGCGATTTGAATTCATGGAATCATTCGATTGCCTTTTGTGCATCGTTTGAGCTGTTAATACAGTTTTTACTGAGTGAGCTGCACAGATTACAAAGTGCATTGGCGCGAATAATACCGGTGGTGTTTCGGTGACCGCGACTGACGAGTCATTCAAATATTTGTAGACCCGCGGTAATACGGAGGAGCTCGATGGCGCAAGGGGTTAGCGCGTTCGGCTGCGATCGTTGAAGTTAAGCAACTTTCGCAGTGGTCGGTCATTGGATGGGTGACCAAAACTTACTATCTCGAGCTCCTCCGTGCTTCGGAAGGCACGTTAAGCCGTTGGTCCCGGCTGCATCTGCAGTCGTTAGCACCCACCAATCCGCACTGGGCCCGCGTGGTGGGTCATGGCCCAATCTCCCTATTCCATCCATAGGGAAGGCCTGTGCCCCAGCAGTGGGGACATTAATAGGCTGATGAGGGGTAATACGGACCCAGTTTAAACCATCCGCAATCGTGAGATTTTGTCGAAATTTTTTACCACGTACGTCAAAACAGTGGATTACATTGTCGCCAGCAGTGTTTCTGGACTAATACGCCCCGAAAATCTTCAACAAAAGAGCGTACTCCTTCTTTAAATGCCGGCATCGCATTTGTGGCTTACTCTCTTTCTCCGAAACTAACTTTCGATAACGAAGTTCAAAAAAAAAAGATTTCGTCAATTTAAGGTTATTTATTTTTAGGGAAATAACAGCATTAATTTTTACATAAAAAATATAACATTAGTTTAAACAATTGCCTAGGTAATTTCCACTATTATTTATCTCACATAGTGTCTAATAAACACGAGAGAAAAAAGAAACAATTTTTGGTATCACAATGAACATAAACAAAACAAAAAGAAATAAAAATGTTATCAATGTGACTATATTTAGAGAAAGATAAACTATCAAATTGAAGCTTTCTTCGAGTAGGTTTAAAAAATCTACACCTTAATCTATATTCCGATGACGAATATTATTATGATTAAAAACGAACCAGAAACATTGTAAGAAAAATGCGAAGATTCGATCGAAAAATTCGTTTTGTCGTTCAATTACATTAGGCTTCTTGGTGTAGCAGATGTCAATGGGCGACGGTGATCGCTTTCCATCAGATAAGCAGTGAAATATAAAAAAAAAATCAAGCGCCCCGTACACTATAAAATGGACAGACGTGGTGGCGCCGCGTCTCCGCAGAAGTTGCAACCATTACTTCATCCAACTTAAACATTATTTAATACGGTACTTTATAATAAAATGAGATAAAGTATTTGTTTGAAACATACTGCATTTTGGAAATTGTGAGATTTTAATGGATTAAAAAAACCCATAATAATGACTTTATAAACAAAAAAAAATATTCATGACTCAATTAATGCAAGCAATTCCATTAAACCATCAAATTATATTTTATTATCCAGTTCTGTTGCTTTATTCAAAGGAACTTCAACTACCTATAAATTATGGTATTCGAACAATTTCACATTTAAGTTGTAAATTTATATAAGTACTAGCGGACCCGACAGACGTTGTCCTGTCTACACGTCTTTGTGAATCTAAACCATTCTCAGATCCCCTTGAACACACACAAAAAATTTCATCAAAATCGGTCCAGTCGTTTAAGAGAAGTTCAGTGACATACACACTCACAGAAGAATTATATATATAAAGAAGATATATACTTTTTTAAAGGGATTCAACTGTTAAAGTTATTATGAAAAAAGCTTAAAAACAGCAAGTTTATTTATTTCTTAGGTTTTTACGCACATCACTCATTAAATAAAACTAGTTAGGCTGCGAAACGTCAATAAATAAATAAAGTTTCGTGCATTAACCCGTTAAAACTAGTTTTATTTAACAGCAAGTTTGTTTAACACTTAATACATTTCCTTTCTTTTGCCCATTTTACCAAAGTTGTATTTGCATGTAGCAAAACCACGTAGATTTCTAACTTTCCTAATGGATAAAAGCAAGAAGTGAAAAGCTGAATATAGATACCTACCACAGAACACAGAAAGAAATTAGATGGGTGATCAGAGACCATTTGTACGGGAACCGATGTCGCCGGCTCGACCCCATAACACTTCCATCTAATAGATAATAGCGAATCAAACGACGCTCAGCGCGCTATGTAAAGGGCTATGCTCGACGTTTCTCTGAAAGATCGCATCAGAAATGAGGTAATCCGACAGAGAACCAGAGTTATCGACATAGCCCACCGGATTAGCAAGTTGAAGTAGCAGTGGGCTGGCCATATTTGCCGAAGAACCGATAACCGTTGGGGTAGACGAGTTCTGGAGTGGAGACCGCGTCTAGGCAAACGTAGTGTAGGACGTCCTCGGGTACGGTGGAGTGACGATTTGCGCAAGGTGGCTGGCAGGAGCTGGATGCGAGTAGCCCAAGATCGATCTGAGTGGCGTGCATTTGGAGAGGCCTATGTCCAGCAGTGGACTAAGATAGGCTGTTGATGATGATGATGATGAATCAAACGATGTTAAATCAAACGAACGAACCAATCCGCGCTCACATCCGAGAGCAACGACGCAATCAGAACCAAGTTTTGGTCAAGTTATGAGCATTTGCTCACACATAACTGTGCGCGCCTGCGATGCCCACAAGGCTCTTTTAACCTCATTCTGTGTTCATGTCAACAATATCATAAACGATTTTCTACTTAACTGGTACTAACTAATCAAAAGATAAGCGACATGATTTTTTTTGAACTTATCACCGATGTTTAATATTTAATAACTTAAGCGAAAACTTTTGAACCATTATACATTTCTAAACGATGATATTAAATACCAACTAATAAATCTTGCAGTATGCATAATTGACGCATGTTGCTCAGACTTCTGTGTGTTTAGTCAAAATAGAACTGTTTTCGTCAGAAAAGTGACTAAGTTTATTTGTTATGAAGACCAAATGTTTCGTAAAGAGAATCTTAAAAGGAATCATGAAGTTCATAATGACATGACAAATAAACATTGATGTTTCTTATGTTTTCACGAACACCACTCATAAAATTAAACAAGTTTTGACGGTATAGATGCACTGATTAATTTATTTATTGACGTTTCGCATCGTTTGCAGGATGAGCCGTCTGAATTATTATTACATTATGAAATGTAGACTACGCATACTGAAAAGGATGCTAAACGTCAATTAATAAATCAGTGCGTCTTTACCATTGAAACTTGTTGTATTTAGATAAACATTGAGTTATCGAACTATGCTAATTACAAAAAATTGTACACTTTCTAAATAATCTTAACAAAATCAGCTAAAAGTATTGTTGTATGAAAACGGGATGATATCATACAGTGTTTCCTTACACTACTGTAAGCTCTTGGTACAATGTGTTGAATTTAAATAAAACCTATTTACTTTAAATAACTTTATCACCACTTAACATCAGGTAGAATAGAGTTATTTGCCTACCTGGCTATTTAAGTATATTAAAAAAAAAACTAAATATCCATATTATAGGTAATTTTTTAGCGATACCGCACGGAAGAATTGCAAATTTTAAATAAATTTACCTAAAATGTAGAGATCCGGTTTGGCATATCTATAATAGGAACAAGTTTAATATTAAATAAATTAACGGTATGGATGCATTGATTTACAATGTTTTTTTTATTTATTTTTTAACTTATTTATACTAAGTACTTATTTGCGTCGTCTATTATTATAACGCATCTTGAAAAGGATGCAAAAAGTCAGTAAATAAATAAATCAGTGCATCTATATACCGTTGAAATTTGTTTTATTTAACGTGTGGTGTGAAACCGTGAAAACCTAAGAAACAAATAAGTTTAATATTATGAAGTACACATGTTGACAGCGCATGGTCCAATTTCGCATATCTACAAAAGGAGAAATCAAGTTGAATATCTTGCTTTGAATATATATTATATCGATGGCGCATACAGTGACTAAAACGCTCAATCTACGATTGTTGAGGTTAATCAACTTTCGCAATGACTGACATCGGATGGGTGACCCAAATTTTAACATCACTAGTTTCTCCGTGTTTCAGATAGAACTTTGATCCGGTGGTTCTGGCAATAGTTATACAACAACCAATCTGCAATGATCCCTCTGTTGGAAGGCATAATATGTATTTAGTTATACCGTTCACCTACTTTATATGTTGATAAAAAGTCTAAAAATAAATGAGTAAATGTTTAAGAAAAAATACACAATGCATAAGCAAAGATAAGGACAATATTTGATTGGACTTTGTACAATTGACGGAAAGTTGTTGATCGATCTAAAATTATGATTCACCTGACTGGGTTGCGTTTGCGAGATCACAAGAGAGGTGGATTATTATTGAAGAGTAGGGAATTTTCCGCTTAAATTGGAGCGCCAGCCTGGGGAAGTGAACTCTACCTTCAGAAGACCATTGTAAAATAACATTACCCTAGTAGGGGACAGAGGCAGGGTAAAATTCAAATTCTTTATTGCATAGTCACATGGTTAAAAGATGACAATTTAGTAACATCTAATATATAAAATTCTCGTGTCGCGGTGTTTGTGGTTAAACTCCTCCGAAACGGCTCATCTTCTTCATCTTCATTTCTCATGAAATTTTGTGTGCATATTGGGTAGGTCTGAGAATCGGACAACATCTATTTTTCATCTCCCTAAATGTTAAGGGTAATCCACCCCTAATTTTTTTTTTCAATTTTAGATATATATTTTTTTAATTTTTTTATGATACATCATAGAAAAATACATACAACCCTAAATTTTCACCCTTCTACCACCAACCCCTACTATTTTTTTATGGCGGTACGAAGTTCGCTGGGTCAGCTAGTATTATATAGAACCCTGTAAGGGTGGGTAGGCATCGGTACGAGTAATAGCTTTGTTATTGCAATGGTTTGTAAGCTAAGATGTTATCATTAAAAAAACCATTAATACGCCAAACGTGTCTAGAGATCAAGTGCACATATTACGCACTAATTGAAGCTGCCGTTAATTTGTGTTAAGTTTACCATAATTTTAACAAAATGAAGGATCCTTAGGTGCTTGTCTTAGGAAAATATAACTAGAAAAAATTCCACGCGGACCAGGCAGCAGACGGGACTCGAACCTTGTCTTAGGTCAATCCCAGCTAAATATCAACATGTTTTGCTAATGTCTACAAAATGTATTTTGATTGCGTAATTTATTTAAATATTTTTGTTGTTGTATCCGCATTCGAATGAATCATATAATAAGCAAATACATTTAAATCTATATAAAGCTAGCCATTGCTATTTTGACGACCTCCGTGGCCGAGTGGTATATACGCCGGGTTTCATGGTGTCGCCGACTCGAGAGGTCCCGGGTTCAAATCCCGGTGGGGGCAGATGTTTGTGATGAATACGAGCATTTTTACTCCAGTCATGGATGTTTAATATGTATTTCTATAAAAATATACTTATATATGTACAGTATATGTATTCTCTCCGTTACCCTAGTATCCCATAACACAAGCCTTACAGTGCTAACTTTAGGGCTAGGCTAATTGGTGTGAGTGTTGGAAATATTTATTTATTATTATTTATTTATTGCTTGATAAAATTATAGACTGCATAATATTATTGTTTTAGAATGTGTCATTAACAATTTTTATTTAACCCAGATACTCCTGAGACGTTTTATTGTGTCTGATTTTGAATATTTTTTTTTATGAGGCTTGAAATCTGTCTATTAACATGGGAAAAATATATAAAAAAACCTTATGGAAATCCGGTAAAACTCAAAATTTAATATTGTTTATTCAGTCTAGGCCATTGCTTGATAAAAGTGTTAACTGCATAATATTATTGTTTTAGAATGTGTCATTAACACTTTTTATTTAACGCAGATACTCCTGAGACATTTTATTGTGTCTGATTTTGAATATTGTTTTATATGAGGCTTGAAATCTGTCTAATAATGTTAAAAATATATAAAAAAAACACCTCATGGAAATCCGGTAAAACTCAAAATTTAATATTGTTTATTCAGTCTAGGCTGTTACAAGCACTTGTGAATGTCGAAAAGCTACGCCATCGGTTTGTAAATCTACGCCGGGCGACCTTGTACTGAGAAGAACCGGCAAGAAACTCAGCAAGGGCTGTTTTTTTCTCCCTGTATTATATACAGAGTCGTCAACGGTGTCGTTCATAAATAACATTTGTACTACTATCAGTATGAAAACAGGTAACAGTTTCACTATAATCGTGTATAGAAATTATCTTTATGATAAAACTAAATGAAAAATGCCTAAATATTTATTATCGAAATTGAAAATTTGTTTATTTGTTTAAATAACATAATAGTACAATCAGTCGATGAGTCCTCCTAGTAAGTTTGAAATAAAACCTGTATCAGGAGAACCCGCTCTCTCATCACTGCAGGTAAGTATCTATTTATACAATAATCGCCATCACTTTTTTTTAAGTTAACATAACAATTTTGAAATAAACAAAATGCCAACCAAAATTATTATACAAGACTCACAATCCGAACAGTTAAAATTGCTAATATTTTATTAGAGGTATATGTATGTGCGCGTGTGTGTGTGTGTGTGTGTGAATTCAGGCCTTCCTTATGAATGGAATAGGGAGTTTGGGCCATGACCCACCACGCGGGCCCAGTTCGGATTGGCGGGTGCTAACGACTGCAGATGCAGCCGGGACCAACGGCTTAACGTGCTTTCCGAAGCACGGAGGAACTCGAGATAGATGTTTTTGGTCACCCATCCAATGACCGACCACTGGGAAAGTTGCTTAACTTCAACCATCGCAGCCGAACGCGCTAACCACCTGCGCCGTCGAGTTGCTCAAGATGAATATGTATTTCTATATAAATACACTTATACATATATGTATGAGTATATGGATTCTATCTGTTACCCTAGTATCCCATAACACAAGCCTACAGTGCTTACTTTGGGGCTATGCTAACTGGCGTGTATTGGAAACATTAAAAAAAATACTAATAAATTTCAAATAGGAACTTGAAAAAATTAACGTTGATAAAAATACAACGTTCCAACATAATAAAGTTCGAATTATGCTTGTAAAGTCAACTACATAATAACATACAACGTAAGCAAAAACCGATTATCTAAAATCTTGTAACGCGTTAGTTTGGCGGTAAAAGCGAAAGTCGACCAATTATTTGTATCTGCTTGCGGGTGTACTCACTGACACGTATAAGGCATTGTCCTAATACAACGCGATCATCGCGCGTTTAAACGACGCGACCATCGCGTGGTCTCGAACTGGGTGTCCTAATAGAACGCGAATACGTAACGGGTTAGCCCTGCCCCTCTCCCCGCTTCCTATCGACGCGACGCGATCATCGCGCGAACTTCAGTTAGGACACCTATTCATCACTCATAGGTTTGATTGCGCGTTCGTGCGAACCAAGTTCGCGCGAATAGATTTTTAAACATTTTATTCGCGCGAATGCATCGCGCGTACGGCTATTAGGACACCTATTCTAGATCAATATGTTTGATCGTCGACTCGTACGATGATCGCATCGCTCATTCGCGTTATCGCGTTGTATTAGGACAATGTCTAAGTCGCGGCACCAAACTCTAACGCTGACCGTTATTGCGCAGAAGTAAAAGATCCTAACTCCCCTGTATACCTGCGTTCCAGTGTTACCAACCCTTACCAAAATTTTCCCCTAAGTATTTTTTTAATTCCCCTATAATCCCCTAAATATCGAATTTTATATGTACCTACGTATTACCCAATTTCTTTCGTTGCTCATAAATTAAAACGTTACATATTTAGTTATAGTAAATTATTTTATTGAATAAATACAGTTTCCCAAAGGACAATCGAACGAAAATGAGGTGACAGGCTGTAAAATCTTATTTAACTGTTTTTTAACTTTAGTCCATACAGCCTTAGGAAACGATCCGCCACACAGTCAGTTCAGCCGTTTCATATCGTGGTGCGATCTATTCTACGCACAAAACTAAAAGAAAACACACGCTTTGTTTTTCGGTTTAATTGAAAGTTTTGATAAAAGGCCCCTAAAAGAACTCCAAAAATTTCCAGACTCTAAAAAAGTCCGTTGTAACACTTCTAGCCCCTAAATCTGGGGGCAAAACCCCTAAGTTGGGAACCGTGCTGCGTTCCCGTTTTAAGTTTCTTCCCCCTCCCTCACGCTCTAGACGACCTTGCATTACTAAGACCCTTGCGCTTCCTAAAAGTAATACCATCTCCTATTTGAATTCCTTTTCTTTTAGGGCTGCAGAGCTGTGAAATAAACTCCGTCCAATATTCAGGAATCTCCGACCATCTTCTCGTTTAACTCTAAAGTTAAAGATCATTTTCTCAAACAGAAATCTCAAACTTAATGAATCATTCTCACGAAGTATCTTGTTTCTTATTATGTAGTATTTATTTATCAGGCTTATATGTATGTTATGTATATTTAGATAGGTATTGTATTTATCTATGTATATTTATGTAGGTATATATGTATTATATAATGTGTATATATATATGTGTAATGTGTATAGTATATATATATATATTATTTATGAAGTCTATTTCCTATAACAGTAGTAATAAATTATTTTTAGTTTAATTTTTATTGCACTTTCTGTTTTCCGCTAAGTTTTGAATCTCCGACACCACCTAGGTTGGCTGGAAGAGATCTCTTAGAGATAAGTCCTTTGCTTACTATTTATTTGACTATATGTTTTAAACTATATGATGTAATAAAGAGTATAAATAAATAAAAATTAAGATGTGTTAGGGGGAAACGAGGAGCTCGATGGCGCAAGTGGTTAGCGCGATCAGTTGCGATCGTTGAAGTTAAGCAACTTTCGCAGTGGTCGGTCATTGGTTGGGTGACCAAAAATTTACAATCTCGAGTTCCTCCGTGCTTCGGAAGGCACGTTAAGCCGTTGGTCCCGGCTGCATCTGCAGTCGTTAGCACCCACCAATCCGCACTTGGCCAGCGTGGTGGGTCATGGCCCAATCTCCCTAGTCCATCCATAGGGAAGGCCTGTGCCCCAGCAGTGGGGACATTAATAGGCTGATGATGAGGGGGAAACGAGGTGCGCGGGTGGGCGTGCGTTGCGCCGATTGGCTCTCCAGTCGTACCCATGCGAAGCTATCCCCTCCGCGTTTTTTTCAGCGCTAGAGTTACATACCGTCACCACACGACTTTTAACGACCTGTCTGGTAAACTTTGGGAATACTGAAATTCAGTGAATATGACTGGTTGTCATCATCCGCCTATTAATGTCCCCACTGCTGGGGCACAGCTCTTCCTTCTAGATAGAATAGGAGGATTGATTGATAGTGGCCATGACCCACCACGCAGGCCCGGATTGGCGGTGATAGCGACTGTAGACGCAGCCGTACTGTACGACTGTAGACTCGAGATAGAAGATTTTTGGTCACCCATCCAATGACCGACCGCTGCGAAAGTTGCTTAACTTCAACGATTGCAGCCGAACGCGGTAACCACCTGCGCCATCGAGCTCCTCGTGGCTATGACTACTTAAACGTAATATTAACAAATGAGTGGCGATTATAATACACGAACACCTTGTCACTCCATGATCATGGCACTTGCAAATTTTTTCTTAAGTTTTAAACTACTTTGTAATAAAAAATACAGAAAAGAAAAATTATAAACTTCTACGAAGCCAAAATTAACAAGCACGTAGCCGCCGACGAAAGGTAGTTCCAAATAAAGGTGTGTGTGTGAATTTCACAATTCGAATATCATATAACCGTGGAGCATCGAAAATTTGATAGGTCAACGCAGGGGTGGCGTTCTGAAACCCCGCAAGTGTAGGTCGCCGCCTGTGATGGGATTACGGAGTTACGTGCGCCGCGATATAACTACGCTATCTTGAACGTTCGCCTGTAAGGATTGACCCGGGCTAGATCGGACTTTTGGAAGATTAGAACTCATGTAAAGACATCCACACGTCAAGTTACCTAAACTGTTGTAGTTACACTAATTCTGAACGATTATTAGCTTGGATTGCCTCAGATCATAATTGATTGGGAATTTTGAAAGGTTAGAAATTATATACAGCCACGGATCAAGTTACCGAAATCTGGTCTTTATTCTCCAAATCTTATTTGAAATCAGCTGATGGACGTTTACAGCTGGACATAGGCCTCTTCTGGGGATTTCGACACATAACGGGCCTGCGCGTTCCGCATCCAATGTCGTTATTCAATCAACTTTCGTTATTCAAACAAAGTTAAGCAACTTTCGCAGTGGTCGGTCATTGGATGGGTGACCAAAAATTTACTATTTCGAGCTCCTCCGTGCTTCAGAAGGCACGTTAAGCCGTTGGTCACATAACGGGCCTGCGCGTTCCGCATCCAATGTTTCAAATTCAATCCGCACGGGGCCCGCGTGGTGGGTTATAGCCCAATCTTCTTATTCCATCCATGGGGAAGGCCTGGCAGTGGGGACATATATAGACTAAATCCAATTTTATCTCTACGTAAGAATAAGATTTCCTTGGTACATTTTAATGGAATAGGGTATTTGAAAAGTTTTAGAAAACGATCTCACGTTATTTACTAATGTTTATATATGGATATTCATCATTATGTTGTATATTTCGGTAAAAAAACCAAATCAAAAATTCTATTTTCAAGTTGTCGCGAAAAACGTATCTCTGGAAAAAATGGTGTAATCACTGGTGTGTGACGTCACATGACTGTCATTAAAACGTCAAACCATAAATTAAATGTCACTTTAACCGGAAGTTTACTTGCGTGTGACGTCATTTTAGGCTCCACCAATCCCAAGCGTTTTGGGTCACGTGACAATAGACAAGAAAATCATTATCTTTATCGAGGGTCTTTAGTAAAATTATGAATATTTTTTCTGTATAAGTAGTGAAAACTACCAATATTCATTTTAAATACAGATGCTAAGAATTGGCACTTTATTTTTAATACTGTCAAATACCCTATTTCAGCAATGGCTAAGTAAGGGAGGTAGGGCATGTCGAATCTTCCGCTGGAACTGAAGCGCTCGCCTGTGGAAGCAACTGCCACTTTACAGAAAAATATAGTCAAATAACACTACCTTTTGGTGGTGTTGCGTTTCTGCTGGTGATCAGGGTTCTAGGGTTCCGCGGTGTAGGGGATTGGGGTCAGGCCAGTAAGTTGAGGATGGATGGAGCGGCACTTTCTGCCGCATCATCTATCTTCGCGACTGCACTCCACCTACACTTAACATCAGTACCCCTAGCATGAACCAAAATCGAATTCGTAACGTTTGCGAGTCCGAAATGTCATTGTCAAATGTGTACTGATTTTCAGTTCCCGTTACGTCCAAAGTGGCGCTGCTGTTCAAGTTTCCATACAAAATTTGACATTGACATTTCGGTTTGGAAACTATTCGAATTCGATTATGGTTCGTGCTAGGGGTACAGGTGGGGTGGGGTAAAAATTAAATAAAAATTGCTGCGACTCTCATAAAAAAAGAACACAACGTCTATTGTTGAATGTACAACGAAGGTTTTAACGATTCGTCAATGTTGCTTAACAGCCGCATCCATTCAGGTGTGGGAAATATTTCTTGGCGCCTTGTTTTTGCCAAGAATAATGGCTGAATCACCAATATTTCGAGATGGCGACCGCCCGCCGATTGATCGCGCCACTTTCTCCGATACTCGAAGATGTGATCGGTTTCAGTTTCTAGCAATGCGTTTGAGAATATCGTTCATGAGTCTTTGAATGTAATTGCGTGTTTGTCTAACCTACATTTGTGAGTTGATAGGAAAACACTTTGTGTGATTTCTCGGTAGGTTGTTTCATGACGGTTCAATGGATCACGTATTTCGAAACCATTTGTTTTACTAACATATCATTAATAAAAAAATAAGCAATTATTTTTTAACTTTTCTTATTATGAATGCTTCTGTAGAGTGAATGAAAAATGTAAACAGGCACTTACTTTATTTTTCATTCGCTTACACGAATCACAAAATCAATTTTGATAAATTCTTTGGAACCGGTTGCATCGCCTTATTAAGTGAATTTTGAAAGGTTTTTGGTCCGAAGTTTGTATGAGGCATCTTCTTCTTCTTGTTGCTACGGGCGTTTCCGCAACTCGACGTCCTTATGGCGCCTGTTTTGCGTGAGGAGGGTGTATGGCCGGAATCACTCCAGCCAGCCCAGCTCCGCCAGGAAGGCCCCCAGGGCCTTCACGTTGGTGACTGCCTCTTGAAGGTTTCTCGGTGAGCCGAGGTATTTCGCCCGGTATTCGGCCACTCCGTTGCATTTCAGCAGAACGTGAGTAGCTGTTTCTTGTATGAGGCTTTGTTCATTATGAAGATATGAATCTGAAAATTGTTAAATGGGTTTAAGTTAACAATAAAAATAAAACCTTTCCAAGAAGTATACATATTGCGGACACAATAATTGTTGACAAACATCCATAGATATTTTTTAAATGCTTTCTATCGGGTTAATGAGATGATGATCTGTAAAGATGACGAAAACAAAGAGACGATCAAAAACGAAATAATCTCTTATCTATTAGACAAGTCCGTCCGTCCGTCCGTCCATGGTGCTGTTTCAGCGGCCAAACCGTAAGAGATAGATAAAGAGAATGTTTAAGTTATAAGTTAAGAATAGTCTGATAAGACTACAAACCGGATTTGAGTAACGTAGCACTTCCGGTTTTCGAGAAATAACGTGATTTCTATTTCAAACGAAACCACACAAAATCTCCGAAGTTCTCAATTAATTAAATACATTGTTTTTTAATCAGGTTTTGGTGAACATTTGGTTCACTGGTTTGCTAGTATATTTCAAATTACATAAGTTGTTGAAGCTAAATGTTTCATCATCATCATTAGCCGATTAATGTCCCCATTGCTGTAGCACAGGCTTTCCCTAAGGGCGGAATAGGGAGATTGGGCCATGATCTACCACGCGGCCCCAATGCGGTTTGGTGGGTGTTAACGATTGCAGACGCAGCCGGGACCAACGGCTTAACGTGCCTTCGGAAGAACGGAGAAGCTCGAGATGTAACTTTTTGGTCACCCATCCAACGACCGACCACTGCGAAAGTTGCTTAACTTCAACGATCACAGCCTCAACGGCCACCAGTTCTCCTAAATGTTTATTGTTTGTTTTGATGACCTCCGTGGCCGAGTGGTTTGTACGCCGGGTTTCATGGTGTCGTCGACTCGAGAGGTTCGAATCTGGGTGGGGGTAGATGTTTGTGTGATGAATACGAACATTTGTACTCCAGTCATGGAGATGTTTAATATGTATTTCTATATAAATATACTTAAATTTGTACAGTATATGTATTCTATCCGTTACCCTAGCATCCCATAATACAAGCCTTACAGTGCTTACTTTGGCTACGCTAATTGGTGTGAGTGTTGGAAATATTTATACTTATGGTTATTATTTATTTATCGAGTGTAAATGATGTTGTGGGCAAGAAATATGCACTCATTCTCTAACCGACTGTGTGAAAACAGTGCAATAGAAACAATATTAAAGTCCTGTTATTCAAAGTGAGTCAGTGGTCAGCACTGTTTTGTGGTTAGTTTTGTTGACATGTTCAACCGTCTCGAGAGAGGAGCTCGATGGCGCAAGTGGTTAGCGCAGTCGGCTGCGGTGGTTGAAGTTAAGCAACTTTCGCAGTGGTCGGTCATTGGATGGGTGACCAAAAATTGCTATCTCGAGATCCTCCGTGCTTCGGAAGGCACGTTAAGCCGTTGGTCCCGGCTGCATCTGCAGTCGTTAGCACCCACCAATCCGCACTGGGCCCGCGTGGTGGGTCATGGCCCAATCTCCCTATTCCATCCATAGGGAAGGCCTGTGCCCCAGCAGTGGGGACATTAATAGGCTGATGATGATGATTCAATCGTCGCGGCATGCGGCGTGCGGCAACTGCGCGCGGCGTGGATGGAAAGAAAGCTGCAATTATGATCGGCACATACCGCGGCTATCTGCAGATCGGCTAAGTTCTCATTGTTACACGGCTATAGAGTGCTAAAAACTCAATTATTGTAAGTAGAGTTGTTATGGCTAACTTTATTTTGCGTCGTCATCAGTTAGATTATCAAATTCAAATTCAAAATATCTTTATTCCAATAGGAAGCATTATAAAACTCATTGAATCGTCATTTTTTTAAAAAAACCGGACGAATAAAAACTTCGCAGCTTCAAATCTTGTAATAATATTTACAAAAATTATATTGTTACAGTGTCAAACTACAAAATTAGGTCATCTTAATCATAATTATAGAAACAGCCTGTTGGAACGTTTGGAACAGTTTAAACTCAAGCATTTTTGTCTGAAATATAATCAGACACCTTATAATTAGACGCTTTATATATAAGAATCTCTTTAATAGCAGCTTTAAATTAATTAACGCTCAATTGTTGGATATTGCTAAGGACTTTATTGTAGAAGCATACGCAAATACCTTTAAATAAATTACTAATTTTGTGGAGTCAAATTATTGATACAGCTAGTTCATTTTTATTTCTAGGATTAAGCGAGTGTTTATCACTATTTAAAAGTAATAAATTAATATTTTTTCTGAGATACATTAATTTTTCATAAATACACTGAGACGCAATCAGTCAATATACTGATTTCTTAATTTTTTCTCTTAAAAAATCTTTTGTCTTTAGATTGTAAATTGATCGAACAACCCGCTTCTGCAGCACAAAAATAGTTTGAATGTCGGCAGCATTTCCCCACTGTAGCTTCGAATCTAGTGTAATGCCTAAGAATACTGTAGTGTCCACCAGGTCCACATTCTTATCCCGAATAGTTACATTCAATGAAAGCACACACAAATGTCTGCTTTCATTGGGTAATAAAAAAAATAACATTTACTTTTACCATCATTAAGAAGTAAATTCTTAGCTTTAAACTACTTTAGAGATGGCATTGTTCACATCCTTAATAAGTGGTTGATTTCATTTAATTTTAAATAAAAGTAAAGTATCATCTGTAAACAATACCGTCCCTAATATCGTGATTTTCCTTTATAAGGTAAGGTAAGTCATTAATATAAATTCATAACAAGAATAGACCAAGAATCGAGCCTTGAGGAACACCCATCTGTACCAATGAATCGGGAGATATTTTGTCATTGATGTCAAGTCTCTGGATCCAAGTCTAGAGTGCTACCTTTAAATCCATAGTGGCGCAGTTTCCTGTTTAATATGTCATGAAAAACATAATCAAAAGCCTTGGACAAATCACAGAAGACACCTAAAGGGTCACGTGACCTCCTCCCAAGCATCAAAAATATGCTGTAATAGCTTAACACCAGCATTGTAGAGCGACCCCTAGTAAAACCAAATTGTTTTGAATGAAGTAAATTATTATAAAATAAAATTTATTCTATAAAATAAGATATCATTATTTTTTGAAATATCTTATTGAAAGTAGTATACGTATTATTTCATTGTGGATTTCTGTAAGGTGAAGAGAATAACTTCCCAGAACCGGGCGCTTCATAAAATGAGTTTGCCAAATGATAACAATCAGATACGAAGTTGCTATATAACGCTACACGTACTTACGATAAGAACTTTCTTATCGTCTCTGAAAAGGTTTATCACGTAATCTTGGACGTGTTCGGCTTCGTTGAGGGTCAAGGTCAGGACATAGGTGAACAAAGTAAGCATTTGTTACTTAAGACCTTTTGATAAATAGAGCTGGAAAATAAAGATAGATAGCTATTATCAGTAGTGGTGCGTTCAGACAGACAAAGGTATTTTCGCTTTTACTTACACTGGTGTCAATTCTGGCATGATTATCTAAACTTAAAACTAAATTTAAGATCAGTCTCTCCTTTTCATTTTGTATGGAGAATAACAAGGATACACTGTTGTCAACTTTAAGTTTAGATTTAGAGAGTCATGTCAGCATCAACACCATTGTCAGTACTACTACTGACAATGTAAGGTAATTAATTATTAGGTATTCTACATACATATTCGCGTTGAATCAGCATAGTAGGTGATTGCTTGATTTTAATATAGATAACGAATATTTCCTCCAGGTATGAAGTTGAAATCAAACCAGTGTCTTTTTTAAATTGAAACTTCTTTTGGGACGGGGTGTAAATGGAAAAATCCTATGGAAAAGATGAAACGGATATGCAACTTTAATGCTCGTCAGGAAGACCTGACGAGCATTAAAGTTGTGTTGTTATAGTCCCTTATGCATCGCCTAATGTTAGGATATTTAAGAAAAGCAGTTTCATTTGAGATGTGTGGACCGTGCACACATTTTTTTTATATGGATTTGAGTGCGTTTGATCATAATCGCACCTGATGTTAAGCAACGATGTGGTCTAAGCTGGAGCTAAGCTAGAGCACGCTGACTCAAATAATGCGTATTTAATCTTGCCTTGAAAATCCATATATTATAGGTAGGTATCGGGGAATAATGCCGCAGGATAAAGGCGGTTCGCATGACGAAGGAGGAATCGTGTTGTGTCTTTCGCAATATCCGGAAGAATACACCTAACCGCTTTGCCATCGAAATCTTCTGTACACAGTCTGTACATAATTTTTCATTTCTATAATCTATTTTAATTACGTTACGGTTAACTCGGGTACGGATTGGTACGGTAAAAATAGGTATATTTTCGAAATTGCAAAATTTTCACGTCCAGCGTTTTTGGTTATTTGTATATTATAGTATAACTTACAAAATAAAACTATAAAATACCATAGTCCCACACTACAATTTTAGACTATACCTTTTTAACATCAGAGCGGAAGATTTTGACACGACACGGATCATTCTAGAAGTTATTAAGCTATTGTATAGCTTTTATCGCGGGCTTTGAGCGCGGCGACCGAATCAACAAATTCCGTAACGAAAAAAACCTTACGAGAGTGTTCGCTATTCCAGCATCGATCTAAACGGCGCAGTGTGTTAAGTTCTTGCCACGGGACGTTTGACGCATCACCGCGGTCGTCGGTTCAAATCCCGCACTCGTATTTTTTTGTTTATTATTATTATTTTTTTCCTTTTTTTATATATTCGTTTCGTTTTAGACCCGAATAAACAATAAAAATAGAAAAAAAACTTCATATATTTCATAAATAAATAATTACAATTGCATAAGTTGATAAAAATGCTATGCAATAGCTCTACCGCGGCAGTCCCCGAGTGCCGGTCGTATTTTTATTTATTACCAATTATTATTTTTTGAGGATCTATATCTATCAGTATTTTTAAATGATCATTTAAATATGTGGTTAATTTTTTAAAGTTACGTTACATTTTGTTTGCTTTTTTTTATGACTTGACGTGTAGCAATGGACATTGGACACGCACCGGAGCTGTTTCCGATTTACGGTACATCGTGTTTGTTGTGATTATTCTGTTGCTACGCGGTATTTATGAACGGCGTGACCGCTTATTCATGCTAATAACTAGCGGCTACCCGCGACTTCATCCGCGTAAACTTAGTTTTATAAGAATCCTCTCAATTTGACGACCTCCATGGCCGAGTGGTTGGTACGCCGGGTTTCATGGTGTTGCCGACTCGAGAGGTCTTGGGTTCGAATCCCGGTGGGGGCAGATGTTTGTGTGATGAATACGAGCATTTGTACTCCAGTCATGGATGTTTAATATGTAATTCTATATAAATGTACTTATACATGTACAGTATTATGTATTCTATCCGTTACCCTAGTATCCCATAACACAAGCTTTATTAGTGCTTACTTTGGGGCTACGCTAATTGGTGCTAGTGTTGGCAATATTTATTTATTATTGTTATTAATCCCACAAGAAATTGTAATTTCTCCGGGGTTAAAAGTAACCTATGCCTCAATCCAGGTCATAAACGATATGCGAACCCAAACAACCTAATTTTGACGACCTCCGCGGCCGAGTGGTTTGTACACCGGGTTTCAAGGTGTCGCTCTACTTTTTCGCCCATTTTTCGAATCCCGGTAGGGACTTCTCAAAACCTGGCTGATTTACTTCGATCTATATCCGGCTCGAAGGACCATTGTTTGGGACCAAGGGTCAGCAAAAGTACTTAGTGAATTGGGATTCGTTGTAATGATAGAAGTTTGTACTTGAACTAATGTATTCTTATAAAACCATAACAAATCAAACAGAATCTTGATCTTACTGAATCCTTGATCTTATATGTAATTATATAGGAAACTACTTAAAGCAACGCACTGTCGTAATCTATACCGCGATTACAAGCACTTAACGAGACATCTATTAGCTAAATAAAGAACTAAAGTTGTTACTATGTGAAACTAAGGAACTCAAACCATAGTGCGAGTAACAATTGCTACAGCACCATCTTCCTTCTAATAAAAGAACTATATGAACTTGAACAGGGGCAGATGTTTTTGTGATGAATACAAGCATTTGTACTCCAGTCATGGATGTTTAATATGCATTTCTATATTATAAATATACTAATATATGTGTCAGTATATGTATTCTATCCGTTACCCTAGTATCCCATAATACAAGCCCGCACTAGGCCCGCTTGGTGAGACACGGCGTAATCTCCATTTTTCACCCATAGGGACTGTTTGTACCCCAGCAGAGGGAGCATTAATGGGCTGATGATGATGATGATAATATTTTTGAAAATAGCGCATAGCGGATTTTCTGCTCAAATTGGACCGCCTCTCCAGCGGTGTAACCACCGCCTTACAAAAGATTAAAGTGAAATGAACCCACCTTGGTGTTGTGTTTATTCCAAAATTTGGCTCTTGGACTTCACGGACTAGCGGGTAGAATCAGGATATAGGCTACGGCAGCCGCTTACCATTATGCTGGTCATATGATTGTTAAATGAAACGAAATTGTACTTATTACAAATAGGGTATTTGACAGTATTAAAAATAAAGTGCCAAGTGTTAGCATCTGTGTTTAGAATGAATATTGGCAGGGGTTTTTACTATTTTTACAAAAAAATATTCATAATTTTACTAAAAACCTACGAGAAAGATAATAGTTTTCTTATCTATTGTCACGTGACCCAAAAAGCTTAGGATTGGCGGAGCCTAAAATGACATCACACGCTAGTAAACTTCCGTTTGAAGTGACATTAAATTGTACCGTTTGACGTTTTAATAACAGTCGTGTGACGTCACACACTAGTAAGACGCCATATTGTCCAGAGAAACGTTTTCGCGGCAACTTGAAAATAGAGTTTTTGATTTTACGGACTCCATAAACATTAGTCAATAACGTGAGATTTCTAAAACTTGTCAAATACCCTATTGACTTATTGAAAGCACTTTTGAAATCGTCCAATATTATTTCCTACCACCCATTCAGGGTATTTTCTAGCTGATGTGAAGAATAGGCGTAAGAAACTCGTCAGCATTTAACAGAAGTAACAACATTTACAAAAACACATGTTGCTACTAATGCAACGTCCACTCACATTTTGATTGCTGTGTCATACAGCATAAATATAAACAATGTTCATATTAGGTATAAGGCAATTTACATTTTGGCAAGAAGAACTTAAAAAAAATCAGATGTGATTTGAACTCCGCCCAGATAGCGAAAGCGTTCTACGAATCCCATCTGAAACTTGGACGGAGTGATTTTTTAGCAAATAAAAAACCAAAAACTCGGTTATTCGAATTTTTCTCATAAATTTTGAGGTTATGTGAAAAAAGTGTCGATACAAAGGTTGTAGATCTTTTTATTACCTACAACTTTGCCATTTAATTCTTTTTCATAGGACTTGCAGTTTTACCGGAAATCGAGATTAACCGTTTTTTACCCTTAAAAACTCACCCCCTCTCCCTTCCTGACCTTAGATCGCCCGTAATTTATTTTTCCTTTCATTTTTGTTATATTCTCTACCTTTTCCAATGAGTTTCATCCTACTATAATTTTATTTCACTTTTTACCATATTTAAAATTATCGACCCTGATCTAATAAATGAAAAACGTATTTTGTTTGGTAGATTAAGTTAAAGAATTTCAGTTGATTGTCAATTCAAGGTGAAAGATAATCGGTCAATACATAATCAGTGTATGTGTGAACGATTACTTACAATATTATCAATTTGCTTAATTTATCGGCGATTTTACTAGACAAAAAATTTAACAAAAAAAAGGATGCCGTCGCGGGACGCCTGGCAGATGTGAAACATCGACATTATTACAAATTGCGATATGAACTAAATATGGCATAATGACAAAATAAAATATTACGATTTTTGAAGTGAACACTTCTTTAGAGGCGTCGTTCATGTTTTTTGTATGGGTAAAAAATGTTAAACTCGCGTCAGGACACGTGGCGTAAGACGTAAACAGTAAAATTGGAAAGGTTGTTGACTTTCAATATATTGGACGAGACATAGTAATATTTTATTTTATCGTATTATAATAATAAGTCTCTATCTAGGACGTCCAGGTGGCAGCTTTATTGCGAAAAAATTGCATTTTTTTACAATAGATGTCGCTAGGTGCGCTTAAATGTGATTCATGTAAGTTGATTTTTCTGAGAGATAAACTTTTTAACGTAATATAAATTGTAATGTTTGTGTACGATAGCGCAATAAATAAATATTGTATTCTACCACATACATGATAGTACTTTTATACTGATAATTAAAGCATTTAGTGCAAAATTATACCCTACCCATTCTAAAATATCAAAAATGCACAGCGTTAATATTCAAGTTTTCACTTCTGCCGACACTCCCGGAGTGCAACCCGTCGTTTTCTTCCAGAAAATGACGACTGTTTATTTAATAAACATTTATTTTCATTAAATACAAAAATCAAATTCGATTGCGCATGGCGACGAGTCGCCACACCGCTACACACTACTGTATATAGACTGTATACATATACCATCTTAAAGACAGTGAGACATTATAGTCTATGAAGCGATGCTGTTATTTTCCTTTATTTCAACACAGATATTTACCAAACCGCTTACATTTTTCTTTTGCCCCACTCCAACGTAGCGCACGATAAAGACAATAAAAACGTAAGCATACTCGAACGGTCAATTGACTGCATCAATCAAGTAGTTTTGTGTTTTCGTATCGTGCCCGCTCCGCATCGATATTCGTGAAAGTCAACAATGTGTGACATAACGGGTTTATAAATAGCGAGCCCAACCGACAGGTCCGTACATTGTAACCCAGTGCCCTCGCCGCAAGGATGTTCTTCCGTCAAGCGATCGATGATTCATGCGTTTGCGCAGGCATTAATGTTCCTCGCGGCATGGCCAGGAGATCTATTTTTGAATCACTCGTCTTGCGTCGAACGCTCGATTTCTACTAAATTTCATTCGACATAATTAATTCCGTATTTTTGAAACGCTCGAGTGCAACGAATGGGTGAGACCACTCGCTGCATGGCGAATGGTGGAGGCGAATGATAGAATAATTGTCAATTTTTTTGTGCTATTAGACGATGATAATCTTTAATTGTCATGCTTTATATGAAACGACAACGAGAATTGTTTTGTTCGGTTTTCATTGCGGTAATTACCGGTTTTATTTTTTCTGCGTGAAATGAGTAAAATTTCATATTTCGTATTAAACAGGTAACACCGGTGATGAATGATTCAAAAATACGGAAAATCAGTATTATGCGACTTGAAAGTCGAAGGTGACTTATGTCGCATTCGACGATACTATGTCAGACGAGTGATTCAAAAATAGGGCTCCAGGAGTCGTTCTCTGACTCAACGAAAAACTAAATTTCTATCGAAACTTCGTGCGTTTCTTACTATGTTTCTTATTAGTTTCTATGTACAAAATTTTTTTATTGTTCCGCTGAAAATGTTTGATTAAATAAATCTACATGTACCAGGCAGCAGACGGGATTCTAACCCGCATACTCCGATATCCGGGCGGATGTACTGACCATTATGCTACCGCGGTCCTCGCGGATAGCGGAGGTTGTGGGATCGGGTCCCGTCTGCTGCCTGGTGATGAAACGATACGAGTAAATACAAGTAACTACTCGATACTTTTCTTTCGATACCAAGTACTTTTGGCATCGATACTTTAGAACTGAGTTATAAGTAGTATCGTGAAGTATATACTTGTATCGCTACTCGGTCGGTCACTCACTGAGCAGTATCAAAAAAACTCATATTATTTACTCTATAGAAGTGTGTTTGTATCTAGTTAGAATTTTTGTGTCGCGACCGCATCTTTTCTACTGCTCCGATGGCAGCCTTACGTATGATTTATATTTATTCCAAGTTATTTTGTTTTCGTTAAATTGAAACTTTGACTGTATTTGTAATTGTAATATCGTTCGTCAAAATTTAGTAGTAAGTAGTAGTAAGTAAGTAAGTATCGATACTTTTCATGCGATACCAAGTAGGCATCGATACTTTATGACCGATACAGTATCGAGTAAAAGTATCGATACCTAGATGGTATCGTTACATCCTTACTGCTGCCTGGTCCGCATGTAATTTTTTCTAGTAAAATTTTCTTTAGATGATAACATCTAGCAGTTAAATGCTTCAAGAATAAAAATGTAATTGAATTTGATAGAGTATCGTTCTAACGAAATGATGAAAGCGCAAACCTGGGTTTTCTTGCCACTGAACTTCACCAAGTTCCTGGTACCCCATTCGGAAATGTGGTCCAAAGCCTGATTGAGCTCAGCGACAAGATTTGAGGTTATCAAATTGATGAAATGAAATTTCGTTGTACTTCAAAATTCAATATCGTTTATTCAGTCTACGCTGTTACAAGCACTTGTGAATGTCGAAAAGCTACGCCATCGGTTCGCAAATCTACGGCGGGAGACCTTGTACTGAGAAGAACCGACAAGAAACTCAGCATGGGCTGTTTTTTTTCTCCCTGTATTATATACAGAGTCGTCAAATTGAAAAATGACTTCAATATGAGGTAACTCATAAAGTCACTTTCCATTACAAATGCAAATAATATATAAATTATGACTATATAAAAAACTGGTTTAACAAAGTTTAGGAATGTCGTGTCCTGCTGTTTAGGCAAAAAAAAATGGTTCGTTCCCGAATGTTCGTTTCGGAGAAACACAGTAGACCACCTGGGATTGTGTTATGCTTCTTTATAAGTCGTTTAGAAAATTAAAGCAAAGCATCAGTTTCAGAGTACTTACTAGTCTTTTGTTCGAAGAAGTACATAAATCATCATAAGGCCACATGCCTTCTCTATACTCCGGAATAAAATAGAAAGATAGTGACCATAATCCATTAGTCATGTCCAAGAAAGAGCTCAATGGCGCGGGTGGTTGGCGCGTTCGACTGCGATCGTTGAAGTTAAGCAACTTTCGTAGTGGTCGGTCATTGGATGGGTGAGCAAAAATCTTCTATCTCGAGCTCCTCCGTGCTTCGGTTGGTCGCGGCTGCATCTGCAGTCGTTAACACTCCAATCCGCTAGGCCCGCGTGGTGGGTGGGCCCAACCTCCCTATTCCATCCATAGGGAAGGCCAGTGCCCCAGCAGTGGGTACATTAATAGACTGATGATGATGATGCCCAGGAAATATACTAACATATGATAAGCTGACTAATTTGCCCTTATCATTCGTTATAAGGGGTGAAAAGGATACTGTATTCAAGCTTACAAATAGCAAATACGAAAAGCCGAATTATTGACATAACACTATTATCTTCTACCTTCAGCCGTACCGGTATACCGGCAAACTGATCAGCATTCAGCAAATATTCCTCGTTCGCTGTCTACTACGATACTATCCAAGAAGTTCCATACCATCCTCCAGTAAAGCCTTCGCAACTTGACTTACTGCATGAAAACTAGAAAGTAATGTTAATACGCAATGTTTTTTGAAGAAGTCTTCTGTAAGGCGGAAGAGGAATTAACTCTCAGCTAATGCAACAAAAGAATTAGTTTAAAATAACAAATAGGCAGACGTACCGGTTCAAAGCGTGTTTTTTTTTCAGTTTTGTTCGTAGAATGGAACGCACCACGATATGAAACGACTGAACTGACTGTGTGGCGGTTTGTTTCCTAATGCTGTATGGATTAAAGTTCTTTGCCTATCACCAATGGTTAAATAATAAAACAACAACATAACAATCATGTTCGTTCTTTCATTCGTTCACGTCATACTAACGCCTCACCATTCAATTTGTCATTCATTCAATAAAATAATTTACTGTAACTAAATAAGAAACGTTTTAATTTATGAGCAACGAAAGAATTTAGGTAATAAGTAGGTACATATAAAATTCTATATTCAGGGGATTTTAGGGTAATTTGAAAAATACTTAGGGGAAATTTTTGGTAAGGGTTGGTAACACTGTCGCCATATTTCGCGCGCGATGATTTTTATAACACACTCGCCTGTTATTGTGCCCGTAAAACTTTAAGGCTTCCAAGATGCATTTGTGGAAACAGAATTAAACGATAATTGCACAGTGATAAAGATTCGTTTACGTCAAGGACAATAAAATACAGCAATCCCATTATTTTACGTTGATTCGACCGAGTTTATATCCTATCGAATGCAGCTGTGGTTAATCATAAAATTGTTATTGTAGGTTTGAAAGTTAATACAAGAAGGCCAAATTGAAGTAACAATAATTCCTGAATATTCTGACGGAAACAATGAGGATTCACGGTCTCCGCTGATTCTGAAGCCTTAAAAATGAAGGATCTTGAAATGAAAGTTGCAAAACATGAGGGTCACTTTTTTGTACTACCGGGATGATGTTCCGCGTCGAGTGACACAGCACCGAATGTTACCAACCCTTTGTTTTAAATTCCCGTCGCGATTTCTAATTCATGTCCCCCGGCCGGCACTACGTACCGATCCAATTAAACCGGCTTCAGTTGTGGGGTTTCAAATTCGTTGCTGACGACGCCCAAATTGTAAATTTAGATTACGTCTGACGGCGAATGGAACGCCTAATTTGTGTGAAAACTGAGTTGTCATGAATCGGGAATGCGAGTGGGATATTCAGAGTCTGATGATGAATGAGTTAATTACAAATCCACGAACTGATGTCATGCTGGATACAGGTTGTAATTAAAACCCAGCCGACACCTCTTCGGTGATAATATAAGATTGATTAATTACAAATGAATATGATGGACTAGTTAACTATATAGAGAAAGACAAAGTGTTAAGAGACACATGAGGCATATTTTTTTTAGTATATGAATTTGTAGAATGACATAATATATAATGGTAGTAGCTTAAGCATTCCAAACATAACATCACTTGACTTACGGTTAGTATTCGATAAATTGACTTTAAAGAAAATATTACTAGTAAAATTTCCACATGGTCCAGGGGACTAGTTAGCTTCAGCTCGGATAACGGAAGATGTGGTTAAAAAACCCGTCTCAAAGCTGGACCAAGTGGATCTTTTTCTAGTAGCATTTTCTTTAGATTTAAACATCTAGTAGCTTAATGTTTAGAAATTCATATTTATAAATTGACTTTGTAAATATACATTTATGTAAGCGATTGCTTGTCGAAGCTTCTTGTCTCCTTCCACATAATTATTTGGCATAACTTTCGTGATTACATTTCAAGCCAATATCAGAGTAAAAAATGGCACTCGAAGTGTCAGGTTTGTTTCCTTTAACATTTTAATAGGTCTTGAATTATAGTAATTAGATTTTCAAGGGACGGGACGATTCATCTTTTGTCTATTTGTTTATCGTTCACGATAATAATGAGACAAAATTTGTAAAAACATAATCATATTCCAAACAGGTTTCAACACATAAGAATTTGAATAAAATTGTCGACACAGTTGTAGAATAAACAAAACCATGCAAATTTGTATAACAAGCTCGCATTCAATGGTTCGTTAAATTATATTGTGATGCAACTTTGTAGTCAAAGAAAATACTAGGTACCTTGCATATCCATAAAATTGCTTACGCGGTTAAGCTTTTTGTAAAGCAAATCATAAAATAGTGTAGCTACATAGAATAAAAAAGGAATATCCGCTTACCAGTCTGTCTGTTGTGAAACTTGAGATCTATTTAATGAGTTTAAAAAAAAGCGTACTTTTATCGTATCTTTATAACTGATTTTTCAGAATTTGATAATTACAACCCAGAGAGTTCGTAGAGCTACGAGTCAATTTCGGAATCAAATCTAGACTTAATTAAAAAAATTGTGTGTGTCAGCTCCGACACACGACCGGAGTTTACACTCTAAAAACGATTGTTTTTGAACAGACACAAAACAAAATCAAGTCCGAAGAAGTCGGTTACAAGTAGAGATACCTCAGGAATCGTCCCATTCGACTATCATAGGTTCCATGTCACACATTTTATCATCTAACATCAGCGATATTCATCATAATATATTTTATTATGTATTTCTGGAAACACACAATTTCAAAAATATCACACACTAGTCATCATTTTGTAAATATGTATTATAATTCCATCTGTACTGAAAATCACTATTCCAGAGTGCTGGAAAGTTACCGGCATTTCTCTATATTCTGTTATTTATTTGTTTTCATTAATTTTGCTCCGATTTTATCTATTTTTAGTTTATTTATTTTATTGACATTTGTGACAACTTAATGTTTTTTATCCGTTGCCATGGCTAAAAGTGAAAGGTGCGCAGATGAGGTTGCGCACAAAAACGTAACGAGGTCATTAATGTCATTCATCGATAGATTTTACTCCTCACATTCTTCTCATACCGGGCCCCTTATATATGCAAATCGATTCTTAAGGAGTAAACTGCAAAATTTCAATATTAAAATATAATATTGCTATTGTAATTTATAAAAGTGAGTCTTCAATGGACATGGTTGTCACGGCCGGTTGGCCATACAATATCGCGTAGTAGCACATGGACCGTTAAATTAGCAAAGCAGTTCTCACTTCTGAACTGCACAAGGACGGAGCGAAATTGCGCAACTCTGATATAGTTCTTATTAACATTGTTGCATAGTTCTTTATTGATGGCCGTCTTTTGTACGTATTGTGCGAATAGGCAGTTGCTACTGTACTTAGTATAGTATCAAATAGCATGTAATAAAAAAACACAACACCTTACCGTAATTTCTATTTTAAACTCTGCTGTACTTTGTAGTATAAAACTAATTTAATGTATTTGTTTGTTACAGGTATTTACAAGAACGATACAAATAGGAAAACTTCTTTAAGGCCTTATGTAAAGTACGAAAAAATAAATGAACTTTTGCCACCGCTATGTTGACTGTAGCCAAGAAATTGGAGAAGTCTGTTTAGATCTCGGTAGCAAATAGGTTAGATTATTAGTTCGTATCGCAAAAGTTTTTCCAGAAATAAATAACTTTTAATATAATTGTGGTGTAGCCATTTTCATTTTAAAAGTTAGCACAAATTAAAATAGAAATCGAAAACAAGAGTGGAGCTAACACAACAGAATAGAATAAAATAATCTTTATTTGCATTAAATAGGGTTGACAAAAGGTGTTTGCATATAAAGCATATGTTAAAAGCTAAGAATCTTAAATCTATTTAGCCAAATTATAAGCATGCAAAAAAATCTAATACATTAAAACATAACAGTTATATTAAAATTAGCTATCAGTCATTTAATAACAAGTATTTTATCATTATAATTTAAATTCAAATTTATGTCATTATTAATTACAATACCCAATGTCAGTTCAAAATAAAAATATTTTATGTCAATTTAGTGTGATATACCTATAATAACAATTTTTTTACGTATGATAATTTAAGAGTATTATTTAATTCAATGTCAATATTAATTACGATTCCTCATGTCAATTCAAAAGTAATATTCATGTCATCATAATATTATATGCATTAAAAATAAAATTAATCTAAAAATCGACATTCATTTCAAGATTCAGCACTTATTCAGGATATAAAACATCATAGAACACTTCTGTTTCGAAATGTTTTTATTATTTTTGTTATTAGTTAGTTAATTCAGATTTTAAAAGCCTCGAAGGCAATAAATTTAAAAGGGCATTAGAGGCGAAAGCTCCCCACAAAGAGGCTTATTCGCACCTGGAGCGGGAACTGCGAACTCAACGGATACGAGCGTAACACCAGCAGTTCCGAGAGTAATATCCCGCCCCTATTTATATTAAGTACGTATGTCTTGCATGTTAATACCGTTTTATGTGCGAATAATTAAACCGAGGGAGGTGTGAATTTATTACGGAACTTTTTCCAACGGAGGAGCCGCTTATTACGCGAAATTGCTTTGTTTCTCTCTAATAACAATTACCATAATCATACCGTAGTGTTGTGTAACATATACTGCAGTGAAGTAAAAATGGGTGGGGTCATCTTTATTAATATTTGTTGGGCGGGGTACATAGTTGGGCGGACCAATGGACGTTGGGGTCCCATGGTAGGTACATTGGCGACCTCGCAGTTAGAAGCGCAGCCCTCTCACGATAACGGCTAACTAGAGCGGAGATTCGAGTCTCAGAGACCCCCTTTAGTTTATGCACAATTTTGTTTCTTTGGCTTCTATGCACATCAATCATTAAATAAAAGAAGTTTCAACGGGTTAATTTAATTAATTAAATCATTATTCTGACGACGCATTCCTGCAAAGGATGCTAAACGTCAATCTAGGTATATATATATAAAACTCACAGGTGACTGACTGAGACTGACATAGTGATCTATCAACGCACAGCCCAAACCACTGGACGGATCGGACTGAAATTTGGCATGCAGGTAGATGTTATGAAAGGATTTTGATCAATTCTACCCCCAAGGGGATAAAATAGGGAATGAATGTTTGTATGAAACTTTGTCAATTTTAAACCGATCGGGCTGAGACTTTGCAGAGGTATGAGGTATAAGAAGAATCATAGATGAATGTCATTGTGTATAATACAAGCCTGAGAACAAAAACTGTAGTCTACATTTCAGCTCTACACCGAAGCGAAGCGAGGGCGGGCCGCTAGTTATATATAATAAATAAAATCAGTGCATCTAACCCGTTGAAACATGTTTTATTTAATTGTTCTTATGCACGTCAGGAAAGTAGAGTTACGAGGTTAAAGTGTTAGACAAATTTTATACCTAAAAAGGGTAATGTCTGCAACATCTGACGTAGCTCACACGTTGATTGATCGACGCCTCCATTACGCGGCCGGATAACGCATTTTCACGGTTTTTTACAGGAATTCAATATAGACATTTATTGGCAAGAGAAACTCTCTCTAAAAATATGAGCTATTGAATATTTCACTTACGCTGAGCTTATTTTTATAACGAAACCGGTTTACTGGCATTCTTATAGTAGTCGAGTAATACTTTATTTGGAAATCTTTTCTTAAATATATTGTCTAGAGGAGTGTACGCTTAAATACATATAGCATTAATTCTATGCTTTAGATCTTTTTCTGAGTTTGATATGATACATAATTATAAATCCATTTCTTAGAATATAGAAAAAATAATTGGTAATCTTAAAGCTAACGGTATTTACAACAGTAGGTAGACCTTAAAAAAATAAAATATACCCGAAAATTTTCCTTTAAAAGCATTGTCTGATTGTAAAACTGTTTTGTTACATAAATAGTTATGATCTATGTATTCGAAAGGTATACATTTCTAATATAGGTTACCAACTTTTTTTTATATCAAATATAGTATTTCGAAGCTCTAAAAATATAGTAGATGGCAAAAAAAATGGATCCAATGTAAATTGTTTTTTTTTAATTGATTTGTGATATATGTAGACGTTTTTCTATTAAGGCCTATATTTACGTACAACGTTACAATGTATTATAATATAGTCTTAAATATACTTGCAGAATCGATTTACTATTAAAAAAAATGGAAAAAAAATATTGTATGTGGTTAAAATAATAACGTTATTTTGGAAATTAGTATGCTTTTGCTTTTTTATATTTACCTTAAAAAATCAGTTTTTATTTTTAAAAAAGCTTTTATTGGCAAAAGTCTGCTTTAAGCAAAATATAGAAGTTTCGCCTACTATATATTTTTTTTTAGAAAAATAGTATTTGATCCCCGAATTTAGTAGGATACTATATTATATAGTAGGTTTAGCAACTTACTCTGGGACTACATTATAGTTAAGTATGTAATCAATTTATGTGACAATAAATAAATATGATTATAATTATTATCTACGCAACATCTCTAAATGATGTATCGCTCTTTGTATTTCAGACACAATAATAATACAAAGGGAAGCTCACGTAAAATCTGATAACAACCGCACATTATTCACACAGTAAGATCCGAACTTAGTCCTGTCTGCTCGCGGTCTGAGCACTTCACAATAAATAAGTTAAGACATTATGTCTGAAACGAGAACATCCAACGTTTTCAGTACATTGCTGGTGTAGACGTTCTTTATACTATAACTAGCTGACCCAGCGAACTTCGTACCGCCCTAAAAAAATAGGGGTTGTCCAGCGGACAAAATTGTGAATCTAAACCATTCTCAGATCCCCTTGAACACACACAAAAAATTTCATCAAAATCGGTCCAGTCGTTTAAGAGAAGTTCAGTGACATACACACTCACAGAAGAATTATATATATATAAAGACTAGCTGTGCCCCGCGGTGTTACCCATGGTTTATTAGGGATATTTTTCCCGCAGTAAAACGTAGTGTTAATCCAGGGTGACAGCTAACTCCATACCAAATTTTATTAAAATCGCTCCAGCCGTTTAGGCGTGAAGAAGCAACAAACATACACACTCACAAACTTTCGCCTTTATAATATTAGTGTGAATCGTATTTGTACTATGTGTTTTTTTCGGTTTTTCATTGTCTACGGTCAACGAAGTTCTGGAGTTCTGGCCCATCCTAATGCAACCAATCCACAATGAGCTCGCGTGGTTGTTTATGATTATGTCCATAGAGTATGCCTGTAGTCAGTACATAAGGCTGATAAGATTCACATGAATTAGCTTATTATATATTTATATATATATATATATATATATATATATATATATATATATATATATATATTTATATGTGTATGTTTATGTATGGTTATATGAGTATTTTATATATGTGCGTCAATTTGTATTTAAGTATTATTATTTTATTTCTGTTATTTTGATATTGTTCATTTTTTTTTAATTTAGCAACTTTGCTCTATCGCCTTACTATTTGTCTCCAACAATCATACTGTTTGACTGGTAGAGACAGCCTATGGCATTAAGTCCGCCGTTTGCTTATGTTTGGCAATAAAGTTTAAATAAATAAAAAAAAGCCTTCTTTACGCAGGCAAAACCTCTATTTACAGACGTTGGTTGCTCTTAAGGGGTACTCTAACGAACGGACATCACACCTAGCCTTACAGGTCTTACAGGTGCGAAACGGAGAAGCCGTCAAGCAGTCCGTGTGGCTTACGAGCGCTTACGGCATGCTATAGCTCGCGTGGTAGACTTTGAAAATGACCACAGAAAACGCCAACACTACAGCAGTTTCCGATACACGGGACTTACGACCCAGGTGTAGGTTAAAGGAGGCCCCCTTTGAGAGGCGCATCAACGTTCGCCTTCACTGCTCGAGTTGTCCTTCCTAGTCAAATTTGATAGGAGTCTGTTCATCCATCCATCAGCCTTTCTCCGTCCTCTGCTGGACATAGGCCTCTCCCGTAGAACGCCACAATGGGCGGTCCTGCGCTATCCGCATCCAGCGTCTCCCAGCACATTTGACGATGTCGTCAGTCCACCTTGTTGGGGGCCGCCCCACGCTGCGTCGTCCGGTACCTGGTCGCCACTCGAGGACCTTTTTTACCCAACGGTTGTCAGATCAGTGTTGCCATAGTTACTCGTTCCAAAATTGAACTCCTTTGAGAGGCGCATCTACGTTTACCTTCACTCCTCGAGTTGCCCGCCCTTGCCAAATTTGATAGAATAGAATAGAATAGAATTTTATTGACCCTCATATTACACATTACAGATACAAATAAAAAAACCTCAGGGCTAACCAGGACCCTGCCTCAGCATTAGCTGATGCGACATTGTGTCACACCAGCGCTGTTATTCTGGCAGGGCCAGTTTAGTGACACAAAAAAAAAGACCATAAATTTTTATTACTTGAAAGGATGTATGGACTTATGATCCTTTGCTTTCAAGTAACAATATATGATGATATAGATATATAATGATAGGAGTCTGTTCATCTATCCATCAGCCTTTCTCCGTCCACTGCCGGACATAGCCCCCCCTCCCCATAGAACGCCACAATGCGCGGTCCTGCGCTATCCTCATCCAGCGGCTCCCAGCACATTTGACGATGTCGTCAGTCCAACTTGTTGGGGGCCGCCCCACGCTGCGTCGTCCGGTACGTGGTCGCCGCTCGAGGACCTTTCTTACCCAACGGTTGTCAGATCAGTGTAGCCGTAGTTACTAGTTCCAAAATTGAACTCCTTTATTCTACACCTGGGACTTACGACCCAGGTGTAGGTTAAAAGAGGCCCCTTTTGAGAGGCGCATCAACGTTTACCTTCACTGCTCGAGTTGCCCGCCCTAGCCAAATTTGATAGAATAGAATAGAATAGAATTTTATTGACCCTCATATTACACATTACAGATACAAATAAAAAAACCTCAGGGCTAACCAGGACCCTGCCTCAGCATTAGCTGATGCGACATTGTGTCACACCAGCGCTGTTATTCTGGCAGGGCCAGTTTAGTGACACAAAAAAAAGACATAAATTTTTATTACTTGAAAGGATGTATGGACTTATGATCCTTTGCTTTCAAGTAACAATATATGATGATATAGATATATAATGATAGGAGTCTGTTCATCTATCCATCAGCCTTTCTCCGTCCACTACTGGACATAGGCCTCCCCCATAGAACGCCACAATGGGCGGTCCTGCGCTATCCGCATCCAGCGGCTCCCAGCACATTTGACGATGTCGTCAGTCCACCTTGTTGGGGGCCGCCCCACGCTGCGTCGTCCGGTACCTGGTCGCTACTCGAGGACTCTTTCTTACCCAACGGTTGTCAGATCAGTGTAGCCATAGTTACTCGTTCCAAAATTGGCTTACTGCAGTTCATAATCATACGTAGGCAATGTACAGCATACACATGCGATTCTGCAAAGTCTGCAGTTCTATTTGATGCATTGTTATTGGCAGCTCGCCAACTCGACGTTCCGGGTTCGGTGCCGAGTCTTGTTTGGCGTTTTACACCCTTCTGTCCGTATTGGTCGACTTGCGATTTAAGCAGCTTTATATTTCCTTGTAATAAAACGCTGTTGGATGTTTTGAGGAATTCCTCGTTAGTGTATGGAATTTTATAGTGTTTGGTGTATGAATGTTGATAGGTATCTAAATCATGAAACTGAGAAAGGAAAGCGACTGGACAAAAATGACTTTTTAATTTATTAGAAAGCATATTTTGGTTTGGTCGGGGACACTAACTATCGGCTATTTTTTCGCTCAAGAAACGTATACAAGTGATATACATCATAATAAAGGAAATGCATAGGTATGTAAATAGTTGATCGCTGACAGAAATGACTTTAATTTATTAGAAAGCATATTTTGGTCGGGGACACTAACTATCGGCTATTTTTTCGCTCAAGAAACGTATACAATTGATTTACATCTGTATAAACAAACGAAATGCATATGTAAATAGTTGATCGCTGACTGTTCACTCTGGTCGACGAGAACTCGCTCCACGGAGTATCTCTATTGTTTACACGGAAAGTATCGTATTATATCTATTATAATTTTCGTAAGTGAGAAATGGGTTTCATAAGAAGGCTCAAGGTCGCACAGCGAGCAATGGAGAGAGCGGTGCTAGGTATTTCCCTGCGTGATAAAATCAGAATTGAGGAAATCCACAGGAGAATCAAAGTAACCGACATCGCTCAAAGGATTGTTTAGCTGAAGTGGCAGTGGGCGGGACACATATAGGCTTGCCAGGTGGCTTTAGCCGGACATGTTTGACTTTCTGCGGTCGCGTCCGGCCAAATATGTACCTGTTTGGCCTGTCCGGCTTTTGTCAGGCTTTTTGTCGGAGTGGCGATTCGTACAATGATGGGCGGACGAGCGTCCGAGCGGACAAGAGAGCATCCATCTGCGATCTCATTCTCACGTATATAAATATTTTTTCAACAGCCCAACTGTAAAAACATTATGTTTGACAATAAAAAAAATATTTCCGGCTTTTAGGGCAAAATGTCAGGCCTTACATAGTGCTCAGTCTGGCCTTTGCTATGGCCTGGCAACCTTAGACACATAGCGAGGAGAACCGATGGCCGTTGGGGCGGAAAAGTACTCGAATGGCGACCACGCATCGGACAATGCTCGGTTGGAATAGGGATGTCGAAAGTTGAAAAAAATATCGATATATCGATACATCGATATTTTAAAAAATATCAATATCGGCTTCGATATATCGCGAAAAAAACATCGATATATCGATATATCGGACCAATTTTACCAAAAATATCGTACAGTAGCTCACGAAATATGACACGCGGAATAATAATGGAACGAAAATTTTCTCCCTAAAAATAGACCCTATTTTCGAATGATGACATAGACAATACTAAATACAGCACAGATCATAGATATGTTGAATATCATTAATCTGAGATCCAGTTACGATTTTTCCAGATACGAATTTAGTTAGATCGTGATATGCCGCTAATAATTAAAAAAATATCGTTTTTGATACGAATTTCGATATTGGTTATTTTGTATCGATGTATCGATATATCGAATCAATATATATTGGCAAAAAATATCGATATATCGAACAAAAAATATCGATATATCGATACATCGATATATTTTCAACAAGCCTAGGTTGGAAGGCCCACCACCAGGTGGACCGACGATCTGGTGAAAATCGCGGGAAATCGTTGGATGCGCGTGGCACAGGATCGATCGATGTTGCGATCCTTGGAGGAGGCCTATTCTCAGCAGTGGGCGTCGTACGGCTGAAATGATGATGATGATGATAATGAGTGAGAAAAAAGCCGATAGTTAATCACTTCCTAGCCGGTGGTGAGACAACTGCCTAAAAAGTCGTAGATTTCGTATGAAAATACTTTGTTCTATATGACAGCCTAAGTTTACGTAAAAAATTCCGCTAAACCTTGTCACAAGTACTATTAATTTTTAAAGCGATGTATGTGGGTTTGTTTTTATTTGCTTATTCTTGAGATTCTACCTACGGCAAAGCTTGCATTTTGGAATTGAATGGATAAATAAAACATTTGTTTACATTCGTATACTTTTTTTTATATTTCTAAACATGTCGACACAATAGTGTCCAACTTAAGCGCATCAATGGTACCTAACTGCCACATCGACTAAAAGCATCAATACATAGCGGCGGTTTTGGATCTGTATCCAATTGCAGAATCAAAACTGACCATGATCACAATTTTAACGTTAACTTCAATATATAAATATATATATTTGTTCCCTTATAAATATACAGAGAGCCATATATTTAACATTAGTAAGCCTTAGCCACAAAGTAAGCACTGTAAGTCTTGTGTCATGGGATATTAGGGTAACGGATAGAATACATATTATACTGTAAATACATAAGTATATTTATATAGAAATTCATATTAAACTGGAGACCGAGAGAGATGACTAGAGTACAAATGCTCGTATTTATCAAAAAGACGTGCCGCAACTTCGTCTGCGTATTATATTCCGTAAACTCTCCTGTTTATTCGGTGTCCCATACAATTTCCGTCCCAAACAACCCACTCTAATTCGAATTCTCTATTAAATTCCCTACCATAACTAATTAAAGTTAACTGAGTGGTTCAGATATGAAAGCGTTAACAACAGACGGACAGACTAACACTCAAACGGATAGAGTTCCCTCTGCATATGAAGGAACTAGTAATAGGGGTGATGACGGGGTACAGTAAACGAAATTCTATTTAGTCCGTCAGTTAGATGATCAAAAAATAATGGACACGTATTTTTGTAATAAAGTAACAAAAAGTATTTATTAATCTGGAACAACGGAACCAAAGCGCGATTCAGGAGACTACAGCGCCATCTCTTGACCATTGGTGTAGTAGAACCAAAAACCACATCTTTATTTTTTGTAATAAAGTAACAGTTATAGGTATTCATATTTATAATATTTATCCACATGTTTCTAGTTTGTATATTCGGAATACGTGTTTGAGTTTCATACAAGTGCAAATCACATATGTTCTAATAAATTATATTCAGTAGCGATTTAAATTGAATATTTTGATTATTTATTTATTTTTTCAAATTAAAACTGAACTTTATTGACTTCGTCCTTTTCCAGACTTTTTATTAATTTATTGTAATTAATTATTTGCATGCAATTAAAAACTAATTTTAAACGATGCCAAAGAAGGATAACTTCTCACGCGCCTACATAAGTACACGCACCCATTTTTTTTCTATGGGTAATCAACCAAAAAATGACAAATTTATAGCGCGTCAAAGTTTGGGAGTAGGGGCTCGTGACGTCACTTTTTAGTGAATTTTCATTAAAAGTGTACTCAAACGTGACGCCATGCGACTTTTCAAATCAATATATCTCTGCAATGTTTATATTATGTGAAAAAAGAAAAAAATACGTGTCCAATACTTTTTTATAATCTACCTGATAAACGAAGATAAAAAAAATGTCATCATCCCTATTATGAAATTAAGATCCGAGCGAAAGAATCTCTCAATTTTGTTAGCGCGAACTTCCTAACCAGAAAATCTTCTTTATGATGTGTGATTGTGATTGAGTCGACGCAATTCATGGCAAATATTTGAGTACCCAAATCTGCGGCCTTCAGCGCGTTTCGCGGCGACAGGCGTAGCGGTGAGCTCATCTGAACAACCACCATTCTCAAAACAAACATCGAATCACACTCGGTCGCGAAAACAAAGATTACATCTTACTAAGATTTAACTTTGACATACTTACAAATATTTTTCATAAAAGCATCAAGCTACAAAGTGTATGTTATGTTTAAACAGAAAATTGTCATTAAAAGGCAACGATATTAAATATCCTAGATACACCAATACGAACACAATCATGCCCAAAACCTGTCCACAAGGTACATTGGTCGATCCACGGAGCTCCGTAAGATGATCGCGTAGTCTAAACAATATAAGGCATTATTTAAACATTGAAAATCACCTTTAAAGCATACTGTATGAGGTCTTAATTAAAACGCACGCATCATAGAGTTATGACAGTCCGATATGTAAGCTTGTAAAATTTTACTACTTATTGATATATGCAGAAGAATAAAGACCTTATTTCTTTGACTGTACGCGCAATTCTGAATGCGCTGTTAGTAATATAGCAGGTACGGTCCGCGAGGAAAAGAGACGGCTATATTATCGACCATGCATTTGAATATCACAAATATTTTCTATTAAACCAGTTTATAGTAAGTATTAAAACAAAATTTAATTCAAATGCGTTAAATTAAACATTGATTAGATGCCTGTCGAAAAAACGACATTTTAGATTCTTTATGTATTTCTTTCGCCTGTTATCACGGAGCTCAGCGGCATCTTGACTTTATAACGGTCCGCGCGTGACTATGAATCAAGAAGTGCTTGAGTGGTGTTTAAGCACTTCTTGATTGGGACACATTTTGAGCGCACGTGGTGTATCTAGGGTGTTTAATATCGTTGTTAAAAGGTCTCAAAACTTACTCGTAGGCGCACCTTTTTAGCTAATGAACCGTACTCTCGTACTGTATCACTTGATAGTTTGAATCTAAAGCGACCGTAAATCTCACAACTCGATGTCTCGTTCGTAGGACGCGACGCCTTGATTTTTTCTCGCTTTGTAGTAAAACTATAGATTAATGACCATTGATTAATTAAAACATGGGTAAAAATGAAACATACGCGTTTTCGTCGATGTCGTTTCATACGAGTTTTCTTGTACAATATTATTATATTATCATAAATGATACAATCTAAATAATTAAAAAAACCAGAATCAGCTGTCAACCAAAAAGTTGGGGGTGACTGAAAGCTGGCAACATTTATTTTTAAATTCGTCACATGATGTAAAATTAATAAAAAACATATATGAATGCAATATACATAAATGTCGCTAATGTAATAAAAAGTATTTGGGGCTATTTTTTCTAATCAACCTGCCAGCGTTGCCACAAAGATCATTATCAATGTGGCGAAAATTGGAACTAACGCCGCTGTCTTTGTAAGAGTCATATTATGAACTAGCGGCCCGCCCTCGCTTCGCCTCGGTGTAGAGCTGGAGTGTAGACTACAGTTTTTGTTCTCAGGCTTGTATTATACACAGTGACATTCATCTATGATTCTTCTTATACCTGCATGCAAAGTCTCAGCCCGATCGGTTTAAAATTGACAAGTTTCCTACAAACTTTCATTCCCTATTTTATCCCCTTGGGGGTAGAATTGATCAAAATCCTTTCTTAGCGGATGCCTACGTCATAACATCTACCTGCATGCCAAATTTCAGCCCGATCACTATGTCAGTCAGTCAGTCACCTTTGAGTTTTATATATATAGATGTCATTTACGGTCAATTACGTAGACGGTGGCGCCCTCCCTAAACTGTCACTCACATTCATGATTATCTTGGTCGCACTGTAATGCATTGTACCCGCGCCAACGCGCCTCCGAGCATACTTACACACTAGCTTAGCATTAGGCAGACACCGCACCCGTAGGATAGAGTGCGAATATGCGGTCTACATACGACACGCTATACTAGGTACAGGTACCTGGGCGTCTTTCCCTGCCCCCCACGACCAGTGGCGGCGCTAGGCGTCGGCGATGTCGGCCACCGCCTCGCGCCTGAGGGGGCCTCGCAAAAAATTTTTACAAGTTACCTATTTATTTTCGTTTCTCTGGCCTGGCTTAGGTAGCCGACCCCGAACAATTCGTGTAAAAAGCTAAGCAGATGATAATGACTTTTATTATTTTCGAACACGTGCGTGATGGAAGCGAGTAGTACTTTACGGGTATTCAGAATCGTCTGTCTGGCAACACTATTTTTGTAATTAACTTTCTTTGTTTGTTATTATTTCTTGTCATCATTTGATTATCAACAATAAAACTCCTTTACTCATACGTTATTTTATAATTTGGCTCACTTAATTTAACGGTTTATTACTGCGAATTAAAATAGGCCTCGCGGACTTGATGTCGCCGACGTCCACATGTGGTCTAGCGCCGCCACTGCCCACGACAACGGCTAAGTAGAGCCGAGGTCCGAGTCTCAGAGACGCCTTCTAGTTAAGCCGACCCCGAGGTTCGAGTGGTCAAAAGGCTCTGGACGGAGAGGAGACTCCCCCCGCGGGGAGATGCCATCCACCTGGAATACCTCTAGAGGCACTCGCCAATTCTCGGCTTGAGGTCCCCTAAGGATCTCGCCGTCCCAAGCCCGGTGACGTTGCAAAGGTCATATGCAACCAACAGCATACACACTTAAAAAAATGGATTGTATAATCATTAATCATTCGTTTAAATTAAGCGGCGTGATCTTGGGCAATGACGTTCCAATCTGAGCGTGAAATCAGCTATGACCTCTCTTGTTTTTCCCATACCTAGCTGCGCAGTAGCCGCGTATTTTATCCTTCCTTTTACTGCGAATCCAGAATGAGAGATATAAATCAATATGAAAATAATGAGGAGCTCGATGGCGCAAGTGGTTAGCGCGTTCGGCTGCGATCGTTGAAGTTAAGCAACTTTCGCATTGGATGGGTGACCAAAAATTATTATCTCGAGCTCCTCCGGAGGCACGTTAAGCCGTTGGTCCCGGCTGCATCTGCAGTCGTTAGCGCCCACCAATCCGCGCTGGGCCCGCGTGGTGGGTCATGGTCCAATATGTCGTCTAGGTCGTATAGGTCATGCTCCCTATTCCATCTATAGGGAAGGCTGGATAAATATGAATCACTGACCATGTATTTTCCCAATAACTTTCTAATTCTATTTTTAAAATACTAAACATTGCCTTATATGCGTCTGAAATTACCATGTAAATGTGTCATTTTTTGGAAGATACTGGCTTCTAATACACAAATTAATCCTATAGTTTTAGGAGGCAGGGGCCCTTATGATTTGTATTCTGGTATTTATCCAATAAATATTTTTATTATTTATTATTATTTTTTATATATCACCTGCCCACTGGAACCCTGGAATCTGATTCCCCGACAGTGACACAAGACTACCATAAGGCGGTGAATAGTACTCTGTGATCATCTCTAAGATAAAGGTTACCTACTCAGACATTTGCGAATATTTCACCGAAAAAAATATTTAATAGAAATCAAAGGCTAGGGAGTGCAACTCCTTGCCGAGGTCTATTTTCCCGGACCAATATAATCTGGACATCTTCAAGGCCAGAGTAAACAGGCATCTTCTAGACAGGCGTGTACCATTCTAGGCCTCATCATCGCTTTCCATCAGGCGAGATTGTGGTCAAACGCCTTACCTATTAAGCATAAAAAAAATGAATGAAAAATGACATGCCTAAATTGTAGCTTCATACCGCGTAGCACAGTATTCTATGCGATGTTTTTGTTTTAGAGAATAGAACGATAGATCTCAAGTTGAATACTTAATAGTAAAAAAAGAAGGTGTTTAATAAACTTACAGACACATCTATCGGCCCACTTAGTTTTATAAGTTTCAATAGTCTGTAGCAAAAATATATGTTAACAGTTCAACAATCATTTAAAAACACACAAGAAAAGATGTTTAATAAATCAGCTTCAAAACTGCGTGGGTAATAACTTTTTGCTCAATCTAATATTTATTTTAAGTTAGGGACCGTCGAAATTTTAAATGCTAGGTGGGCCGATTTTTTTTTTTTTTGCTATTAAGTATTCAACTTGAGATCAATCGTGCTATTCTCTAAAACAAAAACATCACTACAATTTAGGCAGCTAATTTTACATTGATTTGTCTTAATGATGTAATGGAAGGTGGATTCAGAAGTATCTCTGAAGTCATTTTTCAACTTGACGACTCTGTATATAACAATACAGGGAGAAAAAAGCAGCCCTTGCTGAGTTTCTTGCCGGTTCTTTTCAGTGCAAGGTCTCCCGCCGTAGTTTTACGAACCGATGGCGTAGCTTCTTGACCTTTGCAAGTGCTTATAACAGCCTAGACTGAATAAATGACTTTTCATTACATTTCATTTCTTAAATATTTTTTTTCGCTAAAATATGTGCATAAGTCTGGGGAGGTAACCTTTACCTTACAGATGATCACAGAGTATTCACCGCCTTTTGGTAGTCTTGTGTCTCTGTCGGGGAATAAGATTCCAGGGTTCTAATGGACAGGGGGTAGTGTAAGAGTAGAGAACAGCGTAAGTCCCATGGCTCTAAGGGGCAGAGGATTCGGTCGGGGTAGGCAACAAAGGGTGCGGGTGTTATTTTTGGTATCGCAAGGGGTCGGTTACGACCCCCTCAGGTTCGAGTGGTCTAGAGGCTCCAGACGGAGAGGAGACTCCCCCCGTGGGGAGATGCCATCCGCCTGGAATACCTTTAGAGGCACTCGCCAATTCTCGGCTTGAGGTCCTCTTAGGATCTCGCCGTCCCCAACCCCGGTGACGCTGTAAAGGTCATCTGCGACCAACAGCATACACACTCAAAAAAAAGGCCGCTTACCATCAGGCGGACTATCAAATATAATTATGTTTATTTATCACCGGTTTTACATAAAAACTCTTCAAATACAAACAGTGTTAAATTTTACGCACAGCCAAGGTTTTCTGCTATGAACCTATATGTATAAAGCTCAAAGGTGACTGACTGACTGACATAGTGATCTATCAACGCACAACCCAAACCACTGGACGGATCGGGCTGAAGCTGAATGCAGGTAGATGTTACGTCGTAGGCATCCGCTAAGAAAGGATTTTGATCAATTCTACCCCCAAGGGGATAAAATAGGGAATGAAGGAAGGAGTTTGTATGAAACTTTGTCAATTTTAAACCGATCGGGCTGAGACTTTGCATGCAGGTATAAGAAGAATCATAGATGAATGTCATTGTGTATAATACAAGCCTGAGAACAAAAACTGTAGTCTACACTTCAGCTCTACACCGAAGCGAAGCGAGGGCGGGCGCTAGTTTAGGTATACACTTCGTGAGTATTGACCATAGACGAAGGAAGCCTGCGCAGTAGCAATTTTACATACAAAAACGTCTATCGCAGAAGTTCATTTGGCTGTGGTTTCGCTTAAGAAGTTTGCTGTTACCTATATCTCTCTAGCTAGTGAATCGTAAGACAGATGAGCGGTTGGAGTGATTAGATCGGATCAGATGAAATAAAAACAAAATCCAATACTGACTTTCACTGTATCACATATCGGGACACACCTCTCTTGTCGACGCAGGCTTGCAGTCAATATAAATATTGGTCATCGCGCCAATGGCCTTGATGTCGGGTTGTATGCTTAAATTCTCCGTGATTCATTATGCAGTGCCAGTCATGAGCTTACAGCGATTGTGATAAGATGTTGCTTGATAAAAGTAAAATATACGTAATTTAAATTATTCATCGTGAACTCTCGATACTTAGTAATAATAAAAACATTCGTTAATGTAATAAATAGATTGAGATAGAAAAGAAGTCCAAAAATATACAAAGTCTACCACTGAAAAAATATAAAATTATGTGTGCGTTGAGTCCGTGACAAGTTCTCGGCGGACATAGTTTTCTCGATTCAGGGACTTTTGTCTGCCGTGGAACATCTGCGCAGACCATAATAATAGATATACACAAAATATGGTGGAGGAGCTCGATGGCGCAAGTGGTTAGCGCGTTCGACTGCGATCGTTTAAATTAAGCAACATTCGCAGTAAACGGTCATTGGATGGGTAACCAAAAATTTACGAGCTCGTCCGAGCTTCGGAAGGCACGTTATACCATTGGTCACGGCTGCGTCTGTAGTCATAAGCACCCACTAATCCGCACTGGGCCCGCGCGGTGGGTTATGGCCAAATCTCCCTATTCCATCCATATGGAAGGTCTGTGCCCCAGCGACCTCTCAACTGGGGGCAGATGTTTGGAGCTGAAGACGAGCATTTGTACTCCAGTCATAGATAAATATGTATAATAATAAATAAATAAATATACTTATATACATACAATATATGTATTCTATCCGTTACCCTAGTATCCCATAACACAAGCCTTACAGTGCTTACTTTGGGGCTAGGCTAATTGGTGTGAGTGTTGGAAATATTAATTATTTATTACTAGCGGCCGCCCGCGACTTCGTAAGAGTTAGTTAGAAATAAAGGTGCATTGCTCGTTTCCTGTAGGTGATAGCGTGATAATATGTAGCCTATATGTTGACCCGACTTCTTCATAATATTCGTGCCAAATTTGAAGTAAATCCATGCAGTACTTTTTGAGTTTATCCCGCACATACATACAGACAAATAGATAAAAATTCTAAAAACTATGTTTTGGCTTCGGTATCGATTGTAGATCACATCCCAAGTATTCTTTTAAAAAAATTATCAATGTACAGTTTTGACTTTCCTACCATTTTATTATATGTATAGACTATAATGTACATAATAGTGTCCTACTGCAGTCTTACAAATAAAAAAGTTTCGGTTGGTCCAATTTGAATGTATTGTTTGCACTATTTGTTTATTGCATAGCCGCTCTCGTCTCTCTTATGACTTAACTCTCGTTTCGGTAACCTCGACAGGTGACGCAAGCGGCGATTTTTGCGCGAGTTTTATCTGCTAGACATATATTTTAGACGCCGGAGTTGCACAGGAGTCGTAGGCGATAAACACTCTCTTTGTAATGCCTTTATACAACTGGTGCTTTAATAGTTTCTTAAATTGCACGAAAATTTATTTGTTTTTTATTATTTCTCTATACATTTTGTATCGATTGTAACTTATTATATTAGGTACCATTATGTAAAGGTGTTTCTGAAGTAACTTAAATATAATTGGTTTTTTCACGAGTATTTAAAGAAGTAGAGAAACGTACAGTTAAAATCAGGCAAGGTAAGGTGCAGCGCCTTGTATAAAAAAAAATATTATAGAAGGCGCAGCACCAAGAGAAATTAAGACAGTATTTATTTATTTTTTACCTAATATTTGATATTATAGATCCTTATCAGATTCCGTGGGCAGAAAACCAATTAGAAGTTACAACTGTCAACAGTAAGTAAATCAGAGTATAAAAAATCTTTTATTCAAACTAGACAAAGAGCCATGCCCACTATGTCTACCCAATTTGCCTGTCATACGCGTATAATGGTCGTATAATGCCCTTTTAAAGAACATCATCGCTCCCGAAATTGCCAATAAACAACCAATTATGGGAGTGGGGAATACTCATCCATTCTCTTTTCCATTATATCGAATGGTCAGTTTTATTAGGCTTTTTACGTTGCTGAGCTCCCGTATTTATACTCAAAACAAAGCCATGACAACTTTATGTATTTATCAGAACTAATTTTTAATTCACTAAGGCTTTAACATTCGAAATCTGAATAAAAAGGCCATTTTGCTTCGTGGGGTGGAAAGAGTTTTTGTGTTTCAGAGAGGTACACAGGTTTTCAAGGTGTCGCCTGTGTTTCTGGATTTGAAGGCCAGTGTGGGCAAATGTTTGCGTTATGGATACGACCAGATAAAGGATCCGAGTCATTTAAATAAACATTTCAACAAAAATATACTAATATAATAACACAAACCTCATAGTACTTAATATTAACAGTCTAATCGGTGTGAATGTAAGAATTTTTCTCTAATCGTTTATTTAAAGAAGGCGGATCGGCTATTTTCTCGACTTTTCTTATTCGTGTCGTAATCGCGGTGTTCCACGTCCCCTGTTCTATATCCATCTCTATCTAGGCAGACAGGTCGCGTGCTCAGCCTCACAACACACCGGCAGGGCCGGATTTAGAGGTATGGGGCCTTCGGGCAACGAAGAAGTGGAGGCCCTTAAATCTGGACCGGACAACGCCGAAAGGCCTTGCGGGACAGGCGCATGTAGGAAGGCCAAAGGGGAACATCTTCCTCCGAGCTGGGTGATGTTAGCTCGGGGGCCGCGGCCCGACTGATGTTGGTCGGGCATCGTATATATTAAGAGTTAGCCTCCGAATTTCATTTGCGCGATGTAGGCTTCCATACTATTATGATCGCAGTGCAGGTAACGCCATCTCTTGAGGATGGTGAGTAATGATTTCCTCCATCCGTTGTATATAATGTGGGAATATAGATGTCGCCGCCACACGCGCCACAGCTATGTTTGAGCAAATAACTTGACCAAAACTTGGTTCTGATTGCGTCGTTGCTTTCGAGTGTGAGCACTGATTGTTTTGAATATTTGTTTGTCCAGTCGTTTGATGGGCAGATGTGTAGTGGGGGCGAGCCGGCAACATCGGTTCCCGTATAAACTGTTTTAGGTTTTAACGTTTGGAGAGATTATATTAGTTCGTTAGGTTAGGGGTACCTAATGTGAATGTTAAATAAAAGGTGTTATGGTTAATCACTGACTGTTTATTCACTTCACCAAGTTCGTTCTAAATTACTCTGTCTCCAAAATATACTGTCTATTTTCTAACTGTTATGCGTACTATTACAATGACTTAAGAATGAACCTGATGGGATCGGTGATTATGTGCGACTGGCACGCGTTACCGCGGACGACGCTTATATCAAGACAGCATTCTTGGAATCCAGTCGCCACACTGTCGATGATTACCTTTCTAACGTCTTTCTGTATTCTGTGATTTGCCCCCCTTCTGGTTTGGTGACCCGTCGAAGTTAGTTTTTATGTCTGTTGTGGGGCCCTTGGGCCACAGCCTCGCCTTAAATCCGGCCCTGTACACCGGCCACATCCAGTCTCGATCGATGTGAGCCGAGACGGCGCCACTCGCGATTCGACGCAATAATGCAACGGTATCTTTTCTTTCTGTGTCAACAAATTGTGGAACAGTTTTTGTTAAGGGAGATTTTATTACACTAGTGGCCTCTCGTGACTTCGTCCGCGTTAGCTTTTTGGGAATCCGACAGGAACCTGAATTTTTTACCGGGATAAAAAGTATCCTTTGTCTCAATCCAGATCATAAACTATATGCGTACTAACTTTCAACCAAAGCCGTTCAGTAGTTTTTGCATGATTGCGTACATAAATACAAACTTTCACATTTATAATATTTGTAGGATAGTATAAAAAGAAATCGCTCTCGCTGTCTGTACGCTAGAAAGAAAGAAAGAAAGAAAGAAAGAAAGAAAGAAAGAAAGAAAGAAAGAAAGAAAGAAAGAAAGAAAGAAAGAAAGAAAGAAAGAAAGAAAGAAAGAAAGAAAGAAAGAAAGAAAGAAAGAAAGAAAGAAAGAAAGAAAGAAAGAAAGAAAGAAAGAAAGAAAGAAAGAAAGAAAGAAAGAAAGAAAGAAAGAAAGAAAGAAAGAAAGAAAGAAATTTAATGTAACAACTTGTGTAAGAAAGATAGTCAGTGATAATTAGCTAAGTACATAACATGTTGTGCCAATATCGGCATACAAATTAATTATTATTTATATTCATTATTATTATTCTAAGATTCAAATTACAAAAATTAAAATGTCAATACAATAAAAAATGACAATAAATTGGGCAAACACTTTAAATAATATGTCATTACTTTCAAAACAATCATAATCAAATATCAGTTAATTGGGCAGAAACTGTTAATACATGTCAATACTGTCAATTCAATAATTAAATGTCAATAAAATTGGGTTAAGTTCTTTTAAATTACGCAACGCATTTCTATGGAGTTTTCACGATATATACTTACGTATATTGTGTTATCTTTCGAAAATGCTGTGCCTTGATTGATCAGCCAGTTTCATTATAAATGTGAAAATATCATTACAATACATTAACATAATGAGTTATTCAATGTATGTTATTTTTAATGCTCTTCACTACTTACAGTCCACACTTTGGCATTAATGACTGCATGATTGGGACTAATACAATCTCAAAGCAGCCTTATTCGGTGGCGATAAGACTCATATTAGCAAGTTTTACAAGTACAGTTATTAGTTGGAATTTGTTTTAAACTGTTTTTATTCAGACTTTGCCACTGATGGCCAGTTACGCTTCATTGTTTATAAGATAATTATCTGTGATTATGACATTATGGGACAATCAAGAAGCAAAGTTGATTAAACAATTAATAAAGAGGCCAGACAGAATGCTGAATGTGGGTAACTTGATAGAGCGTTTTAGAACATTTCTTGGTTCTCTCAAAAACGGCGATATGAAAATATATTTCTGTAATAATTCTTACAAAGATTTGCAGGACTGCAGTGTTGACGTTTTCCATGATTCTGAGCGCGTATTTAATGTGTTGTTTGTGGAAAAATAAAAATTGGACAGCAGTGCCGTCTTTGACCCATTGGAGGCCCTGGGCATATTAGGATAATAGGGCCCCTATGAACTAGGGACTTTGTATTTGATCTGAGGGGGGCCCCTATTGATCGTGGGCCCCTGGGCACTTGCCAAAGTGCATCTGTGTTTAGAATGAATATTGGCAGGGGTTCTTACTATTTTTACAAAAAAAAAATATTCATAAATTTACTAAAAATCAACGAAAAAGATAATAGTTTTCTTATCTATTGTCATGTGACCCAAAACGCTTGGGATTGGCGGAGCCTAAAATGACGTCACACGCAAGTAAACTTCCGGTTAAAGTGACATTACATTGTATCGTTTGACGTTTTAATAACAGTCGTGTGACTTCACACACTAGTAAGACGCCATATTGACTAGAGAAACGTTTTCGCGGCAACTTGAAAATGGAGTTTTTAATTTGGTTATTTTTACTGAAATACACAACAGAAAGATGAATATCCTTTTTACGGACTCCATAAACATTAATCAATAACGTGAGATCGTTTTCTAGAACATGTCAAATACCCTTCACCTGTAAAAAGCATATCTTTAAGTATGACTTTTTTTTCATATTTTCAAATTGTAATGTGAAATTATATGTTGCTGATGAATCTTTGTCAACAATATAAAAAATAACTAAAAATATTATAGGTTCGGTTGATTGACACTAATCGTCTGCGGATACACGTATAGGTTTCGAAACAAAAAGTCTTCCAAAATAGTACAATATCAAAAAAAAAATTTCTGGAATTAATATCAAGCTTGGATAAGTTATTTTTTTGTTTCTGTGGCTTTCTCCGTTTTACACAGAAATTTCGCCAATGTCCAGTAGTGAGAGAGACACGAGAAAGACTGCTAGTTACTCCATCTTTTGTTTCTGTCTAGAATGACAAATAGCATTTGAGTGACATAAACAAAACACGGCGTAACTAGTCTAAGCTTATTCCTTGTTTATTAATAAGAAGGTTAAATATTATCGATATATAACTACTATGTAGAAACAGCGCGATCACGCGCATGATTTTTTGTTTGTGACAGTTAAACCGCGGACTAGTTCACGCGGTCGATCACAGATGGCATTAGCGACAGCTGCGAAACTAAATCCATCTGTTACACAAAGCATTTTATACCAAACAAAACTTGCTGTTAAAATTTAGATGCGATTCAGAAAAGAGTGCATATCGAATAGGGGTGATGACGGGGTACACTAAACGAAATTCTATTTAGTCCGTCAGCTAGATGATCAAAAAATAATGGACACGTATTTTTTCTTTGGGCAATCAACCAAAAAATGACAAAGTTATAGCGCGTCAAAGATTGGGAGTAGGGGCTCGTGACGTCACTTTTGAGTGAATTTTCCCTTATAAGTGTACTCAAACGTGACGTCATGCGACTTTTCAAATCAATACATCTCTGCAATGTTTATATTATGTGAAAAAAGAAAAAATACATGTCCAATACTTTTTCATAATCTACCTGATAAACGAAGAAAAAAAAAATTGTCATTGTTCCTCGTGACACATGCAATGGCTTTCCCTGTGTCCCCTTTAGCTGATTAAAACATTCACTCCTTGATATCGAGCGCAGCGAAACCCAAAACAGTGCCAGACAGCCAGTTGACTCACCGCAGTGACTCACTGTGGCAAAAACGGCCACTTTAATCAGACACACCCCATTAGGGTTGCCGACGCTGATTTAGATGTAGAACTTTATGTAGCGTAGAAAATAAAAAAAAAAAAAACAAGAAGCAATCCACATTAGTTGGCCATGTATGTTTCTGGAAAGATTTGCGTTACGAGAAATTGATTTGCGAATTTGATTTTCTGCTCCAAACTTTATATCTATGTTTAGGAATGAAAATCACATTACTTCAACCGAACTTTATTTTTACACAAAAGGTTTTAAAGCTTTTTTAATTTTAAAGTTATTTGATTCTGAAAAACGTGAACCCTCCTCCTAGCTCCTATTTAAAGAACCGCCGATTTGGATATTTAGTTGAAAAAAAAAACTGCTGATCTAGACGTTCGACCATATATTAGTAAAAATAGATCACCTTAGCAATAACCAATATTGAAATCCGAACACTTTGCGAGTCCGAAGTGTCATTGTCAAATTTAAATTTTGTATGTGAACTTGAACAGCAACGCCATGACAGACGTAACGAGAACTAAAAATCAGTACACATTTAGCAATGACATTTCGCATTCGCAAACTATTCGAATTCGGCTTGTGTTAAGGGTACAGGTATGGTAGGAGTACTTCACAAGTTGAAAGATGTCCCCCCTTTATGTTATTCTGCCGCGCTCGAGTGAATCCCAAAATCACAGGATTCGGAATATTTTGGCAAGATTCTTATATATTCACTAACATTATAGTAATATTAGTTATTCACGGGATTGTTACCATATACCTTGTTTTTTAGCTTTGATTCTTATACAAGATTCTTATATGGAACGAATTTGAATATTTTGGCAAGATTCTTATATATTCGTATTTTGGTACAAGTCGTTGTCAACCCTAAGCAATGTGTTCCTTATATTGCCGCCATTTGCACGGCGGATGACGTCGGCTCCGCAGCTAGGGGTCTCGCCACGCTGGTCGGTTCGCACGCACGTCGCCCGCGACCTTAGTAATGATCGTGCTCTTGTCTCCGTGTACGAAATTGCTTTATGGCGTAAATGGATGTAATTCGCCTTTTTAGAAAGACTGAGTGAAGTAAAAAAATGTACATTGCATTACGTTATATAAGATCAGCAGATATCGAGGTGTGGAAGTTAAAAGATTGATTTTACAATAGTATTAGATACATACAGTTAATGATTATCTAAATGATCGTAATGCATGGACATAGTGTTTCTTGTAATTTGTTATTTGATGGGTATTAGTCAGTTTTTGTAACAGTAATATGGTACCTATGTAATGCCGCTTCCTATATACTGAATATAAAATTTATTGTAACTTTATATCTATATCCTAAATAATGTAATGGAAGGTGACTTCAGAAGTATCTCTGAAGTCATTTTTCAACTTGACGACTCTGTATATAACAATACAGGGAGAAAAAAGCAGCCCTTGCTGAGTTTCTTGCCGGTTCTTCTCAGTACAAGGTCTCCCGCCGTAGTTTTGCGAACCGATGGCGTAGCTTCTTGGCCTTCACAAGTGCTTGTAACAGCCTAGACTGAATAAACGACTTTTCATTTTATTTCATTTCATAAATGACTAAAAAATCGTAATATCAGGAAGCCATTTTAGTTGCATTATTGGAAGTAATGTGAAAGTTGATTTCATGAATAATCTCTGAAGTAATTTATCAACTTGACGACTCTGTAAATAATAATACATATAAACAGACCTTCTGAGTTTCTTCGCAGTACAAGGTCTCCCGTCGTAGATTTACGAACCGATGGCGTAGCTTCTAGGCATGGTTTAAATCCTGGATGCCAGGGTGTGAAGAAGAGCGAAATACGATCACATCTGCATGATGCTGAACCGCCTCGTTTACTTCTTGGACTTTCAATCCAATCGCTCAACGAATATTTAGGCTATAATATTTAGGGCTAGATTAATTGGTGTGTGTTGGAAATATTTAATATTATTTTTTTGTTTTTTCTTCCACTGATTGAGCTCTATTAACGCTAAGGGAACGACCTTTATAGGAACTCCCAAACTCTAAGAGAAAGAGACAGGGCATAGAGTTTCGGAAGGCACGTTAAGCCGTTGGTCCCGGCTGCATCTGCAGTCGTTAGCACCAACCAACCCGCACTGGGCCCGCGTGGTGGGTCATGGCCCAATCTCCCTATTCCATCCATAGGGAAGCCTGTGCCCCAGCAGTGGGGACATTAATAGGCTGATGATGAAGAGGAAGAGACAGGGCATAGAGTGGATTTTTCGCTCGAATTGGAGCGCTCGTCTCGGGATGTAACCTTACAGTAGACTACAGTAAAATAACACTACCTTTTGGTAGTCTACCTCTACGGGCTAGGAGATTGGGTCAGGGTAGGCAACGATATTTTTTTTTGTACCGCAAGCGTCTATAGGTTATGGTGACCGCTTACCAGTAAACGGGCCATACGCTTGCTTGCCAATTTCTCTAGTAAAATTTTCTTTACATTGAAACATCTATCAGTTAAATGCTTATCATCAGCCTATTAATGTCCCCACTGCCGGGGCACAGGCCTTCCCTATGTATGGAATAGGGAGATTGGGCCATGACCCGCTTGGTGGATCATGGCCATGGTCATGCTTAAATTTATAAAAAATATAACATTAATAATGCTTAAAATATAATTAGAATAAAAATAACTGTTTAAAAAAGTTCCAACACGATTCCTACTTCGGTTTGTTACAATGTCGTAACAATTCAAGAAAAGAACTTTGTATGTGAAACCACAAAATTCTGTTTTTGTAGCTGCGAATTGCGAATGAGTAATTTTATGCGAAATTTTATGGCCTCTCAAAGTAACCAAGCATACTGTCATCAAATCGGGAATCTCCGCTTTCAGACGGAAAATATATAACTTTTATACTACTCTTATACAACGTCCTAAATCCAAACCGCAGCTAAAAGCTAGACGGCAATAACCAGAAGTTGTCCCGGATTCCGCCGCCAATACCGGCAATATTGAATACGGCCCGGGATCACGGGATTCGTCGCTTTGAAGTTTCCAGTCGTAGTATTATTTCATTCCCTATCAAAATGAAAACCGTAAACTGTAGCAATACAGTATAAACATTTTCAGATTTTGTATAGTCCCCTGTAATACGGTACTATTTAAAAAAAAGTGTGTTTTGCAATGCTCCTTATCTTATCTTTAGATATATAATTCTTCTGTGAGTGTGTATGTCACTGAACTTCTCTTAAACGACTGGACCGATTTTGATGAATTTTTTTGTGTGTGTTCAAGGGGATCTGAGAATGGTTTAGATTCACAAAGACGTGTAGACAGGACAACGTCTGTCGGGTCTCGCTAGTCTTTATATATATAATTCTTCTGTGAGTGTGTATGTCACTGAACTTCTCTTAAACGACTGGACCGATTTTGATGAAATTTTTTGTGTGTGTTCAAGGGGATCTGAGAATGGTTTAGATTCACAATTTTGTCCGCTGGACAACCCCTATTTTTTTAGGGCGATACGAAGTTCGCTGGGTCAGCTAGTATATATATAAAATTCTCGTGTCACAATGTTTGTTACCGTACTCCTCCGAAACGGCCTAACCGATTTTTATGAAATTTTATATGCATATTCCGTGGGTCTGAGAATCGGCTACTATTTGTTTTTCATATCCTTAAGTGATAATAATAATGGTTGTCTACCTGTAACGTAGTGTTCTGAAACCTACAATGCGCCTTCGCGCCAAAATTCTAACTAATGGGTATTGTAACGTAGTGTTTTCATATGGGTTAGGAGGAATGTTATCCCAGGAAATTGATAGAACACACGGTACACACCCCCAAAAACCTGTACAGTTAAACTGTACAGGTAAACCCTAGCGTGTATGGCTTGCTTTAGTCTAGAAAAAACTGATATTCATGAAATAAATACAATCATAAATTTATCGTTCATTGATATTTGAAGAAACTATATAAAATTTATTAATTTGACATTGAAACAATGAATGATTTATGTTATAGAAATGTCATATTGCATGCCCGTAAGGCAGAATATAGCTGTACTGTACTAAAATGTATCTGGATAAAAACTTTGTAACCTGTATTCGCAATAAAGATGATTTGATTTGATTTGAGATCTGTCAGTGATACTTTACGTGTTTGTTCAAAAAACGGTCGTTAATAACTTTACGTGTTTGTTTAAAACCAGTATCTGCTATGTGCAAAAAATACAACTTTTATTTAATATAGCCGTTAATATTCGGCAATATTCTGGCTGATGCACTTATCATATTTTTAGCCTCTGTGTACCGTTATACGTTGTGTTACCGCAACTTTCGCAGTGGTCGGGCATTAGATGGGTGATCAAAAATTTACTATCTCGAGCTCCTCCGTGCTTCGGAAGGCACGTTAAGCCGTTGGTCACGGCTGCATCTGCAGTCGTTAGCACCCACCAACCCGCACTGGGCCCGCGTGGTGGGTTATGGCCCAATCTCTCAAATCCATTCATAGGGAAGGCCTGTGCCCCAGCAATGGGGATATTAATAGGCTGATCATGATGATGATGATGCTTTAAAGAAAATACTGATATGAAATAAAACTTATGCCATTTCTTTATTTTGATGATGATGAACCTGTATTCGCAATAAAGATGATTTGATTTGAGATCGGTAATGATACTTTAAGTGTTTGTTTCAAAAACGGTCGTTGATAAGCCAGTATCTGTTATGTGCAAGAAATACAACTTTTATTTAATATAGCCGTTAATATTCGGCAATATTCTGGCTGATGCACTTATCATATTTTTAGCCTCTGTGTACCGTTATATAGGTAAATATTTGCATAGAATCTGTGCGGAAAGAGAATGGGATTTAGTTTGGAGGGCGCTGTAGTGCTTTTCTACCGTATTTGTAAGCTTTTACCCATTTTAGACATGATTAAATATAAAAAACCGCAAGAAATCACAACAACAAACAAATCCGTATCAATACAAATTTTTGACGATTTACAGTTTGCTGGGTTTGATTGCCAAATAAAAATCTTAATGTTAGTTCCGTTTTTTGCCACGCCCATTCTCTTTCCGCACAGGCTCTAGCAGTCTTTGTATCATAATATTAATTCATGGATGTTTCATAAATATTTCTAAATAAATATACTTGTTTAAGTATAGTATACGAGTATGTATTCTATCCGTTACCCTAGTACCTACCCTTATAACACTAGTTTTACAGTGCTTACTTTGGGGCTAGGCTAATTGGTGTGAGTGTTGCCAATATATATTTATTTATTTACTTGATTTTAGTAAGTCGCATTTTATTATTATTCAGTTAATGATAAAAGTCTGCATCACAATTTAAGTACTTTTGTTACAATTCTTTGGCTTTTGTGGCTTAACATACTAAGATAAGATTTTAGCGTACTATATAATAATTAAAGTAATTAGCTAAAAAAATATTTTTAACTGTGAAAATTCTTATTAAAACGTTATAAATAAATACCTACCTTATAACTCACCTTATACTAATCCAATAATATATTGCAGATTAAATGATTTAACTAATCGAATAAAAAAAAACGACGGGTTGCACTCCGGGAGTGCCGGCAGAAGTGAAAACTTGAATATTAACGTTGTGCATTTTTGATATTTTCGAATGGTTAGGTTAGGTTAATTATTTTGCACGAATTGCTTTAATTATCAGTATAAAAGTAGTACTATCATTTATGTGGTAGAATACAATATTTATTTATTGCGCTATCGTACACAAACATGACAATTTATATTTCATTAAAAAGTTTATCTCTCAGAATTTCTCATTTAAGGGCACCTAGCGACATCTATTGTAAAAAAATGCATTTTCTTCGCAATTAAGCTGCCACCTGGACGTCATAGATACAGACTTATTATTATAATACGATAAAATAAAATATTACTATGTTTCGTCCATATTGGACGAAAGTCAACAACCTTCCCAATTTTATTGTTTTCGTCTTACGATCAGGACACGTGGCCTGTGATGCGATCAGCCCACGTGTCATGACGCGAGTTTACCATTTTTTACCCATACAAAAAAAAGTGTACAACGCCGCTAAAGAAGTTTTCACTTCAAAACCTTATAATTACTCGCGGTCACTGGTGCCCCACCTTACCGTGGTGTTGAACTCGCTATTACAGCATTATTATCTCATTGACCCTTCAATAAAAGGTGTGGGCGTTACAATCAAGTGGTCGAGATATTTATTTACAACGCATTTGAGAGAAACGTCATGGCTAAGGCCAAACCATAGACCCACGTTTACAGACAGACGGTGTTATGGGTGTAAGAACCAATATAAGATAGATAGGGCATAGCAGATTTTCTGCTCGAATTGGAACGCCCGCCTGGGGATGTAAAATAAAACTACTAAAACCTTTTCGTTCTACTGATACTCTTTCTTGCTCTATCCCCACCTCTCTTTCACTCTGGCTGTATGTCTTGATTCCTTTGCTCTTTAATTTTTACGATTCTTGAACAGCCTCGCTGACTACATTAGAAACTGACAACGGCCGGTAGCAGGGATTGGGATGGGCCGAACTGCGGCGGGAACAGTAGTGACGGAAAACCACGTGGCCACCCGGACTTGTGAGCGAATTGAGCGACTCCAACGGGCGAGCCTATCTAACTCTGTCACCATTGAAACCGTTAAAAAAAACGACGGGTTGCACTCCGGGAGTGCCGGCAGAAGTGAAAACTTGAATATTAACGTTGTGCATTTTTGATATTTTGGAATGGTTAGGGAATAATTTTGCACGAATTGCTTTAATTATAAGTATAAAAGTACTATCATGTATGTAGTAGAATACAATATTTATTTATTGCGCTATCGTACACAAACATGACAATTTATATTACATTAAAAAAGTTTATCTCTCAGAAAAATCAACTTACATGAATCACGTTTAAGCGCACCTAGCGACATCTATTGTAAAAAAATGCATTTTCTTCGCAATAAAGCTGCCACGTGGACGTCCTAGATAGAAACTTATTATTATAATACGGTAAAATAAAATATTACTATGTTTCGTCCAATATATTGACAGTCAACAACCTTTCCAATTTTATTGTGTGTGTCATGATGCGATCAGCCCACGTGTTTAACCTGACGGGACTTTTAACATTTTTTACCCATACAAAAAAAAAGTGTACAACGCGGCTAAAGAAGTTTTCACTTCAAAAATCAAAAAGCATTTATTTTTACCTTATAAAAACTCAATTTTGCTACACGCTGAAAGGTTTCAAAGCGCTTGCATGTGATGTGATTTCACTCTAGTTTGAAATCAAATTTCAATGCAGGGAAGGTAAATTGAGATTTCATTTATGAAGTATGCAATTTCAAGATAGGAAAAGATTGGGTACCTACTTCTGCCGTAAAAAAAGAAATGACAGCTTTTATTTCATATCAGTATTTTCTTTAAAGCATCATCATCATCAGCCTATTAATGTCCCCACTGCTGGGGCACAGGCCTTCCCTATGGATGGAATAGGGAGATTGGGCCATGACCCACCACGCAGGCCCAGTGCGGATTGGTGGGTGCTCACGACTGCAAATGCAGCCGGGACCAACGGCTTAACGTGCCTTCCGAAGCACGGAGGAACTCGAGATAGTAAATTTTTGGTCACCCATCCAATGACAGACCACTGCGAAAGTTGCTTAACTTCAACGATCGCAGTCGAACGCGCTAACCACCTGCGCCATCGAGCTCCTCGATTAAAATCCTTCTTTAAAGCGCTTTGCTTGTATTTCGAAAATATATCTAGAATTTTTAAAAAAGCTTAAATAATAAGTAAAATCTATGCAAAAAAATGAGTGTGCTTATGACCACACGACTGAAGTGAAACTCTTTCTTGCTTATATCCCCCACTCAACTCCCGTTCGCCTCTCCCGAACACACTTTTCGTAACGCGTAACGCATTCGCTAGCTTACCCCCCAAGTCAAGCGTGCGTAAAGAAGTTTTACTTCAAAAATTAATTAACATAATTAACGAATTTTAGGTAAAGATAACCTTAATTATTATTAGTGTTACTTTATTTAAACTTGATTTGAAAAGACACAGGCTAACATATTGTCACTTCTGCACACACCTTCTGATGTACATTATGAGATGTTAAATTATCAAATAACCAGAAGTAAAGAAAAAAAATTCCAAATAAGTTATGACCTATAAAGGTCTTTGTAACAAGGTCATAAAATTAAAAAAAAATCAAATATTTATTTGATATATTTTTTTAATTTTATGACATGACATATTTATGTATGACACATCTTTGGAGCCACTAAACAATCTATTTTCCTATACGACCAACCTCCGTGGCCGAGTGGTTTGTAAGTCGGGTTTCATGGTGTCGCCTACTCGAGAGGTCCCGGGTTCGAGTCCCGGTGGCGGAAGATGTTTGTGTGATGAATACGAGCATTTCTACTCCAGTCATGTATATTTAATGTGTATTTCTATTTAAATATACTTATATATGTAACAGTATATGTATTATATCTGTTACCGTAGTATCCCATGACGCAGGCCTACATTGCTTACTTTGGGGCTAGGCTAATTGCTGTGAGTGTTCGAAATATTTATTTATTTTAAAATGGTAATTCTTCGAATCAGTTTGAAGTCAACTATTTCAGAAAACGAGTGAATATAAAATTTACACGAAGATAATAAAAAAAACGGATTTATTAAATAAAGCTAACGTAAAAATATAGAACGCACGTGATTTGGGCAGGGATTATGAAAATTGAAACCATACTATTAATTTCCCATGGGTTCACATGATATTAGTGTATGCGGTGAACTATTTACGCATAGGTACTTTCACGTACACGCACGAAAAATGATAAATCAAATATTAAAATTAGGCATAGTGATGGGACTCGAGTGATTTTTTTTCACTCGAGTCACTCGGTACTGGTAACTTTGTCACTCGAATGCCACTCGAGTGAAGATAAAACTCTAGTGATTTTTATTGACTCGAGTCACTCGGAATATAGAACTCGAGTGACCAAAAATTTCGAACTCAAACACAAATTCTTTACTCGAAGAACATGCTTGTAACGAACTTCATTCAACACTGTTATCCTTGATCTGAACTGGATGTATGTTTTTCATGTGAGAAATCAAGTTAGTTGTATTACCAAAATTGTAACTTTTTTTGCAAAACTTACAAATAACGTTTTTTTGTTCTAAGTTTGTGTCAAAAAATTACCACACAATTGCATTTTTACACTTTTACTCATATTCACCACTTACTAATAAGACACAGTCGTAATTTGGTTATTTATGACATTAACAACTCACACAAACATGTTTCTACGTAATTTCAAAGAGAACCTACAGCGGGTAAACTTGTCACAACTTGAATTTCTCACTCGGCTCGGTATAAACCACGAGTGGTACGAGCAGTGTTGCCAGGTCTCCAGATTTTACAGGAGATCTCCTGTTTTTCTGAAATTTCTCCTGTTCTACTGTTTTTCTACATGAATTTCCTGTTTTTTAGAATACGATTTTTTTTTTAAATTGCATGTTGAGTTGCATTTTCCGTCATTAATAATGTAGATAACCTTAATAATTATAAAATAAATGTAATTGTTTAAAGAGAAAATTGCTTTGAGGGGCGGCAGAAGCCACAGAAACACATTCGTTACTGGTCTTTTTATTACTTACGCTACAAAAAAAATGTATAAGAATCATGGCCAATATAGATACAATGGAAAGCTGTAGACCATTTTTCATAAAATATAAAATACTAACTGTAACGTCTTTATATATCCTGGAAGCATGTAAACTAGTAAAAAAGAACCAAAATATTTTTGTAAATCGTAAAGATAATTATACTGGATCAACACAACTTAGAAGTAGATATAAATTTGTAGTACCAAAAACTACGCTATCAATAGTTGGATCAGGGCCGTATTCAATGGCGATTAAATTGTACAACGAGTTACCAAAGCATATTAGACAGATAGACGAATACGATAAGTTTGTTACAACCTTAAATGATTACCTTGTTAATAAATGTTTTTATAAATTATGTGAATACTATAGGACTATTAAATAATTTCAAATATTAAAGACACCTTGACATGCTGATTATTATTATTCTTAATTATTATTGTTAAAATTGACTTGATATTTATTTGATAATTGTTAATATACTACTACTTATAATGTTGACATAAATTTAATTTTAGCTATAAGTTCAATATTGTTATGTCCTAACAGGACTCATGTGTTTGTACCATATAACAATGTTAGACCTTATTTACCACATGAAATGCAATAAAATTTCTGATTCTGATTCTGATTCTTTATCTTGATTTGATTTACCAATTCTAGGGGGGGGGGGGGTGCAAACCGGAAAAAGTACACCTCTGCATCTACTGTTTTTCTTGTAGCTGTTTCCATACATCTACTGTTTTTTTCTATAACGCCTCCTTTTAAAACTCGGACCTGGCAACACTGGGTACGAGTCACCTCGAGTTACTCGTAATTCGTGTCGAGTCGAGTCAACAAAATTTAACTCGAGTGCGAGTAATATAAAAACTACTCGAGTCACTCCAGTGAAAAGCAACTCGAATCCCATCACTAATTAGGCCGCAATACAGCGTTGCGGTATCGCAGCGTAGAAATCTACTACGTCGTAGAACGCATCGCGGTATTATACGATGCGCTGCCGGCCGTTTCGATGTTTTTTTTGCGTTATGTCATCGCATCGTATTGCAGTGCGACGTCAAAACGTAGTGATGTCGTCTCGCTTTTAAATGCTTCATTTTGGAGTACCGAAAACTGACAATTACCAAATTACCAAAAAATTGACAACTTAAAGTGTATATATACACTTTTAGTTGTCAATGAATTTAGTTTATAACTATAATTAATTCATTGTAATGTTAAAATCCGTGCTTCGGAAGGCACGTTAAGCCGTTGGTCCCGGCTGCATCTGCAGTCGTTAGCACCCGCCAATCCGCACTAGCCCCGCGTGGTGGGTCATGGCCCAATCTGCCTAATCCATCTATGAAGGCCTGTGCCCCAGCAGTGGGGACATTAATAGGTTGATGATAATGATGAATGTTGAAATATGTAAACTCTAGATATGTAAGAATACACAATGATGATTATTTATTATTATAGGATATTTCATAGCAAGAAATTAATTATTTTATTATTAGCACTGTAAAGTCAACAAGGTCCAACTCTTGTTTAAAACATAAGCTGTTGCTTATAAAGATAATAAATAATTTTGTTTACTAAATAAAGCTTACTAAATTACAGAACAGCCTCATAAATAACTGGAAAGAAAGGCATTCACATAATCCAGGCCCCATCTGCTTCTTATTCTGAGTTGGTTCTTCGTATAGATATTAGACAAAAAAAAAATCGATTTATTTTTTAAGATAGATTTATATGTAGTCTTTTATTGAAAACGTTTCTTTATTAAATTTTGAGTTAGAGACAGAAAAAATGAGAAAAGGCAAAATATAATCAGAAAGATTTTCTAGCTTATTGAATTACGTGGTCCATTAAATGTAAACTACCCAGTTTTATCAAAACTACTATGTAATTTAAGGATGTTTTTAATTCATTTTGTTAATAAATAAATTATTAGTTTCTTTGTCGGTTCTCCAGTTTAAAAAACTAAGAAAAGTGAATTCATGAGTTATATCATATTGAAGAATTTCAATTTGATGACTCTGTATATAATACAGGGAGAAAAAAACAGCCCATGCCGAGTTTCTGTTCTTCTCAGTACAAGGTCTCCAGCCGTAGATTTGCAAACCGATTTTAGCTTTTCGACATTCACAAGTGCTTGTAACAGCCTAGACTGAATAAACGATATTCAATTTTGAATATTAATGACCCAGATATAATTTTGCATGGTATACATAATTCAAAAGGTAATATGAATATACTAACTATCGTATCCAATAAAATAAGAAGCCTTTGAAACTAGACTTCAAATCGATCTACACTCTAATAATGTCCGTCAGTAGGTACTGAAGAAAAACAGCTCTACGAAAGTTGTATTTGCCAATTGCTAGACATGAAAGAGGAATCAGTGCAAATAAATTGTAACCCTATTCTCTACTGAATAGTGAACAAAAAGGACATATTGCCTGTTCTGTAAATGGACGTAGGGGAGACGAACTCGCAAATTAGCGGTGATCTAATTCGGGCGAAAGTCTAGATACACTGGTAGCTAGGGATCGATATATCGAATTTATTCGATATTTACCATACGATATATCGAGTGAATCGATGTTTTAACAAAGATGTTTTTTATTCGATATATCGATATGTTTATATTCGATATATCATCCACTTGCTTTATAATCATGACGGTATCTTTTATATACCCCTTCTTCTGTATGACTTCTACTTGTTTGTTTTAATATTTGAATTCCCATTAATAAAAGTTAGGGTCATCCTTTTAGAAAGGGATAAAAGGCCTCCGTTCTCTATCTCTCACTAATTCCGTTTTGTTGGTAACAGTGGTGTCCTGTTTACATTATACACCTAAAGTACATTAAAGTCTACCTAAAGAACATTGGTCTTAAATGGGTATTATTGTAATAAAATATTTCGACTAAAAGTTTTTAGTGTTTCACTTAAATGTACAAAAATCATCTAACCACCGTCTTATTAGTATCTATAATTATATTAATGTAATACTCATAGTAAATTAAACTTGTGAAAAATATTCGATATTGAAAAATATATCGATATTTTCAAACGATATATCGAAAAACATCGATATCGCTTTCCAATATTTTATATCGACTACATATATCGATATATTTTTAAGTGTACTCCCCTACTGGTAGCTACTGTACAGATTTAGTACAAAAAAAGATGTGATTAATACACTGATGTGGTGACGCATTCCCAAAATATTCTGTACGAATTCCGGCGTTGAAGCTGCGTTTTATCACTAATAATGTTGAAATAATATTGGCTTTGATTTTACTTGCCCTGTGAGGTAATAGAAAAATCATTACGCCGGTAGTTTGCAGTATTAAGAGCAACTTAATTCGTTGCAATTCTATAAGTATGAAGTTTAGTTATATTTAGATTTAAGACAGATAAGGCTTAGCTGATTTTTCGCTCCAATTGCAGATGTTGTTCCGACCGTACAGAAGACTACAGTAAAATAACATTAAGACCCCTTTTACAAAATTGCGCCGCTGCCGTACTAATCGGCGCGTAGATAGATTTGCACTAGTATCGAATATATACATATTTCAGTAATTCAATGATGGTAGATTAGTTTTATGAGAGTTTTTGATAGTAATTCTATTTAATTCAATATCAAAATACTAGGTAAACCTGCATTGTTTTTTGGGAAAACTCACGGAGGTTAGATGTTTTTTTGAAAATTAATGAGATGGAAAATCAAAATTCTAATACACTATGTTACAACAAAAACATATTTTTGATGTCGTAGTAATCAATTTGATTATTTAGAGATTCAGGCGTTTGAAGTTATGCATATTATCGTTTTTTCCGTAAACTAGCCGCAGTAGAACGATCTGTACAAAAAAAGGAAAATAGTATTTGAAAATATTCTGCATTAACTAACAATAGAAAGAATACAAAATAAATCTACTGTTTACTTCTATTGGAAATAGTCAAAATCTTTTCTAAGGGGGTAAACGAGGCGCTCAAAAATTACGTTTTTTTGCAAAAAATGAGAAAGGGCTCTTAACATTAAACTTATTTAGTATCGACTTGTGCTAACCCGTTTGTAGAAAAGAGAACGATGGTCTTCTATCTCTTTCATTTTCATCGTATCGAAACGGCTGTTGAACTGAGCGCATTGACTCTAGTTAGTTCACTTTATGCCGAAAACCCAAAAAATGGAAATTTTGAGTAAGAAATAACTCAAAATTTCCATTTTTTGGGTTTTCGGTTTTTTTTTTTTAATAAAGGTGCGATTTGTGGTGTTGCTGGTGAGTAGGGTTCCAGGACTCCGTGAGGTAAAGGATTGGGTTCAGGCTGGCAAGGTGAGGATAGCTGGAGCGGCACTCTAAACTTTCTGCCGCATCATCTACCTTCACAATTGGACTCCACTTACACTTAACATCAAGTGAGGTGGAGTAACTTGGCTGTGATACGAATTAAAAAAAAAGGATTTTCTCTTATATTCCATAAAAAACTGAAAGTTTTAAAGAACCGTCAAGATAAATGGATAATAGGGGTGATGACGGGGTACAGTAAACGAAATTCTATTAAGTCCGTCAGTTAGATGATCAAAAAATAATGGACACGTAGTTTTTCTTTGGGCAATCAACCAAAAAATGACAAAGTTATAGCGCGTCAAAGTTTGGGAGTAGAGGCTCGTGACGTCACTTTTGAGTGAATTTTCACTTAAAAGTGTACCAAAACGTGACGTCATGCGACTTTTCAAATCAATATATCTCTGCAATATTTATATTATGTGAAAAAAGAAAAAAAACGTGTCCAATACTTTTTGATAATCTACCTGATACACGAAGAAAAAAAATTAGTCATCATCCCTATTAATCAATCATCTATTTTTACTGATTTTTTAGTTTTAGTTTTCGATAAAAACATTATAAACGCCTGCTATAGGTCATTATTGCATTATCTGTATTTTATTTATCCTGTATCTTTTGTGTGTATCAGTAATTTCATATTTCCAATGCTTATTGCAAACAATTTCACACGACACGTGCAGTACGTGTGTTGTTGTACTGTTTACATCATTACTGATTGTCGCTAAACAAGAGGGCGTCAGGTTAAACTGACATAAGAGTTTGAACCGGAATTGCATCGTAATCCAGTCATGACGTTAGTGCTGCCTATGCCGGTTGACGCACTCGCTCGCTGATTTAATTCCGAGCGGAGGCAAATTGGCCCAGTTCGGCGACCGGGCGCGAAATACTGTCTCTCGCTTGTTTGAACGCAATTTCGGTGTTCTGTACCCTTAGCACGAACCAATATAGAAAAGAATAGAACTGGGCCAGTTGCAAAAACCTAAATCACCAACTTAATGAAATATTTAACAAAATAAACGATTGGATGTACGATCATAATCTGGAAATTAATTTGTCAAAAACTAAACTAATATCTTTCTATCCATATTAACTTTAACTTTAACGGAACAACATTGGAAGTTGTCGACGAATTTTCTTTGTTAGGAATAACCATAGACAAACATTTAAATTGGAAACCGCATCAGATTTCAGAAAGTAAGATCAAAAATTGCTAGCTTTTCATACGCCTTTTAGGAAATTAAACGCACAACTAACATGAAAACTGCACTGGCTATGTATTATGCTTATGCATACTCAACTAGAAACATAAATTAATTAATTTTGCCAACCTCTAAATTAAATTTACACTCATCTAGCCCCTTAATCATGTCCATAAAGATTTACAATAAGTTGCCTGACCAAATAAAAAACGAATCTACAGAAGGAATATTTTTGAAACGTTTAAAAACTCTATTGATTAATAAATGTTATTACAGTGTTAATGAATATTTAAATGATAAAATGGTTTGAAGTTATTTATACAATTGAAAATATATAATTTGTTGATTTTATTTTGATTTTAATAAATGTTATTATTGGTTATCAAATGAATTTGAAATGTTAAAATGTGATTATAGTGTAAATTAATATTCAAACGATTTGATTATTTACACAATTGAGAATACTATATTCTCAATTGTGTAAATAATTGTGTTTTGTTTTTATATAACTTTAAATTAATTTTATTTACGTATATATTTTATTTAATTTGTTAGTATTATCTTTTATACAATTAATGAATTACTATACACATTATTATTATAAATCTTATTCGTGATTTTATAGGTATTAAATAAAATTTAATACCTATTTTAATTTATTATAGATAGATATTTATATCAAATAGGGGTGATGACGGGGTACAGTAAACGAAATTCTATTTAGTCCGTCAGTTAGATGATCAAAAAATAATGGACACATATTTTTTCTTTCGGCAATCAACCATAAGCGACTGACTGCGAGCCAGTTGTGGAAGAAAAAACATAGTTGTATTGTAAATTCGAGTGCTGACAACACAATTATGGTGTCCTCAAATTTTCCTCTTTTGACGTCACTCATGGTAGAATGTCTAGGAGTCGTATATTAAACTTTTGGAGACTGCGAGCCAGTTGTGGAAGAAAAAACACAGTTGTATTATAACTTCGAGTGCTGACGACGGTAATATCTTTAAGCAGCTTTCCATACGACTTAAGACTTATCCCTGATGTTACTTTTCGAGATATTGATAACGGATTTAGCAAAGTATGTACGAAGGACGTCAATAACTGTCTGTAAAAGCTTATCCATACTCATCATGTCAGCCGTACGACGCCCACTGGTGAGCATAGGCCACAAGGATCTCCATACTAATCGGTCTCTGAAGTACATAGAAGAAATTTGGTTTAGAGATTGTTTGAGTTCCAGGAAAGGACAAAAGGTGTATTTTTTTGTTACTTGAAAGCAAAGGACGTTAAGTCCATACATCCTTTCAAGTAATAACAATTTTTACATGTCTTTTTTTTGTGTCACTAAACAGGCCCTGCGACACAATGTCGCATCAGCTAATGCTGAGGCAGGGCCCTGGTTAGCCCTAGTTTTTTTTTAATTTGTATCTGTACATGTGTTACACATTTACAGATACAAATAAAAAAAAATCTGTAATATGAGGGTTAATAAAATTATATTATATTCTATTCTTTCATTCTAGAAATCACCCATTCAAGGAACACTCGTCTTTTTGTATGATGAAGTTTGCATGGGAAATATTTTTTTCCACGCAGGCGAATTAATGCCAATATGCAATTAGCTCATTTTGATTTGATTTGACGGTGGAACGAATTCAAATAGTAATCCAGTGGCTTACTCCCCCATCTTATAAGTCATAATATTTTTAAATCTAAAGAAAAGTTTACTAGAAAAAAAAAAATTTTTTCTAGTAAACTTTTCTTTAGATTTAAACATCTAGCAGTTAAATGCTTAAAAATAAATAAAATCATAACATAATATTTTTTTCACTTTCAATACACCTTCGCAGTTTCATTTTACCAGTAATATGTTTTATGTTAGTGACATTCCGAATGACTTATGTTACACACATCAAAACATAAGAGACAGCTGTCTGAAATATTTAATTGATTGATTGAAATGGCATTTGGATGGAATGGTAGACAAAATTCGTAGAATATAACTCAAGCGCTGAAAGTTATTGAGCAGAAGTAAAAATTAAGATGTGTTGGGGGGAAACGAGGTGCGCGGGTGGTCGTGCGTTTCGCCGATTGGCTCTCCAGTCGTACCCATGCACAGCTATCCCTGAAGCGTTTTGGCCAGCGCTAGAATAACGTGCCGCGACCTGTATACATTACGTTTTCAAGGTGTTTGTTATAACTTTTTCAAAAAGAAAAAAAAAACCCTTAAGTTGTCGTAGTTAGAATGTATTTCAAGTTGTCTGTACAGTACTTTTGCTCTCATAACGTGATGCCATTACGCTACGTCCCTTGGGGGATAACTATATTAAAAGTTCGACACGAAATGAATGTAAATATTCAGTATTGCTATAATAGAACGTTTGTTTTGATATTCAGAGTGGTATTATGTTTCTTTGAAAAATATATCGAACGTGCATCTCTGTCTAAGTAGTATGGAAGACTTATTTAGAATAGAATAGAATAGAATATAATTTTATTAACCCTCATATTACAGATACAAATAAAAAAAGGGCTAACCAGGACCCCGCCTCAGCATTAGCTGATGCGACATTGTGTCGCACCAGCGCTGTTATTCTGGCAGGGCCTGTTTAGTGACACAAAAAAAAGACATGTAAAAGGATGTATGGACTTATCATCCTTTGCTTTCAAGTAACAAAAAATTAAGATAAATAAAGTCAATCAAAAATACAACATTTTAGACAGCAAGCAAACTCTGGTTTCCCTTCAAAACGTATAAATCTTTCGCCTTTTACAGCAAGCAAAGCAATGCAAAAACAAAGCGAAGCAATTCATTTCAGCCTAAAAAAATCATTTAAATTCAAAATATACATGATTGATAACGCAACCGCAACCGCCACCCAAAAATATTTAGCTGTGTATGTGTTTGTATGCATTTTTTTGAAGAAGAAGAGGAGGAGCTTGATGGCGTAGGTAGATAGCGCGTTCGGCATGCAATCGTGGAAGTTAAGCAACTTTCGCAATGGCCGGTCATTGTATGAGTGACCAATGACTTATTATGTCGAGCTCTTCTGTGCTTCCGAAGGCACGTTAAGCTGTTGCTCCCGGCTGCATCTGCAGTCGTTAGCTTCCACCAATCCACACTGGGCCCAAGTGGTGGGTTATGTCATGGTCTAATCTCCCTAATCCAATCGTAGAAATAGAAGGGAAGGCCAGTTAAGCAGTGGGGACATTAACAGTTTATAAACAATGGTGTCAGTTCTGACATGATTCTCGGAACCTAAACTTAAATTTGACAACAGTGTATCCTTGCATCCTATCCTATCCTGTATACAAAATGAATACGAGAGACTGATGGTAAATTTAGTTTAAAGGGTAGATAACCATGCCAAAATCGACACCAGTATCGGATATATACGGCAAACTTATCATCATCATCATCAGCCTATTAATGTCCCCACTGCTGGGGCACAGGTCTTCCTTATGGATGGAATAGGGAGATAAACGACAAACTCACTTAACATTAATAACTTAATCATCATCACTACATTCATATGACCAGTGTGTGTTACCAGTGATGACTTATGGGACTGAGACGTGGTCTCTAAATGTCGGCCTCATAACAAAACTCAGAGTCGCGCAGCGTGCTATGGAGAGGGCTATGCTCGGTGTTTCCCTACGTGATAAGATCCGAAATACGGGGATCCGTAGAAGGACCGGTATGTACGACATAGCACGAAGAGTTAGCACGCTGAAGTGGCAATGGGCAGGCCTCATTGCTTGAGGATCTGAAAACCGTTGGGTAAGAAAGGTCCTCGAGTGGCGACCACGTACCGGACGACGCAGCGTGGGGCGGCCCCCAACAAGGTGGACTGACGACATCGTCAAATGTGCTGGGAGCCGCTGGATGCGGATAGCGCAGGACCGCGCATTGTGGACGGAGAAACGCTGATGGATGGATGGATGGACTCATATTAGTCCGTTATGTAATTCTTCATTTGTTTTCAATAAATAAGCATCGGTTGAAATCTCTTACAGTAAGGCATAAATAATAAGTATGACAGTAGAAGATCAAAGGGCGAGTCTGTCATGAAAACGGGGCTTTTGCGCATCAGAAAACACGCTATTTATGTCTGACTCACGTCGCGGAAAACTGAAACACAGCTATAAGGAAATGACAGAAATATCTAAATTGTAAGATTTCCTGCTAAGATCATAAATAAGGCTAGACAGATTTGTTCTTTAAAAAAGGCATTCCATTTCAAAATAATTATTATAGCGTAAGTTTTAGCAGAAAGGTATACCTAACCTAGAATTGATAATAAACTAAGGAGTCTTTATCTGAGACTAGCGGCCCGCCCTCGCTTCGCTTCGGTGTAGAGCTGAAGTGTAGCTACAGTTTTTATTCTCAGGCTTGTAGTATACACAATGACATTAATATATGATTCTTCTTATACCTGCATGCAAAGTCTCAGCCCGATCGGTTTAAAATTGACAAAGTTTCTTACAAACTTTCATTCCCTATTTTATCCCCTTGGGGGTAGAATTGATCAAAATCCTTTCTTAGCGGATGCCTTCGTCATAACATCTACCTGCATGCCAAATTTGAGTCCGTCCTGTGGTTTGGGCTGTGCGTTGATAGATCACTATGTCAGTCAGTCACCTTTGACTTTTATATATATAGAAGATATGAATGTTAGGGCCTTTTGATATACATATTTGTAATAATTTCAAATACTCCACTGAAATGGGAGACTTAGGCCCGTATTACAGAATGACAACTAAGTGTTGATCTTTACTTGAGTACAGTTAGAAAGGGATGTCACTATGTGCTATATATAGCGATATCCCTTTCTATCTATGCTAAAGACTAGATTCATTACTGAGAATCTTTCTATAATACGGGCCTTAATAATTTCCATTTTTCTGGTATAAATTTAAACTTTGGTATAAATTCACTTAATTATGTTGAAGTTCTTTTATTTATCACTCCCGTTCCCAGGTTTTAATGCATACAATTTATTAATTCAGTTGAGGCATTAATTTATTGCTTTGTGGTTGAGGACTCAAAAGTGGGCGGGCAGATTTAAACTGTATATCACTTTTAGTATATTTTTTAGAGATGGGCCGACTATAGTACTTGCCGAATGACCGACTAGCCGACTAATAGGTTTTCAAATTGCCAACTAGTAGTCTAGTCGGCCGACTATTCTGCAATTCCGATCATTCTAATATATTAGGAAGATGTTCTGAATATTTCTTCACGACTCGGCTTGCTCACTGACGACACGAGTCTCCCAAAACGAGCCGAAATATTCATGTTCCAAAATCACAATTTGCCTTTAAGGAAAACAAAATTTACCTATGGCCTTCTTTAAGACTCGCTAGCACTTAAGATTTCACTCATTAATACGTACGTACTTCCCACTGTTATTTTGTTATCTGCGATATTCATTTTGTTAAGTTATCTGAATTACTGGCAGAATTTTAAGTTCCTTATTCTTTTAATATTTTAAGACTGTACGTAACTTTAAATACATACTCTAGGTACTGTTTAAATATTCAAAACAAGAATAAGTTTTGAGTTATTTCGTTGGTTATGTGCCGATTATAATCGCCATGTTTTGCCGAATAGTCGCCGACTATAAACGATGACGAATCGTCGTCTTTCCCGACTAGTCGGCGGCTAGTCGGCCCATCTCTAATATTTTTTACTTTCCTAGATGTTCCTCCGACAATTTATATGTTACGTTTTCACGCACACTACTCATTAAATAATTACACTTATTCAATGGATTTCAGATGCATTTTATAATACTTTCATACATTTCTCCACATTTCGGATCCTTTTGCGTCCCCACTGCTGGGGCACAGGCCTTCCTTGTGGATGGAATAAGAAGATTGGGCCATGACCAACCACGCGGCCCCATTGCGGATTGGTTGGTGCTAACGACTGTAAATGCAACCAGGACCAACGGCTTAACTTGTCTTCCGAAGCATGGAGGAGCTCAAGATATTAAACTTTTGGTCACTCATCCAATGACCGACCACTGCGGCAGTTGCTTAACTTCAACGATCGCAGCCGAACGCGCTAACCACTTGCGCCATCGAGCTCCTCATCTATATATATATAAAACTCAAAGGTGACTGACTGGCATAGTGATCTATCAACGCACAGCCCAAACCACTGGACTGATCGGGCTTAAATTTGGCATGCAGGTAGATGTTATGATGTAAGCATCCGGTAAGAATCCGCTTTTTTTTATCTTAATTTTTTGTTACTTGAAAGCAAAGGATGTTAAGTCCATACATTCTTTCAAGTAATAAAATTTTTTTACATGTCTTTTTTTTGTGTCACTAAACAGGCCCTACCAGAATAACAGCGCTGGTGCGATACAATGTCGCATCAGCTAATGCTGAGGCAGGGTCCTGGTTAGCCCTGAGGTTTTTTTATTTGTATCTGTAATGTGTAATAAAATTTTATTAACCCACATATTACAGATATTCTGTAATATGTGAGTTAATAAAATTTTATTCTATTCTATTCTATTCTAAGAAAGGATTTTGATCAATTCTATCCCCAAGGGGATAAAATAGGGAATGAAAGTTTGTATGAAACTTTGTCAATTTTAAACCGATCGGGCTGAGACTTTGCATGCAGGTATAAGAAGAATCATACATGAATGTCATTGTGTATAATACAAGCCTGAGATAAAAAAACTGTAGTCTACACTTCAGCTCTACACCGAAGCGAAGCGAGGGCGGGCCGCTTGTTCTGGAATATACTCGTAGCTAACGCTATGATTATCTTGGCATGTTGATTTCAGATACTAATATGTCGACTTGACAGCCTTATAAAAACCAAAATACAAATGATACTTTGGCAATATATATAACTGTTATGCGTACTATTACAATGACTTAAGAATGAACCTGACGGGATCGGTGGTTATGTGCGACTGGCTCGCGTCGACGCTTATATCAAGTCAGCATTCTTGGAATCCAGTCGCCACAATACTAAAAATTACCTTTGAAGTTGTACTTATGAAAAGACCAACAGAAGAAGTTTCTTTCTCTACGATGGTGTTGAAGTTGAATTCAGTACCTAAAGATTTTCAACGGGATCGTTTCCAACTTCTTTCCGTTAATGGAAACACTTGAAAAGGAGACTAATGCATTTTGTTTTAAGGTTTTATTTCCTTAAGCTTGTATAGGGATTTTAAGACTGAAAAAGCCACGTACATTTTTCAAGTATCTCGACTACTTTGAACTGACTCATTTCTCTTATAAATAGACAAGTTTTTTCAAGGGCGGATCCAGCTTTGGCGCCAGGGGGGGGGGGGGTCATATAGCCAGCTTTGGCGCCAGGGGGTGAAATTTGTTTATTCACAGAAAACAGAGTAGATACACTTTGTTGGTAATTTTGATTAAGTTCGTCTATTTTCCAATGACAAGGCATGTGAGTGTCAACTAAATTTAATTATAATATCATAAAAATTAAAAGATTTTATGTAATTTTATTTATTCCAAGTCAATTTTCGACTCTTAATATTCTCTGAGTAAAAAAGTTTCGTTACTAGTCATATTTTATTTATTTATTTATTTTATTCTTCTTTACCAAAATATAGTAAATAGCGGACTTAATGCCATAGGCATTCTCTACCAGTCAACCAGTAAGGGTGTGGGAGACGAATGTTTTGGCGATAGAGTGCGAGCTACTAAAGTTAGAAAAACATATATATTATCCTACTTAACTTTACTATACTATAATAAACGATAAATAAATATTATATAATAATCAAATACCATAAATGCACATCTAAATAAATAGCTATGTATAATAAACATACACATATAATTATATACATATAATAAACTAGTTAGAAATATGTTATTATGATGTTATAGATGACTGAAGATTACAGAAATATTAGGTCGACAGATAGTGTGCACGTACTAAATTTTTAAACTCCAAGTTACTGCGAGCACTGCGAATATTCTTTTATTTTAAGATTTTTTTAAATGTATGTAAACTAAGTGTGGTAACTTACACACAACTTACTTACATACAACTAGAATAGCAGTTTTTGTTGTAATATTAAGAGGGGAGGCGGGCAATGTTTTTTCCATGCAAACGTTCTCGACTGGTTCTTCCTTTTTTCGATAACTATTGTTACAAAGAAACTAGAAGCCCTCAAAAATTACAAAAATAAACAAACTTTTATCACAACTTAAGACGTCTAGTGTGGAGATGCTTATTAAAGCATCACCAAAAAACAACAAAGCATAGAAGCATTGTTTAACTACTTATTATTCTCTGGGTAAAATTTCTTGTACATATATCTAATTTTCGTGGAGAAAATCGTCGAGAGCCAAACCTCGAAATTTGAAATTTTCATACGCAATTTTCAGCGTTAACTACTGTTATCTCTATCACTCGGTATTTGCCAATGTGTGACAGCAATAGTTTTGCAAATACCAATTTCTCAAAAGTGTCTCAGCTCGCGTACGCTCTTAAGTACACATATTGGGCAACATCAATCTACCACTCACTTTCTCTACGTTTCTCAAAATGTCTCTAAAGAATAAAGCATGTGTGAAATTTTAAAGATGAACTTTATGATTCGAGTACACAAACACAGAGCTTTGAACAATTTTACCTTTGCCGTGTCTTGAATAAATATTGACTCATGTAACTCAGGCTTTGTGTCACTTTATTCTATTCTTGGTCGAGTATATATGGAGTATATATGGATAGAATGAAACGGTAAAGATATAAGAAATCGTTATTATATCAAGAATAACCTTTTTTAACAACTTCTTGTAGTGCCCTGTCCTCATCGGACGTCGGCGACCATCCACGCCATCTCTTAGCATTGTAGGTAATATTTTCTTTAAATTTAAACATCGAGCACTTACATATTTGGAAAATAAAAAAAATATCTCCATTAAAGGCAAAGCCTTTTTAGGCTATAACAAGAGCTTCTACCAACACATTTTGTCGCTACCTTTTACACGAAATTGGCAAAGTCAGCTTCCACAACCAAATATAAGTACCCAAACAAATAAGAGCTGTAACATAACCCTTAACTTTATTAAGTTACAGTCCAGGATAATCTTGGCCGCGCCTCTTTGAAGGGTCAAAGGGCATCTTACCTTTCCGCCTCGTTGAAGTATTAAAAGGGTAAGCGTGTTCGCACGTAAAATATCGGGTTTCTAGGCCACAGCCGCCATTTTTAAACACAGAAAGTGTTTGCAAGGTCCTTGAGGTACTTTAGGAGTGTTATTTGTTTCTTAGGTTTTCACGCACATCACTCAATAAATAAAACTAGTTTTAACGGGTTAATGCACGAACTTTATTTATTTATTGACGTTTAAGTAAATAAAAAATCATTATTCTGACGATGCAGACCTGAAAAGGCTGCGAAACGTCAATAGATAAATAAAGTTCGTGCATTAACCCGAGTTTAAAATTAAAACTAGTTTTATTTGGTAATGTTATTTAAGATTTCTTAGTGTTCTGTTTGACAGTAATACAGGACGTCCTATGGCCATGCCACACTGCGAAAAAGTATATTAAATATTTAAAAAATATATCTATCGTATCCTATCTTCAATATTTAATATACTTTCCTTCCGTTAATCATGGCCGTGGGACACCCTGTATACTATTTGGATTTTTTTCTTGGTATCCGTTTGCTTTGTTTTGAGCAAAACACTCGCTTTTGGACTACGAGCTTTTTTTCTCACTGGTTTTGGTTAATAATGTATATTTGTGATTTTGTAAATTTATTATTATGTATATATTAAACTTTTATTTAGATTTAAACATCCAGCAGTTAAATGCTTAAAAATAAATAAAAACATAATGTATATATTATTTATTGTATATTTGAATATTAGGAGTATTTACTTCAATACCGTATAGGGAACATTCATCATTTTGGGTATGAAAACCTGACACACACATCAAAAAAGTCTAGGAAACACGTATCATTTACAGAAACTGCGTATTATGATATGTTTTTCTTAGAAAATTAGATTTATTTTAAGTAATTTTTGTTCTCTTTACCGGGTACAAAAAAATATTGTAATAATGTTTTATATGAAATGGCTGATTAAAAAGCAATAAACTTTTCGATTGTGTTTTGATTTCATAAAAATAAATACAGGGTGTTACAAAAATACAAATAAAGCTTGAAGGGCGTTGAAGTACATCACATAAGGAGTCTTCTCTAATTTTCTTAAAATATTTGCATAAAGTTTTAACTTTTTATAAAAACAGTTATTTTTAATGATCCTCGAACTAGTGACGTATCTTACTATGATCGATATTTTTATTAATCATTAAAAGACTCCTTATTTGATGTACATCAACGTCTTTCAAGCTTTATTTGTATTTTAGTAACACCATGTATATTACAATAGTGAAATCCTTCAAAGTTCAAAAACGTACACGTATGATGAGTATAGTTTTGTGGGCGTACTACTACACACACACAAACCATTCTGCCATACAATTTTATGGCACTTCGTACAAAAGATGTATTGAATAGGTTTCCACCAGATATGTAACTCATAACAAGCACAGATGTAATAAAGTTAGTAACGAGAACTTATTGTCTTTCGTAGTAGTGAGTCTGTCGGATGTAAACGTCGAGATTGTATCGATGCAGCGTACAATGTAAGATGAGAGGTGGTTCAAGTATAACAGATGTGGCCGATGACTAAATTATTCTCAATTTAAAAAATATAGCAGTAATAATAGAATCAAGTGTGACTTCATATATTTATGATCTTACTCATCTTCAATTCTTTCATCAGTTAAAATATTGGGTCTTCTGCCAGCGACCATTAAAAGTTTAATAGTCGACGTATCTTTGGTTTCTTTAGACATAAGTTGTGTCAGGGCCTCGCCGATACATTTAATAGCGCTACCTACTTGTTTCTGTATCATTTCGATGCCTCTATCTCTTTTCAGTACTGTTTCCGAGATTGCAGCTTTAGCTTCAGGGTTCAAAATGGGGGCGTCAATGCGTTTGTAATTATCGGGAGCTAAATACTTATGCGTGGTGGACGTCAATAGTTTTAGCATTGAAAATGATTTTTCGTTCGCTCCATTAGGACCACATTTTCGCTGTAAGTGCGACTCACCCGTGATACCCTGAGGTTTAGGGCCACGAAAACGTATGAGGGCTCAAAAAACGCGGAATTTGAAGGGCTTGAAGAAGATGTCATGGCAATTATAATGGACAAGTTGGGTTTGAGAAAAAAAATATTGATTGCATTGCATGATTTAACATAAGAAGGAGATAGAAAGCCTCTCTGAGTTTGTTTCGCCTGTTCTTCTCGGAAAGGTCTCCCAATTTTGGAACCGGTGGTAGTTTACGGTAGTTAGGGTCAAATAAATAAACTCAAAATTCCAAAAAAAATAACTAATAAATTCATACATAGACAATAAAATGTTTAAAAGTCTTTCGAAGGTAGCTCGACAAAATTAAACAAAAAATCATTATTCTGACGATGCAGACAAAACTATCATAGTATAATTGTATAAATATAATTTTTTTCATGTTTTAAAGGATTTATATAATTGTTAAATTTGTCTTCAAATTTGTATGTGTGCATGTTGGTAAGAATAATGTTTTATCTATCTATCTATCTATCTATCTTCGAAAGCAATGCGACGTTTACTTAAATAAGTTGCCTTGTCAGTCATAACAAATTATGTTGCCATGAAAAGCAAGGTTTTAGTATCCACCAACAAAGTTGATAACCACCAGCCAGTTAGAGTTATGTCCAGTTTGTTACTTAACTCTAATGAATTAAGTTGCTTCGCTCGTACACAAGTTTATTCGTTAAAAGAAGAAGTCTTATTTCAAATTAATTTCTATTGGAGTAGGAAAAATATTCATTGGAATTCATGTTCATACATCATTATCATCAGCCTATTAGACGACCTCCGTGGTCGAGTGGTTTGTACGCCGGGTTTCATGGTGTCGCCGACTCGAGAGGTCCCGGGTTCAAATCCCGGTGGGGGCAGATGTTTGTGTGATGAATACGAGCATTTGTACTCCAGTCATGGATGTTTAATATGTATTTCTATAAAAAAAATATACTTATATATGTACTGTTTATGTATTCTATCCGTTACTCTAGTATCCCATAACACAAGCCTTATAGTGCTTACTTTGGGGCTAGGCTAATTGGTGTGAGTGTTGGAAATATTTATTTATTTATTACTGTCCCCACTGCTGGGGCACAGGCCTCCCCTATGGATGGAATAGGGAGATAGGGCCATGATACACAACGCGGGCCCAGTGTGGATTGGCGAGTGCTAACGAATGCAGATGCAGCCGGGACCAACGGCTTAACGAGCCTTCGGAAGCACGGAGGAACTCGAGGCACAAGTTTTTTGGTCACCCATCCAATGATCGCAGCCGAACGCGCTAACCATTCGCGCCATGGAGCTCCTTAAAATAATCATTTTATTTATGCATATCTCAATGTAGATTTTACAGGTCAGAGAAGCTGAATAAAATACGGAATCACAGTGACGAATGATACTTATATTCTGTGAAATATATTTTTACTAGGAAGCTGATACGATTGACTCCTAGCACAGCAGAATACAAAGTGAAGTGTGAAGCAAGTTTATAAGTGAACTGAATGCGTGAATGATCAAATGAGTGGGGGTTGAACGAACGAACGAACTATTTGAGTTAAGACTGAATGAACAAGTATACTTTGGCATTACCAAGTCATGTTACTTTCTTTTTATTACAAAAGGAATACAAATTATAATATATCTACTATATAAAAATAAGTCGGGTTTTCCTTCTTGACGCTATAACTCCAGAACGCACGAACCGATTTCCACGGTTTTGCATTCGTTGGAAAGGTCTCGGGCTCCGTGAGGTTTATAGCAAAGAAAATTCAGGAGAAATTAAACAAAAAAAACTTCTTTTATTCACCAAACGAAATGTTACATAAAACGAAGCCATCTGGTGGCGAAACGGAGTTCGCGGGGTTTGCTAGTATATATATATATATATATATATATATAGATTAATTTTTGCCAATTTAAATTCAATATAAATTCAACACTCAAATCGTCTGGTCGATTGCACTGACCTTTTATGCTATTCGGTGTTCGGCTATCGGATTTTTTGTAAGTATAAGGTAGGTATTCCTTTGGCTGCAAGATATCAATTTGCATTGCAAGTTAGCAATTTTCAGTAGCTATATTTTCTAACTAGCGGCCCGCCCTCGCTTCGCTTCGGTGTAGAGCTGAAGTCTAGACTACAGTTTTTGTTCTCAGGCTTGTATTATACACAATGACATTCATCTATGATTCTTCTTATACCTGCATGCAAATCCTCAGCCCGATCGGTTTCAAATTGATAAAGTTTCATACAAACTTTCATTCCCTATTTTATCCCCTTGGGGGTAGAATTGATCAAAATACTTTCTTAGCAGCTACGTCATAACATCTACCTTTATGCCAAATTTCAGCCCGATCCGTCTAGTGGTTTGGGCTGTGCGTTGATAGATCACTATGTCAGTCAATCACCTTTGAGTTTTATATATATAGATGATATAAAAAATACTTTTATTAGTATAAAATCTCGAAAGGGTTAAAAAGTATAAAATATACTCATGAAAAAAACGAGCTAGCCTTACAGTAGTCGCGTATGATGTGTAACATTTGAAATCTCACCTTATATTAGTAAAGAAATAAATAAAACCTACTACAAAAGGAATAAGCTATTTGAATATTATGTTCTAAAACCAAATCAAATAGCGCGCGCTTTCGCGACTTCCTGTTACACACTTCCGTCCCATTTCACGAAATCACTCCCACAGATTGCAGGAAAGCGAGAGGAAAGATTTTACACATCATAAAGTGTAAGCGACATCTACGGTTTGTAGATAGTAGTTTGTGTTTATAATAGGTATAATTTTTAAATAAAACTAGTTTTTTACGGGTTAATGCACGAAACTTTATTTATTTATTGACGTTTCGCAGCCTTTACAGGCTGCATCGTCAGAATCAATTTTTTTATTTAATTTTGTCGAGCTACCTTCGAAAGACTTTTATTGAGCATTCGGTTATTTCATTGTTCGATTTTTAAAGTTTTATTGTCTATGTATCAATTTATTACTTAATTCAGTTAATAAAGTGATTTATTTAAAAAAAATATTATTTAATTGACCCTAACTACCGTAATCTACCACGGGGTCCAAAATTGGGAAACCTTTCTGAGAAGAACCGGCGAAACAAACTCAAGAGAGGCTTTCTATCTCCTTCTTATGTTAAATTATGCAAACAAAAAGAACTAATAGTATCTGTTGCTCTTGCAGTGTGTGTTCGGGGTTGGGATTTTATCTCCTGTATAATGGGTTCCCAAGCTGGTGGTATATACCAACCATCTTCCCTATTGCATTCGTGCATAAACCCGTAAAAAACTACTTTTATTTAATGAGTGATATGCGTGAAAACCTTAGAAACAAATAGGTATAATTTTTATTAAAAACAGATTCTGAAACCTGAAAAGATTATTAAAAATTTGTGAGATTGCCATAAATTCCACGTTATTCTTGCTCCTAATTTTTGTTTATCCTTATAATGTCATTCTGTCAGTTAATTTGTAAGAATTTCGTGGAATCCTGTGGTTTCAAACTAACAAACAGCCTTTACAGCGACGATCCACTTAAGTGTCGTAACTTAAGGATCCGCGTACTTAAATCTTTGACAACAGTCTCTATGGTAAGTATCAAGTTTGTAAGTTAAGTGAAAGCAAGCTTTTGTAATAAGACCTCACTGAAATTACCTACAACTTGAAAGTTACTTGTTCATTCAATAGTGTGACAGTGAATACACTTGACCACGAAAATGTCTCCTTTCGTTTCAATAGCGAAATGTTCATTTCTAAATTTAACAATGGCTCGTACAATAATTATGTTAGCTGTTGTTTTTTCTACGGAATTTGTAAAATATGATGATATTTATATTAGTGCCTCATACTTGTACGGTTAAGTTTTTGATGTGAAAACTTCAAAAACTTTTTTTGTATGGGTAAAAAATGTTAAACTCGCGTCAGGTTAAACACGTGGGCTGATCGCATCATGACACACAATAAAATTGGAAAGGTTGTCCACTTTCAATATATTGGACGAAACAAAGTAATATTTTATTTTATCGTATTATAATAATGAGACTATCTAGGACGTCCATGTGGCAGCTTTATTGCGAAGAAAATGCATTTTTTTTACAATAGATGTCGCTAGGTGCGCTTAAATGTGATTCATGTAAGTTGATTTCTTTACAATAGATGTCGCTAAGTGCGCTTAAATGTGATTCATTTAAATTGAACCGCCTGAACAGAGGCGGCGCAAGGCGTGGGCGACGTGGGCCACCGCCTACGGCCTCGAGGTACAAGGGGCCTCGCGCTTCAAAAAATTTTAAGCATTGCTTAAAAGTGTTTTTTTATTGAAGTTATACTTCTTTAGGCGCGTTATGAAAAAATGATGACAGTGAAATTTTAAGATGTGCGCGCATTACTGTAACACAAAATTTTAACAGCATGAAGTTGGTCGCTTTAGCGACCAACTTCATGCGTTACTTTTGTGTTTACCGCAGCACATTAAGAAAATCTACCAACAAAATACAAATAGAATCTCTATTTAGTGGGTGCCAACGACTGCATTGTGAAGGCCTATCAAAAGTATTTATTAATCTGGAACAACGGAACCAAAGCGCGATTCAGGAGACTACAGCGCCATCTCTTGACCATTGGTGTAGTAGAACCAAAAACCACATCTTTATTTTTTGTAATAAAGTAACAGTTATAGGTATTCATATTTATAATATCAACAGTATTTATTAATCTGGAACAACGGAACCAAAGTGCGATTCAGGAGACTACAGCGCCATCTCTTGACCATTGGTGTAGTAGAACCAAAAACCACATCTTTATTTTTTGTAATAAAGTAACAGTTATAGGTATTCATATTTATAATATTTATCCACATGTTTCTAGTTTGTATATTCGGAATACGTGTTTGAGTTTCATACAAGTGCAAATCACATATGTTCTAATAAATTATATTCAGTAGCGATTTTAATTGATTTTGATTATTTATTTATTTTTTCAAATTAAAACTGAACTTTATTGACTGTGTCCTTTTCCAGACTTTTTATTAATTTATTGTAATTAATTATTTGCATGCAATTAAAAACTAATTTTAAACGATGTCAAAGAAGGATAACTTCTCACGCGCCTACATAAGTACACGCACCCATTTTTTTTTACAAAATCCGTCTTCAGGTCGCCACAGAACAGGGCCTCGCGAAATCTATCTTGCCCACATCAAATTTAGGTCTTGCCCCACCACTGCGCCTGAACACACTTTTCGTAACGCGTAACGCATTCGCCACCTTACCCCCCAAGTCAAGCATGCGTAAAGAAGTTTCACTTCAAAAATAAAAAGAAACATAACCATGATTAACATTACTGTTCATATTATAAAATAGAAACTTTGATGGAAATTCAAATAAACAAACAAGAATATACTCTAAAGAAACTATAACTACAAAAAATTTCACGCGGACCAGGCAGCAGACGGGACTCGAACCCGCACCCTTCGCAATCCGGGCGAATGCGCTGACCAATTATGCTACCGCGGCCCTGACGGAATGGCTAGAGGAATTTCGACGCGGCCGTCAGGGCCGCGGTAGCATAATTGGCGAGTTCGAGTCCCGTCTGCTGCCTGGTCCGCGTGGATTTTTTTCTAGTTATATTTTCTTTAGATTTAAACATCAAGCATTTACATGCTTAAAAAAATAAAATTATAAGAATATACTCGTACATTGGTAGATACATAAAATTAAATACATATATTTAATAAATTTAATAATAATAATATGATGCAAGCAAGAATGTTAGAAGTGGAATTCCTCTCTCCCTATAACAAATTCACTAACAAATGATTCGCTCGTAAAAAATTTGCATGTCCACGAGCTGATTAATTAATAGCCGATAATTAATCTTGCGGACTTTTTCTATGTGTACGCCTCATTGAGCAAGTAATAATCGAATATCGGTTTTTGCATTTACGAAACTATACTGACTTGTTGCATCAAATTGATTCCGCTTTGTTCCTTAATTATTCTATGAAACTGATTAATTTGGTATTTCTGTGGATGTGTGCGTTACATACATATCCATATTTGTTTCTTAGGTTTTCATGCACAGGAGATAGAAAGCCTCTATTGAGTTTGTTTCGCCGTTTCCTCTCAGAAAAGTCTCCCAATTTTGGAACCGGTAGTAGTTTACGGTGGTTAGGGTCAAATAAATAAACTCAAAACTACAAAAAATAATTTTAAATAAAGTACTTTATTAACTAAATTAAGCAATAAATTCATACATCTATATACTTATAATAAATCTGTAGAGAGGTCAATTCTGTACATGAAATATATTTTCAAAATAACTATCAGGGGGTGATTAGTGATCGATACTGATGCCAAAAATGCAATCAGTAAAAATTTTGTCTGTCTGTCTGTCTGTGTGTATGTTCCTTATAGAAACAAAAACTACTCGACGGATTTTAACGAAACTTGGTACAATTATTCTTCATACTCCTGGGCAGGTTATAGTATACTTTTCATCACGCTACAATCAATAGCAGCAGAGTAGTGAAGGGAAATGTTGGGAAAACGGGAGAAGTTACTCCATTTTTTAAGCTTCCGTCGCGTGTGCAGCCGTAATGTGTATGACGGAAATATTCCACATAAAATTGTCTAAAAAATATCCCGCAACAGCATATGTCTATCTTATATGGTTGACTCACAATAACACGTGTAATTATATAAATAAAGTCATTCTTTATAGCACAAGCCTGAGAACAAAAACTATAGTTTACACTACAGCTCTACACCGAAGCGAAGCGAGGGCGGGCCACTAGTAGACAATAAAACTTTAAAAATCGAACAATGAAATAACCTAACGCTCAATAAAAGTCTTTCGAAGGTAGCTCGACAAAATTAAATAAAACAATTGATTCCCACGAAGCTTATAGGCATAAAGGCTGCGAAACGTCAATAAATAAATAAAGTTTCGTGCATCAACCCGTGAAAAACTAGTTTTACATATTCATAGTAATATTAAAAATGCGAAAGTGTGTTTCACTTCAAAAACTAACAAGAACGCGAACGCGATAAAATCGCAGGATGCACGACTTTGTACTTACATCGGGTATATTTGTCAAAAAAATAGTTGAGGGGATTCTAAGTGTCGCCGCACACGGGCCACTAACGGTCTCTAAGCAAAACCGGGGACGGACAGACGGACATAACGAAACTACAAAGGTTCTTTGTCAGGAATACAGAAACCGAAAAAAGAAGACATAGGAACATAGAAGGAGTAAAATAATATGTAATGTATGAAAATCATTTTTGTTGCGATAAAAAACAAGGAGAAATCATGTCGAGAACGTTTGTATGGAAAAAACCTCCCACCTCCTAGCTTAAGTGTCACCAGGTGAGCATTGAAAGCTCGAGGGAATGGAAATGAGTGCATGTAACACTTAGTGTCGCCGCACAAGGGCCACCGACCACAACCACAAAACGCCTCCGCCGGCATATTTCTTATAGTTTTCATACATTTTATATGGACTCGCCACACACGGTACGCCGGTGGCCGCCACATGCTACAAATCGTCGTTCCTCGCTTCTTGTGGCCCGCACCGGCCACTTAATGCGCCGATACAAAACGCCGCCACACGTCACTCGCGCGATTCCCCACCCCTCTCTCCCTTACCTTAGTCGGCCGCTGTCGCGCGCTTCAGCCACTTTAGTAGCCGCTTCTAGCTACTCGTGGCGGCGTTTGTGGCTGTGGCGTGTGGCCCGTGTGCGGCGACACGTATACTTATTTGTTTAACGCACTGCATCAACACATCGGAATGAAATGAGACGGACAAACGAATATATTGAGAACGTCAGTGATATGACTGGCACAATTAGCTGTAACTGACATATGCCTTACTTAGTTTTTTTCTGGTATTGCTATTTTCGATATTTGCAAGTAATAAACAACGTGACTGAATATTTCCATAATAATAAGCTAGCTCAAAAGAATATTGTCCCAAACATGGCACCAAACTAACTGATTAAGCTTGATAGTTATATGAAACTGTATTGTAATTTATAATTAAAAAGAACAACGTTATAAATAAGGAAATAAATAATAATATTAATGTAATGAACTTAATGCCTATATTTGGCGTCTACTTTAATGCATGCGGTGTTTACCTTAATAGATTGTTTCACTAGAGTGCATATTTGATCTTGTTAATAGTTTTAAGAAATGTGTAAACAAACACTGGTAAACCATATAATAAATAAATAAATAAATAATAATATTCTTTATTTCACACTACAAAGAACACGAGACACTTCACTAATAAAATAAAAGAATAGTATACAATAGGCGGCCTTCTTGCTAAACAGCAATCTCTTCCAGGCAACCTATGGTCCTGACGGCAGCCCCCATCTTGTAGTTCTGTCCTGCAAAGAGGGGGGCGGCGGAGGGAGCTACACGGGCATGCCCAAGTAGTCCTCCGCAGCGGACGGGGGGCGGTACGGTGGGCACTAGGCCGCGTATTTTGCCCCCACGCGCGGGCCATCCTGCGCACGTCTGCGGGGTCCCCGCAATACCTCGGGAGACCCCTGCCGTGGAGCCCCGGCTAGGCCGGGAGGCTGCTGGGTGCGGAGACGCGGAAGAATCCCTAAACGGGGATCCCGCGGTTTCGCACTAAGCAGCTTAGAGGGTATTCGCAGGACTTTTTTAGCGGATATTATACCGTAAAGCGCCCGTAAGAGTTGCGGGGTCCTCGGTGGGCAGCCACTGTGGGGTTCGTAAGACTTGCGGGAGCCAGGTGTGAGGTCCGTTCGGCGGTGTGCCTCTTAAAGGCGCCGTCGTCTGTAAATAGATTTTTTACCTGCGTATTAAAAAAAAAAAAAGGCAACCTATGGTGGAAAAAGAATAATAATAGAGAAATACGGAAGGGTGCAAGTGTAGATACAGGAGATATACTTACATAAATGTAAGAAGCAAAGAAACAGAATGTAAAATGAATTTAAGATAACGAAAGGATATAGCTATTATTATTATTAAGGATATATTTATTCATTCGATTATAACTCTTCTTATAATGCATTGATTTAAACCGGGACATTGTTGATTATACGTATTTTTTTTTCCTTTTCATTGACAGTTTACCAGCATTTGATGCTTCTATTCCATAACGCATGCGGTCTTCACCTATAATTGTAATGACATTAAGCTTAACTATTTTATCATTACCTGCTAGATTGTTGTGTCAATGTTTATTATGTTGGTGATCAAATAAATAAATAAATAAATAAATAAATAAATAAATTAACTTGACCGGTAAAATAAATGATTGAAGGAGCTCCTATTTCTTACATAGCGAAGGCCTGTACCCCACTGGAGACATTAATAGGTTGTTGCTGATGATGATATTTAGGCCCCCCACGACAACGGCTAACTACAGCCGAGGTCCGAGTCTCAGAGACGCCCTCTTGTTGAGCCGACCCCCTCAGGTTGGAGTGGTCTAGAGGCTCCAGACGGAGAGGAGACTCCCCCGCGGGGAGATGCCATCCGCCTGGAATACCTCTAGAGGCACTCGCGAATTCTCGGCTTGAGGTCCCCTTAGGATTTCGCCGTCCCCAAACCCGGTGACGCTGTAAAGGTCATCTGCGACCAACAGCATACACACTCAAAAGAAAAGAAGAAATTTTTAGATGAAGTTGAATAAGTTTTTAATATTTTTTTATTTGTTTTTTCACAGGTAAGTTCGAGATAACCATCAAATAAACAAAATGAGAAGGGGAAGGTAAGTGATATAATAGACAATGCATTCGCGTATACACAGGGTGACCGGTAAAATATTTTCACAAAAAATTTTTGGTACGGCATATCGTGGGGTAACCGAATCACCCCAAAGTATGTACCGCAACTTTTTATGGTATTCGAGTAAGGAATGACTTTTTGACAAATATAGATATGACCAGCTTAAAAATAAAAAAAAATCATCAAAAAATAGAAAATCATTTAGAGTGTCTTTCGCAACTAAATCTTTATCTTCTAAATCTTGTATTTTTTTATATATAGCCAAATGACTCTACCCCACCTGATGTTAAGTGGTGATAAAGTCCAAGTCTTATGCACAACATAATCAGATATTAACAGATAAGTAATTCTGAACTATTTTGCACAGTTTGCATGTTTGCGTTTTCGCATTTTTAACTTTTAATTTTTAATAACGCATTTGCGTTTTTGCTGTTTTTATTTAATTCGACAAATCAACGACATAATTATACACGCCATGTGTTTAATTTACGTGCGCAATGAAACTTTTATTCGATGAATTACTCGTTTTAAATTAGGCTTAAAGTGTTTAAAACAAAGTTTCATACGATTTTAATTAAACTTGGTAATTTAAGGTAGAACAGTAGTAGCAGAGGTCCATCGAAATCAGGAACATTTTGAAAGTATTTTTGAAGTTATACTTCTTTAGCCGCGTTATGAAAAAATTATGAGAGTGAAATTTTAAGATGCGCGCGCATCACTGTAATACAAAAGTAACATAATGAAGTTAGCCGCGGGCGCGTTATGAATAAATGATGAGAGTGAAATTTTAAGATGCGCGCGCAACACTGTAACACAATAGTAACACCATGAAGTTGGCCGCGGGCGCGTTATGAATGTTAGTGTCTAATAATGGTGGATTATTAACCACTTAGTGGTTAATAATCCACCATTATTAGACATCTGTTCGAAAGGTACTTTGAACGATCCCCGGAGCTCCATAAGATGATCGCGTTGTCAAAAACAATGTTGGCACGCTCGTCGCCTCTGATCACTGTTTTCATATTTATAATATTTATCCACATGTTTCTAGTTCCTATATAGACACAACGTGTTTTAGTTACTAACAAGTGCTAATTACATATGGACTAATAACTTAAATTCAGTAGTGATTTTAATTGAATATTTTGTATATTTATTTAATTTTTCAAATTAAAACTGAACTTAATTGACTGTGTTAACTATCCTTTTCCAGCCCTTTTATTATTTTATTGTAATTATTAATTATTTGCATGCAATTAAAAAATATTTTTAATGATGCTAAAGAAGTATAACTTCTCACGCGCGTACATAAGTTACACGCATCCATTTTATTTTTTATTTTTTAAGCATTTAACTGTTAAATATTTAACTCTAAAGAAAGTATCTTCTTTCAAATAATTAATACTTGTAAAGGTATTCATTTGACATTGCCAGTTACCTACGATGCGAAGAGATGGAATTAGGCTAGAGAAAATTCGACACGGCCATCAGGGCCGCGGTCGCATAATGGTCAGTGCATTCGCCTGGATAGCGAAGGGTGCGGGTTCGAGTCCCGTCTACTGCCTGGTCGGAGTGGAATTTTGAAAGAAGTCTTAATAAAATGGTTACTAATGTAGCTATAAGGCCAACTTACCATCAGGCCCCACGGGCCAGGGTAGGCGGCGACGCCAGCGATACTTTTGGGATCGCAAGCATAGGCACTTCACAACATTAAAAGAATAATGTAACCAAATTGTCTTTTTTTAAATAGCCAGGTAGGCAAATGACTACCCCACCTGATGTTAAGTGGTGATAAAGTCCAAACGCGAAGATAGCTGGTACAGCAGTTATAAACTGCCACACCGACCATCCTCACCTTGCCAGCCTGCAAAAATGCTTATTCACGCCTCTCTTAAAGGACCCCAGATTGTAGGAAGGAGGGAACACAGGCAAAGTATTCTTGTCTGTAATATATTTCGACACTTTTTAAATAAGTGCTTTTTTATAGTATCTTTGCATTTATTTATGGTGAAAAAAGGCGGGCCATGCTTTGTTTAAAAGCAACTTTTGTTTTACACAAGTGTTGCTTCACGAACAATGAACTAAACGAATCTTCTGAAGCGTGTTGCATCTACATAATAAATTCTGCACAGCTTTCTTCCAGCAATACACAAACAATAAAGTTAGGACGCACTAAATCTGTCCGTCTGTGGTTGGGATATAATTAGCGAGTGCTGGAACTGACTGCCTTAGCGAAAATCAATGTCAGTGACCATTGCGATGCAAGATTAAATAAATAAATAAAATATTAAAGTAAAATTTATGTCTTTAAATCTAAAGAAAATATGACTAGAAAATTTCCACGCGGACCAGGCAGCAGACGGGACTCGAACCCGCATCCTCCGCTATCCGGACGAATGCACTGACCATTATGCTATTGCGGCCCTGATGACCGTGCCCAATTCTTTCTAGCCTCTCTAAAGCTGCAAGGCAGCGCCATCTCTTCGAATTGTAGGTAACCCACAATGTAAACCCTTCACAAGTATTAAACATTTGAAAAAGAAATAGCAATTATAGTCATAATTTGACGTACGCTATGCGTGCTTCATATTATTTGACTTGGGGCACTTGACGCACGCTTGACTTGGTAAGCTGGCGAATGCGTTACGCGTTACGAAAAGTGTATTCGGGCAAGGCGAACGGGAGTTGAGTGGGGGATATAAGCAAGAGAAAGCAGTGCGCGCGCACATTTTCTTTCTCTCGTTCTCTTATAGCTTGTAAATGAAATATGTATATGTACATACATGTATACATTGCACATATGTATATATATCTTATATATAAAATTCTCGTGTCACAATGTTAGTTACCACATTCCTCCGAAAAGCTAACACCCCTAATTTTTTTTTTGGACATCCTACCACCTGCCCCTATTTTTATGGCGGTACGAAGTTCGCTGGGTTAGCTAGTATATATATATATATATATACACATACAGATGGAGTTAAAGAAGTTTCGCTTCAGTCGTGTGATCATAAGCACACTTTTTTTTTAAGTTTAATAAAATGCTTTATTAGCCATTAGAAGTGGTTAGATTGCCAGCCCTTGGTGCGTAGTGTTTCGCTAAATCGGTCACATTCGCATGGGGACTTCGCTATTTCTGTCTTGAACTCAACACACGCTGACACCAATGTCGATGACCGCCTGCCAAGGACAAAGTGGCGGCAGATGTTATAATGCATTGATTTATTCATACATACATACATACATACTCTCACCGCATAGTTCGATTGATTAAGCTTCCGTATAATCCATAGCGAGCGATCTATTTTGTCGCCCAAGAAACGTATAACAGCAGTGCTGTTCACGCATGGATCCGGTGTGGATCCGCGCGGTTAAGATATAGATCCGCGCGTGAAACTTTTACAAAATATCACTGTAGATATGCGTTCCGTGTAAACAAAAGAGAATAGAGCATAGCGGAGCGAATTCTTGCCGGCAGTATAAACAGTCATCATCATCATCAGCCTATTAATGCCCCCACTGCTGGGTCACAGGCCTTCCTTATGGATGGAATAGGGAGATTGGGCCATGACCCATCACGTGAGCTCAGTGCGGATTGGTGGGTGCTAACGACTGCAGATGCAGCCGGGACCAAAGGCTGAGCGTGCCTTCGGAAGCACGGAGAAAATCGAGATAGAAGATTTTCGGTCACCCATCCAATGACCGACTGGTCGGTCATGGACAACTATGAAAGTTGCTTAACTTCAACGATCGCAGCCGAACGCGCTAACCACCTGCGCCATCGAGCTCATTTACTATGAGGAGAGATAGTAAACAGTCAGCGAAGAAATAATTAATACACTTCCAAACACATCTATCGGCCGACTTAGGCCTAGAGTGTTCTTAGTTTCAACGGTTGTAGCAAAAATGTAATTAAATTAGATTGAGCAATCTATATATATAAAACTCAAAGGTAACTAACATAGTGATCTATCAACGCACAGCCCAAACCACTGGACGGATCGGGCTGAAATTTGGGATGCAGGTAGATGTTATGACGTAGGCATCCGCTAAGAAAGGATTTTGATCAATCCTACCCCCAAGGGGATAAAATAGGGAATGAAAGTTTGTATGAAACTTTGTCAATTTGAAACCGATCGGGCTGAAACTTTGCATGCAGGTATAAGAAGAATCATAGATGAATCTCATTGAGTGTAATACAAGCCTGAGAACAAAAACTGTAGTCTACACTTCAGCTCTACACCGAAGCGAAGCGAGGGCGGGTCACTAGTAATAATATATTTTTGAAACCACACTAAAAAGATGTTTAATAAATCAGCTTCAAAACTGCGTAAAAACTTTTTGCTCACTACAAATGCCACCACCAATACACTTCTAACGCAATACGAAATAACAAAGTTAGGTAATTTACGAGACATTAAGAAAGTTAGCGAAACCAGAGCAGATCCATCTCCCATATAGACAACAAAGCCATGTCCAGCAAAGTTTTGCAACCTTAAGACCTGAAACAAACAAAGGAGTCATTTAGTCTCAATTAGAATACAATAGAGACCGCGCTGTGAAAGTCAGCAATATAGATTGTATCTAGTTCTTGTTGTGTTATTAGGTAATTAGAGCTGACTTCGTGTGTATGTCGATGTTTTGGGTAAACATGACTCAGAACATGGTAATAATACCTATATGCGTGTTGCAACAGCATCAACAGGCCCTGCTAGAATACCAGCTTGTTGTCACTCGCATAGTAACGTGTGGCAACAGCATCATGCTGAGGCAGGGTCCTGATTAACCATTAATTTACTTTTATAGTTTTAAGTTAGTTTTTAATTTTGTTTTTTATGTTAATGTTTATAAGATAAGATAATAATACTTTATTGCACAACAGTAACATAAATAACACGAATAAAATACAAATACAAGGCAAAACAATTACAGTTGCACAAAGGGCGGTCTTATCGCTAATCAGCGATTTCTTCCAGACAACCCAATGAGCTGGAAAAAGTAGGAAGCACGATAATAATAATGAGGGAGGTTGTGCGGAAAACAAGACAAAAGTTTTGTAAGTAGTCTTATGAAAATAATTTAAATAAACGCAAACTAAACATATAGGCATACACAGACATTCACACATATCGCAATATAATGCAACAGCACTACTACCGTAGTGATATTTCAATGAAAATTATGCTCATCTGACAAGAAATGCTCCCTAACTAGGGATTTGAGGCAGGCAGGTGGGCAGGGATTTGCCCAGGCAGAGTTTGGGCACGCCTAATCTTTTCCGGCAGAGAATTCCATAGTTTGATGGCACGTATGGTAAAGGAGTGGCTATACGCCTTGGAAAAGTTAGGAGGTGTGAAAAGCAGGAGATTGTCAGATGAGCGAAGCGGAAGATTGTGAGAAGAAGAAAGAAACTGAAAACGTTCTTTGAGATAGACAGGAGCTTTTGGATTGAACAGTACTGAGAATAGTAGGGATAATATATGCAGATCACGGCGACGACGAATGGGAAGCCACTTCAATTTCTGCCTGTAATAAGAAACATGGTCGTACTTACGTAGACCGTAAATGAATCTGATGGAAAAATTTTGCAGACGTTCAAGTTTACTTAGAAGATCATAGGTAAGATAGGGATAACAAACATCTGCATAATCGAGAATAGGTAGAAGAAGAAGAAGAAGTTTATGTGTTCTTTCATTGATGTTGTAATACTCGTGTAACAAATGGTTAATAAAAAATGTCTCTCTCTCTCTCTCTCTCTCTCTCTCTCTCTCTCTCTCTCTCTCTCTCTCTCTCTCTCTCTCTCTCTCTCTCTCTCTCTCATATAGTATCCTATCCTATCCCACTAGTATATAAATGTGAAAGTTTGCATATTTGTTGCTCAATCACGCAAAAACCACTTTTTTAATAAATATTTTTTTCCAACATACACCATTTAGCCTAACCCCAAAGTAGGCACTCTAAGGCTTGTGTTATGGGATACTAGTGTAACGGATAGAATACATATACTCAGCATTATCTAAGTATATTTTTTATAGAAATACATATTAAACATCCATAACTGGAGTACAAATGCTCGTATTCATCATACAAACTACTGCCCCCACCGGGATTTGAAAACTGGACCTCTCGAGTCGGCGACACCATGAAACCCGGCGCAGTAACCACTCGGCCACGGAGGCCACTACTTAACGGGTCTGAATGAAATTTAGCATGGATATAGTTTATAATTTGGATTAAGACTTATGTTACTTTTTATCCGAGATAAATGATAGGTTTCTGTGGGATTCTCGAAAAAAAAGCTCGTTAGTACATAAATAGAATGGAAGAATACAGTGCTCGGTCACTTTAGGCCGTATACAGAAAGAAAGCCGAAAGCCGATCAGAGCCGATCAGCGCCGATAAGCGCCGACAAATGCCGACACGTGCTGGTCAGCTGGTCATTATGATCTATGTTGTCCGAATAATAAATAATTTGTATTTGAATTATTATCCTTAGATTAAATCCATCTAAGTTATAATCTTTTTATAAATCTAATAACTTTATCTTTTATTAACTAAGCGCTAAAATCATTTGTTTCGTACTTACCAAATTGTGACAACAAGCCTTTCTTCTGGAAGGATTGGTTGTTTATGCCAATTGCACCAATTTTTCATCAAACGCTTTTTCACTAAATCCAAAATGTAATAAAAAGTTTCTTGAGTCATTCTTGTATATGTATTAATCTTTGATCATCAAATTTCAATTTTTTTACAAATAAATGATGGTATTCTCCGAAACGTTTCCTTTCTCTATTTATAGGATGTATAGCTTTTTCGCATTTTTAAATACACATTTTCTAAGAAAACCAAATCATCGTCCGATGAGTCCGTCATTTTGCTTGCTCTGCTTTAATCGGCTTCCTTTATGTAGTAAGGATCGGCGCCGATAAGCGCTGATCGACTTTCGGCTTTCTTTCTGTATACGGCCTTAGGTGATATAAACTTGAATCTGATTTAGAAAACAGAAGGAAATTTCATTCCCCTAGAAATCGAGCATTCATGTCTGTAAGCTGGAGCAGCGGACCGTTGTAAAGTAAAATAATAAAACAGACTCAATGAATTAATAATAATTATATGGGACACTGACGATCGATCGTTTACGATATTCATGATTGCATGGGTTTTTGTTGCGATCTCCGATATCGTCTGCGATTAAGTAAATCGTTAACGATCTTGACATACTCTGTCGATCCATCGTTTCGATCGGTCTGAAACGACGGATCGTACAGATCAATCGTTCCGTATATGGGCCCTTTAAGAGCACATGTGAACCCAGTCCAACAGAAAGATGGGAAGACAGAGTTAATAAATATTTTCGTCATATTTTAAAGTACCTGCCATGTGTGGCTTAGCCATGAGAGATAAGCTGTAATAACTGTCAGCAACTAATATTATACTTTCACGAGTTTTTCAAACTGTACTGAAATATTTCACTGGTTGCCAACGTCAGCTTTCACATAGTGATTTAATTTGCTTAAGTGGGTTAACCGTCGGTTGCGTGAGTTTTCAGATTGTTCGATTCGATGAAAGTGCCCAGATAAGCCGCTGTAACTTTGCCACGGAATTGGCTCACTTAAAAAATATTATTGGATGCAACAAATTAATCGTCTGTGGTGTGCACGAATAAATATACTGGTGAATTACGCAATGTGGAATAAGCTGAATTTTAAAATTAAAATACGCAGATGTAAAGAGTTGTTTTTGAAGTGAAAACTTCTTTAGCGGCGTTGTACACTTTTTTTGTATGAATAAAAAATGTTAAACTTGCGTCATGACACGTGGGCTGATCGCATCACAGGCCACGTGTCCTGATCGTAAGACGAAAATAATAAAATTGGAAAGGTTGTTGACTTTCAACATATTGGACGAAACATAGTAATATTTTATTTTGTCGTATTATGTATATAATAATAAGTCTGTAACTAGGACGTCCAGGTGTCAGCTTTATTGCGAAGAAAATGCATTTTTTAATAACACTGAAGCATTTTTCCGATTACTTTACTAAACTTCTCACAAATATATTTCCTGAAAAAATCACGAGCAAAGTGTACAGAGGTTTGCTCTCATAAAAATGCCTGGAGGCCAAAATGCAACCGTCCATTTCCAGCAAAAAAAAATCTTTTATTTTTTTCTTTCTCCTATTCTGAGTTCCAACCGCTCTGCGGAATAACACGGTAATGAGAACTGTAGGTAGGAAATGTGAATGCTCAACTATCTCGGAAAATACGATTTATAATTTTATAAAGTTTTAAGGTAGCAGCGGAGGAGCTCGACGGCGCAGGTAGTTGGCGCGTTCGGCTGCGATCGTTGAAGTTAAGCAACTTTCGCAGTGGTCGGTCATTGGATGGGTGAATAATCTTTTATCTCCGCCGTGCTTCGGAAGGCACGTTAAGCCGGTGATCGCGGCTGCATCTGCAGTCGTTAGCACCCGTTATTCCGCACTGGGCCCGCGTGGTGGGACATTAATAGGCTGATGATGAAGGCAGCATTATGTCAGTGTCTGACTTCATACATCTATATTGTTTTTATAGTTACTCCGCCATCATGGCTCTTGCAACAGTGCCGAAATATCAGAGACTCCCTTAAACCAAGGGACATAGTAGGAATCTCGTAAATCAATACATATATCTATATAATCATCAAATTCAAACATCTATAGTTATAATGTTTATTTTTGAGCATGTAAATGTTTGATGTTTAAATCTAAGGAAAATCTATGTTAAAACAAGAAATGCCAATTGTTTGAGTAAGGTTTTGTTCAGTTGCGATTTTAACTTATTCCAAATATTTTTGGCTGATGCTATGAACTGCGTTTGTTTTTCACAATGAGCATCGATAGTATATTTTAACATCAGTCTGAAAACACCCTAACTCCACTAATTTTGGCTTATATATTTGTTAAAATATTGTAAAAAAACGCTTGTTGAAGTGCTATGATATCTTTAAGTAGTCACGAGTATGTGCAACGATTAAATATTGTTTTGTTTTAAAACATAATACTAAGTAAGGTATTTCTCTTTTTGAAGTTATACTTCTTTAGGCGCGTTATGAAAAAATGATGAGAGTGAAATTTTAAGATGCGCGCGCATCACTGTAACACAAAAATTTTACTTTTGTGTTTACCGCACATTAAGAAAATCTACCAACAAAATAGAAATAGAATCTCTATTTAGTGGGTGCTAACGACTGCATTGTGAAGGCCTATCAAAAGTATTTATTAATCTGGAACAACGGAACCAAAGCGCGATTCAGGAGACTACAGCGCCATCTCTTGACCATTGGTGTAGTAGAACCAAAAACCACATCTTTATTTTTTGTAATAAAGTAACAGTTATAGGTATTCATATTTATAATATTTATCCACATGTTTCTAGTTTGTATATTCGGAATACGTGTTTGAGTTTCATACAAGTGCAAATCACATATGTTCTAATAAATTATATTCAGTAGCGATTTTAATTGAATATTTTGATTATTTATTTATTTTTTCAAATTAAAACTGAACTTTATTGACTGTGTCCTTTTCCAGACTTTTTATTAATTTATTGTAATTAATTATTTGCATGCAATTAAAAACTAATTTTAAACGATGCCAAAGAAGGATAACTTCTCACGAGCCTACATAAGTACACGCACCCATTTTTCTGTTATAATACTGTATTGTAGATTTACTGGTTATGCATGTATTTTAAGAAAGAATAAAGATTATTATATTATATTATTATTTACCGCTTTTAAACATAATCCCCGTCATTCGGCTTCAAAATTAAGACGCTTGTTGCGCGCTACAATCTCTTTTATAAATACATAAACTTACTTAAAACAAATTGACTCTGTTTTGTACAAAGACAAAATCAAAAAAGCCTTTTTAATTACTAAAGTTGGTCTTCTATATTTAGACCACCCCATTCTCACCCCCCCTACCGCCTGCTAACCCCACTATTCCACTGATTACAGCCGCAGGAGGATTAGCTAAATTGAAACTTGGCAAGAATGGATTAGAGTATCGATTCCACTGCTACTGAACTAACACAGTTAGTTTTAAACTTTTCAGCACTGAATCGGTAGATGTGTGTGTATGTATAGCGGTAGGAATAAGTCTTTTAAGCTATTAAATGAAGGCATTTTGGTATCTGCGCAAATATAGCAAAATGGAAAATATCTTTATTCAAATAGAAAACATAATACAACTCTTTTGAATCGTCCATATTTTTGAAGTGACAACTTCTTTAGCGGCGTTGTACACTTTTTTTTGTATGGGTAAAAAATGTTAAACTCGCGTCAGGTTAAACACGTGGGCTGATCGCATCATGACACACAATAAAATTGGGAAGGTTGTTGACTTTCAATATATTTTAACGAAACATAGTAATATTTTATTTTACCTTATTATAATAATAAGTCTCTATCTAGGACGTCCACGTGGCAGCTTTATTGCGAAGAAAATGCATTTTTTTTTACAATAGATGGCGCTAGGTGCGCTCAAATGTGATTCATGTAAGTTGATTTTTTTACAATAGATGTCACTAAGTGCGCTTAAACGTGATTCATGTAAGTCGATATTTCTGAGAGATAAACTTTTTTAATGTTTGTGTACGATAGCGCAATAAATAAATATTGTATTCTACCACATACATGATATTACTTATATACTGATAATTAAAGCAATCGTGCAAAATTATTCCCTAACCATTCCAAAATATCAAAAATGCACAACGTTAATATTCAAGTTTTCACTTCTGCCGGCACTCCCGGAGTGCAACCTGTCGTTTTATTCCCCTACCACTCGTTAAGAGTATTTATTTAGCTGTGAGAAAGAACGAGCGAAAAACACTTCACAGCGTCAAATCTTGTCACAATATATACAAAATTTTATATTATAACAGTGTCAATTACAAAACTAGGTCATCTTTATCATAATTATAGAAACAGTCTGTTGGAACGTTTGGAACAGTTTAAACCCAAGCATTTTTGTCTGAAATATAATCAGACAACTTATAATACGCTCTATTCATTACATTTGGATATTCGACAAACTTACACAAACATATTAAATTTAAGAAATCTAATTTTGTAATAAATATGTGATTATGGGACGATTTTTCAAAACTCAGTTAAATTTAACTGTTTAATAAATTAATACTCAATCAAATAGAGAGAGATGCCATCCAAACAAAACAAGTCAAAAGAAAAGTTTACTAGAATAAAATCCACGCGGACCAGGCAGCGAACCCGCATCCTTCGCTATCCGGGCGAATGCACTGACCATTATGCTACCACGGCCCTATTAGCCGCGTCGAAATTTTCCTAGCCTTAAGCTGCAAGGCAGCGCCATCTCTTCGCATTGTAGGTAACCATGTCAAAATCATAAAAACAAGTCAACTCTTTATTTTGTCCATATAATACGATATCAGACAGATAAATTTTATCCAGTGTTCGAATAATTTGCCCTAAGAGTAGGTATTTCTTAAACAGTAGAAAATATGTTGTAAGCAGGTTTAATTTGAGTATTTTGTTTCTGTTATTAAGACACAGAATATTTTTTGTTTCTTAATTAGATGGTCATATTATATATTGTCATAAATTAATCGACAAATGAAACGAAGACCGCTTTTATTTCTATATTTAATTTAGGGCCTTTAATACCCGGGTGATTATTAGAGGAGCTCGATGGCGCGGGCGGTTAGCGCGCACGGCTGCAATCGTTGAAGTTAAGCAACTTTCGCAGTGGTGTGTCATTGGATGGGTGAACAAAAATCTCATCATCTCATCTCGAGATTCTCCGTGCTTCGGAAGGCACATTAAGTCCCGGCTGCGTCTGCAGTCGTTAGCACCTGCCAATCCGCAATGGGCCCGCGTGGTGGATCATGGCCCAGTCTCCCTATTCCATCCATAGTGTCCCAGTGGGGGCATGAATAGGCTAAAGATGATGAATAACCGGGTGCAAGTCAGATTATATTCTAAACGTGATATATCAAACAGGCTGGTTACTCTATATGTTATCATCAGCTCAAGAAATTGATCACACCAGGTCACAGACTACGAGTAGTTTGGCTGCATCCGATGTGGAGTCAGCCAAAATAATTTGAAAAACTCCTACAACGAATGTTTTCAGGACATATTAGGGGTCGGTTCTGGCATGATTCTCGAAAGCTAAACTTAAATTTGACAACAGTGTATTCTTGTCTTTCTCTATAAAGAATGAAAAGGACAGACAGATGTTAAATTTAGTTTTAAGTTTAGAGAATCCTGCCAGAATCGACACCTTTATTTTATTTAATCAAATCACTTCTAAATTCAATAAAGTCCTTTCCCCTTGTCGCGAATAAAACCAAGAGAGTACGAGACCATTAATGGCTAGTTTTAATACTTCGAGAATTGGCTAGTTGCCAACGCCTTTCAGCTCAGCGCGATATGTAAGACACTTATGAACATAACCGTTATTAGGTTTAATGCGAAGTAACTTACTAAGTGAGTACTCTTGTATCAAGGTTGCATGTAACTTAACAAGCAATGACATTTGTCACTGAAACTGCAGTTTTGTGACTTTTTATAATGTACCAGTTGAATTTAGATAAACACAACTGTTTTTGTTGTCATTTGCGGAGGTCGTTTGGGACATGTTTTGCATTATTATGACTTCAGTATTATAACAGAATTATATATATACCCTGTATGTATATACTTATAGTTTAGGTACGAAAATAACATCAGCTTACCACAAAATTTTCTATTCTATCAATTAAAGCAACTTTTTCTTTAATCATAAAAACATTTCATAATTTCTGTAGATCGAATATTGAATGAAAATCCCTTTTCAAGTTCGTTTTATTTTTATTCTTAAATACAACTTAACTTCCTAACGTCCTAATTCCGAATCTTAATATGTCTGTTTTACAAAATGGCGCTACCACTATTCCGTCCTTCTTCCTCATGCATACGTCTCGCTCGCACACTCGTTACGTTCCGATTCTCACATTTATGAAATTGATATCACTTATTTGTTAATTAAACCAATTAAATAAACTGGCAGTACTTGTATTGATTAAAATTGGTTAAGCAATCCGTAACCTTGTTAAGTTTAAAGTCATTAACATTAAACTTAGTAACAAGTAAACTTTAACGAACTAACATTCAAGCTGAAACTTATGACCCTTTGGGCGACAAACTGTGAAATTAATTTAGTTATAAATTTTGATCTCGCATGATGTAATTGTAAAAGCCTATCAGTAAATTGGAACAATGTATATTTTAGTTATATTCGTTAAGCATTTAACTGCTAGATGTTTAAATTCAAAGAAAATTTTTACTTTAAAAAATCTCACGCGGCCAATAAATGTATTTTTTTAAAATATCTTAATATGAAGACAATACCAAAGTACATAATAAGTAAGGAGGTCTTCCTTACATCTAAAGCAGATTAATGATAATATTGCAAAATATATTCCGTGGAAAACTATTTTACTGATGAAAATCACCTGGAAATCGGTTCAGAATTTCTAGTTATTTCTGGATCATTCTTTATGACAGTATTAACTGCTAGATGTTGAAATTCAAAGAAAATTTTTACTTTAAAAAATCCCACGCGGCCCAGGAATGTATTTTTTTAAAGTAAGGAGGTCTTACTTACATCTAAAGCAGGTTAATGATAATATTGCAAAATATATTCCGTGAAAAACTATTTTACTGATAGAATCTGTGCGAAAAGAGAAAGGGCGTGGCTAAAAACGGAACTAACCTTAAGATTTTTATTTGGCAATCAAACCCAGCAATCTGTAAAACGTCAAAGTTTTGTATTGATACGGATTTGTTTGTTGTTGTGATTTCTTGAGATTTTTTGTATTTAATCATGTTTAAAAGGGGTAAAACCTTACAAATACGGTATAAATGCACTACAGCGCCCTCCAGTCTAAATCCTATTCTCTTTCCGCACATACTCTTATGATAATTTATTGCAAAATATATTCCGTGGAAAACTATTTTACTGATAGTGAAAATCACTTGGAAATAGCTTCAGATATTCTGGATCTTTCTTTATGACAGTTCAAACGCCTCACACCGAGTTAAACATTCCCAATCCTAAAGTGGTATTACTTATTTCCTCATTTTATTATTATTTGCAGCATAAGAAATACATTACATATCGATATTGGAGTAAGTTAAGGGTTTTATCTTCACACATACCAATAGTTTACCGCGTCCATTTCTGATCAAATGACAGGGAAAAATCAAGCCATATCGTTACGCCCGATCCTTTCCTCCAATAAAAAGAAATGTCATTTATTTTTTCCGGGTTTTGGGCGAGGCGCCTCTAGTGATAAGAATCCTTGGACGTTTTTGCTACTACACATATATAAAAAACATATCGACTGTCTAAAGGAAAAATTACTTCTTAATAAACCTAATATCGAAAATAAGTTATTAAATAATGGAAAGAAGTTTATTCATTATGTAACCATTTATATACCAAAATGAACTTAACAAAACACAGATTCTTATGACAATAAAGTTTATTCAAAATGACCTCCGTGATTTTGAATACAGGCCTTCAATCTGCGCGGCCAGTCGTCTATCGCAGCACGAACGAGGTCCATATCAATACTGGCGGCTGCCTTAACCAAGGATGTTTGGAGTGACTCCAAATTGGGATGAGGCTTTGAGCACGCCTTTTCCTCCAAGTGTTGCCATATCTTGTAATCTAACGCACTCAAATCTGGACTGGAGGAGGGCCAGTCTTCGTGCCGGATGAAGTCGATTTCACGCGCCACCAGCCAGTCTTGTGTGCTCTTCGCTCTATGAGCTAGCGCCGAATCTTGTTGGAATACCCAGTGCCTGTTATTGAACATGGTATGAGAAACAGGTTCCACAAGGTTCGTCAGAACTGCATTTTGATACACAACTGCATTCGTTTTTACACCTTTCTCACAAAAATGTACCTCTGTTAAGCCCCAATAAGAAACACCCTACCATACCATGAGCGAGGATGGAAAATGACCTCGTTGGACAACACGGTATACGGTTGCTCGCTTCTTCACTACTGTATGCGTACACCTTATCATTTTGTTTGTTGTAGTATCATCCTTACATCGTGGAAACGATCTGCCCACAGGTATTTTAATACACCATTAAGTACTCAAGCATCTTCTTCTTCTTCAACCTTTATCCACCCACTGCTGGGTATAGGTCTCCTCCATGGTGCGCCAATTTGCTCGGTGTTGTGCGATCCGGATCCAATTTCGTCCTGCTACTCTTGTGATGTCATCGGACCATCTGGCGGGCTGCCTACCAACGTTTCTGCGTCCTGTTCTAGGCCGCCACTCCACAATAGCTCGACTCCACCTGTCGTCCGTTCTGCGAGCCACGTGACCTGCCCACCTCCACTTCTTCCCTGCGAGTTCGCAAGCAAGCAAAGTAGTCAAGCATACAGAATTCTTACTAGAACTAAACTGAATAATTAATTAGGCATCGGGAGGGAACCAATTGCAAACACTTAAAGTTCAATTAGACTAAAGTTTATACTAATCTCTGCAGCGGCGATTAACAGCTGTTTATGTGTCCAAGTGCCTGATGAACTTGCCACAAGTCCTAAGTACCCAAGCCGCTGTTGTAATCCGAGATTTCAAGTTGTGTCAGTGTAAAGATTAACTATAGACTTAGCACTTGACAGTTACTTTAAAAATACTGTATGAAAGAAAGAAAGAAAGAAAAAGTATTTATTGGCCATACACGTACTTATGTAGGCGCGTGAGAAGTTATCCTTCTTTGGTATCGTTTAAAATTAGTTTTTAATTGCATGCAAATAATTAATTACAATAAATTAATAAAAAGTCTGGAAAAGGACGAAGTCAATAAAGTTCAGTTTTAATTTGAAAAAATAAATAAATAATCAAAATATTCAATTAAAATCGCTACTGAATATAATTTATTAGAACATATGTGATTTGCACTTGTATGAAACTCAAACACGTATTCCGAATATACAAACTAGAAACATGTGGATAAATATTATAAATATGAATACCTATAACTGTTACTTTATTACAAAAAATAAAGATGTGGTTTTTGGTTCTACTACACCAATGGTCAAGAGATGGCGCTGTAGTCTCCTGAATCGCGCTTTGGTTCCGTTGTTCCAGATTAATAAATACTTTTGATAGTCCTTCACAATGCAGTCGTTAGCACCCACTAAATAGAGATTCTATTTCTATTTTGTTGGTAGATTTTCTTAATGTACGGTAAACACAAAAGTAACTCATGAAGTTGGTCGCGCGACCAACTTCATTATGTTAAAATTTTGTGTTACAGTGATGCGCGCGAATCTTAAAATTTCACTCTCATCATTTTTTCATAACGCGCCTAAAGAAGTATAACTTCAAAAATGAGCAAAAAAAACAATAAAATTAAACAAAACAGAGAAATACAAAAGAGAAAGAAGAATGGCCAATCAGGACCCTGCCTCAGCTTAATGCTGTTATCGTGAGGACGAATATTCCTACCATAACAGTGCTGGTATGACACAGCAATTAAAATGCAGGTGAACAATGATTGTGTATTTCACATTATGTAATGGAAGGTGACTTCATGAATTAAGTCATATTGCAGTAATTTTTCTACTTAAAGATACTTCATTCAAATTAAAAAAAAACACAAGCTCTTGTGAATGTCGAATAGCTTTAATGTGGCTTTTGAACTCATTTATGGGTAACTCAAGAATAGCATCAGGAATTTTGTTATATTTTCTATTTGACATTTGTCGGAAATCCGAATAAATGAAATCGTAAGCGAGATTTCATCTTACAGAATACCTATGCTTTCCTTACCTCAGGATGTAATAGGGAGATTAGGCCATGACAATAATATAAAGAAAACATACATACCTCATCATCATCAGTCTATTAATGTACCCACTGCTGGGGCACAGGCCTTCCCTATGGATGAATTAGGGAGATTGGGCCATGACCCACCACGCGGGCCCAGTGCGGGTGGGTGGGTGCTAACGACTGCAGATGCAGTCGTGACCGGCTTAACGTGCCTTCCGAAGCACGGAGGAGCTCGAGATAATAAATTTTTGGTCACCCATCCAATGACCGACCACTGCGAAAGTTGCTCAACTTCAACGACCGCAGCCGAACGCGCTAACCACAGGCGCCATCGAGCCCCTCTCATACGAACCTAATAACGCATATTTAACAGAACATAGAATGTGTTTTGTCAGCAATATTTTTCTAGAAATGATAATTGTATCATTTCTAGGTTGTCGTGAAAATGAACATGCCTAAATTCTCATTAATGGCGTCTCAAGTTGAACAGTGAACATATAAAATTTCATTTTTTCGATCTAACATTGACCTAAATTCATAAAGTATGTCTGAACTTCTGCGCTTCTTTATGTTAAGTAAGATTTATAGCACCATAAAAAGCCTCCCGTAAATAAGTGGAATGAAGTGAATAGAAATTTATGAGCTTCGCACGACTTTGCCTTTGAATTGAATAAACCACAATGAAAAAAATCTAGTCTTTCATGTTATAAATACCCTCGATAAAGACGAAGATAAACTTGGTACTATCTATAGACATTTTCAAGAAGTTACACCTAAACTTTAAAACCTTTATAAAAGATTCTGAAACATTCAATGTCCTAATAACCGTAATACAGTCTGTGCGGAAAGAGAATGGGCGTGGCGAAAAACAGAACTAACATTAAGATTTTTATTTGGTAATCAAACCCAGCAATCTGTAAAACGTCAAAGTTTTGTTTTGATACGGATTTGTTTGTTGTTGTGATTTCTTGCGGTTTTTTTGTATTTAATCATGTCTAAAAGGGGTAAAACCTTACAAATTCGGTAGAAAAGCACTACAGCGCCCTCCAGTCTAAATCTCATTCTCTTTCCGCACAGACTCTATCATCCAATCGGATGATATTATGTTGTACTAAATTTCATAATACCACTTCTTCTCTTTGTTTTTGGTTACGTTCTCCCTTTTCAGGGAAGGCAAGGGGAACAATGCCCATACAGCCTAGTCTTAAGTTAAATTATTCTGTTTTTCTTTTTACATTAGAATGTGACGCATTCTAACGTTTCTTGAAGTGTTTGGCACGAAATGTATCGAGCTGGCTTTTTCGATAAGCTTCTGTGAGGTAGTCAATACTACTAATTCTTCAGTTACGCAGACAGTTGTAACACAAAATCACACCAATTTTATTTCACAATATCCACTATGAACGAATTTAATAATAATTAAAATAAGACGCCAACCACACTCGATGAAATCCCGCCAAAAACTCTCTTCTCTTTTTTTCGATCCCTTCCGCGCAGGGTTTACTCATCATACAGCCACATTGTTACTGCTTAATGGTAAAGATACCCATCTTGATGAATTTGGTGACTCACTTCTTTGTCGCACTATCTGTAAATGGAATGCTCTGCCCGCTCACGTGTTCCCTCCTTCTTACAACCTGGAATCCTTTAAAAGAGGCGTGAAGAAGCAACACGCAGGCCGGCAAGGTGAGGATGGCTGGTGTGGCAGCTGGAACTGCTGTACCAGCTATCTTCGCTTATTGACTTTACCGTCACTAAGCATCAGGTGGGGTGGAGTCATTTGTCGGGCCTATCTATAAAAAACAAAAAAAATGACCATAAACAATATATTAACACAGGTTATTGTTATGATAATGAAATCTTAAAATTGATTCCAATGTAAGTACTGCCAGTATAGAAAACTCAAATCACTTTGATGGAATATTCTCCAAGTTCGTCTACCCTCTATGGAACGAGCCATGAATCCAAGGAATTGCGCTTTAACACGTTCTCATAAAGTTTATTATCGGGGTATCAGACAAATATTCCGTGAATCGTAATAAAAAAGGTCGGTCGGGACTCATAAACTTTATGCGGCCAGGCAGTCGATATTGAGAGTTAGGCGTAAGTTTAAAGATGAAAGCGGTAACGCTTGTTCATAATCTCATCATTACATAGGTATTAGACCTTAAAGATATTAACGGCATTGTTACCATGTACCTTGTTAGGGTTCCGTACCTCGAAAGGAAAAAATGGCACCCTTATAGGTTCACATTGTTGTCCGTCCGTATGTCAAGACCGTTTTTCTCAGGAACTCAGGTGTACTGTCCATTGGAGCTGTAAAATAATCAAAATTCTAAGCCAAAGCAATCAAAAGATACAGCCGTTTATGCCGCAAATTTTCGAAACTCACACGGGAATCAAAACCTACAGGGTACTTCCCGTGAACTTAGAATTTTGAAATTTTGTACGAAGTAACGTCTTATAGTACAGATAAAGGAAAATTTTCGAAAACCGTAAATTTTTAGTTATATCATGTAATAAAAAATATTCTTAATAATTATTTATATAATTATATATTTATTTATATTTATTTTATTATTTTATTATTTTATTTTTATAATTATTTCGACGACCTCCGTGGCCGAGTGGTTTGTACGCCGGGTTTCATGGTGTCGCCGACTCGAGAGGTCCCGGGTTCGAATCCCGGTGGGGGCAGATGTTTGTGTGATGAATACGAGCATTTGTCCAGTCATGAATGTTTAATATGTATTTCTATATAAATATACTTATATATGTACAGTGTATGTATTCTATCCGTTACCCTAGTATCCCATAACACAAGCCTTACAGTGCTTACTTTGGGGCTAGGCTAATTGGTGTGAGTGTTGGAAACATTTATTTATTATTATTTATTAATTATTAAAATATACCTACAGGTTTGTACGGAACCCTCGGCACGCGAATCCGACTTGCACTTGGCCGGTTTTCTTTATGAGTTTCCGACAGTAGTGATCATGGCGCTTTCAACAGTGCCGAAATATCAGAGACTCATAAAACACAAGGTACATGGTAACAATCCCGTTAATAGCTATAATGTTAGTGACCATGAAAGTTCAATACAATACTAGCAAACCAGTGAACCAAATGTTCACCAAAAAAAAAATGTATTTAATTAATTGAGAACTTCGGAGATTTTGTGTGGTTTTGTTTGAAATAGAAATCACGTGATTTCTCGAAAACCGGAAGTGCTACGTTACTCACATCCGGTTTGTAGTCTTATCAGACTATTCTTAACTTATAACTTAAACATTCTCTATATCTATCTCTTACGGTTTGACCGCTGAAACAGCACCACGGACGGACGGACGGACTTGTCCTAAATAAAATAAAACCTTTTTGTATATTTTCTATGGTAAAAGGGTGGACAACAGGCGTATGGCTGGCCACCATACTCAATATCAAACTCATTTTTTACAAGCACTTGTGAAGGTCAAGAAGCTACGCCATCGGTTCGCAAAACTACGGCGGGAGACCTTGCACTGAGAAGAACCGGCAAAAAACTCAAGGGCTGCTTTTTTCTCCCTGTATTGTTATATACAGAGTCGTCAAGTTGAAAAATGACTTCAGAGATACTTCTGAAGTCACCTTTCATTACATCATTTAGCATATAGATATATAGTTACAATAAATTTAATATAAGTATATAGGAAGCGACATTAGATAGGTACCATATTACTGTTACTTTATAGTGAGGAGCGTAATGGCGCAGGTGGTTAGCGCGTTCGGCTGCGATCGTTGAAGTTAAGCAACTTTCGCAGTAGTCGGTCATTGGATGGGTGACCAAAAATCTTCTATCTCGAGTTCCTTCGTGCTTAGGAAGGCACGTTAAGCCGTTTGTCACGGCTGCAGTCGTTAGCACCTACCAATCCGCACTGGGCCTGCGTAGTGGGTCATGGCACAATCTCCCTATTCCATCTATAGGAAAGGCCTGTGCCTTAGCAGTGAAACATTAAAAGGCTGATAATGATGATGATGACGAAGTCTTTATTTTCTTCTATTAGGCTTCCCCCTCAGTCTCTCGACGATAGGCGCGTTATATCGGTCGATAAATTCGGATGCGTTATTGCGATATGTGTTTATAGTAAATTATTTATGAGAAAGGCTATAATAATGCTGCGATAAAAGCGGTGCAATAGAATTATGGCGATATATCGCAATAACGCATTCGATATTATTGACCTTATAATAACGTGCCTATGGGCGAAAGGCTTTATTATAAAGGGAGAAGGAATGATATGATGATGAAACTAAATGATGTAATGGAAAGTGACTTCAGACGTATTTCTGAAGTCATTTTTCAACTTGACGACACTGTATATAACAATACAGGGTGAAAAAAACAGCCCTTGCTGAGTTTCTTGCCGGTTCTTCTCAGTACAAGGTCTCCCGCTGTAGTTTTGCGAACCGATAGCATAGCTTCTTGACCTTCACAAGGGCGTGTAACAGCCTAGACTGAATAAATGACTTTTCATTTCATTTCATTCATTTCATGATAGATCTCGAGAGATTTTCTTTATAAATATCTTTCTTGACACACTTGACTCACATAGTTAAACCGTTTCATTCCCGTCGTTTCGCGTGGGGTGATGTCAAAATTGCAAGAGCCCCGGTGCTTCGCCTTTAACCTTATTATTGAATAATGGGTCAACCTGTTGTTGTGTCTAATTCAGGCAACAAGTGGCCGGTCAACGAAACCCCAGATCAACAGAGCAATGATTTTGTTACACCGATGACTTGCTGAAACCAAACTTCTAGTAAGACGTTTAATAAAACTAGTTTTTACGGGTTACTGCACGAAACTTTATTTATTTATTGACGTTTATTGCATTAACCCGTAAAAACTAGTTTTATTTAATGAGTGATGTGCGTGAAAACCTAAGAAACAAATAGTAAGACGTTATTAAATGAAGACGCTACTTGTATGGGCATTGTGTTTTAAATTTTGTAATGACATCTGGCGGTCTGAAATAGCGGAATTATAATATAATCCAATTTTTTTCGTACTTTTATTGTTTCAAATGTAGAAATGATCACATTTCATGAAACATCGATGAGTTATTAATCGAGGGAAATCAATATACATATTTTATTGAAAATCTAATAAACTTTATGTTAGGTGTGACATGTAGTACATATCGTAACTTAACAATAATATAATTAACAAATTATGTAATACTAGAATAAAACAAAAAAAAAAACAAAAAATATACTATAACAACTAACCTAAAACTAAAAACCTTAAATACATATTTTATTACTTATTTTGTTGGGCACACTTACAGCAAGACACATCATACGTCACAAAATTATCTCTTATCTATTAGACAAGTCCGTCCGCTGTCTGTGGTGCTGTTTCAGCGGCCAAACCGTAAGAGATAGATAAAGAGAATATTTAAGTTATAAGTTAAGAATAGTCTGATAAGACTACAAACCGGATTTGAGTAACGTAGCACTTCCGGTTTTCGAGAAATCAGGTTTTGGTGAACATTTGGTTCACTGGTTTGCTAGTATTAACTATAATTTAATTAAATCTTGACAGTTTATGTCTGAATTAGTTTTGATTATCGTTGAATAAGTCAATGTCTCCCAATTTGGCATTCATGTAAGTTGAACAAATGCTAGAGAGCGGATGATGCAAGTTCAAATCAGTTATACATCGAAGCAGACTGAATATTTAGTCAATGGTTGCCGGAGTAATGTAGGGAATATTATAAAATAACTAGCGGACCCGACAGACGTTGTCCTGTCTACACGTCTTTGTGAATCTAAACCATTCTCAGATCCCCTTGAACACACACAAAAAATTTCATCAAAATCGGTCCAGTCGTTTAAGAGAAGTTCAGTGACATACACACTCACAGAAGAATTATATATATAAAGATAGAGATGATGACCTAATTTTTTTCTTCGTTTATCAGGTAGATTATCAAAAAGTATTGGACACGTACTTTTTATTTTTCACATAATTTAAACATTGCAGAGATATGTTGATTTGAAAAGTCGCATGACGTCACGTTTTGGTACAATTTTCACTCAAAAGTGACGTCACGAGCCCCTACTCCCAAACTTTGACGCGCTATAACTTTGTCATTTTTTGGTTTATTGCCCAAAGAAAAAAATAGTGTCCATTATTATTTTTTGATCATCTAACTGACGGAATTTCGTTTACTGTACCCCATCATCACCCCTATTCCCTACTATAAGTCGCGGTACGAAACTCTAGCGCTGACCGTTATTGCGCAGAAGTAAACATTAAGATGTCTTAGGGGGAAACGAGGTGCGCGGGTGGGCGTGCGTTGCGCCGATTGGCTCTCCAGTCGTACCCATGCGCAGCTATCCCCCCAGCGTTTTGTTCAGCGCTAGAGTTATGTGCCTGTAATCTAAAACAACTTAACTTAAACTTCTTGACCTTTGACCCGTATCGAGATCGAATTCTGTATTCTGTATGATGATCTCCATGGTCGAGTGGTTTGTACGCCGGGTTTCAAGGTCGCCTCGAGAAGGTTCGAATCCAGGTGGAGGCAGATGTTTGTGTGATGAATACGAGCTTTGTACTCCAGTCATGGATGTTTAATATGTTTTATATATAAAAAAAATGTGTGTGTCAGCTGCGACGCACGACCGGAGTTTACACTCTAAATACGATTGTCTTTGAACAGACACAAAACAAAATCAAGTCCGAAGAAGTCGGTTACAAGTAGAGATACCTCAGGAATCGTCCCATTCGACTATCATAGGTTCCATGTCACACATTTTATCATCTAACATCAGCGATATTCATCATATATTTTATTATGTATTTCTGGAAACACACAATTTCAAAAATATCCCACACTAGTCATCATTTTGTAAATATGTATTATAATTCCATCTGTACTGAAAATCACTATTCCAGAGTGCTGGACACTTACCGGCATTTCTCTATATTCTTTTATTTATTTGTTTTCATTAATTTTGCTCTGATTTTATCTATTTTTAGTTTATTTATTTTATTGACATTTGTGACAACTTAATGTTTTTTATCCGTTGCCATGGCTAAAAGTGAAAGGTGCGCAGATGAGTTTGCGAACAAAAACGTAACGAGGTCATTAATGTCGTTCATCGATAGCTTTTACTCCTCACATTTTTCTCATACCGGGCCCCTTGTATATGCAAATCGATTCATAAGGAGTAAACTCCAAAATACTTATATCTGTATTCTATCAGTTACTCTAGCATCCCATAACACAACACAACTACTTTGAGGCTAGTCTAATTGGTGTATTGGAAAATCCTAGGATATTAGTTCGTGCTGAGGGTACAGAACAAAGTTTTAGAAGGCTTTGTAGATTCGCAATAAAGTGTAGACAATGTATGCCGATCAATACAAGGTAGAGGGAGGTGACGAAAGAATTTATTGCTTTCAGCGAGCCTCGTCTGTGGGACCGACGGCAATTAATATTAATTTGTCTTGGGAGGCTTCGGTACGGAGTGTCAGGGGAGATGCGATCAACTCGTGTTCCAGAAATAGACTTCTGAATTAACTCGTTTTTAGGTAAGTAAGTTCTGTGCGGTTAGTCTTTCCAGGATACCGCAACCCCACCCGCACTCCTGACCCGCAATGCTGGGACTACGGTCCTGGCAATACGGGTCAGGTGACAAGGTGCAGGGATATTGTCTGGTTTTTAGTGGCCCTGTTCAGGGCGTAGGTAGGGCCCTGTACACTTCATCTGGCCTCAGGGCTGGCTGAAGTGGACAGATAGGAGTCCCACATACCTTCTTCTCGTTCCCCCAGTGGTTGAAGGATGCGGAATGCATTTTCCAGACAAAAAAAAAAATGGTTAATAAGTTCTGCATTTTTTTTAGAGGAGCTCGATGGCACATTCGGCCTGCGATCGTGAAAGTTAAACAACTTTTGCAATGGTCGGTCATTGGTTGGGTAACCAAAGAATTGTTATCTCCAGTTCTACCGTGCTTTAGATGGCACGTGTCTCGGCTACATCTGCAGTCGTTAGCACCCACCTATTGGCACTGGGACTGTTTGGTGGGTCACGGCCCAGTCTCCCTATTCCATCCAAAGATAAGGCTTGTCCCTCAGCAGTTGGGACATCAATAGGCTGATGATAAGGTTAGTTTTGTAGCGTTTATTGAAAGAAACTATTTTTTACCTACTTATCTAAACAGTTACTTTTGAGATTAGAGTTATTTTAGTTGGGTTAGGTTTGATGGACAGCGATTCAAGAGTAAATAGTAATTTTGAAACAAAAGGACTTATACCTGATCAACCTTTTTTTTAATTTTTTATTATTAACACTCACACGAATTAGCCTAGCCCCAAAGTAAGCACTGTAAGGCTTGTGTTATGGGATGCTAGGGTAACGGATAGAATACATATATTGTACATAAATAAGTATATTTATATAGAAATACATATTAAACATCCATGATTACAAATGCTCGTATTCATCACACAAACATCTGCCCCCACCGGGATTCGAACCCTGGACCTCGCGAGTTGGCGACACCATGAAACCCGGCGTACAAACCACTCGGCCTCGGAGGTCGTCAAACGAGGTCGTTGGATTACTCATAAACTTTAAAGGGTTTATGAGTAATCCAACGATTTTATAAGTACTTAAAGAAATATTTGGAAGTAAATACGAAGAGAAGAAAAGAAGTTTCCCAAATCCGAGTTTACAACAAAACCGAGCGTTTTGGAAAACTCTTTTCTTTTCCCCCGAGATGTTTATCTAGCGAGTTAATAAAAGAATTCTTTATTGGCACAACAAAGTCGACTCGGAAACAAACATGAGAGATAAATCCTGTTTCGTAGGATGGCGGAGGATGGGATCGCGGTTACCTTTGTCGGAGATTAGAAGTCTATTGCGCGTGATAATATCCTCCTTGGAAGTTACAAACACTGGAGAATATAATTGAATTTTTGTTTTTCGGAAGGTAAGCGCTACTTTTATAAACAACTAGCGGCCCGCCCTCGCTTCGCTTCGGTGTAGAGCTGAAGTGTAGACTACAGTTTTTGTTCTCAGGCTTGTATTATACACAATGATATTCATCTATGATTCTTCTTATACTTGCATGCAAAGTCTCGCCCGATCGGTTTAAATTTGACAAAGTTTCATACAAACTTTCATTCCCTATTTTATCCCCTTGGGGGTAGAATTGATCAAAATCCTTTTCTTAGCGGATGCCTACGTCATAAAATCTACCTGCATGCCAAATTTTAGCCCGATCCGTCCAGTGGTTTGGGCTGTGGGTTGATAGATCACTATGTCAGTCAGTCACCTTTGAGTTTTATATAGGTATATAGATTCCAAATGTTTTATTCTATCACTTATTATAAAAAACGGACTTCAGTTAGGCTTGGTTCAAAAATATAGCTGTTTCTATCCAGTCTGTAGCAAAGAAAAGTGATGATCATTTTGTAAACTGGCGGAACCGGAGCGCGAAATCCGCGTTGTGACTGGAAATTAGAGAACGGATTTTAAATAAATTCATAAATTCCAAACGCCCCCGTGAAATACGCAAAAGTGAGTTAGTTCTAAAAGAATAGCAGCACTGTGCGTTTAAACTAAATCATCGTTTCAAAGTATTAATGTTCCTAAGCAATCGCTTATAATTTCAAATGTTCGAGGCAGTTTAAGCGAGAGAAACAAACTTGAAGTGTCATGAACAGGATTTATCTGAGGGCTTCATTTGGTAAAAACTTCATAATATGAACGACATGAAATATTTATGAAACTTTGAGATGGTCACAAAACTCGTGTTTTGAGTAATTGTGTGGATGATACCATATGTCACCACACCCACTAATGCTTACGTTTATTTGACACAATGTATTTGGGTGTTCCTTTTAGGGTAAACAATAACCGATGGGGCCGCGGAGAACTTTGTCCCCGCGGTTTCAACCCGCTCTATTGACACGCACTCAAGAGGGTTTTTAAGGATTTGTACAGTTTCGAAGTGATAACTTCTCATGGGATGGTAAACCGCTTCGTTACGTAGCGCGTTACGGCGCCAGTTTGTCTGGCTTCCCTTCCTCTCACATACGGCAGCGGTAGGCCCCTGCCTACCTAGGAGGACCCTTCCTCCTCCCTCACTTTAGCCCGCAGCGGTAGGCCCCTGCCTACCTAGGAGGACCCGTCCTCCTCCCTCACTGTAACCCGCAGCGGTAAGCCCCTGCCTACCTAGGAGGACCCGTCCTCCTCCCTCACTTTAACCCGCAGCGGTAGGCCCCTGCCTACCTAGGAGGACCCGTCCTCCTCCCTCACTGTAACCCGCAGCGGTAAGCCCCTGCCTACCTAGGAGGACCCGTCCTCCTCCCTCACTTTAACCCGCAGCGGTAGGCCCCTGCCTACCTAGGAGGACCCGTCCTCCTCCCTCACTGTAACCCGCAGCGGTAAGCCCCTGCCTACCTAGGAGGACCCGTCCTCCTCCCTCACTTTAACCCGCAGCGGTAGGCCCCTACCTACCTAGGAGGACCCTTCCTCCTCCCTCACTGTAACCCGCAGCGTCGCTTAGATAAGTTTAAGTTATCACTTCTGCCGTGCGTCACGAGACGCAAAAGCTTTATTTCATTAGTGTATTATGATGATTTCCGAGTTTCCGTAAATGCATTTTTTGAGGAAGTGTGTTGAAAAATATATTACAATATTAATTGCGATTTTGGAAATAAAGTCAGTTTATTTTATACTATGGAAATTTATTTTTTATTTATTTATTTAGGCATGCTAGAAGCTAGAAGCATTTTTGCGGGCCGGCAAGGTGAGGATGGTTGGTGTAGCAGTTTATAACTGCTGTACCAGCTATCTTCGCGTTTGGACTTTATCACCACTTAACATCAGGTGGGGTAGAGTCATTTGCCTACCTACCTACCTAATCATATAAAAAAAATGCTAACAATCAGGCATATTCATACATTAATGAATGGGTCGGATACTATACAGTTTTCTTATAAGCAGACCAATTATAAGCATACACAACAATCACAATAATGTTAATAAACAACTTGATACAAATGAACTAATTGACCTGATCATAAATCTATGTATTTTAAACGACTATATTATGGATAGATTGATGAACTGCGTTAATTTATTCAAATACATACATACAAAAGAAGAACAGATTATTTCGCTATTTATTTATTTGTTGTACCAAAGTGGTTCAGCAACTTTCCCCTAAAGGATACAAGACCATCTCTAAATATATCTATGCTAGGATCTTTGGCGCCAATCTCTTTAAATGTTGAGCAAATTCAAATTCATATTAATGTAAAGAAACAAAGACGACATAATCTGAAAATTTACATGTTTGTGTGGAAATAAAAATATATTTTTAAATACAATGAGAACAGTATGTTTTTAATAAATATATGCAATATGCACAGAAGCACGATACAACAAAATGAAACCTGTATGCTTTATCTTAGTAATACAAACTTGCTCAATGAATCGAGTCATTTTAATGACTCAATAATCTCTGTAAGGATGGCCCATAAAGCCCGGTATGGTTACAACAATGGACACGCGCCATTATGCTTAACATAATCGTTAGGGTAGCGGCACTTATTCTGTGATGCCGGGAATGGATTCACGAAGTGAGTGCTCAATACGCGGGTATCTGTAAGGTTGTAGCGCTGTCAGCTACTTGCCTACTTTAAGCTAAACTTTGACATTTGACTAGGTATGTAAGTGGAACCAATGAATGGCCAGAATCAAAGATCCATTTTTTTTCTGTTATCAATGAAAATAAGAGTAGGTACCGATCAGTAAATATGATAAAATTGAGCTGTAGATGCTCGATATTACCATATTTAGTGATTGTTACTTCACCATCAGCCTATTATTGTCCCCACTGCTGAGGCTTTCCCTATGGATGGAATAGGGAGATTGGGCCACGACCCACCACCAGATGCAGCCGGGACGAATGGCTTAACGTGCCGTCCGAAGCACGGTGGAACTCGAGATAGAAGATTTTTTAGTCACCCATCCTATAACCAACTTCTGCGAACGTTGCTTAACTTTAACGATCGCGGCCGAACGCGCTAACCACCCACGCCAGCGAGCTCCTCAACTGTTTCCTTTTGATGATTGTTACTTACCTCCTCTTATTTTCATTGATCACAGAAAAAATGACGATAAATGGTTCTTGTCGGTCATTGGTGCTACTACCTTAGGCATACAATTCCTCATTAAAAAATATAAAATAATATTAATTTTCCTACATAAAACTGGTTCAGAGTTTTAAGATACGAAGATTAAAAGCATTTTATCTTCTGTCAGTCTTTTGTATGATAATTGATGAAAATAAAAAATAAATACAAGGTTTTTTTTTAAGTTATAAGGTTATATAGTTATGGTTATGGTATAAGTGGCTACAGTTTTATCATTTTATGTTTTTAGTTTATTTGTTGTTGTTGTCGTCGTTGTCAGTCCAGCATTGAATTAGGTAGTAGAATTAATATTCTTTTCGTTCGTTCTTTCCGAATCGCCAACTTTTGTGAACATAAATTACGTATTTAATATATTTGTAACCTGTATATTCCTTGAAAATCTCATCCCCTCATTCCAACGTCTTTTGTACGATAAACCTTCTTAAACATATAATTTATGACTCTTAAATCATTTGCAAAAATTTGTTATGACATATTATTCGCGTAATGTCAACCCTAAGCTGACCCGGTTCGCTAACGAGCGACATCTGTCGGTATAATTGTGCACACATCCACCCCTGAATGAGACGCCCGGAACCGAATAGGCCGGAAAAGTCCTTACTAATGATATGTATGTTTAAATATGGCGTGAGGCAGTGCACATTCGTGTAATAGCTGGAAATGCCGTAGAGTTGAAAGCAAACGCTACCACTGTAGGGATGTCGAAAGTTGAAAAAAATATCGATATATCGATACATCGATATTTTAAAAAATATCAATATCGGCTTCGATATATCGCGAAAAAAACATCGATATATCGATATATCGGACCAATTTTCTCATAAATATCGTACAATAGCTCACGAAATATGACACGCGGAATAATAATGGAACGAAAATTATCTCCCTAAAAATAGACCCTATTTTCGAATGATGACATAGACAATGCTAAATACAGCACAGATCATAGGTATGTTGAATATCATTAATCTGAGATCCAGTTACGATTTTTCCAGATACGAATTTAGTTAGATCGTGATATGCCGCTAATAATAAAAAAATATCGTTTTTGATACGAATTTCGATATTGGTTATTTTGTATCGATGTATCGATATATCGAATCAAAATATATCGACAAAAAATATCGATATATCGATACATCGATATATCTTCAACAAGCCTATACCACTGGAGGCACTCATACCTTAACGGAATTTATGTTTGGGTACGATGTTTCAAATAAATACTTTAAAACAGACGATGGCAGTTATTTTATTAAAGGTATGAATATTTTAATATCTATCTTGCAACTAAGTAGCGATCGAAGCTATTGCTACCGAAAATACACCACCCACACTTTCGTTTTTTGAACCACGATAACGAATAATAACAAGCTTTTGCTAAACTCGTGTCAAATATAAAATCTAATATTTTTTCTAATAATTCTTATATTAACATGGATTTAGCGCTGAAATCAGATGCAAGACCCAAGTAAACACAGTCACTGAAGCCTGTGAGAATCAAATCCGACACGACGGTTGACTTTACAATTGGGATGTGACTGTGAGATCACATGTAAACACTTCGAAACTGTAAACTCTAAAGCAACCGTTAAGTGATTTTGGTCACAGCCAGATTGGAAACGGCAGGAATACAATTTGGTTAATTCAATATTAACAATGAATTGAAGATATCATGATCTTAGTGACTAAACAATACCTTATAAATATCACTTTAACAGTACATGCAGGAAATTGATCTCACACTTAAAATTAGATTAATCGTGTTTCCTTGAATTCTGAGTTTAACTGTGGCTACCTACAGTTTCACTCAGAATTCTAATCGGTTATATATACTCTTATTTAAGAATTTTATGAAGATGTAAATATTATAGAATTAAAATATGATACGATACTCACAAAAGATAGAAAAAAGGACACTGTAATCAATTATAAAAAATCCAATCTCATTATCACAAGCATTCTCTTTTTTAAGGCGTCATTATTACAGCGCACCGTTAAAGTAATTAACAGCTGTGTCCTCCGAAACGATGCTAGCAACACCGGGTCGATTGGTACTTGGTGGTTTACAACACTACAACACGTCGGGAAGACATATGTCTTTCTCGGGGACGACATTGCCCACAGCGGAACAACAATTAATCTTGGCAACACCGGCCGATTGATCAATATCGACGGTGGAAAATTTATTAATGCTGTTAGCCTCAACGTTATGGGACGCTATTAGCTAAAGCTATTTAACAAGTGATTTGATATTATGCTACATTATTGGTGCTAAGATTATTGCGTCTATCAACCTGGATATTTGGCAATGTTAAAAAAGGAAAAAGGAAACAGTTGAATCGAAAGCCACCAATGGTATTACATATATAATAGAGGTAGATATGTCACTAGCACGCACAATTGTTGCAGACAAATTCGGACAATTGTCGTTATTTGATTTAGTCGGCTAATAGCAGCGAGTGACTTGATCGTCTTCGGGACGTATTAGGTTTACGAGTGTGATCAAGTCAGGCTACAAGATTAGATCGCAATTGGTCTTGAACAAATAAGCGAATCAGATTGGTTATCATCAAAAAGCCGCAGAATCTGTAGCGATCACTTCAAAACTACTAACAAATATGATTCGAAATAAGGACAAATACTACAAAAAAGAAATGATTGTTAAATATTCAATAAATGTGATTTACGTTCCTAAGATAATACATCTTATTTATATTCATTCTTATTTCTTACCCATATGGTATGTACATACTTTTCAATCAAGTGTCCACTCTACAACTAATAAAGGTATGCTATGCACAAGAAAACAATTGAAATTTTGAGATTTGATTGAAATTTCTAACAGATTTTAAACGCAATTTCTATGAAGTTACGTTCATATCTATAAATAATATATCATTGAAGGCCACTGGTGCTTTTATCAGTTTTTTTTAATGAAAAGATATAAAGCACCTGTTTATTCTCATTATAAAAAGACGATCCGCAATAAGGGATTTTATCTATACTCTAACGAAACGGCGAGGAAACAATTTAACACCCAACTGGAACGAAGAAAAGAAAGGGACCCATTCATCTCTCGCGGTGGGGAGAAATTTCCATTTCATTAACGGGAAAATTTTCTTTGAGGCGGGCCACTCAATAAGGCAATCGCGCAGGAATCGCGAAAGTTATGCAGCAATATTACGCCTTTGTCTCGGTCACAAAGAAGCCGGAGATGTGGAAGAAATTACCTCAGGCCTCATAAAACTTTTGAACATGCTCAGCATACACGCCTCGTTTTTTACTTAAACTTAAGTTTTTTTAAAGTGCTGTCTGCTGCCTGGTCCGCATGGTTTTTTCTAGTTATATTTTCTTTTAATTTTATAGTATTACAAATAGTGATTTCTCTTTCATCTCAAAATCATTACTAGGTATCTTTAACTCAGACTAGAACAGGCGTTTAAACAATAAACAAAAAGTATACAAATTTGTGATAAATTAATTCCAAAACAAAACTGGGCAGATCTGTTGTCCTATTTAAAGCGTCTCATTGTCGCTTATGTCTAATTGTCTCGCACTCGACAGTTGTCAGTTGCAGCGTTTGGAGTTAGCGATACCTTGTAAGATTTCTCGCTTTGCACTTGACGTTCACTTAATAGGTGGCACGAAGCTTAGAAATTACTTGACATTCCCGACGAATGTCTCGTGTTTAATGAACAACTCTTCATTGACTGGCAAGTGTAGCAATTCTGTGCATCACAAAATTGTTCTGTTGTGTTATTTTGAAGGATATCACTATCTGTCATCATTTATCACAAAATTATTTTACGCTTTTAAATAAAAATTAACTTTATAATGAATATAAATGTTGTCATTATCGAGAGTGATGATATGACTATTGAATTCGCATTGAAATATTGCATTTTTTGGCTATTCTTTCATGTATTCTTTATGGAAAATAAGCTGTACAGTAGAGATTCCATTAAAAAACACATCACCCTAACAATGGGCGATGTCTACGGAAAATATAGGAAATGAAATTTCTTTTTCATCGTTTTTAATCCTATACCGTCTGTTGCTTAATACTGTTTGTTTACCAAAAAGTAAATGTGTTTTGCACAATAGACTGAAACACATTTTCGTTCCCGTTATACCTGGATGTGAGCGGACTGTTTCGTTTATTCATTTTGTAAAAGAAGGTATTTCTGTATTCACGAGCAGCGAGCACCCATATCTTTTGTTTCTCTAATTGATATAATAGATGACATAGTGAAAATTTCCGCTAAGTAAGCTCAAGCACTTAATGCTAAATACCATTCGTAATATAATTTATTATAAGCATAAAGCCAAATGGTATTTCGAAAAGCTATGGTTACCGCATCATTGTTTTGTATTAACAAATTTTATTGAGTTAATTACTTACTTACTTAAAAGTAAGGTATGTGTGTTGCCCTGATCTTAATTTAGCGACACTTAACTTAAAGCTGAATATTAAACAAGCTAATGTTGGCTTATTATATCAGATATCACTATTTCCTTTCTGTTTTAGCTTACTTGTATTAAGTCTCAGACGAAAATTTCAACAAAACAGTCACGCAATACTATAAAGCAAAATATTCCACTATTTCTTTTAGAGCGACAGTAACGTGCTGGTTGCCGAAGCAATTCTTCAATATGACATCCCAGGGTCGCAAGTTCAAGGATTGCTGAAACTAAAAGTGGTACGGTGACGTCACTGCGTATATGATGTGTTGCCACATTCAATAAAGCGGTACATCCTGTCCTTAATTTAGCAACACTTTTGGTGACGTGGTGAGTAAACCATTATGGAATTTGCTTTGGGGAATGCGTTTGCGTACAATTTGATACATATACGCATAATCGGCTCAATTAATAATTTTGTCTATGGATTTTTTAAGTGTGAAAATATAAATGTTTATTATTATGCAGTTGAATTTTTCCGTAACAATTGTCTCTGATGTGTGATGATAGTGTTCTTAAAGATTTTCTTTATACTTTTGGATAACGTTTTGTATTTCGATTTAGTATCTTTTTACCTCTGATATAATTAATAAACATATCTATCAATAACATTTTAACTAGAATAAAATCCACGCGGACCAGGCATTAGACGGGACCCGAATCCACACCGTCCGCTATCCGGGTGGATGCACTGACCATTATTTCTCTCTCTTCTTATGTCTGTAATGTGCCTATCTTTTGATGTGGGCGCTAATAAATGTAAGACAGTCTTAGACTACTACGGTTGTTAACGCAAAATTGTTATAATGTATACGTGATATGGTTCAGAAATAAAGATTATTATTATTATTATGCTACCGCGGTCCCTAATGGCCGTGTCGAATTTTCCGGTTTCATTTTTCATGTCTCAAGGTTCTAATGAATATAAATCCATTAGAACCTTGTAAGCTTTAATTGTACAAAAAATAATGCGATGTAAATTTCTCAAAGCTAAGGATGCAATTAAGAGACACCGATTCCCACTCAGCGAGATTAACAAGTCCCCTTGAGACCTCCTTTGATCCACAAACGGTGTCCAGCGGAACAAGACCGTTGTCAAAGACTTTGGACAGACCGCACTCACTCAACCTCCTTATTGCTCATTGTGGAACTTAAGAAGACTTATGAACAGCTTTAACCAATATGTCAGCTAACAGCTATAAATTAGATAGTACTGAAGAACCTGAAATTAACATTGGTGTTAATTATGTGACAAATAAATAAATGTAAATATTTCTAGCACTCACACCAATTAGCCTAGCCCCAAAGTAAGCACTATAAGGCTTGTGATATGGGATACTAGGGTAACGGATAGAATACATAAACTGTACATATATAAGTATATTTTTATTTTATAGAAATACATATTAAACATCCATGATTGGAGTACAAATGCTCGTATTCATCACACAAACATCTGTCCCCACCGGGATTTGAACCCGGGACCTCTCGAGTCGGCGACACCATGAAACGCGGCGTACAAACCACTCGACCACGGAGGTCGTCGAACTAGCCCAGCCACAAAGTAAGCAATGTAAGGCTTGTGTCTTAGGTTACTAGGGTAGAGAGAGTATGTGCGGAAAGAGAATGGGCGTGGCGAAAAACGGAACTAACATTAAGATTTTTATTTGGCAATCAAACCCAGCAATCTGTAAAACGTTAAAGTTTTGTTTTGATACGTATTTGTTTCTTGTTGTGATTTCTTGCGGTTTTTTGTTTTTAATCATGTCTAAAAGGGGTAAAACCTTACAAATACGCTAGAAAAACACTACAGCGCCCTTCAATCTAAATCCCATTCTCTTTCTATTTTAAATTTAAAAAAAAGAACAAGATTTTTCTGGGTTCAAATGATCGTTTTCATACAAAAAATATTGACAAATAAGGTGATAAGCAAATTAGTCAATAGGTTGAGTAATAAATATACGAGGGGAGCAAGACATCATAATAAATAATGAATGACTGATGATAATGAATGTGCCAGCTACATTATAAAATATTAATAATGAAATGACAGTAGATCAATCTACTAAAAATATAAAATGGATAAAGCAAGGCATGTAGCGGAAGCCGAATTTAGAATTGGTAGCGACGGGCTAACGAGTATGTGAAGTGAAAATTAAATACAGGTATTAGACAAATTAAATTTACTGTAAAAATATGTAATGGTAGGTCAGCTTGTATGAAGGGCACAATTTTAAATATTATTCAACATTGGAATAGTAGCATCCTACACATTATCGTAACTTGGTCCGATGTCCTTTTTACTAACATCTTGTTCGAGAGATTTCGTCACATTAAATCCTTTTGCTGACTATAGCAATAGTCCCAAAGACATATATATATACAGTAAGCTTAGTCTGTATGTTGTTTACCGTGCGTTGTTTTTGTTCTTCAAGCTTTAAAGTATGACGACCGAGTTCTTGTCAATTTAAGCTGATTTAAGGCGGCTTATATTAACTTTACGGATAACTTCGAAGATGGAGGTTTCGTGACGGAACTTTCACTGTTTTTGTGTGCTGCTGGCGTTAATCAGAAAATACTTTATCATGCCATACTTATTTAATTTTTCTGCAAAACCACTCATGATAGATTTTTATTCTGTAAATTTAATGGGAAGAAAAATTAATAATTCATCAACTATAATATAAGATAATCTATATTTTTTTAACACTTATTTATTTATTACATTTTAAGTTAATGAATATAACATAATTGTGATGTAGAGGATTCGATAGTTGGTAGAGTAGCCCCATCAGAATCCGAGGCCGCGTCGAGATGCAGCCAGGGAGGTCGAATGGGTGGGAAAGACAGGGAGAGGAGAGGACGGTTTAATAATAGTGAGAGGCGAAAGAAGAGGAGAGGAAAGGAAACGAAATAGAAAATAAATAAAAGGTCTAAAGGATGGGAGTAAGAGTGTAAGGGAATAGGTTTAACAATCTTGCATGATATACAGCCATTGATGATAATCCATATTATCCGACTCTTTTTAAAACCAGTGTGAATAGGCTCCTTCTGTGCAGGTTCGCTTCACCGTAGATCTAATCTCTGCTCCCAGGATTGATAGAAGATCAAGAGCAAAATTAATAAATAAAAATAATATGGTACGATTTACAAGTTTTAAATACATTTTTCAGAAAATCTAAGCGGTCAACAAAATAGAGAACTGGTCTAAAGTTATAGTCGTATCAGAATCAGATTTTCTCAAATGCCATTAACTGTACGTTTTTTTTGCTTTTTTGGCCAAATACTTACCATTTGGAGATAAGTTTACTCATAGTTTTAGATTTTACTAAGATTCCAGCAACTTGTTTATTGAAATACAAAAATAGACGCTACATCTAGCGAGAGATTTCGACGATCTAGGTGCTCTCAAACTGGCAACTTGGAGGGCTCTACACTTCGTCTTGTGCCGAATTTCGGAACTTTTAGAGCTTTCGAGAGCCGAACAAGGGGAAAAGTTTGAAGTAGTAGGTCGATGTAATGCAAATTTAATATTAGATTTGAAGGCAATATTATACAATGATGTTTGAGGCATATTGAACATTTTTTTTCCTTTTTCTTTTTGTTTCCATGATTTAACATAAGAAAGAGATAGAAAGCCTCTCTGAGTTTGTTTCACTGGTTCTTTTCTCAGAAAGGTCTCCTAATTTTGGAACCGGTGGTAGTTTACGGGAGTGAGGGTCAAACAAATAAATACAAAATTACAAAAAAGAATTTAAATAAAGTACTTTATTAACTAAATTAACTAATAAATTCATACATAGACATTTTTTTTTAAATAACGCTCAATAAAAGTCTTTCGAAGTTAGCTCGACAAAATTAAATAAAAAATCATTATTCTGACGATGCAGACCTAAAAAGTCTGCGAAACGTCAATAAATAAATAAACTTCGTGCGTTAACTCGTTAAAACTAGCTTTATTTACATATTGAACAAATGCTAAATTAAGCTTAATGGCACTTTTTTTACATCTAGGGACACTTGTTGTTTAACTAAGACAATTTGATAAAGATGTATTATTTTTTTTAATGACCACCGAAATTTAAGCATAGTTTTTTTTATGTGTCACTGAAATTATTTTAGTTTGTTTCCACAGTAATTTCAGATCGTTTTCAAGGACCAGGGTTCAGTTATAACATGACTTTTGCTAGATTTACTGAGTCATGATTACATTACATAACTGCTTCAGAGCAGCATACAGAAAACAGTCTATTCCTCTAATATATGTTTATTTGAGTTTCTATCTATGCTATTATATGTTACTTAGGATACAGAAAGAGTTTTATATTTTTTAGCTCAACCACGCTTCCAGCTCAAGCCACATGAAGTAGTCTTATAAATGTCATCGCTTTACAACACTTTATACACAAAATTGTAATACCCGTAACCTCAGCTAATGCAACGCTCTCATATCAAATGGCATGCAATTTGTCTCATCTTTTCAGTCTTTTCAAGATAAATATTTAAAGATGGCATAAAATACGAGCTCTCTCGTTTTCCATCCTTACACAAACACAATTTATGAATACAAAATGTATATGTATGATGTGAGTTTAGTGCCGCTAGATCAATAACGTTGCTAAATTGTTATCTTGAAGATCAGTTTAGATCAGAAAATACCCCGCCCCACGCTTTTTCAGTTATATTTATTATATTATATATGTTAAAATAAACTATAAACATGGCTTATTCTAATGCCCTAATACAGTTAACAGATTTTTTTTTATTTTTGGCTTTTTAGTGCAGTAAATAAAAGCGTTTTTTTTTAGTTTTTTCAACTATTAATTTGTTAGAATAGGGGTGATGAAGGGGTACAGTAAACGAAAGTAGTCCGTCAGTTAGATGATCAAAAAATAATGGACACGTATTTTTTCTTTGGGCAATCAACCAAAAAATGACAAAGTTATAGCGCGTCAAAGTTTGGGAGTAGGGGCTCGTGTCCTCACTTTTAAGCGAAAATTGTACCCAAACGTGACGTCATGTGACTTTTCAAATCAATATATCTCTGCAATGTTTATTTTATGTGAAAAAAGAAAAATACGTGTCCAATACTTTTTGATAATCTACCTGATAAACGAAGAAAAAAATTGTCATCATCCCTATTGAGTTTAAAGGGACCTTTTTGAAGGGCGCAAAATAAGTTTTTTCCCGTAAATAAACTTGTTAGGAGAATGAAATGGGGAATGGGAGTTTGCTAGTGTTTAGTAAAACTTATCATACTTATGGATTCTTATACTTTTGAGTGTCGACTGAGATAATAAATTAAAAAGATTAGTTACTGGTGTAAAGATATTGTTGTCTCTCTCCATCTAAGCAAAAGGATCACAATTATTTTACTGGCGTCTGTTGTAAGCTGAATTTATTACGAGCATTCTGTTAAAACAACAGGGGTCTCCGTTATCCTGAAACATTAATATACTTCACGCAAATTATTCATCATGACGCTGTCCTCGTAAAAAAGGCATCGCCATTATTATTAAACTACGTATCTATTATTACATTTAATTAATATACCCTTTCTAAAAAAAAAGATAATTCAAATAATATCGTATCGGTTTCCTTCTTTATAAAAGAAGAGGGAAGAGGTTTTTAATTAAAACACTGGTGTGTATGTTCAGTTTAAAGATATTATTCATTTCATTTTTTTCATCCTTTGGCACTTCAACGCATAGAGCAGAAGTCCAAAGACATAAAAAAATTACGTGGAATAAATTCTGATCTTAAAAAGAGATACTACAATCGGGTCTACCAATAAAGTTATAGAAAAATATTGTGGATTCTTGCCTCGCCTATGCCAGTCATACATATTTGGATTTTCAACAAATTCATAACAAAGAAAATATTTACGGGACAGAGAGCAATAGAAAAAAGTATTCTAAGATTAAAAAATAAATGCAAGAGTAAGGAACAAAACTAAGCTAGCATTAGTTACTCTATGTTTTGTCTCTAAGCTAGGATTAGTTACTCTATGTTTTATATCTAAGCTAGGATTAGTTACTCTATGTTTTGTCTCTGTTCATTGAATGACAATTGGCACTTGTGTGATATGAACAAAACACGGCGTAACAAGTCTAAGCTTATGCCTTGTTTATTAATAGGGGGGGTAAGAGAAAAAACAAATTTTACTTCACTGTAAAAAAATAAAATGGAAATGGACTGGTCACGTCGCCCGAATGGTTGGAAATAAATGACCAAAGGAGTAACCTGGGCTGGACCTGTAGGTAAGCGGAAGAGAGGTAGACCACTTGAAAAGTGGTAAGATGAAGTTAGAGCAATAGCAGAAGAAGATTGGACAGTACGCAAAAGGCAGGAAAAAATGGCAATCTCTAAAGGAGGTCTCTACTCGAAATCGAGATCTTTGAAGAAATATTTCAAAAGTAAATAAAATAAATTTAGATTACTTCATATCATTTTATTACATTAAATTACATAGACAACTCTAATATGCATGTTAATGAGTTTTATGGTGAATGATTTTTATTGTTTATTGAACATCATCAAATCAAAAAAATAACATTTTAAGGATTAAATAAGAGGCTTTATTATTATTCTTTTCATTTAATTTAATTTGTCAAATCGATTCTCCCACCAGCGAAATGAATTACAAATACCTACATTCTTATTAAAGAAAAACTCCTTTTTAACGTTAAAATTATGAAATTCTTGGTTCTACTATACATATATATATGCAAATAGTGCAAAATGCAGGTTCGAATCCTGTCTCATGCGTGAAAAGTGTATTTTTTTCTAGTAAAATTTTGTAGAAAAAAATACACTTTTCACGCATCAGACAGGATTTGAACCTGCATTTTGCACTATCCATTGGATTTATAAATCTAGCAGTTAAATGCTTAAATATACAACAATGTACATTACAAACCACGAGTTGTAAAAAAAAATAAGCACTGTAAAGACGGATTTCAATATTCCTGAGCTTTCTTCGACTCCTATTTCTTGCGAATTGTCCGGAAAAATGTAACATTTTCGTGGCGTTTTTATTAAATAAGCGATTGAGCCGCCTCGGGAGGGTTTTTTGTGTCGTATACAGTAAAAGTTTGATCCGCAACAGCCATAAATATCAGCAGTAGAAGATGAAATAATATTCTTGTCCCCCTACGGAATTGCTTGTTAATGTTTTCTCAAGGAATTTTCTTATTTCCGATAAATTTAAAGAAAATTGCTCTACATGCGGTTACTCAGGGTGTACTTTTATACTTATAATTAAAGCAATTCGTGCAAAATTATTCCCTAACCATTCCATAATCAATAATAATCAATATCAAAAATGCACAACGTTAATATTCAAGTTTTGACTTCTGCCGGCACTCCCGGAGTGCAACCCGTCGTTTTTTTTTTCTTACTTTGCAAGTTGTTTTATGTAAGATGTTGATGACAAAGTTTTGGTTATATAAACAATACATATACCTAGTCCAGTACTCGGTCAAATTAAAAAAAAACATTCACATTCAATCACATCTCTATGTAGTTCTGGTTCAATGACTAACGAATTAAATGAAACATGAACTTCTTATGAAATAATTAAAATGTTCTCTCCCTTTTATTTAAGAAACAATGACGATTCATCCGAAGAGCTCTTAATGCAGCATTGTTTGGAGACAGCGAGATGAGAGATAGCTCGGAGCCTTGAGACTTAAATAAAGGCGGACGATTTGCACAAGACTGTTTAAGCTCATTATACAAAATCATAATTAGAATTTGTCTTGGTTCAGAAGATATTATACTGTATTCCGATTTATGCATAGAGGCGTGATGATAATAATCGATGCTAATATTGCTAAACTGAAGAGTTTGTTTGTTGTAACACGTTAATCTCAAAAACGATTAGTGCGATTTAAAACATATAAACATACAATAGGGCCATGGTAGCATAATGGTCAGTGCATTCGCCCGGATAGCGAAGGATGCGGGTTCGAGTCCCGTCCGCTGCCTGGTCCGCGTGGATTTTTTTCTAGTAAACTTTTCTTTAGATTTAAACATCTAGCAGTTAAATGCTTAAAAAATAAATAAAATCATAACTATAATTGCTATTTCTTCTTTCAAATGTTTAATACTTGAAAAAGTATTCATTTGACATTGTGGGTTGCCTACAATGCGAAGAGATGGCGCTGCCTTGCAGCTTAAGGCTAAGAAAATTTCGACGCGGCTAATAGGGCCGTGGTAGCATAATGGTCAGTGCATTCGCCCGGATAGCGAAGGATGCGGGTTCGAGTCCCGTCCGCTGCCTGGTCCGCGTGGATTTTTTTTCTAGTAAACTTTTCTTTAGATTAAAACATTCTTCCTGTGTAGGATAGTAAATTTATCGGGGAAGGCTATATAATGAGACAAAAATATTGCATAAATGGGGAAAAATATTCCATTTGAGAGTTTCCGTTTGCGTGCGCTGCATGAACGGTAAAAGTTACACAAAAATCATGTATGACGGAATTGTAAGCCTTTAAAAGTTCTGGGAAATCATCCGCGACAACATATTATGTCTTTTTTAAGGGTAACTTTAATCTTTTGCCTCAAATGAATGCGGGTGAAACGGCACCTATAGTAAACGTATCTTGGAAATGGCAGATTTAATGTCAATCTATGCTATTAGTCTACCAAGACTGGCAGTACTATAATAATTATCGCTAATTCTTTAATGTCAATTGAAAAAAGACCTCTGACGACTTCTATAGTTAAAAACTAGAGTTTATCTAGTTTCGATCAGAATCAACAGATTTGTGTGTTAAAAACAAACATGCAATAACACAAAATAAGGAATCTTCCTAAATCCTCCCCATAAGCGATTTTTGTGGTAGTCGATCACTGATAAAACCTTCTCGGCTCTGTACCATTGAGTGCCGAAGGAAGATGTATAGGCGTCGAAATTTCCTTGGTTTTTTGGCCATTTATTACCATCTTCCATTATTTGCAACCTTACTTACACGGACAATTTAACATCCACCACAACAGAAGGCTCCGCTTAATTTAACAGAAGCCACATTCCCGAATTCTGTAATGCGAAACCTTTCGGAGAATCATTAATTTTGCCATTCTTTCTCGTCAATTTGTCTATTCCGAAGCCGAGGCCATAATTCACACCTAGCCAGGAGGTCCCTAGGGGCCTTGACTGAACTCGATCTTGCAGGATGACAGAGCGGTTACAATACCCTTTTAGATTTATTGAATGAGCTATCGAACTTCGAGTGCTGCCTGAGGATTCAAATGTCACCAATTTCTTTGTGTACTCATGATAAATTGGCTTCAAGATTTCTACTACCTCGATAAAAATAATCCAATAAGATTTTTCATTTTTTTAACACGCCTTTCCAGAAATCAGCAAAGTTTGGTGTCGATTCTGCCGTCACCTTTCATCATGATCATAGCCAAATGAATAAAATTAATACAATAGTAATATACCTAACTGAATAGTCATTTTTTATTAGCAATTAATAGTTCTTTATTATTTCAAACAATAACTTTTTACGATACTAGAGGATCACTCCCTGATTAATGATCGTCAATATGGTTTTAGACCGAAACGATCGACGGGTGATCTTCTAGCGTACTTGACTCATATCTGGGGTGAGGCTATCGACAAGCGGGGCGAGTCGTTGGCTATCAGCCTAGACATTGCCGAGGCATTCGACAGGGTCTGGCACAAAAGCCTTCTCTCCAAGCTTCCGGCATACGGTCTGCCGGCCCAGTTCTGTTCTTGGGTAGCTGACTTCCTGCATGAGCGTAGAATTCGTGTCCTTACGAATGGTAGCAGTTCGCGGTTCATGTCAGTGAATGCCGGCGTTCCCCAGGGCTCCGTCCTATCCCCCACTCTCTTTCTGCTGCATATCAATGACCTAATTCCTCTTGGGAATATTCATTGCTATGCAGACGACAGTACAGTGCATGCGGGGTATCTCGGACAAGCAGCGGCTGGGCAGGCGGTAACCAAGGAGAAACGGGAGAATCTTGTCATTGAACTCAATCAGGCTTTGGGCCACATTTCTGAATGGGGTACCAAGAACTTGGTTGAGTTCAATGACAAGATCTGCGTTCAAAACCCAGGTCTGCGCTTTCACGGCAAAAACGTCGCCATTCCTTTTATGTCCTTCTCTTCAGGGCACAACACTGGAGCTAGAGAGCAGTATCACCATGCTCGGTATGGAGATTCGCTGTGACTTAAATCCAAAAAATTACATCGAAAGTGTGATAAAAACAGCCTCACGCAAACTCGGAGTCCTGAACAAGGTGCGGCGTTTTTTCACCCCCGAGCAACTATGCTTGTTATATAAGACGCAGGTTCGGTCTTGCGTGGAATATTGCTCGCACCTCTGGGATGGCTCCGCCAAGTACTTGCTCGATGCTTTGGATAGGTTACAGCGGCGCGCAATACGCATCATAGGTGATGAGGAGGTGTCTAAACACCTCGAGCCTCTTCAATTACGCCGTGACGTGGCGTCACTAAGCGCGTTCTATCGTCTGTACCACGGCGAGTGTTCTGAGGAGTTATTCTCTCTTATTCCACCTTCCCCTTTCCTTCAGAGGACCACGCGCGCTGGCTTACGTTGTCACCGTCTAACTGTGGCTACAATTCCAACGCGTACAAAGAAATTTGGTGACTCATTTCTTTGTCGTACTATCCGTAAATGGAATGCTCTGCCCGCTCACGTGTTCCCTCCCTCTTACAACCTGGGATCCTTTAAAAGAGGCGTGAAGAAGCAACATGCAGGCCGGCAGGGTGAGGATGGCTGGTGTGGCAGGTAGAACTGCTGTATCAGCTATCTTCGCGTCTGGACTTCACCTCCACTTAACATCAGGTGGGGTGGAGTCATTTGTCGGACCTATCTATAAAAAAAAAAAAAAAAAAAAAACTATGAATGTAATAATTAAACTTTCATAATTATTTCAGCTATTAATATCTTCTGAAGCAATGAGAAGCTCGATATAATAAATTAAGATTAACCTATGACTAGAGGAGCTATCGCTAAAGATACTAAAATTCCTCGATCGCAAACAGAACGCGATAACTATCGCCATCAAGTTCATCTAATGTTACTTAATTTGATTTAAGTTTGGCAGATGAATTTTCTGTTCTCCATAATCCTATTAGAATCATCTAAGCTGAAATCCTACAATCAATGATAAAATAATTGTATAATAGATTAAGCTAAAGTCCGATAAAAAGGGTAAAGTCCGATTTGAATTATCCTCCTCTTCCTACTGTTTTCTTCTCTCTAATTTACTATACTCAACAGTATCAATTCCGATCTTTTATTCATAAACAATAACATCTTTGTAAACATTATGGTTGCAAATAAATGTTAAGTGTCGAGTATAGAACATTATATATTTTTCATTTCGCTTTCAGGCTGACTCTGACGTGATATAAAACGATTTTGCCGGGTCATCAAAATATGAATTTCAGCTGATAACTTTGGATGCAATCCCTTAGGCGCCATCCTTCTGGGGTCGACGGATTATCGAGGATTATCCTGGATAATAGCTGTAATCGTATTAGAGGGATGCCGAAACTGATAGATTTATAAGATTTTATTTCGCTCTTGTTTCCTATGTTCATAACTGTATAGAATATTAATTTTATGATTCCTTTCACAAATCAATTTTGATGCTAAAGTCAGTCAGTCAGTCAAATCAGTTATGATGGTAAATGATTATTTTTTTAAATTTTCTAAACAGAGACTTATTGAAATATAATAATCCAAATTATTGAGACTGGATCTTGTTATGATAAACAGTATATTTACTGTTATTGTGATTATGCCAAATATTCTAGAGTAGAAAATTCTAGTTGTTTGCATCTTTATCTATTTATATAGCCTTATAAACTAACCAACTACCTAATGCGTTCTTTGTTAGTAATTATACTTAATAATGTAATGGGGTTGGTCGTTTGTTTGAATTACTGTTGCGCTGTAGAATATTCCAAACTAGCTGTGCTCCGCGTTGTTACCCGCGGTTTATTTAGGGATATTTTCCCGCTGTAAAACGTAGCCTATGTGTAAATCCAGTGTCAGCTAACTCCATACCAAATTTTATTAAAATCGCCCAATCTCCCTATTCCATCCATAGGGAAGGCCTGCGCCTCAGCATTGGGAACATTAATAGGCTGATGGTGAATATGAATGTGATGTGGAACCCAAATATGAACTCATTGTAAATTATGGCAAATATTACTGGAAAGGTTAGAAACTTTAAATTTTCAATAAAATTAGTAACGCCTATTCTTTGTGTAGAATCAATACTTATTTTCTTTATTTGTGTATCTATGTTTAGTAACTTTTTCAATTTATATTCAAATTATTTTATTTTATACATCAAATATTGTAAATCTTCCATCTTAGTTAAATTTTGAAAGCAATTCATCTTCAAGGCTTTCTCTTTGTAAATAGCTAGTAGTTGTCAGATCTTCAGCACTAGGACCATCTATCACGGGGCATTTGGGAGCAATCTGTCAAAGAACGAAGCTTTTTATTTTATCATTATCTAAGCTTTGGAGTTTGGATTTATTGTGGAATACTTTCTCCAATATTATTAGTCATCACTAAAAAACTGATTGATAAACAAATAAAATCTCAGTCAGATTACAAAAAAAAATGTTTAATAAAAATGTATTAGTAGGTAATGTTGATAAACGTAAACAAAATATTATGAATTTGTTGAATATGTATGAAAGTACCATGTTTATATTGTGGAATATTTGTAGGATAAGAAATTTTCTTCTCTCTTACTCGAAATCCCAAAAATTTTTGAGACCTTTCCTATTACTCGTACCATATACCAATTCGAATAGTTTTACAAGCTGACTTGGATCGATGCTTAACATAAATTAGCTCAAAGTTTTACCTAACGTGGAACATTACCTAGATTGTGAAAATCATCATCACTCTTCTGTTGATCCTTACCGTATTTAGTTTAAAAGTTACCTTCGAGACATATTGCAGCATTAAAAATATAACAGTATCTCCTTAATATTAAAATTTTCATCTGCTTAGCTCATCCATTATTCAGGTCGTATCTAGGTATTTAGGTCACACAAAAGGAGAGGTATAGCGCCTTAAGTTATATCTCGGCTTTAAATTCTTAACTCACATTTCCAAGTTACAGCTCAGGAACAAAAGCTCTGTGGAATAGCTGGTGTGGTTCTAAGAACTCTTTTGAAAGAATCTAATGGGTACTTAATTCCGAGTAAAATCCTGACTTTATAGGCTACTTAAAGAATTTACTCATGATTTCTTAATGGTTTTGAAATATGATGTTAGAGTACTTCCATGTTTTGTGTAATATAATTTCTTTTCTTTTTTTTTATTTCGCAGTACATGGAGACTATTCTTTTCCCTGACATATTTCCCGTTATTAATGTTAGTCAACTTTTTCTTTCGTTATTAAAATCATACTCTGTTATCTAACTATGAAGCGAGGCAACGACATTCCTCGAAGTAACACGACAGTCCAACGTTTTCCAATAGGAGCACAGGTGCTTTAAAACTTTTCCAATTTCAGCCGTTGCCGTGGGGATATTACTCGGCGACCTGTGTTTTTAATCCCTAATTTCGGTTCTTTGTTCCTCGTAAAAGTTGTCTATATTTCTTTTGTTTAACTCATTAATATATATAATTAATTGATTAACCTTCTTTGTTATAAGAATGTGTCATTTAATTAATAATTTATTCTTTTCCTTAACTTCGGTTCTTTCTTTTTCGTAAAAGTTATCTATATTTCTTTTGTTTAACTCATTAATATATATAATTACTTGATTAACCTTCTTTGTTATAAGAATGTGTCATTTAATTAATAATTTCATTCTTTTAGCGATAAGTTTACTCTATCCCCTGGATTTGTATGTCAAATGGAGTTATTCGTCTTGACGTTAATCTATCTAATCTAATAGTTTTTCGCGCCGCAGTAGTTTGATAATACTGTAATGTGTTTGTAGATTTCAGCGGTTCTTTCTTTAGTATTCACATGAGCAAAATTTATAATCAAACTAAGTTTTGAGTGTGAAGACTGAGTTCTATGCCTTCTCGGTATTGGAGCCATTAGTTGCCTGGATAAAGGCGACTAATTATCCAGAATTCACCTGGCACCGCATGTTGATTTCCATCTAATTTGAATATTCTAGCTTCCACGATCTCAGACTGTGACGTCACCTTTTAAGCAAACACTCCTGCCTCCAAATTGGCCTTTCTATTCAAAGTACGATCAACATTGCCGAGAAAGTGAAATCAAATATACTCTGAAGGGAGTGAATACCACACTAAGCTTGACAGTCAACAACTAATTAAAACTGATGAATTCTAAGAAACTGCTTTGTATAAATTTATTTATTTTATCCTTAACGATTCCTCGAATGGCTTTAAATCTCTTTAAAAGCTTGGGGTTATACTTTGGTTGATATTGTAGCAATATGTACTTTTTATAAAATAATTTACGGCCGCTCTCGGAGATATTGATTTTAAAGTTTGATTACAGTAGTGACGTTTCTTTGCAAGAGTAATTATATTACGAGTATGATGTCATGATCTCGCTTTGACAAGTTTTATAGCTCCATTACATTGGTCGGTTGAAAGACAATGTCGGGTAACCAAAACGAAAATTACCCAAATTCGGACGTACTCAACTCCGTTCATTCATGGCGCAATAGGGTATTTGACAAGTTTTAGAAAACGATCTCACGTTATTGTCTAATGGTTATGGAGTCTGTAAAAAATAGGTATTCATCATTCTGTTGTGTATTTCAGTAAAAATAACCAAATCAAAAACTCCATTTTCAAATTGCCGCGAAAACGTTTCTCTGGACGATATAAGTGTGATACTAGCGTGTGACGTCACACGACTGTTATTAAAACGCCAAACGATACAATGTAACGTCACTTTAACCGGAAGTTTACTTGCGTGTGACGTCATTTAAGGCTCCGCCAATCCCAAGCGTTTTGGGTCACGTGACAATGGATAAGAAAACTATTATCTTTTTCGTGGGTTTTTAGAAGAAATTATCAATATTTGTTTTGTACAAATAGTAAAAACCCCTGCCAATATTCATTCTAAACAAGAATGCTAACATTTAGCACTTTATTTTTAATACTGTCAAATACCCCTATTATTGCATTGGGTCGTTTTCAGCCATTTTCAGTTAGTTATACATTTCAAAGCAATATTCCATCAAGGTCAATGTAACTGTCAGATTTAATTTCGGCAGATCCTGCAAGTTATATAAAGACCGTGATTAATTATTTAGAAAGCCTAAGGCTGCGAAGTGCTCGTAAGTACGGTGTGAGGTGACAGCGGAAGACGGGGGTGACACGACAAGGCACATTACGTGTTAGGAGTTGGGTAGGAGGGCCCACCTACGTGAAGGTGACAGCTTAAATGTAACAAAGTTATAAGAATGAGTATGATTCGAGGTAGCTAGGCAAATCTCTACAAAAGGATACTCAACAGATATTTATAAATTTTGTAAACTCACAAATGATCAATTTTAACATTGGATTATTTTTGTGTACCTGTAAATTTTGTAATTAAATAAATATTTAGTTATAATAGTCAGCACAAGGATTTAATATGACCAAATCTCTCGAACAGGATATAAATAAATAATAAACAAATATTTCCAACACACACACCAATTAGCCTAGCCCCAAAGTTAGCACTATAAGGCTTGTGTTATGGGATACTAGGGTAACGGATAGAATACATATACTGTACATATATGAGTATATTTATATAGAAATACATATTAAACATCCATGACTGGAGTACAAATGCGCGTATTCATCACACAAACATCTGCCCCCACCGGGGTTCGGACCCGGGAGCTCTCGAGTCGGCGACACCATGAAACCCGGCGTACAAACCACTCGGCCACGGCGGTCGTCTGGTATATAATTCGTAAAGTTTTGAACTTCTGTGCAAGTGCTCATATTTTTGAGCAACTAATTCACAATTTGGTGACGACGCAATTTTGCTTATAATTTTAAATTTCTTTTGTATGTCGTCATTGTATCATGATAAAACTATTCCTCTATAAACGAGTGTACGTAATTATTCATATCACATACTCCGGCGTTCTTCTATAAATATCTTCCACAGTTCAGTTCGCAGTCTCAGCTTGACTGGTGATTAATAATTGCGAAATCAGCGATCCCTGCGCATTTCCATTTGATTTGATTGCGTTCAAAGTGTCGTAACTGTCTTTGACAAAGTTTCGAGTGAACGTATGTTTAATTACGGTGTACGTTTGCTCCCCTTGTGTCATAATTACTTTTCCATTGGATTACTGTACGTAATCGTGTTCTGTCTTGGGATTTGTAGTACAAATCTGAAGACTACAAACTTTGTAGTTCAAAGTAGGTAAGCGTGAACAATACTGATTTAAATAAGTAGCTAATATTTAGGGTAAATGTACAATGTCGTTGGATGGGTGACCAAAAATTTACTATCTCTAGCTCTTCCGTGCTTCAGAAGGCACGATAAGCTGTTGATCCCGGCTGCATCTGCAGTCGTTAGCACCTACCAATCCGCACTGGGCGCGCGTAGTGGGCTATGGCGCAAAAACTCCCTATTCCATCCGTAGGGAAGGCCTGTGCCCCAGCAGTGAGGACATTAATAGGCTGCTGATGATGATGTACAGTATGGTTTTAATGTGATGTGTAATCAAGAAGTGTCAAAAGTAAAACCGGTAACAACGCTGATTCTCGTGTCATTACATACTAATGGTAGCCATACACACTACGAGAAATCGTTACGATTAGACTGTACAGTTCGAACGGAACAGTTTATCGTACATGGCATATAAGTCATACACGCTACGAGAAATACAAACTCTTATATACCAACCGATTTTCAAATACAAAGACTTTGCGGCTCTTTAGCATTATAACGGAGAACAGAGGTTGCTTAAGAGTAATTTGCAGTGCAGCCCATTGGTCTAATAGTTTTATTTTTTGTAATAGCAGCTGATATTGATCCGAGGACGGCTATAACCCTTTCAATCATGAAGCCTTAAACAATCATGTTAGAGTTAATAATTCCTTGTAGTAATTACTGGTGAAATATTAATAACCACTCGTGAACATCGATGTTGAGCGCTCGCACGCACTGGGCGCGCGTGGTGGGTCAGGGCGCAAATACTCCCTATTCCATCCATAGGGAAGGCCAGCAGTGGGGACATTAATAGACTGCTGATGATGATGTACAGTATCGTTTTTAATGAATCTTAATGCTGTTTTTTTATTTCTACTGGAGAAATTTATGACTTAGCATACCGATTGAATTAACATTATGTGAAGATAAGCCTTTATGCGCATCTTGAAGTCCTCCTCCTCAAACCTACACCTGGGTTGTAAGTCCGAGAGTTTCTCTCCCACACGATGGACCCAATACCCGCACGGTAAATCCATGGATTGCTAAGACGTTCGTCTGTCTCTAACCAAGAAGTGTCAAAAATAGAACCGGTAACAACGCTGATTCTCGTGTCATTACATACTACGTTAAAGCATTTATTAAAGCATTATTTTTCAAAAATAAATAATATAACGTCGTTGTCAAACCAATATCTACTATGTGCACATTGCCATTACTATAACTCTTATATACCAACCAATTTTCAAATACAAAGACTATGCGACTCTTTAGCATTATAACGGAGAACAGAGGTTGCATAAGAGTAATGCGCAGTGCAGCCTATTGTCTAATAGTTTTATTTTTTGTAATAGCAGCTGATATTGATTCGAGAACGATAACCATTTCAATTATGAAGCCTTAAACAAGCATGTTAGAGTTAATAATTCCTTGTAGTAATTAATGGTGAAATATTAATAACCACTCGTGAACATCGATGGTGAGAGCGCTCGCACGTGCATCAAATCGGCTGAGTAAAGTTTACTAATTAAACTTACTTATCCCGTTTACATTAACGCTACATCCCTAAGTTGGTAGTACAGCTTAAAATTTCATTTACCTCTGAAAACGTTAACACAAGCATGAAGTTGTTTTTGTGCTTGCAAATCGCACGTTACAAACAAAAGGGTATTATCTTCAAAAATATTGTTTTGAGATATCGCGTTTTGAAATTTTAAAAAATCTTAAAAGCGGAACTACTTGTTCAAATGTTTAAAATGATACCTTGATTTAAATGTACATTATCCTCCTTTGTGTTGAGTAAGTTTAGTTAGTGTATCAATAGTAGTTTTTATTTTAAAAGTACTTTTATGTCACTGGGTAAAGAAAATACCCTATAAGCAGTTCAAATGGCTCAAATGGCTAATGTTAAAATTAAAACTAGTATCATTTTAAAATAATTTCGATGAAAATAACATATTAAATAAAATTGATAAGGCCAGAGGGTATTATTTTAAATAAATCTTCAAACTTGTATTAATCCGAACGGGCAATAGGGTATTAACTTAACTTAATACTGTTTAGAATACTCACAATCATCAATTTTGCCTAGAAATTGACGACACATGCTGCTATAATTCAAAAACTATTTCGAATTAAAATACAATTATCTTACCAGTTTATAGAGTAAAAAAAATGTAGTTTTCGAAACGCAAATAAAAAAATAAATGGTTTTGCCGACTTAATACCCTATTGTTTGTGACGTGCGAAATGTTGTTAGCGTGGAATTAAAATTTAAAACACTGTTAAGATACTGGGGTCTTTAATTATAATTTCTTCATTGTCATTCTTATAAAATGCTGTGCCCAGGACGTGTGATCGTCTGTAGTTTCAATACACTTTATGCTTTTTAATGTTCTGCAAATTTATTTCACGAGTAATAGAAATTATTTATTAAATAACTTGTGCAGAATTATAGTTATCTATACAGATAGTTCACTGGAGTTATGAAGCATTTTTACGTTTGCAAGAGAAGATGTACCAGTCTATTATGACGACCTCCGTGGCCGAGTGGTTTGTACGCCGGGTTTCATGGCTTTCGCCGACTCGAGAGGTCCCGGGTTCGAATCCCGGTGAGGGCAGATGTTTGTGTGATGAATACGAGCATTTGTACTCCAGTCATAGATGTTTAATATGTACTTATATAAATATACTTATATATGTACGGTATATGTATTCTATCCGTTAACCTAGCATCCCATAACACAAGCCTTATAGTGCTAACTTTGGGGCTAGGCTAATTGATGTGAGTGTGTTAAATATTTATTTATTTATTATTATAACAGCTAACCTAACCTAACCTAACCACTTTAAGGGTCCAGCGGATTTTTCCTGCTCTAATTGGAGCACCCGTTTAGGAAAGCAACCTAAATCTTACAGAAGATCACCGTAAACTAACACTACCTTTTATTTATGTTTTTATTTATTTTTAAGCATATTTAACTGCTACATGTTTAAATCTAAAGAAAAGTTTACTAGAAAAAAAACGCGGACCAGGCAGCGGACGGGACTCGAACCCGCACCCTTCGCAATCCGGGCGAATGCACTGACCATTATGCTACCACGGCCCTATTGGCCGCGTTGATATTTTCCTAGCCTTAAGCTGCAAGGCAGCGCCATCTCTTCGCATTGTAGGTAACCCACAATGTCAAATGAATACTTTTTCAAGTATTAAACATTTGAAAGAAGAAATAGCAATGATAGTTATGTTTTTATTTATTTTTAAGCATATTTAACTGCTAGATGTTTAAATCTAAAGGAAAGTTTACTAGAAAAAAATCCACACGGACCAGGCAGCGGACGGGACTCGAACCCGCACCCTTCGCAATCCGGGCGAATGCCTTTTATTTGTTTTTGTTTCTGTCGCCGAGTAAGGATCCAGTCCAGTCCAAACCAAGGTCCTTCAGCACCACGCGCGCTGGCCTACGTTACCACCGACTAACTGTGGCCACTATACCAACGCGTACAAAGAAGTTTGGTGACTCATGTCGCACTATCCGTAAATGGAATGCTCTGCCCGCTCACGTGTTCCCTCCCTCTTACAACCTGGGATCCTTTAAAAGTGGCGTGAAGAAGCAACATGCAGGCCGGCGGGTTGAGGATGGCTGGTGTGGCAGGTAGAACTGCTGTATCAGCTATCTTCGCGTCTGGACTACACCGTCACTTAACTTCAGGTGGGGTGGAGTCATTTGTCGAACCTTTCTGTAAAAAAAAGATGTAATCTTTAAGTTGGTACGATATTTCAACATTTAAATTTAGGGTTATCCTATAGTACACCTAACTCGAAATCTGAGCGATTCATTTTCATTACAAGATAAAATCCCTTAATAATACAAAGCATTACAGTTACGCATATAGTGCGATTCTGTGATTAATTAAAATCGCTTTCTGTTCCGATCTTCCCAAAAAAAGTACTTAGATCTAAAGAAAATATAACTAGAAAAAATTCCACGCGGACCAGGCAGCAGACGGGACTCGAACCCGCACCCTTCGCAATCCGGGCGAATGCACTGACCAATTATGCTACCGCGGCCCTCACGGACCGCGTCGAAATTCCTCTAGCCATTCTTAAGCTGCAAGGCAGCACTATCTCTTCGCATTATAGGTAGGTAACCTACATTGCGAAGGATGCGGGTTCGAGTCCCGTCTGCTGCCTGGTCCGCGTGGATTTTTTTCTAGTTATATTTTCTTTAGATTTAAACATCAAGCAGTTACATGCTTTAAAATAATAGAAATTATAAGTACTTAGATACCAACGTACGATGAAATCACGAGCTAGTTCTACAGAAAATAGAGAAGTTGCCGCTACGAACGGCGATGAATAATGCAACGAGTTCGAATCTAATATTTCATTGCCTCCGGTGAATCTGTGGTTGGCTGTTAAAAGTGCTACAGAAGCGTGTGTCGGTATATCACCAACTGAGTTTTTGACGAGATAACGTCTTTTAAATCAATGAAAACCGGCTGCACGCCCGAAAAAGTGTGACGTCAGTCACGTTATGTGACGTCATGACACGTTAGTTCAACGTTACGCGGTGTGTGTGAGGTAATGTCGAGGTCATTTTTTTCTATATCAATCAATCAAAATCATTTATTCAGTTTAGGCTGTTACAAGCACTCATGAGGAGCTCGATGGCGCAAGTGGTAAGCGCAAGCGCGTTCGGTTGCGATCGTTGAAGCTAAGCAACTTTCGCAGTGGTTGGTCATTGGATGGGTGACCAAAAATCTTCTATCTCGAGTTCCTCCGTGCTTCGGAAGGCATGTTATCCGTTGGTCCCGGTTGCATCTGCAGTCGTTAGCACCCGCCAATCCGCACTGGGCCCGCGTGGTGGGTCATGGCCCAATCTCCCTATTCCATCCATAGGGAAGGCCTGTGCCCCAGCAGTGGGGACATTAATAGGCTGATGATGATGATGATGATGATGTACGATGAAATCACGAGCTAGTATTACAGAAAATAGAAAAGTTGCCGCTACGAACGGCGAAGAATAATGCAACGAGTTCGGATCTAATATTTCATTGCCTCCGGTGAATCTGTGATTGGCTGTTAAAAGTGCTACAGAAGCGTATGTAGGTATATCACCAACTGAGTTTTTTTTGACAAGATAACGTCTTTTAAATCAATGAAAACCGGCTGCATGCCCGAAAAAGTGTGACGTCAATCACGTTATGTGACGTCATGTCACGAGTCATGTTGTGTCATCATGTCACGTTAGTTCAACGTTACGCGGTGTGTGTGAGGTAATGTCGAGGTCATTTTTTTCTATACATATTTATAAATGAACCTTAAACTAAGAACCTTCAAAAATATAACGTAATAACTAAAACTAAAAAAAAATCTTTAAAATATATAATAACTAAAATACATCACTAAAAGGAATCCCTTTAGGCAAGGTTCCAAAGATACTGGCAGCGTTCCCCCTTTGAATAGCTAGACTAATTCTTTGTCCGAGGTAGCTGCCAGCTCTTCGGTCTTCTGTGACGTCGACCAACCTTTTTTGCTATTTCCTTAAAAAGCCTTACAGCGCTAGGACCCCACGGACCAAGGGTCTCGACACCGAATGGGACAATTTCTATACATTGTGAGTCAAGCAGTATAAAGCTCAAAGTCATTCGAATAAAAGTGACAGTTTTGGTGTAACTTGACCTGTGCTTTCTGTACATGGTTGAAAACAATATCTTAAGAGAGGAGTTAGTTACACAGTTGACATTACCTATCTATTTGGCATTACTGTTTTTTTGTTGTTGTTATAATTATTATTATTTGATTGTCTCTTTTTCTTAATTTTATTGAATTTAATGAATACCTTCTATGATTGTTAATATTTTTTATGTATGACTTGCCGGCGTTTTGGATTATCAATCAATCAATCATTTATTTATTATTTTTTTCTGTAAGCCTGCATGTTTAACTTGAATAAATAAATGAATTAAATAAATTGAGGCAGTAACAGCTACTAGTTGCCACGTGAACAGAAAACCTCCGCCGAGATTTAATTAATATACATTACACACCTTTTTACTTGTAATACCTAAACAGAACACGTATATAGTTTAATTAGGTATTTCAGTTGCTCTCGAGCGGTAAATGAGGCCCTTTCAGAGCCTGATATACGAGCTTTTCAAAAGATTATTATACCTAGCTTGTAGAATTACAATTATTAAATAAAATTAGGTCTTTAAGGAGTACGTGTATAACCTTAAGAGTGCAATAAACTTTAAGTTATTAACTGTGGGTTACCTACAATGCGAAGAGATGGCGCTGCCTTGCAGCTTAAGGCTAGGAAAATTTCGACGCGGCCAATAGGGCCGTGGTAGCATAATGGTCAGTTCATTTGCCCGGATTGCGAAGGATGCGGGGTTCGAGTCCCGTCCGCTGCCTGGTCCGCGTGGATTTTTTTTCTAGTAAACTTTTCTTTACATTTATACATCTAGCAGTGAAATGCTTAAAAAATAAATAAAAACATAACTTTAAGTTTTTTTTTTTATAATTAGGTAGGCAAATGACTTTACCCCACCTGATGTCAAGTGGTAATAAAGTCCAAACGCGAAGATAGTTGGTACAGCAGTTATAAACTGCTACACCAACCATCCTCACCTTGTTAAAATGTTAAATGATACAAGTGAAAATGTTTTCTTGTATCATTGCTGTACATTCATAAAGGTTTATATGTTTTATTAACGACGTGTTTATTGACTGGTGATCAAAAGGCTGGCAGCTATCTTGGTCAACGGATCAGTCTTGCCATGAAATGCTGCCAGCCTATTGGGCACCATTCCTGATGGTGGCGCTGGGGGTGATATATTTTATATTTTTTAAATTAATTATAATAATAATAATAAACGTTAATTTCTTTTAAATTGTTATACATTTAGTTTACACATTAGTAGTGTTGTAATATTAACAATAGGTATAAGGTTGTAGCGTTGATATCTGCACTAGTTTAAAGACTGTATTGCAGATACCGGCGCCTTCCGACTTGTTATCAATACAATCTCGTGTGAATAATTTGATCTATATTTATAATGAAAACGTTATTAAGAAGAAAATTGTAATAAACTTTTTTTTTCTTCTTTTTTCTTTCCCTTATTTAAATAGTCTACAGGTTAATACTAGTTAGCTACGTCTTGAACAGTAAATACATATCTAATAACAAAATAATTTCAAATTTCTTTAGTAACATTAACAATTGCACATCATAAAACTATAAAATACACTAACTATAAACAAATAAGTCTCTATCTAATTACATAATTACTATATATAAGTTAAATATAAATACTAGAACAATAAAACTAAAACTAAAAACCTTAAAACATAAAATTAATAACTAAAATATATTATTAAAAGGAGTCCCTTTAGGCAAGGATCCGAAGATACTGGCAGCGTTACCTCTTTGAATGACTAGACTAATTCTTTTTCTTTAACAAAATAGCAACCATCAATGAATATATATGAATATGTGTGTGTGTTTGTGTGTATGTAATTGTGTGTGTTTGTGTGTATGTATTTGTGTGTGTGTGTGCGTGTCTGTGTATGTATATGGGTGTGTTGTGTGTGTTTATGTGTATTGTTGATGTAGTGGTAAGTTTGTTTTTCCGAATGTTTATGTTTTAAGTACAGTCAACTAATTAAGGCATTTTAGAATGTATTAGATTATCTACTTATTAAGATATTAATCCCCTTTGATTAGGCTTTTCTTGCAGATAATAAGTCTTCCGTGTGAATTGTTTTTTATAGCGAGGTAGGCAATGACTCTACCCCACCTGATGTTAAGTGGTGATAAAGTCCAAACGCAAAGTTAGCTGGTACAGCAGTTATAAACTGCTACACCAACATTTATTTATGTAGGTAAGTAGGTTAAGCTATATCTAGTTTTTAAGTTTGTCTTATTATAAGGTATCTCAATCTTATTACAATAGTAATGCAATAAATAAAAAACGAAAAAGTAAATACACTCGTATAAATATGTATATCTATGTAAACCCCAGTGTTCATATTTCGAGTCCATTAACGTTTCGTTTTACATTCCCAATCCGGGATTGAGTGAAGTGTGCAAATTTCCATTTTAATTTACGTGATCGGAATATTTATCAACGTTTATTGAGCTTCTCGTTATGGTTGTGAATCTTAGTAAGTAATCATATTACCAATAAAGGACAATGGGCAAAACACACCCAGCTCCGCCAACAATGTATCCCATACACATATAAACCTTAACAGGTTTTCGTGTATGGTTTTTTAATTTGTATGTGTATGATTGTATTTGATGATAAAATAAATAGATAAAATAAATAAATAAATAAATGTAATTAGTATGAATCGATAGATCTATGAAAAAGGAGCCTTTTTTATTACGACATCGTAAAAAAATATCCTGGTAGTCAAAAGATATGACACCTCCTAAAATATCCTGGTAGTCAAAAGATATGACACATGGGCATATTTAAGTAGGTAAATAAATTCATTTTATAGTACCTTCATTTTATATTATTAGTAATCATAATAATAAGCCATACCGTACTAAACAACCAGATATATGACAAAGCCTGCCGACCATCCTGCGCTTGCACTTACTGAGATACCTCAAAATGGTTTACGGGGATTGAAGCACTTGCAGTTGCAAATAGTCGACTCGTCTTACTTCGTTGTTATTGTGCGCTCCCTGTCACTTGATTAATTTTTATCTAACACGCTTTGGACATTGGAACACGATTATCGGTTTTGTCAATTAGTATGGATGAACTGGAATCATGTTTTCTCCGAAGCGTGGACTAATTTGTGTGATTTGTGGTGGCTCCGTTTTACATAGAAGACAATTTACTATAACGAACAAAATGTTTGAAAAAACCCCAACCCATGCGGGGATTTTTGGATTTACTCTAGCGCGGCAGAATAACATAAGGCCTTATAGGCCTTAGCCCTATGTAGGTTCGAACTAACTAACTAAATTAATTTCCTTGTTTTATTAATATTCGTTCCTTACAGTACTTGTACCTATTGAACTTAAAATAACTAAAGACCCCCGGGATGGAATTTGATGCGCTTTGGTACAGATTATTATTATTAAAATACCTTTCAAACCAATGTAGTTCAGTCCGTGGCGGACGTGGGTGCAGCGTCCATACATTTTTGCCCAATGTTCTTTATCCTGGATATTCAATACTTTCTTAGCTTATATTTTTTTACCATCAGGTATCTGCTAATGGTCCTCAATTAGCTCTAAACTTCAATGAACTCGATGGCGCAGGTGTTTCTGGCATCTTTTGCAATGGTCGACCATTGGATAAGTTCGGAAGGCTAACGTGCCTTCCGAAGCACGAAGGAACTCGAGTTAGAAAATTTTTTAGCACGGTCACCCATCCAATGTGCGCACTGCGAAAGTTGCCTAACTTCAACGATCTAAGCCGAACGCACTTACCACCTGCGCCATCGAGCTCCTCTTGCTCTGCATAGAATCATCATCAGCCTATTAATGTCCCCACTGCTGGGGCACAGGCCTTCTCTATGGATGGAATAGGAAGATTGGACCATGACCCGCCACGCGGGCCCAATGCGGATTGGCGGGTGCTAACGACTGCAGATGCAGCCGGGACCAACGGCTTAACGTGCCTTCCGAAGCACGGAGGAACTCGGGATAAAAGATTTTTGTTCACCCATCCAATGACCGGCCATTGCGAAAGTTCTTGTTGTTGCACCACTTGCGCCATCGAGTTCCTAGCTATAAGTTATCGAGTTCTTAGTTCCTCAGCATAGAATACTTCAAAGTAACTACTTTATTTTACATTTGCAATGACATCTCAAAAAACATCAGACTAATATTATGAAGGCGAAAGTTTGTGAGTGTGTGAATGTGTATGTTTGTTACTTCTTCACGTCTAAACTGCTGGAGCGATTTTAATAATATTTTATATGGAGTTAGCTGACACCCTGGATTAACACATAGGCTACGTTTCACTTCGGGATAATATCCCTAATAAACCGCGGGTGACACCGCAGGGCACAGCTAGTATAAAATAAGTACTTGACTAAAACTAGTTTTATTTAATGAGTGATGTGCGTGAAAACCTAAGAAACAAATATTAAGTACTTAACTTTACGTTTTATGAGATGGAAAATAAACATATACTTTTGAGGATAATATTGTTCTTTTACTAATTAGCATCTTCAAAGTTCTTTCTTGTCTTTTTGCGCGACCGCTCTGCCTTGTCTGTGTTTTGTGTTAAGAATTTTGTTCAAGTTCGAAAAGATAAACTTTTGGCTCTGCCTGAATTCTTTAACAGTTGATTAGATGATAAATTATTTCCTTCGTTATTCAAGGATTTTGGTGCTTCATTTTTCGCTAGCAAAGAATCTCAAGCTTTGAACAAAATTATATTTGTTTCTACCAGGTTTTCACGCACATCACTCATTAAATAAATAAACTCAAAAATTACAAAAAAGAATTTTAAATAAAAATACTTTATTAAGTAAATTAAATAATAAATTCATACATACACAATAAAACTAAAAATCGAACAATGAAATAACCGAACGCTCAATAAAAGTCTTTCGAAGGTAGCTCGACAAATTAAATAAAAGTTTGATTCTGATGACGTAGCCTGTAAAGGCTACGAAACGTCAATAAATAAATAAAGTTTCTTGCATTAACCCGTAAAAACTAGTTTTATTTGAACAAAATTGTTCAATATCAATTGATTATTAGAAAATTGAGTCATTTCTCCATCAATTAGGTAATCGCAATAATTCAAATTTATCTTATATTTTGAATGCGATTGAAACTCGGAATTTTACATAAATTACATGATTAGCCTCATTTCCGTCGACCACAGGGACACGATATTTTTAATTAGACATTTGATTTATGATGACATTCTTCTGCAAAGCTTTATAGCAAAAACTTATTATGGTTTTCTTTTGTTTCAGGTAATCAAGAGTAAGATACATACGAACAAGCTCGCGTCCCGAGGGATTAGTGTCAGCAACGCACACTGCAATAAGGAGTTTTATACAAATAACTAGCGGCCCGCTCTCGCTTCGCTTCTGTGTAGAGCTGAAGTGTAGACTACAGTTTTTGTTCTCAGGCTTCTATTATACACAATGACATTCATCTATGAGTCTTTTTATACCTGCATGCAAAGACTCAGCCCGATCGGTTTAAAGTTTACAAAATTTCATTCTCTATTTTATCCCCTTGGGGGTAGAATTCATCAAAATCCTTTCTTAGCGGATGCCTACGTCATAACATCTACCTGCATGCCAAATTTCAGCCCGACCCGTCCAATGGTTTGGGCTGTGCGTTGATAGATCACTATGTCTGTCAGTCACCTTTGAGTTTTATATAGATACTGAACACAGAACACACTAAGAGGTTAGAAGTGTGATCATATACCGTTGTACGGGAACCGATGTCGCAGCCTCGCCCCCACTATACTTCCATCTAATAATTAACAGCCAATCGAATGACGCGACATCAAACAATGGAACCAATCAGAGCTCACACCCGAGAGCAGCGACGCAATCAGAACCAAGTTTTGGTCAAGTTTTGAGCGTATACTTTCACATAACTGTGGCGCACCTGCCCCGCCTACAAGGCCCTTCTAACATCTTTCTATGTTCTGTAATACTGAACAGCTCGAGTTAATATGTCTGCTACAACCATTATTTATTTATTTATTTATATCAAATACTTATATCTATTATCCAGCTCGAAGGACCATGTTTCTGATCCTTAAGGAAGAAATTAGCAATTGAATAAAAATATGCCGAAGATCTAATTGCAAGGTAGGGCCTATCATTAATTCATAGTTTAATGATACTCCTTTATCATTTTTACAAGAAGCGTCGAAAACTACTCGTTCCTTGGTAGTAGTTCTTTCTTCTTTCACTACTGCGTGATGAGGTAAATATACAGCCTTTTCGTTATTATGACTGCCTTGTTGTACCGGCCTCATATAATTGAACTGTAAATATACATGTATGACATCAGTGTACCTTTGTCTTAAATTAGAGTCCTTGAGTAGTTTCCTCTCTAATGCTTTGAATCTTCTTACAGCGGATTGTTATTACGAAATGGAAGTTTTACGACATAAAGCCCTTCAGAAGTTCTTTTAGTGGTTTTGGCAAACATATCTTCACATTTTTGTTCTTCCTCTGTAAATATTTTTTGATTATTTTTGTTATCCTGTAAATAATCTTCTGTTTTCCAAAATTTCTTAATACAAACTATTATGCCTGCGATTGTGGAAATAGTACAATATATCTATACTTATAATAAATCTGTAGAGAGGTCAATTCTGTACATGAAATATATTTTCAAAATAACTATCAGGGGGTGTTTAGTGATCGATACTGATGCCAAAAATGCAATCAGTAAAATTTTTGTCTGTCTGTCTGTCTGTCTGTATGTTCCTTATAGAAACAAAAACTACGCGACGGATTTTAACGAAACTTGGTACAATTATTCTTCATACTCCTGGGCAGGTTATAGTATACTTTTCATCACGCTACAATCAATAGCAGCAGAGTAGTGAAGGGAAAAGTTGGGAAAACGGGAGAAGTTACTCCATTTTTTAAGCTTCCGTCGCGTGTGCAGCCTTAATGGTTAAAGTTACATAGAAATCATGTATGACGGAAATATTCTACATAAAATTGTCTAAAAAATATCCCGCAACAGCATATGTCTATCTTTTATGGTTGACTCACAATAACACGTGTAATTATATAAATAAAGTCATTGTTTATAGCACAAGCCTGAGAACAGAAACTATAGTTTACACTACAGCTCTACACCGAAGCGAAGCGAGGGCGGGCCACTAGTATATAATATAAGTGAATAATAAGGATATCAAGAATTATAATCTTGAGTTTATCCGTTTTGCGTAAGTTTAAGTTTGCTTCTATATCTTTCTTTTGCTAACCTATATGGGGTGTTCATGGCTCAATTTCCCTGTTCTTGCCAGTACCTTTGCCCGAGCAGTAATGACATACGCTTGATAATAACCAAGCAACAGTTGTGATTTTTCAAAAACCAATAGAAATATCTAAGTCCTGATCACCCTCTCTTATTACTGTGATCGATTTTAATAACGACTGTAAACCGATAAAAGTTACGTCCACCTAAAAAGTCATTAATCAACACAACCAAATTAATCACCGTATCGGAGTTGCACCTTTTTCATTCAATAACGATAATAAACAATAATTGATTAACGGCTCAGACAGGCGAAGCACTCTGATTGGCGTGAATTAAAAATGGCCGCCGCACATTCGAAAATAAATTTATTCGTGGCCCGCTTCGTGTTTGACTTCCGCGAGAGATGGCGACTGTGGAAATGGGAGCGGCCGGGAGCGACCCGAATGACCCCTGACCTGACTAGGCTTAGGGTTAACGACCTAGCTGCCTATTTTAAAAAGTAGGAATTCGCATCGCCTCGCTATGTTTTCAAGTTCCATTTTCACATTTCAAATGCTATCAAAACCGTATTAATGGCTCATTGACACGAACTATTAGGTTGTACTAGCAAACCAGTGAACCAAATGTTCACCAAAAAAAAAATGTATTTAATTAATTGAGAACTTCGGAGATTTTGTGTGGTTTCGTTTGAAATAGAAATCACGTGATTTCTCGAAAACCGGAAGTGCTACGTTACTCACATCCGGTTTGTAGTCTTATCAGACTATTCTTAACTTATAACTTAAACATTCTCTATATCTATCTCTTACGGTTTGGCCGCTGAAACAGCACCACGGACGGACGGACGGACTTGTCTATTAGATAAGAGATTCTGTATTATTAACAATGTTATGTTTATCATAATAATTTGAAAGTACGTATTAACACGCAACTGTAATTTTTAATACTTTTTTCTTGTAACTACTGTCATAATGTACCTACGTACATTTTATGAAAGCATCGCTTATTTTGCATGTAATATTGTTAGGCCAAAGTCCTCTTAAATTTTTGGTCTTTCATCGTCGAAACTTTAGATTTGGCGTATTCGACCATCTTGATGCTTACAGCTTCGATCGAGTTGGTGGAAGCCTTAAAATGATAGCTTACTTACTAGACATCATATTCCCATTCTGTTTTCGGTTGCACAGTTCTCATAAAATAATAATTATTGGATAGGCTTCCTGGAGAAGCTACTTTTTTCAGTGAGTCGATTGTGAAACCCCCACGAACAATGCAAGTAGTAGGAATCTATATAAACTAACCTGGTCTCAGGATGAGGTAGGTAGGAGATCTTGATTGTTTAATTGACGGGGCGACGTGCCGGCTGCCAATTCCACCAATATTAGCGAAGTCCTTTTGATTCTCCACAAAACATTCACAGGAGTTGATCACAACCAATAAATTCCACAGACGTAAGCTTCCAGGAAGGATTTAATAAATATAAATTCACTTTTTGACTAACAACGTAAGGCTCAGGCGGCCGTTACAACGTTCTTTATAAGCGCACCAAATCGAAGTGTCTTTTTTGTGCCACCGTCGCACGCACCATTTTTGTTTTTAATTATAGGAAGGGAAACATGTAGGCAAAGGAATTAATAGTTCACAAGGATTGGCTAATGTTTATAGAATTATAATAAATACTATTAACAGATTACCTACTAATTTGCACCCAAGAAAACATAGCGATGTGTTCATTAGTCGGTCACACGCGAGTAAACTAACAAATTAACGGTTTTATGTAAACACTAGAATTCGAGGAACGAAACAATGTTATGCTATGCGACTGACTGCCGTCAATCAAAATTCTGTCAGGTTTGTTCCATTTTAAGTACACAACAATTATTTTTTGAAGTGAAACTTCTTTATCGGCGTTGGAAAAAAATTTACCGTCACATTTTTTCGGTTACGCGTCACGTTTTTTGGTTACGCGCCATCTTTTTTTTAAAAGAGCACTATTTACCTCATCCGAACAATTGCTTCTTCTGTCAACTTTAAAAAAAAAAGTATCGAAAGCAAATATTCGTGTTTCACACAAGGTAAGGTAAGGTAAGGTAAGGTAAGGTAAGGTGTAGTTATACCCCTTTAGTGGGTGAGTTTTTGAAAAATCTTAGCGCACGCATATATATATATATTTCTGGAAAGTTGCATGTAGATCATTTTTCGAAAAAAATAAGGCCATAAAGAAGTTTCACTTCTTACCTGTGTACACTAGTACACGCACACATTTTTTTTATAAAAGGAGTCGATATACAAATAGTGTGACGTGCGACCGTAATATACAAGTTTAACATTAACTTTTTATGAAAATGGTGCGCCAATGGTCTCCGAATAGAAAGGCAATACTACAAAAATATAGTGTTTGTCTGTGGTCTTCCGTAAGATGGCCAGAGAATACTCAAATGTAGATAAAAAATATATGCGATTTTCCTCTAAATTAGACTGAGAAATGTTAATGCGGCCCGCATATCGTATGTCCACAGTACTGTCATAGTCACTGTCTTCTCTACATAAAATCAAAAATAAAATTTTCATTTTCTTTTAATTACATTTAATTAACTTGCTCAAATATTGTGTTGTGTACATAACAATGTACAAAATGTCATGATTCGCAGCAATGTAAAACAGTGTCCCCAACACTGAACCTTGCGGGACGCCAGCATTAATGTTAATGCTGTTAGAGCAGCTATCATTGATCACCGCGTATCCCACCGCTACCTAAAACAGTAACAACAGTTTTTTTTGCTGAAGGAGCAGTGTTACTTGAATGTATTCAAACTGATTAGTAATTTCCTCTCTAACCAATGATATGCCTTTGACAGATAATTTGAAAGATCTCCGATAACATTATTTTCGAACAACTTTGTCCGTAAGTACCTTCTATAAAATACAATAAAAAGATGGATAGAATCCGTGAAGTCATGGCAAGACCAAGGGAAATAACGATTCAGTTTTATACACATAGATTACTGAAGAAATAAATATAAGATTTTTCAATAAGTATGTTACCACGGAATGGGAATATTTCCGTGCGTGGCACAAAGTAGGTGACGACTCGGATACAATATATTCGGACAGACTGTCTCTAATAAATTATACGAATGAGGTTTTATGATACTTTTTTTCGTGCATATTTTCGTAAATAACCCGTTAAATGATCACGCGACCGCTTACGTGTGCAACGCTTATAAAATTATAACTATTACCGCCATTTTACGTAATATGGTTATGCAAATGGCGGCTGGCGCACTGGGAAATCCAGTTTATTGCAGTTGTTGGTTTTAAGCTGATGCTTTTTAGTGGGTAAGGTACATTTTAAAAGTGCTTGGAGTATTAAATATTTTAGTTAATTGTGGGGTTTACAGGTTTTATAGTTACATTTATTTTTAGAAGAGCTGTTTATTTTAATTCTTAAAAGGGTGTTAATGATAGTAATAGGCTTCCATAGCTTCAATATGCCTTAAATATCAGGAGTAAATACGTTTTTCCCATAGAATACTCTAGCAAGTGCTAGTAAGAATAGGTATTCTCGTAAACCCGACAGTAATAAAATTTATTTACTTGCCCTGAGTTACATTGGTAATAAATATTGAGAGTTATATCTATTAATGGTTTTTATTTGATCTAGATTTCTCTGATATTACAATGATATGCCGACAGCTTTTGTCGTAAGAATTTTGTCTGTTTTAGTACCATGTTGACTCTTGAGTGTGAAGTGTCACACTCATGGGGAAAATATAGATATAATGTTTTTGCTCAAATCGATGCATGTCTTTTTTGACTCCCTTGATATTATCTTAAAACTAAAAGTTCCCCAATTCCTATAATAACTTAGGAGTAGAGTACAAAACAGATAAACGTTTGACGTTCATTACTAAGACCAGCAATTTGTTTGAGATTAATTTCTGAATAATTAAGTGGAGAATAGCTCTTATTTATAATTTAATTGCAAATTGTTACTGCAGCTTTAATACATTTCTTCTATTATTAAATGATGTAACTGTTATTTCTGAGGTAGAGTACTGTAATTGTAACTTAATTAAAATGCTTGATGTGCTTGCCTCAAACAATTTATGATCTAGAATATACTACCATTGAAATATTTCGTATTTTTTTATTTGATTGCTGTTCGTTATTCGTTCGTTATATCAATAAAAATGTCACCTGTAGAACTTTACGCCAGATTACAAATATATTTTATATAATATTTTCTTTAGATATTTGTCTGAGCGTATTTTCACCAACTCAACAGTGCCCAAAGTGCTTTAAGAAGTTTTTACTTCAGAAATAAAATTTGTCCTCGCTTGGTATTGAAATGTATTTAATAAGGAGTATCTAGGGAATGTAGGTACGGTAGCGGTCAGAAAATGTTTACCAGTTTTGAAATTAGATTCTATGTCACACTTTTTTCACTAAAGTCTAAAATTCAAAAGTTATTATGCAATATGACGCATCGTGAATAACAAAAAGAATTATATATTACTTTTTGATATTGAAACTCATTTCTTTATTTGTTGAAATGACATTTATAAAAAACATATTTGTTTCTTAGGTTTTCACGCACATCACTCATTAAATAAAACTAGTTTTACGGGTTAATGCAAGTAAAACTTTATTTATTTATTGACGTTTCGTAGCCTTTACAGGATACGTCGTCAGAATCAAACTTTTATTTAATTTGTCGAGCTACCTTCGAAAGACTTTTATTGAGCGTTCGGTTATTTCATTGTTCGATTTTTAAAGTTTTATTGTCTATGTATGAATTTATTATTTAATTTACTTAATAAAGTATTTTATTTAAAATTCTTTATAATATTATATATTTCTAATAAATAAAGTTTCGTGCATTAACCCATAAAAACTAGTTTTATTAAAAACATATTGTTTGAACATTGTTTGGACAAGAGCAAAATGTTGACCAAAGTTTGACCCTGGAGCTAAGGGCTGAAATAATATTTCTCTTCGAAGATGGACAAGTATTAGTGATATATCACGAGAACTCAATATATCGCGATTCACTGTGAGGTTTTGGATCCGGCGTCACGGTGAAGAAGGGCACTTAACAGATCATAGAAATAATTCAGGACGACGACCAATTCTAACCGCCGCGCAAATAACAGAAATGATTCGTCGTTATGAAGAAAACGGTTTCACACCAACTAGTTATTTTGCTGCTTTATATGATGTGAGTTCTCGAACGATCCGACGAGCTTTGTACAGTGCTGGACTACACTACAGACACCATGCTATTAAAGTGGAGCTGAAACCTCACCACAAAACAGCCCGGCTTAACTTTGCGCGACAACTTCATGATTTTGCTTGGTCGAATACTATGATTACCGATGAGAAAACCTTTAAATCAAACCAAATAGGAAGATTCACTTCATGGCGCTATAATCGAACTCGGTATGATGAAGCTCATATGGTGCCTCAAAACGAGTCAGGTAAACGCATAACAGTAAACTTATGGGGGTGGATTAGCCACGACGGCGGCGTCGGAGAACTGGCGAAATCCTAGTGTGAAGCGAAGTATTTAAAAAAATTATATATATCAAACCTTGTTAGTAGTCAGATCATCTCCTAGAGCGATTGATTGTCATATCAATACAAAAAAGATAATCTATGGTCAATCAAATTATTATGAAATAGACATTTAGAAATTGCGACCTAAAAGTGTGCATGCAATTATGATCCTTAATGTGGTAAACATTTTTTGACCGCGACCGTACAAATTTAGACGTAGTCCTTTGTCCTCATCTAATGACAAAAATAACTTGACCCCAATGCCCCCGTACCCTGCCCGGATGTTAATAATGGACACGGAACGGAATTCTACGACTTTTGTAGATATAAAAGGCGAAATACGCCAGGAATGGGAGCAATAGACTCGTTCCTAATATTGTACATTCATAAATATAATTGCTATCGTTCAAATACTCCAAAAATAGAACGAAGGGAAGGAATCTCCTTTAATTTTATTTTTCGTTATTTTTGTCTTTTTTTTTATTGAATGATATTCGTTTAATATTTTCGTAACTTTCGCGCGGTTTTCTGAACGTGAAAAGGGTGGCGGACTTGCACAAGGTCTTCCTAAAGGTAAACTGCCAGTATTGTTAAAATACCAGAGTTCTAGAACCAACACCCGTCAAAAACTATTCAACTTTCCATATATTATTATTGACTAGCGGCCCGCCCTCGCTTCGCTTCGGTGTAGAGCTGTAGTACTGTAGACTACAGTTTTTGTTCTCAGGCTCGTATTATACACAATGACATTCATCTATGGTTCTTCTTATACCTGCGTGCAAAGTCTCAGCCCGATCGGTTTCAAATTGATAAAGTTTCATACAAACTTTCATTCCCTATTTTATCGCCTTGGGGGGTAGAATTGATCAAAATCCTTTCTTAGCGGATGCCTACGTCATAACATCTACCTGCATGCCAAATTTCAGTCCGATCCGTCCAGTGGTTTGGGCTGTGCGTTGATAGATCACTATGTAAGTCAGTCACCTTTGAGTTTTATATGTATAGATAAAACACGTTATACAGTAGATATATTAAAACTGTTCGTTGATTTAGGAATTTAAAGATTTACTTACAGTAAATGCAACACAACATATGCTAGGGATCGCACAAGGGCCTCTACAGCAGAACGATGATAAATCTGTCATATAATATGATGATAATCTGTGGCCCCTATTCCTACACGAACAAAGAAATTTGGTGACTCATTTCTTTGTCGTACTATTCGTAAGTAGAATTCTTAGCCTGTGCACGGGCTCCCTCCTTCCTACAATCTGGGGTCCTTTAAAAGAAGAAGAATAAAGAAGCATGTTTTGCTGACGGCAAGGTCAGGATGGATGGTGTGGCAGTTTATAACTGCTGTACCAGCTATCTTCGCGTTTGGACTTTATCACCACTTAATATCAGGTGGGGTAGAGTCATTTGCCTACCTCGCTATAAAAAAACCGCATCATATATATACTGGCATCGATGCCAAGTGAATGTCAGTCTAGCTAGTATAGTATTATCACAGAATGCAATGCGATACGAATTACGACAAATGCGTGTTTTATGTGGGTGTCTCTTAGATTAATTGATAAACCGTAATTTTAGCTCTAACCCAACGACCTATATTGCCACAAACTTTTCTGTGCCGGTGACAAAAATTGGAACTACAATTTATCCACAGCCTTTTGACATTACTATGACATATTTTTTCACTGCTGAGGAGCTCGATGGCGCAAGTGGTTAGCGCGTTCGGCTGCGGTCGTTGAAGTTAAGCAACTTTCGCAGTGGTCGGTCATTGGATGGGTGACCAAAAATTACTATCTCGAGCTCCTCCGTGCTTCGGAAGGCACGTTAAGGCGTTGGTCCCGGCTGCATCTGCAGTCGTCAGTCAGTCGTCCACCAATCCGCACTGAACCCGCGTGGTGGGTCATGGCCCGATCTCTCTATTTCATCCATAGGGGAGGCCTGTGCCCCAGCAGTGGGGACATTAAAAAGGCTGATGATGATGATGATTTGTTCACTGCTAGCGACTCCTCCGCTGGCACAAATAAGTTTGTGGAACTGTAGCTAAACGTTGACAAAAACTAGATGGCATCGGCATCCAAGTCTCATTTAAAAATGACATCGTTATCGCGCAACGTTATTCTTAAAATGCCCATCCCTAATATGAATAAAGTGATTCGCAGGTTGAGGTCGCGTTCGTGGCCGCGACCAGTAATTCAATGTGCGGTTGCGCTAAGGAACTCTGCTTTTGACGCTTGAGATAAAAACCTACCGGGAAGAAAAACTCAACTCAACAGTTGCCTACCCCAACAATTTACCTCATTTCCTCCCCCTTGACCTGATAGGTAGAACCTCTATACTCATAAAATAATAATATATTTCCAACACTCACACCAATTAGCCTAGCCCCAAAGTAAGCACTGTAAGGCTTGTGTTATGGGATACTAGGGTAACGGATAGAATACATATTATACTGTACATATAAAAGTATATTTTTAAAGAAATACATATTTAACATACATGGAACTGGAGTACAAATGCTGCCCCCACCGGGATTCGAACCCGGGACATCTCGAGTCGGTTACACCATGAAACCTAGCGTACAAACCACTCGGCCACGGAGGTCGTCAAAAATGTCAAAAATGATAATAAGCTAATGAGACAGTTAACTCATTAATGCAAAATCACATCACAAAAGGCCATATATTGCATCATTTATTTAGCTTAGCATTTCAAGCGGTTAACACGTGCAGCGAAATTAGCAATCAACCCCCCCCCCCCCCCCAACCGCTTCGTGCGCTCATTGCAAATTAATCTGAAATTCTAAAAGCTAATCATATAACACAGCGCTTCGCTTACGTTGCAGGTTGGGCCACAGTGAGAAAGGAACTTGAAACAATTATTTCAGTTTAGTTCTATATTCTAAATAATGTCATGTAAGCTGATTTTAGTAAATTATAGGAAGTAAATGTAATAATACAAGGAGAAAAAAACAGCCATTGCTGAGTTTCTTGCCGGTTCTTCTCAGTACAAGGTCTCCCGTCGTCGTTTTGCGAACCGATGGCGTAACACGGAAAGCAAAACTCAACTCAACAGTTGCCTACCCCAACAATTTACCTCATGTCCTCCCCCCTGACCTGATAGTCAGGAGCTCGATGGCGCAAGTGGTTTGCGTGTTCGGTTGCAATCGTTGAAGTTAAGCAACTTTCGCAATGGTCGGTCATTGGATGGGTGGCCAAAAATTTACTATCTCAAGCTGCTCCGTGTTTCGGAAGGCACGCTAAGCCGTTGGTCCCGGTTGCATCTGCAGTCGCATCAATCCGCACTGGGCCCGCGTGGTGGGTCATGGCCCAATCTCCCTATTCCATACATAGGAAAGGCCTGTGCCCCAGCAGTGGGAATATTAGTAGGCTGATGAAGATGATACAGAAAAACTTTGTATTAGTGAAATTTTTTTTGAAATGGGTAAAGATCTCTGAATAAGTAATAAAATGGTTGCCTGTAAAGTCGGTTTTACGGGCGAAGATTTTACGTGACAACGTCTTTTTCTCGGTAGAATATTTATTGATATGAATATAATTAAATTGCACAATAGGAACAAGGAATTGAATGAAAATAAGAATTGCACAAATTTTAACTATAGAAATATATTTTGTTTACTAAAACATTGTACATGTAAACTTAAACTTAACACGAGAGACTCATCGTAACGTTACCGAGCGTTACACTTTTTCATAAGTGACTCCCAGCCGCAACCTAATTTAAGACGTTGTCACGTCAAAAGCAATTAACTGACCAATAAATTAATCTCCCAGTTTAACTTTGATCACAATTTCCCTACACTCGGCAACAAGTGAACATCCTAATAATTATGCAGATGGCCGGGTGGTAGACGCCGATGCAATTAACCCATATAACTTATCACCCGTGGGATAAGGCTCACATATCGCTATCACATGCTGTGTGTAATATTCCGCAGATGAATTTAAGGGTACACAGGTCAATTAAAAACTCGCAAACTCAAATATAACACATGTCATTTTGAAGAGCGTATGAATTCCCTATGAATAGAACAGGAAAATTGGGCTATGGTGGGTCATGTGAAGCCGTTTATCCCGACTGCACCTGCAGTCGTTAGCACCCTCCAATCCGCACTGGGCCCGATTGGTGGGTCATGGTCCAATCTCCCTATTCCATCCATCGGGAAGGCCTGCCCCAGCAGTGGGGACATTAATAGGTTGATGATATGATACAACTGTAGTAACATCACTTTGGTCTACTGTCAATAATTTCCACATCATTCGGGATATAAGGTTGAATGGCTGCATAGGAGCTACTTGAAAATTGAAAAAATAAGATTATTTAGATAATTTAGGTAGAGTAATAGAAAAATATAAATATATTTTTTTCGACACAAAATAATAAGATATATTAAGGATGATTACAACAAAACCATTAATAAAAGTAAACAATTACGTGAGAACGTTAAGATGGTCAAAGATTCAATTTCAGCAAGTCACAACATTATTCGAAAAAAACCTTGATTCAGAAACTGTGACGGCCGCAGACATGCTACTTAGGTTAAGCTGAGCTAGAACTTAACTAGGTACAAGCATAATTTGTTCTTCTTGTTGTTTAAAAAGTAAGGGGAAAGTTTTAAATGTAGTGTGATTAAACATATATGACTGACCACCCGTGGGACCGAGTACTGGTCTAGTTTACGCAGTGCCGATAAGTTTCAGGGAAGCTCAATTCAAATCGTGTTTCACTCTTCAAAACTTAGCTGAACTTAAATGATAGTCATTGAATATTTGAATACATAAAATAGCTTCAGGTCAAGTACTGGCACTGTTCATGAAAATTTCTTTATAGAGGACAATATAACGAGGCAGATTTTGATGAACAAACTTCTATTATAGCGTTTTTAACAAATTTCTAAAACTTTTACAATCATGTTAATTTAAGATCACAATGCTGAGCTTCCTGCACAAACTATATATCAGCAAAGCCCGTGTTCAATCACAATTTGTGATTAAGATAAACATGCTCCGGTGCCCACCATCTTTTCAAAGAAATCGCAAAATGATTGGTGGAGACCACTGGAGACCGCAGAGCTGGCGGCTATTTCGCCCAGCGCATAAGAACCTCCTGGGAACCTTTGCCGACGGGGAAGACTTAGAGCAGCAATTTTTTTAATATTTGTCTAGTTTTAGGGTACTTTTAGTTTAATATTTGCCATGTTACTTATTTATACTATCCCTTAATAGATAAACAATCTTATTTACTAATTAAAGTCACAGAAATTTCTCAGTAACAGATAAACAGACAATTCAAAGAGATCGCACCGCACAATACAAAATCTCGTCGCCCTAAAAGCTGACCAGCTTTTGTTTCGTCCCTGTGATTTTCCCAGTAATTATTCAATCATTTATTTGTGCCCGCTCAACCGACGATGACTTGATAAGCGATTCTAGTCGAGAACTCATAAACAGCTAGGCTGATTGATATCGTAATTAAAATCTATACTTATAATAAATCTGTAGAGAGGTCAATTCTGTACATGGAATATATTTTCAAAATAACTATCAGGGGGTGATTAGTGATCGATACTGATGCCAAAAATGCAATCAGTAAAATTTTTGTCTGTCTGTCTGTCTGTCTGTCTGTGTGTATGTTCCTTATAGAAACAAAAACTACTCAACGGATTTTAACGAAACTTGGTACAATTATTCTTCATACTCCTGGGCAGGTTATAGTATACTTTTCATCACGCTACAATCAATAGCAGCAGAGTAGTGGGGGGAAATGTTGGGAAAACGGGAGAAGTTACTCCATTTTTTAAGCTTCCGTCGCGTGTGCAGCCTTAATGGTTAAAGTTACATAGAAATCATGTATGACGGAAATATTCTACATAAAATTGTCTAAAAAATATTCCGCAATAGCATATGTCTTATCTTTTATGGTTGACTCACAATAACACGTGTAATTATATAAATAAAGTCTTTGTTTATAGCACAAGCCTGAGAACAAAAACAATAGTTTACACTACAGCTCTACACCGAAGCGGAGCGAGGGCGGGCCACTAGTATATAATAAAATCAAAGTAAGCTGAGTAATATCCCATGTTCCTGTTCAACGTTATAGAAGCGCTGTCAACAGTCATCAAACCTAGTGCTTTAAAGTTCATTAACACGACGGCACGTCAGTTGGAACTTAAGGCAGTTTTCCAAGTTGATGATCGCTGACTGTTCACACTGCCGGCGAGATATCTCCCCACTCGTTTGTCGCTGAGCGACAAGAGCTGACAAATACAATATACTTGATCAGTGATGCTCGCTAGGCAGGCAGAACGCGCGTACGTTCATATTATTATGCTATATCATATATGCTGTAATTGACTGAGAAATTTATTATTGGTTCTTACTAGTTATTCTAGTAATTCTAGTTTTTTAAACTATTAAAGTATTTTTTTATTAGTCTTTGATAAAGAAATACTCGATGTTCCATCATCAGATCAGTTTGACAATACCATAATATTATTGTATTGTCATCAGAACTACTCGGAAGGTGGCTCAACGCCGTATAAGGACAATGAGAGGAATTTGTATAGTAATAATAGCTGTGCCCCTCGGTTTATTAGGGATATTTTCCTGAAGTAAAACGTAGCCTGTGTGTTAATCCAGGGTTAGCTAACTCCATACCAAATTTTATCAAAATCGCTCCAGCCGTTTAGAAGTGACAAACACACACTCACAAACTTTCGCCTTTATAATATTAGTGTGATAGCGTTTACAAACAGAGTAGAATCCAACTCACAGCCTGAGCTCACAGCCTAATTCGGCCATAAATTCAAACTTTAGTAATTGGTATATCTTATGTTATGGAAATTAAGTGCCACTGATGTTTGTAGATACCACAATCAGGATTGTGAAACACCAAAACAACTTCTTAATGAATGTGGGCCTCTAATCCACAAACGAAGTATTCATATGTGACGACATATATTACGCCCAACGGAAATCAAATCTCAAAAGGCTAGAAATGTTCTGGGCTTCTTGGAAGCTGTCGGGCTAAAAGAGATACTTTAACTTAGTGGCAAGTCAGAATAGATCTTAGAGGTCGTAGTGACTACAGTCTATTATGACTGCATAGCCCCAAAAAACAAAATAATAGTAAACTAGCAAACCAGTGAACTAAATGTTCACCAAAACCTGATTTCTCGAAAACCGGAAGTGCTACGTTACTCAAATCCGGTTTGTAGTCTTATCAGACTATTCTTAACTTATAACTTAAATATTCTCTTTATCTATCTCTTACGATTTGGCCGCTGAAACAGCACCACAGACAGACGGACGGACTTGTCTAGTAGATAAGAGACAATAATCTTACCGCAGGCCAAGTTATACAAAACTCTCGAATTTCTTCAACTGTATTTTATCTAACTCGATCAAAGATTCACAATATATTGAGAAATGTCAGACTTGATCGTAATCTGATGTTCAGTTAACTTTAGGTATCTTACCAAAATGTTTCATTCCGAGATCACCATTTCGGGCGAATATCAAAGGAGAATGGGCAAATCCGCCTAGATTGCGCTTGACGCATTTATGTATCAAAAATCTTCTTCTGAATTATCATTTCATATGTGTGTTTATTATGTAAATATTATGCGGATATTTAAAATAATAAATAAATGGCTATTAAACTGAGTAAATAACCAATAACCATAGATAAAAGTTGTATCACCTGGTCGATACTATCGTAGGAAAAAAAATCGATTATATTTCTTTATTTAAATATTCTTAACATAAAAAAACGAGTGTGCTTATGACTAGACAACTGAAGTGAAACTTCTTTCATTTACTAGCTGTAAGAGAAAAAGAGAAAGAAAATGCGTGCGCGCGCTCTTGCTCCTACACTGTGATACAGACAATAGGCTTGCACTGTGCTTAGATATACGGAACGTATTTGGCTATGAGAGGAAGAGAGAAAGAAAATGTGCACGCGCACTGCTTTCTCATGCTTACATCCCCCACTCAACTCCCGTTCGCCTCGCCCGATCACACTTTTCTTAACGCTTACGTTCGCTAGCTTACTCCCCAAGTCAAGAGTGCGTAAAGAAGTTTCACTTCAAAAAGAAAAAATAAAACGTTTATTATAATTGAAAGCATAGAACAATTAATAGCCTGAAACATTTTTACCAAACACCGTAAATGACTACGAAATAATGATCATTCGTTAATTCGTAGTCATTTTTTATTTTGAGGTTTTCGATGCGAGTTGTTTGATTTTTGTATGGATCGATGGATAGATTATTTTCCCCAAATCGCCTATTCAGAGGGCCTGGTTTCGAATTCCGGTGAGGCAAATGTTTGTATGATGGATACGAGCATTTTTACCAATATTATATCATGATAAATAACATTAAATTCATAAAGTTATCATTTGTAAGACCTGTGTTGTGACTATCTCACTGTACCTACCAGGGATTGCTCTCTTTCATTGCATCTAAAAACTAAAAGGAACTTAATGGGCTGCGCAAAAGAGGATTTTTTGCCTGCGGACTATTTTGTTCATCAAACAGTAGATCGCATACAAAAACTTTTATATGTGTACTACATATTCACATCTTAGATTAAAAAAGGGAATATATTTTTGTTTAAATTATCAGTTATGTTATATATAATTACTTAATCATATATAAATTAACTCATGGTTTGAACATTTTAAGCATTTGCATTGAAAATAAAACATTTATTAATCGATTGTGTAGGAATCGATTCCTATATCAAATCGAAATATATACCATAGGCAAGTGAAGTAGGTAGCTGTCAACTTGTTGTCAACGTGTTTGTTGTTTGTTCCGAGTGACTAACTACTTATGTACAGTTTTCAATTTTGAATTGAATTTGTGTTTTCAGTGGTCTATTGTGGCAGAATAGTTTTAATGTTGAGTTGAGTAATCCTCCGTTAATAACTTTTTTTTGGGAAAGAGAGCATTGGACTCGTTGATTTAGTGTTAAGTTACCTTTAGTGATTCTGACAGAGATATTTGGACTCTTAGTTTATTGTAATTATTTTTGTTTACAATGGCATCTGGTGTTACACAAGAAAACGCAGGCAGTATGCAACGACGTTGTATTAACTGTTGTATATCAGTGCCACGACGACAGCCAGTACATTCTTTGGACATGCTATCCAATTCAATGCTTAATGTTTTAAGCTCATGGATCGCACCTGATTCTGTAAGTAATTATTTACTTATATTACTAAAAATATATCGTTATACAATCGCAACCGTGAGATAATGTTTTAATTTCATTCACATGTTCAAATAAATATAAATATTTTTGACTTGTTATAGATATTGAATGGGGGCATAGTGTGCAACGAATGCTTTATGCTACTACAAGCTAGTGACACCACAGAAGAAGTACCTGCACCACAATATGGCCATCAACAAGTCTGTTTTGGTTGTGGAAAATCCATATTAAGAAGTCAATCGTACAGGGTTTCACTACACTGTCCAGAAAGATGATATTCTTAGATGGACTCCAGCACATCAGGTATGGTATAAGATATTATTATCAATAATAAATTATTAAAATTGAATTCAATGCTAATTAAAACATGACTGTGACATTATTATTATTTTTGCATTGCATGATTGAAATGTTATATTAATAATAATTTATTTAAATTGATTTCAATACTAACTGAAACATGACTGTCATTTTTTTTACATTGCACAATTGTCATGTAGTATATTAATGAAATTGATTATATAATAACTAACTCAATCATGACTATGGTATATAAATAATATATATAGTTTTTAAAGATTAAGTTCTGGATAATACTGCAACTACCTATAAATATTTGCACGTCGATAAAAGCGACAGGTCATGTTGGTTATATTTTTGAGATCTGTATAATTTACCATATCTTGTCAGGTAAATGATTTATTATTATTATTATAAGAAATATATTTCTATTGCATAAAATAGTTGTAGATGGTTTTTCATTAAATTCAAGTTCACTTATCTTTTTTTTATAGGTGTCAAGAATTTCAAGAGTTTGTGCTGCCTGTTGGCGAGCAGCTAATAGAAGACAGAGATGAATCGGTCATCAATTGAACAAATTGATGTAGAACCAACAGAGTCTGTACCAGTGATCCCAGTACCACCACCATTTCCCGCTGGTCTATTACCTGTTCAGCCTTCAAGACCTGTTATACCTAAGATACAGTCATCAGTATATAAGCGTGCTGTAGCCACTTCATTGAGTTGTCTGTTTTCAGGATGCCGGGAACAACAATGTTTATTAGTACCCAGAGTAATAAGAGAAATGTTATTAATACATAATAAATTCTATGTTCCCACATGTTGTAGAATATGTCAACATCACTTGAATAATGGGCGTTGGAGTGATTTAACATCAAATCTGCAAGATTTTACTGGTGTACAGTTTGATGCAATTTTGAATATAATGCAGAGAGCAGTTTCCCATTGTTTCGACTTTGAAAATATTTCTGCAATGGCTCCTTTCTTATGCCATTATTGGCTGGGAATGAATGCTGAACAGTTTGATGAACTCTTGGCATGTGTACCAAGCTTATTACAGAGTGTCAAAAATCCCCGTTTAGCACTCTGTATTTACATAGTCAAGTTAAGAACTGAGGACAGCAATGAACGATTAAGTTCCCTCTTTCAAATGTCTCGTAGGACCTTGGAGAGAAAAATGAATATAGCTAGAAGTTGTTTAGTTGAAGATTTTGTGTCAAGACATTTGGGCTTTGGTCATGTAAATGTGGAGCAAGTGGCCAGCAGAAATAAAATAATCCCGGAGGGATTGTTCGGTAATCCAATCTTACCAAGTGATATTAAACCCGCTATTGTTATGTGTGACGCAACTTATATATATGTCCAGATTTGTTCTTTTTTAAAAAAAGGCAATATATAAACCAGGATTAGAGCACGCTTAATGTATAAACTGCTGTGTTAATTGAACTTAGCAGAGCTTTAACTGGATATTTCAAACTCAACAGGACATGGTGGCGAGTTACAAAAGATATTTTAGGCGAAGTCACTACAGTTCTACTGGATACGGCATAACCTCAAAAATATAAAATAAAAATAATGTCGATTTGGATAAATGTGTTATCAATAAATGATTATCATTATTAAAATATTTTGTCTTATTTATTTTTGATTCCTAAACCTTAAATAATATTAGATCCATTGTTGGGTTAACAGAGCATCAAAGGTGCAGCTTGAGCGTAAAGAGAATAAGTATAAATAGCACTAATATAACCGCACCTCAACAACGCCACATTTATTGAATCTGAGATGTTTGGAATAAATAGAGATAGATAGCAGCTCACCAACGCAACAGTTTACAAATATACGCTGCCCGTTGATAAGATTTTACGCAGCGTGTGCATTCAATTTTTGTTTCACTCCCAGTCCAAAATAGAAGACAAAAGGTCACAACCTAATTAAATACAGTTTAAAGTAGTATACCTAGTAATAATTAAGTATGGTATAAATATCGAATTTAATCGAATCTACATATGACATAACCTTAAAATGCTTACGTAATTTAATATTTTCTTTAAACCACTACTTAAGTTTCTAATGATATTTTTCCTACGCAATATACACCTGATTCCCTATTGTTGTACACTTATTCCAATAAGACGCAATGAAAAAAACTTAGCCCAACTCCCAAAGTAAAATGACCATTCTCCTTTACTTACTTTGGCCCAGTTTCGCTTGTTTGCCCATAAAATGATAATCGGGAATTCGAGAGATTTACAGCGTCTAAGATAACTCCGCCAGAGGCGGGTCACTGTTTAATGATGCGAACGAAACACAAAATGATTGTTTATGAACAAAGAGTGGCATTTGAGAAATTATTTCTAACGATAGAAATATTTAAGGATTGGAGTGATAACGGGGTAAAATGAACTAAATTCTATATATGCGACATTGCAAATCAATTTATTTTATTTTATTGATTTAGGTAACAAACGGTCTCTAACAGTAATATTTTCTTAAATTTAATAATGTATGACTAGACCTATAGTACCATAACTTAAATTAATATTATGTTCAAACAAATTGAGTCTATGAGAAACTTCTTAGTTACTGTTTACAAAATGTTTCAAAATCTTTACAATCTACTAGTACAACATCTCGCGAACCAGTTTTCTGTAATTATTATAAGTACTTGAAAAAATGTCAATATTGGTCAGGTTTTTGTTATAAAAATCAAGTGATCGCCTCAAATAAGAGTTTTTTGTGTAATTTGTGCGATATGGCGGGACATAAAATGTACTCTTAGACCGTGAGGAGGGACGAGGAACCTTAAGGTGGATTTTATCTTACAAATTAGTGCAATCAATTCGGCAATTAACTATTTTATATAATACCATAGTGTCCAAAAAAGTACGTCTAATTTGTAATGCGGTTATGTTATATTTTGAGGCACAAGTCCTGTAATCGTTTAAAATATGTTCATTACGATAGCTTAATAATTTTAAAAACTTATTTTGTACTTTTTCGATGCGATCAACGTGAACAGCATATATCATATCATATTTATCTCTGTAATGTTTTGATTATGTCATCAAAAGAATACATACTGATAGCTGAAGAAGAAAAATGTTAGTCCTCATCCCTATTTTAATAAGTGCCTGCCTATATTTTTCAAAATAACTTAAATGAGAAAGCCATATGTTGGTTGGGGTAGACGAGTTCTGGAGTGGAGACCAAATCTACGCAAACGTATTGTAGTATGTGTAGTTTCGACTTTATTAACACTTAACATCAGGTGGGGTAGAGTCATTTGCCTACCTTTATATAAAAAAGGAGGAGGAGCTCGATGGCGCAATTGGTTAGCGCGTTCGACTGCGATCGTTGAAGTTAAGCAACTTTCGCAGTGGTCGGTCATTGGATGGGTGACCAAAAATTTACTATCTCGAGCTCCTCCGTGCTTCGGAAGGCACGTTAAGCCGTTGGTCCCGGTTGCATCTGCAGTCGTTAGCGCCCACCAATACGCACTGGGCCCGCGTGGTGGGTTATGGCCCAATCTCCCTATTCCATCCATAGGGAAGGCCTGTGCCCCAGCAGTGGGGACATTAATAGGCTGATGATGATGATGATGATATAAAAAAAAGACGTCGTCACGCACGGTGGAGTGACGATTTCCGCAAGGTGGCTGGCAGGAGCTGGATGTGAGTAGCCCAAGATAGATCTGAGTGGCATGCAATTGGAGAGGCCTATGTCCAGCAGTGGACTAACATAGGCTGTTGATGATGATGACGTTAGTTTTACTATACTTTTTGCATAGAAAAGCTACCGCTAAAGTAAACGTTTTATCAGGTATAGGAAGAATTATTCCAATCTTCATTGTTGACACCAAATTCCATTGTGACAGTGATGGAAAACATTTTAATGCCATCAGTCCAAACACTATTAGGACTCAGATGTGTTCCTAATAAATATAAATAAATATTTCCAACACTCACACCAATTAGCCTAGCCCCAAAGTAAGCACGGCTTGTGTTATGGGATACTAGGGTAACGGATAGAATACATATACTGATACTTATATATTTATATAGAAATACATATTAAACATCCATGACTGGAGTACAAATGCTCGTATTCATCACACAAACATCTGCCGCCACCGGAATTCGAACCTCTGGAGTCGGCGACACCATGAAACCCGGTGTGCAAACCCCTCAGATCGTTTAAGGAGGTCGTCTAATGTGATTAATTAATAAATAAGTGATAATATAATTAATTTTGGTCACCAATTCTAATACTCTGCCAAAGTTGCTTAAACTTCGAACTGATAGAGCTAGCTGTCCCTGTTGCAATCGTTTGACTTCAAATATTTTTTTCTAAACCTGTTTGTTTTAGTACCTAAATTTTTAATTAGACTATTTTTGTTAAAAGTAAATGACAATCAGCTCAGCCACTTGAAACGAATAAATAAACGACAGAAGGATAAATAGCTAAAATGAAATTAAATCCACAGGATGGAAGCGGAGACTAGTGTCTGACATTAAACCTTGTTACTTTAATTAAGAAATACTAGAAGAAATAGTAGTTATATCTAAAGAAAATATAACTCGAAAAAAATCCACGCGAAACAGGCAGCAGACGGGACTCCAACCCGCACCTTTCGCTATCCGGGCGAATGCACTGACCAATTATGCTACCGCAGCCCTAACGGTCCGCGTCGAAATTCTTCTAGTCATTCTTAAGCTGCAAGGCAGCGCCATCTCTTCGCATTATAGGTAGCCCACAATGTCAAATGAATACTTTTACAAGTATTAAACATTTGAAAGAAGAAATAGCAATTATAGTTAAAAAAAATAAAATAAAAATAAACTAGAAATAGTACTACTAAGAAGAACTGTCGTACTATTCGTAAGTGGCATTCTTTGCCCTTTGATTTCGTGTTGACTCCTTCCTACAATCTGGGGTCCTTCAAAAAAGGCGTGAAGAAGCATGTTTGCAGGCCGGCAAGGTAGGTGAGGATGGTTGGTGTGGCAGTTTATAACTGCTGTACCAGCTATCTTCGCGTTTGGACTTTATCACCACTTAACATCAGGTGGGGTAGAGTCATTTGCCTTCCTTGCTATAAAAAATTAAAAAAAAACATCTAGAAAAAATTCGACACGGCCATTGAGGTCGTTTCGGCCAACCCTATTGTTTATTCCCCGCATAAATTAAACCTAATTGTAATAAAAATGACGTCACTGAGCTGTAGCCTAAGTATGTAATTTATGATACACCAGTATATTTGTCTGTCACAATATGACAAAGCACCTTTACAATACCCCAAAACGGTATGCTACGAAGTTGATAAAGGATATTCTGAGAAGAGTCCCATTAGGATAGGGATCACATTCGTCGGGATTTAGCCGGACATAACCGGACTTTTAGTCATCTGTCAGGCTTTCTTCGTCTTAGTATATCGCACCTTTATTCCAATACTGTCATTAAACAAAATTCTTCAAAAAATAGTTTACAACGCCATCTATTTGCTACGTTATGAATCTACACATTACTTCAAATCCTGTATTTTAATTTTATTTTATGATAATGACAGTATTGGAATAAAGGTGCGATATGTATAATGAAAAGAGAGTATGCCAGAAATTTTAAATTAGTAAGTCCTTAATTTTATTTTACAAATCTTCATCATCATCATCAACAGCCCATCTTAGTCCACTGCTGGACATAGGCCTCTCCAAATGCACGCCACTCAGATCGATATTGGGCTACTCGCATCCAACTCCTGCCAGCCACCTTGCGAAAATCGCCACTCCGTCCTACCTGAGGACGTCCTACACTACGTTTGCCTAGACGCGGTCTCCACTCCAGAACTCGTCTACCCCAACGGTTATCGGTTCTTCGGCAAATATGGCCAGCCCACTGCCACTTCAACTTGCTAATCCGATGGGCTATGTCGATAACTTTGGTTCTCTGTCGGATTACCTCATTTCTGATGCGATCCTTCAGAGAAACGCCGAGCTCTTTCCATAGCGCGCTGTCTCCACGTCTCGGCTCCGTATGAAAATCAAAAACGAATATAAAATGTACAAAAGTTCATGTACAAATCTTAAGAATGTATTTTGTGCCAAAATTGTTCAAAAGCTAGACGCGGTCTCCACTCCAGAACTCGTCTACCCCAACGGTTATCGGTTCTTCGGCAAATATGGCCAGCCCACTGCCACTTCAACTTGCTAATCCGGTGGGCTATGTCGATAACTCTGGTTCTCTGTCGGATTACCTCATTTCTGATGCGATCCTTCAGAGAAACGCCGAGCATAGCTCTTTCCACCAGACCAGCCGTACCGTCAGTGTCCACGTCTCGGCTCCGTATGAAAATCAAAAACGAATACAAATGCAAAATGTACAAATGTTCATATCCCTTCCCACGGCCACACGCACACGCCGCTAAACCCTTACACGGCACGACCACCCACCGAGGCCCCCCGCGGGGTGGGAATGATTGCATTGCTTTGCCGATTTCTCTGTTATTTTGTAAGAATACCCTACACAAACTATATATATTTGGATTCTCCATAAAATTTACTATAAAACAGTGTCTAAACAATGCGTCATGTCTATAATCTATTTTAATTACGTTACGGTAAACTCGGGAAAGATAAAAAAAAGGCGTTTAGATGGGTAAAATGGAGTATATTTTCAAAATCAAATCTTAAGAATGTATTCTGTGCCAAAGTTGTTCAAAATAACAAAGTTCATGTTTATGTCATTGTTGTTTTTGTTTAATTTGTTAATGGTAACCCTACTCAAGGATATATAAATAATATTGTACAAGTAGGTACAGTTATATTTCTAAAATGATAAACGCGAAGTGTCTGAAAAGGGTTAAACAATAGCAGCTTAACAATAGGTCAGATTAAGCAACTGACGGGTCATAACTCATATGGATTAAAGTCCATTAAGCTAGCTCCGTTTGTTAGGTACGTACCTGGTATTTAGTGGTTTTGCGAAATTAATAGTGGAATTCGTATTTCACGCGCGACTCCTTTATAAATGGACTTAATGCCCTTTTACTGTTATAGCAATGTAGAAGGCATATTTCTTCGTGAATGAATTTTTCAAAACACGCTACTCAAAATTTTGCCTATAAATAACAGATAAACTGACAACAGTTTATATAATATCACGTATTATAATACCTAGTCAGATCATAAATTCTGTCACATGTTTAATATAAAATAATTGAAACAAGATTATTCATTATGTAACCATTTATATACCAAAATGAATTTAACAAAACATAGATTCTTATGACAATAAAGTTTATTCAAAATGACCTCCGTGATTTTGAATACAGGCCTTCAATCTGCGCGGCCAGTCGATTATCGCAGCACGAAAGAGGTCCATGTCAATATCGGCCGCTGCCTTAATCAAGGATGTCTTGAGTGATTCCAAATTGGGATGAGGCATTGAGGACGCCTTTTCCTCCAAGTGTTGGCATATCTTGTAATCTAACGGACTCAAATCTGGACTGGAGGAGGGCCGGTCTTCGTGCCGGATGAAATCGATTTCACACGCCGCCAGCCAGTCTTGTGTGCTCTTCGCTCTATGAGCTGGCACCGAATCTTGTTGGAATACCCAGTGTCTGTTATTGAACATGGTATGAGAAACAGGTTTCACAAGATTCGTCAGGACTGTATTTTGATACACAACTGCATTCGTTTTTACACCTTTCTCACAAAAATGTACCTCTGTTAAGCCCCAATAAGAAACTCCCAACCATACCATGAGCGAGGATGTAAAATGACCTCGTTGGACACGCGGAATACGGTTGCTCGCTTCTTCACTACTGTGTGCGTACATCTTATCATTTTGTTTGTTGTAGCTCTCTTCTAAGGTAAAAAATTTATCATCCGAAAAAAGAATTTACCGATATTTTTTTCCCGCGTACCGCTTTAACAAAGCGCGGCATCTCTTCAGTCTCAGGTCCACTAGACGAGCATTCAAACGATGTCCTGTTTTTCTTCGATATGCCCGAAGCCCTAAGTCTTCCTTTAACACCTTTTTCACCGTGGTTCTGCTTAACCCCATCTGAAGGGCCAACAGTTTCTGCTTACGTTTGGGATTTCTTTGAATTCGCGCCTTCACAGCTTTTATCACTGTTGGAGTCCTAACAGACCGAGGGCGACCACTTCTTGACCTGTCATCTACACTAGAGTCTTCATTGTATCGTTTGATGGTACGATAAACGAATCTTTTGGTTATATTAAAATTTTTCAGTATGTCAAAAATTTGAATTGGCTCGTAACCGCAACGATGTAACGCAATAATGTTAATAGAAAACTTATTGTTTCCTTTTATTAAGTATATTTGTTAAAAGTTTAATTAAAATCGTAATAATTATATATTTTTAAAGTATTGGATTCAATATAACAAGAGACAATCCTTTGTCAATCTCTTATCAAAGTCAAAGTCATTCGTAATAGAAAAATGATATGAAACAATGTCGAAATGTATTTATTGAGTTATTAAAACGAAAACCGGAGACGGGTAACTCAAATAATCCGCTCTATAATAACGTTTTCTCAGTAACTTGAGCATAAGTATAATTTATTCAAGATAGCATTTTCACACTACATAAATTTTTTTTTATTTATTTCTAAAAATACATAATCAAAATATTTTTACATGAAGAACACATCGAAAACCACTAAAGTTTGAATGATGCGTCACAGTTCGCCGCACATCATAATTCATCATTGTCACATAAAATATTATTTAAAAACAACAATTTAAGTTTACATTTTATATTGTTTTCATTAAGCGAATCTCTAAATTCTGGATCCATTTTGTTTATGAGACGAGGTAACAAGCAGTGGTGGCGCTAGGCCTATTTAGTTACCTATTTATTTTCGTTTCTCCTGGCCTGGCTTAGTTAGCCGACCCCGAACTATTCGGGAAAACGCTAAGCAGATGATAATGACTTTTATTATTTTCGAACACGTGCGTGATGGAAGCGAGTAGTACTTTACAGGTATTCAGAATCGTCTGTCTGGCAACACTATTTTTGTAATTAAATTTCTATGTTTGTAATTATTTTTGTCATCATTTGATTATCTATACTTATAATAAATCTGTAGAGAGGTCAATTCTGTACATGAAATATATTTTCAAAATAAGTATCAGGGGGTGATTAGTGGTTGATACTGATGCCAAAAATGCAATCAGTAAAATTTTTGTCTGTCTGTCTGTCTGTCTGTCTGTGTGTATGTTCCTTATAGAAACAAAAACTACTCGACGGATGTTAACGAAACTTGGTACAATTATTCTTCATACTCCTGGGCAGGTTATAGTATACTTTTCATCACGCTACAATCAATAGCAGCAGAGTAGTGAATGGAAATGTTGGGAAAACGGGAGAAGTTACTCCATTTTTTAAGCTTCCGTCGCGTGTGCAGCCTTAATGGTTAAAGTTACATAGAAATCATGTATGACGGAAATATTCTACATAAAATTGTCTAAAAAATATCCCGCAACAACATATGTCTATCTTTTATGGTTGACTCACAATAACACGTGTAATTATATAAATAAAGTCATTGTTTATAGCAGCACAAGCCTGAGAACAAAAACTATAGTTTACACTACAGCTCTACACCGAAGCGAAGCGAGGGCGGGCCACTAGTCAACAATAAAACTCGTTTACTCAGACGTTATTTTATTATTTGGCTCACTTAATTTAACGGTTTTTTAAAATAGGCGTCGTGAACTTGATGTCGCCGACGTCCACATGTGGTCTAGCGCCGCCACTGGTAACAAGTAATCTACAGTGCATCTGCCGTAGATGTTGATTGCCGTTGTCGTGACTAGCAAGCCGCGAGTGATCCCCCGGGTACCTTTCGTGAATAATGGGTTTTCTAATAGAAGTATGTATGTATACTGAGGAGCTCGATGGCGCAAGTGGTTAGCGCGTTCCGCAGCGATCGTTGAATTTAAGCAACTTTCGCAGTGGTCGGTCATTGGATGGGTGACCATAATTTACTATCTCGAGCTCCTCCGTGCTTCGGAAGGCACGTTAAGCCGTTGGTCCCGGCTGCATCTGCAGTCGTTAGCACCCACCAACCCGCACTGGGCCCGCGTGGTGGGTCATGGCCCAATCTCCCTATTCCATCCATAGGGAAGCCTGTGCCCCAGCAGTGGGGACATTAATAGGCTGATGATGAATAGAAGTATTGAACTGTGATGCAAATTAGTTTTTCTCAGCCAATCCGATACACAATAACGAAGAGTAATAACGCAAGAGACAGCGGTGACCAATAAAATACAAACATTGAAAACTCATACTAAAGCGAATGAGTATTCAATACTGAAAAGTGTAAATATACAGTTGTACAAATATTAATACTCTGCTACTTCGTACCGGCACAATTTCCTTTTGGGCTTCCTTCCTTTTGCTATGCCGACTGAACCATAGTAGGAGCGGGAGCGGAAGCGGAAGCGTTAGCGGTATGGGTGGCAAGCGATGCGAACAATTTTTCGTTAACAATAAATAGGTTCGCGATTTACCGCATCTCAGCCTGTAGGTACACGACTACTCGGCTTATAGAAGCATAATATTGTTAAATAATGTATAGTTGGAGATATCATCATCATCAGCCTATTAATGTCCCCACTGCTGGGGCACAGGCCTTCCCTATGGATGGAATAGGGAGATTGGGCCATGACCTACGACGTGGGCCCAGTGCTGATTGGTGGGTGCTAACGACTGCAGATGCAGCCGGGACCAACGGCTTAACGTGCCTTCCGAAGCACGGAGGAGCTCGAGATAGTAAATTTTTGGTCACCCATCCAATGACCGACCACTGCGAAGGTTGCTTAACTTCAACGATCGCAGCCGAACGCGCTAACCACTTGCGCCATCGAGCTCCTCATCATCATCATTTGGAGATATATCGATGAATAACTTTGAATACCTTAAATCTCGACTCTGTTCACCTTGCAGCTTTTTCACGACTACTCAAACAAGAGTGCAATTTAAAGCTTGATTTTGATTCGCGGTTAAGTCTAATATAACTAGGTAGCATCTATGAAGTTTACTTAATTATGTTATAACTGATTCTTAAAAGACAAAATGATTTATATAAGTATTATTACTTTCTTAAAGCACAGAAAATCAATAATTAACTTCAAAATTGTTTGATGTCTTTGAGTGCGCCCTTAGCTACCTACTTTCGGTTAACAGCAGTACGATACTGAAACTTCCTATTTTGTGGGTGTGTACGTATGTTTGTGTGTGTGTTATGATTTCCATAATAATCCTAAATTTATTGAGATCTCTAGCAACCCAACTTTTTTATATTAACAGTACCTATCCTAACCCGCTCTCTTCACTCCTGTCACCATACCTTTATCTTGTAATTATTGAATAGTTGCGGAGATGTTATAACCTTCGTGAATAGTTCAGCAGGCTCAAATAGAGCAATAACTTGCGGCTACGTTCACATATGTAGCTTTATTGGATTACTTTATTACGCTACACGAAAATAACGTGGCGTTATTTAACGTCATGTTCCATTTTCGCGTATATTTTTTCGTGAATAAAATATGCGATGTGCTGAGAAGCTAGCCTGCAATGGTACTCTGTAAAGGAATGGAATTATTTATTTTGGTACGTTTTCCTATTACACCTAAGAATATAAGGATATTAATGTCTATGGCGATTCCACGATTCTTTCACAATGGTGTTTTCTGTAAGGCAAAGCTCTCCGCTTTTACGATCCCGGCTTTGAATCGTGTTAAATGAAAAATCTTTATTGGCCATCTTGTATATAAGAAACAGAGAAAATAAAAATAAAAAAAAAGAAATTTAACCTAAGAACAAAAATTAATCACTCGATTTAAGACGGCCAATCCAGGCCAATCTGCCTGATGATGCCCCCAGAGAGAGACGGACAGATTCCTCAACGAGTCGAGTCTAGAACGTCCCGCGGTTCGTGCCAATGCACACAAGGGGAGTTAGTGCAAAGAGGAGGGTCCGAGAGGGCGCTTTCACGGTTGGGGTCTGGGGCAAAGGCTTGCTGATACCCTTTCCCCATCGTGTGAAGATGGAACCGCATTAGGTGTTTTTAGTGGGTAGTCGCGGCGTGAAGTATGCCCCGTGGAGTCCCACATACCCCCACGGCAGGGCACGGTCGTGGGAAGTGCGTAAAAGCATTTTCACCTTCCCCAAAAAAAAAATGTGTCATGCTTGTGTGATAATTAAAATAGTTTAAAATGCTATGTCAATTTCATAGGAAATTGTAGGACGCCGGTCTCCAAAAATTTGGAGCGTTTAGAACAGTTTCCTTGGGATTTTTCCAGGGAATTGGGACTTTTTAATACTTTGCTTTGCTATATTGCTTTCTTCGTATTCTAACTGAAGTTCTTGTTCCAGGGCTGCTATCATGGGACTCGGGCGAGCACCAGGTCGACTTGGAGAAAGAGCTGGCCCTCCTCACGGCGCAGGCACCCGAGGGGGAGGAAGCCAGATATGGTGAGTACAGAAAATAGAGCGATTTATACTTGAAGGATGTGAAGTTCGCGCAAGTCGCAGTGCAGTCAACGAAATGAAGGTACGCGTAAGTTGGACTGTCAAAAAAGCTTGGACCGATGAGCTGAATCAGGTCTATTTTTTAAACGTAAAGAAAATTTTACTAGAAAAAAAAATCACTTTTATTCCAATTATGCTAGCGAGACCTTGATGACCGTGTTGAATTTCCTCTAATATTTCTTAGACTTCAAATTTGTTAGTGCGTGTGCTTGGATAGCAGAAGATGCGGGTTCGAATCCCGTCTGAAACCTTGATTTTATCTAGTATTATTCTTAGATTTAATAATCTAACAGTTAAATACTTTAAAATATATATAATATTCTCAGATCTGTTATGTTTTTTGGCGTGGCACCGACTTCAAATGACATTAATTTTAGATTTAAATATACTTTTATTTTAAGTAAAGAATACGAATTATTCCACAGTTTTTAGTGATTTAGCTTTTACAAAACAAGTTTAATTTTTTTTGGTAAAAAAGTTTACAAAATAGAGTATATTCATAATATGTCTATCTAGAAGAATAGGTTTCTTTATATTAGATGCATATTTTTATATCATAAAAATACTTGATCTCTAGACACTTTTGATGTGTATAAAGGTACAATAATACAGCATTATAATATCCAGTCTGTTACAAAAATCCAGAAAAACCCACACTTATCTAGTCGTTTAAAAAATCTTTATAAGAGCGGACGCGAGCTCAGAGATATTTGAGAAAAAGGTATTTGAAAAACTAAACGATTTCTGTCGCGCATTGGCAAACATCATACGATAGGGACAACAGCAGCTAACGCTGAAAATTGCGTATAAAAATTGCGAGGTATGGCTCTCGACGATTTCTTACTCGAAAATTAGATACATATAAAATAAATTTTACCAATAAAATAATTAGTACTTATACTAGCCCTCTATTTTTTGTTTTTTTTTTGTTAATGCTTATTGATTCTCCACACTAGACAACTTAAATGCTGATAAAAAATTAAATAAAACTAGTTTTTCACAGTTTTGTTAATGCACGAAACTTTATTTATTTATTGACGTTTCGCAGCCTAAAGAACCTAGTTTTATTTAATGAGTAATGTGCGTGAAAACCTAAGAAACAAATATGATAAAGATTTGTTAATTTTCGACATTATTGAGGATTTCTAGTTTCTTTGAAAAACAAGTTATAAAAAAAATTGTCAAGTGCATGTCGTGTCACGCGCAGTGTAGGTTTTCGCTGTTACCTGTCGTAACCACAATATATTTGAGCAGGTGACTTTTTTTTCTGTATCGGAAATAAAAAAAAAACAATTTAGAAATATCTTTTTTAAAAAGCTATTTCAAAATTGGATTGGAATTGAATTGGATTTTAAGGAACCCCTAATTAATTTGAAAGGACCGATGGGGTAGACGATGAAAACCAATCATCCCCTGGTTACAAGTAGGAAAGCTACCCAAAAAATACTTTTTAAAATTTTACCATTCTACCATTTTGTCGGTGTGATTAATATACAAATCTCCACAAAATTACAGCTCTCTAATGCTAACAGTCTCCAAGCAAAACCGGGGACGGACAGACGGACATGACGTAACTACAAGGGTTCTTTGTCAGGAATACAGAAACCGAAAAAAGAAGACATAGGAACATAGAATGAGTAAAATAATATGTAATGTATGAAAATCATTTTTTTGCGATAAAAAACAAAGAGAAATCATGTCAAGAACGTTTGTATGGAAAAAACCTCCCACTTCCCAGCCTAAGTGTCGCCGCACACGGGCCACCGACGACAACCACAAAACGCCGCCCCCGGCATATTTCTTGAAGTTTTCATACATTTTATATGGACTCGCCACACACGGTACGCCGGTGGCCGCCACACGCTACAAATCGTCGTTGCTCGCTTCTTGTGGCCCGCACCAGCCACTTAATGCGTCGATACAAAACACCGCCACACGTCACTCGCACGATTCCCCACCCCTCTCTCCCTTACCTTAGTCGGCCGCTGTCGCGCGCTTCAGCCGCTTTAGTAGCCGCTTCTAGCTTCTCGTGTCGGTGTTTGTGGCTGTGGCGTGCGGCCCGTGTGCGGCGACACTTGGCGTCATAATTTCAGAAAAGAGGTTAGCTTGTACGTTTTAATTAGGGCAAGAGGTTTATTTCCACGAATCTTCCGCCGTGTTTACGACGGGAGACATTTTGTAGGTAACCACGCTCCTATTAAAGCGCTGAGAGTGGAGACTCTCGGATCCTTCAACTTTTAAGATTTTAGCGCATATTATAATCTCGTTTGGCTCACCGTCTCTCCTTACACGCTTAATACAAGAAACAAAAATAAACTAGCTTTACCTGCTACTAGGCTTCACAAAATTAATAATTCATTTAAAGGTCTTTGTGTTCGCTTATACAATAAATTCCCAAGCAATATCCAAGAGTTAACCATAAATAGATTTAAAGATAGTATAAAAAAAACACTTATTAAAAAAGCTTATTACTAAGTGTCTGATTATTACATACAAAAATGCTTGGGTTTGAACTGTTCCAATCATTCCAACAGGTTTTCTATATTAAATAAATCACAATTGTATTGACGTTGTAAAAACATAATGATTTGTAAATGTTGTTACATTAGACTTTTAATATTGTGGAGTGTTTTCGCTCGTTTTTCTCCGCAGCTAAAATATATGTCCATAACAAGTGGTAGGGGAAAAAATTTTGGACGATTCAACTTCGATCGAACTTAACAAAGTTAAATTCATACCCCCTTATTTACAAACAAGGAATAAACTAAGACTAGTTAGGCTATGTTTTATTCACGTCACTCAAATACCATTTGTCATACGATAGACAGAAACAAAACATAGAGTAACTAATCCAAGCGTAGTCTTCGTTTATTAATAAAGGGGATAGGTTTTATATAAACCACATTAACTTAAAGAGTACGTTTTACGACATGTTCCATCTAAATTGGATTGTGACCATTGGAAGTCCAATTTTGTGTAAATTAAACCTTTGGAGCTTGAAAGAGGAACATAATGAATCTGTTTACTTTAGAAATGGAAATTAAACAGCGGAGGTCATTTACATCCTTTTACTACACTCATTTTTAACCGACTTGTTCCCTCCTTTCTACAATCAGAGGTCCTTTAAGAGAGGCGTGAAGAAGTATTTTTGCAGGCCGGCAAGGTGAGGATGGTTGGTGTGGCAGTTTATAACTGCTGTACCAGTTATTTTCGTGTTTGGACTTTATCACCACTTAACATCAAGTGGGATAGAGTGGTTTGTCTGCCTGGCTATAAAAAGAAAAGACTTCCCAATTCGTCATTTTTTTTAATGTTGTACACGCATATCTCTAAACAAAACGGTTGTGGACCGATTTTGATGATTTTAGTTTTTGTTTGGAAGAGTTTGTAAGCGAGATGGGCCAGATTAATTTGATAAAGATCTGATAAATACTTTGAGAGATAGACTACGGAACTTATTTATTTAATAGGTGTACTTACAGCTAAACATATAAAAACATTAATAAATTAAAATAATACTTATTCTTAGACATATATGCAAGCCTTTACAAGCACACACAACATTCAATTGAGAAAAGTACAATGTAATTAATAATCAATGAATAATCAATACATAATAGTGCAATTAATATTCAATGTTCTTCTCAAATATGAACTGTACACTTATCGTGTTAAGTTATTTTACGAAATTTTTGAGTAGAGTTGAATTGAAAAAGTTGCTCTAAACTTTTTCAACAAAAATCAAAACCCGACTTCATAATAATAAAACCACTAAAAGATAAGAAATAGAGAGATAAACCATTTGACTCGATTATACAAACATTTTATATTACAAATAGAATAAAAACATAGATTAACATAAGAAAACAAAATTAGAAACTAAATTAAAACTATCAAAAAATTATTGGTTTTTTTATGTATTCTGGCAGGGCCTGTAAGGTGCGCTATATATGTATATTGCATAGTTATATAGCAATAATGCATATTCTTTACTTATTAAACATTTAAAGTCAAATTAACATTTGGAATGCCTTATTTCTTACTTTTCAGTGATTTTGTGTTCCTAGATAGATTATATAATAATAAATGAAAAAATATAATAAATATCGGAGACTCATAAAAAACAAGGTACATGGTAACAATCCCGTTAATATCTATAATGTTAGTGACCACGAAAGTTTAAAATAATATATTCATAGATAGAGTTGGTTATTTCATCTGTTTTGCAGTAAATAAATTGACTGTCCAATCCAAGTATTCCACGCATTCAAAATCAAAATCATTTATTCAGTCTAGGCTTTTACAAGCACTTGTGAAGGTCAAGAAGCTACGCCATCGGTTCGCAAAACTACGGCGGGAGTCCTTGTACCGAGAAAAACCGGCAAGAAACTCAGCAAGGGCTGTTTTTTCTCCCTGTTTTATTTTATACAGAGTCGTCAAGTAATTCCACGTCAATTCCACAAGCACTTGGTCGTTTGCCATCCCCTGTCATTTTCACATAATATTAATCTGTGAAGTGGTTATTACACTCGGCGAGAATCAATCTGGGCGTCGTTTACACCTGACGACAGTTCGGAATCGATCGCCTTACACCGAAGTGACGTGATCGATGGCTGAGTTGTCGAGGGTCACTATCTACGCAAGAAAATATTTTCCTATTTCTGATAAAATATCAAAGAAATTTCATAATACTAGCGGCCCACCCTCGCTTCGCTTCGGTGTAGAGCTGAAGACGTAGACTACAGTTTTTGTTCTCAGGCTTGTATTATACACAATGACATTCATCTATGATTCTTCTTATACCTGCATGTAAAGTCTCAGCCCGATCGGTTTAAAATTGACAAAGTTTCATGCAAACTTTCATTCCCTATTTTATCCCCTTGGGGGTAGAATTGATCAAAATCCTTTCTGACGTAGGCATCCGCTACGTCAGATGTTAATCTACCTGGATGCCAAATTTCAGCCCGATCCGTCCAGTGGTTTGGGCTGTGCGTTGATAGATCACTATGTCAGTCAGTCACCTTTGAGACTTGTATATATAGATGGGCTAGGTGCTTAAACCTTTTCCTTACACTAGTATAAACGGCAGGGAATGGCCTATTTCGCAAAGGTATTACAATCATTTTAATAGTGAATCCTTAAACTGTCCGGATTATAAGAATAAATCGAAAAGAGCAATGAAAAGTACCCAAATATGTAAACAAATGTTGATGGTAAGAAAATGCTAGGACTGAAAATATTTAAAGGCTGGCAACAATCGTAGGGAGTTATATCTTTACTCTATTAAAGAATCGACGACCTCCGTGGTCGAGTGGTTTGTACGCCGGATTTCATGGTGTCGCCAGCACGAGAGGTCCCGGGTTCGAATCCCGGTGGGAGCCGTAAATATACTTATATATGTACTGTGTATGTATTCTATCCGTTACCCTAGTATCTCATAACACAAGCCTTACAGTGCTTACTTGGTGTGAGTGTTGGAAATATTTATTTATTTATTATTTATTAATGAGCTTTTCTCTAATTCTCCGGAGTAACGGGCTATAAAGGGCTGTGGTGACCAATTATAGTACCCTATCTCGTGTGATTCAGCCTTCCAACGTTGACTTCTGTAAGCAATTGTGTGGTAATGAAAATGAGTTAGTGAATAACTCATACGCGTGAATAGGGTGCAGTGAGTCTTTGCGACCCAGACAAACCATGTTAATCTGTAATATAAATATCGCCACTCAGTAAGGCTCAATCTGGGCGGTGTTTACACCTGACGACTACCCGCGATCGATCACGAAATCACGCCACACTTCGTCGACATGAATGATGGCTGACGGGAGCGTTACGTGAGGAAAAAATTACAGCGGTAAAACATAATAATATATTCAAAATGTTAGGGACATTGGTGTTCGTTCTGCTGAGCTCACATAAAAATCGTGTGGTAATAATGGTTCAATTAATAAATAAACAAATATTTCCAACACTCACACCAATTACCCTAGTACTAGGGTAACGGACAGAATACATATATAAATATATTTATATAGAAATACATATTAAACATCCATGACTGGAGTACAAATACTCGTATATTATCACAGAAACATCTGCCCCCACCGGGATTCGAACCCGGGAGGGACCTCTCAAGTAGGCGACAACTTGAAACCAGGCGTACAAAAACCAATCGTCGACGGAGGTCGTCAATAGTACGTTCGCGTAACTTTCGCAGTGGTCGGTCATTGGATGGGTAATCAAAAATCTTCTATCTCTAGTTCCTCGGTGCTTCGGAATGCACGTTAAGCCGTTGGTCCCGGCTGCATGTAGTCCCGCTAATCCACACTGGGCCCGCGTGGTGGGCTATGGCCCAATCTCCGTATTCCATCCATAGGGAAGGCCTGTGCCCCAACAGTGGGGACATGGATAGGCTGATGATGATGATGCCACTCATCTATCATCGAATTTATTATTTTAGTTACTTCTGCTAATCTCAACTGTATCAAAGCAAATGACTTCACCCCACCCGATGTTAATTGACGGTGGGGTCCAGGTGCAAAGATAACTGTTGAAGTAGTTTTTCAATTCAATTCATTTATTCCATCTACAGGGTGTTACAAAAATACAAATTAAGCTTGAAGGGCGTTGAAGTACATCATATAACGAGTCTTCTGTAATTTTGATTAAAATATTTGCATGAAGTTTTAACTTTTTATAAAAACAGTTATTTTTAATGATCCTCGAACTAGTGACGTATCTTAAAATGATCGATATTTTTTTTAATCACATAACTGTTTTTATAAAAAGTTAAAACTTCATGCAAATATTTTAAGAAAATAGAGAAGACTAGTTATTTGATGTACTTCAACGCCCTTCAAGCTTTATTTGTATTTTTGTAACACCCTGTATATATATAAAACTCAAAGGTTTCTCTCCTTTACAGTTACAGTCAGTTGACTGACAAAGTGATCTATCAACGCACAGCCCAAACCAATGGACGGATCGGGCTGAAATGTGGCATGCAGGTAGATGTTATGACGTAGGCATCCGCTAAGAAAGGATTTTTATTCAATTCTACCCCGAAGCGAAGCGAGGGCGAGCCACTAGTTAAACAATATGATTGTGTTGGAAATAATAATGCCAAAATTTTACGTGCCACAACAGCCATCCTCACCATGCCGTTCTGCAAATTGCCTCACAATTACACAGTTTAAAACAGCATTTGTTTGTTTTTAGAATAGCGATGCGTCATAGCTAAAAGCCACACCTCAGATAGACTAGACACCGTGAACTAGCCCAACTAATGAACGACCATCCCACCAAAAATTCCATGAGCAGTATTTCCCAATAGGGAATAGTAGAAACATTTATTTCCACGGCTTATTTCCACGCTCAATAAAATTAAACATTGAATTCCATGTTGAATTTGACAAGTCAACGTTAAATGTTATTGATTCATTTGCCTATGTCATTTTAAGTCACCTAGTAGACTTGTCATGTCATCTAAAGTGTGATGTGACACTTTGGAAAATCCCATCATCATAAAAGCCATCAAAGAGCAAAATAGTTATTATTTTTGTATATATATATCTAGATATATAAAACTCAAAGGTGACTGACTGACATAGTGATCTATCAACGCACAGCCCAAACCACTGGACGGATCGGGCTGAAATCTAGCATGCATGTAAATGTTATGACGTAAGCATCCGCTAAGAAAGGATTTTGATCAATTCTACCCCCAAGGGGATAAAATAGGGAATGAAAGTTTGTATGAAACTTTGTCAATTTTAGACCGATCGGGCTGAGACTTTGCATGCAGTTATAAGAAGAACCATAGATGAATGTCATTGTGTATAATACAAGCCTGAGAACAAAAAATGTAGTCTACACTTCAGCTATACACCGAAGCGAAGCGAGGGCGGACGGCTAGTATTCCCATAAAATATTAAAATTAGACAAAAATTCTGATTAACTTTACTGTTTAAAATTTAACAGATAAGCTCAATAAATGTGACCTCACCTTGTTTAGGAAAATGTTCTGTTCGCTTAATACTGTGAGTAGCTGTTAAATACATAACTGACTTTTTACCCGGGCGGGCGGCATCACCGGCTATCTGTTTCCGGATCGCTGACGCCGGACCTGGCGGGCCTAACGAAACGAGACGACAAACGATCAGGAGGCCTACTCTATTTCAACGAAAAACGAAATTTCGCACGTTCCTTACTCTGTTTCTATTTCATTTCGAAATTCGTTCATCCGAAAATAGTTTGACATTTAAATTCTCTAAGCCTACAATAATTCACAAAACTTTTGAACTAAACGTTGAATTTGACATATAATTGTTCGAAATTGTAACCTCAAATTGACGAAATGAAAAGTGTTACCTTTTCATTTTCGTTTTGGGATTTTTGTTTAAATTAAACCTAAAATTACTACTAGAGTATTTTTAATTAAGGCTGGTTAGCGTGAGGAACATTTTTTACTATGAAAGATTTACAAATAAATCTTGTATTGCCAATACTTCAAAGTGTTACACGACAAATTTAGGTTGACAAACATTCGATTGCATCAACTATACATATTAGTCGGCTAACACTGTCAAAAGAGGTTGTTTTAATGTAACCAAAAATGTTGTCATAAAGTAATATTATTTTGAAGTAATCTAAAAAGTGTAGACGAAAATAACTCACAAACATAACTCATTCCATTCGTTCACGATAATTGTCTGTGATTCCGAACTTTATGTGCGTGTTCGAAGATGAATTAGAGTAGAGTCACTGGCGAAATTTCGTTTAAAATTCGTTCGTTTCCGAAATTTCGTTTCGGAGAAAGAGAGTAGAGCTCCAGGACCGGACTCGACGCGACCAATGTGATTTAGAGCGAGCATCTAGGGTGACCCCGGCGCCATGAATACTACTGGTCGGATAGTTATTTTATCGGCGATAAATTTTTATCGATAATATTATACCATCCATATTTTATTACACGAATAATGGAACTTTTTTGGTAACTTCCTAATGAGTGAAATAAATAAGTAGTTAAACTCTTAATAATTATGGGAAACCGTAACCAAAGTTCCGGAGAGATAAATTAAATTAAAAATTAAAAGAGGAGCTCGATGGCGCAATTGGTTAGCGCGTTCGGCTGCGATCGTTGAAGTTAAGCAACTTTCGCAGTGGTCGGTCATTGGATGGGTGACCAAAAATTTACTATCTCGAGTTCCCCCGTTGCATCTGCAGTCGTTAGCACCCACCAATCCGCATTGGGCCCGCGTGGTGGGTCATGGCCCAATCTCCCTATTCCATCCATAGGGAAGGCCTGTGCCCCAGCAGTGGGGACATTAATAGGCTGATGATGATGATGATGAAATTAAAAAGTTTATTAAATTCACTACGTATACTGTCCAAGGCACTTAAAAGAAATTACAGCCATAGACAGACATTTTGTAAGCAAGCAGTGGCCACTGTTCAGTATAATACAGGGAGGCCGGAACATTGACATCCATAAAAAATTTAGGTCCCTCGTATCCGAGTCATCCCCATGTATGTTCCGAGACTTTTTATAGTTTTCGAGTTATGATTTTTTTCTGAATTTTCGAACTGACCAACTTAAAAATATAAAAAAAAAATAGATAACATTTTCGTATTTTTTTTTGTAATTGAATCCTCATGAGTTGTACTTTTATACATAAAATAATTAGCTTTGTAAATTCGATGAAAGTATGAAAATACTAATCCAAAGTGAAAAATTTACATTCCGTGAATTATGACTTAAATTTTCAACGTTAAATTAAAAATCTAAACAGGTGCCTTCATGGTTCTTAAGTAGCCCTTAAGAATGCGCCATACACTCAGCTTTCATTATCTTTAAAAAAATAGTACATAAGAAGGCTTCTTTCGCTAAAATCGGGCTTCAAAGACAGCGAGGTGAAAAATTCTTTCCATCATCTATTGATATTACTAACAAAATATCATTCGAAGGATATTAAATAAAGAATGCTTCGCTTGGACTTAAAATTATAAGTATAATGATTTCTCAATCATTTTTGTCATTCATTACTCATCTATTAAAATAAAATTGCTACTCTTTCGAATAGTCGAAACAATAATAAATTATGTCGCACACACTTGATAACTTAACTTTAAGGAAATAGCAAAAAGGTTGGTCGACGTCACAGGAGACCGAAGAGCTGGCAGCTACCTCGGACAAAGAATTAGTCTAGCTATTCAAAGGGGGAACGCTGCCAGTATCTTTGGAACCTTGCCTAAAGGGACTCCTTTTAGTGATGTATTTTAGTTAGAATATATTTTAAGGTTTTTTAGTTTTAGTTGTTACATTATATTTTTTGAGGTTCTTAGTTTAAGGTTCATTGTTCCTGTATATATTATTATTGTTTAAATAGTAGGTACTTACTAATAGGGATGATGACGGGGTACAGTAAACGAAATTCTATTTAGTCCGTCAGTTAGATGGTCAAAAAATAATGGACACGTATTTTTTCTTTGGGCAATCAACCAAAAAATGACAAAGTTATAGCGCGTCAAAGTTTGGGAGTAGGGGCTCGTGACGTCACTTTTGAGAGAATTTTCCCTTATAAGTGTACTCAAACGTGACGTCATGCGACTTTTCAAATCAATATATCTCTGCAATGTTTATATTATGTGAAAAAATACGTGTCCAATACTTTTTGATAGTCTACCTGATAAACGAAGAAGCAAAAAATAGTCATCATCCCTATTATATTTCGTATTTGATATTTGTTATTTTGTCAGAAAGTTGTTCTTGATAACTTGTTTCAATTTGCTGATAATGCAATTAACAAATAAATAAACACGGTGGCAAACAAGGCAACATCATTCCAATGCAATCACAACTCGAAAACTAAATTCACAAGTGGCGCAATGTTCAATGGAGTCCCGTTAGCAAATAGATTGGCAGCGTGGCACTGCTAGATAACAGCATTTGCCGGTTTATAGAACCCATAGCTGTATAGAGAAGCATTCAACAGCTCACCCGACCTTTATACAACTTATAGATAGAGTATAGGACCATTCAACAGCAATACGACTCTCTACTTGCATTCCAATGAGGAATAGTGTTTCATTATGCGACTAGAATGAATTCTGATTTTGTATTTGTTTTATTTCTCGCTGTATATAAGATTCTTAATTGCTTTTTGTATTAAAATCTGTTCGTAAAATTAGCAATTTCTATTACATATGCCCCAAAAACTAATGCACATAATAATTAGCTGGAAAACCACGGAACACTTATATTGAAAACTAGCGGCCCGCCCTCGCTTCGCTTCGGTGTAGAGCTGAAGTGTAGACTACAGTTTTTGTTCTCAGGCTTGTATTATACACAATGAAATTCATCTATGATTCTTCTTATACCTGCATGCAAAGTCTCAGCCCGATCGATTTAAAATTGACAAAGTTTCATTCCCTATTTTATCCCCTTGGGCTACCCCCAATTTGATCAAATCCTTTCTTAGCGGATGCCTACGTCATAACATCTACCCGCATGCCAAATTTCAGCCCGATCCGTCTAGTGGTTTGGGCTGTGCATTGATAGATCACTATGTCAGTCATCTTTGAGTTTTATACTATATATATATATATATATATATATAGATTGGATACAAACAAAAAATATTCAAAATCAGTAATGAACATTGCAACATTATACGTCTGAGAGAACAATTTATAAAAGCACTGTAATCGTACACGTCTTGCGTTGATATTTATTTTCAGAAATGCTATTACAATAAAAAATGCTCTTGAAAATGTAACTCTACTAGAGCAAAGTGCTATAATTTGAATTCAAGACGTATTTTTTGAAAAGGCTCGCAGTAGCTGAAAGACGAGAAATCTCAAAAGAGGCTTTCAGGCTATCGGATCTCGGCCGCACCCTTATAAGGACCGCAATATTACTCATATCACAGATAACCACTTTAATATTGAAAGGTTGAATTCAAAATACTTGTTCTACTCGATCAATATGGATACCTACTTGAATTAAAGCTAATAGTTTGCGAAGTTTATGATAACATAATCACCAATTCATTTTATTCACTTGATATATTTTAGTGTATCATCATCATTATCATCAAACCAGCTAAATTGGAAATATACGCAAGTTCACAAAAGGGTTTTGCCAAAAACGTTACACACTTTCAGTTCGGACGAGCGAGTGAAAAAAGTTCAGTCAAAATCTCGCACGAACTGCTTTTTTTCAATTTCGTATAACAGATTTAGTAAAAAATACCACCCTTTGCCAGTTTTTCCTGCACCAAAAATTTTATTTAACATACTATTTTAACGTTCAAAACCAATAAGCGAATTAATGCCCGTGATACGGTTTGAATTTAATTAAGGCCTTTTTTATCGTATTGAATACATGATTAATGGATGGTGAATTTTATGAAAAGGGTTACGGACGGGTTCCAATATCGGTTATTAAAATCAGGATATCGCTTGTGACGTGAAATCAAACTAATCAAAATGCGGCCCGGATAGGAGAAGGTTCAGGTTTGAATCTTGTCTGATGCATGGACCGAGTGGAATGTTTTACCATTAAACATTTATTTGATTTATAAACCTATCAGTTAAGAATAAGACTCTAAAATTACAATATGATAATCTAAAGAAAATATTACTGGAAAAAAATCCACGCGGACCCAGTAGCTGACGGGACTCCAACCCGCACCCTACTCCACCGCTATCCGGGCGAATACACTGACTATTATGCTAACGCGGCCCTGAAGGCCGCGTCGAATTCTTTCTAGCCTTTCTTAAGCTGCAAGGCAGCGCCATCTATTCGCATTGTAGGTAACCCACAATGTCAAATGAATACCTTTACAAGTATTAAACATTTGAAAGAAGAAATAGCAATTATAGTTAATTAATTGCTATTTCTGCTGCCTAGTCCGCGTGGATTTTTTTCTAGTACAATTTTGTTTAGATTCAAACATCTAGCAGATAAATGCTTAAAAAAAATGGTTGCCTGTAAAGTCGGTTTTACGGGCGAAGATTTTACGTGACGACGTCTTTTTCTCGGTAGAATATTTATTGATATGAATATAATTAAATTGCACAATAGGAACAAGGAATTGAATGAAAATAAGAATTGCACAAATTTTAACTATAGAAATATATATAATACGTCAAAAAAACATATTACAATGCATTGTGCTTGTGAATACCATCGTAGCATGCAACCACGCTACGACGATTCGTAGCAAACTTGCTACACGGCTACGGGGTTCCAGCATGCTACGAGACTCATCGTAACGTTACCGAGCGTTACACTTTTTCATAAGTGACTCCCAGCCGCAACCTAATTTAAGACGTTGTCACGTCAAAATAATATAATCTTTCAAGTTGGTTTAACCATTGCAAATGTACCTTAATTGAATAAGTTACGAAGAAATAGGAATAAATAAATTAAATCAAACTTAGTTCTAGAATGTGAACAGAAGAAACCATATTAATTAAACACACATATTTTTCAGTAATACTTATTCATCAGTAGTAGCTGTTAAACAGCAGTTAAACTGGTATATAAGTGCTGCCATAAAAGCTAAGAATTCGTTCTTAAAACTATCGTCTTGCAGCCCCGCGTTTTGTCACGAAATTCATTATAATATTATGGGTTGACGAAATTAACGACGTACCGTGGATACTCTAGTATACTTATTTTAAACTATACTTTCTTAGTTATTTAACAAGCAAATAGAAGGAGCACTTGCATCCATTCCCCTGCCCCGTGGAACCCTGGAAACTTACTCACAAGAAAAAACGACGGGTTGCACTCCGGGAGTGCCGGCAGAAGTGTAAACTTGAATATTAACGTTGTGCATTTTTGATATTTTGGAATGGTTAGGGAATAATTTTGCACGAATTGCTTTAATTATTAGTATAAAAGTACTATCATGTATGTGGTAGAATACAATTTTTATTTATTGCGCTATCGTACACAAACATGCCAATTTATATTATATTAAAAAAGTTTATCTCTCAGAAAAATCAAATTACATGAATCACGTTTAAGCGCACTTAGTGACATCTATTATAAAGAAATCAACTTACATGAATCACATTTAAGCGCATCTAGCGACGTCTATTGTAAAAAAATGCATTTTCTTCGCAATAAAGCTGCCACGTGAACGTCCTAGATAGAGACTTAATATTATAATACGATAAAATAAAATATTACTATGTTTCGTCCAATATATTGAAAGTCGACAACCTTTCCAATTTTATTGTATGTCATGATGCGATCAGCCCACGTGTTTAACCTGACGCCAGTTTAACATTTTTTACCTATACAAAAAAAAAAGTGTACAACGCCGCTAAAGAAGTTTTCACTTCAATAAATACATCACTATTCAAAATTACTGTTAGTTTACTGTAGTCTTCTGGCAGTTGCAGTCCCTAAGCTTGGCAGAGACTGTCTTTTTGCGTGTTGCACGATCTGTACAAAGGAGAGCGTTCCGAGGAATTATTCTATCTGGTGCGAGCGGCCAAGTTCCTTCACCGCACCACACGCCGCAGAGAGAAGTTTCACTACCACCATCTGGACGTCTGGCACTTAAGCACCATGCTTACGAGCGTCCCCTTTTCTTGCGTACCAGAAAGAACTGTAGTATTCCCTCAGCGGTTTTCGCTTCAGCTATGATATTGTTACGTGTCGGGATGGGGTTCGAAATTGTATGCCAGTTCACGCTTGACAGTTCTTTATTCACCACACAGTTCACACAATTAACACACAATGTTAATTACAAAACACTCACTAAACACTGTATTTCACTATACAAGCTTCTAATCAATCGCACTTGAACACTTTTGTTGCACTTTGATCGCCTTTGGATTCGCTCCGAAATCGCTGTTGAAACTCAACTGTCTCTGCGCGGCGCCAAGCGCACTTATATACGCCGATCGACGCATTCTAGAAAGTACCTGTTAAATTGAGAACTAGCTAGCACCCGCGAGTACGAAGTACCTACTTATACCTACGCAAGTAACGCGCATAACTTGTAAACAAGTGTAGATGTCGTTGCACTTTCTCCCTAACGCCGTACTGCATAAGGCTCATTTTGAGCCGCATTACTCGACTTCTATCGCGACTCGCGGTGATCTCGCAAATTCGATCTCTAGCACTTTCGCGGTTACGTTTCGAGAGCGTCTGTGACAATATGACGGTCTTTAGAAGGCAGGTAAACCTTTTCCTTCAGAGTCGGTACAGGTTGACTTTTGTCGGCGCCGACAAAAATAGTATCGAATTTGGTTCTAGATACCGTATCAATAAGTCTACCGTCACATATAAGAAGCTCTTAAGCACAATTACGCGATTTCTATTCGAGGAATGTATTCGGGGCATAAATAAGATCTATCTCTCGCTTTACGCAATCATTGAATTATAGGAATGGCGGAGTGCGCTCCGAATGGCGGTGTGAGGGGCGTGGAATGGCGCGCAGATAACAAGGCGAGTTACGACGAGTTATGGTGGAGCTCCTCGGAACGGAATGGCGTAACTACGGCCAGTGGCGCATTGCGGATGACGTACTTAGAATTACACGTGTCTTCTTTGAATGGGAAAAGTTAGATCAACGTATTGTGCTTTGGTGCTTTCGAGAGATTTTTGGCGCGTACGAATACCGAATTTGTGGAGTATAAAATATAGAGGAGCTGGATGACGCCAGTGGTTAGCGCGTTCGGCTGCGGTCGTTGAAGTTGAGCAACTTTCGCAGTGGTCGGTCATTGGATGGGTGACCAAAAATTTACTATCTCGAGCTCCTCCGTGCTTCGGAAGGCACGTTAAGCCGTTGGTCCCGGCTGCATCTGCAGTCGTTAGCACCCACCAACCCGCACTGGGCCCGCGTGGTGGGTCATGGCCTAATCTCCCTAATCCATCCATAGGGAAGGCCTGTGCCCCAGCAGTGGGGACATTAATAGGCTGATGGTGATAATGAAAATCTCGATTCTGTAAGATGAAATCTACCTTCCGATTTTGGTAGCTGCCATTTTAGACATTGGTTTGATATGCATTACGCTATTACACTGAAGAATGTCGCTATGTCTGTAGAAGCAGCCAGCATTAGATATTTGACATTTGTCAAAAATCCGAATAAATGAAATCGTAAGTGAGATTGCATCTTACAGAATACTTATGCTGGGCTCTTTGCATAATATTGATGGGTGGTGAAAGAGCGAAATAGCTGAAGTCTGGGAAACTTGCTAAAATTGCTTGCTAAATAAAAAAAGGTTTTAAACAACACCAGAAACCATCCATTCAAATAATTTACTATTTTTACAGAAAAAATATTCATAATTTTACTAAAAACCCACGGTAAAGATAATAGTATTCTTGTCTTTTGTCACGTGACCCAAAACGCTTGGGATTGGTGGAGCCTAAAATGACGTCACTCGCTAGTAAACTTCCGGTTAAAGTAACATTAGATTGTATGGTTTGACGTTTTAATGACAGTCACACACCAGTGAGACGCCATATTGTCCAGAGATACGATTTTCGCGGCAACTTGATAATAGAGTTTTTGATTTAGTTTTTTTACCAAAATACAAAACATAATAATGAATATCCAATTTTTATGGACTCTATAAACATAAGTAAATAACGTGAGATCGTTTTCTAAAACTTGTCAAATACCCTATTGCACTGGGAACCCAATCACCCAAATGCAATAGTCAAGTTAGCATCACCGCTATTATATTATTTTAAAAGGCTTGCTACGAGTATAAACCTTCTTAATAAAGCCTATTATAAGGAGTCTGATTATATTTCAGACAGAAATGCTTGGGTTTCAACCGTTTCAAACGTTCCGGCAGGCTTTTTTTATAACTATGACGAAAGTGCTACGATTTAGTATTGATATCGTAACAATATAATATTTATGTTTTTATTTATTTTTAAGCATTTAACTGCTAGATGTTTTAAATCTAAAGAAAAGTTTACTAGAAAAAAAATCCACGCGGTCCAGGCAGCGAACGGGCGGCGCTGCCTTGCAGCTTAAGGCTAGGAAAATTTCGACGCGGCGAATAGGGCCGTGGTAGCATAATGGTCAGTGCATTCGCCCGGATTGCGAAGGGTGCGGGTTCGGGTCCCGTCCGCTGCCTGGTCCGCGTGGATTTTTTTCTAGTAAACTTTTCTTTAGATTTAAAATATAATATTTTGTAAATATTGTTGTTACTGTTCAATACGCAGCCGGTCGTCTGTAGGGCAGAAACCACGTTGTCCTAACTTCGAACAAAAACGCCGGGGCGTACTTAGCTCCGCGATACACGGCTCGTTAGAAGGCACGTTAAATATGCCTAACCCTAACCAAATATAAAATCTAAGGACTTACAGACTAGTGTCCCATCAGCGGCTTCAGTACAACGGCGACGGGAGGAGCGCTCCTCATTATGTAGAACCCGCCAGCCAAAGCCAAGCGAATGTGTTTGAAACATCCAGGGTTTTGGGAACACTTAAACTCACTACCACTCAAAAACCACATACGACACAGGGGGCCCTAATAGGCTACTAAGGAACACCTGATGCTATTATAATATTCTATTGTCCACGTGGCTGGGATGGACAAATTGTGCACTTTGTCACTGGACCGATTCATTAGCTAATGGTAGCCATACACACTACGAGAAATCGTTACGATCAGACTGTATAGTTCGAACGGAACAGTTTATCGTACGTGGCGTACGTATAGGAAACTGTGCAGTTTTATAACATACACGCTACGATTTATCGGTACCGTTCGGACTGTACAGTCTAATCGTAACGATTTCTCGTAGTGTGTATGGCTACCATAACTCAAGACGGACTGACCGATGGGTATGCAATCGAGTGTTTTTACTCGCACCTCCCTTTTGTTCCTAAAAGTTACATAATTATTTAACGCTGTGAATTCGTTTTCGCCAGTTTTTCTCTACATCTAAAAAATGCCCTAACTGGTTGTAGGGATAAAATTATATACGTTATGATTTTATTTATTTTTTAAGCATTTAACTGCTAGATGTTTAAATCTAAAGAAAAGTTTACTAGAAAAAAATCCACGCGGACCAGGCAGCGGACGGGACTCGAACCCGCATCCTTCGCTATCCGGGCGAATGCACTGACCATTATGCTACCACGGCCCTATTAGCCGCGTCGAAATTTTCCTAGCCTTAAGCTGCAAGGCAGCGCCATCTCTTCGCGTTGTAGGTAACCCACAATGTCAAATGAATACTTTTTCAAGTATTTTTTTTTTTCTAGTAAACTTTTTTTTAAATTATATACGATTCATAAGAGTTATATTGTACATCCAATTTACAAATACAAATATATTTATTAAAAAAACATCATACAGTCAGCTTATAACCATGGGCCCCACACTAGGAGGTCCTATATCGTAGGCACCCACGATAAATTAGGCACTTGAAAAAAATAATTTTTGACTTTTACCACGCTATGGGATTTATGAAATAAATGTTCACTGATTGTTTTATTGTATTAATTCGCCGTTAACGCTGTATTACTACTGCGTTCTTATAATTGTTTTTTCAATAGCAACATTTACTTGAAAACGGTTCAACATAAATTTTGCTTGTCAGCCATTTTGTACAATACACAAGCACATAAATCGGATGTAGGCGAGTATCCCAATATTTTTATCGTAGATTTGTTCTATCCATCGATCCCATGTCAATATCGATTGAAAGAGGGTCTGTTGTTAAAGGCGAATGTATATTCATGAAATATTGCGATCCTTTTTACGGCCTGTATACATAATATAGTCATTAGTATTGTTTCCTCGCGCCGCCCGCCCTTGGACGCCCAAGGACGACCGCCCTCGTCTCGCCCCATAAATTTTGGACTAGATAATCTTATTAACAAATTGGGACAGTCTAGCTATCATAGTTCGCACTTAAATACATGCTATATCATTATAATTAATAGGTAATGTTTATAATATAGCGCAAATACCTAACTATCGCGTACAGAGAAATTTTATAAGACAATGGGATAGTCAACTGTCATTAACACAGATCAAAACTTTTTTATTAAGAGTGACCAAACATGATCATGTTAAGGCCTGACTATTAATTTTCAAGAAAACAAATAATATTATTCAGAAAGCGTTTTTGTGCCTCTCCGACTGTGTGGTATAGGGATTAACTTTCTGGTGAAAATCACGTTTTTGAAATTTTAACTCATAATTTGATGAAAATATCACTAAGAAAATATAACCAGAAAAAATTCCCAAGAGTCCCGTCTGCTGCCTGGTCCGCGTGGAACTTTTTTCTAGTTATATTTTCTTTAGATTTAAACACCAAGCAGTAACATGCTTAAAAAATAAACAATTATAATCATAATTTGATTTCTACTTTTTAATTATATCATTTATAAAATAAGTATTTTTATTAACAGTAGTATCATTTGTTGCATTCTTTTTTCTATTTGCGGCAACATTAACACGTCGTGTGTGGTAGCCATTAGCATTTTATGCTCGTGCCGCCCGCCCACGGCCAAGGGCGCTTGTTATCTCGACGTGAGAAATTTATATTCTGGAAAAATCAGACCACTTTATAAACAAAAGACGCTTGATACATGAGGCTGCCTTTCCTTTCTTGTATTAATGTCAAAGTCTTGTAAGAAGAGACGTGTTCCGTTTGGCCTACCTTAATAATTTATAAATCTTTTGCTAGTAAAACAATGGGGAAAATCTTAATATATATAAATCTCGTGTCACAATGTTTGTCCTCAATGGACACCTAAACCACTTAACCGATTATAATAAAATTCGCACACCATGTGCAGTTCGATCCAACTTGAGAGATAGGATAGTTTATATCTCAAATTATAGTTGCAATTTTAATTTATTGCAAATTATTACTTTTGGGCGGTACGGAGTTCGCCGAGTCAGCTAGTAAAATATAAAATTTTATGAACAGAAATAAAAATGGAATCCAGTAGATCGCCAACAAGATGGACTGACCAAATTAAAGCAATAACAAATGATCTTTTACCAATATGTACAAACTAGCGGCTCGCCCTCGCTTCGCTTCGGTGTAGAGCTGAAGTGTAGACTACAGTTTTTGTTCTCTGGCTTGTATTATACACAATGACATTCATCTACGATTCTTCTTATACCTGCATGCAAAGTCCCGATCGTTTTAAAATTGACAAAGTTTCATACGAACTTTCATTCCCTATTTTATCCCCTTGGGGGTAGAATTGATCAAAATCCTTTCTTAGCGGATACCTACGTCATAACATCTACCTGCATGCCAAATTTCAGCCCGATCCGTCCAGTGGTTTGGGCTGTGCGTTGATAGATCACTATGTCAGTCACCTTTGAGTTTTATTTATATAGATAGATTAAGCAGTCGTGAGACAACTCCTCTATTAATAATGTAAGACAAAGAAGAAAATACAGCATTTAGTTACGATTAACTGAAAATTTCTCAATACATTGTGAATTTTATATTGAGTGTAGTATAAAGATAAAAGTTACTTTTTGGATAACATGAACTGTGGCTGTCTGTACTGTAGTACTGTACATAGCAATATCCGTGGCCGAATGGTTTGTACGCCGGGTTTCATGGTGTCGCCGAATCGAGAGGGTTTGAATCCCTGTGGCGGCAGATATTTGTGTGATGAATACGAGCATTTGTACTCCAATCATAGATGTTTAATATGTATTTCTATGTAGTATACTTATATATGTACAGTATATATTCTATCTGTTACCCAAGTATCCCATATCACAAGCCTTACAGTGCTTACTTTTGGGCTAGGCTAATTAGTGTGTGTTAAATATATATATATATATATATTTAAATTATTTAAAGTCGGTGCCAGTATACTTCTGTTTTTCGATGTCACTAAATTTTCACAATTTTGTGTATTGTATTTGTACCACACATCGAGTTTTCACAAACTATTAATTTTTGATGTGTAACATCTTTCCTCTCGCTTTCCTGCAATTTGTGGTAGTGATTTTGTTAAATGGGACGGAAGTGTGTAACAGGAAGTCGCGAAAGCGCGCGCTATTTGATTTGATTTTGGAACATAATGTTCAAATGGCTTATTCCTTTTGTAGTAGTAGGTTTTATTTCGTTTTTTACTGATAAAAGTGTGAGGTTTCAAATGTTACACATCATACGCGAATACTGGAAGGCTCGCTTGTTTTTTTCAATGGAACGTAAATTTAATGCCATCCAAAGCCTTAAAGTAAAGTCAAATGAAAAATATCATCAGTTTTGGATAACTTGACCTGTTGATTCTTGTCCCTACAATGACCGCCTGTTTCTCTGTTCACAGGGGAGCGGCTCATCCAGTTCGCCTCCGAGAACCTGGTCACGGAGATCCTCATCCACCCACAGATGAACACGCTGATGCAGTGCATGCGCAACCTGCTCAGCTCCTTCACCAGGCACCGCCACCTGGTGCATGCCGGCTACACGTTCGCAGGGAACGGATCCTGGATCATGCAGGTGGGTTCGTGCGATCATGAATGTGAAGCAACCTATCATGCAGGTACGTTGTGAATGTGAAGCGACCTATAACATACAGGAACGTTGTGAATGTGAAGCAACCTATCATGCAGGTACGTTGTGAATGTGAAGCAACCGATCATTCAGGTACGTTATGAATGTGAAGCAACCTATCACGCAGGTACGTTATGAATGTGAAGCAACCTATCATGCTAGAACATTGTGAATGTGAAGCGACCTAACATACAGGTTCATTGTGAACGTGAAGCAACCGATCATGTAGGTACGTTATGAATGTGAAGCAATCTATCATGCTGGTACATTGTGAATGTGAAGCAACCTATCATTCAGGTACGTTGTGAATGTGAAGCGACCTTCACGATGGTGGGTCTTTGGGTGACCAGTGAAAGCTCCTTCACCAGGCACTACCACCTGGTGCATGCCGGTTACACGTTCGCAGGGAACGGATCCTGGATCATGCAGGTACGTTGGTGCGATCGTGATTGTTAAGCAACCTTATTCGTCTTTGGATGGGTAACCTGTGACTGCGATGCAGTGCATAGAACAACAAAAATAAATGAAGCAAAGCACCTAATAGGGTTTCAGTGTTACCCTTTGGCACGAAACCCTATAAAATAGCTAGGGTATATTTTTCGGGTTTGATTATTATTGCCTCCAGCCTTGCCAGGATGATTTTGTAGCAACCAAAATTTCACATTAAATTTATAATAATTTAGGTAGAAGCAGATACCGAAAATAATCCGATTGCGTAAACCGATTCTTACGGCAACATTCGAAGGTTTATCCGGTCCGGGCGTAATGAGCTTATCAGATTACCTCCGGATCCAAATCGCTTTCCCATCATCCACAGCAATCTACGAAAATTTTGTTATACTCATGGAAATCCAAAAACATATATTTTTCTGTGTACGTTGAGAATTCATGATGAATTTATAAATTGTCTGTCTCGAAACGGATTTTCGCTGAATCTGTTGAGCAAAAAGTAAAATTTTCAGGGGGAAATAAATTATCGTAAACTGGAAAATCCCGGTGATATAGGAAATTAAGGTTACATTCTTAATCTTTTCGCTTTCTAAACGGCCGAAATTCTAGCTTAGCTAGCAAAGTTCTAGGTTTAAATGTACATGTTAAAGAAAACCTTTAAGACCTTACTAAAGTATTTCTTCCAGCAGCACCTAGCCTGCATGATAGGATCGTAAATGAGGAAATTCATATGAGAACTAAAGTAACGGACATAGCTCGTGAGATTGCTCTGTTGAAGTGGTCATGGGAGGGGCACTTTTTTTTTATAGATAGGTCCGACAAATGACTTCACCCTACCTGATGTTAAGTGAAGGTAAAGTCCAGACGCGAAGATAGCTGATACAGCAGTTCTACCTGCCACACCAGCCATCCACACACACGTAACAAAGAAAGAGGTTCTCAAATGGCAATTGCTCAGTGGGTGAACTGATGATCTACTAAAGGCTAAGCCGCTGGATGGCAGCGCAGGACCAATCATGGTAGAGATCATTAGGAGTATTTGTACACAGCAGTGGCCATTGTTGAGTTGAGAGTTTAAAACATTGATAAAATATGCTGACCATCAATAGGGTATTTGACAAGTTTTAGAAAACGATCTCACGTTATTTACTAATGTTTATAGAGTCCATACAAAGTGGATAATCATCATTATGTTGTGTATTTCGGTAAAAAAACTAAAACAAAAACTCTATTTTCAAGTTGCCGCGAAAACGTATCCCTGTACAATATGGCGTCTCACTGGTGTGTGACGTCACACGACTGTCATGAAAACGTCAAACCATACAATCTAATGTCACTTTAATCGGAAGTTTACTTGCGTGTGACGTCATTTTAGGCTCCACCAATCCCAAGTGTTTTGGGTCACTTGACAATAGACAAGAAAACTATTATCTTTATCGTAGGTTTTTAGTTAAATTATGAATATTTATTCTGTGAAAATAGTAAAAACTCCTGTCAATATTCATTTTTAATATAGATGCTAACAATTGGCACTTTATTTTTAATACTGTCAAATACCCTATTGACCGGCGTCGATGAGGTGTACTGTACATGAAAACTTGTACGTTATCAGAAACGAAATCTAAAAAGCAATTTAGAAATTTAACATCTCCGCTATGAAAGCAATCTCACAAAAAGTGAAAAGAGTTTTTTCGAGACTAGCAGTACCAAATTACCAAAAAATGAAGTAATATTTGTTCATTGCTTGCATGACTCTTTAACATAGCAACCTGTAAGTAAGAAAAGGTCGTCTATCAAAATAATCTAAATAAGCATCGTTATGAATTATTCAACGAATGACTTCACTCGAGAAGATAATATAATGCGGACTTCAAATGCCTCCATCCAAAATATCGCTGATTGAGTCAAGATGGCTAACAAAAGCTGAATAGGTAATGAGGCGTAGCATCTTTCCGACCTAATCTTTAATTAAAACACCGAGATAAAAATTGATGAGATCAAGTATATTAAAGACAAGGGTTATTGAAAACAGGACTGTAAATGGTACTTAAATATCAGGTATTTTACTGTGTTTAAGATATAGCGAAAGGATTCTTATTATTTATTTATTTATATAATCTGTACACAAATATAGATACAGGAGCAACTTAATTTATGATAACACAACTTATTTCAAACTGAAATTTCTTCTAGTGTGCGCCCGTAGTAGGAAAGAATATAAGAATAGGTAGTCAGAGTGTACATCTGAATATAATACATGTTAAATACCTATGAATATGAGAACTACATATATAGGTTTATATTTGTATATATGTGTAGAAGTACATTTATAATGAATAAATACATACACATACGAATATGTTTCACCGCACACGGGCCACACGCCACAGCCACAAACGCCGCCACGAGAAGCTAGAAGCGGCTACTAAAGTGGCTGAAGCGCGCGACAGCGGCTAAGGTAAGGGAGAGAGGGGTGGGGAACGCGCGAGTGACGTGTGGCGGCGTTTTGTATCGGCGCATTAAGTGGCCGGTGCGGGCCACAAGAAGCGAGAAACGACGATTTGTAGCGTGTGGCGGCCACCGGCGTACCGTGTGTGGCGAGTCCATATAAAATGTATAAAAACTACAAGAAATATGCCGGTGGCGGCGTTTTGTGGTTGTGGTCGGTGGCCCGTGTATAGATTAGGTACACTATGATATAGATGACAATATATAAATAAACACATACATATAATATGGACGACGAGAAGAGAAACAATGAGAAGAAGAAGGGCAAAATTATGGGCAAGAAGATAAATAGTGTCCCTTCAGATGTTTTTTGAATACTGATACAGAACTAGATTCTCCACTTTCTTTCTTAATATTCCCAAAATTGACGTCAATATCGTATTTCATTCTCACTGCTAGGGTTTGTATGTTTTAATATACATATATCAGGATACTAACACTAATCTGACATTACTTGCTGCGAAGCGTTGAAGTCAATTTGTTCAGGTAGAAATGTTATTTCCTTCTAATGGCACTGAAAGCTCGAGGGAATGGAAATGAGAGAATGTAACACTTACTCAAAGTGTTTTACTTGTATCGTAATGTTACCGTATATATGTAACTAGCGGCCCGCCCTCGCTTCGCTTCGGTGTAGAGCTGAAGTGAAGACTGCAGTTTTTGTTCTCAGGCTTGTATTATACTCAATGACATTCATCTATGATTCTTCTTATACCTGCATGCAAAGTCTCAGCCCGATCAGTTTAAAATTGACAAAGTTTCATACAAACTTTCATTCCCTATTTTATCCCCTTGGGGGTAGAATTGATCAAAATCCTTTCTTAGCGGATGCCTACGTCATGACATCTACCTGCATGCCAAATTTCAGCCCGATCCATCCAGTGGTTTGGGCTGTGCGTTGATAGATCACTATGTCAGTCAGTCACCTTTGAGTTTTATATATATATAAATTGTACGCACTGTTGATTTATATTCCATGATGTGCGATTGTAATCTTTAATGAACGAGCACTAAAAGCTATAATTCAATATTCTTTTATCGCCACAGTACATATTCGAAGTTAGTTTAAGAGAAATAGGTCATACTTGATTTTCGGCTCGAATTGGAGAGCCAGTCAGGAACAGTCTATTTTTTCTAGTTCTGCGATACTATTTATGACCTAGACTGAATAAATAATCTAGAATCCATTGCTCACACTTATCTGATATGTTAGATTCATTACAGCCCTATAGAAACGCTACACAAATATCAAGAGGAAACTAAACATCCCGCTTGCACAGAACATTACTTTCAGAAATAGAATTCTCGGCCGTAATCCGATTAGGTTGTACATTTTTCAGGCGCACAGGTACGCTGCCCGCGTCGGCCGAGATTTCCTTTACAAATGGTCCGATTTGCGGGTGAATTCGTTCAATTCCGACATATTACTCACTATTTATACACATATACGCCTAGAAAAGGTAACTGTTACCGATTTGTCAACACAACTTGAACCACTGAACGGACTGCGCAGAAATTTTGAACGCAGATAGTATTAAGGCAAAGCCATCGCTAGGAAAGGGTTTATAAAAAATCAGCTTCTAGGGCATAAAAGTCTGCATGAAACTTCGAAGATTGAAATCTGAATATTGGAAAATGAGGTTATGGTTAAACAATAGATAACGGTAATTCCGGCTGTTGCAACATCTCGTGCCCGGATTTTACTCCGCGCTGACTTCTTTCCGACATTCTTAATGAAATCTACCAGTTTAAAACCATTTTTATTGCAAATAAACCACACCTGACACCGTGAAATATTTTAAAGAAATATATTTTAAATAAATCAAACAACCATTTTTAGCATGTCTCGCATTAATGACGTTAATTCATATTCTTTTAAATTACTGTATGTACAGCCAAAGAGGTTGCATATAAATAAGTATGTATATAAACTATTCTTACGACAAATTTAATTGGGAATTCATCCCTCCTTTTATCTGTTATGATGTAAAAAAGAGGCCTTTTATCTTAAAATATATACACATATATATTTAAATATGTATTTATGTATAAATTTTATATGTGTATATCCCCTATTCATAAGTATTTAACGATACCGACTGCCTTTTCAATGTGTTTTCCTACAACGGGACTGCTGGAAGAAATTTCAGATTGACATAAGCTGTGCCCTTGTACTACTATCTTATTTGGAATATCTGTCTATTTATATAGGTATGTGTGTACAAAATGTATAAATAAATAAAAAGGCTTAGGCTGGTTTCACAGATATCCGGGAGACCCGTACGGGCTGTCAGTACGGGCGCCCGGAGCGATAGCACATATTATGCGCTAGACCATCGTTTCACAGCGACGCGGATTGGTGCGCCTAACATGTGCTCCCGTTCCGGGCGCCCGTACGGATGTCTCCCGGATAGCTGTGAAACCAGCCTTACGGCAAATTAAATAAACAATGTGTAACAATTTTGAAACGAGTGACGATCAAACGGATGGATGGACAGCAGAGGGCTAATATGATAAGAGGTTTATAAATAAAATGATTAGAAGAAAAAACCTTTAAAAGAGACTTTTGTCCTTGGAAAATGTATGAAGCTAATATAATTTACCATCCACGTGATCCGATATACGAACAGAACGTTAGAAGCTTTCATAAATCAATTCCACCGAAATATACGTTCTCGGAATTTGAATTTAAATGAAAATCATCTGTGCCGATAACGCCCGCGGCTGTATTTGTTAATTCATGGCGACGTACCTGTATTTTAATGAAACGAATGAATATTTTCTGGATTGGATTTAAATTTTGAATTATGAGTAAGAGATATTATAATGCCTATCGTTAAAATTGTAGTCTCATATCGAACTCGTATGAATTAGGCACCAAATATACTCAGCAAAAAAAGTCTAAGCTGTACGGTTGTACGGTTCTGAACCTTTAAACAATTTTAATATATTTATACTATCCCCGAACACTCTTTTCGTAACGTAACGTAACGTATTCGCCAGCTTACCCCCAAGTCAAGCGTGCGTAAAGAAATTTTTGTGATAACTTCAAAAAGCTATCACACAAATACCCTATTGCATTTAACTTGTGCGAGCTATTGGATCGGATTACATAATATAAAAGGTCACAAAGCGAGGTGACATTTTTGTCACAACCCCCGGTGAGGTAATATTAAGAGCCTATTGACAATGTGCACTGTAGCGGAAATGAGATATGAAGCAAACGACATCTATCTTCTATATATATAAAACTCAAAGGTGACTGACTGACATAGTGATCTATCAACGCACAGCCCAAACCACTGGATGGATCGGGCTAAAATTTGGCATGCAGGTAGATGTTATGACGTAGGCATCCGCTAAGAAAGGATTTTGATCAATTCTATCCCCAAGGGGATAAAATAGGGAATGAAAGTTTGTATGAAACTTTGTCAATTTTAAACCGATCGGGCTGAGACTCTGCATGCAGGTATAAGAAGAATCATAGATGAATGTCATTGTGTAAAATACAAGCCTGAGAACAAAAACTGTAGTCTACACTTCAGCTCTACACCGAAGCGAAGCGAGGGCGGGCCGCTAGTTTTACTAAATACATCATAAGGCTTTGGAATAAAAATGGTTCTGTCACATTGTTATGTGACATGACATGAAAGCTGCATAACATGAACCTCAAAGGACGTGTGTCATTTTCCCCGTCCAAAAAGAATTCATCCAATGTGAAGTACTTTGGGACCCTTTTATAAAACATCGTGGGGAAAATTCGTGACGCATACCTCACCGCATAACAAGTGGCAAGGTTATGTAAGACTATCCTCAGAGAATACATCCAACGGAACTTCGTTCAATAAGTCCCCAGAGGCAGGGTAGGAATGGCTGGTGTGGCAGGTAGCACTGCTGTAACAGCTATCTTCGCGACTGGACTTCACCGTCACTTAACATCAGGTGGGGTGGAGCCATTTAATGGACCTATCTAAAAACAAACGACGGGTTGCACTCAAGGAATGTCGGCAGAAATTTTGGAATGGTTAGGGAATAATTTTGCACGAATTGCTTTTATTATCAGTATAAAAGTACTATCATGTATGTGGTAGAATACAATATTTATTTATTGCGCTATCGTACACAAACATGACAATTTATATTACATTAAAAAAGTTTATCTCTCAGAAAAATCAACTTACATGAATCACGTTTAAGCGCACTTAGCGACATCTATTGTAAATAAATCAACTTACATAAATCACATTTAAGCGCACCTAGCGACATCTATTGTAAAAAAAATGCATTTTCTTCGCAATAAAGATGCCACGTGGACGTCCTAGATATAGACTTATTATTATAATACGGTAAAACAAAATATTACAATGTTTCGTCCAATATATTGAAAGTCAACAACCTTTCCAATTTTATTGTGTGTCATGATGCAATCAACCCACATGATTAACCTGACGCGAGTTTAACATTTTTACCCATACAAAAAAAGTGTACAACGCCGCTAAAGAAGTTTTCACTTCAAAAAAGACTCCTCCCCAAACAAGTGGAGCTATGAAATGTGCATTTGATTTATGTGGTGTAATTTCCACGCGGACCAGACAGTAGACGGGACTCGAACTCGCACCCTTCGCTATCCGGGCGAATGCACTGACCATTAGGCTACTTCGGCCCTGATGGCCGTGTCGAATTCTCACTAGTGTTTCTTAAGCTGCAATGCAGCGCCATCTCATCGCATTGTAGAAAATATTTATTTATTTTCATTGAGACTCTTGAATAATACCAGCTTTCCTCTTCCAGGACGGGACCTTCTCCCTGGCAGACTTCACAGACGCTTACCAAGAGAACGAGGTGCAGCGCGTGATCCGCGCGTACGAGAACTCCATTTCGATCGACGTACATTGCTCCACGAGCGGGGGCGGCGAGTGGGCCAAGCTGCCCGAGATGCCCTTTGTAAAGCATTGCAAGATTAGAATCAACCCAACCGACATATTGGACTCAGGCTCTCAAGCCATCAAGGATTTTATCAGTAAGTGGAGACAATTGCTTTTTTTTGTAGTCAAACTCCTTTTCGGACGGGGTGTAAATGGAAAAATCTATGGAAAAGATGGAACGGAAATCCGTCACGAGCGTCACAAGACTATATATCTTAATGACGACCTCCGTGGCCGAGTGGTTTGTACGCCTTGTTTCATGGTGTCGCCGACTCGAGAGGTCCCAGGTTCGAATCCCGGTGGGGGCAGATGTTTGTGTGGCGAACATGAGCATTTGTACTCCAGTCATAGATATTTAATATGTATTTCTATATAAATATACTTATATATGTACAGTATATGTATTCTATCCGTTACCCTAGCATCCCATTACACAAGCCTTGCAGTGCTTACTTTGGGGCTAGGCTAATTAGTGCGTGTTTAAAAAATATATATACATATATATATATATATATATTATACTGGTACATAATCCTTATGATTAACCCTTTCGATGGTTATCAAAAAAATATCCAATGTTATTTTTTTCGAAATTTCACGAGTTTGATTCCCAGTTGTAGAAGGCGATTTTAAAAAAAATTGTGAATGCAGTTCCAGTTATTATTAAAAATAAAATGATGTCTTCTTTCAGTTAAATATCCTAGCTTCAATATTTAATATACTTTCCCTCCGTGTGAGGCAGCCGAGGGACGCCCTGTATATTACTATTATAGTTCGTACTATAGTACTATTAGTATAGTTCTGTTTTGATAAAAGATTCAAGTGAAAATTTTGCTTCTATATTTTCTGTCCACGGTATTCTAGAGGGTTTAAAATTTAAAGTTTAAAGCCAAATTCAATTAGGCATCCCTTCAAAAGTGGTTTTAGTGGTTAAGTGAGCATAAGCAAATATATTTAAAAGGTATTTGGTAGACTGTCAGTTTACCTTATTGGATTTAAAAGGACCTCCTACCCCTAAGTAGCATTATATATTTATTTGTTTATAATCAGGCAACGTAGGCCCATAGATAAATACCTTATAGTCTAACATATATACAGATATAGGTAATACATTAAACTTTAGTCGACGACCTCCGTGGCCGAGTGGTTTGTACGCCGGGTTTCATGGCTGTCGCCGACTCGAGAGGTCCCGGGTTCGAATCCCGGTGGGGGCAGATGTTTGTGTGATGAATACGAGCATTTGTACTCCAGTCATGGATGTTTAATATGTATTTATATAAATATACTTATATATGTACAGTATATGTATTCTATCCGTTACCCTAGCATCCCATAACACAAGCCTTATAGTGCTTACTTTGGGGCTAGGCTAATTGGTGTGTGTCAGAAATATTTATTTATTTATTATTTATTTATTTATTTATTAGTACATAATCATAATCAAAATCATTTATTCAGTTTAGGCTCTTACAAGCACTCATGAATGTCTAGAAGCTACGCCATCGGTTCGTAAATCTACGGCGGGAGACCTTGTACTGAGAAGAACCGGCAAGAAACTTAGCAAGGGCTGCTTTTTTCTCCCTGTATTGATATATACAGAGTTGTCAAGTTGAAAAATGACTTCAGAGATACTTCTGAAGTCACCTTCCATTACATAATTATTAAATATACATTAATTGTTTACTTGCATTTTGATTGCTGTGTCATCTATATATATAAAACTCAAAGGTGACTGACTGACATAGTGATCTATCAACGCACAGCTCAAACCACTGGACGGATCGGGCTGAAATTTGGCATCCAGGTAAATGTTATGACGTAGGCATCCGCTAAGAATGGATTTTGATCAATTCTACCCCCAAAGGGATAAAAAAGGGAATGAAAGTTTGTATGAAACTTTGTCAATTTTAAACCGATCGGGCTGAGACTTTGCATGCAGGTATAAGAAGAATCATAGATGAATGTCATTGTGTATAAAACAAGCCTGAGAACAAAAACTGTAGTCTACACTTCAGCTCTACACCGAAGCGAAGCGAGGGCGGGCCGCTAGTAGTATATATGTATAGATTTAGATAATACATTACATGTTAGTACATAAAAAATAATAACTATGTTAGTAGAAACCTAATTATGTTAAAGATAATGTTTATTATAAAATTATGTTAAAGATTTTGTTGTGTATCTAACACGACATTAGAAAAGACTTTTGCAAGCATTCTATTTCACCAATAAGGTTAATTTGATTTCTGGAACGGTTCACTACCTTACAGAGAATTGATTCAATTTGTAAGTTCACCGTGTAATTTAATTTCGTTTACCGTGCAAATGTACGTGATTCTCGGGTACGAAAATTTGTTTAATTCAACCCGAGTTTAATCGTGTCGAATGAACTAAGTATTTTTGTACGCGACATATTTAATTCAAACGGTTGAAGTAGGTCAATGGAAGGACGCGGCCGAAATAGTGTTACTAAAGGATCAATACCGCCGTTACTTTGACGTTTCTGTAGTATTGTTTGTCTTTTGTTCACTTAAATGTTCTCAAAGCATTTTGATGAATTATAAAGAAATTTGGTTACTAGCATTACGAAAACAAACTCAGTGTGTAAGAGATTAATTGTATTGATGTTAATCAAATCAAAATCAATCAAAAATATTAAAGAAAATATAACTAGAAAAAATTCCACGCGGACCAGGCAGCAGGCGGGATTCGAACCCGCACCCTTCGCAATCCGGGCGAATGCACTGACCAATTATGCTACCTAAACATCAAAAACAAAATTTCAACAAACAGCCATGACTTTTGGTCGGGTTCAAATCGTCAGTCTTTTGAATAGGAGCTACTGGAGGGTTCACGTAACATCCCTTCTCAATGTCTGACGCGCTCGGTTATTTTTTCCTATATTCTACCCCTTCGTACGGCCACCCCTGTATCATGCAAACCGGCAGATCAATATTTTTTCCGTTCTTAGAAACGTTACATGAACCCTCTAGTAGCTTATATTCAAAAGACTGACGATTTGGGCGCGACCAAAAGTCATGACCGTTCGTTGAAATTTTGTTTTTGCTGCCCTAGACGTTCGGCCCTACATAGATGGCTCAGGTATGGTGGGAGTACTTAACTAGGTGCAAGGTTGCTCCCCATATGTTATTCTGCCGCGCTCGAGTAAATTCAAAACTCCCCGCTTGGGCTCTCCTACTATAATTAAAAATACCTATATACCTAACATTCAGGGCCGGCGAACTAGGCGATGGCCTAAAGGGCCCTAGTTTTAGGGGGGGAAGGGGGGGGGGGCAGTCGGCGGCATGAAAATATAAATATACAGTTTATTTATTTACAACTTGAAAGTACTCCGATTTGTCCACTTCTCTGAAAGAGTCGAGCCTTTTTATTATGGTAAATGTTTTTCAATATCAAATCGAAAGCATTTATAAAATTTTGGCTGCGTTTTTTTTTGTTTACATCGAAGTAAACTTGTGTCAGGTGTTTCCTCTCTGGTCTTCACCGCCACTTAACATCCGATAGCGTGGAGTCTTTTGTCAGACTTTAATATAAAAAATAAACTGTGGAAAGAGCGTCGTTCCAATATTTCGATAAGGGCGCCAAGAATGCTCGGGTCGGCCCTTCTTAAAGTGTACATAGTATGCTGTTCCGAAATAAAAATATACTATTAGGTTATAAATTACTTTAAAAATATACGTGCAATAGGCTTAAAAGCTAGCAGTGTTGCCTGAAATAAATGAAACTGATTTAATTTGATTTTTTTTTGGGTTACCTACAATGTGAAGAGATGGCGCTGCCTTGCAGCTTAAGGCTAGGAAAATTTCGACTCGGCTAATAGGGCCATGGTAGCATAATGGTCAGTGCATTCGCCCGGATAGCGAAGGATGCGGGTTCGAGTCCCGTCCGCTGCCTGCTCCGTGTGGTTTTTTTTTTCTAGTAAACTTTTCTTTTGATTTAATTTTGTTAACAGCCAACTGTAAAATTTGGCTGTTTTGGCTGGCCAAAAAATTACTTTCGAATTTATGTAACGTCTATGAATAAGTACATGAGATCAAAGTATTTTCTACAGAAATAGTTGCACCAGCATACGTGTTGGAAGCTCTAGAATAACACTCAACTCACTAATTTGCTGGAGCCTCGCTACTCCGAGACATTGTCTGCTAACGACGTCTCTTGTTCGCTAGTGTGACCACGCTGCATTTAACATGAGGAAATCCTGACTTCGTAATTCAAAATTTGCATAAATACAAAGCTGACTTTGCTTCTATGTATGTAATGGTTTTACGGATAAGCCGATGAACTTGGCAAAGAAAAAAGATAAGACTAAAGAAAAGTTTACTAGAAAAAAAATCCACGCGGACCAGGCAGCGGACGGAACTCGAATCCACACCCTTCGCAATGCGGATTTCGGATTGCGAAGGGTGTGGATTCGAGTTCCGTCCGCTGCCTGGTCCGCGTGGATTTTTTTTCTAGTAAACTTTTCTTTAGATTTAAACATCTAGCAGTTAAAAGCTTAAAAATAAATAAAAACATAAAGATAAGACTACCTTTGAACGGGCTTAAAATGCGTTTTTTTATAATTTTCTACGTATCTTTGAGTTTCGCATCCTTTTCAGAAAACGTAAAGATATTTTAAATAGTACAAAAAGACGCATTTTAAACGCGTTGAAATTAAGTTTTATTTAGTAAGTGGTTTGTTTGAAATTATAAAAGTAAATAAAAAGATATGAATTTGTAAAAGAACATTAAAGTTGAAAGTTGTTAATTAAGTTAATTAACTAATAAATCTATACATAGACAATAAAGTTTTAAAAATCTTCCAATGAAATATCCGAACGCTCAATAAAAGTCTTTCGAAGGTGCTACCTTAAACGAAGTATATAAAAAATCATTATTCTGACGATGCTGACCTGAAAAGGCTGCGAAACGTCAATAAATAAATAAAGTTCGTGCATTAACCCGTTAAAACTAGTTTTATTTAATATAGAGGTTAAAAATATTCACGTGGAAGAAGATATTCGAGGCATACTAAGCGGTTAGATTTTAAAGTTGAACTCGTAAATGTCAAAAGTGAATGCTGCATCAGCCTGCAAATATATGACGGAATATATTTTCTGCAAACTTGTATTTCGCTACCTATTTACCTGTTTTCATACATAATTAAAGTTATTTTTCTTTTTAATCTTAGTTTTTAATCACAACTCCATTACAAGTGGAAAATTCCTTAAAGTTATTTTAATACCAGACTCTTGTTGATTCATACAAATTTGATATGAAATGAAATGTCATTTATTCAGTCCAGGCTGTTAAAAGCTCTTGTGAAGGTCAAGAAGGTTCGCAAAACTACGGCGGGAGACCTTGTACTGAGAAGAACCGGCAAGAAACTCAGCAAGGGCTGCTTTTTTCTCCCTGTATTGATTTAAACAGAGTCGTCAAGTTGAAAAATGACTTCAGAGATACTTCTGAAGTCACCTTCCATTACATTATTTAGGATAAAGATATATAGTTACAATAAATTTTATATATTTAGTATATAGGAAGCGGCATTAGATAGGTAACATTTACTGTTACAAAAACTGACTCATACCCATCAAATAACAAATAACAAGAAAATCCCAAATCGTTTTAAAAATGTAGTCAACTCCCTCGTAGCATGGAATGTAGGTAGTACACTACGCTGTAGCTCAAACTTAGTTTTGCCGTAGCAAGCTCGTAACTGTCACCGCCGTAGCAAATTGCTGCAAGCTACGAGCTACGTATTGCAACAAGTAACAATAAATCTTTGATTTGTATTAATTGAAACCAAACTGCAACGACATTTCACTGACATAGTGATCTATCAACGCACAGCCCAAACCACTGGACGGATCGGGCTGAAATTTGGCATGCAGGTAGATTTTATGACGTAGGCATCCGCTAAGAAAGGATTTTGTTTAATTCTACCCTCAAGGGGATAAAATAGGGAATGGAAGTTTGTATGAAACTTTGTCAATTTTAAACCGATCGGGCTGAGACTTTGCATGCAGGTATAAGAAGAATCATAGATGAATGTCATTGTGTATAATTCAAGCCAATAAGAACAAAAACTTTAGTCTACACTTCAGCTCTACACAGAAGCGAAGCGAGGGCGGACCGCTAGTTATATATAAGGCAGTAAAATAACACTACGTTTTGAGTCAGTTTCAGGGCTCCAAGGGGTAGGGTAGGGGCCAGGGGAGGCAGCGGCGCGAGAGATATTTTTTGGTATTATATGCGTCTATAGGCTTATGAAATGAAATTAATGACAATTTAATTTAATAAATTAAAATTTAGCCGCTTACTATCAGGCGGGCTATATGCTGGTATGCCATACTTTTAAAATATACAAAAGATATAAATTTACACTTCAATAATTATATATAAAGAAATAGTCACTGTAGAGTGACAGAGTGTTTAGAGGAGCTCGATGGCGCAAGTGGTTAGCGCGTTCGGCTGCGATCGTTGAATTTAAGCAACTTTCGCAGTGGTCGTTCATTGGATGGCTGACCTAAAGTTTACTATCTCGAGCTCCTCCGTGCTTCGGAAGGCACGTTAAGCCATTGGTCCCGGCTGCATCTGCAGTCGTTAGCACCCACCAATCCGCACTGGGCCCGCGTGGTGGGTCATGGCCCAATCTCCCTATTCCATCCATAGGGAAGGCCTTTGCCCCAGCAGTGGGGACATTAATGGGCTGATGATGATGATGATGAGTCACTCTAATGCTCAATTACATTTGGTCGTTAGCCCGAATTCGGATGTACGAAAAACACTACTCGAAATCGGACACCCGAAGCAATATTTACACTGGAATATGGGCTGGAAGACGGTGTCGGTTAAACAAAAGGAAATCTAACCAATACGGGCGTAGTCGACTCCGTTCATTTACACCTTGGTCGGATGCTAGGGTAAAGGATAGAATACATATACAGTACATACATCATCATCAGCCTATTAATGTCCCCACTGCCGGGGCACAGGCCTTCCCTATGGATGGAATAGGGAGATTGGGCCATGACCCACCACGCGGGCCCAGTGCGGATTGATGGTTGCTAACGACTGCAGATACAGCCGGGACCAACGGCTTAACGTGCCTTCCGAAGCACGGAGGAGCTCGGGATAGTAAATTTTTGGTCACCCATCCAATGACCGACCACTGCGAAAGTTGCTTAACTTCAACGAACGCAGCTGAACGCGCTAACCACTTGCGCCATCGAACTGTACATATATAAGTATATTTATATAAATACATATTAAAATCCATGACTGGAGTACAAATGCTCGTATTCATCACACAAACATCTGCCCCCACCGGGATTCGAACCCGGGACCTCTCGAGTCGGTGACACCATGAAACCCGGCGTACAAACCACTCGGCCACGGATGTAGCCAAACACCTTTGTCGTTTACCCGAATGCCTTTGGCACACGTATTCGGGCTAGCGACCAAGTGTAGTCGTGCCAGAATAGAACCTTATAAAGCTTCTATTTGTCGCTTTGAAAATTATGCGTATACAAAGAACAAGGTAAAATTGTTTTTAATTAATTGGATATAACAAATTATATCACAATAAGGAATTATGAATAAGACGTCCTCTCCTCTTGCAATTGCGATACCCTTTTTTTTTTTTTTTTTTTTTTTTTTTTTTTTTTGTGACGAGGGGAAATGCAGTTACGCACCATACCGTGACGCTGACTAGGCGCACGGCGTGTGTGGGACTCGCCGGCACGGGAAACAGTGCCGACCCTACTCAAGCAGGACCAGTGCGGAAGGCCACACTGATCCTACTCCACTAAAACCCCCCGGTACCCTCCTACGCCCATATGAGGGCGGTCTCGGGGCCGACGCACCTGCGTGCGCCACATCTCCGAGCACGCCCCCGGGCAGGCCCGGCCCAACGAGTGGACCGGGCGACGCGCCTCAGGGGGACTGCGCTAGGGTACTAGGCAGTCCCCAGACGTGGTGGCCTGTGCCGGAGCGGCACCTAGGACGCGCGGCTGGTCAGGCCGCGCCCAGACCACCTTAGGGCCGTCGAAGACCGGCAGTCACCGCTGCCTGCCTTCTTCGGCCCACCCGTCTACGCCGGAGAGGGGGGGCTAGAGCGTCCTCCTCCCGCTCCCTCTCCGCTGCCTCCTTCTGCGTCATCACCGATTCGCAGAAGGAGGCGGCAACCCTCCAGGCTCTCTCGCTACCAAGCATGACTCTTACCATACTTGGCAGCGTGAGGCCTCCTCCGCCGAGCGCCGCGATCAAATCGCGGCGCTCATTTCGCCAGGCCGGACACACGATCAACGTGTGCTCGGCCGTGTCGTCGGGAGAGGCGCAGTGATGACACCGCGGTGTCTCCTCCCGACGGGCGACTCGGTGCAGGTAGTGACCGAAGCACCCATGTCCGGTCAGTACCTGCACCAGGCGGTAGGTGAGGGTGCCCCGCTGGCGCCCTACCCACTCCTCCAACACCGGACGAATCGCCTCGATCGTCCGGTGACAATTGCGATACCCTACACTACAGGGTCCATAATGCACTTTTATCTATATGTTACCACCTTTGTATCTACATTATGGTCTGCAATAAATGAATTGAATTGAACGTAGACTCACGGAGTTTTCGTTGCACCGTGTGGCGGCGCAACAGAGCAACAAACGGTTACATAATTGGCGCTCCATGTCGGCCCCACAGTGACGCCCGAGGCGGAGCAACTTCAACGCGCCGAGCGAACGAGTTAATTTGACGGCAAACTTGCAAATTGTTCGCAACAAAAGTTGTTGTGTCGTCCCAACTCCCAACTCTTGCCTTTAACCATAACTCAACCGCTGATGGATAGGAATGGAGATACAATTTCACTTTTATAATTATTCAGAAGTATAATATATATAAAACTAGCGGCCTGCCCTCGCTTCGCTTCGGTGTAGAGCTGAAGTGTAGACTACAGTTTCTGTTCTCAGGCTTGTATTATACACAATGACATTCATCTATGATTCTTCTTATACCTGCATGCAAAGTCTCAGCGCGATCGGTTTAAAATTGACAAAGTTTCATACAAACTTTCACTCCCTATTTTATCCCCTTGGGGGTAGCATTGATCAAAATCCTTCTTAGCGGATGCCTACGTCATAACATCTACCTGCATGCCAAATTTTTTGCCCGATCCTTCTAGTGGTTTGGGCTGTGCGTTGATAGATCACTATGTCAGTCACCTTTGAATTTTATATATATAGATAGATTTGCTTAAATATATTGAAATAGAGCCGATCCGGCTCGAATGACTAAAAAAAAAATCAATCGTCATTAACACCAGCCTATTAATGTCCCCATTGCTGGGGCACAGGCCTTTCCTATGGATGGAGTAGGGAGATTGGCCGTGACCCAACCCAGAGCACAGTGCGATTTGGTGGGTGCTAACGACTGCAGATGCAGCTTGGAACAACAGCTTAGCGGGCCTTCCGAAGCACGGAGGAGCTACACCTACATAAAATTAATAGCAATAATTGACTACTTCGACATTGTCTGGAGTATATTTGAAGGAGTAAATTATTGTATAATTTACTCCTTCAAAGTAAATTCAAAGTAATTGTATGAGGAGCTCGATGGCGCAAGTGGTTAGCGCGTTCGGCCGCGATCGTTGAACTTAAACAACTTTCGCAGTGGTCGGTCATTGGATGGGTGACCAAAAATTACTATCTCGAGCTCCTCCGTGCTTCGGAAGGCACGTTAAGCCGTTCGTCCCGGCTGCACCTGCAGTCGTTAGCACCCACCAATCCGCACTGGGCCCGCGTGATGGGTCATGGCCCAATCTCCCTATTCCATCCATAGGGAAGGCCTGTGCCCCAGCAATGGGGACATTAAAAGGCTGCTGATGACACTCAGTAGGGATAAATTGTGAAGAACTCTTCTTTATTGTTCTGGTCTTCAACTATATTGGCAAACAACTAAATAACATAATAACACAAAATATTGAAACGCCTACATAAAATTAATAGCAATAATTTCTACTCCGGCATTGCCTGGAGTATATTTGAAGGAGTAAATTATTGTATTGTGCGATATCAAGCTATTAAGCCAGCGCACGTATAATTTCAATGCCGGATTTAGCTTAGCTGAATGAGGTACGTTTATTATGCGCGCCTGCACAAACCCACATGCATATAACTTTGCATTAGCCTGCAACGAGCATTCATGCTAGAGAAATGTTCTGGGGAATGGCAGCCACTGATGGTAATACATTGCGCAATCTTTAAAGATTAATATTATACAGTATAGAGATTCCTTTATTTAATGTAGTTTTGTTCTTTGTCTTTATCAATGAATTTAATTTTAACTATTACGTATTTTTTTACATCAATGAATGTTTAATGATCATTATTTATATTTAAGTATATAGCTAAACACTGCTAGAGTAGCTCGATGGCGCCAGTGGTTAGCGCGTTCGGCTGCGGTCGTTGAAGTTGAGCAACTTTCGCAGTGGTCGGTCATTGGATGGGTGACCAAAAGTTTACTATCTCGAGCTCCTCCGTGCTTCGGAAGGCACGTTAAGCCGTTGGTCCCGGCTGCATCTGCAGTCGTTAGCACCCACCAACCCGCACTAGACCCGTGTGGTGGGTCATGGCCCAATCTGCCTAATCCATTCATAGGGAAGGCCTGTGCCCCAGCAGTGGGGACATTAATAGGCTGATGATGATGATGATGAACTGCTAGATATTTTACTAGTATAAATTCCACGCGGTCCAAGCAGATGGGACGCGAAACCGTTATCCGGGCGAATGCATTGACCAATTATGCTACCGTAACCTTAATGGCCGTGTCGAATTTCTTCTAGTACTTCTTAGGCTGCCTTTATACCTTTACCATGTTCACTTTTCAGTCAATTATTTTACACTTAAACAGAACTCGAATTCATTAGCACCTCCATGTCTTCGATTAATACAGACCAATCGTGTGTGGCGTTCAATTGAAACATTTGCTAGTAAATTGCGTCTTTATTTCGTGCAGTGCAAGGTTTAATATCCGAAGCGTAAGACCGAGTTACTGGGGCAGAAATATTGTAGTTCTCAGGTCATTAGATATAACCAATAGTATTGCAGTAAAAACGCTTATATGTCTGGATTAGGGTTGCGTTACCGGGAACGTATGAAGAGTTATGTATGAAATAGGTTGGTCATGGTATGATTTTGTAAATGTATTTTATGCTCAATATCTTCTATTTTATTCCCATTGTTTCTACTTCACTAAATGAATAATTATATTATAAAGACTTAAAATAGTTTTGACGTTATAATTTTTATTTTTTTAAGCATGTAACTGCTTGATGTTAAAATGTAAAGAAAATACCACGCGGACCAGGCAGCAGGCGGGACTATTATATTTTTTTTAATTTAAACATCAATAGAACAACGCCAATGAGTCAGTGACGAAGGCTGCAAAAAAACTAAAGCTTTTTCCTTGGATCTATCTGTATATATAAAACTCAAAGGTGACTGACTGACATAGTGATCTATCAACGCACAGCCCAAACCACTGTACGGATCGGGCTGAAATTTGGCACACAGGTAGATGTTATGACGTAGGCATCCGCTAAGAAAGGATTTTGATCAGTTCTACCCCCAAGGGGATAAAATAGGGAATGAAAGTTTGTATCAAACTTTGTCAATTTTAAACCGATCGGGCTGAGACTTTGCATGCAGGTATAAGAATAATCATAGATGAATGTCATTGTGTATAATACAAGCCTGAGAACAAAAACTGTAGTCTACACTTCAGCTCTACACCGAAGCGAAGCGAGGGCTGGCCGCTAGTCTGTAATAAACAATGTTTGAAAAGAAAACCAACAGCATTCATTATTAATCACAATTTACGATACGTAATCACAAATTACGAGTAGCTGTCTACAATTTAGTTATCTTATTCTGAAACGTCTGAAAATCTAATTACACAAGAAACTTCGTACGCCGGAGCGCCATCAATCAAAGAGAAAAAACTAAATCTTCTAGAGAAGATTTAGTATCCCCCGCAATGCTTACTTATTTCGTATTTTCGAATAGTGAAAACAATTTCTTTTACACAACAATATAAAATGAAAAATAATGCAATCTCTACCTTGTATTTCTATAATAAGACTAGCGGCCCGCCCTCGCTTCGCTTCGGTGTAGAGCTGAAGTGTAGACTACAATTTTCTTTTCTCTAGCATTTAGTAGACTTATCATTTGCCCGGATAGGTTATAGGCTTTTTTTGTAAAATTTTCTTAAACTTTACTCTATGTTTATTATTAATTTGCTTGATTTATGAACCTTCAGAGATTATAATTAGAAAAATATCCACTTAGTGAACAAAATAAAGTAATCGGTGTACTGCCGAGACCTTAACGATCGTGGCGAATATCTTTATATATATAATTCTTCTGTGAGTGTGTATGTCACTGAACTTCTCTTAAACGACTGGACCGATTTTGATGAAATTTTTTGTGTGTGTTCAAGGGGATCTGAGAATGGTTTAGATTCACAATTTTGTCCGCTGGACAACCCCTATTTTTTTAGGGCGGTACGAAGTTCGCTGGGTCAGCTAGTATTCTATAATTACTTAGGCTGAAAGACAGTTAGATACGCTAAGATTTACTCTGGCTTTCGATTTCAGTGACTAGATTTCATATAATTTACCCTGGATTATTGTCTCCAGAATACCTGGACCCTTACATCGTGCCGGCGAGCCTGGAACAGCTCCTGGTGGCCAGCGACGTGGTCGGCAATATCAGGTTCAGCCACCCGACGCTGTACGTATTCCCGGGAGGCCAAGGCGACGCCGCGCTCTTCGGCATCAACGGATTCAACATGCTCGGTAAGTCGACAAAATGGAGGATGCGTCCGTACTCACAAAATGGCGGACGTCATCAATTTGTGATCGCACTCTTGGAGTGATGTTGATCTACCCGAATATTATAGAATTTTGGATGGGTTACAGAGAGAAATGGATGGCTACCTGGTTTTGTACATTTTTGAGGTTTGTGTGTTTGCCAAAAGTAACTCCGAGTTGTTTACATTGATAAAGACTACCTTCATTTTAACACTGAATACACTAATGCCCTGGTTCTTCCTGAAAAAACAAGGCGCTGTTCCGTAGAAATGTGTATTGTATGACTATATGTATTTATAACAGCTTGCCGGATGATCCCAAGATTTTGCCTATAAATACGGAAACATAAAACTTGGTTGATTGGGGTTGTTCTCTGGTGAGGAGATTATCTACTATATAAAAATAAGTCGGGTTTTCCTTCCTGACGCTATAACTCCAGAACGCACGAACCGATTTCCACGGTTTTGCATTCGTTGGAAAGGTCTCGGGCTCCGTGAGGTTTATAGCAAAGAAAATTCAGGAAAAATTAAAAAAAAACTTCTTTTAATCACCAAACAAAATGTTACATAAAACGAAGCCATCTGGTGGCGAAACGGAGTTCGCCGGTTTTGCTAGTGGGTTTATATAAAAGACGGAATTGATTTGTTATGTTTTCCCCCCTTGGTTTGGACGGCTTATAGATAGTGCACTATTATTTGTTAAGATATTTATAATAATTGTATGCCAGTTTCCGGTGAATTCTGCGCGTCTCAACAAATAACGTTGTAACTATTCTTGCAAATAAATAAATCTGAATCCGATATACTGTGATCTGATTATAAAAAGCTATATGCTAGTTCAAAACATAAAATCGTTGATAGAGCATTCGGTACTCTGATAAATCTTAATCATATTTGTTTCTTAGGTTTTCACGCTCATTAAATAAAACTAGTTTTAACGGGTCAATGCACGAACTCTATTTATTTATTGACGATTCGCAACCTTTTCAGGTCTGATTATTCTGACGATGCAGACCTGAATAGGCTGCGAAACGTCAATAGATAAATAAAGTTCGTGCATTAACCCGTTAAAACTAGTTTTATAATCCTTAATCAGTTATTAAGATAAATTATCGGGATCGCTACCATTGTTCTTACGAGTTAACTTCGGCCGTCCTATGACATTGGCATCGGTGACAGTGCCGACATATCGGTCACGCGTAAAAAACAAGGACAAAAGCAATCCCGTTATTTATTACTCGTAAAAATTATATAGTGTCCATAAAATTGTGAAATGCTATTTACTTAATCCATTAGAGATATTTTGAAAGAGAATTGTGTAAATATTTTTCTTTATAATAAAAATTGTAATAAGCTAGAAGGCGCTACTTCTAAAACAACGAATTTCAAAAAAAATCTTGATCGAAAAGCAATTTTACTGCGGCACGGTGTTACAAAAAGGATTTTTACACGTTTACGTAAAGTGAAGCCACAATAACTCTTGCTCACCGTCGTGTAAAAGCCTAAAATTATTTTCTATTCCCTCTGTAAGCCTTCCCCGTTCCGTGGCAGCCTCGGGGCGCAATTTCTCTCGATATTCCCCTAAATTCTTGACGGGAACGATGCCAAAACATCGCCGGGAGCGAAACGGGAACATCCTTGTTACGAAACGGGAACCGTACCAATGTTTCGCTTAGTACTCTAAGGCTCCGGAGGAGTCCAGGGCAACGTAACTCTGGTATTTTATGTAGTAAAAGATCACTTATTACTTTATATATTGTATTTCAAAGGAATACACCACTATTATTAATATGTTTTTACTTCTACGCCCGTTTTCATACTGCTATACATTGAAATCAAGACAAAAGACAACTAAATTCTGTACTTTAAATATATCTTAAAGTTTTAAATATGAATGCCAGCCGTAGGCACTAGAGTACTAGACAAGAAAAGAGGCTGTAAAGGTGATGGCCGACGATCTGTGAATTCCCGGGCGAGGCCACGTTTTGCCAAACGTAGGAGAACTCGAAAGTAGAACTTTTTATTAGCTGCAGTAAAATGACGTTTTGTGGGTTACCGCTTTTTGAAGAAAAATAAATAGGGATGTAGCTAAGTGAGTAAGTGAATCATTCAATAAATGAGTGATCAGTTTGGTTTTATTTTAGAGATTTAATATTAAGTTGTAATGTTTTTTTATTCTATTATTATCACTTTAGTAAAGGATTGATCTTTTTCAGTGGAAGTATAAGGACGTACATCCAAAATTAAACAAAATAGACATAACAATGTTATTTATTAATCAATCATTTTCGGAATCACTATCGCTTCCGGTCACACTAATGACAAATCTGTCTGTCACTACATCTATAATATGATCGAGGTGGCACATTTTGTCTTCCTCTTTTATAGTGTGAGACACGCAGTCACTCCACTTAGTCGGTGTCACTTTGTTGATTCCTTCTTGGAATAAAGTTTTCATTTCTTGCATTTTATATGTTTTATTATTGTTTGCGACGTGCCCCTTTACCTGAGCCCAAACCAACTCGATGGGGTTCAATTCACAGTGATAAGGGGGCAGTCTTAAAAGTCTGATACCTTTTTCAGCAATCTCGTCCACGGCATATTTCTCAGTATGATTTCGTTGTTTTACAATATCTATGAGAGTGGCCTTCACCATATTTGGTTCAAATGTAATATTTTTAGTGGTCAGCCACTCTTGAATTCGTGCTTTCGTCCACGATATCTTTGGGATTGTTTCGATCTTCCTAGAATGATAGGGGGCGTTGTCCATTACGACTACTGCATTCGGCTTGAGTTAGGGTAGAATGCCGTCGAACCACTCCTCGAAACACTCTGCGTTCATTTCATCATGGTAATTTTCTGTACCTTTCTTTGCTTCAAACATAAGAAGTCCGTCGTCCAGGAAGCCTTCTTCTCCGCCTATGTGACTGATTATAAGTCGTTTGCCCTTTCCTGTGGGATTTTTCAATCCCGTAGTTAGACCGTCTAAAAATGCGTGCCGAGATGATTTTATACTTCCACCACTCCAGGTTTTTTTTGTAGAACGAAACTGAAAGAACAAAAAATAATCATATGTTTCGACAGCTAAATAAAAGGGGATCAAACATAGAAAACTAAGAGTTGCCAGTTACCAGCGTTGATCCAGGTCTCGTCTTGATAATATATGTATCTTCCCTCCCTACGATATTGTTTAATTAAACGCAGGTAGCGCTGGCGCCATGATATGATAGCTTGTCTGTCAATAAGTACGCTCTTGCGTGTTCGAGTAGTGAATTTGAAATTAAGATGCTTCATAATTTTTCTCAATGTTTCTTTCGAGAAGTTGGCAATTCTGAGTCATCATTTACAACTTGCAACACCTAAAAATTATTGACTTATTATTACATAATTGGTTAAAATTTCACATGGGGTGGGAGAAAACATATTATACCTAACGAATAATAATAAGATTAGTGATGACAAGTAAACTAACCTTTGCGATGGTTGGTACTTCATTTCTATGACAGAACTGATGTACAATTCGTCTAATAGCGGTGAATGTGAAATCATCAAGTTTTTCTTTAAATGTAAGTTTTGGGCCAGAGATTTCGGGAGGTTTTAGTGATTCACAGTCGTTCTCCTTGTGCTCCTTTAAAACAGAATAAACAGTGCGGACGGATATTCCCAAGACTTCAGCCACCTTGTTGACGCATTCACTTGTTTTTGGAACTTAAATGTTTGATTCTGTAGATTTCACTTCAAACACATATTTTTAAACGTTTCTGATCCAAAGTTTCTCGGTTGCACTTAGAGCTACACATGGCCTTATTTTCTTAGGAGATAAAAATGTATCTCCATCTTGTGATGTGCTCAACTGAGCATCCATGTCTTCGATGTAACAAACGATCGGTAACGAAAAACAAACACAACGTAACAAAAATTTAACAATAAAGATAACTAAAACAACTCGCAGTGGGCAAAGCAAAGTTATTCGTGCACTCAAAATAGAAGTTAGAAGCCGAATGAGCGAATGACAAATAAAATAAAATGGCGGACAAGCGTCATCGTAGCACCGTAAGTACTGGTTTTTAGTTACGGTGCTACGATGTATGATCATTATGAGTTACTTATGGAACGATTAGATTTTCTGTGAACCTAAGCACATCCCTATTGAAATTAGGCTGTCAACATTATTTTACGGAATGACATTTTGAAACGTCATTTTACTGCAGCTAATAAAAAGTCGAAGTATAAGTATCGCCGCACACGGGCCACACGCCACAGCTACAAACGCCTCCAGGAGAAGCTAGAAGCGGCTACTAAAGTGGCTGAAGCGCGCGACAGCGGCCGACTAAGGTAAGGGAGAGAGGGGTGGGGAATCGCGCGAGGGACGTGTGGCAGCGTTTTGTATCGGCGCATTAAGTAGCCGGTGCGGGCCACAAGAAGCGAGCAACGACGATTTGTAGCGTGTGGCGGCCACCGGCGTACCGTGTGTGGTGAGTCCATATAAAATGTTTGAAAACTACAAGAAAAATGCCTGTGGCGGCGTTTTGTGGTTGTGGTTGGTGGCCCGTGTGCGGAGACACTAACGTTCGAGATTAAGCAGTGTCTATACATGATACAATTTTTGACCACTTTCAGCTTGATTTGAATTTATGTATGTTTGAATTTCTAAATTAACCGGACCACAGGGAAATTGACCATTAAAACTGAATCGCAAATTTATCGGGAGGTACTTTCGTTACTAAAAACTCTGTGAATGTGATATAGACACTAGCATAGGTAGCAATCAATAAGGAATGATATATTTTTCCATTTATTCACACAAAGACGTTCAATATGACGAATACAAATTGACACAAAAATACCGTATATTTTCCCTTTTACGACACACATCTTATGCGGTGAAAATAATATCAGTTCGTTATTTATCACTCGCACCTGCTACCTTATTCCTAGGTTCACATCTCTACAGCACAGCGGATTATTGCGATAAATCGAAATATAGCTACGTTACAACAAGAAGCCCAGTTATTTTTATTTAACCAACCAAATAAAATGATGTTCGCTCCGATTAGGAATTCACGCACGAGGAAGCTCAGTAATGTCTTTTTTATATTCTGGTTTCACAGCTGCGGAGTCCTATTTTTCTAAATGAAACCACATTGGAGGGAAATAAACGACTGACAGTGATTGTGCCAAATTATAGAAGTAAACTTTTGTCCAAGGGCATATCGGATTAGGATTGATAGAATTTCTTTCCGGACAATCCGCTACAGATCAAAATAGAAATAAGTTTCGACTTTCCAGACCAATAATATTTTGATACTAGTGGCCCGCCCTCGCTTCGCTTCGGTGTAGAGTTGTAGTGTAAACTATAGTTTTTGTTCTCAGGCTTGTGCTATAAACAATGACTTCTTTTTATATAATTACACGTGTTATTGCGAGTCAACCATAAAAGATAGACATATGCTGTTGCAGGATATTTTTAGATAATTTTATGTAGAATATTTCCGTCATACATGATTTCTATGTAACTTTAACCATTAAGGCTGCACCCGCGACGGAAGCTTAAAAAATGGAGTAAATTCTCCCGTTTTCCCAACATTTCCCTTCACTACTCTGCTGCTATTGATTGTAGCGTGATGAAAAGTATACTATAACCTGCCCAGGAGTATGAAGAATAATTGTACCAAGTTTCGTTAAAATCCGTTGAGTAGTTTTTGTTTCTATAAGGAACATACACACAGACAGACAGACAGACAAAAATTTTACTGATTGCATTTTTGGCATCAGTATCAATCACTAATCACCCCTTCATAGTTATTTTAAAAATGTATTTCATGTACAGAATTGACATCTCTACAGATTTATTATAAGTATAGATATTTTAATAATAAATATGATAATATTATGTATAAATATGATAATATTTTATTTATATATGATATAGGATGTTATTCCTTATCACTCCATCACCTTTTCTTCGGAGGACCACCGAATTACTGTGGCCGCTATTCCTACACGAACAAAGAAATTTGGTGACTCATTTCTTTGTCGTACTATTCGTATGTAGAATTCTTTGCCCGCGCACGTGTTCCATCCTTTCTTCAATCTAGACTCCTTTAAGAAAGGCGTGAAGAAGCATTTTTGAAGGCCGGCAAGGTGAGGATGGTTAGCGTGGCAGTTCATAACTGCTGTACCAGCTATCTTCGCGTTTGGACTTTATCACCACTTAACATCAGGTGGGGTAGAGTCATTGCCTACCTGGCTATATTAAAAATATATATATATATAGAAAAAAAACAGTTTTTCCTTCAAAGACCCAGCTGGGACATTGGTGTACCAGTTATTCGGCTACTCAACCATAGATAACTTCAAGGAAATGTATATCAAACCTTTTCTTTATCTTAGGGCGTCTTTGTTACTCTATCAACCTTGCGTAAAATATATATCTTAATATATATAAATCTCGTGTCACAATGTTTGTCCTCAATGGACTCCTAAACCACTGAACCGATTATAATAAAATTCGCACACCATGTGCAGTTCGATCCAGTTTGAGAGATAGGATAGTTTAAATCTCAAATTATAGTCGCAATTTTAATTTATTGCAAATTATTACTTTTGGGCGGTACGAAGTTCGCCGAGTCAGCTAGTCTAATATATAAAAATCTCGTGTCGCGGTGTTTGTGGTTAAACTCCTCTGAAACGGCTTTCCCGATTCTCATGAAATTTTGTGTGCATATTGGGTAGGTCTGAGAATCGGACAACATCTATTTTTCATCCCCCTAAATGTTAAGGGTAATCCACCTCTAATTTTTTTTTTTCAATTTTAGATATTTTTTTTTTAATTTATGATACATCATACAAAAATTCATACATCCCTAAATTTTCAACTTTCTACCACCAACCCCTATTTTTTATGGCGGTACGAAGTTCGCTGGGACAGCTAGTATATATATATTGGTATATGAAGTAAGAAAAGAATTCATTTTTCAGTGCCTGAATCTTTTTCTTCTTATTATGCAAATAAATATTCCAAACTCCGATCCAATCTTAAATTCATCGGTATGTATCCGGTTCCAAAGTGCTCGAAGCTTTCAACTGGAAGAAGTCCTTCTAGCTTTCTGTTCGAAGTGGTTCCAATGAAACAGTCCCGTAAGGCTGAAAGGCTTGACAACAATGTACAAACTAGCCTTGGCCCCGTCTCTTTGGTCCGATGCCAACGGAATATTGGATTTCTTTATAGACTGAAAGCGTTCCTCTCGAGGAACCCCAGTTCAGCTGAGTGGGTATCGAATTATCGTCACTTAGCGCTGAAAACCTCAACTTGGGAATGTCACCAGTGATTTCTTTCTTGGCTGTTACTGAAACTCTATATGTTTGCATATAAATGTTTACCAATCTAGGAACAGTATAATTAATGTTCAGCAACGAAATAGTTGCGTCGGTATTAGAAATATCTTATACCCATGCAGTGCTTTGGGGTGAAACGAGGAAAACTATGATAAATATTTTTTTAGTTATATAAGCAATATTACTAATAGATGAGTATAAATATCCAAGTCAAATATTTAAACGTGAACCGCACATTAATCTATACTTATAAAATAAATCTGTAGAGAGGTCAATTCTGTACATGAAATATATTTTCAAAATAACTATCAGGGGGTGATTAGTGATCGATACTGATGCCAAAAATGCAATCAGTAAAATTTTTGTCTGTCTGTCTGTCTGTCTGTGTGTATGTTCCTTATAGAAACAAAAACTACTCGACAGATTTTTACCAAACTTGGTACAATTATTCTTCATACTCCTGGGCAGGTTAAAGTATACTTTTCATCACGCTACAATCAATAGGAGCAGAGTAGTGAAAGGAAATATTGGAAAAACGGGAGAAGTTACTCCATTTTTTAAGCTTCCGTCGCGTGTGCAGCTTTAATGGTTAAAGTTACATAGAAATCATGTATGACGGAAATATTCTACATAAAATTGTCTAAAAAATATCCCGCAACAGCATATGTCTATCTTTTATGGTTGGCTCACAATAACACGTGTAATTATATAAATAAAGTTATTGCTTATAATACAAGCCTGAGAACAAAAACTATAGTTTAAACTACAGCTCTACACCGAAGCGAAGCGAGGGCGGGCCACTAGTAACTAATATAAAAGTAAAAAAAAATGTATATGTCACCGGAAATCTGTATAATGCAGGTATTGTATTCAATACCTAGGCAATGTATGGAATACCTGGGGCGTCTAGACAATGTAAGAAATATTATACATGTAAAGAAAATTTTACTAGAAAAAAACAGACGGGATTCGAACCCGCATCCGCTATTTAGTTAGAGCACCTGCTGGCCCACCGACAATGTGTTAAATAAACATATTTGGCCTGTATTTATCCTAACTAAAACCTAACCTAGCGTATCCAGTTGAATGAGTTATAAATCAATAAACGTTTCATCAACTCACAGTGTGTTAAGTTAGTTAGTGTTGTGGCCTAAACTTACCGGGAGCCTAGCGAGCAAAGCGAGCGCGCATCCTTTTTTTTTTGAGTGCGTATACTGTTGGTCGCAGATGACCTTCACCGGACTTGGGGACGGCGAGATCTTAAGGGGACCTCAAGCCGAGAATTGGCCAGTGCCTCTTGAGGTATTCCAGGCGGATGGAATCTCCCCACAGGGGGAGTCTCCTCTCCGTCTGGAGGATTAAGACCACTCGAACCTGAAGGGGTCGGCTCAACTAGAGGCCGTCTCTGAAACTCGGACCTCGGCTCTAGTCAGCCGTTGTCGTGGGGGCGGGGAAACAGAGAACAGAGATTTATAGAAAAAACAAGGAAAAGTCGACTTGCTATTAGGAGCTGATGATGATGTATGGAATGCCGGATTATACAGATTTCCGGTAACATATTATATATATAGGTATAGGAAAACCTAAACAATCCGAGAATTCCTTAAAACAAAACGATATTATTGAGAAACCGACGCCGTTTTCCTTTGATTCTGTTCAAATCGATCTCTGATTCCTGAAACTGCCTGAGATTGAAACAAACAAACCGATGAATTGGAACAAAATAATCCACGTTGTGTGAGTACACAAGCTCTTTTGATACAGAGGATTGGGAGTTTAATCGTGCATACCCCGGGCTTCGCAATCAATGACAGACATCTAGTAGCTACCTGCAACAATAGCTTTAATGGGCTTTGGAATTGGACAAATCTGTACCGTTAGCAAACACATTGACACACGAACGCCGATACGGAATTTGTGACGGCTTTGAAATTTTAAAAGATTTTTTCTTTTGATTGTACGGGTTTGTAAGTGATAGTCGAGGACTTTTGACTAATTTGAAAAGGACATTGGGTACTTAAAATTGTCGGTTATAATAACATTTAATAATTATTTTTTATTAACAATATGTATTATAATTTATTAATATAGAGGAGCTCGATGGCGCAAGAGGTTAGCGCGTTTGGTTGAGATCGTTGAAGTTAAGCAACTTTCGCAGTGGTCGGTCATTGGATGGGTGATCAAAAATTTACTATCTCGAGCTCCACCGTGCTTCGGAAGGCACGTTAAACCGTTAGTCCCGGCTGCATATGCAGTCGTCAGCACCCACCAATCTGCACTGGGCCCACGTCGTGGGTCATGGCCCAATTTCCCTATTCCATCCATAGGGAAGGTCTGTGCCCCAGCAGTGGGGACATTAATAGGCTGATGATGATGAATAATAATAAAATAATCATTTATCAGATAAACATCCAAAGATTTATTAGTACAAGTTAGTAACAATGTGGGATATTATTAGATATACAAAGTTAGTAATTAAAAAAAAAACGATAAAGCTTTCTGTATATTAATATCATAGATTAAATAGCAGACCAAAGCCTTATACTTTCTTTATTAAGGGTAAATAAATTTCAATAAATTTGTAGCTTAATGGTATGTTTTAAGTTTGGAGACAGATTGAACATTATACTTTATCACTTATTAATAAACGAAGAATAAGCTTGGATCAGTTACTCCATGCTTTATCTCTGTTCATTGAATGACAGATGGCATTTGGGTGACATGAACAAAAGACGGCGTAACTAGTCTAAGCTTATTCCTAGTTTATTAATAAGGGGGTATTTTTTTTGGGGCTAGGCTAATAATATAATTAGGTGTGAGTGTTGGAAAAATATTTTTTTAATGTCCCCACTGGGGCACAGGCCTTCCTTATGGATGGAATAGGGAGGTTACCACGCGGGACCAGTGCAGATTGGTGGGTGCTAACGACTGCAGATGCGGCCGGGACCAACGGCTTAACGTGCCGAGCTCGAGATAATAAATTTTTAGGCACCCATCCAATGACCGACAACTGCGAAAGTTGCTTAACTTTAACATTCGCAGCCGAACGCGCTAACCACTTGCGTCAATAATCTCCTCTTACCCACAATATTTAAGCGGCAACAAAACACTTTGAACACAAATAGGGTAGATAGCTAATTCACAATTTTATTAATAATAATGCACATTTTTGGTGCTTTCACATTTCCATTTTAAGTTTTGTTTCTCTAGCGATCAGTTCATAAAGATGATAAAAACAAATGAAAACTTTGAACACAACTGAAACAGCATGTACACTATCGAGAACACGTCGCCATGTTCATACATGACAAAAGAGCAACTCGTATTGTTGCGCCTGTCGTGTCACACCGACTAGTCGGACACAAGCGACAGCGGGGACATACTGACACGCATCCGATGGCAGATATTGACGGCTGTTTCCTATTAATTAGCGCAAATAACAAAACCTGCAAACTTATGGAGCATGTGCTCGATCAAGTAACTTAAATTTTGGTAGCAGATATGTGTTTCATCCTTTAAGAAGAACTTTTTAGGCGCTAAGTCTCCATAAGCGAGATTCTGTAAAATTTTGGATGGCTTCAGTGGAAAGATTAATATACACTTTGATAGTCCCAGTGTACTAACTCCAACCATTAGTAGGAACTTGACGGACTGAGTATCCGAGATGTTTATATTTAACTAGCGGTCCGCCCTCGCTTCGCTTTGGTGTAGAGCTGAAGTGTAGACTACAAGTTTTTGTTCTCAGGCTTGTATTATACACAATGACATTCATCTATGATTCTTCTTATACCTCATACCTCTGCAAAGTCTCAGCCCGATCGGTTTAAAATTGACAAAGTTTCATACAAAATTTCAATGCCTATTTTATCCCCTTGGGGGTAGAATTGATCAAAATCCTTTCTTAGCAGATGCCTACGTCATAACATCTACCTGCATACCAAATTTCAGCCCGATCCGTCCAGTGGTTTGGGCTGTGCGTTGATAGATCACTATGTGAGTCAGTCAGTCACCTTTGAGTTTTATATAATAGATTTTAGATCCTTTATTTTTGTAATGAGGTTCTTTATTAGACAAAATAACATTATATGTAATGGTATATTAGGTAAAATTTTAATACTGTTTGATCTGGATATGGTAAATGTGGTGTTTACCTATAATAAATTGTAGCATTGATACGTGTCTCCGTGTTTACAATTGTAATTGCTTAAGTGTTACTATTGTTGGTAAACCTTTTAAATAAGTATATAAATTCATTCGTAGCTCACTGCTGAGCGTCGTGATGATCCCGACTCATATTTCCTTCTCAGAACTGCTTCCAGTTTTCTCTATCTTTAGCGCGGTAAAGAGCGTCAGTGATGGTGGTGCTAAGACACTTGGATACCTGGTCGGTCCATCCGTTAGCAATTTAAATATTTATAATTTTTATTATTTTAAAGCATGTAACTGCTTGATGTTTAAATCTAAAGAAAATATAACTAGAAAAAAATCCAGGCGGACCAGGTAGCAGACGGGACTCGAACCCGCACCCTTCGCGATCCGGGCAAATGCACTGCACGCGGTAGCATAATTGGCCAGTGCATTCGCCCGGATTGCGAAGGGTGCGGGTCCTGGTCCGCGTGGATTTTTTTCTAGTCATATTTTCTTTAATTTAAATACTGTCGTGCAGGCGTACATCATCGCATAAATTCAAACCTCTGTAGTTTTAAGATGCTATTGATCACAACATTATAATTATACTAGCTGACTCGGCGAACTTCGTACCGCCCAAAAGTAATAATTTGCAATAAATTAAAATTGCGACTATAATTTGAGATTTAAACTATCCTATCTCTCAAGTTAGATCGAACTGCACATGGTGTGCGAATTTTATTATAATCGGTTCAGTGGTTTAGGAGTCCATTGAGGACAAACATTGTGACACGAGATTTATATATATTAAGATGTCTTTGAAACTGGTAATAATATTAAAAAAAAAGTAGGACTGCGACCTGTTGCTCTTTTGTTCTCGAGCTTCCAGTAACAATCAGCGTCTCCAGGTTAACAGAGGGTTTCCAGGTCACGTGGCCAAATTGCAATACCTTTTTGAGGCAGACGCTCGTTTGAGTTATTTCATAACCTCTATAAAACTTATTCGTTACAATGTCGTATTATACAGGTACATTGATTATTTTTTGACGTGACAACGTCTTAAATTAGGTTGCGGCTGGGAGTCACTTATGAAAAAGTGTAACGCTCGGTAACGTTACGATGAGTCTCTCGTGTTAAGTTTAAGTTTACATGTACAATGTTTTAGTAAACAAAATATATTTCTATAGTTAAAATTTGTGCAATTCTTATTTTCATTCAATTCCTTGTTCCTATTGTGCAATTTAATTATATTCATATCAATAAATATTCTACCGAGAAAAAGACGTTGTCACGTAAAATCTTCGCCCGTAAAACCGACTTTACAGGCAACCATTTTTTTTTTGTCATTCATTGCCATTTTTTATTTTGGCAATGTATTTCAGTAATAATTTACGTAACTGATAAGTTTTATACAAGAATTAATGAATCGTAACTGATAAGTTTTATACAAGAATATATAGGGTGAAATTGAATGTTTTAATGAAACTTCGTGAGATTGTTGGGTTACGTGAAAAGAGTATGCCTGATTTTTTTCGGATTCTTTTGAAGTATTTTTTTTCATGTTTTTATTTATAATTTGTGTATTTTTATGTCATTTCCTCCTTTTGTGTAGTTATACATTTTAAACAAACAAACTTACATATCCAGTGAAAAATAACTAATAAATAAGTACTTCAAAAAAATGGAAAAAGATTAAAATTCCACGGCGGGTCAACGACCGACCGCGCCCGCCAGCCGTTGAGCGAGTACGTACCTCTACACAGAGTTCAGTTGACTCCTTTGATTCCACACAATACAATAAAGTCGTCTAAGATGCCTTTATTGAAATAATAAGCACAAATGTCATCTTCTCTTAAGCGGAGAAAAACTTTAAAAGTTAATAATAATTTTGTCACGATTAGAAATAGGCAAATGTTAAACAATAGTTATTTATTATACAAGAGTGGAAAGTTCCTTTTTAACCGCGTGCTCGATTTGGATGACCGAGCAAGCGAAGGATTCTAAAGTTGAATCACGAGCGCAGCGAGTGATTCTAAATTAGAATCCTGAGCGTCAGCGAGGGAAACAAACGAGCACAAGGTGAAAAATCTTTCCACTCGAGTGCAATACGTAACTTTTCATCCCACCTCAGCGAGGAAATGACAAAATGAAAAAGAAAACAATTTATAATGACAAAATATTTTTATTTCAATTAAAACACATTAAGATAATCTATAAATTGAAGAAAATAATAAGAAGTAGAAAATAATTAAGAAATATTAAATGTAACGTTGCTACAGTTACTTATGTTAAGTTTAATATTTTTGTTAGGTAATGTTATGTTGGTGTTTGTGAATTGTGCGCTGTTTTGTGGTAAACTACTCGTATCAGTAATTTTAAATAGTTGTGCCGATTCATTGGATTCTATTGGCGTAAATGTTGGCGAGAGAGGGCTATTGTTTCCAATCTTATGGGGGCTCATTTTAGATGTAGAAGGGCGAGACCAAGAATCTGACAGAGGTTCTTTCAGCGTTATGGCCTCCACGATACTATTACAAATTTTTGATTTACTTTGGATTGAATCCTCTATGTATCCCTCTACAACCGAATTAGACTTCCAGCCTCCATGGCGCTTAAGCGATAGAAGATCAGCCCCTGATTCGGCCAAAAGTGTGGCTGAGGTTCTTCTAAAACAGTGACCGGTGTATAACGGGGGTTCTAAAAGTCCGAGAAAAGTTGCTATTTCTCGTGGAATACTGCCAATTTTATTCTGACCCATAGGTTGTCGGATACACTTTCCGTTGCGATATTGTAGAAAAAATCGTTCAATTGGGGTGTTAGAAGGACGTAAAGCTTGATATTTCTGAACAATGTTTACATATTCCTTGCGAATAACGAAGTTGCGGTCTTTTTTTGTCTTGGTATTTAGTACATTAATTAATAGCAATTCATCAGAATTATGAGAATATTTTGATACGTTATTGACATTAAGTAGTGTAAGTTCATTTGTTCGACATGCTCCGGTTATACCAATAATAAGAACAACCTGTAACAAAAGAAGTATTTATAATCGTAAATAAATTAATCAAATTAAAAATATTGTAAGTACTATGTACAATTTTATCAACAACAAAAAATTACACGTATTGACTTACTTTTGCCGCTAAATATACGGAATCAGGTGCTTCATTAATAAACTTTGCAATTTCAGATGCTGTGAAAACCTTCGATTTTTTTGGTTTATAACCAGATGAGGCTCTTTTTAAAAATGCCACTAATTTATGATAGGTGTCGATATGAACGTCTTTCTTCATCTTAATTGTTAATTTTAGCATTGAATACGTACTCCATAGCGTGCTTGCTTTCTTGGTCTCAGATAATTCTATAAAATATGCCAGCAAAACGTTTTCGGAGAAAGTTTTTGCTCCTTTAGCTAGTCGCCACATGTTAAATATATCGTACTGTTTCAAATACTTCTCTCGTGATTGCTGAGGGAGAAGGCTCATTTGCGCATTATTAACTGTTTCAGTTAACTCAGTTGGCGTTAGATAAACTTCATCGTCGCTAATGTCACTCATTTTAGTTGATTTTTTTGTACAGTTTTTAGGTTATGTTAATTATATTAAGCAATAAAACGTGAAAAACTAGAATGGCGCGAAGCACGCAAATAAAACAAAGAAACCAAGAAGGTTCCAAATTTAAATTTTTTCACAATTTAAAAAGTTCTAATCATAAATTTGGCACCATAGAGGTTACATTAAATAGGTTTAATGACGTTTTGAATTTACAATTATATTGAGTACTCATTATATGTGATGTTCTAAATTCAAATCTACTTTGCCGCTCAAGCGAATAAAATAGAATTTTCCAGCCAGATTTCGAAGCGCAAAATTACACTTTCCGAGGTGGTGGGATGAAAAAAGAAATACTTATTGCAGTTCAATACTTGGGTGAAATTTATAACCCGGTATTCAAAAGTACTTACGAGACCGATGTACCTATTCATTTTTTTCACTTAAACTTCCCGTATACACTTTGTAAACACAATCAATCACCAAACCTACTTTCGTAAAGCCTTGTGGCTCTGCTGAGTATACCGTGACACTACAATAACAACACACCATATCCAACTTCTTATATTGAGGCCACAGAACAAGAACTAATCATGGCATTATTTGCAAATCTTCTCTTGTCCCAAATTTAAAAGATACGCACGCGCGGTGGATAAACTTGACACTGCGCTCGCTCACTGCGCTTTGCACCGCGCATAGGTATAGGTATTCAACCGATTCAACGGCGGGAGCGGTCATTGCTCCCGACCGCTCGTCTTCTGTTTTTACGTTTTTTTAGTAGTGCTAATTAGTTGTTTTTTACTTACTCTGTATGAGTGTTTAAAAAGAATAATTATTTAGTACCCAAAAGGAGATTAAAATATAACAAAAAAAAACGAAATTTTATTTTAAATCATTTTTAAAAAATCCGAAAAAATTCAGAGATACTCTATATACGTAACCCAATAATCCCACGAAGTTTCATTGAAACATTCAATTTCACCCTGTATAAAACTCAAAGATGACTGACTGACTGACATAGTGATCTATCAACGCACAGCCCAACCACTGGACGGATCGGACTGAAATTGGGCATGCAGGTAGATGTTATGACGTAGCCATCCGCTAAGAAAAGATTTTGATCAATTCTTCCCCCAAGGGGATAAAATAGGGAATAAAAGTTTGTATGAAACTTTGTCAATTTTAAACTGATCGGGCTGAGACTTTGTATGTAGTTATAAGAAGAATCATAAATGAATGTCATTGTGTATAATACAAGCCTGAGAACAAAAACTGTAATCTACACTTCAGCTCTACACCGAAACGAAGCGAGGGCGGGCCGCTAGTCATAAATAATTCTTTTATTTCATACTCGTGTCAGAGTAATGAATCACAAAATTTGATCTGATATTGTAGATAATTTGTTTTTTTATTTGATATTGATTGTGTGAACTGCGAATTGGCAGATTATAATTTTTAACAGCTAACCAAAACGGATAGCTCACCTTTTTGTATATTTGTGTATTCAAAAGTCATCACAACGAACGGGTGCAAACATCCCAGTCCAATTTATTTAGCAATCAAGTGCCAGCCGACGGGTATGTGTTTGCTGCTCGTTTTTTTTATCGTTTTTTTTTTACTTATCATTGATTAATAATGAATCTGTATTAATGCAACGATTGAACAGGTTCTTTGAAGTGTATATCTTAATCAGCAAACACATCCAAATGACGTTGACCAAATTATAAATGTAAAATATTCAGACTCAGATTAAAGACCTTTTGTTCTACGAGTATAATCTGAGTATTAATTAATTTATTAACTTGCATTAGCTAAATTTAAACTTTAACAAGGAAAATACTAAATTTACGCCAAAACAAAAAAGAATCGGAAGAAATCACGAATTCTTGTCATGATACCCTTATGACATGAATTTGTAATTTCTTCGGGAAACATGAGACGCGAGTAGATATTATTTTCATTGTGGCTTGAATAATGATTCACTCGTTCTATCGTTCCATTAAAAACAAACGCACATTCGTTTTTATATTTGGAACGATCGGTTTTCGTTTTTCGTATTGTTTCATGTTACATATTACGTCGATGAAAGTGCTTTTATTGTTATTTTATTCAATCAACGTAAGATAGTTATGTACGTCTCATTGTTCTGTTTAGTAACAATAAAGGCCAAGTATGAACCGTCCAATCAAAATCAAACGAAACCAATCTATATATAAATATATATAAAACTCAAAGGTGACTGACTGCCTGACATAGTGATCTATTAACGCACATCCCAAACCACTGGACGGATCGGGCTGAAATTTGGCATGCAGGTAGATGTTATGACGTAGGCATCCGCTAAGAAAGGATTTTGATCAATTCTACCCCGAAGCGAGGCGAGGGCGGGTCAGTTTAAAAAATATAACGAAATGAAAATAAACTTTATTGAAATTGACTTATTGAAAGCACTGTTGAAGCGTCTAATATATTTTTTTTCCACCACTTATTCAGGACATATTTTAGCTAATAAGAAGAATGAGCGTAAGAAACTTATCAGCATTTAAGATAATTTTTGCCTTCCCTGTTTCTATTTTATTAGGGCGATACAAAATGTAACCTTTATCCTTTATAATCCGGTCAAATTAGACAGAAAAACAAGACTTAACTCTTGGTGGCTTCTAGGAAAAAATATTGATACATTTTGTAGATAATTTTACCATATTTATGATCAAATAATTTTACCATATCGTTTTGATGAAAATAGCAGAAACCTCATTTTTTGACCTTCCTTTGCCGGAACGATAAGGGATTTGAAATTTTATTTTTAATGATGTTTTGAACAATTTTACCCACTTTCAGCTTGATGTAAATTTAGGTACCGGATGTTTGAATGACCGGATTATTACTAAAAATTCTTTTATACCCATACTAAAATTCACCAGAAGAATCTCAGAAGTTTAGACGTAAAAGCTAAATATCCACCCTGTTTCTTTCTTCAGACGAACTTTGTGGTAGAGTGGTAAGCACTGGCTTTGGAAGTGCCGCCTACTAAGAGGTTCTGGTTCCGAATACTGCCTGTCATTGGATGGGTGACCAAAAACTTATTATAGCTCGAGCTCCTCCGTGCTTCGGAAGGCATGTTAAACCGTTGGTCCCGGCTGCATCTGCAGTCGTTAGTACCCATGAAACCGCAGTCTGTCCCCGTGGGGGGACACGGCATAGTTTCCCTACTCCATCCATAGGAAAGGCCTATACTCATACAGTGGGAACATTATAGGCTGATGATGGCTCACACCAAAGCCTTTTTTTTGTGTCTGGAAAATGCCTTACGCATCCTTCAACCACTGGGGGAGCGAGAAGAAAGTATGTGGGACTCCTCCCCGTCCTCTTCAGCCAGCCCTGGAGCTCGCTGATGTGAACAGGGCCCTACCTACGCCCTGAACAGGGCCACTAAAAACCAGACAATACTCCTGCACCGTCACCCAACACGCACTATGAAGACCGCGGTCCCCCTAGTGCATGCCGAGAGGGCGGGTGTGGTCGCGGAACCCGTCTCCGAATGGCCGCGCATCACACCAAAGCCTAGCCCCAAAGTAAGCAGCGTAAAGTTTTACACAAGTCTTATAGCGCTTACTTTAGGGAAACAAACAATGATTAATATAAGTTACAGATTTATTTATAACATGTATGAACTTTTTCGATTCCAGTGGACGGAGGGTTCTCGCGTAAAGCCTGCTGGTGGGACTTCGCTCGGCATCTGGACCGCTTGGACGCGGTTCTCTTCACCAGGCTCAACAACTGCTCCGCATCAGGCATGGCGGCGGTACTACGCAGGAAGGCCACCGCCAACGTCTACCCGCAGATAGGACACTTCTTCTGCAACTTGGAGGTAATCCACAAAATCCTATTGCACGCGTTACCATTTTCTATGTCTGGGAATGCCTTACGCATCGTTAAACCACCGGGGAAGCGAGAAGAAGGTATCTGAGACCAGGGCTTGTTTACCGGTTAATTTTCAAACCTAAATCAGTGTGAAGTACATTAGGAGCGTTTTATATAGGTTTGGCTCTACCTTAACCTCAAAAAAACCGGTTTTTCTAAAAAGCGAAATCGACAAGGTTTTGAATCAATTTAGCGGTTTTTAACGGGTTTCATTTCGCTCTTACTGACGGCTGAAATAAATACACAACTACAAAATGAATAACTTCACTCACTAGGCGCTAGCAAACGTGTCAATAAATGCATCAATCTCTGAGCATTAACAAGTTGTGACTTGATTAGTTCAAACAAAACAAACTTCAAGCGATACCGATGCGTGCATTGTCGCTCTGGATTAAACCGGTTTATTAAGGTTTTAGGTACCGCTTTCATTTCGGACGAGCTCCGAACAAAACCTTTACTAAAAACCGGTATTAACCTTTATTTACCGGTATTTTTGAAACCGGTTTCAAGCCCGGTCTTCCCTGCTCATTTCAGTCATTCCTGGGGCTCGATAATGTAATGAGCAGGGACCTACCTAATGCTCTGAACAGGGCCAGTAAAAACCAGACAATACTCCGGTCATCCGGTATAAATTCATGAAAAAAATTAAAATGAAAATCGTTTTTATTTCCCAAAGAGTCAGAATACAGTACAAGTTGAGACAACCCAGGAAGTAATAATTAATACTTGTGTTGGGATGCCTCGCTCTTAGCCTAGTGCAGTTAACAAATTTTGGGCACATAGCAAGTAATTTCTTAAAGTATCAGGTGCATTTGTAAAAGTGTGTGTGTGTATGAATGTGTGTGTGTGTGTGTGTGTCTGTGTGTGATGGAGAATAAGTGCGTGAATGTGTGTACCGTTTCCGACTGTCCTCGCAGATCACACACCGTAACCTACGTAATATTGGAAGAATATTGACAGTTACAATATTTGCCAAATAAAAAGAAGAAGAAGATACTTCAAGAAGACCATTATAACACTACTTAGCTGGTGTTGTAGTTCTGTTGTTAAGTAGCACCTGTGATCGCCAATTTTATAGTAAAATTTAGCTACTCAAAAATGAGTTCGACTGCAATCTATATATATATATATATATAACTCAAAGGTGACTGACTGACATAGTGATCTATCAACGCACAGCCCAAACCACTGGACGGATCGGGCTGAAATTTGGCATGCAGGTAGATGTTATGACGTAGGCATCCGCTAAGAAAGGATTTTGATCAATTCTACCCCCAAGGGGATAAAATAGGGAATGAAAGTTTGTATGAAACTTTGTCAATTTTAAACCGATCGGGCTGAGACTTTGCATGCATAAGAAGAATCATAGATGAATGTCATTGTGTATAATACAAGCCTGAGAACAAAAACTGTAGTCTATACTTCAGCTCTACACCGAAGCGAAGCGAGGGCGGGCCGCTAGTTGATAATAAGCGTAATAAATAGGTTGAGTGATATCCTTTAGAAAGATAGAAATGTTTATGATTTTTTTACGCCATTCGCCAAAATATCATTATGGTCTTCTGTTACTTAGAGTGTCTGGTGGTGCAGGCTTACGGTTACTATTTAAAAATTTTAAAAGTCCTGACAAAAAGCCGGACTTTTCGATAAAAGTCCGTGTCTAAACACAAAATGCAAACATCACCCACTTAGTTACAGTGATATTTTCGAGGGCGGTCTCGTTGTTGATTTTAAAAGATAATTTAATTGTTTAGTAAATAAGATGGCAAACAGTTCAATGACACTGTATTTAATGAATTCAAACACATAAACACAATTAAATAAAAGGTTTCTTAGCTTAAGAACAATAACTGCTCATCAAATATAAATTAGTACGCGCAGGAGTCCTTGATAAAGCCAAAGTATGGCGTCCCGAAAACGGATACCAAACTATCCTATTTTATTTAATCATAATTATCGCTATAACGTGCCGGCCTTACGCCTCTATTTAGCCGTAGGTGCAGTCTACGGGCGTTGTCTGTGGGCGAGAGGACTGTGTTATGGTTAGTACCACCGTCCTCTAATAGATGGCTCTGCCGGTTCCATATATATATTTTGTTTTAAATTAATGAGAACATAATAAACATTATTTGACTTATTTGATATAACTTCATAAGTAGGTGTACTCATATCCCATCTAATAAAAAAATCTTGTCAAATGAAAAAGCCGGATAAAGTCCGGACATAGGGCAAAAAGTCCGGACATGTCCGGAAAAGCCGGTATAATGGTAACCCTATGCAGGCTATATGCTGCGTAGAAGCTTACCGCCGAGTTGACCTCATACTTGATTACCACTTTTGTTATGTTAAAATACCAGACAAGTCGAATTCAGAAATGGCAGAACTTAGATCAGTACCCCTAGCACGAACCATTATCGAATTCGAATAGTTTGCAAACCGAAATGACAATGTCAAATTTTGTATGGAAACTTGAACAGCAGCGGCACAAAGTACGTAACGAGAACTAAAAACCAGTACACATTTGACAATGATATTTCGGACTCGCAAACGATATGAATTTGATATTGGCTCGTGCTAGGGGTACGGTAAGTACCCCTAGCACGAGCAACTAGCGATAAAGTACCCATTTGTAAGCCACCGTCAAAGTTGCTATGAAAAGTAAAGAAGAACAAACTATCTCCTTCCACAGAAATTTTGACGATGACGATACGAATACTTTCTCGCTAGTTGTTCGCGCTCGGGGTACGGACAGGATAGTCTAAGAGCCAGTGGACGGCTACCTGTATGTATTTGACTACACCTGGGGTTTTGTACAGTGTACAGTTCACTAAGCCCCAACTGGTGGATGCGGCGCGTGCTCAGGTAAGACTGGTATCGATTTTTGGCGAATTTGAAATACAATAATAATAATAAATCTTTATTGAAACACAAAACATTTGTACACAAACACAGTTGGCGTTAACATCCGCAGTAGTCGAAGACTGTGTCGCAGATGTTAGCGCCCACCTCTGAACAGACGGGCGTTTCAGACATACATATTGTATTGACCAAGTAATTCTTACCCGACTGCGCAATGCAAGAGCGTGAAGCGCGACGCGCAGACAGGGTTATGTGTTTAACAGTCTATATATGTATGTTTGTTCCTTTGTGGCACACTAGAGACTAAACGCCTGAACCGATTTTGATGATTCATACATTAATCGATTCGTCTCAACCATGGGAGTGCTACTAAAGATATGATAGTAATCAAAATTCAATATGGGCAAAATTAGGCGCCATATTGTGACGAAGTAAAAAAAATAAGTTGACAAAATATGTCGAGTGGGGTATCACTGTCTAGATAATCGAAAATCATGTTTAGGTTCCTAACACCATTTTTCATTTTATATGATTGTTTTAAGATGTACAGCGCTTTAAAGTTGTATATTAACCACTTGCGCTTTTAATTTCAATCTTACGTTTGTATAGATCTTTGTTATTCTTTCACCTAAAAAATACTGAATGGATTTTAATGAAACTTAACAGTAATATAGCTCATATATGATAATAACATATATATAATAATTTATGTAGTTATTGAATGAATTGGCCAAAATATAACAATAAGTGTCACATAAGACGGGAAAAAATCTCCCATCTGCGAGCCATTTTGGTCTGTACTGCAAAAACAATAAAAGTTACATGAATGTAACGGAGAGTGAAAATGTATCTCTTAAATAGTTGTAAAAAAAGTCCGTGACACCATATATCTATTTTTAATGTGTAAGCTATTACCGCTAAAATAGTGAATCAAAACTAAAATATTATTTGATATCTATTTCCAAAATGCACATTTTGTATTAACAAATTATTATATATATATATATTCAATCAAATTCGATTAACCTACACAAATACTAAACTATGTTAACAGAAATTCATGCATGTGTGTGTAGTAGTAGTGTGTAGTAGACAGACAGATACACATCTGTCTGTCTGTGTGTGTATGTGTGTGTGTGTGTGTGTGTGTTTGTAAGTGTGTACGTGAGTGTGATTAGTGTGTATTCCTTATGTAAATGCATTTACCACGTCTGCCGTTTTGATATTTGAAAATATATTATTATTGTTATTATCTAAAAATAACAATGGCAGATGGCAAAATAACAAGACCATTATCGCGCGTAGGTATAGGGGCCTCACTGTACAAAATCCCAGGTCTAGTCAAATACATACAGGTAGCTGTCCACTGGCTCTTAGACTAGGAGGCGCCTAGTCGCCGCCTGACGCCGCGGCTACGAAGGTCGGGTATCGAACGTGCAACATTACCCGCCGTTACGCGTCAAAGATTATCCTACCTGTTGTAAGGGCGCGTTCATTACGATACTTGTCAAAATTATACAAAATACTGTAATGCTTATCCTGAAATGATAGCCCTGGGGAACGTAGCTTGTAGAAGGCAGTTTTCTAACAATAAGATCACTTGGAATGCTCAACTTTGTTTATTTTAAATTCGAGAAAATTACAATCATTTACTATTGTTCTCATTTCTCTCATTTACTAACCGCTGTGTTCTGTGCCTGAATTTTATTTTATTCGGAAAACGTACAGTGTTTTTAACTGCAATTATAACTAAATGTAAAACTAGACACCATTAACACGTTTTCGCATATGACTTACAATACAAAGCTCATCGTTGAAACTATACAAGCAGTGCCAAAGTGAAAAATACAGGAAAGAAATAAGACTAGAGATAATTGAAATACAGCAGCAAGCGACGCTTAAAGCATGCATTCATTAAGCTAAGCAGTTTGAGAATCAGCAAACCAAAAACTGACTAAGTTATTTTTAAGTATTTGTGGTTTAGTTAGAAATAAGTCGAGTTGGGGGTAAGTTACTAGTTTGTTAATTTCTTTTGCATACCTTACGAAAAAAGAGTTTTGTCTGTAATTTGTACCGCATTGGGGAACATCTAAATATACCAATCGCCTTACGGTTTTGTTAGGGATTTTTATACTTATTTTTGAGAGTGAATCCGGCGAGTCAATGAGGCTGAGCGATTTTTGCCAGTAGTGAATTTATCTGCTGGAATGTTCGATATGAGACAAAAGATTCTCATATTCAAACTTTAAAATAATGACATTTACTTTTTAATAATGCGCTTCTGGCGTTACAGAACTCACTGAAAGAAAGAAAAGAGTTTTTATTAACCCTTAAAAAACACAACATATTTAATGGTAGGCAAAATAAAGGGGCTAACCAGGACCCTACCTCAGCATTAGCTGATGCGACATTGATCACACCAGCGCTGATATTCTGGCAGGGCCTGCTTAAAGTTATATAAAAACTTAAGTTAGAACACCATGTACAAGTGACGACATAAAAAATAGCGTTATTTTAACCACTTAGTGTCATAAATCCAAAATTAATTAAACACATTTAATCACGCAGTAACTATGTAACAGGTTGAATGGCTGTATGAACCTAAGATCTTATGATTACAAAGACAAATAAAATAAAAAAGTAAAATTCAAATATCGGAAACTCGCTAAAAACAAGGTATTTTACTTGACACTGGCTGAACGCACAAACCGTGCATGCCATAAAAAAAGAAAAAGAAGAAGAACAAGGTACATGGTAACAATCTCGTAAGTTACTTAAATTACTATAGTGTTAGTGACCATGAAAGTTTAAACAATATATATTAAATCTCTCGTTTGTGTAACTCTATGCCGTTGGGAGCGATCTATCCTGGCTGACAAAAAGTCCGCGAACATAAGTCCCTCGTCTGCGCAGTCCATTACTGTGGCTGTGTATTTTAATAGTCATTGCCACATTTTGGTCGCATAATGGCATAATGTTCATTCAACTAATGTCTCAAATTAGAGCTATCGAACTTGGTAATGAAATTTAATTTTACCGTGGGGCAATGCAATCTTTAAATTTATAACTCTTTTTCACTTCTACCGGTTTCTGACACGAAGCAAACTTAAAGTATATTAGTGTCAATAAAGTATAATCGTTAATAAAAAAATACAGATTCGTTAAGAGAAAATTAAGTACTTCGACAAACATGTCGTCTTCATAGAATCACTTCATTTGAATACCTATAAGAGAAAATGTAACTAGAAAAAAATCCACGCGGACCAGGCAGCAGACGGTACATGAACCCGCACCCTTCGCTATCCCGGCGAATGCACTGACCAATTATGCTACCGCGGCGCTGACGGCCGCGTCGAAATTCTTCTAGCCATTCTTAGGCTGCAAGGCAGCGCCATTTCTTCGCATTGTAGGTTATCCACAATGTCAAATACTTTTGCAAGTATTAAACATTTGAAAGAAGAGATAGCAATTATAGTTATATATTTTTAGCAGCCGGGACCGTCTGCTGCCTGGTCCGCGTGGAATTTTTTCTAGTTACATTATCTTTAGATTTAAACATCAAGCAGTTACATGCTTAAAAAAATATATACCTATAAGAGTTTAAAAAGCTTAGTCAGTTTAACTTTTTTTAAAATCTTTAATGGTATACATTCTTTATCATTTTCATGTGCATTATGACTGCATTCTACCTGCTTACTGAACCAAACCATATCAGGTTCCAACACGATAATATCAATCACAGTTGCATCGGAGTGCTTGTTTAGGGCAATCTTATAACTTTGTGAATTGATTTTATCATCTTTGTGAATATGTTGTGTGTTTCCTTCAAAATGCGATTTTAGGGTACGTACCTTTTAAAGAGTTGCTTTTACGATTATTAATTTACACAATTTGAGACAATGAACATGTTCTACCGGAACCGATTGCAATACACGGTGCCGTTCTCGAAGTTGTTCAAAAATATGTATACCTCGGGCAGACATTGCAGTTACGTAGAAACAACTTTGAGGACGAGGTGAATAGAAGAATTCAGCTAGGTTGGGCAGCATTTGGGAAGTAACGTCAAGTCTACTGACATCGTCGATCCCACAGTGCCTCAAGACGAAAGTCTTCAATCAGTGCGTCCTACCTGTGATGACATACGGAGCCGAGACGTGGACACTGACGGTACGGCTGGTCCACAAGTTCAAAATCGCTCAGCGCGCTATGGAAAGGGCTATGCTCGGTGTTTCTCTGAAGGATCGCATCAGAAATGAGGTAATCCGACAGAGAACCAGAGTTATCGACATAGCCCACCGGATTAGCAAGTTGAAGTGGCAGTGGGCTGGCCATATTTGTCGAAGAACCGATAACCGTTGGGATAGACGAGTTCTGGAGTGGAGACCGCGTCTAGGCAAACGTAGTGTAGGACGTCCTCAGGCGCGATGGAGTGACGATTTGCGCAAGGTGGCTAGCAGGAGCTGGATGCGAGTAGCCCAAGATAGGCTGTTGATGATGATGATGATGAGACAATTTTAATAAAGAAACTTAACTAGGGGTTATAAAAATAGCAAGGGGTTTTTTTAATAAAATATAACGCCAGCTTTCTGTCATTGATCTCAGCTCGTAAAAAAATTAAAATACATCAAGGAAGCCTTGATTGGATATAATATTTCATTTGCGTTAATTGTATAATAATAAAATATACTAGTGGTATGAATATATGGTGTCGCTAGAATTAAAATGTGTTAAGTAAAAAAAACTAACTAAATGACTCTAAAATGTAACTATAGTTACATTTTAGTACCAAATAAAACTCGCCATAGTACCAAATAAAAATTAATACAATAGAAATAGGTCTATATTACAAAAATACTTTTATTTCTATTGGTAAAAAATTATATGTTGTGGATTTAGTGATATTGTCATCAAGCTAATTTATAGGGTCTCTCTATTTCATAGGGTATTTGACAGTATTAAAAATAAATTGCCAATCGTTAGCATCTGTATTTAGAATGAATATTGACAGGAGTTTTTACTATTTTTACAGAAAAAAGAAATCATAATTTTACTAAAAACCCACGATAAAGATAATAGTTTTGCTTGTCCATTGTCACGTGACCCAAAACGCTTGGGATTGGTGGAGCCTAAAATGACGTCACACGCAAGTAAACTTCCAGTTAAAGTGACATTTGACTATATGGTTTGACGTTTTGATGACAGTCGTGTGACGTCACACACCAGTGAGACGCCATATTGTCCAGAGATACGTTTTTCGCGGCAACTTGAAAATAGAGTTTTTGATTTGGTTTTTTTTACCAAAATGCACAAAATAATGATGAATATCCAATTTATAGACTCTATAAAAATTAGTTAATAACGTGAGAGCGTTTTCTAAAACTTGTCAAATACCCTATTGGGCTAATAAGATTGGCTGTCTTTCGCTTTTTGTGTTTCTAGACTACTGTTAATTAGGGTTTTCTGGAACGACAGTCGTCAGGTTGCAGCACTGAAACAAAAGGTCTACTTATGCATCAAATCACAATAAATAATCTTAATGATATAAGTACCCTTAGTACGAGTTTGAGCTCACGAAAACTATCGTAGTTTTCGTAATTGTAAATTATGTTTTTATGTCCATTTTGGGTGAAAAGTAACCAAATATACTTAAAATTTAAGAAGACGCAAATGATTCAATCATAGAATTTGAACACTGTTTATTTGTATTGAAACGAAAACAATAAAATCAGTACCCATAGTACGAGTTCACGAAAACTATCATAGTTTTCGTAATTATAAAACTCGTACTAAGGGTAAAGTAATATATTGCATAAAAAATTATCTGCATTATAATTGAGTGACTTGTAAACAAATACATTCTAATTGTAACTAAACATTAAATTGACGAAGATTTGAGTGATTAGTAAAGAAATTGACATTATAAGTTAGTTGTAAGTAATAATTAACATTTAAATTTTCTAATATAAATTGATTTTATAAACTAACCATTATAAAATTTTAAAAACTAGCTACGCGGCACCTATTCCTGTTTCCCTATTAATATAATTAAATATTTCTATGTTCAGAACATAGTTATAAGTGTCCCTGTCCTTCCTATAATCTGAGGTCCTGTAAGAGAGGCGTGAAGAAGCATTTTTGCAGGCCGGCAAGGTGAGGATCATTGGTGTAGCAGTTTATAACTGCTGTACCAGCTATCTTCGCGTTTGGACTTTATTACCACTTAACATCAGGTGGGGTAGAGTCATTAGCCTACCTCTATAAAAACAAAAAAAAACTAAGATTGTTTCTCGCTTTTTTTTTGGCGTTCGGACGCAACTAGGCGCTGGCTGAAAATCAGCGCTGCTGTGGTATTGCCGAAGTACTACCACACTAGCATAACTGAGACAGCGACCAGCGTCATGTTTTTGTATAGTCTGTTTTGTTTTTAATGTATGCTGTGTAACCAATAAAATGTTTGCTCTCTTTGTTTTAATATAGAAACAGTATATGTAGGATAGGAAGATATAGAAATAAAGCAATTTGTATCCATAGAATATATGCTATTGCACTATACGAGTATAGTCTATGTGTCATTTTAAATCTTCTTTCGATTAATTAGCGCCAAAATCTTCATACAAAAAACCTCATGTCACAGTGGTGCCAACTGGCGACATAAACTTTCCCTAAATAACCTCCTTACTTCCGAACGTCGCTCAGCGTTTGATACTGATGGAGTGTTGGTTTGATCTATAGGAGCGTCGCCTGCTGGCGAGCCCTGACGGCGACAAGGACGCGGACCCGCTGCTGGTGTCGCTGCTGTCGGAGGGAGCCGACCTCATGGCCGACCTGCGCCGCCTGCACCTGCGCGCGCAACCCGCATACCGACGACCCGAGCCCCTCAACCTCTACCACAAGGTCGGCCACGGTACGTATGCTGCCTGTCACTGCACCCGCCTACCGACGACCCGAGCCCCTCAACCTCTACCACAAGGTCGGCCACGGTACGTATGCTGCCTGTCACTGCACCCGCCTACCGACGACCCGAGCCCCTCAACCTCTACCACAAGGTCGGCCACGGTACGTATGCTGCCTGTCACTGCACCCGCCTACCGACGACCCGAGCCCCTCAACCTCTACCACAAGGTCGGCCACGGTACGTATGCTGCCTGTCACTGCACCCGCCTACCGACGACCCGAGCCCCTCAACCTCTACCACAAGGTCGGCCACGGTACGTATGCTGCCTGTCACTGCACCCGCCTACCGACGACCCGAGCCCCTCAACCTCTACCACAAGGTCGGCCACGGTACGTATGCTGCCTGTCACTGCACCCGCCTACCGACGACCCGAGCCCCTCAACCTCTACCACAAGGTCGGCCACGGTACGTATGCTGCCTGTCACTGCACCCGCCTACCGACGACCCGAGCCCCTCAACCTCTACCACAAGGTCGGCCACGGTACGTATGCTGCCTGTCACTGCACCCGCCTACCGACGACCCGAGCCCCTCAACCTCTACCACAAGGTCGGCCACGGTACGTATGCTGCCTGTCACTGCACCCGCCTACCGACGACCCGAGCCCCTCAACCTCTACCACAAGGTCGGCCACGGTACGTATGCTGCCTGTCACTGCACCCGCCTACCGACGACCCGAGCCCCTCAACCTCTACCACAAGGTCGGCCACGGTACGTATGCTGCCTGTCACTGCACCCGCCTACCGACGACCCGAGCCCCTCAACCTCTACCACAAGGTCGGCCACGGTACGTATGCTGCCTGTCACTGCACCCGCCTACCGACGACCCGAGCCCCTCAACCTCTACCACAAGGTCGGCCACGGTACGTATGCTGCCTGTCACTGCACCCGCCTACCGACGACCCGAGCCCCTCAACCTCTACCACAAGGTCGGCCACGGTACGTATGCTGCCTGTCACTGCACCCGCCTACCGACGACCCGAGCCCCTCAACCTCTACCACAAGGTCGGCCACGGTACGTATGCTGCCTGTCACTGCACCCGCCTACCGACGACCCGAGCCCCTCAACCTCTACCACAAGGTCGGCCACGGTACGTATGCTGCCTGTCACTGCACCCGCCTACCGACGACCCGAGCCCCTCAACCTCTACCACAAGGTCGGCCACGGAACGTATGCTGCCTGTGTCTGCACCCGCTTACCACCGCCCCGACCAGTGAGGTAGGGCATAGCTGATTTTCAATATTAAATTTAAGGTCGAGCACGTCCGTTTAATGAAATCCAGGCTCCGACCTACTCTGCTCGAATCTATAACAGCATCTGAAACGTTCCACTCCAATCTGGAGAACCGATTTGCTGACATGGAAACCACATCAGACGTAAACCAAAACCTCTAAAATGTGGTTCGGATCCTCAGAGAAGAGGGTACGAGATAAGTTAGCACGTACTACACGACCTCCGGTGCTCCAATACTCCCTCTATCGAGCAGAATCGAGGGTCCAAAGTGTTCGTACAATCTTCGAAGAAACGAGTACAAATGCTCGTATTCATCACACAAACATCTGCCCCCATCGGGATTCGAACCCGGAACCTCTTGAGACGGCAACACTATGAAATCCGGCGTACAAACCATTCGGCCACGGAGATAGTCGTCATTACGACTAGTATACTTACTGAATTTTCGAATACGAAGACTATGCGAGTCTTAGCATGGTAACGGTGTACAGAAGTCGCTTAAAAAATATGCTTTGTGCATCAGTCAGAATATTGTCCAATTATAACTACTATGAGCTTAAACTTATATTTATTGCACACAGCAGATATTTGGATACTAAATTTCGATATTGTTTGCTTCACGTAATCTTTAAAAATACATATATATGAATTTGTGAACCTTTTCTCTTTGATGTCGCTTCAACATATGAGATAAAACTTTTTGTGTCACCAACAATTTCAAAAAAATCTAATATGGTATTTTTAATTATATACTAATGGAACTTATTTTGTCGGTTTGTTTCAGGAACACTGGATATGTACGTACTGAATCCGTCCAAGGACTCCAAACATGTTCGTGAATTCCTCAAAAGGTGGCATAATAGTGATCAGAAACTTTTCGAAGGTGCAAGTGTGTCGGGACAGTTTAATTTTCCAATTCCTAACTTAGTATCTATCTGTGCTTTACTAGTATGGCGACCTGCAAACCCAGATGACACTATAACGAGGATAATGTTTCCTGGTTCGACGCCGCAACATAAAATATTTGAAGGATTAGAGAAATTAAAACATCTTGACTTCCTTCAACATCCGACATGTACGGGACGTCAGATGGCGGCAACAACAGCCCCCACAACAACTACTACGACGACAACGACAACTGTTACGACAACAAAATATTCGAAACATGCCACCCCTAAAGTTAGTAAAGAACGAAGTATTATTGCTGAAAAGGCCAAAGAAGATAAAATCTTAGAATCACAACCCTTACCTCCCAAAGATTTGTTAGTAAAAGATGAGACAGATTCGAAAAATTTAATTGATAATAAGTTACTCAGTGAATTAGTAGAGGGTGAAGAGAAGAAGATTGAATCGGTTTTACAAGACGCAATCACAGCAAGAATAGAAACTAAGCTTGATGATAAATTATCCCAATACGATAATACTGTACTAGACAGTTTATCTAAAAAGAAAGAAGTAAAGAAAAAAGAAAAGAAGGTAAAACGCTTCGATAAGGCTGATGATTTTAAGGACCCTATGGTTAAAACGACTGAAACTAAGAAAACTGATGTTGATATCAAAACTAAGACTGATATAAAAAAGAAATCAGAAATCAAAACCAAAACTGACATTGTTCCTTCCATTGCGAGAAATAAAATTAGTCATCGAACTGTTCTGAAACCAAGTGAGAAAAAAGCAACGCTAGAAAAAAGAACCCTTGGAGATGATAAAAAATCTCCACCAACAACACCTAAAAAGAGTTTCGAAACGAAAACAGTGTCTTCTACTCCGCAATCTGTAGTCAGAGAAAGGCTAAAGACAAAAACTAGAAAACTAAGCCCTAGTAGTACTCCTGCCAAAAGTGCCAAAGAAGCTAGTAATCGCAGGGTAGTAGAATCTAAATATAAACAAGGATCACCGAAACGAGATTTAAGTCAAAAAATACCAGAAAAGAAAGAACCAAAACCTAAAAGAGAACCAATTTCTAGAAGGCCACGCCCCTTGGCTTCACCTGTAAAAGGGTTAAAAGTAATGAAAAGTCCTACCAAAGCTGTCAAAGCATCAAAAACAGACGCGTCTAAATTAAAAGGTTTACAAAGAGTAAATTATGAAGATATTCTAAAAGATGCAAAGAAATCAGATGAAGACACGTCGAAATCATTAGATGAAATAAAACAACAGGAAATCGATGAAAGGGAGGAACAAGAGATAGTAAGAGAAATTGAAGCTGTTTTTAATAGAGATAGTGAAGCTGAAGAAAAATTGGAATATGTAGGGAGATCAGATATCGAAAAAATTACTTGTATGTTAGATGACACTAAGACTGAAACAACCGCTGATGGTGAATTTGAAGAAGAATACCTAATAATAGAAAAGGAAGAAGTTGAACAATACACGGAAGATTCTGTGATTGATCATGAAAGTAGTCAAGGTAATGAAGGAGAAGAACTTCAAAAACATTTGAAAGATAAAGAAGAATCTGAGAAAAAGAAAGAAAAATATGAAGAAATTGCGCAAAAAGAAACACATCCAGTCGGAGAGCTTGAAAATGACCAGAAGCAAACAGAATCTAAAGACCATTCAATAAGTGTTGAAGAAAAACAAGACATGAGTAGTGAAAAGAAAACTTCTGACAGCAAAAGTGGGGTGCCAAAACCTAAAGACTCTCTAGAACTAAATATTGTAGCGGAATCTCAACCCGATGAAAAAGTATCTACTACTATCGAATCTGGTGCCACAACTGCACCAACATTACCCGAAGATGAACGCATAACTCTGGATGATATAAAAGAAGACCAACAAATCGAGGAAAAACACATTCAAGAAATAACTAAAGAAGTTATTCCTCCACAGACGCTTGTCGACGTTCATACGGTAATATCAAAAGAGAAAAGTCCAAAACTTAGCTCAATGCCAGCTCCCGTGAGAGATATAGTTAAAACTCCGGACGAAGTTGCCGACTTACCACTACATGAAGAAGTAGATTATAGGACATATGAAGACAAGAAAACTCCGCTTGATGAAGATGTGTTCAAACGTAAACCTGATCTTGGTTTCGTTCACGAAATAAAGGTACCTAAAGATTTACCTTTACACGATCAAGAAAGCATGGTGACTTTAAAAGGTCCTAAAGCGATTGAGGATGATGTTGTTTTAAAAACAGTTCAGCGAGCGTCTCACGCTGAACTAGTAACGGTTACACCGGGATCTGCACCAGAGTCACCAATGAACCCAGTCCAACTTAAAGCCACATCGCTTCCCAACAAAGAATTAGAACCACTAAAAGAGTATGATGGGGTGGAGTACAATTTTACACCTTTCACTGAAAAATTAAGAGAAACACACATTACTACAGTAGATTCTCCTATAAAGGATGATATCATAGTTATAGATGAAGTGCCTTGTATGCCAGAAAAAATTCCTTCGATTCCTGAGGACGTCGAAAAAGAAATCGAAGAAGAACAAATACATGAAACAACCGAGAAACCTCCACTTAGTCCTATAGATGTAGAAAAAATTGTGGCCGACGTTGCCGAAGTTTTGAAATCTGAAAAGAGCCTTGAAGAAATAATGGCAGAAAAATCTCCAGTAGGTCTTCGTAAATCTCCAGATGACTTTTCAAGGACAGACATAAATATCACGTTAGCAGCTGAAGCTACTAAAATGCTTTTATCACATGAGCAACAGGCAATACTTAAAGAGAATTTACAAAAGAAAGATGTTCCCATTGAAGAGAAAAAGGATTCAATTTCGATAAAAAAAGAATGTTCACCATCCAGATCTATTACGTCAGAAGATATTAGCGAATCGTCAGACAAGACAGTATTAAGTGAAGGTAAAAGAATAAAACGCGATACCAAAGAAGAACAATTATTTTTGGAATCTTCTGAAAAATCTATCCCAGTGTTACACGAAACTACTGATATTTCAGTGGAAAATAGAGATAACCAAGAATTTGATACAATCTATACTTCAAAAACTATTGATGATCCTAGAACCGTAGAAATTGATAGATTGGACACTCAAATATCAGAAAAACTTGAAATTACTGAAAGACGCCTGAGCTCAAGTTTAGAATCTGCCAAAACATTAGAGAAATTGGAGGAAAAGATGGCTGATTTGAAACGCAAAGAAGAAATTATAACTAAAGAATTATTTAACGGTGAGGCTCTTACAGATGCTACACCTGTAAAAGAAGCTCCAACAGGAGCAGAACCATCAACTACTGACACCGTCGATACTAAGACAACAAGCCCGGCAGTTTCGAAATCTCGTCTCAGCTCAGTTCTTATCAAAGAACTTGGTTCAGAGATAGAGAAAACGATGAAAGAAAAAGAAAACCAAGTAAGTATTTCCTTAAAAGATGAAGATAAAGATGAAGATGGGTTAAAAAGTCCAGAATTAATACAAGATATTGATAAGTTTGAAGACAAAGATTTCACCAAATCAAAGGATGATATTTCAGTGGAATATGGAGAAATTATAAAAGAAGCTGTACCACTTTCTCTTAAAGAAGGTGAAAAACAATTGATAGACGAAAAAGATAGTGACGAAGAAAGTGCTCGAGATGATTACCAAGTAGAATCTAGCACAATTCTGAAGTCGGAAAAAACTGATGAAAATTCACAAACTTTAACAATGAAACCTATTTCGAGCGAGAAATCATTGCTTGAAATAGCAAAACAAGTGGACTCTGCAAGTAATGTTGTCTTAGATGAACTTAATACCATTTCTAGCAAACTTGATAATGTGCAAGTAAGTTTAGATAACGATATTAAAATAAGATCAGAGGAGCTTTCTAAAAAAGTTGATGGTGAACTTAAGGATGAAGAAAACCCTGTTTCTGTCTATACTAAACAATACATAACAGAAGAAGATACTATACAATTAGATAAAAAAATACCGGAAGCGCTGATAAGTCCAAAAGAAAAGAGTATATCTGTTATTGAAAGCAATGAAGAAAGTCCACCGTTAAGTGAAAAAGATTCAATCACTACAACAGAAGAGGTAACAGAAAAAGAAACGACTGCTGAAAAACAATCGAAAACTAAAAATGAAGATTTGATATTTGTAAAAGACGAAATTGAATCTCAACATAATGACTATGAAATTATTGAAAAACCAAAAGAAACCTTAACAAATATAATATTGCAAGCATCAACTACAGTGAGCAAAGCTGAAGCGAATGACGATAACTCTTCTACAGATACGACGCCAATTGCAAAAGTAGAAAGTTCATTAGAACATAGAACAAAAGATGAAATAACGATTGAAGAAAAAATTTCTCCTCTACCAGAAAAGTCCTTACAAATATCAAAAATTGACGGAAAAGATCAACACACTTCAGATGCTGCAGAATCAGACAAAGCTGAAAAACTGCAAGATATACATATAGTTTTAACAGCACATGATAAACAAGTTGAAAACGAATCATCTACACAGAAAGAAATCAGAGAAGAACCGAGTCCAACTGCAGTCATTGACAAAATGTGTGTAACCACATTACATAAAGAAGACAAACAGGCAATAGAATCAGCACCTGCTGTAGAATTAAAAGACGAAAAATTGGAAGACAAACATAAATTTTCTCCCGTACATGATAAACCAAGTGAAAGTTTAGAACAGAAAGAAAACAAAGAAGAAATTAGTTTGGCTGCAGTTGTAAAGGATGAACATTTACAGGAGCCTTTGCCTGCATCGGAACAAAAAAAAGAAGACAAAATCATCAAAGAAAAGACATCCCCAACAACGGAAAATACGGACGAGGTGACAAAGAAACCACTGACTGACGGAGAATTCACTTGTAAGAAACTTTCTCCTTTAACCAACAAAGAAGTGAAAGTTTCTCCTTTCGAAATAGAAAGTAAGCCTGTGGCAGAATTAGTTGATGAAAAAAGTAAACAAGCTTTAGATATAGCACCTGTGGAAGAAATTAAATTAGTAGACAAACATAAAGTCTCTCCCGTGCATGATAAACCAGGGGAACTAAAACCATCAATACAGGAAGATCAAAAAACAGAAATTAGTGTGGCAACAGTCCTTGAAGGTGAATTAGGGACGTTGTCTTTGCCTGCATCAGAACAGCAAGTCATAGTAGAGAGATTTTCCGTAAAGACAGAAAAAGTTTCTCCTTTAGAGAAAGGTGGTGAACCTGGAGAAGAACCTATATTTGGAAAAGAACAAAACCTTTTTATTGATTCAGCACCTACTGCCGTAGTGAAAGACACTAAATTAGTTGACAAAGTTTCTCCCGTACATGATAAACCAGAAAGAAAACCATCAATACGGGAAGAGAGCAAAGAAGAAATTACTGTGACGGCAGGTGTTAAGAGTGACTTACAGGAGGTGTCTTCGCCTGAATTGGAACAGAAAAAAGATGACAAAATTACCAAAGATAAGATATCCCCAACAACGGAAAAAACTGTAGAAATATCTCCTTTACAGGAAGAAAGTCCGTCTACTGAAGGCTTAGTCATTGAAAAAGGAGATGTAGATATTATAGATAAAGCACCTCTTGTAGAAGTGAAAGATGTAAAATCTGAAGATGAACATAAAGTATCTCCCGAACATGACAAGCCAAGTGAAAGAAAACTTTCCCTGCAGGAAGACATCAAAAAAGATATAAGTTCATCAAAGAACATTGAAAGTCAGCTAGACGAGGTGACTTCACCTACAACAAAGCAAAAATTGGCTGACGAAGAAATCACTTATGAGAAAATTTCTCCTGTAACACAGAAAGAAGTGAAAGTATCTCCTCTCGAAATAGAAAGAAAGCCTGAGGTAGACTTAATTGATAAAAAAGATAAACAAGTAGATTTAGCACCTTTGGCCGAAGCGAAATTAGTTGAAGAACATAAGACCTCTCCCGTACATGATAATCCAGTTGAACCAAAACCATCAATACAGAAAGATAGCAAAAAGACAACGGCTGTGACTGCCATTATTGAGAGTGAATCACACGAGGTGCCATCGCTTGTATTACAACAAAAACTGCATGACGATAAAATCAATGAACAGCTGATTACCCAATCAACAAAAAAAAGTGAAGACGTATCTCCTTTCAAGAAAGATGATAAACCTAAAGAAGGTTTAGTATTTGATGAAGATGATAAAAGCTTCAAAGATTCAGCACCTGCTACAGAAGCAAAAGATTCTAAATTGGTAGATGAATATAAGACAGATATCAAACAAAAAATAAGTCCAGCAAAAGAAATTGCAAATCAGCTAGATGAGGTAACTTCACCTACAACAAAACAGAAATTGGTTAAAGAAGAAATCACTCATGAGAAAATTTCTCCTGTAACAGACAAAGAATTGAAAGTATCTCTCGAAATAATAAGTAAGCCTGAGGAAGATTTATTCGATAAAAAGTTTGAACATGCTTTAGATATAGCACCTGTGGCTGAAATGAAGTTGGTAGCACAACATAAGACTTCTCCCGTGCATGATAAGCCAGTTGAACCAAAACCATCAATACAGGAAGATAGCAAAAAGATAGCGGCTGTGACTGCAGTTTTTGAGAGTGAATCATACGAGGTGCCTTCACCTACATCAGAACAAAAAGTGGACGATAAAATCAATGCACAGCTAATTACCCAAACAGTAAAAAGTGTAGAAGTATTTCCTATACAGAAAGAAGGTAGGCCGAAAGAAGGCTTAGTATTTGATAAAGATGATAAAGGTATGAAAGGTTCAGCACCTGCTGCAGAAGTAAAAGATGCTAAATTGATGGACGACTATGAAGATTCGTCCGTAGATGACGAACCAAGCGAAGGGGGACTATCTCCAAAGACAGATATCAAACAAGAAGTAAGTCTGATAAAAGAAAATGAAAGTAAGCTAGACGAGGTGATTTTACCATTATTAAATAAAGAATTTGCTGACAAAGAATTTACTTGTGAGAAAATTTCTCCTTTAACCGACAAAGAAGTGAAAGTTACTTCTTTTGAGAGAGAAAATAAGCCTGAGGAAGACTTAATAGATGAGAAATGTAAACATGTTCTAGATATAGCATCTGTGGGAGAAATGAAATTGGTCGACGAGCACAAAATCTCTTCCGTGCATGATAAGCCAGGTGATCAAAAACCATCAATACAGGAAGAGCCAAAAGCAGAAATGAGTGTGACAGCAGTCCTTGAAGGTAAAGGTCCAGAACAGCAAATGGATGTTAAAATCACTGATGATGTAATTTCCTCAAAAATAGAAAAAAGTGGGAAAGCTTCTCCTTTAGCGAAAGATGGTCAACCTGGAGAAAAACATATATTTGGAAAAGAACAAAATCTTCTTATTGATTCAGCACCTGCTGCCGTAGTGAAGGGCACGAAATTGATTGACGTACATAAAGTTTCTCCCGTACATGATAAACCAGATGAAAGAAAACCATTAATACCGGATAAGAGCAAAGAAGAAATTAGTGTTACGGCAGGTGTTAAAAGCGACTTACAGGAGGTGCCTTCGCCTGAATTGGAACAGAAAAAAGATGACAAAATCACCAAAGACAAGCTATCCCCAACAACGGAAAAAACTGCAGAAGTATCTCCTTTACAGAAAAAAAGTGAGCCTACTGATGGCTTAGTCATTGAAAAAGAAGATATACATATTACAGATAAAGCACCTCTTGTAGAAGTGAAAGATGCAAAATCTGAAGACGAGCATAAAGTATCTCCCAAACATGACAAGCCAAGTGAAAGAAAACTTTCCCTGCAGAAAGACATCAAAAAGGATATAAGTCCATCAAAGGAAATTGAAAGTCAGCTGGACGAGGTGACTTCACCTACAACAAAGCAGAAATTGGTTGAAGAAGAAGCCACTCATGAGACAATTTCTCCTGTAACAGACAAAGAAGTGAAAGTATCTCCTCTCGAAAAAGAAAGTCAGCCCGAAGTAGACTTAATTGATAAAAAAGAGAAACATGCTTTAGATTTAGCACCTGTGGCCGAAATGAAATTAGTAGGAGAACACAAGATCTCTACCGTGCATGATAAGCCAGTTGCACCAAAACCATCAATACAGGAAGATAGCACAAAGATAATGGCTGTGACTGCAGTTATTGAGGGTGAATCGCACGAGGTGCCATCGCCTGCATTAGAACGAAAACTGGACGATGAAATCAATGAACAGCTAATTACCCAAACAATTGAAAAAAGGGAAGTTGTATCTCCTTTACAGAAAGATGATAAGCCTAAAGAAGGTTTAGTATTTGATGAAGATGATAGAGGTTTCAAATATTTTGCATGTACTACAGAAGCAAAAGATTCCAAATTAGTAGATGAATACGAGACAGATATCAAACAAAAAATAAGTCCAGCAGAAATTGGAAATCGGCTAGACGAAATGACTTCACCAACAACAAAGCACGAATTAGATGACAAAGAAGTCACTTGTGAGAAAATTTCTCCTGTAACAAACACAGAAGTAAAAAGTGAACCTGAGAAAGATTTCATTGATAAAAAAGATAAACCTGCTTTAGATTCAGCACTTGTTGCAGAAGTGAAAGATATGAAATTGGTAGATGAACATAAAGTTTCATCCGTATATGATGAGCCAGGTGAACGAAAACCATCTATACAGGAAGAAAAAAGAAAAGAAATGCTTGTGACAGCAGTTCTCGAAAGTGAGCTGGAGGCGGTATCATTGCCTGCTTTAGAGCAGCAAACGGACGTCAAAGTAACTGAAGAGAAAATTTCCTCAACAACAGAAAAAAGTGTGAATGTTTTTCCTATAGAAGAAGATGATAAACCTGGAGAACTAATATTTGAAAAAGACGGAAAACATGTTATAGATTTGGCACCTGCTGAAGAAGTGAAAGACGCAAAATTGGTTGCTCAACATAAAATTTCTTTTGTACATGATAAACCCGATGAAAGAAAACAATCAGTTCGGGAAGAGAGCGAAGAAGAAATGAGTATGACTGCAGATGTAAAGAGTGACTTAAAGGAAGTGTCTATGTCTGCATCAGATCAGACAGAAGATGACAAAATCACCAGAGATAGGTTATCTTCCACAACAGAAAAAGATAAAGAAGCATCTTTTTTACAAAGAGAAGGCAAGCCTACCGATGGATTAGTATTTAAAAAGGAAGATATAGCTATTATAGATTCAGCAGCTGTTGGAGAAGCAAAAGCTGAAAAATCGGTAGACGAAGATAAAATATCCCCCGTACATGACAAGCCAAGTGAAAGAAAACTATCCCTACAAAAAGATATCAAAAAAGAAATAAGCCCATCAAAAGAAATTGAAAGTCAGCTAGATAAGGTAACTTCCCCTTCAACAAAGCAGAAATTGGTTGATGAAGAAATCTCACTTGAGAAACTTCCTCCTGTAACAGACAAAAAAGTGAAAGTATCTGCTCTCGAGATAGAAAGTAAGCCCGAGGAAGACTTATTTGGTAAAAAAGAAAAAGTTGCATTAGATTTAGCACCGGTAACCGAAATAAAATTTGACAAACAAGACAAACATGCTGCAAGTAATATTCATGTTGCAGAAGAAAAAGACTCAATATTGATAGACGAATATGAAGAGTCTCCCGTTCATGATGAAGCAATTGAAAGGAAACCATCAATACATGGAGATAGCAAAAAAGTAACGGCTGCAGTTATTGAGGATAAATTAGACAGAGTGCCTTTGCCTGTATCAGAACGAGAAAAAGATGAAAAAATCAACGAAGACATAATTTACCAAACAACAGAAAAAAGTTTAGAAGTATCTCCTTTAGAAAAAGAAGATAAGCCTAATGGAGACTTAGTAGTTGATAAAGACGATAAAGGTATTAAAGATTCGGCACCTGCTGCAGATGTCAAATATGCTAAACTGGCGGATGAAAATCAAGGTTCTCCAATGCGCGATCAACCAAGTATAAAAATACCATCTCCAATGACAGCAGTCGATCCTATAACTTATTCAATTGACGATACACAAACTAAAGATGAACCACTACCACAAGAAAGCGAGCGAGAGATAAGTTCGACTACATTAATTGATGATGCGCTAGATAAAATACCGGAACTAAATAAAAAATCTTCACTTTTAGAAAAAAATATAACAGCTTCCTTTTTGGAAGAAGAAAGAAGGTATGAAGTTATTCCTATAATCAAGAAAAGAGATAAATATGATATAGATGCACCTGCGACAGAAGCATCTACGATAAATTTACCTGTTAAAGAAGTAGGCAAAATTGTAGAACCGTTAGACCAACACAAAGACAAAGAAGTAGAACCTACTGGGGGTTCACCTGCGTTTGCAGATGCAACGATAGATGGCATACCAGTGGGCATGCGAGAAATATCCCCAGAGCAAGAAAAAACAGATAAAACAGGAACAACAGTTCATGACCGGAAAGTTTCTCCTGTGGTTGAAAAATTGACTGAAATCACATCATCTCCACAGTTGGAAAGTCATCTAAAAATAAGTCCAACTGCTGAACATAAACTTGCTGTAGACAAAGTGCCAGCATCCGTAGCGGAACAAAAACCGGACGATAAAATTAGCACTGAGGAGACAACTTCTATAATAAAAGAAACCCGCGTGGTTCCATCTTCAGAGGAAAAGATTCGGCAGGAGACAAGTCTAGCGCATTTATACAAAGATATTCCAGTATCAGCAACAGTTTCTGAATCGCAGAAAGACGGCAAATCAATAGCAGAACATGTAATTTCTCCCATAAAACAAAGTGAAAGAGAACTAATTCCGCAAACAGGCAGCAAGAAAGAAGCAAGCCCGATTGCACCTACACATGAACACAAAATGGATGAGAGGAGCCCTACTAAAGAGGAAGTTGACATTGGTCCAATAAAAGAAATCATGCCTGAAGTAAGACTGATATTAGAAAAAGCAGATGACTATATCAAAGACACAGCTCCAGAAGCAGACGTAAAAGATGAAAAACCGATTTACGATCATAAAGTTTCTCCTGTGCTAGAAAACCTAGCTGAAAGTGGGTTATCTCCACAGAAGGAAGGTGAACTACAAATAAGTCCAACTACAGTACATGAACAGCCTACAGCCCCAGCGAAACAAAAACAAGTAGACAGTCCGACAACATCTCCTCTAAAATATAAAACAGTAGATGATATCACGACTGAAAAGGAAATATCCCCAACAATTGAAGAGGATCTAATAAAATCTTCAGAAATAGAAAGCAAGTCTAAAGATGAACCAATATTTAGAAAAAAAGACATGCATGCAAAAGACACTGCACCAGTCACAGAATTAGTAAAAAGTGAAAAACCTTTAGACGATGAAAAAGCTTCTTCTGTGCTTAAGACACCAGTTGATGAAAAAATATCTCCCCATTTGGAGAGCAAGCAAGTAATGAGTCCAACGTCACCTCATCTGGAACATAAAACAGTTGATGAAATCATTACTATGACAGAAATTTCTCCAACAATGCAGAGAGATCTAATAAAATCCTCAGAAAAAGAGAGCAAGCCTGAAAGTGAAACTATATTCAGAAAAGAAGGTAAGCATACTAAAGATGATTCACCTGTCACAGAATTAGTTAAAGATGGTAAGCAAGTTGACGATCATAAAGTTTCTCCTAAGCTTGAAAAACCTCTTAAAAAAGAATTATTCCCACAAGTGGAAAAGAATCAGGAAATAAGTCCAACTGCAGTACATGAACATCCTACAGCTGAAGGGGAGAAGATAACGGACAGCAAACAAGTGCACAGTGTGACTGCACCGCCCCTAGAACATATAACAATCGATGAAATCACAACCTCAAAGGAAATTTCTCCAACAGTCGATAAAGACCAAATAAAATCTTCAGAGAAAGAAAGCAAGGCTGAAAGTGAAACGCTATTCAGAAAAGACGGCAAGCATACCACAGACGATGCACTTGTCACAAAATTAGTAAAAATTGAAAAGGAAGTTGTAGATGGTAAAGTTTCTCCTGTGCTTGAAAAGTCAGTCAAAGAAGAAATATCACCACATTTAGAGAGCGAAAAGGCAATAAGTCCGACTGTAGTACAGGAACAGCCTACAGCCGTATCGGAAAAGATAACAGATAGCAAACAAGCAGACAGTGCGACTGCAGCTTCAATGGAACATAAAGCGGAAGATGATATTACGACTAAAAAGCAAGTATCTCCAACAATGGATGAAGACCTAATAAAATCTTCTTTAGAAAAAGAAAGCAAGCCTGAAGAAGGGTCGATATTCAAAAAAGAAGACAACTATATTATAGACCAGGCACCAATAACAGAATTACTAAAAGATGGTAAGCAAGTTGACGATCTTAATGTTCCTCCTGCCCTTAAAAAACCACTTAAAGGAGAATTATATCCACAAGTCGAGAAGACACAGGAAATAAGTTCGAGTGGAGAACATGAAAAGCCTGCAGCCGTATCGGAAAAGATAACGGAAAGCAAACAAGTCGGCAGTCCGACTGCCCCTTCTTTAGAACATAAAACAGTCGATAAAATCACTGCGAAGGAAATTTCTCCAACAGTGGATATAGATCTAATAAAATCTTCAGAAAAAGAAAGCAAACCTGAAAGTGAAAAGGTATTCGACAAAGAAGACAAACATACTATAGACGATGTACCTGTCACAGAATCACTTAAAGACGATAAAAAAGTTGATGATCATAAAGTTTCTCCTGTACTTAAAAAACCATTTGAAGAGGAATTATCACCAACAGTGGAGAGCAAACAGAAAATAAGTCCTGCTGCAGTACATAAACAGCCTACAGACATAGCGGAACAGAAAACAGATAACAAACAAAAAGACAGTCCAATTCCTCCTCTGGAACATAAAACAGTAGATTATATCACGACTAAAAAGGAAACATGTCTAAAAATGGACAAAGATCTAATAAAATCTTCTGAAGAAGAAATCAAGTCTGAAAGTCAAATGGTATCCGATAAAGAAGGCAAGCATACTATGGACTATACACCTGTCACAGAATTAGTAAAAGATGATAAGCAAGTTGTCGATCATGAAGTTTTTGCAGTGCTTGAAAAACCAGTTGAAGGAGAATTATCCCCACAAGTGGAAATGAAACGTGAAATAAGTCCGACTGCAGTACATGAACAGCCTTCAGCCGTAGCGGAAAAGATAACGGAAAGCAAACAAGTAGACAGCCCGACTGCACCTCTAGAACATAAAACAGTCGATACAATCACGGCTCCAAAGGATATTTCTCCAACAATGACGAAGGATCTTATAAGATCTCCAGAAAAAGAAAGCAAGCCTGAAAGTGTAGCGATATTCGGAAAAGATGGCAAGCATACTAAGGATGATGAACCTGTTACAGAATTAGTAGAAGATGAAAATCAAGTTGACGATCATAAAGTTTCTCGTGTGCTTGAAGAACCAGTTGCGGAAGATTTATCTGCAATTGTAGAGAGCAAGCAGCCAAAAGTGGACACATTGCCTGCTGTAGTACATGAACAGCCTTCAGCCGTGGCGGAAAAAATAAAGGATAGCAAACAAGTAGGCAGTCCGACTGCCCCTCTAGAAAATAAAATAGTCGACACAATCCCTACTACAAAAGAAATTTCTGCAACAATGGATCAAGATTTAATTAAATCTTCAGAAAAAGAAAGCAAGTCTGAAATTGAAACGATATTCGAAAAAGTAGGCAAACGTGCTAAAGACGATACACCTGTCACAGAATCACTTAAGGACGATAAACAAGTCGACGATCACAAAGTTTCTCCTGTGCTTGAAAAACCAGTTGAAAAGGAAGTATCCCCACAAGTGGAAAAGAAACTGGAAATAAGTCCGACTGCAGTACATGAACAGCCTTCAGCCGTAGCGGAAAAGATAACAGAAACCAAACAAATAGACAGCCCGACTGCACCTCTAGAACATAAAACAGTCGATACAATCACGGCTCCAAAGGATATTCCTCCAACAATGACGAAAGATCTTATAAGATCTCCAGAAAAAGAAAGCAAGCCTGAAAGTGTAGCGATATTCGGAAAAGACGACAAGCATACTAAGGATGATGAACCTGTTACAGAATTAGTAGAAGATGAAAATCACGTTGACGATCATAAAGTTTCTCGTGTGCTTGAAGAAACAGTTGCGGAAGATTTATCTCCAATTGTAGAGAGCAAGCAGCCAAAAGTGGACACATTGCCTGCTGTAGTACATGAACAGCCTTTAGCCGTGGCGGAAAAAATAAAGGATAGCAAACAAGTAGACAGTCCGACTGCCCCTCTAGAACATAAAATAGTCGACACAATCCCTACTACAAAAGAAACTTCTGCAACAATGGATCAAGAATTAATTAAATCTCCAGAAAAAGAAAGCAAGTCTGAAATTGAAACGATATTCGAGAAAGTAGGCAAACATGCTAAAGATGATACACCTGTAACAGAATCACTAAAGGACTATAAACAATTCGACGATCACAAAGTTCCTCCTGTGCTTGAAAAACCAGTTGAAAAGGAAGTATCCCCACAAGTGGAAAAGAAACTGGAAATAAGTCTGACTGCAGTACATGAACAGCCTGCAGCCGTAGCGGAAAAGATAACGGAAACCAAACAAGTAGACAGCCCGACTGCAACTCTAGAACATAAAACAGTCGATACAATCACGGCTCCAAAGGATATTTCTCCAACAATGACGAAAGATCTTACTCCAGAAAAAGAAAGCAAGCCTGAAAGTGTAGCGATATTCGGAAAAGACGACAAGCATACTAAGGATGATGAACCTGTTACAGAATTAGTAGAAGATGAAAATCACGTTGACGATCATAAAGTTTCTCGTATGCTTGAAGAAACAGTTGCGGAAGATTTATCTCCAATTGTAGAGAGCAAGCAGCCAAAAGTGGACACATTGCCTGCTGTAGTACATGAACAGCCTTCAGCCGTGGCGGAAAAAATAAAGGATAGCAAACAAGTAGGCAGTCCGACTGCCCCTCTAGAAAATAAAATAGTCGACACAATCCCTACTACAAAAGGAATTTCCGCAACAATGGATCAAGATTTAATTAAATCTTCAGAAAAAGAAAGCAAGTCTGAAATTGAAACAATATTCGAAAAAGTGGGCAAACATGCTATAGACGATACACCTGTCACAGAATCACTTAAGGACGATAAACAAGTCGACGATCACAAAGTTTCTCCTGTGCTTGAAAAATCAGTTGTAGAGGACGTATCCCCACAAATGGAAAAGAAACTGGAAATAAGTCCGACTGCAGTACATGAACAGTCTACAGACGTAGCGGTAAAGATAACGGAAAGCAAACAAGTAGACAGCCCGACTGCACCTCTAGAACATAAAACAGTCGATACAATCACGGCTCCAAAGGATATTTCTCCAACAATGACGAAGGATCTTATAAGATCTCCAGAAAAAGAAAGCAAGCCTGAAAGTGTAGCGATATTCGGAAAAGATGGCAAGCATACTAAGGATGATGAACCTGTTACAGAATTAGTAGAAGATGAAAATCAAGTTGACGATCATAAAGTTTCTCGTGTGCTTGAAGAACCAGTTGCGGAAGATTTATCTGCAATTGTAGAGAGCAAGCAGCCAAAAGTGGACACATTGCCTGCTGTAGTACATGAACAGCCTTCAGCCGTGGCGGAAAAAATAAAGGATAGGAAACAAGTAGGCAGTCCAACTGCCTCTCTAGAAAATAAAATAGTCGACACAATCCCTACTACAAAAGGAATTTCCGCAACAATGGATCAAGATTTAATTAAATCTTCAGAAAAAGAAAGCAAGTCTGAAATTGAAACAATATTCGAAAAAGTGGGCAAACATGCTATAGACGATACACCTGTCACAGAATCACTTAAGGACGATAAACAAGTCGACGATCACAAAGTTTCTCCTGTGCTTGAAAAATCAGTTGTAGAGGACGTATCCCCACAAGTGGAAAAGAAACTGGAAATAAGTCCGACTGCAGTACATGAACAGTCTACAGACGTAGCGGTAAAGATAACGGAAAGCAAACAAGTAGACAGCCCGACTGCACCTCTAGAACATAAAACAGTCGATACAATCACGGCTCCAAAGGAAATTTCTCCAACAATGACGAAAGATCTTATAAGATCTCCAGAAAAAGAAAGCAAGCCTGAAAGTGTAGCGATATTCGGAAAAGATGGCAAGCATACTAAGGATGATGAACCTGTTACAGAATTAGTAGAAGATGAAAATCAAGTTGACGATCATAAAGTTTCTCGTGTGCTTGAAGAACCAGTTGCGGAAGATTTATCTGCAATTGTAGAGAGCAAGCAGCCAAAAGTGGACACATTGCCTGCTGTAGTACATGAACAGCCTTCAGCCGTGGCGGAAAAAATAAAGGATAGGAAACAAGTAGGCAGTCCAACTGCCCCTTTAGAAAATAAAATAGTCGACACAATCCCTACTACAAAAGAAATTTCTGCAACAATGGATCAAGATTTAATTAAATCTTCAGAAAAAGAAAGCAAGTCTGAAATTGAAATGATATTCGAAAAAGTAGGCAAACGTGCTAAAGACGATACACCTGTCACAGAATCACTTAAATACGATAAACAAGTCGACGATCACAAAGTTTCTCCTGTGCTTGAAAAACCAGTTGAAAAGGAAGTATCCCCACAAGTGGAAAAGAAACTGGAAATAAGTCCGACTGCAGTACATGAACAGCCTTCAGCCGTAGCGGAAAATATAACAGAAACCAAACAAATAGACAGCCCGACTGCACCTCTAGAACATAAAACAGTCGATACAATCACGGCTCCAAAGGAAATTTCTCCAACAATGACGAAAGATCTTATAAGATCTCCAGAAAAAGAAAGCAAACCTGAAAGTGTAGCGATATTCGGAAAAGATGACAAGCATACTAAGGATGATGAACCTGTTACAGAATTAGTAGAAGATGAAAATCACGTTGACGATCATGAAGTTTCTCGTGTGCTTGAAGAAACAAATGCGGAAGATTTATCTCCAATTGTAGAGAGCAAGCAGCCAAAAGTGGACACATTGCCTGCTGCAGTAAATGAACAGCCTTTAGCCGTGGCGGAAAAACTAAAGGATAGCAAACAAGTAGGCAGTCCGACTGCCCCTCTAGTACATAAAATAGTCGACACAATCTCTACTACAAAAGAAATTTCCGCAACAATGGATCAAGATTTAATTAAATCTTCAGAAAAAGAAAGCAAGTCTGAAATTGAAACAACATTCGAAAAAGTGGGCATACATGCTATAGACGATACACCTGTCACAGAATCACTTAAGGACGATAAACAAGTCGACGATCACAAAGTTTCTCCTGTGCTTGAAAAATCAGTTGTAGAGGACGTATCCCCACAAGTGGAAAAGAAACTGGAAATAAGTCCGACTGCAGTACATGAACAGTCTACAGCCGTAGCGGTAAAGATAACGGAAAGCAAACAAGTAGACAGCTCGACCGCACCTCTAGAACATAAAACAGTCGATACAATCACGGCTCCAAAGGAAATTTCTCCAACAATGACGACAGATCTTATAAGATCTCCAGAAAAAGAAAGCAAGCCTGAAAGTGTAGCGATATTCGGAAAAGATGGCAAGCATACTAAGGATGATGAACCTGTTACAGAATTAGTAGAAGATGAAAATCAAGTTGACGATCATAAAGTTTCTCGTGTGCTTGAAGAACCAGTTGCGGAAGATTTATCTGCAATTGTAGAGAGCAAGCAGCCAAAAGTGGACACATTGCCTGCTGTAGTACATGAACAGCCTTCAGCCGTGGCGGAAAAAATAAAGGATAGCAAACAAGTAGGCAGTCCGACTGCCCCTCTAGAAAATAAAATAGTCGACACAATCCCTACTACAAAAGAAATTTCTGCAACAATGGATCAAGATTTAATTAAATCTTCAGAAAAAGAAAGCAAGTCTGAAATTGAAACGATATTCGAAAAAGTAGGCAAACGTGCTAAAGACGATACACCTGTCACAGAATCACTTAAGGACGATAAACAAGTCGACGATCACAAAGTTTCTCCTGTGCTTGAAAAACCAGTTGAAAAGGAAGTATCCCCACAAGTGGAAAAGAAACTGGAAATAAGTCCGACTGCAGTACATGAACAGCCTTCAGCCGTAGCGGAAAAGATAACAGAAACCAAACAAATAGACAGCCCGACTGCACCTCTAGAACATAAAACAGTCGATACAATCACGGCTCCAAAGGATATTCCTCCAACAATGACGAAAGATCTTATAAGATCTCCAGAAAAAGAAAGCAAGCCTGAAAGTGTAGCGATAATCGGAAAAGATGGCAAGCATACTAAGGATGATAAACCTGTTACAGAATTAGTAGAAGATGAAAATCAAGTTGACGATCATAAAGTTTCTCGTGTGCTTGAAGAACCAGTTGCGGAAGATTTATCTGCAATTGTAGAGAGCAAGCAGCCAAAAGTGGACACATTGCCTGCTGTAGTACATGAACAGCCTTCAGCCGTGGCGGAAAAAATAAAGGATAGCAAACAAGTAGACAGTCCGACTGCCCCTCTAGAAAATAAAATAGTCGACACAATCCCTACTACAAAAGAAATTTCTGCAACAATGGATCAAGATTTAATTAAATCTTCAGAAAAAGAAAGCAAGTCTGAAATTGAAACGATATTCGAAAAAGTAGGCAAACGTGCTAAAGACGATACACCTGTCACAGAATCACTTAAGGACGATAAACAAGTCGACGATCTCAAAGCTTCTCCTGTGCTTGAAAAACCAGTTGAAAAGGAAGTATCCCCACAAGTGGAAAAGAAACTGGAAATAAGTCCGAATGCAGTACATGAACAGCCTTCAGCCATAGCGGAAAAGATAACGGAAACCAAACAAATAGGCAGCCCGACTGCACCTCTAGAACATAAATCAGTCGATACAATCACGGCTCCAAAGGATATTTCTCCAACAATGACGAAAGATCTTATAAGATCTCCAGAAAAAGAAAGCAAGCCTGAAAATGTAGCGATATTCGGAAAAGACGACAAGCATACTAAGGATGATGAACCTGTTACAGAATTAGTAGAAGATGAAAATCACGTTGACGATCATAAAGTTTCTCGTGTGCTTGAAGAAACAGTTGCGGAAGATTTATCTCCAATTGTAGAGAGCAAGCAGCCAAAAGTGGACACATTGCCTGCTGTAGTACATGAACAGCCTTTAGCCGTGGCGGAAAAAATAAAGGATAGCAAACAAGTAGGCAGTCCGACTGCCCCTCTAGAACATAAAATAGTCGACACAATCCCTACTATAAAAGAATTTTCTGCAACAATGGATCAAGATTTAATTAAATCTTCAGAAAAAGAAAGCAAGTCTGAAATTGAAACGATATTCGAAAAAGTAGGCGAACATGCTAAAGATGATACACTTGTCACAGAATCACTTAAGGACGATAAACAAGTCGACGATCACAAAGTTTCTCCTGTGCTTGAAAAACCATTTGAAGAGGAAATAACCCCACAAATGGAAAAGAAACAGGAAATAACTCGGACTGCAGAACTTGAACAGCCTACAGCCGTAGCGGAAAAGATAACGGAAAGCAATCAAGTAGACAGTCCGACTGTCCCTCCTTTAGAACAAAAAATAGTCGAAACAATTCTTACAACACAGGAAATTTCTACAACAATGGATAAAGATTTAGTAAAATCTTCGGAAAAAGAAAGCAAGCCTCAAATTGAAACTATATTCGATAAAGAAGGCAAACATACTATAGACGATGCACCTGTCACAGAATCACTTAAAGACGATAAACAAGTTGACGAGCATAAAGTTTCTCCTGTGCTTGAAAAACCACTTGAAGAGGAATTATCACCTACAGTGGAGAGCAAACAGAAAATAAGTCCTACTGCAGTACATGAACAGCCTACAGCCGTAGCGGAAAACGGAAGCAAACAAGGAGGTAGTCCAACTGCACCTCTAGAACATAAAACAGTCGATACAATCACGGCTCCAAAAGCAATTTCTCCAACAATGTCGAAAGATCTTATAAGATCTCCAGAAAAAGAAAGCAAGCCTGAAAGTGAAGCGATATTCGAAAAAGACGGCAAGCATACTAAGGATGATGCACCTGTTACTCAATTAGTAACAGATGATAAGCAAGTTGTCGGTCATAAAGTTTCTCCTGTGCTTGAAAAACCAGTTGAAGGAGAAATATCCCCACAAGTGGAAAAGAAACAGGAAATAGCTCAAACTGCAGTAGTTGAACAGCCTACAGCCAAAGCGGACAAGATAGAGGAAAGCAAACAAGTAGGCAGTCCCACCGCACCTCTTCTAGAATATAAAACAGTAGATGATAACACTACAAAGGAAATTTCTCCGACAGGGGATATAGATCTAATAAAATCTTCAGAAAAAGAAAGCAAGCCTGAAAGTGAAATGGTGTTCGATAGAGAAGGCAAGCATACTATAGACGATGCACCTGTTACAGAATTAGTAAAAGATGATAAGCAAGTTTTCGATCATAATGTTTCTCCTGTGTTTGAAAAACCAGTTGAAGGCGAATTATCCCCACAAGTGGAAAAGAAACAGGAAAAAGCACGGTCTGCAGTACTGGAACAGCCTACAGCCGAAGCGGAAAAGATAGAGGAAAGCAAACAAGTAGGCAGTCCGACCGCACCTCTTCTGAAACATAAAACAGTAGCTGATATCACTACTACAAAGGAAATTTCACCGACAGGGGATATAGATCTATTAAAATCTTCAGAAAAAGAAAGCAAGCCTGAAAGTGAAATGGTGTTCGATAGAGAAGGCAAGCATACTATAGACGATGCACCTGTTACAGAATTAGTAAAAGATGATAAGCAAGTTGTTGATCATAAAGTTTCTCCTGTACTTGAAAAACCAGTTGAAGGAGAATTATCCCCACAAATGGAAAAGAAACAGGAAATAACTCGGCCTGCAGAACTTGAACAGCCTACAGCCGTAGCGGAAAAGATAACGGAAAGCAAACAAGTAGGCAGTCCAACTGCACCTCTAGAACATAAAACAGTCGATATAATCACGGCTCCAAAAGCAATTTCTCCAACAATGTCGAAAGATCTTATGAGATCTCCAGAAAAAGAAAGCAAGCCTGAAAGTAAAGCGATATTCGATAGAGGAGGCAAGAATACTATAGATGATGCATCTGTCACAGAATTAGTAAAAGATGATAAGCATGTTGTTGATCATAAAGTTTCTCCTGTGCTTGAAAAACCAATTGAAGGAGAATTATCCCCACAAAAAGAAGAAAGAAAACCAGAAATAACTCTGACTGCAGTACTTGAACAGCCTACAGCCGAAGCGGAAAAGATAAAAGAAAGCAAACAAGTAGGCAGCCCGACCTCACCTCCTCTGGAAGTAGATGATATCACAACTACAAGAGAATTTTCTCTAAAAATGGATAAAGATCTGATAAAGTCTTCGTTGGAAATGGAAAGCAAATCTATTGATGGAACGATATTCGGAAAGGTAGGGAAGGAAATCAAAGACACATCACCAGTCGCAGAAACAGTGGAGGTTGAAAAACGAGTACATGATCATAAAGATTCTTCTGTGCTAGAAAAACTTATTGAAAAAGAATCTCAGCAAAAAGAAAGCCAATTACAGATGAGTCCTACTACAGCACAAAAGAAAATGGATAGCAAACAAGTAGACAGTCTGACTGCATCTCCTATGGAGCGTGAAACACCCAATGAAATCATTACTACAAAGGAAATTTCTACAACAGAGGATAAAAATCAAACAAAATCTTCAGAAAAAGAAAGCAAACCTGAAACAGAAAAAATATTCGAAAAAGAAGGCAAGCATACTATAGACGATGCACTTGTAACAAAATCAGTAAAAGATGATAAAGAAGTCGATCGTAAAATCAGTGTGCTTTTATCTTTGGAAGAAGATATTAAGCCTGAATTAACCTTAATGAATTTATCTAAAGACAAAGATATTCCAGTATCAGCTAGTGTTGCCGAATTACAAGAACATGATAAGACATTCGAAGAATATAGAATTTCTCCTGAAAAACTTAGGGAAAGTAAGTTAATGATATCGGCACAAACTGAAAGCAAAGAAATAGTAAGTCCAACTGCACCTACACCAGAACAAAAAACAGACGACAAAATCATTACAAAAGAGGAAATTTCTTCATTAATAGATAAAGCTATTGTAACAATTTCAGGAAAAGAGAGAAAGCCTGAAGAGGGATTGACAACACATGAACATGAACCCACACCAATAGGCGCTAAAACAGTCAATGTTGAAAAACCAGTTGACGATCATAAAGTTTCTCCTGTGCTAGAAAAACCAGTTGAAAGAAAATTATCTCCACAAGTGGAGGGCAAAGAGGAAAGAAGTCCCACTGCAGTACATGAACTTTTGTTGGACAAAATGCCTTCAACCATAGCGGAACAGAAAACTGATATTAAACAAGAAGACAGTGCGACTCCACCTAAACTGGAACACGAAACGATTGATCAAATCACTGCTATAAAAGAAATTTCGCTACAAATGGATAAAGATCTAATTAAATCTTCTTTGGAAATAGAAAGCAAGCCTGAAGATAAAACGACATTCGGAAAAGAAGGTAAGCATACTATAGATACTGCACCAGTCACAAACTTAGGAAAAGATGAAAAACCATTTTATGCTGATAAAGTTTCTCCTATGCTAGTGGAGAGCAAACAGGAAATACTTTCGACTACAGTACATGAACTTTCTGTAGACAAAGAGCTTGCACCCGTAACGGAACAGAAGACAGTCGATAAAATTTCTGAAACGAGTGTTATTTCCGCTTCAGAAGAAGAAGATAAGCCTAAATTAAGCCTGAAAGACCAAAATATTCCAACAACAGCAACTGTTGTTGAATCGAAGGAAGTTGGTTTACCATCAGTAGAATATAACATTTCACCAGAAAAAAGTAGTAAGTGTGAATTGACTTCACAAGCTGTAAGCAAAGAATTAGCCAGTCCGACTTCAAGTACACCAGAACACAAAACGGACGACAAAATCACTTCAAAAGAGGAAATTTCTCCATTTATAGATGAAGTTCGTATAACGTCTTCAGAAAAAGAAAGTAAATCAAAAGAAAGATTGAAATTTGAAAAAGACGATAAGCATACTACAGACATAGTACCAGTTGCTGAATCAGTAAAAGTTGAAAAACTAGAACGAGATCATAAATTTTCTTCTGTGCTAGATAAACCAGATGTAAATGAACCACAGGGTTCTCCACAGAAGGCAATCCAACTAACAATACGACCAACTGCACAAGAAATCCCGATTGACAGTGTGCTTGCATCCATAGCCGAACAAAATACAGATGACAAAATAATCACTGAATTGAAATCACCACTTAAAGAAACAATTTCAAAAGAAGAAAGTAAGGCAGAATTAAGCCCAAAAGTCTTATCAGACATAACATTATCTGATGAAACTATGACTAACCAATCGAAAGAACCGTCGGTAAATATGTCTAAAATAACAGAAGATATGCTAAAATATGAAAGATTATACCAAGATAAAATACAGAAACAACACACAATTGTCAAACAACAAGGTTTGGATTCTTGTCAGGAAACACTTAACATTGATAAAGATTCCCTGATTTCAACAACTGATAGTGGCATAGACCGCGATAGTATAACTCAAGTGATGGCTTTTGGGAGTAGCTCTGAAGACATATCTAAAGAGGTCAGCCTTGAAGAAAAATATAGTCATGAGAGCAATGAAAAAAGTATCACTAAAATAAGTAATTTATTAAAAGATGACCTAATGTTTAAAGAAAAAGATGCACCCTCAGACAAACAAGTTGCTGAATTTGAACAGTCGCATAATATTTTAATGGAGACAATACATAAGGCTTTTAGTGATGAAAGCGTGCAACAAGGTATTAAAAGTGAAGGAATTGATTCATTAGCTATGCATTCCGAAACAGAAAGAGTATCAACACCTCCCACTGTGCCAGTCAGTCCCTTACCTAAAACACCCAGTAGTTTTCAAGATGTAAAAGTCAGTGAAGCAATACAGAGTGAAGTTTCATATGATAAGTCTGATGGCAGTGAAGAAACTATTACTAAAATTGTACATGTAGGAGAAGATATCCTTACCCAAAAAATTTCTACTTCTACAGAAAAAATACCGAAACCAGTTAAACCATCAATTTCAGACACTGACACTGAACCTGAGCTTTTAGCTTTAATGCAAAATGTTGGAAAAATAAGAACAGAAACCGATACCGTAACAAAAGTAATAAAAGAAGGGGAAAATGTTGTTACTCAAACAATAACAACAGTAACAACAAAGGAAGTAATATCAAGAGAAGATGGCACACCACAAAATATTAAAACGACAATAGAAACAACTACATTAAGTAAAGGCCAAGACGGCTCGACAACAACAACAAAAGATACTCAAACATTACTCTCAGAATGTTCTTCTAGTCTTAGGTCAACTTCACAGTTGGACACATACAATACGGATGTTTGTAGTCCAGAGAATAAGATTGTAACAAGCAGACGAATAGAGAATGAAAAACAAAAGATTGACAGCCAATATGACACTACTTTTATAAATCAAATGGATGAAAGTGATGAAAATATAGAAGATACCACAATTGACGCAGATGTAACAAAAAAAATTATAAGTGAAGATGGTATTGACATAATGGTGACTATAGTGACGACTACTAAAAAAGAAATAATAAAACTAAGTGAGAATAAAAAAGTTGTAAAAACTACCATTGAACGACTTACCACTAAAGATTATCCAGATGGTAATCAAATAGTTGACACAACTGTTGAAGTACGAAAAAAAGACTTGGATATTGATGTTTTTAGTAACTTAGATATAGTTTTAAGTAACTACAAAATATTTGGTGAAACAGAAGAGCATGTTAGCACTCAAACAGAAGATGTAAAGCAAGAAAATATTACAATCAAACGAACCATCATAACAAAAACATTAAAAACTAAGTACGCTGATGATGAAGGAGTTCCTGAAAAAATAAAAACTATTACTACAATAACGACAAAAGATGATTATCCGGACGGCTCGTCATGTTCCAAAGTTGAGACCATTATTTCTCTGGCAGATATAGAAATCAAAGAAAACAAAGGATCTCTAGCGTACAAAGGCTTCGAAGAATACAATATCCTATTAAACCAAAAAGAAAATGTTCAGACAAAGGAAAAAAGTATCGTTATTGACGGTAAAACAGTATTGCAAATTATAACAGAATATATAACTGAACAAGTTGTGGCTAATAAAGATAATAAGAAAAAAATTAAAACCATCGTGGAGACTGTGACAGAAACCAAGAGACCAGATAATATTACGGAAATCTTAAAAGATGTCAAATTTTTCATAGCAGAGTATGGACCAGATTTATTTAAAAACAATGCAGAAGAAGTAGGAGAAGATAATAAACAAGACTTTGTAGAAAAATATAGTGATGATGCTACAGGCGAAATGGAATTAAACCCTATGGGCCCACAAGAAGAAACGGAAACTATAAAAACTGAGGATATAGAAGAAAAGGACTGTCTTATCAAAAGAACTGTGGTCACAAAAATTATAAAGAATAGATTTTGTGATACTAAAGGAAAATTGAGAAAAATTGAGACAACCACTATTATAACTACTACTGACAAATATCCAGATGGATCCACAAAAACAGTTGTAAAAACAAGTACTGCAATAGATAATCTTACCGATAGTGAGATTTCTGATATGGAAACAGGTAAACCTAAATCAAAAGAAACCTTGTCTGAAAGCAAAACAATAAGCGCACATGATCAAATGCAGTCTAATGTTATGCTACCACGTGAAATTGATTTCGAAACTAAAAATATAGATACAGATAATATTTTGAGAGAATTGAAACCAAGTGGAGAACCAGAAGAAATCGAAATGACACAGTCAGAAAATATTATTGAACATGGAGTTAATATAAATAGGACAATTATAACAAAGACGATAAAGACGAGGTATTTAAATTCAGAAGGTAAGGAATCCAAATTAAAAACGGTTACAATTGTGACAACCTTAGATAATTATCCTGACGGTTCTATAAAAAAATCAATAGAAACAAGTACTAGAGTAAATGATATTGAAATAGATATACCAAATAAAACACTAGGTCTTGATGAATATTCAACATTGGAGGATAAATCTATAGTTGTAAATGATGAACAAAAAATGATAATAAGAGATGGTCAAACTGTAGAACAATTGATTACAACAACAACAACCAAGGAAATTTTATCTTCACCAATCTCTTTGAAAAAGAAATTAAGAACTACTATTGAAACTATTTATAAAACATTTTTACCTAATGGTTCCACAGAAATCACTAAGGATTTAAACGTTTCGGTTATGGATTATGCCCTAGAAGAAATTACTAATGAATTTGAAGGTTATGTTTTAATGGATAAACCTTCTGTAGAAACAACTACTGAAAAGCAAAATGTTACTGAAAATGGTATAAAGATCAAAAGGAAAATCACTATCACAACTACCAAAGAAGAATTTTCCCACGTCACTAACAATGCAAAGAAAATCAAAACCACTGTGAAAACTATCACTGAAGATGAATATCCAGAGGGCACAGTTCTAACAAAAACTAGTGAACAAGTATCAGTCGCAGATGTATTTTCGAAAACGCCACAAATGGATGATATAAATGATATAACCGAGCCTTCAGCAAACTATATGGAAGACAGTGAAACTATCGAGGATACATCTGAGGAATCTGATATTAAAAATGAAATAGTTCAGCAAGGAAATGTAACAATAAAGCGAACTATTACAACAAAAACTAAGAAAGATACTTTAGCAAGTACGGATAAAAACATTAAGAGAATAAGAACCACAATTGAAACGATTACTGTAGATGAATATCCAGATGGATCTACCGAAACCACAAAAGACGTCAAGATAACAATATCAGAGTTTCAAAGAACATCTGATAGTAATTTACAAGCAGCTCTTCAAGGGCTGTCTTCAACAGGAAAAATAAAAAATTCAGTAGATAAAAAAACTAATGTTGTATACGTAAACGATGAAAAAATTGTTCAAACAATTACGACCAATATAACAAAAGAAGAGCTAAAAAATACTAATACAAACGAAATAGCTGTTAAAACGGTAACTGAAACTATCACTGAAAATGCAAAGGATGATGGTTCATTGGAGTTAACAAAAGATTTACGAACACAAATTACGTACTTACCTATTGGAACTGGTCTAGACGATTGGTCACCTGAAGAGTTGGAAGAAATTGAAAAACAACTTATTAAAGATGACAAACCTAAGCTGGATGAACTACCTCTAGACTATCAAGGAGAAGAAAGAGTTGCAAAACCTTCGACAAAAACTAAGAAACAACGTTCACCGGTTGGAGAAATAACAACAGATACTGAAACTTTTACTAAAATACTTAAAGAAGGTGACAATGAAATCACGCAAACAGTAACCGTAGTGACTACTAAGGAAGTAATAAGTCCTGAAAAGATTAAAATTACTGTAGAAACAACAACAGTAAGCAGAGGAAATGATGGAATTACTAAAACTACAAAATCGACAAAAACAACTATTTCTGAATTCAAAGAAGAATATGAAGAAACAATAGACACTGGCGAAAGTGAAAAGTCATTTTCAAAGTATTCTTCTAAAACCGGAGACATGCATAGTTCATCTGCTGCTAGTGATGACCTAGACCACCCTGGAATCTCTACACCCCCATCTGATATAAGTTCAAGGGGCTCACGAGCAGCTACGCACCTTTGGGGTACGGAAAGTAGTGGTATGTACTATAGCGATGATGATGGCCAAGGCAGTCCAAGCAGCACAAAATCTCAGATTGCACACTCTCCTAGATCTAACTTAAGCTTTGAATTAGACTCCTCAAAAATCCCACAATACCGGGATCCCAGCCAGGAGATATCATTTGATAAAAGTGTCGAAACAATTATTCACAAAGATCCCATGACAACTTCTGTTTATGGACAATTGTCAGAAGATGATACGGGTACATCATCTACTCATTCTGTAATTAAAACTGAAACTCGTATTCTAGATATTCCATTATCTGAATTGAATGAGGCCTTTTTAAATCAAGAAAAGTTGATTTCCAGCCACGATAGTAAAGTTTCAGATGCTACCTTTTTAAAAGAAGCTGATGAACAGTTTGACAAGGCAATTGAAGAACATAAAAAAGTCAGTGGGTCTCAAGTGATATCCAACATCACAGCAAAGTACGAATTGGATGAGAAGAGTCATTCAAGTCACCAAAAGTCTAGTAAAGAAGAAACCATAATCACCTTAAAAGATTTGAAATCAGAGTCGAAAAAATTGAATGAATCAAGCGTGTCATCTTCAAGTAATTTAAAACCAACGGTGTTGGAAGAAACCGCTCGGAAAAGTGAATCACATGCAAGTCAAGAAAATGACCCCATTGAATCGTGGGGAAAACCCTTAGGTTTACCTAGTCCTATTGTACCACCTGCACAATCAGACGGTAAAAGTACGCCCAAAAAACAAACACCCAGTTCCAATGTGCTAAATAAAAATAAAATCAATCAGGAAAAGAGCAAGGAAACTAAAAGTCGAGCTTCTGAATCTCCAAGCAAAAAGAAAACTCCAGCACCTGTATATATGGAGCTAACATACGTCCCACACCATGGAAACTCATACTATTCTGCCGTAGAATTTTTCAAAAGAGTCCGAGCAAGATACTATGTATTTTCAGGCACGGAACCTTCGAAAGAAATATATAATGCTCTACTTGATGCCAAGAAGACTTGGGAAGATAAAAGTTTGGGTGAGTTTTCTTTACTTAAATTTATTTTAAAGTGTGTAAATGCAAATAATTACGCCGTCTATAAACATTACTGTCATAGCCATATCTGAAGCTATCACTTCACATGGTATTTGTTCATTGTATGGTCTACTTCGAATTTGCTATTTGTACATATTTTGACTACAGTATACCCTTATCATGTTCTACAGGAAAAGAAAAGGAGAGACTGTTGTTAAATTTACAAATAGCGATTAGTCATTTGAATATTCGTCATTAACGAGATCACATTTATGACTTGTATATTTCCTCCAGAAACGGTAGGAAGGTTACTTAAAAACCTGAAATTGGAAAATATGGAAAATTACAACAATCATTTCAATTTTTTTTCACTCTTATTTACTCGTCACAATTACAAATATCGAGCTCTGAAAGCTTTATTAAAATTATGTCATGCCACGGTCTTCCAATCATTTATCTAAGCATATCATATTGACATTTGCTTTGACTTTGATAGAAATAGCGTAAAGAGTTAAATTTAGACTATTGGCTCCCAGTTGAACACTAAAACAGATTTCTTGATTCCTTTCATAGTGTTGTTTAAAATTGGATTTATTTAAAGTTTTTCTTGCATACTTTCAATTAATACTTTTTTTCATTTTCATTTACAAAAATTACTAATAACGGCGAACAAAAACCATGCAAGGTTTGTTCATCGCCGTGTTCACCACTTGAACAGGAAGTAGGTACCAATTAATAATGAGGTAGAATTACTGTTGTCCGTCTCAGAGGATCGCGCACCTGGTCATTTCGCCATTGTATTGATGACGATGACAGAGTCTTTGATTTGTCACTCAAAATTTCGTTATATTATTTCAATTTTCTTTGTAATTCAAATAAATCCCAATGGAACCTTTAATATCCGTTTTACGCTATCTATTACTAAGGATACGTACGGTAGTTTGAGTTTTGATAATCTTACAAGAACAAGGTTAAACATTATAAGAGTGTCAAATCCCATTAAAGTCCGCTAAGCCGTTTGAATGTTTGCAGGCGCACTCAGAAGTGTCAATTATGTACTTGTTTTATTGCTAACACATTATAAAGAGCATCAAGCATTATCATAAAGAAAGAATCATTCACCTCTAACTATCATCGAAACATAATATAAAGAATTAAGTTTTCACCAGCCCTTATGCAATTAAAAATTTTAATATAGCTTTTTCTTGGATATGGCTGGAGAACGAGATATTTTACATCATCATATTCTATTTTCTATCTTTCCAGAAGTGACTATCATCCCTACATATGATACCGATGTCCTTGGTTATTGGGTGGCCGAAAACGAAGAAGCCTTGGAGAAATATAAGATAGATTTATCACCATCAGCTTCCCGCTGTACCATTAATCTACAAGATCATGAGACTTCGTGCGCGGCCTACAGACTTGAGTTCTAGGTGTCGGGTCTATTTGTAGCTTTCTCATCGAAGAAGTAAGCCTCTTATGTGCATATCGATGCTTTTGGACGGGGGACACAGAGTGTTAAATTGTTTTAGGAAAAAAATAGGCTGTGATAAAGATGGAAGCGTTCAGAAGCATCTATGTTACGAGAAGAGCAGAACACTACTTCGTATGAGATTGTTTACAAATAGAAACACATTAAAGACTTTGTGATATTTGAATGCAATTAACAGACTGTTAATGAGTTTGATAAAACGTAGTTAATTATGAGGTATTGAAATTAAAAAAGGGAACTTTATTGAAAATCAATCGCAGTGCTGGTGGGAAATGTGTGATGCGTATTATCCCCGGGTCACGGCAACGTCTCATGTGAATCGTTGATCTTTAATTGAGAAAGTCCTTTACCGCATCCATCAAAAGTCAATGTAACCATATTCTCGACCTAATAACAGAAACGTCCATTTTTTTCTAAAACAGTTTTGTAGTAGCTTTCATTATTAAAATAGAACATGCCATTTGAAATATATTTCTGATAATGTTTTGAGATTTGGTCTTATACAATCTGTAGTGCTTTTATACAAGATTTTTAGCATAACCAGTCAGTCCATTTTATTTAGCCAAAACACCGCTTGTGGAAATATCAAAATTTTCTAAAAATTATTTTGCTATCGCATTGAGAATTTTTGGATAGTAAATAAAATGTACAAACAAATTTTCTGAGCACGGCCATAATTATTTAGCGAAACGCTTTGTATACAAGGACGTGATAGTTTCGGTCCCATAGACGTGTTGTCGACGAAATAATATGACAAGTGTTAATATAAAATACTTACCTGATGTACTTTTTTATGAACAAAGTTTAAATATTGAATGAAATTATTAAGTAACTAATTGTCTTAAAAAGACGCCACTTATAAAATATGAAGTCGCTCGGCAGGCTAGTGCTGCTTGCGCTAGTTGTATACTTGTTAGAAGTGACATTAATACTATATTGTTGTGTTCTAAAAAGACAAAGATCACTCCACGTGGGATTAATTTAATTTTAGATTCAAGTAACTATTACGACTTCTTAAGGCCTTGCTTTTTGCTGTTTATACTGATCGATGAAACTTTACGTGAATGCACAAATTATGCCTTTGAAAACTGCATGATTTTTATATCATGCGCTTGGTAAACTAAAACCGAAGTATTCCGAAAAACCTGCATTTCGAAATACTTTGGATTTTATGTAATGGTATCGAATCGTTCCTCCTGCTTTAGTGATCTTTGTCTTTCTGGATTTATCTATGAGCCTAAAACGATAGAGAGCTTAAATTCATTGAATAATTGTTTTAGTAGAACTATTATTACAGAAACTCTCTATTTACCTTTGTTTGAGTTACATAATGCTTGTTGCGTCAGAATTTACTGAAACATAGCTATAAAACATGTTATAAATTCTATTGATTTGTAAAATGTAAAATTCATGTGATTCTTTGAATCTCTGTGTTTTTATCAATATTTTTGGCAAAAGCGTTTTCGATGTTTTGTTATTTTTTAAATTTCTAGTCGTTATGACCCAAATACTTATGAAGACGTTAATATTGTAGTCGTAATTATTCGTTCCTATATGAATTGAGTTCTAGCATTTCTAATAGTTTTCTATTGAATAAATAAAAAAATCTTCTTGTAAAAATAAATTAACAAGAACTCCATTAGATAACTATTATTTTACTAATTAACTCTTTACGTTCGAATGGTGTGAGCGAATGTGATAATGGTACTCATCGTAATAACAATTTACCATCTAGTGAGTAAGTTGTCTGATCAAAGCTTTTACTTGTTAATTTCTATATTTAGTTATTTGCCAAAATGTGAAATATGAAGGTTTTGAGTCAATTAATTTTAAGTCATCCATAGTCGTAAGCCGATGATTATCTCTTGTCAAACAACTGCGCTTACTTTGCCAACATCCTTCTAATAACTATAGATAAATAATAAAATAGATAAAATGAGCTCCTGATATCTGATCGCACCAGCACAATATATTAAATAATAAATAAAACAATGTTAACAAATACATTAAAATATGATGTTCTATATATTTATTTTTATGAACTAATTTGAAAAGTACGAATGAGAATTTATTTTATAGTTAATATGATATAGTATGGTGTTTTAACTGTGTGTTGTTTGATGTGAGCACAATATTTATAATTATGTTTCAATTACGTGAATTATGCTTTAGGTAATATTGTGGATGGGAAGGACTAAACAGGGAGATGAATCTTGAATCAAATGTAAGATCTAATGTAACTCACACGCCACAATATGAGTTTTTATTTTGTATCGTTGTCGAAACGAATATATAAATATTATATTTGAAATAAATTATAATTATGATTTTCTAAAGATGATCTCTATATGTTCTTGGTACATGATTTCAGTGTAAGATACATTAGATTCTACAGCAAAGGCTTTGAAAATATTTTGAATAATTTTAACATAGGCTTTCTATTTATTTCTAGCCAGCATCCACGACTTAGCTGGCTCCGAAGCCTGACCCAAAAAAATAATATTGTATTTTATAGCTAGAACTCTAATTAATGCATATTATTAGGAATATTAAAATGTTATTAAATTAAGAATTGTATCAGCTTAGTGAACATCAATAGCTCTGAGAAATAAATCATTATTAAAATTATTAAAATGTTGTATTTTTCCAACTGTGGAGATGAATGTATATAAGTTACGATTATTTCTATTCACTTACTTTATAAGTAACGAAATAACTGAACGATGCAATAATTTTTCTGATTTCTATTATAAGTTTAATAGTTACATATACTAATTTAAAGGCTTAATCGAAAAGATTGGAACCCTATCCTTATCCTTATGACTCGTATCCTTTCGGTTCGTATAGTATCGTATGTATTTTTAATATCTTAAGAAGATTGTTATCAAATGTCAGTGACCAAAATTACTGTAGTATTGTGAAATCTAAACAAAGTGCGGATAATATACTATCGTAATTATAACCTAATTGGAAATAGAATTAACATTTATTTTTAAATTCGCTTCAAATAGTGATATAATTCAAGAAGCGAAACTTTATGTTAAACTTTGTTTACCTAGATGATTTCTTTCTTGCGAGATACGAATGGGTTGGATATTAAGTGTCGGTAGATAGGTATTGGAGTGTTTAAGCTTATGTGGTGCTAACGGCCGATGTGCGAGGCGAGTACAATTATATAGAATCTGTTTTCTTAAGTAAGTGGTGATGGTTCAACTTTAAAACTAAATTCCTAGGATGTGAATAATACTAAATTTGATATTGTTAGGATAACAATTTCCTAAACGAAGTCATCACGACTTACTAGGAGAAGTAAACGACACGCTTAATGGTTTGGAAGACTGATCGATGGTATATTTATTTTATTTCGCTGTTGCCTCAGAATATTTAAATTGATTTTTTGATAACCAATTTAACTCTACCTTCCCGTTACTCTGTCATAGCTGTATATGCTTAACAAAATATTTAATAATTTGAATAATGATAAAACTCTTTGAAAGGACTTAGGTACTTGTAATGATTATTGTATTATGTAAATTAAAAAGTAAAAACATTCATTGTATCAGTCATGTTGCTAATCTCCATTCAGCGTGTTTGGTGAAATTGTATGAATCATTAAAAGTAATAAAAAAATATTGAAAATGTTATCGCTTTATTATTTTAGTTATTTGAACAGGCCCGTATCCCGTTTCTTAGTTCCACTGATATAAAATGGGGTTAATAAATTTTAAATTAAAAATATTTGCGACTTAATCTGAAAATATTAAATGTGATCATTATCATCATTATTGATGATTAAAATAATACCTCATAAAAATTACTAGAATTTCTAAAATTAAGGTAAGGGATGTATACAGAAATACCATGAATATTGGATTATGTATATAAGTTATTGTAATATTTTAAATATTAGTAGTTTTAAGGTATCAGAAATTTCTTAAGGATTTTCATAAATGCAATTGTTTGCGCGTTTGATTTGCAATAGTGAAAGTTAAGCAACTTTTGTAATTACTAGTCATAGGATGGCTAACCAAACAAGAATTATCTAGAGCTCCGCCGCGATTTCTCGAAAGTATATTAAGCTGTTGGTCCTAAATGTATCTGCTATCGTTAGCATTAGGTCACTAATCGACATCCAGTTTTTTTTAATGGGGCTTTTACTCTAAGTGAAGAGACATAAATATTTAGTAAACTAATTACTTAGATTAAAACAAAAAGGGAAGATACGGTAGAGTCTGTGCGGAAAGAGATAAGATTTTTATTTGGCAATCAAACCCAGCAATTTGTAAAACGTCAAAGTTTTATATTGATACGGATTTGTTTGTTGTTGTGATTTCTTGCGGTTTTTTGTATTTAATCATGTCTAAAAGGGGTAAAACCTTATAAATACGGTAGAAAAGCACTACAGCGCCCTCCAATCTAAATCCCATTCTCTTTCCGCACAGACTCTATGCTCATATTAGCGTCAAATAAAATATGATCCAACTCAACTACATAAGCAACTCTCACACACGTACACACTTCTGTAAATAAACATTCAATCAGGCGAGCGAGATAGAATTGTACGCTTCAACGCAGCTCGAGCGAAACGGCGCGAGTCGGCGTCGCTCTGCAGCCGACTGCATTTTCTTTTCTCTCTTTACAGCGGGCTGAGTTGTATTGTTGTCCTTTTCTAGATAAAAAAATGGCAAATCGGTAATTTACATTCATGGCAAATCGTAATTTTTGAGAAAAATATGTTTTTATAGTTTTACGAGTGAAAAGTGTTGCCGTGGCATTTATTATTTGATCTTAAACTATTTGTATTTTTTATAAAAGCATCTAAGGCTTTGTTTTATCTCTATGACACAGAATATACTCAATATTGTTATATTGAGTGCACATGCATCGTGTTTGGATGTCCAATTGTCACTAAAGCTAATTGTGGTCATGCACCACAATTTAAGCGGATCATTTTTGAGCCGCGGGTGTCGTATCTTCCTTTTTTGATTTTATCTAAGACTGATGATGATAAAAAAATAGTTAAAGGATTTAATTTTGTAGATACTAACACTAAAGTATTGATATTTTTTTAAAAAATACAAAACTGGACAATTGTCTAAAGCCCAGAGCTTTATTAACAGTTTTACAAAAAGAAAACAACGATAAAAGGAGAAAAAAATCATTTAATGACACTCTTTTAAATCAAAACATGATTTGCTTATTAAAAGAATAGACAGATACACATGACGTATTAATAAATACTTATAGGTAGATAATTTTATCACCACACTTATAACATAATAAATAATAACTATTTATTATAAAAGCTAACATATTTACACAAAGACAAGACGTATTTTTTAATACAAACATTGATCATACATAGACAAAACACGAATTTCTCCTTTTCTTTCTATTAAACTTATAAACACGGCACAGTATTTAATCATTTTGCTTATAATCAATGTTTAACCTTAGTAAATAATAATAAAATACTAATATTTCAGACTAGCGTACAATCATCCAGTTACTGTATCGAATTCACTTTTAAAATAATCAAATATAAATAGAAAAACACTTGTTCTTTATTAAATGAGTGTTATCATTTGTTAATTGCTTGAATTTCACTTTATTATGTATGTATTGTCAGAAAAGAACCTATACCTAATACAAAATGGCACTGTATACAAACAAATCTTCACAAGAATATACAACAATAGATTTATTACTAAAGCCGCGATGTCACGGGGCGAGTAGCAGATGGTAAAAAAGCCGATGACACGGGTTTACAAGCGAGTTTACAAGCTGTTAGCAAACTCGCTGACTTGTAGCTTGTAAAGTCGCCCCGTATCATGGAGCAGATAGTAAAAAAGCCGATGACACGGGTTTACAAGCTGTTAGCAAACTCGCTGGCTTGTAGCTTGTAAAGTCGCCCCGTATCATGGAGCAGATAGTAAAAAAGCCGATGACACGGGTTTACAAGCTGTTAGCAAACTCGCTGGCTTGTAGCTTGTAAAGTCGCCCCGTATCATGGAGCAGATAGTAAAAAAGCCGATGACACGGGTTTACAAGCTGTTAGCAAACTCGCTGGCTTGTAGCTTGTAAAGTCGCCCCGTATCATGGAGCAGATAGTAAAAAAGCCGATGCCGCGGGTTTACAAGCTGTTAGCAAACTCGCTGGCTTGTAGCTTGTAAAGTCGCCCCGTATCATGGAGCAGATAGTAAAAAAGCCGATGCCACGGGTTTACAAGCTGTTAGCAAACTCGCTGGCTTGTAGCTTGTAAAGTCGCCCCGTATCATGGAGCAGATAGTAAAAAAGCCGATGCCACGGGTTTACAAGCTGTTAGCAAACTCGCTGGCTTGTAGCTTGTAAAGTCGCCCCGTATCATGGAGCAGATAGTAAAAAAGCCGATGCCACGGGTTTACAAGCTGTTAGCAAACTCGCTGGCTTGTAGCTTGTAAGCTCGCCCCGTGTCATTGAGGCTTTAGGACGCCAATAAATTACGTGAGGTGTTTTTTTGGATTTTCTGTCCCTCCCTCCCCCCCTGGTGAGATGTCGTGAGATTTTATTCAACCCCCTCCCCCATCCCCCAATCTCACGTGAGATTTTTCAAAATGTGGGTTTCTTTAGTAAACGCGTTGGATTGTTATTGTAAAAAGAAAAAAAATGCTTCGTGCTTTCATTTACGACTAGTTAAGACTAGTAATCAATATTGCTGAGAGTTATAAGTGTAATAAAAATTGAACAATAGAATATTTAATAGATACTACTGTGAAAAAAATTTGCGTGATATTTGCCGAGACCCCCCCTCTCTCCAACGTAAGATTAGATGAGATTTGACTCGACCCCCTCCTCCCCTTAAACATCTCACGTAAGTTATGGACGCCCCCTTAGCAATAATGACTCCGATAAATCATAAAACGATCGAAATAAAATACAGAAAGGTAGAAACTGGTAGAAAAAAAATCGTCTAGGTATTGCTATTCTACTAATATTGGAATGATGACAGTAATCATAATAAATTATAGCAATACGAATTTTATATTAGGTACATAAAAACTAACATAAATAAAACTATCACAACTATGAAGCAATAACAGACATGAAATTTTAGTTTAATACACAAAAAACTTGTTACACCTTCTTGTTACAGACTAGAGTCGACACTTTTCATGACATCTCATAAATTACTCGGAAGTAAAAGAAAAACAACAAATCAAATCAATTAAGTGATATCATATCTACATTATTATATATTTATTTATTTATACTTTATTGCAAAAAAAACAGCAAATGGCGGACATAATGCCATAAGGCATTCTCTACTAGTCGACCAGTAAAAGCGTGAGAAATAAAAATACGGGGGTGCAATAAGGACATATGCTAAATAAACCAGGTAGGTAATACATATATCAATAGAATACACAAAAATTAAAATATATATACAATACATACATCTAAATATATATGCTATATCTACAATACTTACATAAACATACACATAATTAATTAATCTATCAACTTATGTCTTTTTTGTTTTTTTATTAGAAAAAATATTGACACAATATTGTAAAAAGTACGAAAACTTTCAATCTTGTGGTACTCTTTTTAACTAGAGCATCTTATCTGTTTCTTTGGTTTGTCACGTTAGTTTTAAGTGGCACTTATTTCAGCTTTGTTTTAAAAACTAACAGAGAAGAAATATTCACTATCAAGAGTTAGCAGGTTGCCAAATTTTAATTAATCTGATTAATGAACCTGATTGGACGGGCACTTTAGGTTCAAAAAACAACTTTACTAGTAAAACTTGAGTGCCCATTGCCAAGTTGAGACTTAAGACATACTCGTATTATAGTACACAAAAATGTTCACATGTTCTTGAATAAAGCATACATACTTGGAATTATTATGTTCACGATCCTAAACTATATTATCATTGGTTGATATATTTTATTTTCCTGTATTACAAGAACTTCTTATTTTTGTACGATGTCTTATACTGAAAGCAACGTTTCCATTTTGTTTGTGATTTGTTAAATTCCCCACTGTACGCAATGAGCTGAAATTGAACATGTGGATATTATTTTATTTATTGAATTTCACACTACAGTAGTTGCAACCGACTTTTCTTGCACCGTCTTCACATTTGATCTCCACTCACACTTGGTCTCATGCGTGGTGGAATCGTTAAGCAGATCTTCTATGTTAAACAGAATAACAACTTTACACTCATTTTCTTCTTCGTCAGTGGAAACACCACCACCATTATTGACTGTTTAAAATCGTAAATCGTCCGGTTTTCTGATGAAGTAAGCGACTCGGTCTACAGGCACTTTGTACTCGTGCATCCAGCGGTTGCCTTTACGCAGGGACCCGTCGATTCCGTCCTGCCATAGTCCCGCCGGGAGATATACTGCAAAACACATAGTTAATCAATATTAATTTAGTATCTTCACTAAATATATATATATAGCTGTTCGACTTTGGAATTCACTTCCTGAGGGTATCAGAAAGGCTCGTTCGCTTATTTCCTTTAGCGATCAAGTTAAACGCTATTTCCTTTCTTTATCTTAAATTCGTTTAACATCCTATTTCTTTGCTTCTCTTATATATATAACTAGCTGACCCAGCGAACTTCGTACCGCCCTAAAAAAATAGGGGTTGTCCAGCGGACAAAATTGTGAATCTAAACCATTCTCAGATCCCCTTGAACACACACAAAAAATTTCATCAAAATCGATCCAGTCGTTTAAGAGAAGTTCAGTGACATACACACTCACAGAAGAATTATATATATAAAGATATATATAGCTCCTGTATCTACTTTTGCACCCTTCTATATTTCTCTAATATTATTCCTTTTCTACCATAGGTTGCCTGGAAGAGATTGCTGTTTAGCAAATAAGGCCGCCTATTGTACTCTTTCTTCTGTTTTATTTGTTTTTGTCTTGTTTCCTTTGTTGTGTGCAATAAAGAATATTTATTTTTATTATTATTTAATATATTAGGAGATATTTTATCGATGTCCAGTATTAAAGACAGAAACAAGTGACAGGTTAAGAAAATCATCTAAAATGGTTGAAGAGCTTCGACGACATCCGTGGCCGAGTGGTTTGTACGCCAGGTTTCATGGCGTCGCCCACTCGAGAGGTCCCGGGTTCGAATCCCAGTGGGGGCAGATGTTTGTGTGATGAACACGAGCATTTGTACTCCAGTCATGTATAAATCTAAAGAAAATATAACTAGAAAAAATTTCACGCGGACCAGGCAGCAGACGGGACTCGAACCCGCACCCTTCGCAATCCGGGCGATTGCACTGACCAATTATGCTACCGCGGCCCTCACGGACCGCGTCGAAATTCTTTCTAGCTATTCTTAAGCTGCAAGGCAGCGCCATCTCTTCGCATTATAGGTAAACCCACAATGTCAAATGAATACTTTTACAAGTATTAAACATTTGAAAGAAGAAATAGCAATTATAGTTATAATTTTTATTATTTTTAAAGCATGTAACTGCTTGATGTTTAAATCTAAAGAAAATATAACTAGAAAAAATTTCACGCGGACCAGGCAGCAGACGGGACTCGAACCCGCACCCTTCGCAATCCGGGCGAATGCACTGACCAATTATGCTACCGCGGCCCTCACGGACCGCGTCGAAATTCTTTCTAGCTATTCTTAAGCTGCAAGGCAGCGCCATCTCTTCGCATTATAGGTAAACCCACAATGTCAAATGAATACTTTTACAAGTATTAAACATTTGAAAGAAGAAATAGCAATTATAGTTATAATTTTTATTATTTTTAAAGCATGTAACTGCTTGATGTTTAAATCTAAAGAAAATATATATATAATTGGTCAGTGCATTCGCCCGGATTGCGAAGGGTGCGGGTTCGAGTCCCGTCTGCTGCCTGGTCCGCGTGAAATTTTTTCTAGTTATATTTTCTTTAGATTTAAACATCAAGCAGTTACATGCTTTAAAAATAATAAAAATTATATCCAGTCATGTATGTTTAATATGTATTTCTATATAAATATACTTATATAAGTACAGTATATGTATTCTATCCGTTACCCTAGTATCCCATAACACAAGCTTTACAGTGCTTACTTTGGGGCTAGGCTAATTGGTGTGAGTGTTGGAAATATTTATTTATTTATTATTCCTTTGATACACTTTTATTAACCACCATGCTTGGTTTCATCCATGGGACATTTAACAATACCGACAAGTCAACAAAATAAATAAGTTTTTTGGATGTATCAATACAAAAGTGAACCTTATATATTAATTTATTTAATTTGTATGAGTCAGTAATCATGATACTCGTTCGAATGGAAGGAAGTATCGTCTCGTGTCTGATCTGTACCCCTAGCACGAACCATTATCGAATTCGTATCGTTTGCGAGTGCTAGGGGTACTGATTTTTAGTTCTCGTTGCGTACGTTGTGCCGCTGCTGTTCAAGTTTCCATACAAAATTTGACATTGACATTTCGGTTTGCAAACTATTCGAATTCGATAATGGTTCGTGCTAGGGGTACTGTAACAATACACCAGTCCCGTGCGAGCACCGTGATATGATATGTAACGCGTTTTTAACACGCTCAATTGTCAAATTACTATGGAGTTTGACAGCTAAACGCGATAAAAAAATATAATGTAAATTGTAGTTCTCATGAGACGAAAGATGGTCGTTCTTGAACCCTGATACAGAAGTACTTGAACAGGCGCGCTACATGAGTGACATAATGATGTGTGTACCATAGACCGAAACTTAACTTTTTTTTATTAAATAAAACTAGTTTTTACGGGTTAATGCACGAAACTTTATTTATTTATTGACGTTTCGTAGCCTTTACAGGCTACGTCGTCAGAATCAAACTTTTATTTGATAAAAGTTTAATTCTGAATAAAAGTCTAAGTAGAGTCTAATAAAAGTTTGATTCTGACGACGTAGCCTGTAAAGGCTACGAAACGTCAATAAATAAATAAAGTTTCGTGCATTAACCCGTAAAAACTAGTTTTATTTAATGAGTGATGTGCGTGAAAACCTAAGAAACAATTTTTTTTTTATTACTAGTTTCACAGAATATAATATAATATTGTAATCAATCGCATCTTAAAACCACAGAGGTATGCATTAACTCAATGTACGCCTGCACGATCATCTTTAATTGCTAGCGGAGGAATTACTTTAAGTATAACATTAATAACAAATTAATATCTTGTTAAATTGTTTAAAAAGTATTCTTTTAATTAATGTAAAAGAGGTTCATTACCCTTCATTCAATACAGACGGTAAAATAGTGAGTGACCATAGAAAAAGATATGGTTTTGACATCTGTCAATCAATAAATAAAATATAATATTTGTGCACGAAAAATTGTACGAAATAATAGCTATAAATGTTGTTTCTCATTTCCGAGCAACGCAATTGTTTTATTTCGTAATTAAATCTATTTAGTTCATAAAATCACATTATAAAACAACATTTTCTACAGCTATTTTACAACAATGGAAAAGTTAAAGTTTGAGTTTGTAGTGAAAGCAAGTGAGGATCCAAAAACCAATACAATCTGCATAATATCAATCACTGACATCAACAAATGCACCTTCTTACTACCGGAACATTTTCAACGGGCAAGATTGCATGATGCGGTAATAAAAACTCCAGCTTTCCAAAAAGTAAAAACTACACTACAAAATAGACAAATCGTTTGTTAGAGTGAGCATTCCCGGTCCACAGGTTTGATTTATAGCGAGTTGTCTATTTCATGAGTGTCGCTCAAGCCGATCTCTTTGTCTATGGCGCTACATAAGTGATATATATATATGTGATATTATATATAAACATAAATATATGAGGAGCTTGAAGGCGCAGGAAGACCATATCCAGTCTTATCACGTTTGGTCTGCGATCTTCGATCTTAGTTCGATAATTGGTTGGATCACAAAAAATATACTATCTCGAGCTTCACCATGCTTTAGAAGGCACGTTAAGCCGTTGGTCCCAGCTGCATCTGCATTCGTTAGCACCCACCAATCCTCACTGGGCCAGCATGGTGGGTCACGGCCCAATCTCCCTCACACATTCATAGGGTGAATAGGATTCACCTGTGCAACCAGTGGGAACATTAATAGGCTGATGATGAGGTAGTGTGTGTCCTCACCTTCCCTGGTGGTGGTGTTATGCTGCAGTACTGGTGCTACCACCAACTCGTCTCCGATACAGAACTCGTCCCTCACAAGCAGTGCAGCATCACCAGCAGTACGCAGCCAAAGAGCTCGCACCAGCGGTAAGCCCTCCTCCAACGCCTCACGCTTGTACTTCAGCAGAAGGGGGGTCACCTGCAAATGAATTGTTTTTAAAACATATATGCCCACCCTAAACATTCGAGTGTCAGAAACTTGCAAAGTAATTTTAGAATAGAAATAAATAAATAAATAAAAATAAATATTTCCAACACTCACACCAATTAGCCTAGCCCCAAAGTAAGCACTGTAAGGCTTGTGTTATGCGTTGCTAGGGTAACCGATAGAATACATATACTGTTGATATATAAGTATATTTATATAGAAATTAATATTTTACATCCATGACTGGAGTACAAATGCTCGTATTCATCACACAAACATTTGCCCCTACCGGGATTCGAACCCGGGAGCTCTCGAATCGGCGACACCATGAAACCCGGCGTACAAACCACTCAGCCACGAAGGTCGTCGTAGAATGACTTCAAGGTCAATGGAACGCCTGCCTCTCTAAGAAATTCCTAGCAACGCCAATGTTTATGAGTCACAGAAAAGTACCCATATCTAATAACAAAATAACACTGAATCCAAATACATCTTCATAAGAATATATTTATTAATCTTATAACAATCGAAACAAAATACAGATACTGCTGGAAAAAAATAAGTCACTTTAGTAGAAGCGGAGTCATCTGCAAATAAATAACTTTGTAGTCACTGATGTCATCTTTAACAATATTTAAATACAAGTCCCGTTTTAAACGTCTGAGAGCAAATGTAAATAATGTAACCCTTTAATAAGCTGCTGTAGATTGAAACCATATCTGAACATTCAGTTGATTTATATATTTCCATAAGGCTAACGAATTCCCAACACTAAACTTTATCAAAAATTTGGCTCCCGTCTCTGCTACAAATATCGTAATTTCCACCACTACTAGAGTTAGTATATAAAAGTATTTTAATGTATCAACACAATTCGAAACAACTGAAACGACAAAGAAACAAATAAACAGTAATGATCCATCCGTCCTCTCGTATCCATACCAAACCTCTGCTATGTTTTAATAATGATAGACTTAACCCGATTTAATTAATCTAAAACCTGCATTTTTCTCTACATTCAACATTAATAACACTTCAGCTAGCGTAACCATAGAGAAAAGTCGACGCTATGTAATACTCATATTTAGCTTGTAAAAACATTTAACAATTATTAGTTTATTATTCTCACCAATTTCTGTCTCAGCACCGTCAAGTTCTTGGCCATCTCCAAAACTTTCTCGTCGTTATATTTGCTCGGCAGATGTGTGAATTTCATAACAGGCAAGAATGTTGCCATTTGTAACCATCGCATGTACAGCTCTTTTTCTGGCAAATCTATTCCGTTATGTGAAGTGTCTGTGAAATTCACGTCCACAGATCCTTTGGGAGACGGCAAAAATTGTTCACTGCCAGGCCAATATATGTCACCTCCTACTGCACCAGGCATTATGAAAGGATATCCATTGATTCCATACGTCAACATGGTAGGGATGACCAGTCTCATTGCTTCCCATGTAGATTCAAACGGCGGCAAAGAAACGAAAATAGGTGGCCGGGGCAGTGACACCGCCGAAGACACTCCAATAACATTCAGAGTCTTTTCAAACGTTTTAATGAACACAGTTTTATATTGATCAGGATTTATAAGTTTCTTCTCGCATTGATAATAATGTGGCATATCATAAGCTAAACCTAAGTCGAAATAGAAAGAGTCGATATCGTATTTATCAATCACAGCCTGCAGCTTATTCATAATCCATGGCACAGTTTTACTGTTCGTTATATCTAACACACCGGCACTAGCTAAAGATTTGAATCTCGTTAATGCTGGTATTCTCCTATCACTATTCCTTTCGGTAATTAATAATCTCTTTTGAACACATTCACCGAAATTAGCACTTTCAGTGCTTATAAACGGCTGTACAGTAAATGCTACTTTGAATCCTCGTCTATGCAATTTGTCTACAGTGATGTTTAATGTTTCAAATCTACTAGTATCGACTGTGAGATCACCAATTTCGTTCTGCCAAAATTCGTTTATGAGAACGTGGCCTTGTTTCAAGAAGCCCAAATTTATAACATCCTCTGTATATTTAGAAATAGTTTCAGCTTGTAATTCGTGCTTGAACCGAGGAGCTATTTGCCAAACCGGTTCTGATATGAGAGAGTCTAAGGTTTGCATATCAGCTGGCTTCAGACCATCCCATAAGGGTGTACTTCGATGGCTGTGGATGGAAGAGTGTAGTGACTTCATATCTTTAGAAGTGCAGATATTGTATTTCATTTCTGCGTACTCGGTGAATCTATTGGCATAAGCGAAGTCGTCATATTTGGCCATAAGGCAAATCTCTTTGCTATTTGCATTGACTGAAACGTAAAGCGGCGTTTCTTCATCTATAATGATGGCTGCTCCTTTTGAGTTTATTAAGTACCGTGTGAGCACATTGCCCCATTGAGATTTCTGGATATCACCCGTGACGAAAGGAGTATACTGTATAGTTCCAGTGTCTAAAGGCCACGTCAAATTGATGGACTGTCCGCCGCCAAACCAGTGAGCTTTAGTGTCACTCCAATCAAAACAATCATTGGGAGTTACATCTGCAAAAAAATATTGTAAATTAGCTGTCGTTTTGTCAACTTAATTTTGAAATATTATTACCTAGATCATTCTCAGCTTAGGCGGAAGTTCTGAATGAGGTATAAATACTTATAAAGATTATTTTAGTTATCGCAAAGAAAAGTATTTCCATAAAATTATTTTCAATAACCTGAATTGTACGAGTCTTACCGTGTTTAAGCGCTTTCCAGTGAACATTGAAACAGGTGGTGTTATCAACGCCCGGATCGTGTGGCAGACTCTTGAGGTAGAACCGTAAGGTATGCAGCCACTCGAGGCACACCGAGCCGTCCTGGTGTCGATGCTCCGGCAAGCAGGGGTAGACATTGCCTTTGCCTGGGTGACTCACCGCTAAAACATATTTGTAGTTAAAAAATACAACGAAACACTTTTAAAATATAAAGCAACATGGATGTGACCATGTTGTGTCCCTGCTGCTATGTTTTAAATATAGCGTAATATTTTTGATACAAATTTATTAAAAAAAATCATTAGTCACCATTACTTCAGATTAACTATTGTCGTAGAAATCATTCAATCTCTAGGCTTTTCTGAAGAAATTCAGTGGTAACCTGTGGTAAGAGATTGGAATTCAAACCGGCAAGACGAGCAAGGGTTGCTGGACAGACACGTTGTTGTCTTTTGTTTTATTTACCTAGTCTAGCTCTAAGTATTTCCACTTCGTCGGCATTGAAGATCCTGATGAGCCTCTTGGGTTCGTTGAACTGCACGTTGTTGAAGTATGCCTTGGTAGCAGCCTGCTGGTGGTATAGGACATACGCGAACCCCACGAAAAACACCACCGCGAGGAACATGAGCCCCACAAACGCTCGCAGCTTATAGTCCGTCGGTTTCTTCCGGATCTTTTGGGGGATACTCTGGAAAATGAGAAAAAGATAATGGAAATATTAAGAATTTATGACATTGGTAATGTAATCGATAACTTATTTTATAATTGGTTGATATAAGCTCGTGCAATTACTGGAGACATCTACTATCCAAAGAGGTTTAGTGACTATAAACACGATTAGAGTACCTCTTTTGACCTGAGTGCTTCAGGAAAACTGTCAGGTCTTATAAGATTTTACCTCTTCTGAGAGCAGTTTAAGAGGATTCTGTCCTGTATTTATGGGTCAGAGGTACATGCTCAGAGGCTGCAATCATAAAATTGATAATCAATAACCTAAACTTCATCGTGCTGCCTCATACTTAATGACTATAAAAGTTAGAGTAGAATAAATAGACAGTGACTATCCCGATATATCGAAAGTCAACTTAAATTCTTTTTGACCTTTCATATTTACGGCACCAGTAAGCCGGAGATTGATTGGCAGAGTCAGCAACTTCTGAATCAGCAAATACTCAGCAATTTTGCACTTAACACAAATACTGTCGTTGAATCAGTAGTTGTCTTCCACCAGTTTCTTACTTACCTGCAGCTTCTCCCGCAGCAGACTGGCGAGCGAATTGACCGAGGTGACTGAGTTGCTGGGCGAGTAGTCGTCGTCATCCATGCTGAACTCGGAGCGGCCCAACCGGCGCGGGGTGCGGCGCGGCGAGCGGATGGGTGACCTGGAAACAAAATATATTTAAGGCAATTCATTCTGCGGAGAAGAATCTTTCAGTGAAAGGAGAGAATCGTGTACCAAGCCTCATCAAAGATTTGAAGTATTGTTAATGCAGATGGTCTTGTCAATGATTCTGATGCCGTTAGACGCTGAAACAATCTCAGTAGTCGATTTTGCTCATCCTGTTAAATTAATGATCAAAGTTTACCAATTTCAGGACTTCTTTTAGCTGTGAAGGAGAACAGGCAAAGTAAATCCTGAAACATTAATGTTATAGTAGATAGTGATGACGCTTACAAAACGCAATGTCGCAGGCAGATTGTAGATTCAGCGATTTCCTTTTGAGCTTGAGACTCATTGATCATGCATGAAAAATGGTGAGTGCTAACGACTTCAGTTGTAGTCAAGACATCGGTTTAACCGAGTCCTTCGAAACATGGCAGTGCTCGTGATATTCAATATTTTGTCACCCAAATAACCTGTGATAAAACCAGTCAATCCACAGCCAGCTAAAGTAAGACTATGACATTAGTAGAGCAAATGCACCACGTAGGTATCATTTGCACGGCAATCTTTCGCCTACCGCAAATGTTCACTTTGCATGTCACGGCCTTCCGCCGATGTCGTCCATATTCTCGCAAATTACAATTTACTGGAAACTGTCTGTGGCGCTTCATGAGCTTTATTGTGTTTGAATAAGGTTGGGTATTCGGCAGCAGGTAGTATTATCCAGGGTGATAATGAGGAAGCATGCCAAGTGGCATAAGTGCACATCTCACAAATCTTGTGCTCAAGTTAATGGACTTGAACTTGACCGCTTGAGTGGAACTAAAGTTATTAACCGTGTGGGTTAGGTTTTTCCAATTGTAATCTAAAATGTTTATTGTTTTAGGGTTTTGATTTAGACCGAACCATATAAACATAAGTATTTTTCGAAATAAGGCCTAATTAATCGTACGCTAACCGTAACAAGGAAACAGTTGAAATGTTCTCATATTCTTTCACCATCACGGCTGTACGACTCTGGAATGACTTGCCCCCTAATATACGTAAAGCTCCTAACAAATTTGTATTTAAGAGATTGGTTCGTGAGCATTATCTTAATATAATTAATCTGCGTTCTCATACTTGACTGGCATAATTATGTGTATGTATGTATTGTAGATATAGCATATATATTTACATGTATGTAGTGTATATATATTTTAATATTTGTGTATTCTATTGATATATATATTACCTACCTGGTTTATTTAGCATATGTCCATATTGCACCCCCGTATTTTTAGTTCTCACGCTTTTACTGGTCGACTGGTAGAGAATGCCTTATGGCATTATGTCCGCCAATTGCTGTTTGTTTTGCAATAAAGTATAAATAAATAAATAAATGTTCCTGGAATGTGCTTGTATTTTCAATAGGGTTCTGTTTTCTGCTGGGGTATTAAAAATCTTTTATTATTTTCTAGATTTGTGTTCGTATGGTAAAGTTTCCACAGCCCAAAGCTTTTTTGTCACCTCTCTGGCAGGGAAGCGGCTGTGAAATGCCTACAGGCAGCTGTAGGTTTGCCAGACTATTTCGGATCTAAACAAACCCCATGCTTTTGCGAACTAGTTTAGGGTCGTAAGTAGAGTCACAGAGGATTTCGATGAAGTTTGAAATGATCTTATGCCTCTGGCCATAAGAACTTTTAAATCTTTAGCGGGAGCGATCGACCACAGAAGGACGCGATGTAGACCCTAAAGTGTGTGATGTTGTGAAAATAAGCTGCAGGCAAGTAAAGTCAGGAGAACTTTGTGGTGTCAATTCACTTGCTGCGTAGAGTTTTCTTCAATCTTAAAAAAATTTAATAACATTTTAAAGAGATTGAGCTTAGTTGATTGGCCACTCTCATTGGTGAAACTACCTCCATATTACAGAAAAGCATAATAAATGAGTGTTTTTGTTGGTAATTGAGTTTCCAGGGTTTAACGCCGTAGACTATTGCAGGCTCATGCCAACAAGCTTAGGATTATTATTACTTGTATTTTTAAGTGTTATCATGTAACGGCTAGATGTGATGTGACGAACTGGGTGATCATAGCTCGGGGGCCGCTTCTCGACTGCTTTTTTTTGAGTGTGTATGCTGTTGGTCGCAGATGACCTTTACAGCGTCACCGGGTTTTTGGACGGCGTGATCCTAAGGGAACCTCCTCCAAGCCGAGAATTGGCAAGTGCCTCTAGAGGTATTCCAGGCGGATGGCATCTCCCCACGGGTGGAGTCTCCTCTCCGTCTGGAGCCTCTAGACCACTCGAACCAGAGGGGGTCGGCTCAACTAGACGGCGTCTCTGAGACTCGAACCTCGGCTCTAGTTAGCTGTTATCGTGGGGGGCGGGAAAAACGGCCAGGTACGTACCTGTACCTGGTATACCGTGTCGTGTGTAGACCGGGTCTTCGTACTGTTATCCTACGGGAGCGGTGTTTAATGCTAAACTAGTGTGCAAGTATGCTAGCAGTGTAGTATTGGTGCTTGTGGCCTGTGTGGGAGGAGTCGAAGGCGCGTTAGCGCGGGTGATATCGTCGTCGGGGTACTCTAAGACGTGCCTAGGCCGACGGAATTGGAGGGACCTAAGATTGTAGGACAGAAGGGCGGAAGTGTGATAGCTAGAGGCTTTGACTACTAGGGGGTTCGGAGGGTGCGCGGCTTTATCGAAGTAAGTCTCGAGACGTCCTTCATATACTTCCCGATGGAGTCTAATTTGAGATCGCGATGCAAATCGATGTTGCGCACGTACCACGGGCAACCTGTGGCACCGCGCAACACACGATTTTGCAGCGTTTGTAGTGGTTTAAGACGCGACGGAGGTACGTGGGCGAAGCAAACACCCGCGTAGGTCATGATAGGGCGGAGGCAAGTTTTGTAAATTGTCAACGAGAGTGCAAGCTCAAACTGATGGCATGGCTCAAGACCTTGGATTATGATCACACTGAGAACCTTCTTAATCTTACTTACTAGCGGATAAAAAGAGCATTTGTACACACATACTCACGTACACTCGTCACACTCACGCACATGCACACACATGCACACACACGAACACGCACACACACATACACACGCATACAGACACACACTCAACCGCTTATATAAATTGTAATCTATATATTTTTTACTTTTTTTACAATGTATTAAAAATCCAATGAAAAGACCTTACCATAAGAAATATCAATGATGCTATGGAAGAGTGGTTCCTTCTGGTACAGGTGTTTAACACTTAATAGAAGGAACCCACCCTGGTTTGATGTAAAACAAATGTGGTACCGTAATAAACTTTTTTGATTTTGATTTGATTTTTGAACTTATGCCTAAGTGACATCTTACTACGCTTCCCTATTAAGTGGAATGGTATATATGGACTGTTAGCCTCCAATTATATACTATTTATTGTCAATATTTTATTATGAATCAAACAGCGCGACCCGTGATCCATTATTAATGTAAGACTTATTCACTTAAACTAATACAGATACAAAGAGATACTCAATGTGTTAATGATAGGTAAGTATGAATGTGTTAAAACATTTATTTACTCATGTAGGTGCTTGTTATTTACTTTACGGGTCGATCAGGGCTTAGATTTCTGTGGCCTCTAATGATAAGTGTGTTTATTACATAACATAAATAAATTCAAAGATGTAAAAATTATAAAAAAAGCACTTATTGAAAAAGCTTATTACAAAGTGTCTAATTATATTACAGACAAAAAAGCTTGGGTTTGAACTGTTCCAATCATTCCGACAGGTTTTCTACATTAAATAAATCATGATTGTGTTGACGTTGTAACAACATAATGATTTGTAAATGTTGTTACATTATACTTATAATGTTGTCGAGTTTTTTCGCTAGTTTTTCTCCTCAGCAAAAAAATTTGATAAATAACGAGTGGTAGGGAAATAAATTTTTGAACGATTCAAAAGAGTTGTACTATACATCCAATTTGAATAAAGATACTTATATTGATTTCTGATTAAACAATGAATACGATTTTGAGATCATTGCCCCGCGGTTTCACTCGCGATAATTTGGGTAAAAACCGTTTGGAACAACCTATGATTATTTTATAGTTGGAAAAACCCTTTTTGTTTATATCTCGCACATAAAAACAACTTCGTAAACAACGCATTATTTTAGAACTTTGACCACTATAAAAAGTGGTTATAAAGTGAATGTTGACTCATGTGTTTATTAAACATGTTATGTAGTCGCGGATTTTTTTTCACTTTGAAGAGGAACTAATTCGTTGGTGTTATGGCAAAGAAATTGACATCAACAACTATAAAGTGAAGTTAAAAGTAATTTTATTATATTTTGTAATTTTTGACCTTATTGAACTGTAAACATGTCGTTTTCTAAATTAAGAGTTACTGACGATTCTGAGTGCTACAGCTGTAATCTAAAAATCTTTAATAGGGATGATGACTTTTTTTTTATCAGGTAGTTTATCAAAAAGTATTGGACACGTATTTTTTCTTTTTTCACATAATATAAACATTGCAGAGATATATTGATTTGAAAAGTCGCATGACGTCACGTTTGAGCACACTTATAAGTGAAAATTCACTCAAAAGTGACGTCACGAGCCCCTACTTCCACACTTTGACGCGCTATAACTTTGTAATTTTTTGGTTGATTGCCCAAAGAAAAAATACCAGTCCATTATTTTTTGATCATCTAACAGACGGACTAAATAGAATTTCGTTTACTGTACCCCGTCATCACCCCTATTGTGTAGTGCAACATTAGCTGGTACCTGCGACAGGAAAAAGTACCGAATCTGCTCTCGTTGCTAACGAGCACTCTTTTCCCCTACCGCGTGGAATTTGTGCTAACGTCCTCGCCACAGGGACATTGACGAGTTACGAGGAATGATGACGGGGTGAAGTAAATGAAATTCTAAATAGTCCGTCAGCTATATGATAAAAAGCAAGATAATTAAACAATAATGGACTCATATTTTTTCACAAAATTGCGCCGCTGCCGCACTGATCGGCGCATAGGTAGATTTGCACTAGTAGATATTGCATTTTACGGGTGATGTTTCGAGTCTTATAAAATAATTATTAATGAACCAATTATAAAAATATATACATGTTTCAGTAGTTCAATGATGGTAGATTAGTTTAATGGAAGTTTTTGATAGTAATTCTATTTAATTCAATATCAAAATACAAGGAAAACCTGCATTGTTTTTTGGGAAAACTCACAGAGGTTAGATGTTTTTTTTGATAATTAATGAGATGGAAATCAAAATTCTAATACATTACGTTACAACAAAAACATATTTCTGATGTCGTAGTAATTGATGATCTAATTAATTGAACATTATTGAGAGATTTAGGCGTATGAAGTTGTGCATATTATATTTTTTTCCGTAAACTAGCTGCAGTAGAACGATCAGTACTCACGCCTCGGTACGCACGACAGAAGTAATAACTTGAGGTGAGAGAGTAATCTGCCTACCAGTAATGGGGATTCAAAAGTAAAAAGGGGGATTGGAGCGTGAAAGGGTTCGAGGGTGATAAAGGGATCGGTGGGTCATAATAAGGGATTGGTGGGTGACAGAGGGGATTGATGCGTGATAATAGGGATTGATGGGTGAAGGAGTGAGTTAGGTCTTGGGATATCCCGCTGATGCCTGGACAGGCTGTGGCGTCTATCTCCTTAGGCGGAGGAGCAGACTGGCACCCTAAAGCGTCACATAACGAAGCGGTTTACCCTCCCGAAAGAAGTTAACACTTAAAAAAAGTTAGTCATCATTTCTATTAGCTATGGCCTGCAGTCTTCTATAGTGATAGTAAGTGTCGCCGCACACGGGCCACACGCCACAGCCTGTGTCCCAGCAGTGGGTACATTAATAGGCTGATCTTTCAATGAACAGAGACGAAACATGTATTATCTAATCCAAGCTTGTTCTGCGTTTTAAGGGGATAAGTGTAAATATGAAGCAGTAATACGAACCCAGGGGAATGCCACTGGGTCCATATTATTGAGTACCCATTGGTACACAATTGTGTCGATTCTGGCGTGACTCTCTTAACTTAAAACTATTTTTTTAAACTCACACCAATTTGCCTAGCGCCAAAGTAAGCAACGTAAGGCTTGTGCTATGGGAAACTAGGGTAACGGATAGAATACATATACTGTACATATATAAGTATAGTTATATAGTAATACTGGCTGTCCCAGCGAAGTGCATACTGCCATAAAAAATGGGGGTTGGTGGTAGAAGGGTGAAAATTTAGGGTTGTATGTATTTTTGTAAGATGTATCATAAAAAAAAAAACAAAATAATAAAAGAAAATTAAGGGTGGACCACCCTTAACATCTAGGGGGATGAAAAATAGATGTTGTCCGATTCCCAGACCTACTGAATATGCATATACAATTTCACGAGAATCGGTCGAGCCGTTTCGGAGCAGTTCAATTACGCCCACCGTGACACGAGAATTTTATATATTAGATATATTAAACATCCATGACTGGAGTACAAATGGTCGTACTCATCACACACACATCTGCCCCCACCACGATTGGAACCCGGGACCTCTCGTGAAGGCGACACCTTGATCCTTGTTCAGTCCCTCCTTGTCATTCTGTATAAAGAATGACAAGGATACACTGATGTCAAAGGAGATTGCTCAGCTTCCATACATGTTTGGCCTAAAGACCAATAATCATGAAAAATTGTTCCCTAGATTCGAAATTATATATAAATTACTGTAGAAACGAATATTATTGACGGACACCCCTGAGAACTTCTGTAAACCATATACACTGAACATATTAAAATAATAAAAACAAATAAGTTATACCTATAGTAAACTAGGGAAATCAAGCCAAGTACCGAAATAATGGATTAGATTCAGGTATTTAGAGCATGTAGATTACCAGATAGTTGCCTGTTTTTAAAGTCAATGCTTAAGAGTAACTTTTAAAATCAGGTGTCATTTCCTTTTATAATAAGGTACTCTGTGACAGAAACTGTGTGATGATTGTGAATGAGCCACAGATTAGAGAGAATTTTTAAACTCTCGTTAACCAAAAAAAGCTAAGAGATTTAGGTTCTATAGCCACGATTTTAGTTATTTAGGTATTAATTTATAGTCAGGGAACGTAGGCCCATAGATAGATACCTTAAAGTCTAACATATATACAGATTATAATGTGTTTATGGAGGTGTTTGGCGAAAAATGTATGGCAATAGACTCTATGATGTCGCCTACCATCTATAATAATTTTCTGAGCACATTTGCATCAAGTGAAAATGATAATATAGTTGTGGATATTAATACCAGTGTAATAAAAAAACAATATTTATTTTATCGATCTTTACAAAATAGATTTGTTTTTATGTTATATAAACCACTTCGATCAGTCTGGCTGAATGTTACTACACCCATAGATAGCCATTAAAAATGATTCGTATGTTTTCCAAACCGGTAAAATTAAAAGTCCTTTTTAAAGTAAATATATTATACAAAGGTGTCCGTTGAAATTTAATGACTGTAAATAAATTATAAATTACGCCAAGAATTACCGTGTATGTCAATATTTTTTGTGCATTTGGGCCAATTTGAGCAATCTCCTTTAAGTTTAGTTCTAATGTAGAGCATTAACACGGACACAAAAATATAGGACATGTTACAAACTCTATGCTAAATTGATTCTATACTGCTATTAAATTACTTTACAAAGTTTATACTACAATATATAATAAATACAAGATCAATGAACCTCCAAGGAAAAACCTCAAACAATATAATATAATAACTAATATATATTATTCAAAGGTGTCCCTTTAGGCAAGGTTCCGAAGATACTGGCAGCGTTCCCCCTTTGAATGGCTAGACTAATTCTTTGTCCGAGGTAGCTGCCAGCTCTTCGGTCTCCTGTGATGTCGACTAACCTTTTTGCTATTTCCATAAAAAGCCTTATAGCGCTAGGAACCCACGGCCCAAGGGTCTCGACACCGAATGGGAAAAAATCATTTTCGGAGCCTAGACCCCTGTATTTGCACGCATATAAATATATGATAAATATATTTTAACTATTTATTTAGAAACAAACTTATAGGATGAAGATTGTTGCGTGAAGTCACCTGCCATCTTGTTCTTTATTGTTTGAAATCGCAAACTTAAAAGTTAACTGAGTGCTGTTGTAAATATTTAATACCTCTTTTGCCAAGAAGTTCCGGCTAGGTTAAATTTATGTACTGAATCACAGAAAACAATCGATTTATCACAACTTCATGTCTTGATTACGTTCGCATTAAGAACCTGTTTGGACACAAACAAAATTATCATGACCACAAACAATACTTTCTAATAGTTTGTATTTTAACTGTTTAGCATTACACGAGTTAATTTTCTTTTAAAAATTTAATATTTTTTTAAATAGCAATTATATGATTTTTTTTATCTGTTAAATTTATTTATCTTCACATTTGAAAATTGTATTTCAACTTTTTTTGATTTCTTTATCTTGACCGTCTGTTGTTATTTTCGAATTTGAAATTCGCGTTTGTTTGTGATATTTTCCGAGTTAGAGAGCGCGTGCGATCCCGAGCGAGCCACGGCACACTGACCGATGCGACATGACGTGCGCATACGCAACCAATGTATGAACGATCGCTACTTACATGTGCGACTTTAATCGATTGAACTGTGAAGATTTTATTATAATTTGAATAAGAAGGGAAAAGTTAGAGAATTGTCAATTTTTCATTGCATCTACACCGGGATCGGACCGGGGAAAGGGGCGCTAAAAGTTTTTCAATCACTTTATATAAAACTAGCGGCCCGCCCTCGCTTCGCTTCGGTGTAGACTACAATTTTTCTTCTCAGGCTTGTATGACACACAATACATATTGACATTCATCTATGAAATGAAATGAAATGAAAGGAAATGAAATTTATTTGCATTAACTGTGGTTACAATGATGTTTTTAAATGATAAGGTCAGATCGCACAATTAGCCGTTTCCAGCATGCAAAAATTAATTGAAATATAGACTATAATTATGTTATGACTTTTTTGTACTTAGAGCATATCTCTTAGTCTATGTAAAATACTTATTTGCAAAATATGAAATCTAATACATTGATAAGATAAAATGTCAAAAGAAAATCACATAACGTCACATCTCATCTTCAGTATGTACAATATACGTTAATTTCATGTAAGGTCAACAACTTCATTTTACGATTTGAATTGATTCACATAGCCTTAATAAATAATTTCATAATAATTTGTATTAAAAAACAAACAAAAAATAAATTATAAATAACAGATACAATAATATGTCAAGAAAAAGAAAAAAAAAATATTAAGTAGGCACTATACAACGCATATTAATTTCTTATAAGGCAACAATTTCATTTTCATTATTTAAATTGACAAATTTATTCACTAATAATTATTGTATTAAAATAAATAATAATTAATTATGACTCATAAAATATTCGCCAATACAATAAAAACATTTGTCGACAAGCCAGGCATGTAATTTATTTTTAAACAAGTTAAATGTTAATTTTTTTATGATATGAGGCAAATGATTATAGATTTTTACACACATAAAGTATGAGTTTTTGGAGCAAATAACCGTTTGACTATCAGGCAACAACAGTCGATCAGGATATCTCGCATTAAATAAGCAATTTTCTTGTCGCTGTTTAAATAAATGTATATTGCTTTTGACAAAAATGCAAACTTCATATAAATAGATGCCGCAAAGAGTTAATAAGCCAAGTTTTATGATTTTTTATACCTGCATGCAAAGTCTCAGCCCGATCGGTTTAAAATTGACAAAGTTTCATACAAACGTTCATTCCCTATTTTATCCCCTTGGGGGTAGAATGGATCAAAATCCTTTCTTAGCGGATGCCTACGTCATAACATCTACCTGCATGCCAAACAGCCCGATCCGTCCAGTGGTTTGGGCTGTGCGTTGATAGATCACTATGTCAGTCAGTCATCTTTGAGTATATATAGGTAGGTTTGAGTATATATATAGGTATATAGATTTGAATTATGGTAAACATTTTAAAGGCAAAGAAATGAATAAAAAGTTTTTTTTAATTGTTGTTATTTCAATAATCAAAGGATAGAGAACTGTCCATTTTCCGCTGCAACTGCACTGGGATAGGACCGTAAAAAGGGATGCCGTACCTAAGTTTCGATAAGTTTATACATTTGATGTTTGTACGGTCTCATCTCCGCACATACTGAGCTGACATAGCAATCTACTTTGAGTCGCACGTCATAATAGTTAATTTTATTGATATTATATATTAATTACACGAGTCCGTTAAGAGCGCTCATTCGAAACAGTCAAGCACAGAATCACCTACTAACTATTTTATCTGTATTTCGTAACGTAAGGTTCGGCTGCAATAAATATTTATTAAATGTTCATATCTGACTTTGGTGACTTTTTTACCTGCGTACTACAAACAACTATCATCTATCGACATCTAAAAGGTGTACGTGGTCACACTGGCTCGTAAATGTTTTACCACAGTTGAGAGTCAATTAATTGAACCAATAATGAATTTGTTTATAAAATACCAAATTAATAAAATTTAGGAAGACTTACACAAACACGAAGATAAGTTTAATAAAATGAAATTGCACAGGGACATAGTATAAACAGACGAAGTTGTGCGAAGAGGCTAGTAGGTAATAATATAGATAAGTACTTAAATAAATAATCATGAGGGCGGATGGTACTCGCTCATGTTTGCGTCGTACGAGTTAAAATTTCTCGCCATATTTCTAGTGAATTCTGCAATCGTAATCACCATTAACCAGTAATTAGATATTGTTAGGGAATCAACTATATGTTTACGTTTTGTATGTTTTGTTATATTTATTTTATTTTGTTTTATATTTTGCTGGCACATTACTCCTATATCTCTGTTAAACTATCCTTTGACTTAAAGGTTGACATGGAAGAGATCGCTTTCAGCGATATGACCGCCTTTACCCACCATAGTTTACTATCTGTTTTGTAAACTCTTTAATTATGTGTGAGTAATAAATAGTATATCTATCTATCTATCTGCTATGTATTTTAGGTAGAGATAACTTATTAAAAACCAGAAATTGAGAAGTGAAGGGTATTAGAAAAGACGGGGATCATTAGCATTCTAAATGTTATGAATAAGCAATAAATTTAACCTAAAATTTCTAAAAAATAACTACAAGAAATTCCCCTGTGTCTAAGTTTCAGTCGGTATTCGAACCCGTGTTTTCTGCTTAGTTAAAAAAACTTTAAAAGCACATTCAATAAGTAATACAAGTTAGACGACGGTAAATTGTCCTTTTATATTTTTCAAGTATTTAACTGTTAGTTTGGTACCAGTTGAAATGTAAAGAAAATTTTACTAGAAAAAATTCACCTGGGTCCAGTGGCGTAGCGTTGTGGGGGCGGCAGGGGCGGCCCACCTCGGGCGGCACTTCTTAGAGGGCGGCATAATACGGATGATGACTATTTTTTTTTCGTTAACAGGTAGATTATCAAAAAGTATTGGACACGTATTTTTTCTTTTTTCACATAATATAAACATTGCAGAGATATATTGATTTGAAAAGTCGCATGACGTCACGTTTGTGTACACTTTTAAGTGAAAATTCACTCAAAAATGACGTCACGACACCTACTCCCAAACTTTGACGCGCTATAACTTTGTCATTTTTTGGTTGATTGCTCAAAGAAAAAATACGTAAATATAACTGACGGACTAAATAGAATTTCGTTTACTGTACCCCGTCATCACCCCTATCTTCTACTATATAAAAATAAGTCGGGTTTTCCTTCCTGACGCTATAACTCCAGAACGCACGAACCGATTTCCACGGTTTTGCATTCGTTGGAAAGGTCTCGGGCTCCGTGAGGTTTATAGCAAAGAAAATTCAGGAAAAATTAAAAAAAAATCTTCTTTTAATCACCAAACGAAATGTTACATAAAACGAAGCCATCTGGTGGCGAAACGGAGTTCGCCGGGTTTGCTAGTTTTACAATAAAAAATAAAAATATTTCAACCATTTAAATAAGAGGGTGGCAAAATTGTCCTTCGCTCCGGGCGGCCGACACACACGCTACGCCGCTGCCTGGGTCTACGCTTTAGACGGAATTCGAACCTGCATCTTCCGCTGTCCGAGCGGATAAATGATGTTCTGACAATACCTGTTCCTCATTATAATACAGCAAATCTTCTATGAGCAATGTTGCAATGAACAGATTTGCTATTTGTTTCATTCAGGCGCGATTAATTTACATCAATTTAACTCTGCTCGTTTGAGCAAAAAGTTAATGTTACTCATAAATGTGTCAAATAATTAGTACAATTTGGTACTGAATTATAATTTAAAAAAAAAACAGTTATAGTTTTATTTGTACTCTTAAAGATAATTGTTTTAATGGTAACTACTTAGTTTTTGCTAACTTTATTTTTTCATTTATATTATTCATTTTCATTTATATTTCATTAGTAAGTACTTAATTTTGACATGTATTATACGAAATTGTACCCTTCGAGGAGCTCGATGGTGCAGGTGGTTAGCGCGTTCGGTTGTGATCGTTGAAGTTAAGTAACTTTCGCAGTGGTCGGTCATTGGATGGGTGACCAAAAATATTTTATCTAGAGGTCTAGCGTCCTTCAGAAGGCACGTTAAGCCGTTGGTCCCGGCTGCATCTGCAATTGTTAGTACCCGCCAATCCGCACTGGGCCCGCGTGGTGAGTCATGGCCCATCTCATCTCCCAGTCATCTCCCTATTCCATCCATAGCGAAAGCCTGTGCTCCAGCAGTGGAGACATCAATAGGCTAATGAAGATTCACCCTTCAAATCAGTATTACCATAATAAGTCACAAAAAAATGATCAAAATTGCTGTTAATATTGAATGAGGCGCTTCTTAGTATCAGTATCTTTCAGTAATTCTATCACTGCACTTACTTCGAGTATCGTTGAACCTCAACTCAATAGTCGATTTATCACATTTACCAGTTCCCAGTTTGACGCAGTAATGGTTGCAATGTGTGTCAATTGGTTATTTGTTACGTGAGATGGGATGCAAAATGTAACTATTGTTTCATGTCACAAAGGAAAAGCAAATCTGTACATAACGACTAATAAAAAGCTATAGGAGTCTTGCAGGAATTTGGCGCGCCCAGGATAATATGTACACGCCGAGGTACTCATTGGCGCGCCCAGGTAATATGTACGCGCCGAGGTACTCATTGGCGCGCCCAGGATAATATGTACGCGCCGAGGTACTCATTGGCTCGCCCAGGATAATGTGTACGCGCCGAGGTACTCATTGGCTCGCCCAGGATAATGTGTACGCGCCGAGGTGCTCATTGGCGCGCCCAGGATAATATGTACGCGCCGAGGTACTCATTGGCGCGCCCAGGATAATATGTACGCGCCGAGGTACTCATTAGCACGTCCAGGATAATGTGTACGCACCGAGGCACTCATTGGTGCGCCCAGGATAGTATGTACACGCCGAGGTACTCATTGGCGCGCCCAGGATGGTATGTACGCGCCGAGGTACTCATACCAATGCTATTGAAGAAAATGCCTTGGACTTGTTGGTATAACACTGGTTTTGAAGATATCATCATCAGCCTGTTAATGTCCCCACTGCTGGGGCACAGGCCTTCCCTATGGATGGAATAGAGAGATTAGGCCATGACCACCACGCGGGCCCAATGCGAATTGGTGGGTGCTTACGAGTGCAGACGCAGCCGGGACCAACGGCTTAACGTGCCTTCTGAAGGACGCTGGACCTCGAGATAGAATATTTTTGGTCACCCATCCAATGACCGACCACTGCGAAAGTTGCTTAACTTCAACGATCACAGCCGAACGCGCTAAACTTTTGCGTCATCGAGCTCCTTGGAGGGTATAAGTTCGTTTAGTACATGTGAAAATTAGGTACTTACTAATAAAATATAAATGAAAATGAATAATATAACTGAAAATATAATGGTCCACGCGGACCAGGTAGCAGACGGGACTTGAACCCTCACCCTTCGCTAACCGGGCGAATGCACTGACCAATTATGCTACCGCGGCCCCGACGGCCGCGTAGAAATTCTTCTAGTCATTTTTAACTAGAAGTTTTGAAGAATTTAGGGTCCTAACTAAGAAAAATGGAATTCGATATTATATTTAAACTTCATCCCTTGATTGAAAAACAAGGACGCGCAAAAAACAAGCTCTACATGGTAGCAATCCCGTAAATAACATAAATTACTATTATTCATCCTTCATCGAACTTCATCCCTTGAGATCGTCCCGAATATTTGTTCTAAATGTATGTTGTGTTATTTAAAACAAATAATTTTATACACATAAAACGTTATTCATGGAACTTGTAACGTAGGTACAAGGTACTGTGGTAGGGTTACCAGATTGAGAAATCAAAATTTCTGGACAATATTATAAAATATCTGGACATTATGATTTTTGGCTGGACAAAAAAAATCAGCATGACTATAAAAAATTCTTATTATTACAAAACAGAATTAATATGAAATAACTTTTTTGCCACATACATTAATCAGCGTTATCATATATTTTTTTACTATTACAAAACAGAGGAACCTTATTCAAACAAAATTAATATGAAATCACTTTTTCTGCCACATGTATTTAGCATTTCCTTTAGCGGCATTTATCATTTTAGAACCTTTATCTGTATTTAGAAAAGATTTAAATTTAGTACAAGATTCGTCAAAGTTCAATAGAATTATTGAATTCAATCCCGGGCATAGATAACAAGAGGCCGCAGCAGAGCCAGTGTTGCCAACTCGGTGGAAAAACCACTAACACTGGTGGTTTTTAATTTTCAGCTTCATTTTAGCTGGACATTTTGCATAAAACCGGGACACTGGACAACGTGTGAAATAACTGGACAATCCAGCTAAGTCCAGTCAATCTGGCAACCGTATACTGTGGGTACACGTATCGCAGCAGTTGCAATAAGATTTCGCAATGCAGCCGCGGGTCATTGGCCGGACGCACGCTGCTTCCTCATTACGTCCCTTGGCAGCGTAGAGCTGGGAGTTGAGACATGAGACACCCTCGTGGGAGCGGACTTTGATCGACGCGGAGCGGTCTTGAGGAGTAGCTTGCGAAATTATATCCGTCCTAATCTTTTTCTTTAATCGTCCTAATATTAAACTTTATTTCAGAAAAACAAAGTTACTCATAGCAGTATTGTACCACTAGTTGAGTTTTTATTATTATAAATTAAATGATTTTTTTTTCTAAATGGCTTCGCACGGCTTGTGCATTTAGCCAATGTCAAGTGTTAAAATGTTTACAAATTCTATAGCACTCGTGGTCAAAGTAATAAATCAAGTCAAAGTAAATGGCAGTCAAGCCAAACCCCCTTTCCTTTTGTTTCAGTAAATGTGTGGGGATTTACTGGAACCTCCCCGTGGACTTCTTGCGGGAACGTCCAAAGACACTTTCCGCTATTTTGTTTCACTTGCCAACACTTGCGCATGTTCCCGAACACTTAGTGGTTAATAATCCACCATTATTACCATTATTACAGACTCTAACATCCGCCACTACACAATTTACAACAAGAAAAACGAAATTGCTAAAGTGACGCTACCCGCTCCCGCCGAAAAGTCCATTAAATAAGTTGCTCATGCTCAATTAATTATCTTTCCACTGACCATCCACAGACTATATAGAGACTAACTATTAAAGTTTTTTTGACATTATTTTTATTGTTGTTTGCGTTGAGGCAAAGGAAAATTTTATTTTTTTTAATTTATATTTTGTTTGAGGTATTTTTAACCGTGATGTATGATTTTTATGACTACGTATATTCACGTAAACCTTATGTCCTATCAGAATATCAGCACCTCAGCGGCCTTGGTGTCGTTGTGGCATTGTGCTGAGGCAGTGACCTGGTTGAGCTTATTCTGTGTTTTTATTTTTGCTTCCATTTTTATTTTTCAATGTTACTCAATAAATTACTTCTTTCTTTCTTTTCTTATTCGTTTTTTAAATTACTGGCTGAATTTCGACCTTTTTAGTTCCTTTATCGATGATATGTAAAATCCATTATGTAGAGTCTGTGCGGAAAGAGAATGGGCGTGGCGAAAAACGGGACTAACATTAAGATTTTATTTGGCAATCAAACCCAGCAATCTGTAAAACGTAAAGTTTTGTATTGATACGGATTTGTTTGTTGTTGTGATTTCTTGCGGTTTTTTGTATTTAATCATGTCTAAAAGGGGTAAAACCTTACAAATACGGTAGAAAAGCACTACAGCGCCCTCCAATCTAAATCCCATTCTCTTTCCGCACAGACTCTAGCACCAATGTTCTTAAATCAATTTTTAAGGAAAGCAAGCAAACGTGTGGTTCGTAGTGTGGTCCACGTGGAATATTGTTTTTATGACACGGAGGAATTCATAAAGCTTGGCCGTGACGCGCACATTAATAAATTTGTGAATTATTTATGACAGCTTAAGTGCTTATGCTTCTTTTATTTTCTTTTAGTACATTATTGATATTTAATTATAGTATTCATATCCTTTTTTTTTTGTCTGGGAAATGCTTTACGCATCCTTCAACCACCGGGGGAGCGAGAAGAAGGTATGTGGGACTCCTCCCTGCTCATTTCAGCCAGCCCTTAGGCCGGGTGAAATGAGCAGGGCCCTACCTAAAACAGGGCCACTAAAACCAGACAATACTCGTGCACCGGTCACCCGGCGTACATTCTGAGGACCGCAGATAGTATTCATATCCTAAATTTTTACATGTAAAGAAAATATAACTAGAAAAAAAAAAATCCACGCGGACCAGGCAGCAGACGGGACTCGAACCCGCACCCTTCGCAATCCGGGCGAATGCACTGACCAATTATACTACCGCGGCCCTCACGGACCGCGTCGAAATTCTTTCTAGCTATTCTTAAGCTGCAAGGCAGCGCCATCTCTTCTTTTTACATGTAATTTATTTTTACACAAAGTTGTGTTAATCAAGTGAAATGATGAAAGTTCATTATTTGTCTTGTTTTTCTTGTACTTATTCTTGCACTTAAATATTGACCTGTAGTAGCTAGTAATAAAATGATTTTGTATAAATAATTGTTGTAATGCATGGAAAGATGTTAAATTATATTTAATTTATGACATGACGTGATTGAAAGTTTGTTTAACGATATGTCGATAAAACACGCATGTACGAACTGGATTAAATTAAAAACTTAATTGTAGGTACCGTGTTTTATGCAAGTAAATATTACTCTCTTACTTACACTTCGCCGGAACGAAGTTAAAAATAAATATAAGACAACTGACGGCTGTGACGGATTTTTTGTTTTCACAAAGCCGTACCGTCCGTAAAGAAACTTCGGTTCAAAAAATCTTTTGAAAACGCTTATCCTATTACTTTTATAACCGCGAAAGTGTGTGTGTGTGTTTTTTTTTTTTAATTTTACAACACTCACTCCAATTAGCCTAGCCCCAAAGTAAGCACTGTAATTTACATATATCTAACCCAAAATTATCAAATGACCTATTACAAAAAAAAAACAATACAATACTAACTTACCCCAATGTAAATTACATAATAAAATGTAACTTATAAAAGTCTCCTATGTTTTTCGTATCAAATAGCGAAAAACAAACATCCGTATGCTAAAATGCTAAACCATCTAAATAATCTGATTCAAATAAATGTTCTTTAGTAACTATCCGGAGAATAACCACCGGACCACCAAAAAAAAAAAAAGTAAGCACTGTAAGGCTTGTGATAGAATACATATACTGTACAATATAAGTATATTTTTATAAAGAAATACATATTAAACATCCATACAGACATCCAGACTGGAGTACAAATGCTCGTATTCATCACACAAACATCTGCCCCCACCAGGATTCGAACCGGGGACCTTTCGAGTCGGCGACACCATGAAACCCGGCGTACAAACCACTCGGCCACGGAGGTCGTCGAAATTGATGTCTGAATGTTTGTTTCTCTTTTACGTTAAAAATGTTGAAAGGATTTGGATGAAATTTGGCATATAGGTATAATGTATTCATCATTATCTAGATCGATGTAAAGGATACCGCTTATCGCGAAAAATTTAAGGGATTTTAAAAAACTAACTGTAACCCGCATGTAGTCGCGGGCGAATACTAGTCTGAAATAAAAATAAAATTTAGGCCTACTCATTCTTTATCTTTATTTGACTTTAAGCAAATGATAAACTTGCAATGCTGTGTTTAACAGGATTCAGCCGCAATTTGACTTTAAGCATGTTGGTGCAATTGGCCCTAATTCTTTAATCATTGTCGTCTGTAGAAAGTATCTAATTGAGTCACGTTTGGTTTGGTTTTAGTCGTTACATTAACTAGATTTTTAGTTAGTTTGTACACAAACAAAATATGGCAAATATGGGTAAAGAAAAGTCAAAGATATGGTCGTTTAACAATATTAAAGGTCACTAGATAACGTTCCAGAATATTTCATAATCATAATTATAATAATCTTTATTTGCAGAATGTGGTTACAAATGGTGATACAGAGATAAAGAGCATCCTATATTCTTACCCAATGGGGTGTGCAAATTAATTGACATGTCGAGGAAAAAAAAACTTATTACAATTTATTCCATTCATTGAGCCTAATATAAAATTATAACAAATTCACATCATCATTGTCAAAAAATATAATAATCTCAATGTCAAACAATATAATAATATTTTTTTTCATAAAGTTAAGGACATGAATAATAATTTAAATATCAACATCACTTAAATATTCCTTTAATTTTTATTTCAAAATTTAATTTCGAATTATGCTTCGTACTTTGGATAATTATCTTAATGGCACAATTACATTTGGTGGAAGCTGGTCCGTCAATAAAATCCGAAAGCCGCACTGCACCAGCAACACTGGCTAGATCTGGAGACGTCATTCATCATTTCATTTCATTTCATTTCATTGCACGCAGACCAAGCTCGCTTTGCCACGGGTGAACGCTACCCTCTCCAAGACTCTTCTACAGCTAAACAAACCTACATTGCGCATGGTAACAGGTGCTATTACCGGAGATGCCTATTTTAACAGAAATCTTTTTAACTTAGGTGTCACGGACAGCCTCCTATGCAGAGGATGCATGGAGACAGAAGAAACAGCTATTCACTTTCTGCTGGAATACAACGGAGTGGCCGAATACCGGGCGAAATACCTCGGCTCACCGGGAAACCTTCAAGAGGCAATCACCAATGTGAGGGCTTTGGGGGCGTGCCTGAGCTGGGTTGACTGGAGTGATTCCGGCTACACACTTTCCTCACGTAAAATAAGCGCCATAAGGTCGTCGAATTTCGGAAACGTTCGTTGCAAGAAGAAGAAGAAGAACGACTTAGTATAAATGCGCCTTAATTCTTTACTGTATGCACCTCTAAGACAGTATGGTATGGTTGGTGCTCACGATTACATACAGCCGGGACCAACGGCTTAATAAATAGTCCAAAATCCAAAGACCGCCAGACCTTATTTATTTTCTGATGGACCAAATATGGATAATCGTAACTCGATTATTAGTGTGTACAATGAACGTATACAAGCAGGTGTATTGGTTAAATTTGTTACAAATTTTAGCAAAGGAGATTGCTCAAATTGGCCTAAATGCACAAAAAATATTGACATACACGGTAATTCTTGGCGTAATTTATAATTTAATTTATAGTCGTTAGATTTCAACGGACACCTTTGTATATTAAATTTACTTTAAAAAGGACTTTTAGTTTTACCGGTTTGGAAAACATACGAATCATTTTTAATGGCTATGGGTGTAGTAACATTCAGCCAAAGACTGATCGAAGTTGTTATAACACAAAAACAAATCTATTTTGTAAAGATCGTTAAATAAATCATTTTTTTTATTACACTGTGGTATTAATATCCACAACTATATTATCATTTTCACTAGATGCAAATGTGCTCAGACAATTATTATAGATGGTAGGCGACATCATAAAGTCTATTGCAATACATTTTTCGCCAAACACCTCCATGAACACATTATAATCTGTAATATGTTAGACTTTAAGGTATCTATCTATGGGCCTACGTTCCCTGACTATTAATTAATAAATAAATAAAATTATAAGGTGTGATAAACTAAAAATTAGAAATATGGTTATCTTAAAAACATAACAAAAATAATGAAGCTACTGAATATATGGCTATAGAACCTAATTCTCTTGGCTTCCTTTGGTTAACGAGAGTTTAAAAATTCTCTCTAATCTGTGGCTCATTCACAATCATCACACAGTTTCTGTCACAGAGTACCTTATTATAACCGGAAATGCATAGATGACACCTGATTTTAAAAGTTACTCTTATTCATTAACTTTAAAAACACTCAACTATCTGTTAATCTACATGCTCTATATACCTGAATCTAATCCATAATTTCGGTACTTGGCTTGATTTCCCTAGTTTACTATAGAATTTATTTGTTTTTTATTATTTTAATATGTTCAGTGTATATGGTTTATAGAAGTTCTCAGGGGTGTCCGTCAATAATATTCGTTTCTACAGTAATTTATATATAATTTCGAATCTAGGAAACAATTTTTCATGATTATTGGTCTTTAGGCCAAACATGTATGGAAGCTGAGCAATCTCCTTTAGGTTGTAAGCAAGAATAATAGTTTTTATTATGTAGGTAGGTGGCTTTCTGACTGTGCGGCGACACTAATACTTACGCCTACAAACTACCTTCTCAATGGTACATGATCTCTGATTAAAGTTGGAAAGATACGACTGCAATGTTCGTCGCACCGGCCAGATCGGTTTCGGTCAAACGACGTATAGTGCTTACGACTTATTTTTAATATAGAGGCGGTGATGAGAAGCTTGCCTATGGCTCAAAGTTTAATCCGCCACTGCATGTGAGCTAAAGAAACAAGTAACTGAATGGCTTTTGAATCTTAAATATGACGAGGTGGTAAAACTTATGCAAGTTGACGTATGAGATTAGGCGTAATAGTAGATTTACTAGCAAACCAGTGAACCAAATGTTCACCAAAACCTGATTTCTCGAAAACCGGAAGTGCTACGTTACTCAAATCCGGTTTGTAGTCTTATCAGACTATTCTTAACTTATAACTTAAATATTCTCTTTATCTATCTCTTACGGTTTGGCCGCTGAAACAGCACCACAGACAGACGGACTTGTCTAATAAATAAATAATAAATAAATAAATAAATATTTCCAACACTCACACCAATTAGCCTAGCCCCAAAGTAAGCACTGTAAAGGCTTGTGTTATGGGATACTAGGGTAACGGATAGAATACATATATTGTACATATATAAGTATATTTATATGAAATACATATTAAACATCCATGACTGGAGTACAAATGCTCGTATTCATCACACAAACATCTGCCCCCACCGGGATTCGAACCCGGGACCTCTCGAGTCGGCGACGCCATGAAACCCGGCGTATAAACCACTCGGCCACGGAGGTCGTCTAATAGATAAGAGATACATGATTTTTGTTATTTATTACTTAGTTTTGGAGAGAGCGACGCATTCTAACACAGGTATATGTTTACCTAAAAGATTGCTTCAATAACGTTTATGTTAATTTGGTTACAGAATAATTATTTTTCTATTATTCATTATTTTTCACTTTCCAAAAGACAGTTAAATAACACTACCTTTCCTGCTCATTGGGTTGTCTGGAAGAAATCGCTGATTAGCGGTTAAGATCGCCCTTTGTGCTATTGTAATAGTTTCTGTGCTGTTTCGTATTCTGTGTTCTTTATGTTATTGTTCTGCAATAGAGTATTTTTATCTTATCTTTATCATCATCATCAGCCCTTTAATGTCCCCACTGCTGGGGCACAAGCCTTCCCTATGGATGGAATAGGGAGTTTGGACCATGACACACCAAGCGAGCCTAGTGTGGATTGATAGGTGCTAACGACTGCAGATGCAGCCGGGACCAACGGCTTAACGTGCCTTCCGAAGCACGGAGAAAGCTCGAGATAGTAAATTTTCGGTTACCCATCCAATGACCGACCACTGGGAAAGTTGCTTACCTTCAACGATCACATCCGAACGCGCTAACCACTTGCGCCATTGAGCTCCTCGTCTTATCTTATCTTAATTAATACTACCTTTTGGTGGCGTTGCGTTTCTATCCATGTTCTGTCCATTTCCATGTTTCAGACTCCAAAAATGAAAAGGTTCATTTCTGGGTTGTAGTATGGCATTGAAATGAAATGATGAAATGAAATGATGAAATGAAATGAAATGTCATTTATTCAGTCTAGGCTGTTACAAGCACTTGTGAAGGTCAAGAAGCTACGCCATCGGTTCGCAAAACTACGGCGGGAGACCTTGTACTGAGAAGAACTGGCAAGAAACTCAGCAAGGGCTGTTTTTTTTGTCCCTGTATTGTTTGTTATATACAGTGTCGTCAAGTTGAAAAATTACTTCAGAAATACGTCTGAAGTCACTTTCCATTACATCATCTAGAATATAAATATATAGTTACAATTAATTTTATAGTTAACATTTTAAGTAGTATATAGGAAGCGGCATTAGATAGGTACAATATTACTGTTATGAAAAATGACTATACCCATTTAATATCAAATTATAAGAAACACTATGTCCATGCATTACGATCATTAAGATAATCATCAACTTTATAATAGCCCTTATTCATATGAGTATTTTTGATCTGAGATTTAAATTTTGTCAGTGGAAGCTCATTGTTTTATAAAGTTCCCCTAGATCTGATTGAGCTACCACTGACTAAATTTAAATCTCAGATCAAAAATACTCTTATGAATAAGGGCTATTATAAAGTTGATGATTATCTAAATGATCGTAATGCATGGACATAGTGTTTCTTATAATTTGTTATTTAATGGGTATTAGTCATTTTTCATAACAGTAATATTGTACCTATCTAATGCCGCTTCCTATATACTAAATATAATGTTAACTATAAAATTTATTGTGTTGTAAATGATGTAATGGAAGGTGACTTCAGACGTATCTCTGAAGTCATTTTTCAACTTGACGACTCTGTATATAACAATACAGGGAGAAAAAAACATCCCTTGTTGAGTTTCTTGCCGGTTCTTCTCAGTACAAGGTCTGCCGCCGTAGTTTTGCGAACCGATGGCGTAGCTTCTTGACCTTCACAAGTGCTTTTTACAGCCTAGACTGAATAAATGACTTTTCATTTCATTTCATATCTGTGAGTAAGGTTCCAGGATCCACGGGATGTGTCAGAGTAGGCAACGGCTCGAGTGATATTTTTGACGAGCTCCGTGACCGAGTGGTTTGTATGCCGGGTTTCATGGTGTCGCCGATTCGAGAGGTCCCGAGGGTTCGAATCCCGGTGGCGGCAGATGATTGTGTGTTGAATACGAGCATTTGTACTCCATTCATGGATTTTGAATATGTATTTCTATATAAATACTAGCTGACCCAGCAAACTTCGTACCGCCATAAAAAAATAGGGGTTGGTGGAAGAAGGGTGAAAATTTAGGGTTGTATGTATTTGTGTATAATGTATCATAAAAAAAATTAAAAAAAAATATCTAAAATTGAAAAAAAAAATTTGGGGTGGATTACCCTTAACATTTAGGGGGATGAAAAATAGATTACATCCGATTCTCAGACCTACTGAATATGCATATAAAATTTCACGAAAATCGGTCGAGCCGTTTCGGAGGAGTTTAACCACAAACACCGCGGCACGAGAATTTTATATATTAGATACTTATATGTGTATAGTAAATGTATTCTATCCGTTACCTTAGTATATATAACACAAGCCTTACAGTGCAATACTGCAAATATTTTTGGTATCGCAAGCGTCTGTTTTACGATATGGTGGCCGCTGATTATCAGGCGGGGTTTAAGCTTGTCTGCCGCCATTTTAACATAAATAATAATAATAATAGTTAGTTCTCACTTGGCCTTCTCATCGGAGAGGACATCATTGTTATCGTCCACGACTCTATCGCCGTCGCTGAAGCCCGACGCTGAACTCTGATGGTGCTCCGGAATCTGGAAGAAGATAATTCATTATAAAAACCACGATGCAAGCGAAACTTTTAAAATCATTAATAAATATCTGGGAATCGAACCCGGGCCGCCCGCTTAACAGGCAAGCCTTCTACCACTGATCCTCTGTTGCTCGTTGATAAGACCAGGGGGCCATTCGCCTAACGGGATTGCTTTGGAAAACGCTATCGCTTACGATTTCATTTTGTTATTTCTGACCGCCGAAATTTCGCGCTCTTTTTTCTTTTATATTGTTAATAACAATATTAAAGAAAATGTGCGTGAGGTATTTGAAAACCTCCGGTGGCTACAAATTATAAAATGAAATCGTAAGCGATAGCGTTTTCCAAAGCAATCCTATTAGGCGAATGGCTCCCTGATTCTTTAAAACAATTAAAATTGTAATGCGACATACTAAACTCCTTTTGGTAAAACTATTTACCAGTTAATTTAGCTCTTACAATAAATATTGATTTACCATAAAATCAAAACCCTCTCTTTCCCCGTTATTAATAAACGAAGACTAAGCTTGAATTAGTTACTCTATGTTCTGTCTCCGTTAATGAGGGCTATCGCGTATGAATCCGCCGCTAGAGGCGCTAGTGTAGCGTGAGGTCTCCGAAATGTCAAATGTTATTGCTTGTTGGTTGACTACGCGGGTTTATTTCTTATTAAAATAATGTTGTGAATAATTGATAACAATTCGGCTTAATTATGGCAAATATGAGTTATGTGGCAATGAATGTCGGCTATTAAAAATTTGAGCTTAGAAAAATGATTATGTTCCCATTTTTTCCGAATAAAACGGAACTGGGCGTCACTGTGGCATGGCCTATTATGTTTAGGATATGGTTCTTTTGTGTTAAAATACGATCTAAATGTAACCTTTGATTTCATGTGCGTATTAATAAACTTTAAAAGTTACAATTTAGGACCTCACTCAACAGTGGCGCCATCTGGTGAGGCACAAAACGGTAGCCCTCATTGAATGACAAATGGCACTTGTATGATATGAACAAAACACAGCGTAACTAGTTAAAGCTTATTCCACGTTTATTAATAAGGAGATATAAGTTTACGAACAAAGTCCGTTGCCGTAGCTTAAAAACGTCAAAAATTTCAAAAGAGTAGTTTTGGTATAGTGAAATACTATTTTAATAGCAAAATAAGACTCTATGTAGTCTTCTCGACTAGAGGATACATAAAACTACCCCTGAAAGCCTTTATAGACCCTTGTAACTTATTCTAAAGTTTTTGATTTTGTTATTTGCAGCTCGCTTTAAATATCAAAAAAACGAGACAAAATTCCACTCAGGTCAAGATAGGTATTAAAGATGACAACGAATAATTGCATCAAATTTTATATTTAAGAATCGCCACAATATCGCTTGAACCAGTACTCTTTTTGCTATGCTTTGTTTTCATTGTAAAGCCACCAATAACACAATCCAATTTCCTAACGAAAGCCTTGCGAAGGAACGTATTTATGTAAGTTTCAATTAACGATATTTTTCAATGCTTAATCTAGTCAAATCAAAACAACAACACAAAGTCACTTGTTTGATGAAACGGGGACACTAACAAAAATTGAAAAAATGTACTTCATTAAAACCATCTTTAAGCTGGTAAAAAATGCCGTACCGTGTTCAAATTATTCTTCTTATACTATTATTACTTAACGATTTAAAGAGAGAATCAATGGCTTAATTCAGCTAACATTGTACGTACAATGAATCATCTTAAATGAGAGTGTTATGTATTGATAGTGAGACTGATAACAAAGTTACCTTCCTTGTTTGGTTTATAATCGTCCTCAACAAAAATATAGATACTATAGACGGTGAAAACTAATTGTGTAAATAAGCGGTCCGAAAAGTGAACCTTGAGCAACAACAATACATGTAAACATTATAGTTAAGGTTTAAAAAAATCAAATGAGATTAATCTCACTTAGGAAATAACATACCTCTTAATATAAAATAACATTATAACTCATACAATATTTTAACATCAAGTTAAGTAGAACAAAAGTTTAATTTATAAAAAGCAAGACTGAAATTGTTAGGAATAATTACTTATAAATTGTCCATTCATTGGCAATTCTACAAACCTAAACATGTTTAACGAAGTATGTAATGGATTCACTACAAACCATTTGTGTTATTCTTAATGTATTTAGATCCATTCTTATCACAAATCACTAATGACTTTCATCAAATAATTACAGCACTATTTATAGTCGATTAAGAAGGTATACTTATATTCTAACTATATTCAATTATCACTATATTTTAGTCGCAATAATTTCTCATGAAAATTGTGCACCACACATCGTAAAGTGGTTCAGACTAAATAGTTTTATCTTAGAAAAGTGAGTGACACCTGTAAACGAAGCTGATAATAATTAAACAAAAGTTAATCAAATAAAAGTAGGTAGCAAAGAAGAGAGATGATTTTTAGTATGTAATGTGACAAGCAGTATAGAATTACATAAGATATATTTTAAATCGGTTACATTTTTTGTATAAAGTGGATTGCAAACAAATATATTGAAACTATAAAACATATCTAATATCAAAGACATCCGATAAAGCATTTATTCAAGATTTGCGTGAAAGTTGAGATCGTTTTATAAGTATTTTAATTTTCACATAGTTACTCAAATACGCATATGATTACATCCAGTGTGGGGTACATGCGGCAAATTAAAAATGTATCTTTTATCTTTTTTATTTATTATTATAAGTACACCAACAGCTATACATGCATATTTTTACAGGGTAATAGGGAATTGGTACAAATCTTACGTGAAACATTTTAGTTATCGAACTGCCGAGAATGTAGTAATAACAAGTTGTTGCATAACATTAAAAACGTAACAGTGATTAATAAAATATACTTTAAATCCCTAGTAGTACAACAAAAAAAGGAAGCTGACATAAATAATTCATAGTTACGACTAAACAAAACAAAACCTTACACGCTGCCGCGAATATATTCCGGGGGCAAGACCCTTGAAATTTATTGGCCATTTCATTAAATCCAAGTATACCACACAACTGCCAATATCTTCAAATTCATCTATGATAAAAAAATGGTTGCCTGTAAAGTCGGTTTTACGGGCGAAGATTTTACGTGACAACGTCTTTTTCTCGGTAGAATATTTATTGATATGAATATAATTAAATTGCACAATAGGAACAAGGAATTGAATGAAAATAAGAATTGCACAAATTTTAAATTTAGAAATATATTTTGTTTACTAAAACATTGTACATGTAAACTTAAACTTAACACGAGAGACTCATCGTAACGTTACCGAGCGTTACACTTTTTCATAAGTGACTCCCAGCCGCAACCTAATTTAAGACGTTGTCACGTCAAAATATCACTGTAGCTTTTCAAATCACATCATTTCTAAAGATTGTAATGACATTCAATTTGTGCGATAATTTTGCGATTGATAAGTGCAATGAAGAGTTCTATTAAATAGTAAATCAGTTTTGATGAAATTGAAATTGTTATTTTAAATGAGATAGCTATGTTCGAGATCTATTCACTAAGGTCTATTGTCACTGTATATAATCCGACAATATTTTTTAACAAAAAAATATATCCTGGAACTGCACCAACCTTCGTCAAAGGAATACAGTCGCTATTACGCTTGCCCGTGCGCATCCTGCCCGCATGCGCCGCAATCGCAAATTATCCATAAACTAATTAAAACTGCATTGTCTTGCCTCGTCTGGCAACCGTCTGGGATCATTAAAGGTGTCAATTAACGCAGAACAAGTACCCAACATGTGATAATAATTTTTCCTTTAAAGAGTGAACAATATTGATAATGCAATCAACATGAGGTAGCATCTATGATGACGATTTTGGCATGATTCTCTTAACCTAAACTTAAATTTGAAAACAATATATCCTTGTCATTCTCCATACAGAATGAACAGGAGTTAAACCGATGTTAATTTTACTTTCAAGCTTAGATAATCCTGCCAGAATAGACACCTGTGTGTCTTTAAAAGCGTATGTCTTTCTGTTCTAATACAAGATCCAAGACAGCTTTACGAGCAATACCTCTAGCATGAACCAATATCGAATTCGTATTGTTTGCGAATACAAAATGTCAGTGTCAAATGTGTACTGATTTTTAGTTCTGGTTACGTACTTTGTGCCGCTGCTGTTTAAGTTTCCATACAAAATTTGAAATTGACATTTCGGTTTGCAAACAATTCGAATTCGATAATGGTTCGTGCTAGGGGTACTGAAGGCAGGTAAGCTGCCGTAAATTGAACACTAGCCCTACGGTTTCAAAGTTTTTTAAGAGATAGACACATGCTATCGTGGACTTTTTATAATAGTTTAAAGTGGAACAATTCCGTCATACATGAATTTTACCATTTACGCAACGGAAGCTCTTAAATGGAATATTTTTTCCTGTTTTGTAACAGTTTCCATTGGTCCTGTTTGTCATAGCGTTATGTTAAATAGCCTTATAGTTTTGCTCGATAAATGCACTACCCAATAAAAATTTTTTTTTTTCGATTTTAATATAAGTAAGATGATATTTGACTGAGTTTCTTGCCGGTTCTTCTCAGTACAAGCTCTTCCACCGTAGATTTGCGAACCGATGGCGTAGCTTTTCGACATTCACAAGTGCTTGTAACAGCCTAGACTGAATAAATGATATTGAATTGGTTTTAATAACATTATAAATTCTCTTTCCATGTTATGAAAAACTTTTTTGTATCTTGAATTTTATAGCTATTAACGGGATTGTTACCATTTGTTTTTTATGAGTCTTAGATATTTCGGCATAACTTACTATTTCAGTTACTCCGTGATCATGGCGCTTGCAACAGTGCCGAAATATCGAAGACTCATAAAAAACAAGGTACATGGTAACAATCGCGTTAATAGCTATAATGTTAGTGACCATGAAACTTTAAAAAATACGATTTGTAGTGTTTTGCAACGTAATTTTATCCTAGGCTCTAAGGAGACATTGTAGTAGGTACGACAAGTTGTCACAAGATGGCGCTCTATAAATACCACATAAAATCAAACTTTAACCTTATGGTAGAATCCTATGTCTATGCTTTAAACGCCGTACTATCATTATATCTCAGCTGATGGTCACACTTGTTCCCCAGCCCTAGCGTAGATTTTTTATGGTGGTCATTCACTATAGTGCCGCTTCATCAAGTGACTTGAACAAATAGGCTTGATCAAGTCAGAATCCTTCCGTCAAGTGGCATGTCCTTCCGAAATGTTTCCCTACACACAGTCAGCTTGGTTTGATCAAGCCTATTTTATCAAGTGACAGGGTGTGGGTGGCCACTATAAAAAATCTACTCTGGGGCTGAAAAGACGGGTAGAGCTGAGATATAATGATAGTTTGGCGTAATTCAATCTCAGCATACTATGTTTCAGAAACACATCTTTTGATCAACTAGCCAAACGGAGAAAGGCTCTAGAGTCTGCGGTAAGAGAATGGGATTTAGATTGGAGGGCGCTGTAGTGCTTTTCTACCGTATTTGTAAGGTTTCACCCATTTTAGACATGATTAAATACAAAAAACTGCAAGAAATTACAACAACAAACAAATCCGTATCAACACAAAATTTTGACATTTTACAGATTGCTGGGTTTGATTGCCAAATAAAAATCTTAATGTTAGTTCTGTTTTTCGCCACGCCCATTCTCTTTCCGCACAGACTCTAGTAATCTTTCTCTCAGTGGTGGATATTTTTAGCTACGTAATTCGTAGACTACATTTACGTACATTAACTAGAGTGCGTCTTTAAATACTTGGATCAAGACTCTAGTTGGCAATGTCGTGGGAAGTTCACAAATTGCTGCATAAATTGCCAAAGGTTTGAATTTTTTTTAAGTTACATACATAATTTTTCCCCAATTAATTAAGTAACTTTTCACTGTCATGTCCAAACACATTCATCTTTGCTCGGATTTATTCTTCCATACATAATTATCATTGCAGGATGCCTATTTCAGTTCAGTTTGAGTCACATTGGAGGCATAACATTTGCTTAGGTACATGTTTGCAGTTTAATTAGACTTCAGCGAAGCGTTTGCTAATAAAGGAGCTAATAATCTAAAGACGAATCGATCACGATTCTGCAATTAGTGGCCATTTTACGCGCTCTTTCGTCTGTGAGATCAGTGTACACGTTCTATAAATAATGGTTGATTACCCCGAAGGCAACCGGGGGTAAATTATATGCCTGCTTCCTTATTAAGACTGATACGTATACACTACTAGGTGTAGACTTTATTTTTGTTTCAGTGCTTGTATTATACATTGTACCTTTAGTGGATTATCTAAATGATGCTGTAGGAGAGGTAGGGTAGGGCATAGCCGATTTTCCGCTTGAATTGGACTGCCCGTATGGGGAATCTCCAACCTTACAGAAGATCACAGTAAAACAGCACTCCCTTTTGGTGGTATTCTGTTTCTGTAGTAGGTTCTAGAGCTCCGCAGGTCAGGGTAGGCAACGGAGCGAGGGATATTTTTGGTATCACAGGCATCTGTAAGCTATGGTGGCCGCTTACCATCAGGCGGACCAAACGCCTGTTTGCCACCCTTTTAACATATTTTTTTTAAGATAAAAGAAGCTCTATGTGCAGTTAAACAATTCACAAAAATATACCAGTCATCAACCGATTGATAGCAGCAGGTTTCAAGTTAAATTATGTCAATCGAAGGGTAATTATAATCTGGTAACAATACCCAGATTTACTCGCGAATACTGGCCGCAAGATAGCTTCGTCTCTCACATACATGTGTCCAGCGGGATTTTGGGATATCAATCAACAGTACGTTCAGCACATTCTAAATGTCAACAGATATAACGGATTTTCCTTTCAAAAGTTTGCTTGGGCTGGCTTGGACGGAACAAACGATATTAAATTTTGATATTGAATCGATCATTCACAGCATCTGTTTACCACAGACCGTCTATGTCTCAATTTTATATCAACTTTAATAAGAAGAAAACGGATATATTTGAGCACATATCGTTAACAGAAAAGTACATACAGACGCAAATATATTGCCTCTTTGAAATCTTAAATTTACCTCACAGATGGAATTGGTGTTTGCTAGCATATAGAAGAGTACAGTTCGGGTAATCAAAGATTAAATGAAATGAAAAGTCATGAAATGAAATGAAATGAAAAGTCATGAAATGAAATGAAATGAAATGAAATGAAAAGTCATGAAATGAAATGAAATGGAAAGTCATGAAATGAAAAGTCATTTATTTAGTCTAGGCTATTACAAGCACTTGTGAGAGTCAAGAAGCTACGCCATCTAATCTCTAAATCTAATGAGAGGAGATAGCAAATTTGAACCTTAGAATCCAAGAAGTTGTTGATACTTCCGGAGCTGTCTGAGGAGGCGCAGCCTATGCTGTCGTCACTGTTGCACAGCCCGCTGCCACTGCTGCTCTTGCTCTCAGACTCGGTGTCAGATTCGATCCACAAAGGAGACCGGTATTTGAACTTGTGAGCGAACGCATAGCTGTTGTTGAATTTGGTTTCGTTACTCATTGTGACTCTCACTGTGCTCGGTATTAACAAAAAAGTTATTGGAACTTTTTCTTATTTCAAAAATTTTAGGTTTCTTTTTCTTGTTTTTTTAGTTTTTAATTTAAATACTTTTTTACGCAACGAAAAAAGAAGTCTTGTTTATTGTGTACAGATTTCTTTGGATTTCTTAGATGACTTTAAACAATGAAATCTAAGTAATTACTGAGACAAATTTTGAATGGACATTTTCGGACTATCGCGGAGCAACTACTTTATTTATAATATTTTAGCAGACTGGTCTAGATTTAAGATCACGGGCACGATGGAATGATTGGATGTGGGCAAATAGGACGATGAGGTGGGAAGCTCAACTGAGGGACGCTAGAAAGTGTTTATTTATTTTTAACCGACTACAAACATACACACATCAAAAAAAGTTGGAGATCACTTACAAAAGCTGATATATTTTCAAAATTTAACTTAATGAAGAGAAAATTTTACGTTCTATCTTTTTTTGACGTGACAACGTCTTAAATTAGGTTGCGGCTGGGAGTCACTTATGAAAAAGTGTAACGCTCGGTAACGTTACGATGAGTCTCTCGTGTTAAGTTTAAGTTTACATGTACAATGTTTTAGTAAACAAAATATATTTCTATAGTTAAAATTTGTGCAATTCTTATTTTCATTCAATTCCTTGTTCCTATTGTGCAATTTAATTATATTCATATCAATAAATATTCTACCGAGAAAAAGACGTTGTCACGTAAAATCTTCGCCCGTAAAACCGACTTTACAGGCAACCATTTTTTTTTATATCTTTTTTTATTTAAAAATACACTTTCTGAAATTAAAAAATAAAACTAATTTTATTTTCTAGTATAAAAAAAATTAATTCAATCCTAAGCCGATTGTAATAGAACTTTGATAGAAATAAAAAGATAATTTAACCAAACTTAACAACCTTTTATTAATAAATTGTTGTTTATCTCATACAAAATAACTCCTCCTCTGGCTCGAACACGTGCGAAGATCCTCCTGGGCATGCTAAGGAACAAGTTATCCAGCATTTCTTGTGGTAACCTATCCCATTCCTGAACAGCAGCTTCCCTGAGCTGCGGCACTGTCTGGGGTGGTGGCTGCCGGTTCCAAACAGCTCGCTTAAGAGCATGCTCTATTGGGTTCAAGTCAGGAGAGCCGGCAGGCCAGTCTAACCTTGAGATATCGTATTCTCGGAGATTCTCGCATTATAGTCAACCAGTACAAATTAGTGCCCATGGTTTACTCGGAAAGGTCTGACGATTCCATCAATAGCGACTGTTTTGTATCTTTCTGCCGTCATGGAGCCTTGATAAGGGTTTAAAGGCGTTCTAGCCCCAATCATAATACCACCCGAAAAGGACACTGATTTCCCGCCTTGCTGAACCGTTCTAGTGGCCGTTCTTTGCCTTTCAGAGTCTCCAGGTCTTCTCCAAACACGAGGATGAGTACTGATTCGCGATTCGTCAACGAAGAGGCAGTTTTGCCAAATGTTTTCCTCTTCGTCTTCTTCGTTTTGCTGAAGCCTAGCCGACTGGTCAGCTAAATTACCCATGCCGTAGTACCTCTGCAACGTAGTTACTACACAGGATTGGGATATGGCAACTCTGCGTGCTCTTTCTCTCGTAGAATAGCCTTCTTCCCTCAAAGTTACAATTCTGGCTCGGTAAACATCTGATAATCTTCGTGGCATTTTTTAAATCAGAACTTTCCGTGAAAAAATATTTTAAATTCGATAATATTGACGAAGTCAGATTTCTGAATGAGTGTCAGCTTGGAGTGCATGTCTTTTTATATGGGAAAACAATTGAATTATTTTATTGTTTTACGTTCTATTTCTAATTTTAAAAAGTCTTCTGTAACACAAAAAACTATCTATTTTTCAAAGTGATCGCAAACTTTTTTTGATGTGTGTAGGTTGTATATTTGCCGAATATGTAAGTTTAAGTAAATTATTATTAGAATGAAAATGTGATTATTTGTTAACTTTTTATTACCTAAACCTTGTCTATGTGGAAATCCGTATCTACTGTTATGTAATAAGACGTGTAAAGTGTTTATAAATTACTGTTTCCGCTATGTAGCAGATAATAAAATAAGTACTGATAATTTGTAACATTCTTTTGATAGACCTTAATAATCTTGTCCGGAACGCTACATCGCATCTCATTTGATCTGATTTCGCAGATAGTACTGAGAAGAAAGTATTTAATTGCATTCTCTACCAACACTTCTTAGACAGAACAAGAACCAAGGTGAAATTTTGGTCTAAAGTCTATTTTTAGGGCGACAACTACAATAATACCTACCTCGAGGTATGCGATCGTTGAAGTTAAGCAACTTTCGCAGTGGTCGGTCATTGGATGGGTGACCAAAAATTTACTATCTCGAGCTCCTCCGTGCTTCAGAAGGCACGTTAAGCCGTTGGTCCCGGCTGCATTTTGCAGTCGTTAGCACCCACCAATCCGCACTGGGCCCGCGTGGTGGGTCTTGGCCCAATCTCCCTATTCCATCCATAGGGAAGGCCTGTGCCCCAGCAGTGGGGACATTAATAGGCTGATGATGATGAAATAATTCTTACTAACTTAAAACTTTAACATTTTCCCTTGAAAACGGTTTGTGGCGACGACATCTATATTTCCCATATATATCCAACGGATGGAGGAAATAATCACTTGTCTCCTCAACAGATGGCGCTACCGACGCTACGATCAATACGTATGGAAGCCTACATCGCACAAGTTAAATTCGGATGCTAACACTTCATATATACAATGCCCAACCAACATCAGTCGCTACCATCACCCAGCGCGGAGGAAGATCTCCCTGTTTGGCCTTCCCACTGGTTCAAAAGAAAAAGTTACCATTGTACTAAATAAGGACCAAATTAAGTAATTTGTTCTCCTTGCGTGGTATTTCTTTCATTTCATAAATGGAAAAATAATTAGTTTATGTCACATTCATAATAGGAATGATGTAAATTATTTTTATTCATTTTTTTTATACAAGGCGAAGAGATGGCGCTGCCTGGCAGCCTTAGAAAACAAACACTGGAGAAAATTCGGCACAGACAATCAGAGCCGCGGTAGCATAATGGTCAGTGCCCGGATAGCGGAGGGTGCGGGTTCGAGTCCCGTCTGCTGCCTGGTCCGTGTGGATTTTTTCTAGTACAATTTTTCTTAAGCATAATTAATTCTAAAATCTTAGTAATCTGGTTTGACTGTGAATAAAATCCAGAAGCAGCGGGCCGCTGTTGATGTCCCCACCCACAGGATGTCTTTATACAATTTAGATGGGGCGTGAACGCGGGACCTTATACTGTCACTATGCTTCTATATCTACAGAGAACTTGACCCTATTAGGTATAAGCTGTCCTTCTACTCCAATGCTACGAGTGAAATAAAAATTTCGACGATGCAATATGATTACGGAGCTGTTAAATTTCGTGCCTCTGATTTAGTTTTTTGTATGAAAACGTCAAATTAAATCATTTGTCGTGGTGTAGGAAATGTAGTCCAGTCGGAATAGCCATAATTTGGACCGACTTCTATTCTAAGACACCAGCGCTTAGCCAATTTTTTCCTAGGTAGGAGGAGAGAAAAATACATTAGTTTAAAAAAAATATTCTACGTCAATTTTTAAAAAAAATTAAATCGTCCAAAAACGAGCATTTTTACTAACGATTTTTTTCTACTCGATCGATTCCTCAAAATTCTTGGTGAATCGAATCACCTGATTTTTTTTTCCCGCTGTGCGCCTTCTGGGAAAGACGGGACAGGCAAGTACTTTTTTTTCGGAGATTGAGAATTGTTGCTAAAGTTTGCGACACAGGTCGATAAATTTTACATGACTCTCTTGGGAGTGGCGTTACCCACATGATAAACTACTTTAGAAATCAAAATGTTTATTATAACATGTTGAATTGTTGCAAACGTAAAACCGACATAATTGCAATTTACTGCTAAACTAACAATCTCACGTTATTTTTTCATAGAACGGATTTTGTAGAGGGCAAGCTAATGAACAACTTTGATTCAAAAAAATTTTCAAAATCCCCGTTTACAAGCAAAAAAACTCAAAAAAACCGGTTATTCTTTGTTTAAACAATTTTCCTGGCTACAAAACACGGGTTCTAGCGGGGACAAATGGAGGGCATATTCGTGGGGGTCTATACTATCTAGGAAAAAATTGGCTAAGTGCTGGTGTCTTAGAATAGGTCTCATGTTTATTCCGACTGGACTAATGTATGTGCGGTATTGTTCGCTTTTTTAATAATAGCAGTAATAGCTACTTGTCGCAAGTTAGATAACGGGCCGTTGTTCAGAACAAATATATAATCAATTTGATAGCAATGTATAAAGATTTTGGTGATCGAAACGATGATTTTCTTTTTAATTTTGAAATAAAAATTTCACTCGTAGCATTGGATTGGTTCCGTACAATTATTTAGGTATATATCATCATCATCATCAGCCTATTATTGTCCCCACTGCTGAGGCACATGCCTTCCCTATGGATGGAATAGGGAGATTGGGCCATGACCCACCACGCGGGCCCAGTACGGATTGGCGGGTGCTAACGACTGCAGATGCAGCCGGGACCAACGGTTTAACGTGCCTTCCGAAGCATGGAGGAACTCGAGATTTTTGGTCACTCATCCAATGACCGACCACTGCGAAGGTTGCTTAACTTCAACGATCGCAGCCGAACGCGCTAACCACCTGCGCCATCAAGCTCCTCAGGTATATATTGTATTGCAAAATTCGCAAATATAAAGATACCTTAAGAAAGATAGTTCGAAACCTTTAGTATGAGCAGCAATGGCATTTGGCCATTTTTTTTTATAAATTGTTATTATACTAAGAGCATTAAACTATAATATTGACATATAATATATTGCTCTCTTGTGCCCTTGAGGGACAACAGGGAATAATACAACCGTTTATAGATAAAATTTTGTTAACAGGATAATTTGTACCTAATAATAATTTAATGATAAACTTTGATGTTAGTACTTTTATTAGTTTAGTACGTTAATTTATTCAGTTACTAAGTATGCATTTAATATAAACTAGCAAACCAGTGAACCAAAAGTTCACCAAAACCTGATTTAAAAAAAAAAAGTATTTGATTAATTGAGAACTTCGGAGATTTTGTGTGGTTTCGTTTGAAATTCGTGATTTCTCGAAAACCGGAAGTGCTACATTACTCAAATCCGGTTTGTAGTCTTATCAGACTATTCTTAACTTATAACTTAAATATTCTCTTTATCTATCTCTTACGGTTTGGCCGCTGAAACAGCACCACAGACGGACGGACGGACGGACTTGTCTAATAGATAAGAGATGTTGTGGAGTAACTTTCGCCATTTTGACCTATGCATAGAATAAAGTTACATATGAAAATGTTACCAAATTGCTTTTATTGTACTTTTAGGCGAAACGGGCGCATATGTTTTACTGGTAAAAACATTTATTCTAAAACTTATATATCTTTGAAGATAGCAATTGAATAAAGGTACATGTGATTTATGTTTCCGAAGAATATGGAGCCAAGTGCACAAGAACCTTTTGGATAGGCAAGAACGCAGCCTGCACGGCTTCAATTTTGTTGTAAACTGAGAATTTTTACTAAATGTTTGATTCTATTTTTCTTGTTTGATCGATTTTGCCCAATCTTTGCCATATTATCATAATGTGACGCGACAGAAAATATAAATTACGTAAAACAAAGTTATATCTACACATAATTTGACACGTTTCCCAAGCATAAGTTCTGATATGCCTATGTAATTATGTAACACTAGCAAACCAGGCGAACTCCGTTCCGCCATCAGATGGCTTCGTTTTATGTAACATTTCGTTTGGTGATTAAAAGAAGATTTTTTTTTTTTGATATTTTTCCTGAATTTTCTTTGCTATAAACCTCACGGAGCCCGAGACCTTTCCAACGAATGCAAAACCGTGGAAATCGGTTCGTGCATTCTGGAGTTATAGCGTCAGGAAGGAAAACCCGACTTATTTTTATATAGTAGATAAAGATGTCCGTAGTAAATTGTCACATGAGCACATAAGAAACTCTTAAATAACGAAATATAAGCCGTAAATGTAGTTTTTTTTTAAACAATAAATGCGTCATAATTTGCTTATTAATGCTTTATATGATTAGTAAAAAAAATCAAATGATAGAAAAATACCAATACAAGTTACAGCATATTTTACATTTTACAAACTTAAAATCGCTCTAATGTAAAGTTGTGATTATGCAGAAGTAGCTTTATTCTATGGATAGGTCGATTTCTTCTTCACAGTTAAAAGAAACTAGCAAACCAGTGAACCGAATGTTCACCAAAACCTGATTTCTCGAAACCGGAAGTGCTACGTTACTCAAATCCGGTTTGTAGTCTTATCAGATTATTCTTAACTTATAACTTAAATATTCTCTTTATCTATCTCTTACGGTTTGGCCGCTGAAACAGCACCACAGACAGACGGACGGACTTGTTTAATAGATAAGAGATCCTGAACTGTACCTTTGTATGGAAAGAACAGCATCGCTATAACCAACGCAACGAAAACTAAAAAACCGTACATATTTGGCAATAACATTTCGCACTAGCAAACTATTCGAATTCCTTATTGGTTCATGCTAAGGGTAAATTGTCAAAAGTTGTATGGGAACTTACACAGCAGCGCCATAACGAACGTAACGAGAACTAAAAATTACTATACATTTGACAATGACAGTTCGTACTCGCAAACGTTACGAATTCGATATTGGTTTTACTAACCATGGTAGACTCTCCCTTCATCCAAGTCCTTGCTAAGTATATACACACCAATAAAATTAAATTGTAACTTTTAAACTCCCATTTATTACTAACGCTTTTATCTGTAACTGTTGTGTTTGTCATTGTGTCGTCTATAACCTTTTTATTTAACCCTTTTAGGTCACTCAACCGGCCAATAGTGGGAGATGCGTAAAACTGCAAAAAAACTGATCATCTGTAGTACTCAACGCTGACATTGGCAGAATTGTCTAAGGAGACAACAGCCAGCCTTTACAAAAATAGAATAGAATAGATATTGGTTCGTCATAAGGGTGGTAGTAAGTAAAACTGTTTTAACAAAAAAAATGGGTGCGTGTACTTATGTAGGCGCGTGAGAAGTTATCCTTCTTTGGCATCGTTTAAAATTAGTTTTTAATTGCATGCAAATAATTAATTACAATAAATTAATAAAAAGTCTGGAAAAGGACACAGTCAATAAAGTTCAGTTTTAATTTGAAAAAATAAATAAATAATCAAAATATTCAATTAAAATCGCTACTGAATATAATTTATTAGAAAATATGTGATTTGCACTTGTATGAAACTCAAACACGTATTCCGAATATACAAACTAGAAACATTTGGATAAATATTATAAATATGAATACCTATAACTGTTACTTTATTACAAAAAATAAAGATGTGGTTTTTGGTTCTACTACTCCAATGGTCAAGAGATGGCGCTGTAGTTGTTCCAGATTAATAAATACTTTTGATAGGCCTTCACAATGCAGTCGTTAGCACCCACTAAATAGAGATTCTATTTCTATTTTGTTGGTAGATTTTCTTAATGTGCGGTAAACACAAAAGTAACAGCATGAAGTTGGTCGTTAAAGCGACCAACTTCATGCTGTTAAAATTTTGTGTTACAGTGATGCGCGCGCATCTTAAAATTTCACTCTCATCATTTTTTCATAACGCGCCTAAAGAAGTATAACTTCAATAAAAACCGCCTTAACAACGCACTTTAGACAAAGTTACATAAAATTTCAATTCAAATTCAATTCAAAAGTCATTTATTCAGTTTAGGCTTTTACAAGCACATGTGAATGTCGAAAACTACGCCATCGACTCGCACATCTACGGCGGGAGACCTTGTACTGAGAAGAACCGGCAAGAAACTCAGCGAGGGCTGCTTTTTTTCTCCCTTTATTATTTCATACAGTGTCGTCAAATTGAATACTGACATCAAACTTGCAAACATGTACTGTACCCCTAGCACAAACCAATATCGAATTCGTATCGTTTGCGAGTCCGAAATGTCATTGTCAAATATGTACTGATTTTTAGTTCTCGTTATGTACTTTGTGCCGCTGCTGTTCAAGTTTCCATACAAAATTTGACATTGACATTTCGGTTTGCAAACTATTCCATTCCATAATGGTTCGCGCCGAGCTCAACTTCCATCACATAATGTCAAATAAGTAACAATGAACGAATTTACTAACAATAAGTGTATAGTTAAAATAACCAAACATGAATTGAGTATTATTTATTTTTTTAAGCATTTAACTGCTAGATGTTTAAATCTAAAGAAAAGTTTACTAGAAAAAAATCCACGCGGACCCGGCAGCGGACGGGACTCGAACCCGCATCCTTCGCTATCCGGGCGAATGCACTGACCTACTGACTGACTGATTGTGGGTTACCTACAATGCGAAGAGATGGCGCTGCCTTGCAGCTTAAGGCTAGGAAAATTTCAACACGGCTAATAGGGCCGTGGTAGCATAATGGTCAGTGCATTCGCCCGGATAGCGAAGGATGCGGGTTGGAGTCCCGTCCGCTGCCTGGTCCGCGTGGATTTTTTTTTCTAGTAAACTTTTCTTTAGATGAATTGAGTAGTTTGGAATTAAGTAGTTCCATTGTTTTCTCCGAAAGTACTCATCAGATCTTAACCAAATTAATATGGGAATATCTCAATCAAAAATCTGATTCAAACAAAAAAATAATTTAAAGAAAAAATAACTAGAAAAAATTTCACGCGGACCAGGCAGCACACGGGACTCGAACCCGCACCCTTCGCAATCCGGGCGAATTCACTGACCAATTATAAGGCAGCTATAATTACTATTTCTTCTTTCAAATGTTTAATACTTGTAAAAGTATTCATTCATGACATTGTGGGTTACCAATAATAAGAAGAAATGGCGCTGCCATGCAGCTTAAAAATGGCTAGAATCATTTCGACGCGGTCCGTGAGGGCCGCTGTAGCATAATTGGTCAGTGCATTCGCCCGGATTGCGAAGGGTGCGGGTTCGAGTCCCGTCTGCTGCCTGGTCCGCGTGGAATTTTTTCTAGTTATATTTTCTTTAGATTTAAACATCAAGCAGTTACATGCTTTAAAATAATAAAAACTATAAAAAAAAATAATCAAAATCGGCCTACTCATCTCGGAGATATAAACAATAAAAATTTAAAATATATATTAACGAATTGAGAACCTTTGAAGTCGGTTATTAATATATAGTAATGTCGACAATTCAAGTGTTGTCATGGCTCATATTCCTAATTTTAATTATCCATCTGCAATAGGGATGATGACTAATTATTTTTTTCTTCGTTTATCAGGTAGATTATCAAAAAGTATTGGACACGTATTTTTTCTTTTTTCACATAATATAAACATTGCAGAGAAATATTGATTTGAAAAGCCGCATGACGTCACGTTTGAGTACACTTATAAGTGGAAATTCACTCAAAAGTGACGTCACGAGCCCCTACTCCCAAACTTTGACGCGCTATAACTTTGTCATTTTGTGGTTGATTGTCCAAAGAAAAAATACGTGTCCATTATTTTTTGATCATCTAACTGACGTACTAATTAGAATTTCGTTTACTGTACCCCGTCATCACCCCTATTGTTAGCACCCACCAATCCACACAGGATGCGCGTCATAGGGGAGATTAAGAGGCTGTTGGTTGATGTTAAAACTTTAATAAACTTTCATTTCATAAAATCAAGCTTAAGAAATACTTGAGAACAAATTCGAATCGGACATTAGGGTCGCGGTAGCATAATGGTCAGTGCATCGGCCCGGATAGCGGAGGGTGCGGGTTCGAGTCCCGTCTGCTGCCTTCTCCACGTGGACTTTTTTCTTGTAATGGGAATGATCGAGTACCAAATGGGATTAATCGAGTCTTCATCAAGTAGGTAGTGAGAATGAAATTATCCTTAAAATGTGATACAAAATCTTTTATTTACAAAAGCCCGCGAACAATATATAGAAGCATATAAAAATTATATTATTACTAGCAAACCTGTGAACCAAATGTTCACCAAAAAAAAAAGTATTTAATTAATTGAGAACTTCGGAGATTTTGTGTGGTTTTGTTTGAAATAGAAATCACGTGATTTCTCGAAAACCGGAAGTGCTACGTTACTCACATCCGGTTTGTAGTCTTATCAGACTATTCTTAACTTATAACTTAAACATTCTCTATATCTATCTCTTACGGTTTGGCCGCTGAAACAGCACCACGGACGAACGGACGGACGGACGGACTTGTCTAATAGATAAGAGATTATCTTTGATAAGACCCAAGAAAGATGGAATCTTTTTCAGAAAATCTGTTTTTGGCTATTTCCTAGATTGTCTTGATGTTCTTGTATGTAAATTAATAAACGTACTTTTCTTACGTATTCGTAGTTGCATTTACTTATTTTCTCATAAGAGGTTGATAAAAAAAGGTAGAGTGTCCAGCTCGGGAGCAACACTATTTTTAAGCTCGAGCGACGTACTTTGGTTCCTACCATAGAAGTCTTCGCTGCGCTCTACATTCAAAACACGCTGTCGCTTTTAAATTAATTCTTTACTCCCTTTAATAGACAATCTGAACATTGTGATTATGCTGAGAAATAAAGGTTATCATTATTATTATTATGAATCTACTATTACATTCTGTTTAATTTCGTTAATATGGCTTAATTTGCGACATTGTTGACGACAAGGAGATTAGAATATGACAATAATATTATAGAGAAACTAGCTGACCCAGCGAACTTCGTACCGCCATAAAAAATAGGGGTTGGTGGTAGAAAGTTGAAAATTTAGGGATGTATGTATTTTTGTATGATGTATCATAAAAAAATAAAAAAAAATTATCTAAAATTGAAAAAAATAATTTAGGGGTGGATTACCCTTAACATTTAGGGGGATGAAAAATAGATGTTGTCCGATTCTCAGACCTACCCAATATGCACACAAAATTTCATGAGAATCGGGAAAGCCGTTTCGGAGGAGTTTAACCACAAACTCCGCGACACGAGAATTTTATATATTAGATATGGATGTCCGTGTTGTTCATAGAGAAAGTAATCACTTTGGGCTCATAGCTGTAGAGATTTGTTCTTTTCTAATACACAAAAATAATTAAAAGGGGTCTAATTTATAACAAAATAGATTAGAATTTCTTTAATTTTATTAAATAAGTAATATATTTCAATCTAAAGAAAAGTTTTACTAGAAAAAAATCCACGCGGACCAGGCAGCGGACGGGACTCGAACCCGCACCCTTCGCAATCCGGGCGAATGCACCGACCAATTATGCTACCACGGCCCCGATGGCCGCGTCGAAATTTTCCTAGCCTTAAGCTGCAAGGCAGCGCCATCTCTTCGCATTGTAGGTAACCCACAATGTTACAAGATTAAAACATCTAGCAGTTAAATGCTTAGAAAAATAAAAACATAAATATATTTCAAATGAATTAATATGCAAAAATTATCTTTCACAGAATTTGGTTGATGTGACGTCATTATAAAATTAAATGTCAAAAATGACAAACGAATACAGTGAAACTTCTCCGCTATCGACTCATTTATCAAGATAATCGAACGCTACCGACAAGATAAGATTTGAAAAGTCACTTACATTTTCTTTACCGTTGTACGGTTTAAGGCCATCCGAAAATTCTATGCATCTCTTACTCTTGACCCTGAATTCCACTTCATTTTCTTCTTTGTCTTTTTTCAGTTGATTTCCACTGACACTGGATGTATCATCTTTATTTACTTCCGTATCATCGGGTCCAATGATTTTGATTTCGGGGGTGGGAGATCTAACTTCAGCAGTACTTGTTGGACTAGACAAACACATATCTGACTTATTTGAATCATCATCGTCAATGAATCTTATATCACTTGAAGGAGTGTTGGTTTCTGATACGAGTCTTCTAGTTTCCGGGGGCATTTCTACATAATCGTGCGGGTAAGACGGTATATTAAGACGCAAATCGGGCTTCTTACGGGCAGGCATATTAATAAGTTTATTGGCACTCACTTATTTCAAGTTCTGTCCTAATATTCCTTTCTCTAATCTCTTAAAGTATTATCTAGAGTGAATACACTAATATGGACACTTGGTTCTTAATCCTCAAATATTGACACTAAATCTTGAATGAACACATTACACAGATAAGCTAGCACGTGAATATCTAAGAATTTTCCAACCAGTTTCAAAACTACTCACATCTAACTGTTTCTCGAGACTATATTAATAATAATATCATTGAACAAGAGGACGACACACATAATTTATTAAATGCGATTTGTAAACAACTTTATCGGACGCCCAAGGGACTTTCTCTTTCTACAACATGTATGGACGACAATGATATGATTTGCACTAAGGACAAGTTCTTTACGGAAAAATGACAAGTATTAACATATCTCTAATTTGATGATAAAGTCATGTGACGTGTTGATATCAAATCATTGCAAAATTACGAGTATGAATTTTTTATCTTTAGATAAGCTTGGTATAAATAATCTAAGAACGCTGGATCAAAGGCTGTAATGGTGTTGATGATTTAGTTGATCATAGTAAACAGTCTCTGAAACCGAATCGTGACATAATTAAGAAATTGCGTCAAACTACAATTATATGTCAACATTGATAACTTGGAAGCACAGCCATGCATACATTGGTTCGGTACTCAATCAGTTATTATCATGCATTGTGAATACTAATTCATTTCTGATTTAATATTCCGAACATAAGTTGAGTAGAGTTGAGTATTATTTATCATGCATAAAATATTAAACACCGCAAAACGCATTAACAAAAAAGATAAATAATTGGTACTCTACATATGTGTTAACTAATTAATATTTACTGAGATGGTTACAGGGTAATACTGAGTATATGTTCTAAAGTGTATGTTTAACTTACCTCATCTGTAGGAATATTCAAGTACTGCTGTTTCATGACTTCCATCTCCAAGTTTTGTAACGCCGGCATCGATATAGAGTTGCGGCGGAGGTTAGCCCTCCTCTGCTCCATGCTGACCTCATTCTCGATGAGTACCCTCGAGTCTTCTGCTCCATTAACCTTCGAAGTACTGGGACTTACTGTCACGTCTGTGGATTGAGTACTGGGACTAGAAGGACTGGTCGGCTTACTTGAATAAATCGAGTCAGGATCTAAAGTGATGTACAGAGTCCCTTCTGGTGTATTCACAACTATAGTGTCTTTATTGGGTGAATGTATCTCACCCAAATCAGATGCGTGGACTTTGCCATCCCTATTTGGTATAATCGGATCTATTTTAAGTTTGTGAGTTCGCTTTGGTAACAAAGGTTTTTCAGGATCCACATCTTCTAGTTCTAAGGAGTCATCGACGAATGGAATGTCGGGTGTCTTTCGAAGTTCAGGTGAATTCAGTCCTTGCGCTATGTATTTGTGGGATTCATCTTGGCTTGCATCTTTTTCCATCTTCTATTTCATGTTAATCTGGAAAGAGAAGATATGTTTTTTTTTATAATATGTCAGTTTGATTATGATTCACGACTGTGATGAACGATTGTGTTTCCCCAGTGTTGACATAGTAGCATGACGCTATATGTTTGGCCGTTAATCGTTTACCATTTATGTCGACTGTTGGTATTGTCAAGACGACGATAATTTACATGTTCGTTTATTAAACAAGACAATGAGATTCTTTAACTATTGTTAATTTCTATCAATAATAAACTCTTAATCTGTTTATGAAAACAATGCATACATGTATTTAGTATGCTAATGCGGTTAATTACTTTTTTTGCTTTAAACTGTTTTATCTTCACAGCATCTCATGTATGTATTCAGACAAAATAATTTCTTATCTTATCTAATCCCTGCGTACATTTTCCATAATTCCGTGCTATTTAACAATCTTTTTAGAGTGCTGCATCTAAAACACTGCTTAAATACAGACACTTCGTAAGCCGATGCCTTGCTGTGCTTATATCACTTGGCACCCTCACGCTCTGTGGTTTTTAATATCGACTCACAAAATCATCATATTTGTTTCAAAAAGTTTCAATATGATTTATTTTTTGGTGTGAGTATAAACTATATATGTGTATAGAAAATTTTACTAGACAAAATTCAACGCGGGCCAGGCAACAGACGGGACTAGAACCCGCATCCTTGGCTATCCGGGCGAATGCACTGACCATTATGCCATCGTGACCCAGTTTAAAGTTCAATAGTTAGTGCATTCACCCGGATAACGAAGGGTGCGGGTTCGAGTCCCTTTTTAATGTAATTTTAATTGACGTGTTTGTGTACGATAGCGTAATAAGTAAATATTGTATTCTACCACATACACGATAGTACTTTTATACTGATAATTAAAGCAATTTGTGCAAAATTATTCCCTAAACATTCCAAAATATCAAAAATGCACAACGTTAATATTCAAGTTTTCGCTTCTGCCGGCACTCCCGGAGTGCAACCCGTCGTTTTTTTTTAACACATAATGTTACCATCTTATTGTACCCAGTTTTAACAATGAATAAAAGAATCTGAATCTAAATGAATCTGAGTCTCTTAGGCAATTCCTTAAAATAGGAATTTTAAGGATTAATATATGTTAGTATTAATTATTAACTAACCTAGGTTTAATGGACAAATAGCACTTAACTAAGTGATCGCTAAATTATTAAGGAAGAAGTAGAATAATAATATGGTTAATGGAGTACGCGGCCTACTGCCCACCATACCGCCCCCCATCCGCTGCGGAAAGCTGTAGCCCTCCGCCACCCCCCCCCCCCCCCCTTGCAGACAGAACCGCATGGGGAGGGCCGCCGTTCCTTTCTGTATCAGGCCCTTGACCCAGTCACCCAACTCGAGCCTCCGCAGATGACAGTCGAAGCTCTTAGCTATCTGGCCATTGACTGTCACAACTATCGGCACAACGATAGCCGAGTCAACATCCCACATGGCGACAACCTCATGAGCCAAGTCAAGATATTTTATTTGTTTATTATTATTATTATTTCCTTTATTTCATTAAATATACATACAAAATTATATTTCTAAATATTAATTTTTTACAGTGTATAACATTAAAAAATTACATTTAAAAATACAAAAATGTAGTTCCCCATCGGCAGCAAGATCAAGGTCCCTGCTACCGGTGGTTAAGGATCCAGAGACAGGAAACTCCTCACTATACGGGCCGTGTCCAGAAGTACGGCCTTCTGCATCTGACTCTTGACCCAACCACCTAACGCGAGCCTCATAAGATGTATTTTTACAGTGTATAACATTAAAAAATTACATTTAAAAATACAAAAATGTAGTTCCCCATCGGCAGCAAGATCAAGGTCCCTGCTACCGGTGGTTAAGGATCCAGAGACAGGAAACTCCTCACTATACGGGCCGTGTCCAGAAGTACGGCCTTCTGCATCTGACTCTTGACCCAACCACCTAACGCGAGCTCTTGCCTATCAAACCATGGGCAGATATGATTATCGGCACAACAATCGCTGAATCAATTATCTCTTATCTATTAGACAATTCCGTCCGTGCGTCCGTCCGTCCGTGGTGCTGTTTCAGCGGCCAAACCGTAAGAGATAGATATAGAGAATGTTTAAGTTATAAGTTAAGAATAGTCTGATAAGACTACAAACCGGATGTGAGTAACGTAGCACTTCCGGTTTTCGAGAAATCACGTGATTTCTATTTCAAACGAAACCACACAAAATCTCCGAAGTTCTCAATTTTTTTTTTTTTTTTTTTGGTGAACATTTGGTTCACAGGTTTGCTAGTTATTATTATTATTATTATTATTATTACCTCCAATCAGCTCCATATCATGAAATACACGAATAACACCAGAAACACAGCGATCAGCAACGCGTATATCAGATAATCCAAATGGAATATGCACCAGAAACATTTCACGTCCTCACTGGCGCACCGACTTGGACACTCCACCATCGTTTTCACACTTATCTACCACTTACACTATGCCAATAACACTTAACCAATCAAACGACTGGTAATAACAAATTTATCTATCTCTTTTGTGTTAACGAGGAAACTGTTGTTATTCGATTAAAATAATTAGTTCGTATTATAATTTCCTTATTATGAAATAATAGTATTATAAAACAGTTCGTATTTATATAATTAATTATATCAAAACATACATATGTACTATTAGATTCAAACGAATGGAATACTTTAAATCTTTTTTTGGTTACAGTACTAGGGTTCGCAATATATTACTATTTTTGATTTTTTTTTTCTTTTTTTGTATTTTTGATTGTAATTTGTATGCTTTTATAATTATTATTCTTGTTTTTTATGTGGTTTATATGGCTAAATGGCTGAAATAAATGAATTGAATTGAATTGAATTGCATTACTGGCCGGCGCGCAACCACAAAGCAATATTTATAAAAAACTAATTCTCTTATCGGACACTTGCAAGAGCCAACGTGTTATACTTCCGCGATTTAAAATTATGTGTTTATATTCAACACGTTAAACCATAACAATCCGTATAAATTTTAAACCTGTTTTCTTCACTTGTTTAACCAACTCGCGAATTTATTTTATCAGTGTTATCTTAACCAGATGAATTAGCTGTAGATGATTATGATAATGACAATTTTAATCTGTTTGCATTGGATTTAGTGATGCAGCGTGCGTGTTGTAGTAAGCAGACGCTTATACCTAGAACGGATCTTTCTATTCGATTGAAAAATATCTATATCTACCTATGTATAATATTAATCTGATGAAAGTTGACATCAATACATGTTTTCAATTTTTGATGTCATCTTTCAATTGACGACACTGTTTGAAACAAAACAGGGAGAAAAAAATAGCCCTTGCTGAGTTTCTCGCCGGTTCTTCTCAGTACAAGGTCTCCCGCCGTAGATTTACGAACCGATGGCGTAGCGTTTGACTTTCACAAGAGCTTGTAACAGTCTAGACTGAATAAACGAGTTTGAGTTTATGGGTTATGTGATTTTCAAATCAATCCTTTTACATCATTTGAACTTGGTAACCCATCGCGCACAACAACAAGCGCAGGGAAGGAAAAAAACTATCAAACAACTACATATTTAATTAAATTAAAATTAGAATCAGTACAATAATCAATATAAGTTAAATATATTCGTAAATTATTATTTTTTAAATACACAAGTTTCAGAAAATTTCGCCAACCCGCCTTATATTAAATTTAAGTGGAGTCCAGTGCCAAAGATAATTGATTCGGTAGGAAATTGAGCAGAATTATCGAGTCATCCTCACCTTAAAAAATTTGTTATTATTAAATAATGTTTATTTAATTCATAATCAACATCAGCCTATTGATGTCCGCACTGTTGGGGCACAGCCCTTGAATAGGGAGGCTGGGCTGTGAGCCGTGATGCACTAAAGGATGCTAAAAACTGCAAATGCAGCTTGGACCAACGACTTAACGTGCCTTCCGAAGCATGGAAAACATCGAGATAATAAATTTTTGGTCACCCACCCAATGAACGCCCATTACGAAAATTGTTTAACTTTCACGATCGCAAGCCGAATTCGCTAACCGACTGCGTCATCGTGCTCCTCATATATTATTATTTACTCTTTATATATTTTTCGAATGTGGTGACGTAGAAAGAATACAACAATTGACCGCACATTTCTTCTCCTTCTCAAGGCTCTCGTTTGAGCATTTGGGAAGTCTACTGGTGTGACCTAATTGTAAAATGTCATAATATGCAGTATGCTAAATAGTAAGCTTACGTATATCAAAAAATCGATTAATCACATGGTATTAGCAAGTTTATGATGTAATTTTATACTAGAGTCCGTGCGGAAAGAGAATGGGCGTGGCGAAGAACGGAACTAACATTAAGATTTTTATTTGGCAATCCAACCCATCTGTAAAATGTCAAAGTTTTGTATTGATACGGATTTGTTTGTTGTTGTGATTTCTTGCGGTTTTTTGTATTTAATCATGTCTAAAAGGGGTAAAACCTTACAAATACGGTAGAAAAGCACTACAGCGCCCTCCAATCTAAATCCCATTCTCTTTCCGCACAGACACTATTGTCTTGTTTGTAACGTTAGCGTCTGAACGAATAGAAAGATTATCCGCGTGATATATACTTAAAAGCACGATAAATTATAAAAAGGCAAACTTTTTTTTTATTACGCAGGCAAAACCTCTATTTACAGACGTTGGCGTCCTTAGTGGTCTTTCGAAGCGAGCGTCAGTGACACCGCGACAAAGCGTCAGATAGAATTTCCATGCAAATGACATTTACGCTTAAACAGACGCTGACAATGAGATTTGTATAGAAATTCTAGCTGACGCATTGTCGCGGCGTCGCTGACGCTCGGTAGGAAAGCCCACCTTTAATCGGTACACCAACGAATGGTCCTCACACATAGAATCTCGCAAGTCTCATGCGTGCGAAACAGAAACGCGCTGCTTACGAGCGCTTGCGGCATACTCCTTTACATTGACATGTAGAGTCTGTGCGGGAAAAGAATGGGATTTAGATTGGAGGGCGCTGTAGTGCTTTTCTACCGTATTTGTAAGGTTTTACCCCTTTTAGACATGATTAAATACAAAAAACCGCAAGAAATCACAACAACAAACAAATCCGTATCAATACAAAACTTTGACGTTTTACAGATTGCTGGGTTTGATTACCAAATAAAAATCTTAATGTTAGTTCCGTTTTTCCCAACGCCCTTTCTCTTTCCGCACAGACTCTGGAAGTCTCTTCTTAATCGTCACCCATAGACTTTAAATCATTGTCTGTGATATTATTCACGGAAATTAATATTTGTGGTGTCATCACTGAGTTAGATCCCGAGATTCCAATCAAAAAAATACTTTACCATGTACTTACAGGTAGGTATTTGTCATTATTTCATTTTCTATGACACTAGTTCTATAATAACTATAGGAGAAGGAACACAAGAAATGCATAAAAGTTCGTAATAATAAAAAAGACGAAATAAAATTCAAATGTTTTTTTCTCTACAGGAACTTTAAACGCTAATATTGGGTGATGACAAAAATATTCAATAGGGCATTTGACAAGTTTTAGAAAACGATCTCACGTTATTTATTAATGTTTAAAGAGTCCATAAAAAGATATTCATCATTATGTTGTGTATTTCGGTAAAAAAAAAACAAATCAAAAACTCGATTTTCAAGTTGCCGCGAAAAACGTATCTCTGGACAATATGGCGTCTCACTGGTGTGTGACGTCACACGACTGTCATTAAAACGTCAAACCATACAATCAGATGTCACTTTAACCGGAAGTTTACTTGCGTGTGACGTCATTTTAGGCTCCACCAATCCCAAGCATTTTGGGTCACGTGAGAATGGACAAGAAAACTATTATCTTTATCGTGGGTTTTTACCAAAATTATGAATATTTTTTCATTCTAAATACAGATGCTAACAATTGGCACTTTATTTTTAATACTGTCAAATACCCTATTATACCTAACTAGATATAAATAGGTATATTAGGTATTTTATAACAGGTGACGCGATTTTAAGACTGCCCAATAAATGATTACGAAGTGCTCTTAAATAAGGATTTTTGATCATCTTTTGTTTACATTAACGAGGTCACCAGGCAGGTACGTAATTAATTAGACTGAGATGGTAATGAAATTAGTGCGTTTTTCTCATGACGTCAAGTTGGAATCGGCCAATAAAACTGAAGACGAAAAACAAATTTAAACCCGGTTTAATAGGGAAAATGTATTGTGTATTAACAGTAAGCCTATGTGTTAATCCAGGGTGTCAGCTAAGTCCATGGCAAATTTTATTAAAATCGCTCCAGCCGTTTAGACGTGAAGAAGTAACAAACATACACACACTCACAAACTTTTGCCTTTATAATTTTAGTGTGATAACTTAAATGTTGCGAAGATTTAAGTGCCTATAAATTAGAAGTCAATACTTAATTTTATTTATTTTTAATAACAAGACTTTAATTTTAAATGATTTCTAAATATACTATAACTATTCATTAAAAAAAATATTACTATTGCTATTAATATATAAATAAAGTATTTTCACGGCTATTCGAAATACCTTAATTAAAGTAATTCCAAGACACACGATTATTTTTTCAATAATATTAAGCATTTAAAATATTCAAGTGACAAGTAGTCAAAGGATAAATTACTTCCTACTTCATGTTTATGTTTATAAATTAAATAATTTTAAAATATAAAATTAATAATCCATTTTCATTGCAAAACTAAATAAAATTAAGAAAGGGTCCCGCTGTTATGATGTGTAATGTCTTATGACGCTAATGCGATAACCATGGCAACCAAACAATTTTAAACTGCGTTCTAAATTTTCGATCATTCTTCTATTAAGTTAATCACATAACATTTGAAATTGAACCTAAATAACTCACACCCTACGAATCAACTAAACTATTTCAGTCCTTTGTCCTTTAAATTTAGAACACGTAACTTCACAAGAGCTCTTTGTATATTCGCGGGTCAGGCAGGCCTCTGTTTCCTGCAATAATACGAACGGCACTAAAACATTCGATTAGTTATTTCGCTAATACATCGCTCAGAAGCACGAAGTTAAATTGGTCCCTCTCGATGACTTCTTATTGGTAGCTTTAGAGATCATTTTGTTATGGCGTAAAACATTAGAGCGCTCGCAGATTACGTCAGCAAGGTCACAGCGTTGATTTTTAAAGCCGGTTTTACAGTGACGCTTGTTGAACGTCAGCGATTATTTTTCTTTATTTAGTATGAAATTGTTGAGGAGCTCGTTGGCGCAAGTGGTTAGCGCGTTCGGCTGCTTTCGTTGAAGTGAAGTAACTTTCGCAGTGGTCGGTCATTGGATGGGTGACCAAAAATTTACTATCTTGAGCTCCTCCGTGCTTCGGAAGGCACGTTAAGCCGTTGGTCCCGGCTGTATCTGCAATCGTTAGCACCCACCAATCCGCACTGGGCCCGCGTGGTGGGTCATCGCCCAATCTCCCTAATCCATCCATAGGGAAGGCCTGTGCCCCAGCAATGGGGACATTAAGAGGCTGATGATGAGTATGAAATTTGGTAAATCGGCTCTATATCCCGATAACATCGGATGCGTTATTGCGATATCTGTTTTTAGTCTTAGAAGGTTTTTAGTACATTATATATTAGGACGGCTACGGATTTACACAGTGCTGCTATAATAACGACGCAATAAAAGTATGTATGATGAAAAAATATCGCAATAACGTATCCGATATTATCGACCGATAATAACACGCCTATGGGCGAGAGGCTAAAAATTTGTAAAATCGGCTCATAGTTTCATCGGCGTAGATATCAGTGAACATAGACGATTATTGAACCTAATCCTTTTTTGTTCGAAGTAAGGAAATAAATGGCACCATGCTGTTTGGAGCCTTAAACAATCGTGAATATGCTTATTCGTTCTAATAAAAAGATAATTACCAAACTTTTAAAAACACCTTTTCTTCATCTATCTCAGATTTCAAAGACCAATGAAAAGCATGTTATCATTACAAAGTGTAGTACAAAGTAATTCAACACCGTCATTTCAAACCGAATTTACGATACAACACAAGATCGATCAGAAGCAGGAAGATCTAAATACGGAGCTCCCGATGTTTAAAACCGCGCTGGTAAAAACGTGACTGCAAAATCACATAACTCCTACAGATCGCTGTCAGCAATTTGTTAACTAGTTAAATATAAAATCAATCAAGATAGGAGATTGTCTTATTCTACTTTTATACTTTGTTTGTTTAAAGTCAGCAGGTATAAAAAAAAATATTAACAAAAATAAAAACTGAGTTCATAAATATAAATAAAACTACTAAAAAGTTAGAAATAATGCAATACATATTCTTTAGTGAGGAGCTCGATGGCGCAAGTGGTTAGCACGTTCGGTTGCGATCGTTGAAGTTAAGCAACTTTCGCAGTGGTCGGTCATTGGATGGGTGACCAAAAATTTACTATCTCGAGCCCCTCCGTGCTTCGGAAGGCACGTTAAGCCGTTGGTCCCGGCTGCGTCTGCAGTCGTTAGCACCCATCAATCCGCACTGGGCCCGCGTGGTCCATGGCCCAATCTCCCTATCCCATCTATAGGGTAGGCCTGTGCCCCAGCAGTGGAGACATTAATAGGCTGATGATGATGATATTCTTTAGTTGTGTCTACATTTAAAGTCAAATTGCATTATTTCTTACTTTTTATTTTTATGAAATCGGTTTTTATTTTTGTTCGACAAACTTTCTTAAGTTTTTTTTTTATTTATAGATAGGTCCAACAAATGAATCGACCCCACCTAATATTAAGTGAGGGTGTAGTCCAGACGTGAAGATAGCTGGTACAGCAGTTCTACCTGCCACACCAGCCATCCTCACCTTGCCGGCCTGCATGTTGCTTCTTCACGCCTCTTTTAAAGGATCCGACTGGTTGTAAGAAGGAGGGAACACGTGAGCCGGAGTACGGATATTGCGACAAAGAAACAAGTCACCAAATTTCTTTGTACGCGATGGAATTGTGGCCACAGTTAGAGGTTAGTTTTAGAAAACTTGAAAAAAGTAATTCTCATGTTATAGCATCACCAAAGAGAGTAGGGAATAATTTTTAATGTTTATAATTTTTGTTTTTTAACCGACTACCCAAAGGAGGATGTTCTCAAATGCGTCATTATATTTTTTATCGATGTTCGCACATATCTCCGAGGTTTGTAGACCGACTTTGATGATTTATTTGCTGTTTGCCTATAAAAAGTGAAAAATAAAAACCTTTATTAACAAAAAAACGACTTCATTAAAACAAAACATTTGTTTGTCTTTAACCCAATTTGACTTTAAATGTAGATATAACTAAAGAATATTCATTATTTCTTACTTTTTAGTAGTTTTGTTTTTATGAAGTTGATTTTTATTTTTGGTAATAAGGTTTTTATTTTTCCCTTGTTATAAGCCAGAGCAATATCAAATTTCTAAAAATAAATCATCATCATCATCATCAACAGCCTATCCTAGTCCACTGCTGAACATACGCCTCACCAAATGCACGCCACTCAGATCGATCTTGGGCTACTCGCATCCAGCTCCTGTCAGCCACCTTGCGCAAATCGTCACTCCATCGTGTCTGAGGACGTCCTACACTACGTTTGCCTAGACGCGGTCTCCACTCCAGAACTCGTCTACCCCAACGGTTATCGGTTCTTCGGCAAATATGGCCAGCCCACTAATAAAAATAAAACGAAATCTCTCGTTCATATTTCGTAAAATAACCAAACACGATATGTGTACTGTTCGTATTTGAGGAGTTCCGTTGTTTATCTCCGAAAGTATTTCTTCGATCTTCACCAAATTAATATGGAACTATCTCGCTAACAAACTCTTCCAAACAAAAAAATAATCATCAAAATCGGTCCACAAACCTCGGAGATATGAGCGAACAACATTAAAAAAAATATAACGAAGTCAGTCTGAAAATCAAAAATTATAAACATGAAAATGTCTCTCTACTTCCTTTGGTGATACTATAACCAGAGAACTACATTTTTCAAGTTTTCTAATACTTTGTAGAAATTTAATAAATATAATAAAACTTAACTTTATTTCCAACTCTACCCGGTAGGTGGCGCTGCAATCGAGTTTAGGGATTTTTTTAAAAAGTTTATGGGGCAAGATCAAGTCCTCTAGTACTCAAAATAAATATGTTTGAATCCAGAGATGTAATAGATACCCTAAAAAAAAGTACCTTAATTATAAAATACAAGATACTAGGCAATCAAGTATTTATATACCTAACAGAATACCAGATGCCTTTACACAAAGTATTTGAAATACCAGATACAAGACGCTAGTTTTAAAATTACTTATTAATAAAAAAATACTTTTTGAAAGAAAGCATATTTTTTTTAATTCGTTTTAAGTGTATTTAAGTTAATAAATTTTATTCAAAATTGCAATGCGAAACAGTTTTCTAATAGCTTTAAGAATTGGTTTTACTAAAATCCGAATTTAATGAAAATCCGCTCCACTCGAATAGGGGTGATGACGGGGTATAGTAAACGAAATTCTACTTAGTCCGTCAGTTAGATGATCAAAAAATAATGGACACGTATTTTTTCTTTGGGCAATCAACAAAAAAATGACAAAGTTTATAGCGCGTCAAAAGTTTGGGAGTAGGGGCTCGTGACGTCACTTTTAAGTGAAAATTGTACCAAAACATAACGTCATGCGACTTTTCAAATCAATATAATTATCTCTGCAATGTTTATATTATGTGAAAAAAGAAAAAATACGTGTCCTATACTTTGATTGTGATAATCTACCTGATAAACGAAGAAAAAAAAATAGTCATCATCTCTATTGGAGAACCCGTCTGGAGAAGTAACCTCGTAACGTACAGAAAATCACAGTCAAGTAACACTACTACCATTTGTTAGTGTTGTGATTCTGTCGGTGAGTAATGTCTATGGTTAGTAGTTCCAGGTCTCCGCAAGGTAGAAAATTGGATCAGGGTAGGGAACGGAGCGAGTGATAATTAAGTTTGCCAGATGCTTGCTTATCAATTCCGGGAATCCACTCCCTACCCCCACACCCCACTCCAGAAATAAAACAAATCAAAATATAAGTCAGAACCGAATGCCTTTATAATGGCTTCTGCCGATCAATTCCTGGTTTGGAACTTGTAAATAAAACTTGAAAGTAGAATTTTGACTAATTAGTAATTTAGGCAATCGACAACCCGATAGAGGGGAAAGCTGTCTATGACCCCTCCTGTCCTGTACCCCTAGCGCGAACCATTATCGAATTCGAATAGTTTGCAAACCGAAATGTCAATGTCAAATTTTGTATGGAAACTTGATTGAACAGATTTGACAATGATATTTCGGAATCGCCAACGTTACGAATTCGATTTTGGTTTGTGCTAAAGATACTGGACCCCTAGCACGAACCAATATCGAATTCGTATCGTTTGCGAGTCCGAAATGTCACTGTCAAATGTGTACTGATTTTTAGTTCTCGTTACGTACTTTGTGCCGCTGCTGTTCAAGTTTCCATACAAAATTTGACATTTACATTTCGGTTTGCTAACTATTCGAATTCGATAATGGTTCGTGCTATATAAAACGCGGCTGATACTTTCGTGTCGCTGACATCTTTAAGCAAATGGGTGCTTACAGACTCCACCGTATTTTTATATTTCCACCCCTTTCCACATGAGAAATGATAATATACTCGTACATATAAAATATTCTTTCAGCTTAACAGTATGTTAGGTAACCGACAATTTAACAATACTTGTAAAATTCTTAAGTAAATACTTAACAGTCCATTGTTGAAATATCTACCTTGGAGTTAAATTGCCATCATCTCATTACGCAGACTGTATGCAGAACGGTCGGTGTACGATCACCGCGTAATAGTTGTGTCGTTTAGAAAATTGTTGCTTATTGTTTACTAAGAGATATTGTTTGTACTCATGCACGCGTCATGAATGTTATTCAATTTGCATAATACATTATTTTGTGTTTATAAATGTGCGCTAATACAGGCGATAGTTGCGCATGGGTACGTCTGGAGAGCCAATCAGCGCAACGCACGCCCGCCCGCGCACCTCATTTCCCCCCAACACATCTCAATTTTTACTTCTGCGCAATAACGGTCAGCGCCCGCGACTTATACCTACATTATGTCCGAGATTAACCCATCGTGAGCGTAGGCAAACTGATGCAATTCAAATACTGCCGCCTAGAACTCTACTCTAGACGTTGGGCAAAGAAGAAGATCAATGAGTGGCCAATATAGACGAGCTTTGTGGAGCTCCTCATACGTTGGTGCGCTATCAGTTATTACGGACGACGTGAGACAAATGTTGGCGAGCAACAGCGAGTGCCGACAAGTGAAGCCAAATGAGGTCTATATACGTTAGCGCGTCGCTTTACTAGGCTATTGACATCGAGCGGTGGCAAGACAAGACAAATAGGCTGCCTATACGTTGGTATTGGCCTTCGCTTGGATAACATGAATAGGCGGCTTTGAAGTAGCTATTGTGTGCTCATTGAATTTGGTCTTTATTAACTGTCTCATTCTTATAGCCACTGTGGTGATTGGTAATATTATATGAGGCGGGACATTACGTCCCCTAAAATATAGTTAAATCAGAATTGATTTTCACGTCATGTTCGTGAATGTTTGCTGTCAGTAGACTCTGCTCGGCTAATCTTAATCGTAGTCTCCCGTAAGGTGATATGGTGGTGAATTAGTCTTATGAATCTAGCAGCAGTGGTGGCGCTAGACCACATGTGGACGTCGGCGACATCAAGTTCGCGAGGCCTATTTTACTTCGCAGTAAAAAACCGTTAAATTAAGTGAGCCAAATTATAAAATAACGTATGAGTAAACGAGTTTTATTGTTGATAATCAAATGAAGGCAAAAAATAATTACAAACATAGAAATTTAATAACAAAAATAGTGTTGCCGCCTAGCGCCGCCACTGTCTAGAAGTGCGGAGAAGGACTTTCTAGAAGACTTAATTTGGCTCATCGGAGCAGGCGGTACCGCTAGCGTCCAAAACCGCGTGAAGAATAAGAAAAACCTACAAATGTACACGTAGCAATCAATAAACGATTCAAGGCATTCCTTACTGACAATATATTGTTTTAAACTTTCATGGTCACTAACATTACAGTAATCTAAGTTATTTACGGGATTGTTGTTGTTATTATATTACTTGAATTCCTTACTGACCTATAATTTGATTCGATTCACTAAATCTAGGGGGGTAAATAGTTATTGGTCCGGGGCGCTCATCATCATCATCATCATTTCAGCCGAAAGACGTCCACTGTTGGACATAGGCCTCCCCCATGGATTTCCACAACGATCGGTCCCATACTGCCCGCATCCAGCGGCTTCCCGCGACCTTTACCAGATCGTCGGTCCACCTTGTGGGGAGTCTGCCAACACTGCGTTTCCCGGTACGCAGTCGCCACTCGAGGACCTTTCCGCCCCAACGGCCATCGGTCCTGCGAGCAATGTGCCCTGCCCATTGCCACTTAAGGTTTGCAATTCTGTGGGCTATGTCGGTGACTTTAGTTCTCTTGCGTATCTCCTCATTTCTGATTCGGTCACGCAGAGAAACTCCGAGCATAGCCCTCTCCATTGCCCTTTGGGTGACTTTGAGCCTTCTTACAAGACCCATTGTAAGCGGCCACGTCTCGGTTCCGTATGTCATCACTGGCAACACGGGGCGCTACATATTAAAATTAAAATACGTCGTTGTTTTGCATATCTCACATTATTATGATCCTAAAGCAGCTATTAGAGCCAGCTAAGCGATAACTAATTAGCGATCTGCCCTCGATTCGCTTAAGGGACAGTCCAGAAAAGCATGGCTCGTCCATTCTCTATGGAAATCTTGAAAGTTTACGTGAGCTGCTAAAATAGGAAAGGAAAACGTGTGATGACTTCCGAAAGACTGATGTGAGCATTTTCTTGAACTTTTGTTGGATCCACGATCCACTTTATCTAACAGGTCGAAAAGTGGGTAAGTAAGATCAAATCTCTAAAAATTTCGTGAACGACTACCTTACTATAGTTTTTGTTCTTAGGTATGTAAGTATTATACATGTAAACCTTCCTGTTGATTCGCTCTATCTGTTTCTGAAAACTGTATTCGATCTAGGCGTACAGACAGCGAGAGGGACTTTATTATATTTTCATCATCATCATCATCGCCAGCCTTTTAATGCCCCCACTGCTGGGGCAGATGGAATTGGGAGATTGGCCCATCACCCACCACGCGGGCTAGTGCGGATTGGTGGATGCTAACGACTGCAGATACAGCCGGAACAGCTTAACGTGCCTTCCGAAGCACGGGGGAGCTCGAGATAATAAGTTTTGGTCACCCATCCAGTGACCGACCATTGCGAAAGTTGCTTAACTTCCACGATGGCGTATATCTACACTGTGGCATATATATCGAACATGCTATCCTTCCGCGGCATCGAGCTACTCAATACATATACGCGAAGATAATTATTCTATAAAACGCAACTGAACCTCTTGATAAATGTAATATATTCGAAGTATTACAACCAGAGAAACTCCTGCCTTCTTCAAGCGAAGAGATATCAAACGCTTCCGGAAAACTGTCGGTTAAATACAGCAAAGACATCTCAGTTATTCCTAATGAACAATTAAAGGCTCTAAAAACATACTATCAAATCTGAAATTCAAAAAGTTCATTCAAATTAAGGAACTCCTTGAATTATTGCTGATAAAATTCAATAATCTTGCATCCAGTTTTCCGGAGATAATAACGGTGTGGCGACTTTGCACCGCATAAAAGTTGGTCCATGTCGCCATACAGCCAGTGTCTATGGACATTCCGTAGGCACTGGCACATTAGAAATTAAGTTTTATAATTATGTTCTTTTTGATATTTTCTGTTGAATTTTTAATTGTCATTCTAAAAAGAGACTTGAGAAGAAAATTTCGTCCACACGAATTGTATTTTTATGATTGTGAATATTTACCAAATATAGTGCTGATAAGTTCACGTATCGCCGTTTTATTATTCCATTCCGCTGGGGAGCAGCGGCTAAACATACCCCAAAACGGCATGCTTTTTATTTCTAATTACAACCGTAACTGCTGAAAGAAGTTTTTCAAAATAGAAACTGATAAAATAACCTAAGAACTTCGATTGGACATGAACGCCCGTCAGACTAATCACTATTGTCCATAGAGGCAGCAACTTTAGAAAAAATATAGTCATTTTCAGCTACAAATGATTTAATAAATAAGTTTGCCGAAAAAAGACAAAGAAAGTGTAGTTAGTTAGTAGTTAGTTAGTATTTAATTTGAATTGTTTGTAAAAAATTTTGTAAAAAGTGACAAATAGATAATTATGATGAATAAATATTTCTTTTAATTTTATGCAAACATGTTTCTATTTATTTAAAAGCATTTAACTGCTAGATGTTTAAATCTAAAGAAAAGTTTTACTACAAAAAAATGAAGAAAAAATATATAAAAAAATAGCGAAGAGATGGCGCTGCCTTGCAGCTTAAGGCTAGGAAAATTTCGACGCGGCCATCAGGGCCGTGGTAGGATAATTGGTCAGTGCATTCGCGCGGATTGCGAAGGGTGCGGGTTCGAGTCCCGCCCGCTGCCTGGTCCGCGTGGTTTTTTTTCTAGTAAAACTTTTCTTTATGCAAACATTTTTTTTCTTTTGTGAGAAATCTTTACTCTTCCTAAGAGCCCCCAAACGAAACTGTTCTCCACAATAAAATTCCAAATTTTGTTTCTGTATGTTTAACTGTGTTGAATTCACATAGTAATTTTACATAGGTGTAGTTATGTATATTTGTTTATCTAGCTAGATTTGTATACTAATGTGGTCAGTATCATCTGGCCATGGTTCTGATTATCGTCCACTATCGTACCATCATCGCGGACACGATGCCCGAGTGTTTTCATGCTAATGAGGACACCAACAATGCGCCTTGTTCGACGCACGCGCAAGTATTAGATAATTAAACGCATAACACGGCCCGTTCTCGTAATAGAAATATCTTATCGGATTAAGTTAAAGTTTATTTGTTTCTATTTCCTTATTATCCTTCAACATTTTAAAGAGCTAGAAAGCGCAAGTGGTTAGCGCGTTTGATCTGTGATCATGAAAGTTAAGCAACTTCCGCGATGGTCTACCATTTATTATTTTATTATTATTTTTTTATATAGAGGTAGGCAAATGACTCTACCCCACCTGATGCTAAGTGGTAATAAAGTACAAACGTGAAGATAGCTGGTACAGCAGTTATAAACTGCTACACCAACCATCCTCTCCTTGCCGGCCTGCAAAAATGCTTCTTCACGCCTCTCTTAAAGGACCCCAGGTTATAGGAAGGAGGGAACAGTTGCGCGGGTAAAGAATTCCACTTACTAATAGTACGACAAAGAAATGAGACACCAAATTTCTTTGTTCGTGTAGGAATAGTGGCCACAGTAAGTCGGTGGCAACGTAGGCCAGCATGCGTGGACCTCTGAAGAAAAGGTGAAGGTGAAGGTGACCTTCGGATGGATGGCCAAAAATGTACTATATCCAGTTCCTCCATGCTTTAAAAGACAGGGTAAGCCGTTGGTTCCGGCTGCATCTGGATTGGTGGGTGCTGCTCCTCGCAAGCACCTATCAATCCACACTGAGTTCAATCTCCCTATTCCATCCATAGGTAAGGTCTGTGTCCCAGCAGAGCGGATATTAATAGGCTCATGATGATGGTGATGATCCTTCCACATACGATACACGAATTTATGGAGTGGATTTGCAGCTTACAATGGAGCGCCCGTCTAAGGTAGCAACTTCAATCTTAAAGAAGACTACAGTAAGTTGCTGAATAACGTTCCGGTTTGGAACGGGAGTAGGATATCAGGAGTAGGGTATGAGTTAGACGCAAGCACAGCAGTCTCAGGGGACGCCGACCATTACATTTGTCTGGTTTTTTTTTGAGTGTGTATGCTGTTGGTCGCAGGTGACCTTTACAGCGTCACCTGGTTTGGGGACGGCGAGATCCTAAGGGCACCTCAAGCCGAGAATTGGCGAGTGCCTCTAGAGGTATTCAAGACGGATGACATCTCCCCACATGGGGGAAACTCCTCTCCATCTGGAGTCTCTAGAGCACTCGAACTTGAGGCGGTCGACCCAACTAGAGGGCGTCTCTGAGACTCGGACCTCGGCTCTGGTTAGCCGTTGTCTTGGGGGGCGTACCTGTACCTAGTATAGCGTGTCGTGTATAGACCGGGTCTTCGCACTCTTATTGTGTAGGCCGAGATTTTGACCTCGCGCTTGCTAGATGGCGCTAGGGTACTAATAAGAAGACTACAATAAGTTGGTGACTGAGGTTCCATGGGTCCAGGGAGTAAGGCATCAGAGGCGGCTTTACCTGTGCTTATAAAATGTGACCTCCCACTTACTAGTGGACGCTAAGTTACTGATTGGGTTTAGGCCAATAATAATAAAGGGGAATAAAGCTATTCCCACAATGCCAACCCTGACAAACTAAGTGCTACACAGTAAGTAGTAAACTTGAGGTAGAGTCCAATCGAACTCAATCCCCTACATCGTGGAAGCATCTTTTAATTACCCGCCAGACAAAACAAATTAATTCAATGACTTCTTAAGGTTTCTCATATATTTCAGATACTATTGTCTTTTATGTGTCATTTCATGAACAGTTTAAAAGGGCTATTTGATAAAAATTCACACAAAAGAGAACCATAAGCATTGGTATCTTATCTTATTGGACTTGTTTTGATCCGATGTACCTTATTAGGGTTATCCGAAAATGAGGTTATCCGAATCTACGAATGTAACATTTTTATTATTTTACAATGAACACATTACAACCAATAAACATAGGTGTTCATTTATAATTGTTAGGGCATTGTAACCTATCCCAACTTTAAAAGTCAAGGAAGGTGTGTCCACCAATCAACATGCTGAAGATCAGTAAACCATTCTTTTCTCCGTACAATTCTGGGCAGATTGGACAAGGTCAATTTCATTTATTATATTAACTAAAGTTACAATTCGAGAGAGAGGTGGAAACTACCAGAAAGCTCATTTAATTAAGTACTTACGTACTTTAAAAATGTTTGTTTTTTCATGGAAATAGATTTATTGTAAACACAACAAGTGATTAAAACAACACTTTTGAACTATCGGATATCAATGAAGAGGTTATCCGAGCTATCGGTTTTTTGGAGCAACACTGTTTTTAGGTACTTTTACTTAATAGTTAAAGACGATGGATCATGTTTATTGACAAATAACGCATGAAAACGCGCTAAAATCTTAGGCAATTCGTTTTATTAACTTTATACTTAGAAGTCGCGGCACGATACTCTATGACCGTTATTGCGCAGAAGTAAAAATTAAGATGTCTTAGGGGGAAACGAGGTGCGCGGGTGGGCGTGCGTTGCGCCGATTGGCTCTCCAGTCGTACCCATGCGCAGCTATCCCCGCTGCATGTTGTTCCGCGTTAGAGTTAGTGTCGCCGCACGCTGCCACCGTATATTTCTTGTAGTTTTCATACATTTTATATGAACTTGTCACACACAGTACGCCGGTGGCCGCCACACGCTACAAATCGTCGTTGCTCGCTTCTTGTGGCCTGCACCGGCCACTTAATGCGCCGATACAAAATGCCGCCACACGTCACTCGCGCGATTCCCCACCCCTCCTTAGTCGGCCGCTGTCAGCCACTTTAGTAGCCCATTCTAGCTTCTCGTGGCGGCGTTTGTGGCTGTGGCGTGTGGCCAGTGTGCGGCGACACTTAGAGTTACTCTCGATCTCTACTAAGGTAATTAAATAGGATCATTTCACACGTTGGACCCCATGCATGCGTGGTTGACAGAGCAAAAATATGCAGTATATATACTTAATTAGGTATTAAAATAAAAATCTTTACCACAGCTTCATCTCATCGAAGCGGATGTTTTCATGTTAAAAGAACGTCTGTAAACAACTTTATTTATTTACTAGTGGCCCGCCCTCGCTTCGCTTCGGTGTAGAGCTGTAGTGTAAACTATAGTTTTTGTTCTCAGGCTTGTGCTATAAAGAATGACTTTATTTATATAATTACACGTGTTATTGTGAGTCAACCATAAAAGATAGACATATGCTGTTGCGGGATATTTTTTAGACAATTTTATGTAGAATATTTCCGTCATACATGATTTCTATGTAACTTTAACCATTAAGGCTGCACACGCGACGGAAGCTTAAAAAATGGAGTAACTTCTCCCGTTTTTCCAACATTTCCCTTCACTACTCTGCTGCTATTGATTGTAGCGTGATGAAAAGTATACTATAACCTGCCCAGGAGTATGAAGAATAATTGTACCAAGTTTCGTTAAAATCCGTCGAGTAGTTTTTGTTTCTATAAGGAACATACACACAGACAGACAGACAGACAAAAAAATTACTGATTGCATTTTTGGCATCAGTATCGATCACTAATCACCCCCTGATAGTTATTTTGAAAATATATTTCATGTACAGAATTGACCTCTCTACAGATTTATTATAAGTATAGAAGATTAAATTTTTCTATTATTTTTGACAATTTCATAAACCCTCCTATACATACTTGAATTGTTGATTTTTTTTCCCATGCGCCACTTGTACCCGTCCCAGAAAAAAAATCTGGATCCCTCCTCCTTTACCTCCACCCAGGGATGAATTTATGGAAGGCCGGGTGGGGCTGTGGCCCTGAGGCACAGAGATAAAAACGAACAAATGTCGACAGATCACGAACCATTGAGCCTGGCTTCGCTCTAGGGGCCTCCACTCCTCCGTTGCCTCAGGGCCTCCACACCTCTAAATGCAGAAGAGCGTATCCATCAAGACGTTGCGGCAAAAATGGACGCTAGGGAAATGCTTAAATCCGCCTTTGGTGGAGGTAACTCGCCTTCAGTACGAGCGCAAAAACCGCTGGTACCCTACGTCTTTTTTAACAATCTTAAGTACTTGGCAATGTTCAGACCTAACGATATTGTCTATACACAATAGACAAAATATTGCCTACAGCATAACAAACTGCCTTTTTCGTGGATTAAGCTTTAATATTTCCAACACTCACACCAATTAGCCTAGCCCCAAAGTAAGCATTGTAAGGCTTGTGTTATGGGATGCTAGGGTAACGGATAGAATGCATATACTGTACAGATATAAATATATTTATATATAAATACATATTAAACATCCATGACTGAAGTACATATGCTCGTATTCATCACACAAACATCTGCCCCGACTGGGATTCGAACCTTGAGTCGGCGACACCATGAAACCCGGCGTACATACCACTCGACGACAACGACGATAGCTAGTTCTAAAGATTTAGTGGAAAATTAACAGATGGCGCAATCTATTTTTCAGCTTCTCCCAGTCCAGCGTGGGAAACATAAATATTATTGACGTAAAATAAACATTATTTTCATGAAACATCCACGCATTTGCTTTTATTTCTTTGTGTCAATGTTATTTAAAAATTAAAATTTGTGTCAATTTAATTTTAACTGTTATAAATCTAGCTTTACATAAGTTTTCGCTATTTTGCAATTTAATATACACCTGGCGCATTCTATGGTTTCTGTCATCCCCATGACAGCTTGGCAGGCAGCAGGTAGAAGCATATACCAACATGTTAAATAATTAAAATAAGTAAGTACTCACACTTCAAATAAATCCGTAAGTAAGCATAAAGTTTCTGATCCAGGTTAATTCCGATTGTGGATTTGATCCAGCCTAACTTATTTTATACTTACTTTTATCTAATTCAAGTCTACTATCGCAATGAAAATTTTACTTAACCATAATTAATATGAATAATGACATTCATAATATTACTACAAAAAATCATAATAAAATTTAATAAATATCATTAAATAAAACTAGTTTTTACGGGTTAATGCACGAAACTTTATTTATTTATTGACGTTTCGCAGCCTTTTCAGGTCTGCATCGTCAGAATAACGATTTTTTATTTAAAATTGTCGAGCTACCTTATCATGTTAAAACTTCTACTTGTCTCTATTAACTGCAAACATTAGATAAAGATGCCGTCAGACCCCTCTTTCCCAGTGGGCACTTTGGGCAAGTGCCCAGGGCCCCGCGATGGATAGGGGCCCTCCTCAGATCAAATACAAAGTCCCTAAGTTCTGTTAAATCACCAAACGGGGGTCATAGGGACCCCATTATCCTAATATGCCCAGGGCCTCCAATAGATCAAAGACGGCACTGGATGCCGTAATGTATTAAACAGTTTGCATTTTAATTTTTAATATTTCGTATAAAGCTCGAGTATATGTAATATTCTCGGTCGAAAAAGATTGGAAAATGTGATCAATTTTAATTAAAAACCTGAGTCATAAAAACAATCAAAAAATCATATAAAAATGCAATCTAAACCAACCTTCCTTCATTAGCATTAAAGTTCGTCGCATTCGCGATCTTCAAGTACACTTCACTGCCGGCACCAGCTTATTAACCAACCCGTTTAAAGAGTATAGACAAAATTATGAGTATAGGCGAAGATTATAAGAATAGGCGAAGTATAGGCGATGCCGGAGACGAGCGTGCGCGCGCGCCGAACGCTCTCTCTCATTATATTACTTGACCAAAGGCGATATACCACCTGGTTGTTTTGTTACACTTAAGCGATGACGCCGGCCGCCGCAAGTAAATCGGCAGCGTACCTACGAGGTGTCAATTTAATTATAGTATGCTTTTGGCATTTATATAGCGTTTAACAATTTTGGTTTATTTGAAAGGAGATTGCTCATGACGGCGATAATTTTTAGAAACAGGCAACTATCTGTTTATCTACATGCTCTGTATACCTGAATCTAATACATAATTTCGGTACTTGGCTTGATTTCCCTAGTTTACTATATAACTTATTTGTTTTTTATTATTTTAATACCTATGTGCCTATTTGCAAACATAACCTCAAAATCGTTCAATGTATATGGTTTATAGAAGTTCTCAGGGGTGTCCGTCAATAATATTCGTTTCTACAGTAATTTATATATAATTTCGAATCTAGGAAACAATTTTTCATGATTATTGGTCTTTAGGCCAAACATGTATGGAAGCTGAGCAATCTCCTTTATGTTATCATCCTTTCTCTTTTCGATTTTAGGTTGAGGGCGTGTTTTAAGCAGACCAGTTTCTCATATATTTTATCCGATACGAGAATCCACGGGGTCCCCTACCCGATGGGGTCAGAGTAGGCAATGCGTAAGGCTTTTTGAGAGAGACTTCTGGTTCCCGGCAAGCGTCTAAGAAAAGGAGTAGCAAACCTGCTGTTCAGGGGGTCAATTGCCTAAGTAGATTGCTATGGCTATCGCGATCGCCTACGATTTTTTTTGTTACTTCCGAATGTTTTCAAATGCCTCACGTTCGTTTTTTTTCCTTTGCATTGGTAATAACAAGTTTAAAGAAAATGAGCGTGAGGTATTTGAAAACCTTCGGTGGTCAGAAATAACAAAACAAATTGTAAGCGACTGCGATTGCCATAGCGATCCCGTTAGGCGATTGGCCCCCAGGCCGGTAAAAAAGGATGGTTGAAGCGGGCCACTTTACTGCCGTCTCAGCTAACTATTCGCCTGGGTTGGACTATGTTGAGTCGTCACTTAACTTTTTGCATAATAAAAACTCGATAGCAAGCCCAATGCGGATTGGTGGAATGCCTTTTTGCGGCGTTTGTGTACAAACAGTTAAAAAGAAATTCGGTGGATAGGCACCTACATACATATATACAGGGTGTCACAAAAATACAAATAAAGCTTGAAGGGCGTTGAAGTACATCATATAAGGAGTGTTCTCTAATTTTCTTAAAATATTTTCATGAAGTTTTAACTTTTTATAAAAAACAGATGATGAAGATTTTAATGATCCTCGAACTAGTGACGTGTCTTAAAATGACCGATATTTTTAATAATCATTAAAAATGTTGTAAACTGTTTTTATAAAAAGTTAAAAATTCATGCAAATATTTTAAGAAAATTAGAGAAGACTCCTTATATGATGTACTTTAACACCCTACAAGCTTTATTTGTGTTTTTGTAACACCCTGTATATATAGGTCAAAAAGTTTCTATAAATTTTTACCTAATCTTATAATCTGTTATCAAAGACAACAGTTTTTCTGTGCAATCCGGTCTTCGGATCTCTTTATCAGTCATCACGGAGATAGTGAGGTATCTGACTTTTTTTTTATTAGTGAACTAGTTTTTTTGTACGTTTTCCGACACGATAAAGGTTATCGCACATTAGAGCCCATTTACATTCAGCCACTGTCTTTGCCGTGCACGTAGCTATGGAGCATTTGCCGAAATACTACTGTAGTCAGTAGTCACGTCAAGGGCAACGTGTGTTTACATTATCGCACCGCAATGCTTTAAAAATTTTAATGAGTGAGAGTGTGCGGGACAGCAATAGTTGGGGGGTCATGACCCCCCCCCCCCCCCAATTTTTTCTTTTTTAACTTTTAAAAAAATCTTTTTACAGACGACGGCGCCTTTAAAAGGCACACCGCCGAACGGACCTCACACCTGGCTCCCGCAAGTCTTACGGAACCCCCAGTGGCTACCCACCGAGGTCCCCGCAACTCTTACGGGCGCTTTACGGTATAATATCCGCTAAAAAAGTCCTGCGAATACCTTCAACACTGCTTAGGGCGGAGCCGCAGGGTCCCCGTTAAGGATTCTACCACGGCTCCGCCCCCAGCAGCTTCCCGGCCTCGCTGGGGCTTCACGGCAGGTGTCTCCCGCGGTATTACGGGGACCCCGCAGACGTGCGCAGGTAGGCCCGCGCGTGGGGGCTGGGTATGCGGCCTACTGCCCACCATCCGCTGCGGAGGGGACTCCTGGGCGTACCCGTCCAAGAACCCTCCGCCGCCCCCCCTTTGTAGGTCAGAACTACAAGTGGGGGGCGCCCTTGGCGACCAGTCACCGCAATTTTCATTATAAGTATCAAGTTTTTTATCGCGTCCAACAGTCAAACTACATAGTAATTTCATTCTAAAGAAAAATTTCTATGCGGTCCAGGCAGCAGACGGGACTCGAACCCGCTATCCGGGCAAATGTACTGACCATTATGTTACCGCGGCCCTAATGGTCGTATCGATTTTTAAACTTTAGCAGTTATGTTTTTCTTGTTAAAAAATGTGTTGTGGCAGATGTTGGTGTCTATTAATGGTGTATTATTAACCACTAAGTGTTCAGAAACATGCACAAGTGTTGGCAATTGAAACAAAATAGCGGAAAGTGTCTTTCGACGTTCCCTTAAAAAGTCCACGGGGAGGTTCCAGTAAATCTTTTTTTGGATTGACTTTGGGATTGACTTGACTGCCACTTACTTTCACTTGACTAATATTTTGACCACGAGTGCTATAGAATATGTAAGCATTTTACACTTGACATTGGCTAAATGCACAAACCGTGCGAAGCCATATAGAAAAAAAAAATTTTACATTGCCCGCAATAGTACGGTCATTAAGAGGGGAGCTCTTAATGACGGTACTATTGCAGAGGAGAAATTCTCTAGGCAAAGTAACATAAAATAACTATACTATTACAATTTCATATATTGCATAGCACAATCGATAGCATATAGAAAAACTATCAATCGTCCTCCTTAAAAATAGAATTTGAACACAAAATCGATAAGGAAAATGAAACACACATAAACTATAATACTGAAAACTATGTATGAAATGAACAGAGCAGACAGGTAATCTGATCATTGCTGTTATTCCATTTCCAAGATGAGCGATGTCTGGAAGGAAATATTAATAAGTATTAGTGGTAACAACCGGCGTCGGAGTCGCTTTAACTACTTACTTAGGTACCGAAGTAACGGCTCTGGAGGCCTACTCTGATTCAACGAAAAACGAAATTTCGATCGCAACTTCGCACTTTTCTTAATAAGTTCTGGTTTGTTTTTAATTATAATAATATATGTCGTCGGAATATAGATTATGATGTAGATTTTCTAAGCCTACGCAAAGAAAGCTTCAATTTGATAGTTTATCGTTCAAATTAAGTATAACCTTAAATTGTAAATAAATTGTATGTAAATGTATAAAAAATTAAATTTCGTTTGAACTTCGTTATCTAAAGTTCGTTTCGAAGAAAGAGAGTAGACCCCCAGAACGGAACACTGAATTATGGAATTAAACTGCTTTGTACTAGCTAATCGTAAGTACTTAACGATTGACCCAAATATTTTTTTATACGAGGCACAACAAATTACCGCACCCCACCTGATTAAGTGTAAGTAGCGTTACCATCCATCCATTTTTAATTAGATGGAATATGAGTAAAACTACTTATTAAGTTACATCAAATAAGACAAATAATGTCAATTAAGTTCTTATTGATTTAAAATAAAATATATAATTATTTTTAAAAATCAACAACAAGATCCCCCTCGCGATGCGAGCGTCTGCTACCACCAGTATTATATCACTGTAACTAAGTGAAAACTTTGTTAAACCGAGTAACGAATTGGGGCCGACTTAATCTAGTCCAATTTAACCCTACGAAGACACAAGTATGCGCGTTCACCGCAAAAAAAATACCATTTGTCGTATCTCCTCTTTTTGAGAACACTCCTCTAACTGCCTCAGCAAGTATTGGAATTCTTGGCGTTGACATATCGAGCGACGTCCAGTTTCGGGATCATTTAGAGGGCAAGGCCAAATTGGCCTCTAAGAAGCTTGGTGTGCTCAATAGATCGAGAATGTACTTCACACCGGCCCACCGACTGCAGCTTTATAAGGCACAGGTTCGGCCTCACATGGAGTACTGCTCTCATCTTTGGGCGGGGGCACCCCAGTATCAGCTTCTCCCTTTGGATCGCAATCAGCGCAGAGCGGCTCGAATCGTCGACGACCAGGACCTTTCCGATCAGCTTGATCCTTTGGCTTTGCGTAGGGATGTAGCTTCGCTCTGCATCTTCTATCGCATTTATCACGGGGAGTGTTCTGAGGATTTGTTCGGATTAATTCCAGCTGCTGCATTTCGCCATCGTACATCGCGACAAAAATTTCATCCCCATCATCTTGATGCGTGGCTATCCACAACCGTGCGTTTTTGTCGAAATTTTTTACCACGTACGACAAAACTGTGGAATATGTTGTCGCCAGCAGTGTTTCCTGACCAATACGACCCAAGAACCTTCAAAAAAAGAGCGTACCCCTTCCTTAAAGGCCGGCATCGCATTTGTGATACTCCTGGTGTTTCAAGTGTCCAGGGGCGACGGTGATCACTTACCATCAGGTGAGCCGTCTGCTCGTATGCCTCCTATAACATAAAAAAAAAGCGGGTCATGTTTTGTGACTAAAATGTCCGGACTTTTATCGAAATGTCCGGCCTTTTTGTCAGAACTTTTGAAATTTTGAAATAGTATAATGCGATTCAACTAAGAGTAGGACCGACTGGGCGCCATATTGTGATGTAAAGCAATAGGTAGAGTGAGCAAAAAAAGTTTTTATTTAATTTACTAAGATTAAGTGAGAAAAAGCATCAGATTTTGTTAATAACATTTATTTACTAGGATTGAGAAAAAAAAACACCGATTTTTAATAATATTTATATATTAAGACTGTGAGAAAAAGCATTAATCAGAATCTAGCTCTTCTATTCCGGTCATCTCTGCATTACCGCCGGAGTAGTTATGAATAATCATGCACTATTTCTAGGTCACATACGAACATGCAATCTTTATGTAAACGAAAGTTTGAAATTGGGTTACTGAACGCAACTTAAAGTGACATTTGGTTGATGATTTAGGTTATCAACCATTCATGGCCAAAGCTCAATAAGTGAAAAATAAAATCAACTGATATTAATTATCAATATTTGTTATTGTTTCTTTACAAATGTTTGCTTTTTATTCTTGTATTAGCGGAGTGCTAAAAAGGGTTCCAGGATTTTTTTGCAAACCGTACTTTTCAAGTGACATTTGACAGATAGAGGTCATTGGCTTTCCTATTCTTATTTGAATTGCATTATAACCCTAAGTGTAAGTCGAGTCGCAAAGATAGCTAATGCAGGTGTGCCGCTGCAGCCATCCTTACCTTGGCAGCCTGAACCCATTCCCCTACCCCACGGAACCCTACCCACCAGCAGAAACACAACAACACCAAAAGGTAGCGTTATGGTCTGGACGGTAGAGGTTACTTTCCCAGACTGGCGTTCCAATTTGAGCGGCAAATGCGCTGTCTTAATTTTATTTAATATTAGCGGCCCGCCCTCGCTTCGCTTCGGTGTAGAGCTGAAGTGTAGACTACAGTTTTTGTTCTCAGGCTTGTATTATACACAATGACATTCATCTATGATTCTTCTTATACCTGCATGCAAAGTCTCAGCCCGATCGGTTTAAAATTGACAAAGTGTCATACAAACTTTCATTCCCTATTTTATCCCCTTGGGGGTAGAATTGATCAAAATCCTTTCTTAGCGGATGAATACGTCATAACATCTACCTGCATGCCAAATTTCAGCTCGATCCGTCCAGTAGTTTGGGATGTGCGTTGATAGATCACTATGTCAGTCAGTCAGTCACCTTTGAGTTTTATATATATTAAGATTTACACAAACAGAGTGCAGTTACTACATAGTTATTTTAAAACATAATACTAGTTTTCTAAAATGCCACAACAGTAAAGGCACACAACAACAATAAAATTAATGGGAAAATGAAAGCATATTTTTAATAAAAATAAGGAAAACCCGTAAACAGCTACTAGGCGCTGGTCATCTATTACCCTTAGCACGAACCAATATCGAATTCGTAACGTTTGAGTAATGTCACTGTCAAATGTGTACTGATTTTTAGTTACTTTGTGGCGCTGCTGTTCAAGTTTCCATACAAAATTTGACATTGACATTTCGCAGTCGCAAACTATTCGAACCATTATCGAAATGGTTCGCGCTAGGGCTACCTGTTTCTGGACATGGACATAAGACGCAACGAAAATAGGTTTTGTTTACGTGGTGGGAGAGGAGAAAATGGAATGACGAACAATGATGTTACATACTGGTGACTAGCCGTCTTTAACCTATTGGAGGCCCTGGGCATATAAGGATAATGGGGTATGACTTTGATGTAGATTATGACTTGAAATGGAGCAAGTCATACTGATGAGTGTACTACTGATGATTTTTCTTTAAATGAGCATGCTGTAGTCGGAAAGCCTAATTTTTGGGCGAGAGTAGAAGAGCTTCGCTTATGTAAAAGCTAGTAAGTTGGTATTGTAGTCAGTTATTTAGGATCGATTTCATCGAATTATATTATTTTTTTTGGTAATAAATATTGGTTATCGTTTGGTGATCTAACAGGAACTAGGGACTTTGTATTTGATCTGAGGGGCCCTGAGCACTTCCCCAAAATGCCCACTGGGAAAGAGGGGTCTGTTGGTGACGAAAGGAAAAACGGTACCCCAAGCACGAACGACAAGCGAGAAAGGATTCGTATCGCCATATCAATTTTTATGGATAAAGTCAGTTTTTTTAAGATTCTTAAGTTCGGGTCGCTACTAAGTTTCCTTAAAAAGTTTGATGGTGGCGATACCAATAGGAGCTGTTAATGTTCGAACTCGGAGTACAATAAACATATAAATGAAGCAGAAGATAGTAATATAGTTAAAAAAGCAGAGATAAAATTTAGTAAGGAAAGACAGTTAAAAAGAGATTTATCCCCACTCGACGTTACAAAACTACATGAGCACGGCACTGCGTTACGTTCCTTGCGTCTTTACTCCACCAATTGATCTCGTATCTCCGAAGGCCGAGCTGATAAGCTGAGCAAACGATTAATCGTAAACCTACCAGCGAGATTAAGGTGAACAGAATGTATTTAGGCTGTATAGGTAGGGCTGCCATCTCTAAAATGTGGCAACCAGGGTCAGAGGCGTGATAACCCCGGATTTTGGAGCCCAGAACCCGGACAGACCAATAAAAAAACAGTTAAAAATGTCACAAATCAACTTTTTTTTGTTGATGTAGGCAAAAGAGCTAGCGGTCTACCTCATAATAAGTGGTCACTGCTGCCCATGGACACTTGCAGCACCAAGGAAAGCTGATCTTTGTTGGAAGTCTGCATTTATGGTTACAGTGTTAGAATAGATTTATTCATTTTCAAAGACATTTACATTTACGGATTAATTGGCAACCCAAAACAGGAAATTTTTAAACCCGGACGACAAATGAAACCCCGCCCGGACACCCCGTAAACTAGGACAAATCCGGGGAAACCCGGACGGATGGCAGCCCTATGTATAGGTATGAATAATCTCCACCATGATGCAAACACGCGTAAGCTATGTTTATCTACTTTTTAAACAATTTGCAGGAGATTGGTAAACTAATAAAAAATACGAGTGCGGGATTTGAACCGACGACCGCGGTGATGCGTCGAACGTTGGTCCCGTGGCAAAGATTTAACACACTGCACCGTTTCGATCGATATTGGCAAGGCGAAAATTGTATTCATATGCACTGTTGTCAGGTTATTTTCGTTACGGAATTTCTGAATTCGGTCGCCGCGCTCAAAGCCCGCGATAAAATCTATGCAATAGCTTATAACAATGGCCATAATAATTTGGTTTCCCACACTTGGGTTTTTATATATTTACCCTAGGCCCAAGAGGGACACGGCCCGGGGCTGTAGGCTGTGAGAGAAAGAAGAAGTCATATAAAAGTATTCGTTACTGACCTGTTTTGTTTTGATTTACCAATTCTTGGGGGAAAGTCGGAAATTACTAAATACGACTAAATAAATCCTCTTCAATTACGCCGTGTAGTGGCGTCACTAAGCGCGTTCTATCGTCTGTACCACGGCGAGTGTTCTGAGGAGTCATTCTCTCTTATTCTACCTTTCCCTTTCCTTCAGAGGACCACGCGCGCTGGCCTTCGTTGTCATCGTCTAACTGAGGCCACCGTTCCAACGCGTAAATTTGGTAATTCATTTCTTTGTCGCACTATCCGTAAATGGAATGCTCTGCCTGCTCACGTGTTCCCTCTTTCTTACAACCTGGGATCCTTTAAAAGAGGCGTGAAGAAGCAACATGCATGGCCTGGCCCGCCAGATATCAAAAACCTTGCAGCTTGTGATACTTCACAGGGTGCAAGGTCTCCCACCGTACCTGAGTCCATATATATAGGGTCAAACGGCAGCATAAAAAAATTCAAGAAACAGCCTCGAATTATCCCTGGCGGACCAGAACTTGAACTTTCTATTCCACATCTCCCTATGTGGAATAGAAAGTTCCATAACACAACTTGTAGCGATAAATGGAAAAAACTCCAAGTATTAAGGGTGGGCGTTTTTAGAATAACGATGCGCGATAACTATGCCATGTTTGGATGCGCGCATCCGATGCGACTGGATGCCGTTAGTAGATGCCGATGCCATCTAGTTTATGTCAATGTTACTATAGCAACAGTGCCACAAACTTATCTGTGCCGGTGAAGATGTCGCAAAAATGTCACAATGCTATGGATAAATTGTAGTTCCAATTTTTGCCACCGGCACTAAAAAGTTTGTGATACTACGATACTGACATTCACTTGGCGATTTATCTGATACCGATGCGCATCGATTCCACAAATATCTAAAAACGCCCATCTCTACCAAGTATCGTTACTAGTGGAGATATGTCAGCAGGGATATATGGAACAGGTGCATGACTTTTGGTTGGGTCCAAGTCGTCAGCCTTTTGAATAGGAGCTAGGGTTCATTGTACATGCAACAGTAGAAGGCTATTCTGTGCTGATAGCTGAATCGTTCAGTGACACAATTCGTCTTAAAGATATCTGTTAGCGTTCACAATAATCGTTCTCATTAGCGCGCCCGAACGGCTTGTGGCTATTTAGCACTTCGTTAAGTAAAATTACCGCTGATTTTGTTAGAATATGAAGGTTGAGTGGCAGAGTGTTTAAACAGGGTAGAGCATAGCAGATTTCCTGCTTGAATTGTGGTGTGGTGGAGTGGAAAAGTAATCTTCTTCACCTTACGGAAAATCACAGTAAAAAAAACATCATCATCATCATCATCAGCCTATTAATGTCCCCATTGCTGGAGCACAGGCCTTCCCTATGGATGGAATAGGGAGACCGGGCCATGACCCACCACGCGGGCCCAGTGCGGATTGGTGGGTGCTAACGACTGCAGATGCAACCGGGACCAACGGCTTAACGTGCCTACCGAAGCACGGAGGAGCTCGAGATAGTAAATTTTTGGTCACCCATCCAATGACCGACCACTGCGAAAGTTGCTTAACTTCAACGATCGCAGCCGAACGCGCTAACCAGTTGCGCCATCGAGCTCCTAAAATAACACTAGATTTTAAGGGTGTTGTTTCTATCGGTAAGTAAGGTTCCATGGTTCGACGCGGTAGGTGATTGGGTCAGGGAGGCAACTGTGCGTTTGATATTTTGGGTATCGCAAGAGTATAAGATGGGATGATGACATTCGTAGGCTGGCTGGAGTGGGCTGGATGAGTGGCAGAAAATCGGGAGCAGTGGCGTGCATTAGGGGAGACCTATGTCCAGCAGTGGACGAGCATGGGTCGATGATGAAGTGTCTATAGAGGAGCTCGATGGCGCAAGTGGTTAGCGCGTTCGGCTGCGATAGTTGAAGTTAAGCAACTTTCGCCGTGGTCGATGATAGGATGGGTGACCAAAAATTTACTATCTCGAACTTCGGAAGGCACGTTAAGCCGTTGGTCCCGGCTGCATCTGCAGTCGTTAGTACCCGCCAATCCGCACTGGGCCCGCCTGGTGGGGTCATGGTCCGATCTCCCTATTCCATGCATAGGGAAGGCCTGTGCTCCGACAATAGACACATTGATAGGCTGATGATAAAGCGTCTATCGGCTATGGTGGCCGGTGAAATAAATAGATGTATAACACAGCCTTTTGATTGGTACAGTGAAATTTTAGAGATTTCTTTTCATGTTTAGCGAGTTTGATTCCCGATTCAGAAATTCGGAATTCAGAAACGAATAGAAGAAATTGCCGAGCGGGACAGAATGTCTTCTTACTCACATAGTCATTTGCGATTCGTTTTTTTATTGGCGCGAGTTATAACCAAGTTATAGTCACCATTTTCTTGCTTAGTAACCATTTGTTTTATTAAAGAATTCTGGAGTTAAAATAATGACTTGGTTATAAATTCGTCGTAAGGTACTTTCCCTGGCGGGAAAAAAACTTTTAAACGGGGTGTCCTCTTTGCCTTATGGATAAGGCAAAGGGGACAAAATAATATAAAACTCATATAGACAATACCAAACTATAAAGCATAAACTTAACCAAGACGTTAAGGCCATTAAAAAAAACGACAGGTTGCACTCCGGGAGTGCCGGCAGAAGTGAAAACTTGAATATTAACGTTGTGCATTTTTGATATTTTGGAATGGTTAGGTAATAATTTTGCACGAATTGCTTTAATTATCAGTATAAAAGTACTATCATGTATGTGGTAGAATACAATATTTATTTATTGCGCTATCGTACACAAACATGACAATTTATATTACATTAAAAAAGATTATCTCTCAGAAAAATCAACTTACATGAATCACGTTTAAGCGCACTAAGCGACATCTATTGTAAAAAAAATGAATTTTCTTCGCAATAAAGCTGCCACGTGGACGTCCTAGATAGAGACCTATTATTAAATATTTCATCTAATATATTGAAAGTCAATAACCTTTCCAATTTTATTGTGTAGCATGATGCGATCAGCCCACGTGATTAACCTGACGCGAGTTTAACATCTTTTACTCATACAAAAAAAGTGTACAACGCCGCTAAAAAGAAGTTTTCACTTCAATAGAGAATATTTTTTGTCTCAATCGAAAGCAAACAAATTGTTAGATTATAATATATTTATTGATTAAAGCAAAACCTATATACTGAATTTAGTTCACACGAACAACTGTGTTCAACATACAATATTACTTATTTTAACATATCATTATTTTTAATAGGTATGGATGTGAATGATGTGAAACCGCTATATACTAATGAATGGAATGTGTTATATAATACATTTCATGGGATTACTTTTAGAATTAAAAAAAAAACTTCAAATTTTTCTTCTCTATGGCCGTAGAAGAATTCAGGTTACACAACAATCACAAACCAAGACGCATAGATATCTATATTAAAACAATAAAATATCTAATAATTTCATTAAAAACGTGAAAACAGATCTTTGACCGTAAAACATAGGATTTCATAATAAATAAATCACGCAGTACAAACTTAAAAATAGTTCTTTAAAAATACTTAGCTTATTAATATAACATATAGTTTAAAATATTTTTCATTCATTTTGAATGACAAAGAATACATTGCAGCTTATATTTATGTGTGAATGATAAAACAGTATGTTTGCAAATTCATTTTAAATATAACAATTATAATAATTAAAGTCGATCAAAAATTTCATACATTGCACGATTTCGAATAACACACAACAAATAAACATAAGGGTATATTTTTTTTATAATATATTTAAAATTAAGACCATGCTACAAAATCACTACGTGGTTATTATTAGGTGCAGCGTCCATACAGTTTTGCCCAATGTCCTTTGAATAAAAATTTCAATTGAACGTAGTGATTTTATAGCATGGTCTTCTTTTTAAATATATTATAAAAAATATATACCCTTATGCAATGGAGGTGAATATTCCAAACAAATAAACATTACAGATATGTTCATATTCAAACAATAAACACATATGATAGGAATATAATGTACTAAGTACTTGTCATGAAAGGCTGTCATGAACAGATCGCTAGGCAGATAATAAAACATTGCAACGTAATTTCCTTTTTATATTATTCCCCGTTTACATTCAGCCCATTCGCGCGGCAACTAGCAGCGAAGCGGCTCTATAATGGGCAATGCGAGCATGTAAACAGAGTGTCGAGTCTGCTAGGTTAAAGTGAAATCGTGTATCAATGATGTTTTAGTAGTTTTGATTTCTGACACACTCATTATTACTAAAAAACAAAATCACAAATGACTTCGTGTCGCCCGCCTATTCAAGAGGTTCCGGGTTCGAATCCCCGTTCGGGCACATGTTTGTATGATGAATACGAGCATTTGTACTCCAGACATGGATGTTAAATATGTATTTCTATATAAATATATACTTATATATGTATCAGTATATGTATTCTATCCGTTACCCTAGTAACCCATAACACAAGCCTACAATGCTTACTTTGGGGCTGGGCTAATTGATGTGAGTATTGGAAATATTCAAAAATGAATAAAGTTACTTATTATTACTCATTAGATATTGTTATCTATATGCATTTGTTATTTAATATTTTAGTAACAAAAACTGTAACAAAAATCTGTGACAAAAAGCGATACCATTAAGTTACGATTTTTCCATTAGCTTAGCAGGTTGCTTCAGTTGCCGTTGACGATAGCGCTGCCCATCGTTCTCCCTACATCAAAGAGTCCAGCAAGCGCAAGTGTTGCTACTTGCACACTCTCACTCATTCAATGCAACAAGATGCGACTATGTGAACATACACTGTTCTTGACGTTGCTACAGTAGCATTATGGCTAGTACTCTATAGCAACGAAACGAGACTGGCTGAATGTAAATGGGCCATTATACGGAACAATGGACGAATAGCAGGTTTAAATTTCACTACCGTAACATTCGAAAATTTGGCTTTCACAGTGAGTTAAATAACAAGCTACCAATTAGCCAGTTAAATGTTAACAAATCCTGATCTCAAAAAAAGACGCTTCTGGTCATGGCTTTCTCAGTGAGTTAAATATCAAGATAGCAATTAGCTAGTAACATGTTAACAAATCCTGATCTAAAAAAAGACGCTTCTGACCAATCTGGTGGTGACAGTAATAAACAATTATTATTAAACACCACGGTTAATAAATAACTCATAACTTTAGTTTTATAGCCACACAATGCATCGAAACCAAAGGGGTAATCTACCAATCGGCATATCTGGGGGCCAATCGCCTAACAGAAATGCTTTGGGAAACGCTAACGCTTACGATTTTATATTGTTATTTCTAGCCGCCTGAGGTTTTCGAATACCTCACGCTCATTTTTTTTTAATATTGTTATTACCAATGCAAAAGAAAGAGCGCGAGGCATTTGAATACCTCAGGCGGCTAGAAATAACAAAATAAAATCGTAAGCGTTAGCGTTTTCCATAGCATTTCCGTTAGGCGATTGGCCCCCTGTTTACGACCAAGATTAGCGTGTTTTTTTTTTATAGCGAGGTAGGCAAATGACTCTACCCCACCTGATATTAAGTGGTGATTAAATCCAAACGCGAAGATAGCTGGTACAACAGTTATAAACTGCCACATCAACCATCCTCACCTTGCCGGCCTGCAAAAATGCTTCTTCACACCTCTCTCAAAGGACCCCAGATTATAAGAAGGAGGGAACACGTGCGCGGGCAAAGAATTCCACTTACGAATAGTACGACAAAGAAATGAGTCACCAAATTTCTTTGTTCGTGTAGGAATAGTTTAATTTTCATGGGACTGCGGCATCAGCATGACTTAATAATGATTTTTCTCACATAAACTACTCATATTAACAGTAATGCGTTGCAATGTATTATCCGCTTTTAGTTTCGGTAGTCCTTTAAGACAATTTTTAAATATGGCCTACTAACTTTATAAACTCTATTGTGAATACGACCCTCGTTTCAAACGAAAATGACCTAACACTTTGACAATATCAAAGCTGGAAATCAAAATGCAAACTTAGCATCACCAGTAACTGGACGACACAAATATTGGGGGTACTGAAAATCCACCAATATGTACTTCCAAATGTGTATTTATTAAACACTTCATTAGAATAAACTTATCGACTTAAGATTCAAAGGGACGCTATCAAAAATGCGGTCTAACAAAATTGTTTTAGTATATAACGCTAGCAAGAAACAACCAATAATAACCCATATATATACTAGAAATACGATTTCTAATCGGTTCAACGCGTGTTCAGTAAAAGTATAAATTTATTTATACACAGATCGGATTTATATATAAAACAATTACAATGTATAAAATATAATCATTCTGTAAGCAAATATATCACTATTAACGCGCTAATAAAAATCGTTAACTTTAACAGGACCTATGTCATTTACTTATATTGCAATTATGGATAATATTGTATTATCTATAGACATAAGCACAATGACAACTTCATCTTGACTAAAATCATTTAGTAGGCAGTGCTCGATAGATGGCGTTGTTATAAAGAAAGATGTTTCTTCATTTAATTTGTTTTTCGCTTCAATATAGTTCGTCTAACGATTTTGATGTTTAGAAAAATTTACGTCACTAGTAGGCGCCACTGTGTATCAAGGTCCAAAGACCATACAAATATGAAGATTTTGGCGCGCATTAATAGAACGAGCGTTTAAATTAATCCATAGACTATGACGACATACGCGATTTAATGGCTGAGTAAACCTGTCGTCTCAGTGTTGCCACCTGGCTACCGTCATTCCGGACTATCAAAGGTACCTTTTTAAACTTTTAAAACTTACTATTCTACTACTCAAACTGGATTTTTTACGATATTTTTATAGGTATATTGCATCAATATACATTCCAGATTTGATTACTGGCAATGCCTACAAAATGATTTTAATCAAAAATAATGTGTCGTACGATGCTTTATGGCACCTACAATGTTCTGTAGTTACATATAAACGGGATTGCTCACTCTCCTTTTATAAAACATTAAATTTAAGACCTTTTCGTCCTAACATAAGTTCTATAAGGTTTAATATTGCGTGGAGAAAATCTGCTAACCCCGCCAATAAGGTATTTGAGACGTTTTTAAAAACCGATCTTAAATTATTTAAGAATCAATGGCCAATGGTACAGAGACATTACCGCAATATAATGCTTTGTACGTGTGTACTTACATGAATAAATTGCAAATTACATAAATATATATGCTCGCATAGCGTTTGCTGGTTTTAGTTCGACATCTATCCGCTAGATGTCACTTTAAGGGATAAATAGAACGCGTTTAAATGGATTCAAAATGCTTACTTTCATTACTTTTTTGAGGTTTCGCATTTTTTTTTCAGAAAGACTTCAAATACTTTATTGAGCGCTCAATAAAAGTCGTTCGAAGGTAACTCGACAAAAGTAAAAAAAATCATAATTCTGACGACGCGGCCTTAAAAGAAAGCGAAACGTAAAAAAAGTGATAAAAGTAAGCATTTTGAACCTGTTTCAACGTGTTTTGTGAAAACTTAACAAACAAGTACTTTGAGGGATAGTTCGAATTAGAAGCAGTCAAATAAGGTGAATAAAGGAACAGGTATAACATTATAAATTGTACTCGTTTCTATAGATCTTGAATAACATTAACTATGGATATGTAAGATACACATTTGATCGTAATAATATGATCGAATAAATGAGTTTAGAATAGAATATCACATAATTGGCGTTATCTTCCGTAGCTAATACATGAATTCTGCTTCTACACTACTGCGACTAAACATACATGATACTTTGATATTAGTTTCATGCATTTAACACCACAAAAAGTGAAAAAAAAAACAGAAAAAATATTTTGCTATCACAATGAAAATACTCACACCAATTTTTACAAGAGACACATAGAAAAGGGAACCTTATCACACCAGAATAAAGATGAATATTCAACCAGAAAACCAGATAGTTACACTAGCCAAGCTAGTCCTTAATGTTAGTTATCGATTAATATTTTGTACTAAACCCATTCTTTCCAACAATTTCGCTAACAATTCGCACATGCAAACAAACACACTTAGATATGTGAATATTTATGATTACAATATAATAAGCATAGAACAAACATTATTAAGGTAATTCACAATCGCTAGTAATTCTATGGTTGGACTTTTCGCAATATTAAATATAACTTTCTAAATTTTTACGGACAGAATATGTCAATATTTAACGTCTGATTTCAAAGAACCAAAAACATTTTCTATTAGTTCTTAGTTATAAACTAATTAATGAAAGACGGATTTGTAAAAAGAAATAGACTTGAATGTAACATGTCGAAAACTATCATATAAACGTACAATGGCACACTTTACTCTGCTCGCTCTTTGATGGCTGATTCCTCGCACAAATTTTACAGTCTTACAACTTTTTTGCCTTAAATTTATTAATTTCCAATAATTTTATTTCAATCCGCGAACGACATGATTCGCCGCAGATTTTTTATAGTTGTTAATTTTATATTAATTTCAACAAAAAAATAGTTAAATGATTTCTTATTTATTTTAATCATTTTATTAATTAAGTTCTACACCAGTTCATTTAGACATTATAATCGTGTAACTACTCAAACATACTACAAAAACTATTGCCAGTGAGAAAATGCAATAATTTCCAGCTAACAACAGATAATAAAATCCACTACTTTCTACTTCAATCCAAATTTATAACTATCATTTATTAGTTTTTGCTTAAAAAAATTAACGAATATTTTGACGTATTCCTAAAAAAAATTTTTTTTTGGAATACTAATCTACAAAGGAAATAAATATTTAAATAATGACAATGATAATACTAAGCACATCAACTCGAAATAACTGACAATAATTATTTTATAAGAAAGAGCACTATATTTTTCAGGATTTGCGTAAACAATTAATAGTTAGGTATATTGTAAGAATATAAAGGCGGTTATTCGATAAGGAATACCTAACTATAAGTTTCTTTTAAACATTATAGAATAATTGATTTATCATTAATCTAGATAAACATTATTATGAGATGCAATTTTTTAATTATATTTAGAATTATGTAGATAATACTGTGAACATTCCAATATATCTATTCGTAGTTTAAGCTAGTATGGAATGTGCACAGTATAATATAATAAGATTCGATATCATATTGTGTACAGTATGTATAAATCAAAACGAATATAGGAAATTTACTAATTTATGTAAGTACATAATAATAACTTATCTATTCATAAAGAGTCTTAAAAGCAAAGGGCTGATCTGATTTAGCTTAGAATAACGACTGCATATTGCAATAATAAACTTTATTAATGTTGTATCAAGACTCAAATTTAAATGAAGTCAAAACACAGTATTATTCAAAGACTAAATCAGATTCAATGTTGTCTCTGTGAACCAAATCTGAATTAAGGCTCATAATTGACAACACAGAACATAGACAGCATCACGTTAGAAAACTTATATATACATAAACAGCAATGTAACCAATCCGGATAAATATAAAAACATTAATAGTAGATTGTTCCGACGCCATTTTATATAAAAGTTGTCTTAGGTGAAAATTTCATATTCAGAATTTCTGTAATTTAAATAAAGTAATGAAGAATTGGCAGTGTATTTATAGAAATCAGTTATTCCGATGAAGAATACATAAGTTAAAAATAAAAAAAAAGGCAACAGTTACAGTTATTGTAAGCATTTATCAATAAATGTGTTAAACGTAATAGTGACAACAACATATATAAAATGGCGGCGCTTTGAGACATCGTAATACATTTTGAGTCTTACTTCCTAAGCAGTGGAGTGCAATTTTATTCGCCTGTGTCGACCCAATTAGCCTCCTCCGCTATTCTGTCCATGCAGTTGCAGAGGAATTGATACTGTAGAAAATAATTAATAATTGTTAATTTGATAAAGAGGTACGTACGGTTGGTATAACAGTGAGATGTCTTATTAGTGGATCAATCAATCAATCAATCAAAATCATTTATTCAGTTTAGGCTGTTACAAGCACATATGAATGTCTAGAAGCTACTCCATCGGTTCGTAAGTCTACGGCGGGAGACCTTGTACTGAGAAGAACCGGCAAGAAACTCAGCAAGGGCTGTTTTTCTCCCTGTTTTATCATTTACAGAGTCGTCAAGTTGAAAAATGACTTCAGAGATGATTCATGAAGTCACCCTTCATTACATAAAGTGAACTTATACATTAATTGTTCACCTGCATTTTGATTGCTGTGTCACACAGTATAAATACAAACAGAGTTTTTTATAATAGGTTTAATTAAACATTTACATCTTAAATATCAAAGTAGTTAGGGCAGACTCATCTCCGCTGGCAGCACCCGTTCACGAGCATGACGCATGAACCAGCCATCGCTTCGCTCAACCATATTTTAGGGAGGGATTAAGGATGTTTTTAATAGTTTAGGATTACGTCGGTGTCACCAGATCATGTCGGGATGACCAGTATTGATCCGTCAGGCGGGTCGTTGCGTTCCCTAAAAAATGGTTGAGCGAAGCGATGGCTGGTTCATGCGTCATGCTCGTGAACGGGTGCTGCCAGCGGAGATGAGTCTGCACTTGCTTCATTGGGTACTATTAATCGTTGTACTAAACTTTAATCGTTCATTATTATTTTTTGCCTAAACGGTAGGACTCGGCATTCCTAAACTTTGTTAAACCAGTTTTTTATATATAAATATAAATATATATATATATTTATTTTAATTTTATAGTTATATTTTTTATATTACTTCCATTTGTAATGGTAAGTGTCTTTATGAGTTACCTCATATTGAAGTAATTTTTCAATTTGACGTCTCTGTATATAATACAGGGAGAAAAAAACAGCGCTTGCTGAGTTTCTTGCCGGTCTTCTGAGTACAAGGTAGATTTGCGAACCGATGACGTAGTTTTTCGACATTCACAAGTGCTTGTAACAGCCTAGACTGAATAAACGATATTGAATTTTGAATTTTTTTGAAAAGTGTAGGAAGGTCAAAGAGAATGATATTCCATAGAGCTGGGTGATGTTAGCTAGGAAGCCCGAATGATGTTGTTCAGCCATAGTATTTGTTAGGCAACATTTGTGTAGAAACATTGTTTATTAACAGTGTTACACGATGTTACTTCATTTCTGTATACAGTTTATAAACATAGATGATGAAACTGTGTTTCGGATACATGTTGCCGTGTTCCCCACTCTGAGTGGAGAGCGAGACGAAAGATTTAGTTTATAAACAAAAGTTGACAGGTGTACACGTATGTTGCGGTATGTTTATAGTTTATTTAAATATGGAAGTATTGTGGTCCAAAGACCAAATTTCGATGCTCATAGAACTTTAGCGGTTACGCGCTGTTTACGGTAAACTTGTTTATAAAAAAGGTGTTGAACTTTATAAACAATTTATCAACAAATGTTGGTTAATGCATACGCGGCATTAGCCTCCAAATTTCTATTGTGCGATGTAGGCTTCTATACTTTTTGAACGCTAGCGGGTAGCGCCATCTGTTGTAATGGAACGTCTAGTCTTGCTTCGTTGATTATATGTGGGGCGTGTAGATGTCGCCGCCACAATAGTGTCAATGAAAAATTATGTAACATTTTAAGAGCTAAGACTTGAGACTTGAGTCTCAATACATATTGATATGTATTGAGCCTATCGTAATTAAACAATGCTTGTGCTCGTGCACCGGCTAGCAAGATGTATTTAGGACACTTGAAGAAATTTGTACGAATATGTTTGAAAATCCCAGCAAGCACGCATCGTGGCATTGCACGTTGCTTGCCAATCAGGACGATGTCTTAAGCGCACGATCATATGCTTCAAACTAACGCTCTAGGCTGATGTAACAATAGTCAGTATATATGGCAATTCGAAAATGTATGACCCTGTTTGCGAAATCTGCGACGGACGTGTGCGGCCTACAATAGACGTTGCGTCGAGATGAGCGCGGCCGATCAATCTCGTGGGTTTCCCTGTGCCAAAGCGCCTCCGACTCCTCCCACACAGGTCACAAGCACCAACACTACACAGCTAGCAAACGTGCACACTAGCTTAGCATTAGGCAGGCACCGCACCCGTAGGATAAGAGTGCGAAGACACGGTCAGAAATCAGAAATCAGAAATCAATATATCTTTATTCAAATTGGATGTATAGTACAACACTTTTGAATCGTCCAAACATTTTTTTTTTCCCTACCACTCGTTATTGGACATATTTTTTAGCTGCGGAGAAAAACGAGCGAAAAAAACTCCACAACATTAAAAGCATAATGTAACAACATTTACAAATCATTATGTTGTTACAACGTCAATACAATCATGATTTATTTAATATAGAAAACCTGTTGAAATGATTGGAACAGTTCAAACCCAAGCATTTTTGTCTGTAATATAATCAGACACTTTGTAATAAGCTTTTTTAATAAGTGCTTTTTTTATACTATCTTTGAATTTATTTATGCTTAACTCTTGGATATTGCTTGGGACTTTATTGTATAAGCGAACACAAAGACCTTTAAATGAATTATTGATTTTGTGAAGCCTAGTAGCAGGTAAAGTTAGTTTATTTTTGTTTCTTGTATTAAGTGTGTGAACATCACTGTTTTTAAGAAACAAATTAATATTTTTTCTTACAAGTAATAAATTTTCGTAAATGTATTGTGATGCGACCGTCATTATACCAAATTCTTTAAACCTATCTCTTAAGGAATCCTTAATTTTAAGATTATAAATTGATCGAATAGCTCTCTTCTGCAGCACAAAAATAGTTTGAATGTCGGCGGCGTTTCCCCACAATAAAATTCCGTACGACATTACACTATGGAAATAACTAAAGTATACTAATCTGGCCGTATCTACATCCGTTAACTGGCGTATCTTCATTACGGCATATGCTGCAGAACTAAGTCTATTTGACAATTTATCAATATGTGGGCCCCATTGAAGCTTAGAATCTAAAGTAATCCCTAAGAATACTGTGGTGTCTACAAGGCCCATATTCCTATCCTTTACATTCACACTGGTTTTTACCTGTTTTACATTAGGTAATACAAATTTAATACATTTCGTTTTTCCTTCATTTAGTAATAAATTATTAACATTAAACCAGTGGACTACCTTAGAGATACAACTGTTCACGTCGTCAATAACTGTTTCCTTACGTTTGAGTTTAAATAAAAGTGATGTATCATCCGCGAACAATACTATCTCATGCTTATCTCTAACGTAGTAAGGTAAGTCATTAATATAAATTAAAAATAAGAAAGGACCAAGGATTGAGCCCTGCGGAACACCCATTTTAACCGGCGAACCCGCAGACTTATTGCCGTTAATGTCAACCCTCTGAATCCTATCCATCAGGTATGACGCAATAAGATCCAGATCAGTATCTCTAAATCCATAGTGGTGGAGTTTCCTGAGTAATGTTTCATGAAAAACGCAATCAAAAGCCTTGGACAAGTCGCAAAACACACCTAGAGCGTCCTGCGAGTTCTCCCAGGCGTCAAAAATTTGTTGTATAAGTTCAACACCGGCATCGGTTGTTGAACGACCCCGTGTAAAACCAAATTGTTTACAGTGAAGTATATTATATTTATTAAAATGTGATTGCATTTGATCTAACATGATTTTTTCGAAAATTTTACTAAAGGTGGGTAGCACAGAAATTGGTCTAAAGTTTGTGGGGTCTGATGTACTTCCCGTTTTATGCAAAGGAGTTATTTTACTGTATTTCATGAGGTCAGGAAAAACACCACAGTCAACACAATCATTAAATATGCAAGCTAGAATAGGAGCTATTGTCTCAATTACCGATTTAGAAACATCAACGGAATTGCCCCACAGATCCGTGGTTTTCTTTTTATTTAATTGGTGAAACGTTTTAATTACATCTTTGAAGTCAACATGTTTAAAATGAAAATGACTAGTACAAGGTTTCACGTTTTCTCTTAAGATTGATTCAGCAGCAATGGGGGAAGAGTTCAAAGATTTAGTAGTTGAAACTGGAATATCAGTAAAGAAATTTTCGAAAGCTGTAGCAACTTCAATATCTGAAGTAACCCTTTTATTATCAATATTTAAGTTATAATTATTATTGCGAGTTTTGGATTTTCCAGTTAACTACACACGACAGACGGTCTACACACGACACGCTATACCAGCTACAGGTATGTACGTGAGCGTTTTTCCCGCCCCTCACGATAACGGCTAACTAGAGCCGAGGTTCGAGTCTCAGAGACGCCCTCTAGTTGAGCCGACTGGAGGCTCCAGACGGAGAGGAGCCTCCCCCGCGGGGAGACGCCATCCGCCTGGAATACCTCTAGAAGCACTCGCCAATTCTCGGCTTGAGGTCCCCTTAGGATCTCGCCGTCCCCAAACCTAGAGACGCTGTAAAGGTCATCTGCGACCAAGAGCATACACTCAAAAAAAAACATGGGTTTCACAGACGGAGGCCACTCCTTATTGGTCGCTCTTGTTGAATACTCGCTTACATTGTAAGCAAATATAATGCGATTCAACTAAGAACATTTATTTGCTAAGATTGAGAAAAAAACCCCCGAATTTTAATAATATTTATTTATTAAGACTGTGAGAAAAAACACTAATCAGAATCAAGCTCTTTTGCTCTATTTTGTTCATTTATGCTTTACCGCAGGAGTAGTTATGAATAAGTTTGAAATCGAGTTTCTGAACGCAAATTAAAGTGACATTTGGTTGACGATTTCGGTTATCACCCATTCAAGGCCAAACTCAATAAGTGAAAAAAAAATATCTACCGATATTATTTATCAATATTTATTATTGTTTGTTTACAAATGTTTGGTTTTTATTCTAGTAGAATTAGCGGAGTGCTAAAAAAAGGGTTCCAAGTTTTTTTTGCAGACCGTACTTTTTAAGCGACATTTGTCAGATAGAGGTCATTGGCTTTCCTATTCTTATTTGAATCGCATTATACATGTGGTCGCCATCCGGGACACAGCAGTAGGCCACGTCTGTCGGTGAGACACTTCAAGCGAAAGATCAATCGGGCGCGATGTATGGAAATCTACCTTGGGTTGGCCGTTGGCTTTACTAAGGGGCTGATCTAGCTTCTTCCAACCACGCGGATAGAAGGCAGTCTAACCTAACAATAAAGAGCTTATTTGTTTCTTAGGTTTTCATGCACATCACTCATTAAATAAAACTAGTTTTTAGTTAACGGTAGTTAGGGTCAAATAAATAAACTCGAAATTAAAAAAAAGAATTTTAAATAAAATACTTTATTAAGTAAATTAAATAATAAATTCATACATAGACAATAAAACTTTAAAAATCGAACAATGAAATAACCGAACGCTCAATAAAAGTCTTTCGAAGGTAGCTCGACAAATTAAATAAAAGTTTGATTCTGATTTCTGACGACGTCAATAAATAAATAAAGTTTCGTGCATTAACCCGTAAAAACTAGTTTTATTTAATAAAGAGCTTGTATGTTAGTGTAAACTAGCAAACCAGTGAACCAAAAGTTCACCAAAACTTGATTTAAAAAAAAAATGTATTTAATTAATTGAGAACTTCGGAGATTTTGTGTGGTTTCGTTTGAAATTCGTGATTTCTCGAAAACCGGAAGTGCTACGTTACTCAAATCCGGTTTGAAGTCTTATCAGACTATTCTTAACTTATAACTTAAATATTCTCTTTATCTATCTCTTACGGTTTGGCCGCTGAAACAGCACCACAGACAGACGGACGGACTTGTCTAATAGATAAGACATATCAAAAAAAGAGTTTCATTTCTGGGATGTAGTATTGCATTGTTTAACAAAGTTCCCCAAGATCTGATTGAGCTTCCACTAACCAAATTTAAATCTCAGATCAAGAATTCTCTTATGAATAAGGGCTATTATAAAGTTAATGATTATCTAAATGATCGTAATGCATGGACATAGCCTTTCTTGTAATTTGTTATTTGATGGGTATGAGTCAATTTTTGTAACAGTAATATGGTACCATTTAATGCCGCTTCCTATATACTAAATATAAAATTTATTGTAACTATATATCTATATCCTAAATAATGTAACGGAAGGTCACTTCACAAGTATCTCTGAAGTCATTTTTCAACTTGACGACTCTGTATATATCAATACAGGGAGAAAAAAGCAGCCCTTGCCGAGTTTCTTGCCGGTTCTTCTCAGTACAAGGTCTCCCGCCGTAGTTTTGCGGACCGATGTCGTAGCTTCTTGACCTTCACAAGTGCTTGTAACAGCCTAGACTGAATAAATGACTTTTCATTTCATTTCATACGAGTTTTTGGCGAGATTTCATCGAGTGTGGTTGGCGTCCTATTTTAATTATTCTTAAATTCATTCATAGTAGATATTGTGAAATAAAATTGGTGTGATTTTGTGTTACAACTGTCTGCGTAACTGAAGAATTAGTAGAATCGTCAAAATATACGCTATTCCGGTCGAGTGGACGTGAGAATTTTATTGTAGTATTGACTACCTCACAGAAGCTTATCGAAAAAGCCAGCTCGATACATTTCGTGCAAAACACTTCAAGAAACATTGGAATGCGTCACATCGACATTCTAATGTAAAAAGAAAAACAGAATAACTTAATTTAAGACTAGGCTGTATGGGCATCGTTCCCCTTGCCTTCCCTGAAAAGGGAGAACTTGACCAAAAAAAAAATCATTTCATACTCACGTATGGCGTATAGAGAGCTAGGGCGCGGGGAGGTCGGGGCGGGTGTGTGGTCACGAGTCTCATGGCAGCGGCGTCGTCATCAGTGCGCCATTCTTGAACGTTCTCCCAGGGGACCTCCACCCCGGGGCCCGTGCCGGACTCTTCCGACCACGCGGATAGGGTGAGGCCGGTCCAACCTGCCAATACACGCATTATATCTATATATATAAAAATGAGGAGCTCGATGGCGCAGGTGGTTAGCGCGTTCGGCTGCGATCGTTGAAGTTGAGCAACTTTCGCAGTGGTCGGTCATTGGATGGGTGACCAAAAATTTACTATCTCGAGCTCCTCCGTGCTTCGGAAGGCACGTTAAGCCGTTGGTCCCGGCTGCATTTGCAGTCGTTAGCACCCACCAATCCGCACTGGGCCCGCGTGGTGGGTCATGGCCCAATCTCCCTATTTCCATCCATAGGGAAGGCCTGTGCCCCAGCAGTGGGGACATTAATAGGCTGATGATGATGATGATGATGATGATATAAAAATGAAACCCGTTTTCCGTTGTCACGACATAACATGAAAACGGCTTGCCCGATTTGGCTGATTTTTTTTTTGTAGTTTTCTAATACTCTGTACAAGGTTCTTACGGAAAAAAATATAAAGAAATTCTCTCAGAAAGATTGAAAAATATAACATAACGAATGTCAACGTCATTTAATTTAAAACAAAAAATCTGTGGTAATCTGTGACAACACATCCATAACCGCGCTAACAATGAATAGGTACTCATACATAAGATAGGTCAGCTATACAAAATAAAGTAGTGCATCAAAGCTACGCTAAGGCGGTACGAAGTTCGCCGGGTCAGCTAGTTGACAATACAATTACAATAGATCCTGTTCATATAACTGTCGTACTACATCGACGACCTCCGTGGCCGAGTGGTTTGTACGCCGGGTTTCATGGCGTCGCCGACTCGAGAGGTCCCGGGTTCGAATACCGGTGGGGGCAGATGTTTGTGTGATGAACACGAGCATTTGTACTCCCGTCATGGATGTTTAATATGTATTTCTATATAAATATACTTATATATGTAAAGTTTATGTATTATGTCCGTTACCCTAGTATCCCATAACACAAGCCTTATAGTGCTTACTTTGGAGCTAGGCTAATTGGTGTGAGTGTTGGAAATATTTATTTATTTACATACGAAATACAGCAACTACTACAAAACACTGCTGTAGTGGCAAAAAAATGCGAGTGAGACCGAGAGCTCGATGGCGCAAGTGGTTAGCGCTTTCGGCTGCGATCGTTGAACTTAAGCAACTTTCGCAGTGGTCGGTCATTGGATGGGTGACCAAAAACTACTATCTCGAGCTCCTCCGTGCCTTAGGCACGTTAAGCCGTTAGTCCCGGCTGCATCTGCAGTCATTAGCACCCACCAATCCGCTCTAGGCCCGGGTAGTGGGTCATGGCCCAATCTCCCTATTCCATCCATAGGGAAGGCCTGTGCCCGAGCAGTGGGGACATTAATAGGCTGACGATGATGATGATGAGACCTCGATACTCCGCGGCGCGGGTCTCGCTCTATACGTACCCACGGTCAGGTGCAGCGCGGGCGTGGCGCTGCAGTCGGTGCGGGCGGGCGGGAAGGCGACGTGCCCGTAGCCGGGCAGCGTGCGAGCGAGACCGAGATACTCCGCGGCGCGGGTCTCGCTCTATACGTACCCACGGTCAGGTGCAGCGCGGGGCGTGGCGCTGCAGTCGGTGCGGGCGGGCGGGGAAGGCGACGTGCCCGTAGCCGGGCAGCGTGCGAGCGAGACCGAGATACTCCGCGGCGCGGGTCTCGCTCTATACGTACCCACGGTCAGGTGCAGCGCGGGCGTGGCGCTGCAGTCGGTGCGGGCGGGCGGGAAGGCGACGTGCCCGTAGCCGGGCAGCGTGCGAGCGAGACCTCGATACTCCGCGGCGCGGGTCTCGCTCTATACGTACCCACGGTCAGGTGCAGCGCGGGCGTGGCGCTGCAGTCGGTGCGGGCGGGCGGGAAGGCGACGTGCCCGTAGCCGGGCAGCGTGCGAGCGAGACCGAGATACTCCGCGGCGCGGGTCTCGCTCTATACGTACCCACGGTCAGGTGCAGCGCGGGCGTGGCGCTGCAGTCGGTGCGGGCGGGCGGGAAGGCGACGTGCCCGTAGCCGGGCAGCGTGCGAGCGAGACCGAGATACTCCGCGGCGCGGGTCTCGCTCTATACGTACCCACGGTCAGGTGCAGCGCGGGCGTGGCGCTGCAGTCGGTGCGGGCGGGCGGGAAGGCGACGTGCCCGTAGCCGGGCAGCGTGCGAGCGAGACCGAGATACTCCGCGGCGCGGGTCTCGCTCTATACGTACCCACGGTCAGGTGCAGCGCGGGCGTGGCGCTGCAGTCGGTGCGGGCGGGCGGGAAGGCGACGTGCCCGTAGCCGGGCAGCGTGCGAGCGAGACCGAGATACTCCGCGGCGCGGGTCTCGCTCTATACGTACCCACGGTCAGGTGCAGCGCGGGCGTGGCGCTGCAGTCGGTGCGGGCGGGCGGGAAGGCGACGTGCCCGTAGCCGGGCAGCGTGCGAGCGAGACCGAGATACTCCGCGGCGCGGGTCTCGCTCTATACGTACCCACGGTCAGGTGCAGCGCGGGCGTGGCGCTGCAGTCGGTGCGGGCGGGCGGGAAGGCGACGTGCCCGTAGCCGGGCAGCGTGCGAGCGAGACCGAGATACTCCGCGGCGCGGGTCTCGCTCTATACGTACCCACGGTCAGGTGCAGCGCGGGCGTGGCGCTGCAGTCGGTGCGGGCGGGCGGGAAGGCGACGTGCCCGTAGCCGGGCAGCGTGCGAGCGAGACCGAGATACTCCGCGGCGCGGGTCTCGCTCTGCAGCGCCTTCAGTTGGTAGAGGCGAGCGCCGGCGCTGCACACGCCACGGTTCACCTCCTCCACGGCCTGAACAAAAACATATATGTTGACGAAAAACAGTGATTAAAATCGTTATATATATTGTTATATATATATAGATATATATATATATATATATACTCTATAAAACCGGGTCTCAACTTTTTATTTACAATTTTTTTTAGATACTTCAACAAAAACACATGTGTACACTAAACTTTGTTTATGAAACGCGCCTCCTGCTCACGTGGCTGTCGTACACAAAACACACAGGGCTACATTTTAAAAACTACGATTCAGGTGCAATTAATATCAACTTAGACAAATGTTTCGTACATTTTATAACAACATTGAAACATCGGAATAAAAACTTTTACTCGAAGCGTAGGTTTAAAACGGAACTTCAGCTAGCGAGTAGTCATAAAATGGCAGATGTAACAATAGCTTGCACTTTGGCCATAGTGGCAGCAGGCAACCTGCTTAAACTACACTGTTTATTTGTCGCGCTTGTTTTCCGAGTCTGAATCTGATTCTGAATCTGAGTGCACTCTCGCCGTACCCTTTGAAATGAGCAGGGCCGTACCTAACGCCCGGTGCAGGAGTGTTGTCTGGTTTTTACTAGCCCTGTGTAGAGGGTTGTAAAAACCACACAATACTCCTGTACCGGTCAACCGACACGCATTGTGAGGACTAAGGTCCTAATGCGTGCCGGGAGTGCGGGTATCAAATGAAATGAAATTTATTTGCATTTATTGTGGTTACAATGATGTTTTTAAATGATTAGGTCAGAGCGCACAATTAGCCGTTTCCAGCATGCAAAAACTAATTGAAATATAGATTAAAATTTATGTTATGTCTTTTTGTACTTAGAGCATATCTCTTAGTCTATGTAAAATACTTATTTGTAAAATAAAAAATCTAATATATTGATAAAATAAAATGTCAAAAGATAATCACATCACATCTCACCTTCAGTAGGTACAATATACGTTAATTTCATGTAAGTCAACAACTTCATTTTACTATTTGAATTGATTCACATAGCCTTAATTAATTCATAATAATTTGTATTTATTTAAAAACAGTGAGGTTCGATTACCTATTAAATCAATGTAAAGAAAAATGGCTAGACTAAAGGTAAATTACTTTTTTTTAGTTTTAACTTCAAAAAAATACGTCGAACATGAAGAAAAACACAACTGCAGTGCTATTCTGTAAGAACACTCACTTTTCACCGCGAAATTCACCGGTGAAATTTGTTTAAAATTTTTGTTCTAATTTTGCAGCCACACCTCAGCGCAGATTTATCTACGTAATTTTCATTGAACTCGAAAAGTATACCCATTGTTGATGCAACCAAATATGTGTAGTGGTACGAGGGGAGGTCAAAAAGTTCGCGGAATAAGAGGGAAGGAGGTTGAAATTAAACACCAATCTATTTTTCCTTTCCAATATATTCTCCTTTAACCCTAATACATTTTTCAGATCTCTCAAATAACTTGTTTATACCAACGAAAAAAAATGATTTGTCTTTGGTGTCAAAATAGGCCGAAATTGCAGACTTCACTTCTTCAACGTCGTCAATATTTTTTCCACGCAGCTCTTTCTTCGGAAATAAATAATAGTTACTAGGTGCCAAGTCTGGACTGTAGGGTGGGTGGTTCAATTGTTCGAAGCCGCATCGGTGAATGGCAGCCCTCGCAACATGGCACGTGTGAACGTGCAGAATGAGCACACCTTATAAAATATATATATATATTTTTTTTTATATAGCAAAACTTTATGGCAGACACTTGTTCCGGTTCCTACTATATTTTATATAACATCATAGTTTCCAAAATTTCATAAAATTTGCGTTATTTTAGCAAAGCTAATAATTACATAAAATATGTTATTTAGATTATAATTATAAACATAAACAACCGCAGCGCACGCAGGCAAGCGGGCGATGACATCCCTGGCTGGAGTGGCGGAACCCCTGGCAGCGATACCACTACGCCGGGGGGTCTTATTTCCTCTCCAGTACCCTTAGTATGAGTTTTACAACGCACTCGTGCCAAGGGTACTGATTTTATTTGTTTTCGTTTCAATATAAATAAACAGTGGTGTCGATTCTGGCGTGATTCTCTAAACTTAAAACTAAATTTAACATCAGTCTCTCCTTTTCATTCTGTATAGAGAATGACAGGGATGCACCGTTGTCAAATTTAAGTTTAGCTTTAGAGAATCATGCCAGAATCGACATCAGTGTTTAAATTCTATCATTAAATCATTTGCGTCTTCTTCAATTTTAAGTATATTTGGTTACTTTTCACCAAAATGGACATAGAAACATAATTTACAATTACGAAAACTATGATAGTTTGAGATCGCTCCCTGCATAGATGGCCGGGATGACGGGATGATTTCTGGGGTTTGGCGAAGTGCTGCGAAGTACAGGTTGCCGGGGCGGCCTCCTCGCGCCCGAATCTGCTTGGCATATTCAACTATGTAGCCCTTCTCGGCGAGGGCCTCTGTAACGTCGAGCGACATGGTGTCTAGGGTGTCTAGCCACCTTTAGGCTGCGGTCCTCTTGCGCGGCCAAGAGGAGACGGGTCCCGCGACCACACTCGCCCTCTCGGCACGCACTAGGGGGACCGCGGTCCTCATACTGCGTGTCGGGTGACGGTGCACGAGTATTGTCTGGTTTTTAGTGGCCCTGTTCAGGGCGTAGGTAGGGCCCTGTTCACATCAGCGAGCTCATGGGCTGGCTGAAGAGGACGGGGAGGAGTCCCACATACCTTCTTCTCGCTCCCCCAGTGGCTGAAGGATGCGTAAGGCATTTTCCAGAGACAAAAAAAAGGCTGCGGTCCTCGGGGTGGTCGTGAGCGTACTAGCCTGGAGGCCTGGCCTTCCAATCCGGAGAGGTAAGCCTGGACGAGTCGGCTCTCGTCGTCATCTTGAGGCGTAATACGCACGCCCGTGGTTTTTTCGGCGGCATTGGCGGTCATCATCATCAACAGTCTATCCTAGTCCACTGCTGGACATAGGCCTCTCCAATTGCACGCCACTCAGATCGATCTTGGGCTACTCGCATCCAACTCCTGCCAGCCACCTTGCGCAAATCGTCACTCCATCGTGCCTGAGGACGTCCTACAATACGTTTGCCTAGACGCGGTCTCCACTCCAGAACTCGTCTACCCCAACGGTTATCGGTTCTTCGGCAAATATGGCCAGCCCACTGCCACTTCAACTTGCTAATCCGGTGGGCTATGTCGATAACTCTGGTTCTCTGTCGGATTACCTCATTTCTAATGCGATCCTTCAGAGAAACGCCGAGCATAGCATTGGCGGTAGGCGCGGATTTTCCTGCGGCCTATGCATAGCTTACCGACTCCGTCTGAGTCGGTAAAGCAGTCGGTTTTCGTTGATCTCGGGCTGCGGGGGCGGTTTCTCGACTGAGGTGAACTTCTTGCTTCGGGGTAATGACGTCGTTATGAGGACGGAGGAGTAGCATGAGCGTCTTCTGCGGGGTTTCTCCTTCGGGTGTGGCGTCTGCTTTGCAATCAGCTTGAAGTCAATGGTACGTGGCGGCGGGAAGGTTAGCGGCAGCTTGTTGGCTCTATTGCTATCTGTGATGATAGATCTCTTACCGAGACGATAGTTGTAGGTGGTGCTCTCGTCCAGCTCGAGAAGACGGACGTAGCACCAGATCCAATCTTCTAACCGTTCAGACAACAGCCCAGAGTCCAGGAGTAGGGCTGAAATCGCAGCGTCCTATTCATATTGGACGCGTGGCGACTTTAGCCCGATCACCACTGCTCCTAAGTGCGTGGTTAAGGGCAGTTTCTTAGCCATGTCCTTTCGTCAGCGCGATGTACAGGCCTTTCATACTATTCATATGACCATAATTAGACGCTTCGCTGTTATCGTCATCTCTTGGCAAGCCGAGTAATAAATCTAAAGAAAAGTTTACTAAAAAAAAAAAATCCACGCGGACCAGGCAGCGGACGGGACTCGAAACCGCATCCTTTGCATTCCGGACGAATGCACTGACCATTATGCTACCACGGCCCTATTTGCCGCGTCGAAATTTTCCCAGCCTTAAGCTGCAAGGCAGCGCCATCTCTTTGCATTGTAGGTAACCCACAATGTCAAATGAATACTTTTTCAAGTATTAAACATTTGAAAGAACAAATAGCAATTATAGTTATGATTTTATTTATTTTTTAAGCATTTAACTGCTAGATGTTTAAATCTAAAGAAAAGTTTACTAGAAAAAAAAAACCGCGGTCCGCGTGGATTTTTATTCTAGTAAACTTTTCTTTAGATTTAAACATCTAGCAGTTAAATGCTTAAAAAATAAATAAAATCAAGGCGAGTAATGCTGTGTTCGATTTTTTACGCACTTATATTATACTAGCGGACCCGACAGACGTTGTCCTGTCTACACGTCTTTGTGAATCTAAACCATTCTCAGATCCCCTTGAACACACACAAAAAATTTCATCAAAATCGGTCCAGTCGTTTAAGAGAAGTTCAGTGACATACACACTCACAGAAGAATTATATATATAAAGATATGATTTTCTCGCGAAGGTATTTTTATCGTTTTTAAAACACGTAACGAAAATGTTACCTATACAGGGTTAATTTTAAAACACCAGCAAACAAAAAAAAACAGCTATTTCATACATTAATCGACCGAAATGTATGAAATAGCAGATTTTTTTCGCGATTTCAGAATTGGTCCCATAATAAAAGTTGTTCCTGTTGATGGGTAGAATCACCCCCTAACAGGTTGTTGGTGTTTTAAAATTAACCCTGTATTCAAGATGAAATCGGTTAGAGCGCGATTTGAAAATCATTGTGACTATTAATATCATTGTACGAAAAAAATACGATAATAGTTAAAAAATGCCGTCATTTTGCAACGATACTTTCGTAATAGGGTATTTGACAGTAAAAATAAATTGCCAATTGTTAGCATCTGTATTTAGAATGAATATTGGCAGGGGACTATTATTGCAGAAAAAATATTCATAATGTTACTAAAAACCCACGAAAAAGATAATAGTGTTCAAATCTATTGTCACGTGATTGAAAACGCCTGGGATTGGCGGAGCCTAAAATGACGTCACGCACTAGTAAACTTCCGGTCAAAGTGACATTACATTGTATCGTTTGACGATTTAATGGCAGTCGTGTGACGTCACACCCCAGTGAGACGCCATATTGCCCAGAGAAACGTTTTCGTGGCAACTTGAAAATTGAGTTTTAGATTTAGTTATTTTTACTGAAATACACAAGAGAATGATGAATATCTACTTTTTATGGACTCGATATTTATTAGTAACATGAGATGGTTTTCCAAAACTTGTCAAATACCCTATTGTGAAATCAGCTTAACAAGGAATCCTCACCTGCCAGAAGATGAATTCCCTCGCCTTCTGGTCTTTATTGATGAGCCTCAGCTCCGCCTGGGGGCTGAACAGCCACTTGCGGACGGCGAGGCAGCTGCTGGAAGCCGTGGAGTAGTTCTGGATGTAGAGGGAGTGAGGGCATTCGTTCGGCTGCAGCTTGCGTTCTGATACAAAGATATAACTATGTGTTTACACTTTTAAATTTCAAAATGTAATACGCCTCATTGTTAAAGAGTATGAAATGGCTGAACCCATCACCATCATCAGCCTATAAATGTACCCACTGCTGAGGCACAGGCATTCCCAATGGATGAAATAGGGAGATTGGACCATGAACTACCACACGAAACCGAGTTTTCCACGCCATTGAGTTTATTGTCACCGATCAACTGGAAATCGACATGTGGTAGAAAACCATCCAACCAAACCAACAAGGACCCAGTGCGAATTGGTGGGTGCTAATGACTGCAGATGCAGCCGGGACCAACAGTTTAATGTGCCTTCCGAAGCACGGAGGAATGAGAGATAATAAGTTCTTGTTCACCCATCTAATGACCGAACATTGCGAAAGTTGCTCAACTTCTACGATCGCAAGTCGAACGCGCTTACCATCTGGGCCATCGAGCTCCTCAATTCAAAGACGTCCTCCTAAAGTTTTAACTGTTAACTTACCAAAGTTGTATTCCACGATCTCAAACAGGTAGAAATACTTCTGAACAGCTTTGGACAGTCCGATTTTATCGCAGACGGCTCTATACACATCGTCAGCGTTGGTAGACCGTAAGACTGACACGGCGATTGCTTGCTTGTCTGGTAGGAGAACTTTCAATTCGACCGGTGAAGGGTTGGACGAGTCATCGGAGTCGGTGAGGAACTCTTGTACGGCATCGGATTCCGCTATCACGCGGACGGCGCAAACCTAAGCGGAAAAAACGCTACTTTTAGATTTCATGAGATTTTTGGCTAATTGCCGTAAGCACGGTAATATTATCCATACAGTATTCTATCTTCATACAAACGGTCGGAAACCGTGTCATGCCTACGCCACTCGAGTTCGCGCGGCACCCGGTGGGCATCCAGTCGCGAACGCGCCGCAGCGACGACCGAACGGTGTCAATTGTTTTTAAGCAGGTAGGCATTGTCCTAATACAACGCGATAACGCGATCATCGCGCGTTTAAACGATGCGACCATCGCGAACTAGGTGTCCTAATAGAACGCGAATACGCGATCGCGATTGACACACAGTTTGGTCGGGTTAGCCCTGCCCCTCTCCCCGCTTCCTATCGACGCGACGCGATCATCGCGCGAACTTCAGTTAGGACACCTATTCATCATTAATAGGTTTGATTGCGCGTTCGTGCGAACTAAGGTCGCGTGAATAGATTTTTAAACATTTTAGTCGCGCGAATGCATCGCGCGACTAAAATATTTGATCGTCGACTCGTACGATGATCGCATCGCTCATTCGCGTTATCGCGTTGTATTAGGACAATGCCTTAGCCGTGCTTAAACGTTTGTATTGTGAATATTTGATTTAATTAAGTAGATACCTACATAATTTAATATGTCGAAGAGCAATAGTCGATATTGCGCTGCTTTTGGTTGCTTGAACTCTTCAACAATTAAACTTTTTATACGAATGCGAATTTATTATACTATTTAATTAAATAAAGCTTTTCGTGCGTCTCAGTCGAGGCGTAAATATTTTTCTGTCTCAAATCTATATTAATACACTAGCAAACCCGGCGAACTCCGTTTAGCCACCAGATGGCTTCTTTTTATATAACATTTCGTTTGGTGATTAAAAGAAGATTTTTTTTTTTATAATTTTTCCTGAATTTTCTTTGCTATAAACCCCACGGAGCCCGAGACCTTTCCAACGAATGCAAAACCGTGGAAATCGGTTCGTGCGTTCTGAAGTTATAGCGTCAGGAAGGAAAACCCGACTTATTTTTATATTAATACATATATATATTTTATTAAATATTACACTTAAATAACATGTATTTTATGTAACACTTCCTAATTCATTCACAACATTTTTTTTACATATGAAATAAAATATTTACAATCACAAAACTAGAAAGAAACTCAATTAGGTATGTAGATGAAATTAAACTGTAGGCGGGCAGCCCTGCTGTGGCGGGCGTGGATACGCCCCGCTCGGCCGTAGGCAGTTATTTCAAGGACAGGGCCGAGTCACAATACTGTATAGATAATATTACCGTGCCGTAAGTATATTTTGATTGGTTTAATTCGTTCACTGGTCTAAACGATTTAAGTGTAAAGGCCACGGTGGGTGGCAAAGGTGGGTAAACTACTACCCTAGGGCTTTCTCCAGCCCTCAAAAGGTCGGAATCCGGCCCGCTTACATCAAACTAAACCTATATTCTGACATGGACCAACCTGCTGCCGAAACTGGTACCTACCTATTTAAGCTCAGGGGTGTTTTAACCCAGCTACAGAGCTGTAGATTGCGTTAGGGGCATTCGTGACAGCTTTGTTTTTATTTGATTTTTTACAAATTCTTTGCTAACCGTCTTAGCTATTAAATTTAACACGCCAAGGAAAAAGTTTGCCCCGTCCCTGGTATAGGCCATTTTATATATCTTGGTTTTACAACGATACTGAATATTTACATAACTTCATTGTCATCAAAACAAAAGATCATACACGACACCTCTCTGGCTTCAATTGTCGTAAACGCCATAACGGACTTTTTCATGAGAAGTAAAATACAAAAAAAATACCTTTTTTGGCTACATTGTTGATACTTACATCTCACATGATAGAGCGAAAACAATTAAACAAAACTGCATTTTTGACTAATTTTGGCACAAAATAGCGTTTACGACAATTGAGGCCAGAGGGGTGCAAGCAATATTATAATAACCATATTACAGAACAATCAGCATAATTTCCATTCTTAATAGAATTAGAACGCGTTGGGCTTTTTATTTAACTCTAGTTAAATTTTACTATCAATGAACAAGTTACTTACTATCAACAGTTAAATATTACGTTTCCTTTCCACATTACACATATAATCAGTAATGGGTACGAATTCATAATACCTAAGTCTAGAATAATGAAATGACTTATTAAGAATAGGGTATTTGACAGTATTAAAAATAAAGTGCCAATTATTAGCATCTGTGTTTAGAATGAATATTGGCAGGAGTTTTTAATATTTTTACAAAAAAACATATTCATTATTTTACTAAAGACCCATGAAATAGATAATAGTTTTCTTATCTATTGTCATGTGACCCAAAACGCTTTGGATTGGCGGAGCCTAAAATGACGTCACACGCAAATAAACTTCCGGTTAAAGTGACATTACATTGTATCGTTTGACGTTTTAATAACAGTCGTGTGACGTCACACACTAGTAAGACGCCATATTGTCCAGAAAAACGTTTTCGCGGCAACTTGACAATGGAGTTTTTGATTTGGTTATTTTTACTGAAATACACAACAAAATACTGAATATGCACTTTTTACGGATTTCATTAACATTAGTCAATAACGTGAGATCGTTTTCTAAAACTTGTCATATACCCTATTCCTTAAATATAAACTTACTTTCTCTAAATACTGTTCGAGTCCTCGTCTCCTGGCGTCCAGTTGTTGTTCGCTCAGGGTGAACGGCCATTTCCCCGGCAATTTGGGGAAATTGAAACCTAAAATAAGAAAAACAGGAATTCGATCAGCAAAAAGGATGATATGATGACGGGGTAAATAAAGTAAACGGAATAGTCTAGTTGACTCATGTCGAATTGTATTAAATAAATGTTTATTTCTTAAAGTATTTGGTCTAAGGAACCTTAATATATCGATTTCACTTCATAAAAGCAGAAGATTGCTGTAGAAATTTAATTTAAAAAAATATTTTTTAGTCTATATTTTTTTAAACACTAAAAGCGCTGTTCGCCACATCCGCCATGATTGTGACGTCTCTTGTTGTAGTAAACAACGAAATGCCATTCGCGTGTTACTGTGGGTGGATTCTTTCGTCTGACTAAATTTATCTTAAAACAATTGTAAAAAAAGTTTCCGTTTACTGTTTTTTTTTTGACAAAACTAATTATGGATGCCGGCTTTGTGCAAGCAGAAAGCACAAATCTGCCAAGATTTGACGCATTGATGGTTGGTGAATTTTTTGCACTAAACCCCGATTACTGTTCTGCGGAGCAGAGAAACGCCAAGGCATCTATGTAAGTACAGTGCATTTAGTATTACAATGTAGTCATAAACATAAAACTGATATCATATGAATAAGTGTAATAAAGTTGCGTAGGTTAATTTCTTTCGGCACAATAATCCACAACTTTCCTGGAGTCTTCAAGGATGTGTTTTTATATTCTCGTACACTACAATAATGATAATTACTTTATTTTTCGTGGTATATGTATTAGAAATCATGTTTTTTTTTATTATAAACTCAGATAAGTTATTTTCTACGTGCTTACGAGTTTTTGTTTACTACAGGTTGACGTCATAGCATAGATAATCTATAGACTAAAATGGTCGACAGCGTTTTTGTATGTCCATGAAAAGTCTATTTTAAAATAATGATTTGTAGCTTTCTAGGTCTCAAAAAAATACAATACATTTTCTTCGGTCTAATAGAACATTTATTAACCATTTAAAACCTTATTCCAAAAAGGGTCAACTAGCCTATTATAATTAATACGCCAGTTAGATTTATAGAAAAAATAATGGTCACTTATTTTTTCTGCCCGCCTTGCAATTTAAAAACTAGTAGTTAAAGGATCAATCGCTTCAGGACTCACCTAAGAATTCCTTCCTAAGTTGCTGGTGTAGTGCAGCGAACTCCCTATACCGCCTGCTGCACAGGTGCCTGCCGGCCATGTGGACGTTGAACGCCACATACGAGCGGCCTGTACTCCGCTCCATCACCACGCGGTAGTCCGGAATGGACACGGGCAGAGACCGCTTGTCAGTGTAGTCGTAACGTTGGTACACTGTGGCTCGGGAGTTGGCCGCTCCTCCGATCACGCCCACTGGGGCTGAGCCGTCGTCGCATGGTTCTAGGCGTTCGGCTTCCTACGAAACAAAGAGTAAGATCTAGGTTTTTTGTAGTACAGATATAACCACTTTACTGAAATCCAATGAGGGTTTTTTGGAATGACAGGCACCAGGTGGCAGTACTGAGACGAAAGGTCTAATCATCCGTCAAATCGCATATGATCTCATTGTCTATGAATCTGGTCTATGGAGTTGGCGTTAAAAACTTCATACAAAAGACCTCACGACACAGTGGCGCTAACTGGTGACGTAAATTTTCATAAACACCCTCATTGGGAACAAGTAAGCATTATTTCAACTAGATGTGAGCGTTCTAAAGACGAACCGGTTTCAAGGACCGTTTTGTGTTCCGCGACGATAGAACCGTTTTACGTTTCGGATCAAAACAGTCTTCGTCGAACAACTACTCCTCGGATTGTCTGCACGCCAATATGTACTTTATGATGAAGTAAATACAGTCTATAATAGAACGCAATGATATGAGGCCGTTTCGTTCTATGATAAATTAAGCTTTGATTTTACAATAATATAATCTTTATTTCTGAACATTTATAGTCGATTATCGTATAACACTCTTAGATTAAAACAAATAGGGTAGATACGGTACGCTCATACTTGCATCAAACAAAAACTGATCCCACGGCAGCGCGAACGGGACGGCGAGATCCGCGACACTGCATTACCGACCCGAACGAAACAGCATGTTAAGTTTCAACGGCAGCGCGAACGAGACGGCGAGATCCGCGTCACTGCATTACCGACCAATCACGCGACCAGTACTCGACGTCACTACCGAATAAGATTCAAAACAAACAGCAATTTTTATGTCGTGGACCACAATTTATGCAGATCACTTTTGTGAGGCTAGTGCCGTATCTACCCTTTTTGTTTTAATCTAAGATAACACTACATTTATTTCGATGTTTCGTCTCGTTCGCAGCAACGAAACGAACGTTAACAAAATTTCATTTAGTTCAGTTTCGTTGCGTTACATTCGTTCGACCGTTGAGTGTCGTTTCGTTGCGTCTCCCAGCCGCAACCAAAATCAGTTGCGAACGAGAACCGTTTCGAGGACTAGTTTTCGTTTAAGTGAAAACGGTTGCGTTTCGTCGTCAGAAAATTTGAAAACGACCCACCGCTAATTTCAACAGCTAGGTACATTGATATTGACTTATACAGTAGCTGGCGGCAGTCGCTGGCAGTCCAGATACATAAGTCAAGTACAGGTGCCGTATTAGCATCTAAACCGGGAGGTTTCTTAGTTCCTAAACTGTAATATATATAAATACGTCACAAGTGCAGTTTTGTGATATAAGTTAGTTTATATAAGAGCACCTACGCACAAAGATGAAGGAATTTATAAAAAAACTAGCTGTCCCAGCTAACTTCGTACCGGCATAAAAAATAGGGGTTGGTGGTAGAAGGGTGAAAATTTAGGGTTGTATGTATTTTTGTATGATGTATCATAAAAAAATTAAAAAAAAATCTAAAATTGAAAAAAAAAATAGGGGTGGATTACCCTTAACATTTAGGGGGATGAAAAATAGATGTTGTCCGATTCTCAGACCTACCCAATATGCACACAAAATTTCATGAGAATCGGGAAAGCCGTTTCGGAGGAGTTTAACCACAAACACTGCGACACGTGAATTTTATATATAAGATAGAAACTTGTGGATTGTAGATATTAGCGATACTGTCTTATAAAAAAAATAAGTATACTAATTTCTAGGAAGAAAGAAACGTACACTTGTCGTGATTGAAAATAAGACATCAACCAATTTAGGTACAACTGTGATTCCATTCTATTTTAAACAAAAAACAAAGTAATAAACGAGACTACACAGAGAATAGACAGTTCGAGCTGGCTAAACATAGGGCTGCCATCCGTCCGGGTTTCCCCGGATTTGTCCTAGTTTACGGGGCGTCCGGGGAGCGTCCGGGCGGGGTTTCATTTGTCGTCCGGGTTTAAAATATTCCTGTTTTGGGTTGCCAATTAATCCGTAAATGTAAATGTCTTTGAAAATGAATAAATCTATTCTAACACTGTAACCATAAATGCACACTTCCAACAAAGATCAGCTTTCCTTGGTGCTGCAAGTGTCCATGGGCAGCAGTGACCACTTATTATGAGGTAGACCGCTAGCTCTTTTGCCTACATCAACAAAAAAAAGTTGATTTGTGACATTTTTAACTGTTTTTTTATTGGTCTGTCCGGGTTCTGGGCTCCAAAATCCGGGGTTATCACGCCTCTGATCCTGGTTGCCACATTTTAGAGATGGCAGCCCTAGCTAAACAGTAAACAGTTAAGTTGAAAACTCGAAACATAATACAGCTAAACGCGAATACTTAAAATTACCATTGTTGGGAGATAATTGTATGCGGCAATTACCCTGAAACGTTTTCTACAGCTTCATTGTTTGTACTCACTCTCGGTGTGACAGATATGACGGTGAGAGTGAGGCAGTCCCCGCCCGACTTGATGAGGTCAACCACCTGCCTATGGGTGGATCCTTCTACGTTCACGCCATTTCTAAAACAAAACAAAGATCGTATAAATTTCAACTATAAACTATTACGTGTCGCCGCACACGGGCCACACGCCACAGCCACAAACGCCGCCACGAGTAGCTAGAAGCGGCTACTAAAGTGGCTGAAGCGCGCGACAGCGGCCCACTAAGGCAAGGGAGAGAGGGGTGGGGAATCGCGCGAGTGATGTGTGGCGGCGACGAGAAGCGAGCAACGACGATTTGTAGCGTGTGGCGGCCACCGGCGTGCCGTGTGTGGCGAGTCCATATAAAATGTATGAAAGCTACAAGAAATATGCCGGTGGCGGCGTTTTGTTGTTGTGGTCGGTGGCCCGTGTGCGGCGACATTAAGAATCTATATTCACTCTGAGACGATTCATGTTTGATACCTAAACGACTCCAATAGAGCAGTTACATTTCTTTTTTCTGCCTATTGTTATCCTGAACTGTCTTTTTCTAAAAAGGCGCGCCGAATTAACCTACCCCGAAGTAAGTGTAGTGAAGGCCATTCGATAGCTGAAGCGTCAGAATATTGCGCACCTTATTTTTATATACTTGGCCCACCCGAGGTGTAGGTGGAGTCCAGTCACGAAGATAGATGACGCAGCAGAAAATGTGCCACTCCCGCCATCTTGACTTTGATGGCCCAAACCCAAGGATAGGGGATCCCGCGAAGCCCTGAACCCTACTCATCATCATCAGCCTATTAATGTCTCCCACTGCTGGGGCACAGGCCTTCCCTATGGATGGAATAGGGAGATTGGGCCATGACCCACCACGCGGGCAAAGTGCGGATTGGCGGGTGCTAACGACTGCAGATGCAGCCGGGACCAACGGCTTAACGTGCCTTCCGAAGCACGGAGGAACTCGAGATAGTAAATTTTTGGTCACCCATCCAATGACGAAAGTTGCTTAACTTCAAAGATCGCAGCCGAACGCGCTAACCACTTGCGCCATCGAGCTCCTCGCACATCACCCTACTCACACATCAGAAAGACAACACCAGCAAAAGGTAGCTTGTTATTTTACTGTGGTCTTCAGTAAAGTGGAGATTGCTTCACAGACAAGCGCTCCAATCAGAGCTCTACTTCTCAATTAAAACTAGAATTATATATTCACACAGAACAGGTTATGGAACGTTATGGTTATGGTCACGGCTACTTCAACAAACACCTTTGTAATATAGGTATTTCTGACAGCCCTCTGTGCAGAGCCTGCCTGGAGGACGAGGAGACGAGCGCCCATTTTCTACTGGCATGCAGTGGCGTTGCAAGACAAAGGACTTCTCTAATGGGAAGCCCGAAGACAATTGTAGAGGCCTGCAGCAACGTTCGGGGACTGCTGAGCTTTCTGGAGGAGCTGGGATGGCAGGACTGATGCCAATCCCCACGCAAAATAGGCACCGGGTGTCGAGTTGCGGAAACAGCCCGCCGTACTACTAAGACTAAGACAGGTTATGGAAAGTCATGCATGCTTATCTTATGTGTACTCAATGTCCTGTATGTCAGGGAAGGTTTCAAACTGCGCAACAGGTACTTTCGTATTCTTCATGCTCAAGATGAGCATCCATTCTCACCAGCACAACCGATTAGATCACATTCGAAGTAATGATACTAATTTATCGGTATACTGCTTGGTTTATCCCAGTCTTAAAGATGCCCTATAAGTTATAGCTATTAACGGGATTGTTACCATGTACCTTGTTTTTTGAGTCTCCGATTTTTCGGCACTGTTGCAAGCGCCATGATCACGGAGTAACTGAAGTTATTGCGGGTAGATGTTATTGGGTATATCGGTCTACCCTCTGACGTCGTCTTTTACTGCGCTCGATACCCCTACCATTGGTCACATTCTCACTATTCACTCGCACTTGTTCCCTACATATACGAATTCAGAGGGTAGACCGATATGTCTGCCAATAACATGTACCCGCAATTACTTCGGTTACTCCGTGATCGTGGCGCTTGAAACAGTGCCGAAATATCGGAGACTTATAAAAAACATGACTTATAAAAAGTACATGGTAACAATCCTGTTAATAGCTATAATGTTGGTGACCATGAAAGTTTAAAACAATATATCTTTATACATATAATTCTTCTGTGAGTGTGTATGTCACTGAACTTCTCTTAAACGACTGGACCGATTTTGATGAAATTTTTTGTGTGTGTTCAAGGGGATCTGAGAATGGTTTAGATTCACAATTTTGTCCGCTGGACAACCCCTATTTTTTTAGGGCGGTACGAAGTTCGCTGGGTCAGCTAGTCCCCTGTAAGATTGAGCAACTGGGACAAAAAAGCCATTACTTCAACGTTCGAATTAATCGATTATTTTGGCCTGAACTGGAGCCCTACTTAATCGCTATATATAAAAACCTGGAATTGGGATTATTCTTTTAAATGTTGGCTGGCTTACAAATAGCCACCTTAATTTCTTTCTTAAACATCCAACGAATGGAATCATCAAACAATCAAAACATCTAACAGATGGAATAGGAGCATCACGTCTTTAAATAGCTTTCGGATCAGCGCAAGATCAATGATACGGTAAATGCGTAATGAGGGTAGGGTTGTCAACCCTACTATGTTGGTAGTTTTCCAATTACAGCACTAGAGCGCATTATGCGGGATAATGCTTAACGTTGAATGTTTCAACTACTGCAACGCTTCGCACAATCGAGCACTCTCAAAACTAATGTTTTCGTGTGATGCGTGCAATCGTACCAACTCAGTGACAGAAAATCAAAGGGTTTTTTCTTTAAGTTGACATTGATCGAAATGTTTTATTTATCGTTAGTAATATAATATTATTTATTGTTGAATTTTTTCAAAATCTTTCGTATCATTGTAGTTTTTTTAAATAATCAAAGTTAATTCAAACTGTGTTAAAAAAATAAATATAAGTATGGATGAAGGTAGAAACATTGACTTTTTTTTCAACACTGAACTAAGCGCACTGAGTCGCATTATGCTCTGTAATTGGAAAACTACCATAATATAGTATCCTTCTATTTTAGGGGACCAAATACTATATTTCTAAAAAAATATATATAGTAGGCGGAACTACTATATTTTGCTTAAAGCAGATTTTCGGCAGTAAAGGCGTTCTTAGAAATAAAAAAAATTAAGGCATGAAAGAGCAAAAATATATTCATTTTTAAAATAAAGTAGATATTTTAACCACATAATATATTTAAAGAAAAGTTTTACTAGAAAAAATCCACACGCACCAGGCAGCGGACGGGACTCGAACCTGCAGCCTTCGCAATCCGGGCGAATGCACTGACCAATTATGCTACCACGGCCCTCATGGCCGCGGCGAAATTTTCCTAGCCTTAAGCTGCAAGGCAGCGTCATCTCATCGCATTGTAGGTACACACAATGAGGAAACTTACTTTTAGTATGATAATTTATGGCAAACTAAAGTCCAAAACCGTCGGTAACACCGCAATACACTCTCGGTGCGGGAGTCTTACCGGAAGTGTATTGCATTTCTCAATCTCACATATTGTTTATACAACACAATCTGTATACTGCTAATAGGAGTTGTATTTACTGATAGACAACAAATGCGTTCTATTTGGTTGTTATCTTATTCTACGTTCTAATACTATTGAAGACGCATATTCAAATAACAAAAACGATCAGACTTGCATTAGTGGTAACCGTTACACTCGTAAGTCGCGGCACGAAACTCTAGCGCTGACCGTTATTGCGCAGAAGTAAAAATTAAGATGTGTTGGGGCAGTGCTGCCAACCCGAATTTTAGAAAATTAGTAGATTATGTGCCAAATGTTGGTAGAAGTTGGTAGAATGTAAAATGCAAAATTGGTAGATCTACCATCTCAATTTAGAAGATTATTTAAGATTAAAAATGCATGCAACGCTGAAGTGTGTCAGATCACACCTACATGATTTGCAATAAAAATATCCGTCACTCTTAGAACCCTCTTGAAGCCAACCTGCAAATTCCTTGTCTTTCTCCCATAGTTTCAAATATTTTTGGTCATAGTGCCTTTTTCTAAGTTTTCGTGGCGGAGTTCCTAACCTAGAACTATGTGCATCGCTTTCGCAAAATCCATTATATAAATAAATGCACGCAACATAGAACAAACAGCAATCAGCACCGTTAATACGCAGTTAATTAGTTTCTACAATAAAACAGGAGCAAAGATTCAACATTGATTGCGCAACAAACCAACCGGGAATAGGCCACATTAGGAATAGTAAAATATGGGTGCGAAATTGTGCGAACGCCGAACTCATGGCGAACTGTAGCTGACGTTTTTTTGTGGTTTATGGTCTGGACTCTATGTATGCTTGACGCATCGTTGCATGGCTCACGCAATACATCGCAACGTCGATATAAAAATAATTCAAAGTGGTGATATGTCAAACTAATGAGGGCTATCGCGTATGAATCCGCCGCTAGAGGCGCTAGTGTAGCGTGAGGTCTCCGAAATGTCAAATGTTATTGCTTGTTGGTTGACTACGCGGGTTTATTTCTAATTAAAATAATGTTGTGAATAATTGGTAACAATTCGGCTTAATTATGGCAAATATGAGTTATGTGGCAATGAATGTCAGTTATTAAAAATTTGAGCTTAGAAAAATGATTATGTTCCCATTTTTTCCGAATAAAACGGAACTGCGCGTCACTGTGGCATGGCCTATTATGTTTAGGATATGGTTCTTTTGTGTTAAAATACGATCTAAATGTAACCTTTGATTTCATGTGCGTATTAATAAACTTTAAAAGTTACAATTTAGGACCTCACTCAACAGTGGCGCCATCTGGTGAGGCAGAAAACGGTAGCCCTCATTAAAAAATAGGTAGTTTTTAGGTCTACGGTGGTAGATAGGTAGACTGAAGTGAAAATTGGTAGACTACCAAAAAGTTGGTAGATATGACAGCACTGTGTTGGGGGGAAACGAGGTGCGCGGGTGGGCGTGCGTTGCGCCGATTGGCTCTCCAGTCGTACCCATGCGCAGCTATCCCTGTAGCACGGTAATAATATAGATAATATTACCGTGCCTGTAGCGTTTTGTTCAGCGCTAAAGTTACGTGCCGCGACCTGTAGTGGTAATGAAATACAAATACCTACTTGTAATATATTTTGAATAGACAATATTATGCTTATTTCTACCTCATAAAATTCAATGCAATAGGTATAATAAATGAGGATAGGTTAAAAGGCAGCTTACTCTATCTCTAAATATTCATAAGAAAATTGGCTATAATAAACTAACATTAATCAAATCAGAATCGGGAGGAGCTCGATGGCGGAAGTGGTTAACGCGTTCGGCTGCGTTCGTTGAAGTTAAGCAACTTTCGCAGTGGTCGGTCATTGGATGGATGACCAAACAATTTACTATCTCGAGCTTCTCCGTGCTTCGGAAGGCACGTTAAGCTGTTGGTCTCACCTGCATCTGCAGTGGTTAGCACTGACCAATCCGCACTGAGCCCGCGTGGTGGGTCATGGCCCAATCTCCCTATTCCATCCATAGGGAAGGTCTGTGCCCCAGCAGTGGGGATATTAATAGGCTAATGATGAATCAAATCAAATTAAACAAGAACGATAATGATGTTTACCTAAAAAGCGGGTACAATGCGTAACCATTAGTTAACTATTGGGTTAATAGCATATATTATGTTAGATTCAGCCACACACTACTAAACACCCAACAGTAATTAACAGACACGAGTTAGATAAGTAAAGTTCAATGGCATGACCGTAAACAATAGAATATGTCACTGTTATAGAATTACTTCACTTCCTTATATTATGAGCATTTAAATTAAATGAATATTTCCAACACTCACACCAATTAGCCTAGCTCCAAAGTAAGCACTGTAAGGCTTGTGTTATGGGATACTAGTCTTTTGTTTATGCACTTCAACATTTGAAAGGTGTGACGGATTTTAGAACCACTCTTACTGATAACTATGCATATGATCATCCAATACTATCATATGGTATAATTTTGTGAGGAAGCTCATCTGACGTAGATAAATTATATTATTTATAATGCAAAAAGAAATGCATAATTGTGGGGAAGCTCATCTGACGTAGACACATTATTTATAATGCAAAAGAAATACATAATTGTGGGAAAGCTCATCTGACGTAGACAAATTATTTATAATGCAAAAGAAATGCATAATTGTGAGGAAGCTCATCTGACGTAGACAAATTATTTATAATGCAAAAGAAATGCATAATTGTGGCTAGGTCATCTGACGCAAACAAAAATTATTTATTATGCAAAAGAAATGCATAATTGTGGGGAAGCTCATCTGACGTAGACAAATTATTTATAATGCAAAAGAAATGCATAATTGTGGGGAAGCTCATCTGACGTAGACAAATTATTTATAATGCAAAAGAAATGCATAATTGTGGGGAAGCTCATCTGACGTAGACAAATTATTTATAATACATAAGAATTTTGACCCTTGCATCCATACTTATCCTTGAATCACGTAAATTTGTAAGAAAACATCCAGAATTTTATTTACCAATTTTATGTTTTAAAAGCTACATATTTAAATAAATGAAAAGTGCCATACAGCAAACTAAGATTGGTTTCGGATGGTCCTCATGCTATGACAATAATAATTTATAATCATGTACCTAATAATGTAAAGTACATATAAATATCTGCCAAATTCAATAATCAATTAAAATCATATTTAATCCAAAGACGTAATTATGAATGTAATGTATTTGAAAGTGTTTTTTGAGGACAAATGTAATTAGCCTAGACTGAATATGGCTTTTCATTTAATTTAAAAATTTGTATTGAGCTTCTATTTTGAAAAAAGAAATGTTGAATTTGACCTCGAATATCAGTAACAGAGGATTATTTAAAATGTGTTAGAATGGAATTAACCACACTTTATCACACTATCACACTAATCACACTAATATTATAAAGGCGAAAGTTTGTGAGTATGTGAGTGTGTATGTTTGTTACTTCTTCACGTCTAAACGGCTGCAGCGATTTTAATAAAATTTGGTATGGAGTTAGCAGACACCTTGGATTAACACATAGGCTACTTTTGTCCCGAAAAAATGTTAGGTTTCAGAGGATTTTTTCTAGAAACTAAGTTAACGCAGACGAAGTCGCGGGCGACCTCTAGTATAAAAATAAATCCATCGTTACTGCATATACAATACACATACATCGAAAAGAAGAGCAAGGAAGGTCAAACAGCTTGTGAATGGAACACAATGTTTGCCTCATAAATGCCTCTTTACTCTAATCCTCCTGAATCTATTTTTTTTAAATCCGTGTGTTTGCTATAAATGTCTTAGAAAAGACAACACAACTAAACAGACAAAATAGAATCTCTTCTATTTTGTCTATGTCAGTTTCTCGACCATGAACTCCAAATGCAGACAGAGGTTGCAGCAAGATAACTGCACCGCGCTATGATAGCCAAAATTCTTTGTCTATGTTCGATAAAGCTAATATTTTTTTTTTTGAGGAACTCGATGGCGCCAGTGGTTAGCGTGTTCGGCTGCGGTCATTGGATGGGTGACCAAAATTTACTATCTCGAGTTCCTTCGTGCTTCGGAAGGCACGTTAAGCCGTTGGTCCCGGCTGCATCTGCAGTCGTTAGCACCCACCAACTGGTCCCGCGTGGTGGGTCATGGCCCAATCTCCCTAATCCATCCATAGGGAAGGCCTGTGCCCCAGCAGTGGGGACATTAATAGGCTGATGATGATGATGATGATGAATAATTTTAGGACCATACAAACTATACAGAAAACGATAAGGGCATGCCCTTTCTAGGGTTCCGTAGTCCTGACAAGGAACCGTTATAGTTTCGTCATGTATATACACAATATATTCTCAATCTTTTTCTTAAATTACTTTTTACTACAGAAGTTTTTAAGTTCCGCCTCATATCTTCAGCCGCATCAATAATCCTTTGTCGCAAAATATCGATATTTGCGATCGGCATCATCTGGTCGTATACAAGGCTTTTCATATGACCCCACACATAATAATGTAATTTAAGAAAAAGAATGAGAATATGTGTTAGAAATAGCGGCGGCCACGTTGAACATGAATTTTAAAAATATTTACTAAGCTTTTTTGGTTTTATTTACGTATTTTTGCTATTTTTACCTCATACTAAAAATGTACCCTCTGCTACCATAACTGTTATTTGGTCAATGTTTTGCCAATTTAATAGCAAGTGTTATACCTTTTTGAATAGCTAAAGAGACGTAGAAGTTTTTAAAATTATTTGCAGACTAAGTTCCATACATTTTTTTTAGAATAGCGCTTCAAAGTTAAGAACACTTGGTGAAAATTCTTTAGTTACAACCGTTGTCGAGCAGTTTTTTTAAGCCGTTAGAAGTAGGTTCAGTTTTTATTCATTATTTTTATTGCTTGAAATGTCTTCTAACTAGATACATTAAAAAATCGGACCTTTGGAGCTCTAATTTCAAAAAAATCGACAAAAACCCAAAAAATATAGGATTTTTAAAAAAATCTTACATATCCAATATCTCCATAACGGTTATGTTTCGGACACCATATTATAGGATCAAATCTATCAGAAATGACCTGAATAATAACGTCCTTCAATATTCAGAAAACTTTCCCTGTAACCCTGTATATATATATATATATTATTAAAGGTATAATAAGATTAATACCTTCTATGTATAAGATTATGATGATTTTTATTAATATCATCTAATATAGCTCAGAATTAAATTTGAATCGATTTATTATTTTAGTTATAATATTTGTATTTTCTATAATTTTATTAATTATTAGTCCTAATTTAATTAGAATTTTATTAGGGTGAGATGGTTTGGGTTTCGTCTCATATTGTTTGCTTTTCATGAACTTTTAAGAAAAATCATAACGGTTAAAACAGATTTGTTAGTTTGAGAGTAATAGTCGTTCAATATATGTATTAGAAAATTTCTGACCTAATAAAAAATCCTTAGAAGAAAACATTGAAAGTGACTTAGACTAAGTAATTGCATAAAATATAGACTCTATTCAAAATACATATATCCTTATAAGTTATATATTATAGTAGAAACTTTACTGATGTCTGTTTTGTTAATTTTCCCAGTCTGTTTCCCAAATAAAGATAAAATAAAAACAAAAAATATATTGTGGTGGCGACGAGCAACTATAGATAATATTACCGTGACAGAACCCTACACTGCGCGTGGCACGACACGCACTTGACCGGTTTTTATGTTATACTATAGTTTCGCTTCAGCTAGTAAAAGTATGTATTTTTAAGGAGAGTTAAAATTGCCGTCTCTTTTTGAGAAGAGATCGGGAGAGAATATATCCATCAGAAATAGCTCAGATTACTGTCTTTCCCAAAGCACATTTCGTGGTCTGTATTTCGATATTACCGTTGCAGCAGTAACTTGTGACGTTGTCATTTCATTATAGAATTGTATTTGTGGCTTGGTGTTCTTCTAGGAGTTCTACAAAAGCATGTGAAACCCTTACAGAAAATTAAAAAACTAAAACTTTAAAAGCTGCTCTTTAAAATAGGGTGTCGAATCTGCTAGCTAATATAAATATCGTCTCTCTATAGTGGTTTAATAGTATCGATATTTGAAACAACTCTTGTTACTAAAACATAAAATAAATACATTTTTTTTTAATTTATTATTAGCTCACAAAACACAATTATATTAAAAAAAAAAACAAAGCAATTACAATAATAGAAAACCAAACTGTAACTCTAAATAAAATAAAAATTTTATGGGCTGAAGTTTACACTAAAGGAAAATATACAAATCGAATTTCAACAATTAAACAAAAAAAACACTTAAATGGTTGCCTGTAAAGTCGGTTTTACGGGCGAAGATTTTACGTGACAACGTCTTTTTCTCGGTAGAATATTTATTGATATGAATATAATTAAATTGCACAATAGGAACAAGGAATTGAATGAAAATAAGAATTGCACAAATTTTAACTATAGAAATATATATAATACGTCAAAAAAACATATTACAATGCATTGTGCTTGTGAATACCATCGTAGCATGCAACCACGCTACGACGATTCGTAGCAAACTTGCTACACGGCTACGGGGTTCCAGCATGCTACGAGACTCATCGTAACGTTACCGAGCGTTACACTTTTTCATAAGTGACTCCCAGCCGCAACCTAATTTAAGACGTTGTCACGTCAAAAATTAACTGTTTTTTTTTAACGAAGTATTAATCGTTGGATTACTTTAGGAAATTCAAGAAGCCGACTACAAAAAATGTCCAAGGAAGAATGATCCTTATGCAGGTTATCGTATTGATGACACATATTTGTGATTGGATTATAAAAGGACGCGTTGTTTTTATAAACTTGCAGAGCGAATACCCTATGGGTGGGGTTACGCGATTTTTGATTTTGTAACAGAGTTAATAAATTGGTTATCTACAATGCGAAGAGATGGCGCTGCCTTGCAGCTTAAGGCTAGGAAAATTTCGACGCGGCTAATAGGGCCGTGGTAGCATAATGGTCAGTGCATTCGCCCGGATAGCGAAGGATGCGGGTTCGAGTCCCGTCCGCTGCCTGGTCCGCGTGGATTTTTTTCTAGTAAACTTTTCTTTAGATTTAAACATCTAGCAGTTAAATGCTTAAAAAATAAATAAAATCTTAACTATAATTGCTATTTCTTCTTTCAAATGTTTAATACTTGAAAAAGTATTCATTTGACATTGTGGGTTACCTACAATGCGAAGAGATGGCGCTGCCTTGCAGCTTAAGGCTAGGAAAATTTCGACGCGGCTAATAGGGCCGTGGTAGTGGCCGTGGTCAGTGCATTCGCCCGGATAGCGAAGGATGCGGGTTCGAGTCCCGTCCGCTGCCTGGTCCGCGTGGATTTTTTTCTAGTAAACTTTTCTTTAGAGTTAATAAAGTAAGAATTTATTTACCCATTGGTGGCAGCCAAGGCTTGTTCAGGCGTCTCCAGGTCGTAAATCTCGAAACCTGTGCGAGCACAGTAATAGAAACAATATCGGAAATCCCCACAACCGCCCCTCTGCACTGACATCTTGCAATAATTTCCTGTACACTTCACTGAGCATTAGCACAAAGTCTTCGCCGTACGAAGGATTTATTTCATAACAGGAATTTCAGAAAACTTTAATAATATCAAAGAATCCAAAACGAATCCGAGCTAATGTTGGTTTAGAATTTATTCAAAAGGTTTCAAGCTATATGTATGATCGGTTCTGTATTCTCGCAAGCAATGCGACCAAACTAGTTACTGATGGCATTATGAAGATACTAATATCAATACAAACAAACATTGAAGAAGTTAATTGCGACGTTTAAAAAGCAATCTGTCAGTTAACGATGTTACATTAGATACACGAATTCTTATCTCACATACCGCGGTTAGTTAATTTGCTTTGTAATTTTGTCAATATTCAGTTTCTTTGTTTCATTTAGTTTCATTTACGTTAAGTATCGGAGATTCGTTATTGACATGAAAAAAGCAAGTAATAGGGGTGATGACGGGTTACAATAAACGAAATTCTATTAAGTCCGTCAGTTAGATGATCAAAAAATAATGGACAAGTATTTTTTCTTTGGGCAATCAACCAAAAAATGACAAAGTTATAGCGCGTCAAAGTTTGGGAGTAGGGGCTCGTGACCGTCACTTTTGAGTGAATTTTCACTTATAAGTGTACTCAAACGTGACTTCATGCGACTTTTCAAATCAATATATCTCTGCAATGTTTATATTATGTGAAAAAAGAAAAAATACGTGTCCAATAGTTTTTGATAATCTACCTGATAAACGAAGAAAAAAAAATAGTCATCATCCCTATTGTAAAAAGAAAGAAAAAAACCTTTAACAGTTAGTTCAATATCAAAGGTAAGCTATAAGTTGTGCAAACTTGTGGAATGTCCCTTCTATTAAATACCACGCACAACTAAGATGGTGAAGGGATTCTAGACAAACATCGAGTCCCAAACAGACCCCTTAAAGCTTAAAAATATGTTAAAATAATGTAACTTTTCTCATAGCAAAATAATAAAAGACGCAACACTGAAATGGATAAATAAGGATAAACAAAAGACAATATGTGAATAGCATTAATTCCAATGAGCATTCAATGCATCGACGTTAATGCGACACATTAACTATCCAAGATAACAGTTCATTATAGGTTATGAATTTAGAGCAAGTTGATTGAACATTATTAGCATAGGTATGTATACAAATGTCACAGAAGGGCATTGTCACACTCTTAATCCAGTTATATGTGGTATTCGAATCCATTGGGACCTCAATTGTTGAACGTTATTAAGAACCTATTTTTTTTTCTTCATTTATCAGGTAGATTATCAAAAAGTATTGGACACGTATTTTTTCTTTTTTCACATAATATAGACATTGCAGAGATATATTGATTTGAAAAGTCGCATGACGTCACGTTTGAGTACACTTTTAAGTGAAAATTCACTAAAAAGTGACGTCACGAGCCTCTACTCAGTGTTTCCGGACCGATACGACCAAAAAACCTAAAAAAAAAGAGCGTACTCCTTCCTTAAAGGCCGGCATCGCATTTGTGATACTCCTGGTGTTGCAAGTGTCCATGGGCGACGGTGATCACTTACCATCAGGTGAGCCGTCTGCTCGTATGCCCCCCTATAACATAAAAAAAATAAAAAACCTCCCAAACTTTGACGCGCTATAACTTTGTCATTTTTTTGTTGATTGCCCAAAGAAAAAATACGTGTCCATTATTTTTTGATCATCTAACTGACGGACTAAATAGAATTTCGTTTACTGTAGCCCGTCATCACCCCTATTGGTAGCTCACCACGTTTAGATGGTGACATAGATCTGATGATAAGTATTTGCACATATGACTCAACTCAATTAATATTTCACTGTGTTTAGATTTTTTATTTGAAATATATCGTAAAAAGAATTTACGAAACTGAACCGTTATATTACACATAACACCAGTTATCAAGAAATTCGGCTACTTGTATTATATTGCGAATTACAATTTGATAATAGTTGTAAATTCTTCTGATAAAAATTTGTAACCAATATTGACTCATCATAACTTGGATAAAATAAATCTGTCGCAAACCACTGAGTACTGAATTCGAACGGGAATCTTTTTGTCTTTTAAAATCAATTTTGTAACGTACCCGCTATTCATTATAAATAACTGATTATAATGAACGCTTTGATTACTAATAAAAATCAACCAACACCTATAACAAATGCCAACTAAGCGAAAGAGGCGTGTCAGGGCCGAAACGTAACGACCGAAGATTCATTAACGTCTATCCTTCTGGATAACGGGCGTTAGTGTTGCCGAACTATCGACATTAAAACTATAGACAGTTAACATCGAAAATCATGTACCCTATCGATAGAATCGATACAACCGATAGTATCGATACTATCGATAGCTCAGAACAAGGCAATACTATCGAATGAGTACAATACTATCGATACTATTGTAGTTCGTTAATAACAAACTATTGATAGTATCGATACTATCGATAGTGTTGATTTTATCTGCAACAATACTATCGATAGTGTTGATTTTATCTGCAACAATACAATCGATAGTATCGATACTAGCGAATGTTTTAGACTAAAGTTTGTGATTGACAAACTTGTTGCTTGCAAATTGTTAAACTATCGATAGTATAGTTGCCAATAAAATCGACAGTATCGATACTATCGATAGTTTCTTATTAACGAACTACAATACTATCGATAGTATCGATAGTATTTAACTCATCCGATAGTATTGGCTTTTTCTGTGCTATCGATAGACTATCGATTAATCATCGATAGTCGACTATCGATCGGCAACACTAACGGGCGTGACCGATGCGTGTAATCCATGAACAAGAAAACACCCGAACAGCTGAGATGAGATCTAAATTTATCGCGATATCTACCCATGTGTAAAATATGATAGTAGTAAATCGTTTAGTATCGATCGATCAATATCATAAACTTGATGCTTTGCATTTGCAAAACCCATCGCGTGTTATTATAAAACAGACACGGTTACAAACGCGATAGACAAATTCAATTTCAAAATCTAAAACCACCGCTTTGCAGAATGCTATTATATTCTAAAACAACCTGATGGAATTAGAGAATTGTACGATGTTTCGATGTTCGAGGAGCTCGATGGCGCAGGTGGCTAGCGCGTTCGGCTGCGATCGTTGAAGTTAAGCAACTTTCGCAGTGGTCGGTCATTGGATGGGTGACCAAAAATTTACTATCTCGAGCTCCTCCGTGCTTCGAAAGGCACGTTAAGCCGTTGGTTCCGGCTGCATTTGCAGTCGTTAGCACCCACCAATCCGCACTGGGCCCGCGTGGTGGGTCATGGCCCAATCTCCCTATTCCATCCATAGGGAAGGCCTGTGCCCCAGCAGTGGGGACATTAATAGGCTGATGATGATGACGATGTTTCGATATTCATATGCATAAAACCAATTATTACTAAAAAAATGCATTGCTACGTTCTCTTCAGATTGAGTGATGAACTGATAAGTGGATTATATAATTGGAAAAAAATAATAACCGAAGATCGACATTGCTTTCGGAAAGACTAAATTATGGGATACTAAAAAAGGAAGTTTAGAATCAATCAAAAAGTGAATTTAGAATTAAAGATTACCCTAGATAGGTTAGCATTTAAATATTAAGCCAATTCTATTGAAATGTTTTTCGTGATTTACTAATAAACTTACTCGTATCAATCCATTTATTTATTTATTCAAGTTAAACATGCAGGCTTACAGAATAATCCAAAACGCCGGCAAGTCATACGTAATAAATTAGCAATCATCGAAGGTTTCATTAAATTCAATAAAATTAAGAAAAAGAGATAATCAAATAATAATGATAATAACAACAGCAAAAAAAACAGTAATGCCAATTAGATAGGTTATGTCAAATAGTACTTAATAGAAACAAAGTCAAATCACCCATTGTAAAAGTATTATTAATTAATGTTATAATAAAATAGTTAATTATGTCAAATCAATAAAACAATTACTAATGTCCTAGCTAATGTCAACTAAGAACAGATAATGTCAAATATACTAATTTAATAAATAAAGTCATGCCATTTCAGTTATAAATAAATGAATTGTCAAATTCAGAAATAATCAATGAGCTATTTTCTCAAGAAACTCAAGTGCAGCCACTAGCTTTGTCAAAAAATGCTTTCACGTTTATATTAAAGGAGGATTAACTCATTTCCTTTTCCCGTTTCCTAAACGTAAGCATAAGAAAGTCGCAGAGTAAAGTGTCTTCGAAGTGATATATATGAGTACTAGCTGACCCAGCGAACTTCGTACCGCCCTAAAAAAATAGGGGTTGTCCAGCGGACAAAATTGTGAATCTAAACCATTCTCAGATCCCCTTGAACACACACAAAAAATTTCATCAAAATCGGTCCAGTCGTTTAAGAGAAGTTCAGTGACATACACACTCACAGAAGAATTATATATATAAAGATTTATCTCTCCTTTGGTTATTGATTAATTAGCCTATTAACTGAGACTTTCTTGTGATGTCCCGGCATATAGGCGTATATTGTGCGGATGGGGTCAAAGCGACAAGCTGATGTCATACTGGCATAAGATTACAACCGTTTACCGAAGACCTTATCAAAGACAAAATCATATATTCAATCTAGTGCTTGTAAATACATCAAACAGCAGCGACATCGATTCTTAGCTAAAATAACACGGATTCTCTTCAAACTAGCAAATAAAAAAAGCATGTGTGTGCCGTTGGGCGCACGACAGAAGTGAGAACTTAAACAATACTTTTTAGAGGGGTAGTTGAAAAGAGGATTGGAGGCTGTAAAGGGGATTGGGGGGTGAAAAGAGATTCGAGGGTGATAATAAAGGACTGGTGGGTAATAGTGGGAATTGATGGGTGATGATAATAGGGGATTTGTGGGCGATTGATGGCTGAAGGATTGTGAGGAGCTCGATGGCGCAGATGGTTAGCGCGTTCGGCTGCGATCGTTGTAGTTAAGCAATTTTCGCAGTGGTCGGTCATTGGATGGGTGACCAAAAAATTCTATCTCGAATTCCTCCGTGCTTCGGAAGGCACGTAAAGCCGTTGGTCCCGGTTGCACCTGCAGTCGTTAGCACCCGCCAATCCGCACTGGGCCCGCGTGGTGGGTCATGGCCCAATCTCCCTATTCCATCCATAGGGAAGGCCTGTGCCCCAGCAGTGGGGACATTAAGAGGCTGATGATGATGGCTGAAGGATAGGAGTGGGTCTGGGGACATTCCTCTGGTATATGGGTGGACTGTGGCTTCTATCTCCTTGGGCGGGGGGCGGCCGCGGCGAAGGGAAGCCGGACAGACTGGCGACGTAGCGAAGCGGTTAACCCTTCCATAAGAAGCTATCACTCCAAAAACTGACAAGATGCAGAGCAGTCATAAGTATTTAACTATTAAGTCAAAGTAAAATTACGGAGATCACTTAAAGGGAGAAAACTTAAGACGGTGTCAGTCTCTGCCTCAGCCTATTAATGTCCCCACTGCTGGGGAACAAGCCTTCCTTATGGATGGAATAGGGAGATTGGGCCATGACCCACCACGCGGGCCCAGTGCGGCTTGGTGGGTGCTAACGACTGCAAATGCAACCGGGACCAACGGCTTAACGTGCCTTCCGAAGCACGGAGGAGCTCGAGATAGTAAATTTTTGGTCACCCATCCGATGACCGACCACTGCGAAAGTTGCTTAACTTCATCGATCGCAGCCGGACGCGCTAACCAGTTGCGCCATCGAGCTCCTGACGGTGTCAGTAAACAAAAGGAAATCTGATAGATCTGATAGACCGCTATTATCTCACTGTTTCAATGATGTCTTCCACATTCCGAGCAAGAAAGGTTGCAAGCAACATTTATTTAATTTTAAACGTCTGCAATCAAACAATGAGGGCTACCGTTTTTTGTCTCACCAGATGGCGCCACTGTTGAGTGAGGTCCTGAATTGTAACTTTTAATGTTTATTAATACGCGCGTGAAATCAAAGTATACATTTAAATCATATTTTAATACAAAAGAACCGTATCCTAAACATAACTAACTGGCCATACCACAGTGTTGAGCAGCTCCGTTTTGTACGGCAAAAAGGAGGACATAATTATTTTTCTTAGCTCCGCTTTTAAATAACTGACATTCAATGCCACGTAACTCACATTTGCTATAATTAAGCCGAGTTATTACTAAATATTCACAACATTATTTTAATTAGAAATAAACCCGCGTAGTCAACCCACAACCAATAACATTTGACATTTCGGAGACCTCACGCTACACAAGCGCCTCTAGCGGCGGATTCATACGCGATAGCCCTCATTACATTTAGACATCTAGCAGCTAAATGCTTACAAAAATACATACAACTATAATTGCTATTTCTTCTTTCAAATGTTTAATACTTGTAAAGGTATTCATTTGACATTGTGGATTACCTACAATGCGAAGAGATGGCGCTGCCTTGCAGCTTAAGAAACACTAGAGAAAATTCGACACTGCCATCAGGGCCGCGTCAGCATAATGGTCAGTGCATTCTTTTTAGTTAAAAAATTCTTTAGATTTATTTAATGATTAAATAGGAACTATCAAAAGTAGATATTAAGATTTTATTTTACAGAACCATAAAGGGACACCAACCTAGTTTTATTTACTTAAAGAAAGTTGTTAGCACTGCATAGGCTTCAGTTTACATAATAAATCCATTCTAGTCCATAGCACAGCATGTAAGATTTAATTAAATGAACAAGGTTCACTTGCAGCAATTTTGCTAAATCTCAATTTGAATAAAACTAGATTTAGACGAGTCATTTTTCTATGGGTTAAATGTAGTTTTAGTTTAGCTGAGACTTAGCAAATTTGCTGCAAGTGGGCCCAAAATATAACTACTTCACGGTATAATCGCGATTTGCGAACCGATGGCGTAGCTTTTCGACATTAACAAGTGCTTGTAACAGCCTAGACTGAATAAACGATATTGAATTTTTGAATTATGAATTTTTGAATCTCTGGCTTGGTTTAGAGAACACCACACTATCACACTAATGTAATAAAAGTTTGCATGTATTTGTTAGGTACTTCTTCACGTCTAAACGGCTGGAGCGATTTTATTAAAGTTGGTATGGATTTAGCTGATACCATAGATTAACACATTTTACTGCGGGAAAATATCCCTAATAAACGCGGGTAACACCGCGGGGCACAGCTAGTAAAAGATAATGGGAGACGATATAGATAAGTGGGCGTTTCTGTAAACAAGGCAACCTCAATTAAGAAAATGTCGAGACAACTTTTTGTGTTACGTAATTAATAATAAATGTTATACGATGAATAAATATAGGTATATTTATTCATATACGGCAGATGAAAAAATGCTCAGGAACTTTTGATGAAGTCACAATCTTGAAAATTATGAGAACTCCTACTGACATAGTAGTATATATACTGACATAGTAGGAGTTCTCATTTATTATTATTACCTTACTACAGTTGATAAAAGATGTTGCCAATTATTTACAGAGTCATCAATTTCGCATTTTCTTAGTATCTTTCTTCCCATTTCTCTGATTAACTCTTCACAAAAAGTTTTTTATAACAAAAATAAATACAAATAGTTTGTTATCGTCGGCCAGACAGCAAGTCTGTCAAGTTCAAGTTTTATTTTGTCCATTTACAAAAATTAAAGGATTAATTATCATACAGCCTTGTCTCAAGCCTGATCAGAACAATAAAATATATTATTTTAGGCCTTCAGTGATTTATTATAATAAAAGTTAGGGCCAAATATGTCATAGTTTGAAGGAGTTTAGAAATAATATTGTTTATTTCGATATACTTACACAAATATTTTTTGTGTAATTTTATCGTTCATTTATTTAGTAAAACGAAACATTTTGCTTTTTAAACAGACATGAAGTAAATTTTTATACTTTTAAATATTTGATTATTTCACAAAAGTTGTATGAGAATAATAAAAACGTAATAATTAATAAAAAAATATTGTAAAGTTACGGGTTAGTGCGAAATATTTATACACTTTAAGGGCAGTTTCTTAGCCATGTCCTTTAAAAGAGACTATTTAAAATTTTATTTTTATATAGCGACAGGCAACTACGCTGCCATCCTCAAACTAAATGCGGCTAAGTGACATATGGTCGATGTTTCAGTCTTAAATTGCAACTTATACCGTTTTTAATTCTCTATCGATCTGTTTTTAACAATTATTTGTAACTTTTATAGTTTAAGTCTTAAACTCCGTCATGTGATGAATGGTTACAAAATAGTACTATTTTAAAGTTTACACGCCGTTTTTGGTCATATCTCAAAAGTTGGTTTTGTCATTTAGCAGCGTTTTAGCTTGAGGACGGCAGTACGGAACCCTACACTGCGCGTGGCACGACAAGCATAATATTTAAACGTAAGGCATATACCATCGGCACTGGTAAGTCAGCAATGTACACTCAGCGGCACGGAATCTTAGCCAAACACTTCTTAAGCTATAGCATAAGTTTCAAGTATTTACAACAAATGTTTTTTATGAAGGTTGGTCATAAAAATGCTAAGCTTTGTTTTAAGAGGGTATTTCATTATGTTTGAGCGTTTCATGGTGTGCATTGTGAGATTTAGTCACATCGCGTATTTTAAGCAATATAATTGAAGTTTTGAATGTTGTTATGTGTGTAGTTTACTGTGCCGTTTTTAATTTTTGTGTTGTTTTGGATTTTATTAAAGTGTAAACTTACATAAAAAGCAAAAAAAATGCCATTAACGCCAGCACAAGTTGCGCAAGCGGTAGCGCTAATTGACCAAGGGCTCACCCAACGTGAGGTGGCTATTGTACTCAATGTGCCGCGTTCATCAATGCATTACCACTTAAAACGATACCGTGAGACAGGTACCTATCGCCGTAGACCAGGCAGTGGAGGTGTAAGATGCACATCGGTTCGGGACGACCGTTTTATCGTTTTGGAAATTTTGAGAAACCGCTACCTTACTGCGGTTGATATACGATAGCGACTCCAAATTGCAAGAGGTGTGAATGTAAGTGAGCGTACGATAAGAAGACGAATGGAGGAGGTGAATTTAAAAGCGCGAAGACCAGCTCGAGGTCCAGAACTCCTCAGACAGCATCGAGTAGCTCGGCTTCGTTTCGCCCGTGAACACGCCAACTGGACACACGAGCAATGGGCTAATGTTTTGTTCACGAATGAGTGCAGAATCGCGTTATTGCACCAGACGGTCGATTACTACTGTGGAGAAGAAGAGGAGAGAGGGTTCTTCCTATTACTACTGCTGAAACTGTTAGTTTTCATGGAGGCTCCATAATGGTATGGGGAGGAATAAGTTCCGACGCTCGTACGGAGTCGGTTATCATTGACAATCGGTTAACTGCAACTCGATACATTGAGTAGATCCTACAGGATCATGTTGTACCCTATAGGGGGCTTATTGGATACGATCAGTTCCAGTTAATGCACGATAATGCACGCCCACACGTTGCACGATGCGTTGAGGACTACCTGCAAGACCTTAGTATTCAAAAATTGCAGTGGCCTGCGCGTAGCCCGGACTTAAACCCCATAGAACACATCTGGGACATACTCAAAAGAAAAATTAAATCCTCTTCTAAGAGAGGAGGTACGCAAACGCTAGGCGAGCTTCGAAATGCAGTATTGACCGCATGGGAGACCTTATCGCAAGTTGATGTTAGAAACATCATCCAAAGCATGCCAGATCGGATGCAGGCAGACATCAGGGCAAGGGGTGGAAACAACCGATACTGACGTGTGCAAAAAAATGGATGCGTGTAACTTATGTACGCGCGTGAGAAGTTATACTTCTTTAGCATCATTAAAAATATTTTTTAATTGCATGCAAATAATTAATAATTACAATAAAATAATAAAAGGACTGGAAAAGGATAGTTAACACAGTCAATTAAGTTCAGTTTTAATTTGAAAAATTAAATAAATATTCAAAATATTCAATTAAAATCACTACTGAATTTAAGTTATCAGTCCATATGTAATTAGCACTTGTAAGTTACTAAAACACGTTGTGTCTATATAGAAACTAGAAACATGTGGATAAATATTATAAATATGAAAACAGTGATCAGAGGCGACGAGCGTGCCAACATTATTTTTGACAACGCGATCATCTTATGGAGCTCCGTGGATCGTTCAAAGTACCTTTCGAACAGATGTCACTAACATTCATAACGCGCCCGCGGCCAACTTCATGGTGTTACTATTGTGTTACAGTGATGCGCGCGCATCTCGAAATTTCACTCACATGATTTTTTCATAACGCGCCCGCGGCCAACTTCATGCTGTTACTTTAAGGTTACAGTGATGCGCACGCATCTAAAAATTTCACTCTCATCATTTTTTCATAACGCGCCTAAAGAAGTATAACTTCAAAAACAAAAAAAAATGTTGGCTTTTCAGTGTGCACTGTTTGAAAATTAAGTAAAAGTTTCTGTGAAAGTGACACTTTTCATCAACATTTTCTTTTTGATGCAATAATTTCTTGAACACTTAAAAAAATGTTAAAAATCATTATAAAAGTGAACATGGGTTAGATCTAAATTAAATTAAATGCAAAAAAAATATTGTATTTAAATCAAAGCAAAAGTAACGGGTGGCCAAGTTTCCGTGCCGGTGAGTGTATTTACGTTTCACAATCGCTCTGGATATTGTCTAAACGTGCTAAGTAAACACTGTGTGACCGCAACCAAATGACCAAACAAATAAAGCAAATCACATGGCCGCGCCACGCAGACTTTACACAAGCCATAATTAGAGAGCGAGATAAACAGTTACAGCAATATTAAAAAAAAATCATAATAGATTGTGCAATTGTAACACGAGTTATTGCAGTGATACCAGTCTGACCCCGATTCTGGAGCACTACACGCATTTCTGATAAATAAAACTGCGCCTCAGGGATGTTTTACAACATAATCAATGAACTATTAATCAGGGCTTAATTAGTTTAATTAGGATTTGAGACTCTAAACAAAATTATGACCCTTGTACCACGATGTGAGTGAATCAATAAAGATTACAAATTTAGTTTTATCAATAAGTTTTAGGGTTCCGTGCCCGCCCGTCATGCCATCATTGTGGCGCTGTCGGGGACACGGCACAGCACACCCTTGAGGAGTGCTCGTCGTGGTCTCGGCAGCGCCATGATATGGTCATGGCAGTAGGAAGGGATCTCTCGTTGCTCAGCGTCGTTAAAGCGATGCAGCGACAGATCCTGGAACGCGGTCGTCTCCTTCTGTGAGGAAGTCATCCTACAGAAGGAGACAGCGGAGAGGGCCCGCGAGGGGGACGCCCGGGCCGGCCCTCTCCGTCGCCGACGACCGGGGGGAAGGCGGCGGCAGTACGACCGCCTCTTTCCACCCTAGTGGGACTGCGGGCGGCGGACAGGGTGGTCCGTCGCTCGCATTGCACAGTCTCACCCGTCGAGGGGGGGATGCCTAGGTGCTCCCGGGCATCCCCCTGACCACCAGGAGGAGGATGAATTACTGCCGGGGTAACGTGGAGCGTCATCTGGATCCCACAAAACCCGTTTCGGCAGACGAGGGAGCACTGTTGGGTTTTTAGTGGGTAGGGCCCCCCTCTCGTCCCGAGCAGCCGCCGAGCCAGGCAGTCTGGCTCGGCGGGTGGGCGGGATTTGGGGGGAAGAGGAGTCCCACATAACCCCGCCACTCACCCGGGGCGGGGGTATGCGTAACGCCTTTCCCAACGATAAAAAAAAAGGGTTCCGTGCCCGAAAGGATTGGCAGCATATTACCGAGCCACTGCGGTCAGTCCGTCTGCCTGTCTATCAGCAGGCTGTATCTCATGCCCATCTCACACGAGGTCCGTCAGAACATTGATGCAGTGCAGTAAACATCACAGACTGCTACTGTATTTTGGTGAAGCTGTTTTGATTACTGTTTCGGTGCTGACCTTTGTATTCAGGTCTGAGCAAACTTCCATACCGAGCATGGCAATGTTGCTCTGTAGCGCCAGTGTTGTTGTCTCAAGAGAAGGAAAGGTAAGGAATGGCGACGTTTTTGCCGTGAAAGCGTAAACCTGGATTTTATTAGCATTGAACTCAACCAAGTTCCTGGTACCCCGTTCGCACATGTGGTCCGAAGCCTCATTAAGTTCAATGACAAGATTCTACCGTTTCCCTTTGGTTTCTACTTGTCCAGCCGCTGCGTGTGCGAAATATCCAACATGCACTGTACTGCGTATGCTATACATATTCCCTCGAGGAATTAAGCCATTGATATGCCGCAGAAAGTGTGTCGCGGATAGGAAAGCGCCCTGAGGAACACCGGCATAACTGCGTGCTACAGCCGTCTGTAAGAACGCGAATTTTATTAAATTCTCTCATGTAGCAAAGAAGCCACCCAGGCACAGAACTGAGTAGGCAGACCGTATGTAGGAAATTTAGAGACAAGACTTTTGTACCAGACCCTGTCAGAGCCTTGAAGAGCTATATAGATTTTAAGGCATTAGCAATTACAAGATTTTCAACATAATTTAACTTTTGTAGTGTGTCTACGCTTTGATTCAAAGAAATCACATAGCGTTTTAAATCGTTAACTGCTGATAAAGCCTGGGCGTGTGACAAAATTGGAGTTCACTCATTTTCTTCTTGATCATTATCACTTAGGGCCTCTTCTTGTGTGTTATTGACATTTTCATTGAATTTTAATGCTGCTTCAAGAGGAGATATGTGTGGTACGTGTTGGCGATTTGGGCGTATTAAACGGGATGACGAATCGTATTAAGCGTTAACAAATGTATGAGAACATGTCTCAAGTTGCAGGGACTTACGCAAAATGGCGTATTATGCGAGAAATCGTATTAAGCGTAATCGTATTAAACGGGTTCTACTGTATGCAGAATGCGCGAAGTATTATACTGTATTGAATATATTCTAATATTACCTGTCAAGTTGCGTATCAATTTCCCTTTTTTACTTATTTCTCGTTACGAAATGCATCGTTGGTTGTTGCAACATGTCTTGCATTAGTGCTTTGACGTCGACAATAAATTGGAACTCAATTGTATGTTTCTAATATTTTAGGGTTCAAAAGGAAAAAAACGGAACAGTTATAGAAGCACGTTGTTGTCCGTCTGTCTGTCAAGACCCCTTATATCCGAAACGCCTCAAAATTTTAACTAGTTTAAATATTTATTTAACTATTATATTTTGACGACTACCGTGGCCGAGTGGTTTGTACGCCGGGTTTCATGGTGTCGTCGACTCGAGAAGTCCTGGGTTCAAATCCCGGTGGGGGCAGATGTTTGTGTGACGAATACGACCATTTGTACTCCAGTCATGGATGTTTAATATGTATTTTCTATATAAATATACTTATACAGTATATGTATTCTATCCGTTACCCTAGTATCCCATAACACAAGCCTTATAGTGCTTACTTTGGGGCTAGGCTAATTGGTGTGACTGTTGGAAATATTTATTTATTTAATTTAATCAAGTTAAAATTTAATCCATAAACTCAAACTTCTAAATTATCGTTAAGGAAAGATTATGGCCGTTTATCTGTCTGTATGTCAAGATCTCGGGAATGCGTGGAGGTATCAAGTTGAAATTTAATCCATAAACTCAGGTCTACGGCCCCTTCAGGCCATGAAAAAATCCAACTTAAAGTTAACTTAAAAAAGATATGGCCTTTTTAAGTTACCTACAAATTTGTACGGAATCTTCGGTGAGCGAGCCCGTCTCGCACGTTCTTATTAACAATGCGATAATTTTATGTAACTAACTCGTCCTTACTTAGGGCCTGTTTATCAATCGATAAGTTAGTTCTAAGAAAATTACTTCGAACATAAAAGTGCCTACAGATTCTCGGCTATACTAATTCCGCTTTATAGTTATAGCGCGTAAACAATGCCGGATTAAACAGGCGCGGGGCCTGTAGCAACTAGGGTATTTGACAAGTTTTAGAAAACGATCTCACGATATTGACTAATGTTTATGGAGTCCATTCTGTTGTGTATTTCAGTAAAAATAACCAAATCAAAAACTCCATTTTCAAGTTGCCGCAAAAACGTTTCTCTGGACAATATGGCGTTTTACTAGTGTTTGACGTCACACGACTGTTATTAAAACGTCAAACGATACAATGTAATGTCACCTTAACCGGAAGTTACCTGCGTGTGACGTCATTTAAGGCTCCGCCAATCCCAAGCGTTTTGGGTCACGTGACAATAGATAAGAAAACTATTATCTTTTTCGTGGGTTTTTAATAAAATTATGAATATTACTTTTGTAAAAATAGTAAAAACCCCTGCCAATATTCATTCTAAACACAGATGCTAACAATTGGCACTTTATTTTTAATACTGTCAAATACCCTTTTCTATGCAGAGATCCCTTGGATTGCACATCAACTGTAACACCAGGAGTATCACAAGTAGGTCTTAAAGGAAGGAGTACGCTTTTTATTTTAAAAGTTTTCGGGTTGCATTGGTCTGGTGAACGGGAGGTCGGCGGCGCAGGTGGTTAGCGCGTTCGGCTGCGATCTTCGAAGTTAAGCAACTTTCGCAGTGGTCGGTCATTGGATGGGTGACCAAAAATCTTCTATCTCGAGTTCCTCCGTGCTTCTGAAGGCACGTTAAGCTGTTGGTCCCGGCTGCATCTGCAGTCGTTAGCACCCGCCAATCCGCACAGGGTCCTATTTTTTTAAAAATGAAGACATAATTAATTCTTGGAAATATCAATTTAAATATCTTTAATTAATTACAAAAATCTATGAACTTAGGAGCATTATCTTGTATATTTCATCTAATTAAGTTGATAGTATTTTATAATTTCTGACAAACAAAATTTCTAAAATTATTTCATATCATGATTCAACAGAGTTTCTGATTCTTAAAAATGCAACAGATAGTTTGCTGTTGCAATATTACCAAGAAGATTGATTACAGTCCACACAGGAGAAGCCATACAAATAAAAGGAAATGATTGACTTTCTATGAAGTCATTAAAATAATAATGATGTGTCTACTATATAATCTTTAAGGAAGAGCGAGGTACTCTAAACAAAACAAAGTTATCACATTTAATTATTAAATGAATTCTTAAGTAGAAGCATTGCTACTATTGTTGTGGTAAAATTATCAACAAATTCAATTACCAATTGCGTAATGGAACATCTCTTGTGAACAGTCAACACTATATTAGTTGATGATAGCCACTGCCACCATTTTCAGTATGAAAGAAAGCATTTCTTGGTAAAACTGTACTTCCAGGGCCCAAAAGGTGATACTTGTTTTTTTTAGGGTTCCGTACCTAAAAAGGAAAAAACGGAACCCTTATAGGATCACTTTGTTGTCCGTCTGTCCGTCCGTCCGTCTGTCAAGACCGTTTTTCTCAGGAACACGTAGAGGTATCAAACTGAAATTCATATATAATACTCAGGAGTACTGTCCCTTGGAGCTGCGAAAAAATCAAACTTCTAAGCCAAAGCAATCAAAAGATACAGCCGTTTATGTCGCAAATTTTCGAAACTCGCACGGGAATCAAAACCTACAGGGTACTTCCCGTGAACTTAGAATCTTGAAATTTGGTACGAAGTAACGTCTTATAGTACAGATAAAGGAAAAATTGCGAAAACCGTAAATTCTTAGTTACATCCTATAATATTTTTTTTTAATAATTATTAAAATATACCTAGAGGTTTGTACGGAACCCTCGGTGCGCGAGTCCGACTCGCACTTGGCCGGTTTTTTTGTAGAAAAGGTCTATTTAACAGTTTTTTTTTTCTGGCGCTTCGCCGGCCGCTGCCGCGGCACGCTCGCTTTGCTCCCTCGGCTCGCGCGTTATGGTCACAACACTAACCTAACCTACTGTGAAGTATCACCACTTGATAAGAAAACTAAAAATTTTCAATATTTTTTTCTAAAAAACTACCAGTGCATAAGTGTGACATTTTTTTTAATAATGTGGTTAACAGAAACCTTTTTAACAACAAAAAAGCGAAATTACAACCAACAAAACTGTGAAGTTTTTACTTTTGGGCCCTACAGTATATCCCATTTCTTTCTAATTCAAACTACATGAAAATTCTAAACTTAAGACAGTATATTTTTTTTTATTTCATCACTTCATTAGTAAGTTGTAGGCGTGCTATTTATTTATATATATATAGTATGTATATATAGTATCCCACCAAAATTCTTGAGCAACGATTATAGACACTTTAATTAAGCATAGTTGTAACTATATATCATCACAAAAACAAGGCTTTAAGAAGATTCATCATCATCTTCAGCCTATTAATGTCCCCACTGCTGGGGCACAGGCCTTCCCTATGGATGGAATAGGGAGGTTGGGCCATGACCCACCACGCGGGCCCAGTGCGGATTGGCGGGTGCTAACGACTGCAGATGCAGCCGGGACCAACGGCTTAACGTGCCTTCCGAAGCACGGAGGAACTCGAGATAGTAAATTTTTGGTCACCCATCCAATGACCGACCACTGCGAAAGTTGCTAAACTTCAACGATCGCAGCCGAACGCGCTAACCACTAGCGCCATCGAGCTCCTCGAGAAAGAAGATTAGATATACTTTAAATTGCTCAAAATAATTTACACAACACTTCACAATAAAAGATTTTCACTGACATAACAGAAGTAAACAAATCAAGTAATCATCTAATGTCACGTCAAAGTGCAGTCAACAACATACACTATCACCATGCAGTTGCCCTAGCTTGCTTTGCCATCTCCTTCAACATAGACAAGGAAGCCTGATTTTACATACATAAAAGTTTACTGTTATGTAACTTTATTTACCTGTGGCTTTGCTCAAATCTGCCGCAACCTATACCTACATATAATAAATCCAACCCTTACCGCCAAATTATCGTAAGCGACACTTTTGTCGAAATGCGTTTTTTGTGGAAACTAATATTTTAAACCGTAACGGACCCATCTCTGTTGATATTTCCCTCTATTCTTCCCTCTATTATATTATAACGGAATTATATTCTATATTCTCTATTATATTCTTTTGGAAGGAAATATCAACAGAGATGGCCCGTTACGGTTTAAAATATTAGTTTCCACAAAAAACGCATTTCGACAAAAGTGTCGCTTACGATAATTTGGCGAGTGTCGCTTACGATAATTTGGCGGTAAGGGCTCGAAATGTTCTTAAAAAATTACAAACTGAGTTTTTTTTTTCAATTACAGAGTATTTCTCTTTAGCACCTCTGTGTATACAAACTAAAAACTAATAAATAGATAGATAGTACAAATAATAGATTAAACAATAATTTGGGTCGGAATGATTAGCTCGCTGCAAGCTGTCTGAATCTTTATGTATGTAATTATTTTACTTAACTCAAATAAGACCACATGCCCCGATCCGGGCGCGCTACCAACGGGATATAAGCAGTTTTTTGTGTTAGTTAGAGCCTACTTTTGAATGAAGAAGTTTAACCATAGATTAACTTGGTAAAATGACCTATCTCTAGAGCCGTAATGTTTTAAATAGCCCGCAAATACTGTTTATGCATACTCCAAGCAGTTGAAATAGCTAAGTAATTAAAAGAACTAACATAAACAATGTTACGTTTTTATTTTTTTAAGCTTTTAACTGCTAGATGTTTAAATCTAAATAAATTTTTACTAGAAAACAATCCACGCATAAACAATGTTCTCTGTACACACAGTGTTCTTAAATCGACAGAATTAATTAACTTATAAGTCAGCTGTTAATACATAACATAACTTAACATGTTTGTTTGATGTAACACTGGTCACTGAACTTTGTCAATACTGTTTCTCAGAACATACAGAGTTCCAATAAGAACCTGGTATGTTTGAATTCAAATTCAAATAATAAATAATCTATTGTTTACAATTGCATTAAATATGCTTTTTTTTTAAGCTTCCTCTTTGGTTGTTGAAAATTATTTCACTATTTGATGAATAGTTTCCCAAAATGCATGAAACATTTGATGAATTGAACTACCATTAAGTCTATACTCTTTAATGATTTCAGTGTTGTTCAACTGTTGAGGGACTGGTATAATAAATGCCGAACTTTTAATAATTTATCTAGCAAAAAGTTGCACCAAATGTCAATCTGATATGTCCGCAATAGGCTGTCAAAGATACCTTGTTCCTATTGGAAAACCCTGTACTTGCTAAGTGAAAATTGGACAGGTAATTAAAAGCACAAATACAGCTCATATCACAAGGAAAACAAAACCAAACTTTAAACTTTGATTCACTTTAAAAACAAGTTTGGCAAGTATGATTCATACTTATGCAAATGAGCTGAATAGAAAAGCTGTGTTCATGTGAAGTCAGGCACTTTTTAATATACAAGTACAGTAACAATGTTACCGAATAACCGGCGTGAAAGGGGTTGCTAAGTGGAAAACTACAAACAATTATGGGAAAATCCAATGACAATAAGGCTCTTGACCTATAGCTCTCTTGTACAAGGTATAGAATTTTGAGTACTCACACTTCAAGTATCCTGTCTCCCTTCCTGATTCCAGCCTGCTCTGCAGCTCCTTGCTCCAGCACTGCGCTTACATGCTGAAGAGGAGCATACAACTCCCCGTTGATCGATCTCAACTGCCCTCCCTCTGACACCTGACCACGGACGTTGAAGCCGAAACCAGTCTCAGTTTTATATATAGTTACACGCCGTGGCCCATTGCCAGGCACTGTTTCTTTATTATTTCTTTCGGATCTTATAATACTGTTATTATCTGTTTCTGTCTCAGCCATTTTGAACAATATTCACTGGCTGCCACAAAACACATCCATCACTCGCGATCGCGACTTGAGGACATGACAGTTTTTGTTATAAATTCTTGCATAATGACGGCAACGCAAAGGTTAACAAGATCATGTTGTATAATCTGATGCCGGCATTTCTATGAATACAGTCTTTCTTTTTCACACCCTATGGAGAGCGATAAAGACAATCTGTTGTCAAAGACAAACAACTAAGGATCTAAAAAATAAGTTCCTTGGAAATAGCAAATACGAATGGCCAAATACTGAAGTCAAAGAGTAGTATTTATATTATGGGAATGAAGTGCCGGCATTATGTTAACACTTTATGCCGGTACTTCACTTGCGTATATGTGTTTGCTAGTGGTATCGATTCTGCGATGATTCTCTAAACCTAAAATTAAATTTGACAACAGTGTATCCTTGTCATTCTCTATATATAATGAAAAGGAGGGACTCATGTTTGTTTAGAGAATCATGCCAGAATCGCTTCGATCAACAATTCTAAAGATAACGAACGGGTCAGGGCGTAAAATCCGTTTTGTTAAATAAAGCCTCATATGAGGCGTGAGATTTTATTTTTTAAAATAATTTATTTTATTTATTAGTTAATACAAATCGGAGTAACTCGCTGGTCGATGACTAGTAATAATATATTTTATTTTGTGGGTCAAAGGGTTGATTTCACATTTCCCTTTTTTCACCTTTATCGTTTTTTCCAAGTATCAGATATAATAGGCTAGTTGACCCTTTTTGGAAAAGGTTTTAAATGGTTAATAAATGTTCTATTAGACCGAAAAAAAATGTATTGTATTTTTTTTAAACCTAGAAAGCTACAAATCTATAATTTTAAAATAGACTTTTCATGGACATACAAAAACGCTGTCGGCCATTTTAGTCTATAGATTATCTATGCTATGACGTGAACTATGGTAAACAAAAACTCGTAAACACGTAGAAAATTACTTTTAACTGAGTTTATAATAAAAAAACACATGATTTCTAATAAATACCACGAAAACTAAAGTAATTATCATTACTGTATTGTACGAGAATATAAAAACACATCCTTGAAGACTCCAGGAAAGTTGTGGATTAAAGTGCCGAAAGAAATTAACCTACACAACTTTATTACACTTATTCATATGTTGTATCAGTTTTATGTTTATTACTACATTGTAATACTAAATGCACTGTACTTACATAGATGCCTTGTCGTTTCTCTGCTCCGCAGAGCAGAAATCGGGGTTTAGTGCAACAAATTCACCAACCATCAATGCGTCAATTCTTGGCAGATTTGTGCTTTCTGCTTTCACAAAGCCGGCATCCATAATTAGTTTTGTCAATGTTTTTTTCTTTCCTAAAGTTAAGTGTTTTAAGATAAAAGTCAGACGAAAGAATCCACCTACAGTAACACGCGAATGACATTTAGTTGTTTACCACAAGAGACGTCAAAATCATGGCGGATGTGGCGAACAGCGTTTTTAGTGTTTAAAAAATATAGACTAAAAAAAAATTTTTATAAATTAAATTTCTACAGCAATCTTCTGCTTTTATGAAGTGAAATCGATATATTATGGTTCCTTAGACTAAATACTTTAAGAAATAAACATTTATTTAATATAATTCGACATGAGTAAACTAGCCTATTATAATATTTATTTTTTAACCATGTAACTGCTTGATATTTCGCTACCAGATCCACGTGGAATTTTTCCTAGTAATATTTTCTATCAGATATAATTTATAAAAGGAACAAGAGTCAGTTTTATAAGATAAAAGGTCGTACGTGCAAAATCACATTTTGTTATTTGTAACCTTATATGCTTGTGAGATAGTTGTTATTAGGTTTAACTAAAATTGTTTTACAACATTTTTCTTCATTTATTGGGAACAAAATTGAATGTAGCTGCATAAGTTTAAACATACGCGGACAGTATTTATCTTTGATTGTGTATGCAACCTCTTATCTATAGAATTGTTGATAGAAGCAGAATCAGGTACCATTCTATTTGTAAACTTGACAACAGTCTATCTTTTTCACTTTTTATACAGAGTGTAAAAAATCCTTTAACGAAGTCGAAGGCCACGTATTTTTCACATCATGACAATCATTTTCTTCTTCTGGACCATATCTGGGAAATTTATGGTTAGGAGATAATTGAAGGTAAAAACACAATTAGTTTTTTCACGATTTATACATTAATATTTTCAAAACATTATTTAAAAACTTTTTTATCGAAGCACTTTCACACATACATACAGGGACATTCTTTGCTTAGCGCCACAGTAGCACCGCGCTATACATTGCGTACTGCAAAAAAAATGAGCGAACCTTACAGGAGTCGCGTATGATGTGTAACATTTGAAACCTCACCTTATATTAGTAAAAAAGAAATAAACCCTACTACAAAAGGAATAAGCCATTTGAACATTAGGTTCTTAAAATCAAATCAAATAGCGCGCGCTTTCGCGACTTCCTGTTACACACTTCTGTCCCATTTCACGAAATCACTCCCACAAATTGCAGGAAAGCGATAGTCAACTTAACCCGGCGTCAGCACAGTCAAAATATGCATCAACGACAGTAGGGTTGGGTCGAGAGGACCCGTATAAGAAAACGCCATATTTACAAAAGTTAAAATAAATTTGGTTTGTGGTTCTACTATCTGTATAAAACGATTATCGTTATAGGTTTTTAGTAGAAAAAAACACAACATGATACGAAACTATCTTTATAATGTCATTTTCATAAAAGTGTCACAAAATATTAACAAAATGGACAACCTCTGTGTTAAAGTAATAAAATTTTAACAAAACCAACTTTTTTCTATAACATAAACTAATTTGTTACATGTTAATCAAATCTTTAGTAAACTAATAATATTATACTATTTGTATCAGAGTCATACGTCAGTCACAGTATCCTTATCATCTGCGCAATCTCGGCAGTATAACATTGCATGCTCACTGCAGATGTATTTGCATATACAGCTCCGAAAAGTATTAGTTTTCTATCTTTTTTGGCAGAACAGTCTTGGCATCTCTTTCTTACATAAAGTATCTTCACAGGTGGCTCCTCATCAGGTACCTACTCCTAAAAACTCTCTTATTCTTTTGCGCATAAGTCTTGGCAACTGAATGACATTTTTACGATCGCGCAAATGCTCACGAACCAGTATAAGGCTTAAGTTTCTTTAGAAATTGGCGTTATGTAATATGTACGCATTTATTCCAGACATATTCGCTAAAAATAACAATATAAAACAACAATAAATCATTTTTTTAAACGGCGCAAAATTACGACACGAATAGTATGGTTGGGTCATATTTACCTTTTTCGTGTTTGGCCGTGTCTATCACTCGCTGCGGCCGCATCACGACTGATTGGCGAATCCCACGTGGAGGGGGGACCATTAGCTCCAGCTACTGAGAAGTTTGGCAAAGTCGCACAAACATTTTAAGAAACATGCTCATTTGAAAACTGCTCGGGTCAAATAGACCCAACTGTGCGAACGCCGGGTTAAAAATACAAATGATTCTCACATATTATATTTTGTAATATTATTTATTTGGGTGTACATAATGCGTAATTTTAATGTTTATCATAGGTTTTTTACAGCCTGTATAATATGATAAAGACAGCCTGTTGTCAAGTTCAGAAAAAGCAAATACGAATAGCCAAGTAAAGTGCCGGTATTACTTTGTTAACGAAATCGAAAAATAATTAGCATTTATCAAATCATTCTATTGCTTAATAAAAGGTATGGTGTCCTTGACAGACCAACAACCCAGGCGTAGCTAAATTCTATGACACTGAAATAATAATAAATAAGACGAGCAGACTTTCAGTATAATTACTATTACTGCCCTCTATCGATGCTTTGTTAAGAACCATGAAACTGGGTTGGTAGTGGTTCAGGGTAAAACAGTTTCATATTTTCTTTTAAAGAAACTAGGTGGCAGCACTACTTGAAACAACGTGGTACAAAAATATTCTTCGTCTTTCAAATCAAAATCAGCTGTGAACATCAGTATGGCCGCTCTAATAACCAGAAAATAATATAGTTTTTGCAAAATCAAATACAAAAAAAAATAGGAAAGTGGAGTTCTCGTACTTACATCGTCTAATTATTTTGAACATTTGTGGCGGTGTTGATGTTGACTAAAAGTGTTGCGTCATGACAGAAACCTCTCACTGACAAACAAATACAATAAAAATTGACTTGTTACGGCGATTTTTAATTTCTATTTCGCTCGTGTATCGCTTCTGTCAGTCGCTCGGAGGCTGATGTTATTTCTGAGTTGTAATCGCGCGAGATAATGAGTAGTGCTAGATTGAGCCTGGTTTCTGTGGGGAGGCTGATAAGGATATCAGGTGAGTGATTCTAATCATTTTCTGGACTTGTTTCAGTAAAATCTTGTATTGGACGGTTGCCAGCTAGGTCGCAATCGTAGCATGGCTAGTGTAGATATTTAAACCTGCGTACAATCTGTTTGATAACAAAGCGCGGGGTACATCATGTCTGCCCCTTTCGCACGTGAAATAGACAATAAATTGAAAAAAATATATACTTAACTATGATTTTATCCGCACTACAAAATGATAGTTTACCTTCTCAATAGATTCTTGATGATAATAGTGTATCAAATGAGGCAACAATGTTGCCCAGACAAGGTCATTGACAACTAAATGATTGCCTTCATGTGCTTGACACTGATCTTCATAGTTTCTTTGTGAAGTATTAATTGCGAAACACTTTGCATCACTCATTATGAACCTTGTTCAATATCTAATATTATAAATTTAAATTTTAGCTCTTACCTTTTCCGGCTTCATATGCGATGTCATTACTTAACATTATTTCACATACTCATTGATATTATCATTAATAACACATTTAAATAGTTGCATTGTTATGAACACTTGGATCAGCAACACCATGGCTTGTTTCTTTACAATGTTGTCAAGTGAAATTCATAAAATGTCATTATCATGTTTACTGTTTTTATTGTTGCCAAAACTTGATAATACACAGTAATTTTCACATAAGTTTTATGAACTTTTTGAAACTTTTTCTTTTAATGATAAATGTATTTATTCCTTTATCATTTGAATCGATAAGCAATTTTTTGGGATTTCATTCATTTGAATTAGTATTATGCATTAATAATTTTATACAATCTATAATCTACCAATGTTGGTTACAATGCTGTTATGATTTCCAAGCTGTGACAAATTATTGTAATACCACATTACAAGATAGTTGTAAATAACCTTACCAAAACATAACCTAACCTATAAGAACATGGAATTAATGTTCCCAAGAGTTATTTGTTCTGTAAATATTAATTATATGCCTTATTAATATTTTGTGATATATTTTTCAATTAACAAATTCTTTACTAACATCTTATTCATATTCTGTTAAGAATCCAATAAGAGAAAATGTTATCAAACTTTTTCAAGTTTTAGAACAATTTTTAATGAGTTAAGTAAGATCAGACCATTTTCTTCTTTAGCACAAGTTTATCTAGATTAAAATATAATGTTAAGAAATATTAATAATATCCTGTTCCCGTCCACATTTTTTATCGCACTTAGTGGTCAAAATTCATTGTAATTTGCTGCTGATGCTCATGCTAGGGCAGCTGGCACATAATTGTTGTTAACCAATAATTTTGACATAAAATAAGCAGAGATAAACAATTACCTCTAGATATGTATGAATTTAATACTTACAAACAACAAAAAGGAAAAGACTTTTGTGATTGACACTCATTTTAATGGTATTACCAGGATTTGAATGAAACCAAGGACCAGAAGGCAAGCTCTTTGCCCTACAAAACTTTATTTCATTATCATTTTAATACATGTACATGTTCTTTAGTAATTGCATTTGATAGTTTACTTTCGTACTATATATAGTTACCTTTGAAATCTATAATGTAGTCCAGCCAATACATCGTCAAATGACTAAAACCTTTTTCTTGTAATATTTATTCTAGTATAGGAAAAATGGAAGTCCCCATTTTCATACAAATCTATAACGTGGTTTGTGTCTGTCTGTATGTCTGCACGGAGTTGTCAGCAATTATTTTTCGTTTCTCTTCTCTTTTTCTGGGATCCGAAATTCATATCATATCATAATTTTTTGTAGTTACATGCTAACATATCATTAGCTAAATAAAACTAGTTTTAACGGGTTAATGCACGAAACTTTATTTATTTATTGATGTTTCGCAGTCTTTTCAGGTCTGCTTCGTCATTTAGTAACTGTGTCATTTTAAATTATAATAATTATAAAAATGGGCATAATATAAATTAAAATTTTTGTCCAAAGATTTACTATTAAGTGCACCACATATCATAAAAATTTGGAGTTTGCAAGAGACTGACTACCATCCTCCATACAAATTAGAAACACACCCCTTTCCCATAACAATTGGAAAACGGGTAAAGGTGAAATTGTGATTAAAAGTTAACACCTTGATACACTTGACTGAAGCCATTAACTGTTTTATTTGATCTGAGGCCATTTGTTGTATAACTTTAAAAAAAATGGATGCGTGTAACTTATGTACGTGCGTGAGAAGTTATACTTCTTTAGCATCATTAAAAATATTTTTTAATTGCATGCAAATAATTAATAATTACAATAAAATAATAAAAGGACTGGAAAAGGATAGTTAACACAGTCAATTAAGTTCAGTTTTAATTTGAAAAATTAAATAAATATTCAAAATATTCAATTAAAATCACTACTGAATTTAAGTTATTAGTCCATATGTAATTAGCACTTGTAAGTAACTAAAACACGTTGTGTCTATATAGAAACTAGAAACATGTGGATAAATATTATAAATATGAAAACAGTGATCAGAGGCGACGAGCGTGCCAACATTGTTTTTGACAACGCGATCATCTTATGGAGCTCCGTGGATCGTTCAAAGTACCTTTCGAACAGATGTCTAATAATGGTGGATTATTAACGACTAAGTGGTTAATAATCCACCATTATTAGACACTAACATTCATAACGCGCCCGCGGCCAATTTCATGGTGTTACTATTGTGTTACAGTGATGCGCGCGCATCTCGAAATTTCACTCACATGATTTTTTCATAACGCGCCCGCGGCCAACTTCATGCAGTTACTTTTGGGTTACAGTGATGCGCGCGCATCTAAAAATTTCACTCTCATCATTTTTTCATAACGCGCCTAAAGAAGTATAACTTCAAAATCCTCGGGTTCTCTTTTGTTATTAGAGTTTTCTACCTCTTTTGTTGTTACCTTTCCTAGGAATGCGTGGAAGTCTCACTCATATGATATTAGTTTTGAATATTTGGTTCTTCCAATCCTTGGTGGTGCTGTGAATAGTAATAAAAAAGTTATTTCAATGTGAATGAATGATGCGGCAGTTTTGGCACAAATTTTGAACTTTGGACAGTGGAATCAAAAACTGATAACCAGTTTTCATAATTATTCTAACTATGTAATTGCTGAGTGTGCCAGTTTTTACTTTATGGCAAACCTCCCGTGTTATAACATTACTACTAGAACTCCATGAATTATCTATATTAAATTTATTTTATTATATTATAGGCCACAATTAAATTTGGTTGTTAGGCCGTTTTCGGGTCCACAAAAGACATTACTCGATTTTTGGTACCAGAAGCAATATTTACACTGGAAGACAGTGTCGGGTAATAACAGGAAATCTACCCGAATATGGGTGTACTCAACTCCGTTCACTTACACCGAATAACATTGGCACTTGTTTTCGGGCTAACAACCAAGTGAAATTGCGCCATAATATTATAAAGCTGAAGTGTTTGTTTGTTTGGTTGAACATGCTAATCTGGGGAACTACTTGTCCAATTTCAAAAAATATTTTTATGTTTGATAACGCGTGTACCGAGGAAGGCTTTAAGTAAGTTATATATATATATATATAATAAAACATAATGCTACGCTACGACTAATAGGAGCAGAGCACCAATGAAAAAATATTAATAATTAAAAATTGTAAAAATTACACAAAAATCATGTATGACGGAATTGTTCCCTTTCAAAAGTTTTGCAAAAAAGTTCGGGTCTGCTATAGCTATAGATATGCTGCAAAAATGCCTAAATCAGCGCTGCTGTGGTATTGCCAAAGTACTACCACAGTAGCATAGCTGAGACAGCGACCTGTTGGCCCTGCACAGCAACACCAGCAGATTAGTTTAGTTGTTTTTTTTGTTTTTTTGTTTATTATTATTTGTTTTTTTTTTCGTCTTTGTTGTTATGTTCTTTCAAATCTGTTTTGTTTTCAATGTATGTATGCTGTGCAACCAATAAATGTTTTTCTTTCTTTCTTCTTTCTTTCTAACATGTCATGTTGCCTTAAAGGCAGACTGCCTAGAATGAAAGGTAAAAAGGCTATCTGCTTCTTAGTCTATTGACGTGTTAAGTATTTTTGCAGCAGTGGCATCTTGCATTTTAGGCACTGTGCTCATAACCGTTACTGACTATCATCTTCCATCCACCCTTCTATCCAGTCGGACTCGCATATGATGGGCTCATTTAACATGCAAGTATTAACACTCATCATCACCAGCCTATTAATGTCCCCTCTGCTGGGGCACAGGCCATTCCACAAAGATGGAATAGGGAGATAAGGCCATGATCCACCACGCTAGCTCAGTGCGGATTGGTGGGTGCGGATTGATGGGTGCAGATGCAGCTGGCACCAACGGCTTAACGTGCCTTTCGAAGCACGGAGGAGCTCGAGATAGTAAACTTTTGGTCACCCATCCAATGACCGACCACTGCGAAAGTTGCAGTCAACGATCGCAGCCGAATGCGCTAACCACTTGCGCCATCGAGCTCGTATAACACTAAGCAAAACACGTCGAAAAATCCACGTACCTATCTAGGGAAATCCGAAGTCCATAATTCCAATTTCATTTATTTCGTTTATTAATAAGGCAGTGAGTATTGTACGGAGTGCGGCATTGTTATGATTAAAGGGTGGCAAACCATAATTAATAAACATATGGTGGCCGTATGGCCCGTCTGATGGTAAGCGGCCACCACAGAACACAGGAAGAGGTTTCTATGTTCTGTGGTTGCTATATTCTGTGGTTGCTATATTCTGTGGTTGCTATACCCTAATATATCACTCATACCCTCAGATTAGAGACCAAAGGCAGATGAAAACGCACGGAAAACGCAATGCGTGGCATCAAACACGAAGACATAAGTAGACTTTTGCTTTTGGAATAAGGTGGCACAGTATTGATAAAAACTTAAAATTTACAGGACGTGTTCACAACACGATGCGTTGTAGTTAGTTGAGTTCATCATCATCATCAAAAAAGTCCCCATTTTCATACATACACCTTTGAAATCTATAATGTGGTTTGTGTCTTCTGATCAGACGTATTTCTGAAGTAATTTTTCAACTTGACGACACTGTATATAACAATACAGGGAGAAAAAAACAGCCCTTGCTGAGTTTCTTGCCGGTTCTTCTCAGTACAAGGTCTCCCGCCGTAGTTTTGCGAACCGATGGCGTAGCTTCTTGACCTTCACAAGTGCTTGTAACAGCCTAGACTGAATAAATGATATTTCATTTCATGTCTGTCTGTATGTCTGCACGGAGTTGTCAGCAATTATTTTTCATTTCTCTTCTCTTTTTCTGGGATCCGAATTTCATATCAGATTTTCTAACTTTTTGTAGTTACATGCTAACATATCATTAACTATGAGAGATGAATGGAATCATTGTCATTGTGTTAGTTACCTATAGAATTGGATAATATTGATGCTTTGAATTGCACTGTGGTCCAATCTTATATCTATCTTGGGGCCCTGATTTCAAACAATGGCGGATGCATCGATGAAATCAAACGACGTATGGGCATCACAAGATCAGCGATGGACAAGATGCGGAAAATATGGAGGAATAGAAATATTACTAAAGCCACAAAGACCAAGCTTGTGAGGACACTTATATTCTCCATATTTCTTTACGCGGCTGAGACGTGGACTTTGCGAGATGTGGAAAGGCAGAAAGTGGACGCTTTGGAAATGTGGTGCTGGAGAAGAATGCTTGGGGTTTCGTGGACCGAGTTTAGCACGAACGTCTCGATACTTCAAGAACTCGGTATCAGGCAGCGTCTATTTTCGACAGTACAATCTCGCATCCTAACATTCTTCGGACACGTTTCTCGGTGTAACAACCTATCCATAGAACGCCTTGTCGTCCAAGGAAAGGTGGAAGGTACTAGACCGCGCGGAAGGTCTCCCACGCGATGGACTGACCAGATCAAGTCAGCCGTTGGAGGTTCACTAAACGAGTGCAGCAGGATGACCTCTAGCAGGCAGCAATGGCGAAACATAGTGAAGCGCATCACATCTGCCCCCTCCAATAATACTACAAGTGCATAGCGATCACGACCGCTCTGTCAAGAGCGTACCGGCTAAGAAGAGAAGATGCTTTGGCAACAAACATTACATAAATAAACTTGCCAATTGCTAAACAGTAACTTTCATTTTAAATTATAATAATTTTTGCCTTTGGGACAAGGTGGCACAGTATTGATGAAAACTAAACATTTACAGGACGTGTTCACAACACGATGCGTTGTAGTTAGTTGAGTTCATCATCATCATCATCATCAACCCATGTTCGTCCACTGCTGGACATTGGTCTCCCCTAATGCACGCCACTGCTCCCGATTTTGTGCTACTCTCATCCAGCCCACTCCAGCCAGCCTACGAATATCATCATCCTATCTTTGCGCTTCGGAAGGCACGTTAAGCCGTTGGTCCCGGCTGCATCTGCAGTCGTTAGCACCCGCCAATCCGCACTTGGCCCGCGTGGTGGGTCATGGCCCAATCTCCCTATGCCATCCATAGGGAAGGCATGTGCGCCAGCAGTGGGGACATTAATAGGCTGATGATGATGATGATCTTGTCATAGTTGAGTTAGAGCTACCAAATTATTTTCTGTGAAATATAGTAGTTTCATACTTACCTTTAAAATTATAGTATACTAGCAAACCAGTGAACCAAATGTTCACCAAAACCTGATTTAAAAAAAAAAAATTAATTGAGAACTTCGGAGATTTTGTGTGGTTTCGTTTGAAATTCGTGATTTCTCGAAAACCGGAAGTGCTACGTTACTCAAATCCGGTTTGTAGTCTTATCAGACTATTCTTAATTTATAACTTAAATATTCTCTTTATCTATCTCTTACGGTTTGGTCGCTGAAACAGCACCACAGACAGACAGACGGACGGACTTGTCTAATAGATAAGAGATGACAAAAACATAGTTTGTGGTCAGAATACTACCACTACTTTATATTTTCAATGATTCTTTGCTGCTCTGCGGCATGATAAATGTTAATTTTTTTAGAAACAAATTACTGGCATAGGTTTGTCGACTTTACGAAAATTATAGTAGTTTGGCCTACTATATATATTTCTTTCAGGAATATAGTATTTGATCCTTTAATACAGGGTGTTACAAAAATACAAATAAAGCTTGAAGGGCGTTGAAGTAAATCATATAAGGAGACTTCTCTAATTTTCTTAAAATATTTGCATGAAGTTTTAACTTTTTATAGAAACAGTAATGATTAATAAAAATATCGATCATTTTAAGACACGTCACTAATTTGAGGATCATTAAAAATAACTGTTTTTATAAAAAGTTAAAACTTCATGCAAATATTTAATTCTAAAGAAATTGGTCACTGCATTCGCCCGGATTGCAAAGGGTGCGGGTTCGAGTCCCGTCCGCTGCCTGGTCCGCGTGGTTTTTTGTTTCTAGTAAACTTTTCTTTAGATTTAAACATCTAGCAGTTGAATGCTTAAAAAATATAAACATAACTTCATGCAAATATTTTAGGGAAATTAGAGAAGACTCCTTATATGATGTAGTTCAACGCCCTTCCATCTTTATTTGTATTTTTGTAACACTCTGTATAGTAGGATAGTATATAGTACGGTTGGCAAGTGTACTGACACAAACTGATATTTGCTTTTGTCTTCGTATTTGCTATGGTGCCACGCATTGCGTGTTCCATTCTCTCCATCTACCTTTTGTTCTGTAATCTGAGCTCGCACCGTTAGCAATCCTCTACCCTGTAGAGCCCAATTAGAGCCCAATCTGGACATCTTCAAGGTCAGAGTGAACAGGCATCTTCTAGGCAGGTGTGTACCATCCTAGGCCTCATCATCGCTTTCCATCAGGCGGGATTGTGGTCAAACGCCTTGCCTATTCAAGGGCGGATCCAGGGGGATTTTATTTAAGTACTTTCAATATTTAATATACCACGACTATATGACCCCCCCCTGGCGCCAAAGCTGGATCCGCCCTTGTGCCTATTAAGCATAAATAAGCCCTATAACCTTACTCATCGACAGAAACACAACCACCAAATTTTACTCTGATCTTTTACTGTGATCTTCTGTAAGGTGGAAATTACTCCCCCAATAATAACAAAGCTTTCAGTAATCCAGTTTTAAATACCTAACGCGTGTTCCTCGTACTCTGCCATATTTCTATGACGAGTATTACGTAAGGCATAACCACTAGTCAGGCTACGTAAGCATTGGACTTTCACTTTGAAATCATTTTTAAACACTTAATTGGAGGCGTGGAAGAGATATGTTTCTAGACCAGTGTCAACTAAACGACTGATGTTTATCATTAAGTTAAAGAATAGCTATAATTTAAAAGAGAGAGGGAGTGCATAACGTATTCTTCCGTGGATTGGCTCGTCTGGGGAAGTTATCTCCACCTTACAGGAGACCAGAGCGAAATAACACTACCTTTTAGTGGTGATGTTCATGATGTGTAAGGTTTGGAACCTTCACGGAATCGTAGGGTGTAAGAGAATGATAGGGTCAGGGTAGGAAACGGCGCGAGTTTTATCGGAAGCGTCTATTTATGGTCTATGGTAGCTGCTTACCATCAGACTAGGCTTGCCAGGTAAGGCTTGGAAATCCGGGATTGCCCCGGAATTTTGCGTCTTGTCCCGTGTTCAGAAATTAGACCTAATTGCCCCGGAATCTCCGAATACCAGTTCTTTTCACTCTAGTACTACAAATATACCCACGTTACATACATCAGGGATGTATTTGGGGTTGGGCTGCGAGAGGCGACAGAAGCTATGGTTTCTTTAAATATTTATATCATCATCATCATCAGCCTATTAATGTCCCCACTGCTGGAGCACAGGCCTTCCCTATTAATGGAATAGGGAGATTGGGCCATGACCCACCACGCGGGCCCAGTGCGGATTGGTGGGTGCTAACGACTGCAGATGCAGCCGGGACCAACGGCTTAACGTGCCTTCCGAAGCACGGAGGAGCTCGAGATAGTAAATTTTTGGTCACCCATCCAATGACCGACCACATGCGAAAGTTGCTTAACTTCAACGATCGCAGCCGAACGCGCTACTCACTTGCGCCATCGAGCTCCTCTATATATTTATATATAAAGGATAATTGACCGGATTCCGATAATATGCTAGTTTTGTAACAAAATAAACAATTAACGAATGACACCGCTGGCCTGCTTGATGTTTTAATTATGGAGGTGATTGGGGGTTTGATTTGATGCTTTATTTCTTCAGGATGGGGGTGCAAATGTCCCGGAATTGATAAACCAGCATTTGGCAACCGTAGGCGGTAGGTATGCCTGTTAAACTCTCTTTTTACATACAAAAAAATCGTTACTTATCAAGCCAAAACAAATTGAGTCTGGCGAAACACAAAAGGGCAGTGTCAATAAAGAAACGTTTAAGAATATGTACATTAGTCGGCACACTTTCTTTTTGCAAAACGGTAAATATAGTAGCTCCTTTAAACGTTACATCACCGTCCATTAATGTCATTAACGTGGTGTTATGGTGAAAACAATAACAAGAGTCGTCCTTGTCAACCATTGAACCTGTTTCAACACGACTGCCTTGACATGGTTTACCGAAAAGTGTCCGTAGACAATCATAAGCATGGTGTGTTATAGACAAACTATTTCATGTTTTGTAAGGATCCCCAACTTAGGTCGGTGGGTTTACTGGCTGACGTCTGGAAACCTCAACAGAAAACAACAATCAAATAACTTATCAGCTGCGGTGTTTCCTCAGTACTATACAGATAGTGCAGTCTACGAAGATGTGCCCCACCAATTTTTGGTTGAAGGATAAAATTTCTGATAAAAAGATAATTAGATAATTATCATATTATTATTTACTAGTGGCCCACCCTCGCTTCGCTTCGGTGTAGAGCTGTAGTGTAAACTATAGTTTTTGTTCTCAGGCTTGTGCTATAAACAATGACTTGATTTATATAATTACACGTGTTATTGTGAGTCAACCATAAAAGATAGACATATGCTGTTCCGGGATATTTTTTAGACAATTTTATGTAGAATATTTCCGTTATACATGATTTCTATGTAACTTTAACCATTAAGGCTGCGCACGCGACGGAAGCTTAAAAAATGGAGTAACTTCTCCCGTTTTCCCAACATTTCCCTTCACTACTCTGCTGCTATTGATTGTAGCGTGATGAAAAGTATACTATAACCTGCCCAGGAGTATGAAGAATAATTGTACCAAGTTTCGTTAAAATCCGTCTAGTAGTTTTTGTTTCTATAAGGAACATACACACAGACAGACAGACAAAAAATTTACTGATTGCATTTTTTCATCAGTATCGATCACTAATTACCCCCTGATAGTTATTTTGAAAATATATTTCATTTACAGAATTGACAACTCTGCAGATTTATTATAAGTATAGATTATCATAGATAATTAGTGTGTACCGATAACACTCAAATATTGGCGGAAGCTAGCACACATTTACTGTAAACGGTTAGGGGGAATAGTGGGGCGTGTCTTCGTGGATTGAAATATCTGTAACATGGTCTTCAAGAGAGGCTTAAATAAAGTGTTCCACGAAAGCCAGCGTAATAATAAAGAGAGAGAGAGTATATAGATATTTTTTTGACCAATAAAACACAAACATATACTTATAAACTGCTAAAATAAAATAAAAAATATAAAAAGTAAGCATTACACACATTTATAAACTTAACAGCCATCATATTGGTCAATCAGGACCCTGCCTCAGCATAATGCTGCCGTGACATGTAACTAAACGTGTCACGACAACGCTGGTATTCTGACAGGGCCTGTATGGTGCACGGTGAGTAGGTATACAAATAACAATATGATAAATAATACGAATAGATTTATAATTAGATAAATAGTGCTAAGTGTGTCGACGGTATGGTTGCCTTGCCAGATGCTGGCTTAACAATTCCGGGAATCCACTCTCCACCCCACACTCCACTCCAGAAATAAAACAAATCAAAATATAGGTCAGTAATGAATGCCTGTTTAAGGCTCTATATATCAATTCATGGACATTTGCACCCCTAGAATTAAAACCCTTTATTTATAAATATATGAAGAAGCCATAGCTAGTTACGTCTGTTGACTCAACCGGAACGTCAAGTCATCATAACATACCTGGCGATGTTGATCCCACCATAACTCGGAGTCAGCATAACATTTTCTAGAAGCCAGACGCTGAATCGACAGAGGAAAACTGATAAGCTCAACTCGGGCTGTCAACATGTTCTCTTAGCTTTTGTAAATTAGTTCATAGTTAGTCTTAAGCTGGCAGTTAGTTGGAACGAATAAACGTCTCCATTAAAAATAAATTGTATTTTTTGAAGTTATACTTCTTTAGGCGCGTTATGAAAAAATGATGAGAGTGAAATTTTAAGATGCGCGCGCATCACTGTAACACAAAAAATTAACAGCATGAAGTTCATGCTGTTACTTTTGTGTTTACCGCACATTAAGAAAATCTACCAACAAAATAGAAATAGAATCTCTATTTAGTGGGTGCTGCTAACGACTGCATTGTGAAGGCCTATCAAAAGTATATTAATCTGGAACAACGGAACCAAAGCGCGATTCAGGAGACTACAGCGCCATCTCTTGACCATTGGTGTAGTAGAACCAAAAACCACATCTTTATTTTTCAATGTTACTTTTATGTTATTATTTTAATAAAGTAACAGTTATAGGTATTCATATTTATAATATTTATCCACATGTTTCTAGTTTGTATATTCGGAATACGTGTTTGAGTTTCATACAAGTGCAAATCACATATGTTCTAATAAATTATATTCAGTAGCGATTTTAATTGAATATTTTGATTATTTATTTATTTTTTCAAATTAAAACTGAACTTTATTGACTGTGTCCTTTTCCAGACTTTTTATTAATTTATTGTAATTAATTATTTGCATGCAATTAAAAACTAATTTTAAACGATGCCAAAGAAGGATAACTTCTCACGCGCCTACATAAGTACACGCACCCATTTTTTTAAAAGATCCTTCGGCTCGCCTACGTCTTGACTAGCTTCTGTCGCCCCTCGCAGCCCAATCCCAAATACATCCCTGATGTATGTAACGTGGCTATATTTATTGTACTAGAGTGAAAAAAAAACTGGTATTAGGGGATTCCGGAGCAATTAGGTCTAATTACTGGACACGGGACAATATGTAAAATTCCGGGACAATTCGGATTTCCCGGGCATCTGGCAAGCCTAGTCGACGGTGACCATTTAACATCGGATGGCCCGCCCGCTCGTCTGCGTTCGAAGGCAATAAGAAAAAGTTTTTATTTATTTATTCTTTATTGCAATCCACAGATAGTACAAAAACAATAATATCACAAGTTGTACAAATATGTGACACCCTGCAAAGGCGTTGCAATTTTACTTAAATTATTATTATTATTATTTAAATAAACTATCAAATATATTATAAAAAAAATCAATTCAATTATTATACATGTATTATCTTACTAAAATTTAAATGAACCTAAATCTTATTAGGAACCAATATAAAAAAAAACCATTAAGTTATTTTGTACTTGTATTACTAAGAAAACAATTTATGTGTACATGTCTGAAAAGAAGAGAAGAGACTTAATTTGATTATTATGGCCCAAGTTACAATCGACAAGTTAGCACGTAGTAATAGCGCAAGTGGTTCGCGCTTTCGGCTGCGATCGTTAAAGTAAAGCAACTTTCGCAGTGGTTGGTCATAGGATGGGTGAACAAAAATTTACTATCTCGAGCTCCTCCGTGCTTCGGAAGGCACGTTAAGCCGTAAATCCTGGCTGCGTCTACAGTCGTTAGCACCCACCAATTCGCATAGGGCCTGCGGGGTTGGTCATGGCCCAATATCCCTATTCCATCCATTCGGAAGGCCTGTGCCCCAGCAGTGGGGACCTTAATAGGCTGATGATTATGATGATGAATAGCGCAAGTGGTTCGCGCATTCGGCTGCGATCGTTAAAGTTAAGCAACTTTCGCAGTGGTTGGTCATAGGATGGGTGATCAAAAATTTACTATCTCGAGCTCCTACGTGCTTCGGAAGGCACGTTAAGCCGTAAATCCCGGCTGCGTCTGCATTCGTTGGCACCCACCAATTCGCGCTGGGCCTGCGTGGTTGGTCATGGCCCAATATCCCTATTTCATCCATATAGGGAAGGCCTGTACCCCTGATCGTAATGATGATGAATCCTTCAATACCTCCATTTAAGCAATATTGACAGATAAGTAGTCATCGCATAGCTTTTGTGTTTTTTTCACCAAGTTGCGTATGAAGTTCTCGACTTACAAAGTTCATTGCCTTGCCTTTTTTGCTTATTTTACGATTACGTGGTTCTGTTTACAAAATCCAAGGGAAAAACAGTGGTCAAATATTTAGTAGGTATGCTTAAAATTCAATTCTGTATTCGCGTTCATGAAGTGTTCATGCGATCAAAAACTACTTATACCTATATATGATATCGATATATATCTTGTTAATTTCTTTTACAAATTGCAAAATCCGCCTCGATCCGGTCTGTTTAAATAATTAATTATTTAAACAACGTCGCCTCTGCTTCCACGCATACCTAACTATGCTACTACATATATCTTTAACAAATTGGCAAGTAAAACATTATATTGAATTACAAATAAGTTTTTTTGTACAATTATTTTTTATCTGTCATTGTTGAGTAGCTCAACGACGTTGTGTATAGCTTGTTCTGACTGTGCCTGTTCTGTATCGTCTGCGATTGTGACCTTTAAGCAACTAAAGCGATGGCCAGTTTTACGATGGATCACCAAAAACTATCTCTCATAGGGGGGTAATGCAGTAGAAATACGTGCCGGAGATGTACCAGCTTCCTTGTCGGTTTAAAACCCCATGTTCACCTGGGCATTTGCAGTTGAAAAATAAAACTATTATTTGACTGTTCTTCAGTTTCTTGTCGGCTCTTAAAGCTGAAAAAAAAGAGAAGATATGAATCGGCAATAATAAGATTTCAAGAAAATCCTATTCTAAAACTTTTATAGCTGTGATTGTAAGTTGGCTATTACCCCGTAATTAATTAAAGCACATTCTAAACTTTATCATATTGATTTAGTTGCGTCTGGCAATATGTTCACTATCGCATGTCCGCAGGTCAGCAATAGAAGCGAAAAGCATGAAGCGTTATATGATAACATTTCAAATATACTATACTGTAATCCAAATGTTTACAATACAAAATTGTCTGAGCACGTTCTTTATCATGAAACGAGTACTTACGACGCTGAATTTTGCACTTTTCATTGTTGTTTATAAATACTGATAACGAACGAGTTAAATATTTCCATCCATAAAAAAAAATGTGGGTCACCTACAATGCGAAGAGATGGCGCTGGCCGATGATGAAGATGCCCCCCCCCTGAAAAAATAAAGCATCAAATCAAACTCCCCCCATCATCCCCCAGAATTAAAACATTAAGCAGGCTAGCGGTGTCATTCGTTATTTATTAGTTTATTTTGTTACGAAACTAGCACCTTATCAGAATCCGGAACAATAAGGTCTAATCACCCCAGTGTTGCCAGGTCTCCAGATTTTACAGGAGATCTCCTGTTTTTCTACATGAATCTCCTGTTTTTCTTAGTACACGATTTTCTTTTTTAAATTGCATGTTGAGTTGCATTTTCGGCCATTCAAAATGTAGGTGCAAATCGAAAAAGTACGTCTCTGCATCTAACTGTTTTTCTTGTAGCTCTTTCCATACATCTACTGTTTTTTTTTTGGACCTGGGGGCCAATCGCCTAACGGAAATGTTTTGGGAAACGCTAACGCTTACGATTTTATATTGTTATTTCTAGCCGCCTGAGGTTTTCGAATACCTCATGCTCATTTTTTTTAATATTGTTATTACCAATGCAAAAGAAAAAGAAAGAGCGCGAGGCATTTGAATAGTTCAGGCGGCTAGAAATAACAAAATAAAATCGTAAGCGTTAACGTTTTCCAAAGCATTTCCGTTAGGCGATTGGCCCCCTGGCAACACAACATAGACACAAACACAGTACACCACACACGCACGTACACATGCATCACACACACACCCACACGCACACACACACACACACGCACACACAAAACACACACGCACACACAAAACACACACATACACAATATAATCGTAGGAGTACCACCTACTTCTGTTGGATTTCTTTTGCATTTCTCGCTTTCATCTAAGGAGAAGTGGGTGTGGCTGAATACCAGCGCTGCCCGAGACATTCTGTAACGAAGCAGTTTATGCTGAGCCACATCCATTTGCTCTTCACGCTGTCATATCGCATTGTACTTATGTATTAAACTGTGTATTACTGTGAGAGCAATAAAAATATTTCTATTCTAATTACTGGCTGTCCCGGATTTCCCCGGCCATCGGGCAAGCCTCGAACCCAGTCGTTTACAGTTTAAAGAATCTGTTAAAGCAGTATTCGCATTTATCACAGACTAGCGGCCCGCCCTCGCTTTGCTTCGGTGTAGAGCTGTAGTGTAGACTATAGTTTTTGTTTAAAGGCTTGTTTTATACACAATGACTTTCATCGTAATAAATATAAACTGTTGCGTAGTTTACGATACGTTGTACCGAATGCAACATTGCTCTGCTGTTCCGTTTTGAATTTTTTTTTGTCTTGGGCAGTGCATTTAACAAAGAAGGCGCATCGATGAAAAATGCTGCAAAAACGGTTAAAAATATTCTATTTGTGAGATTCCGTTGCGCGCGCTGGGTAAACGGTTAAAGTTACACAAAAATCATGTATAACGGAATTCTTCCCATTTAAAAGTTCTGGTTAAAAGTCTACAACAGCCTATGTCCATTTTTTTAATTTTGACTCATTATAAACCTTCTTCAAATTAACGCGGGTGAAACCTCTAGTTGTGCTGAGGTTGTGGCATAACTGTAATATTTAGACATATAGGTTGCTTTCCAATTACAGCATTATTGCGCATTATGCGGCATAATGCTTAGGGGGTGCTCCGTGCGTTGAGTGTTCCAACTACAGCAACGCTTCGCACAATTGAGCACTCTCAAAAGTGATGCTTTCGTGTGATGCGTGCAATGGTACGAACTTAAAGACAGAAAATTAACAAGTGTTTTTTCTTTAAGTTGGCATTGATCGAAATGTTTTATTTATATGTTATCGTTACTAATATTATTTATTGTTGAAAAATTATTAAAGCTTTCGTTTCATTAAATAGTTTTTTTTAAATAATCAAAGTTCATTCAAACTATTAAAAAATAAATATAAGTATGGATGAAGGTACAAACATTGACTTTTTCTTTCAACACTGAACTTAGCGCACTCTGCTGGTGCATTTGAAAACTAATTCGCGTTCCAATTAAGCATCAGCATAATTGGGCATTGTGCGGCACTGAGTCGCATTATGCTCTGTAATTGGAAAGCATACATAGTATCTATGTCTAAATATTACAGTTATGGACTTTTTTGTAGATATCGGTATCATCTATAAAACTTTATTACATCATTTTGCTCTATTGTCAATGAATTTCGTAGCGTACGCGATATAAGGCTATTTTTAGGTTTTTTTTACACACGTTGGGTTACATTATCGAAGTTTTCATACGGAATCCTAACTTTTTTGAAAATACACAATAATAGCCTATATTAATCAGTGATAATGTAGCATTCAAATGGTGAAAGAATTTTTGAAATCGGTCAAGTGCTTTTTGAGCTAATTCGTTCCAAACATACTTTCATACAAACCTTTCCTCTTTATAATATTAGTATAGATTAGAGATGCGCCGAATGTGGGTTCAACCGAATACGAATGTTCGGCAGAATATTCGGTTCAAAATGTACCGAACTGAATGTTTCGGCCGAATGATTCGGTTCAATTTTGCGCGGCAAACAGATTTATACAAGTCCGTGCTGCACTCTACAAGAGACGGGCGCGTTCTAATTATAACTATAAATATTTAATTGATTATTATTACTAAATAAGACTTACTAGTTTTTCTGATCTCTTAATGGTAATTTTAATAAGTGTTTTGTCAATAAAGAATTGTTACACAAATAAGTGTGTCTTTCATTTATAAATGGTCAAAACTAGTATACCCCAAAGAAGTATGTAAGGATCGTAGCAAGTGGAAAGAAGTAATCTCTGCCTACCCCTGTGGGAGAAAGGCGTGACTTTATGTATGTATTCATTTATAAAAACTGTGTACCAACAGTTCTCACAATGAACCATACCTTTTTATTTAAACTTAATTTTGAAAGGAAAGCATTGTTTTGAAATAATAATAATAATTTAATTATTCGGCATATTTTATAAAAAATATGCCGAATGTACCGAATACGAATATTCGACCGAATATTCGGCGCATCTCTAGTATAGATATTATCGAAATGATGAAAGTAGCATTACTCACAGTCGACAATTAGCAGCGCCGGTAAAACGCTAACAAGTAGTGACTTTCATAACAATGGGGGTATTGTTCGTATCACTTACTTATCCGAAGGAATCAAGGCCCTGTCTTTGTTGTCGATAAACAATGTGCAAATAGTTAATTGTGATAATTTTGTTCTTATAATTTTTAGAGCGCGACAATTTCGTTTATTGTAATGGCATTGTAGGAAGGCCAAAAAGGAAGATCTTCCTCCGAGATGGGTGATGTTAGCTCGGGGGCCGCGGCCCGACAGATGTTGGTCGGGCATCGTATATATAGAGTGTTTTGGCTCCGAATTTCTCTTGCGCGATGTAGGCTTCCATACGTTGTGAACGCAGCGCCGGTAGCGCCATCTCTTAAGGAGGCGAGTGACTATTTCCTCTATGTTCATTATATGTGGGACATGTAGAGGTGGCCGCCACAGCGTATTTTGATTATGTTTATAGTGGTTTAAGCTATATGCATACTGCTAATAAACTCGAGCGGCTGAAATGGGTTGCCTACAATGCGAAGAGATGGCGCTGCCTTGCAGCTTAAGTAAGGCTAGAAAGAATTCGACACGGCCATCGAGGCTGCGGTAGTATAATGGTCAGTGCATTCGCCCGGATAGCGAAGGGTGCAGGTTCGAGTCCCGTCTGCTGCCTGGTCGACGTTAATTTATTTATTTATGGACCATCAACACAGCTATATTAATACAAACAAACATACACATATGCTTAAGTATTAGGATATAATATAACTGTAATTAAAGATGGCCTCATCATGCGCTAAACAGTAAACTGTTTTCTTTTTACATTTTCTACATACGGAATTTACTACACAACTCAAATATTTGCCCAATCACAGAACAACCACAACAGTCTATCATGCTCTATAATTATTTAAAAGGGGAGAACACTACCAAATATGGTCGTAAGTTCAGAGAACACCGACGACAGAGCGTTAATTTGTTTCTAGTAATATTTTCATTAGATTTAAACATTGAGCAGTTAAATTATAACCGGAATGTACTTGATAAAACCTGGTGGTCCTGTCATCAGGTGTGCAACAATGCCGCATGCTTCGCCGCGCCGGTCCCCGGTCGCTGAGCACGTGCGTGGTGCTGTGCAAGAGCCCCACGGAGCAGCCGCCCGGCCCGCCGCACCAGCCGCCGCCCAAGGAAGCCGTCAACTCAGGTACCATATCTGACATCACATGATCTTTTGTCACACCAATAAATAAATATTTCCAACACTCACACCAATTAGCCTAGCCCCAAAGTAATCACTATAAGGCTTCTGTTATTGGGATATTAGGGTAACGGATAGAATACATATACTGTACATATATAAGTATATTTATATAGAAAATACATATTAAAAATCCATGACTGGAGTACAAATGCTCGTATTCATCACACAAACATCTGCCTCCACCGGGATTTGAACCCAGGACCAATCGAGTTGGCGACACCATGAAACCCGGCGTACAAACCACTCGGCCAAGGAGGTCGTCAATATCTGCTATGTGCATCGCTGTTTGGAGATTTCGTCATTTCCATTATTATGACTTTATCATTCTTTCATTATGGCGAATCTTAGCATTATAGTAGGGGAGCCCAAGCAGGGATTCTTGGATTTACTCGAGCGCGGCAGAATAACAACCTTGCACCTAGTTAAGTACTCCCACCATACCTGAACCCTGAACAAAATTTCAACAAACGGTCATGACTTTTGGTCGCGCCCAAATCGTCAGTCTTTTGAATATAAGCTACTAGAGAGTTCATGTAACGTTTCTAAAAACGGAAAAAATATTGATCTACCGCGGTTTGCATGATATAGGGGTGGCCGTATGAAGGGGTAGAATATAGGAAAAAATAACCGAGCGCGTCAGACATTGAGAAGGGATGTTACGTGAACCCTCCAGTAGCTCCTATTCAGAAGACTGACGATTTGGACCCGACCAAAAGTCATGGCTGTTCGTTGAAATTTTGTTTTTGCTGCCCTAGACGTTCGGCCCTACATAGATGGCTCAGGTATAGTGGGAGTACTTAACTAGGTGCAAGGTTGCTCCCCATATGTTATTCTGCCGCGCTTGAGTAAATCCAAAAATCCCCGTTTGGGCTCCCCTACTATAATGACATCAAAACTACTATGTTCTACCTCTCTTTCCCATCTTAAATTTCATTCTTCCATCTCAGGCACATCGGGCGGCAAGAAATCCGGCTCCGGTAACAACGGTGTGCTCACGTGCCCCAAGTGCGGCGACCCCTGCACCCACGTGGAGACCTTTGTCAGCTCCACCCGGTTCGTCAAGTGCGACAAGTGCCACCACTTCTTCGTCGTGCTCAGCGAAGTGGACACCAAGAAGAGCATCAAAGACAACGCCGAGAACAAGTCAGGATTCTATAGGTGAGTGTAGGGCAATAAAAACTATTCGAATAATATGAATCTTTCGAATACGCTTTCATCATCAGCCTATTAATGTTCCCAATGCTGGGGCACAGGCCTTCCCTATGGATGGAATAGGAAGATTGGGCCATGACCCACCACGCGGGCCGAGTGCGGATTGGTGGGTACTAACGACTGCAGATGCAGCCGGGACCAACGGCTTAACGTGCCTTCCGAAGCACGGAGGAGCTCGAGGTAGTAATTTTTGGTCACCCATCCGATGACCGACCACTGCCACTGCGGACGCACTAACCACTTGCGCCATCGAGCTCCTCGAGCGAATACACCGTAATTCAATTTAAATACGTAAACTTTTAAGTAGGTAATTCAAAAAATTATTAACAATCATTTTGTAGTCAATAAAGTCATGTAAATTCTAAACTTTAAAAATATTTTTTGAAAACGACCACAGGACACGGGGTTGTCTAACGTTTAGTCATTGAATAAATATATTAAATTATTCAAATACACGTTATATATTGGTCGAAAATACACGTTCATCTACAACGCTTGTAGGTGGAATGGTTGGTAATATATCATTGATCATGATGGTTAATATATAATGCATTTTATAATCTTAATGAATATTTTAATATTTTAGTAAAAATGTAAATGTTATGAAAAATTGCATTCGGTGTCTAAGTGGAACGCGGCTTTGACATCTACGCCTTCGCACTATAATCTCATTAATATTGGCTTTGTTGTTAGGTATTTATTTTTACTGGAGGAACTCGATAGCGCGGCTGGTTAGCGCATTCGGCTGCGTTCGTTGAAGTTAAGCAACTTTCGCAGTGGTCGGTCATTGGATGGGTGACCAAAAATTCGAGCTCCGTGCTTCGGAAGGCACGTTAAGCCGTTGGTCCCGCCTGCGTCTGCAGTCGTCCGCACCCACCAATCCGCACTGGGCCAGCATGGTGGGTCATGGCCCAATCTCCCTATTCCATTCATAGGGAAGGTCTGTGCACCAGCAGTGGGGATATAAATAGGCTGATGATGATGATATATTTTTACATCACAACCGCTCTCGTCGCGTTTCAAATATTAGAATTTCGAACAAGGTTTTCGCACTTTTATCTTTAATTTCTTGCTCGAAAAGAAATTTTAATGAAGGTACAACTACAAAGTAATAGAGTTTATCTATACTTATAATAAATCTGTAGAGATGTCATTTCTGTACATGAAATATATTTTTAAAATAACTATCAGGGGGTGATTAGTGATCGATACTGATGCCAAAAATGCAATCAGTAAAATCTTTGTCTGTCTGTCTGTCTGTGTGTATGTTCCTTATAGAAACAAAAACTACTCAATGGATTTTAACGAAACTTGGTACAATTATTCTTCATACTCCTGGGCAGGTTATAGTATACTTTTTTTACTTTTGAAGGGAAATGTTGGGAAAACGGGAGAAGTTACTCCATTTTTTAAGCTGCCGTCGTGGGTGCAGCCTTAATGGTTAAAGTTACATAGAAATCATGTATGACGGAAATATTCCACATAAAATTGTCTAAAAAATATCCCGCAACAATATATGTCTATCTTTTATGGTTGACTCACAATAACACGTGTAATTATATAAATAAAGTCATTCTTTATAGCACAAGCCTGAGAACAAAAACTATAGTTTACACTACAGCTCTACACCGAAGCGAAGAGAGGGCGGGCCACTAGTATAAAAATAAAATGAGGCTTATTTGAATTACATTCCTATTTCCTATTTGTATATTTATGTGTCGAAGAGGTGACTTCAGACTGCGGTTATAATACTGCAGTAGTCATGACCTCGCATCGTCCATAGCAGCTTCATAAGGATTGACATTGAATGAATTTATTGTTTCCAAACTTTTTCCAAACAAGGTGACAGTGATCACCTTGTTCTTTTAACTCTTACGTGATATTATTATAATTATAATATATTTAAACGTCTGGATATTGAAAGGAATATGCGTACTCTACAGCCGGTAAAAATACTACAAAGCAAGCTACTTTACCTAATACACGGCAGTAAAACAGGCTTAGAAGCTTGAATTCAAGTAGCCTCTTATCTTCATTAAACGGCACGAAACTCTAGCGCTGCCGCCTCCGACTCCTCCCACACAGGCCACAAACACCAACACTACACAGCTAGCAAACGTACACACTAGCTTAGCATTAGGCAGGCACCGCACCCGTAGGATAACAGTGCGAAGACACGGTCTACACACGACACGCTATACCAGCTACCTGGGCGTTTTTCCCCGCCCCCAACAACGGCTAACTAGAGCCGAGGTCCGAGTCTCAGAGACGCCCTCTAGTTGAGCCTACCCCCTCAGGTTCGAGTGGTCTAGAGGCTTCAGACGGAGGAGATTCCCCCCCCGTGGGGAGACGCCATCTGCCTGGAATACCTCTAGAGGCACTCGACAATTCTCGGCTTGAGGTCCCCTTAGGATCTCGCCGTCCCCAAACCCGGAGACGCTGTAAAGGTCATCTGCGACCAACAGCATACACACTCAAAAAAAATCTAGCGCTGACCGTTATTGCGCAGAAGTAAAAATTAAGATGTGTTGGAGGGAAACGAGGTGCGCGGGGGGGGCGTGCGTTGAGCCGATTGGCTCTCCAGTCGTACCCATGCGCAACTATCCCTGACGTGTTTTGTTCAGCGCTAGAGTTACGTGCCGCGTTCAGTACTGGATCGGTAATCTATTACATTGTGCGCAACTAGCTGGTATTTGAGCGAACCGTCACACAAAGGTGACACCAATATTCTATGCAATGCCGAAATTATGTTTGGTACAACTTTAAAAGAGGTAGTTGTTAACTGGCGCCATCGAGCTCCTCGTTTATGCCGTTCCCTTTTCTCATATTAATTTGAAGATTTACCCTTCCACCAGATTAAGGAACCTTGTCACTATACAATTCTGTGCGGGCTTAGAAAATTTCCTCCCCGTTTTTGATTCTCTAAACCTAAAATTCTATTTGACAGCCTCTTCAATTCTTATTGTGCTTTACATTTTAAGATCGGACGTAACTTGAGTCAATGTTTCGTAATCAGAAATCATCAGAGCTAATATGAAATCAGTCCAAAGTTTTCATATAAATAAATATTTCCAACACTCACACCAATTAGCCTAACCCCAAAGTAAGCACTGTAAAGCTTGTGTTATGGGATGCTAGGGTAACGGATAGAATATATATACTGTACATATATAAGTATATTTATATAGAAATACATAGTAAACATCCATGACTGGAGTACAAATGCTCGTATTCATCACACAAACATCTGCCCCCACCGGGATTCGAACCAGGGTATCAACTAACTCCATACCAAATTTTAATAAAATCGCTCCAGCTGTTTAGACATGAAGTAACAAACATACACACTCACAAACTTTCGCCTTTATATTAGTGTGACATATTTCAATAAAACCTCCACATATCTATGGCTACGGGTGCTGTAGGACATTCGCTTTCTTCTTACATAATAATATTATGTTTATGTCCGATTGCAATCCACTTTTCATGGCATTACTGTAATAATGATGAGGCTTTTGCGTTTCGAGTTGATTTGTTTGTAACGATCGGACATTTACGTTAAAATTATGATTGGGTCTAGAAAGTTGTCTTTCGGTGGAAATCAGGGAGACGATTACGACTACTTTAACAGATATTTACATATTTCAAACTCTAAAGTATATTTTAGACGACCTCCGTGGCCGAGTGGTTTGAACGCCGGGTTTCATGGTGTCGCCGACTCGAGAGGTCCTGGGTTCAACTCCCGGTGGGGGCAGATGTTTGTGTGATGAATACGAGCATTTGTACTCCAGTCATGGATGTTTAATATGTATTTTCTATATAAATATACTTATATATGTACAGTATATGTATTCTATCCGTTGCCCTAGTATCCCATAACAAAAGCCTTATAGTGCTTACTTTGGGGCTAGGCTAATTGGTGTGAGTGTTGGAAATATTATTATTTATTATTAAAATCAAAATTCTGATGTTTTTTTTTCTCTTCGCACGCTTATTATAACAAAACACGCTCGAATCTTTACTCTAACTACATAAAGGTTATACAAAGTCGTCGTTTGTTTGCTCAGCAATAATCTGCTCTATGCCGGCAATGAGTCGTTCCAATTCGCTCTGACACGGATGCCTTACGGGTACTGCGGCGAAACATCCGAAAACAATCAGATCAGCAAACATTACATCAGTGCAAGGTCGTCGAACCCATGACATTGCTCGCAACGATGATGGCCATGACGTCATTTGTCTTGCATGCACTATCAGAGAGAGAGAAACATTTTGTTGACCACATTACATCACAAAATAACATACAAAAAATATAACATTTTGAAAATTATAGCTAATGAAAAAAGGAAAAAAAGAAAAAATAAATGGATGCGTGTAACTTATGTACGCGCGTGAGAAGTTATACTTCTTTAGCATCATTAAAAATATTTTTTAATTGCATGCAAATAATTAATAATTACAATAAAATAATAAAAGGACTGGAAAAGGATAGTTAACACAGTCAATTAAGTTCAGTTTTAATTTGAAAAATTAAATAAATATTCAAAATATTCAATTAAAATCACTACTGAATTTAAGTTATTAGTTCATATGTAATTAGCACTTGTAAGTAACTAAAACACGTTGTGTCTATATAGAAACTAGAAACATGTGGATAAATCCCATGTTAAATCCCACGCAAACCAATGTTTACGTAGGGATGGGGGGGGGGGGGGGTAAGAGCTTTGCTTACTTTTGCTGACGAGGGGGAGGAGGGGGTAAATAATTGTAATAAATCTGCTTCCGTAATACTTCACGCTGATCTGAAAACGGTAAAAAAAAGGTAACCTTTTTTTCTCAAAATACTTTATTATATAAATTATTTGAAAACTTTGATTTTATTTAAAATCGGAAAGGCAATATTTTTATTAGACTGTTTTGCAAGAATAATAAAAAGTAATAAGTTACCGTTTTCAGATCAGCGTGAATTGGCGACCTTATATAACGCTTCTGTAACAACTTTCTTTTATACGGCCGATGTTGAGATCAAAAGCCGATACGCTACGTATGATAGCGCATAAAGGGGACGGAATGATAGTGCAAATTTTAAATGTTATCGTAAAAAATTAACGATGCCATTTAAAATTTAGAAAGATTATTTGGACGAAATGGACGAAACAAGATGTCTAAGGCTAGGGTTACCAGATGAAAAAATCAAAAGTCCGGAGAAAAGGCTTCATTTCCATTGATAAATCCTGAGATTTTTACAGTTTGAGAATTTTCTCTCAAACGTACTTAACAATTTAGAAAAGTCGTAATATTATCGTTTATATACATACTGCTTACACTTTTAATTCAATATAATTTGAAGAGCTTAACATGTAAGACATTTTATAAATCCATAATTAAAGAAAAAAATGGGTGCGTGTAGGTACTTATGTAGGCGCGTGAGACGTTATCCTTCTTTGGCATCGTTTAAAATTAGTTTTTAATTGCATGCAAATAATTAATTACAATAAATTAATAAAAAGTCTGGAAAAGGACACAGTCAATAAAGTTCAGTTTTAATTTGAAAAAATAAATAAATAATCAAAATATTCAATTAAAATCGCTACTGAATATAATTTATTAGAACATATGTGATTTGCACTTGTATGAAACTCAAACACGTATTCCGAATATACAAACTAGAAACATGTGGATAAATATTATAAATATGAATACCTATAACTGTTACTTTATTACAAAAAATAAAGATGTGGTTTTTGGTTCTACTACACCAATGGTCAAGAGATGGCGCTGTAGTCTCCTGAATCGCGCTTTGGTTCCGTTGTTCCAGATTAATAAATACTTTTGATATTATAAATATGAATACCTATAACTTTCACTTTATTACAAAAAATAAAGATGTGGTTTTTGGTTCTACTACACCAATGGTCAAGAGATGGCGCTGTACTCTCCTGAATCGCGCTTTGGTTCCGTTGTTTCAGATTAATAAATACTTTTGATAGGCCTTCACAATGCAGTCGTTAGCACCCACTAAATAGAGATTCTATTTCTATTTTGTTGGTAGATTTTCTTAATGTGCGGTAAACAAAAGTACACACACTGTTAAAATTTTGTGTTACAGTGATGCGCGCGCATCTTAAAATTTCACTCTCATCATTTTTTCATAACGCGCCTCAAGAAGTATAACTTCAAAAACCTTCGTTAAAAATGTATCATCACATATTAAGTATGATAAAACTGATCAAGTACCTACTTGGATAAATAAGTACTGATTTTAACTGTGCAATTATTATCAAAGGAAGATTATTTTTAATTTGTTTAAGTTTTTATTAAACAGATCTTTTAAACGTTAGCTGTATTTTATTGAAAAATCAAAAAATCCTGAGATTTCAAGAGATTTGCAAAATCCAGCCGCAATCCTGAGAAGAGTCCAAAAATCCTGCAATCTCAGGACAAATGCTGAGATATGGTAACCCTATCTAAGGCCCGTATCTTTACTTGAGTACAGTTAGAAACGGATGTCGCTATGTGCTATATATATCGACATCCCTTTCTAACTATGCTCAAGACTATATTCTCAGTGATTGAGAAATCTATAATACGGGCCTAAGTCCTCAAATGATAATAATATGCTTACCTACATAAGTTTGTAAACAATACCAATTTTTATATCTACAAATAAGTTCACCGCAGTCCGGATTGTGATACTATGCATACCCAAGCTTTTATAGTCTTAACTTTCGATTTTAATGACCGCCCCGCCGCACTAATTGAGGTAATATTATTAAGTTTAATGAAAGTTGATACTGTAACTGCTTTAGCAATAGAGAAGGGTCAAAAAGTATATTGCATCGCAGCTTCCCTCCCAGTAGAAGCCTATTATCGGATAGGGCGTATTCGGCAACTGCCGTAGGCGACGGACTGACAGTTGTTTTTCGGCTAGATTCTTAGAATTATGCAATGAATTCTGGTTCGTTAATGCAAGTCTTTACCTTTCATCATCATCATCAGCCTATTAATGTCCCCACTGCTGGGGCACAGGCCTTCCCTATGGATGGAATAGGGAGATTGGGCCATGACCCACCACGCGGGCCTCGTGCGGATTGGTGGGTGCTAACGACTGCAGATGCAACTGGGACCAACGGCTTAACGTGCCTTTCGAAGCACGGAGGAGCTCGAGATAGTAAATTTTTGGTCACCCATCCAATGACCGACCACTGCGAAAGTTGCTTAACGTCATTGATCGCAGCCGAACGCGCTAACCAGTAGCGCCATCGAGCTCCTCCTTTACCTTTATTGTCTCAGAAAAGATTTATGTCTTTTATTCAGGTAACTTAGTTCGTATAACGTATATCGTAGATGGAATTTTGCTAAATCTCAATTTAATTTAAACTAGTGATATAATAGAAATGACAAATTGACATTGGCGCTTTGACACTTTTTGTTAAAGCTAGTTTTTGTTGAATCGAGATTCAGCAAATTGCCTTCAAGTGGCCATTAATGTAGTTCATTCCGTAGGACGGCTGCACGACGGTTTTAACTTCGAATATATTTTTGTTGTCACCAGAAAACCCCCGCCGCCGCCTAAGAAAATCTTCGAATACCTAAACAAGCACGTTGTAGGCCAAGAGTACGCAAAGAAGGTACTATCGGTGGCGGTGTACAACCATTACAAGAGGATCTACAACAACGTGACCGGCGGCACTCCGGGCGACACGCACCATCCCTTACACCACACACACAGAGGTGAGTGTCTCGTGTTCAGCAACAGTACGTGTGAATGATGAATACGATGCTTTGAACCTTACCTGACTCTTGTCTCAGTCTTTTGTATATCTTTTGCATTTTTTATTATTAAGCTATTGCATAGATTTTATCGCGGGCTTTGAGCGCAGCGACCGAATCAAGAAATTCCGTAACGAAAATAACCTGAGAAGAGTGTATATGAACACAATTTTCGCATTTTCAGTATCGAAACGGCGCAGTGTGACAAATTTTTGCCACGGGACCAAAGTTCGACGCATCACCGCGGTCGTCGGTACAAATCCCGCACTCGCATTTTTTTTAGACTTTATAATTATAATTTAAATTTTTCGACAAAAGATGGTAAACTGTGGAGCTTGTGGAAGTTATTTGGCGCCGGGCAATGCTGTTGTTTGCTGTGCTTAACCAATAAAATATCAAAGAAAAAGCTTGAATAAATATCGAAGAAAAAAAATACTGCATAAATAAATTAAATAAATAACTATAATTTCATGAGTTGATAAATGCTATGCAATAGTGCCACACGTATTTTACCATACTTATTACATCCCTTTCTTGTTCCTCTTATTTATTTATTCCACTGTCGTGGTTTGCTTGTAAGAGTTTGCTGTTTAGCAATAAGGCCTCCTACTGTGTACTTTTACACTGTCATGTTTTATACGTCCTGTGAGATGTATGTCAATAAAGAATATTATTATTAATAACAACATCTAGGTACACTTCGGGCAATGGCACCATCCCTTACACTACATAAAAACAGAGGGGTCTCGTCTTATATAAACAAAACTTCTATATTCCTGAGAATACTAAACTAAAATACTTCTTAGACAAATATTGTTGTTACTAGTAACAGAATGTATTTTGGCGATTTCTACTATGATATCGGTTAGGATTATGCGGCTAATGTTATGCATTGACACGTGATTAAATATCATCATCATCATCAGCCTATCAATGTCCCCACCGCTGGGGCACAGGCCTTCCCTATGGATGAAATAGGGAGATTGGGCCATGACCCAACACGCAGGCCCAGTGCGGATTGGTAGGTGCTAACGACTGCAGATGCAGCCGGGACCAACGGCTTAACGTGCCTTCCGAAGCACGGAGGAGTTCTTGATAGTAATTTTTGATCACCCATCCAATGACCGACCACTGCGAAAGTTGCTTAAGTTCAACGATCGCAGCCGAACGCGCTCACCACTTGCGCCATCGAGCTTCTCATTCATTTATCGAGATTAAATATATATATTGTAAAGTGAAGCTCAAGCGTTTAAAAATATTTGCAAAGCAATCGTACCACAAGTATTCTTAAATAAAAATCTTGGGTTTTTACTATTCCAACAGGTTTATTCCAAACAAGTATAGAATGAAATATTACGTCGATCCAAATGGCATTACAATTTGTTGAACTCAGTGCAGTATTCACTGCCAAAATAATATCTACAATAAAATGGTGCCAAATGAACTTAGAACTAAACGAAGAACTACAAATTGAATTAAAAAAAAAAATAGTCATAAATTATGCAAGCGAGTTGAGTTTTTATTTAAAAAAGTATATGTTATGTCTTATATTTATGAAAGAATGTGTTGTTTTAAATTAGTATACAGCTTTTGTGAGGAGCTCGACGGCGCAAGTGATTAGCGCGTTCGGCTGCGATCGTTGAAGTTAAGCAACTTTCGCAGTGGTCGGTCATTGTATGGGTGACCAAAAATTACTATCTCGAGCTCCTCCGTGCTTCGGAAGGCACGTTAAGCCGTTGGTCCCGGCTGCATCTGCAGTCGTTAGCACCTACCAATCCGCACTGGGCCCGCGTGGTGGGTCATGGCCCAATCTCCCTATTCCATCTATAGGGAAGACCTGTGCCCCAGCAGTGGGGACATTAATAGGCTGATGATGATGATACAGCTTTTAGCAACTGTCAATGATAAGATTGCTAGCTGTGCCCCGCGGTTTATTAGGGATATTTTCCCGCAGTAAAACGTAGCCTATGTGTTAATCCAGGGTGTCAGCTAACTCCATACCAAATTTTATTAAAATCGCTCCAGCCGTTTAGACGTGAAGAAGTAACAAACATACACACTCACAAACTTTCGCCTTTATAATATTAGTGTGAAGTGTGAGAAATCATGCACGTTTGTGCATACATAACATACTTGCATGCTTAGCACATATTTTTAGTCCATGGCAAATTGTTATCTCATCACGGACGGACCTATGTATCTTAATTAATTCAGAAACAAGATTATCTTAAATAATTCAGAAACTAAATTATCACTTCCCAACGCTGAACATACTCTATACATATAATAAAACGGTAGGAATGTAAAAACTGTACATTGTATATTTTTTTAAAAGAATACTTGGGGTGTGATCTACAATCGATACCGAAGCCAAAAATATAGTTTTTGTTTTGGTTTGTCTGTATGTATGTCCGGGATAAACTCAAAAAGTACTGCATGGATTTACTTCAAAGGAGATTGCTCAGCTTCCATACATGTTTGGGCTAAAGACCAATAATCATGAAAAATTGTTTCCTAGATTCAAAATCATATATAAATTACTGTAGAAAGGAATATTATTGACGGACACCCCTGAGAACTTCTATAAACTATATACACTGAACATATTAAAATAATAAAAAACAAATAAGTTATATAGTAAATTAAGGAAATCAAGCCAAGTACCGAAATTATGGATAAGATTCAGGTATATAGAGCATGTAGATTAACAGATAGTTGCATGTTTTTAAAGTTAATGCATAAGAGTAACTTTAAAAATCAGGTGTCATCTATGCATTTCCGGTTATATTATGGTACTCTGTGACAGAAACTGTGTGATGATTGTGAATGAGCCACAGATTAGAGAGAATTTTTAAATTCTCGTTAACCAAAGAAAGCGAAAAATATATGGCAATAGACTTTATGATGTCGCCTACCATCTATAATAATTGTCTGAGCACATTTCCATGTAGTGAAAATGATAATAAAATTGTGGATATTAATACCACAGTGTAATCAAAAAAAATTTTTTATCGATCCTTACAAAATAGATTTGTTTTTATGTTATATAAACAACTTCGATCAGTCTTTCGCTGAATGTTACTACACCCATAGCCATTAAAAATGATTCGTATGTTTTCCAAACCGGTAAAATTAAAAGTCCTTTTTAAAGTAAATATATTATACAAAGGTGTCCGTTGAAATCTAATGATTGTAAATTAAATTATAAATTACGCCAAGAATTACCGTGTATGTCAATATTTTTTGTGCCAATTTGAACAATCTCCTTTGGCACGAATATTATTCAGAAGTCGGGTCAACATATAAGCCCGTCACAGACGTAGCTATAATATATATTAATATATCTAAATATATATTATATTATAGCTAACTACCACAGACGGGAGCTATACTATAATATATATTTTGCCCTCACTCGGTCTGCGGTCGTTTTTGCAAGCGCACGGTTTTAAAGCTTATTTTCTAGCACAGGGTGTTTTAATTTTGAAATAACGTTATAATCGATCTTACCGAAATGAATTCGACAAGAGCACTACTTTTAGATTTAATTGAAAGTTCCTCAGAGGATGATTCCGATGCTGAATTTGATATGCATGTTGCCTTGTCAGGAACGAAAAATAGAAGTTGAACATTCCGTATTATACTAATATGCCAAAATATATCCCGTCACAGACGTAGCTATATATATTTATATATCGAGATATTATATTATACAAACTACCACAGACGGGAGCTGTACTATCTATACTTCTATACTAATATTAAAAAGCTGCAGAGTTTGTTTGTTTATTTGAACGCGCTAATCTCTGGAACTACTGGTCCGATTTGAATGATTCTTTCAGTGTTGGGTATTCCATTTATCGAAGAAGGCTATAGGCTATATTTTTTTTCTTTCAAAATTAGGGATCCGTAATAAAATAGCTATTTCGTAACACAAGGTGTAAAATCGAAAACCTATTTTTGCGTGCGCTGCAAAAACTATTGACAATAGAACAAAATGATGTACTATGGGTTTGTAGATCCCATTAAGACCTACAAAAAAGTCTGCGAGAACATATATCTAGCTATCATGGTTTAATCACAATAACCGATTTTGTGTTCAAAATAATTATTACATCGCCTAAAAAAAAAAACTACGATAAATATGTATCGTAATATTAATATTTATCGAAATTAAGCATTATGTTACCAAGAGTATTTATGTAGAAGTAAAATACTTTTTGTTTCATCTCAATCGGATATTTCGTTTAAAAGTTATCACGTGTGTAAGATGTTAAGACTTGGTACCTATTAATGAGTTATGGGCCATAGAGTTTTTTATTAACATAAAATCCTGTAATAATCTTTTTCGAAATATATTTGTTGATGATTGTAAGTATAAGATCTTTGAAGAGTATAATAAATACATTTCTAAAATAATTCTGCTAAGGAAATCCACGCGCGCTTGCTTGCATATTTTATCTCAGTATTTCCACGGAAACGAGAAAAACGCGGGTGAAACCGCGGGGCACGGCTATAATATATATTTTGGCAGGCGTTCGGTGAAAAATGAAACATACCGTATCATAAAAATATATATACCAAAATATACACTAATATGCCAAAATATATCTGTCGACATATTTTGGTGACGTCATAGAAATATATATTATAGCTGCGTGTGCGGTCACTCGAAAATTTATATTGAAAATATGTTGTGATATGTCTTGCTATGATTCATATTAATATATATTATAGCTACGTCTGTGACGATAACGTTGTAAAACGATAAAATTTTCAAAACGAATTAATCTTTAAAAAATAAAAAATAAATCTAGAATCTAGCAGATAATGTAGTTTTTGTTGTTCTGAATAAAATGTACAATTAATGACTAACACAGCATTATAGTAATTAAGAGGAGGAGCTCGATGGCGCAAGTCGTTAGCGCGTTCGGCTGCGATCGTTGAATTTAAGCAACTTTCGCAGTGGTCGGTCATTGGATGGGTGACCAAAAATCTTCTATCTCGAGTTTCTCCGTGCTTCGGAAGGCACGTTAAGCCGTTGGTCCCGGCTGCATCTGCAGTCGTTAGCACCCGCCAATCCGCATTGGGCCCGCGTGATGGGTCATGGCCCTATCTCCCTATTCCATCCATAGGGAAGGCCTGTGCTTCAGCAGTGGAGACATTAATAGGCTGATGATGATGATGATGATGATGATGATGATGATAGTAATTAAATGTACATTTTATTCAAACAACAAAAACTCCATTATCTGCTAGATTCTTAAATTATTTAATAGTTTTGCTAACAAAAAAACAAGCAAAGGTCATATTGTATTATGCTTGCTAAGCGACACGCTTTCACTGTCGCCGACGAAGGAAAAATAACTGAAACCATTTTTTTTTTCGGGCAATCGATTAACGTTCCAAAGAATAGACGCCTAGACCACTTTCTCGGTAAGAAAGTGTTTCAAAGACAATATTACTGTGACTATTGTAGTTTCGGTAATAGCCAGTGGTATTTTTCTTTTCAATAATCGACATTGAAAAGGTCTCGTAATAGGCTTTCGTTCAAAATATTCAGCATTCTTGGCGACAATAGGGATGATGACTATTTTTTTTTTCTTCGTTTATCAGGTAGATTATCAAAAAGTATTGGACGCGTATTTTTTCTTTTTTCACATAATATAAACATTGCAGAGATATATTGATTTTAAAAGTCGCATGACGTCACGTTTGAGTACACTTATAAGTGAAAATTCACTCAAAAGTGACGTCACGAGCCCCTACTCCCAAACTTTGACTATAGCCCATAGGCTACATATTATCACGCTATCACCTACGGGGAACGAGCAGTGAACATTTATTTCTTACTAACTTCACGCGTATGAAGTCGCGGGCGGCGGCTAATTTAACAATATTTGACTTTTTAACTTTAGATAGGGTATCGTTTCTGTGTAACCTCAGAACTAAACTGAAGGTTGTTTCAAACTGCAAGTTACAACAATAGGGGTGATGACGGGGTACAGTAAACGAAATTCTATTTAGTCCGTCAGTTAGATGATCAAAAAATAATGGACACGTATTTTTTCTTTGGGCAATCAACCAAAAAATGACAAAGTTATAGCGCGTCAAAGTTTGGGAGTAGGGGCTCGTGACGTCACTTTTGAGTGAATTTTCACTTATAAGTGTACTCAAACGTGACGTCATGCGACTTTTCAAATCAATATATCTATGCAATGTTTATATTATGTGAAAAAAGAAAAAATACGCGTCCAAAACTTCTTGATAATCTACCTGATAAACGAAGAAAAAAAAAATAGTCATCATCCCTATTGTCGCCAAGAATGCTGAATATTTTGAACGCCTATTGCGAAACCTTTTCGATGTCGATTATTGAAAAGAAAAATACCACTGGCTATTACCGAAACTACAATAGTCACAGTAATATTGTCTTTGAAACACTTTCTTACCGAGAAAGTGGTCTAGGCGTCTATTCTTTGGAACGTTAATCGATTGCCCGAAAAAAAAAATGGTTTCAGTTATTTTTCCTTTGTCGACGACAGTGAAAGCGTGTCGCTTAGCAGGCATAATATAATATGACCTTTGCTTGTTTTTTTGTTAGCAAAACTATTAAATAATTTAAGAATCTAGCAGATAATGGAGTTTTCGTTGTTTGAATAAAATGTACATTTAATTACTATCATCATCATCATCATCATCATCATCAGCCTATTAATGTCTCCACTGCTGAAGCACAGGCCTTCCCTATGGATGGAATAGGGAGATAGGGCCATGACCCACCACGCGGGCCCAGTGCGGATTGGCGGGTGCTAACGACTGCAGATGCAGCCGGGACCAACGGCTTAACGTGCCTTCGGAAGCACGGAGAAACTCGAGATAGAAGATTTTTGGTCACCCATCCAATGACCGACTACTGCGAAAGTTGCTTAAATTCAACGATCGCAGCCGAACGCGCTAACGACTTGCGCCATCGAGCTCCTCCTCTTAATTACTATAATGCTATGTTAGTCATTAATTGTACATTTTATTCAGAACAACAAAAACTACATTATCTGCTAGATTCTAGATTTATTTTTTATTTTTTAAAGATTAATTAATTCGTTTTGAAAATTTTATCGTTTTACAACGTTATCGTATCGTTTTTTTGAAAAGGCAAAAATAATGTATCAACGATGCATTAAGTTGCTAAAGAATTATATAGCAATTGTAATTTTGCATTAATGCCGTTTGTGGCAAAATTATAAGCTTTGCATGATATAAAGAATCGGCACTTAATACCTTGCATTTTTATAACTAGTAATTACTTGAATGCATTCCTGTTATTTACGACTCTGAAAATATCTACGGCATTTAAATTTTTTCTATTGTGTGTTCCTTCTTATATTGCTGTCTAATAGTCCGTTAATATATAATTACAGAAAATATATAAATTATATCTAATTAATTGAGGTAGTTTTTATTCAATTTAAAACATTCCACTGCTCCAGCCATCGATTACAGCAACTTTATTACAATGGCCGGTCTTAAGATTGGTAGCCAAAATTGTATTAAGTCGTGCTCCTTCGCGCTTCGGAAGCCACGTTGAGTCATTGGTCCTGCATCTGCAGTTGCTAGAGCCCTCTAATCTGCAACCGTGCCGGTAGTGGTTCACCCATTCTCCCTATTCCATGCGCAGGTAAGGCCTGAGCCCCAGCAGTGGGGACATTTATAAACTATTCAAGAAAACCTGTTAGTGGAGCGCTTTCTTAATCACAAAATCGGTTTTTGAAATTGCGTCAATAAACAGGCTTGTCATTGGCCGGGGTAACATACAATAATACTATCCAACCAATGACAGAAGAGCTTACCTCTCGTCGCTACTAGCTAGTTTCCCTAAACAGAGTGTACTCAATAACCATTACAATAGTAATACACGAGAGTAATAAATATAGTGTAGATATTGTAATCATGTTTCCTTTTCAGATCTACTTCACCTGAGCAATAGCAGCGGTGGCGGAGGGGGCGGTACCGAAATACTTGAGAGACAGAACCACGAGCTCAGGCTCGACAAGAGCAATGTACTCCTACTTGGACCCACAGGCTGTGGTAAGCATAATTACCTATATTATTCTACTGACCGCAAAAATTTCAGTATGCAAGTCTCTCAAAGTAGCATCCCACCAAAAACATTTTCATGTAAAATTCTGCCAAGGTGAGACCATATGAATCGCACTGTCAAAGTTCGTCTTAGTTTCTCGTATAGAGCCAATCTTCTAGCTCGACAAGGCCTAACTTCATAAACACAACGACTTAGTCAATGTTGTTTCTTCACCAATATACTTCTCAGTAGACAGTTAAATTTTGATTACAAGCAACGGTATCTTATGTGATTGTTCCATAAATAGCCTATTTCAATCCAATAATTTGTTTGTTGTAATTAATACTCATATCCTATTCATTGCACTACAAGTCTCTAAATATGATGAATGTGGCTACATTCAATATAATTGCACTTTGTATGTGTCGCTTCTGTAAAAATTAAATGTAACTTGCTCTGGTAGTCCTGATAATTCAACTAAATATTACCATTTCTTTGTAGATTCAGTTTTGTTTAAAATATGATCCTTGTAGTTTCTTAAACTGGGTGCTATAATTTGACCACTTCTATTCAATTGAATAAATCTCAATTGCCAATGCCAGTACTTGGACAGTTCCTTTCAAGTACCCATCAGACGTCAATAGGTATATCAACCAATGCGGTAGGCTTTTGAACGATGTCGCGTTGATCATAACGCGTCGGTCTAAATTTTAATTCCACTCGGAATCGTATTCTTGCGATATTTCTTGTAATTGTTTTAAAAATATCAAAAGAGTATATAAGAGATATTTATTTCTTTTGTTTTCATGACAACCACCTCTGATACCAGTCTTTTATAATGTTTTTAAACTAAATGATGAGTTCGTCTCTTAAAATTGTTTTTTTACCATACGTTATCGATGTAACTATTTTTTTTTTCGTTTATCTGCATATAATAAAACTGAGGAGTTGCCATAAATACGGGCTAAAATACGGGATATACCAGTTTGGGCACATAGCAGTTTTTCTTTGTTACTCTTTAAATAGTTTTGTAATTTATAATTCTATGAATTACATATTAATCGTAGTACCTAAATCAGAGGTCAAACTAAAGAAGGAAAGCGATCTTTAATTATAAATGTTCTTGTATATTTGCTTGATTGTAACTACATGATATTTTATAATGTTAAAAAAAAACAAAACAGTCACACAGTCTAATTTAGAAACAGAGAAATTGCCATGAGCTGCATTAAATGGGCCTTGTGGTTGGAAATTCCCTCTGAAAGTTTTAAACTCAAGAGTCAACTGTCTCCGAGCCGTTATATTGCTTACCTAATAATTTACTTATTGAAACAGCAAGAATAAAAATTTATACAGCTTTCATAAAGATTGCACGTGTGTCAATATATTTAATTTTAATCAATACCTTGGCTACGTTTTTCATCAATGTGTATTAATTGCTGTCTTTTCTGTATGCAAATTGGCACTTATCATGATTTTTTTTGATTCACGAGCAATCTTTTCCTTGTCATAAATTCCCCAGTCACGTTATTTAACCGAACATAAAGTTGATTACGATGCGTATAAATCAAACTGAATCTCCGTAACACGCGAGTTCTTGTGAAACACTTGCGTCAAAATTTTGCCTTAACGGGTCACGGAATCTTGTAATTCGCATACAATGCAAAGTGAACAATGTTGACGATGCAATGAATATTTATGGTAAATTACGATCGAAATTACAGATGACACCACGATCTTTGAATACGACGCCAGAGACTCTGTTTAAAAATACGTAAACACTATTAAGTAAAAATCAGTCCAAATAAATGTTGAAATTCCTCAAAATTAGCCAAATTTAACTTATCCGATTTCGAGACAGCATTTGATAACAATTCAGTTCACATTCTATCTAACGTAACATAACATTATAATAGTTATTACAAGTTTCGCATATAATAAGACATTGGTCAATATTACGGCATTGTATTACATTAGATGTATAAGTACTAGGTTTAATGCCATTATTTGAAATTCAGTCCATTGCCGAAATATTAAAAAGTCGTTCTACAAGGTTTTATGCTAGGTCACATTTTATAGTATCCTTAAAATAACCTTGACTTGCAGTTTTAGTTATCAAACCAATTAGTGACCTCTATATTGAGGTAATATAACTTTGTTCTTTGTATGAAAAGAAAGGAATTTGTAATGATATTGAAAAAGTTATAATTATTCAGTCATAAGGGGTTATTTACAGTTAAGCTCTTGTCAATGATACCTAATATTTAATAGAGCTTTCATAAAGCCATTTTAATAACTTCATAAGATATTTATTAAGGTGTCTGCCACAGAAATAGTATTCGCTTATAACAAATAGCTACGATTGTAAAATATTGCCAGATGTTCTACGACTAGAATAACAATACTTTTCTAACTTCACATGCAAATATAAAGATTAACATTGTAATGCGGTTACTTAATTGCTAGCGGGCTGTTTATATGCCAGTTTGTATGCACACCGCATAAGATTCAAATTTGCAAACTGCTATTTTTGGAACACTTACTCAATGTTGATTTACTGCTTCTGCATATGTTTTTGTAGTAGTAGTGCATGCTCTTTTGAAAGCAACGTTTATAGTCTTACCCGGCACTTCATTTTCCTGTGGGTTTGAAAGAAGAAAGAAAGTAAAAGCTTTTATTGTCCTTACACTAGCATGTAAAAAAAAACAAAAAACATAGCAACAAAAATAAAATAACAGTGAGCAACAAATATGGAGAGAGAAATAGCCAATCAGGACCCTGCCTCAGCTTAATGTTGCATTAGTAGTAATGGAATATTCCCACCATAACAGCGCTGGTATTCTAGCAGGTTTGATAATATCACAATATTTCAGTGATGCACCCTCGTCGCTCTACCACCCCCTATAACTTCACACATATTCAGTGTTGGTGTAATATAACAATATTTCAGTGATGCACCCTCGTCGCTCTGCCACCCCCTATAACTTCACACATATTCAGTGTTGGTGTAATATCACAATATTTCAGTGATGCACCCTCGTCGCTCTACCACCCCCTATAACTTCACACATATTCAGTGTTGGTGTAGTATCACAATATTTCAGTGATGCACCCTCTTCGCTCTACCACCCCCTATAACTTCACACATATTCAGTGTTGGTGTAATATCACAATATTTCAGTGATGCACCCTCGTCGCTCTACCACCCCCTATAACTTCACACATATTCACTGTTGGTGTAATATAACAATATTTCAGTGATGCACCCTCGTCGCTCTACCACCCCCTATAACTTCACACATATTCAGTGTTGGTGTAATATCACAATATTTCAGTGATGCACCCTCGTCGCTCTACCACCCCCTATAACTTCACACATATTCAGTGTTGGTGTAGTATCACAATATTTCAGTGATGCACCCTCGTCGCTCTACCACCCCCTATAACTTCACACATATTCAGTGTTGGTGTAATATCACAATATTTCAGTGATGCACCCTTATCGCTCTACCACCCCCTATAACTTCACACATATTCACTGTTGTTGTAGTATCACAATCTTTCAGTGATGCACCCTCATCGCTCTATCACCCCCTATAACTTCACACATATTCAGTGTTGGTGCAATATCACAATATTTCAGTGATGCACTCTCGTCGCTCTACCACCCCCTATAACTTCACACATATTCAGTGTTGGTGTAATATCACAATATTTCAGTGATGCACCCTCGTCGCTCTACCACCCCCTATAACTTCACACATATTCAGTGTTGGTGTAATATCACAATATTTCAGTGATGCACCCTTATCGCTCTACCACCCCCTATAACTTCACACATATTCACTGTTGTTGTAGTATCACAATCTTTCAGTGATGCACCCTCATCGCTCTATCACCCCCTATAACTTCACACATATTCAGTGTTGGTGCAATATCACAATATTTCAGTGATGCACTCTCGTCGCTCTACCACCCCCTATAACTTCACACATATTCAGTGTTGGTGTAATATCACAATATTTCAGTGATGCACCCTCGTCGCTCTACCACCCCCTATAACTTCACACATATTCAGTGTTGGTGTAGTATCACAATATTTCAGTGATGCACCCTCGTTGCTCTACCACCCCCTATAACTTCACACATATTCAGTGTTGGTGTAATATCACAATATTTCAGTGATGCACCCTCGTCGCTCTACCACCCCCTATAACTTCACACATATTCAGTGTTGGTGTAGTATCACAATATTTCAGTGATGCACCCTCGTTGCTCTACCACCCCCTATAACTTCACACATATTCAGTGTTGGTGTAATATCACAATATTTCAGTGATGCACCCTCGTCGCTCTACCACCCCCTATGCGCACGTCTCATTTAATGGTTTTATTCCACGCATATTTTCTTACGGTTTTACTATCACATTTTTTTCAGTTCGGTCTCGCAGCAAAATCCCTATCCCCTCCAAGCCTGCCGTAAGGAACTTCGTCGCGCCTGCGCACGTCTCATTTAACGGTTTTATTCCACGCATTTTTTCTTACGGTTTTACCATCACATTTTTTTCAGTTCGGTCGCGCAGCAAAATCCCTATCCCCTCCAAGCCTGCCGTAAGGAACTTTCGTTCCAATAGGTCGTGTAAATTGACACATTAAAGCAGAATTCACCACTGTCTGCTATTGTAGTTGCAGTCAAGCTATGAGTGTGGGATGTTATGAATCGTGTTGATACTTTTACATCGTCTCACAGCATTCACAGCAAAGTATTATGTATATGAGAAATATTGCTGCTATTGTATCCAACCGGAGATATCATTCAGAAATCAGATGCATTACAATAGAGCGAAAGTATGTGACCTAATAATTCGTTTCTTGTAGCAATGTGAAAAAAAATATAAAACATAATTCGCGAAATATGTAGGTATATACATATTAATAGTTACATTGAACTTGATCGGAAGTTTATTAATATTTTATGTAAAAGAGATGACTTTTAAACAGGAAGCCATCCAGATTCGAATTTACATTATTTTGTTTGTATAAATACAGGTGTTTTAATAAGTATTTTTGGCAACATATCAGTATTTAAAGTGATTATTAAAGTATTAAGTGTTTTTAATTAGTGATCGTTTCACTTTAAGCACTACAGAGCTAATTAAATGAACAAAAATAATGAATTTCTTTAGGCGTTAATACGTAATAGGCCATCATAAATGTCAGCTGTTTTAAACATTTCTAATAAAACAGCTGCTCACTGTATCGCTTTTGCTTTGGCATCTCGGCTTTAGCACAAACATAATGAGGGTTATATTATATCACTGCGCCGGCGCAACCATGGCGCCACTAGTGAAAGTGCTAAAGAACACTCGCTAGACTATATCTACATAAATATGGGGTTAACCCGAACAGAACCTTTCTTTTCAATGCAACGAAAGGAGACATTATATTTTTACCCATTTTCCTACAATGGTACAAATTATCTTAAAAAAAATGGGTGCGTGTACTTATGTAGGCGCGTGAGAAGCTATCCTTCTTTGGCATCGTTTAAAATTAGTTTTTAATTGCATGCAAATAATTAATTACAATAATTTAATAAAAAGTCTGGAAAAGGACACAGTCAATAAAGTTCAGTTTTAATCTGAAAAAAAAAAAAATAATCAAAATATTCAATTAAAATCGCTACTGAATATAATTTATTAGAACATATGTGATTTGCACTTGTATGAAACTCAAACACGTATTCCGAATATACAAACTAGAAACATGTGGATAAATATTATAAATATGAATATACCTATAACTGTTACTTTATTACAAAAAATAAAGATGTGGTTTTTGGTTCTACTACACCAATGGTCAAGAGATGAATCGCGCTTTGGTGCCGTTGTTCCAGATTAATAAATACTTTTTGTTACTTTATTACAAAAAATAAAGATGTGGTTTTTGGTTCTACTACACCAATGGTCAAGAGCTGAATCGCGCTTTGGTGCCGATGTTCCAGATTAATAAATACTTTTTGTTACTTTATTACAAAAAATAAAGATGTGGTTTTTGGTTCTACTACACCAATGGTCAAGAGATGGCGCTGTAGTCTCCTGAATCGCGCTTTGGTTCCGTTGTTCCAGATTAATAAATACTTTTGATAGGCCTTCACAATGCAGTCGTTAGCACCCACAAAATAGAGATTCTATTTCTATTTTGTTGGTAGATTTTCTTAATGTGCGGTAAACACAAAAGTAATTTTTTGTGTTACAGTGATGCGCGCGAATCTGCTTATAAAGAAACAGTATTACTTAGACGCAATTTGTCATTGGCTGGCAAATGACAGCTGATATCTGAGATTGATTTAAATGTATTTCCTTGATTGTGATTGGGTGTATCAGAAATCACTTGATGACTTTAAGATGCATATTCACCATTATCTGTGTTGCCATTAATTTAAATGTTTTTGGATAATAAACTCCATTTATACTTTTGATGAATACGACGTATTTTTCTATACATTTACAAATGCATAATTATACTAGAGATACAAAATGGGCAGAGTTGTATGGAGAAAAGAATGGATCGTTTGTCTGAATGTCCATTGCTATTTTCTAGAAGTTTGAAGCTAAATTTTTAATTTACAATCGTTGCCAGCTTAAAAAATCTCATCAGCCGTACAAAAATACTCACAATCGTTTACATCATAAATAAGTTACAATGTCTACTGTAATACATATTATCATGTTTAATCCTACAAACCTATTTAAAAACATACAGTCTCACTCGGTGAGCAAGCAGAATTCATAATAATAAACCCATCAAATTTCCATATTACACAATACGACAACAACCATGCGATAATAAATTATAATAAAGCGTACCTACAGTGTTGCCATTATGGTCAAAACCACTTATAATAATATATTATTACGCAATCTTAAACTGTGAACTGGCGAAAACATGCATAGTTTACTATAATTGGTCTCTTTAATAAGAAGTAATGCTATATTAATTGTACCGCATGCGGCTCTCTATGCCAAAAGCGCCGTAACTCATGTACGCGCTAAAGACAAAATTGTCAGAAATGGCATAATTAGTAGGTTTCTGGTAAACTTATTGATTCATTAAAAATGCTGTAGAGTACGAGAGGAGAATATCGTATTATTAAACTGAAAGATTTTTATTAATTTGAAAATAAAATTATATCTAAAGAAAAGTTTACTAGAACAAAAATCACAATAGGGTCGTGGTAGCATAATGGTCAGTGCATTCGCCCGGATTGCGAAGGGTGCGGGTTCGAGTCCCGTCCGCTGCCTGGTCCGCGTGGATTTTTTTCTAGTAAACTTTTCTTTAGATTTAAACATCTAGCAGTTAAATGCTTCAAAATAAAAACATAAATAAAATTATATGCTTGTATGTAAGCTAAATATCTAAATATATTCTGTTATTTGCATTCAATCTATACAGGTATTGTAAAATACTGGGCAAAATTCAATATTTTAAATAAAACTAGTTTTAACGGGTTAATGCACGAAACTTTATTTATTTATTGACGTTTCGCAGCCTTTTCAGGTCTGCATCGTCATAAAAAAAAAAAAATTCTGACAAAGCAGACCTGAAATGGCTGCGAAACGTCAATAAATAAATAAAGTTTCGTGCATTAACCCGTTAAAACTAGTTTTAATATTCTATATTTAAATTGTTTCGAAAAATAAATAAAAGCTTAATAAAGAAAACAATAAAAAAAAATAACCGAGCTCACGATCGAACCACTGATCATTTGGTGTCGAACCCAAGACCGTTAACGTTCTGTCTGTCTGTCTCTTACAGTAAATGATAAAATTACGGATACCTATCTTGTGTCAAATACTCTACTCCCGTTTCATCGAATCTCAAGTCACAACGATACTAAAGAAGTTATCACTTCATGAAACTTAACTCTACGAAGATGTTCTTCTTCAATACAAAAGCATTGGCCATTCATCATCATCATCAGCCCATTAATGTCCCCACTGCTGGGGCACAGGCCTTCCCTATGGATGGAATAGGGAGATTGGGCCATGACCACGCGGGCCCAGTGCCGATTGGTGGGTGCTAACGACTGCAGATGCAGCCGGGACCAACGGCTTAACGTGCCTTCCGAAGCACGGAGGAGCTCGAGATAGTAATTTTTGGTCACCCATCCAATGACCGACCACTGCGAAAGTTGCTTAAGTTCAACGATCGCAGCCAAACGCGCTAACCTCTTGCGCCATCGAGCTCCTCTTTTTATTATTTATTCGTATGGCATTGTCTTGTCACAGGAATCAGACTTTAAAATCTAAATGTCTTAGCCAATTGGCAGCGTCGTTATCGAGGGAGACCAGGTCCTCCATCGCACCATCGTATTTGGTAAGGGGACACTCCTGTACGATGTGTTGGATGGTCTGTACGTCGGCACCGCATTCACATCGGGGCGAGTCGATCCAGCCGCATCGATGTTTGTAGTGGGCACAGAGACCGTGACACGTCCGCAGTCTGTTGAGGAGGCACCTCTCTCGCCTGGGTAGATCAAAGCCTGCTGGCCTCACTCCTGGGGTGAACTTTTCAGCAAGTGTTCCTTCCGTCGTTGTCTTCCAGTCACTCCTCCATTGGCTCCTCTATTGGCCATTAACTGGATTTAATCACGCGATGTGCCCGTATTTCGGAATCAGGTTTAATGTGTGACCTCTAAAATATAAGCGCACGCGCTACGCTCAAGAATGGGTTAAAACATGTAGGTATTTATTTAATTTTAGTTTATGGTGGCCAAGAAACCTGAAATGACCCGACAGGTAACGTACATTAAGGCATTACATGCAATTTTTGCATGGACTGTGCCAAGGGTTGTCACCTTTTTTTTGTCGAAATAAAGTACATTGGATATTAGAGGTAGAAAAAAAATACATTGTGTCCAAAATAAAGTACTTTTTATTCCACTTTATTAGTAAGCTTAAAAATATATTTTACGTTGCTACTAGTAACTTTTAATAAATAATTTGCGGCTACTGTAGTTTTTTCCGCAATGGGAAAGGTCATGATACAAAGGCACACAGCCACGAAAATGTTGCAGGAATTAGCTAAGAGCAACAAATTCATACTTACTGTCCGTTTTACGCAAAAATTCTTACTATCAACCACTTTTTGTATATTTTATTTAAAATTAATCCGCGAGTAATCAAATTACAGTGAATAAAGTATTTTCGCGTACTTTATTGTTGGCATAGAGTATAGAGTATAATTACCCGAAATAACGTACAATACTTTATAATAAAGTACGGGTGGCAACCCTAACTGTGACCCAATAGAAGTGCGAACGTTAACAAGCTGATGTTAATATGATAATACACGTTTTTTACTAGTTCAAAAGAAGTGTTTATTAAATAAGTACTAGCTGTTCCTCGCTATGTTACCCGCGGTTTATTAGTGACATTTTCCCGCAGTAAAACGTAACCTTTGTGTTAATTTGTGTATTTGTATTTATACTGTATGACACAGCAATCAAAATGCAGGTAAACAATTAATGTATATTTAATAATTATGTAATGAAAAGTGACTTCATGAATCACCTCTGAAGTCATTTTTCAATTTGACGACTCTGTAAATAATAAAACAGGGAGAAAAAAACAGCCCTTGCTGAGTTTCTTGCCGGTTCTTCTCAGTACAAGGTCTCCCGCCGTAGATTTACGAACCGATGGCGTAGCTTCTAGACATTCATATGTGCTTGTAACAGCCTAAACTGAATAAATGATTTTGATTATGATTATGATTATTATGATTATTATGAATCCAGCTGGTGTCAGCTAACTCCATACCAAATTTTATTAAAATCGCTCCAGCCGTATAGATGTAGAGAAGTACCATAAAATTTACTATCTTGAGCTCCTCCGTGCTTCGGAAGGCACGGCTGTATCTGCAGTCGTTAGCACCCGCCAATCCGCACTGGGCCCGCGCGGTGGGTAATGGCCCATTCTCCCTATTCCATCCATAGGGAAGGCCTCTGCCCCAGCAGTGGGGACATTAATAGGCTGATGATGGTGATGATGATAGATAGATAAAACTTTATTCACACCAACATGCACACATACAAAATTGAAGACAAATTTTACAATTAAATAAATCCTTTAAAACATACAACAAATTATATTTATATAACTATACTGATATTTTCGTGTGCAGCAGCGATGCGAATGGGCGAAAACTCAGCGTAACATTTACTCCGAGAGTAAATCGCTGATTTACTCTCGGTTGAGATGATGAATGTTAGTTGAAAGTGCACAAATTATTCCTCCCCCCGACTCGTTGGTGTCGTCAGTCCACCTGGTGAGGGGTCTATCAACACTGCGCTTTCCAGTGCGAGGTCTCCATTGAAAGCAACTTGGTTCGCCGAACAATCTGCTCCACCCATTGCCACTTCAGTATTTGAAGTTGAACTCACGCTTACTTAAAGTCAAGCCTTTTCTCCGCTGGCCGTGTAAGTTCCAAGCTTAATCTGCTATTGTGGAGGCATAGCAATTTTCAGAAAAATCGTTGGTTTTTATCGGATTGACGATGATACAAAATAACTATCCTAAAGAAAAGTTTACTAGAAAAAAAAACCACGCGGACCAGGCAGCGGACGGGACTCGAACCCGCACCCTTCGCAATCCGGGCGAATGCACTGACCATTATGCTACCGCGGCCCTATTCGCCGCGTCGAAATTTTCCTAGCCTTAAGCTGCAAGGCAGCGCCATCTCTTCGCATTGTAACCCACAATGTCAAATGAATACTTTTTCAAGTATTAAACATTTGAAAGAAGAAATAGCAATTATAGTTATGTTTTTATTTATTTTTAAGCATTTAACTGCTAGATGTTTAAATCTAAAGAAAAGTTTACTAGAAAAAAATCCACGCGGACCAGGCAGCGGACGGGACTCGAACCCGCACCCTTCGCAATCTGGGCACTGACCATTATGCTACCACGGCCCTATTGGCCGCGTTAAAAATAAATAAAAACATAACTATACTAAGTTCCACCGTACACTGTAAAATTCGGTCCTGCTTGTATTTGTCACCTTTGGCGGCCAGGAAGCTCCAAGGTGGTAGGTTATTCTAGCTAAGCAGTCCGTTATTCTCCAAGATTTTTTAACCCATCGGTGGCACTTTGTTCACGAATTTGTTATTGCAAAATAATCCTCATTGAATGGCAGATAGATAGGTTCGAATCTTCGACCGGAATCCGGAACCAATGTCCGTTGATGTAACAGCCATTGTGTGGGAATCGTGCGGTACTTTCGCGGTGTCTCATTTGCATAACACAAAGCTTGAACTACTTTAATGTGTGAACTCAACAATGAACGCTCGTGTGTTATGTTTCATACATTATACGTGTTAAGTAGAATTGAGTGTATCGCGTGAATAATAATGTAGAGCAGAACTGTTAAAAGCTAGGGAACAATCGCAGGTTGGTTTAGGTGCATAAAGTGACGACCTCCGTGGCCGAGTGGTTTGTACGCCGGGTTACATGGTGTCGCCGACTCGAGAGGTCCCGGGTTCGAATCCCGGTGGGGGCAGATGTTTGTGTGATGAATACGAGCATTTGTACTCCAGTCATGGATGTTTAATATTATGTATTTTCTATATAAATATTCTTATATATGTATTCTATCCGTTACCCTAGCATCCCATAACACAAGCCTTACAGTGCTTACTTTGGGGCTAGGCTAATTGGTGTGAGTGTTGGAAATATTTATTTATTTTATTTATTTATTATAAAGAAAAACTGTATTTTAATGTAATTATTGTATATTCCCTAGTGGTTACTGGTAATTTTTCCCTAAAATAAGTAAAAATACCTTGTCATTGAAAATTTTAAATTCAAGACAAAAACTGCTATCTATCTATAGAGACGATTGCTTATACATTTTTAGTTATACATAATTGTTTTAATAGCCATTCAAAGAACATGTTTTGAAGGTTATGTAAATACTTTAATGTGGACGTATATATATATATATGTAGACTAATAATCGTATAATAGGCCGAGCATTAAAACACTCAAGTTTAATGGACATCGAAATTCAATATTAAAGAAGTAATTTTACGATGTGAATAATGACAAGAGCATGTGAGGCTAGATACCACATAAATGCCAAAAGTCTGTAGTCGATTTTGATCAATATAACTAACCATTAAGGTTTAAAACTGATTGGAGTAATTCGGCAGTTCCATATAGTAAGACGAGCTGTTGTGTATACTTCCGTTACTTCAGCGGAAACGTTCACTTTGTTGTGGCAACGGCGACGTAATGTGAGTTGTAAATGTAAACAAAAATCGACTGAGTCATGCAATGGCGCTGGAGCTCTATTTTTGAATCGTTCGCCTTGCGTCGAATGCTTGATTTCTACTAGCGGTTAAATGCTAAAAAATACTATCCGTAAATGGAATGCTCTGCCTGCTCACGTGTTCCCTCCCTCTTACAACCTGGGATCCTTTAAAAGAGGCGTGAAGAAGCAACATGCAGGCCGGCAGGGTGAGGATGGCTGGTGTGCCAGGTAGAACTGCTGTATCAGCTATCTTCGCGTCTAGACTTCACCTCCACTTAACAGGAGGTGGGGTGGAGTCATTTGTCGGAACTATCTATAAAAAAAAATGTATATAAAAATTTAAGATTTCTCAATATTTTTTAAATATAGATACTTCAGTAGACGATTTGTTGTAACGTTTTGAACTTTTGTAACACAAAAGGCAAAAAGCGTTACGGTATTCAGAATTATAAGTTTCTTTGTCACTGCGGTAATTAACGGTATTTTGTGTTTTTACTTGAAATTAATAAAATTTTATGTTTCGTATTAAAATGAAACACTAGAATAAAATACGGAAAATCAGTATTAAGCTGCGGCTTGGAAGTGAAGGTGACTTGAGTCGCATTCGACGATACTTAAGCTCGTATTACAGAATGACAAGTAAGTGTTGATCTTTACTTGAGTACAGTTAGAAAGGGATGCGGCGTATGCCGCATTGTATAGCACTTAGCGACATCCCTTTGTAACTGTACTCAAGTAAAGATCAACACTTACTTGTCATTCTGTAATACGAGCCTATGTATCGTCGAATACGACCCTTTCTAACTATACTCAAGTAAAGATTGACACTTAGGCCCTTATTATTGAAAGATTCTCAGTGATTGATCTAGTCTTGAGCATAGTTAGAAAGGGCCTTAGTTATCATTCTGTAATACGAGCCTTAGTATGTCAGGCGAGTGAATCAAGAATAGAGCTCTTGGTGTTACGTAGACGCGTCTCGCACGTGGTCCCTACGTAATATTGGTGCAGTAGTCGTGCTGTTGTCGCTGGTCTGGTTGGAGACCTTTATGGGCATTCACTTTCATACTTCTTTTGGAATAATCAAAATGGTTTCTATAATGGTTTTAAGTTATTTTTTTATGAATAAGAATTATCAACTGCAAAATGTATTTCAATAAAGTTTTTTTTCCAAAAAACAAATAGAATAGTGTTGTGTTTAAAAGGGGTGACTGTAAATTACAAATTTAAATAACGAAAATACTGGATTTGGCTTACTATTTTACTAAGTGAGCTACTGACTGCGAGTGATAAGAAATCAACAAAACGGCAACTTAATAACATTTATACTTAAAATACAAAATGAGCAGCATTTGCCAAGTATTGAATATAAGCAGTTTTAAACGTTGCGTTGTCACTTAAATAATATTTGAGCGACCATATATTTGTATGAGTGTCTACATTATGTCCTGCCTATTTTTCAGTATTCTGCAAATGATTTATTTATAGTGAGCGGCGTCTTTTACTTTTAAAGTTTACCCAATACAAAAACCACTTTGTAAAATACTAAAATCAAAGCAAAACTTTATTGTCGTTCGTTACCTGAAACCCCAAGTCAATATCTTTATTCTAATGTTTAAGCTGTCCGATCTGTATTTTAAGTTCACTTACTTAGTTATTCAGACGCTGGCTTAAGTATGCAAAATGGATTTTTACAGCTCAAATTTTGTTTAATTATTAGTCAAAGTTCGTTTTCAGTTTAGTTATTTTGTCGTTTACGCAAATATATACCTACCGCTCAAGTTAGTAAACAGTATCTCTTCATCAGTCGATAAATTTTATTATAATAAAGGCAATTTTATTCTTCAAAAATAAAAAAGGGTTAATTTACACTTCGGTTAGTATAGTAGCGAGTTAACTTACAGTCTTGCCGAGTTAAGTTCTTATCATCGTTTGGACAAGCATTTGACAATTAAGTTATTACTGCTTAACTGTCTGCTTTCTAAACTCGATACTGGACTTCATCATCATCATCAGCCTCTTAATGTCCCCACTGCTGGGGCACAGGCCTTCCCTATGGATGGAATAGGGAGATTGGGCCATGACCCACCACGCGGGCCCAGTTCGGATTGGCGGGTGCTAACGACTGCAGATGCAACCGGGACCAACGGCTTAACGTGCCTTCCGAAGCACGGAGGAACTCGAGATAGAAATTTTTTTTGGTCACCCATCCAATGACCAACCACTGCGAAAGTTGCTTAACTACAACGATCGCAGCCGAACGCGCTAACCACCTGCGCCATCGAGCTCCTCGGACATTGGATATTGGACTTACCGAAGTGTAAATCAGCCTTAAAACAGTTAAGCATTAAATTAAGCGACCGACCTGTTTATCAGGTCATCAGTGATCGCAAATCGGTAGCTATTGGTCAAAGATGGCTTTATATGTATACAAGATGAATTGAAAGCGATGGACTCTGAAGAGTAGACGCCCCAAAACCTTAAAACCTGTTCGCGCCTTGTTACGTTACTGTGTAACTCGCTAAAGTGATTTATTATTATAATTAAAATTCACACCCACGTTATGTTAAGTTTCTGATATGATCAATTAGTGGGCCGCGGAAGTACTGGCGCCGGCGCACTGCGCACGTGTTACCTAACTAAACCCATATTGCACCCTTATAATGGAAGTGACCTAAAATTTTGAAATTTCTGATTTTGCCATAAATTTACTTTAAAAATATACCTTCTCAACAACCATGTGCAGAAAAAGAATCTCGAAACACGGTAGGAGCATTTATTTGTGTCATGAAAATTCATCATCAGCCTATTAATGTCACCACTGCTGGGGCACAGGCCTTCCCTATGTATGGAATAGGGAGATTGGGCCATGACCCACCACGCGGGCCCAGTGCGGATTGGCGGATGCTAACGACTGCAGATGCAGCCGGGACCAACGGCTTAACGTGCCTTCCGAAGCACGGAGGAACTCGAGATAGAAGATTTTTGGTCACCCATCCAATGACCGACTACTGCGAAAGTTGCTTAACTTCAACGCGCTAACCACCTGCGCCATCGAGCTCCTAATATATCATAGTTCATAGTCATGAGAATAATCATTTGTTACTGAGTCATGGTTGTTAATATACGTAATTATATTTTATAATTACGCTATACATATGGTTTCTAAAGTTCCTACATGCTCTGCTTAGTTTCAGCTTACCCAGCCACCCACTCAGCCATTTTTATACGACTGCCTCAATAGCTTCGACCACTCAGATTGGATTAAACCCTTTGTTCCCAGTCGCCTCCGCGGGGATTGCCAAAGAAGGCAAATTGAGAACGAAATCGTTGTCCCCACTTCAGTTTTTATTCCCATTTGCGTCCGGTGGCAATTCTCGCGCGGGCCTTTATTCCCAGTTGCCCTCGCGAGGAATACCACTGGAGGCAAATAGGAACGAAGTCATTATCCACACTTCAGATTGCCATTTGCCACTGGTGGCTATCCCCGCGAATAAAGGGTTTAAACAACGCTGCAGTGTTGCTATACCATTGTTTGTTTTATTCGCAGGTAAAACCCTCCTAGCACAGACGATAGCGCAATGTCTGGACGTGCCGTTCGCAATCTGCGACTGCACGACGCTCACGCAAGCCGGTTACGTGGGCGAAGATATCGAGAGCGTCATCGCCAAGCTGCTACAAGACGCTAACTTCAAGTGAGTGCAGTTAACCAACTTCAAGCGATTGTAAACCAACCTCACTGGCGCAGACGATAGCACGATGTCTCACGAGAGCCGGTTATGTGACGATGACATCGAGAGCATCGTCGCGAAGCTGCTGCAGGATGCTAATGGAGACTAGGGATGAAACGATACGAGTAAATACAAGTAACTACTCGATACTTTTCTTTCGATAACAAGTACTTTTGGCATCGATACTTTACAACCGAGTAACAAGTAGTATCGTGAAGTAAGTAATTGTATCGGTACTCGGTGGGTCACTTAGAAGTATCAAAAAACCATAGGCAGATTGTTTACATTGTGGTTAGGTGTCTAGTTGGAATTTTTCTTGCGCAAACGTATCTTTTCTACTGCTCATTTGGCAGCCTTGCGTATGATTAATATTTACTCCAATTTTTCAGTCAGTCAATCGTTCATTCCGTGGCATGAGCCGTTCTTTTGTTTTCTTCAAGTTAAAACTGTGACTGCAGTTTTAATTGTAATATCGTTCGTCAAATTTTATCGATACAAGTAAGTATCGATACTTTTCATTCGATACCGAGTAGGTATCGATACTTTATGACCGATACAGTAGCGAGTAAAAGTATCGATACCTAGATGGTATCGTTTCATCCCTAATAGAGACCGCATATAAGGGGAACGAATTGTAGCGCCCGTTTGAAGAAGTAACTACACCTTACAGACAACCACTGTTAAATAACACAATCTTTTGGTACTGGTGCGTTTCTGTCGCCGAGAAAAGATCTCGGTCTCCACGGAGAAGAGGATTGGGTCAGGATAGGCAACGCATATACGCAAATGAACAAATACAAAATTTTGCTCTGGCACAACAACACAGTTGTGCGAAGCGGTTGGTACATTACAATGGGTACTACGGGAATCAGTGATTTGTTCAGCACCCATGAACCAGCTACATACAACTCATACAAGTGCCACGGCGACGAAATTTTCGAATAATGCACGATCAGCTAATTTGATTCCTGACCCATCATAACCTTATTTTAACCCAACCGTTGCAAAACAATAAAGTAGATTTTTGCTTGAATGTTACGTATCCATTTAAATACACCCAAATTTTTGGCGTGACTGATTTTGCCGCCTTCCTGTGACAATCATTTGTATTACTTAATCATTGTGGGTTACTTATAATGCGAAGAGATGGCGCTGCCTTGCAGCTTAAGAATGGCTAGAGGAATTTCGACGCGGTCCGTGAGGGCCGCGGTAGCATAATTGGTCAGTGCATTCGCCCGGATTGCGAAGGGTGCGGGTTAGAGTCCCGTCTGCTGCCTGGTCCGCGTGGAATATTTTCTAGATATATTTACAATCATTTGTAGTTTTACCCATGGACTAAGGATTTCCCGATTTGTTTACCAACGTTTATTATAATGTCAAGAAATCGAAACAGCTTTTGTTACATATATTTACGAATTTAATAAGGATTTCGAAATGCAAATATTATTTAAATTTTATCTTTACTAATACGATCTCATTGAAATTAAATGTCCAGTTTCAAATATCGTTGATCCATATTAACACAGTTTCCTTGAAAGGCCTTAATTAATTTCAATCAATTTCAATCACGAATTCTCTACAGAAGAAAACTTGTCTGTTTTGACATTTTTAAACGAATTATCGGTCAGGTGGGTCAGGTTGTTTGTTCGATCGTACCTGTGGCACAACTGGTTGTGCGATGCGTTTGGTCCATGGGTACTACGGGATCGCATCGGTGGTCTACCTACGTTCTTGTGACCAGTTCTGGATCTGCACTACAGTACAATTAACAAGCTTTAACGGCTTAGATGCACTGATTTTATTTATTTATTGTCGTTTCGCAGCCTTTGCAGGAATGCGTCGTAAGAATAATCATTCAGTTTGCATTCCTGCAAAGGCTGCGAAACGTCAATCATATATATAAAATTCTCGTGTCACAATGTTAGTTACCGTACTCCTCCGAAACGGCCTGACCGATTTTTATGAAATTTTATATGCATATTCCGTGGGTCTGAGAATCGGCTACTATCTATTTCATATCCTTAAGTGATAATGGTTGTCCACCTGTAACGTAGTGTTCTGAAACCTACAATGCGCCTTCACGCCAAAATTCAAACTATTGGGTATTCTAACATAGTTTTCCTATATGGGTTAGGAGGAATGTTATCCCAGGAAATTGATAGAACACTACGTTACACACCGCTAAATTTTTTTTGGACAATATTTATTTGTTTATAATGTGGTACCTATAAAAATACATACAACCCTAAATTTTCTCTTGTACCATCTGCCCCTATTTTTATGGCGGTACGAAGTTCGCTGGTCAGCTAGTAAATAAATAAAATCAGTGCATCTAACCTGTTCAATTTTGTTTAATGTAATGAGTGATATGCATGAAAATCTAAGAAACATATACAGTACAATTTATCCGCAAAGGTCATCGTTTCTGCAATATATGTAGTCAGCCAATCTCTGTTTTTTAATAATAATAATCTATACTTATAATAAATCTGTAGAGAGGTCAATTCTGTACATGAAATATATTTTCAAAATAAGTATCAGGGGGTGATTAGTGATCGATACTGATGACAAAAATTTAATCAGTAAAATTTTTGTCTGTCTGTGTGTATGTTCCTTATAGAAACAAAAACTACTCGACGGATTTTAACGAAACTTGGTACAATTATTCTTCATACTCCTGGGCAGGTTATAGTGTACTTTTCATTACGCTACAATCAATAGCAGCAGAGTAGTGAAGGGAAATGTTGGGAAAACGGGAGAAATTACTCCCTTTTTAAGCTTCCGTCGCGTATGCAGCGCTTAATGGTTAATGTTACATAGAAATCATGTATCACGGAAATATTCTACATAAAATTGTCTAAAAAATATCCCGCAACAGCATATGTCTATCTTTTATGGTTGACTCACAATAACACGTGTAATTATATAAATAAACTCATTGTTTATAGCACAAGCCTGAGAACAAAAACTATAGTTTACACTACAGCTCTACACCGAAGCAAAGCGAGGGCGGGCCACTAGTAATAAATATATCTTGATTCAAATAAGGTCATACATTGCATAATAATACTAATAACAATATAAAGTACAAAATATTGGATGCCTGAACTAGGTTACAGTTAAAATTGTACCTGTATTTCAGGCTTTTATGATCTAAATAATACATTGAATGATTAATAAATTAACAAATTATTTAAAACATAACTTAAAGTAATCATTGTATAAATGTAGGTAAATGTAAATTATGGAGTTACGTTCATTTATTTACAAATAAGAAGTAATGCTTCGGTCTGCTCGTATGTCAGGCTGTGCAAATAATTAAATACTACAGTTCTACAGTTAAAATGGTTTAATGTATAAATACCTAACACTCTATTTAACTTATTATATAAGAAAGGACTTAGGAAAGTAGAGAATCTATGTGAAAAGATGTATTTTGAATCATGTGTAGAGATGCAGACTATATCTTTCCGTCTTTTGTTAGTGATATCAGAGCAAAAAGGTGAAATGGTGTGTTGTTTTACTATGGTGTGCATAATGAAAAGCTGGCGAACAGTGAACACATTACAGTATAACGTAATGTCTACTTGATTGTTAAAATTAACGCTTTTAAAATTTTCTTTTTCCAGTGTTGAACGAGCACAAACGGGCATAGTTTTCCTGGACGAAGTGGACAAAATCGGAGCAGTTCCGGGCATACACCAACTCAGAGATGTTGGGGGTAAGTTAAAGGACAAGTGCTTAATTAGGCAAACATTTGACTAAACAAAGAAACTTAAATAAGTTCCTCTCCTTCCTATAATCTGGCGTGAAAAAGCATTTTTGCAGGCCGGCGAGGTGAGGATGGTTGGTGTGGCAGTTTATAACTGATGTACCAGCTATCTCGCGTTTGAGCTTTATCACCAATTAACATCAGGTGGGGAAGAGTCATTTGCTTACCTGTCTATATAAATAAAAAAAAAAAACACAAAATATTGAAATTGATTTTCGCTTTTGTTATCACATGAAATCAGATTTTTTTAAACGCAAATTTTCAACAGACGATTTCTAATAGATACTTTTAGACCACTGTTTTAGACATTTATAAAAATTGACATTTCATTAGAATAATCACAGGTTAGATTATCCTGTGAATCTCGTTGACATTGGAACACATTGGCGATTGCTCGAATCGGTCGAGGTTAGACCATCCAATGAACTAGAGCACTAACCTTGCGGCTGATTGCGCACGCTTTGATTATAATCTACACACGATGCTACGGTATTTTATTTTATATTGTACTAGCTCTGCCCCGTGGTCTTACCCGCCATTTATTAAGGACTAGCAAACCAGTGAACCAAATGTTCACCAAAACCTGATTTAAAAAATGTATTTAATTAATTTTGACATTATGTAGTTAAAAAAAAATTAACCTTTAAATAGTTAATTAAAATTGTGATAATTACAAAATAGAAATCACGTGATTTCTGAAAACCGGAAGTGCTACGTTACTCAAATCCGGTTTGTAGTCTTATCAGACTATTCTTAACTTATAACTTAAATATTCTCTTTATCTATCTCTTACGGTTTGGCCGCTGAAACAGCACCACATACAGACGGACGGACGGACTTGTCTAATAGATAAGAGATATTTTCCCTCAGTAAAACGTAGCCTATGTGTTGGTCAGCTAACTCCATACCAAATTTTATTAAAATCGCTCCAGCCGTTTAGACGTGAAGAAGTAACAAACATACACACACACGCACAAACTTTTGCCGTAATAATATTAGTGTGATGCATACTAGGGTATTTGACAAGTTTTAGAAAACTATCTCACTCACAACATCATTCTGTTGTGTATTTCAGTAAAAACAACCAAATCAAAAACTCAATTTTCAAGTAGCCGCGAAAACGTTTTTCTGGACAATATGGCGTCTTTCTAATGTGTGACGTCACACGACTGTTATTAAAACGTCAAACGATACAATGTAATGTCACTTTAACCGGAAGTTTACTTGCGTGTGACGTCATTTTAGGCTCCGCCAATCCCAAGCGTTTTGGGTCACGTGACAATAGATAAGAAAATTATTATCTTTTTCATGGGTTTTTAGTAAAATTATGAGTATTTTGTTTGTAAAAATAGTAAAAACCCTTGCCAATATTCATTCTAAACACAGATGCTAACAATTGGCACTTTATTTTAATATTGTCAAATTCCCTATTATTAGCTTACGCTCCCGGTTTCATTCCAGAAAATCTTTTGTAACACTTATATTTATTTATTTTTAGACCACATGTGGTCATCTCGACACTTCTCTCTTCTTCTCGCATTCGAACATGACCAAAATCTCCTTTATCAAAAATTTTATATTCCTCCACGCAAATATGTGTACACCAGTCGTGTTCTGCATAAAAATCCACGTGAACCAGGCACCAGACGGTCCCCACGACAACGGCTAACTAGAGCCGAGGTCCGAGTCTCAGAGACGCCCTCTAGTTGAGCCGACCCCCTCAGGTTCGAGTGGTCTGGAGGCTCCAGACGGAGAGGAGACTCCCCGTGGGGAGACGCCATCCGCCTGGAATACCTCTAGAGGCACTCGCCAATTCTCGGCTTGAGGTCCCCTTAGGATCTCGCCGTCCCCAAACCCGGTGACGCTGTAAAGGCCATCTGCGACCAACAGCATACACACTCAAAAAAAAAATAGCACCAGACGGAACTTGAACCCGCATCCGTCGCTATCCAGACGAATCCACCGACCTGAAATTTTTGAAGTGAAAACTTCTTTAGCACCGTTGTTATTGGAAACTCGGTGAAACGGAAATTTAACACTATTTGACACAAGGTATCCGTAATTTTGTAACTCTCTGCGAGAGACAGAGCCGAACGGTAACCCGTTCACAGTAGTCCGTTTGGCTATTTCTCTCTTGTAGAGTTACAAAATTACGGATACCTTGTTTGACACAAGGTATCCGTAATTTTGTAACTCTACAACTGTAACACTGTTAAATATTCGTTTCATAAGACCTTAGTTAGGTCTTAGGATCGATACCAAATTATCGGTGGTTTGATCCTGAGCTCGGTTATTTTTTGTTTTTTTTCTTTCATTGCGCTTTTATTTATTTTTCGAAACATTTTAAGTATAGAGCATTCAAATTTGCCCAGTATTTTAAACTACCTGAGTAGTTAAGTATTAAACGTTTGGTAGGTGCCTAATTTGTTTATTAATACAGGCTTGGTTTTCTTCAACAATCTTTACATTTGCAATGTTTGCAATTTTTTTACATAAAATTTCATAAATAAATATTTCGGTAAAAAAACTAAAATAAGATAATCATAACAAAAAATATATTAATTAGCTGGGAACAAATAAAGCCGCGGGCGGCTTAAGAACTTTAACGTTTAACGTGTTCACATTTTTGTAGGTTTTTTTATATAGATAGATTCGACAAATGACTCGACCCCACCTGATGTTAGGCATTTTCCGTCCACCGGAAGAAGCGTAGCGGAGTTATCCGGGAGTCCCCCCCACTCATTTCACCCTGCATAGAGATTCGATGAAATGAGTAGGGCCCTACCTAACGGTAAAAATCAGACAATACTCCTGTACCCCTAGCACGAACCATTATCGAATTCGAATATTTTCCAAACCGAAATGTCAATGTCAAATTTTGTATGGAAACTTGAACAGCAGCGCCACTTTGGACGTAACGGGAACTAAAAATCAGTACACATTTGACAATGACATTTCGGACTCGCAAACGATACGAATTCGATATTGGTTCGTGCTAGGGGTATAAGAATAGAGTGGGGAAGGCGGCTCTAAAAGTGTCCGTCTAGTAGAAAGAGAAAGAAGATGAGAGACCGCTAGCTGTCTCTCTCTCTTGTGACGCATGGCATCCATTGGCATCACATCGAAATAGTAAGAAGCTTACGGTTGCCAATGCGCATGCGCGATTAGAGAGAAAAGCTAGCGGTCTCTCATTTTCTTTCTCTTTCTATTAGAGGGCACTTCCACTTGTAGGAGAGCCTATATCTCGCATACTCTATTCTTATACCTCTATTGGTACGGCCCAACGGGATTGGCCACGCGCCTGCCACGTGTTGCTTCTTCAGGCCTCTTTTCAAGGATTCCAGGTTTCTAAGAAGTGGGGAACAGGTTTCACTTCCATCGCATGTGAACAGCACAGGTCCGTTTTTTCTTCAGATTTTAGTTTTTTTTAATATTTGTTTAATCCAGGCGAAGGAGTACAACAAGGCATGTTGAAAATGCTGGAAGGCGCTGTGGTGTCGGTGCCGGAGCGTAATTCGCGCAAACTGCGCGGCGACGCCGTACAAGTGGACACTACCAACATACTGTTCGTGGCCAGCGGCGCCTACAACGGATTGGATAGGTGAGCTCTATGTCTACATGTTTAAGGTTTATTATCCTTTGGTAAAATCTTTTTGACTATACAGTATGATCTCACTAATCCGGCACTTCCGGCACGTCCAATAATCCGGCACCCTCCGCCCATGCCTCCCCTTAGATTAAAACAAAAAGGGTAGATACGGTACGCTCATACTAGCATCAAATAAAATATGATCCGACTCGACTACATAAGCAACTCTTACACACGCACACGTCTGTGTAAAAACATATAAACATTAATCGAGCGAGCGAGACAGAACTATACGCTTCAACGCAGCGTATTGTTCACGACAAACCGTGATTTTTGAGAAAAAAATGTTTTCGCAGATTTACGAATGAAAAGTATTGCCGGGGCATTTGATTTCGAACTATTTGTGTTCTTTATAAAAGCATCGAAGGCACTGTTATATCTTCATAACACAGAATAAATAAATAAATAAAATATTACCAACACTCACACCAATTAGCCTAGCCCCAAAGTAAGCACTGTAGGCTTGTGTTATGGGATACTAGGGTAACGGATAGAATACGTATACTGTACATATATAATTATATTTATATAGAAAATACATATTAAACGTCCATGACTGGAGTACAAATGCTCGTATTCATCACACAAACATCTGCCCCCACCGGGATTTAAACCCGGGACCTCTCGAGTCGGCGACACCATGAAACCCGGCGTACAAACCACTCGGCCACGGAGGTCGTCAAATATACGCAATATTGTTATATTGAGTGTACATGCAGCGGTTTGAATGTCAAATTGTGACTAAAGCGAATTATGGTCGTGGACCACAATTTAAGCGGATCACTTTTGAGCCGCCAATGCTGTATCTTCCCTTTTTGTTTTAATCTAAGTGCCTCCCTTGCCAATCTACATCTGTGCGCTTGGATTTGTTAGTGATTGGTAAAGCAAAAAATACCAGAGCTTTCAAGAACATTTGTCTGCCAGTCCGCTACAAGAATCAAATTAGAAGTTGGGTCACGAGAGAAGTATTCAGCGAATGGTTTCATAATGTCTTTGTCCCAGAAGTCGAGAAGTTTATGAAAAGATCCAACTTGCCCATAAAAGCATTTGATTTGTTTCAATCAAATGCTTGCATAACATGGACAGAAGAAAAGGCATGTCTGCCAAAGATATTATAATTCTTCGCAACATGCGAGAAATGGTTTTTAAGCAAGGACTACGAGTTGCACAAAAGTCAATTATATTAAGGACTAGTGGCCCGCCCTCGCTTCGCTTCGGTGTAGAGCTGTAGTGTAAACTATAGTTTTTGTTCTCAGGCTTGTGCTATAAACAATGACTTTATTTATATAATTACACGTGTTATTGTGAGTCAACCATAAAAGATAGACATATGCTGTTGCGGGATATTTTTTAGACAATTTTATGTAGAATATTTCCGTCATACTTACATGATTTCTATGTAACTTTAACCATTACGGCTGCGCACGCGACGGAAGCTTAAAAAATGAAGTAACTTCTCCCGTTTTCCCAACATTTCCCTTCACTACTCTGCTCCTATTGATTGTAGCGTGATGAAAATAACCTGCCCAGGAGTATGAAGAATAATTGTACCAAGTTTCGTTAAAATTCGTCGAGTAGTTTTTGTTTCTATAAGGAACATACACACAGACAGACAGACAGACAAAAAATTTACTGATTGCATTTTTGGCTTTAGTATCGATCACTAATCACCCCTTGATAGTTATTTTAAAAATATATTTCATGTACAGAATTGACATCTCTACAGATTTATTATAAGTATAGATTATTTTAAAACTGTGTAATTCCATATGTATGTACTTGTTAAATTAATACATTACATACATTTATTCCATCTAGGAAATGCTTTATTTTATTCGTCACCTACAACTTTTTCACTATAATCCAGTCGTCCTAACATTCCAATAATCCACCCCATTCCGGGGACAACGAGGTATGGTACAACCATTGATGCGGTATTTTCAAAATTCGTGAACCACTTATCTATGAACTTCCATGTATCTTATTTTAGTTACCATAAAACACTTGTCACTGTAATTAATAATGCAGACAATGTTGATTTAATTAATATTTAAAAAAAATGATAATAGTCTGATAATACAATTACATAATTTATCAACATTCCTAATGATATATTTATGCACATCTGAAATTGACTATTGTAAAAAGTTTAATGTGAAATATTTCGTCGATTAGTTATAATAAATGTATATGAAATTTATAATTATATATATTTATCTTTATATATATAATTCTTCTGTGAGTGTGTATGTCACTGAACTTCTCTTAAACGACTGGACCGATTTTGATGAAATTTTTTGTGTGTGTTCAAGGGGATCTGAGAATGGTTTAGATTCACAATTTTGTCCGCTGGACAACCCCTATTTTTTTAGGGCGGTACGAAGTTCGCTGGGTCAGCTAGTATTTATATATGTATACTAGCGGACCCGACAGACGTTGTCCTGTCTACACGTCTTTGTGAATCTAAATCATTCGCAGATCCCCTTGAACACACACAAAAAATTTCATCAAAATCGGTCCAGTCGTTTAAGAGAAGTTCAGTGACATACACACTCACAGAAGAATTATATATATAAAGATTATACATACAGTATCAATCTTTTTTAAGTTAAACAAACTCCCTTTGCGTCCGGTTAGACTATCGAACTTAATTAGTAAACTCCAGTCGTGCGTCGGAGCTGACACACACAATTTTTGTTCTTGCGTTTGAAATCTTTCATTTTCCTCACAGGCTGGTGCAGCGGCGCAGCAACGAGAAATATCTCGGGTTTGGTGCCTGGGACGCGCGATCCGGTCGACGCGCCGCCACCCAGGCCGCCGCCAACGACGCCAGCCCCCTCACCACCGCCGCCGAGGAGAACGACGAGCGGGACGCCTGGCTGCGGAAGGTGCAGGCCAGGGACCTCATCGACTTCGGGATGATACCGGTGTGTGACGCGTGACATATATATATATATACAACGACGCCAGCCCCCTCACCACCGCCGCCGAGGAGAACGACGAGCGGGACGCCTGGCTGCGGAAGGTGCAGGCCAGGGACCTCATCGACTTCGGGATGATACCGGTGTGTGACGCGTGACATATATATATATATACAACGACGCCAGCCCCCTCACCACCGCCGCCGAGGAGAACGACGAGCGGGACGCCTGGCTGCGGAAGGTGCAGGCCAGGGACCTCATCGACTTCGGGATGATACCGGTGTGTGACGCGTGACATATATATATATATACAACGACGCCAGCCCCCTCACCACCGCCGCCGAGGAGAACGACGAGCGGGACGCCTGGCTGCGGAAGGTGCAGGCCAGGGACCTCATCGACTTCGGGATGATACCGGTGTGTGACGCGTGACATATATATATATATACAACGACGCCAGCCCCCTCACCACCGCCGCCGAGGAGAACGACGAGCGGGACGCCTGGCTGCGGAAGGTGCAGGCCAGGGACCTCATCGACTTCGGGATGATACCGGTGTGTGACGCGTGACATATATATATATATACAACGACGCCAGCCCCCTCACCACCGCCGCCGAGGAGAACGACGAGCGGGACGCCTGGCTGCGGAAGGTGCAGGCCAGGGACCTCATCGACTTCGGGATGATACCGGTGTGTGACGCGTGACATATATATATATATACAACGACGCCAGCCCCCTCACCACCGCCGCCGAGGAGAACGACGAGCGGGACGCCTGGCTGCGGAAGGTGCAGGCCAGGGACCTCATCGACTTCGGGATGATACCGGTGTGTGACGCGTGACATATATATATATATACAACGACGCCAGCCCCCTCACCACCGCCGCCGAGGAGAACGACGAGCGGGACGCCTGGCTGCGGAAGGTGCAGGCCAGGGACCTCATCGACTTCGGGATGATACCGGTGTGTGACGCGTGACATATATATATATATACAACGACGCCAGCCCCCTCACCACCGCCGCCGAGGAGAACGACGAGCGGGACGCCTGGCTGCGGAAGGTGCAGGCCAGGGACCTCATCGACTTCGGGATGATACCGGTGTGTGACGCGTGACATATATATATATATACAACGACGCCAGCCCCCTCACCACCGCCGCCGAGGAGAACGACGAGCGGGACGCCTGGCTGCGGAAGGTGCAGGCCAGGGACCTCATCGACTTCGGGATGATACCGGTGTGTGACGCGTGACATATATATATATATACAACGACGCCAGCCCCCTCACCACCGCCGCCGAGGAGAACGACGAGCGGGACGCCTGGCTGCGGAAGGTGCAGGCCAGGGACCTCATCGACTTCGGGATGATACCGGTGTGTGACGCGTGACATATATATATATATACAACGACGCCAGCCCCCTCACCACCGCCGCCGAGGAGAACGACGAGCGGGACGCCTGGCTGCGGAAGGTGCAGGCCAGGGACCTCATCGACTTCGGGATGATACCGGTGTGTGACGCGTGACATATATATATATATACAACGACGCCAGCCCCCTCACCACCGCCGCCGAGGAGAACGACGAGCGGGACGCCTGGCTGCGGAAGGTGCAGGCCAGGGACCTCATCGACTTCGGGATGATACCGGTGTGTGACGCGTGACATATATATATATATACAACGACGCCAGCCCCCTCACCACCGCCGCCCAGGAGAACGACGAGCGGGACGCCTGGCTGCGGAAGGTGCAGGCCAGGGACCTCATCGACTTCGGGATGATACCGGTGTGTGACGCGTGACATATATATATATACAACGACGCCAGCCCCCTCACCACCGCCGCCGAGGAGAACGACGAGCGGGACGCCTGGCTGCGGAAGGTGCAGGCCAGGGACCTCATCGACTTCGGGATGATACCGGTACTGTAAAACTATTGTTAGCTCTTTTTTTCAGTCTGTTATGATCATTTTGGTGAGAGGAGAGTAGAGGAGCGCGATGGCGCGGGTGGTTAGCGCGTTCGGCTGCGATCGTTGAAGTTAAGCAACTTTCGCAGTGGTCGGTCATTGGATGGGTGACCAAAAATTTGGATGGGTGACCAAAAATGTTCTATCTCGAATTCTTCTGTGCTTCGGAACGCACGCTAAGCCGTTGGTCCCGGCTGCATCTGTAGTTGTTAGCACCCGCTAATCCGCACAATGCCCGTGTGGTGGGTCATGGCCCAATGTCTCTATTCCATCCATAGGGAAAGCCTGTCCCCCAGCAGTGGGGACATTAATAGGCTGTTAATATAAAAAAAATAGTAATACGGATACAATACACCACGGTGTTTGTGATGCCTTTTCTCAAGCTTTGTACCCTCCCAAACGTCCAATGACACTTGAGTGTCATAAACGTTTTTCCAGTCAAACTTTGATTTTGTCCTCTGACAAACATTACCATAACCTGTATAAGAATCTTTCTATGTTCGGCTCCATCTCATTTATGTAACATATTACAAGATAAAGCATGCTAATAAAGGTGTTTCTTTCTGCAGGAGTTCGTGGGTCGATTCCCAGTGTTGGTGCCCTTCCACAGCCTCAACCAAGATCTCCTCGTACGAATACTAACGGAGCCCAAGAACGCAATGGTAAAATTAATGAATCGATATTTATGTATTATGTTTTGTTTTTACGCTATACAATCATTTGTAAAAACACTTCACACACAAGCCTGAGTCTTGTGTTGTTGAAGCATCAAGAATAATTTAAACATTAATAGATCGCGATTTATATTCGACATTTAAAATTGATTTTTTCATAATTAAAATGGTAACAACATGCTTATGGCCTGCCTGATAGTAAGCGTCCACAATAGCATATATAAGAAAACGCTGACGATAAAAAAAATATAGCTCGCGCCGTTGCCCACCCTGACCTACCCCGTGGAACCGGGGAAACACAACACTACGAAAAGGTAGTGTTATTTTACTGTGACCTTCCGTAAGATTACTTCCTTAGACGGACTCTCCATTTCGATAGGGAAATCCGGTACCAAGCAAACTGCGATCAAGGGGGCGGGGCTAAAAACTGTGATTAACACGCCGACCATGGGATTGGTAGTTGTTTTTTTTTTTTCAAATTTCACGAGTTTAATTCCCTGTTGTAGAAGTCGATTTTAACAAAATTTTTGAATGCAGTTCTACTTATTATTAAAAATTAAATGATGTCTTCTTTCACTAAAATATTCTATCTTCAATATTTACAATCTGTATACTGCGGAATGTTAGTATACACATATATATTAATTTACTAGTTGTGCTCCGCGGTGTTACCCGCTTCTTATTAGGGATATTTTCCCGCAGTAAAACGTAGCCTATGTGTTAAATCCAGGGTGTCGGCTAACTCCATACCAAATTTTATTAAAATCGCTCCAGCCCTTTAGGCGTGAAGAAGTAACAAACATACTTACATACACACTAACACACTCACAAACTTTTGCCTTTATACTATTAGTGTGATTATAACACCTATGTTTGTCTGTATAGGTGGCGCAATACAAGCTATTATTCGCGATGGACAAGTGTTCGTTATCGTTCAGCGACGAAGCGTTGCGAGCGGTAGCTGCCCTCGCTATGGAGAGAAAAACAGGCGCTAGAGGACTACGGGCTATTATGGTGAGTATATTAGTACTTGGGCAATACTTTATTTTCAACGGAGGTAATTTATTTATAGGGAAACTAGCTGATCCAGCGAACTTCGTACCGCCCTAAAAAAATAGGGGTTGTCCAGCGGACAAAATTGTGAATCTAAACCATTCTCAGATCCCCTTGAACACACACAAAAAATTTCATCAAAATCGGTCCAGTCGTTTAAGAGAAGTTCAGTGACATACACACTCACAGAAGAATTATATATATAAAGATAACAGCATTAGTTTACACATAAAAATATAACATTAAATTTAAACAATTGCCTAGGTAGATTTTATAGGTCAGAGGAGCTGAATAAAATACGAAATCACAGTGACGAATGATACTTATATTCTGTGAAATATATTTTTACTAGGAAGCTGATACGACTGACTCCTAGCACAGCAGAATACAAAGTGAAGCTCGTTTATAAGTGAACTGAATGCGTGAATGATCGAATGAGTGGGGGTTGAACGAACGAATGAATTAAGACTTGATTTGAGTTAAGACTGCATGAACAAGTATACTTTGGCATTACCTAGTCATGTTACTTTCTTTTTATTACAAAAGGAATACAAATTATTATATATCTTTATATATATCATTCTTCTGTGAGTGTGTATGTCACTGAACTTCTCTTAAACGACTGGACCGATTTTGTTGAAATTTTTTGTGTGTGTTCAAGGGGATCTGAGAATGGTTTAGATTCACAATTTTGTCCGCTGGACAACCCCTATTTTTTTAGGGCGGTACGAAGTTCGCTGGGTCAGCTAGTATATATATATATATATAGATTAATTTTTGCCAATTTAAATTCAATATAAATTCAACAATTTCCACTATTATTTATCTCACATAGTGTCTAATAAACACGAGAAAAAAAAACGACGGATTGCACTCCGGGAGTCTCGGCAGAAGTGAAAACTTGAATATTAACGTTGTGCATTTTTGATATTTTGGAATGGTTAGGGAATAATTTTGCACGAATTGCTTTAATTATCAGTATAATAGTACTATCATGTATGTGGTAGAATACAATATTTATTTATTGCGCTATTGTACACAAACATGACAATTTATATTACATTAAAAAAGTTTATCTCTCATAAAAATCAACTTACATGAATTACGTTTAAGCGCACTTAGCGACATCTATTGTAAAGAAATAAAGTTACATGAATCACATTTAAGCGCACCTAGCGACATCTATTGTAAACAGCATTTTCTTCTCAATAAAGCTGCCACGTGGACGTTCTAGATAGAGTCTTATTATTATAATACGATAAAATAAAATATTACTATGTTTCGTCCAATATATTGAAAGTCAACAACCTTTCCAATTATATTGTGTGTCATGATGCGATCAGCCCACGTGTTAGACCTGACGCGAGTTTAACATTTTTTACCCATACAAAAAAAGTGTATAACGCCGCTAAAGAAGTTTTCACTTCAAAAACATTTTTGACATTATATTAAACATAAACAAAATAAAAAGAAATAAATAAAAATGTTGTTCCTAAAACGAGCTACAAATTAGTTTTTTGAATTTCAAAGAATTAAGATTAAATATATCAATGTGACTTTAGAATGATGTGATATTTATAATTGTATAATTTCATAGCTCGCACAATGTAGCGATTACTTGCGTAATGACAGGGTATTATTGTTTTGATTTTTGGGCTATGCAGTAATCATAATCAATAATAAAAATCAATTATTCAGTTTAGGCTGTTACAAGCACTCATGAATATCTAGAAGCTACGCCATCGGTTCGTAAATCTACGGCGGGACACTTTGTACTGAGATGAACCAGTAAGAAATTCAGCAAGGCCTGTTTTTCACTCCCTGTTTTATTATTTACAGAATCGTCAAGTTGCAAAAATGACTTCAGAGATGATTCGTGAAGTCTAGTGACGTGACGTCATGCGATATTTCAAATTAATATATCTCTGCAATGTTTTGATTATGTGAAAAAAAATCGCGTCCAATACTTTTTGATAATCTTCGCGTCTCCTTGTCATTCTTCATACATAATGAAAAAAGAGACTGATGTTAAAGGACAATGGGGGAAAAAACACCCACCTTAGCCAACAATGTAATCAGTATGAATCGAAAGATCAATGAAAAATTTGCCTTTTTTATTTTGACACCGTAGTAAAATATCCAGGTAATCGAAAGATATGACACATTGGCATATTTAAGTAACTAAATAAATTCATTTAATACCTTCGTTTTGTATGATTAGTAACCATAATAATGTGCCATATCGTAGTATACAACCAGATACGAAAAGCCTGCCGATCATCCTGCGCTTGCACTTACACGAGACATTTTAATAATGATTTAAGATGTAAAAATGACTATTGCATGCTCGATTAGGGTAACAATGGGGAAGATCTTCCACCTAACGGGGTGATGGTAGCTCGGGGGCCGCGGCTCGACTGATGTTGGTCGGACATTGTATATATGGAGCGTTAGCCTCCGAATTTCATTTGCGCGATGTAGGCTTCCATACTATTATAATCGCAGCGCAGGTAGTGCCATCTCTTAAGGAGGCGGGTGCTTATTTCCTCCATGTTGATTATGGGTGTGTTCCGTAATATAAACCAGTATACTGGCCAGTGCTAATGACGTCAAGAATCGACGCCATGCTGTTGATTCGTTCCAAATTTTCCAAATACACTGATCAGCGCGGTGACGTCATGAACTGGCACTATATTCAAGCAGTCTCGTGTTTCGAGTGCAACGTTCATGCTCCAAAAATTATAATTAAGAGTGTAAAACCTGTTATTTCCTTCATCGATCAAAACAATGTTTTCTGTTTGTTGAGATTTCATTATTATCAATTTAATACAAAAAAGACCTTCACTAACTGCAGTGCGTATACACCCAGCTATTATACGTCACAGTATTCTCACCAACATAATATGGCGGCACACCAGTGCAATATGGCGTCGAAATCTTGACGTCACTACCGCTGGCCAGCGTACTGGCTTAAGTTTCGGAACACACCCTATATGTGGGGCATGTGGATGTCGCCGCCACAGTTTTAATTGCGTGCACTAACATCTAGCAGTAGCACTAAATGTAATAGTTTTGCAATAAAGAACAGGGATGATGACTATTTTTTTTCTTCGTTTATCAGGTAGATTATCAAAAAGTATTGGACATGTTTTTTTTCTTTTTTCACATAATATAAACATTGCAGAGATATATTGATTTTAAAAGTCTCATGACGTCACGTTTTGGTACAATTTTCACTTAAAAGTAACGTCACGAGCCCCTAGTCCCAAACTTTGACGCGCTATAACTTTGTCATTTTTTGGTTGATTGCCCAAAGAAAAAATACGTGTCCATTATATTTTGATCATCTAACTGACGGACTAAATAGAATTTCGTTTACTGTACCCCGTCTTCACCCCTATTATTGTATTCTATTCTACATCCTAAAACGGCTTACAGGGGTACGGGAGTTGAAGGACTTGCAGTTGCAGCTAGTCTACTCATATGCAGTCCTTTGTCTTACTTTGTTGTGATTGTGCGCTCCCTTTTACTTATTTGTTTTTAACTAACACGTTTTGGACATTGGAAGACGATTATCTGTTTTGTGAATTAGTTACTGGAATCATGTTTTCTCTAAGGCGTGGAAAAGTTTGTGTGATTTGTGGTCGCTCCGTTTTATGTAGAAGACAGTTTTATAACGCACAGAATGTTTGAAAAAAATCAATCTATTATAATAATAATATTATTATATATTATTATTATAATCTAAGTGAGATTTTTTGGATTTAACATAATTTTTGGGAATATCATAAGGGGCCCCTTAGATCTTGTGAAGTACTCCCATAATACCTGAGCTCTCTATGTAGGGTCGAACTAACTAAATTAATTCCCTTGTTTCATTAAAGTTCGCTCTTTCTAGTACTTGTACCTATTTAACTTTAAATAACTAAAGACCCCCGGGATGGAATTTGTGCGCTTTGGCACAGATGATCATGAATTTAATACCTTTCAAACAAATCTAGTTTAAGCCGTGGCGGATGTGGGTGCAGCGTCCATACATTTTTGCCCAATGTCCTTTAGTTTTAAGTTTAAAGAGTCACGCCAGAATCGACACGCAATGTATTATTAGAGGAGAACTTCTTCCTTGAAGTAATGTTCGACACCATTCTATTTTGATGATCTCCGTGGCCGAATGACTCGGGTTCGAATCCCGGTAGGGGCAGATGTTTGTGTGATGAATACGAGCATTTGTACTCCAGTCATGGATGTTTAATATCTATTTTCTATATAAATATACTTTATATATGTACAGTATGTGTATTCTATCCGTTACCCTAGCATCCCATGACACAAGCCTTACAGTGCGTACTTTGGGAGTAGGCTAATTGATGTGAGTGTTGGAAATATTTATTTATTATTATTTATTCATTACAGGAGAACCTCCTCCTTGAAGTAATGTTCGAGATCCCCGGCTCAGACATCACATCCGTCCACATACACGACGGCTGCGTGTCGCGCGGGGAACCCCCCTCGGTGACGCGGCGCCGCGACAACGCGCAAGCCGACGCCGACGATCACTGGCCCTCGGTGCGCCTCACTAACTGTACGTACACTGCACCGCACTACACTACACTACACTACACTACACTACACTACACTACCCGGCGCCGCGACAACGCGCAAGCCGACGCCGACGATCACTGGCCCTCGGTGCGCCTCACTAACTGTACGTACACTGCACCGCACTACACTACACTACACTACACTACCCGGCGCCGCGACAACGCGCAAGCCGACGCCGACGATCACTGGCCCTCGGTGCGCCTCACTAACTGTACGTACACTGCACCGCACTACACTACACTACACTACACTACACTACACTACACTACCCGGCGCCGCGACAACGCGCAAGCCGACGCCGACGATCACTGGCCCTCGGTGCGCCTCACTAACTGTACGTACACTGCACCGCACTACACTACACTACACTACACTACACTACACTACACTACACTACACTACCCGGCGCCGCGACAACGCGCAAGCCGACGCCGACGATCACTGGCCCTCGGTGCGCCTCACTAACTGTACGTACACTGCACCGCACTACACTACACTACACTACACTACCCGGCGCCGCGACAACGCGCAAGCCGACGCCGACGATCACTGGCCCTCGGTGCGCCTCACTAACTGTACGTACACTGCACCGCACTACACTACACTACACTACACTACACTACACTACACTACCCGGCGCCGCGACAACGCGCAAGCCGACGCCGACGATCACTGGCCCTCGGTGCGCCTCACTAACTGTACGTACACTGCACCGCACTACACTACACTACACTACACTACACTACACTACACTACACTACCCGGCGCCGCGACAACGCGCAAGCCGACGCCGACGATCACTGGCCCTCGGTGCGCCTCACTAACTGTACGTACACTGCACCGCACTACACTACACTACACTACACTACACTACACTACACTACCCGGCGCCGCGACAACGCGCAAGCCGACGCCGACGATCACTGGCCCTCGGTGCGCCTCACTAACTGTACGTACACTGCACCGCACTACACTACACTACACTACACTACACTACACTACACTACCCGGCGCCGCGACAACGCGCAAGCCGACGCCGACGATCACTGGCCCTCGGTGCGCCTCACTAACTGTACGTACACTGCACCGCACTACACTACACTACACTACACTACCCGGCGCCGCGACAACGCGCAAGCCGACGCCGACGATCACTGGCCCTCGGTGCGCCTCACTAACTGTACGTACACTGCACCGCACTACACTACACTACACTACACTACACTACACTACACTACCCGGCGCCGCGACAACGCGCAAGCCGACGCCGACGATCACTGGCCCTCGGTGCGCCTCACTAACTGTACGTACACTGCACCGCACTACACTACACTACACTACACTACACTACACTACACTACACTACACTACCCGGCGCCGCGACAACGCGCAAGCCGACGCCGACGATCACTGGCCCTCGGTGCGCCTCACTAACTGTACGTACACTGCACCGCACTACACTACACTACACTACACTACCCGGCGCCGCGACAACGCGCAAGCCGACGCCGACGATCACTGGCCCTCGGTGCGCCTCACTAACTGTACGTACACTGCACCGCACTACACTACACTACACTACACTACACTACACTACACTACCCGGCGCCGCGACAACGCGCAAGCCGACGCCGACGATCACTGGCCCTCGGTGCGCCTCACTAACTGTACGTACACTGCACCGCACTACACTACACTACACTACACTACACTACACTACACTACACTACCCGGCGCCGCGACAACGCGCAAGCCGACGCCGACGATCACTGGCCCTCGGTGCGCCTCACTAACTGTACGTACACTGCACCGCACTACACTACACTACACTACACTACACTACACTACACTACCCGGCGCCGCGACAACGCGCAAGCCGACGCCGACGATCACTGGCCCTCGGTGCGCCTCACTAACTGTACGTACACTGCACCGCACTACACTACACTACACTACACTACCCGGCGCCGCGACAACGCGCAAGCCGACGCCGACGATCACTGGCCCTCGGTGCGCCTCACTAACTGTACGTACACTGCACCGCACTACACTACACTACACTACACTACACTACACTACACTACACTACCCGGCGCCGCGACAACGCGCAAGCCGACGCCGACGATCACTGGCCCTCGGTGCGCCTCACTAACTGTACGTACACTGCACCGCACTACACTACACTACACTACACTACCCAGCGCCGCGACAACGCGCAAGCCGACGCCGACGATCACTGGCCCTCGGTGCGCCTCACTAACTGTACGTACACTGCACCGCACTACACTACACTACACTACACTACACTACACTACCCGGCGCCGCGACAACGCGCAAGCCGACGCCGACGATCACTGGCCCTCGGTGCGCCTCACTAACTGTACGTACACTGCACCGCACTACACTACACTACACTACACTACACTACACTACACTACCCGGCGCCGCGACAACGCGCAAGCCGACGCCGACGATCACTGGCCCTCGGTGCGCCTCACTAACTGTACGTACACTGCACCGCACTACACTACACTACACTACACTACACTACCCGGCGCCGCGACAACGCGCAAGCCGACGCCGACGATCACTGGCCCTCGGTGCGCCTCACTAACTGTACGTACACTGCACCGCACTACACTACACTACACTACACTACACTACACTACCCGGCGCCGCGACAACGCGCAAGCCGACGCCGACGATCACTGGCCCTCGGTGCGCCTCACTAACTGTACGTACACTGCACCGCACTACACTACACTACACTACACTACACTACACTACACTACACTACACTACACTACCCGGCGCCGCGACAACGCGCAAGCCGACGCCGACGATCACTGGCCCTCGGTGCGCCTCACTAACTGTACGTACACTGCACCGCACTACACTACACTACACTACACTACACTACACTACACTACCCGGCGCCGCGACAACGCGCAAGCCGACGCCGACGATCACTGGCCCTCGGTGCGCCTCACTAACTGTACGTACACTGCACCGCACTACACTACACTACACTACACTACACTACACTACCCGGCGCCGCGACAACGCGCAAGCCGACGCCGACGATCACTGGCCCTCGGTGCGCCTCACTAACTGTACGTACACTGCACCGCACTACACTACACTACACTACACTACACTACCCGGCGCCGCGACATCGCGCAAGCCGACGCCGACCATCACTGGCCCTCGGTGCGCCTCACTAACTGTACGTACACTGCATCGCACTACACTACACTACACTACACTACCCGGCGCCGCGACAACGCGCAAGCCGACGCCGACGATCACTGGCCCTCGGTGCGCCTCACTAACTGTACGTACACTGCACCGCACTACACTACACTACACTACACTACACTACACTACACTACCCGGCGCCGCGACAACGCGCAAGCCGACGCCGACGATCACTGGCCCTCGGTGCGCCTCACTAACTGTACGTACACTGCACCGCACTACACTACACTACACTACACTACACTACACTACCCGGCGCCGCGACAACGCGCAAGCCGACGCCGACGATCACTGGCCCTCGGTGCGCCTCACTAACTGTACGTACACTGCACCGCACTACACTACACTACACTACACTACACTACACTACCCGGCGCCGCGACAACGCGCAAGCCGACGCCGACGATCACTGGCCCTCGGTGCGCCTCACTAACTGTACGTACACTGCACCGCACTACACTACACTACACTACACTACACTACACTACACTACCCGGCGCCGCGACAACGCGCAAGCCGACGCCGACGATCACTGGCCCTCGGTGCGCCTCACTAACTGTACGTACACTGCACCGCACTACACTACACTACACTACACTACACTACACTACACTACCCGGCGCCGCGACAACGCGCAAGCCGACGCCGACGATCACTGGCCCTCGGTGCGCCTCACTTACTGTACGTACACTGCACCGCACTACACTACACTACACTACACTACACTACACTACCCGGCGCCGCGACAACGCGCAAGCCGACGCCGACGATCACTGGCCCTCGGTGCGCCTCACTAACTGTACGTACACTGCACCGCACTACACTACACTACACTACACTACACTACACTACACTACCCGGCGCCGCGACAACGCGCAAGCCGACGCCGACGATCACTGGCCCTCGGTGCGCCTCACTTACTGTACGTACACTGCACCGCACTACACTACACTACGCTACACTGCACTTGTACAGTTCACTGGTACATACAAATTTGCTAACACCACGAACGCACTCAGGCCGCGTTAACGACCCGCGTTTATCTAGTGTCATATTGGTGACGATTCGGGTATGATTCTCTAAACCTAAACTTAAATTTGACAACAGTGTATTCCTGTCAATCTCTATACAGAATGAAAGGGAGTGACTGATTTTTAATTTAGTTTTAAGTTTAGAGAACCCTGCCAGAATCGACACCATTATCGTAATAATAAAATATTATTTCTTTTTTTAAATACAGTGCAATTAGAAACACGAACTATTTAACATACATTAAAGGCTAGAATAGTCTACACCTTAACTGTAACTTTGTTTACGATACGATATTGATTTGATATATCTCGGAATTTATTTCTCTCTGGTCTATTTCTCCTGCACTCCAACTAATTCTCATTAAAGGTGTACAAGCTGTCCAGCACTATATTACACTACGCTACACTGGATTACACTACACTATACTACATTACGTTGCAGTCCAATCCAAAGTCAATCCAAATTGACTTATTCAATACTCTTTTGAATCGTCGCAATATTTTTTCCTACCACCCTTTTACGACCGGGACATCTTTTAGCTGATTGAAAAGAATGGGCGCAAAAAACTCATGAGCCATTAGCAACATTAACAAAGAATCATGTCCCTACCAATACAACGTCCACTCAGATTTTGTTTGTTGTATCATTAATATAAATGCAATACACTACACTAAATCGTCACTACATTACAATACACCAATTCAATTCAATTTATTGCAGTCATGTGGTTACATGGATGGTTACAAGTTACAAAATGCATAAAGTACCTAACATGAACCCTATCAGGGTATCGCAATATAGATAAAAATTACAAAAGAGAATTTAACAAATAAACAATTATATAAATATGAAGAACCTAATATTTATTAAACAACTTTTTTTTTTCTCACCTTCATTATTATCACCAGCCTATTAAAGTTCCCACTATTGGGGCACATGCCTTTAAATAAAACTAGTTTTTACGGGTTAATGCACGAAACTTTATTTATTTATTGACGTTTCGTAGCCTTTACAGGCTACGTCGTCAGAATCAAACTTTTATTTAATTTGTCGAGCTACCTTCGAAAGACTTTTATTGAGCGTTCGGTTATTTCATTGTTCGATTTTTACCACCGGTTCCAAAATTGGGAGACCTTTCTGAGAAGAACCGGCGAAACAAACTCAAGAGAGGCTTTCTATCTCCTTCTTATGTTAAATTATGCAAACAAAAAGAACTAATAGTATCTGTTGGTCTTGCAGTTAAAATAAAGTTTCGTGCATTAACCCGTAAAAACTAGTTTTATTTAATGAGTGATGTGCGTGAAAACCTAAGAAACAAATACACAGGCCTTTATTTATTTTTTAAGAAAACCAACAGAGTTTTTTCGATACAAAATTTACAGTAGATACATTTCTAAAAAGAATGGCCAATGACAGGTGTAGGTTCAGGAATGTATACGACACTTTTAAATATAACTAAATTTTAGTATTTACCCCTTTTGATTTTTTTTCCTGTAGTCTATTTTTTATTTCATGTTTGAATTTAGTTTTTGTGTTTGCGAAAATTTCAATATTGTGAAAACATGTATTGTATGTCCTGACAATTCGTGTGAGTACCGAGTTTCCTATGGATAACTTATTGTTGAATGCTAACGACTGCCGAGATCTACGGCTTAAGAGCGGACGCGATCTGATAGACATTTGAGAAATAGGTATTTGAAAAAACTATTGCTATCGCGCATTGGCAAATACTGTGCGATAGGGACAACAGTAGCTAATGCTGGAAATCGCGTATAAAAATTGCAAAATTCGAGGTTTACCTCTACGATTTCCTTTTTTTTTATGCAAAATAGGCAATGCGATTGACCACAATCTCGCCTGATGGAAAGCGACGATGAGGCCTAGGATGGTACACGCCTGCCTAGAAGACGCCTGTTTACTCTGGCCTCCTCAAAAAATTAAATATGTAAAAGAAATATAAGCCATAGAATACTAGGCCTCTACGTTTTTCTTTTTTTGGTAATGCTTATTGAATATCCACACTAGGCGTCTTTAGTGGTGAAAAGAAATATTCATTTTGACATTTTTTAAGGGCTTGTAGTTTTTTTGAATTACAAATTATCGAAAGAAGACGTAGGAGCGTAAAATGAGTAAAATTATATTTTATGTATGAAAATCATTTCTTTAGTGATACAAAATCGTCGAGAAAGTTTGTATGGAAAAAAAATTGCTCGTTTAACTCTTAACGTGCTTTCCGAAGCATGGAAGAGCTCGGTATTTAGTTACCCATCATATGGATAGGACATTGCAAAAGTGTCTTATCTTCGACGATTACTAACCGAGTACGCTAAATCATTGCGCCATTGACGATCTCCGTGGTTTGTGCGCCGGGTTTCATGGTGTCGGAGAATCGAGAGGTCCCGTGTTCGAATGCCGGTTGGGGCAGATGTTTGTGTAATGAATACGAGCATTTGTTCTCTAGTCATGGATGTTTAATATGTTTTTCTGAATATATCTATCTAATATATAAAATTCTCGTGTCGCGGTGTTTGTGGTTAAACTCCTCCGAAACGGCTTTCCCGATTCTCATGAAATTTTGTGTGCATATTGGGTAGGTCTGAGAATCGGACAACATCTATTTTTCATCCCCCTAAATGTTAAGGGTAATCCACCCTAATTTTTTTTTTAATTTTAGTTTTTTTTTTATTTTTTTTATAAGACATTATACAAAAATACATACAACCCTAAATTTTCACCCTTCTACCACCAACCCATTTTTTTTTTATGGCGGTACGAAGTTCGTTGGGACAGCTAGTATACTTATATATGTACAGTATATGTATTGTATCCGTTACCCTAGTATCCCATAACACAAGCTTTATAGTGCTTACTTTGGTGCTAGGCTAATTGGTGTGAGTGTTGGAAATATTTATTTATTGACGTACTTCGCAATGAGCATGTTTATAAAAAATTACGTCACCAGCTGGCGCCACTGTGACAAAAGGTCAATTGTATGAAGTTTTTGGCGCTAATTAATCAAACGAGCATTTAAATTGATCCATATCGCCTGTGGCTGTGTAGCCATCCACTATGTTTTTCACGGCCGGAAAATTAAAAAGATTTCCGGCCGATTTTCCTCTTACTATTCGAATTCTCCTGTATATGAAGGCTTCATTTATGTCTTAAATCTAACTTGAATAGTTTATCTACAAACTTTTATATATATTAGATGTGTAAATAAAAAAAACCAATTCTAAATATGATAAAACGTAAAATATGATAAAATCAAAAATGAAAATAATTTTCTTAACACCTGGCAGAAATCAATAAATATGATGACGTAGGTGATATGACGGATAAGTTGACCTTTCGTCTCAGTGCTGTCACCTGGCGGCCTCGCTTCTCTCTCTTCGCATACATCTCGATTCACTACATTACAGTACGCTATGATGACTCATTCAATTATAAATAAACAAATATTTCATTGATGAGCTCGATGGCGCGGGTGGTTAGCGCGTTCGGCTGCGATCGTTGAAGTTAAGCAACTTTCGCAGTGGTCGATCATTGGATGGGTGACCAAAAATCTCTTATCTCCCGGAAGGCACGTTAAGTCGTTGGTCCCGGCTGCATCTGCAGTCGTTAGCACCCGCCAATCCGCACTGGGCCCGCGTGGTGGGATATGGCTCAAATTTCCTATTCCATCCATAGAGAAGGCCTGTGCCCCAGTAGTGGGGATATTTATAGGCTGATGATGATGAAATATTTCATTTGCACTATCACTTTCTTAGGATTTATTCTACGTCGCCGCTTCATAAATCTCCTATTCCAATTCGCAGAACTCTTGCTTCTGTCCGCGGACACAAGACGGACTCAATATGTGACATGACGTTAGTAATTACTCATATTGTAGTCTAAATTAGTATTAGATATTGCGTTTCCATAGTCGCGGTATATTTTAGCTGTAGTGAAGTCAAGTCTTGTTAATCGTATTGGTTTTACCGTAGAGTATATTTTTACCCCTCGTTTACACCAAGGTATAAAACTTGTATATAACAAATCTGAAGAAAATATTACTAGGCAGGCAGCAAGAAAAGCTAGAAATAATTCGACATGGCCGTCAGGGCCGCAGTTACATGCATAACAAACAAAAAATATATGTATTTAAAATAAGCTCAGCAGTGGGCGTCATACGGCTGACATGATGAAAATAAAATATACAATGTCTATATTTTTTTGCTTACACTTATATACATGTATAAAACGTGTAGTATACAATACTTACATCAAACTTGTTGTATACACAAAATACGTAAAGTAAATAGTGATTGTGAGGAGCTCGATGGCGCAAATGGTTAGCGCGTTCGGCTGCGATCGTTGAACTTAAGCAACATTCGCAGTGGTCGGTCATTGGATGGGTAACCAAAAATTTACTATCTCGAGCTCCTCTATGCTTCGGAAGGCACGTAAAGCCGTTGGTCCCGGTTGCATCTGCAGTCGTTAGCACCCACCAATCCGCACTGGGCCCGCGTGGTGGGTCATGGCCCAATCTCCCTACTCCATCCATAGGGAAGGTCTGTGCCCCAGCAGTGGGGACATTAATAGGCTGATGATGATGATGAAATAGTGATTTATACTCATAAAGGTACTCTTTGCCTTTGCTGTGTAAACGAAATAATACCACAACAAATATGCTACAACTTTTGTGTGAAACTGCTATATGACTTGTTTCTTGGTGTAAACGAGGAGTAACTCTCGAGTAACTCATAGTTTAAAGAAGGCGACCGATAGTGATTCTGCTGTGATGATTTTTCCTGTAACAATATTTACTTCACAAATATATTTCTTGATTCAACTTAATTTCTATAAGTCGATCTCTGAATATGTACATTAACTTATTTGTTTTTATTGCAATTTTCTTGATGTCGGCACTTCACTTGGCTATTCATATTTGCTATTTGTAAACTTTACAAAAGTCTGGCCACTTTACAAACCTCCGTGGCCGAGTGGTTTGTACGCCGGGTTTCATGGTGTCGCCGACTCGAGAGGTCCCGGGTTCGAGTCCCGGTGGGGGTAGATGTTTGTGTGATGAATACGTGCATTTGTACTCTAGTCATGGATGTTTAATATAAATATACTAATATATATGTACAGTATATGTATTCTATCCGTTACCCTAGTATCCCATAACACAAGCCTTTTAGTGCTTACTCTGGGGCTAGGCTAATTGGTGTGTGTGTTGGAAATATATATTATTATTTATTTATTTATCATGCTTTATAAAGAATAAAAAGGACAGGCTAATGTTGAATTTCCAAAAGGCAAACACGAATACGACGACGACCTCCTTGGCCGGGTGGTTTGTACGCCGGGTTTCATGGTGTCGCCGACTCGAGAGGTCCCGGGTTCGAATACCGGTGGGGGCAGATGTTTGTGTGATGAATACGAGCATTTGTACTCCAGTCATGGAGTACACAGGATGTTTAATATGTGTTTCTATATAATTATATTTATAAATGTACAATATATGTATTCTATCCGTTACCCTAGTATCCCATAACACAAGCTTATAGTGCTTACTTTGGGACCTTTGGGATTTGGCGGGCTAATTGGTATGTGTTTAAAAAAGAATAGCCCAGCGAAGTACCTACATGAAATTTGGTTAAAAATAACACTCGCATGCAATAAAGTAAAAATTTCGCATTGAAAATTTGTATTATATTATAGATCAATTAAATTTTTCATATATAAATTTTACTTTAAACTTTGCATCCGCAAATGACTTGGTTTAATAAGTAATTTGTTTGTGTTCACTAATGGCATCGTTGTTTTTCAGAGCCTGGAGTATCCTACCCCAACTACCCTCAACAAACTGCGTGCTGTGAGCGAGTGAAGTCTGGTGCTCCAACTAACATCACACCAGCCGTGCTATTCTGTAAGAACAAAATCACTTTTTACCGCGGAATTTAACGGTGTGATTTGAAATTACTGTTTCCTAAATTTAATTATGTTGTAACTAGAGATCGGATTATCGGATGCATATTTACCTAAAAGATATTTTTTGCTAATAGATAATGGGAGCGTCTTCTAAAAATATTTTTATTAATAATAAAATCCTGTGATTTCAGGAACGCATAAATAATCGGATTTATGTATATAATTTTATTTTTTATTGCCCATTCGAATGTTATATAAATTTCTTAATTCGTTAATGACATCTTACACAACTTTTTTGTTATACACACAGTACAACGGTTGTATGTGTTAAACTCGATTTATTAGATCTCTCGGAGTATATACACTTACAATCAACAATTTGAATTTCCCTGAATCTTGGGGGGGTTTTTTTTCTCTTTTTATTTAGAGGCTTTTATTCTATGAATATGCCAGCCTCATCGTACCCTAACCAAAACATACATAACTAATTTAATTTAAAACATTGGAGAGGGCGAGCTATTCTTACTAGCGAAAACCATATCAAACATCGACTTTGCTGCATCTGAGTTTGGTAGTGCTAATATTTCCACAAACGAACCTATATTTTCAAAGTTAAGTTTATATTGGTGTATGAATAGCTCTCTCTTTCTCTTCTGTTCTTCACACATTCCATCAAAATTTGTTGAATCATGGGGTGGTTACGATAAAAAAGTGCTTACCATAACAGTCAACATGTCAGTTTTAGGTAAATATGCATTCGATTATCTATACTCTAGTAATAACAAACTCAATTTTCACCACTAAATTCGTCGGTGTGATTTGAAAATATTAAAATTTGTCATCTAATTTTTAATCTCGCAGTGGATTCCGATGTAAAAAGTGAGTTTGTTCTTCACATTAGCACTGCAGATCACAGTATAAGGAATCATTTTGGCCGTAAGGCTTCGAGAATCAAGTTCCCATACTGGCTATATATAGCCGGTAAGGTAAACCCTACTTCTTACGATTTAATCTGTAGTTGACATTCTAAGACATCTGTAGGAAATGAAAGAAATATCTGCTATGTGCAAAAAACTGTAACTTCAAGCCGGCACTATTCGCATTAGCTATTTGTAAACTTGACAACAGTCTGTCCTTGTCACGCTTTGTAAGGAGTGAAAAGGACAGACTGATGTTGATGCCACGAAAATATGGCAGTTAATATTTGAGATTATTTTGACTGATGCAGATAGCATATTTTTACCGTCTTTATTTATGGTAAGATTCGCACAGCAGTCTTTGTATTCGAAAATTGTCATAATGATGAAAATGTCGATATCTTTACAAAGTGCACATAGCAGATATAAGTTTGACTACGTAGTTCTCAATCTGGCTACCTTATCTAACTGCACACAATACGAAGTCAAATCAAAACTATGACTGTTTCACAAAATTAAAATCTGTTTGACTGAGTTAAATAAATGTGAAGCCCTTTCTTCGAAAAAATATAAAAGAAAATTGTCCTTTCGTGAAACTTTGGAAATTTCGTGAAAGTTACCTTTTCGTGTGACCGTAAAATTGGTTGTGCGAAAGAGACAGACGAAACATAACTATGACGAAATATATAAAATATGTTATCCTATCATTCGAAGTGTCTACAATCTGATATTTGCAAGTCGATCTTGCCTTTTTTTAACTATTTGGATCAATAAGCGTAATATACTCGATCATTAATAAATTCAACGAATATAAACCTTTGTCGCAGTCAATGTAGATCTTAATATCTGTTACTCGTCACTGTCATAAAATTAAATCCTGTATCCACCTTATTAGTAAACGAAGATTAAGCCTGGATTAGTTACTCTATGTTCTGTGTCTGTTCATCTTATATATAAAATTCTCGTGTCACAATGTTAGTTACCATACTCCTCCGAAACGGCCTGAACGATTTTTATGAAATTTTATATGCATTTTCCGTGGGTCTGAGAATCGGCTACTATCTATTTTTCATATCCTTAAGTGATAATGGTTGTCCACCTGTAACGTAGTGTTCTGAAACCTACAATGCGCCTTCGCGCCAAATTTCAAACTATTGGGTATTGAACCATATTGTTCTCATATGGGTTAGGAGGCATGTTATCCCAGGAAATTAATAGAACACTACGTTACACACGCAAAAATTTATTTTGGACAATATTTATTTTTTTATAATGTGGTATTAAAAATACATACAACCGTAAATTTTACCACCTGCCCCTGGGTGTATTCCGAAATGTACATCAGTATACTGGCCAGTGGTAATGACGTCAAGAATACGACGCCATATTGTACTGGTATGCTACCATATATTTACCGGGAAAACGGATATGACGTATGACCGAGCGTGCGTGAGATGCATTCGAATTTCATTTCTTTTTTATTTAAAGAACAATAATGGCATCGAAACAAAAATAATTCCGTTTATTTGATGTGATGTATAAAAATTCTTCTTTATTCGCACTATTTTTAATATTTCGTTGATATATGACGTCAGTGCACTGGCCAATATATTTCGGAACAATTCACCAGTATAGCGTCGATTCATGACGTCATTAGCCAGTATACTGGTATATATTACGGAATACATCCCCTATTTTTATGGCGGTCGCTGGGTCAGCTAGTTGAATTATAAATGTCTATAAATTTAGTGATTGGAACAAAACACGGCGTAACTAATCTAACCTTATCCCTCGTTAATTAATATTAGGGTAAGAGTTGTTCTACTGTAAAATACTTAAAAAATGCTCAATCATAACACGTAACATTCTGTCGGTCGAAGGACGGTGTATAAAGTGGATTGTTTGCTTTCTATAATAACGTGTGAATTATTCTAGACTCTATTGTCTAGGGTGGACGATTCAATAATGAAGACTCGATGGTTGTTTCTTTGATGTCTGTTAGTTAGGTAATTTTCATTGTCCTAAGCTGAGTACACACGGCGGTAAAGCTTAAGTATAATAATAATTGTTTATTTTTTCCACAAAAGATAATAATAGGGTATTTGATAAGTTTTCGAAAACGATCTCACGTTATTTACTAATGTTTATAGAGGATATTCATCATTATGTTGTGTATTTCGGTAAAAAAACTAAATCAAAAACTCGTATTTTGAAGTTGCCGCGAAAAACGTATCTCTGGACAATATGGCGTCTCACTGGTGTGTGACGTCACTCGACTGTTATTAAAACGTCAAACCATACAATCAAAATGTCACTTTAACCGGAAGTTTACTTGCGTGTGACGTCATTTTAAGCTCCACCAATCCCAAGCGTTTTGGGTCACGTGACAAAAGACAAGAAAACTATTATCTTTATCGTGGGTTTTTAGTAAAATTATGAATATTTTTTTCGTAAAAATAGTAAAAACTCCTTCCAATATTCATTCTAAATATAGATACTTACAATTGGCACTTTATTTTTAATACTGTCAAATACCCTATTACATAGCTTACTATACTATCATATAGTATCAAACAGTTATGGTATACTTAAAAAATAATACTCTCTGCCAAAAGTACCAGCCTCTTTCCAATAGTGTCTTTAGTAACTTATAATTTATTAAATCACATTTTTAGTGAACGGTTTAAAGATATTAATCCGAGTTAATTTAATTAACTCTGATATAAACTGACAACTAACTTGCGAACTTGTCATTTTAATGAGACCCAAAGAATGGAGACGTAATATGTGAAATTATAATGATGAAAAATGGCACATGATTTCTATTAATGCTTCTTTATTTATAAAAATTAAAGAAAATACAAATAGTTTTTGAATGGAAAAAAATACTATTGTGCACTCAGCTTAAAAAATTTCTTGCAATATTGAGATTTCATTATCGACTGTCACATCTACTGGGACCAATCGCCTAACGTAATCCACGTTACAGCTATGGCTATCGCTATCGTTTACGCTACCAATTTTTTATATCTGACCGCCTAAGGTTTTCACATAGCTTGCGCTCATTTTCTATTGTTTTTACTGATGCAAAAGAAAAAAAAAGCGCGAGACATTTCAAAACCTTTAACAAAATGAAATCGTTAGCAATATCAATTGCCATAGCAATTCCTTATGGTGATTGGCACCCAGCAATGTGTGGTAAACTAGAAAAATGATTTCGGAAACTACCTTGAACATCGGTTTTCATCAGGAAGTGTTTAAAGAAAAGGAGATACAATATTCCTATTAGTAATAGGCATCTAAGAACAGCCGCGTATTAATTAGCCTGTCCGGTTAGCATTTCGTAGAGACTTAATTGTTCATGATTGCATTTTAGTAATTTTAAGTAGTGCCCTTATCAAAATGGAAAATAAATTCTCATTTATTAGACTACATTTACAATGAACCTTAATTGGTTTGCAGTCATGAATTTTAAGAGGTACGTCATCCTTTGGGTATTTAATAAGACCTTTCATTAGTTCCTTGGTTTAGAATAAATTGAAAAAATAAAATAAAAAAAAGAATAGAAAGAGAATTATAATTATGTTGTACCGTGGACAGCTGCTGTACAACATAACTGTTGTGATGTAAATTACTGTAAATAATTAAAAATAATTAATAAATAAAAGAGTTATAAGTTTTAATAAAGTTAGTTTTTCATTTGATAAATAATTATTTCCATTTTAGTTGTAAGTACGAGAAACTACGGAAACGATACATTGTTATTTTTTTAATTTAAAAGGAAAATTTATATTAAAAAGTTCGGTCAGCGCTGATAGAAAACATTTTGACATTTGTTACAATTTTCATATTATTGTGTAATTATATTTATTTATAATTGTAAAGTTGGGGTGTGATTATTAAATTCGCCTGGATATACAATTATAATATTGGGCTAACTAGATCCAGTCTTTTTTGCGGCTACACCAAGTTAATTTTGAAACAATTTAATAATAAAATATATTTACAATTGTTTTCAATCACAAATTTAGTTGAATCCAGATGATTGAATCTTACTGAGAGATGATCTAACAAGATTTGTATTATTTTGTTTCGAAATTGAGTACACAAGTTATACTGAACCAAAATCTATGAAATTTGGAAAATGCCAAAAATTTTCTGGATTTGGTTATCCCTGAATCTATATAAATAGATTTGGCAAATAGTGAGATATAAAGATAAATTTAGAGAATTTAGATATAATCACATTGCAACTGAAGTTCATAGTTTAAGCCTATTTTCAATTAAAAATATAAAAGAAAACCAAAAATGTTTGTGGTTTCAATCGTACGCCATTAAATCCAATAACTGACGTCTGACTGACTGACTAATCCATTTTCTGACGCTTTCATCTATACCTACGGGATCCTCTGACAAAATCAAATAACAGATTTTTAATTGTTTCATTTTATTGATTATTTACGCATAATTTTTGCTTGTTTTATTATTATAAATACATGTACTTAATTGAATATGCTTAGACACATAATTTTGCACTCGAAAACGACATTGAATTTTTTACGTAAACACGTAACTTTGACGTGCATTAAAATAAAGCGATATCTCTAAAAAAAGGCCGCAATAGAATTTTCTAACAATATTTACAAATATCACATAATCAGACATTATACCTATAAGCCTAAAGATTATTTTTGGGTAAGTCTCATCGCCTTTAGTGATTTACAAGTCTTATTCTCATTACACTACTAAGTTCCGTTTCACTGGGAAATTCTTGTAGCTCTCCGTTTTGATAATGTCCAATAAAATATCTACCATTTGGTAAACTTCCATGTAACTGGTGTACAGAGCGGTTGGAGTTACTCTTATAACGTTGGGATCTCTGAAGTCGCCGACCACGCCACGAGCGTTCATGGCCAAGCTGATCCTGTAACCTTCGTCGTGCTCCAAACACACATGCCCACCCCTCTTACAATCATCCTTGAGGTTGCCTATCGTAAATCCGTATGCTCCCAGTTTCTTCTCAATCAAGTACATCATGTAAGCTGTGATGTGCAAAGACTTCTGTCTAATGTTTGGCATACCTGCTTCCCGGAATATCTTCAAAGCACCTTCTATCGTAGCCATCGACAACAGCGCCGCTGTTCCGATTTGCCAACCGCTAGCGTCTTGCTGGTGGTCAAACTGTTGTCTCAGCAAGAATTGCGTCTCGTTCTTGTTCCCCCACCAACCTGTCAGTCCTGGCAATTTGTCGAAATGTCGCCTGTTGCAATATATAGCGGCGAGTGATCCCGGTCCGCCGTTTAAATATTTGTAAGTGCACCACACAGCGAAATCGGCGTCCAGTGACTTCAGATCTATCTCTATGGCGCCCACAGCGTGACACAAGTCCCATCCTATTATGATGTCTCTCTGTTTTGCAGCTTCCGTGATTTTTTTCATGTCGACTACTTGAGCAGTCCTATAGTAAACTGTGGGCAATAATATCATGGCTACATCGTCAGTCATAGCTTCAATAAACTTGTCTTCGTCTAAAAATTTCCCATTGACCCCTGCCACTACTTTGACCGCGTCTTTCGGATCGTAACCTTTGAGTCTCACTTGCCCATCAACTGCGTATCTGTCTGTTGGGAAATTTAAATCGTCTACCAGAATTTTGTACTTCTCTTTGGTTGGTTTGTACAATGTGCTAATTGCTTGATGGATCGCCGTTGTAGTATTGCCTATTACAGCAATTTCTTCTTTGTCGGCGCCGACTATGGGTGCCATTAGTTCCGATAGGTAGTTTGAATATAAAAAATATTTGCTACCTTCTATACCCCATATTCTTATGCCGTACTCTTTCCAGTTCTCCATTGCGACCATTGCTGTTTCTACGGAGTCTTTAGATGCTAGTCCTAAGGAATTGCCACACATGTAGATGACTCCTTTCTTCAAATAAAACCTGTTTCTGAAGTGACCAAGTTTATCGTTGTTGTCCATTTTCTTCGGATATTCAATGTCGTCTTCGAAGTGCTTGTCCATCTTGATAGATGTTGCTTCTTCTGTGGTTCAATTCTCAATGTAAATTTTCTCCAGTTCGCATATTTAAATACCGACTCAGTTATATTATCTCCTGATACAATTTATCTTTATTACATAATTAGTTATTTTAGCAATTAGCTTAGATAATCTTACAGGGAATTTATTGCCCTTCATACTCTTAGATATGTTTCTTAGAATATTTTTTTAAATACATTTTTTTCAAGTACATAGTCATAGACTATTTAATTAGGTAACTGTTGACAACGCATTAGAAATGATAAATTTGTTGCCTGCTCATAAGTATATAATTATTATGTCCCTACTTAAGTTTACAAATAAAAAAACACGTTTTATTAGATAGGGATCACTAACTCCGCGTATTATTTTCACGTGTTAAACTAGATACATTATCCCCCGTCCATAAAACGATTTAATTTCGCGCGACGATAACATGGCCATAAAAGTGATAGGTTGATATAGTTTCTCACGGTTCTTATTCGAGTGCGTGTAGACATCTACTTAGCAATGAATGAATGCGTATTTTTATTTACGCCGACTTAGTCCTCGAGGCCTACTGCCTCGTTATTGCTATGGTAGCTATTATAGGTAGCTTATGATATCATTTTGTTATTTCTGACAGGTGAGGGTTTTCAAACACCACACGCTAATTTTCTTTAAGCTATAGCAATAGCGAATGCAATCCCGATAGGTGGTAGGCCTCCTGAAAAAGATGCGGCGTTCTTCCACGCATGAGCAACTATGCTTGCTGTATACGACAATTGCAGACCTGCAACTTGCGAGTGATTAGTCTTATAGCCTGCGCAGATGAGGGAATTTTGGCCGCCGAGGACTTGTCACTCGCTCAAAACACACATACACACACACGATGAGCGGACATTTCCAGTCCGCCGAGAATAGGTGTGATGACGGGGTACAGTAAACGAAATTCTATTTAGTCCGTCAGTTAGATGATCAAAAAATAATGGACACGTATTTTTTCTTTGGGCAATCAAGCAAAAAATGACAGAGTTATAGCGCGTCAAAGTTTGGGAGCAGGGGCTCGTGACGTCACTTTTGAGTGAATTTTCACTTATAAAGTGTACTCAAACGTGACGTCATGCGACTTTTCAAATCAATATATCTCTGCAATGTTTATATTATGTGAAAAGAGAAAAAATACGTGACCAATACTTTTTGATAATCTACCTGATAAACGAAGAAAAGAAAAATTAGTCATCATCCCTATTTAGGCCCGTATTACAGAATGACAACTAAGTGTTGTTCTTTATCCCTTTCTAACTATGCTCAAGACTTAATCAATCACTGAGAATCTTTCTATAATACGGGCCTTAGTAAGGCACACGCTATGGAAGCAATATTTTCAGATCACGTTGTAATAAACATGCAAGTTAAAGAAAATGAGGAGACGTTCTAAAAGAGAGCACTGGGTCCATCCCTTCATATCGGATTGATTGTTTATTTATATTGTTGAGATTATTTTGTATGCTTTTATTATAGTTTTGAATAAAACAATGTTTCACGAGCTTTCTGAAAGATAATCCAATCTATATATCGAAAACTCAAAGGTGACTGACTGACATAGTGATCTATCAACGCACAGCCCAAACCACTGGACGGATCGGGTTGAAATTTGGCTAGGTAGATGTTATGACGTAGGCATCCGCTAAGAAAGAATTGTAATCAATTCTACCCCCAAGGGGATAAAATAGGGAATGAAGCCACTAGACGCAGCCACCGTTCGCCGCCGCTAGTGGCTTAGAGGCCGCAGCATGAGGACCACTAGCTCAATGTGCGTTTGTTCATAGTGCTCTTGACTCAGTTGACACCCTGGGCCGCAAAACCCGAACAATGATTAGATCTATTTTAATAAAAAAAGTTTTTTTCCCATTGTCATTACCAGAACCTCTTAGTTATGTATGGTCTCCTGGTTCTTTAATGATTTATATGTTTATAGTTTTAATGTAATCTTGACAAGTGGATGTACGGATACTCAATATACAATTTTAAAGGTTGGTCCTGATGTCTCTCTTAGGGAAGCCGTCAGGGGAGACAACAGTCCGACGTCGTTCTACCTTGCTTGTACATATCACAAAGAGTGCTTCGAGGAACTTTTTGATATGGTGCCCAGGGTGACGACAAGAGCTAGCTCAAGATTGCATTGTTATTGAAATCTGCATATTATACTTAATGTTGAGCTCTATCCATCGTTGTCATCACCGATGACTCATCAGCTTTCGAAATTACCAACAGCAGTGACGTAGCGTTGGTTTCAGACGCCCGCAACGATGGGATGTGTGGTACAACTTCAGGTAAGTTATAGAGTGCCTTGAAGAGCAGCAGATCGCATGTGTTACACATTGGCACTAAAATATATGGCAATTTTTTTACACACCAATTAGCCTAGTCCCAAAGTAAGCACTATATGGCGTGTGGTATGGGATACTAGGGTAACGGATAGAATACATATACTTTACATATATATTTATGTTTATATAGAAATACATATTAAACATCCATGACTGGAGTACAATTGCTCGTGTTCATCACACAAACATCTACCCCCACCGGGATTCGAACCCGGGTCCGCTCGAGTCGGCGACGCCATAAAACCTAGCGTACAAACCACTTGGCCATGGAGGTCGTCAAATTACTACCTATATTTATAACAACCTATATTTTGTTATTTATAACTAAAAACCTTAAAATATATAATAACTAAAATACATTATTAACTGGCAGCGTTCCCCCTTTGAATAGCTAGACTAATTCTTTGTCCAAGGTAACTGCCAGTATTTTATTATAGTATTTTTTTTTGTATTAAAGTAGATATATAATGCAAATATGTCCGAAACATCCCTCGTCATACATAGGGCAGGTAAACCTGCGACTTTTTTTTTTATGTTATAGGGGGCATACGAGCAGACGGCTCACCTGATGGTAAGTTATCACCGTCGCCCATGGACACTTGCAACACCAGGAGTATCACAAATGCGATGCCGGCCTTTAAGGAAGGAGTACGCTCTTTTTTTGAAGGTTCTTGGTACTATAGTTCCTATAGTTCTCTCAAGTTCAAAGCCAAGGCCTAATCTATTAAGGAACCCATACACACCCTGTAACCTTAACTCGAGAACCGTTACATCACAGAGTAAATAAAAAACAACGTGATAATGTTGTTTGAACTATGTGATGTGATTATTGCAAACAGATAAGCATAACTAGGATTATCATTAATACTTACCTACGTGTAAAGTACGTCATCGCAATATAAAATGTGAGTTTTTAATAGTTCCGACGTCAAGTACAAGAACCCTTTAGAAAGCTGTAAATGGCTATAGGTATCCACATGTGTTACCATTATCATTAAGAAAAATCTTGCTAGAAAAAAATCCACGCAGAACAGGCAGCAGACGGGACTCGAACCCCCACCCATTCGCTATCCGGGCGAATGCACTGACCAATTATGCTACCGCGCTCCTGATGACCGTGTCGAATTCTCTCTAGCTTTTCTTAAGCTGCAAAACAGCGCCATCTCTTCGCATTGTAGGTAACCCACAATGTCAAATGAATACCTTTACAAGTATTAAACATTTGAAAGAAGAAATAGCAATTAAAGTTATATTTTTTATTTTATAAGCATGTAACTGCTACACTCCATGTTTGAATCTAAAGATTTTTTTGCTAGAAAAAAATCCACGCGGAGCAGGCAGCAGACGGGACTCGAACCCGCACCCATTCGCTATCCGGGCGAATGCACTTACCAATTATGCTCCTCATGGCCGTGTCGAATTCTCTCTAGCTTTTCTTAAGCTGCAAGACAGCGCCATCTCTTCGCATTGTAGGTAACCCACATTGTCAAATGAATACTTTTACAAGTATTAAACATTTGAAAGTTAAAGTTAAGAGTAACAATCATTAAAATCCTATATCTATTACTTCACCAGTGAGTGTGTGGCTAGTCTCTTGTAGGGTGCCACGTCCATACTCGCACTCTGTGGGACCTGGGAGCGCCCAAATAGTTACCCAGGTTAGTTAAACTGCAAAGGAGATTGCTCAGCTTCCATACATGTTTGGCCTAAAGACCAATAATCATGAAGAATTGTTTCCTAGATTCGAAATTATATATAAATTACTGTAGAAACGAATATTATTGACGGACACCCCTGAGAACTTCTATAAACCATATACATTGAACATATCAAAACAATAAAAAACAAATAAGTTTATATAACATATAGTAAACTAGGGAAATCAAGCCAAGTAGCGAAATTATGGATTAGATTCAGGTATATAGAGCATGTAGATTAACAGATAGTTGCATGTTTTTAAAGTTAATGCATAAGAGTAACTTTTAAAATCATGTCATTTCCGGTTAAAATAAGGTACTCGATGACAGAAACTGTGTGATGATTGTGAATGAGCCACAGATTAGAGAGAATTTTTAAACTCTCGTTATCCAAAGAAAGCTAAAAGATTTAGGTTCTATAGCCATATATTCAGGAGCTTCATATTTTTTGTTATATTTTTAAGATAACCATATTTTAGATTTTTAGTGTATCACACTTTATAATTTTATGTATTTATTAATTTATAGTCAGGGAACGTAGGCCCATAGATAGATACCTTAAAGTCTAACATATATACAGATTATAATGTAGTTATGGCGAAAAATGTATGGCAATAGACTTTATGATGTCGCGTACCATCTATAACAGTGGTTCTCAAACTTTTTAAATGACGGAACCCTTTTGGGAAGCAAAATACTTGATGGAACCCTACAATAAAACAATTATTTTTATAAGTGTATTCTATATTAATCAGCATAATAAAAGTACAATGTATCCGTTACTAATTATTATTTACTTCACCACTTGGTAAGGACAATAATAGAAAACATTAAAAAAGAAAAAATCTAACTAGTGGGAGGTATGAAACTGTTTTTTATTTTTCATCAATTGCTTGATATCAGGTTTGATGGAAGAAAGTTGGAGTCTCATATCAGCTTCGGCGTCCAGTCTATTGCGATATTTTGTTTTCGTGGCTGCGTAGGTAGAGAATCCTGTTTCGCACAAATATGTAGTTGGGAACGGGAGAAGAATATCCAGAGCCATTTGGCCAAGCATTGCATATTCATCTTGGATTCTGCACCAAAAATCATTAAGAGGCGTCGTTTTGAACAATGACTCCATACTTGTGTCTGATGACATTTCTAAAAGAGATTCATATATCTCATTTGACATGTTTTCAGGCTTTTCCAAGTTGGGTAAAAAAGGATTATGAATCCAGGAGTTCACTTTAATTTTTGTATTGTGTTCTTCGGGAAAATACTTTTCAAAAGATGCGCGCATCGAACTGAGATATTGGACCAATTCTTCAAACACATTATCTTCAAACATTTCTGAGTCGTTTTCGCTAACAAACTCAGTGAGTAACGTAAAACTTTCTATTTCTTTCTTACCAATGCAAATGATCCAAAAATCTAATTTTCTTTTAAAAGTAGTTATTTTATTATAGGCCTGAAACACTGTTGTCTGTTTACCTTGCAATGATAAATTTAATTCGTTAAGTTTTTGAAAGATATCCGCCATAAAAGACAATCGGAACAACCAAGTTTTATCATACAAACGGTCCTTCAAATTAAAAGAAGTATCTGCTGAAAGAAACATTTGTAACTCGGCTCTAAGTTCAAATAGCCTTGTTAAAGTTTTTCCCCGAGACAGCCATCGCACTTCTGTATGGAGCAGCAGTGTTTTATGTTTGCTGCCATAATCTTCACACAATAATGAGAACAATCGGGATTGTAGTGGTCGTGATTTGATAAAATTAATTATTTTTACCGCTTCATCCATAACTAATTTTAGATTAGACGGCATTTGCTTCATCGCAAGTGCTTGTCTATGCAGAATACAATGACTGGAACTACAATTAGGCGCTTTATTTTTCATTCGTGACACTGCTCCTGCTGTTTTACCTGTCATCGCCTTGGCCCCATCTGTACAAATGTCAATGCAATTGTTCCAACTGAGATTATGTTCTTCAAAAAATATATTTATTTTATTAAAAATTTCTTCCCCGGTAGTGTTTGTAAGCAGCGATGAACACATAAGCATGTCTTCTTCAAAAGAACTTTTATATGGATATCTCACAATAACCAGCAGGATAGCCAAACCAGCGACATCAGTCGACTCGTCCATTTGCAAAGCGAATCGTGTATTTTGTAGACGTGTAACTAGTTCTTGTTTGACGTAGCTTGCCAGATCATGGATTCGTCGTGAAACAGTATCGTTTGATAGCGGAACAGTAGAAAGATGCTTTGCAGATTTTTCATCAAGCATACATTTTGTTATGTCTAATACACATGGTTTTATTAATTTCTCAGCGATAGTGTGCGCTTCACCTGCTTGTGCAATGCGATAGCTAACTAAGTATGATGCCTCCGTGGCCTTTTCGTTGGTAGTTTGTGTTACATGCATCATATTTTTTTGACTTTCTAATAACTGATCTTTTTTGCGAACAAAAAATTCTTTATTCTTGTCTTTAGTCTCGGGGTGTACGGTTTCTAAATGTCGACGCAATTTGGCAGGTGCCATGGAACTATTAGGAAGCAGTTTACTACAGAGCATGCAGAGAGGTGAGCCGTTGGAATCAACAAATCCGAAACTGATATAAGATTCATCATACTTCCTTTTTTTCGTCTTTGAAACCGTCGAGCTTGACGTCGTGGCACTCGTGGCATCATCTTCTGGATCGGTGATTGCTAAATTCTCCGCGCGCATTGCTTTTGAACATTCAGCGTCATTAGAAGATGTTGTTGGAACACGTTTAACACCTTTAAGCCAACGTTCCATTCTTCTTTATTTATAATGTTACAAGTCAGGATAGTGGGGTTTAAATAATGCACAATCGTTACTGCGTATAAGAGACTAAATTTAGAACCTACAGGGAAGAAATGTATAAAACTGAGACAACAGAATACAGCAGGCAGTAAAACAATGAACACCAGTTTCTCGCTAGCGAGCTTGTAAGTAGGTAGTAACTTATCGCTCCGAACGCTAATCATCAACTGACGACGCCAACGCGCGATCGCCGCTTTTATACTTAGTCCTAGACTCGATCTCAAATATTCTCGAAAATACTCGAGTCGGCACCTTTGATAAACAAAAAGCAAAAATAAAAACAGAAATTTAAAAATAGCGTTGTAAACAATATCGACTTTATCCTTTGAAGTTAGAGACGAAAGTCGCTAGTTGACAACTATAGCGTCTAATTCAGAGGCGGCTTTTATCAAAGAGACTGAGCGCTTACAAGTATACTACCCGCTCGTTTTAAGTTTGCCGCTGGCGATAGGTATGAGTGTATGACGTTCGAAATTTTTTATTTAATTGTAACAATAAAAATTGTGTACGTTAGATATTTGGGTAAAACTATGACACATTATAAGTTTTGTTGTCACGTGGGGGAGGGTACGCGCATTCCACAGACCGGCAAACTTAGAGCGAACGCGTTGTACAAGTATAAAATTGTTGAGACCAAACTTATGAGATATTGTACCAGCTAATGTAACACAAGCTTATACAAATACAAATAAATAAATAAATAACATTCATAGCGTTTTGTCTCCGCGCGGCCGCGGAGTCCGCACAGCCGCGGAGCGACCAGAGAGAGGTGTTTTGATTTTTTTATTTCTAAATTCTTGCGGAACCCCGACAGAGGTATCACGGAACCCTAGGGTTCCGCGGAACACACTTAGAGTATAGCTGATCTATAATAATTGTCTGAGCACATTTGCATCTCGAGAAAATAATAATATACTTAGTTGTGGATATTAATACCAGTGTAATAAAAAAATGATTTATTTTATCGATCTTTATAAAATAGATTTGTTTTTATGTTATATAAAGAACTTCGATCAGTCTTTGGCTGAATGTTACTACACCCATAGCCATTAAAAATGATTCGTATGTTTTCCAAACCGGTAAAATTAAAAGTCCTTTTTAAAGTAAATATATTATACAAAGGTGTCCGTTGAAATCTAATGACTGTAAATTAAATTATAAATTACGCCAAGAATTACCGTGTATGTCAATATTTTTTGTGCATTTGGGCCAATTTGAGTAATCTCCTTTTGAACAATACCAATAAGACATCTACCATAAATCGAACCGTAATCGAAAATGGTAACTTTATAAAAATCGCAAAAAAAGGTTTACGCTACAAATTCTTGACAAGATTCATAGACTAATATTGTATACAGGAGTTTTGACGAAAAGTAACAGCTGCCAAAAAGGCATTTTTACTTCTTACATGTTCACTACTTGCTCGACTTGCTCATTAATTCCTTGATATGATTTGCTTTTAAGCATATAAGAAATGTTTTAAAGATCCAATTCAAACTTAAGAAGTTTTAATTTCAAAGTGGTCAGAATGCTGCTCAGCAAAATCTATGTACCAGTCCAAAAGGGATTGTTCACAAGATGTTTCTCGTTGAGTCGCGGCAACCAGAACCACAGCTGGCCGATCCCGGATTACGGACCGATGGAGGTGATGAGGTCGGACCTCATGAACGGTTGCAAGGTTGCGTCTGCGAAGTCGCTGGGAGCTCAGATTGCCGCCTGCACTATCATGTATCAGGTATGTGTGAAAATTACATTATCTAAATTAAATATTTAGAAATATCATCCGTATAGAGTCTGTGCGGAAAGAGAATGGGCGTGGCGAAAAACGGAACTAACATTAAGATTTTTATTTGGCAATCAAACCCAGCAACTGTAAAACGTCAAAGTTTCGTATTGATACGGATTTGTTTGCTGTTGTGATTTCTTGCGGTTTTTGAAGTTATACTTCTTTAGACGCGTTATGAAAAAATGATGAGAGAGAAATTTTAAGATGCGCGCGCATCACTGTAACACAAAAATTACTACTATATACTTTTGTGTTTACCGCACATTAAGAAAATCTACCAACAAAATAGAAATAGAATCTCTATTTAGTGGGTGCTAACGACTGCATTGTGAAGGCCTATCAAAAGTATTTATTAATCTGGAACAACGGAACCAAAGCGCGATTCAGGAGACTACAGCGCCATCTCTTGACTATTGGTGTAGTAGAACCAAAAACCACATCTTTATTTTTTGTAATAAAGTAACAGTTTTAGGTATTCATATTTATAATATTTATCCACATGTTTCTAGTTTGTATATTCGGAATACGTGTTTGAGTTTCATACAAGTGCAAATCACATATGTTCTAATAAATTATATTCAGTAGCGATTATAATTGAATGTTTTGATTATTTATTTATTTTTTCAAATTAAAACTGAACTTTATTGACTGTGTCCTTTTCCAGAATTTTTAGTAATTTATTGTAATTAATTATTTGCATGCAATTAAAAACTAATTTTAAACGATGCCAAAGAAGGATAACTTCTCACGCGCCTACATAAGTACACACACCCATTTTTTTTTTGTATTTAATCATGTCTAAAAGGGGTAAAGCTTTACAAATACGGTAGAAAAGCACTACAGCGCCCTCCAATCTAAATCCAATTCTCTTTCCGCACAGACTACTAATATTATAAATCATACATCGAGCGCATTGTTTAAGAAAACTTATTAATCTGTTAATATTACTTAGTTGACGGAGAAATCCTTCATAGATCATTTACTTAAAATAGAAAATGTTAGTTTTATTATATTTATACTGTTTTGTGGCTCTTTATGATTGCGCAACATTCCTAAAATTTTTGGCGAGATGCATTAGTGCGCCTGGTTCCCAAAGCGGTGCCAATGGACCTTCTGAGGTTCCAGGCGCGACGCAAATTCTCATCGTTAGATTTCACATTTTTAATGAATTTTGGGAAAGTGGTAGAAATGTAGCTGCAGTTGGAAGATCCACCTAAAGTAGAAAATTTTTGAAACTGGTTTCAATTTAGTGCTAAAAATTGTATTGATCAGGCAGGTTCTCGCTACGAGAGTGACGCTACCATCGGCGCGAGTCACTTTTTTCCCGCCTTGTCCTCTGGGTCAGGCTGCGGTCACAGCGCGAATAATGCGATTCAAATAAGAATAGAAAAGCCAATGATCTCTATCTGTCAAATGTCGCTTGAAAAGTACGGTTTGCAAAAAAAAAACTTGGAACCCTTTTTTAGCACTCCGCTAATTCAAGAATAAAAACCAAAACATTTGTAAACATTTTATTAAATATATTTTTTCACTTAATGAGCTTTGGCCATGAATGCTTGATAACCTAAATCGTCAACCAAATGTCACTTTAGGTTGCGTTCAGAAACTCGTTTTCAAACTTTCGTTTACATAAATAACGCATGTTCGTATGTGATCTAGTAATAGTGCATGATTATTCATAACTACTCCGGCGGTAATGCAGAGATGAGCGGAATAGAAGAGCTAGATGCTGATTAATGTTTTTTCTCACAGTCTTAATAAAAAAATATTATTAAAAATCGGTGTTTTTTTCTCTCAACCTTAGTAAATAAATGTTATTAAAAAAATCTGATGTTTTTTCTCCCTTGATCTTAGTAAATAAGTTTTATTAAATAAATACTTTTTTTTGCTCACTCTACCTATTCGGTTCGAATTGACAGCTATGACATCACAATATGGCGCCTAGTCGGTCCTATGCTTAGTTGAATCGCATTATACATCAAGCACCGTTGCTCGTTCTTTAGTTCTATGATTGAATACATCAGGCAGGTTCCCGCTACGAGAGCGACGCCACCATCGGCGCGAGTCACTTCGTGCGCGCCATGTCTTCTGCGTCGGGCTGCGGACACAGCTCGTACATCAAGCACCGGCGCTTGCAACAGAGCGGCGGGTTCCTCACCTGCACCGCCGACAGGCAGTCCGTAGCGTTCACACTCCGCTGCCCTGTCACCACCTTCCCAGATCTTAAGAGCTACTTGCTGGACACCGCAGCCAGGTAACTTTTATCCCGTTATCATGATGTTATATCGAAACTTTATGATAGGTAGGTACGAATACTGACAGAGTGGAATACCTTGCTTGCATTTGTATTCCCAATTAGGTATTTGGGAATCACGAATTAGGGAAATCATATTATAAAGCTAATCTCAAGTCATGAGAATATTGATTTCTTCTGGATAAGTTTCTCCCATCGTCGTTTTCGTTTAGAATAGAGCGAGGTTGAAAATAGTAAAGTGGCGTCTTATTTTAATATTACACAACCATTGGGGGTGGCTTTCGTTAGCCGCAGTAAAATAACACTAGATTAAGATGTTGTGTTCATACCATTCTTTGTAGTTTCTTTCTTGTTTGAATATTAAATATAAAAGTATAATCTTGTAATTTTCAAAATTCCCTTTGTCCTATTTTTCGCGCAGAGGTAGTCCACCCGCTCCGTGCATGCTCAATGCGCCTTTTTTTGAGTGTGTATACTATTGGTCGCAGATGACCTTTACAGCGTCACCGGGTTTGGGGACGGCGAGATCCTAAGGGGATCTCAAGCCGAGAATTGGCGAGTGCCTCTAGAGGTATTCCAGGCGGATGGCGTCTCCCCACGGGGGGAGTCTCCTCTCCGTCTGGAGCCTCTAGACCACTCGAACCTGAGGGGGTCGGCTCAACTAGAGGGCGTCTCTGAGACTCGGACCTCAGCTCTTGTTAGCCGTTGTCGTGGGAGGACTGAATGCGCCGCGCCTCAGAATGTGACTCCCATATTTTAGATGCTGTTACCACCAATGGGAGCTGGATGATTGTAAAAGCCTCGTCGAAGACGACCTGACTAGGATCACGCCGGAGCAAATGGTGATGGACCTCATCCAGAAAGCGTCTTTCAACGGACCTCTGGCCAACTCGGTATTCTGCCCGAAGGAGAGAATAGACGGGATGAGCAAGGAGTCTATGCTGACGTTTGTGAACTCCAACTTTAAGCCGGTCAGATGCACCGTGGGCAGTACCGGTGTGCGATTTGAAGATGCTCTGAAAATGGCCGAAATGATCGATCTAAACCGGGTATGTATTAATACATAATACCATGAATTAATGAATATTTATATTCAAGTAGGAATGACAATGGAACTGTTTTGAAAGGTTTTCCTACCCTGTTATTTATACCCTGATTTCTCCCCCATTAAAAAGAACCCCTACCCCGTGGAGCCTCATTCCATTCATCGACAGAAAAGGCGTAGGTGTTGTTATTTCATTGTGATCTTTGGTAAGGTGGAGATTACTTCACCAGTACTATAATTGCCGATCATCATTGCCATCAGGTTCGCCAAGCTGACCCTTGCACGGCGCGCTCTAATCCGAAGTCAGGATACGAGTACCACGATCTGGGCCCCGGTAGAGACACGTGGATCGCACTCGCCATACCCGGCTGCGGTAGCTGCGACCTCGCGTGAGGACCATCATCAGTCTATGGACGTTCCCACGATTTGAGGCACATGAGACATGAGGGGGTGCTCTATGCGCCGGACATACAAAAACAAACACACATACACATGACGAATATAGAACCTTCTCATCATAAATTTTTGATAACCCGTTCTGTATTGAGATATCAATAAGAAAATTTATGAAAATTTAACTAACGCGGGTCTCCAGCGCGTGTTTTACTTTATACAATCAACGTTCGACAAAACCGTCTACAATAATGCCTTAAATTGCATTCCACATGGTGGTTATGTGGGGGCTCTCCTTCCCAGAAGGGGGAGGCCTACTCACTAAAACCCCAGCGATGGCCGCCATCAGGCATTGTACGGGGCCTCAGGATCGAGTATCGCATCTGAGGACCCGCAGCCTTTGCCCCCCTGCTTCCACCAGGGGAGCCCTTCTCGGGGGAGTGTTCGCAACCTCCCCCATCCACTCTCCTACGACGACACCCCCCGACCATGCGGGGGTGTCGTCCCTTCCAGGTCGCTTCCATGAGCACAAGCTCCGTCGTGCTCACCAGCGAACCGCGGCGGCGCATCGGCCATCTTCTGGAGCATCACCGCCTCACAGAAGGAGGCCGCAGCCCTCCAACCTCCCTCATCCGCCAGCATTGCCGCCATCAGAGACAGATCTTGCCCGATTTCTCTGACCAAGACTCGACGTTCGGAGTCCCAAGCGGAACAATCCGCCAGCGTATGCTGGGCCGAGTCGAGTTCGGATGCGCAATGGTGACATCGTGCCGTGTCCTCCCTCCCTATTCGACTCAGATACTCACTGAAACAACCATGTCCGGTGAGTGCCTGAGTCAAGCGGTAGGTGACTTCCTCCTTCCCGTGGAGCCAAGCTTCGAAGTGCGGGAGTATAGCACCGACGGCACGTTGACGCGCGCAGCCTCCCAATTCTAGCTGTGGGCGCCAATCCCTCTCAGCCCGTCGGTGCAACTCCCGCCTGTGCATTCCATGCGCAGGTTCTGGGGAGCTCCCCCCGAGGGTACTGTGAACCTAGACCATATATTTTGAATGCAACCCTGTGTATTTTGTGTATGACAGTCACGTAAGCAGTAGACGGAGCGTGTAGTGAAACATGTTTCAGAAACCAAGTTATTTAGGTATATTAGGTATGTGTTTCTGTTGACAAGTTTCCCAGACTCCTAAGGGGTAGTGATTAGTTTTAGGTGCTAAATTTTCTTTCACACTTCCAGCTGCCTCCTGAAGCACGCCATAATAGCGGAAGCGTGTGGGACAGGCGCCGTGGCGACGGGTCAGCACCGTGAGGATCGCGCGCCCCACGGCCCGCTCGGCACCATGGCCGGTGGCGATGTCTACACGGAATATAGGGCCTTCAATGTGTCATACTTTGACATAGGCATATTCGGTTAGAACCATAATGCTAACTGCTAATAAGGGAAACTTTTCAGCTGCCTCCTGAAGCACTACATAGAGTGGAAGCAACGGGTCCGCGGTGACCCAGCGCCGTCCGGGACGGGATGTATACACGGAATACAGGGCCTTTAATGTGTCTTACTTCGATATAGGCATATTTGCTAAGTACCAAAATGGATAGTACCACGGAAGTACACGCTCTAGCTGCTTCCTGTAAAGGCAATATGGCAGCAGGAGACGTATGCACGGAATACAGCGCCTTTTTCTGCGTCATATAACTATAGGGCTCCCACACAAAGCTGCGATGCGATGCGATACGATGCAATTTGAGTTTATTATCACCATGTCTACAAAAACTACCTTAAGGGAAGTCTCAGAGCTGACTAAAATGGTGTCAACAAGTATGACGTAATATCGCAGAAATATGCGATGCAAATCAGATCGGCAGTTCCTGCGGTGCATCCGTGCGAGCTCGCAGATATTTGCGATGCGATGCGAATTCGCAGTTATGTGTGTGAGCATAAAGTACGCTAATAAAGAAAGATTCCCAGCTGCCGCCAGAACACAGGCCTATTTAAGTAGATGAGCAATGATGTTTTAATAACGTTGTAGATGTCGGTCGCATGTGCCCCCGTGTTGCTGATCATATTGTATCAAAAACCGAGCGTATCATGATTTCAGAAGAAATTAAGTTGTGGAAACGCATGAGTCCCGTCATCATCTACTGATCTTTAAATCTAAAGAAAATATAAGAAGAAAAAATTCCACGCGGACCAGGCAGCAGACGGGACTGCCTGCCTGGTCTGCGTAAATTTTTTTCTAGTTATATTTTCTTTAGATTTAAACATCAAGCAGCTACATGCTTAAAAAAAAGTCTACAGCACGTAAGTTGAACCCAAATTTTAGTTTTCAGCGCATGTTTTTTCACAGAAAAACATCATAGCACTAAAGATCATTGTATAACTGGTGTCGATTCTAGCATGATTCTCTATTTTTAATTTTTTAATTTGACAGCAGTATATCCTTGTCATTCTCTATACAGAATGAAAAGGAGAGACTGATGTTAAATTTAGTTTTAAGTTTAGAGAACGCCAGAATTGACATCATTATCTAATGAAACACAGCAACCGTTTTGTTAAAAAACATTTATTTAGTTTTGTGTCGTTTTTCTGTGGACAAACATGCGCTGAAAACTAAAATTTGGGTTCAAATTACGTGCAGGGCACTATACTGATCTGTTTGTAAACTGTTATTTCAGGTATAGTAGCGAAAACTCGCGCGTGTACAGCGAAGCAGGTAGCTCGGAACGCTGCAGAGTTTCTGTCTAATGTCGGTGATTTGAATTTCCAACAGATCGCGACAGGAAAGAAGAGGCTGAGTAAGGGCTTTTTTTTATAATTTATTGCAAACTTTTTTCCATTATTGGGGCTACCGTAACGGGTTGCCTAATATTTCTAAAAACAGACCAAATAAGCCTAGCCTTGAAGTAAGCTCTGCAAGACTTGTGTTATGGGACTCTTGGGTAACTAATAGAAATGCATACCTTCATAAATATTTTTCTAGAAAGATATATCAACAGCCATGAGTTAGGTACAAAGGCTTGTATTCATCATACAAACATTTGCCTCGCCGGGACTCGGACCCAGGACCTCTGAGTAGGCGACACCTTGAAACCGGTGAACTCACCACTACGCCACGGAGTTCGGCAATCAATTTTTGTTTCAAGCAATCTGGATAAACTGGGTGCGTTCTTAAAAATATAGTTGATGTAATAATAATTTCCAGTTGATCTTTAGAGTCTGTCTGATGAATCGTGACCCTCTAAAAGAGCGGCAAATTTAAAAATTCTGCTGCTGCTGCTGTAAACACCGCCTTTATATGGACAAATAGACTTGTAGTCCAGGCAACGAAAAGGTATAGAGGGAAATGCTTAGAACACAATTTTTGACTTCGTAACTTTGTTAGGACTAGTTAGGATAGGACATATCAAAAGTCCCCGCCCGTAGCCCTTAAGCCGGGGGGAAGGGGGGGATTGAAGGTCCTATTTTTAGGTTTTTCGCATATATCTCGGAAACTATGCATCCTAGCGACATGTGACTTGCACAAAAGTGAAAGCTGATTAAATTTGCTACAAGTCTTATTCAGTCAAGTTTTTTGATATCTTGTATAGTTTTCGAGATATCCGCTCTTAAATGTCTGTAATTATGGAAAAAAAATTGCTTCACATTTTTGCTCTATTTGACCGGATAACTCTTCAACAATGCCGGCCGTAGGGTTGTTGGTTCCACCAGTGAGCAGCATGCAGATTTCGGACAAGCCCGCCATAACAAGGATGGAGCTGACATTGCCAAGCTCACCGATTGGTTTGAGAAATTTCCTCCCTTCCCAGAGACCAGAGACATTATCAAGTCACCAGAAATTCAGAAAGCAGCAGCGGTCTTTGCACACCCTTTTTCCAACACCGCTGAAGTACAAAAGGCAGCTGCATCTAAGGTGGTATGGAGCTCCAGCGAAAGAGATTTCCCTCAATGCCTACAGGTACAAGTCATTCTTGAAATCAGTGGCCACCATCAAGCCTGATATCTCTTGTCTTCCTCCCACCGAGGGAGCAGTAAAACAGCATTCCCAGGAAGTGGTGGCAAATTTTTTCTTCCATAATTACAGACTTTCAAGAGCGGATATCTCGAAAACTATACAAGATATCAAAAAACTTGACTGAATAAGACTTGTAGCAAATTTAATCAGCTTTCACTTTTGTCAAAGTCTCATGTCGCTAGGATGCATAGTTTCCGAGATATATGCGAAAACCCTAAAAATGAGACCTTCAATCCCCCCCCTTCCCCCCGGTTTAAGGGCTACGGGCGGGGACTTTTGATATCGCACTAATATTACAACAGTGTCGTAACTCAAAAAATGTCGAATTTGAGATAACACCATATTCAAACGCTGGATGCGATTCCGCATAAGGCAATAAAACCGTCGTTGAAATAATGCAAAAAACAAATAAGTGATGGCGTTATAAGTCAGTATAGATGACTGACCAACTGTCATACCCCCCGCTTAATATTGCTTCTTCTCTAGTTGCGACCAACAGTGATCGAGGAAGGACGTGCCGCTTTGCGTAATATTTCGAGTTGTAGTAGTATTGCTGATTCAGGTATGGAAAATTTAAAGTATTATTTTGAATTATTAAGTTTTTGCTGATTTAAACTTTAATATGAAATGGGTGTATTTAATGTTAATACACTCTTACTGATTAATACAAGCAATATTTCAAATAATATTTTTATTTACGACATTATTATTGGTTTAGTCATTCATTTTAGACATGATACAGTATTGCTGATGCATGACGATTGCACACCTTTTGATGTTTAATTTGTTAGTATTAAAAGAAAAGCCCAATTGTTTATCATAGTATTTATCACGGTGTATTGGAATATGTTATTGTTAAATTAGGAAAATGTTTACTAAATATTTATTTCGTTAATTTAGAGTTACTACACTCTATGTGACACGTGTGCTTTGTATGTATTTTGCTAACAAGAACTTGATTAATTTGCAGAATCACTATGCATCGTGGGCGATTACTTATTGGTATGGCAATAAAAACGAGCAGCGAAAACCAGGACAAAGGACGAACCTGTTGAAGAATGTACACATCCCTAAAATTTATTATCTTTATTGTTGTCAAAATCAGACAAAAATAATAATAACTGTTTAATAAAAACTAGTTATAGTAATTTGTATCGGAAAAGACTGTTATTTTTTATTTTGTAATTACTTAGAAAATATTGTTAGTATCTAGAAAGACTGTTTTATTTTTGTTTGGTTTTGTTTTGGGATTTTTATTCTGTTGATTATTTGTTTAGTTTACATTTAATGCTTCAACTACTTTATAAGAATAATTTGTGATAATCATTATGTGTCGGAAAAGACTGTTTTTTATGTTTCGTAAGGACTTTCTAAGTTTAGAAATAAATAGATATTAATTTTTATACTTGTATGTATCTAGGAACTGTTTTGTTTAAGAAACTTTATTTTGTAATCACATAAACAAAATATTTCACTATTTTGTATTATTTCAAACATTGTATGTTTTGTTCTAATTCAGTTTATTGCGAAATTATAATTGTTTCTTATAAAACTATTTGTTTTTATTTACAAATACCCTAACTCGGAGAAAATGTTCAAGTTATACGTAAATATAATACCAAAAACAATTCTTAGAATTGTTGTAACTCTAAAATGTATATTTAAATTATACCAAAAAAGCTATATTCAATTAGTAGTAACCCAAAATATTTCTGAAATAACTACACAACTAAAAATAATATTTCATTTTGAACAGTTTGTTCGATATTATACCGTATCAACTCAAAAAATGTGAATAACTTTAGTCCCCGTAATTTTTAAAATTATTGGTATATATATAATTTCTTTAAATTCTGTAATAAAACACATAAAAAATGTTTTTTTTTATAATCTATAATAAAAAGTGAATAATCAGTTTTTCCTTGATTCTGAAAAACAATCAATTTTGAGTTACGACACTGTTGTAATATTAGTGCGATATGTTTACCTCCTAACTAGTCCTAACAAAGTTACGAAGTCAAAAATTGTGTTCCCTCTATACCTGTTTTTGAGCATTCGTTGCCTGGACTATTGATACTTTAAACGACTTGATACTTTTGGGTTGAACGGAGTAACTGACATCTGCGGTCAATCGCTCAACAGTTGGAATGGCAATGTGAACAAATATATTAATTAATTAATACATTGATGTAATCATTAAAACAATTATTTAACACTATTTATTAATAAATTCACTTTTTTTTAAATTTAATAATGCCTTTATTTATAATTCATTTAATTTTCTAGATCTAATTTGATTAATGAATTGTGTAGGTATTATTGAATCTCATTTAAATTGTTATATTTTGTTTTTATGAATGTATTTTTTTTGATGATAATTGTGTAAGCATGCTGTTTGCACATGCTAGTAGAGTTCAGTATTTTTTTACCATTTGTTTTTCTTAGTCTCTTTTACCATTTTGCTTGATGTTATTCTGTTTTATGCGATAAATAAATAAATTACCTGAATAATGCAACATTATAACCAAAATAAAAAAAAGCTCTCAACACTGCTGCATTTTTTAACCTCATAGCTCACAGATTTGTAGACGGACTTTGACGATTTATGATGATGATTGTATTTTCCAATAACTATTCGGTGTGCAATGACTGGCAGTTTATCCTAATTTACCTATCATTGATGATATCTTCTCTAAATAATTATTCTCGTGTGTCAATGTCTGGTTTGTTACACTAGATTTTAAAATATCAATTATGCTTTCCATCTTTTCTTTTATTTCTACATCATCTACACTTTCTGAAAGAAACGAACAGACATGTTGATGATAATAGTAAAAGAAATAAAATAGGCCCTCAAATAAATGAATGTATCAAAACCCACCCACCTAAAATCTCGCTAATCCGTAACGTCAAGATGACAGTTCTAATGTTGCCATATTCAAAACTTTAAAAATAGCAGGGTCACGTCACTATTAATTAGACAGACAACTAGATTAACGAACAGCGTTCCATTCTGTAAACGCCTTTGTCATGTATGTCGCCTTTTTCAAATAAGATATCTTTTTAAGTAAATTAACACCCACAGAGTTAAGCCTGGCGATCAACGACGGAGACAGCGTGAAAGTGTCAGAAGGACTGGCCTTGCAGATAGCGAACGGATTGCAGTTCGACAGCGCCAAGAACTCTATGGCGCTCGTTGATCTAATACCGCCCGACGAGGTTGTTGCCACCGCTCGAACACTATCAAGCAAAAGTATGTCCTTACTCACTCGGTTTAAAAAATTATGTTCTCTTTGAGACCAAGCAAAGAATCGACCTAATGGTCGCACACTTGTAATCGTTAGCCCGAATACGAGTGCCAGTGGAATTCGGGTAAACGACTAAGTGTTTTGGCGCAGATACATTTGGTCGTTAGCCGATATTCGGGTGCACGAAAGACATTACTCGGATTCGGGCACACAAAGCAATATTTACACTGGTACTTATACGACCTGCAAGACGGTGTCTGGTAAACAAGAGGAAATCTACCCGAATACGTAGTCGGCGTCGTAGGGCGTAGTCTATTCCATTATTATTTATTTATTTTATTTATTCGGTATACATAACATGTTACAATCAACAAAGTACTAACTTATAATAATTGAGGAATCGATCAAGATTGCAACACTTAACATGCATACACAAAAAATTCGTTATATAAAACAAAGGACATAGTGTTTCTTGTAATTTCTTATTTGATGGGTATGAGTCAGTTTTGTAACAGTAGTATGGTACCTATCTAATGCCGCTTCCTATATATACTAAATATAAAATTTGTTGTAACTATATATCTATACCCTAAATAATGTAATGGAAGGTGACTTCAGAAGTATGTCTGAAGTCATTTTTCAACTTGACGACTCTGTATATATCAATACAGGGAGAAAAAAGCAGCCCTTGCTGAGTTTCTTGCCGGTTCTTCTCAGTACAAGGTCTCCCGCCATAGTTTTGCGAACCGATGGCGTAGCTTCTTGACTTTCACAAGTGCTTGTAACAGCCTAGACTGAATAAATGACTTTTCATTTCATTTCAAAGGACAATAAATCGATATTAACTTTTACATTGCATTAAATTAAATTCATTCAAATAAAAACAAATTGAATACTATAAATTAGATAAAATTACTTACAATTGATTTAAATATATGTATTACATATTAATATATGACATTTATGAAATTATATTACATTACAATAAAAACAAAACATTAGCAAATCAATTAAATGAGATATCAAATACATAGATAATTAAATAAATCAAGCTAAAAAAAACTTATAATATTAAAGCGTTTGGCCTACGATTTCTAGAACACATTTTTTAAATTGATTCGGATTGAGACTAAACAAATCCACATCCTTAAGCACACCAACTAACTCATTATAGGCACGACACATCCTGACTATTGGATTATAGTAAGAAGTATTGGTATCGATTCTGGTATGATTCTCTAAACCTAAACTTAAATTTGACAACAGTGTATCCTTGTCATTCTCTACATAGAATGAAATGGAGAGACTGATGTTAAATTTAGTTTTAAGTTTAGAGAATCGTGCCAGAATTGACACCATTGTTACTGAATACTTGCGAGACTTGTTAAAATTCAGAAGCGAAAGAAGCGATGGACTGTCCATGTACGAGTTAGATATTTTATAAAGGCAATTGAAACTTCAATCAAAATACTTACGACGAGACTTAAGGGACTGACATTCATTTACACTTAGTCGTTTACCTGAATTCCAGTGGCACTCGTATTCAGGCTAATGACAAAGTGTAAAGGCGCCACAAATGAATGAAGTCGAGTACGCCCATGATCACGACTCGATTCTATCCATAGAGAAGTTCTATGTCCTAACAATGGGGACAAGAATAGGCTGAACTGCTGAAGGTGTTGATGATGATAAGATGACATAAAATTCCCACGTCCGTCCATCTATCAGCGCCTGCGTAGAAAATGTTACGTTATACGTTGATCAATCATGACCCTCTTGCGTTTCGGATCTGGAAAGGTGCAGTTTAAAAATCATCATCTGTAAATAAGGATTTGCACCAACTATTTTATGGTGTGTTATACTTACATTAATGTTAGCAATATGCTGGATGGCTAACGTTTTTACATAAAACCTTGTTATCTTTGAGTTTTATATATATATATATATATATAAAACTCAAAGGTGACTGACTGACTGACATAGTGATCTATCAACGCACAGCCCAAACCACTGGACGGATCGGACTGAAATTTGGCATGCAGGTAGATGTTATGACGTAGGCATCCGCTAAGAAAGGATTTTGATCAATTCTACCCCCAAGGGGATAAAATAGGGAATGAAAGTTTGTATGCAACTTTGTCAATTTTCGGGCTGAGACTTTGCATGCAGGTATGAGAAGAATCATAGATGACTGTCGTTGTGTATAATACAAGCCTGAGAACAAAAACTGTAGTCAACACTTAAGCTCTACACCGAAGCGAAGCGAGGGCGGGCCGCTAGTAGTAATTATTAATATCCTGTTGAAGACTTCTATCCGATTTGTAATTGAATAGCTAAATTATTGCTGTCGATTTTGGCATGATTATTGAAACTTAGACAATCAAGTCAGTCTTTCTTTCTCATGTTCCTGAAAACGTTCTCATGTTCTCACAGAACGAAAAGGAGAGACTGAACTTAAATTTGCTACCAATTCGACTTCGCCGGAATAATAAATAAATAAATATTTCCAACACTCACACCAATTAGCCTAGCCCCAAAGTAAGCACTGTAAAGGCTTGTGTTATGGGATACTAGGGTAATGGATAGAATACATATACTGTACATATATAAGTATATTTATATAGAAAAACATATTAAACATCCATGACTGGAGTACAAATGCTCGTATTCATCACACAAACATCTACCCCCACCGGGATTCGAACCCGGGACCTCTCGAGTCGGCGGCACAACCTTCTATGGTCGTTCTTTTGCCGTCCAAGCTGTTCGCCTGTGGAATTCTCTTCCAGTAACCATAAGACGAGCACAATCTATTTATATTTTCAAAAATTTTGTTTTCAACCATTATTTGTCGATGTAACTGCATTTTTATTTTTACTCTTTTTTTTCTGACTGGACTAAACTTATTTATGTGTAGTCTATGTGTCATATATTTATATTATATGTATATATCTTATAGTTATATTATGTGTATATATTATGTATGTATGGTATGTATATATATATTTAATATATATAGTTATATACATTTTTATATCCCTTGTTTTTATTTTTTATAACACCACCGACTCCAGTTTCTTTAAATCCTCTCCATCTAAAGGTTGTCTGGAAGAAATCGCTTTTAGCGATAAGACCACCCATTGAATCACTATGTTTAAGCAATGTATTTACCCTATTTATGTACTGTAGTGTGGTGTTTTCAATAAAGAATTGTGTATTGTATTGTATTAAATTAAGTTTAGAGAATCATGCAAGATACGACACCATTGTTTTGCAAAAAAATATGTTTGTTCTTTATGTGCATTTTTTTTAGGTTCTGCTATGTCAATGGCGGTTGTCGGTGATATAGGAGCAGTACCCATGGGCACGGAGTTGTTATAATTTAATTGGTTGTATTGATTTGTAAAAGAATTTTTACTATAAATTATGTTTCATAATGAGTATTTTATTGATATTTGGTGATTTATATAGTTACTAGCTGTCTCAGCGAACTTCGTACCGCCATAAACAAATAGGGGTTGGTGGTAGAAGGGTGAAAATTTAGGGTTGTATGTATTTTTGTTGAACCTCATAGATCATAACAAAATTAAAAAAAAAATAGGCGTGGATTACCCTTAACATTTAGGGGGAAAGCCGTTTCGGAGGAGTTTAACCACAAACATCTCGACACCAGAATTTTATATAACAGATAATGATTGGAGATGCTCAGACGAGGGACTTGTGTAGGTACGCGGATTTTTTGTCCGCCAAAATAGATTACAAAGAAGCTATCGACATATCGAATAAAGGCACAAAAAGGATTTAGAGTGTATTTAAGCGGGGCACGGGACGGGCGTCTGCTTGGCGTGTTTGTTTTTTGTTATGAAATACCGTAATAAGAGCAGCGTTGCGTGAGGTGGGTGTACCGCCGCACACGGCGCGGGCTCACTCGATGGGCTGTCTTCTGTGCTCTCGTCACACGGCCGTATCTGGGCGGGGGGGGGAGGGGGGGGGGGCATTGTAGGGCAATGCCCTACCTTAAAAATACCAAAAACTAAGATAAAATTTTATAATTAAATTGTATGTTCTAAGTTTGAGATAAAAAAAATATAGTGGCAATGGTGTCGATTCTGGCGTGATACTCTAAACCTAAAACTAATTTTAACATCATTCTCTCCTTTTCATTCTGTATAGAGAATGACAGGGATACACTGCTGTCAAATTTAAGTTTAAGTTTAGAGAATCATGCCAGAATAGACACCAATAGGTACCAATCTTAACTTTTCCGAACATAGCACAGTTTGTGACATTCATTTCGTATTATCGCTGTCGTTAAATCCGGCCCTGGATGGACCATCTAGGTATTTTCATAAAATGTCTTTTTTTTCATTAAGCTGCTTGATGAATGCAACAGAAGGTAATTTCGTATAGTGTCAGAATATTAGCTTGTATAGTGTGCGCTTCTTTTATATTTTCGGGCAACAAATTTATTTATTTATTCATTAGGACCACCAAAGAAAGTTACATTAAATCTTATTTGAAAACATTCCAGTGTTATTTACGCACAAAATGCAAAATTCTATTGAAGGTAACCAAATGATCGTAGATACATCATGTGCGTTAGCAGCATAAGCAAGTAGGTGATTAATGGTAAATTGGCATCAGGCAGCCTTTCTGTCGAGTGCAGCCATAGGTACAAATACTATGTCTATGATCGCAGCACTGGACGATTACATTTCTATAAAGAGATTAGTTTGTTTTCGAATTTATTGTTGTCTATTTTAATATGTCGAAATAAATAAAGTCTTGTAAAATATAATTTGCGATTTTCGTATTAAATTAAATAAGTCAAGTAGATTATCCTCGCCACAAGTGGCGACCGTGAATTTAAATAGTGTGAGGATAAATATATAGGACTATAGAACGGAAATCGTGTGTCACAGTAGCAAACAAAATGGAGAAAATTAAGAAGTTGCGAACTGTGGCAAGGAGGCTATTTACGAAAGCTGCTGATGAAGTAGCAGAAGCCGGTGAAGCGCAAACGCCCGGAGAAGTAGAAAAATACTTTAATTTTTTGAAAGAAAAGGCGGATGCATTATTTAAATTAGATGATCAGGTACAACTGGTATTCTTGAAAGAGGAAGATTTTGACATAGATGAGTTTGAAAAAGAACAAAATTCTGTAGACGGCTATAGAAAAAGATGGATAGAATTGAAAATTTTTTACGAACACACAATAGGAGAAGACAAGTTAAGTAAAAGTAGTTCTGAAGTTACAGTAAGGTCAGAAGTAGAAACAAGAGCCATCAAGAAAGAACAAAAGACTGTAGATTTTGGAAGAAAATTTAAATTACCAATAATTGAATTTAGGAAGTTCGACGGAAAAATAAATAACTGGTTGAGTTTTTGGGGACAATTCCACAAGATTGACGAGGATCCAAATATTGACGCGGATGACAAGTTGCAGTACCTTATTCAGGCAACGGAAGAAGGGTCTGCAGCAAGGAGAGTAGTTGAAAGTTTTCCCCCGTCTGGCAAGAATTATAAAAAAGCGTTGGAACAATTAACGTATAGATTTGGAAAGGACAGCTTATTGATAGAAATTTATGTGAGAGAACTATTGAAGTTGGTATTGAAGAAAGAGAAGGAAAATTTAAGCGAACTGTATGATAAATTGACAGCCCAAATAAGATCCTTGGAAACGCTCAATGTAACGACTGACAAATATGCCGCTATGCTATACCCATTAGTCGAATCAGCATTGCCAAGTGAGGTATTGCAGACTTGGATAAGGTTCCGTGGGACTGATGGCGAGAATGATGAAGAAAGCTACAACTTAAATAGCCTACTCAAGTTTTTGAAGAGGGAGGTAGAAAGTTTCGAGCGACTGAAACTTGTAAAAGCGGGTCTTGAAGAGTTTAGAGAATTACGTGAAGATAGACCACCTACAGCCGCGTGCATCGTCGCAGGACAAAATAAGGATATTGTAGCATGTGTCTGGTGCGACAAGTCTTCTCATTCTAGTATAGAATGCCATACAGCGAGTAGAATGAAAGTCGAAGAAAAGATTGAGCTGATAAAGAAGAAAGGTTTATGTTTCTACTGTTAACGCAAGGGTCATAGTGCAAAGAAATGTAGAGTTTTTGTAAGGTGTCTGATATGCGCTAAGAGACATATGACAATAATGTGTAGAGACATCAAAGAAGGCACAGAAAATAAGAAGACAAGTAACGGAAAAGTGTCTAAAGAAAATGACGCAGCATCTAATATACTGCTATGTCACAAAGACTTCGTTACTTTATTACCAACTGTTAAGGTATTGGTACAAAATGGTAGCACAATGCTTCGTGTGAGAGCTTTGATCGATTCAGGAGCCCAGAGATCATACATTAAAGAGGGGCTGGCGAGAAAATTAGGCTTGAGTTCAGAAGAAACAGAGACGTTAGGGCATTATGTATTTGGAGGAGCAGAGACAAAACAGAAGACACATAATGTATACAGCATAAATGTAAAGGACATCGAAGGAAGCCTATGTTTGCAAATGGAAGTTTTGGGAACCAGAGAAATTTGTGGTCCCATACCGCTTGTTTCGAACCGAAAGCTATTACAAAAAATGTCTCATCATAATATTCAGTTATCAGATGTAATCGATGAGGAAAAGGAGATAGAAATATTGATAGGAGCTGATAATTCTGGAATATTAATAGGAGGGGAGATAATTCAATTAGATGATAATGTAACAGCTATCAGAAGCAAATTTGGTTGGTACATTCAAGGTCCAGTAAGTACGAGAAATTCGGTTTATAACTCTTTGACATGTAATTTAAACGTAACAGACTTATGGAGCTTAGAAACTTTAGGGATAAGAGATCCTGCCGAGATGATTAAGGAAAAAGAACAAGAAGATAAAATAATGAAATATTTCAATGATACTATTACTATTAATAATGAAGGAAGATACGAAGTACGATTACTTTGGAAGGAGGGATATGACGGACTTTTAACTAATAAAACTTTGGCAGAAAAAAGGTTGAAATCAACAACTAGAAGATTAATTAAAACGAAAAATCTGGACGAGTACCATGATGCTTTTCAAAATTGGTTACAATCGGGAATTATTGAACGAGTTCAAGATGATGATCCTAACAATGGACACTATCTATCACACCATGCAGTTATCAAAGAAGCAAGTGCAACAACTAGAGTAAGGCCAGTATTTAACGCATCAGCAGAGGATGGTAGAGGTAATTCATTAAATAGATGCTTGTATGCGGGAGTTAATATGTTGGAAATAATACTGAAGAAATTAACAGTATTTCGGATGCACGCCTATGGTGTTACTGCTGACATTAGTAAGGCGTTTTTACAAATATCGGTTACACCAGAAGATAGGCAGTACCTGAAATTTTTATGGTGGGAAGATATAAAAAAGCAAGTAACCTTGATTACTTATCGCCATTGTAGAGTTGTATTTGGCATTGCGTGTAGTCCTTTCTTGCTTAACGCAACTATCGCTTATCACCTTGAAAGAGCACCAAAAGAACTACAAGAGACGGCACGAAAATTAAAAAACAGCTATTACGTAGACAACTGCGTTCTTAGTTTCGAATCGAAGAAGGAAGTATCAAAATTCATGAAAGAGTCGAAGCAATTAATGGATGCAGCGAAAATGGATCTACGAGGTTGGACTGGAAATTATATGAAAGAACACGCGAAGATGATTTCCATATTAGGATTAATGTGGGATATAGATGATGATACGTTAGCGTGTAATGTTGGTTATGATGTTAAGGAAAATGAGATAATCACAAAAAGAGTTTTACTTTCATATGCACAAAAGACATTTGATCCCATCGGCTTCACAAGCCCAGTTACACTAATACCGAAGTTATTGATGCAGGGAGTGTGGAGCGCAAATATTGGTTGGGACGAGCGAATACCAGAAGACATCGAAAAAGACTTCACAACCTGGTGCAAGAACATGAATTTACTGAGAACCTGTAAAGTACCTAGAAGAATGTCGTCAATACCATTCAGCAACGACTCATGTGTACAGATTCATACATTCTGTGATGCGTCAAAGAAATCCTACGGGGCCTGTGTATTCATAAGAGTAGAATGTGGTGATGATGTTTCCGTTCAATTGTTAGCTGGGAAGTCAAGAGTAGCGCCTAGTAACAAAGATATATGTATACCTAGGTTGGAACTGATAGCAGCAACGATCAGTACTAGACTCTATAGGCAAGCAACAGATGGTTTAGATATAAAATTCAAAAGCTACTTTTGGACAGACTCTAGTGTTGTGTTAGCGTGGATTACTACACTAACTATTTGGAAACCGTTTGTGCAAAACAGAGTCAATGAAATTCGAAGAAACACTAACCGAGATGACTGGCGTCACCTACCTGGTGTTAACAATCCAGCTGATTTGCTTTCTAGGGGATGCTATATTGAGAAGCTAGTGGAGAGCCGTTGGTGGGAAGGACCCAATTGGTTAAAATTCAGTATAAAAGATTGGCCTAAATCAGAGATTATTCTAGATCATAACGCTGTCGAGGCAGAAAGAAGGCAAACTGTTATATGTGTAGTCGATCAAGTAGAGGGAGATATAATTTCGAAGTTAATGAAATTCTCTTCTTATAGCAAAATGGTCAGGATAATAGCTTGGATACAAAGATTTTGTAATAACTGTCGCAAAGGCAATAAAAATCTGGGTAAAATCAAGTCTGAAGAATTTTTGGAAGCTCAGGACAAACTATTTTATTTGATACAGACAGAACATTTCCGAAATGTAAATAGAACGTTACCGAAACTGAAAATGGTGACAGATAAAAAGGGATTGATAAGAGTTGTAACAAAATTGTTATTGAGCGAAGATGAAAATGACCACTTTAAGCAACCAATTTTACTGCCCGGGAATAGTGTTGTTATCGAGAGATTAGTTCGTGAAAAGCATTTAGTAATGCAGCATGCGGGTCTTCACATACTGCTAGCCGAACTACGAAATTTCTTTTGGGTAACACGAGCAAAAAAGCTAATAAGGCGAGTAGTAGGAAACTGTATAAGATGCAAGCGATATAGTGCAAAAGCTTGCGAGACGCCTCTAGCATCACTGCCTTATGATAGAGTAGGTTTGGCAGTAGCATTTGAAGTAACGGGAATTGATTTGGCAGGCCCATTGTTTCTAGCAAATGGAGAAAAATGTTATATTGTCCTTTTCACATGTGCTGTATATCGAGCTTTACATTTGGAATTAGTAGAGTCATTGTCGACCGAAGCCTTTATAAGTGCGTTAAGACGTTTTATCGCGAGAAGAGGAAGAGTGAAAATAATTTATTCGGATAATGGTAGCAACTTTACTGGAGCTCACAATTTGCTCGAAAATATCGACTGGAATGATATAGTACTGAATCCACATTGTAATCAGATAAAATGGCACTTTAGCCCACCAGCAGCACCTTGGTGGGGTGGATTTTGGGAGAGGATGGTGCAGATGGTAAAGGCATTGTTACGTAGGGTACTTGGTAATGCAAAACTAAATTACGTGGAGTTACTAACTGTGCTATGTGACATCGAGGCTGCCATAAATGCGAGGCCACTAACATACGTGTCCGAATCTGAAGATTTAGTGCCATTGACGCCAAATCATTTCATTCATCCGCTGCCAAGTAATGATGTTCTGGATTTAGATATCGTTGACGGTAAAAGCCTGAATAGACGTTTGAAGTACGTTCAAAAACTGCGGCTGGATCTGAGGCAAAGATTTCGCTCAGATTATCTAGCGTTGCTCGTCCACCGTCAGAAAGAAGCGCAAGAAAGTAAGAGACACAGTTTGAGAGTGGGAGATGTAGTATTGGTGGAGAATGAGTCGAAACGCATGAACTGGCCTTTGGCTATCATAACAGAAACTTTTCCTGGTCCAGATGGGAAGGTGCGGGTAGTCAAGGTGAAAACGGAGAATGGAGACTTCGTCAGAGCGGTGCGCAGATTATATCCACTAGAAATAACGCATGACGAGATACATGTTAGTGATATGACGGAAAAGCCTGATCAGGAGGGAGAAGTCGTGGACGAAGTGGATCCAGAGAAAGACGTAGTGCAACAGAAGAATCCTGCGCCTTGTACTACCCGCAGTGGACGTCAGGTTAGGCCACCCAAGAAACTGTGGCAATGAACCTGTTTTGCTCTTCGAGTGGCAGGATGTCGAGTGCAGCCATAGGTACAAATACTATGTCTATGATCGCAGCACTGGACGATTACATTTCTATAAAGAGATTAGTTTGTTTTCGAATTTATTGTTGTCTATTTTAATATGTCGAAATAAATAAAGTCTTGTAAAATATAATTTGCGATTTTCGTATTAAATTAAATATGTCAAGTAGATTATCCTCGCCACACTTTCAGTCTTTCAGTCACCAGGCTGCATCTCCCGTTAACCGTGACTTGGGATGCTCAAAAGAGATTACAAAGCACTGCAACTACTTCACCTCCATAAGGAATGTTGTTCCAATCCATGGGCACCTTTAACATTTTCTTATATTATGCACTCTCATACAGGGCATTGTGGACATTCCAGTGGGTTTAGCCCTAGAAAAAGGGATAAAAACATAATGAGCGTTTTCCATTTAGAAAAAAAAGTCGACACTGTGTTGCAGTGTAACAGTGTTACCAATGAAAAGTATTGAAGTTACCAAGCTTTAGTTGGCATTAGGTTTTTGCTATAGTATCGTCGACACAGTGCAACACAGTGTCGACTTTTTTTTTCTAAATGGAAAACGCTCATCAACATCATAGAAGTGGGGCTGTATGAAGACAATATTCGTTGCTTTTTCAATAACAAAATAAAAAATATTAATGTCAATCGCACTGTCGGTCTTGGTTTTCGTCAATAGCAGTTTTTATGAGAAAAGAATAATTAAAATACATAAACTTCTATGTTATCTAATAGCTTGTGGAATATAAAAAAATATGCTTTAAAACCTAACCAACATCATACTAAAAATGATGAACTACTACAATAACATCTCAAAATGTAGGTAAAATTCAGAGGTTATGTATATTTTAGAAATTAGAGCTTCAATATTTTACAATGTTATATTTCAGATCTGCGAACTATCAACATCAAGACTGCTTTAAATATAGTCCAGGAATGTCAGCCGAGGCGACTGCCTGTCGAGAAACCTGCATTTCCAACAAAATGTAAATCAGTGACATTTGCTCCCAGATCAATAACTTTTGAAATCACTGATAAACGGATTGAAAATAAAATAAAACAAGACCCAATCCCGTATGTACCAATAATAAATCCACGCTCAATTTTGCCCCTAATTGATACGAACTGGAGGAAAGATGAAATTGGGCTGCCGAGTCAAAAGCACGAAGAAATCCAAGCAGCAAGGCTTATTGTCATCAGAAGAAAAAAGATGAAGAAACATCAAAGGAGGAAGCTATGGAAGAGGATGAGACACCGTTGGGCAAGGGTAATTATTAATACTTATTATTGTTATTTTAGGTAAAATTTTCACAAAATTAAGATCTGTGTGTGTGTCATGATAATCTAATTAGAAAAGTACTTCACAATGTTGTGGTAGACGTTTTGTTTAAAATTATAGCATATAGACGACCACCATGGCTGAGTAGTTTCTACACTGGGTTTCATGGTGTCGCCGACTCGAGAGGGTTTGAATCCTGGTGGGGGCAGATGTTTGTGTGGTGAATACAAGCATTTGTACTCCAGTCATGGATGTTTAATATGTATTTATATATAAATATACTTAAATATGTACTGTATAAGTATTCTATCCGTTACCCTAGTGTTGCATAACACACGCCTTACAGTGCTTACTTTGGGGCTAGGCTTATTGGTGTGTTGGAAATATTTATTTATTTATTATTATTTATTTATATTTTAAAAAAATCAGTTTTGTAATTATTTCAATATTTAAATATATCTCTAAATTCTGTGCAGCTTATATCATCCTTTACTGACTGCTCTTTTATAGTGTGGAGCGTAAACCATGATTTTTGCTATCCTCATGTAAATACAGTCTAGATTAGTAAATTTTTTAGTATGATTTGCAATTGCAGTTTCGAAGAAGTTCTGATATTGTTTGTTGCAGTCACTTTCCCCTGAATATGCAAGAAGTCTCCTAATAGGGGTGATGACGGGGTACAGTAAACGAAATTCTATTTAGTCCGTCAGTTAGATGATCAAAAAATAATGGACACGTATTTTTTCTTTGGGCAATCAACCAAAACATGACAAAGTTAAAGCGCGTCAAAGTTTGGGAGTAGGGGCTCGTGACTTCACTTTTGAGTGAATTTTCCCTTATAAGTGTACTCAAAAGTGACGTCATGCGACTTTTCAAATCAATATATCTCTGCAATGCTTATATTATGTGAAAAAAGAAAAAATATGTGTCCAATACTTTTTGATAATCTACCCGATAAACAAAGAAAAAAAAATTAGTCATCATCCCTATTTTAGTATTTGCAAAATTCAAAGAGAATTACTATACTTGTTTCCAGGTTAAGCAGCGTAGACGTCAAGTCAAAGAGAAGATCTTTCAGAAGCAACTACTAGCAATGATAAAGGAAGCCGATGAATTTTCTGCAGAGAAATATGTAGCAGAAAAGTTGGAGAAGGCAAATCACGTCCCTCTACCGACCAGGTGGCGCCACAAGAGGCTGCCCGAGTTCATAATCCGACAGCTGTTAGGTATTGATAAAAAGATCAACTACAAACACACAGATGTTTATAAAGCTTAATTTGATATTGTCTCAAGTTATCAGTAATATTGTGTTTTAAATAAATTTCGATGTAGAAAACTTGTATATTATTTATTTTCAAACTGTAATAGAGCTAATTATCTAAACTTCATGATCTACTTAAACCTAAAGAAACGTCTTAAAGTGCCATAAATAATATCTTTCTGAAGTTTTACTGAAAGGAGAGATGAAACTAAAAGTTACATAGTTACAATATTTAAGTATTAAGATGCGTTAAATTTTTGACTATACAACAATAATAATATGCTTGAAAAAATATCGACCACATCTTTCCCAATACCAACTAAATTTGTGATGACCAAATATGCCCAATAACAAGTGGTATGGAAAAAAAAATTGGATGGTTCAAAAGAGTTGTACTAAATATCCAATTTGAATAAAGATATATTGATTTCTGATTTCCAAGACTTTCAGGTCATAAGGGCAGAGGATAATGTTTATGCTGCCTTTTCAATACAATACTTAGCCACTTATGAAGAGATAAATAACATTAACTTTACATATTGTTGTCTCTATTGGTGAGTAAGTAAAGTCCCAAAGTTCATTGGGACAGGTATGGTGGAACAATGGTTTCTTGCTGGCTCATCTATCTTCACTACATGTTCACAACTAGACTCCAACTTCCTTTTGTTTTGTGAGAAAAAAAATATGCTCTTGTTGCAACCTAAACACGAACCGACTTTTAGATAGTTCGCACGTTCGCTAATAGATGGCGTTAAACCTTTAAATCGAGGTACTTTTAAAATAAACTTTAAATTGTGTAATGTTTGGTATAATGGATAAATATGCAGCAGCCGTAAGAGTTAAAGAAGAACCTAAATGGTATGGTAGAGTTTTTAAGTTGCGACACTTGTAGCGATTCTTATTTTAGTAAGTACTAAAACAATCATCATCATCATCATCATATCAGCCGTATGATGCCCACTGCTGGACATAGGCCTCCCCCAAGGATCTCCACAACGATCGGTCCTGCGCTGCCCGCATCCAGCGTTTTCCCGCAATAAAAAACAATAAGTAGTTATTACCTATATTTCATATGCGAGGAGCTCGTTGGCGCGGGTGGTTAGCGCGGCCGGCTGTGATCGTTGAAGTTAAGCAACTTTCGCAGTGGTCGGCCATTGAATGGTGACCAAAAATCTTCTATCTCGAGTTCCTCCGTGCTTCGCAAGACACGTTAAGCCGTTGGTCCTGGCTGCAGCCGCAGTTGTTAGCACCCGCCAATCCGCACTGGGCCCGCGTGGGGGGTCACGGCCCAATCTCCCTATTCCATCCATAGGGAAGCCCTGTGCCCCAGCAGCGGGGACATTAATAGGCTGATGATGATGATATTTCATTGCCGCTACCGAAGTTCCGATATTCCATTTGGCCCTTTAGCACTGTCCCCACCCAGGGTAAGGCCTTTAGGTTAATTATAATCATCATCATCATCATCATCATCAGCCTATTAATGTCTCCACTGCTGAGGCACAGACCTTCCCTATGGATGGAATAGGGGGATTGGGCCATGACCCACCACGCGGGCCCAGTGCGTGTTGGTAGGTGCTAACGACTGCAGATGCAGCCGGGACCAATGGTTGAACGTGCCTTCCGAAGCACGGAGGAGCTCGAGATAGTAAATTTTTGATCACCCATCCAATGACCGACCACTGCGAAAGTTGCTTAACTTCAACGACCGCAGCCGAACGCGCTAACCACTTGCGCCATCGAGCTCCTCGATAATTATAATAGTAATAAATTTTAGACTCATTTAATAAAGCCTTTAGGGCTATAAAGATAGGCCATAGTGGATTTCCCGTTCGAATTGTCAGGTAGGCAACCGTGCGACTGATATTGTTGTGTCGCTAAGGTTACATTTTCTTTTGGTGTCGCAAGCGTCTTAGGCTATGGTGGTCGTTTTCCATCAGGTGGGCTGGGCCATATGCTTGTTTGCGACCCTTTTCACATAAAAGTCTTCACTATAAGGAGAACGGGCTGTGATCCACCACAATGGCCCAGTGTGAATTGGCGGGTTCTATAGACTAAAGAAGAGATCAACGGCTATACGTGCTAACTGAAGCACAGAGGAGCTCCAAATAATTTTTGGTCATGTGTAGAAAGGCCAAAGAGGATGATCTTCCTCCGAGCTGGATGATGGTATGGGATGATGGTAGTTCGGGGGGGGGGGGGGGGGGCGACTGATATTGGTCAGGCATTGTATAAATGGAGTGTTAGCCTCCGTATTTCACTTGCGCGATTTAGGCTTCCATACTGTTGTGATCGCAGCGCAGGTAGCGCCATCTCTTGAGGAGGCGGGTGATTATTTCCACCATAGTAGTTATATGTGGGGCATGCAGATGTCGCCGCCACACACGCATCCTAATATCTTACCACTCCACCGTAAACTGAATGCACCATCGATCTTCTGTAAAACGGAATAGGTAAATTACTATAAGAGTAACTGGGAATTTTTAAATGGCAGTTTGTATAGTCAGCTTGCTACATAATAATGCTGGCTAATTATAATCTTCTTAATACAATATGATTTTACCTACCTACCTAAAGAGTGCGTGATCCTACTTACATAAACAGGGCACGTTAGAAATCTTACGCTATTCAATCTAGTGGGAATTAAGAGAAGGCTCTTTCTACGTGAACCACTTATTTATTAACATCAAGCCACAGGGTAGGTGTGGAGAGATATTTTTAAAATCTTTGTGGAAATGGCGCATATCATACCCATTATATGTGGTTATTAACACCGTCAGAGTTGATTGCATAGTACTCTGTCCTCTTCGTCTTAGCGAATAGATATCAGACAATACCAACCGTGCCCTCAATCTGTGGTCTGTTATCGTTATGCCAGCTGTACACACTCGCCGAGACACTCTCGTCGAGAATCTCGCCCATGGAGCAAATTCAAATTTGCATATTCTCCATGGTCTCGCCAGAAGAGGCACTCGGCGAGTGTGTACACTGAGTCACGTACAAATCCTTAGGTTAACAACACACTAATCTTTGACTGGGGTGCAAAAACCGACAACCGGCCGAGACCCACGAGATGAGTCTCAGCTCGAGAGACCAAGACGAGACGAGAACACCATGTTCTCACTGGGTCTCGGCCGGTCTCAGGGTGTCTCGGTGAGTGTGTACAGCCGGCAAAACATTATTTTTTGCATATCTATTTCCCAAGCTTACTTTAGGAAATGTAATCTGCACTTTGTCAATTACGAAAGTTGATATATTGCTATCTATTGACCTAAAAAGTAAGTACTAATGTAAATTTTTGTTACTTCAACAGTTCCACCGCCGGGTTAAACCTAGGCATGTATGTTTTTAGTAGTCCAGTTGAAAGCTAATAACTTTTTCATAGCTGAGGTCGCTCAGTAGCTGCAGAGCTGACAAAAAGCTGACCGCTTCTTATAACTATGGTCAGGACTAGGGCTGCCATCCGTCCGGGTTTCCCCAGATTTGTCCTAGTTTACGGGGCGTCCGGGGAGCGTCCGGGCGGGGTTTCATTTGTAGTCCGGGTTTAAAAAAATCCTGTTTTGGGTTGCCAAATAATCCGTCAATAACGCATGAGTGGCCCTTGGTGCTGCAAGTGTCCATGGGCAGCAGTGACCACTTATTATGAGGTAGACCTAGCTGTTTTGCCTACATCAACATAAAAAAAGTTGATTTGTGACATTTTTAACTGTTTTTTTATTGGTCTGTCCGGGTTCTGGGCTCCAAAATCCGGGGTTATCACGCGTCTTATCCAGGTTGCCACATTTTAGAGATGGCAGCCCTATTCAGGACTAAACCGCAACAGTTGATATGGTTCTTCATATATATGTCCATGCGAGTCCTGTAACAATTTTAGTAGATAAGAAAATTGAATAGGTATGTTGTCTTCATGTTGCAATCTCATTTTCTGGCGGAAACATTATCCACCTACCGTTTATAATAATTACTCTCCATTGTGTTCTTACCAATTAAATTTGATGATGAATAACATCCCATTAACTGATGTTAAACATGACACGATTGAAAGAAGCATCTATTGCGTTTAAATATATTCTTTTGCCTAAAGGACACATAAATTATTGTAAATTTATACTAATTATTTGAGAATAATGGCGCCATTACATTTGGTTCTTAGCCCGAATACGAATGCCAATGGGATTCGGGTAAATGCAGGGCCGTCTTTAACCTATTGGAGGCCATGGGCATATTAGGATAATTAGGCCCCTTGACTTTGATGTGGATTATGACTTAGAATGGAGCGAATCATACTGATGATTTTTCTTTAAAATGTGTACGTGCTAAGTATACCATTATATGTATATTTAAACTTATCTAAGCATGCTGAAGTCGGAAAGCCTTATTTTTGGGCGAGAGTAGAATAGCTTCGCTTATGTAAAAGCTACGAGTAGTAAGTTGATATTGCAGTCAGGAATTAAGGTACGATTTCATCAATTTATATAAGTTTTTTTGGTAATAAATATTGGTTATCGTTTGGTGATCTGACGGTAACTAAGGACTTTGTATTTGATCTGAGGGCCCCTCTCAGGCCTTGGGCACTTGCCCAAAGTGCCCACGGGGAAAGAGGGGTCTGGGTAAACGACTAGATGCTTCACAGTCATTGCGACATTTTGCCTTTTAATAGCATAAAGCATATCAAAACTAATGTGACGACCTCCGTGGCCGAGTAGTTTGTACGCCGGGTTTCATGGCGTCGCCGACTCGAGAGGTCCCGGGTTCGAATCCCGGCGTGGGCAGATGTTTGTGTGATGAATACGTGCATTTGTACTCCAGTCATGGATGTTTAATATGTATTTCTATATAAGTATATATATATATATTTGTTTCTTAGGTTTTCACGCACATCACTCATTAAATAAAACTAGTTTTTACGGGTTAATGCACGAAAACTTTATTTATTTATTGACGTTTCGCAGCCTTTTCAGGTCTGCATCGTCAGAATAATGATTTTATTTAAAATTGTCGAGCTACCTTCGAAAGAATTATATTGAGCGTTCGGTTATTTCATTGGAAGATTTTTAAAATTTTATTGTCTATGTATGAATTTATTATTTAATTTACTTAATAAAGTATTTTATTTAAAATTCTTGTTTGTAATTTTGAGTTTATTTATTTGACCCTAACTACCGTAAACTACCACCGGTTCCAAAATTGGGAGACCTTCCTTCAAGAGAGGCTTTCTATCTCCTTCTTATATTAAATTATGCAAACAAAAAGAACTAATAGTATCTGATGGTCTTGCAGTGTGTGCTCGGGGTTGGGATTTTATCTCCTGTATAATAGGTTCCCAAGCTGGTGGTACATACCAACCATCTTCCCTATTGAAATTTGGATATTTTTTTATCTCAATAGCCTCGCGCATCATTCGAGGAACGAACCGCCGCTCAGCTGCAAGGATCTGTGGTCTATCAAATCTAATGTAGTGGTTTGGTCCCCCTAATGCATGTTCACACACTGCAGATTTATTTTCGCGCCTATGTTTCATATCTGCGATATGTTCTTTTACCCGAGTCCCTATGCTCCTCTTTGTTTGCCCGATGTAGGAGAGCCCACAGTCGCATTCAAGTTTGTAGACACCAGCAACTCGAAAGGGTATATTGCACTTGACCGGTCGTAGAAACTGGTTGATCTTCTTAGGCGGCTTGAAGTATGTATTGATTGAAGCATGCTTCAGAATCCTCCCAATCTTGTCAGTGACTCCTTTCATGTAAGGTAGTATAGCAGGTTGTCGGTCGACTGTGCTAGGTTTGGCGCGACTGTGACGGCGACGTGGTACATTCAGGTTATTATCCTTCAGTACTTGCTCGACATGCTGAAGTTCAGCTGCCAGGTGTTGTTCGTCACAGACACCCCGTGCTCTCTGAAACAAAGAGTTTCCTACGGCAGTTAATTGTTTCGGGTGATGGTGTGAGTTACCATTGAGGTACCTATCAGTATGAGTCACTTTACGATACACAGTATACTTATATATGTACAGTATATGTATTCTATCCGTTACCATAACACAAGCATTATAGCGCTTACTTTGGGGCTAGGCTAATTGGAAATATTTATTTATTTAATGTCTAAAATGGCAGCTTCCGAATTCTAAAGTGCGATTTTATTTTACAGAATCGCACTAAAAAAAGTAAATATAACAACACCTTAGTAAAACGCATTTGTAAAACGTTAAGCTGGTAATATTAGTTTTAACGCTATTCTCATAGCCATACAGAAACATAATCATAAAGGCAATCTCATGTTTACCCACCTGCGATTAATCAGATACTCTTCAGCACGAAATTTATCATACGTGGGACACTCAGAAAGTTTTGGGAAACTAAAAAACTAACTGCTATGAAAAAAATATTTTTATTAAATCTTTTCAAAAACTGTCCACTAGCCTCTATACAAAGTTTTATGCATCTAAACCAATTTTCATAACGTTTTTTCCAGTCCTCCGCAGACACCTATTTCACGGCATTCTCAAACGTTGCTAGCGTTCTTTCGGCGATGAAAACTGTATCCCTTTCAGCTGATTTTTTTATTTTAGGGAATAAAAAGAAGTCACACGGAACCAAATCAGGACTGTAAATAGGTAAGGTGTCCCAAGACTCTGACTGGTGTGAAGTCCAGGAAGTCCTTCCTTTGAGACACTTTGCGAGAGTGCGCGGGCGCGTTGTCGTGGTGAAGAAGGACCCCGCGGAGCCCGGTGTTAGGTCGCTTGTTGCTCATTGCAGAGAAATCTTCTGGCAGGCTTTTTGTGCCAATCGGCGTTGATGCTGTTTTGGTCTCGAAGTGGAATTGAAATTAGGTACCCCGTCAAAGTGAAGAAACTAGCGATCTAAATTTTCCCTGTGCTCCTCGATCGCTTCACTTTCGTAGGCGTTGGTTTAATTTGAAACAGCCAAACTGTCGACTGCCGCTTTGTTTCTGGATCATATTGTTAAATCCAGGATTCGTCACCTGTCACAATATCGTAAACGCGCCTTGACGAGCCTGCATCAAATTTTTGTATCATATCACTGCACCAATCCACACGGGCCTACTTCGGTGAGGTTGTGCGGCACTCAGCGGGAAACTATCCTCCGTACTCAAAGGTGCTCGTGCAAAATCTTGTGAACACTTCCTGAACCAATCTGCAGAGTATGCTGAATCTCTTCGTACGTAATGTGCCTGTTTTCTTGGTATATGTTTTCCTGCCTGCACACTTTCTGTTGTCTTAATGTCTGTTGTCAAATAAATGACTGTCTTGCATGGACGGAAGACGCGGTCTGATGTGCACGCTTACATAGAAAAGACCTATTAGAAGATGGGTATCCCTATATCGGACTGAAAACGGATTTCAATTGCCTTAGCTGGGCCTTTTTGTATTCTTATGATATAATTATATGCCTCTACGTGTTAAGCCTCTACATTTTGAAGGTATCTTCAAATATTGTTTGCATCGAACACGTAGAGGCCATTTTAAACGAAATCGATCTTAATGTGATATGGTATCTACACGTGCTTCATATAATCTTTGACTACATCATGTTGATATAATTACTCAAAGACCATCCCCAGTGTGTCAACAGGAAACAATGGGATCTACATTAGTGGGCTATTGTGTTCGAACTGGATGGGCTGGAATCCGGGCTATGGAAGGATACTTATTATCTATTTAAAAAAGGAAAGCGGCATCCCTTTTTCTATTCATTACATTATAATACAAAATAATAATATTTGCTGAGACGTCTGTGACAGAACAGGTAAATTGTTTCAGGGCCCCCTCGAAAACTCCGAATGTCGGAATAACTGACAGCTAAGAGGATTTCAAGAGATCTGCCACCGTCCCGATAATACGATATGAATGAGAATAGCGAAACAATAAACCATGTCTAGTTTGGATTTTCGATTGTGTGGCAGGCACTTGTTTGATTTATGTAAGTTTCCTACCGTCATTTTGTTTAATTGACCAATTTTTTTTACAACAATGAAGTCTTGAGTTCATCAATAATTGTATAGGTCGAATTTAAATTTTCGCCATAAAGTAGTTTTAATGCCTATGTAAGGCAGCTCGCGCACTAGACGGCAGCGACCACGACCAGTGGCCGCAACGAGCAGATAAAGCGGGCTACTGACATCCCTGCCGCAGGGCCCATCTAGGTCGCACGGCGGTCGTGGCAATATCGGCTTGCCTCTACACACATGCCTGCTTATCAGTGTTCGGGTATACGTTGAGCTAAACACAAGCGTTGATAATGACTCTAGTATTACCAAAAGATCGGTAGGTATGGGCCTTGGCTCTTTCTATGGTGTTAGCGCAAAAAAGGAAATAGTGGGTGAAGAATTGGCAACAGAAAGAAATGTTGTTTTACACACTCGAATCCCCTTTTCGACCTCGAATCCCTTTTCACCCTCGAACCCCCATTACACCTTCCAATCCCCTTTTCACCCTCCAATCCCCTTTTCACCTACCAATCCTCACTATCACCCACCAATCCCCTATTATCATCCATCAATCCCTACTATACTCCACCAATCCCCTTATCACCCTCAAATCCTTTTCATCCTCCCATCTCCTTTTTACCCTCCAATGCCTTTTCACCTACCAATTCCCACTATCACCCACTAATCCCCTATTATCGGATGATTCATCAATCCCCACTGTCACCCACCAATCCTCTTATCACTCTCGAATCCTATTTCACCCTCCAATCCCCTTTTCATCTACCAATCACCTGTGCTCATTTAGTTATACAACTTTCTAATGTAGATACTCCACCTCTCTCATCTAACCTGCGGCGCCGATTAGATTAGTGAGATTAATAAAATGTTTTACCGCAGGCTCCGTTGGATGGCTCGTCATTTTGAACTTTTGAACAATGTATACATACAACCTCCGTAAATGTAATTTTTGAGCAAGTGTGTTGAGAAATATATTAAGAACTAGTGGCCCGCCCTCGCTTCGCTTCGTTGTAGAGCTGTAGTGTAAACTTTTGTTTTTGTTCTCAGGCTTGTGCTATAAAGAATGACTTTATTTATATAATTACACGTGTTCTTGTGAGTCAATCATAAAAGATAGACATATGCTGTTGCGAGATATCTTTAGACAATTTTATGTAGAATATTTCCGTCATACATGATTTCTATGTAACTTTAACCATTAAGGCTGCACCCGCGACGGAAGCTTAAAAAATGGAGTAACTTCTCCCGTTTTCCCAACATTTCCCTTCACTACTCTGCTGCTATTGATTGTAGCGTGATAAAAAGTATACTATAACCTGCCCAGGAGTATGAAGAATAATTGTACCACGTTTCGTTAAAATCCGTTGAGTAGTTTTTGTTTCTATAAGGAACATACACACAGACAGACAGACAGACAGACAAAAATTTTACTGATTGCATTTTTGGCATCAGTATCGAATTGACATTTCTACAGATTTATTATAAGTATAGATTGGTAATTGTATTTCCTCACCAAATCTAAAAAGTATCTGTGGCTTACGATAATACACCGACATATAAGTCGCGGAACAGAACCGACATCGCTGGCATAAAACTTTAATGAGATCTCTGGTTTATCCATGAACCATGATACGACTCCGGAAATCAGTTTTTCGTAGATATATGCAAGTGCCTATCTGTTTTAGAGCCTCTTCGATTACATCTTCTTTACGTTTAAAGGTTTTGCAAAGACGAGGTTTTTTTATCGTTTCCGCGGGATTTGATCCTCTGGAATGGTTGTTTTTATTATCATGAAATAGCTATTTTTGGTAGACTTTTATGTCGCCGTGTATCGAAACCATTAACGGTATTAAATGTTGATATTATCATTTAATTCTGTACGGTATAATTACATAAAATTAAAATTTACGGGTGCAGTAAAAATTGAATGACATACCTACAGTGTGCTTTTGGCGGGGGTTTTTAATTTATTAGTTTAGTAATTTTAACACTGTTTTAGGCGGTTTTGATTGAAAATGAATTGAGATTCAAATTCAGAGGGCCCAAAACCTCCGGACTGTAAAAAAGAAAAGTATTTTGAGCAGATGTGTAATTGTATCGTTTTGTTCGCCAGCTCCTCAATTGTCTTGTATAAGAGAATTAGTCTAAGAGCCAGTGTTCCGCAGACTTACGGTATAGTAGCAAACTCCATATTAATGCTAGTTATACTAATTCATCTGCCGTAGAACAAATGGGGGTTCACTATTCCAAGTATGGAAGAAGATAACAGATAGTAGGGTATACAAATCAAGATTTATGCTAAATCTTAATTTAACCAAAACTAGATTCATCCCATACTATAATGTCAAATTGACATTATGTCATTTATCTAGGGGTAACATCTAGTTTTTGTTGAATCGAGATTTAGAGAATTTACTGCAAGTGGGACTTGGTATAAAGGCGCGATTACATTTGGTCGTTATCCCGAAAACAACCGCCAATGGAATTCGGGTAAACGACTAAGTGTAAATACGCCTGTATTCGGGTAGTTTTTGTTTTGGTTACCCGAAACCGTCTTCCAGCCCGTCATCATCATCATCATCATCAGCCTATTAATGTGACCACTTCTGGAGCACAGGCCAAGACTACTAATGCGGATTAGGTATACCTCTGTACATGTAATAATTTTAATTTTGGGTTGTTCCGCATTCATCCTATGACTTCCCATCCCAATTCCTTACTCATCCAAAGTCAGTATTCCTAACTCAACCAATTATCTCAATAATTATAAAGCTTGAAATGAGTGAAACTCTGGTTCATATAATCGAGACTATAAAGTTTCATTTGTTTCTTCAAAATTTATTTTTATGACAAGGAAAGAAATGGAAAATTAATTAGTATTCATATTAATAGTGCCAACGAAACTTATCAGTGTCTTATGCACCATTAATGGTACAAGTCAATGGTGCATTCGATACAACGGCAAAAACCGACCAGCACGTACGAAATGAGTTATTAAATAAATAACGACGGATAGGGAGTGCCGGCAGGAGTGAAAACTTGAATATAAACCTTGTGCATATTTGATATTTTGGAATAGTTAGGGTATAATTTTGCACGAATTGCTTTAGTTATTATCTGTATAAAAGTACTATCATGTATGTGGTAGAATACAATATTTATTTATTGCGCTATCGTACACAAACATTACAATTTATATTACATTAAAAAAGATTATCTCTCAAAAAATCAACTTACATGAATCACGTTTAAGCGCAGCTAGCGACATCTTTTGTAAAAAAAAGCATTTTCTTGGCAATAAAGCTGCCACGTGGACGTTCTAGACAGAGACTTATTATTATAATACGATAAAATAAAATATTACTATGTTTCGTCCAATATACTGAAAGTCAACAACCTTTTCAATTTTATTGTGTGTCATGACGCAATTAGCCCACGTGTTTAAATAAATAAATATTTCTAACACTCACACCAATTAGCCTAGCCCCAAAGTAAGCACTGTTAAGGCTTGTGTTATGGGATACTAGGGTAACGGATAGAATACATATATTGTACATTATATAAGTATATTTATATGAAATACATATTAAACATCCATGACTGGAGTAAAAATGCTCGTATTCAACACACAAACATCTGCCCCCACCGGGATACGAACCCGGGACCTGTCGAGTCGGCGACGCCATGAAACCCGGCGTATAAACCACTCGGCCACGCAGATCGTTAAATGGCATAGGCGCTCTTATACCAACCTCAGACCAAATAAAAAGTAAAGACGGAGTCTGCCGAACAAAAAAGTGAAGCCGGTTTTTTATGTATGTAGTGCATTAGCCAGTGTTACCATAGTCCTCGGCCACGGAGGTCGTCGAGTTTAATATTTTTTACCCATACAAAAAAAAGAGTGTACAACGCCGCTAAAGAAGTTTTCACAATCACATGTCTAATACATGTTCCTAACTGGACAGCTTTGTATCGTTTATTTTATTTATACACAGCTTTACCATTCCTGACAGTGTTCGGTGGTTCAATGTAAAAAACATACATCAGAAAACTTCAGAAGCTGTATATTATTCGGCTGCCAGATAAATCATCTTCTGGGGAAAGTGAAGCGTATTATTACATTTTCATCTCATACACGCACATTTACGTATAATAATGCAATGTTATTATGCATGCCGTTAGCGACCCGCTGTAGAAATGTGTTTTAAATCAAACATGAATTAACTAGTAACAAAGAGAATAAGGGTCCGTTCTCACCCACCAAGCACTAGTATTTTGATTCATGAACTATTCATGTATTTTGTGACGGGTATTCGTAACGCAAAAATCGTCGCGCATTCGCTAGTTAACCTCCCAAGTCAAGCATGCCTAAAGAAGTTTCACTTCGAAAACTGGCCAAGAGCGAGTCTGACCTCGCTCTATTAAGGTTCCATACAATGAAGTTATCTTGTTATTAAACCTACCTGTGGGCCAATCGCCTAACTGGATTTGCTATGGCTATCGCTTACGGTTTCATTTGGTTATTTTTGACCGCCGAACCAAACATAAGCCAAACGAAACGAAACCCAAACATAAGCTACTGGATACGATATATATAACGAAAGTTCAAGGGCAGACTAGAATACTTCAAACACAAACTTGAAGCTAGCAGACGAATGAAAAATAATCGTCTTATAACAACTTCTAACAATGCACTTTTAAAGGACATTGTTCTGCGTCCATACATAAGAACCAACCTAAGAACCAACAATCATGAAATAATATTTTCTAGGTTCGAAATCGCAAGTAAATAACTGTAAAAACAAAGATTATTGACGGACACTTCCGAGAACTTAAATTATTAGGAAAACTAAAATTTTTTTGAGGTTAGGGGCTGTTCATAAAATACGTCACGCTAAAATCAGCTTTTTCCGACCCCCTCCCTCCTCCTCACGCTGTGTCACACTTTATGTGACCCCTCTTGAAATATTCCGTCACAAAAACGGAGACTTCTTCTTTGACGAGAATGCACGAATGCCACAGATTACTAAGAATGCAAACTGCCTGCACCGCAACCACAGAGTATCGAGTTTATGCCGGCCGACTTCACAACAGTTTGTCCTTGTCATGCTTAATAAGGAATGAAAAGGACAGACTGATGTCATGTTTTTAAATAGCAAATACGAATAGCCAAGTGAAGTGCCGGCATGAGGAAGAAAGTGTTTTTTGTTTGCAGCGCTGTCATAGATTATACACATAAAATGGTATTTATTGTCTCAGATTATTTATTAACTTTTTAATTTAGCTTACTTAACTGGAAGTGTCCGTCACAATCTAAATACTGATAATTATCGCAAAAAATATACTAAGAATTATCATAAATGCCAAATTGGTGTTGGTTCTTAGGCCAATTTTACATTGTCCTTTGCCATTCGAAAGATATTTCCAAAGTTCAGCTTCAAATCAATTTTAGTTTTGTATACGTAAGTACGTGAACATGTTAAGAGAAGAAAAAGAGAAGTGGACAAAACTAGTCGCAGAATGGTACCCACGTGATAGCAAAAGAAGCAAAGGCAGACAAAATAAACGTTGGGAAGACGACATGAAAACGACGGTAATTCCAGAATGGATACGTCTAGCAAAACACCGATTAAAAAAAAAGATAAATTTAAAAAATCAAAAAACCCGACTGCTTAATTATACTTCAAATAAAAACTGAAAAGAAAAAAACAAGTCCAGTAGTCTATAATTCTGTTAATAAGGAACAAAGCTACTTTAACAGTCGGGACCCATTAGATATTCAAGAATACATAATATTTTTCAACAGTGGGTAACGTAGTCTTGTTATTTCAGTAAGGGAATTAATATCGCGGGAATTATTAAGTACCTTGCGTCGGTCTAAAAGATTGATTTATTAAGTCATTACATAAATATCTCTAATGTATGTAAATTTTATAGTAAACTAGCACTTACTCAAAAAGTCATCTTTTGTTTATGTTTTTTTAATAGTTTAGCAGTAAATATAAAATTCATTTACTTTTATTCGTCGACTATTTAAAATTGGTAGTGGCTGCATTGTCATGTCAATGCCGGACGACTAAGATTGTGATATACACAAATGCAGTGTCAGTCCCTAGTGTCATAATTTGATATACCTACATAATTCACAGAAACCCAATATGTAGATGCCAGAAGTAACTTCAAATGTTTTTAATCACCCTATATACAATACCAATCAATGACGTTTATGTCGCAGGTTGAAGAAAGCAGTAATTCCCGTTTGTTGTTTTGGACAATGGTGGCAACTGCCTTAGATCACTAAATTAAATAATTGTGCAATCACCAAAGCAAAGTTAGTTAGTTAGATAATATATTTTTCATCATTTAATAAGAAGGAACTGTATCACAGTTTTATTGTTAGTGCTTCGTATAGGATCAGATACTGCGAATAGCCCATTTTTTTTTCTTTTACATACTTAGTACACCGCGCTATCACTTTGTCATCGTTGTAACTTTTTAAATATTTGTCGAACTGACATAGTGTAAAAAGCAAAGTTTATCGTCTTTAAATATCAAAAGCGATAAAAGTATTTGTTTTGATAAAAAATGATTTGTTACAAACACAAAATGTGCATTTTGGAAATAGATATCAAATAATATTTTAGTTTTGATTCACTATTTTAGCGGTAATGACTTACACATTAAGAATAGATATATGGTGTCACGGACTTTTTTTTAGAACTATTTAAGAGATACATTTTCACTATACATTACATTCATGTGACTTTTACTGTTTTTGCAGTGCAGGCCAAAATGGCTCGCAGATGGGAGATTTTTTTCCGTCTTATGTGACACTTATTGTTATATATTGGCCAATTCACTCAATAACTACATAAATTATTATATATATGTAATTATCATATATGAGCTATATTACTGTTAAGTTTCATTAAAATCCATTCAGTATTTTTTAGGTGAAAGAGTAACAAAGATCCATACAAACGTAAGATTGAAATTAAAAGCGTAAGTGGTTAATATACAACTTTAAAGCGTTGTAGATCCTAAACAATCATATTAAATGAAAAATGGTGTTAGGAACCTAAATATGATTTTTGATTATCTAGACAGTGATACCCCACTCGATATATTTTGTCAACTTATTTTTTTTACTTCGTCACAATATGGCGCCCAATTTTGCCCATATTGAATTTTAATTACTATCATATCTTTAGTAGCACTCCCATAATTGAGACGAATCGATTGATGTATGAATCAACAAAATCGGTCCAGGCGTTTGGTCTCTAGTGTGCCACAAAGGAACAAACATACATATATAGACTGTTAAACACATAACCCTGTCTGCGCGTCGCGCTTCGCGCTCTTGCATTGCGCAGCCGGGTAAATAGAAAGCTTTAGAGGAGGCCTTTGTCGAAGGACAAGCTGTGAAATAATAAAATAGATAGTATATGCGTGGTATATGTTTAGTAATAGTAATACATAGTTTAGTATAGTATATAGTAAAAATTTAGTTAAGCAATAGTATAGATAAAGTAAATAGCAAATGAAAGGAACTACATAATATGTATGATTCTAATGTTTTATAGCAATAAAGGCTTATTTTATTTATTTAAGTACGTGAACGTTTGTAGTTGAAGTTGGTGGTTAATAGCCACCATTGCTTTCACACAAGAAATTATTCTCATCAAATGCCAATTCTAGTGAAATAGAGGTTATTCAAAAGAACAATTAATACATTTACTTCTGCGGCCGCCCGCGATTGAAAATAACAGTTATAAATTATAAATTTTAAAAACACTGTTCACATGTATTCATACTGATTCGCTGTCATTGCCAGTAAGAGTAAAAAAAAGTCAATGTCGTGTATCTCCATTAGCATGACTGTGACTATTATGAAGTCTGTCTGCATTTTAGAACCGACCTATCTGCCTGGTTTTAAGATATATATGTATAATGATGTCAAAAACATACATAAATTGCAGCTTTGCTGAAACACTAGTTATCTGCGAAATGAAGAGTGAGAAAATCAAAATCATGCAACTTCAATAGCAAGACTGGGAAAGTATCGTGTGGTCTGCACGCATATCAGAACCGACCTATGGGTCGGTTTTTTGTAAATATATGTTTATAATTATAATATAGATAACATATAAATTTTATATTTATATAAAATTTTAGCTTTGCTAAAATAACGCAAATTTTATGAAATTTTGGAAATTATGATATTATATAAAAAATAGTAGGAACAGGAGCATGTGTCTGCCATTAAGTTATTCTATAGAAAAAAAAATATATATTTTAAGATATCAAAATGCCAGATATGCTGCACGTTTTGAAAGTCGATTTTCATGCTTTTCAACTTGTAGGCACGCCTAAAGGAACCCTAATAGATCAGTTGTCATCGCACTTAACATAAGCTCAAGTGTCGCCACGCCCCATTATAATGGAAGAAAAAAAAAATGACAAAACTTTGCCATTCATTCTTCGCTCACGCAACAACCCTGATTCGAGATTCATTGCTCGTAACTTCGGGGGTAACTCAACTTACCGAGTCGGCGACGTGCGTTGATGTAAGTAGGGGAAAAGTTTTTTCGTACAGACGCGTATGTGGCACAAATCTATAGAGCGGTGCATCTTTAAAGTTCTGCCGATGTATTTCCTAAAGACGCTTGACCCTGTGATTATATTTTATTAAATTTTACTGAACGGAACTGTTTCACTTTTTTTTTTGAAGTGAAAACTTCTTTAGCGGCGTTTTACACTTTTTTTTGTATAGGTAAAGAATGTTAAACTCGCGTCAGGTTAAACACGTGCGCTGATAGCATCATGACACACAATAAAATTGAAAAGGTTTTTGACTTTTAATATATTGGATTAGTAATATTTAATTTTACCGTATTATAATAATAAGTCTCTATCTAGGACGTCCACGTGGCAGCTTTATTGCGAAGAAAATGCATTTTTTTACAATAGATGTCGCTAGGTGCGCTTAAATGTGATTCATGTAAGTTGATGTCTTTACAATAGAAGTCGCTAGTGCGTTTAAACGTGATTCATGCAAGTTGATTTTTCTGAGAGATACTTTTTTAATGTAATTTGTCATTTTTGCGTACCATAGCGCAATAAATAAATATTGTATTCTACCACATACATGATAGTACTTTTATACTGATAATTAAAGCAATTCGTGCAAAATTATTCCCTAACCATTCCAAAATATCAAAAATGCACAACGCACAACGTTAATATTCAAGTTTTCACTTCTGCCGGCACTCCCGGAGTGCAACCCGTCGTTTTTTTTATTTAGGACAACAAACAATTGTGAAATATCGTATGAAATGTAGTGACGCTATTAAATATATTGATGTCATTACACAACCAACACCGTTATCCACTAAAAATATATCACAACACAGAGATTACATTATTATAAAACATGATAAGTTTGTAATATCTATTTTACTTGCAAATCGATGGTATAATTTAAATGTTTCAAAACTCAGTTTTTAAAGGTTTGTTAAACAATAATTAATGGCGTTTTTATAATGAAAAAAGACATTGTGAACAAGTCCAAATAGAAACCAGATAGGTTTTCATTAAAAAAGTTCATTATTCGATGTACTATTATACTTCACTAGCAAACCAGTGAACCAAATGTTCACAAAAAAAAATGTATTTAATTAATTGAGAACGTCGGAGATTTTGTGTGGTTTCGTTTGAATTAGAAATCACGTGATTTCTCGAAAACCGGAAGTGCTACGTTACTCACATCCGGTTTGTAGTCTTATCAGACTATTCTTAACTTATAACTTTAACATTCTCTATATCTATCTCTTACGGTTTGGCCGCTGAAACAGCACCACGGATGGACGGACGGACTTGTCTAATAGATAAGAGATTCTAGAGAACATAATAAAGAAGTAAAAATGTTTTTTTTTTGTAGAAAAAAAATGTGAAAGGCGCACATTTCCAAATAATTGTGGTAATAAATATTTAATATGCTTTACATGTAATCTATAAGCAAATAGCTACATTGCATTAGTTTTTTAATTTGTAGTAGTTTCGGAGATGGTGATGGGGGGACAGGTCACATTTTATCTATTATTCTAAATATTTTTTGAATTATTCATTTTATTACATTTATAAAAAAAATAGTTATATTTTTTATTTTATAAGCATGTAACTACTAAATGTTAAAATCTAAAGAAAATTTTACAAACTAGAAAAAAATCCACGCGGACCAGGCAGCAGACGGGACTCGAACCCGCACCCTTTGCTAACCGTGCGAATGCACTGACCATTAAGTGCAGGGCCGCGGTAGCATAAGGTTTATTGAAAAAGAAAATTTAACTAGAAATAATTTCGCGCGGACCAGGCAGCAGAAGGGACTCGAACCCCGCACCCTTAGCGATCCAGGCGAATGCACTGACCATTATGCTACCGCGGCCCTGATGGCTGTGTCGAATTTTCTCTAGCATTGCTCAGGCCACAAGGCAGCAATTGTAGTCAAATGTGTTCACAAATCCAAACTGACATATTAGTTACATTAAATCTAAAAAAAAGATTAATAGAAAAGTTACATACGGTTCATGTTTCAGACGGGATTCGAACTCGAATCTTCCGCTATCCGGGCGGAATCCGGAGATAAAGACATTTATTTAGAGCAGTTAAGTGCTTAAAATAAAAATATCATAATCTTTGACATAGATTCCAAAGTACGGGACACAAAAAATAGGGTATTTGACAGTGTTAAAAATAAAGTGCCAATTGTTAGCATCTGTGTTTAGAATGAATATTGGCAGGGGTTTTTACTATTTTTACAAAAAAAAATTCATTCAATAATTTCACTAAAAACTAACGAAAAAGATAATAGTTTTCTTATCTATTCTCACGTGAACCAAAACGCTTGGGATTGGCGGAGCCTAAAATGACGTCACACGCAAGTAAACTTCCGGTTAAAGTGATATTACACTGTATCGTTTGACGTTTTAATATCAGTGGTGTGACGTCACACACTAGTAAGCCACCATATTGTCCAGAGAAACGTTTTCGCGCCAACTTGAAAATGGAGTTTTTGATTTGGTTATTTTTACTGAAATACACAACAGAATCATGAAGAATATCCACTTTTTACGGACTCCATAAACATGAGTCAATAACGTGAGATCGTTTTTTAGAACTTATCAAATACCCTATTGCAGTTAGAATTCAGCGTTTGCCCAGCGTACTCGATGTGTCATAAAACCTAAGGGTGCGGCCAGAGTGCACTCAGATTCAGATTCAGATTCTGAAAACAAGCGCGAGAAATAAACAGTGTAGTCTAAGCAGGTTGCCTGCTTTTTCTCGCGCTTTGTTTTCTGAGTCTGAATCTGAATCTGAATCAGGATCGCACTCTGGGCTTACCCTTCGACTACACTGTTTATTTCTCGCGCTTGTTTTCGGAATCTGAATCTGAATCTGAATCTGAGTGCACTCTGGCCGCACCCTAACGCTTTTATTTGTATCGGTCGACAGCGAACACGATCTGTGGGATTGACGGAATAAAGCTGTCCACCTCATTAATATTTACAGACTGTAGATCCTCGGAATTAAATAGAGGAGGCGAGCTTTACGTCTTCGTTGCCATTCCGTCACAATTGGGTCCGTTTCACAGAATACGTAATTTGGCCATTGCATTCAGTATAATATTTCGTAGAAATGGACGACAAATGGATTTTTTATTCGATCAAATGTATGATTTGGAAAATTATAAATATTTAAACTTTAAAAATCGAACAAGAAATAAATAAAATAAATTGATTCTGACGACGTAGCCTGTAAAGGCTACGAAACGTCAATAAATAAATAAAGTTTTGTGCATTAACCCGTAAAAACTAGTTTTATTTAATGAGTGATGTGCGTGAAAACCTAAGAAACAAATAAATATTTATTCCGGACAAGGATACATCCATGTTATGGCTAGTTTCATGATTGCTTATTATCTAGTGTTAGTATCGAAATTTAATTACTTACTTCGATTGCAGAATGGAGTTGGAGCTGGCCCGCACCCTGCAAAGCAACGAAGCGGCTCTCTTCCGCATGATGGCATAGAAATCATCAATATGCATCCGCGCAAACATGCCTGATGCACTGCAGAAACGGGGCAGCCCCAACAACACTCTGAGAGCATTATTACAGTGAAACCTAGTTAATTGGGATCTCAAGGGACCAAGACAAATGTACCAATTATTGAGGGTATCCAATAATACAGTTTTCCAATTAAGCAGGTTTAAAATTATAGTTGTTTCATTTACAGAGGCCCCCGCTTACAGAGGTCGAAATGTGCCGTTATTCCCTTGTTTTTAGGTCAAAACCTGAGATAGTACTGACAAACAAAGCATGCGCGAAAGACGACGCGAAATGTATGTAAACAAACATGTCAAAACGTGTTACAACCTGATTAATTAGTCTCACTTTTACAGGTAATTGAGCTACAGAGTCTCAATTATAGAGGTAAACATCGAAAGTCTTAGAATTCAAATCTCATTTAACCACGTTCAAAAAGTCCCATTAACAGAGGTAATTTAATGAAAAAGAACCGGGACCTCATTGCAACTCTCAATAATAGGTCAAACCTCTCACTTATCCAGGTCACACTTAACCAGGTTTCACTGTATATTGAATACGCAGCGCACCGAGGCCAAGGCCCGCTGCGTATGGTTGGTCCAAAGGCTGCACGTGTAGAACACTTGACAGTAAGCTCTAAAAAGTGTTAATTTTACTGGAGTACTGGAGCAAACCTACGAGCCAGCATATTACAGCGCACCGCCAGCGCCCTGCGCTCCCTCTTAATGTCAGATTCGTCCTTAAGGTCATCAGCTACAAAATGTCCCAGATACTTAAACCGGTAGACACGGTTCAGTTCTGTACCATTGATTGTAATACTAGGTACAAACATAAGGTAGGTAATACTAGGTTCAAACATAAGGTAGGTAATACTAGGTACAAACATAAGGTAGCTAATACTAGGTACAAACATAAGGTAGGTAATACTAGGTACAAACATAAGCATGTAATAAAAAAAAAATGTGTGTGTCAGCTCCGACGCACGACCGGAGTTTACACTCTAAAAACGATTGTCTTTGAACAGACACAAAACAAAATAAAGTCCGAAGAAGTCGGTTACAAGTAGAGATACCTCAGGAATCGTCCCATGGTTTCGACTACCATAGGTTCCATGTCATACATTTTATCATCTAACATCAGCGATATTCATCATATATTTTATTATGTATTTCTGGAAATGTGTGTTACATTTTCAAAAATATCACACACTAGTCATCATTTTGTAAATATGTATTATAATTCCATCTGTACTGAAAATCACTATTCCAGAGTGCTGGACACTTACCGGCATTTCTCTAGATTCTGTTATTTATTTGTTTCATTAATTTTGCTCCGATTTTATCTATTTTTAGTTTATTTATTTTATTGACATTTGTGACAATTTAATGTTTTTTATCCGTTGCCATGGCTAAAGTGAAAGGTGCGCAGATGAGGTTGCGCACAAAAACGTAACGAGGTCATTAATGTCATTCATCGATAGATTTCACTCCTCACATTTTTCTCATACCGGGCCCCTTATATATGCAAATGGATTCTTAAGGAGTAAACTCCAACAAGTTTCAACGTTTCGCATCCTTAGCAGGAATGCGTCGTCGGAACATTCTGACAACGCATTCCTGCAAAGGATGAGAAACGTCAATAAATAAATAAATTCAGTGCATGTAACCCGTTGAAAGTTGTTTTAATGTAATGAGTGATGTGCGTGAAAACCTAAGTAACAAATATAAGCATGTGTTTATTCGACATATGACACAACATTAAATCAATATTAATAATATAATAAAAAAAATAAAAAACATTTCTTAAAAATATTTTCTTTAATTGGTTGTTAATAAAAATAACTTAAAGTAAAAAATAATTTGTCTGATAATAAATGCTACCATTTTACAGGTAACATTTTGTTGGTAAGTGAAATGAAAATGGTGTTAAGCACTTTTATTATAAAAAAAACCGGCCAAGTTCGAATCGGACTCGCGCTCTGAGGGTTCCGTTGAAACCTGTATTTAATAATTATTAAAAAAAATATGTTACTAAAATTTACGGTTTTCACAATTTTTCCTTTATCTGTGCTATATGACGTTGCTTCGTACCAAATTTCAAGATTCTGAGTTCACGGGAAGTACCCTGTAGGTTTTGATTCCCTTGCGAGTTTCCAAAATTTGCGGAAAGCAAATGGCTTTATCTTTTGATTGCGTTGGCTTAGAAGTTTGATTTTTTCGCAATTCCAAGGGACAGTAGACCTCTGAGTATTTGATATAAATTTCAGCTTGATACCTCTACGCGTTCCTGAGAAAAACGGTCTTGACAGACAGACGGACGTGATCCTACAACGGTTCCATTTTTAGGGTTCCGTGCCTCAAAAGGAAAAAACCTTATAGGATCACTTTTTTGTCCGTCCGTCTGTCAAGACCGTTTTTCTTAGGAACGCGTGGTGGTATCAAACTGAAATTCATATCTTCAGGTCTACTGTCCCTTGGAGCTGTGAAAAAATCAAATTTCTAAGCCAAAGCAATCAATGGATTCAGCCGTTTATGCCGCAATTTCCCACAATTTTTCGAAAACTCGTACGGGAATTAAAACCTACAGGGTACTTCCCGTGAATTTAGAATCTTGAAATTTGGTACGAAGTAACGTCTTATAGTACGATAAAGCAATAATTGCGAAAACCGTAAATTTTTAGTTACATCATATAATAAAAAATATTTTTGAAAATTCAGGTTTGTACGAAACTCTCGGTGCGAGTCCGAGTCTCAGGCCGTTTTTTTTCCTTATGAGGCATGGAACCCTAAGAATTGGATATAATGTACCTGTAAAATGGTATATTTTTTATCAGACTTAATTTTTTTTTAACTTTTTAAAAGTTATGTTTTTTTATTTTTTTTAAGCATTTGACTGCTAGATGTTTAATTCTAAAGAAAAGTTTACTAGAAAAAACCGCGTGGATTTTTTTTCTAGTAAACTTTTTTTTTATGGTATAAAAATTATTATTTTTTTGCAAATAGGCTAATAGAAAGCGCTTTTAAACACGCCCCAGTATATTCCCTACCACTTCTTCGGGACAATAAATGGGCCCGTCCTGAGAGTTCAGTTCTTTTTATTAAGAGCCCTTTCACTAAAATTGCGCCGCTGCAGTTTAGGTAAATACGGCCATGAGTCTGTGAGAGTTGCACGAGCGAAACATCGACGCAGCGATGTTCAGTATAGTGCGCTTTACCAAATTGATACTTATACAACAAGCAATGTTGCTCGGGCGTGAAAAAGCGCCGCACCTTGTTCAGGACTCCGAGTTTGCGTGAGGCCATTATTACCACTAGCTTAGCTTTAACCATTCATGAGTGCTTGTAATGTAACAACCTAAACTGAATAAATGATACAACGTACTTCGGAAAAAAACTATTAAAAATATTTAATTTTTTATGATTCTCTGTAACTGGTAAACGAGTATTTTATTGTATTCAGTTTGGGTAATCAGTTACAAATAGGCTTATAAGTAAGAACAGTTTGATTAGGAAGTGTTAAAATTTCAAATGATGAATAAAAAGGCTTGATCCAGGTTAGGTGGTTAATTGCGAGATGGGTTGGAGCCGAATTAAATCATGCGTGGTTCAAGGGAGAGAGGGCGCTGCCATTTTTACGGCCGCACACCCACATTGACTTTCATGAGCGTTCCGCTCGTGGGCCACGAAACTAGCGGGGGACGGGTGATCGATTACTGACAATTCAGAACAAGTAGTAAATGATAAAAGGATCTACATGCAGCTTTAGTGGTACACTGAAAAAAACGAATAGAAATTTGAACATTCCAAGCAAAGAGATAGAAACACTTATGAAAATGAAAATATTTATTCTGTAAAGAAATTACATTAATTTGTTATTGTAGCACTCTTTTAAGTAAACTTATTGTACCTGTATTAGAGAGCCTTTGTTTATCCTAAACTTCCATTTTTTGTAAAAAGTAGTAGAAAAGTATAGCAGCGATTACAAAAAGACCCAAAAGATAGAATTTTACTAATGAAAGGGATGCCTAAGAGAGATTTGTTGTTGCAAATGATTTTACTCTTTGAAACAAAGCTATAGACTCGGCGAAAGTGACAGATAGAATATAAAATATAAATATTTCCAACACACACCAATTAGCCTAGCCCCAAAGTAAGCACTGTAAGGCTTGTGTAATGGGATACTAGGGTAACGGATAGAATACATCTACTGTACAAGCATATTTATACATATTAAACATCCATGACTGGAGTACAAATGCTCGTATTCATCACACAAACATCTGCCCCCACCGGGATTTGAACCCGGGACTTCTCGAGTCGGGGACACCATGAAACCCGGCGTACAAACCACTCGGCCACGGAGGTCGCCTTATGTTTTCATTACAATAAAAAATAACTTCAATTGGGTAACGTGCTAAAAAGAATCAGATGCGGGTAATGGCTCGATTCATCATCAGCCTATTAATGTCCCCACTGCTGGGGCACAGACCTTCCTTATGGATAGAATAGGGAGATTGGGCCATGACCCACCACGCGGGCCCAGTGCGGATCAGCGGGTGCTAACGACTGCAGATGCAGCCGGGACCAACGGCTTAACGTGCCTTCCGAAGCACGGAGGAACTCGAGATGGATGTTATTGGTCACCCATCCGATGACCGACCACTGCGAAAGTTGCTTAACTTCAACCATCGCAGCCGAACGCGCTAACCACCTGCGCCATCAAGCTCCTCTCTCTGTCTCTGGCTGGCTCGATTACACTTGGTCATTAACCGGCATGCGAGTCCTTGCCTTGTGATGGATGGTTTCCTGAATACCACATCCCGGAGTTTTAGTGAGTAGGGCCTCATCCCGAGCAGCCGTTGAGCCAGCTTTAGGGTTGGCTGAATGGGTGGAGGGTGGAGGTGCAGGGAAGAGTCCCATATAACTCCGTCGCCTTACCCAGCGGCGGGGTATGCGTAACGCATTTCTCTGGGTAAAACAAAGGAGGTTCCGGGTTATCTAACCCACGGTCGCTAGTCACAATCGATCGTGGAGAGAATTAAAGCTGTTTGTTTTTTATTATCCTATTAAATTAAGAGGCCAGTTAATTTTTATTTAAATGGTCGGTGAAAGTTAGAAAACGAATTCGTCTTCAACGAGTGCTCGGTCTACGTGTTGTTTTGTTTTTAATATGTCAAAAGGGTGGTAAACAAACGTGTTGCCCGCCTGATGGTAAGCGGCCACCATAGACTATAGACGCTTGTGATACCAAAATTATCAACCGCACCGTTGCCTACCCTGACCCAATCCCCTACCCCGTGGAGCCCTGCAACCTTACTCACCGACAGAAACACAACACCACCAAAAGGTAGCGTAATTTCATTGTGGTCTTCTGTTAGGTGAAGTTTACTTCCACAGACGGGCGCTCCAATTTGAGCGGGAATTCCGCTCTGGCCTCCTCTGTTGAGGATGTAAATCAGCGATATTAAATCCCCTAGATACACGACGTCCGCTTAAAATGTGTCCCAATCAAGAAGTGCTTGAAAACCACTCAAGCACTTCTTAGTTCACAGTCACGCGCGGACCGTTGAAAAGTTGCCGCAGAGCTCCGTGAGAAAATGCGAAAAAAATACTCATAATACGTAAAGTGTCGTTTTTTCGACAGATGTCGACATGTATCTAATCAATGTTTGTTAATTTAACGCATTTGAAACAAATTTTGTTTTAAAAATTACTATAAACTGATTTAATAGAAAATATTTGTGATATTCAAATGCATGGTCGGTAATATAGCCGACTCTTTTCCTCGCGGTCCGTACCTGCTAAAGTGCTAACAGCGCATTCAGAATTGCGCGTTAGTCATAAAAATAAGGAGTATATTCTTCCGCATTCAGCAATAAGTCGTAAAATTTTACGACCTTGCATTTCGAACTGTCATAACTCTTTGACGCATGCGTTTCAATTAAGACCTTTTGCAGTATGCATTAAAGGTGACTTTCAATGTTTAAATAATACCTTATATTGTTTTTGACTACGCGAACACCTTACGGAGCTCCGCATATCGTCCAATGTACCTTTTGGACAGGTTTTGGGCATGATTTTGTTCGTGTTGGTGTATCTAGGGTATTTAATATCGTTGATGTAAATACATATTCTTATTGTTATCGTGTACGAACTACGGAGCTAAGAGTTTAATATTATCTATACAGTATTCTATCGTCATACAAACGGTCGGAAAGCGTGTCATACTTACTCCACTCGAGTTCGCGCGGCACCCGGCGGGCATCCAGTCGCGAATGCGCCGCAGCGACGACCGAACGGTGTCAATTGTTTTTTATGCAGTTAAAGTGCTGTGCTTAAACGTGCGATTCGTATTGTGAATATTTGATTGAATTAAGTAGATATCTATATAATTTAATATGGCAAAGAGCAATAGTCGATATTATGCTGATTTTGGTTGCATGAACTTTTGCAATAATTAAACTTTTTATAAGAATGCGTATTTATTATACTATTAAATTCAATAATAAAGCTTTTCGTACGTCTCAGTCGAGGCGTAAATATTTTTCTGTCTCAAACCTATTTTTTTTATATTGAACCTAAAACTAAAAACCTTAAAAATATAATATAATAACTAAAATTAACATTATGTACAAGAATAATATACAAATACTAATAATATTCAAATATCACCCCGTATCGTTTCTGGCGCAAAGGTGCCCATTATGCTTGCAGCATTGCCACGCTGGATGGCAATAGACAATCTTTGTGCCAGAAACGTCCCGGAGCGAGGGTCATTAGTTTTTTGCCTGAGTCGGCGGCCCAGGTCCCACACAAATTGCTTGGCCTCTGCGCTCCAACAACCCGCCGTTTCCACCGCCAAAGGCACGAAAATATATCCTTGCCCCAACGAGGAATATTTTAAGCGCTTCGCCGTTGCCTGATACTCAGCCGCTGCCCCAGCCCTGCGTGTCGTGCGGCCGATGTGGGTAGCGGCGAAAGTGCTGACACACGTCGCGTCCCACACCAAACATCGTCCCTTCTCCCACGGTACCAATGTAAGACCATCAGGCCGTTTTCCGTCTGTGCGGCTGAGACCAGGTGGTTCGAGGACGGAAGGAACGCCGGCCGACCTAAGACCTCTCAACACTATGTCATTTAGAGCATGGTGACGTGGGTGTCTGCCTGTACATCGACGGCAGCTCAATGCGTGATGGCCGTCAGCCCCCACCATGGTACCGCAGATGCATACATGTGGTTGACATACATCGCAGCCCAAGCGGAGGGCGACCGCCACCCGCAAAGAGTCACCGTCAAGTAAAGTGCCCATATGAGGCGAAGGTAACGCGTGCAGCCACGCCCCGGATTCAGGCTGTGAAACCGCCAAAATCCTCGCTAGATCGACTCCCGTGGCACCACCAGTAAGCAGTTCAAGTGTCGCTTTACAATTAACGTCGTCCCATGAGCGCTGGAACTCGGGGTTCCTAGGCACGGCTGCACCCGGGACGAGAGCTAACCAGGCTGCCAAAGCATCGGCCGCAAACGGTACGGTCACCTTGTCGCCATTCATAGACAGAATATTAGCTACAAGGCCCGAAACCCCATGGGCCGAGGCCAAGAAAGCCGGGAGACTCACATCACTAACAGAACGCACCCCAATACCCCCGTATCGGATTGGCAAAGATGCCTGTTTCCAGTGGTTGCCACTCAGGGAGACATTCAAAATTTTCTGAACCGCATTTTTTATGACAGCGTCAAAAGAAGCAATATCATCACGGAACATCCAAACTGGAGCCGTCCGAAAGAGGTATGTTATTTTTATTTTTTATATTAAATATTACACTTAAAATAACATGTATTTTATGTAACACTTCCTAATTCATTCACAACATTTTTTTTTACATATGAAATATAATATTTACAATCACAAAACTAGAAAGAAACTCAATTACGTAGATGAAATTCAAATACTGTAGGCAGGCAGCCCTACCGCGTGTCCACGCCCCGCTCGGCCGTAGGCAGTTATTTCAAGGACAGGGCCGAGTCACAATACTGTATAGATAATATTACCGTGCTTCGGGTGAGCGCAGAAATAACTTTTACAAGTTCTCCGCTTCCGCCGCATTCACCGTCTATTTAATGGCTCCATCCGGTGATCATAGGAGACTGATTACAACATTCTGTCTTTTCAGCGCTATGTCGAAAGCTCGTTTTTTGCGGCGGTCCTATGTCACTAGGGCTTTTATCCTTTTTTTATGGCTCTTCCAAAGCAAAACGTCTTCCCATGGTATTTGTTTGAGAGCGTGATGGGATTTCACTAATATTGCTACTGCTGACAAGTTGAGGTAAGCTAAAGTATTTAAAGGATCTGCTCTGCAATGAAATTAATTTGACCGAAGTGCTTTCCTCGAAAGAAAGCATTCTCATTGTCAAATAAAGTTAGTTCATCATTAGCTTGTCTTGAAAAAAGGATTTATTGAAATGAAACTTTTATTAACTTGCTAAAATTTTTTTCGTTCATCATAAACATGTCGGTTTACATCTTTAATTGTTATTAAACATTCAGACCTTATCAACTAGCATCCGTGGGTTAGTGGTACAAAGTACACCTGCTACAGTTCGCAGCACGTAACTCTAGCGTTGAACAAAACGCGGAGGGGATAGCTGAGCATAGGTAAGGCTGGGACTCCACCAAAGCAGAGATGTGTGCTATGCGAGAAGAGAAGTTTTTCAGCTCGAGGGACTCCACCAAAGCAGAGATGTGTGCGGTGTGCTGTGTGCTATGCGAGAAGAGAAGTTTTTCAGCTCAGGGGACTCCACCAAAGCAGAGATGTGTGCGGTGTGCTGTGTGCTATACGAGAAGAGAAGTTTTTCAGCTCGAGGGACTCCACCAAAGCAGAGATGTGTGCGGTGTACTGTGTGCTATGCGAGAAGATAAGTTTTTCAGCTCAGGGGACTCCACCAAAGCAGAGATGTGTGCGGTGTGCTGTGTGCTATGCGAGAAGAGAAGTTTTTCAGCTCGGGTGAATGCTCGGTACGAATTCTGAAAACGAATGCTAGAAAAGAAGGGGGAGGGTGACACCGCTCACTGCACGCCGCTCATATCTCTCGTCTACACTGTGCGTCACATCTCCGCTTCCATCGTGCTATACAAATATTACACATCTCCGCACAGCGATCGCCACTGATGCTGAGCGGAGAGGAGATGTGTCAATGACAAACTTCTAATGGTTGTTTAAAAATAAAATTAAGGTAAAAAAAACCTTTTTAAAAACAAGCTTTTATTTAAATGCGCTAAAAAGAAAAAAAAATAAACTTATACACTAAAATTAAAAAAAAAAAATTCAAAATTCAATATCGTTTATTCAGTCTAGGCTGTTACAAGCACTTGTGAATGTCGAAAAGCTACGCCATCGGTTCGCAAATCTACGGCGGGAGACCTTGTACTGAGAAGAACCGGCAAGAAACTCAGCAAGGGCTACTTTTTTCTCCCTGTTTTATTTCATACAGTGTCTTCCAATTGAAAGTAAAACTTTTACTGTTACTCTTATAACGTCATTTCAAATTTAACACACTTGACACAATTTATATGTTATAAAAGCTTGTCCCGAGATTTAAGTACTTGTATTTACTTCCTTAGTTTTAAAATTTTAATAGGCAGCAAGTAAATACGAGTATTCTCGCGACAAGCTTTTATAACATACTACATTATTTTTCGAGTTATTCTCAGCAAGCCCTTTAATTTGATACCCATATTGTAGGAATGCATCAAAAATGATTGGTGCGCCATTTTGGATATGACGCCATGTTGGATTTGGAATGACGTCACACTGTTGACCATGCATTGTCATCCAAATTAGGGTGAGGCCAAACGAGCGTAATCTTGTGAGTGGTGAGTCGCAGAATTTCGGACGCAGAAATTCTGCTGCATTCGGTTTCATACAAAAAAGCAGTTGGTGCCACACGACAACGCAAAATGCGTTGTCTGCCGACTCAATGCGCATAAGCTCGTCCGAATTTCGGTCGGGACGAGGGTAGGGCAAGGAAGGGGAATGGGGAAGCAACAGATTGTTACAAGTTGCGTGGTGTAATAATTCTTGAAAAACACGTAATGGCATATGATAGTACTTTTCAAACATATCTGGATTTGCACATAAACGTTCATATAAAGTATGGAACTATCCACATATCAGCCTCTGACTATTCAGTGGGTTTACCCAGTTTCTTTTTCTGGCCTCATCTTCTGAATATGCTTCGTAAATACACAATATTTTTAATAGATCCATTGCACTCGACGACACGAACACCCCGTACTAACGCTCAATAGTAACTGAATAAATTAAGTTCGTATGGCAGCTCAACAGAAATTCAGTTGAACGTAAAATAAGTGACCGAAAATAAGCGACTCACAACTCACAAAATTACGCTCGTTTGGCTTCACCCTTAAACGTGTATGCAAAATTTCAGCTCAATCGGTTAAAAATATCTGTTTCTAAATTGATTTTCAAATTTTAGAAGTCCGCCATATTGGATTAAGAGTGACGTCACTTTTTTTTCGAGTTACTCTTAGCAAGCCCTTTCATTTGATACCCATATTGTAGGAATGCATTAAAAATGATTGGTCCGCCATTTTGGGTATGCCGCCATATTGGATTTAGAATGACGTCACACTGTTAATCATGCATTGTCATCCGAACTGAACGAGCATACCAAATTTCAGCTTAATCGGTTGAGGGCAAGTGCTTTAATAATAATAATAATATATTTATTTGTAAAAAATTGTACATGGTAATAATCTTATAAATATGTTAAAACTAAGTTGTAAGATTTGACCCGAAAAAACATACATTGCAAGTTAAATAAAAGCTTGTAAAAACATCTCCTCCCCGCTCGTCTCATCTCTGCTTTGGTGGAGTCCCGGCCTAAGACAGTGTTACCAACCCTTACCAAAATTTTACTCTAAGTATTTTTTAAATTCCCCTAAAATCCCCTAAATATAGAATTTTATATGTACCTACTTATCTTATTACCTAAATTCTTTCGTTGCTCATAAATTAAAACGTTACATATTTAGTTACAGTAAATTATTTTATTGAATAAATACATTTTCCGAATGGAAAATCAAACGAAAATGAGCTGACAGGCTGTTAAATCTTATTTTGCTTTTGTTGTTGTTTGTTTTTTGCTTTGTTTTGCTTTGATTGGTAGAAGGCAAAGAACTTTAGTCCATACAGCCTTAGGAGACACACTACCACACAGTGAGATCAGTCGTTTCATATCGTGGTGAGTTCCATTCTACGCACAAAACTGAAAGAAAACACACGCTTTGTTTTTCGATTTAATTGCAAGTTTTGTTAAAAGCCCCTAAACGAACCCCCAAAAAATTCCAGTCCCTAAAAAAGTAAGTTTTAACCCTTCTAGCCCCTAAATCTGGGGGCAAAACCCCTAAGTTGGGAACCGTGGCCTAAGACTGGAGGAGAGCCAATCGTCGCAACGCACGCCCACCCGCGCACCTCGTTTCCCCCCAACACTTCTTGATTTTTACTCGGGTGGCTCGGCTTCGATTCCCAGCCGATAGTTTCATAAAACCACACCATTTTAAAAATATGGTGTCTATTTTTATACTAAACGAATGAATACTAACGAATTCAATATATCAGATACAATTGCTAACTTTTATGGGTAGATAGTAAAAGAAAAAATGTTGATTTAAACATATTACAAAACGCACGTATATAGCACATGTATATGAGAGACAAACATGTTAATAATAAAGAAAATATTACTAGAAAAAATTCCACGCCGACCAGGCGGGACTCGAACCCGCACCCTTCGCTATCCGAGCGAATGTAACATACACTTACATAATTTCAATATTATAAACAAGACAAATTTAATTTGCGACCGTTTAGACTATAAAAGGTATTTAGTTCATTTAAGAGATGTGGGCCAAAGTATGACTTAGGTATTATAAAATATCAAAAGAAAAAAAAATGAAAATAGAAAAACTGTAGTTGCTGGCATCGACCACCAAATTTATTACCTATTTCTTGCTTTTCATGTAAATCTTTTGTAAGTAGTCAGTTTTATCGAATATTTGTAGCTGTGCTTAAATTCAACTTCAATGTTCAACTTAAGTTCAACACTACGGTTTTCCGATTTTCAGGCGTTCTAGCAAGCATGGCTGTAGTTCTTGCAGTAAAAACTATTTGTGGCCGATGTTCAGTCGGGCTGTAACCGTACTGGCGGCTGGCTAACTCGATTACGACCGACAGACGGTGCAACTTAATCTCTGAATATTGGCTTCTATATCTTCTCTGTCTACAATCAAACATGACTAGCAAGGCAATACAAAACGTAATTGGAGAAAAAAACTGACAATCGTGGACTGACTGCACGCTAGAAGTGATAATGTATTGAAATTTTCAGGTAAAAGGTTTTATACGAAAACCAATTATTCTTATCAATGTGATGCTTCCCCCGAGCTCGATGGCGCAAGTGGTTAGCGCGTTCGGCTGCGATCGTTGAAGTGAAGCAACATTCGCAGTGGTCGGTCATCGGATGGGTTGCCAAAAATTTACTATCTCGAGCTCCTCCGTGCTTCGGAAGGCACGTTAAGCTGTTGGTCCCGGCTGCATCTGCTGTCGTCATCACCCACCAATCCGTTACTGGGCCCGCGTGATGGGTCATGGCCCAACCTTCCTATTCCATCCATAGGGAAGGTCTGTGCCCCAGCAGTGGGGATATTAATAGGCTGATGATGATGTTTCCCCCACACCTGTGCGGCGAAGCTTTGGTACTAAATCGAAGGTTTGGTCACCGAAGCCTGTGGCGCAAACATCAACCAGCACTAATGAGGTAATCAAAGTCCCAGCTCCAGGTGCGTCGAGGGCTGAATCACCTACTTCCTAAAAATTCACCAGGGGCAGGCGTACAGGTCCCCGCAATACCTCGGGAGACCCCTGCCGTGGAGCCCCGGCTAGGCCGGGAGGCTGCTGGGTGCGGAGACGCGGAAGAATCCCTAAACGGGGATCCCGCGGTTTCGCACTAAGCAGCTTAGAGGGTATTCGCAGGACTTTTTTAGCGGATATTATACCGTAAAGCGCCCGTAAGAGTTGCGGGGTCCTCGGTGGGCAGCCACTGTGGGGTTCGTAAGACTTGCCGGAGCCAGGTGTGAGGTCCGTTCGGCGGTGTGCCTCTTAAAGGCGCCGTCGTATGTAAATAGATTTTTTACCTGCGTATTAAAAAAAAAAGGGGGCAGGCGTACAGCGAATGCAGCGGTTAAGAAGCAGCTATATGTCAAATCAAATCAAAGTCGTTTATTCAGCACAGTACACGGATAAAGACAAATTGTTATACTTATAACTTTGCGATCGAACGGCGAATGTTCTGAGGAGTTATTCTTTCTTATTTCAACTTCTCCTTTCCTTCAGAGGACCACGCGCGCTGGCCTACATTGTCACCGTTTAACTGTGGCCACAATTCCAACGCGAACAAAAAAAAATTATGACTCATTTCTTTGTAAATGTAAATGGAATGCTCTGCCTGCTCACGCGTTCCCTCCTTACAAGCTGGGATCCTTTATAAGAGGCGTGAAGAAGCAACATGCAGACCGGCAGGGTGAGGATGGCTGGTATGGCAGGTAGAACTGCTGTACCAGCTATCTTTACATCTAGACTTCACCGTCACTTAACATCAGGTGTGGTGGAGTCATTTGTTAGCCCTATCTATAAAAAAAAACCCTTAAACCCTTCTGTGGTCCTTCTCATTAGATCGTGTTATATTGCTTCAATAACTATCCATAGATGAAAACTTATTTTATTCATCTTTCGAAGGTATTTAAAATCACTTTCAATTCAATTTCTCTTTGATGGCTCCTTAAAGATTTAGCCAATGACTAGTGTATGTGACAGGGAGTGTATATTTTATGCTTGTTTGTTGTAATTTTGTATGAAATCTAATAACACTTCTTAAAGTGTATCAGGGCGTTGTGCAGGTACAAGGACGAGAAATAATAGAAACCGAACAATAGAGAATCATAATAATATTATACAGGAGAAAGTTTGTGAGTGTGTATATTTCTTACTTCTTCACGTCTAAACGGCTGGAGCGATTGTAATAATTAGCTGAATTTCGTATGTAGTTAGCTGACACTCTGCATTAACACATATAATGCGATTCAACTAAGAATAGGACCGACTGAGCGCCATATTGTGATGTCTTAGCTGTCAATTCAAACCAAATAGGTAGAGTGAGCAAACAAAAAGTTTTTATTTAATAAAACTTATTTACTAAGATTAAGTGAGAAAAAGCATCAGATTTTTTAATAATATTTATTTACTAAGTTTGAGAAAAAAAAGCACCGATTTGTAATAATATTTATTTATTAAGACTGTGAGAAAAAACATTAATCAGAATCTAGCTCTTCTATTCCGCTCATCTCTGCATTACCGCCGGATTAGTTATGATTAATCATGCAGTATTATTAGATCACATACGAACATGCATCCTTTATGTAAACAAATTACATTCATGTCCAAAGCTCAATAAGTGAAAAATAAAATCAACCGATATTAATTATCAATATTTGTTATTGTTTGTTTACAAATAATTGCTTGAATGAGCGGAGTGCTAAAAAAGGGTTAGAAGTTTTTTTTTGCAAACCGTACTTTTCAAGCGACATTTGACAGATAGAGGTCATTGGCTTTCCTATTCTCATTTGAATCGCATTATAGGCTACGTTTTACTGCGGGAGAATATCCCTAATAAACCGCGGGTAACACCGCGGGGCACAGCTAGTTTAAAATATGGGGTAGTTGAGATACTTGAAACAATTAAAGCTTTTTGTTAGGGCGTGAAGCGGCTATATTCAACTTACTAGCTACAGTTTAATGTTGTTATTGTCAATATATGCATACAGGACATTCATAAAATCCGAGTAGACAAATAATATAAGACATATGTTTATATAACATATATATATATATATATATATATATATATATATATATATATATATATATAACATATGTGTTTACCTATATAAATATAGCTAAGTATATAATCTATATTTTTATTTTGAAATGACTGTATTTATTGTAATGTTTGTTAAAATTAAATGACTAGAATCTTCAGCATGCATCTTCTGGAGATCAGCAAAAATGGCATTAAATTTTATTTATTTATTTTATTCTTTATGCACACCTATACAATGGCGGACTTAATGCCGTAGGCATTCTCTACCAGTCAACCATAGAATGTTGTAGAGAATATTAGTGGTAGGGTGCACAACTGAGGTGGAAATCACATTGAAAGTAAAGCCGAATCCAGGTGAATCCATGGAATTATACAATTTGCATTCTTGTCTCGTTGACCAAAACTCTAACGGGCCATTAAAAAAGTTATTTCGAATACAACAATACACAAAAGGCTAGTTGACCCTTTTGGGAAAAAGGTTTTAAATGGTTAATAAATGTTCTATTAGACCGAAAAAAAAAGGTATCGTATTTTTTTGAGACCTAGAAAGCTACAAATCTTCAATTTTAAAATAGACTTTTCATGGACATACAAAAACGCTGTCGGCCATTTTAGTCTATAGATTATCTATGCTATGACGTCGACGGTAGTAAACAAAAACTCGTAAGCACGTAGAAAATAACCTATCTGAGTTTATAATAAAAAAAACATGATTTCTAATAGATACCACGAAAAATATAGTAATTATCATTATTGTAGTGTACGAGAATGTAAAAACACATCCTTGAAGACTCCAGGAAAGTTGTGGATTAAAGTGCCGAAAGAAATTAACCTACGCAATACCTGGTTAGAACTTGCTAAAAGTGATCCTGCAACTTTATCGACTCATAGTAAAATTTATTTTTGCGAAGATCACTTTGATGTAAGTACTAATTGAATAATATTTTAAGTCTCTTCATTTATTATCAGTTTTAATAATACAAGTTTTAAAGTTATGTATGAATGACATTTAGTTGTTCACTAAAAAAGACGTCACGATCATGGTGGATGTGGCGAACAGCGTTTTTAGTGTTTAAAAAGTATAGACTAAAAAATTTTTTTTAAATTAAATTTGTACAGCAATCTTCTGCTTTAATGAAGTAAAATCGATATATTTAGGTTCCTTAGACCAAATATTTTAAGAAATAATAATTTATTTAATACAATTCGACATGAGTCAACTAGCCTATTATCATTTTCTACCAACAGATCGTAACAATAAAGAACAAATCAGTGGTATTATTCGTTTTTACTGCGTCTCTTTCCTCAGAAGGCCGTTGCATCAGTTAAAGGATTCCCCGGGACGCGTATGGATGTGTCCCGGATCCCCGATCCGGCTGCCCCGGACCCGGTTACGTATGCCCGGATTACTGTCTATGCGGGTAGGGTTACCATATGATAAAAACAAAAGTCCGGAGAAAAGGCTTGATTTCCATTAAAAAATCCTGAGATTTTTTTACAATTTGAGAATTTTCTCTGAAACGTACTTAACAATTTAAAAAAGTCGTTATAATATCGTTTATACTTTGCTTATACTTTTAAATCAGTATAATTTGAAGAGCTTAACATGCGGGGCATTATATGATCCATAATTGAAGAAAAACCTTACTTAAAAATGTATCTTCACATATTAAGTATGATAAAACTGAATAAGTACCTACTTGGATAATAAAGTACTGATTATAATTGTGCAATTATTACCAATAGAAGATTATTTTTAGTTTGTTTGACTTTTTATTAAAGAGATCTTTAAAACGTAAGCTGTATTTTATTGGAAATTCAGAAAATCCTGAGATTTCATGAGATTTGCAAAATCCAGCCGCAATCCTCAATCTCAATTTGACAACCTCCATGGCCGAGTGGTTTATACGCCGGGTTTCATGGCGTCGCCGACTCGAGAGGTCCCGGGTTCGAATCCCGATGGGGGCAGATGTTTGTGTGATGAATACGAGCATTTGTACTCCAGTCATGGATGTTTAATATGTATTTCATATAAATATACTTATATATGTACAATATATGTATTCTATCCGTTACCCTAGTATCCCATAACACAAGCCTTTATAGTGCTTACTTTGGGGCTAGGCTAATTGGTGTGAGTGTTGGAAATATTTATTATTTATTATTATTTATTAATCCTGAGAAGAGTCCAAAAATCCTGAAATCTCAGGACAAATCCTGAGATATGGTAACCCTATGTGCGGGCGTTTTATTTGTCGGATTCGGATGCCCCGGCCCGTCTCCTTGATAGCCTCACTTTGGTCTGAACGGATAAAGTACTAACCATTTGTCGGAACGCTTTTTCACTGTAAGTAGTACTCACTTACGCGTCGGAATTTGGCTTATTACATATAGTTCATTCGGTAATTTCACTTTTAATAGCAGTAAGTTACATTTTGGAACGAGTAACTATGTGTCGAGGAGCTCGATGGCGCAAGTGGTTAGCGCGTTCGGCTGCGATCGTTGAAGTTAAGCAACTTTCGCAGTGGTCGGTCATTGGATGGGTGACCAAAAATTTACTATCGCGAGATCCTCCGTGCTTCGGAAGGCACGTTAAGCCGTTGGTCCCGGCTGCATCTGAAGTCGTTAGCACCCACCAATCCGCACTGGGCCCGCGCGGTGGGTCATGGCCCAATCTCCCTATTCCATCCATGAGGAAGGCCCCAGCAGTGGGGACATTAATAGGCTGATGATGATGATGATGAACTATGTGTCGCTGCACACGGGCCACCGACCACAACCACAAAACGCCGCCACTGGCATATTTCTTGTAGTTTTCATATATTTTATATGGACTCGCCACACACGGTACGCCGGTGGTCGCCACACTCTACAAATCGTTGTTGCTCGCTTCTTCTGGCCCGCACCGGCCACTTAATGCGCCGATACAAAACGCCGCCATGTGTCGCCGCACATGGGCCACACGCCACAGCCACAAACGCCGCCACGAGAAGCTAGAAGCGGCTACTAAAGTGGCTGAAGCGCGCGACAGCGGCCGACTAAGGTAAGGGAGAGAGGGGTGGGCAATCGCGCGAGTGACGTGTGGCGGCGTTTTGTATCGGCGCATTAAGTGGCCAGTGCGGGCCACAAGAAGCGAGCAACGACGTGTGTGGCGAGTCCATATAAAATGTATGAAAACTACAAGAAATATGCCGGTGGCGGCGTTTTGTGGTTGTGGTCGGTGGCCCGTGTGCGGCGACACTTATAAATAATAGCCAATCACGGTTTTGGTCAAGTTGTGAGCATTTGCTCATACATGACTGTGGCGCGCCTGCCCCGCCCGCAAGGCACTTCTAACACCTTTCTATGTCACGTGGTGGCTGCAACTATTTTTTCCTTAAAGTTGTATTATAAAGTCATGCATTTCATAAATAGCTTGATATATTATAAAAGGGGGTTTGTATTCAGCCACCAACCCACCAACAGCTACAATATAACACCTAAACCTTCCAAAACAAGAATTGTACCGACCTACCTACATTCGATCACAAAATAGACGTAACAGAAGGTAATCTACATACAAAGTGCGCTCGAGCAATGCACACATAGACACCGCTTACGGACACGATATCTCGAACTAATTCAGACCACTGTGAGCGCGAGAGTTCTCCGCCTGAGACCCGTCTGTTGTCTGTGATTATTTTTATGCAAAAATGGAGGAACAAAAAACAAGCTAATATACCTATCGGTTCAGTGAACGGTTGCTTGAATTCAACATTAAGCTGTAAACTGTATTTTTACTAAGCTTTAGGATTACCGCTTACTCACTTTTTTTTTCATCATTTTAAAATATCAAGCTTTTCATTAACGTCTTTTAATATACTGTTGAGGCATAGGCTATTCCGTGGATGAAATAGGGGAATTGGAATGCCCCACCATGCGGACAAAGTGCGGATTGGTGGGTTCTAAACTGCAGATGCACCAGGGACCAATGACTTAACGCGCCTTAGAAAGCGCGGAGGAGATTGAGACATTAAATTAGTAATATAAGGACAACGTAAAAATTGAAATTATTTAGTTATTATTGGATGATATTTGCATTTCAAAATGCAGGTAAACAATTAATGTATAATTTCACATTATGTAATGAAAGGTGACTTCATGAATCATCTCTGAAGTCATCTTTCAACTTGACGACTCTGTAAATGATAAAACAGGGAGAAAAAAACAGCCCTTGCTGAGTTTCTTGCCGGTTCTTCTCAGTACAAGGTCTCCCGCCGTAGATTTACGAACCGATGGCGTAGCTTCTAGACATTCATATGTCCTTGTAACAGCCTAAACTGAATAAATGATTATGATTATTCCTTCTGTTTAATTCTCGACAATAAATCTGACAACTGGATACGCGTGCCACTACCGCGATAGTTTCTTTGTGCATAAGCCATTATTAACAATCCTAGTGCGACCACTGAGCGTAGCTATGAACATTGTAAGGAATTTGCAATTAATCGAACATTAACAAATTGTAAGTAATTTGTAATTAATCGTAAACCATGGGACTGACTCTACCGACAAACTTTTGTAATAGTTTGGCAGATATTTCGTTTTATAATCAACTAGCGGCCCGCCCTCGCTTCGCTTCGGTGTAGAGCTGAAGTGTAGACTACAGTTTTTGTTCTCAGGCTTGTATTATACACAATGACATTTATCTATGATTTACCTGCATGCCTCAGCCCGATCGATTTAAAATTGACAAAGTTTCATTCCCTATTTCATCCGCTTGGGGGTAGAATTGATCAAAATCCTTTCTTAGCGGATGCCTACGTCATAACCTCTACCTGCATGCCAAATTTCAGCCCGATCCGTCCAGTGGTTTGGGCGGTGCGTTGATAGATCACTATGTCAGTCAGTCACCTTTGAGTTTTATATATATATATATATATACAGAAGATGTATGTACTTAGAAAATCAATAAAAAAGAAAGTGAAATACCTACATACATGAGATTACCTTCTGTTAACTCTATTTTGTGATTCGACGATTCTCCCCCTGAAATCGCTGGCGTCTGCCTGGAGATGAATAGCGGCTGCTCCCTTCCTTCCGGCGAAGGCTTTCAAGTTAAGGAGACCGTAAAATAGGTAAATAGAGACTTTATTTAGTGCAGAGTCTGAATTATAACGGCATAAAGGCTAAGACGTTTTACATGGTTCGCTGGATCGCGGGCCCCGGGATGGGTGTTGTAATGGTCTTACGATTGCTGCGCTCTGATTCGAAACTGTTTTGTGAACGATTGTTTGTTACGCATAATTTATTTGCATTGCAATTAGGGTTTGTATTGAAAAAATATCTATATTACTAGCTGTCCCAGCAAACTTCGTACCGTCATAAAAATAGGGGTTGGTGGTAGAAGGGTGAAAATTTAGGGAAAAAATTTTGAATGATATATCATAAAAAGAAAAATATATCTAAAATTGTAAAAAAACAATTTTGGGGTGGATTACTCTTAACATTTAGGGGGATGAAAAATAGATGTTGTCCGATTCTCAGACCTACCCAATATGCACACAAAATTTTATGAGAATCGGGAAAGCCGTTTCGGAGGAGTTTAACCACAAACACCGCGACACGAGAATTTTATTGAAGTTATACTTCTTTAGCCGCGTTATGAAAAAATTATGAGAGTGAAATTTTAAGATGCGCGCGCATCACTGTAACACAAAAGTAACATAATGAAGTTAGCCGCGGGCGCGTTATGAAAAAATGATGAGAGTGAAATTTTAAGATGCGCGCGCAACACTATGAAGTCGGCCGCTAAACCGCACATTACTCGTAAGTCTCGAAAAAAAGGTTCCAACAAAATAGTAATAGGATCTCTTAGTCGCACATGTTGGGACGCTCGTCGCCTCTGATCACTGTTTTCATATTTATAATATTTATCCACATGTTTCTAGTTTCTATATTCTTAACACGTGTTATAATGTTATACAAATGCGAAATTTATATGTGCTAATAAATTTTATTCAGTAGTGATTTAAATTGAATATTTTGATTATTTATTAAATTTTTCAAATTAAAACTGAACTTTATTGACTGCGTTGACTATCCTTTTCCAATCCTTTTATTATCTTATTGTAATAATTTATCTGCATGCAATTAAAAACTATTTTTTAATAATTCCAAAAAGAAGTATAACTTCTCACGCGCGTACTTAAGTACACGCACCCATATTTTTTTATATTAGATTATTAATACTTTATCTTGGTGAGACGCCTTTCTATGTGTACAACGAAGGGCGGTTCCAGTCTTCTCCAAAAATAATTGAGTTTGTAAACTTACCGCGGTTGATTTGGACAACATTGTTAGGATAACTTACTTTATTAAATCATTTAATATATACAGGAACAATGAACCTTAAACTAAAAACCATAAAAAATATAATATAATAACTAAAATATATTACTAAAAGGAGTCCCTTTTAGCAAGGTTCCGAAGATACTGGCAGCGTTCCCCCTTTGAATGGCTAGACTATTTCTTTGTCCGAGGTAGCTGCCAGCTCTTCGGTCTCCAGTGACGTCGACTAACCTTTTTGATATTTCCTTAAAAATCAAAGGTCTCGACACCGAATGGGACAACTTACTTTATTATGTCTATTTCATGCATGATAATTAATGTTTAAGTAGTCGTATATTAAATAGTCACTGCATTTCCGGCAAGATAATTCTGTGTTAAGCATTACCTGTGTAAATAATTAAACAGTTTACCTGATAGTATTTATATAATAACAGAACTTTTATTTTTATTTTTTTTAAACAGATTGTCCGTTTACTATGGTTAATTGCTAATAAATTAAAAAAATAATAGTGAAGGACATTCTTTTGGGCATGCTAGGGCCGATTTCGTCGATGTCCTTTGAACAGCGCCACAAAGAACGTAACGGGTATTAAAATTCTTTCATCCAAAAAATCTTGTCGTTGTATGCGAGTTGTGTATTCTTAGCAGAAAAAGATTAAAATTCAATCCACGATTGGAGTTTTCGGATTGAAATTGAATATTGTGATCGGCCGTTAGTGGAGAAGCTCTCATTAAATTAAAGAAAGAAAGAAAGAATTAATTTATTGACCACTTACATTGAAAAATAGAAATAAAAGCATAAATAAAAACACAGAATAAAGTACCAAAAACAGACAAATTAAAAAAAGATGATAAGGCTGTTCTTTTTTTTCTTTGCCTTTAAGTAAACAACAATAAAAAAAAAATGTAATAGTCTCTAGTCTGTGGTTGGTCTGTGGAAAGATAATTGAGCATGAGCAACATATTCATAATAATAAAAACTCAACTAGTAGGTACAATATTGCTATGAATTACTTAGAGTTGGAGCGCTCGCCCGCGTCAGTACTGTACCCTTAGCACGAACTAATATCGAATTCGAATAGTTTACGAGTGCGTTTCACTGTCAAATGCTTTTTTTATAAACAGGTAGGCAAATGACTCTACCCCACCTGATGTTAAGTGGTGATAACGCGAAGATAGCTGGTACAGCAGTTATAAACTGCCACACCAACCATCCTCCAGTAGCCGGCCTGCAGAAATGCTTCTTCATGCCTCTCTTAAAGGACCCCAGATTGTAGGAAGGAGGGACTACGTGCGAGGGCAAATTCCACTTTCGAATAGTACCATAAAGAAATGAGTCCCCAAATTTCTTTGTTCGTGTAGGAATTGTGTACTGATTTTTAGTTCTCGTTACGTCCGTATGCAATGACATTTGTGACTCGCAAACTATTGGAATTCGATAATGTTTCACAGAGTACCTTATTTAATGGTTCTTGCTAAGGGTACTGGTTCGGGTCAGTGGCCTCTGGAGGGAAACAAATGACGAATAAAAACGTAACGAGGTCATTCATCGATAGATTTTACTCCTCACATTTTTCTCATACCGGGCCCCTTATATATGCAAATCGATTATTAAGGAGTAAACTCCAAAAAAAAAAGTGCTATTAATATAAATTTTAGGATAGAATTTTCCCGTTGGTATAAGAGCGCCTATGCCATTTAACGATCTCCGTGGCCGAGTGGTTTGTACGTCGGGTTTTACGGTGTCGCCTACTCGAGAAGTCCCGGGTTTGTATCCCGGTGGGGGCAGATGTTTAGTGTGATAAATACGAGCATTTGTACACCAGTCATGGATGATTAATGTGTATTTCTATATAAATATACCTATATATGTACAGTATATCTTTTCTAAACTATCCCTACCCTAGTATCCCATAACACGAGCCTTACAGTGCTTACTTTGTGGTTAGGCTAATTGGTGTGAGTGTTGGAAATATGTAGTTTTAATTTATTATTGTCGTCGCTGAATGCTTAACGTACGAAGTGAAAATAGTATTGATCTATTATATTCATAACATAAGTCAAAGATAACCTTTGACCGTTTAATAAAGAAATAAAAACAAGCTCGTATTAATCGCTCGACCGTGACAGATTTATTCTCACATAATATATATTGTACTAGTGACCCGCCCTCGCTTCGCTTCGGTGTAGAGCTGTAGTTTAGACTATAGTTTTTGTTCTCAGGCTTCTATTAAACACAATGACTTTCTTTAAATACCTAATTACTCTAGGCACGCGCCGCCGCCGGCCCCACGCCCAGTACCGCCCGAACCAGTATGTTCCTGCATTTCAAATCTGTAATATCTTCGAAAATATTCATTTAAATTACATGCTGTAAAGGGCCATACTGATATATATTACTTGCACAATGTATTTATGGTACTTAGTTGGATAAGCATTAATGCTGTATTGCTTAAAATCGCTTTTTTTTTGTAAATAAGCCATTATTTTCTCGTAATAAGTAATTAAAAAATGTTTATTGTGGTTTATCCCTAAGAGATAGACATATACCATCATGGACTTTTTTGTAGACTTTTTTAAGGTGTACAATACTGTAATACATTATTTTAATCTATCTCGTAGGGTTCAGCCAGCGTTTGCAATCTAAGTGCAAAAAATGTGTTTATTTACGACCTTACATTAAAAACCTCTAAAATTACCAGTGTTTCTCTACTATATTATACATGTACTAGCTGACCCAGCGAACTTCGTACCGCCCTAAAATAATAGGGGTTGTCCAGCGGACAAAATTGTGAATCTAAACCATTCTCAGATCCCCTTGAACACACACAAAAAATTTCATCAAAATCGGTCCAGTCGTTTAAGAGAAGTTCAGTGACATACACACTCACATAAGAATTATATATATTATACATGTATTATACATATAAACCTTCCTTTTGAATCACTCTATCTATTAAAAAAATCGCATCAAAATCCGTTGCGTAGTTTTAAAGATCTAAGCATACATAGGGACATAGGGACAGACAGCGGGAAGCAACTTTGCTTTATACTATGTAGTGATATAGTGAAAATAGTGGCAAGCAAGCATATGACCCGTTCATGGTAAGCGGCTACCATAGCCTGGGGACGCTTGCAATACAAAGAATATCAATCGCTCCGTTGCCTACCCTGAACCAATCCCCTACCCCGAGAAACACCAAAACGTAGTATTTTTTTTTAAGCATGTAACTGCTTGATGTTTAAATCTAAAGAAAATATAACTAGAAAAAAATTCACGCTGACCAGGCAGCAGACGGGACTCGAACCAAACTGTAGTTTTATTTTACTGTCATCATCATCATCATCAGCCTATTAATGTCCCCACTGCTGGGGCACAGGCCTTCCCTATAGATGGAATAGAGAGACCACGCGGGCCCAGTGCGGATTGGCGGGTGCTAACGACTGCAGATGCAGCCGGGAACTCGAGATAGATGTTTTTGGTCACCCATCCAATGGACCCACCACTGCGAAAGTTGCCTTAGTTCAAACATCGCATTCGAACGCGCTAACCACCTGCGCCATCGAGCTCCTCGAGCTCGAGTTATTTTACTGTAGTCTTCGGTAAGGTGGAGGTTCCTTCCCCCAGACAGGCGCTCCGATTCAAGCGGAAAATCCGCTATGCCCTACCTCCCTGAACCATCAGACAAACACGCACCAGGTGAAGCTAAATAAAATCTTGTACGGTAATATTAATGAAAACGATCCTAATTAGACAACATCAGAATAAAGGTTCAGTTACACTTGCTCGTTAGCCCGAATACGATTGCTAATGGAATTCGGGTAAACGATTAAGTGTAAATAAACGGAGTCGAGTACGCCCGTATTAGGGTAGTTTCAGTTTTGGTTACACGACACTGTGTTCGAGCTCGTATTCAAGTGTAAATATTGCTTCGGGTGCCCGAATTCTAGTAATAATCATAATCAAAATCATTTACAAGCAAACAATCAGCTGTTACAAGCACATATGAAAGTCTAGAAGCTACGCCATCGGTTCGTAAATCTACGGCGGGAGACCTTGTACTGAGAAGAACCGGCAAGAAACTCAGCAAGGGCTGTTTTTTTTCTCCCTGTTTTATCATTTACAGAGTCGTCAAGTTGAAAAATGACTTCAGAGATGATTCATGAAGTCACCTTTCATTACATAATGTGAAATTATACATTAATTGTTCACCTGCATTTTGATTGCTGTGTCACACAGTATAAATAAATACAAACAGAGTTATTTATAATAGGTGTAATTAAACATTTACATCTTAAATATCAAAGTAGTTAGGGCAGACTCATCTCCGCTGGCAGCACCCGTTCACGAGCATGACGCATGAACCAGCCATCGCTTCGCTCAACCATATTTTAGGGAACGTAACGACCCGTCTCACACGACACAGATGTCACAACACGAATGTCTTTCGTTCACCCGTATTCGGGCTAACGACCAAGTAATTGAGCTATTAGGCTACTTTTGATAGCCTGCTAACATTGAATAGGTCAGGATTCAATGTTATTTAATGACATCTTTTTTTATCTATACCTCGAGTGACATTAGTAACTAATATCATTATTGATTTGGAAACTCAAGAGACAACAATGAAGACAAAGTTTACTTAAATAATATTTGTTAATCGGCTGTTAATTGTGTGAGCGATAACACTGCTGTTGTGGATTAATGATAACATAGAAGTTTGGATTTTGCTTTCCGACAAAAAAATTGTAAGTAGTTTTCATAATAGAATAAGTGATAAGTATATTTAAATACTCAAAAAAAAGTTTTTCTGTGCAGAGATCACACATCTCAAGTGAAATTGCTATTCTTAAATAACCTAACATTAGGCGGTGCATAGGGGAATGGACGCATCACTCATAGTCGTATAATTAAAATACTACCATCAGTCAGGTCCAATGGGCACCTAAAAGAGGTCCAATGGGCACCAAAAAAGAGGTCCAATGGGCATCAAAAAAGAGGTCAAATGGGCACAAAAAAAAAGAGGTCCAATGGGCACCAAAAAGGGGGTTCAATGAGCACCAAAAAAGAGGTCCAATGGGCACCAAAAAAGAGGTCCAATGGGCACCAAAAAGAGGTCCAATGGGCACCAAAACAGAGGTCCAATGGGCACCAAAAAGAGGTCTAATGGGCACTTTTTGCTTTCGGGTCGAAACTTGAGGGTCCAACGGGTACTAGACCACATTATGTAACATACTTCACCGCAATCGTTTTTATTTTGAATTTAAACAATAAAGTAGACAACAATATGTTCAAAGATTTATCATTTATTAGAAAAACAATATAAATTCTATTACACAAGTGCAGTTTCAATATTACATTACGGACAAAAATTTAAATCAGTTTTAAGGTATGAATCGATAATGGACAACTAATTAAAAACAACAACAAAATTTTAAGAATACTTCTGTGTATAAACTACGCCCCCCCCCCCCCCCCCCCCCCCCAGTGATTTCACGACTTTTACGTTGGTGCATACCAAAATTTACTTTAGGTGTTGCTTAAGCTTAGGACATATCTTTTTTGAGAATCTGTAATAATAAGAAACTTTATTGCAGACTAAAGTGTCCATAATGTTGTTTTGTTGGTAACATTTTCCCTTAATCTATGTTAGTAATACACTTAGATTAAAACAAAAAGGGTAGATACGGTACGCTCATACTTGCATCAAACAAAAACTGATCCCACGGCAGCGCGAACGAGACGGCGAGATCCGCGTCACTGCATTACCGACCAATCAGGCGACCAGTACTCGACGACACTACCGAATAAGATTCAAAACAAACAGCAATTTTTATGAAAAAATATATTTTATAGTACTTACGAATGAAAAGTGATGCCGTGGGTTTTATTTTTAGTTCTTGAGCAATTTGAGCACTTTTTAAAAACACACTTAGGCATTGTTTTATCATATAAACACAAAATATTAACAATATTTATTTTTGGCGTTCACATGTACGTCGCATGCATGTCAAGTGGTGACTAAAGCGATTAGGGTCGTGGACCACAATTGGTGCGGATCACTTTTGTGAAGCTAGTGCCGTATCTACCCTTTTTGTTTTAATCTAAGGTAATACATTGCAATTTAGTTAATGTTTCTCTTATGGAAGCCAACCCAATGCAGGAGTTCCACCACCACCAGAGACCACTCCCACCTGTCCGACAACACGCACAGGATGCTGTGAGGCTGGCGCGCACCAGCGTTGCCATTGATACGGCAATTACCGTAATATACGGCAATTTGAGCTCATAATTTCAGATTATACGGCATACGGAAGGTTTGTCATTGCCGTGTAATAATAGTAACTACCTACAAATTTTAATAAATAAAATTAGGTTATACGGCAAAAACATAATTTTTATTCAAAAATAGGGCAATCTGATGTATCGAATACGGCAACTCTTTACAGTAGCGAGGCACATCGCTTTCGGATAATGGCATGGAATCCATCGGTCCTTGCCTCAGCAAACATGCCAGAAGCACTACTGCGACGCGGCAGCCTCGACAGCATCCGGAACGCGTCGTTGTACTGTACACGGAAAGCGTTGTAAGCCCTCTGCGTGCAGTCAACCCAGAGACCGCACGAGAAAAAATTGTGTGTGTCAGCTCCGTCGCACAAGTGGAGTTTACTCCTTAATTTCGATAGTCTAACCAGACGCAAAATGAGTTTATTTAACTTAAAAAAGATTGATACTGTATGAAAGGGTAAATTAACAAATTAATGTAAATAATATACATATATAAATATATATTTATTCATTTCATATACATTTATTATAACTAATCGACGAAATATTTTACATTAAACTTTTTCCAATAGTCAATTTCAGATGTGCATAAATATATCATTAGGAATGTTGATAAATTATGTAATTATTATTATCAGACTATTATCATTTTTTTAAATATTAATTAAATCAACATTGTCTGCATTATTAATTACAGTGACAAGTGGTTTATGGTAACTAAAATAAGACACATGGACGTTAGTAGATACGTGGTTCACGAATCTTGAAAATACCGCATCAATGGTTGTACCATACCTCGTTGTCCCCATTGCTCTATCAGAAACAATATCTAAATTCAGTTCAGATTTTAAAAATTTTATTAATGTCAATCCGTCATCTTTGTTTGTCAAAGTTGCGCGACATAGGATGCGCACCAAAAACGTAACGAGGTCATTCATCGATAGATTTTACTCCTCGCATTTTTCTCATACCGGGCCCCTTATATATGCAAATCGATTCCTAAGGAGTAAACTCCAAAAATAATCGGCAGTATGATTTATATAAAGTCAATTTGACTTCTAAAGTACTTCGCGCAAATCTCCGAGCCTACATGTTACATCGGACTGCCAGTGACCGCCTTTCCCTATCCCATGACCGGCCATTACGAAACTTGCTTCTCCCACATGATCCTATACTGAGCACGTTTATCACTGCAGCGCAGTAAGATAAGTGTCGCCGCACACGGGCCACCGACCACAACCACAAAACGCGCCGCCACCGGCATATTTCTTGTAGTTTTCATACATTTTATATGGACTCGCCACACACGGTACGCCGGTGGCCGCCACACGCTACAAATCGTCGTTGCTCGCTTCTTGTGGCCCGCATCGGCTAGTTAATACAAAACGCCGCCACACGTCACTCGCGCGAATACCCACCCCTCTCTCCCTTACCTTAGTCGGCCGCTGTCGCGCGCTTCAGCCACTTTAGTAGCCGCTTCTAGCTTCTCGTGGCGGCGTTTGTGGCTGTGGCGTGTGGCCCGTGTGCGGCGACACTAATAGTTAAATGCGACATTGAGCTCCTTAATTACATGTTACTAATACTGTAGGAAACATCAAGTCAGGTATTAATTAGAGTGACAATTGAAAATTGGAACTGGTTTGTTGTCCCTAAAGACCTCTTTACCGAAGTGATAAAATATAGCTTTAAAATAATGAGCATGATCTATTCGTGTCCAGTATTCGTATGTACATCGTAATAATAAATACGTTTTGGTGATAACATAAACAATAAAAGGTCAATATTTTTATTTGTGCTTGTTACTAATAATAAAATCGGTGATTGGTGGAAAATTCATAGATTGTTAATGATTTGTGTCTTATATTATTACTAGCTGTGCCCCGCGGTGTTACCTGCGGTTTATTAGGGATATTTTTAATATTTTGTGTTAATCTAGGATGTCAGCTAACTCCATACCAAATTTTATTAAAATCGCTCCAGCCGTTTAGACGTGAAGAAGTAACAAACAAACACACTCACAAACTTTCGCCTTTATAATATTATAAGTGTGATTCGGGTTTCGCTAGGGTGATAACATAGGTATGTCTTTTAAATATCAAACAACCAATTGCGATGAAACTTTGGTGAGTTGCAGAGTTCTCTTAAAAAAACTGTGGTCCAGAAAGCTACTTTTTATTCTCTACATGGGCGTTGAATACAATCGTCGAGTAGTAGCTGAAGTTAAAAAAGAATTTATGTTAATTTTCTTGGTTTTCATTTATTGACGTAACGAAAAATATAAGTAAGCAATCAATTTTCAGATTTTAAGAGGGAACCGTGACGATGTAGCCCAAGAGACAGAGATCGCGATTCATTACTTGATCGTAATGGAAAATTGTGCCGCACTCTGCCTTTTTTTTTCAAAGACGTACTCAAGTTTTGTATAAGACTTTTTTTTATTAGATAAATACCTTTTAAGTTTTTTATATAGTCATAATTTTTATATTATATGCATTTGTAATGAAAAGTGACTTTATGAGTTACCTCATATTGAAGTAATTTTTCAATTTGACGACTCTGTATATAATACAGGGAGAAAAAAACAGCCCTTGCTGAGTTACTTGCCGGTTCTTCTCAGTACAAGGTCTCCCGCCGTAGATTTGCGAACCGATGGCGTAGCTTTTCGACATTCACAAGTGCTTGTAACAGCCTAGACTGAATAAACGATATTGAATTTGAATTAAATTAAAAACTACAAACATGTTCAAAAAAAAACAACAATAATTGAAAAACGGTAAGAATTACAATAAAAAGTTTCAGCCAAAAAAGTTAGGGAATTTAGTAATAAACAAAATATTTACTCTACATTTTTCTCCGTAAAGTCAATATTTTCTGTGAAACTATAGCGATAAACGCGTGTTCCAATATGGCGGCCAGTTGTGACCACCCTACCTTCCCTGATTTTTAAGGTTAAGCTTCTTACAACTTAGCCTAAAGTCAAGTACTACCTAAAGTTCAATACAGACAATTATCTTGATGCGTGGCTATCCACAACCGTTCGTTTTTGTCGAAATTTTTTACCACGTACGACAAAACTGTAGAATATATTGTCGCCAGCAGTGTTTCCGGACCAATACGACCCAAAAACCTTCAAAAAAAGAGCGTAGTCCTTCCTTATAGACCGGCATCGCATTTGTGATACTCCTGGTGTTGCAAGTGTTCATGGGCGACGGTAATCACTTACCATCAGGTGAGCCGTCTGCTCGTATGCCCCCTATAACATAAAAAAAAAAAATTAAAACCCACTTCCCTTATTTAATTATAACACTCACGATCTCACAAAAACAATCATGCGCACACAAAGACTTATTAAACACACACATGCTCAAGCTCAAACATACATGCATACATACATACACGTATTCATGCATAGGCAAACTTATATCTAAGTTCTAAAAAGAACAAAAAAAATATTGTTTAAATTTGTGAAATTTACATAAAATATGGATGTGTAATGGAGGAGCCGCCTGGCACAAGCATTGATTTGCTTAAAAGGGGACTCCTGCCACTAATTTTTGTAAACCAAATCATTTATGAATAAATTATTATTATTATTAAGTACAAGTTTACAAGCTACTAGCGAACTCACTGGCTTTTTTTTTTTTTTTTTAGCGGTATCCCCAATTTGTTTCAGGTCTTTTTTAGTCTTTTTTTGTTTGTTTTTCTTATGATATTTATATTATTTTCATGCTTGCTCTTTTGCATGAGGTGCCTTTTCTTTTGCACCTTTTATTTCTTTTTTAATTTTTTACAGTGTTTTCTTATTTTCTATTACATTATATTTTACTTCTATTCTATTCTCTATTACAGTATATTTTTAGTTTCTAATACATTTCTTTTTCTATTTTTGGTTACATTTTACAATTTTTTCTTTATACTAGTTACAGTTTTTCTGTTATTTTCATACACACACTTACATTTGTTCGATATGTTCTACTTACTTATATATTCATTGCTATGTTTACAATTTCTTATTTTTGTTATTACCCATTGGGCTTTCTTCTTATATACTAGTATTTACAATATTTATATTTATAGGTTGTCCTATATCAATCGTCTTTGTTTCTTTCGATGACCTTTTTTACTATATTTTTGCTGTACTTAATGAAAATTTCTCTGTCCCTGATTTCTATCATTATTTCCTTTAGGTTATCCCTTCTAAGTGGTGTGTTAAGTGCCTGCTGTGCGTCGTGTCTTTCTCTGCTGTAAAGGGGGCAATCTAGGAGGACATGAAAAATGTCCTCTTCGGTGTTTGGGTCACATACACATCTTGGGGTATCCTTCTTTTTAAATCTATGGAGGTAGGCGGAGAAACCTCCATGCCCGGTAAAAATTTGCGCAGCTATTCCATCCAATTCAATCTTTCTTACAACACCGAAGGCACTCTCTCCGCAAGGAAAGAATGCCTTCGTTGTGGCCGCCGTGTTTTCGCTCCTATACCTGCTGTCCCATTTTGCTTTCGTCACTGCGCGTACATGTCGCTTGACGAAAGAGATGGGACAGCAGTCATAGTGCGATTTGCTCTTCAACCCGAGGGCCGCTCCCTTCGCCAGCTGATCCGCTCTCTCGTTTCCGATCACCCCGACGTGGGCCCTGATCCAATACAGGGACACGGTTTGGCCGTTGTCCCTGAGTTGGGCCAGGTTGCCCTGAATCGCCTTGGTGATCGGATGCGAGGAGCCTGGATCCGCTAGCGATTGGAGAGAGGACCTCGAGTCGCTGAGCACGGCCGCCTCCTTCCATCCTTTCCCTAATACACACTCCGTGGCTTGGAGGATAGCATACAGCTCGGCTTGGAAGACTGTACAGTATGGCTCCAGCTTAAACTTTCGGGAAAGGACTTCTGCCTGCCCTTTCCAACAGGTCAGGGCGGCTCCTACCTTTCCCTCCAGTTTGCTGCCATCTGTATAGATCTTCACAAGACCTTCTGCCAGTTTGCTATCCTCCTCCTCGTTCTCCAGACATTCATAACCTATCATACTGCTGCTACCGGGGTGGTCCGAATCCATGAAGGATACCCTTTCCTCCACCTTTCTCCCCCTCAATATTGCCTGGGGTTTCCCTCGCTTCGCCTCATAGAGCTGGGATGCTTCATGGACCCTTAGGTCCAGCGGAAGCAGCCCCGACAATATTAAGGCGGAGTTGAGTGACACCGTCCTGTAACACTTTGCGATTTTTTGAGCGAACCCCCTTTGGACAACAGAGAATTTCTTTTTTGTTATAATTTTATCGGCTTCCCCCTGCCAAACACTCGCCGCATACAGGGTGATCCGCTCTATGACCGCTATATATATGGTTCTGATGATTTCAGGTTGGAGGCCCCAAGTCGTTTTTGCGGCTCTTTGGATTCCTTTAAATATGTTTAACGCTTTGCCGCAGATGTATTTTATATGGTTATTAAAAGTTAATTTTCTATCTATTATTAGGCCAAGAATTTTGATTTCATTTGTAATCTCTATTTGGACTCCCCCCATGGTCAGTATCGGCGTGTCGAATTTTAGCTTTTTTGTTATGATCATAGCTTTGGTCTTATGTGCTGCAAAGTTGAGCTTATTCGACTCGCCCCATCTCCTGACCAGGGAGAGTCCCATGTTGGCCTTATCCTGTACTGACTTGGAGTCTCCACCGTCCACCATCAATATGATGTCATCCGCGAATGCCTGGCAGTTAATGTTGGCGTCGGTGAGCTCGTTCAGGAGAGGATCCAGCAAGATGTTCCAAAATAAGGGGCCCCCTATGGACCCCTGTACGCAACCTTTGTTGGTGGGTTTGCTGAACTCCTCTCCCGCGTATCTCACCGTCACCATTCTATTGTTAAGATAACTACTAACTAAGTTTCTGAGGTTTCTTGGGCAGTTCATGCTTTTTAATTGGTAACGGATTCGCGGCCACCACGCATTATCGAAGGCCCCCTCTATATCCAGCGAGATCAGGGCCACTATTCTCTTCTCCGCCACTTTGCCTCTGATCTGCTGGACCATGTCGTAGAGGGAGTCCTCCGTCCCGCGCTGCGGCATGAACCCGTACTGCCTCACGTTTAATTTGGGTAATATATGCCATTTTAATCGACGCACTAACATTTTTTCAAATATTTTTCCTAATACTGGCAGCAAACCTATTGGCCTGTATGACTTGGGTTCCTGGTAGTTGTCTTTGCCGGGTTTCCTTAACATTATTATTGTCGCTTTTTTCCATGCGTTCGGGAAGTGGGCTAGGGCTAGGCATTTGTTGAACATCGCGAGAGCTAGTTCGCTGTCTGCTTTAACAGTCGCTGCGCATATGTCGGCTGTGAAACCATCTCCACCCGGTGCCTTTTTCGGGTTGAACGAGTCCACGGCGTGCATCAGCTCGGCTTCCACGAATGGGGGGTCATGAACATCATGTTCATCTCCCTCATTCGCTTCCGCCGCGCCGACTCGCACTGCTCTGTGGACTTCGCTTTCCCCTACTTCGGTGTCATCCGGGTAGAAGGTCTCAGCCATTATGCGCACCGACTGTTTGGGGCTGGTGGTGATGCCCCCTCTCGCGATTGGTTGATCTTCTCCCTGTGCTCTTGTTCTGCCTATCACCCTGTATATACCCCCCCACATGGTTTCCCGGTTTTGTTTCTGGCAGAACTCCTTCCAACTCTTCACCCTGGCTACATTCATCTCTCTTTCATACTTTTCTTTTGCATCCATATATTGCTCGACTACCCATGTTTTGCGACTCGGTGCTGCCCATTTTATTCTCCTTTTTAGTTTGTTCTTTTCTTTCTTCATTCTCTCAAGCTCGTCGGACCACCACACAATCTTTATTTTACTATTTGTCTTTTTTGGTTTTATATGTTTATCACAGTTTATTTCTATTGATTTGGTATATTTATTTATTACTAGTTCTAATTGATCTATATCTACTATTTTATCTATTTCTATTTTGTTTATGTTATTTTCTTTAAATAAATCTTGTATTCCTTTTTTATAATCTGTCCAATTTGTTTTTAATGTGTTATATTTCCTAGTGGTTTTGTTGTTTATGTTGCCATTCATTTTGTTATTTCCCAGTTTTATTTTAAAAGAGATTGTGTTGTGGTCCGACGTTGTCACTCCATCCATCACCTTCCAGTCTAGCACCTTGTCCAGCATGTCTGTCGAGCAATAGGTCACGTCCACACAGCTCTTGTATTCCTTCCCTCTTCGCCAGGTCTGGAAGGTTGGTCTGCTTCCTTCGTTTAAGACGTGGAATCCCAAGTCATTAATTGTTCCTAGCATCTCCTCCCCCCTGTCATCACTACGTACGCTTCCCCACCACTCGCTCCACGCGTTGGCGTCCCCTCCTATGATAATCCTATCTGTTCCCAATTTCTCTATGGCGCGTTTTACCTGAACCATATACGGGCCTATGTCTTTGTAGTAAGAGATCACTCCGACTTCCCATTCTTGTGTTATGATCTTTATTGCTACTATATTTGTAGTTATGAGGTCGGGAAATTGTTGGATTTTTATGTTCATGTTGAAGACGGCTATCGCCGCCTTGTTCACTTTCCCGACCTCTTGTGCAGCCTGGTAGAATCTAACCCCGGTGTGACCTCCCACTACTCCCGCGTTTCCCGTATACGGTTCCTGCACCAGCACCATAAAGGATTTCATTTTGGCAGCCTCCAGGAGCAGCTCGCTTGTGGCGTTTCTGCTCCTTTGGAGGTTTGCCTGGAGGACGCCGTATATCTCATCTCCCTCTCTTGTCCTGTCTGTCACCACCTTAGCAATACGCTATTCTGGATCTTGCTATTCTTTCCCACGATAGCGTTTGCGGGCAATCGGGGCTGAAGGCGTTGTGATGTTTTTCTTTATTTCCTATCTTCTTGCAATTTATGCATTCAGGGGCACTATTCTTATTGGGGCACACTGTGAATAGATGGTCTCCCCCGCAGTGGCAGCAACTGTCCGACGGCTCCTGGCAGACCCGCTTGATGTGGCCGAAGCCCAAGCAGCGGGAGCATCGGATAATCGGGGACTGATCCTCTACACGGGATAAACCCCATTGCAGTTGGATAGTCCCCGCCTCTGTCAGTTGCCGCCATACTACGGGTGCCACCTTTAGTACCAGAACTTGCTGGCTTGCAGCTTGTACACTCTGTAACTTCTGTAAAAAAGATGTTGCTGCTGCAAAATTTTTGGGCTAAATTTACTCTATGGTTTGGGTTAGTATAATAAGTGAGCACTCCCCGGAATCGTACGCGACACACACGATTATTACATGTTCCACATCGCCATACTAATTATGGACAAAACGCTGTATTCACCAGACTCCCACGCATTGTCAATAAACAATTTTTTGATTTGTTTATTGGATCTAAGAACCTTTTTCTTGCCAATATTAAGCGATATCTGTGCGGTGACTGTAGTTTGTTGGAATGAATTTAATTGGAGATGTAGTAAATTAACCCCATTTAGCATTGTTGTAGGTACAAATCCAGACTATTATAGTATAGTACAAAGAGACTCTGCTCTTTGTCCATAATTTAGAGGCAGGGGTTATGAAGGGGCCGGGGTCCCCGCGATACCCCGGGAGACCCCTGCCGTGGAGCCCCGGCAAGGCCGGGAGGCTGCTAGGTGCGGAGACGCGGAAGAATCCCTAAACGGGGATCCCGCGGCTTCGCACTAAGCAGCTTAGAGGGTGTTCGCAGGGTTTTTAGCGGATATTATGCCGTAAAGCGCCCGTAAGGGTTACGGGGTCCTCAGTGGGCAGCCACTGCTGGGGCTCGTAAGGCTTGCGGGAGCCAGGTGTGAGGTCCGTTCGGCGGTGTGCCTCTTAAAGGCGCCGTCGTCTGTAAATAGTATTTTAAGCCTGCGTATATAAAAAAAGGGGTTATGAAGGGGCAACTGCAACTTGTTTTTACCTTATGTTATATTAAATGCACGATTACCCTCATATTTATATACTCATATAATTTTTTATTTTTTATTTATATGTATTTATGTATAAATACCTGATTATATTTAGGTGTAGACATATGTATTTTTATGTTAATGTTAAATTGGTTTTCCTTGAGCACATAGGTACATATTCAGATGGATTCGATGTTACAAAGTGGATAATCTTATTTGGCCTCCAAAATTTTTAAAATATTTTTTATGTAGAAATATGTCGAGCTGTGATTGTCTTTACAATAAATAAATAAATAAAGTATATATAATGAAAATTTAATGTGATTTAACTAAGAATAGGATCGACTGGGCGCCATTTTGTAATGTCATAGCTGTCAATTGAAACAAAATAGGTAGAGTGAGCAATAAAATATTTTTTCTTCGATAAAACTTATTTACTAAGATTAAGTGAGAAAAAACATCAGGTTTTTTTAAAATAAAACTTATTTACTAAGATTACGTGAGAAAACACATCAGATTTTATTAATAAAATTTATTTACTAAGATTGAGAAAAAAAAACACCGATTTTTAATAACATTTAAGACTGTGACTGTGACTGTGCGTAACTACCGGAGTTGTCATCGTTGTCATGTTTGTTTACAAATGTTTGGTTTTTGAAGTTATACTTCTTTAGGCGCGTTATGAAAAAATGATGAGAGTGAAATTTTAAGATGCGCGCGCATCACTGTAACACAAAAATTAACAGCATGAAGTTGGTCGCTTTAGCGACTCTCTTGACCATTGGTGTAGTAGAACCAAAAACCACATCTTTATTTTTTGTAATAAAGTAACTGTTATAGGTATTCATATTTATAATATTTATCCACATGTTTCTAGTTTGTATATTCGGAATACGTGTTTGAGTTTCATACAAGTGCAAATCACATATGTTCTAATAAATTATATTCAGTAGCGATTTTAATTGAATATTTTGATTATTTATTTATTTTTTCAAATTAAAACTGAACTTTATTGACTGTGTCCTTTTCCAGACTTTTTATTAATTTATTGTAATTAATTATTTGCATGCAATTAAAAACTAATTTTAAACGATGCCAACGAAGGATAACTTCTCACGCGCCTACATAAGTACACGCACCCATTTTTTTTATTCTAGAATTAGATGAGTGCTAAAAAAGAGTTCCAAGATTTTTTGCAAACCGTACTTTTCAAGCGTCATTTGACAGATGGAGGTCATTGGCTTTCCTATTCTTATTTGAATCGCATTATACACTCAGTTTCAGATAAACAATGCTACTGTACATATTAGCGTTGCTTTTCTTGGGATGGTTTTACATGAAATGGACGAATGTGAAGCGGTACTGGGCGGCGCGCGGAGTGCCGCATCAGCCACCAAACATCCTGCTGGGCAGCCTCACGTTCCTGATGAAAGTCAACCCGGTAAGCTACATTCCTTTTCCACCGTATCAACTCGTGTATCCCCCACGACAACGGCTAGCTGGAGCCGAGGTCCTCGGACCTAATTCGTAGACTCGTCTCAGAGAAGCCCTCTAGATGAGCCGATCCCCTCATGTTCGAGTGGTCTAGAGGCTCCAGACAGAGAGGAGATCCTCCCCGTGGGGAGATGCCATCCGCCTGGAATACCTCTAGAGGCACTCGCCAATTCTCAGCTTGAGGTCCCCTTAGGATCACGTCGTCCCCAAACCCGGTGACGCTGTAAAGGTGATCTGCGACCAAAAGCATACTTGAAACCCCCACGCACGCATAAGCTCATGTCTCGAGGCCAGGCGATTACGTCACGATTCGTGTGCGTTGTATGCAGTAGGGAGTTTCATACGAAGAATACTGAACAGCTCGTCTCGATACGGCGATGGTCCTTTTGCTATTTGATATGTCTACTACGACTGTCTACTTATGTCTACTTAGACTTAAAACAATATATGAAACTGCTATTTTTATTTTAAGTGTTATAATAATAAATAAATATTTCCAACACTCACACCAATTAGCCTAGCCCCAAAGTAAGCACTGTAAGGCTTGTGTTATGGGATGCTAGGGTAACGGATAGAATATATATACTGTACATATATAAGTATAGTTATATAGAAATACATATTAAACATCCATGACTGGAGTACAAATGCTCGTATTCATCACACAAACATCCGCCCCTACCGTAAGTGTTTCATTTGGCATTGTGGTTTACCTACAATGCGAAGAAATGGAACTGCCTTGCCGCTTAAGAAATCTAGAAGAAATTCGACAGGGCCGTTAAGGATTCGGTAGCATATTTTGTTAGTGCGTCCGCCCGGATAGCCGAAGATGTGGGTACAATTCTCGTCTGTAACCTGGACCAGTGAAATTTTCTAAAAAAAAATCTTTAGATTTAAACATCTGAAGGGCGATTCTGTAAAATAAAATCTCACTTCCGAATGCAGTAACTGCCATTTGAGACATTAGTTTGATAATATGCATTACGCCATTACAAGGAAAAATGTCGCTATGGCTGTTGAAGCAGCCAGTATTAGATATTTGACATTTGTCAGATATCCAAATAACTGAGATCGTAAGTGAGAATGCATCTTACAGAATGCCTATGCAGTAGTCAAATGCTTAAAAATATTAATATAAACGCAAACTCTTCGCATTGTAGGAAGATCTGAAACCTGATGAAGTTCATAAGATTTATGATGGCATAGAGTTGACGTTCACATTAGTTTCTAACAGCCTAGGCTGAATAAATAATTATGATTATGTTGCAAAATCGTATAGAATGCTACGTTTCATCATGCGTATTGGAAAGGAATTCCGTTGCGCATCTACTTTGATATTACTGTATAATGCATTTGTGAGACCACACCTTGAATATGCCTCTTGTGTATGGAATCCACAGTATAATACATACATTGATGCTATTGAAAGAATTCAACGCAAATTTGTAAAGTACTTAGAAAACAGAATTAATGTTAACTTGATTATTAATGATTGTAAAGCAAAGTTACAGGTTACATTCTTGCAACATCGCAGAACTGTTAGAGATCAATTATTTCTTTACAAACTTATTAACGACTTTGTAGATTCGCCGTTCCTTTTGCAGAGGATTAGTTTCCATTGTCCAAATAGAACTAGGTCTGACAACACGTTTGTAATACAATTCAGCAGGACCAAGTTTGCTGCAAATAGTTTCATTTCTAGAGCATGTCACAGCTATAATAAATACTTCAGGGGATTGGATATATTTTGCCTTTCTTACAATCAATTTCGTTTTACCCTAACACTTAGTAATTATTTTCTTACCATAAATTTTGAATATCATGTTTATTCTATTAACTAACTCTAAATATTGTACGTAATCTTAAGTAAATTATGTAAGTGTATGAATGTTTCAGTCTGTGGAAACTTAACTGGTTTATGAAAAAGTAATAAGTGTTACTTAATTGAATTGCGTAAAACTGTATGTTTCCCAAATGAAAATAAATAAAATATATAAATGGTTTTACAAATCTAGCAGTTACCTAAATGCTTTAACCTAGTCTAGCTCATTCCCGTTGTTTCTTATATCTCGTGATCTCATTAGCTCTAATGCTTCATGTGGTTTTCCAAAATTACTCAGGCGATGTGGATGCGTGAGATGTACGATCGCTACCCCAAGACTCCATACGTAGGCATCTGGTTGTTTTGGAGACCAGCACTCATCGTCAACTCGCCGGAGTTGGCCCGCAGGATCCTCGTCAAAGACTTCGACGCCTTCAGGAACAGGCTGATTGGCACCGGCACTGGGAAGATGGACCCAATGGGAGGTTTAAATATTTTTACACTGAACGTAAGTGCTACAATTTTGTATAACGATCTTTCTGGTTTGTCTTCATGTTTTTAATTTTAGAGATCAGTGTATCCCTAGCGCGAACCACTATCGAATTCGAATAGTTTGCAAACCGAATGTCAATGTCAAATTTTGTATGAGGACTAAAATACACATTTGACAATGACATTTCGGACTCGCAAACGATACGAATTCGATATTGGTTCATGCTAGGAGTACTGTACATTTTGTTGTTTTCAATTTGAAAGAGATATTTATTGATATGAGACGAATTGATTGAATTTGATGTTATCTAGTAGCTTAGTGGTAATTTATGCATTTAGTTTACCAGTATCACAGGTTCTTTCCACCTTTTCATTAGAGAGCATTCTTTATTTCAGTGATATTCTATGCATGACTTGCAACCTTTAGTTGCACCCACTTACTTTAACTGTCATTAACCGACTTCAAAAAAGGAGGAGGCTATGTGTTTGACTGTATATATATTTTATGTATACCGATTTCTCCGCCATTTGTGGACCGATTTCCTTAATTCTTTTTTTATTCGAAAGAGTGCACTTCCGAGGTGGTCTCGTTGGAACCAATTCAGGATGATGATCTAGTGGAATTCTGTAAAATCGAGAGAAACCTTCTTATAAAAATTATTAGTACTTGGACGATGTAATTTTCACGATACTTTGTTTATATGTACACCGATTACTTAAATATTTCTGGTCCAATTTGAGTGATTCTTCTTTTGTTCAATTGGAGATACTTGACGTTTGGTTCCATGAAAAAAAAATTTTTTTATACTAATATTTAATGAGCATTTTTGTTTACTTGGACGATGTAATTATCACTAAAATTGATGAAATAATTTTTTTTAAACAAAAAATAAATCAGACTACAAAATCGAAAATGGAACTAAAAAGTATAAAATAATATCTGGTTCATGATTTGGAAGTTGGGCGGGTCAAGATTGAAACATTAAATAGATTTTCGTTTCTGATCGGTAATAATACGTCTTTCAATCTTACTTATTTTTTACTTTTTAGTTCCATTATCGATTTTGAAGTCGGTTTTATTTTTTGTTTCTTTTTTTTATATTTTCATGTCAAAGACATAGTAGAATTTAACTAGCTCCGTGGTGCAACTCACACTACGTCTTTGAAATAAACTGTTTCAGAAATTACTGATTCAATATGTCCGCTGAGCATCAGACGCATAGAGATAGAGAGTTTATTTATTTAATTAAAATTTGTAAGCACCTCTCACAATTATATTATCCTGAAAAGATGGTGACAGCATGAAAGATTTTTGCTGTTATCAGTATTTATAGGGATTAATTATACAGATTAACTTTAAATTTGATAGCAGTGTATCCTTGTCATTCTCTATACAGAATGAATACGAGAGACTGATGTTCAATTTAGTTTTAAGTTTAGAGATTTTTAGAGATACGGGGAAATCGACACCGTTATCTACGAGAAAGTTAGCAGTTATATTTTTTTTGGGTTTTAGGGCCACTGGCACCGAAATTCTTAATTGAGTTCCTAACAGCGATAATAAATACGTCATCCCATCTTCGTAAATGTTTGAAAGTCAAATAGAGATGGAATAAGGTATAAACATGATTTATTTTTTTTACACAGAACGGGTTATAATAGTGCAGAGTCATTCATTTCCTTTTGTCGGTTTCTCAATTTGTATTTTTTTTATAAAAAGGTCCGACAAATAACTTCACCCCACCTGATCTTAAGTGAAGGTGAAGTCCAGACGCGAAGATAGCTGATACAGCAGTTCTACCTGCCACACCAGCCATCCTCACCCTGCCGGCCTGCATGTTGCTTCTTTACGCCTCTGTAAAAGGATCCCAGGTTGTAAGAGGGAGGGAACACGTGAGCGGGCAGAGCATTCCATTTACGGATAGTGCGACAAAGAAATGAGTCACCAAATTTCTTTGTACGCGTTGGAATTGTGGCCACAGTTAGACGGTGACAACGTAGGCCAGCGCGCGTGGTCCTCTGAAGGAAAGGAGAGGGTGGGATAAGAGAGAATAACTACTCGGAACACTCGCCATGGTACAGACGATAGAACGCGCTTAGTGACGCCACGTCACGGCGTAATTAAAGAAGCTCAAGGTGGTTTGTGTAAATATCGCAGTTGTTTATTTCAACAGGATCCTTTATGGACAACTCTCAGACGTCGGCTCACCCCTGTGTTCACATCCTCTAAATTGAAATCGTTGCACAACCTTTTTGCTACCAAGGGTAAAGAACTGGTACAGAGAATCGATAACAGCATTAAGGCTAACAAGCCTTTGGAACTTAGGGTAAATATATATTTTTTTATTTAAAAAGATTGCATTTACAAAGTAAAAATTAGTTGCAATTTCAAATTTCTTAGAAAACAAAACGGGTTGCAAAGAAACAAGCAATATTCAAACTGATACCTTGGCCATGTTGGACTTAAAATCTTTTTTTTTTTAGATAATATTAAATTAAATCAGTTTATTGCCATTGGATGCAAGTCTTCACAAGTTCCAAATTTCTGTTTTCAGAGTCTGTATGCCGATTACACCACAGATGTTATTGGGACAGCCGCTTTCGGTATCCAGTGTGATGCAACGATGACTGGTGAAAGCGTTCTGAGGACTGTTACTAAAGACTTCATGAAGTTCAGTATTATGAGAGGGCTCGCTTGGAGCAGCATCTTCTTTATTCCGGAGTGCGCCAATTTTTTCGGGTATGTGTGCTGATAGTTCATATGTTTTTACTAAATTTATACTAGGCGTTAAATAAAACACTTTAAGATATTTGGGAATGTTTAGCCGCTTCTTCCCACTAACGGAATGGAATAATAAAACGGCGATACGTCAACTTATCAGCAATATATTTGGAAAATATTCACAATTATAAAAATACAATACGTATGGACGAAATTTTCTTCTGAAGTCTCTTTTTACAATGACAATTCAAAATCCAAAAGAAAATATCAAAAAGAACATAATGATAATAAACTTAATTTCTAATGTGCCAGTGCCTACGGAATGTCCATAGACACTGGCTGTATGGCGACATGGACAAACTTTTATGCGGTGCAAAGTCGCCACAGATATTTTTCATGGTTTCGTATTGCCTAAGAAAACTTATTATTAAAAGACTAATGTCCCTTCGTCTGTCAGCGGGTTTTATCTTATGCACCGTAAAAGGTTTACGGATCAGGAGATACGACAGTAAATAAAATAAAAATTAGATCCTTTGGTGGCGATGCTACTTAGTAGGCAGCTGTGCGTATTTGTAAATTAAATTTAATTCACACACATGTGACGTTGACATTACAAGACCATTGTGGCGACTTTGCACCGCATAAAAGTTGGTCCATGTCGCCATACAGCCAGTGTCTATGGACATTCCGTAGGCTCTGGCACATTAGAAAATAAGTTTTTAATTATGATCTTTTTATATAATTGCTGTTTGATTTATAAGTTGTCATTGGGTCATTCTAAAAAAAGACTTCAGAAGAAAATTTCGTCCATACGTATTGTATTTTTATAATTGTGAATATTTTCCAAATATAGTGCTGATAAGTTGACTTATCGCCGTTTTATTATTCCATTCCGCTAGTGGGGAGCAGCGGTTAAACATTCCCAAACCATAATGGCTGTCTAGCTATCATGCCTCGAATCAAATCTGTCAAGGGAGCATCGAACTCATACACCCACGTATTTCCTTTACAGTTTCAAATTCTTCCCTAAACATTCAGAAGACATATTCAGGAGAGTGTACAAAAAGATAGTATCTCAAAGAGGTGGCTACACCAATGTGGCACAAGAGAACGATCTCCTCGATGCGCTTCGCAAAATCAAATACGAAGCGGACATAAATAATGAAGGTATTTACTAACGTCAATTAAACCAATTTGAAGTTTAATACCAGTACTTATACGAGGATGGCGCAGGTGGGTAGCGCGTTCGGCCGCGGTCGCTGAAGTTAAGCAACTTTCGCAGTGGTCGGTCATTGGATGGGTGACCAAAAACATATATCTCGAGTTCCTCCATGCTTCGGAAGGCATGTTAAGCCGTTAGTCCCGGCCGCATCTGCAGTCGTTAGAACCCGCCAATCCGCACAGGGCCCGCGTGGTGGGTCATGGCCCAACCTCCCTATTCCATCCATAGAGATGGCCTGTGCTCCAGCAGTGGGGACATTAAGAGGCTGATGATGATGCTGATGATGATGACTTATACGAGATCTGAATAATTTGTATGATGTACTGCAATGGGCTTGATTCTGACATGATCTTCTAAACTTAATACTTACAAAATTTTACAACAGTCTCTCCTTTTCATCCTTATGCATGACAAGAATACACTCATGCCACAATCGGGTACAAAACTCCATTTGCCTCGGTCACGCTATACAGGGTGTTACAAAAATACAAATAAAGCTTGAAGGGCGATGAAGTACATCATATATAAATATCCTCTCTAATTTTCTTAAAATATTTGCATGAAGTTTTAACTTTTTATAAAAACAGATATTTTTAATGATCCTCGTACTAGTGAAGTGTCTTAAAATGATCGATATTTTTATTAATCATTAAAAATAACTGTCTTTATAAAAAGTTAAAACTTCATGCAAAAATTTTAAGAAAATTAGAGAAGACTCCTTATACGATGTACTTCAACCCCCTTCAAGCTTTGTTTGCAACATCCTTATTTTTGTAACATCCTGTATTTAAGAGAGACAATGGTATCGATTCTGACATGATTCTCTAAACCTAAACTTAAATTTGGCATCAGTGCATCCTTGTCATTCTCTATACAGAATGATAAGGAAAGACTGATGTTAAATTTAGTTTTAAGTTTAGAGAATCACGTCAGAATTGGCACCTATATCGATTCCAATCATCTCTTAATTTATCAGGACCACGCCTGGCGGCTCAGCTTATTTTATAAGTTTTATTCGTATTGAATAGGGATGATGACTAATTTTTTTCTTCTTCGTTTACCAGGTAGATTATCAAAAAGTATTGGACACGTATTTTTTCCTTTTTCACATAATATAAACATTGCAGAGATATATTGATTTGAAAAGTCGCATGACGTCACGTTTAAGCGAATATTCACTAAAAAGTGACGTCACTAAGTCACTAACCCCTACTCCCAAACTTTGACGCGCTATAACTTTGTAATTTTTTGGTTGATTGCCCAAAGAAAAAATACGTGTCCATTATTTTTTGATCATCTAACTGACGGACTAAATAGACTTTCGTTTACTGTACCCCGTCATCACCCCTATTATTAAAAACTTATCAGTACCCCTAGCACGAACCATTATCGAATTCGAATAGTTTGCAAACCGAAATGTCAATGTCAAATTTTGTATGGAAACTTGAACAGCAGCGGCACAAAGTACGTAACGAGAACTAAAAATCAGTACAGATTTAACAATGACATTTCGGACTCGCAAACGATACGAATTCGATATTGGTTAGTGCTAGGGGTACAGATCTATTAATATATTTTTGTTACACAGATATGGATGAAGACTTGATGATCGCTCAGGCTTGTATCTTTCTTCAGGGTGGATTTGATACTTCAGCCTCCACACTTACTTTCCTTACTAGCGAATTGGCTTACAGACCAGAAATGCAGGCGAGTTCTTTCACTTTTACCAAAAGCCTGAGACTAATCTACTTTGTCTTAAGGTGCCTTACCTTCAAACAAAGCAAACATCCTTGTTTCTTAGGTTTTCACGCACATCACTCATTAAATAAAACTAGTTTTTACTTTATTTATTTATTGACGTTTCGCAGCCTTTTCAGGTCTGCATCGTCAGAATAATGATTTTTTATTTAAAATTGTCGAGCTACCTTCGAAAGACTTATATTGAGCGTTCGGTTATTTCATTGGAAGATTTTTATAATTTTATTGTCGTTGTATGAATTTATTATTTAATTTACTTAATAAAGTATTTTATTTAAAATTCTTGTTTGTAATTTTGAGTTTATTTATTTGACCCTAACTACCGTAAACTACCACCGGTTCCAAAATTGGGAGACCTTCCTGAGAAGAACCGGCGAAACAAACTCAAGAGAGGCTTTCTATCTCCTTCTTATGTTAAATTATGCAAACAAAAAGAACTAATAGTATCTGATGATCTTGCAGTGTGTGGTCAGGGTTGGGATTTTATCTCCTGTATAATAGGTCTGTCAATAAATAAATAAAGTTTCGTGCATTAACCCGTAAAAACTAGTTTTATTTAAAGCAAACATCCACTGAAATTGAGACAAATTCTTAAACATGATTTTTTTGGGTTCCGTAGCCTGACAAGGAACCCGTATAGTTCCGTCATCTCCGTCTATGCGTCCCCGGTTTTGCTTGGAGACTAATAGCACTAAAGAGCTATAATTTTGTGGAGATAAATATATTGATCACACCGACAAAATGGTAGAATAAAATTTTGAAAAATGTTTGTTTTTAGAATAGCATCAAAAAAATTATTATAAAAAAAAAATATCATCATCTACCCCATCGTGTGGGGGATCGTTGAATAGGTCCTTTCAAATTTTTAAGAGGTTTTTTTAATTCAGGGATCCGTTGGCGAAATATAGAACTTTAAAGTACAAATTTTTGTTCGAGTAGGGCGTCCCGCCTCCTCTAAAAGCTAAACTGTTGGCTTGAAAAACCTGGAAAAAAACATAATAACAGTGCTTTCCATGAACTTTAAAGGAAAATTATAACCGTTAAGATCTTTGTTACTATAAGTGTAATAGTTGTATAACTTTGGTTAAAGAAAAATTCTTACCTATTGGAAATTCCTTTGAAGAAAATATTAATACTGACATAGATGAAGTTATTGTAGCGTAAACCCTTGTATTGTAACGAAATTAAAAAAAAGAAAATATTTAAAAACCGCCTTAAAATATCATTAGTTCCACAACACTACCGCGATTACCAACGGCAACGGCTTCTGAATCGCGCTAACCTTTCATTTTTATAAAAAGTATATAAGCACTTGAAAAGATCGGCGGTTATACCGCATCATCTCTATCTCAGGGGATGATCGTGTCTGATGAAGCTTATAAAGCCTTTCGGTAAAGAAAGCCCTTCCGGTCATAAGCATGAACTACGGGTGTGTTTTAGTCAGAAGGAGGCTGACATAACCTTGCAACCGGCTGTAGGGTATTCATGAGGATTTCACACCCGCACCTCCGCCTGGGATAAAACAAAAAAAAAGGCGGGTATTTAAAAAAAATATCGTAGTTAATATCGTTTTGAGTTTGAGACGCAGTTTGACTTTGATTTGGGTATTTTAGTTGAGATATATAGATTGATATTAATTGTTTTTTTTCATTTCCGATATGGATAATAAAGACTCCTGCTCAAATATATTGTGGTAACTACAGGCTACTACGGAACCCTACACTGCGCATGGCACGACACGGACTTGGCCAATTTTTTATTATTAATTAATTAATGTTGAACTTTAATGAACTTTAAATCTAAAGAAAATATAACTAGAAAAAATTCCACGCGGACCAGGCAGCAGACGGGACTCGAACCCGCACCCTTCGCGATCCGGGCGAATGCACTAACCAATTATGCTACCGCGGCCCTCGCGGACCGCGTCGAAATTCTTCTAGCCATTCTTAAGCTGCAAGGCAGCGCCATCTCTTCGCATTATAGGTAACCCACAATCAGTGGTCAATGCATTCGCCCGGATTGCGAAGCGGGTTCGAGTCCCGTCTGCTGCCTGGTCCGCTGGGGATTTTTTTCCAGCTATATTTTCTTTAAATTTAAACATCAAGCAGTTACATGCTTTAAAAATAATAAAAATTATAACTTTAATGAACTTTGCAGGAAAAGCTTTACCAAGAATTACTGGAAGCCAAACAACGACTTGGTGACAATGATTTCGATGCCAATGTGTACAGTAAACTCGTATATTTAAATTGTGTCATCAAAGGTAATTTTTGTTATTAAATTTACTATCTGCATTATAATTTCTAATCTTATTAACTGGAAGGCATAAATGTGCCCCTTCCTTTTATTGCTGGTATTAGATATTACTGTTTTATATAATGTTTCGTTAGGTATGTTATTCATACGAGAGACATGCGCATATTGATGACAGAAATAATGACGATATTAGCCTAGAGTTTATAAATGGATAACACTTTATTATCACACCACATACTGTGACAATTCATTATTTGTCATCAAATTTATCTATCTATATTTACTCTGCGTATCTGGTGGACAGAACAGAATTTAGTTTCTCTGTTTGTGGTATCCGGGGACTGCTGAGCTTTCTGGAGGAGCTGGGATGGCAGGACTGATGCCAATCCTCAAGCAAAATAGTCACTGGGTGTTGAGTTGCGGAAACAGCCCGCCGTACTACTACTAAGACTTGTGGTATCTAGTCATCAAAATTGTTTAGAATTAACCAGACCAGCCCCCCTAGCTTCAGCACCACGATATGATATACAGGTGTTACAAAAATACAAATAAAGCTTGAAGGGCGTTGAAGTACATCATATAAGGAGTCTTCTCTAATCTTCTTAAAATATTTGCATGAAGTTTTAACTTTTTATAAAAAAGGTTATTTTTAATGATCCTCGAACTAGTGACGTGTCTTAAAATCATCGATATTTTTATTAATCATTAAAAATAACTGTTTTTTTGAAAAAGTTAAAACTTCATGCAAATATTTAAGGAAATTAGAGAAGACTCCTTGTATGATGTACTTCAACGCCCTTCAAGCTTTATTTGTATTTTTGTAACACCCTGTATAATACGTTTTTATCACACTCAATTTTGAAATCACTATGGAGTACGAGAGAGAGAGAGAGAAAGAGAGAGAGAGAGAGTGAGAGAGAGAGAGAGAGAGAGAGAGAGAGAGAGAGAGAGAGAGAGAGAGAGAGAGAGAGAGAGCGCGAGAGAGAACCATTTATTGACCAATAAAACACAAACATATAAATTATAAACTGATAATAAAAAAACATATATAGAAAGTAAGCATTACAAACATTTATAAACTTAACAGTCATCATATTGGTCAACCAGGACCCTGCCTCAGCATAATGCTGCCGTGACATGTAACTAAACGTGTCACGACAACGCTGGTATTCTGACAGGGCCTGTATGGTGCACGGTGTTTCGGTATACAAATAACAATATAATAAATTTAATAAAGAATACGAATAGATTTATAATTAGATTTATAGTGCTAAGTGCAAAAATGAACAGATTCTAAAAAGACGAGTATGACAGTCAGACGCGATAAAAACGTGATATAATGTAAATTGCAGTAAATTAATCTGAAGTCCACTTTCATTCTGCTATTTCAGAGACGTTGAGAAAGTACCCACCAATGGGGTGGTTGGACAGAGTCGCCGATAGGGATTACAGGATCGACGACAACCTCACCATCACCAAGGGCACGCCCGTCTACTTGAACGGGTTGGGGATGCAGCACGACCCGGACTACTACCCGGAACCGGATACGTTCGACCCGGACCGGTTCCTGCCGGAGAACGACGACGGCACCAGACCGTACATGCCGTTCGGAGAAGGACCAAGGAATTGTATAGGTAATGTCGTAATATTTTACACTTTTGGGTTTCAATGGCCGCACTAGGCGTCGGCGACCTCGGCCGCCGCCGACGGCCTAGCCTGAGGGGGCCTCGCAAAAAATTTTTACAAGTTACCTATTTATTTTCGTTTCTCCTGGCTTAGCTTAGGTAGCCGACCCCGAACAATTCGGTGAAAAAGCTAAGCAGATGATAATGACTTTATTATTTTCGAACTCGTGCGTGATGGAAGCGAGTAGTACTTTACGGGTATTCAGAATCGTCTGTCTGGCAACACTATTTTTGTAATTAAATTTCTATGTTTGTAATTATTTTGTGTCATCATTTGATTATCAACAATAAAACTCGTTTACTCATACGTTATTTTATAATTTGGCTCACTTAATTTAACGGTTTTTTACTACGAATTAAAATAGGCCTCGCGAACTTGATGGCGCCGACGTCCCCATGTGGTCTAGCGCCGCCACTGTTGGGTTTAGCAATGCATCAACGTTTTGATACGATGATGGATCGTCGTCAATAAAGTATCATTATTAATTATATCTCCAGATATAAATAATGACATTTCAATGACTTAATAATATTGTTTCTGGTTAGGCGTAAGGTGTTGACCACGACGATACTTGATGATATTGTTGCGTGTCAGGATGGGGTTCGAAATTATATGCCAGTTAATGCTTGACAGTTCTTTATTCACCACACAGTTCACACAATTAACACACAATGTTAATTACAAATCACTCACTAAACACTGTATTTCACTATACAAGTCTCTAAACAATCTCACTTGAACACTTTTGTTGCACTTTGATCGCCTTTGGATTCGCTCCGAAATCGCTGTTGAAACTCAACTGTCTCTGCGCGGCGCCAAACGCGCTTATATACGCCGATCGACGCATTCTAGAAAGTACCTGTTAAATTGAGAATTAGCTAGCACCCGCGAGTACGAAATACCTACTTATACCTACGCAGGTAACGCGCATAACTTGTAAACAAGTGCAGATGTCGTTGCACTTTCTCCCTTATGCCGCACTGTTTAAGGCTCATTTTAGAATGCCGCCTTACTCGACCTCTATCGCGACCCGCGGTGATCTGGCAAATTCGATCTCTAGCACTTTCACGGTTACGTTTCGAGAGCGTTTGTGACAATATGATGATGATGATGATGATAATCATCAGACTATTAATTTTTTCAACAAATATTGTTGTTGCAGGTATGCGTTTTGCTCATCGCACTGTTTGGTATGCCTTTGCTTCTATTATGATGAAGTACCGGTTGCAGCCGATCCCGGGCAAAGAAATGCCAATAACATGTAAGGTTGAGAACAAGTCTATGTTCTTAGTGCCGGGAGGACCATCGTTCGTTCAATTTGTGCCTAGATCGTAACAATAAAATATATAGAGTTTATTTCATTACCTACATGCTTTGAGCGTTTAAAATTGGTATTTTAAGCTTAACATTTAAAAGAAAATGGCTACAAAATTGTTTTTATTTTTATAAATTTCTTAATGTCATTGCTATTTTTAGAATTTAAAGCAGTTGTCATTCATTTGTCATTTTAATATGTTTTTATAAGCGACACTCAATAAAGGAGATTGCTCAGCTTCCATACATGTTTGGCCTAAAGACCAATAATCATGAAAAATTGTTTCCTAGATTCGAAATTATATATAAATTACTGTAGAAACGAATATTATTGACGGACACCCCTGAGAACTTCTATAAACCGTATACACTGAACATATTAAATTAATAAAAAACAAATAAGTTATATAGTAAACTAGGGAAATCAAGCCAAGTACCGAAATAATGGATTAGATTCAGGTATATAGAGCATGTAGATTAACAGATAGTTGCCTGTTTTTAAAGTTAATGTATAAAAGTCACTTTTAAAATGAGGTGTCATCTGTCATGGTGTCATCTGTCATGTCATGGTCACGCCATAAAACAAAACAAATTCCCGGCGCGGATGTGCGATTATATACAAGAAGAAAACACAAAAACTAGAGGGAAACTGTGGGAAAGGGGGTACCTGTTGGTTTGTTGGGCTGGTTCCTTGACGCCTGTTCTTCCTGTCCTGGAAATGTTCGCCTGTGGCGCGCCACTATTTCTTTTTTACACTAATGTTCGCGGGATGTTCGCGGGCCCCGGGGCGGAAATATGTGTAGGCGAAAAGCGTCTCCGGAGCGCGGTTTTTTCTCGTCGTGGGAGTTTCTTGGTGTCTCCTCTCGGCGATCAGAGCACACACAGACCGTTGCCCTTTTTTCGTCCGTTGGTTCGAATTGCAGCGATGGCAGCGCCGCGGACGAAGTCGACAACAGGTGAGTTTAGAGGAAGGGATAAGGTAAATGTGTTTTCGCAAGCTTACGATAGATGGCGTTAACATATCCACCCCCCCTTAAAGGGTCACCTTTAAAACAATCATAATAAAGGCGAGAATAACAATAATCTAAACACTTACTTGTGTTATAGCGAATTAAGCGGAATTTACTAATTGACTAAAATATATATACTTACATACATTAAACTACATATTATACTTAATCTTAAATTATTATTCTAATTTTAGTGTAAAGTGTAGTTGTGATAAATATGTTATTGAGTTGGTAAAGGACATAAACGAACAACCGGGCGTGTATACGTTCCTCGAGGGGTTCTGACAGTAGCTACGCGCACGATACCATCCTTAGAAGGGTGAATTTTTTCTACTACTGCCAGAGGCCAAGAGAGAGGTGGCGCATTATCTACTATTATGACCACTATCACGCCGAGGGTGATAGGAGCGGAGAGCGTATTCCACTTCTGTCTAACTTGAAGGCTGTGGAGATATTCTACACTCCATCGCTTCCAGAACGACTGTACCAACTTGTCTAATAAAGAATGTCTCTGAAGTAGAGAAACGTTATCTGTAACCTCAGGTGCGGGTAGTGACGGTAAAGGGAAATTATTTAAAAAATGGCTGGGAGTCAAAGCCGTAGGCTCCGAAGGATCCGAGCTTAACACGGTAAGTGGACGCGAATTTAGTAAACATTCTATCTGTGTTAAAACCGTAAGCAATTCCTCATAAGAAAGGAGTTGCTGTCCTATTACCTTATAAAGGTGATTCTTTATCACTTTCACCATGCTCTCCCAACATCCACCAAAATGACTAGCGGAAGGGGGGTTGAACCTCCATTCTATTTGATTCCTCGAAAAGAAATCTTCGAAATATGAGGTTTGATTGCGTAAAAATCGATAAAAATCTCTCAAATATGAATTCGCGCCGACAAAATTCGTACCATTATCAGAGTACATGCATTTCACGGGACCGCGACGAGATAAAAACCTTTTAAAAGCTGCGAGAAAGGTAGGAGTGCTTAGGTCGGTTACCAATTCAATATGAACAGCGCGAGTCGTGAGGCAAGTGAACACGCATATATATGTCTTTTCGGATCGAACACCTCTACGGCGGACTGGCGTATACGAGATGGGGCCGGCGTAGTCACATCCCGTATGCGTGAACGGCTTTATAACGGGACGAACGCGGAAATCGGGCAAATCTGCCATTAATGGAAGGGTAGGTCGTGGTTTGGCGCGGAAGCAAAGATTACATTTATGTATGCGCTGGCGTACAATGCGGCGGGCGGACATGATCCAATATCTTTGTCTGAGCAAAGACATAAGCAGTTCGGGCCCAGCATGCAGGTATGTACGATGATAATAATCTACGATTAAATGCACTATATGATCGTGTCGCGGTAATATAAATGGATATTTTTGAGCGTACTTAAGGGCAGAATTTGAAAGCCGACCACCTACTCGAATTACATCGTTCTCAATGAACGGGTGAAGTTTATTAAATGCGGGTGAACAAGGTTCAGCACTCTTAAGCTTTGAAATCTCGTCAGCGAAATACACGTGCTGTAACACTTTAATAATTTGAACTTCGGCGAAACTCAAATCGGCCGCCGTAATAGTTGCGGATGCGCGGCGTTGCAACTTTCTCGCGAATCGAAAAATATAAACTGTTATACGGAGGAGTTTGCTCCATGATGATTTGCGAAGAGCAAGAGCGTAAATTACAGACTCCCTAGCGGGGGCGGTAGCGGTATAAACACATAACTTCTGTTCCGGCACTTCGGAGACGGAAGTTAGAAAATCTCCATCGTTGAATGGCCAAAGTGAACAATCGGACAATAGCCACGGTGGACCATGAAACCAGAGGGGATGCTTCACTAGTTTCTGTGGCGTTAGGCCACGCGATAAACAATCAGCGGGGTTTTCGGACCCGGCGACGTGATGGAAATTTTCGGCAGGAATATTTTCGGTCACTTTGACGACACGATTTGCGACGAATGTCTGCCAACGATGGGGTAAACTCTTTATCCAGTAAAGCGCTACCTTAGAATCGGTAAAAGCGAAAATATTTATATTTAATGTGGCGGCATAATTATTTAAGACCGTACGCATTAATTTTGCGAGAAGCACAATCCCACAGAGCTCCAATCTAGCGATAGTATGAGGGGTAGTTGGTGCGACCTTAGACTTCGCGCAGACCAACCGTACTGTGATACCTCTGTTAGTTTCTACGCGTAGGTACACTACACCACCATACGCGCTTTCACTTGCGTCTGAAAATCCTATTAAGGAAATGACGCAATTGCCAGCGACGCCGACGTGACGCGGGATGCGAATATCGTTTAAAGCTAGAAGCTCGGAACGGAACTGTAACCACTGTTTGACCAATTCCGAAGGGGGAGCTTCGTCCCAATCGACTCCTAGTTGCCATAAGCGCTTTATGATAAGTTTCGCGTACAACACAGTCGGTGCGATAAAACCAGTGATATCCCACAACCTCGCCACGGTGGATAAAATTGATCTTTTGGTACAAGTGTTATCGGTGGGGACCGATACATTAAAATAGAATTCATCAGAGTCCCTACACCAATATAGACCAAGTATTTTAGAAGGCGCGTGCTTGTCAAACTCAACGGCGGTGGTGAGCTTGTGAGTATCAGGAATGGTGTCTAGTACAGCATTTGAATTGCTGTTCCATTTTACTAAGTCCCATTGAGCTTCCTTGAACATATCGATCAGCTGTTTACTGGCCGCAATGGCTTGTTCGCTACTGGGGCTTGAGTAGGCCAAGTCGTCCATATACAACGACCGAGAAGCTATATCTCGCGCGAGGGGGTACTTATCCCCATGGTCGCTAATTAACTGACGAACGCAGCGTAATGCGTGAAACGGGCTTGACTTGAGACCAAAACAAACTCGATTAAATTCATAAAGCATCAGAGGCTCTTGCGGATTAAATCGATAAAATATTTTTAGAAAGCGACGATCGCAATCGCGTATTATTATTTGTAAAAACATTTGTCGACAGTCCGCACTCATAGCTATAGCATGTAGACGAAAATTTAAAATAATTTGAAATAATTCGCCCTGTAGATTAGGGCCACCGTGCAGAATATCGTTGAGCGAAATATTAGTCGACGTTTTACAGCTCGCGTCTAACACGGGTCGCAGCGGTTTGTCATCACGGGCTACGCCGTGGTGCGGAATAATATACGACGGAAGAGTGGGGTCTTCCGCGCGAGCGGGAGATAAATATTGTTTATCAATATACTCATTGATAGCGGCATCATAAGCGGTGCGCAATTTGGGAGACGCTTCTAACTTGCGCTCTAAACACAAAAATCGCTTGCGAGCGATGAACTCGGAATTCCCGAGGGAATAAGCGTCCTCACGAAAAGGTAACGCCACGACGTATCGGCCACTGGTAGGATCCCTTACAGTGGTGGAACAATAAAATTCTTCACATTCAACGTCATCCGGACGTTGAATGGACGGCGAAGGTACTTCTTCTAATTCCCAGAACCTTTTTAAAGTCATTTCTATAGATTCGGGAGCGGTGATAGCACAACACGAGGTGAGCGGTGACGACGCGTCGGCGCGGTGGTAAGCGGTGGGTACGGAACCCATAATAATATAACCCAACACTGTATTAATCGCGGGGGGCGCCGAGCCGTTGTGGTGGAGTACATCGGCTAATAATAAATGCGGAAACAACGAGGCGCCTATCAAAACATCTATTTTGTCAGGTATCGAAAATGATTCGTCTGCCAATGGCAAGTTGAGAAAATGTGGCAACGAAGATTTGTCAACCACAGCGGAAGGTAAATTTTCAGTGATTTTCTCAACAATTAAACAATTTACATTAAAATTTATATTTGCATTAAACCGAGAAGAAAATTTAAAGTTAGCGGAATTATTTACGATATTCTCGGAACCTCCAAAACCTTTGATTAACGTTCGCTTTATTTCGTTAGTTTGTATACCTAAACGCTCGCAACATTGCTTAGTTATAAAATGGCTTTGCGAAGCGGTGTCCAACAGAACACGAACGGTGTGTTTGTTATGAGACAAGTCATAAGAATAAACTTGCGCGGTCGCTAATAATATAGTTGTGTGCGGTGTGCATTGCGTAGTATCAGCGAAACAGTCACGCGGTGTCTTACTGGAGCGATGTAATGAATCACTAGACGTAGCGCATAGCGTTACGTCTGTATTAGTCAACGACGTAGGCTGTGTGCGCGTGAGCGATGCAGCTGTGTCGGCTGACGTCACCGGTGCGCCTGGATTCGTTGTTATGTTGGAAAAATGCAATAGTGTGTGATGTTTCGATTTGCACACACGGCAACACATACTTGAATTACAAGCCGAAACTTTGTGTACTGTACTAAGACAGTTTATACATGCGTTTAAATCTTTAGCCACTTTAAAACGTTCCAAAGGAGATAATTTATTAAAGTTTGAACATTTAAATAAATGTTGATGTGTGAAATTACTACACATGCATTTGGAGGCCGGAGAACCGCGGGCGCTGTTCACAACAGAATTAACAATATATGATTGATAGTTTGGCGGCGAATTATTATTATTCTTAATATTAGAGCGCGAGCGAATATTTCCAATTGTTTGTTTCGAACAGGTGGCGGTGTAGGTGGCTACTGCCGTACGAGTTAATATTTTTGACTGATTTTGCATAAAATTTACTAAATCATTGAATGTAGGTAGTTTGGAAGAATCGGTTTTTTGTTCGAAATTACGTACTGTCTCAGTGTCTAATTTTCTCAACGCCAACTGCAAAACAATAATATCGCTAAGGTCGTTTACCTTGATATTTTGGAGTGCGCGGACTGAATTTACGAAATTTTCAAGAAAGGCATCGTAATTTACAACCGATGCGCTTTGTATGGGTTTAAAATCTAATAAATTGTTTATATGTGAACTGACTAAAGTACGCTTGTCCTCATACTTTTCTACTAGCGTTTGAATAATTAAATCATAATTTTCTGCGCAGGGGGTAATCCCGGCGCAAGCGGTTTGAGCTTTACCCGAAATTTTACCTAACAAATAATAAAGTTTCTCAGCGTCTGAAAGCGATGGGTTTTCGTGAACAGTAGACTTATAACTAGCGAAGAACAGAGGCCACTTGCGTATGTCTCCGTCAAACGACACGAGTTCTAACGGTGGTAAGGAGGGACGCGTTTTACGCGGTGCATCTTCACTCTTCTTCTCGGCAAGCAGATCGCGGCTATGAATGGTCACCAATCTCTTAACCCGGCCGTATAGTCGTTCGAATGCGACAAAGCTTTTGTAATCTATTGCAAAGTTCGGTTTCTCTTTTAGTAAACACCTGTTGTACTCATCTAATAAGTTTTTAAATTCAGAACGTAATGTGTCAATGTTACTACTAGCATCGAGGAAAATTTCCACGCCTTGATTACCGGATCCTAGTGTATTTGACAAGTCATAAATCTCTTGCATGCATTCAAATAAGGCATTACGCTTAGCTTCCAACATAAGTAATTTTTGATTTTGCGTACTAGGCGAATCCTTTTTCGGGTCCATTATGAATGCAAACAAATGACAAATGCGTAAGTAATTAAATATGTAAGCGTTGTTGTTTTTATTCTATGCACCTTTATAAAATATCCAATCACGGGTAAATAAATGTGACAAATATCAAATATGTAGGTACTTTGAAATGTAGGTATACTTATACTGGTTAAGTATTTACTGGAACCTTTAATTAATTATATAAATACATATGGGTGTTATAATAATTTGTATTGTTCTCCTATTAGATGAATAATTTTATTCTAATGGGGCGGTAGATATATATATGAGCGAGCCACGACACCGTGCTTTCGTTTTATGAGAACGAAAATGCGTTGCGGGCTTATAATACGAAAAATAAGCGAAAATATATATAATATGTACAATATTGGAGCGGATAAATACTCTTACTGGGTAAATACCAGTAAGGGCGGGTGGATGAATGCGGCTGAAGGACCACTAAATAATGGTCACGCCATAAAACAAAACAAATTCCCGGCGCGGATGTGCGATTATATACAAGAAGAAAACACAAAAACTAGAGGGAAACTGTGGGAAAGGGGGTACCTGTTGGTTTGTTGGGCTGGTTCCTTGACGCCTGTTCTTCCTGTCCTGGAAATGTTCGCCTGTGGCGCGCCACTATTTCTTTTTTACACTAATGTTCGCGGGATGTTCGCGGGCCCCGGGGCGGAAATATGTGTAGGCGAAAAGCGTCTCCGGAGCGCGGTTTTTTTCTCGTCGTGGGAGTTTCTTGGTGTCTCCTCTCGGCGATCAGAGCACACACAGACCGTTGCCCTTTTTTCGTCCGTTGGTTCGAATTGCAGCGATGGCAGCGCCGCGGACGAAGTCGACAACAGGTGAGTTTAGAGGAAGGGATAAGGTAAATGTGTTTTCGCAAGCTTACGATAGATGGCGTTAACATATGCATTTCCGGTTATAGTAAGGTACTCTGTGACAGAAACTGTGTGATGATTGTGAATGAGCCACAGATTAGAGAGATTTTTAAACTCTCGGTAACCAAAGAAAGCTAAGAGATTTAAGTTCTATAGCCATATATTCAGTAACTTCATTATTTTGTTATGTTTTTAAGATAACCTTATTTTAGATTTTTAGTGTATCACACCTTATAATTTTATTAATTTATAGTCAGGCAACGTAGGCCCATAGATAGATACCTTAAAGTCTAACATATATACAGATTATAATGTGTTTATTGAGGGGTTTGGCGAAAAATGTATGGCAATAGACTTAATGATGTCGCCTACCATCTATAATAATTGTCTGAGCACATTTGCATCTAGTGAAAATGATAATAAAGTTGTGGGTATTAATACCACATTGTAATAAAAAAAATAGATTTGTTTTTATGTTATATAAACAACTTCGATCAGTGTTTGGCTGAATGTTACTACACCCATAGCCCTTAAAAATGATTCGTATGTTTTCCAAACCGGTAAAATTAAAAGTCCACTTTAAAGTAAATATATTATACAAAGGTGTCCGTTGAAATCTAATGACTGTAAATTAAATTATAAATTATGCCAAGAATTACCGTGTATGTCAATATTTTTTGTGCATTTGAGCAATCTCCTTTGGACATGACAATATGCCTAACCTATGTTTAACTTAATATTAATTAATTATTGCATGACTTGCATGCCTGTTGGATGTAGTCTGTAAGCTGGCATGTATGTATATATTTAAATAATTAATATTATTAAAGGAAGGTAAGTATTTACATCTGAAATAATGAAATCGTTAAACAATTATATCTTTTTACAATAATTTCTGCGATTACTACGTAGGACTAAACTACAAAGTTACCTATATGTAATGTATTAAACAATAGGGGTGATGACGGGGTACAGTAAACGAAATTCTATTTAGTCCGTCAGTTAGATGATAAAAAAATAAAAGACACGTATTTTTTCTTTGGGCAATCAACCAAAAAATGACAAAGTTATAGCGCGTCAAAGTTTGGGAGTAGGGGCTCGTGACGTTACTTTTGAGTGAATTTTCGCTTAAAAGTGTACTCAAACGTGACGTCATGCGATTTTTCAAATCAATATATCTCTGCAATGTTTATATTATGTGAAAAAGAAAAAATACGTGTCCAATACTTTTTGATATTCTACTTGATAAACGAAGAAACAAAAATAGTCATCATCCCTATTACATGATAAGATTTTATAATGTATGCAGAATAATTAGATTTTTGTATAAATATATTATTTTATGCCATTATTATTATTCTTTTTATTCAGTTACAGTCATTTTTTAAACATTTTGATATACTTAATAGTGTAGGTATTCCTAAAGGGTTTAGGGACCTATATTGGGTTCACTACAAAGATTTCTTTAACAAGTTAGTATCAAGTCATTAGTTCCCTTTTAATCATACCATGCATGTTTCAAATAACGCCGCTATTACAATAAATATGTATGTAAAGGACATTGCTCGTTCCCCATACATTGAATGCCCCATAGCGCACAGCAATGATGCATGCTAGTTGTATTCGGAATCATTCATAAACTGTCATCAGGTATTTGTTGAAATACGGACAAGTTGAGGAACCGTTGTCTACTCCAGAATGTATTGATTTTGAGGTTATAATTATCTCTTATCTATTAGACAAGTCCGTCTGTCTGTGGTGCTGTTTCAGCGGCCAAACCGTAAGAGATAAATAAAGAGAATATTTAAGTTATAAGTTAAGAATAGTCTGATAAGACTACAAACCGGATTTGAGTAACGTAGCACTTCCGGTTTTCGAGAAATCAGGTTTTGGTGAACATTTGGATCACTGGTTTGCTAGTTATACATAATCGTAAAAGATGTACACTTTATATACTGACTCTCAATACATTTATTGTTCACTCTATAGAAGCACTTAAATAATATGAATTTACTGAATATAAAATAAAATTAATAATAAGAATAATAAATGCTCATATTCATATTGATTTGTGAGTGTTGGCAGTTGGCACCTATGATACCTATACCTGTTAAATAATAGATTTCTTTTCAAACGAAATGTTAAAAGGCTTTCCATTTACCTGTTTCTATTATTTATTATTGGTAATAAGGTATGTACCTGGTTATCATTATGATTTTCATAAAAAGAAACAGATATTATATGGGATGGGAGTATAAACTATCTTTACATAATTTCATAAATTATCTATCTTTGACTGATTGACGACCTCCGTGGCCGAGTGGTTTGTACGCCGGGTTTCATGGTGTCGCCGACTCGAGAGGTCCCGGGTTCAAATCCCGGTGGGGGTAGATGTTCGTGTGATGAATACGAGCATTTGTACTCCAGTCGTGGATGTTTAATATGTATTTTCTATATAAATATACTTATATATGTGCAGTATATGTATTCTATCCGTTACTCTAGCATCCCATAACACAAGCCTTACAGTGCTTACTTTGGGGCTAGGCTAATTGGTGTGAGTGTTGGAAATATTTATTTATTATTATTTATTTATCTATAAATATAAATACTGCTGATAATTATTAGTATTATTAACTAAGGAGGGTAGGTACCTAGTTCTATTCTTTTGTTAATAATTACCGATAGTTGCGTATATTGCAGTTATTAAGGCTATCTATAACAAAATAGTTGGAATAGGATTGAATAAAAATAACACTTTTATTTGAAACTAGTGGCCCGCCCTCGCTTCGCTTCGGGGTAGATTTGAACAAAATCCTTTCTTAGCGGATACCTACGTCATAACATCTACCTGCATGCCAAATTTCAGCCCGATCCGTCCAGTGGTTTGGGCTGTGCGTTGATAGATCACTATGTCAGTCAGTCACCTTTGAGTTTTATATATATAGAAGATTTTTGAATTTCATTATTTTAAGAAGCTTTTGAATTGAGATGAGATGGTCTCATAAGGCTCTAAGGATGACATTATAGCAATTTTTTTAGTATATTGTTTTAAACTATCATGGTCACTAACATTATAGTAATAATATCGGAAACTCGCTAAAAACAAGGTACATGGTAACAATCCCGTAAATAAAATTGTGTAGTAGTTACAGAACTTTTTATTTTTATTTTTGAAGTGAAAACTTCTTTAGCTCGTTGTACATTTTTTTTGCGTCTGGTTAAACACGTAGGCTGATCGCATACACACGTGACACACAAGAAAATTGGAAAGGTTGTTGACTTTCAATATATTGGACGAAACATAGTAATATTTTATTTTATCTTTGTATTATAATAATAAGTCTCTATCTAGGACGTCCACGTGGCAGCTTTATTGCGAAGAAAATGCATTTTTTTAACAATAGATGTCACTAGGTGCGCTTAAACGTGATTCATGTAAGTTGATTTTTCCGAGAGATAAACTTATTAATGTAATAGAAATTGTCATGTTTGTGTACGATAGAGCAAAAAATAAATATTGTATTCTACCACATGCATAATAGTACTTTTATACTGATAATTAAAGCAATTATTCCCTAGCCATTCCAAAATATCAAAAATGCACAACGTTAATAGTCAAGTTTTCACTTCTGCCGGCACTCCCGGAGTGCAACCCGTCGTTTTTTTTTATCACAGAGTGTCCGATTACTATGATTAATTGCTAATTAAGTAAAAAAATAATAGAAAAATAATAGTGAAGGAGATTCGTTTGTGCATGCTGGGGCACATTTCATCGATTTCGTTTAAGAATAATAAGTGCCTATATTCATTTTCTACTCATAAATCTTCTATGGATTCTCCAATTTGTGACTGTCGTCGTCTTTGTTGATGTTTAGCTTAAACAGGAAATCATAATCAAAAGTCATTTATTCAGTCTAGGCTGTTACAAGCACTTGTGAATGTCAAGAAGCTACGCCATCGGTTCGCAAAACTACGGCCGGAGACCTTGTACTGAGAAGAACCGGCAAGAAACTCAGCAAGGGCTGTTTTTTCTCTCTGTATTGTTATATACAGAGTCGTCAAGTTGAAAAATTACTTCAGAGATACTTCTGAAGTCACCTTCCATTACATCATTTAGAATATGTATATAAAGTTACAATAAATTTAATAGTTAACTTTATATTTAGTATATAGGAAGCGGCATTACATAGGTACCATATTACTGTTACGAAAAATGACTAATACCCATCAATCAACAAATTACAAGAAACACTATGTCCATGCATTATGATCATTTAGATAATCATGAACTTTATAATAGTTCTTATTCATAAGAGTATTCTTGATCTGAGATTTAAATTTGGTCAGTGGAAGCTCAATCAGATCTTGGGGGACTTTATTCAACAATGCAATACTACAACCCAGAAATGAACCTCTTGATTTTTGGAGTCTGCTGAAACATGGGACGGCAAGCATGTTCTAAAATCTCGTGTTAAAGTTATGGGTTTGACTGCATTTTGCAAATGCGTCATAGTTTTTTGTTTACATATATTATGCTTTCATAAATGTATTGCAATGCCAGTGTTAAAATATTCATCATCATCAGCCTATTAATGTCCCCACTGCTGGGGCACAGGCCTTCCCTATGGATGGAATAGGGAGAATGGGCCATGACCCACCACGCGGGCCCAGTGCGGATTGGTGGGTGCTAACGACTGCAGATACAGCCGGGACCAATGGCTTAACGTGCCTTCCGAAGCACGGAGGAGTTCGAGATAGTAAATTTTTGGTCGGATGGGTATCCGATGACCGACCACTGCCAAAGTTGCTTAACTTCAACGATCGCAGCCGAACGCGAACCACTTGCGCCATCAAGGTCCTCGTTAAAATATTAATTTCTTTAAACTTTTATCTAAGATATTCTCTTGCCTTTAAGGTGTTTGAGGCATGAACAGCTCTCACGACAGACAGATTAAATTCTTACCCCTTTTTTGTTACAGGAATGCGTTTCGCTTATCGCAGTATTTGGTACGCCTTTGCCTCTATTATGCTGAAGTACCGTTTGCAGCCGATCCCGGGTACCAAAATGCCTGTAAGGTTTGAAAACGAGAGCAAGGCTCTGGTCATAATGCCGGGAGGACAATCATATGTTCAATTCGTGCCTAGATCGTAACATTATATTGAGATTTTCTTTATTGTTGATTATTAAACTTTATTTCGTTAACATTTTGTAGTATATTTATATTAAAGACCCGCTCGGGCCAGAGGTTAGTGATCCTAGCTGCGAAATCAATGGGGCCGGGTTCGAATCCCGAAGGGGGTTTTGTGATAAAAACCAGCCAAGTACGAGTCGGACTCGCGCACCGAGGGTTCCGTACAAACCTGTAGGTATATTTTAATAATTATTATTAAAAAATATTTTTTATTTTATGATGTTACTACGAGTAAAAATTTACGGTTTTCGCATTTTTTCCTTTGTCTGTACTATAAGACGTTACTTCGCACCAAATTTCAAGATTCTAAGTTCACGGGAAGTACCCTGTAGGTTTTGATTCCCGTGTGAGCTTCGAAAATTTACGGAAATTACGGCATAAACGGCTGTATCTTTTGATTGCTGTAGATCTGAGATTTAGATATAAATTTCAGTTTGATACCTCCACGCATTCCTGAGAAAAACGGTCTTGACAGACGGACGGACGGACGGACAACAAAGTGATCCTATAAGGGTTCCATTTTTTCTTTTTGATGTACGGAACCCTAAAAACGTTCATTTTCCTGCCTGTCATGGATATTTATATATTTAAGTATGTTTATACGTTATATAGCACCCATAGTACACACTATGATTACTTTAATTTTTTTTTTCATTTTTAACATATTGTAGTTAAGTAATATTGTAACAATCCCGATAATTGTATTTTATGTGAAAGTTAACAATAATAATAACAAAATATGTGATTAACATTAAACACGACAGCATTTACAATAAAGAATAATACGAACTATTAACTTTTATTTTCATATAAGCATTCAAAAACCTATACTAAACTGTAAACAAATTGGGCTTAAATACGAACCCTGTGGCAAACCTCGAGACATTTATTTAAGTGATGAAAATATTGAGGCTCTTTGCCCCCTATTCTATAATAATTATATTTATTTACACCAGCATATAAGTAACATTACGTCTTATAAACTATGGACACCAGGAGCTTAAGAATATAAAAGACAATCTTTAGCGTCTGCTGCCGAACTAGGATTTTCATACTGTATTTCAGCATACAGAGTGCCTCAATCCTCAGGTTTAGACAATTACTTGTATCCTATAAGCTAGTGAAATAAGTTTCTTGTAATACTTAATAGTGATATTACAAGAAATACTTATTTGAATTTTATAAAACTGTTAAAATAAAAATTGTGTAAGTGAATGACCTCTCTGTGTGTAATGAGGATGTGTAAAAGTATGCATGAAAAAGGTCCAATGGATTCTTAACGATGACAAAAATTTTATTCTTAAATTATAATCACACTAATATTAAAAAGGCGAAAGTTTGTGAGTGTGTGAGTGTGTTTGTTTGTTACTTCTTCACGTCTAAACGGCTGGAGCGATTTTAATTAAATTTGGTATTTAGTTAGCTGACACCCTGGATTAACACATAGGCTACGTTTTACTGCGGGAAAATATCCCTAATAAACCACGAGTAACACCGTGGGGCACAGCTAGTTCAATGTAAACTTAATAACATGTGCACAATCATCATAACAGAACTAAGTTAAAATTATATTATCGTTGTATAGAAATAAGCTTCTCTGTCTCTTCATATGATTTTGTCATAAGAAAGGATGATACTATTGGTCAGGTGCCATTTAAACATATGCGTGTGGACTGAGTGATCTTTTCAAAAAACTCATCCAATCACAACCAAATTATAAGAGGATTTAGGAAATAATTGTGAAAACTCAATGGTAAGGTAATGGTAATGGTAATTTATAACAAACATGATAATGTTTCATACTTTTTCAGTATAAGGTAGTGTTTTAAAGGATCACTCAAATGAACATAGTGCATTCTGAGTGATCCATATAAACCGTTCTAAATCTTAAACGTGGCTTTGAAATGGATCGAAAATTTGTTTAGCAGCTTTCACAAATTCTTCACAATTATTTCAAATACAGATTATAAACACATAGGTAGTAATAATTTTTATTATTTTTAAAGCATGTAACTGCTTGATGTTTAAATCTAAAGAAAATATAACTAGAAAAAATTCCACGCGGACCAGGCAGCAGACGGGACTCGAACCCGCACCCTTCGCAATCCGGGCGAATGCACTGACCAATTATGCTACCGCGGCCCTCACGGACCGCGTCGAAATTCCCTCTAGCTATTCTTAAGCTGCAAGGCAGCGCCATCTCTTCGCATTATAGGTAGTATTTTCTTGGATACGCGTTATGGCTTATTCTTCAGGTGTCCAGATTGAGTGATCCAGTTAATTAGTTCTAACTTTCTTTGGTTAGGTTTCACAATTTTTTTACCTTACCATTAAGTTTTCACAATTATTTCCTAAATCCTCTTATAATTTGGTTGTGTACTAACAGGTATACACTGTCCAACAACCGCATTGGCTTAGCTTTTTTACCAGCAGTAACTGTGGTTATAAGCAATCGAAGGCTTGCGAATAGTCCAACAATATTAATACATTACTTGGTCTCTGAGAAATTGTCTTGGCAGAAGTCCTTGAACGAAGGATGACACTTTTGGATTATCATTGCTGTCTATTAGCTAAGCATTTGTTGCAAAACTATCCTTTATATATGCACGAATATATACACACAAACACACATACACACACTCACACACACACACACGCATGTAAAATGGCGCCTTGCACACATCTCGCCCTTGTTTGATAGAGGGTTTTCTAAACTTTTATGCTATTACTAAAAAATGAAAATCCGTAATTGGCATTAAGATAAACCATATTGTAAAACCTGTATTATATTAAGAAAATGCTGTGGATTTCGGTCTAGAATTAAATAAATAAATTAAAAATAAAATAAACACTTTCGATAGTATTTACGTAAGAGAAAGGACAAACATCGTTTAGTTTATCTGTTAGTGGTTTTTGAGTATCGTCATAGCTTAACTGTTCTTCCTCATTTTACCTTTAATTCGGTATTTATTTTATTTTTATTATTGTGTTATAACTTCTCTTATTAATAAATACATTTATCACATAAATGGTACAAAGTTGGCTTGCTCTGTTCATGTAGTTTTGGGAGTGGAGGCCTGGTGTCTTGTAGGTTTATCTTATTGCAAGCACCAGTCTTTACATTAAGTAATTAAATGTTGTAATTAAGCACTTTATTGTAAATGTTTTTTTTTATACTTATGTGAAGAAAAAAAAAATAAAGAATTTATTATTATTATTATTAAAAATTTGTGGGGGTTCGATCGATATGAATTATCGTTGGGGTAATAAAAGTTTTCATCAACATAAGCTTAATAATTTTTATATTTTAACCATCTTGGCTTAACAAACTTTTGAGTTACTATTTATATCTGCGTTTGTCTTTTTCAGTAGCTGGATTTAATTCAAATGTATATTGTGGTAGATGTGAAAAATATTTTTTAACACATTTGCTCAAAAAATACATTTACGGAGGTTGTTTTCATTGTTCCAAAATTCATAATTATGGGCCATACAACGGAGCGTGCGGTAAAACATTTTATCGCACGCTGCCATACATGGCGCCGTGCGTATCCTTTACGTTTTTTTTTTAATTTCGATCAAACCTCCTTGAATGCATTTTTAAACTATACCTTCGTCTCACTTTAATACTAAAAAAAAAGACGGAAGATTAATTTTCATCAACCGCACGTGACGGACTTTTTGGCGGGATCGGGAAGCGTCACTTTAGCAGTTATGTTTTTCTTGTTAAAAATTGTGTTGTGGCGGATGTTAGTGTCTAATAATGGTGGATTATTAACCACTAAGTGTTCGGAAACATGCACAAGTGTTGGCAAGTGAAACAAAATAGCGGAAAGTGTCTTTCGACGTTCCCTCAAGAAGTCCACGGGGAGGTTCCAGTAAATCCCCACGCATTTACTGAAACATAGGGAAAGGGGGATTGACTTGACTGCCACTTACTTTGACTTGATTTATTATTTTGACCAGTGAGTGCTAGAGTCTGTGCGGAAAGAGAATGGGATTTAGATTGGAGGGCACTGTAGTGCTTCTCTACCATATTTGTAAGGTTTTACCCCTTTTAGACATAATTAAATACAAAAAACCACAAGAAATCACAACAACAAACAAATCCGTGTCAATACAAAACTTTGACGTAATTACAACATTACATTACAGTAACTTTGACGTTACACAGATTGCTGGGTTTGATTGCCAAATAAAAATCTTAATGTTAGTTCCGTTTTTCAACGTGGCTCAGTAAGTGCAAGCGCGGGATGGTCGGCAGGCTTTTCTCATATCTGGTTGTATAGTACGATATGGCATATTATTATGGTTACTAATAATATAAAAGAAAGGCACTATAAAATGAATTTATTTAGCTACTTAAATATGTCCATGTGTCATATCTTTTGACTACCAGGATATTTTTTACGGTGTCATATCTTTTGACCCCCAGGATATTTTTTTACGGTGTCATAATAAAAAAGTGCTAGGTTTTCATAGATCTATTGATTCATACTTATTACATTGTTGGCGGAGCTGGGTGTGTTTTGCCCATTGTCCTTTACGTATTTTTATAAATACTGCGTAGATAACATAACAATGTCGACAAAAGAATAATTAATAATTAAAAAAAAAAAGCAGTCCTTGCTGAGTTTCTTGCCGGTTCTTCTCAGTACAAGGTCTCCCGCCGTAGATTTGAGAACCGATGGCGTAGCTGTTCGACATTCACAAGTGCTTGTAACAGCCTAGACTGAATAAACGATATTGAATTTTGAATTAAGCAGTGTGTCTACAGTATTTAAGAAAAGTGTCACATAATTGTAAGGGAAAGTTATTGTACGAAACAAACCCAATGATAGTTGATCTAACAATTTTTATTTCGATATTACCTATAATATAATAGCTTCAACATATTGCGAAATACCGCGCGTAAGTGACTTATACATAATTGTTTCTAAGTGACCTAAATTACTACGATAGGACTCAACATATTATTTCTTACTTAAACTGTATGATTACTCGTAGAATAATATTATTCAATGTCTGCGCGAGGCGATCGGAGCTCGTAAGGTAAGGCGATATTATATATTTTAAGGCACGCTTAAATTATCCAAAATCAAAAAAATCTCCCCAAAAAACAAACAATTGATAACTAACCTAAACTTTAGGTGATCACATTGTGACCAGTTTTATTATTTTTGTATCATTTAAATATTTTCCCATTTTAAAAGTATCTATTTATTTACAGTATTACAATATATAGAGAATAAAATAACAACAACTTAAAAAGAAGCTAATGTATACAATTGAAATACAAATTACCTTAACTTACTTATTAAATCTAATTTATAGTAATATTTTATTTTATCGTATTATAATAATAAGTCTCTATCTAGGACGTCCACGTGGCAGCTTTATTGCGAAGAAAATGCTTTTTTTACAATAGATGTCGCTAAGTGCGCTTAAACGTGATTCATGTAAGTTAATTTTTCTAAGCGATAAACTTTTTTACTGTAATATAAATTGTCATGTTTGTGTACGATAGCGCAATAATTAAATATTGTATTGTACCACATACATGATAGTACTTTTATACTGATAATTAAAGCAATTCGTGCAAAATTATTTCCTAAGCATTCCAAAACATCAAAAATGCACAACGTTAATATTCAAGTTTTTACTTCTGCCGGCACTCCCGGAGTGCAACCTGTCGTTTTTTTTATCTGTAACATACCTAATTTGTTATTGTTAGTATGTATTTATAATCCTAACGAAATATTTCAGCAAGTATTTCGCATAGTGAAGCATGTATTTACGAACATACAATTCAAACGTCAATTGTCCAAGTAAAAAAGGACTGTACCCTTAGCACGAACCATTATCGAATTTGAATAGTTTGCGAGTGCGACATGTCAATGTCAAATTTTGTATGGAAACTTGAACAGCAGCGCCACAAAGTACGTAACGAGAATTAAAAATCAGTACAAATTTGACAACGACATTTCGGACTCGCAAACAATACCAATTGGATATTGGTTCCTGCTAAGGGTACAGTTTAATACTTGGGCATATACATATTTGTCAACAAATATTTTTCTAAAGAGAAATAAATGACTATGTTATCAGGAAAGATAGAAGCTTAATTATGCTCATATTGTTTTTCCTTTGATAGGCCACTGCGATACTGGCTTAACTTCCACGCTCGCAAATTGAACGCGCTAACCACTTCCACAAGGCCTGTGCCCCAGCAGTGGGGACATTAATAAGCTGATGATAATGACCCACTCCACCGCCACGCCCTCAAACTCCTCGATGGTATCTCGACGCTTGACTGTCTTTTGAGTTTAGCTTTAACGGCCTGCGCAAACCTTACGTCCGCGGATTTTTTAGTCCGCCAACATAAAGCTGTTACAACTTGTTCGCGTAACACACACGAGGGATAGTAAGTACCCCGTACAAAAAGTCCCCCCAAACAACCGAGGACACCAAAACACCGGACTGGACAAAAGTACGGGAGGGTCCCCGAAAAAAATAGAACTCCTGTGACGTTGCGCGCTCGTAAGATGGATCCAGTATACTCTTTTAAAACGTCTTCTCTCTTTCTTGAATCTAATATTATAAAAGTGAAACTGCCACGCCAACAATCCTCACCTTACCAGCCTGCACAAATGCTTCTTCACGCCTCTTAAAGGCCCTTAGGCCGTATACAGAAAGAAAGCCGAAAGCCGATCGGCGCCGATCAGCGCCGACACGCGCTGGTCCGAATAATAAATAATTTGTATTTGAATTATTTTCCTTAGATTAAATCAATCTAAGTTATAATATTTTTATAAATCTTATAACTTTATCTTTTATTAACTAAGCGCTAAAATTATTTGTTTCATACTTACCGAATGGTGACAACAAGTCTTTCTTCTGGAAGGATTGGTTGTTTATGCCAATTGCCCCAATTTTTCATCAAACGGTTTTTCACTAAATCCAAAATGTAATAAAATGTTTCTTGAATCATCATTCTTGTATATGTATAAAATCTTTGTTCATCAAATTCAATTTTTTTTACAAATAAATGATGGTATTCTCCGAAACGTTTCCTTTCTCTATTTATAGGATGTATAGCTGTTTTTCGCATTTTTAAATAAACATATTCTAACAAAACCAAATCATCGTCCGATGAGTCCGACATTTTGCTTGATCTGCTTTAATCGGCTTCCTTTATGTAGGAAGGATCGGCGCCGATAAGCGCCGATCGGCGCCGATCGGCTTTCGGCTTTCTTTCTGTATACGGTCTTAGATTGTAGAATGGAGGGAACACTTTAAAACAAAACAGCGCAACCTCATCAGGTTTGTGGTCTTTTGTATCGTCACGATGATGATGATTGATGATGACATAGCATCCAGGATCTGCTGATGGACTTGGGAAGTGGCCATGAAATTCTGTAATAAATCGACGTAGTCACATTGACTGTGGGCTTGTTTTTGAAGTTATACTTCTTTAGGCGCGTTATGAAAAAATGATGAGAGTGAAATTTTAAGATGCGCGCGCATCACTGTAACACAAAAAATTAACAGCATGAACTTTTGTGTTTACCGCACATTAAGAAAATCTACCAACAAAATAGAAATAGAATCTCTATTTAGTGGGTGCTAACGACTGCATTGTGAAGGCCTATCAAAAGTATTTATTAATCTGGAACAACGGAACCAAAGCGCGATTCAGGAGACTACAGCGCCATCTCTTGACCATTGGTGTAGTAGAACCAAAAACCACATCTTTATTTTTTGTAATAAAGTAACTGTTATAGGTATTCATATTTATAATATTTATCCACATGTTTCTAGTTTGTATATTCGGAATACGTGTTTGAGTTTCATACAAGTGCAAATCACATATGTTCTAATAAATTATATTCAGTAGCGATTTTAATTGAATATTTTGATTATTTATTTATTTTTTCAAATTAAAACTGAACTTTATTGACTGTGTCCTTTTCCAGACTTTTTATTAATTTATTGTAATTAATTATTTGCATGCAATTAAAAACTAATTTTAAACGATGCCAAAGAAGGATAACTTCTCACGCGCCTACATAAGTACACGCACCCATTTTTTTTTCCATTTGTTGCTACATCTGGCTAATCAGGCAGACAGGTATTATGTCGGAAATTGACTTCTGACCCACTTGCCCGATAATGTGCTTGCAATTGGCAAAACAGCTAAGTTTTCTTCTAAACAGTTTTAACTTTAAAATTTTCTGTGAGTAATGGAATCTTAATATCTACTCGAAACAAATTTTCATCATATCCCGATAGCTTGGATAGTGAATTCTATGATATATCAGCGATGCTGACATCACTATTTCTAAAAACTCGAACGAGGTACATGTGCCGTTATATATAATACTAACATATCCCAAAAACCAAAATGTCATGGTGACTACACGGAAAATGTGAAATGTAATGATGATTTAGAAGTATTCATTATAACGTAAGAAAACAAACGTTGTATAATAATTGACTGAACTATTGTCGATAGTAAATCTCATATCAATTAAATAAAGCTAAAAAGCGGCCAAGTGCGAGTCGGACTCGCCATTGAAGGGTTCCGTAGCAGCAAGTAACATGATATAAAAGTTCTTATAATTTTTATTATTTTTAAAGCATGTAACTGCTTGATGTTTAAATCTAAAGAAAATATAACTAGAAAAAATTCCACGCGGACCAGGCAGCAGACGGGACTCGAACCCGCACCCTTCGCAATCCGGGCGAATGCACTGACCAATTATGCTACCGCGGCCCTCACGGACCGCGTCGAAATTCTTTCTAGCTATTCTTAAGCTGCAAGGCAGCGCCATCTCTTCGCATTATAGGTAAACCCACAATGTCAAATGAATACTTTTACAAGTATTAAACATTTGAAAGAAGAAATAGCAATTATAGTTATAATTTTTATTATTTTTAAAGCATGTAACTGCTTGATGTTTAAATCTAAAGAAAATATAACTAGAAAAAATTCCACGCGGACCAGGCAACAGACGGGACTCGAAGCTTCTTTCAAATGTTTAATACTTGTAAAAGTATTCATTTGACATTGTGGGTTTACCTATAATGCGAAGAGATGGCGCTGCCTTGCAGCTTAAGAATAGCTAGAAAGAATTTCGACGCGGTCCGTGAGGGCCGCGGTAGCATAATTGGTCAGTGCATTCGCCCGGATTGCGAAGGGTGCGGGTTCGAGTCCCGTCTGTTGCCTGGTCCGCGTGGAATTTTTTCTAGTTATATTTTCTTTAGATAAAAGTTCTTGTTAGGGTTAGAAAAGAATGGTTCACGGTTTATGCATAAGGTTTATGTTTATAATAAATAAATAAAAATAAAATAAAATCTTTTATTTCAAGACATGGTCTCATATATGTTAGTAACAATTTTTCTTAACCTATGTTAGTTATGAAATTAAATATTTTTGAGGATCGTTGTACACTTTTTTTTGTATGGGTAAAAAATGTTAAACTCGCGTCAGGTTAAACACGTGGGCTGATCGTATCATGATACACAATAAAATTGGAAAGGTTGTTGACTTTCAATGTATTGGACGAAACATAGTAATATTTTATTTTACCGTATTATAATAATAAGTCTCTATCTAGGACGTCCACGTGGCAGCTTTATTGCGAAGAAAATGCATTTTTTTACAATAGATGTCGCTAGGTGCGCTTAAATGTGATTCATGTAAGTTGATTTTTCTGAAAGATAAACTTTTTTATTATAACGCTATAAATAAATATTGTATTCTACCACATACATGATAGTACTTTTATACTGATAATAAAAGCAATTCGTGCAAAATTATTCCCTAACCATTCCAAAATATCAAAAATGCACAACGTTAATATTCAAGTTTTCACTTCTGTCGGCACTCCCGGAGTGCAACCCGTCGTTTCTTTATTTTATTTTTATATTTGAGTTGGTTGAACGATAGGTAAATTGCTGTTTGAGATTTATGACGTATTAAAAAAACTACCTACTAGATCTAGTTCAAACCAATTTTCGGTTGAAGTTTGCATGGTAATGTACATCATATATTTTTTTAGTTTTATTATTCTCTTGAATTAGAAGTTACGGAGGGTCCGGGAGTCATACATTTTACCACTTTGGAAAGTTCTCTCGTGCAAACTATTCAGTTTAGAAAAAATGATATCAGGAACCTCAATATCATTTTTGGAGACCTATTTTGACGACCTCCGTGGCCGATTGGTTTATACGCCGGGTTTCATTGTGTCGCCGACTCGAGAGGTCTCAGGTTCAAATCCCGGTGGGGGCAGATGTTTGTGTGATGAATACGAACATTTGTACCCCAGTCATGGGTGTTTAATATGTATTTCTTTATAAATATATAAGTATCAGTATATGTATTCCATCCGTTACGCTAGTATCCCATAACAGAAGCCTTACAGTGATTACTTTGGGGCTAGGCTAATTGGTGTGAATGTTGGAAATATTTATTATTATTATTTATTTATAATGGTTTGATGAAAAAAAATCGAGTTTCAGTTATAAGTATAGGGAATCCCCACAATTTATCGATTTTTTTCAATTTTTTGTGTGAAATCTTTAATGCGGTTTATAGAATACATCTACTTGTCAAGTTTCACCAGTATAGTTCTTATAGTTTAGGCAAAAAGTGGCTGTGACATACGGACGGACAGACAGACATGACGAATCCATAAGGCTTCCGTATTTTGCCATTTGGCTACGGAACTCTAAAAAGTATGTTGGATAAATATTGGATATTGACCTGTGGCTCTACTATCAACTTTGTTTACAGTATATAAAAATAATATTATTCTTAATGTGATTAGTAGAAAAAGATTAGTGATCGCTCTCAGAGCATTCGTTACTGTTCTAGTGAGTAAGGAAAAAATATTTTTTTAAAAGAAAACGGTTCCATCGAAACTGACATAAATCTTGGTAAAATAAAAAATACGGTAATAAGGTAAGAAAGACCCACATGAAATTAAATTCTCTATTCTAACATCATTTACAATTAACCGATTTACTTACATCAAACAACAAACGTCGCCGCACGCGGGCCACCGACCACAACCACAAAACGCCGCCACCGGCATATTTCTTGTAGTTTTCATAAGTACATTTTATATGGACTCGCCACACACGGTACGTCGGTGGCCACCACACGCTACACAAATCGTCGTTGCTCGCTTCTTGTGGCCCGCACCGGCCACTTAGTGTCGCTGCATACGGGCCACACGCCACAGCCACAAACGCCGTCACGAGAAGCTAGAAGCGGCTACCAAAGTGGCTGAAGCGCGCGACAGCGGCCGACTAAGGTAAGGGAGCGAGGGGTGGGGAATCGCGCGAGTGACGTGTGGCGGCGTTTTGTAACGGCGCATTAAGTGGTTGGTGCAGGGGTTTTTTTTTTCATGTGTAATGTTAAATATATGGTTCTCTGTATATTTATAAGGGAACAAATATATATATTTATATATTGAAGTTAACGTTTAAATTGTGATCATGGTCAGTTTTGATTCTGCAATTGGATACAGATCCAAAACCGCCGCTATGTATTTATGCTTTTAGTCGATGTGGCAGTTAGGTACCATTGATGCGCTTAAGTTGTGACACTATTGTGTCGACATGTTTGATGAATTTGCAAGTGGCTGTTTCGCTCTTTATTGTTTCCAGTAAGTTGTATGGTTCAATTTTGTATAATCCGCAGTAATTTTCATATTCAGCTCTGGTGCAGTGGAATATAGGGCAATCTTTTAAGATGTGTGTGATGTCCTGTTTAGTGTGGTTATCACATGGGCAACAATCATCGGGTGTTATTTTATATTTGTACAGATAGGCCTTGTGGTAACCGTGGCCCGAGAGAATTTGTGTGACAGAAAAAGAAGGTTTGACAACTGTTCGAAATTCCGTTATTTCGGCGATGGTTTGGAAGAACGACTTTGTGACTGCTCCTTGCGGAGCCGTTTCATACTCTTCCTGCCACGCGCTCAGGGTCCTTTCCTTCAGATAGCGCTTAGTGTGGGATAGCGGGAATACGTTCATAAGTGCCGCTGTTTTCTTGGCAGCCGCCTCTTTGGCTGCAGCGTCTGCTAATTCATTTGCCACTATCCCCACATGGGCTTTGGTCCAAATAAATCTTATCTTATATCTTTGGTGCGGGGGTAAACGAGGCGAAAAAAATGTGAAAGGGCTCTTAATTAATAAGTTGATGATGATGACAATGATATAAATATTTTAAAGGTGAGCGATGTTGCTGTACGTTTTGGTATTATTGCTGGCACTGACATGGGTTTACTTGAAATGGTTAAGCGTGAAGCGGTATTGGGCCGATCGAGGGGTTGTACACGAGAAGCCACATCCACTGCTGGGCAGCTTCACTTTCTTGCAGAAAGTTAACCCGGTAAGAGATTCAGTCTCATTATCCAGCTTTCACCGAGGTTTATATGTATACAAAGCACCATAGCTATATTTAAGATCAATAACAAATAGTTAATTCATCAGTTTATGAACCGTTTTTTTTTTGTATAAGTTTTCTCATTTTACTTTTGTGGTTCTAAACTTTTTATTTTATTACGTTACACAGAACGCCAAAGCTTGGTTGTTTTATTTTCATTAAAAGAAGAAACCATTAAAATCAATTACATTATTAATGACATTACTAGTAGTTACTTGACGAGTTCAGTAGTTTAAGTGGTATGTATACTGATTTTCAAGGTGTCGCTTACAAAGATCCAATTCTTTGTATGATGAATACCAGCATTTGCATTTAAGTACAAAAAATAAACTTATCGATCTAACATCATAATATGTATTTATATCCGATATCCAAGTATCCCTTACAGTGCTTACTTTATGGTTAAGCTAAATGGTAAGTGTTAGAAATATTTATTTACTTGATAAAACTAGAACTTGCACCCTCCGCTATCCTGTCGAATACACTGACCAATAAATAGGCTAGTTGACTTTTGTCGAATACACTGATCAATAGGCTAGTTGACTCATGTCGATAACACTGACCAATAGGCTAGATGACTCATGTCGAATACACTGACCAATAGGGTAGTTGACTCATGTCGAATACACTGACCAATAAATAGGCTAGTTGACTCATGTCGAAAATACATTGACCAATAGGCTAGTTGACTCATGTCGAATACACTGACCAATAAGGCTAGTTGACTCATGTCGAATACACTGACCAATAGGCTAGTTGACTCATGTCGAATACACTGATCAATAGGCTAGTTGACTCATGTCGAATACACTGACCAATAAGGCTAGTTGACTCATGTCGAATACACTGACCAATAGGCTAGTTGACTCATATCGAATACACTGATCAATAGGCTAGTTGACTCATGTCGAATACACTGACCAATAAATAGGCTAGTTGACTCATGTCGAAAATACATTGACCAATAGGCTAGTTGACTCATGTCGAATACACTGACCAATAAGGCTAGTTGACTCATGTCGAATACACTGACCAATAGACTAGTTGACTCATGTCGAATACATTGATCAATAGGCTAGTTGACTCATGTCGAATACACTGACCAATAAGGCTAGTTGACTCATGTCGAATACACTGACCAATAGGCTAGTTGACTCATATCGAATACACTGATCAATAGGCTAGTTGACTCATGTCGAATACACTAACCAATAGGCTAGTTGACTCATGTCGAATACACTGACCAATAGGCTAGTTGACTCATGTCGATAACACTGACCAATAAGCTAGTTGACTCAGGTCGATAACACTGACCAATAGGCTAGTTGACTCATGTCGAATACACTGAGCAATAAATAAATAGGCTAGTTGACTCATGTCGAATACACTGACCAATAGGCTGATTGACTCATGTCGAATACACTGATCAATAGGCTAGTTGACGCATGTCCAATTGTATTAAATAAATGTTTATTTCTTAAGGTATTTAGTCTAAGGAACCTAAATATATTGATTTCACTTCATAAAAGCAGAAGATAGCTGTAGAAATTTAATTTAAAAAAAATAGTACTTTTTAAACACTAAAGACGCTGTTCACCATATCCGCCATGATTAAGACGTCTCTTTGGTAGTAAACAACTAAATGTCATTCGCGAGTTACTGTGAATTTGTACTGCATATAATTTTCCATGTCGTTTTCCAAGTGATAGATATGTAACGTAAGAATTTTAATATTTATTTTGCTCATTGTCATAGTACATACATAACCTTTAAACTTGTATTATTAAAACTGATAATAAATGAAGAGACTCAAAATATTATTCAATGAGTACCTACTTACATCAAAGTGATCTTCGCAAAAATAAATTTTACTATGAGCGATAAAGTTGCAGGATCCCTTTTAGCAAGTTCTAACCTGGTATTGCGTAGGTTAATTTCTTTCGCCACTTTAATCCACAACTTTCCTGGTGTCTTCAAGGATTATTGATGATATTGATTAGTGTTTTTACATCCTCGTACAATACAATAATGATAATTACTATATTTTTCGTGGTTTTTTATTATAAACTCAGATAGCTTATTTTCTACGTGCTTACGAGTTTTTGTTTACTACCGGTTGACGTCATAGCATAGATAATATAATCTATAGACTAAAATGGCCGACAGCGTTTTTGTATGTCCATGAAAAGTCTCTTTTAAAATTAAAGATTTGTGGCTTTATAGGTCTCAAAAAAATATAAAACATTTTTTTCGGTCTAACAGAACATTTATTCACCATTTAAAACCTTTTTCCAAAAAGGGGTAACTAGCCTATTATGCTACAGCGACCTCAATGGCCGTGTTAATTTTCTTCTATCATACTCGTATCTTAGGCTGCAAGGCAGCGCCATCTCTTCGCTTTGTAGCTAACCCACAATTTGTTTACTTTCCATTGATTCCTTAGGCGATATGGATGCGGAAGATATACGACCGCTTTCCCAAGGAGCCGTATGTAGGCATCTGGGTGTTCTGGAGGCCAGGGATCATCGTAAACTCGCCAGAGCTGGCCCGCAGGATCCTCGTGAAGGACTTCGACTGCTTCAGGAATAGGTTGGCCGGCACCGACACGGGCAAAGTCGACCCAATCGGGGGACTCAATATTTTCACATTGAACGTAAGTGACGATGTATTGATTCATCTACATTATCTATACTAATATTATAAAGCTGCAGAGTTTGTTTGTTTGAACGCGCTAATCTCTGGAACTACTGGTCCGATTCGAATGATTCTTTCAGTGTTGGGTAGTCCATTTATCGAGGAAGGCTATAGGCTATTTTTTTTTTCAAAATTAGGGATCCGTAATAAATTTGCTATTTTGTAAAACAAGGTGTAAAATCGAAAACCTATTTTTGCGTGCGCTGCAAAAACTATTGACAGTAGAACAAAATGATGTATTACGGGTTTGTAGATCCCATTAAGGCCTACAAAAAAGTCAGCGAGAACATTTATCTAGCTATCATGATTTAATCACAATAAGCGATTTTGTGTTCAAAATAATTATTAAATCGTCTGAAGAAAAAAAAAACTACGTTAAATATGTATCGTAATATTAAAAACACAAACAACCCTTAATTTTCACCCCTCTACCACCCATATTTTATGGCGATACGAAGTTCTCTGGGTCAGCTAGTCTTATATATAAAATTCTCGTGTCACAGTGTTAGTTACCATAGTCCTTCGAAAAGCCTTGACCGATTTTTATGAAATCTTATATGCACATTAAGTAGGTCTGAGAATCGGCTACTATCTATTTTTCAAACCTCTAAGTGATAAGGGTTGTCCACCCCTAACATTTTATTGTTTGGACAATTTTAATTTAGATTTTTTTAAATGTAATATAAAAAAAGAGATACGAGCTTAAATTTTACCCTTCTATCACCAATCCCTATTTTTTATACCGTTAAGAAGTTCATTGGGTCAGCTCGTTTTAGATAAAATTTGGGAGGATCGTTTTTTATTTTATAATATACGGTGAATGCGGTTTGGATTTTTTATACGAATTGTCATCGCCAATTTTGATTCCAAGGATGTTGTCAACTACGAAACATGTCCAGTTTTTAGCTTAATAAATTATTAAACTACTAGCTGACCCAGCGAACTTCGTACCGCCCTAAAAAAATAGGGGTTGTCCAGCGGACAAAATTGTGAATCTAAACCATTCTCAGATCCCCTTGAACACACACAAAAAATTTCATCAAAATCGATCCAGTCGTTTAAGAGAAGTTCAGTGACATACACACTCACAGAAGAATTATATATATAAAGATTTCGACTCTAATGAATATCAAGTTTGCGTGTTATCGAATTTCCGGTACTATAATTCTTCACTTTGACAAGATTTGGGTAGATTGCTCTGGAATTATTCTCTAAGTTGTAAATTTACTTGTCAACAGTATTTACTAATGAGAATAAAGAATATAATGGTGTCAATTCTGGCATAATTCTCTAAACATTAAACTAAATTGATCAGTCTCCCCTTTTCATTCTATATATATATAATTTCGATACTCGATGGGGCGGGATCTTTAAAGTTAAGCAACTTTCGCAGTGGTCGGTCATTGGATGTTCCTCCGTGCTTCCACATGCACGTTAAGCCGATGGTTCCGGCTGCATCTGCAGTCGTTAGTATCCGCCAATCCACACTGGGCCCGCGTGGTGGGTTATGGCCCAATCTCCATATTCCATCCATAGGGAAGGCCTGTGCCCTAGCAGTGGGGAAATTGATAGGCTGATGACGATGATATAATTTCATTCTATAGAGAATGAAAAGGATAAACTGATGTCAAATTTAAATTGATATTTAGAGAATTATGGCAGAATCGACGCCAATTGTCGCCTTAAGTTTTGAGGTTCGAAAATAAAGTCACCTAAAATAAGGGTTTTTTTGACGCTTTCGTAAGAAACACAGACTTTAATATTATATATATTTATATACTAGCTGACTCTGCGAACTTCGTACCGCCCAAAAGTAATAATTTGCAATAAATTAAAATTGCGACTATAATTTGAGACACATGGTGTGCGAATTTTATTATAATCGGTTCAGTGGTTTAGGAGTCCATTGAGGACAAACATTGTGACACGAGATTTATATATATTAAAGATATACCTTGTTTATATGTATAAGTATCTCAAAAAGGGACTTTTTATAATTTCAAATGTTGTCATGTCCAGGATCCTGTATGGAGTGCTATCAGACGTCGGCTAACTCCGGTGTTCACATCGTCAAAACTAAAGTCTCTCCACCATCTATATTCCAGCAAGGCCAAAGAACTGACACAGAGGATTGCAAATGACATTAAAAATAATAAAACTATTGAACTTAGGGTAAGTTGAGAAGTGCCTACGCTCTTGTATTTATACAAAAAAATGCGTTTGTACTCCGAGGTCTTGGGTTCAAATCTCGGTAGGGACTCTTGGGGTTCCGCACTTAACAGAGGTAGAGGGTATTCGCAGGGTATTAAGCGGATAGCCCCTCTTAAACCAGGGTATAAAACATGTATATTTTATAACAAATTTTATACAACGTCTTATGTTTTTCTTCACACTCATATACATGTATATGTAAAACATGTAGTATACAAAAACTTGCATCAAACCTAACGGTTAAACAAAATATGTGAAGTCAATAAGTGATTAATATTTATAAGATACTAGTTGTCTTTGCAGTGTAAAAGAAATAATGTTTTAAACAGCCACAACAAGTATTCAACATTTTTTTTTAAGATAAGTATATGACTTCTTTCTTGGTGGAAACGAGCTTACAGTGCTTACTTTGGGGCTAGGCTATTTATTCATTTATTTAGTACACACACAATAGAATAAGCAATCATCATCATCATCAGCCTATTAATGTCCCCACTGCTGGGGCACAGGCCTTCCCTATGGATGGAATAGGGAGATTGGGCCATGACCCACCACGCGGGCCCAGTGCGGATTGGCGGGTGCTAACAACTGCGAATGCAGTCGGGACCAACGTCTTAACGTGCCTTCCGAAGCACGGAGGAACTAAAGATAGTAAATTTTTGGTCACCCATCCAATGACCGACCACTGCGAAAGTTGCTTAACTTCAACGATCGCAGCCGAACGCGCTTACCACTTGCGCCATCGAGCTCCTCAGGCAATGCTTATTTTTTATTAAACATTTTGAGGCTAATTGGTGTGAGTATTAGAAGTATTTATTTATCTATATATATATAAATGAAACCCGTTTTCTGTTGTCACGACATAACATGAAAACGGCTTGACCGATTTGGCTGATTTTTTTTTAGAATATTCCTTGAAGTGCGAGGATGGTTCTTACGAAGAGAAAAATTAAAAAAAATGCCTGAAAATGTCAAAAAACAAATCTTTTCTTTACTCCCATACAAACGATTCGTAATAATACTTAAAAGTCAATTTGAACTTTAATACCATACCATAAATTTCAAATGTTAGTGGAGAGATTCTGGGAAGGCAAAACAATTGAGCGACGTGATGTCTATAGAAGTTTGGAAAAGATAAATATACCATCTTCAGTTTTTTTATAATCTATATATATAAAACTCAAAGGTGACTGACTGACGTAGTAATCTATCAACGCCCAGCCCAAACCACTGGACGGATCGGGCTGAAATTTGGCATGCAGGTAGATGTTATGACGTAGGCATCCGCTAAGAAAGGATTTTGATCAATTCTACCCCCAAGGGGATAAAATAGGGAATGAAAGTTTGTATGAAACTTTGTCAATTTTAAAACCGAACGGGCTGAGACTTTGCATGCAGGTATAAGAATAATCATAGATGAATGCCATTGTGTATAAAACAAGCCTGAGAACAAAAACTGTAGTCTACGCTTCAGCTCTACACCGAAGCGAAGCGAGGGCGGGCCGCTAGTTTACAATAAATATTATGTTTTTGTAAAGGTTACTCTAGTATCCCATAACAGAAGGCTGGAAGTGTTTAATTTTGGGCTAGGCTAATTGGTGTTAGTGTTATGGGTATTTTTAAAGTGCAACTTTTTTTTACATCGCAGTATTGCCACAAATTTTTTCGTCGGTCATTAAGCATGTTGCATTATATTTTTGACGTGATAACGTCATAGAAATCGATGAACACCGGTTGCACGCACGAAAAAGTGTGACGTCATGTCACGTTGTCACGAGTTAGTTCAACGTTTCGCGGTGTTGGTGAAGTGAGGTCGAGGGGTTCTTTTGAATTTAATATCCACAATTATTAAAAAGCAGAACCATCATATCTCAGAAAGTTCAATGTCAGAATCGTCTTTCGGCTTGCAAAAAAAAAATATCTTTTCCTTGTTTATTTATCTATTAGCCGCTGGCGCTGACGCGGCACGCCCATTTCGCTCTCTCGGCTCGCCCAAAAATTTGGTCACAACACTAACCTAAGCTGACCACTTAGCCTTAGCAAAATTATGCAAAATAAAATTTTGCCAAAGTGAATTATGCTTAATAAAACTCTGCCATCTTAAAAGTATGCTATTGCAAACTGTTCTGTTAAACATGTAAATATTGGGCCACTTAATTTGTTATACTTAATAAAAACATGCCTTACAAAACATTGTTTTAAACTTTCATGGTCACTAACATTATAGTAATATATGTTATTAACGGGATTGTTACCATGTACCTTGTTTTTAGCGAGTTATCGATATTTCGGCACTGTTGGAAGCGCGATGATCACGGAGTAACTGAAGTAATTGCGGGTAGGCTGTTGTTGGCAGACATGTCGGTCTAACCTCTGACGAAGTCTTTTATTGCCGAAATATCGGAAACTCGCTAAAAACAAGGTACATGGTAACAATCCCGTTAATAACATATATTACTATAATGCCTTACAAATATTCGTTTAAAGAAGATTATACCAAGCGCGTTACGCCAAATGAATTTCGGAGCAACAAGATTCTACCAGATAGAGGGAACCCTACCAGATAGCCATGTGGCATTAAGTCCGCCATTTGTTGTAAAATGACAACAAAGAGTAAATAAAAAAAATGATGTGGTGTCGTGGGACACCAGGTAGGAACGAAGTTCCTTCGGCTAATGTAGAATCGACACAAATTGCAAACTCGCTTGTGTATGCGACTGTCGCGCCTGCGCACGTCTCATTTAACGGTTTTATTCCACGCACTTTTTTCCACGGATTTTTTCTTAAGGTTTTACTATCACATTTTTTTCAGTTCGGTCGCGCAGCAAAATCCCTATCCCCTCCAAGAATGCCGTAAGGAACTTCGTTCCAATAAACCCTAATCTTTTATTGTTTTCAGAACTTGTACGTGGACTACACCACAGACGTTATCGGTACCTCATCGTTCGGCATCAAGTTGGACACCGTGCTGACCGGCAGCAGCCCGCTGCGGTCCATTACTGGAACCTTCATGCACTACGGCGCCTTGAGGGGGCTGGCGTGGTGCAGCATCTTTTATCTGCCAGAACTTGCTAAAGTGTTCAGGTATATACTATTAACCCACTAATATTATAAATGTAAAAGTTTGTATGTGTGTTCCTCAATCACGCTAAAACGGTCCTGAACGGATTTGAATGAAACGGCAATACCCAAAATAGGCGTGGACAAGGTGCTTGGCAAACAACAATTTTACAATATTATTTTATTTATTTTTAAACCAACGCCGGGTTTCATGGTGTTGCCGACTCGAGAGGTCCCCGGGTTCGAATCCCGGTGGGGGCAGATGTTTGTGTGATGAATACGAGCATTTGTACTCCAGTCATGGAAGTTTAATATGTGTTTCTATATAAATATACTCATATATGTACAGGTATATGTATTCTATCCGTTACCTTAGCATCCCATAACACAAGCCTTACAGTGCTTACTTTAGGGTTAGGCTAATTCGTGTGAGTGTTGGAAATATTTTATTCATAACATTCTGTCATGTCAGCGAAAACGGCTATGATTGGCTGAATTTCAGTAAGCATCACGTCATTAGAGAGAAAACGGCTAGGATTGGTTGGGTCTAAGGTGACATTTATAGACAAGGGCTGCGTTCCAAACCTACGCTCCAGGTGCAACAAATGTCAAATTCGATAGAAGTTTCATACATTTATGTTAAAATTGAAACGTTAGAGTGAAAATTTGCACTTGTCGTCAAGATTTGGAACGCACCCAATCTGTCAAAAGATCACTGCATTTTTTTGAGCTCGTACTGTCATGAATTACTACGCAGACTACCTGCTCGGGCGACATCCTAGCCACAACTAAAAGTGTGGAGTGGACCGCCATGTTTCAGAAACAGTGTTTACGGTAAACTTGTTTTTAAACAAGTTGATGAACTTCGAACTTCATAAACAGTTTATCAACAAATGTTGCCTAATGAATACGCGGCATTATTCGTACCTGGGTTGGTCGCGATCATATTGGTCATTGCTTCCGCCCGAATAGCGGGTGGATGCGGGTTCGAGTCCCGTCTGCTGCCTGGACGTGGAATATTTTTCTAGTGAAATTTTCTTTTGATTTATGCAATTTAGACGATCTTAGTGGCCGAGTGGTTCGTACGCCGGGTTTCATGGTGTCGCCGACTCGAGAGGTCCCGGGTTCGAACCCGGTGGGGGCAGATGTTTGTGTGATGAATACGAGCATTTGTACTCCAGTCATGGAAGTTTAATATGTATTTCTATATAAATATACTCATATATGTACAGTATATCTATTCTATCCGTTACCCTAGCATCCCATAACACAAGCCTTACAGTGCTTACTTTGGTGCTAGGCTAATTGGTGTGTGTTGGAAATATTTATTATTATTATTAGTTTTTCATCACTGTAAGTTGTTTTTCTTTTGTTTTAGATTCAACCTGTTCCCGAAGTCTTCAGTGGCATATTTCAGGAGAGTATTCAAACAAATAGTAGCTCAAAGAGGCGGATACAACGGTAAATCGGAGGAGAATGACCTATTAGATGCCCTGCGCAAAATAAAATATGATTCGGACAATAACGGGGAAGGTATTTATTATTATTTTTTAAGTGAAAACTTTTTTGTATGGGTAAAAATGTTAAACTCGCGTCAGGTTAAACACGTGGGCTGATCGCATCATGACACACAATAAAATTGGAAAGGTTGTTGACTTTCAATATATTGGACGAAACATAGTAATATTTTATTTTATCGTATTGTAAATCGAAAATTCGTAAGACGAAAACAAGAAAATTGGAAAGGTTATTGACTTTCAATATATTGGACGAAACATAGTAATATTTTATTTTATCGTATTATAATAATAAGTCTGTATCAAGGTCGTCCAGGTGGCAGCTTTATTGCGAAGAAAATGCATTTTTTTTACAATAGATGTCGCTAGGTACGCTTAAATAAGTAATTCTGAGAGATAAACTTTTTAATGTAATATAAATTGTCATGTTTGTGAACGATAGCGCAATAAATAAACATTGTATTCTACCACATAAATGATAGTACTTTTATACTGATAATTAAAGAAATTCGTGCAAAATTATTCCCTAACCATTCCAAAATATCAAAAATCCCCCGTCGTTTTTTGGAACGAAGTTCCTTACGGCAGGCTTGGAGGGGATAGGGATTTTGCTGCGCGACCGAACTGAAAAAAATGTGATAGTAAAACCGTAAGAAAAAATCCGTGGAAAAAAGTGCGTGGAATAAAACCGTTAAATGAGACGTGCGCAGGCGCGACAGTCGCATACACAAGCGAGTAGTGTATAATACCTTTCTCTTTCTCCCTCTTTCTTTTCGTTCTCTCATCCCTTCTCTTTCTATTACCACTCCACCCCGCCAATGCATAGTATATACTCATGAATTCATGGACAAGCACGTGGCGAATATTCACATTATAGATACATTTTACTCGTGAGTAGCCACGTTTTTTTTGCAATTTGTGTCGATTCTACATTAGCCGAAGGAACTTCGTTCCTACATGGTGTCCCACGACACCACATCATTTTTATTCAAATGTTTTGACCTTTATTTTTGTTTCATAGTCATGGACGAAGACCTGGTGATCGCGCAGGCTGCCGTGTTCCTCCAGGCTGGGTTCGACACTTCAGCATCAGCTCTCACATTCCTCACGTACGAGTTAGCCTATAAGCCTGAAATACAGGTTGGTTTAGCGTATAAGCCTGAAATACAGGTTAGTCATTCTTTCGCGTTGCCTTAAAAACTGTGAATCTAGGCTATACACAGGAGCCGAGCTCAGAGACAAGCCTTATTGCCAACGAAAGCCAAAAAAAGTTAGTGATGCGTTTAAAACTTTTGAGAATATATATATATATATATATATATATATATATATATATATATATATATATATATGATTTTCGCCTAAACATGGTTAAAACAGTGTCCAACTTAGAACTTTTCTGTATTACAACCGAACATCTTAGATATTTATGTTTTTATTTTTTTAAGCATTTAACTGCTAGATGTTTATTTTTCTAATAAAATTTTTCTTTAGATTTAAACCACTAGCAGTTATATGCTTAAAAAAATATAACTATAGGTAATTGCTATTTCTTCTTTCAAATGTTTAATACTTGAAAAAGTATTCATTTGACATTGTGGGTTACCTACAATGCGAAGAGATGGCGCTGCCTTGCAGCTTAGGGCTAGGAAAATTTCGACGCGGCCATCAGGGCCGTGGTAGCATAATTGGTCAGTGCATTCGCCCGGATTGCGAAGGGTGCGGGTTCGAGTCCCGTCCGCTGCCTGGTCCGCGTGGATTTTTTTCTAGTAAAACTATTCTTTAGATTTTAGATATTTTTATTTCCGAATTTTCCGACGAAAGGTTTTACTAGGAATATCACGGTACCAGAGTGATGCACAAAACACTCAACCAACCTCAACCGCAACCTCATCTGATCCTAAGTTTATAGAATATGTCAAAAACTATTCAAAAACTTTTAAAAAGGTGTGTGCCATAGCAAAAGCTAAGTTTTTATGAAAAAAAATTAGTCTTTCCGATAATAAAATAAAGACAACTTGGAATATAATTAATAATGAAACTGGAAGAAATAAATTTAATGAACACACATATTCTGTAAAAATAGACAATAAGATTATTAGGACAGATAATGCGGTTGCAAACACTTTTGAAAATTTCTTTTCTAGTGCACCATTTGAAACAACTAGAAATCTTAATTCTTGTTCTAGGTTAGCAATGACCCTCCTTGAGTCAAGTGTTCATAAGTGCAGTAATGATTTTCATTTTAGACATATCAGTAGCGACTGTATTATAAAAACTTTTAACTCAATTAAAATTAAAAAGACAGAGGATTATTGGGGAATATCAACATATATATATAAACCGATTATCACTGTTATTGCGCCACAACTGGCCATTATATTTAACAAATGTATTGATGAGGGAGTGTTTCCAGATCTAATGAAATGTGCTAAAGTTATCCCTCTCTTTAAGGCTGGTGACAAATCAGATCCCAGCAATTTTAGGCCTATATCTGTATTACCAGCGCTAAGTAAAGTATTTGAGAAAATAATTTATAACCAATTACTAGCACACTTTTCTATAAATAAGCTATTTCATTTAAAACAGTTTGGTTTCACTAGAGGCAAAAGTACTACTGATGCTGGAACTGCACTTCTCAAACACATCTTTGATATATGGGAGAATAAGCACGATGCTATTGGCATTTTTTGCGACATATCAAAGGCGTTTGACTGCGTTAGCCATGAAACATTGTTAAATAAAATGAAGCATTATGGTGTATCAAATATTTCACTAAGTCTGATACAGTCTTATCTTTCTGCTAGGATTCAGAAAGTAGTTATAAATGAAGCTGAGTCTACAGGAGCACCCATTTCTATGGGCGTGCCCCAGGGTTCAATATTGGGCCCATTGCTTTTCCTTATTTATATCAATGACCTTCCTCACTTTACAAGAGATTTGTGTGAGACAGTACTATTTACTGATGACACCTCTTTATTGTTTAAAGCTAGAAGAGGAAATGATTGTTATGACGAAGTAAATTGTGCTCTCTCTGAAGTCCTTCACTGGTTTACGGTAAATAATTTAAAACTTAACTCCAGTAAAACAAAATGCGTTAAGTTTACTCTACCTAATGTAAGGCAGGTTAATACTAGTATAAAAATAAATGACCAGCCTGTAGAGTTAGTGGATTCTACAAAGTTTCTGGGTATTACTTTAGACTCTCGTCTGCAATGGGATCCTCATATTGATGCCTTGTCAAGTAGATTGAGCTCTGCAGCTTTTGCTGTTAAAAAAATAAGACTCTTAACTGATGTGGAAACGGCAAGATTAGTTTACTTTGGTTACTTTCATAGTGTTATGTCATATGGCCTTTTGTTGTGGGGCTCAGCCGCTAATATCGAAAGTATTTTCATACTGCAAAAGAAAGCTGTTCGCGCCATATACAATTTAAAGGCAAGAGAATCCCTTAGAGAAAAATTTAAAGAAATTAATATTTTAACACTGGCGTCGCAATACATTTATGAAAATTTAATATATGTAAGAAAAAACTATGGTGAATTTGCAAAAAAAAGTCAAACCCATAACTTTAACACGAGATTTAAGAACAAGCCTGCCGTTCCATGTTTCAGACTCCAAAAATCAAGAGGTTCATTTCTGGGTTGTAGTATTGCATTGTTTAACAAAGTTCCCCAAGATCTGATTGAGCTTCCACTGACTAAATTTAAATCTCAGATCAAAAATACTCTTATGAATAAGGGCTATTATAAAGTTGATGATTATCTAAATGATCGTAATGCATGGACATAGTGTTTCTTATAATTTGATATTAAATGGGTATTACTCATTTTTCATAACAGTAATATTGTACCAATCTAATGCCGCTTCCTATATACTACTTAAAATGTTAACTATAAAATTAATTGTAACTACATATTATATTCTAGATGATGTAATGGAAAGTGACTTCAGACGTATTTCTGAAGTAATTTTTCAACTTGACGACACTGTATATAACAATACAGGGAAAAAAAACAGCCCTTGCTGAGTTTCTTGCCGGTTCTTCTCAGTACAAGGTCTCCCGCCGTAGTTTTGCGAACCGATGGCGTAGCTTCTTGACCTTCACAAGTGCTTGTAACAGCCTAGACTGAATAAATGACATTTCATTTCATTTCATTTCACTATGCCACTACGTATGCCTTATTACCCATCATCATCATCAGCTTATTAATATCCCCACCTCTGGGGCACAGGCCTTACCTATGGATGGAATAGGGAGATTGGGCCCTAACCTACCACGCGGGCAAAGTGCGGATTGGCGGGTGCTAACGACTGCAGATGCAACCGGGACCAACGGCTTAACGTGCCTTTCGAAGCACGGAGGAACTCGAGATAGAAGATTTTTGGTCACCCATCCAATGACCGATCACTGCGAAAGTTGCTTAGCTTCAACGATCGCAGTCGAACGCACTAACCACCCGCACCATCAAGCTCCTGTTATTACGCAATGATCGAATAACACACACGAGGGATTAATAGTACCGCGTACAAACGTTCCGATTGCGTCGTTGCTCTCGGTTGTGAGCGGTGATTGGTTCGATTGATTGAAGTCGCGTCGTTCAAAATTCAAAATTCAATATCGTTTATTCAGTCTAGGCTGTTACAAGCACTTGTGAATGTCGAAAAGCTACGCCATCGGTTCGCAAATCTACGGCGGGAGACCTTGTACTCAGAAGAACCGGCAAGAAACTCGGCAAGGGCTGTTTTTTTCTCCCTGTATTATATACAGACTCGTCAAATTGAAAAATGACTTCAATATGAGGTAACTCATAAAGTCACTTTCCATTACAATTGCAAATAATATAAAAATTATGACTATATAAAAAAGTAGTTTAACAAAGTTTAGGAATGCTGTGTCCTGCTGTTTAGGCGTTTTTGCGTTTGATTGGCTATTATCTTTTAGGTAGGGGCGAGCGGCCGACTTCGGATTCCGTACAAACGGTCTAGGACGACCATTCTAACCTCTCTCTGTGTTCTGTGCTATCTATATCTCGTTTTGTGCGCTCGATTCGTTATAAAGAGATGGACCCAGTATTCTCTTTTACAACGTCTTCTACTTTTCTTAAATTTCATGTTAAATACGTTATTTTATATGTATATATTTATGTCAACAGCATCATGGATTATCTTTTTCCACACAATTATCAAACTTTTGCAACAAAGTTTCATCAATTTATACAGATAAATATATAATCGCTGGAGATTTTAACTTAAGCGATATAATGTGGTCGTTATCTGACGGCGTTCAGTATTCAAGTCCATCGTTTCGTATAATATAAATCATGATGAATTAAAAGTCTTAATGCATTTTTGTGAATTGAACCAATTTAACAGTGTCAGAAATCACCTAAATGGCATACTCGATTTGATTCTGTCTAATGGAGATTTAGCGGTTCATCACTGCAATGACCCTCTAGTAGACGAGGACTCTTATCATCCTGCCCTAATTTTCCAATGTAACTTTCTCGATATGACGACCTTAAATCCCAAATCATACCTAAAATACTTTTACAATAAAGGTGATTATTCTGCTATATGCCACGATGTTTGTGTGATGAATACGATAATTTTTACTCCAGTCATGTTTAATATATCTTTATATATATAATTCTTCTGTGAGTGTGTATGTCACTGAACTTCTCTTAAACGGCTGGACCGATTTTGATGAAATTTTTTGTGTGTGTTCAAGGGGATCTGAGAATGGTTTAGATTCACAAAGACGTGTAGACAGGACATTTTTTAGGGCGGTACGAAGTTCGCTGGGTCAGCTAGTATTTCTATATAAATATACTTATAAATGTACTGTGTATGTATTCTATCCGTTACCCTAGTATTCCATAGCATGCTTACTTTGGGGCTAGGCTAATTGGTGTGAGTGTTGGAAATATTTATATTTATATATTCACTTCAATCGAGTGCGTTTCTCTAAAATTTCGGGCAAGAAATGTTCGCACACCGTGTGCATTGAGTCTGTGCCAATTTCAGGTCATATTTTTTTCGCCATTCTGGGACTATAGTCATCTATAGATAGGTAGATTAACACTTATTATATCACCAAATACATAATTACGTAACATACACAAACAGTAATATTAACAAAAGCGTTATAATTAGCGGTCTCATCGCTAAGAGCGATTTCTTCCAGACAACCACTGATTATGAAAAGTTATACAGAGACCATACGGGTGTTAAATGGCTTGTAATAAATAGTCACATCCATACATACAATCTACATCAAACTAAGTATCCTAATTAAACATATAAATATATATACATACATACACATACATATATATATTATATATATATACACATACATATTACACATACACATAGACTATTTGTGCTTTACGGAGAAAAGTCCCTCGTCTGCGCAGGCCATTATTAATAAACGAGGAATAAGCTAAGATTAGTTACGCCGTGTCTTGTTCATATTGTTACGTGTCGGGATGGGGTTCGAAATTATATGCCAGTTCACGCTTGACAGTTCTTTATTCACCACACAGTTCACACAATTAACACAGAATGTTAATTACAAAACACTCACTAAACGCTGTATTTCACTATACAAGTCTCAAAACAATCACACTTGAACACTTTTGTTGCACTTTGATCGCCTTTGGATTCGCTCCGAAATCGCTGTTGAAACTTAACTGTCTCTGCGCGGCGCCAATCGCGCTTGTATACGCCGATCGACGCATTCTAGAAAGTACCTGTTAAATTGAGAATTACCTAGCATCCGCGAGTACAAAGTACCTACTCATACCTACGCAGGTAACGCGCATAACTTGTAAACAAGTGCAGATGTCGCCCTTACGCCGCACTGCATAAGGCTCATTTTGGAATGAGCCGCATTACTCGACCTCTATCACGACCCGCGGTGATCTGGCAAATTCGATCTCTAGCACTTTCGCGGTTACGTTTCGAGAGCGTTTGTGACAATATCATTCAAATGTAATTTAATGAACAGGAACAAAAAACATGGAGTAACTAACGCAAGCTTAAACTTCGTTTATTAATAAGGGGACGTGAGTTAACTATAATGTCAAAGGTAGTACTTACTTTTAGTATTAAACGTTTGTAAGAAGAGATAGCATTAGAGAGCTTGTTTTTAAGTATGTGATGGGATTTTTTCATTCTCTTTGCAGGAAAAAGTGTACCAGGAGTTGTTGCAGGCCAAGAAAGCTCTCGGCGATAAAGAATTTGACGCCACTGTACTCAGTGAGCTAATATACTTCAATTGCGTTATTAAAGGTAATTGTTGGTAATTGTAAAATTAATAGGCATTGCATTTAAATACATTGTTATTCAGATTTTTTCAAATTATACCTGTGGCGGCGACATCTACTCACTCGCCTCCTCAAAAGATGGCGTTACCGGCGCTGCGTTCACAACGTATGGGAGCATACATCGCGCAAGAGAAAGTCGGAGGAAAATACTCAATACATCCAATGCCCGACTAACACCAGACGGCCCCACGACAACGGCTAACAAGAGCCGAGGTCCGAGTCTCAGAGACGCCCTCTAGTTCAGCCGACCCCCTCAAGTTCGAGTGGTGTAGAGGCTCCAGACGGAGAGGAGACTCCCCCCGTGGGGAGATGCCATCCGCCTGGAATACCTCTGGAGGTACTTGGCAATTCTCGGCTTGAGGCAAACACACTAATAAAAACATCAGTCGGGCCGCGGCCTTCGAGCTACTATCCCAGCTGGGAGGAAGGCCTTCCCACATACCTACTAATTAAACAAAATCCTATCTATTTGATTGCTGCTTAGAGAAAACTGGCATAGATTTTTTTTTACACTAGCGTTCCATCACTGAGGCGGATATTGAGCAGAGCATTTTTCGACAAATAGGCAATTGTATAATGCTTTTTTTTGTAATTATTAAGTTTGCTTAATTATGGTGTAGTGTGTTTTTATTGGTGAAGACCTGTAATCCTGTTGTTATTTAAGTTTTTATTATTTTTATTAATAGCTTCCTCTAAAAAAATAAATAAACAAATAAAAAAATAAAAAGTGCAGTGATCACGAAAATTGTTAATTTAACGGATTTTATTTTATATATATACTAGGTGACCCAGCGAACTTCGTACCGCCCTAAAAAAATAGGGGTTGTCCAGCGGACAAAATTGTGAATCTAAACCATTCTCAGATCCCCTTGATCACACACAAAAAATTTCATGAAAATCGGTCCAGTCGTTTAAGAGAAGTTCAGTGACATACACACTCACAGAAGAATTATATATTATATAAGATATATATTTTTTATAGTTTTTTTGATTTAGATATTTTTTTACGGTGGGCCCAGTGTGGATTGGGCCTAGTGTCCTCAGCTATCCATCTCAATATCTCCCTATTCCATAAAAAAAGTCCTACCTACCAATCTGCACTGGGGCCGCGTGCTGGGTTAATGGGCTGATCCCCCGATCCCATCAAATTATTAAACAAAACTTTAAACCAAGGCCTCAGCCACCGAAATTATCTGTTTACCCACCCAGCTGCCTAGCTAGATGCCTCGTTAGGTTGTGACAGTATTTGTCACGTAGGCACCATCCGCCATACCGTCCCAGAAGGAACTTCGTTCCATTATTACTTTCCCTTTTTTTTACAAGCAAGTAGGCAGTTTTATGGTAGCCATACACACTACGAGAAATCGTTACGATCAGACTGTACAGTTCGAACGGAACAGTTTACCGGACGTGACGTACGTATAGGAAACTGTGCAGTTTTATAACATACACGCTAAGATTTATTGGTACCGTTCGAACTGTACAGTCTTATCGTAACGATTTCTCGTAGTGTGTATGGCTAGCATTAGGGTATTTTTTAGGGTGCCGGGCCGTCTGTATGTTTGTCAAGATTGTTTATATTAGGAATGCGTGAGTGATTACAATGTGAAAATATAATGTGGTATGTATTATAATGTGAAAAAATATACTTCTGAGTTAACGTAAAAAAAGATACATCCGTTTATGTTGCGCACGTAATAACTTATCGCTGTGAAGTTTTTTTTGCCAGTGTTATTGTAGAATTTTTGACTTTATCTTTGGCTACCAATTTGTATGGGTACAAATACGGGTTGTAATACTCGTGTGGCTTGTATCGTCATGGCTCGGTCTTCCTATTGTATTATATGTATAGACAGATAGATAGATAATACTTTATTGAACACACCACATTATAAAGTACAAAGTTTGGACACTAATTTAAATATGTGGACAATTGGCAGTCTTGTGGCTATGTAGCCATTTCTTCCAGACAACCATAGGATGGAGAGACGAATTTTAATTAAAGAGGGGGTGTGCAATTACAAGACTAAAATAAAAAATAAAAAAAGAAAACAAAATCTAGCCATGAAAAAAATTACTGTTCATATTAAATAATAGAAACTGATATAAAATATATTGTCTGTTATAGGCTGATTATGGTTGTTCATAGATATACAACTTTGATCTACTAAAACCCATTTCAGAGACTTTAAGAAAATATCCTCCTATGGGTTGGCTGGACCGAGTTGCTGAGAAAAACTATCGGATCGACGACAAGCTGACCATAGCCAAAGGGACCAGTGTGTACGTGAACTCTATGGGGATGCAGCATGACCCGGACTACTACCCAGATCCGGACCGGTTCGACCCGGACCGGTTCCTGCCGGAGAACGACGATGGAAGCAGACCGTACATGCCGTTTGGGGAAGGGCCTAGGATATGCATAGGTAGAGTATATTATTAAATGACCCTACAAACTTTGTCCTGCCCTACAAAAAAAATATAATAAGGAAACAGTATAGAAGAGAATATATTTTATTAATCCTCATTTACAGATACAAATTCAAAAATCTCAGGGCTAACCAGGACCCTGCCTTAGTATTTATTATTATTATTTATTTATTTGTTTATTGACATAATAAAAACACAGTGGAAGGACCTAATCGAATTCTAACAAAGAATATCATTGGAATCGGTCTACACGTTTAGGCGTATTTAATTACATTTACTTGGACTAATATGATAATTATATAATTTATAAAAATTAACTTAAGAACGACATAGGTAACCGATTTCATCTATCTTTTTTTTTAACAGTAAAATACGAACGGACCCAAAATAGAACCCTTGGGAACGCTCATTAAAACATGAGATCCAAATGCCTTGACACCATTTGCCTCTATAGTCTGAACTCTAGAACTGAGATACGACAATAAAATTTTTGGGTTGCGCCTTTGACTCAACTTCATCGCCAGCGTCTGATGCTCAACGCAATCAAAAGCCTCCGAAAAGTCACACAATACTCCAAGAACATTCTGAGACTCTTCCCAAGCTTCCAATATATGCCTAATAAGTGCAATACCCGCATTAGTCGTAGATCTACCTCTAGTAAAGCCAAATTGATTTGCATGTAACAGTTTATTCAAATTGAAATGTGATATTTATTGATCTTAAATTATATTTGTCCGGTAATAGGTCTGTAATTACCGGGGGTCATCTCTATTTCCAGATTTAAAAAGAGTTAGAACTTTATTCTATTTGATCTGATCAATACAATTATTGAATATTCTACAAGATAAGGAGCGATTACTGTTATTATGCAATTAACAATTTTTATAGATATTCCCCATATAGGCTTATAGGCTGTTGTTGATGATGATGATGATTCCCCATAAATCACATGTATTTTTCTTTTATTATATTTAAAACTTTTGTAATTCAATATCTCTAAACGTAAACGGGGCATCACACCGAGGCACTTCGCCTTAGGAGCCGCCGACGATGAATTACAAAGTTTTTGATGAATTACAAATTACAAAATTAATTAATAAAAATATTAGCAACCTGTTCTTTAGATTTAATTTCATATATTAAAGTTACCTACGATGTAAAAAACTTCCGATAAAGTCCCAAGTGTATCCGTAAAGGTAGAGATAAGATAGTGGTTTTGAGAGTTTTAATAAATAATTTCTTTAGAATCTAAATTCAACCACTCGTATCGATTCTGGCATGGTTCTCTAAACCAAAACTAAAATTTGACAACAGTGTATTCTTGTCATTCTCTATACAGAATGAAAAGGAGAGACTGATGTTAAATTTAGTGTAGAGAATCATGCCAGAATCGACATCACTGTATGCTTAAAATAATATATGACCTAAAGTATGAATTGTATAACTACCCTAATAAAGAAATATCTATTAATCCATTCATTTTTTGCAGGTATGCGCTTCGCTCACCGCACAATTTGGTATGCAGCATCCCAGATTCTGCTGAACTATCATCTGCAACCGATGCCGGGTACCAAAACCCCGGTTAGATGCGAGGTTGACCACCGGGGGTTGATTCTGGCCCCGGGAAAGGAGACTTACGTTAAATTCGTGCCTAGATCGTAATAATTGTAGTATATTTAATTTTTATATAAAACTTACTAAAAATTACACTGCTTTGCATTTCCTTTTTTTTTAAACAATCTTCATTGTCTTGTGATGTTCCGCTGTCCGGTGGAGCTATAGGGTATCTTGTAACAATGGAGTTTATAATTTGGCTGTTTTCTGAGTCACCTTCATCTTAGACCGGTCTTCAAGCTAAAAATAGTTATATCCGTTTTTAACTACCTATATTGTTAGTTAAAACGGATTCATTTAATTACACGCAAATACCGAAATCGCTGATTGAGTGATCAATTAACACACTGTAATTAAAAAGTTTGAAATATTAAATTTTTTTTTTTGTTAAGTAGTGCACAGATTCGTTTTACGCTACGCTCTTGTAGTAGGTAAACCACAAAATAAATAATATAGAATGTCATTTCATTTATTTAATTCACTTTCCATAGGTACCTACGCTCGGCGATCGCCTTAAGATTGTCAACTATGGCCTGTGCACAAAAAAATGTAGTAGTGGCACTCGTACGTATCTAGTTGTTTGATTTATTTTTGAGAATGACACGGGAGGTATATGAACCAAATAAAAAAAGTATTTAAATTTTAATGTTATTGTTATATTAGGTGCAAATAAAACGACTATTCACCGTTTAATGTTGAATTCCAACACCCGTCCACTGAACAGTTATAACTAAGTAACTAAGTTTTTGCTTTATTTTTGTACAAAAAAGTTCACAGACGCAAGTCTCAAGCGGATGGAACTCCTTCTCGCACTGGTTTCGGTCCGCGGCGGTCCGAGATATCGTGTCCGTGAGCGGTGTCTATGTGTGCGTTGCTCGAGCGCACTTTTTATATAGATTACCTTCTGTTCTATCTATTTTATGGTGATATTTTTTTTAATTATGATTTATATTCTTCACTAAGTCAGATTCATTGAAAACTTAAATTTAGTTAAACAAACAATGTAAACTGAATAAGTATTTTAATTAAAAAAAAGACAATAATTTTCATGAGTTTAATCTTTGTATAGGCTAGACAAGTGGTTCTCTTAATATACGTTTAAAAATAACGTTTGTATATTTTTTACGAAAATGTTATGTAACATTTGATTTAGTGTTATAAATGAAAGCTTGCGACAAGTCATTTTAAAGTTTTTTGTATTTAGTCAAACTTAGTTTATCAAAGAAGTTAGTTTTTTAGTTTCTCAAAACTTTCTGAGTGTCCCAGTTGAAATTTTTCCAAATTAAAATTTCAACTTATAATTTAATGTTTAATTATTTATTTATTATTCTGAAATGACATTAAATAACCTATCGCGTCATAATAATCTTCAACCATGCAAAGCCGGGTTCTATCCACTAATAAATTTAGTACTTTAAGCTACTGTCTTAATTATAAGAAAAAAAAACATGAGTCCGTTGTCTTGTCTGATAATAGGTTGACTCAACTGTAATACCTGAATAGGGGTGATGACGGGGTACAGTAAATGAAATTCTATTTAGTCCGTCAGTTAGATGATCAAAAAATAATGGACACGTATTTTTTCTTTGGGCAATCAACCAAAAAATGACAAAGTTATAGCACGTCAAAGTTTGGGAGTAGGGGCTCGTGACGTCACTTTTGAGTGAATTTTCACATAAAAGTGTACTCAAACGTGTCGTAATGCGACTTTTCAAATCAATATATCTCTGCAATGTTTATATTATGTGAAAAAAGAAAAAATACGTGTCCAATACTTTTTGATAATCTACTTGATAAACGAAGAAAAAAAAATAGTCATCATCCCTATTATATGCAGTTGCATATACTACATTTTATTTACTCATAAGTGCAACTGAAATTAACAAAGTAAAAAAAAAAGTATTTAGCAACACTTTTCTGAAATCCCGAAAACAAAAACACGATCGGCAGAAAGTTGTATGGGAAGCAAGAGAAATTAATTTCTAATTTCGAATGCGTGGGCCTCTTGCTGTATATTCAGCCTAATATAATTATCATAGACTTATTTAATAATAATAAAAAAAAATATTCTACTATAATGATTAAAAAGTTATTTTACGATACATCTGGCGAGTTTTATTTATAACTAGTGTCCCGCCCTCGCTTCGCTTCGGTGTAGAGCTGTAGTGTAAACTATAATTTTTGTTCTCAGGCTTGTGCTATAGAGAATGACTTTATTTATATAATTACACGTGTTATTGTGAGTCAACCATTAAAGATAGACATATACTGTTGTGGAATATTTTTTAGACAATTTTATGTAGAATATTTCCGCCATACATGATTTCTATGTAACTTTAACCATTAAGGCTGCACCCGCGACGGAAGCTTAAAAAATGGAGTAACTTCTCCCGTTTTCCCAACATTTGCCTTCACTACTCTGCTGCTATTGATTGTAGCGTGATGAAAAGTATACTATAACCTGCCCAGGAGTATGAAGAATAATTGTGCCAAGTTTCGTTAACATCCGTCGAGTAGTTTTTGTTTCTATAAGGAACATACACACAGACAGACAGACAGACAGACAGACAAAAACTTTACTGATTGCATTTTTGGCATCAGTATCGACCACTAATCACCCCCTGATAGTTATTTTGAAAATATATTTCATGTACAGAATTGACCTCTCTACAGATTTATTATAAGTATAGATAGACTAGCTGACCAAGCGAACTTCGTACCGCCATAAAAAAAATAGGGGTTGGTGGTAGAAAGTTGAAAATTTAGGGATGTATGTATTTTTGTATGATGTATCATAAAAAAAATAAAAATAAAATATCTAAAATTGAAAAAAAAAATTAGGGCTGGATTACCCTTAATATTTAGGGGGATGAAAAATAGATGTTGTCCGATTCTCAGACCTACCCAATATGCACACAAAATTTCATGAGAATCGGGAAAGCCGTTTCGGAGGAGTTTAACCACAAACACCGCGACACGAGAATTTTATATATTAGATTTTATAACACATAAAGCGTCTCTTATTGCACTAATTTCAATATCATAATCTATCACATTACACACGCGTGCGGTAATGTAAAGTTAAACGCACTGCTTATTATGTTCCGTCTAAAAACGAACGATACTTTTTTAAATCTAAACAAAGAGTTTTTATGTCAGAAAGGTAGCTAACATTTTCTTAATAAAATTAACTTTGGGAGATAAAATACCTATAATATAAACATTTAATTCTTTAATTTGATTCATTTTGACAATAAATTACAACCATGTATCGGTAACAAATTCACAAAAGTATTAATTTACTTTGTTAGTAACACTGGCTGTTTTTTGTTCCTTTGTCTAAAAAAGCGTTGATGCGCGCATCGCTCATCTGTGAAGGAGTTATTTCTTCTCCTTTTCGCTGTATTGCTTTTATTTGGGAGGTTTTTGGCGGGATTTCATCGAGTGCGGTTGGCGTCTTATTTTCATTATTCTTAAATTCGTTCATAGTGGATATTGTGAAATAAAATTGGTGTGGTTTTGTGTAACAATCGTCTGCGTAACTGAAGAATTAGTGGAATCGTTAAAATATACGCTATTCCGGTCAAGTAGACGTGAGAATTTTATTGTAGTGTTGACTATCTCACAGAAGCTTATCGAAAAAGCTAACTCGATACATTTCGTGCCAAACACTCCAAGAAACATTAGAATGCGTCACACCGACATTCTAATGTAAAAACAAAAAGAAGATTAATTTAATTAAAGACTAGCCTGTATGGGCATTGTTCCCTTTGCCTTCCCTAAAACGGGAGAACTTCAACAAAAAAAAATTTTTTTTTGAAAATATTGTCAAGTAGTAACGAATTTATTAATTTGAGGAGTTTTTGGCGGGATTTCATCGAGTGCGGTTGGCGTCTTATTTTAATTATTCTTAAATTTGTTCATAGTGGATATTGTGAAATAAAATTGGTGTGATTTTGTGTTACAACCGTCTGCGCAACTGAAGAATTAGTGGAATCTTTAAAATATACGCTATTCCGGTCAAGTGGACGTGAGAATTTTATTGTAGTGTTGACTACCTCACAGAAGCTTATCGAAAAAGCCAACTCGATATATTTCGTGCCAAACACTCCAAGAAGCATTAGAATGCGTCACACCCACATTCTAATGTAAAAAAAGGAAGATTAATACAAAAATAAGACGATGGCTGCATGGCTATGCCTTTGCCTTTCTCAATAGAGAAGAATAGAACTAAAAAAAAAAATTATTAATTTGACACCGCCAGAAGTCGAAAAACGCTACACTAAGCCTCTTGCCCGAAAAATCCACGGATAGATACTTACAGTTAAGCGTATCAAAATTTCATCTTATAGAAAACAAACAAAGGTGCAAATTCATTTTCAGAAAGTACGTACGTAGGCAGTATTATTTCCTCGCAAATGTGTTATAAAATATTGACATAATGTGTATGACATACGTGCGGTTTGATAATTACAGCCTCTGCCTTCTTATAGCCCTCACCTACGGGTCGGGCTAACAATATCGCCTCGGCTGTGATTCTCAACTTACCGCACTTATATCATAATGTACTATTATGTATGTGCGTTTACAAAGAACGTCTGGATATACTGTACTTCCAGGGCCCAAAAGTAAAAACTTCACAGTTTTGTTGGTTGTAATTTCGCATTTTTGTTGTTAAAAAGGTTTCTGTTAACCACATTATTAAAAAAATGTCACACTTATGCACTGGTAGTTTTTTAGAAAAAAATATTGAAAATTTTTACTTTTCTTATCAAGTGGTGATACTTCACACTAGGTTAGGTTAGGTTAGTGTTGTGACCATAACGCGCGAGCCGAGCGAGCAAAGCGAGCGTGCCGCGGCAGCGGCCGGCGAAGCGCCAGAAAAAAAAAACTGTTAAAAAGACCTTTTCTACAAAAAAAACAAGTATCACCTTTTGGGCCCTGGAAGTACAGTTCTACCGAAAGTCTTTATAAAACCATCTTTGATTTCGTAATTCGAATAATTCGACATGAGTGTAGATAAATATGATTATCTCACTGTGACAAGTTCGCACAGCTATTTGAAACGATATAGTAGCAATCCCGCCCGCGCCGCACCTCCGCGCGTATTTATTTCGTCCGTGAGACCGGACAAGAAAAGGGTCATTCCGGTCGATTTGCGAGGTCGCCCCTTTATGTGTATTATTGGTGAATAAATCGGCCCAGTACACAGGGCCCGACGTTTATGGACCCCGGGCCAGGTTATTAGTTCTCCGTGGCGCTGGGGTTACCAGATGAAAAAAGCAAAAGTCCGGAGAAAAGGCTAGATTTCCTTTGGAAAATCCTGAGATTTTTACAGTTTGAGAAGTATCTCTCAAACGTACTTAACAATTTAGAAAAGTCGTAATATTATCGTTTATATACATGCTGCTTATACTTTTAATTCGATATAATTTGAAGAGTGTTTTACATGTCGGCACTTTATAAATTCATAATTCATTTTATAATTAAAGAAACAACCTGACTTAAAAATGTATCATCACATATAATGTTCACACATCACATGACATATTAAGTATGATAAAACTGATCAAGTACCTTGGATAAATAAATACTGATTTAAACTATGCAATTATTATCAAAGGAAGATTATTTTTAGTTTGTTTAAGTTTTTATTAAACAGATCTTTAAAAAGTTAGCTGTATTTTAGTGAAAAATCACAAAAATCCTGAGATTTCAAGAGATTTGCAAAATCCAGCCGCGATCCTGAGAAGAGTCCAAAAATCCTGAAATATCAGGACAAATCCTGAGATATGGTAACCCTACGTAGGGCTGTGTGCGGACGTTATTTTCACTCTAATCTGTTGTTTAGTCGTGTCGCGTCGCTTTGGTCGCGAGAGGTCCAGCGCTTTTATTTATCGCGATCCCTTTTCGGTGTTCTTAAAGGAAGTGATCATTCTGTTCGCCATTAGTTAACTACTAAAGCAAGTTAATGGTTTTTGAAGTGAACTTCTTTAGGCACGCTTGAATTGGGGCGTAAACATTAGATTAAAACAAAAAGGGTAGATACGGTACGCTCATACTTGCATCAAACAAAAACTGATCCCACGGATGCGCGAACGGGACGGCGAGATCCGCGTCACTGCACTACCGACCAATCACGCGACCAGCATTTTCATGAAATAATATATTTTATAGTACTTACGAATGAAAAGTGATCCTGTGGGTTTTATTTTTAGTTCTTAAGCAATTTGAGCACTTTAAATACACACTTAGGCATTGTTTTATCATATAAACACAAAATATTAGCAATATTTTCTTTTTGGCGTTCACATGTACGTCGTTTGTAGTCAAGTTGTGACTAAAGCGATTAGGGTCGTGGACCACAATTCATGCGGATCACTTTCGTGAGGCTAGTGCCGTATCTACCCTTATTGTTTTAATGTAAGGCGTAAACTGGTGTTACGGTTACGCGTTACGATTAGTGTCATCGGTGACTCATCGGTAAATAATGAACAACACCCGTCACAAAATACATGAACTTACATGTTTACTTGATGTTGACTATTGAAATATGTTTTTTTAATTAATTACACGACGTAATTTATCAATTATCAATAACAATTTAGTTGTTTACTATTGGTATCAATTCTGACATGATTCTCTAAACCTAAACTTAAATTTGACAACAGTGTATCCTTGTTATTCTCTATACAGCATGAAAAGGAGAGACTGATGTTAAATTTAGATTTAAGTTTAGAGAATCACGCCAGAATTGGCACCATTAATTGTACGCCATTGATATCCGCCGTATGTTATTTTTTTCTACTTTATGATTATCATATATCATTTGACATTGTGGGTTACCTACAATGCGAAGGGATGGCGCTGCCTTGCAGCTTAAGAATGGTTAGAGGAATTTCGACGCGGCCGTCAGGGCTGCGGTAGCATAATTGGTCAATGCATTCGCCCGAATAGCGAAGGGTGCGGGTTCGAGTCCCGTCTGCTGCCTGGTCCGCGTGGATTTTTTTCTGGTTATATTTTCTTTAGATTTAAACATCAATCAGTTACATGCTTAAAAAATAAAAATTATAAGTTTATGATTTTCAGATCATTGGAGCTAAAGAAGTTTCACTTCAGTCGTGTGGGCATAAGCACACTCGCTTTTTTATACGAGGTGCAAGAAATCACCCCACTTCACCTGATTATATTAGTATGAAGTTTGTAAGTGTGGAGTCAAGTCACGAAGATAGATGATGCAGAAGATGAGCCGCTTCAGCCATCACCATCACCTTGCCGGCTTAAACCCAATCCTCTTCCCTGTGGAGAGCTGGAACCCTACTGTGTTCTTCTGTAAAGTGGAGGTTGCTTCCACAGACTAAAGATTTTAGACGGAAATGCATTTTTTTTAATTAAAGTTGTGGCGGAATTTCGGGGCAGTTTTTATGTCGGGGGAGGAGGGGTCTCCCCGACTCCCCCCCTACTAAAGATTGTAGACGGAAATGCATTCTTTTTAATTAACTTAACCTAAAAATTTATTATTTTTTTAGGATGCAAGGACTAGGGAAGTAAGAACCAGTACTTCTGCCTTATCTCCGGCGCTCCGAATAGCAGCCCCTGCTCTCCCTCCGCGCCTCCTGGGGGCCAATCGCCTAACGGAAATGCTTTGGAAAACGCTAACGCTTACGATTTTATTTTGTTATTTCTAGCCGCCTGAGGTATTCAAATGCCTCGCGCTCTTTCTTTTTCTTTTGCATTGGTGATAACAATATTAAAAAAATGAGCGTGAGGTATTCGAAAACCTCAGGCGTCTAGAAATAACAATATAAAATCGTAAGCGTTAGCGTTTCCCAAAGCATTTCCGTTAGGCGATTGGCCCCCAGGCTCTAAAAAACACTCTACTGACTGACGGATCTCAAAACAAACACAAAACGGCGGGACATCTGTAATTTTGACAATAGTAACATATTTTTTACCACAGACAACGAGAAACATGTTATTTCTGCATGAAAAAATGACAGCACTGATCAAAATGGCTGTAAAAATTTAAAATTAAACTTGATTTGAAACCTACAAAAATATCAATTTTCAATAATTTTTTTCTCGAGTTCTATTCGTTTCCGTATAAAAAGATTTCGTGTGTGTGTTCCTAATAATGAATACCTTCCGTGACAAAAATCTCAGCTTGCTACTCAACCACAACTAATGGAAAGCCGAGCTGAAGATTGAAAGAAGAAGAAAATTGTATAAGTGTCAGAGAGACTGTGACGTACCTCAGAGGCAAGCTTTCCTTTTGGCAATCATAGGTTCTATTTTACACATCTTATCATCCATATGATCATCAATTTCAAAATATAATACCTTTGTTCAGTTTATTTATTTCTGGAAACACACAATTTCAAAAGTATCACACACTTTTTATCATTTCGTTTATATGTATAAGAATTCCAACTACTAAAATCACAATTTCAGAGTGCTGGACACTTACCAGCATTTCTCTATATTCGTATATTTATTTAATATATAAATCGTTACTTCGCCTTTCTCTTTTACACCGATTTTATTTATTTATTTATTTTCTTGACACAATTGACGTCTTTATATTTTTTCCGTTGCCATGGCTACCCATGACACGGATACTCTCTCCAACTAGCTCTATGCCTATTCAACCTCCACAGAATACTCTTTAATTCTTTTTAGTTCAAATCGAACCTTATCTTATTTTGTGTTGTTTTCGGACTTACAAAAGGCCGAGCCACTCTCTGATTCTTGAATCAGTTCTTAGAGGCAAAAGTAGCCAACATAACTTTTGTTATAGATCACTACCGAGCTCTAAATTTCTAAGAGGCCTTGTCCCGCTGCGCCGGGACTCAAGCAAAGTCCAAAGTCCTAAAAGCATTACGGCACCCTTTGGCTTTCTAAAGTAACTACTCCACTATACCACACTATACGGTCATCCTCATCGGCGGACCTCTACTGCCGCCCGGACTCCAACAGTATCGTCGAGCCACCAACTGCTCCGGCGCGCCTACCAGTTGCGCCTGCCGTTCCACTAGCAGTGCCGGTCATTCTACCACTTCACCGGCCAAGCCACCAGCAGCGCCCGCCAGTCACCAGCAGGGCAGGCCGAGACTCCAGAGACGCCTGACCAGGAGTGCTGCCACCTTCCAAAATTTGCAGCAAACAGTTTGCCAGCAGCACGAGCTCCCGACCCTTAAGCCTCCATAGAAGACAGCCGACGACCCACGCCCACCCCCCTTTTCTTACCCCTTTTCTTTATTCTTTTTGTTCTTGTAAATTATATATATTCTATAAAAAATAGAAAATAAAACACAGTTTTCACCTTGAGTAACGACAGAAAAAAGCGTTGTCTTTTATTACCACCAAATTAAATTTACAAATATATTCAAAAACACCTTCATTATAAAAGTTAATTTAGTTCTCCTCTAGCTCAACAGATGGCGTTAGTAGTAGACAAATCTTTAATTAGATACATTGTTATTAAGATTTTTAGAAGAATTTAACAAATAATTATTTATATTTTCTTTTCCTAATCTATTATTAGTCAAAAAACAGATTCAGAAATGCGTCGCCTACATATTCTATACTGTTCTTCTGATTTTCCTTTACCCTTTTTCTATTGATCTATTTATTTTGTCGCTGCACGACAAAACGACGGGATTGTGCGGTCGATAGTTGGTGTAGGTATTGGATGAACCATTCTAGAGGAGCTGTCAATTTCATGAGAGTGTCGTTCAGTCAATTACATCCATTTGTGTGATGAATACGAGCATTTGTACTCCAGTCATGGATGTTTAATATGTATTTCTATATAAATATACTTTTATATGTATCAGTGTATGTATTCCATCCGTTACCCTAGCATCCCATAACACAAGCCTTTACAGTGTTTACTTTGGGGCTAGGCTGGTGTGACTGTTAGAAATATTTATTTATTTTTGATTATTATTAAAAAAGTCAGTCTTTATCAAGAGCCATCGTTGGTTCAGTCAGAGTGGTAGAAAGCTTGCCTGCCACGCGGGAGGCCCGGGTTCAAATATCAGTACCGTTGGTTTCTTTTGAATAAAAGAATTGTGTGCACGAACCGCACATAGGAAGGAATTTATTTTTAAACTAGTGGCCCGCCCTCGCTTCGCTTCGGTGTAGAGCTGTAGTGTAAACTATAGTTTTTGTTCTCAGGCTTGTGCTATAAACAATGACTTTATTTATATAATTACACGTGTTATTGTGAGTCAACCATAAAAGATAGATATATGCTGTTGCGGGATATTTTTTAGACAATTTAATGTAGAATATTTCCGTCATACATGATTTCTATGTAACTTTAACCATTAAGGCTGCACACGCGACGGAAGCTTAAAAAATGGAGTAACTTCTCCCGTTTTCCCAACATTTCCCTTCACTACTCTGCTGCTATTGATTGTAGCGTGATGAAAAGTATACTATAACCTGCCCAGGAGTATGAAGAATAATTGTACCAAGTTTCGTTAACATCCGTTGAGTAATTTTTGTTTCTATAAGGAACATACACACAGAAAGACAGACAGACAGACAAAAATTTTACTGATTGCATTTTTGGCATCAGTATCGATCACTAATCACCCCCTGATAGTTATTTTGAAATATATTTCATGTACAGAATTGACCTCTCTACAGATTTATTATAAGTATATAGATTAGTTTTCAAAGATTTAAAGTCCTGGTTACATAAAACCTCGACCTATTTTTTAAACAAACAAATAATATGCGAATTCATATTATAGGTATTATATACCTACAATTAAAACACTTATTTTCGCCAAATTATGAAAGTCATAGGTCACCGTCCGCCGCGCCGCCAAATTAGAGGAATTTTCCCCGATTTAATAGAAATAACGTCAGGGTGGATTAGATTTTCTGGGAATCGGGTGTTAAAGCGAAAAATCACTAAATCCAGGGATTTTCGGAGAATCGGGCAACTTAATTTTTTTAATATTTTATGTTCATCGTATTTGCTGATTTCTTTTGAATAAAAAATTAGTGTACACGGACTGCACATTAGGAGTAAAACTTCTTTTCTGAATAACCTAACATTAGATGGTGAATAAGGCATAGGGGAATGGCGAAGCGCACGCATCACTCATATTATATGTATACGACATTATATAAATATATATATATATATATATATATATATATATATATATATAATGTCGCGTAAGACGCTTGTGACGCTCGTAGCGTTTCAGCCTTCGCCGAGTTACCCACCAACTCTCATGCTAGTCGGGAAGAGCTGCGTACGTATCCTACACACACATGCACACATATATATATATATATATATATATATATATATAGTCGTGTGACGCCCATGACGCATAATTCCGTTTTATCTTTTCCATACGATTTTTCCATTAACACCCCGCTCCTGATTCAAAGCATAAAAGCTATTAAAACGCTGGATACTTACTTTGGCACATTCAATGTCATATCTTTTTTCACATGTCATACATTCCAAGAATTAAATAAAACTAGTTTTTACGGGTTAATGCACGAAACTTTATTTTAAACTTTAAGTTTTATTCTGACGACGAAGCATGTAAAGGCTACGAAACGTCAATAAATAAATAAAGTTTATTTAAGGCGAATAAAACTTAAAGTTTTATTCTGACAACGAAGCCTGTAAAGGCTACGAAACGTCAATACATAAATAAAGTTTCGTGCATTAACCCGTAAAAACTAGTTTTATTTATTGAGTGATGTGCGTGAAAACCTAAGAAACAAATATTCCAAGAATTCCTTATTTTTTAATATGGCAGGACAGCCCGATTTTTAATATGGCAGATATATATATATATATATATAGTCGTGTGACCCCCGTGACGCATAATTCCGTTATATCTTTTCCGTAGGATTTTTCCATTTACACCTCGTTCGAAAAAAAGTTTGACTTCAATATCATAAAAACAGAGTTCCTATCATGATTAGTTACTTCATATGCATACAATATTATAATACCTTTGTGAAAAAAATACATATTTAAGTATAAGAACAAAATTATTTCATACTACTACCCGTGCGATTCCAGTTGGCCGTCGATGACCGTTACAATGACGTCACAAATGACGTCACAGGCCAATAACAGGCACATCAACTGGTACCGCAAACCAATGAAATGAAATGAAATGAAATGAAATGAAATGAAATGAAATGAAAATGAAATGAAATGAAATGAAATGAAATGAATGAAATGAAATGAAATGAAATGAAATGAAATGAAATGAAATGAAATGAATGAAATGAAAAGTCATTTATTCAGTCTAGGCTGTTACAAGCACTTGTGAAGGTCAAGAAGCTACGCCATCGGTTCGCAAAACTACGGCGGGAGACCTTGTACTGAGAAGAACCGGCAAGAAACTCAGCAAGGGCTGCTTTTTTCTCCCTGTATTGATATATACAGAGTCGTCAAGTTGAAAAATGATTTCAGAGATACATCTGAAGTCACCTTCCATTACATTATTAAGGATATAGATATATAGTTACAATAAATTTTATATTTAGTATATAGGAAGCGGCATTAGATAGGTACCATATTACTGTTTCAAAAACTGACTCATACCCATCAAATAACAAATTACAAGAAACACTATGTCCATGCATTTCGATCATTTAGATAATCAATAATGTAGGCTAATACTGCCTCATTACAAGACGTTGATAAAGATAAGTCTGGAGCAGTGTTACCAGATGAGGAAACTGATATTACAGTGTTGGGTGCAAAAAAATACAGTGTTTGAGACAAAAATACAGCAAAAGTAAAAAAAATATACAGTAAATTTTACAGCAGATATCAAGAAACTTATATTGTTTAAATTTAAATGAAAATACACTTTCTAGTTGACTAACCAACCACTTATTAATCACTGTCACTATCATTTAGCCCGACAGCCTTTTCTTTTTTGTAGACCCCCGAATGAAATGATTTTAACATTTTCTCAGTTGGTTTAAAATTAATGCAACTCGTGCTTAAACACGGTTGACAAAATTTGGGCGCTTAATACTACGTACCTACTTTACGAAATGATTCCTAGTCTACGCCCGGGGAATTCCCGCATAGTATACACCGCGCCACTATTCATGCCCGTTTAAAATAAGCCATTTCCGTTCTTATTTCAATAGTAACAAGAGTCGTGTCATAAGTAGAGAGGTGCGGTGGGGTTGCCTTTCGACAAGTTCGTAATAATCTTTTTTTACAAAGGCTGCCTTTAGTTTACTTACATTAAACTACGAGTGCGTTCGAGATCCGGTGAAAAATAGTCCGGTAAGTTTTAAACTCATTCTCGAACGCTCTCCGAAAAGATTTTAGCCATTAGAAAAATTACAGTGTTCTCCATACACTGTAATTTTAGTATTACAGTGTACAGTAGATCGTGTGAAAATACAGTAGATCTGCTGTAATTACAGTGTATCTGGCAATGCTGGTCTGGAGTAAAACTAATGATGTCATTTTGGTTTGCTAAAAAGAAGACAGGGGCAACATTAGGTTTAACTAGACTTGCAACGAATATTCGGTTACTATTCGGTATTCGGTATTCGGCCGAGGAGCTCGATGGCGCAGGTGGCTAGCGGGTTCGGCTGCGATCGTTGAAGTTAAGCAACTTTCGCAATGGTCGGTTATTGGATGGGTGACCAAAAATTTACTATCTCGAGCTCCTCCGTGCTTCGGAAGGCACGTTAAGCCGTTGGTCCCGGCTGCATTTGCAGTCGTTAGCACCCACCAATCCGCATTGGGCCCGCGTGGTGGGTCATGGCCCAATCTCCCTATTCCATCCATAGGGAAGGCCTGTGCCCCAGCAGTGGGGACATTAATAGGCTGATGATGATGATGATTCGGTATTCGGCCTATTCGGCTGCTTTTATTATATTCGGCCGAATACCGAATATCTACATATTATTCGGCCGAATACCACATACTTAAATAATATATTTTGTCATAGATAAATAATTGGTAAAATGAAAAATTAAAATCGATTAATTACGTATATATTCATATTTTCATTTCTGTTATATAATCATTTAAGTAGTCATTGGTACATAACACAGGTACATAATCATCTTCTGAATTGGAAAAATGGAGGATTATATGTACTTATTTGAATTATTGTGGTAATCAAAATTTAGAAGGGTAAGGTTCTCATTTCTTTTATAATCATTTATTAACTAGTCATTGGTACATAAAACAGGTACATAATTTAATCATTTTCTGTATTAAGCAAGTTAACAGTTTTTAATTCATTCAGTCATGTGATGATTGGTTACATAATAGCAATAATTTAAAGTTTTAGGCCATATCTCAAAAGTTGGTTTCGTCATTTAGTCGCCTTTTAGCTTGAGGACGGCAGATTAAAACAAAACAAAAAAGCGCGAAACACTCACGTTCGTACAAGTTTTTGGCGCTAAAATCCAGCCGAATACTTTTGCCTAATATTCGGCTATTCGGTCAGGGGCCTCGCCGAATATTCGGTATTCGGTATACTGCCGAATATACTATTCGTTGCAAGTCTAGGTTTAACACTACGGAACATTGGAAAAATTTCTGTGTAAAACGGAAACAGCCACAGACAAAAAAATAGGTTTAAAGTTTAAAGTCCATCTCTTCGATCGGACAAAAGTTTGTCTTGGTTTAAACTTTTAACCAAGATTAACGTAAGGTTTGGTTTAGAGTATAAAAAAAATCAAGCATGTAACTCCTCGATGTTTAAATCTTAAGAAAATATTACTTGAAAAGATTCCATCTGGACCAGGCAGCAGACGGGACTCGAACCCGCACCCTTCGCTATCCGGGCGAATGCACTGACCATTATGCTACCGCGGCTTTGATGGCCGTGTCGAATTCTTTCTAACCTTTCTTAAGCTGAAAGGCAGCGCCATCACTTCGCATTATAGATGCGAATGATAAACTCACAATGTTTTCTTAAAAAATATGTTTGTTTAAGCTGTGATTAATTTATTTAATTGGAGTATACCTACCTGTTTTTAGAAAATGTATATCAACAATGATGCAGGCCACTACGTTATTGTATGCTGTAAGTGTGTTTGTTTTTATTATCTAATATCTAGTGTCACAGACCTTCTCTATGGATGGAATAGGGAGATTGGGCCCTAACCCACCACGCGGGCCCAGTGCGGAATGGCGGGTGCTAACGACTGCAGATGCAGCCCGGACCGACGGCTTAACGTGCCTTCCGAAGCACAGAGGAACTCGAGATAGAAGATTTTTGGTCACCCATCCAATGACCGACCACTGCGAAAGTTGCTTAACTTCAACGATCGCAGCCGCACGCGCTAACCACCCGCGCCATCGAGCTCCTCTACTGGCACTTATTCTTGGTAAATGCTGTATTATATTTGTAATTGGGCACAGTTATATAAGTGTTTATATAATGTATGTTTGCCTGTATCAGATGTCTGTAATTGCACCTTACTCGTATAAATAAAATAAATACACTTTAGGGCGTAAGAAGTACAGACTAAACAGTTAAGATTATAAGCACAACACACACCTGTATAAGAACCAAGATTCTTAAAAAATATAAATTTAGTATATTTGCGCTTAACAACGAAGATTTCAGCAATATTTATCACAAACCGGAAACATTTCATTTTAATAAAATTCCACAAAATTTATTTTTATTTGGAAAATATTAATAAAGCATTCAGACGCTACGGAACCATCAATCTTCGTCTACGAGACGTCGAATTCGTAATTAAGAAGTTCATCATAAAGCAAAAAATCACCCATGACCCAAATACTGTTATAAAGGTGAGTCCTCTATTACAGCGACAGAAAAACCACCCCTGAGGTGCAAGCACCAATTTTGACAGCTCCGTAATCATAACTCAGTGTCAAAGAATCTATAAAAATTTATCAGCGCCCCTACCGGACGTAAAAACAGACTGGCTCCTTCGATACAAAATTTGGTTACGGCGCCTTTAAAATTCATGCCATGCGCCATTCTTTGATGAGGAATGATACTTTTTTCAAATTGATTTATTGAAAGCTCTATATTGAATCATCCAATATATTTTCCTCACACTTAGGATAGCTTTTAGCCGATTTATTTATTTATTTATTATAAGGGCCACCAACATAAGTTACAGCAGTTCTTGGTACCAACAAAGCTCAAATTGCTTATAGCTTACTGCACTTACAATTAAGGTAGCCACAGCATGCGTTAAAAAAAACACAAAATAAGCAGGCACATAAATACATAAAAACAGCATAAAAAAAATGAAAGCACAATCTACAAGCATAAGCGGCTAAAGGGCGTCAGCCCTTTTAAGCAGTGTCATAAACTCAGAATAGCTCTGGAAATGGATATCCAGCTCTGGCAACTCTTTAGCGATATCGTTGTATAGACGAGCCAAGCGGACAACCGATGCGAAGAATGCGCGCAAGAATTCATCAGCAATTAAAATAATAAGTTTACAAGTACTATTCTGTGGTAGACACTAGCTTAAGCCTACACCTCCATAAGAATGAGGATATTTTCTTCCTTAGATTTATTATCAACTCTCGGTCTACTTCGTACGCGTTTTATAACTTTAGCTTTTTAAGATTCCCTCGGTAACCTTATATTTTTTTGGGGATAAAAAGTAGCATATGTTTCAAACTAGGTAATAAACTATGTGTGCCAAATTTTATCTAAATCAACAAACAATATTTTATTACATTTAGATTAATTAATTATAGAAAATTACATACATCAACAAAGTTTCCACTAACAACTAGGACAGTTTATGAGCAAAATCAAATAAAGTTAAATAATATACAACATTAATTGAATTGAAATAAAAAAGAAACAAAATAAACCCTGCCAAGTGCGAGTCAGACACGCGCACCCAGGGTTCCGTACAAACTCAATTTAATACTTCTACGCATTCATGAGAAAAGAGGTAGTAACTCAAAATTTTTCAAATATATTTTTTATTATATGATGTAACTAAAAATTTACGGTTTTCGCAATTTTTCCTTTATCTGTATTATAAGACGTTACTTCGTACCAAATTTCAAGATTCTAAGTTCACGGGAGTACCCTGTAGGTTTTGATTCCCGTGCGAGTTTCGAAAATTTGCGGCATAAACGGCTGTATCTTTTGATTGCTTTGGCTCAGAAGTTTGATTTTTTCACAGCTCCAAGGGACAGTAGACTTGAGTATTAGATATGAATTTCAGACAGACAGACGGACGGACGGCCGGACGGACAGCAAAGTGATCCTATGAGGGTTCCGCTTTTTTCTTTTGAGATACGGAACCCTAAAAACAGAAAATTACATAAATCAAATTGACAAATAAATAAATTTTAATAGTTACAGTAAATTTTCTATAATGACAGTTCATTTATTCAATTACTTCATTTATAACTTTTTGATATATATTTTTTAACTTATTATAAAGTAACTCAATTATTTATTCTGGTATTTTATTGTAGTAACATTGACCTTGATCCTTACTACTTACGTTCTTTAGGGTGACTTAATTTATTAAAATAAAAAGCAATTACACAAAACCCGCTGACACTAAAAACGTACCCTGTGTAACGCTATTTTAATGCGACTTCCGATCAAGATGAATGTCGTGAAATTGAATTTAACCTAATGACCGTTTCACTATGGCTAGCAATGCTATTGGAAGAGTAAAGAGTTTTTCCCAAAACTTTAGTTTTGTCATTGAACAGGATCATCGTTTAATTTATTCTATAAGTAGAATCATTTACGTCTACTCTCAATTGTTACATAAGAAAAAATGTTACAAAAGTACATCAAAAAATCACTTGTCAATGCAACAATCTAAAAAAGGAAATTTTTATATTTTAATATTTAAATTGCTAGATGTTAAAACCTCAAGAAAATTTTACTAGAAAAAAATCGGGCTGCTACTTGGCTGCGTGGAATATTTCTAGTAAAAATTTCCTTACATTTATAAATCTAAAAAGCATTATATTATAAGTATCTGATTATATTACAGACAAAAATGCTTGGGTTTGAACTGTTCCAATCATTCCAACAGGTTTTCTATATTAAATAAATCATGATTGTATTGACGTTGTAACAAAATAATGATTTGTAAATGTTGTTACATTATGCTTTTAATGTTGTGGAGTTTTTTTCGCTCGTTTTTCTCCGCAGCTAAAAAATATGTCCAATAACGAGTGGTAGGGGAAAAAAATGTTTGGACGATTCAAAAGTGTTGTACTATACATCCAATTTGAATAAAGATATATTGATTTCTGATTTCTGATTAAGGTATGATTTCTTCCACATTGTTAAACTAGAAGATCAAATTCGATTCAAGCTAAATAAATTTTTATTCCTATAGACAAAGTTCTTACTCCGCCAAACCCGCAAATCGTATGCGTATGGCGCAAATGATTATAGTTTATTAATATATAAAGTGCGCCAAATCACTACAATTTAATAACGAAGGGGTACAAATCCTACTCAATGGTATAGTATTAGGTTTTAAGGGTGAGTTAAACGACGGAGGTTAATAATTTGTTATTGAATTGGTGGCGGGCACGGAGCCAACTGGCGCCCGTTTCGACACAGCGAATATCCCAACGATACCTAGTTACATTTGAAAACTATTTATGTGCAGCGCTGTTTAGATGAGACTGGAGTTGCCAGATGGTCGGGAATCGCCCGGATTCTTCCGACATATTAGTCGATCACAGCGAGCAATGGAGAGAGCGATGCTCGGTTTTCCCCTACGCGATAGAATCAGAAATGAGGCAATCCGTAGGAGAACCAAAGTTACCGATATCGCTCGAACGATTGCTCTGCTGAAGTGGCAATGGGCGGGACACGTAGCAAGAAGAACCGATGGCCGTTGGGGCGGAAAGGTTCTGGAATGGTGACCACGAACCGGACGACGCTCAGTGGGCAGGCCCCCTACAAGCAGACCCGTGTGAATACTACTGGGTTCTTGTAATAATTAATTAAAGATTTTAAATATTTTATAATGTAATTTTATTATATTTGTGTGGATTGTAACAATGAAAGAATGCAAGTGACAATGTCAAAAAAAAGTAATTCATAACTTAAATAACAAAAAAGGTTTCATGTCGTAGACAGGATGCGAGTGGCGCAGGATCGTACGGTGTGGAGATCCTTGGGGGAGGCCTATGCACAGCTGTGGGCGTCATACGGCTGACATGATGATGATGATTAGCCGATCTCCCGATTCTCGACAAATGATGAAATCTCCCGGCAAAAGAACATGATGAGATTAATATCCATCGTTTACCACAGGTACTGTAATGACAGCACAAATGTCCAATTGCAATTCTTCAGATGACAACTCCAAAATCCCGACATTTTCAACTGGCAATCGGAGTTTAGACCACAAAAAGAGCCTGCATTATTCAATTATGTTATAAAGTTAAAAAAAATAAAGTTTACTAGATAAAAAAAAAATACCACGCGGACCAGGCAGCGGACTGGACTCGAACCCGCACCCTTCGCAATCCGGGCGAATGCACTGACCATTATGCTACCACGGCCCTATTCACCGCGTCGAAATTTTCCTAGCCTTAAGCTGCAAGGCAGCGCCATCTCTTCGCATTGGTCCGCGTGGATTTTTTTCTAGTAAACTTTTCTTTAGATTTAAACATCTAGCAGTTAAATGCTTAAAAAATAAATAAAAACATGTTTAATATGTATTTATATAAATATACTTATGTATGTACAGTATAAGTATTCTATCCGTTACCCTAGCATCCCATAACACAATCCTTATAGTACTAACTTTGGGGCTAGGCCAATTGGTGTGTGTCGGAAATATTAAAAAAAAATAAGAAATGTAAGCCGCCGCGTTTTGATTTAGACACATTTGGACACGCTGATGTGACGGAACGGTTAGGTGACAGATTTGGTGATATGTTGTATCGCCGTTGGTCGATGTCTGGAGGTGTGTCACAGACTTGGAAAAGACTTAGAAAAGTAAACAGGTTTTTCTTGGGAAGGGTATCGGGATGATCGATATATTAAGGGAAGTAAAACTCTTCACTAGAACGAAAAACAAAAAGTGATCTAGTAATAAGAAAAAGATGTTTAGTTCCAAGGAATGGTTTCCTTAAAATATTAAGAAAATGCATAAAAGAAAACCAGTTTTCTACGAGTAAAGGCTGAAATACGGTTTTAGTCACTTTATAATGTGTGAAATACAGATGACTGCAAAAACATAGAAACTTCGTTATCTATACTAATATTATAAAGCTGCAGAGTTTGTTTGTTTGAACGCGCTAATCTCTGGAACTACTGGTCCGATTTGAATGATTCTTTCAGTATTGGGTAGTCCATTTATCGAGGAAGACTATAAGCAATATTTTGTTTTTCAAAATTAGGGATCCGTAATAAAATTGCTATTTTGTAACACAAGGTGTAAAAACGAAAACTTATTTTTGCGTGCGCTGCAAAAACTATTGACAATGGAACAAAATGGTGTACTACGGGTTTGTAGATCCCATTAAGACCTACAAAAAAGTCCGCAAGAACATATATCTAGCTATCATGGTTTAATCACAATAACCGATATTGTGTTCAAAATAATTATTAAATTGTCGGAAGAAAAAAAAACTACGTTAAATATATATCGTAATATTAAAAACACAAATAACCCTTAATTTTCACCCCTCTACCACCCATATTTTATTTTAAGCTAGTATACTATAATACCTTGGAAACTTCTCAAAAATCTAACAGAGAAATTTCGGAAAAGTTCCTCAGTTATTTTCTGAAACTTCCGAGTCGGTAGCACTATCATAACTTTAATAATAGAAAACTGATATAATATTTCGAAATATCAATTATTTGGCAAAGTAAATATAAACGTTAAAAGTATAAATAAGTCTAATGTTTTCTTAATGTGAAATTAAAAATTCATTGTTCGTCATAATTATTCACGGCTCTAGTACAACATTATGACTTTTAAAATTAGCTTCTTGAAATTATTACATAAATATTGTAAACACGTAGCTTTCGGATAATTTATCAGGAAAGTTCGCGGGCGGAATTAATTCCCCCGCTCTCTCAATTCGGGAGCAATTTGTTTGATGTCTATTACTCCCGTTGGCGGAGATAGTACTTGAGCCAAAATTAAAATTGCTATTCTCAGGTGGTGTGGCATCGATTTTTAATCAAGCAAAGAGAACTAACGGCGAATTTTCAAGGAGTTCAGGTAATTTTATTCTTGGGTAAATACAAGTTGCCAGTAGCCTAAAGATCGAAGACCATTCAATTAGCCTAGCCCCAAAGTAAGCACTGTAAAGGCTTGTGTTATGGGATACTAGGGTAACGGATAAGAATACATATACATAAGAGTACATATATAAGTATATTTATAAAGAAATATTTAACATCCATGACTGGAGTACAAATGCTCGTATTCAACACACAAGCATCTGCCCCCACCGGGATTCGAACCCGGGACCTCTCGAGTGGGCGACACCATGAGACCCGGCGTACAAACCACTCGGCCACGGAGGTCGTCACAATTTGTCAAAAGGATCTTATAAGTGTCATATAGCACAGATATCTACTCGGAAAAGGATCGATACCAACTCGCCTTTGGCTTGCCGTAAAACAGGCGTCCACCTAAGGTAAGCATTAACGTCGGACGTTCGGATCTGCTACGGCTAGGCGACGCCGCGCTTACGGCTCGCCGATTATTGGTCCACTAACCGGCTAGGCGGCACCAGTGAGGTCAGTTAAGTTGTTGTTCGACACTTAAAATGGAGTGGTAACTTTCTCTGTAGATAGCACGTTCGGCAACGCAGGCCGCGGCAGGGGCGTGAATTAAGAGATGTGAGCAGGTTACGGAGATACTTAAGCTAGGCTACGGAGAAACGTAAGCTAGGCTACGGAGAAACGTGAGCTAAGCTACAGAAAGACGTGAGCTAAGCTACGGAGAGACGTAAGCTAGGCTACGGAGAGACGTAAGCTAGGCTACGGAGAGACGTAAGCTAGGCTACGGAGAAACGTGAGATAAGCTATGGAAAGACGTGAGCTAAGCTACGGAGAGACGTAAGCTAGGCTACGGAGAGACGTAAGCTAGGCTACGGAGAAACGTGAGCTAAGCTACGGAGAAACGTGAGCTAAGCTACGGAGAGACGTGAGCTAAGCTACGGAGAGACGTAAGCTAAGCTACGGAGAAACGTGAGCTAAGTTACGGAGAGACGTGAGCTAAGCTACGGAGAGACGTAAGCTAGGCTACGGAGAGACGTGAGCTAGGCTACGGAGAGACGTAAGCTAGACTATGGAGAGACGTAAGCTAGGCTACGGAGAGATGTGAGCTAAGCTACGGAGAAACGTTAGCTAGGCTACGGAGAGACGTGAGCTAAGCTACGGAGAAACGTAAGCTAGGCTACGGAGATACTTAAGCTACGCTACGGAGAGACGTTAGCTAGGCTACGGAGAGACGTAAGCTAGGCTACGGAGAGACGTAAGCTAGGCTACGGAGAGACTGCTAATATGTAAACAACTACACAAATAAACAAATCGACAAAGCATAACACTTTTAAATTATTTTATCAAAACGCAAGAGGTCTTCGAACCAAGCTAGATTTATTATACAATAGTATAAATTTTTTGAATGCGGATTTCTATGGGATCACGGAAACGGGCTGTAACGAATCCATACAGGACGCAGAAATCATTCCACCTGGTTATAAAATCCTACGATGTGACCGAGCGGATGGGCGAAAGCAGGGCGGAGCGTTTTTCGTGGCCACACACCGGTTTGAACTGCGACAAATGAAGGTACCTAGTGAAATAAACATAGATACTTGTTCATTCGAGATAGTTGGTGCAGCAGTGTACTTGAATAATAGATTTTTATTTGTATGTTGCGTAGTTTATATTCCGCCTAATAGTAAGGAAAATGAATATATGTTGTTGTTTAGAATTTTAGAACAATGGTGTATTAAATATAAAATAATGATAGTCTTGGGGGATTTTAATCTGCATTCGAGTAATGATAATATTATTAACTATTATGAATTTTTTGTAGCATTTTGCGAATTAGTACAACTGAATAAGGTTGCGAATTGTAATAATAGGCAGCTGGATTTGGTGTTATGCTCGTCGAGTATAGCGGAGCGGGTGGATGTGTGCGAGGCGGATGAAGCCCTAGTATCAATAGATAAGTATCATCCACCGCTTACTGTCGCGGTAAAACTCGGGTGCCGTGCCCGGGGTGACGCCGCCGCTGGTACCACCGCGGACTCCTGCGCGCCTGCGTCACCACCCGGGCCCTCGTCTCTGTTTTCGTCATCTTCATATTTTCATAGCGAAGTATCGCAGTATAATTTTTCAAAGGCGGATTATAGTTTATTATATACCTTGATTGGAGATGTCGATTGGACTCCACTGTATGACATGCGGAAACCCGAAAACGCGGTTAAGTATTTTTATACAATAATAAACGATATTATTTGTAGTTGTGTACCAACCAAAGAAAAGATTATACAAAGAGTCCGGTAGGTACATTTATCCTGAATGGTATACTCTTGATATAATTCGAGCAATTCGTTTAAAAGCGAGTCTCCATAAAAGGTACAAAATTAATAATACAGAACAGAACTATAAAGCATTTTCGGAAAGTAGGTCAAAAGTAAAAAGTATGATAAGCTGTGCACATGAGCGTCATAAAGATAAGATACAAAAAAATATAGCAAGGGACCCAAAGTCGTTTTGGAAATATGTTAAATCGAAAAGAGGTATTGTAAACCGAAAAAAAATTACCAAAAATGGAAAGGTTCTAAACGATTTTGAATGTGCAAAAGAGTTTGCATTATTTTTTCAGTCGGTTTACGGTACGGAATCTGCTAAGCTAGACGTGGAGGCGGCAGAGATTGGAGGTGGGGCGAGCGCCTCGAGCGTTTTCCTGCCAAGACTCACACTGGCGGAGGTGCGCTCGGCGCTTGCTCACCTCCGACCGAAACCCTCGGCAGGGTCAGATGGCATTCCATCTTTTATTGTTAAGGATTGTCGCATGGTTCTGGAACAACCGCTATTACACATATACAATCTGTGTTTAGAGGACTGTTATTTTCCAGAATGTTGGAAAACAACACGGGTGATTCCAATACCAAAAGGGGACTCTGGTTCGGAAGTGAGCGGTTTCAGACCGGTGGCTATTCTTTCGACGCCAGCGAAAGTGTTCGAGTCTGCGCTGCAAAATACTATACAAAAGCAGGTAGCGGCGCAACTTTCAGACGCTCAGCATGGGTTCAGGCAGGCGCGTAGCACCACAAGCAATCTGCTCAATGCGATCGCATACATCATCCCTCATGTGGACGCGGGGATGCAGGTTGATACCACCTACTTTGATTTTAAAAAAGCGTTCGACATGGTTGATAATGATATACTTCTCACAAAGTTGGCGGCTGTCGGATGCAATAAAAAACTTTTAAAGTTTTTCGCTGCCTACATGAGGGATAGAAAGCAATATGTTGAGTATGGCGGGTGCAGGTCTGAACCTTACCTCACAAGAACTGGGGTAAGACAGGGATCGAATCTAGGCCCTTTGGAATTTTTGATAATGATCAATGACCTGCCACAGGTAGTACAGAATGCTCGATGTTTATTATTCGCCGATGACCTCAAATTGCTCCTAGAGGTCAAAGATACAAGTGACTGTGTTCGTTTGCAAGACGATGTGGACAGAGTAGTCGGATGGAGCCGAAATAACAAACTAAATTTTAACATTAATAAATGCTCAGTAATAAGTTTTAGTAGATCAAAATCACCACTCCACTTCAAATATGAGATCGATGGTGAAGTTTTGAAGCGTACATTCGAGGTCAGAGATCTTGGAGTGAAACTAAACACAGATTTAACTTTCAGAGAGCACATTGTAGAAGTCTGTAAAAAGGCTTACAGGACTCTGGGATTTGTCTTGCGTCGTGCGCAGGGCTTTACAAATTTAAAAACTATATCGGCTCTGTATGATGCTCTTGTTCGAAGCAAGCTCGAGTTTAACGCCGTCGTGTGGGCTCCACACGAAGCTAAGTACAGTTTAATGTTAGAACGGATTCAAAATAAATTCACAAGATATCTGTATTTACGATTATATGGTGTTTATCCGTTCTATCCATTGATGTATCCAACCTTGTTCGTATTAGGCATGGTTGGATACAACAAACTAGAAACAAGAAGGGATTTAGCTCTCGCATGTTATATAATGAGAGTATTTCGAGGCAGCATTTCAAATCCAGAAATACTGGGTATGATAAGACTGAGTGTGCCGGATGGGTACGTGGCGAGGCGCAGGCGGCCGAAACTATTCGCGATACCAGCCGCAAGAACTAATCTAGTAGCTAAGTCACCTTTGACGCGTACGTTGAACACCTTAAATCTAGTTGCCGTAAGAATTGATTTATTTCACTGTCCATTATCTTTATTTAAAAGATCGGTGATAATGGAAATTGGTAATAGAGATGACAAGTATTGAATAATAATAGTATAATTTAATTCATTTTTTAAAATATGTATGTACACTATGTTATGTTAATTTATAAGTTTGTAACAAAATGGAATTATTTTTTATTGTCTTTTTTTAATACAATTATGTTTATTTTAGTAATTGTAATTTTAAGAACTACACTATTGCATTAGGAGTATTCCTGTAAAAATAGCTGTATGTGTTTTCTAATAAATAAATAAATAAATAAATAAATAAAATGTGTGCTACGACCATAAACAGACGATGCAGTGCAAGGAAAGTATAAGTGAGAGGCGTTCTTTCTATTCGTTTAAGCAATAATGCCAAAAGACCACGTGTTAAATACTCAATTTGTATTTGCTTGAAAACATCAATTTACTCTATCAATTATTTTTTGCTTTGGTGTTATTTTATTTTGTGCTTGACATAAATGTCTCTCCATAAATATCCATAATATTAAAAGAAGGAACTTTAAGTTTTCTGAATGGGACGTTTGGAAGAGGGACGTCACCCGAAATTCAAAAGCCCATAGAATAGGCGTCGAGTTAATCCGGTAATCCAAGTTAATAGTTAAAGTTTGAGAGGAGACCGCAACTGGGGACCTACCGTGAACGTCGACGAACTAAGTTTTGGAAAACCTCGATTCGCTCTTTATACACAGCCCAGGCTAAAGTCATTTTATATTTTTAAGATTTTACTATTTAAGTTGAACTCTACAAGATTATGAAAAAGTCGTAAAAGCTTTTCATATATCCTTCGATTCTTCAACATTCGAAATTTATACTGTTCGTAGAATTGCAGTTTAGATGAAGTTGATATAGCTGCAAGTTGATTACTAATGGACGACTAAGCAGTCTATATCTAAAGAAAATGCTGCCGCGACCTTAATGGCCGTGTCAAATTTATTCTAGTGTTTATTAGGCTACAAGGCAATATTTTTTCTTTACAATTAAATCTAGCAGTTAAATGCTTAAACTGATTAATATTAGCATGCTGTTATAGTAGTAGTTTGCAGTCATTTAAATGGTTGCAAACACCCTCTATCCCCACTGGGCCGTCTGGTGACTTATGACCATTAGGTTTTTCTATAAAGAATGTTAGAGCCCCAGTCTTTATACTAGTTTTGGCATTATAATGTATCCCCTTTTTTTGTGACGCCTCAACTCAAAACAAAAACAAAACTCTGTTTACAGACGACGGCGCCTTTAAGAGGCACACCGCCGAACGGACCTCACACCTGGCTCCCGCAAACCTTACGAGCCCCCACAGGTGGGCGCTTTACGTCATAATATCCGCAAAAAACCCTGCGAATACCCTCTAAACTGCTTAGTGCGAAACCGCGGGATCCCCGTTTAGGGATTCTTCCGCGTATTATAATGTATCCCTGGACATTAAAACACTGATGGTGTCTTACAGCCACAGAAAGCGGACTGCGCAATTTGTGAGCATTATGCCATCAGAACCTTAAGACACTTCGATTAGCCTAGCGGCTAGGCCCTAGCCCCTAATACATATTTAACATCCATGACTGGAGTAAAAATGTTCGTATTCATCACAAACATCTGTCCCTACCGGGATTTGAACCCGGGACCTCTCGAGTAGTTGACACCTTGAAACCCGGCGTACATACCACTCGGCAACGGAGGTCGACAGATTGGGTCAGGGTAGGCAAGGGCGCGAGTGATATTTTCAGTATGGCAAGCGTCTACAAGCTATGATGGCTGGTTATCCTGAGGCGGGGCATATGATTGTTAGCCACTCTTTTAATTTTTAAAGGCAACAATATTGTGATTTGAGAGAGAGAGAGAGAGAAAGAGAGAATTCATTTTTATTGACTACATTAATAAATTTACAAAACAACATACAAAAAAATGACAATATACATAATGGAGTAAAGAGGAAAAAAAAGAACATTAATAATAGTACCATTTGTGGTCAATCAGGACCCTGCCTCAGCATAATGCTGCCGCAACACGCCACAAAACGTGTCACAGCAGCGCTGGTATACTGGCAGGGCCTGTTATTTGACTATTTATATAATTTGTTTAAATCTTTATTGTTAATATGCCTTAATTCTATACAACAATACTTAAGGACGACCCGTCTTCTAATCTTGTACTATGATATTCGTATTAAGTGACGATGTTAAAAATGTGTTCATATATTTTTTTTAAAGATAGGTCTGACAGATGACGCCGCCCCACCTGATGTTAAGTGGCGGTGAAGTCTAGAAGTGAAGATAGCTTGTACAGCAGTTCTACCTGCCACACCAGCCATCCTCACCTTGCGGGTCTGCATGTTGCGAAAAAAATACGTGTGGCACTCGGGGACTGCCGCGGCAAAGCTATTGCATATCATTATTTATCAACTTATGCAATTATAATTATTTATTTCTTTATTTTATTTATGCAGTATTTTTTTGCTTAGATATTAATTCAAGTTTTTTCTTTGATATTAATAGATGGCGAGGCAGGCTTTATGATATTTTATTGGGCAAGCACAGCAAACAACAGCATTGCCCGGCGCCAAAAAACTTGCACAATCTCCACAGTTTACCATCTTTAGTCCACAAATTTAAATAATAATTATAAAGTCTAAATAAAAGGGAGACAAATAAAAATAAGAACAGGTGCTGGGGTCTAAAACAAATATATATAAAAAAGGAAAATAGGAAGGAATAAAAATATGAGTGCGGGATTTGAACCGACGACCGAAAGGCGAAAATTGTGTTCATATGCACTGTTTTCAGGTTATTTTCGTTACGGAATTTCTTGATTCGGTCGCCGCGCTCAAAGCCCGCGATAAAATCTATGCAATAGCTTAAAAAGTGTAAATACTTAAAAAAAGGTTCAAACGCAGCGAAGATTCAAAGTAGGCCCCCTGTTCGGGGCAGGCGGCAGGCAGGTCTACGCGACTCATTTAATGGACTCGTTCACATTCACGGGCCAACTGGAACAGAGTCCGTAAATCGGTTTGTTTGTGTCGGGAATTCGGGATAATGCCGATGTAACCTGTCCCATTTGTACGCACTGTAGACTTCTTTGCGATGTAAGTACATCCACAAATAACATTTACACTGTTCACACATTAAATATAAATTTATTCACAATATTAAAATATTAAATAACTTATATTTAGAACATAACTTAAACTATCTTATAATACTACATATTTACATATCATATTCATTCATAAGTATTTATTTAATTTTTTTCTTCTCAACATGACAATTAATTTGCACGCCCCATTGGGTAAGAATATAGGATGCTCTTTATCTCTGTATCACCATTTGTTACCATATTCTGCAAATAAAGATGATTATGATTATGATGATGATTATTAATTTCTAATATACACATTATAAAACACAGAGAAAATTTATCAAATATCTCTGTTTTCACACCAAAGAGCACTATGATTTAAGCCAATATTTATATTTTTGTAAGAAACACCACTTGTTACCACTGCAAAAACGCCGCCAAATTGCAGATTTAGTATTTTTATTAAAAATAGCTTCTGGTGCTATCGACTGCCCAGCACTACTGTCTAGGATTTCCCTTAGGGCTACAACGAAACCTCTTAGATTTAATCCCCTAATGTGCTTTCCGTAGGCAATCTCAAACTTTAGACAGAATTCGTATCTCTTGCGTGTAGTTTTAATGTTATATCTGAGAAAACTGGCATTGATTTGTTTTACACTATCGTTCCATCATTGAGCAGTGCATTTTTTGGTGAATAGGCAATTGTACCATGTTCTTTTTTGTAATTATTATGTTAAGTGTGCTTAATTATGTTTTAATGTGTTTTTATTGGTGAAGACCTGTAATTGGCTTTCTGTTGTTATTTAAGTTTTTATTAGTTATTATTTCTATTAATAACTGTTGCTTTTTAAATAAAAAAATAAAAAGTTCTTGAATTATATTTACATTATTATATTTTCATAATCGTGTATACTAGTTTGTCGATATATCGATAGCAATTATCGACACGCCCTACGCACTAGCGGACAGTCTTGCACATATAATGCGATTCAACTAAGAACAGGACCGACTGGGCGCCATATTGTGATATTATAGCTGTCAATTCAAACCAAATAGGTAGAGTGAGCAAAGAAAAGTTTTTATTTAATAAAACTTATTTAATAAGATTAAGTGAAAAAAAGCATCAGATTTTTTTAATAACATTTATTTACTAAGATTGAGAAAAAAACCACCGATTTTTAATAATATTTATATATTAAGACTGTCGGAAAAACATCAATCAGAATCTAGCTCTTCTATTCCGATCATCTCTGCATTACCGCCGGAGTAGTTATGAATAATCATGCGCTATTACTAGGTCACATACGAACATGCGTCCTTTATGTAAATGAAAGTTTGAAATCGAGTTTCTGAATGCAACTTTAAGTGACATTTGGTTGACGATTTATTTTATCAACCATTCATGACCAAAGCTCAATAATTGAAAAAAAAAAATTTTTTGGTTGATATTTTTTCGGCAGGCAGGCAGGGTTCCAGGGTTTTTTTTGCAAACTGTACTTTTCAAGCGACATTTGACAGATAGAGGTCATTGGCTTTCCTATTTTTATTTCTATCGCATTATAATTATTTTGTCCATCTTATGTACTACAGATGCGCGCGCGCAGCCACGCCACCGTCTACTTAACTTAACCTGATTTAACCAGTCGAGACTGAACTGCGACGCGGAGCGCTGTACGCGGTACGCTTCTCTTAGCTGGCTTATACTTGGAATTCTTACGCGTGCTTTGACTTTGTGTCTTGTACCGTCTTCGCCTTCCATTTGTTTGTGTATATATTATACATTGACTACGTGTCCGTGTTTGGAGAAGACCTGAAGACTCTGAAAGGCAAAGAACGGCCACTGGAACGGTTCAGCAAGGCGGCAAATCAGTGTCCTGCTAGAACACATTTAATCCCTTATCAAGGCTTCATGACGGCAGACAGATAAAAAAACAGTCTTTATTGATGGAATCGTCAGACCTTTCCGAGTAAACCATGGGCACCAATTTGTACTGGTTGGCGATAAAGCGCCCGCACATCGAGCTCAACGAGTTAATGCTGCTCTCCGAGAATACGAAATCACAAGGTTAGACTGGCCTGCCGGTTCTTCCTGACTTAAACCCAATAGAGCACGCGTGGGATGCTCTTAAGCGAGCTGTTTGGAACCGGCAGCCACCACCTCAGACAGTGCCGCAGCTCAGGGAAGCTGCTGTTCAAAAATGGGACAGGTTACCACAATGCTGGATAAATTGATCATCAGCATGCCCAGGAGGATCTCTGCATGTGTTCGAGCCAGAGGAGGAGTTATTTTGTATTAGATAAACAACAATTTATTAATAAAAGGTTTTTCTCTTTTATTTCTATCAAAGTTCTATTACAATCTTCTTAGGATTGAAATATTAATTTTTTTATACTAAAATATAAAATAAGTTTTATTTTTTAATTTCAGAAAGTGTATTTTTTAATAAAAAAGATATAAATTAAACATTTTCTCTTGATTAAGTTAAATTTTGAAAATATATCAGCTTTTGTAAGTGATCTCAAAATTTTTTTTATGTGTGTCAGAATTCAGAAATCAGAAATCAATGTATCTTTATTCAAATTAGATGTATAGTCAAACACTTTTGAATCTACCAAACATTTTTTTCCCTGCCGCTCGTTATTGGACATTTTTTGAGCTGCGGAGAAAAACGAACGAAAAAACTCCACAACATTAAAAGCATAATGTAACAACATTTACAAATCATTATGTTGTTACAACGTCAATACAATCATGATTTATTTAATATAGAAAACCTGTTGGATTGATTGGAACAGTTCAAACCCAAGCATTTTTGTCTGTAATATAATCAGACACTTTGTAATAAGCTTTTTTAATAAGTGTTTTTTTATACTAGTCACTACACTATATACTAGTATATACATATATTCTATTCGTAACCCTAGTATCCCATAACATAAGCCTTACAGTGCTTACTTTGGGGCTAGGCTAATTGGTGTGAGTGTCGAAAATATTTATTTATTTATAAATTTTCAATAACAACTTAGAAATCTTATTTTATTAATCGCAGTTCTTTGTACGTGACCCCATCCACTTGACTATTGAAATGAAAGACACCTAATATTAATAGGGTAGAAATTTTCAGAAAATCTTCGTTATCAAAAGTCCTGAATGGGAAGGAAAACTAAATAGCCCAATGAATAGCCAGCCCAATTCTCTATTCATATTGGAATACATAATAAAACTTATTATGCTTCCAATATGAATAGAGAATTTCTAGTAACTTTGCATTCGTCCAGGGTTTTACATTACTTTATTCTACTAAATAGGCTAGTTGGCTTATGTCAAATTGCACTATACAAATGTTTATTTCTTATAATTTTTGGTATGAGGAACCTAAACACATCGATTTCACTTCATAAAATTAGAAGATGGCTGTAGTAATTTAATTTGAAAAATAGTTTTTTAGTCTATGCTTTTTAAACACTAAAAACGCAGCCCACCATGATTGTGACGTCAACATAATAGCAAAACAACTAAACGGCATTCTCATGTTACTGTGGTTTCTTTCGTCCGACTAAAATATATCTAAAAACTCTTATATCTTGAAGAAAAGTTTCCGTTTATTGGTTTTCTTAACTAAATTAATGCTGGACGCCGGATTTGTGAAAGCAGAACAGAAACCTTAAAAATTGAAACCACAACATTTCTGGAGTTTTTATCGATGTGTTTCTTTATTCTCGTATAATACAATCATGATAATTACTATATTTATCTTGAAATCTATTAGAAATCGTGGTTTTGTAAATTCAGATAGGTTATATCCTGCGTGCTTGCGAGTGTTTGTTTACTATTGTTCCCGTCATACCATAGATAATCTATAGACTAAAATGGCCGACAGCGTTTTTGTATGTCCATGAAAATTCTATTTTAAAATTAAAGTTTTGTAGCTTTCTAGGTAAAAAAAAATACAATACATTTTTTTTCGGTCTAATTGAACAATTATTAACCATTTAAAACATATTTCCAAAAAGTGTCAACCTGCCTATTCTAAGTAAATTCTACGTAGCGGTTTATATTGAAAAGCGAAAAATATAAAAACAAACCTACCTGCTCCCATTAACGTACAATAAATTCAGCTGGGAACAAACAAAAGTTCATGAAAACAACACCGGACGGAAACCAACATGCATGACAAAATACACCACAAAGGAGCTCGTGGCCGCCGAACACAACGAATAGGCGCGCGGTAATTTTAATCTGAGCCGATCTCCGTCGTTGTTTGGCCGCACACTCTAATTACACATTGTATTAATTACAAAGAGGAGGTCCCCCCAAAATCAAACGAGAGTCCCGCCTAGGGTTACCAGATGAAAAAATCAAAAGTCCGGAGAAAAGTCTTGATTTCCATTGAAAAATCCTGAGATTTTTACATCCTTAAGTGATAACTGTATAACTCTTTGCTTCTTCCATAAAAATGTGCTTGTAATTAACTTAATATAAATTTGTCTTGACTCTAGTACCGATCATTGTCAATCAAGTCATTATTTGGATATATGTGGTATGTATATTCTCCTACTGGTATTTTTATATGTAGAAACTTACATTGTTAAGATAAAACGGTCACCTTACGAAGAGGAGGGTACTGGTGCACTGAGATACAAGCTTTTGCTTAGTTCAGGTACCAGTCTCTCGCAATCTTATGAAATCTACAAATATTGTTTAAATTATAAGTTGTAACATGAATAAATTCAAGAATAATTAAAACAAAAAATATACTATAACAATGAACCTAAAACTAAAAACCTTAAAAAATTAAAATAATAACTAAAATACATTATTAAAAGGAGACCCTTTAGGCAAGGTTCCAAAGATACTGGCGGCGTTCCCCCTTAGGATAGCTAGACTAATTCTTTGTCCAAGGTAGCTGCCAGCTCTTCGGTCTCCTGTGATGTCGACTAATCTTTTCGCTATTTCTTTAAAAAGCCTTATAGCGCTAGGACCCCACGGACCAAGGGTCTCGACACCGAATGAATTGCACCATATTGTTGTAAATTTTTTAGTTGTAACATGTAGAATGTTGGAGAAAAATAAATAAAGTTATTATTATTATTAGTTTGAGAATATTCTCTCAAACGTACTTAACAATTTCGAAAAGTCGTAATATTATCGTTTAATATACATGCTGCTTATGCTTTTAATTCAATATAATTTGAAGAGCTTAATATGTGGGGCATTTTATAAATCCATAATTAAAGAATACACCTTACTTAAAAATGTATCATCACATATTAAGTATGATAAAACTGTTTGTTTCTTAGGTTTTCACGCACATCACTCATTAAATAAAACTAGTTTTTACGGGTTAATGCACGAAACTTTATTTATTTATTGACGTTTCGTAGCCTTTACAGGCTTCGTCGTCAGAATAAAACTTTTATTTAATTTGTCGAGCTACCTTCGAAAGACTTTTATTGAGCGTTTTGCTCGCTCTCTTTGAACGCTCAACGTCAATAAATAAATAAAGTTTCGTGCATTAACCCGTAAAAACTAGTTTTATTTAATGATAAAACTGATCAAGTACCTACTTGGTTAAATAAGTACTGATTTTAACTGTGAAATTATTATCAAAGGAAGATTATTTTTAGTTTGTTTAAGTATTTATTAAACATATCTTTAAAATGTTAGCTGTACTTTATTGAAAATTCAATAAATCCTGAGATTTCAAGAGGTTTGCAAAATCCAGCCGCAATCCTGAGAAGAGTCCAAAATGTGAAATCTCAGGACAAATCCTGAGATATGGTGACCCTAGTCCCGCCGGTCAGTGGAATTCACTTATTTCTTTGTGACAGTCAAAAGCAGGTATTTATTATTATACCTCGCTTTGGTTGGTTCGTTCTGTTCTTGCGTTGAAACGAGAGTTAAATATTTCTGAGGTCAGTTACTATTTAATTGCTTTTAGTTGAATGTTTTCGTTTTAGTTCAAGAGAAGCGTGTAAATTTAGTAGCGATTTAACAAAGAAAAGCCTTTCTCGGCTGGGAACCAAATATGTGACACCCGCGTAGCAGACGTGCTTTCTACCACTGGGCCACGGATGTTTGTTGATAATGTCTGTTTTTTTAACAACTATTATGGATATAATGGGGCATGATTAGTATGAAGGAAAAAATGAGTCGATGTAATCTTATATAAAATAAAATTCTCGTGTCACAATGTTAGTTACCGTACTCCTCCGGAACGGCCTGACCGATTTTTATGAAATTTTATATGCATATTCCGTGGGTCTGAGAATCGGCTACTATCTATTTTTCATATCCTTAAGTGATAATGGTTGTCCACCTGTAACGTAATGTTCTGAAACCTACAATGCGCCTTCGCGCCAAAATTCAAATTATTGGGTATTGTAACGTAGTGTGAGGAGCTCGATGGAGCAGGTGGCTAGCGCGTTTGGCTGCGATCGTTGAAGTTAAGCAACTTTCGCAGTGGTCGGTCATTGGATGGGTGACCAAAAATTTACTATCTCGAGCTCCTCCGTGCTTCGGAAGGCACGTTAAGCCGTTGGTCCCGGCTGCATTTGCAGTCGTTAGCACCCACCAATCCGCACTGGGCCCGCGTGGTGGGTCATGGCCCAATCTCCCTATTCCATCCATAAGGAAGGCCTGTGCCCCAGCAGTGGGGACATTAATAGGCTGATGATGATTAAAATTACATTTCATTTGAGAGATATATTACATGACAACTTCGATGGGCAGTGGTTGGCGATATTCGTCTATGATAGTGGTAGTTAAGGTGATCAGAAATTTACTACCACAAGTCTCTCTTCTATGGCATATCCCATTCTCACTACTAGGTACATTCTCATGGAATGTGCCCTGATAGTGGGGATATCAATAAACTCGTGATTTTGAAAATTGATTGTTGAACGAGACGCAAAAAATTACCCCACCTGATTTTAAGTGTTAGTGGAGTGTCCAATGTGGTACCTTATATTAAACGTTTACTCCATTTGTCCCATAGATGGAGCTGTATTAATTTGTACTCACGGTATGGTTTAATTCAATTGAAATATATAGGGTTAAAATAATTTCGAAATCAATTGTCAATACGTTTCGGAATCTAGTTTTATTCATTTAACTACTGCATTCCTGGCTTGGGGGACCTTAGTAGGGATGTCGAAAGTTGAAAAAAATATCAATATCGGCTTCGATATATCGGACCAATTTTCCCAAAAATATCGTACAGTAGCTCACGAAATATGACACGCGGAATAATAATGGAACAAAAATTATCTCCCTAAAAATAGACCCTATTTTCGAATGATGACATAGACTAAATACAGCACAGATCATAGATATGTTGAATATCATTAATCTGAGATCCAGATACGAATTTAGTTAGATCGTGATATGCCGCTAATAATTAAAAAAATATCGTTTTTGATACGAATTTCGATATTGGTTATTTTGTATCAATGTATCGATATATCGAATCAAAATATATCGGCAAAAAATATCGATATATCGAACAAAAACTATCGATATATCGATACATCGATATATTTTCAACAAGCCTAGACCTTAGTACATGGTCCTTACGAGTCAGAGCGTTTTTTTGAAGAATCAAGCTGAAGTCTTTCACAAATCGCAATTGCTATTGTTCAATAAGTTTTAGAAGAAGAAAGATTACTTTAATAGCGACATCTAGCGGTGAAAAGGAGCAACAGACATCGGAACTAGGAGTTGATGGACCTGGAAGTTTAAGCATTGAATTAAGATTGATACAATTTCTACCCAACGGAGCCATGGAACCCTTCTAATCAGCAAAAATACAATACTACCAAAAGATAGTGCTACTGTATTTTTCTGTAAGGTGGATGTTGATTCTCCAGATAGGTGCTCAAATGCGAGTGAAAACGCCGCTGTGCCCTACCGGCAACCTCGTCGCCGGCTACCTCTCTTGTTGTCAAAGAAATTTCGATAGCTTAAAAGGAGAGAAAAAATACTTAATGCTTAATCCAGTTATGAAATGTATAATGTGCAAAAAAGGAAAAGACAATCAGGTTTAACAAAAAAGATTACTTCTTACATTAAAACCAAAATGATTAGAAAACAATAAATATGTTACAAAAGAGAATATTTACAAAGAATTCTCAACATTTGTGATGTGACTTTATGTGACATTTCAAATCAAAAGAACTTCTAATGGATGTCTGACTGACGCAAAAATAAGATAGATTTGACTAATGAGCCCGCTAAAAGTTACTGATATCTATGAACTACTAGCAAACCCGGCGAACTCCGTTTCGCCACCAGATGGCTTTGTTTTATGTAACATTTCGTTTGGTGATTAAAAGAAGTTTTTTTTTTAATTTTTCCTGAATTTTCTTTGCTATAAACCTCACGGAGCCCGAGACCTTTCCAACGAATGCAAAACCGTGGAAATCGGTTCATGCGTTCTGGAGTTATAGCGTCAGGAAGGAAAACCCGACTTATTTTTATATAGTAGATTAAATATTCATAAAAAAATAATCTATGAAATCACCGAGAATGAGTATTCTAGCATAATAATAGAAGGAGTGCCTTTCTACTAGATCAACTTTTCTGTCTTGCACAGATGCTCCTCTCCCTTTCAACTCTGTTTTCAGCTATATTACAGACCATGTTGAATACACTTTTACCACTTATTTAATATTTTTAACAACAAAAAAACACGTTAAAAAATTTGACAGCTGCAATATTCGGCTGTGGTTAGGGTCAAGCGTTTGCAGCGCCATCTATCAGTAGAACACCATCACCCACAACCCTATAAGTAGCAAGTACCGACGTACAGTAACAATAAGTTATTGTTTATTGGTCTGAAACTTGCGATGTTAGTAGTATCCGATAGGAGTTGTGAGTTTATAATGACGGCTTGCAGCACCGTTCGGGCAATTTGAACATCTTTATGGCGATGGGCTTCGTATTAGTTAAACCTATCCCTGATGTAAGTTTTGTCTCCGAATTCTAGTGGAATGGAATGAACAAGAACTTGATCAAATCTTTGGAAATGCAGTCGCAAAATAAAATGAGAAAATAGTTTATTGCGAACATGCACTTAAGTACATAATATTCTTTATTTTTTAATTTCGAACCCATAACTTTGATACGAGATTTAAGAAAAAGCTTGCCGTTCCATGTTTAAGACTCCAAAATCAAGAAGTTCATTTCTGGGTCTTGCACTGTTTAATAAAGTTCCCCAATAAGTGATAGAGCTTCCATTGACCAACTTTAAATCTCAGATCAAGAATACTCTTATGAATAAGTGTCGCCGCACACGGGCCACCGACCACAACCACAAAACGCCGCCAACGGCATATTTCTTGTAGTTTTCATACATTTTATATGGACTCGCCACACACGGTACGCCGGTGGCCGCCACACGCTACAAATCGTCGTTGCTCGCTTCTTGTGGCTCGCACCGGCCACTTAATGCGCCGATACAAAACGCCGCCAAGCGTCACTCGCGCGATTCCCCAGCCCTCTCTCCCTTACCTTAGACGGCCGCTTCAGCCACTTTAGTAGCTGCTTCTAGCTTCCTCCCTTGTGGCCCGTGTGCGGCGACACTAAGAGCTATTATAAAGTCGATGATTATCTGAATAATCGTAATGCATAGAGTTATCATTTTTTTCATGGAGGATGCCTGTGTAGAATTGAAAATGTGCATGATTTTTCAGAAAAAAGCCTGTCCTAAAGTATCCTAAGAAGTACTATTTTTATAACGTTAACAATGCTTCCCGTCGTCTGCTGGTACCGCCCGCTCGCTATTGCGCGCTATCGCGTTTTTTGCGTGGGCCTCGCACACTTGCCACGCACGCACTATGCATGCCTGTCGTGACTGCTTGAGTGACACGCGAAATTTAAAAATGCTTGCCTCAGCTTAGCGCCGGCCATACCGCTGTCTAAACCGTAAAATTCCTGTCAAATGCGGCGAAAGCCTGTCGGATGCTAACCTGGTAATGCATGGACATAGTGTTTTTTGTAATAGGGTATTTGACAAGTTTTAGAAAAGTTTCTCACGTTATTTACTAATGTTTATAGAGTCCATAAAAAGTGGATAATCATCATTATGTTGTGTATTTCGATAAAAAAATGAAATCAAAAACTATTTTCAAGTTGCCGCGAAAAACGTATCTCTGGACAATATGGCGTCTCACTGGTGTGTGACGTCGCACGACTGTCATTAAAACGTCAAACCATACAATCTAATGTTCTTATTACTGCGTCATCAAGCTCTCGACCCTAAGAAGAAAGAGAAGCAAGAAACTTTGTAGGAAGCTGTCGTTCAGCACAACACACAATGTATTCCTAGAAGAATAGAATCCCGTTTCGCAACCAAATCATGAGGCGAATGCGGTCGTAAAGTTAATGGACAATTACGCTCCGACGCCGTCCCAGATTGGACGATACGTCTTCTTAATGCAGTGCCACCTGTTTGGCGACTCTCACATCCGGCTGAGGTACTGAACATATAGGTAGTATGTTATGTGACAACGGTTAATGTAATACAGTTTTTGGAGTTTACTCCTTAAGAATCGATTTGCATATATAAGGGGCCCGGTATGAGAAAAATGTGAGGAGTAAAATCTATCGATGAATGACCTCGTTACGTTTTTGGTGCGCATCCTATGTCGCGCAACTTTGACAAACAAAGATGATTGTCATTAATATTTTTTTTAAAATCTGAACTGAATTTAGATATTGTTTCTGATAGAGCAATGGGGACAACGAGGTATGGTACAACCATTGATGCGGTATTTTCAAGATTCGTGAACCACGTATCTACGAACGTCCATGTATCTTATTTTAGTTACCATAAACCACTTGTCACTGTAATTAATAATGCAGACAATGTTGATTTAATTAATATTTAAAAAAATGATAATAGTCTGATTATAATAATTACATAATTTATCAACATTCCTAATGATATATTTATGCACATCTGAAATTGACTATTGTAAAAAGTTTAATGTAAAATATTTCGTCGATTAGTTATAATAAATGTATATGAAATGAATAAATATATATTTATATATGTATATTATTTACATTAATTTGTTAATTTACCCTTTCATATAGTATCAGGGAAGGCCTGTGCCCCAGCAGTGGGGACATTAATAGGCTGATGATGATGATGATACACTATCAATCTTTTTAAGTTAAATAAACTCTTTTTGCGTCTGGTTAGACTATCGAACTTAAGGAGTAAACTCCAGTCGTGCGTCGGAGCTGACACACACAATTTTTTTATATGTTAATTTTACCGTCTTCCTCATCTTATTACCTACCTACAGGAGTCAAAGAAATTGCGCTGCTGAGGCTGTTAAACTATGTTCGCAGGCGACGATAGGCCGAGTTGTTTACTCGATAATTAAATTTGACTACTTATAGTTAACACCGTTTCAGTAAATATGTGAAATTTTGACAAATGGGATTTTTGGTATTATATATTGGTTTATACAAGGTAGGACAAAAGTCCGAAATAAAACTTTAGGGTTTGGTTGTGTTCCTTGTATAAAATTACCTACGAAAGTTTGACGCCCTTCAGACCACTTTTATTTTATAATTAAATTAATAAAAATATCGTTTTAGACCTGCCTATGACAACCCTATAAATGCGTACGATTACTACTACCTAAACAGACCCCCCTCTCTCCCCCAGGCGCCCCTGCGCCCCGCTCAGATACCTACAAATTTTTATTTCGGAATACATACCTACAAATTTTATTTCGGAATTCTGTAACAGCCTGTATAGAAAACTTAAGCCGCTAGTATATAAAAGACGAACTTCAGCTTGTATTAAGATGCCGCTTCATGGGATTCGAAAGATACACACATCAAAAGTGTCTAGGGATCAAGCATTTTTATGCGGATTTCTTGAGATTGAGATGTGGCTTTGTAATAAATTTATGATTTTATAAATTTATATGGATCCTTTTTGGTGCATTTCATAATTTGAATCAGGAACTGTGAATCAAATTCGAGTAAAAGATGAAAATCAGCTGTCAATATTTTCCCTATAAAAACATACAACGCATTGAAGACATTATTAGTGCTACTGTTTCCCTACTACTGATTAAAACCAACGTTATTATGGAGCGGCGACGTCATTTAAGCAGGGAAGAAATGCTCAGAGCCGTGGGAATGATAGAAGCTGGTTCCCGGCAACGTACTGTGGCTTTAGCTCTGAATACAAGTCAGAGTGTTATCAGTCGACTTTGGACACGATACCGAAGCACTGGTACCGTGGCTGAGCGCCATGGAGGACGGTATCGCTGCACCACACGGAGACAAGACCGATACATTCAAATCTTAACTCGAAGAGCTCCAACAATAACCGCCATGATGTTAGCCGTGAGGCTTCATCACTCTTCAGGCAACTTAATTAGCGACCAAACAGTCAGAAACCGCTTGCATGAAGTGAACCTTCATTCCCGAAGACCGCTACGGGTACCACCTATAGCAATGCACAATCGTAGGATTCGATATCAATGGGCTCTTGAACACAGAAATTGGGCAGAAGAACAATGGCGTTTCGTGTGCTTTTCTGATGAGTCTCGTTTTGGTATGAGACCGGATACAAGACGTATACGACACTGGAGAACCCCTGGACGCCAACAGCGATTAAAATCCTGCCAGGAAGTCCATCCTTATAGTGGTGGAACCATCATGGTATGGGCGGGTATTTGGATCGGCGGAAGAACTGAGTTGATTTGGATCAGAGGCAACCTCAACGCTCAAATTTATGCTGAGACGATTGTATCAGACGTCATCGTTCCTCTACAAGTGCAAATCGGTCCCTTATTTCAGTTAATGCATGATAATGCACGACCGCACACCGCAAGAGTTGTAAGACAGACTCTCGCCGCAGCTAACATCAATGTCCTGCCCTGGCCTGCTCAGTCGCCAGACTTGAACCCGATTGAGCATGCATGGGATATGCTACAGAGAAGAGCTCTGCCGAATATGGAGGGTATCCAGTCGCAAGAAGACCTTTTTTTGTTGTTGCAACGAACATGGGCGGCCATTCCACAGCGTGATTTGGATGAACTCATTTTGAGTATGCCAAACCGATGTTCTTGTGTTGTTAGTGTTCGCGGTAGAAATACGGATTATTAATTGTTTAAGTTACCCAATAAAATTTTAGAGAAAACTGTTATTTCAGTCTTTTTTTCGAACTTTTGTGTTAGTGGTTCAAATGTCAAAAATCCCTTTATTAGGAAAATGGCAAATTTCTTTATTAATGCAAAGGTGACTTGGTTTATCGTTACTGTGACAAACGAAAACACTTTATTTGATGAATCCTTAAAGAAAATTTTAATTAATATCAATCAGGAGAAAAGTTATTGCAAAAATATATGTTGATCCCTAGACACTTTTGATGTGTGTATTTACAAACTTACATTAAAATACAGCTTGAAAATGTAAATTGGATGGTTTCAGAGTATTGTTAATGTTGTTATGTAATAATAAATAGAGGCATTTCTCCACAATATAGGTAAGCGCAATCTCAAATGACGTACCTTCACAAGTATGGAACATTCGTCAGAAAAAATAGAAAGGTTCATTGGGTGGACCATGCAGACAAATTATGTTGAGTTTACTGACTAGCAAAAATATTTTTATTATCAACCGACTTCAAAAAAGGAGGAGGGTCTGTGTTCGACTGTATATCTATATATATATATATATATATATATATATATATATATATATATATATATATATATATATATATATATATTTACATCTTCTAAGGCTTCTTGCATCTTTACAAACTGCCACCCTGCGGCGTCCACTGTACTCGACGCGATTTTGAATGTTTTAAATGCGTATTTAAGTAGCTATTATTATTATAATTTCTTGAGTCTACGCGAAATTGCATTAAAATATGAAATGCCAATATTCGATTTTAATATTTCCCGGTTATTTAGCGCATCCGTTCACCACCATAACCATACAGCACACTGAATATTTACGTATACCTTCTATGCACTTCTTAAATGCTCCTACCTCCGTCCAAACTTATGTTTAAATTGATTCTGCATAATACGATTTATTTTCACAAAGTTACGTCCCTCAATTTTTAAAAAGAGAGTTGTTAGTTCCGGTTACTGTATATTAATAATATTCATCCTGCTAGTCCACCGACTTCCAGGTACAGCAGCACTTATACTGTCTTTGGAGTAGTAAATAGGTAGCTACAATTACTTATTTATGTTCAAAGCTTGATCGTTATTTTTGAGTTTTACACAGGTCATTTGGGTAGACAGGGAAGTTCTTTTTTTATTATATCTTAAAGTTTACATTGGTCCGTACCTTTTTGTCCTTATATTTTTATTTATTAAAGTCATGATCATATTTAAGATAACTTTTTTAGCTCGGCTGGTCTGGAATTTCAAGAGTACCGGTGGGATTCTGGCTTGGTTGTCCCTTGACCCTGTATGTTACGGACCCAACGACAATATAGTCGTGCTCTGTGTACATCGTCGACAACGGAGTCGGAGGGATCCACCAAGGATAACTTAGAATACTGTCCGTTCCAGTGTCTTGCCTGATGCTAGTACTGCCAAGAGTTGTCCAATGGCGATCTGTAAGGTTTTCAGTGGGAAGGCTTATGATCAGACACTGAGCTTGGCTGCAAGTCTAGATGTTTTATTCATTTTCCCAATGTAAAAATTAGTCAGGTTTAATGTGGGTATCCATAATAAATCCTTGTATAAAGGTAATTTGAAAGCAATACAAGCTACCCAGCCTTGTTGTACCTAGGAAAGATAATAGTAGTTAGACAATAAGAAAAGTTGGTGTAAATAGACTAATTCGAACTAGGTAGGCTCGAAATAAAGAATAAGATATGTAATGGAAAACAACTTCATGAATTATCTCTGACCTCATTTTTTAATTTGATGACTCTGTATTAAAATAATACCTACAGGGTGAAAAAACAACCTCTTGCTGAGTTTCTTGCCGCTTCTTAGTACAAGGTCCCCCGCCGTACATTTGTATGGGGAGGCTTCTTGACGTACACAGGTGCCGAAAGCCTGAACTAAATAAAAGATCTCACCAAAACATTTTCATGAAAAATGTTGCCAAGACGGGATCATGTATCACTCGCACGGACAAAAAGTTATCAGATCGCACGTAGAGCCATGCTTCTATCTCTACACGCCCTAACACTAAGACCAATTTTATCAGTGCGGTGACAGAGAAAGAATACAACTCACCGTCCCTACTCTTCCCGTGGGTGTCGTAAGAAGCGAATAAGGGATATCGGAGCTTCCTTCCGCTCTTCTGATGCTAGGGTGCCTAACACCCGCCGGGTTTGTTACCACCGTGCGCATGGTGAAAACCCCGTGAAGCGCTTATCGCGCGTTTCGGGATCAGCCAGCGTACAACCAGAGCTCGATTGAAGGTTGTCGCGACTGATTTAGTCCAGGGGAGGTATCCGTCGAACCGATGCCGGGAGGACTGCATCGACCCGCCGGCCAGGGAGACCCGTAGAAACGGCTGTCCCGCTGGCCGCCCGTGACACAGTACAGGGGCCCGAGCGTTCCTAATCAGTACGTAAGGCTGCCCCATCATGTCACGCATAATCTCGGGTTGGACCGTCGTACCGGTTGGTGACCGGGGCGTGGGGTCCCGGCGGCCACTCCGGTGGCCGGTGCGGGACCCTTCTGTCCGGCGGGTCGGCGCATCGACTCTGCAGGCAGTCATACGGGAAAACAAACCTCCCTAATTTGCCCGAACTCTTCGCGACGACGCCCGCTCGTTTTCACGTCTCTTTTTCAATTCCACCATGGCAGCCTCTAAAACAAAGTTTGGGTGTATAGCGGTGCATACCCCCACGCCTTCAATGCTGTTTAAGGTAGAGTTCTGCAACATACGCGGACTCCTCTCTAACCTCAACGCTGTCGACCACTATCTTGAGACAACACGCCCAGCATTGTTGACGAAGACACAAATACTTCCGCCTGCTGAAACAGGATACCTTAACCTTAATGTTTAAAGAGTCCTTTAAAGCGGAAGCCGGTGTATGCCTGTATGTTCGGGCGAATGTTTGTTGTTGCCGTCTCCGCTGCTTGGAAGATCCCTCCTACTCCATGCTGGTGGTACACGTCGACTCTGGTCCCCCAGGCCAGAGTCTACGTGTGCCTCTACAGATCCCATACTCGCGATGTTGAGACAACTCTACTTTTCGAACACCTTAGTCGGGCAGCAGGTGACGCGCAAGAACAATTTCCCAAAGCAGAATTGGTGTTTTTGGGGGAATTTAATGCTCACCACAATTTTAAATTGTGGTTAAGTTCCTCCAAAACTACACTACAGATTGGAACGGTATGCGTGACAACTTTGCGTCCGTCCCTTGGAAGCAACGCTGCTTCAGTGATAAGGACCTATCGGCCAGCGCCGTTGCTATTCTGAGGAGATTGTAATGGTTATGCAATACTGTATTCCTCATTCCAATCTCATCGTAAGGACACACGTAACCTCTGGTTCAATCACCACTGTGCTGAAGCTGTTTCGCGTAAGCCGGCGGCATATCGTGCTTGGATCAGAGGCCGCGCTCTTAAGGATCCCGGGGTCGATTCACTAAAAGCAGTCTATAATTTCGCTTCCAAGACCTGTAAGAAGGATTACAGCGGATGCCCAGCGCGTTTCACGTGTTGGTCACGTACTTATAACGCATCCTTCCGGCTCCCGTAGCTATTGGCGTTTGGCCAAGGCCGTGCAAAAGAACTTCTGCCAGCCCTCGCTGCCACCTCTGAAATTCCCTGACGGAACACTAGCTCATAAGCCACGGGAGAAAGCCGATTTACTAGCAAAACTCTTTGCGGCTAAAATCGATATTTGCAATGCACTGCCACCATCATTACCTCATTGTGGCACAACGATGCCTGATATTTAAATCAGGGAGCGTGAGGTTCGTGTCGAATTGCAATCACTCGACATCCGGAAAGCTGGTGGACTTGATGGCATCCCATTAGTAGTACCACAAAAATGTGCAGCGGAGTTGTCCCCGTGCTCACGCGCTTGTACCAGTGCTCGTATTCTTGGGGCGTGTGCCGGAGACTTGGAGAGATGCTAACGTGCAACCGGTGCCCAAAAAAGGGGATCGCTCAGACCCGGCAAACTATCGGCCAATAGCAGTCACCTCAGTTTTATGTAAAGTCCTAGAAAAGGTTCTTAACAACCATCTGACCCGCTACCGAGAGGATCAATCCCTGATTTTTTTTTTTTTTATTCAAAATAGTCAATGCGTTTGACCACAATCTCACCAGATGGAAAGTGATGATGAGGCCTAGGATGGTACACGCCTGCCTAGAAGATGCCTGTTCACTCTGGCCTTGAAGATGTCCAGATTATATTGGTCCGGGAAAACAGACCTCGGCAAGGAGTTCCACTCCCTAGCCGTTCGCATAATGAAGGCCGAAGCAAATCGCTTCGTGCGAATGGGAGGAACTTCGACAACATAAGGGTGGAAGCCCTCGCCGCGCCTGGTCGTCCGGTGGTGGAAAGGGGAAGGGGGGATCAAATTATGTAATACCTCCGCACACTCTCCGAAATGTAACCGATAAAACACCGAGAGGCAAGCTACACGTCTTCGGTGGTCAAGGCTCTGGAGATTAGCCTCAACGAGAGCGTCATTGCCTATGAGTCTCTTCCCACGGTGTTCCACCGTGTCCAGTGCATCCAGCTGATACCGAGCAGATCCGTCCCAAAGGTGACAACAGTACTCCAAGCAGGAGCGAACTTGGGCTCGGTAAAGGTTAAGGAGCTGCTCAGATGTAAAATATCGCCTGACCTTAGAAAGTATTCCAAGTTTTCTGGCAGCGGTTTTAGCAATGGACTCGATGTAGCGACCGAAATTGAGGCTGGATGAGATGTCCATACCCAAGAGCTCGAGATGGTCTTTAACCGGCACGGAGACATTTCGGAAAGTCGGAGTCAGATGGAATGGACTCCGTTTCGTCGAGAAGAGACAGGCCTGTGTTTTTGAGGGATTAAATACAACCAAGTTGGCTTCACCCCAGAGGGAAACAGCTTCCAGGGTTGCATTCACTCCCTCCACCATCGCCTCCCTTAATGATCGGGCATCTGCATCAGACTTCACATCCGGCAGATATCTCTCCGAAACTGTGCTGTCGTCTGCATACCCAAAGATACCGGGAGTTAGGAGCAGATCATTGATGTGCAGCAAGAATAGTGTTGCGGAGAGGACAGATCCCTGGGGGACACCAGCATTAATACCAAGCAGATCCGACGATGTGCCATTAATAACCACTCGTATCGATCTGCCCCCCAGAAAATTTGCAATCCAGTTGCAAAGTCCGACAGAGATTCCAAAAGAAGGAAGCTTGCCAATGAGACTTGCATGCCAGACCCTGTCAAAAGCCTTAGAAATATCAAGAGAAACGGCGAGAGCTTCGCCGCGTTTCTCTATGGCTTCACTCCATAAGTGGGAAGCATAAACAAGAAGATCCCCAGTAGATCGCCCACGGCGGAAACCGAATTGGCAGTCACTGAGGAGATCGTTATCTTCGAGGTAAGCGAGGAGACGGTTGTTCAATACACGCTCCATAATCTTACAGAGTATGGAGGTGATTGCAATAGGTCGATAGTTGGCAGGGTCGGCACGACTACCCTTTTTGGGTACTGGTTGGACATTGGCAAGCTTCCAGGTTTTCGGAACTTAGCCAATCGCAAGGGATAAGCGGTACAGGCGAGTCAGAATAGGAGACAACTCAGGGGCACAATTCCGCAGGACAATAGCTGGAATGCCATCGGGCCCACTGGCTTTATTCACGTCTAGAGTGCTTAGCGTTTTGAGTACCTCTTTCTGATGAATGCGAACTTCCAACATGGCAGAAGAACACTGAGGAAGCTTAGGTGGGTTTACGCCAGCAGCATCTAGTTGTGAGTTGTTCGCAAATATGGAGGCAAACAAGTCAGCCTTCTCTTTGGAGGTGTTAGCCAGCGATCCGTCAGGCTTAATTAAAGGCGGCAGCGACGATCGCCAAAAATTGGCTTCGACTGTCTTGGCTAGGGACCAGAAAGCTTTGCTTCCGGATGGAAAGGAGGCTAATTTGGCTCCTATACGGCCAATGTGATCGAAGCGGGCCTTGCGGAGAACACCTTTACAGGACTTGGCGGCACTGTTAAAGGCTTTCTTCAGACTTTGAATATTTGGTGATTTGTGGGCTCGAGCATCCGCCCAGGAGCGATACGCAAAATGCTTAAGCGCCTCCGCTTTAGCACAGTCCGCGTCAAACCAAGGGCGGGCGCTAAACCGGCGTGGTACGTCAGAATATGGAATAAAGTACTCCATTGCCTGACGCATCACGTCAGTAATGGCATCCGCGCAGCAAGTCGGGTCGTCCGAAGAAAAGCAAGTGCGACGCCAAGGATAAGATGCAAAGAAATGGCGCATCTCATCCCAGTCTGCTGAACCATATCGCCATACACGCCTAGTTCCGATAGGTTCCGGGTCGTTTAGAGAGTAAACTGATACGGACTTCACCAGACAGTGGTCGGAACTCCCTAGTGGAGACGAAATTACCACCTGATAACGGTCCGGGTCTGTTGACAGAAGAAGGTCCAGGCAGTTCGGTGTGTGGCCATCAATATCGGGTACACGTGTAGCGCCCTTCACAAGCTGGGAGAGACCTAGCGACATAGCAAATGTGTGCGCCAATCTCCCGGCATGGTCGGTTTTCTGGAACGGGAACAACCACTCATGGAGGTGTGCGTTAAAGTCCCCCAGAACGACTAGCTGCGCACTCGGGTACCTTTGCTGGGCTGTTTCAGCGGAGGCGCTGAGGTACTGAAAAAACCTGGTTGTCTCCATGTTCTCTGTGTGCGACCGATAAACACTGGCATAGAGTATTTGCTCTATACCTGTGTTCACCAGCACCCATAATGTAGAGATACTGGGATCCTCAATGTTGCGGAGACGTTGGCAGCAGATGTCATCACGAGCATACACGCAGGTGCCAGCGTGCGATTTAAAATTGTGCTCCAGGATAATCCTATAATGATCGTCAATATGGTTTTAGAGCCAAACGATCGACGGGTGATCTTCTAGCGTACTTGACTCATATCTGGGGTGAGGCTATCGACAAGCGTGGCGAGTCGTTGGCTATCAGCCTTGACATTTCCAAGGCGTTCGTCAGGGTCTGGCACAAAAGCATTCTCACCAAGCTTCCGGCATACGGTCTGCCGGCACAGTTCTGTTTATTTATTTAATTCCTTTTGGGAATATTCATTGCGATGCATACGATAGTACTGTGCATGCGGGGTATCACGAGCAGGCGGTAACCAAGGAGAATCGGGAGAATCTTGTCATTGAATTCAACCAGGCTTTGGACCATATTTCTGAATGGGGTACCAGGTTTGGTTGAGTTCAATGCTAACAAAACCCAGGTCTGCGCTTACACGGCAAAAACGTCGCCATTCCTTACATGTCTTGGAGACCTGAACAAGGTGCGGCGTTTTTTCACGCCCGAGCAATTTAACTGTGCTTGTTGTATAAGGAGCAGGTGCGGTCTTGCGTAGAATATTGCTCGTAACTCTGGGATGACTCCACCAAGTACTTGTTCGATGCTTTGGATGGGTTACAGCGGCGCGCGATCCGCATTATAGGCGATGAAGAGGTGACTAAACACCTAGAGCCTCTACAATTACGCCTTGACGTGGATTCACTAAGCACGTTCTATCGTCTGTACCACGGCGAGTGTTCTGAGGAGTTATTCTCCCTTATTCCACCTTCCCCTTTCCTTCATTGGATCTCGCGCGCTGACCTACATTGTCACCGACTGACTGTGGCCACAATTCCAACGCGTAAAAAGAAATTTGTTGACTCATTTCTTTGTTGCACTATCCGTAAATGGAATGCACTGACCGCTAACGTATTCCCTCCATCTTAGAACCTGGGATTCTTTAAAAGAGGCGTTAAGAAGCAACACGCAGGCCGGCAGGGTGAGGATGGCTGGTGTGGTAGGTAGAACTGCTGTATCAGCTATCTTCGCGTCTGGACTTCACCGTTACTTATATAATTCGAGATTTTTTTATGAGGATAATCCAACCCCTAGTTATAAAGGTCCACTAAAATGACGATGCCCTTCGGGAAAAGTTAGGTGGAGCCCTTGCACTTTGCTTGTCTTGTCGTGTTGGTGGGGGGCACGGTTGCGTTGATACTGAATTCGAATTTTGAATTTGTATAAGTTATAGGGAAGGTGAATACCTGTATACATACTAAGTGATAGTGAAGAGGTAAGGTTAATTGGGATATCAAAAAAAATCAATGATACAAATTAGCAAATGGTGCATAGAAATAAGCTGAAGTTAATTTCAGTGACATATTTAACAAGTTTTCTAGATGTGATATTATAAATACAAAGGCTGAACAATAATACTGTATACTTAACAATTTAACCAACAGTTCTCACAAGCTACTATTTATTAAGAATCACATTCTTAATAAATAGTAGCTAATAATTAACGTTGTTAAAGTTCTCTCGATCATTAATGTCGATTAATCGTGTAGGTTCATCATGTACCTACATTATAATAAATCGAAAACGGAAACAAAACAATAATAATAATAACATTTATTTCAGATTATTCATCCATAATGGTTAGTAACAATTATGCTTACAAATCTAGTGTTAGTAAATTGAATTCATAAAATAAAATTAAATAAAAAACAAAAAGAAAATACAAATAAAATTAACGACTAAGGATAATATTCTAAAAGTTATCAATGGTATAAAATATCAAATTTGCTATAAAATCTCTTCATTGTTTTACGTTTATTTACTTCTATCAAATAATACGATAAATTTCACTCCGGTAATAAGTTTGCGTCCACGGAGCACGGATCTGTATACAAACACACGCGATCCGTAGGACGCCCAGTTTCGTCTCTCCCATGCACCCAAAACGGGCCCCTCAGGTGTCGCGCGCTCTCGCAAATTAAGATACCTACTGGATGCAAGATGATCATCGTAGAGAATTGATAAAAACTTTTTTAAATATATACAGGAAGACGCAATAAAATCTGTAAATTGAACCCCAAATATACATTGCAAAATATACACTGCACGGTAGCGCCCTCCAAATTCCGCACGGTCAATGGTCGCACTATGAAATACGTTAAAAAGCATTCTGGTGATGAAATTGAGTCCACGCCAAATTTTTGCCCATGCATTCTACGCATGAAAAGACGCCTTTGCACAAAAAATGAGGCTAGGTTAATCTTGCGTCCGTATACCGGACGCATCAAGTCGGTCGGACGCAGGATCAATAGCAAAAATCGCCATATAAGACGCAACATGATCAGCAAGATGTATATATATATATATATATATATATATATATATATATATGTTACGGCTAATAGCCGAAGTGCGGCTACAGCTAGTTTTAGCCGGCTACAACTAGGTGCAGCCCGCCACATGCGGTAAACTTAGGTGTATCCTACATATCTTCGGTTACAACTGGGTTTAGCCTTCATTATAGCGGCTAGAACTAGGTACAGCCGCACACTGGTGGTTAAACTTAGGTGCATCCTATTTATTATCGGCTAGAACTAGGTTTTCAGTTCACTTAAAGATTTTGGTATTATTTTGAGATTCGTATCTTGCGTTTCCTGATTGATTCGATTTTGTATCATCACCCCGGTAGATAAGATATCTTATCCTAAACAAGCCATAAACCATGCCAGTCCGAAACAAGATTTATACTCGTAATTGTGTTGAATTATATTATGAACTGAAATGAAATTTCGTCTTTTAATGTGGAGAGTCCCTCTGTAGTAAAAACTACAGTAAGTAGGCACTAAAGAGTTCTCAACTCGACTCTACTCGACTCGACTTGTTTAACTCCAAATGCCATTCAAGTTTATCTTGTTCAAATAAGTGATAGACATTCTTGCAACATACTATCACATATGAGAGTTTGTTGATTTTTGTATAATTAAAACTGAGTTAAAAAGTTATCCTATTTGTTTTAAAAATATGAGAGAAGAGAACAAAGAGTTAGTTGGTTTTTTCATAGTTAAGAAGTAAAACTTTATTTTTTATGTTTATTTTTTTTATGTTTGCGCCAAAGATAGTTCTGTTAGTTTATAAAGAGAAGATTTATAATATTTTGTGTTTTAATTTCTTATAATAACGTCTTTTTTGGTTAAAAGATATTTGCCTGTCAAATAATAAAAAATAAAAACATTCCTGTCTTTTATTTATTCCATGTAATCGAATCAATCGGGAAACGCAAAATTAGAATCTCAAAACAACTGAACTGAAAACCTTGTTCTAGCCGATGATAAACAAGGTACACTTAAGTTTAACCACCGGTGTGTGGCTGCACCTAGTTTTAGCCGCTATAATAAAGGTTAAATCTAGTTGTAACCGAAGATAAGTAGGGTACACCTAAGTTTAACCGCATGTGGCGGGCTGCTTCTAGTTGTAGCCGGCTAAAACTAGGTGTAGCCGTACTTCGGCTATTAGCCGTAACATATATGCCTAATCGTTTGAGAGCTGTGGTAGATGCCCATGGAGGCAACACGCGTTATTAAATTAAACCTTTATTTAATAAAACATGTTTTTATTCAAAAATCAATTGCCTTTAACAAGGCGCATATCCGACTTGTTAGGCGTAGCTCCATGTCGTATGATATTCTGAATTTAAATTTAAAACAATACGATCGAAGAAGATGGTAAAATGTATCAGGTTTAAAACTGCATCAACAGTTTTTGTTCAATCTAGCAATCATATTTCGGTAGGGGCCATCGAAACCTAAACTCTAAGGTGGGCCAATAGATGTGTCCAGAAGTGTGTATATATATATATATATATACATACATATACATATCTACATATATATATATATATATACATACACACATATATATATATATATATGTGTTCACCAATTTCTCCGTCAATTGTGATCCGATTTCCAAATTTTTTTTTTTATATTAAGGCAGGCAAATGACTCTACCCCACCTGATGTTATGTGGTAATAAAGTCCAAACGCGAAGATAGCTGGTACAGCAGTTATAAACTGTTACACCAATCATCCTCACCTTGCCGGCCTGCAAAAATGCTTCTTCGCGCCTCTCTTAAAGGACCCCAGGTTATACGAAGGAGGGAACACTTGCGCGGGTAAAGAATTCCACTTGCGAATAGTACGACAAAGAAATGAGTCACCAAATTTCTTTGTTCGTGTAGGAATAGTGGCCACAGTAAGTCGGTGGCAACGTAGGCCAGCGCGCGTGGTCCTCTGAAGAAAAGGTGATGGAGGGATAAGGGAGAATAACTCCTCAGAACACTCGCCGTGGTATAGACGATAAAATGCGCTTAATGATGCCACATCGCAGCGTAATTGTAGAGACTCGAGTTTCTTGGTTACCTCTTCATCGCCAATGATGCGGACAGCGCGCCGCTGCAACCTATCCAAGGCATCGAGTAAGTACTTAGCGGAGCCATCCCAGAGGTGCGAGCAATATTCCATGCAGGACCGCACTTGCGTTTTGTACAACAAGCACAGTTGATCGGGCGTGAAAAAACGCCGCACCTTGTTCAGGACTCCGAGTTTGCGTGAAGCTATTTTGATCACGGTTTCGATGAAGTCCCTTGTATTTATTTTTTATGCATGTTCACCGATTTCTCCGTCAATTGTGTTATTACTTACTTGGACGATGTAATTTTCATTAAAAACGATGAAATATTTTTTTTTACATAAAATATTCGTCATACAATAGTGGGTTTAATTTTGGATTTTCATTAGCTGACCATGTCCTAAGTTCAGAACTGTTTTAATATTGTGTTTAGGCACTGTTAGGTCTAGTTCATAAAAAAATGTTTAACATTAATTTACTTTTGAAAAATACATGACTGTTTGTTGCCAAAATAAAAGAAAAAAAAACTGACTTCAAAATCGGAAATGGAACTAAAAAGTAAAAAATAATATCTGGTTCATGATTTGGAAGCTTAGATTAAAACAAAAAGGGTAGATACGGCACTAGCCTCACAAAAGTGATCCGCACCAATTGTGGTCCACGACCCTAATCGCTTTAGTCACAACTTGACATTCAAACGACGTACATGTGAACGCCAAAAAGAAATATTGCTAATATTTTGTGTTTATATGATAAAACAATCCCTAAGTGTGTTTTTAAAAAGTGCTCAAAATTGCTCAAGAACTAAAAATAAAACCCACGGCATCACTCGTCATTCGTAAATACTATAAAATATTTTTTTTCATAAAAATTGCTGTTTGTTTTGAATCTTATTCGGTAGTGACGTCGAGTACTGGTCGCGTGATTGGTCGGTAGTGCAGTGACGCGGATCTCGTCGTCTCGTTCGCGCTGCCGCTGAAATTTAACGTGCTGTTTCGTTCGGGTCGGTAATGCAGTGACGCGGATCTCGCCGTCCCGTTCGCGCTGCCGTGGGATCAGTTTTTGTTTGATGCAAGTAGGAGCGTACCGTATCGACCCTTTTTGTTTTAATCTAAGTTTGGAAGTCCAGTGGGGTCAAGATTGAAACATTAAATCGATTTCAGTTTCTGATCGATAATAATGCGTCTTTCAATCTTGACCCGCCCGATTTCAAATCATGAACCAGATATTATTTTTTACTTTTTAGTTCCATTTTCGATTTTGAAGTCGGTTTTATTTTTTGTTTAAAAATTTTAGGAGATCCTCTCCTATCTGAGACCTGTTAAATGAACTCATGTATACCTAACATTGATTCCATATGAATGTAAATCATTATATCTGTTTGTTACACTTGTAGTATCTCTTATGTATTAGACAAGTCCGTCCGTCCGTCTGTCTGTGGTGCTGTTTCAGCGGCCAAACCGTAAGAGATAGATAAAGAGAATATTTAAGTTATAAGTTAAGAATAGTCTGATAAGACTACAAACCGGATTTGAGTAACGTAGCACTTCCGGTTTTCGAGAAATCACGTGATTTCTATTTTGTAATTATCACAATTTTAATTAACTATTTAAAGGTTAATTTTTTTATTTTTTTTTTAACTAAATAATTTCAAACGAAACCACACAAAATCTCCGAAGTTCTCAATTAATTAAATACATTTTTTAAATCAGGTTTTGGTGAACATTTGGTTCACTGGTTTGCTAGTCTAGATCTAAACTCAGTACGAACAGACAAATGCACGTGTTATCTTGATGGATGAGCGCCGCACGGAAGTCTCATGTGCACGCCGTGCATCGATTAAAACCTAAATATTAACCGACTAAACTTTGTTGTTTAACGTACCCAAGTAGTGTTACCTTCATCCCCTTATTAATAAACTAAGAATAATGTTTTGTCTCCGAGTTTTGGCTCGGAAAACATAGAGTTACTGAATTTCTTATTACCACAGAAAACTAAGTCACCTTCCATTACATAATTTAGAATTTAGATATACAGGTTGTTACAAAAATACATTTTTTTTAAATTTCTAGTAAAACTATATTTTCGTTAGTATCAATCTAATGCGCCCCACTGGTGAGACACAGGTCTTTTCTATGGTTAAAACAGAGATTTGGCCAATAATCACCAAGCGGTACTAATGTGGTTTGGTGGGTGCTATGTCAGAAACGTGGACGGAGTGGATTTTTTCTAATAAAAATTTCTTAAGATTTAAACAGGTAGGTTCAAAAAATATATATGTTTATAACTAGCTGTGCCCTGCGGTATTACCCGCGTTTTATACAGGATATTCTCCCGCAGTAAAACGTAGCCTTTGTGTTAATCCAGGGTGTCAGCTGACTCCATACCAAAATTTATTAAAATCGCTCCGCGCTTCACGCGCGTAATAAACATCATCATAATCAGCCTATTAATGTCCCCACTGCTGGGGCACAGGCCTTCCCTATGGATGGAATAGGGAGATAGGGTCATGACCCACCACGCGGGCCCAATGCGGATTGGCGGGTGCTAACGACTGCAGATGCAGCCGGGACCAACGGCTTAACGTGCCTTCCGAAGCACGGAGGAACTCGATTTAGAAAATTTTTGATCACCCATCCAATGACCGACCACTGCGAAAGTTGCTTATATTCAACGATCGCTGCCGAACGCGCTAACCACCTGCGCCATCGAGTTCCTCCTCGAAGTAGAAGTAATAAACATACACACTCACAACCTTTCGTTTTTAAAATAGATAAACTGTATACCTAAATCAAACAGCTATTCTACGCGCGCCGTTATTGTGAAAAGTTAAAAAAGAACTGATATCTTTTTACTTAAGAATAGGGCCGTGGTAGCATAATGGTCAGTGCATTCGCCCGGATAGCGAAGGGTGCGGGTTCGAGTCCCGTCCGCTGCCTGGTCCGCGTGGATTTTTTTCTAGTAAGACTTTTCTTTAGATTTAAACATCTAGCAGTTAAATGCTTAAAATAAATAAAAACATAAAGAACTGATATCGTATAAACACAGTTCGGGCCACAGTTCACTCCCGCTTTCCCTCGGGACATCACCATGCATGGAAATGTGAACGCAGGCCAACCGGGAAATACCGCGCAGCCAACGGCCCAACAACAATGGAAGAAAACTGGAATACTTGTATGTGAAAAAATGCGAACGTTATTTCATGGCTGACGGAAGATTGTGAATATTAAGCAACTTTTATTAGTAAAGAAAAGTTTACTAGAAAAAGAATCCACGCGGACCAGGCAGCGGACGGGACTCGAACCCGCATCCTTCGCTATCCGGGCGAATGCACTGACCATTATGCTACCACGGCCCTATTAGCCGCGTCAAAATTTTCCTAGCCTTAAGCTGCAAAGCAGCGCCATCTCTTCGCATTGTAGTTAACCCACAATGTCAAATGAATACTTTTTCAAGTATTAAACATTTGAAAGAAGAAATAGCAATTATAGTTATGATTTTATTTATTTTTTAAGCATTTAACTGCTAGATGTTTAAATCTAAAGAAAAGTTTATTAGAAAAAGGCGCTGCCTTGCAGCTTAAGGCTAGGAAAATTTCGACGCGGCTAATAGGGCCGTGGTAGCATAATGGTCAGTGCATTCGCCCGGATAGCGAAGGATGCGGGTTCGAGTCCCATCCGCTGCCTGGTCCGCGTGGATTTTTTTCTAGTAAACTTGTTTTACGTTAAAAAGGTGACAAATAAGATGCTTGCGATACAAAAAATATCATTCGCGCCACTGACCCAATCCTCTACCATATTGAAAAATTTGAAATTTGATTTTTTTTATTTCTTTATAACATAATGTTACAATCAGTCGATGAGTCCTCCTTGTAAGTTTTAAATAAAACCTGTATTGAATATATTGTTTTGTAGTACTTCATTATTACATTGGCACAACAAGCGCATATTTCAGATAAAGTCTTGGGTAGGCACACATAACTATTTCATATCACCAAATAGCGTAAAAGCAATAAATACCTGAAACTGTGACATTTCGCTCGGAAGCACTGCTTCGTAGAGGAAAATGCGTTTCCCCATAATTCTCGAGGGTAGGCCGAGAAACTGAATTATAAGGCGATTAATACGTTTCTCGGGCGAGACCCGTTGGTGCCTGTTAACACCCCACTGGTCACGGCATTGGAGGCAGGGCTGCCCACGCATTGATAATATTTATTTTATAATAAGCAATTTGACTGAGGAGCTCGATGACGGAATTGGTTAGCGCGTTCGGCTGCTATCGTTGAAGTTAAGCAATTTTCGCAGTGGTTGGTCATTGGATGAGTGACCAAAAATTTACTATCTCGATCTCCTCCCTGCTTCGGAAGGCAGGTTAAGCCGTTGGTTGAGCTGCTTCTGCAGTTGTTAGAGACCACCAACCCGCGCGGTGGGTCATCTCCGAATCTCCCTATTCCATCCATAGGCTAGCATATCCATAGTCTGTGCACCAGCAGTGGGGACAATAATAGCGTGATCCATTATTGTTATTATGATTAATCTCTGTTTCCAGTCACCTATAATCTGGAGCTCTTTTTTTATATAGAGGTAGGCAAATGACTCTACCCCACCTGATGTTAAGTGGTAATAAAGTCCAAACGCGAAGATAGCTGGTACAGCAGTTATAAACTATATCTTCAAGTCGCGAGTGAATCGGTTTCTTCAAGGCAAGGGCGTCCCACCTTAGGCTGCTACGTCGCTCTACATCAGTACAAGTAGAAACAAAAAAAGTGATGATAATGAATTTGACATGTTTTTAAAATTCGTTCATACGTTATTTATTAGTGTTTAGTGACTCCTTAAATACCCGTGTATGTGTATGTATATAATTCTGTACCATATAACAGTAACAAACGGAAAATAAAATTACTGTTTTTATATATGCCGCGGAAACGTTTCTCAAGCCAATATGACGTTTAACAGGTATGTGATGCCACACTACCCCTAGGGCGAACCATTATCGAATTCGAATAGTTTGCAAACCGAAACATTGCTAAAATTATCTCGTGCATGGAGTACTGTTCGCACCTTTGGGATGGTTCTGCAAAATATCAGCTAGAGTCTCTGGAATGCATTGAGAGGCGTGCAAAGAAGCTCATCGGTGACGACAAATTATTCGAGACTAGACTCCAAAGTCTTGAACACAGGCGAAAAGTTGCCTCTTTATCGGTTTTTTACCGGTTACATTTCGGAGAGTGTGCTTCGGAGTTACATAACTTAATTCCACCTTCACCTTTTTACCACAGAACCACCAGAGAGACGGCAAAACGCCACAGATATACCGTAGAGGTCCCGCAAACTCGTACTAAACGGTTTGCTTCCACCTATATAGTCAGAACAGCTAGGTTGTGGAACTCTTTGCCGGAATCTCTGTTTCCAGTCACCTATAATCTGGGGCTCTTCAAGTCGCGAGTCAATCGGTTTCTTCTAGGCAAGCGCGTCCCACCTTAGGCTGCTAGGTCGCTTTTCATCAGTCGCGTGGCCGTCAAGCGTAAGCCTATTTATTGTAAAAAAAAAAAAGAAAGAGTTCCTTCGTCCTTCGGAATGCACGTTAAGCCGTTGCTCCCGGCTGCATCTGCAGTCGTTAGCACCCGCCAATCCTCACTGGGCCCGCGTGGTGAGTCACGGCTCAATCTCCCTATTCCATCCATAGGGAAAGCCTGTGCCCGAGCACTGAGGACATTAATAGGCTGATGTTCACACCGTATCCGGTGAGGCCTACCCACATAAACTATTCTGCCACGGTTATGTCAATACTAACGCTGGTCTGCGTGCCCCGCTGAACAGAATAATGAACACCTTTAATGATACTTTGAGCTCACTTGGTATTGACATTTTCCTGCTCTCTGACACTTCTTTCAAGACTAAAGTAAGTATGATCTTTTAGCATAATAAGTGCATTAGCTATAAGTATATTATGTGTATTACCTTGGTACGCTTCGACAAGCTTTTTGTTTCTACTGGATACTTTTTTGTGTAGTGTACAACATATTTTTGTGGTTAAACTCCTCCGAAACGGCTTTCTCAATTCTCATGAAATTTTGTGTGCATATTAGGTAGGTCTGACAATCGGACAACATCTATTTTTCATCCCCCTAAATGTTAAGGGTAATCCACCCCTATTTTTTTTTAATTTTAGATATTTTTTTTTTATTTTTTTTTATGATACATCATACAAAAATACATACAACCCTAAATTTTTACACTTCTACCACCAACCCCTATTTTTTAATGGCGGTACGGAGTTCGCTGGGACAGCTAGTAGAAATATATAAAACAAAACAATCATAGTATTAATCTGTGGATAATGTTGTTGGTTGTACATTAAGTATAACATAATTGTAAGCCTTTCACTTAACATATTATATTGTACAACTGTTTGTTATCCTTAATAAAATAAAATAAAATAAAATAAATAAATAAATTCAATATTACAAAAAGGAATTTTAAATAAAATACTTTATTAAGTAAATTAAATAATAAATTCATACATAGACAATAAAACTTTAAAAATCGAACAATGAAATAACCGAACGCTCAATAAAAGTCTTTCGAAGGTAGCTCGACAAATTAAATAAAAGTTTGATTCTGACGACATAGCCTGTAAAGGCTACGAAACATCAATAAATAAATAAAGTTTCGTGCATTAACCCGTAAAAACTAGTTTTATTAAATGAGTGATGTGCGTGAAAACCTAAGAAACAAATATAAAATAAATAAATAAGTAAATGATGATGATGGCGACTGATCAGTTTTCCTATCATATTCAGTATTTCTTATAGTTAAGCTAATACGACTTCGTAGTAAACCTTTGAGCAAGGAACCCTAAAACCGTATTAGATAATAGTTAATTAACGTTTAGCACCACCCCTGATACCTAAGAAGGAGCCTGCAAGTTATCGGTCCGGCTAATGACTCAGAAACGAATTTTAATCTCATTAATGATTTCTTCGTTGAAATCGTAAGCTTGCGACGCAGACCCTATTGAGCTTCTTCCTGTAACTCTTTTCATGGTATAGGAATATATACGGATATACGTCTTAGATTAAAACAAAAAGTGTAGATACGGCACTAGCCTCACAAAAGTGATCCGCACAAATTGTGGTCCACGACCCTAATCGCTTTAGTCACAACTTGACATGCAAACGTCGTACATGTGAACGCCAAAAAGATATATTGCTAATATTTTGTGTTTATATGATAAAAAATTTCTAAGTATGTTTTTAAAAAGTGCTCAAATTGCGCAAGAACTAAAAATAAAACCCAAGGCATCACTTTTCATTCGTAAGTACTATAAAATATAATTTTTCATAAAAATTGCTGTTTGTTTTGAATCTTATTCGGTAGTGACGTCGAGTACTGGTCGCGTGATTGGTCGGTAATGCAGTGACGCGGATCTCGCCGTCTCGTTCGCGCTGCCGTTGAAACTTAACGTGCTGTTTCGTTCGGGTCGGTAATGCAGTGACGCGGATCTCGCCGTCCCGTTCGCGCTGCCGTGGGATCAGTTTTTGTTTGATGCAAGTATGAGCGTACCGTATCTACCCTTTTTGTTTTAATCTAAGGTATACGTTAAAATAGGTCAGGGGAAAAGCATTCATCTGTTTTCTAGGGAGGCACAGGTCAGGAAACGAGATAAAATTATTTTTTGTTTTTCCTATGTTTGAAGTTGTAATGAAATCTCTTTGGTTGTACCTACTGATTGAATCTGGCTGGTAAAGATGGCATTTCAAAAGAGCAATTCTCAAAATTATGAATATTTTCCTGCGTGACATTTTCATTATTAATTTGTTTTCCTGTCCGCCCAATTGAAATTGAATCTAGAGGTCGTAGCTGACATATTATTATCAACTCATGAAGTCGAGCCCTTCAGTATTCTTAGGATGAAACTCCCGTCAGCTATGACCTTTAAGAAGTAATTGGATACGTTTTGAAGTTCTATATTATGAAGAGAAAAATGGAAAATAGTGTTTTTTTTTAATTTGTGCCTATTATTACGTTTATTGCTATAATACCAGGAACAGGTACAAAGCTGTTTGAAATCTTTTCATTCAAGTAATTTTAAAGGTGTTCCTTTTAAGGTGTGAATTCGAATAGTTTGCAAACCGAAACGTTAATGTCAAATTTTGTATGGGAACTTGAGCAGCAGCGCCACAACGGACTTAAAATCGGTACACATTTGACAATGACATTTTGGACTCGCAAACTATTCGAATTCGATATTGGCTCGTGCTAGGAGTACTACTTGGCCTTTGACGGATTAAGTTAAAGCCAAGAAAGAAAGGAGCAAGATCGGCATATACCTACCCTAGCTTTAAAACTTGACCGCGCAACACGACGATATTAAATAACCTACTTACACCACGAGCGCTGAAAATGTGTCCCAATCAAGAAGTGCTTGAATGGAGTTCAAGCTCTTCTTGGTTCACAGTCACGCGCGGACTGTTACAAAGTCAAGATGCTACAGAGCTCCGCGAAAAAATGCGAAAATAATACTTAGAGTACGAAAAGTGTCGTTTTGTCGACAGGTATCTTGTCTATTGGCTAGTCAATGTTTGTTAATACGAGCTTGCATTTCGAACTGTCAGAAATCCTTGACGCATGCGTTTTATTTAAGACCTTATACATTATGTATTAAAGGTTACTTTGAATATTTAAATAATGCCTTATATTGATTTTGACTACGCGATCATTTTACGGAGTTCCGTGGATCGTTCAATGTACCTTTTGGACAGGTTTCGGGCACGATTTTGTTCGTGTTGGTGTATCTAGGGTATTTAATATCGTTGGCTGCAAAGCCGATCCTTATGGGGTCCGCGGGACGCGGTAGGGGAACGTGCTCGACCAATCAATCAGTAGCTTGTCGGCTGCCGACAGCGATACATGTTCAACGTCTGAAACTCAAACTTCTTGATATTTGACGCGTTTCGAAATCAAATTCAACATTTCGCATTCGATATTGGTTAGTGCTAGGGGTAACAGTAGTTACGATACGCAACTAAGGAACTGAGATCTATCTTCGATCTACATATATAAAACTCAAAGGTGACTGACTGACATAGTGATCTATCAACGCACAGCCCAAACCACTGGACGGATCGGGCTGAAATTTGGCATGCAGGTAGATGTTATGACGTAGCCATCCGCTAAGAAAGGATTTTGGTCAATTCTACCGCCAAGGGGATAAAATAGGGAATGAAAGTTTGTATGAAACTTTGTCAATTTTAAACCGATCGGGCTGAGACTTTGCATGCAGGTATAAGAAGAATCATAGATGAATGTCATTGCGTATAATACAAGCCTGGGAACAAAAACTGTAGTCTACACTTCAGCTCTTAACCGAAGGGCGGGCCGCTAGTTTGACAATAAAATAGATAGGACCCGGTATTAAAAGTCTGTGTGCCCAAAAAAATTTCAAAACGTAATGAAACAAACAGGTTTTATAAAAGGATGAAAATAGTAAGATAAAAAGGAATAAGTTTTGAAAATTGGATTAACTTATAACGAACTTGACAAAAAGATCGTGATCAAAGCTCGATTAAGCTCCACGCTATGACGGAACCCAAAGTTAAAATCAATAAGGTGAAACAAGGGGAGTTTTTTGGCTTGATCGGAAAGCGTCACTTTAGCAGTTTTGTTTTTCTTGTTAAAAATTGTGTTGTGGCGGATGTTAGTGTCTAATAATGGTGGATTATTAAACACTAAGTGTACGGGAACATGCACAAGTGTTGGCAAGTGAAACAAAATAGTGGAAAGTGTCTTTCGACGTTCCCTCAAGAAGTCCACGGGCAGGTTCCAGTAAAGCCCCACACATTTACTGAAACATAGGGAAAGAGGGATTGACTTGACTGCCACTTACTTTGACTTGATTTATTACTTTGACCACGAGTGCTATAGAATTTGTAAACATTTTTAACACTTGACATTGGCTAAATGCACAAGCTGTGCAAAGCCATTTAGAAAAAAATTGTGTGTGTCAGCTCCGACGCACGACTGTAGTTTACTTCTTAAGTTCGATAGTCTAACCAGACGCAAAAAGAGTTTGTGCATTTAAAATTTTAGTTCATATGTATCAAAATAGATGGCGCTGTAGTTCGTTGCATCACGCTTGTAAATATGTTTGGAGCTACATATAGGCAAAACGTCACCTAACTAATAAAGAAATCTATGGTCTAACAAAATACACTGTAGTTTCAATTTAATTCTTTTGCACCTAAGCTCTCGCATTTAAGAGTCATTTTGGCTCGAACAGGATGTGCACCAAAAACGTAACGAGGTCATTCATCGATAGATTTTACTCCTCACATTTTTCTCATACCGGGCCCCTTATATATGCAAATCGATTCTTAAGGAGTAAACTCCAAAAAAAGGTGAAGAAATAGGATTGGATGCTTCGAATAATAAATTAGATGGTTATCATTAATTAATAGCTCGGTGTTATATATTGGTGGTTTAAATATTGTATTAATAAATTATTTTGAAGTAAGGAAAAATAAATTACATTATTAAATTTATGTGTACCTAATATTAATTAAAAATGAAAATCCTTACTCGTAACGGTAGCCGACATCAAACAAGCAATGAGGTTACATTACAAACAAGGCAAGGTACATTTTTTTCTATAAAAAATCAATTAAGTTTTTCACGAGGCGTACGGACGCTTCAGTATTAGAATTTCATGAATATTCAATATTTCGCTTGAAAGGATTTTTCAGTGAAATTGTTTTAGCCTTTGATGACGTAATGGTATTAACTCCCGGCGTAGTGGGTACAGGCGGCTGTTTTTGATTTAAAATAATTTCGTTAAGACCCACAACGAAAGAGTTTTCTTTTATATTATTAGGAAATTATAATACTTCATTTTTGTTTATTTAGATTTTTAAAGGATTTAACCCTGGCCACTGTAATTGGTCAGTGCATTCGCCCGGATTGCGAAGGGTGCGGGTTCGAGTCCTGTCTGCTGCCTAGAATTTTTTCTAGTTATATTTTCTTTAGATTTAAACATCAAGCAAATACATGCTTTAAAATAATAAAGATTATAACAAATTTTTTTTTCTAGAAAAAATCCACCCGGGCTAGGCTGTAGACGGAACTCGAACCCGCACCCTCCACTACCGGGGCGGATGCACTGACCATTGCGCTACCGCGGTCCGTATTGCCCGTGTTGAATTTTCTCTAGTATTTGTAAGGCTGCGAGGCAGCGCCATCTCTCTTAAATTTGCCTAAGGAACTTCACATGGTTATTCGTGGTTGCTATTTGTAAACTTGACAATAGTCTGTCCCTTTCACTCCCTATAGACTACGATAAGGACAACCAGCTGTCAAAATGATAAATAGCAAATACCGGCCATGTCAAGTGCCGGCATAAAAGGTAGTGTTATTTTACTGTAATTTTTGTAAGGAGGATATCTCTTTCCTGGAATTCAGAGACACTCCAATTTGACACAAAATCGGTCATACCATATTATGCAAAATAAAGATTTAATATAATTTTATTAGCATTGAATATTTTACGTGTTACTTCAGCATAAAAACCTTTTTACAATAATATTCAAAACCGACTTCATAAAACAAAACCACTAAAACTTAAGAAATAATGCATATTCTTCATTTAAAGTCAAAGGACATGGCTAGGAAACTGCCCTTAACGTGTATAATAATTTCGCACTAGCCCGTAACATTGTAATATTTTTTTTATTAATTAGTACGTGTTTGTTACTCTCATACAATTTTCGTGAAATAATCAAATATATAAAAGTATACAAAATTACTTTCTGTCTGTTTCAAAAGGAAAATATTCCGTTTTACAAAAATGAATGAACAATAAATGTACACAAAAAATATTTGTGTAAGTATATCGAAATAAACAATATTAATTCCGAACTCCTAAACAACATGCCAATTTTTGGATCCAATTATATTAAAACAAATCACTGAAGGCTTAAATCGGGCTTGAGACAAGGCTCTATGATAATTAATCCTTTGATTTATGCTAATGAGTAAAATAAAATTTTACAGATTTCCTGTCACGCATAGGGATGCAAACAATACATCGATGTTAGTAAAACATCGAGGTATCGGTCATAAACATCGATGTTAACATCAATATTTTGATGAGCGATATATCGTCGATACATCGTTCACTACATTTATAAACAGCGACATCGTTCTGGTCTGTTCGGATTTTCGAAATCACTATGACGTTCGCTATTGCATTGTTGTGCTGACACGTAAAGAGTACATGAAATTGATTAAATATAATTTGATTCTCAGACCACATACCTATACACATTTTAGATTTCTTGATTGGGTGAGTAATGTACTCGTAGAATTAATTTATAAAGTAGTTAGGTTTTGATGGTATGTTTTTTCTTCGGGTTTTTGTTGGCGGGTACGTGAAAATTAAGCGTATAATTTTAAGGTTAAAAAAGATGACAAAACGAATACCTTGTTGATTAAAGCAGCTTGTAAACAGACAGTTCAATTTAATTTTGTTTATTTGCTTAATTAAATGATGAGAATCATTCTGTTATAATTTAATTTACCATCATGTAATTCTTATGTTTATTAACATTTAAGCATCAAGCATTCAGGTATTGTTAATTGTTTCAATGAAGCATCCTATTAAAAATAAGAAAGCATCGATATATCGCTCTTATCAACGATATTTTTGAACATCGATGTTTTTCAGAACGATGTTGCATCCCTCCAATCCCTAGTCACGCACAAACCTTGCATGCCATAAAAAAATAAAAAGAAGAAGACAAAAAATAATTTGTATTTATTTTTGCTTTATAAATACTTTTTGTGAAATGTCAACCAGAGAAATGGGAGAAAAGATTCTTAGAAAATGCGAAATTCATGGCTCTGTATAAAATGGCAACATCTTATGTTATTAAATTCGCAGTTTATAATTATATGTTTGCGTGTTTTTATTGATCAATAAAACAAATCTCTCTCTTTCTCTTTCTCTCTCTCATGTACTTTTATATAATATATAAAATAGTACAGATGTAAATAAAATTATTTTATTTTCTACCTACAACTGTACTCTGTCTAAACTATGCAACGTACATATTTTGATGCAACTTGTTTTCACCATCGTACTTATTAGATTAATCGGGGGGCACAGTAGTGCCCCCGCCAAGTCGAGCGAGAAGCAAACATTGCCGTACCATCCTTTACTGGAACCATTTCGCCGCATTTTCAGGCCCCTATTTGAGAGCCTCTGGATTAGATCAGAACGCAGAAATTTTTGTCATCCAGTAAGCTATAATAACATACTTAAAATCCAAAATTTCAAGTCTGTAGGTCATTTAGTTCCGCAGTTTAGCGAAAGCAAAGTTTCGCATTTATGACACTCACTCACTCATGATCATCAGAATAGAACTAGTACTTCCCATAAACTCAGAGAGCTGAAATTTGGTACAGAGTACAGAAAAAACCAGATGCTACATGACACCATTGCACCGATGCATTCATACATGCAACATTACGTTTAACGCAACTTTATCAAGCCTACAACAGACTGGTTATTCAATCAACGTTTTCCCAGTGGCAATATTCCATCGTCAATGGGCAGCGGTTCTGGCGACAGATTGGTGCAATGGTGTCATGTAGCACCTGGTTTTGTATCCTTGTGTACCCTTCAACGGTCAAGTCACACAACATTAACTATAATAATAAAGAAATCGCAGTAAGGAACCTTAGACTTGGCACGACTTTGTCTAGATTTCATTACTTTTAAGAGATAAACAAGCAGCTCCATCGAGACTTGGCTAGTTTTTTACAGAATGTTTTTGGTGGGATTTTACTTTCAGTTTGCGGAAAGTTTATAACATGATACAAGTCCAAACACACATATTAATAGATACGAATAATTCATATCACTTAACTGAGTTAGACTCTAGCTTCGCATGATGTTATTAAGGCAGAAGACCAAGACTTTACTATGAAGAAACGTTTGACGCCCTCCGTGGCCGAGTGGAATGAACGCCGGGTTTCAGGGTGTCGCCTACTCTAAGGTCCCGGGTTCGAATTCGGATGGGGCAAATGTTTATGTGATGAACAGGAGCATCTACCTAAGTCATGGATGTTTATATGTGTCTCTATATAAATATACGTAAATAAGAAATAATAATAATAAATAAATATTTCCAACACTCCCACCAATTAGCCTAGCCCCAAAGTAAGCACTGTAAGGCTTGTGTTATGGGATGCTAGGGTAACGGATAGAATACATATACAGTACATATATAAGTATATTTATAAAGGAATACATATTAAACATCCATGACTGGAGTACAAATGCTCGCATTCATCACACAAACGTCTGCCCCCACCGGTGATTCGAACCCGGGACCTCTCGAGTCGGCGACACCATGAAACCCGGCGTACAAACCATTCGACCACGGAGGTCGTCTATAATATAAATATGTACCAGTATGATATGTATTCTATCCGTTACCCTAGTACCCCATAACACAAGCCTTACAGTGCTCACTTTGGGGCTAAGCTAATTGGTGTGAGTGTAGAAATATTTACTATTATTTACTACGCGACTTTGTAGATAAATTTTTCATTGAGGTAAACTGGTTTGCCAAACAATTCAAAAATAACAAAATAGAAGCCGCAGCTTATTTCTAATAGAAAAATCTACTAAGCCGTATTGAAATATATAAAAAAAACTGTATCAATCAGCGGTGTCGGCGGTGCCAATAACGGCTTCAGCGAAATTGCCTCCAGCCACCGACAACCCCTGAGATATAACTTTTTTACCTGAAAAGTATATACCTTGTCTCTTCTTTATTTTAATTTAAAAAGGGACCAGAAAGGTCCGCATTCAGGGAATACGTGATGAGTTAGTGTTTGCTATCCTTATGACAAAAGCATGTTTTTTTATACAGGGTGTAAAAAAACCTATGACAAAAACTAAGGCTACGCATCCTGTATACCCAAACAAGTCATATTACAAAATATTATACGTGGGAAACATATGTATTTTTTAGTTAAAAAAATTTAAAATTCCAGTACCCAATGTATAGCGTGGCGCGCTACTGTGGTGCTACGCAAACAATGTGCCTGATTGTATATGTGTGCGTGTGTTAAGATAAAAAAGATTCTAAATAACTTTTTGTAAAAATCTTGAAAAAAAAATTGTGACTTTGAGCTTCAATATATCCATAACCATAAATTTCCCAGGTATGATCCAGAAGAAAAAATGATCGTCATAATGTGGAAAAACGTGGCCTTCGACTTCGTTAAAGGTTTTTTTAACACCCTGTATATTTTTTTTTTGTAGTTTACATCCCCTTAATTTAGGTAGTATTAGAATATTCAAAGTCGAAAAATTTGTATGATGAGTCTAAAAAAAATATAAAAATGGCCACTTCGCGCTGGCATTTTAAACGCTATGACTTGGTGTGACGCCATAGTTTATATCAACAACACAATCAAGCGACCGCGTTAGGTGCGCGCGCACTACGATATTGCACTAGATTTCTCTGACTTTGACATATCCTGTGAACACGGCTTTTATTTAAATAAATAAATATTTCCAACACTCACACCAATTAGCCTAGCCCCAAAGTAAGCACTGTAAGGCTTGTGTTATAGGTTACTAGGGTAACGGATAGAATACATTTACTGTACATATATAAGTACACATATATTAATATATATTTAGTTACCGACTATTGCAAAAATTACAATCGTAGCTCGAACGCCTTTAACGCTTAATACCAACTGCCTCTACCAAGACAGTATAATACAGTACGAACTTATTTCTTTTAAAAATAATTTTACATCTAACAGACATCTCTCTACCGTTCAGCCGTTCAATTCTTTAAAAACAAACTCACTTTCAACTGCGGAATTAGCGGTGGCATTTGAAATTTTGGATTCAGATTTGTGTTGTAATTTCAATAAAACAACTTTCAACGGTAATATATATATTTCTGACTGATTTATTTCTATTATTTAGAAATTAATCCGTGCATCTATACCGTTTATACTTGTTTTATTCAATATGAGTGGTGTTCTTGAAAATCTAAGAAACAAATATTCTAATTTCAAATCACACACGAATTCTGCGGTGAAGAGTAAATTTATTCTTACAGAATATCAAGGCATGTTTAGGTTTTTCCTACTCCTTGAATACGGCCCCGTGCAAGCAAGGAAAGTAATCTTTAAAGGGCCCCTGGAAATTGATTTCTTGGCTGCGCCCGTGAGCCAGTACACCGAATTATTAAACATGGGGCAGGCCCATCAGTGGCCGCCGGAATATCCGTGGCTTCCTTCCTAAGTGTACCCGAAAATGTTTTCTTGCCTTTACCTACTCGTAAAGTAAATTTACTCCATCGTGACATCCAGGAAATTAAGCTTTTGGGCCGTTTTATGAAATTACTGGTAGCGCCTGTAGTTATGTTAAAACGGTTTATTTATCAATCAGATTTTAACAGATTTGAAGATTTAACGTGATGCTGGAGAAACGAAATGTTAGTCGGGCTAGAAAAGAGGTATAATTGAGATAGCGTGACCTTCTGGGAAAGAATAGAATAGAATAATCTTTATTTGCATTAAATAGGGTTGACAAAAGGTGTTTGCATATAAAGCATATGTTAAAAGCTAAGAATCTTAAACCTATTTAGCCATATTAATAGCATGCAAAGAATTCTAATATATTAAAACATAACAGTCATATTAAATTTACCTATCATTCATTTAATAACAAGTATTTTATCATTATAATTTAAATTCAAATTTATGTCAATATTAATTACAATTCTCAATGTCAGTTCAAAATAAAAAAGAGACGTAATTACATACAGGGTGTAAAAAAATCTATAACGAAGTCGGAGGCCACGTATTTTCTACATCATGGCCTTTAATTGGTTAGCACATTTAGCATTAAATTTAGTAGATAAGATTTATTCTAAGTTTCTATGTAGCAACCGTTGGCTGACCTAAATAAATAAATAAATAAATCATGACGATAATTTTTTTTCTTCCTGACCATACCTGGGAAATTTATGGTAATGGAGATATTGAAGGACAAAGCCATATTATTTTTTTCATGATTTATACATTAACTAGCAAACCAGTGAACCAAATGTTCACCAAAACCTGATTTCTCGAAAACCGGAAGTGCTACGTTACTCAAATCCGGTTTGTAGTCTTATCAGACTATTCTTAACTTATAACTTAAATATTCTCTTTATCTATCTCTTACGGTTTGGCCGCTGAAACAGCACCACAGACAGACGGACTTGTCTAATAGATAAGAGATATTTTCAAAACGTTGTTTAGAAACTTTTTTATCGACGCACTTACACACACGCACAAACATACACACAGGCATATTGTTTGCGTCGCGCTATTATACATTGCGTACTGGAAATACATATTTTTCCCACCTTTAATATTTTTTAATATGACTTTTTTGGATGTACAAAATGCGCAGTTTAGGTCTTTGTCATAGGTTTTTTTACACCCTGTATAATACTAGTAGGTAGGAAAAATTGGTGTTCCTTAAAGGGTGACATCTAGGATAAAAACCATCCTATATCCTTTCCCGGGACTCAAACTACCACTTTACAAAATTTTATCTAAATCAGTTCAGCGGTGTTACCGTGAAGAGATAACAGACAGACAGACAGAAACACTTTCTTATTTATATATATTGGTATGGATGTATTTCCGTTTTTTTTTTTGCCTTTCTGTAGGTTACGACGAGGGAACGGGACCCTTAATACAGTTTTTTTTTCTTAAAGGCTTCGCACGGCTTGTGCATTTAGCCAATGTCAAGTGTTACAATGTTTACAAATTCTATACCACTCGTGGTCAAAGTAATAAATCAAGTCAAAGTAAGTGGCAGTCAAGTCAAACCCCCTTTCCCTATGTTTCAGTAAATGTGTGGGGATTTATTGGAACCTCCCCGTGGACTCCTTGAGGGAACGTCGAAAGACACTTTCCGCTATTTTGTTTCACTTGCCAACACTTGTGCATGTTCCCAAACACTTAGTGTTTAATTATCCACCATTATTAGACACTAACATCCGCCATATCACAATTTTTAACAAGAAAAACAAAACTGCTAAAGTGACGCTTCGCGATCCCGCCAAAAAGTCCACAGATTATTTTATAATCTAGCTAAGGCTCAGTGTGACTATGTCAGAAAACTCTTATGCCTTACAATGTTTTTACAATTACCTACCATATAAAAAAAGTTAGAGATGAAGCATTTAGTCCTCCTAATGGTAAGTGGACACCATGGCATATGTGATCGCTTAATATTTTTTCTTAAATTATGAAAACATTGAATAAGTAGTCTGTGCGGAAAGAGAATGAGCGTGGCGAAAAACGGAACTAACATTAAGATTTTTATTTGGCAATCAAACCCAGCAATCTGTGAAACGTCAAAGTTTCGTATTGACACGGATTTGTTTGTTGTTGTGATTTCTTGCGGTTTTTTGTATTTAATCATGTCTAAAAGGGGTAAAACCTTACAAATACGGTAGAACTACAGCGCCCTCCAATCTAAATCCCATTCTCTTTCCGCACAGACTCTAACAGTATCTTATTATTTTCTATAATATATGTAAGTATATGTTTATATATATATATATATATTATTGTGTGTGGTGTGTGTGTGTGTGTGTGTATATTTATATGTCTTGTGCTCATGTATATTTAGTTATTATGTATAAGATAAGTACTTTCTATTATGGTATGTTTATATTAGTTAATTACTTCTTTACTAAAGCCGCATTCGTGTCTTTCTGTACTCCTAAAGGTTGACTGGCAGAGAATGCTTTTAGCGTTAAGACAGCCTTTTGTCCATTTTGTAATTGTGGCAATAAAGTTTAAATAAATAAAAAAATTATGTGGTGTCGTGGGACACCAGGTAGGAACGAAGTTCCTTCGGCTAATGTAGAATCGACACAAATTGCAAACTCGCTTGTGTATGCGACTGTCGCGCCTGCGCACGTGTCATTTAACGGTTTATTCCACGCACTTTTTTCCACGGATTTTTTCTTTCGGTTTTACTATCACATTTTTTTCAGTTCGGTCGCGCAGCAAAATCCCTATCCCCTCCAAGCCTGCCGTAAGGAACTTCGTTCCAATAAAATAAAATAAATCACAAGGGAAATATCTCTTATCTATTAGAAAAGTCCGTCCGTCCGTCCGTCCGTGGTGCTGTTTCAGCGGCCAAACCGTAAGAGATAGATATAGACAATGTTTAAGTTATAAGTTAAGAATAGTCTGATAAGACTACAAACCGGATGTGAGTAACGTAGCACTTCCGGTTTTCGAGAAATCACGTGATTTCTATTTCAAACGAAACCACACAAAATCTCCGAAGTTCTCAATTAATTAAATACTTTTTTTTTTTGGTGAACATTTGGTTCACAGGTTTGCTAGTTATATACTCACTGCACAGTTGTAAGTGCTTAAAAATGTGTTAGCGGAAAGTCGGGAACTTACAAACTCGGCACTAAGTATTTTGCCAACTCAGAGGAACTGCCTTCAATAACATCTTTGATCTTGAGGACATGCTCTCGCAAGTTTCTTCTTAGACACGTCCTCGGGAGTTCGTCCTTCGAGTTCAGAATGACAACGAATTTGTAGTTACTCTTCGCTTCCTGTTCAAGTGTCAAGCAAAAGATTTTAATTTTAACTGCCTCCTTTCTAGGGTTTTATTGTGAGTTTGAATAGCCTAAGAAGTCTAAAGGAAAAACGGACTGTAATTGTCCGGTTTTTTTAAGAATTTTCCTCTTTAGAGGTGGTGGTTCCGTATAAATTTGTATGTACGCAATATAAACAGCCGTATCTTTTATTTAACGTTATCTTCTAAGTAAATCAAACTTACTTCACAGCCTTGGGCGTTTTCTTTTTGATTTTACGACCTCCGTGACCGAGTGGTTTGTACGCCATGTTTCATGGTGTCGCCGACTCGAGAGGTCCTGGGTTCGAATCCCGGTGGGAGCAGATGTTTATGTGATGGACACGAGCATTTGTACTCCAGTCATGACTGTTTAATATGTATTTCTATATAAATATACTTAAATATGTACAGTATATGTATTCTATCCGTTACCCTAGTATCCTATAACACAAGCCTTACAGAGCTCACTTTGGGGCTAATTGGTGAGTGTTGAAAATATGTATTATTTATTTATTTTAAATTTCAACTTATTTATTTGACTTAACTTATTTATTAACTTTAATACTTAAGTGATTTTGAAATTTCAATTATTATTCTGTCCTAACTTTATGAATAAGATTCAAATAATCTATAATATTGACAATGATGATGTGAATGTGTTATAATTTTATATTATGCTCTAAGAATGGAATTATTGTAATAAGTTTTTCTCAACATGACAATTAATTTGCACACCCCATTGGGTAAGAATATAGGATGCTCTTTATCTCTGTATCACCATTTGTTACCATATTCTGCAAATAAAGATGATTATTATTATGATTAACTTGTTACCTCCCCACGGTTCTAAGATTAAGGGCCTCGACAGACAGACTGATAAACGACCGTATTTTTTATTTCGACGACCTCCGTAGCCGAGTGGTTTGTACGCCGGGTTTCATGGTGTCGCCGACTCTAGAGGTCCCGGGTTCGAATCCTGGTGGGCGCATATGTTTGTGTGATGAATATGAGCATTTGTTACTCCTGTCTTTCTCGACATAAATGTACCATGCTTCCGAGATCATAATGGTCGTGTAAAATTTCTTCTACTATTTTCTACAAGATAGGCATTTCTACATTAAAAAAACATAATTATGAAATACTAGCTGTGGCCCGCGGTGTTACCCGCTGTTAATTAGGGATATCTCCCCGCAGTAAAACGTAGCCTATGTGTTAATCCAGGGTGTCAGCTAACTCCATACCAAATTTTATTAAAATCGCTATAGACGTTTAGACGTGAAGAATTAACAAACATACACACTCACAAACTTTCGCCTTTATAATATTAGTGTGATTGATTACTTTCAAGTATCTACTTAAAAATAAGCGCACTTAGCGACATCTATTGTAAAGAAATGAACTTACATCAATCACATATAAGCGCACCTAGCGACATCTATTGTTAAAAAATGCATTTTCTTCGGAATAAAGCTGCCACGTGGAGGTCCTAGATAAAGACTTATTATTATAATACGGTAAAATAAAATATTACTATGTTTTGTCCAATATATTGAATGTCAACAACCTTTCCAATTTTATTGTGTGTCATGATGCGATCAGCCCACGTGTTTAACCTGACGCGAGTTTAACATTTTTTACCCATCCAAAAAAAAGTGTACAACGCCGCTAAAGAAGACTAGATCAATTGCACTCAGACCACTCGGTGTCAACTGGATGGATTGATGGCCTGGGCCGAGATTTTTTCTAGTAACATTATCTTTAGATTTATAAATCAAGTAGATTTATGCTCAAAATAAAACAAATTGTTATATTTGAGATGTTATATTTTAAAATACCCACTAAATAAATAAGATTAACCTAAATATTAAGCAGTTTAATATGATAAAAATACCCAAGAAATGCTAGAAGAAATAATCGACGTCTTTTGAGTCCTAAAAGCGTGCCTGATATTATCGTGAGTGCATACGCCCGGTTACTGGTTCGATTCCAGCCTATTGCCTGGAACGAGTCGAACATTTGGAACTGATAAATCTACTTCATGTATAAAAACTTACCTGTTTTCTTTTTTTTCATAGATAGGTCCGACAAATGACTCCAATTCACTTGATGAAATGAAATGAAAAGTCATTCAGTCTAGGCTGTTACAAGCACTTGTGAAGGTCAAGAAGCTACGCCATCGGTTCGCAAAACTACGGCGGGAGACCTTGTACTGAGAAGAACCGGCAAGAAACTCAGCAAGGGCTGCTTTTTTCTCCCTGTATTGATATATACAGAGTCGTCAAGTTGAAAAATGACTTCAGAGATATTTCTGAACTCACCTTCCATTACATTATTTAGGATATAGATATATAGTTACAATAAATTTTATATTTAGTATATAGGAAGCGGCATTAGATAGGTACCATATTACTGTTACAAAAACTGACTCATACCCATCAAATAACAAATTACATTGTAAACACTATGTCACTATGCATTACGATTATTTAGATAATCATTAACTTTATAATAGCCCTTATTCATAAGAGAATTCTTGATCTGAGATTTAAATTTGGTTAGTGGAAGCTTAATCAGATCTTGGGGAACTTTGTTAAACAATGCAATTCTACATCCCAGAAATGAACCTCTTGATTTTTGGAGTGTGAAACATGGAACGGCAAGCTTGTTCTTAAATCTCGTGTTAAAGTTATGGGTTTGACTTTTTTTGCAAACGCGTCATAGTTTTTTCTTACATATATTATATTTTCATAAATGTATTGCGATGCCAGTGTTAAAATATTAATTTCTTTAAATTTTTCTCTAAGATATTCTCTTGCCTTTAAATTATTGTTGTATACACAATGTTTAAAATGTTTTGTAATGATGTTTTATATAAATACAAATATAAAACATCATTACAAAACATTTTAAACATTGTAAAAAGTAAATTGACATACGTCGCTATGGGACTAATCAATAAATTAACACAGCACCCGACGATAGGTAGGTAGGTAATTCTCAATTGGCGGCAAGAAATCTTTCCCTTTGCTCAATCACCTTTTTTACTGATAAATCTTTTTTTTTTTACACCTTTCATCTTCCGCTGATTGCGTGAATGTAACGAATTTAGTCGTTCTTTTGCCATTTTTATTGGTACCTACGTATGTACTTTTCATTTTGTTCCCAGAATTCATTTGGAACATCCAACTAAAGCGACTGGCCTGTGTGAGTTGAAATTGCTTTATTAGGTTTCCGTACCATTATGCAAGAATAGCACCCGGTCGAGCTGAAATGACGAAAAAAAGAGGCATATTGAAGTGACCTTCTTATGGGGGGAGGGGGGGGGGGAATCGCTTCGTTACGTAACGCGTTACGGCGTCAGTCTGTCTGGCTTCCCTTCCTCTCACGCATAAGGCAGCGGTAGCCAGGCTCCTCATCTGACGACTTCTTTACGCACGCTTGACTTGGGGGGCAAGCTGGCGAATGCGTTACGCGTTACGCGTTACGAAAAGTGTGTTCGGGCGAGGCGAACGGGAGTTGAGTGGGAGATATAAGTAAGACAAAGCTCTGCGCGCGCACATTTTCTTTCTCTCTCTCTTATAGCCAGTAAATCAAATATGTATATGTACATACATGTATATATTGTACACACACATATATAATATATAAAGCCGCTTGGCTACTACAAACCTGTCACGTCATGCTGATCTCGTACAGAAATAATCTTATTCTCGTTGACATACTAAAAACGAGTATGCTTATGACCACACGACTGAAGTGAATTGAAAAAGACCTTGTACTGAGAAGAACTAGTACCATGTCAGTCTGACGTGTGTAAGTTTGTTGCATAGACTCTTTTCATGAGTGTCTGTTAACTGACTGAAGTAGTTAAAAAATAGATTTGTTTCAAAAGCAAAATTCATTTCCCATCAAGACAGTTCTGGATTGCTCACAGACCAAGACGATTTGCATTCGCGACGCGACACAGCATCCGCGGACACGATGCGATGTCTCGCCGGCGGCGGCAATTATGCAAAAATCCACGGAAACTAAATGTCCCGTTACCCGTTACGGCTATTAACAACTGTCGTCGACCGCCTGATTGACTTTAAAAATAGTTGCGAATTGCGCTAGAACAACTGTTGTAAATTATGCTACGGCGGTCTCCGCGTCCGCCCGGGGCGGCATGCATTTTGCTTCTGTACCATCGTATAAATTCTGCAGTAATAGTTATTCACTGAAACGTCTGCTATTAAGCTTTTTAACGAAGTATCTCTATTTTCTTTATATTTCCGGCGTCTGGACTGCAAGAGAAGAGAGTGTACGCAATTTTCAAATACCGTTTCAATTACAGCACAAAATGCTGTAAGGAATTTATTGTTAGAAGCTAATTAACAAATGTATAAAATTGTTTCATTTTCATCATTTAAAATGTCTGGTCTAATAGTAAAGGTTGTCTGCCTATCGCTTACAATATATTTGAAACTACAAGGTATACTGCCGTCAGTGTTGCCAGGTCCGATTTTTAAAAATCGGGAAGCGTTATAGAAAAAAGCAGTAGATGTATGGAAAGAGCTACAAGAAAAGACAGTAGATGCAGAGGTGTACTTTTTCCGATTAGCACGCAACCCCCCTAGAATTTAAATTATATCATGATATAGGCCAGTAACGAATGTGTTACTGTGGCTTCTGCTGCCCCTCAAAGCCTGTTTTTTTTTGACAATAACATTTATTTTATTATAATTAAGGTTACCTACATTCTTGATGTCGGAAAACGCGACTAGAAAAACAGTAGATTCATGTAGAAAAACAGAAGAACAGGAGAAATTTCAGAAAAACAGGAGATCTCCTGTAAAATCGGGATTTTTATTTCCTATTTTATCCCCTTGGGGGTAGAATTGATCAAAATCCTTTCTTAGCCTGCGTCATAACATCTACTTGTATGCCAAATTTCAGCCCGATCCGTCCAGTGGTTTGGGCTGTGCGCTGATAGATCACTATGTCAGTCAGTCACCTTTGAGTTTTATATATATAGATTAGACTCTCACAAACAGTAATTAGTATAGCATCAGTCTCTCCTTTTCATTCTGTATTGAGAATGACAAGGATACACAGGAAGGTAGCTCGACAAATTAAATAAAAGTTTTATTCTGACGACGAAGCCTGTAAAGGCTACGAAACGTCATAAATAAATAAAGTTTCGTGCATTAACCCGTAAAAACTAGTTTTATTTATTTAAGGATACACTGTTGTGGGATTTTGGTTTGGGTTTGGAGAGTCATGCTAGAATTGACACCAATGTATGTGTAGAATGAGTGAATATTATTTTATAATTTATATTGTGCAATTGGATAGTAATGTATTTTAAATAGATAATAACCCTTTAAAGTCGCCGTGCCCTTGCAGGGCGTCACATGGTACAATATTATGATAATTTTCGTATTCTGATGGGTCTGCTGAGATTTTGCTGTGCTTCGTCAATGTTTGCGGAGGCTGGGGTATCGGACATCTATGCTGTTATTAGGGCGCGCATAGCTTCTTTTTGGGAGGACTTTCGTTGCTCGGGTATCGACATACTTAAATGTTTGTACGCGGATCTTAACAATCCAATTTATAGATATTGGCACACTGATGGGAATCGCAAATAGATGATTGACATTATGTTATGACAATGTAAGTGTATTTAAATTAGTTTTTATATTATATTGTATTATACTTTTAAATATGGGTCTTTGCTACCTGCAATAAATGGTTTTATTATTATTGTTATTATTTATTACTGTGTATGGCATTAATAACTAAATAAGCATTGACATGCATACAATGTGTTTTTATTACAATATTTTTGTTTATTTTTTATAATGTTGACCGTTATGCAATTTTTAAGAACCGTCTTCCCGTGCTGGTTATAAACTATGTTACGGGTGAAAATGATACTCAATTTATATGGACAAAATTTAGATAAAACGTATTAAAAACTATATTTGAAATAAATTAAGCACTTAAAACATTTTTTTTTGTGTTTATAAGTACACTGTAAATGATTTCACTTTTTTTTACATATGGGTGTATTATTTTTAGAAAGTTGTCTTATGGCCTGTTTCCCAGTCGCTGAATAAAGTTCTTCAATAAGTTACTTAGAACTTATCTGCTGAGTAAACAAATAGGGATGATGACTTCGACGATGACAGAGCACTTTATCTGGCTTTTAAACGCTTTTCCAATAAAATTCAACATCCCTTTTCTTTTCTGTGCAGATTAGCTTACTTAGAACTTTACTCAGCGATTGTAAAACAAGCCTTAAGTTTAACAAAATTTTATAAAGACGAATATAGACTCGAGATTCAGATTTTACGTCGTCGCCTTCCGCGCGCCCGCCAGACCCTCACCAGTTTCATAATACACCGTTATTTCTGAATCACGGCACGGATGTACAATGTTTACGAGACTACCGAAATTTATTCCACGCCGCCAGGAAGAGGCTAATACGACCTTCCGTTCTCTAACGATGTTTGTTTTTCTCAATGCCTCTGTGTTGTCCGTGGCCTGCCCGAATATTTTTGCTATTAGTTCCATTTTTATAGCATTTAGAGGAGGGGAACTACTAATCTATAAGTACAGCCTACTGTTCATTCTTGGTACAATTGGGATTGCATTGGAATCGGGCTCACCCGCTTTTTTGTACGATTAAAATCATTGTCGTTACGTTTTTGGAAAAAAATGGTAGGAAGATAAATTGGTAGATTCCAATAAGTATTATTGAACGTAGTAATTAAATTAAACGTATTAATTAATTTAATTAATTTCTGACTCGCTTTCCCTATAATTCGCGTAAAAATGTCAAAACTTTGACGCATAATACGTCGCAATAATAATGTGTCTAACAAGTAGAGGAGCTCGATGGCGCAGGTGGTTAGCGCGTTCGGCTGCGATCGTTGTAGTTAAGCAACTTTCGCAGTGGTCGGTCATTGGATGGGTGACCAAAAATTTCTTACTTGAGTTCCTCCGTGCTTCGGAAGGCACGTTAAGCCGTTGGTCCCGGTTGCATCTGCAGTCGTTAGCACCCACCAATCCACACTGGGCCCGCGTGGTGGGTCATGGCCCAATCTCCCTATTCCATCCATAGGGAAGGCCTGTGCCCTAGCAGTGGGGACATTAAAAGGCTGATGATGATGGTGAACAAGTAGAGCCCTGCAGTATTAAGTAGGATATAGGACAATGGGCAAAACACATCCAGCTCCGCCAACAATGTAATTAGTATATTTCGATACATCTATGAAAAACTAGCCTTTTTTATTATGACACCGTAAAAAATATCCTGGTAGTCAAAAGATATGACACCGTAAAAAATATCCAAAAGATATGACACATGGGCATATTTAAGTTGCAAAATAAATTCATTTTATAGAACCTTCATTTTATATTATTAGTAACCATAATAATATGCCATATCGTACTATACAACCAGATATACGACAAAGCCTGCCGACCATCCTGCGCTTGCTGTTATTGATCTACCACAAAACGGTTTACGGGGGTTGAAGCACTTGCAGTTGCAAATAGTCGACTCTTCTTACTTCGTTGTGATTGTGCGCTCCCCTGTCACTTGCTTAATTTTTATCTAACACGCTTTGGACATTGGAACACGATTATCGGTTTTGTCAATTAGTATGGATGAACTGGAATCATGTTTTCTCCGAAGCGTGGACAAGATTTTGTAATTGTGGTCCCTCCGTTTTACATACAAGACAATTTACTATAACGAACAGAATTTTTGAAAAACCTCCAACCCTTGCGGAGATTTTTGGATATACTCTAGCGCGGCAGAATAACATAAGGGGGCACCCTTGCACCTTCTGAAGTACTCCCATAACACCTGAGCCCCCTATGTAGGGTCAAACTAATTAACTAAATTAATTCTCTTGTTTTATTAATGCTTCTTCGTTATAGTACTTGTACCTATTTAACTTAAAATAACTAGGGACCCCCGGGATGGAATTTGATGCGTTTGGCACAGATGATCATGACTATAATTATTACCCAAACAAATGTAGTTTAAGCCGCGGCGGACGTGGGTGCAACGTCCATACATTTTTGCCCAATGTCCTTTGTAAAAGTAATAAGTTTTGACCAAACCTCTCAATTTTCATCATGTAGAAGCTTCATATTTTTTCTTGTTGTTACAAATCAATTACGAACAACTACTAAACCGTTTGAGACGGCTAATCTTGCAATATTGTTACGACCGGGTTCATTTTATAGGCGCTAAAACTTGATTAATGTTTCGATTGCCTTACCAACTCGGCTTATCAGCGTAATCCTTATTAATTACTTTTTCATCAACAGCCTTTCAATGTTCCTACAGTCTGTTGAAGATGAGATTATGCAGTTTCTATGACCAGAGTCACTTTGGGAGCCATAAGGCATAACCCATCACTCGGATCCAATACGGGTTGTTGAGTGCTGATGGCTACAGATGCACTCAGATTCAGATTCAGATTCAGATTCCAAAAACAAGCGCGAGAAATAAACAGTGTAGTTAAAGCAGGGTGGCCATAGTGGCCGCAGGCAACCTGCTTAAACTACACTGTATATTTCTCGCGCTTGTTTTCTGAGTCTGAATCTGAATCTGAATCTGAATCTGAGTGCACTCTGGCCGTACCCTATGACACTAAGGGTACTTTCTAAAGCATTGAATGAGACTAAGATATCAACTCAATAATTATAGTTATCTACTATATAAAAATAAGTCGGGTTTTCCTTCCTGACGCTATAACTCCAGAACGCACGAACCGATTTCCACGGTTTTGCATTCGTTGGAAAGGTCTCGGGCTCCGTGAGGTTTATAGCAAAGAAAATTTAGGAAAAACTAAAAAAAAAAACTTCTTTTAATCACCAAACGAAATGTTACATAAAACGAAGCCATCTGGTGGCGAAACGGAGTTCGCCGGGTTTGCTAGTTATATATATGTACTAGCTGATCCAGCGAACTTCGTACCGCCATAAAAATAGGGGTTGGTGGTAGAAAGTTGAAAATTTAGGGATGTATGTATTTTTGTATGATGTATCATAAAAAAATATCTAAAATTGAAAAAAAAAATTAGGCGTGGATTACCCTTAACATTTAGGGGGATGAAAAATAGATGTTGTCCGATTCTCAGACCTACCCAATATGCACACAAAATTTCATGAGAATAGGGAAAGCCGTTTCGGAGGAGTTTAACCACAAACACCGCGACACGAGAATTTTATATATTAGATGATATCATCTTATTTTATCTCGCCAACAATCACTTCATTATTTGTCTCTATATTGTAGTAAATATGTGTTTGTCTCCACTGCTTTGTCATGGCTGTTTTCTCTTTTCTCCTTGCAAAATCTTTTAAATGTTTATTATTAATAAAGCTGGTCTACTCACTCATAAAGGTGATGGCTGAAAATCGGTATTTTGCCTTAAAACTGGCAAATGTTTAGCCGAGCCTTGGCCTTTTGCTTTCTGCAGCATACATATGGATATTTCATAGCTGATTTCTTGTATCTTTTTTTTTATTGTATTACTCTGTCTGTAAATGTATATGTATGTTGAAGAAAAAATAAAGGCATTATCTATCTAGCTCGGAAAGGGTTCTGCACCGTGTCAACTTGAGCTATTCAGTATATTTTTTCAGTATCCTAAGGGGACCTCAAGTCGAGAATTGGCGAGTGCCTATAGAGGTATTCCAGGCGGATGGCATCTCCCCACGGGGAGTCTCCTCTCCGTCTGGAGCCTCTAGACCACTCGAACCTGAGGGGGTCGGCTCAACTAGAGGGCATCCTAGACACTCGGACCCCGGCTCTAGTTAGCCGTTGTCGTGGGGGGCGGGGTAAAATGCCCAGGCACGTACCTATACCTGGTACAGCGTGTCGTGTGTAGACCGGGGGGCCAATCGCCCAAAGGAAATGCTTTGGAAAACGCTAACGCTTACGATTTTATTTTGTTATTCCTAGCCACCCGAGGTATTCAAATGCCTCGCGCTCTTTCTTTTTCTTCTGCATTGGTAATAACAATATTAAAAAAAATGAGCGTGAGGTATTCGAAAACCTCAGGCGGCTAGAAATAACAATATAAAATCCTAAGCGTTAGCGTTTCCCAAAGCATTTCCGTTAGGCGATTGGCCCCCCGGTCTTCGCACAATTAGTATTTTTTTTTCTTTAGATTTAAACATCAAACATGCTTAAAAAAATATATAAATATATTATTTTTACTCAGCCTAACATAAGATATGTGTCTGAGAGTGTAGTTCTGTGGCTCAACTTCTATAGGTAGTAAGTAACCATTACTTTATCGAGGTCCATTAATTACATTTGAGGAGTTTTATTTTGTGGTGCGGCGGTGACATTGTATTAGCTTGGCGTAAATACTATCCAACACGCCATCGCGCCAATTTAAGTTTTAATGACGGCAACCGCAGATTGATGCCATGCTGGTCCAAATATCACATTATTAATTCAAAGGTTGAACTAATATTTAACACTTTACCATATGGCTTAAGTAATCATATGTTGTTTTAAACTTTCATGGTCACTAACATTATAATAATATAAGTAATTTAAGGCATATAGTTACTCCGTGATCATGGCGCTTGCAACAGTGCCGAAATATCGGAAACTCGCTAAAAACAAGGTACAGGGTAACAATCCCGTAAATAATTTAAGTAACCATACTTAAATTATTTTACGCTGTCAGTTTGTTACGCTTTTACTCGTCTAAAATGAACAGCTTTTTATGGAATTTGCAATGAAAAGAGACATAGAGGACTTCCGAGAAAAACATTCGTTATTTTTCGTCATCAAAGTAAAACTTAAATCTTTAGAAAGGGGGCGGATAGCGGGGGAGAATTCTTGTAAAATGTGAAGCTGAATTCGTAATGAAAAGCTGTCTTTTGCCACGGTAATATTATCTATACAGTATTGTGACTTTGCCCTGTCCTTGAAATAACTGCCTACGGCCGAGCGGGGCGTATCCACGCGGTAGGGCTGCCCGCCAGCAGTATTTTAATTTCATCTACATAATTGAGTTTCTTTCTAGTTTTGTTATTGTAAATATTTTATTTCATATGTAAAAAAAAGTGCTGTGAAAGAATAAGGAAATGTTACATAAAATACATGTTATTTTAAGTGTAATATTTAATAAAATAAAAAAAATACATTCGAGACAGAAACATATTTACGCCTCGACTGAGACGTACGAAAAACTTTATTATTAAATTTAATAGTATAATAAATACGCATTCGTATAAAAAGTTTAATTATAGAAGAGTTCAAGCAACGAAAATCAACACAATATCGACTAATGCTCTTTGCCATATTAAATTATGTAGGTATCTACTTAATTCAATCAAATATTCACAATACAAACGTTTAAGCACGGCTTACTGCTTAAAAACAATTCACACCGTGCGGTCGTCGCTGCAGCGCATTCGCGACTGGATGCCCACCGGGTGCCGCGCGAACTCGAGTGGCGTAGGTATGACACGCTTTTCGACCGTTTGTATGAAGATAGAATACTGTATAGATAATATTACCGTGCTTTTGCAGTTTAACTTTATTTAAACAGATTATGTAAACGTATTTAGTTGCTTGCCACGAGCCGAAAAATAAAACGTATTTGACAATTGACAACAATTAGTTGACCGTTCTGAGCCTGACGCGGTAGCCATTGCATAAAAGAGTGTTAGTAGGCTTGGAGTTTACATGAGGATAAAAGTTTATAAGGTTTCGCGGCTTCACAATTTATCGTTTTATTTAGTCAAGTAATTAGTATTTGCTCACACTTAAAGGTGGCGCGCCTATACATGTAAAACAACCGATTTAAAACGTTTTAAACAAAATGTTGCCGTTCTAAACCGCAAATAAATCGTTTTAAACGGTTGAAAACTAGCATATAAAAATAAAAGAACTATGTTTTTACACTTCATTAAGTTCAATTTTTGGTCACCTGACGTCATGTTTATGTTGCAGTTTATGTGCATGTGTGTGTAGGGTAGGCGAACTGGCAAAGTTTGCGTCGAGTAACCACGAGTGACGTCAACAAAAGTGCGAGAGTGTGAGTTTGGTTTTAAACCGAATCAAATTGATTGAATTGATTTATGTCGTTTGAAAACAATGATTTTTTTTTTATTTACCAACACAGAAATTTTAACTTAAGAGTTTTTATAACTTAGGTAAGTAATACCTATGCTTGGTCGCGGATGGACCAACAAGAACTAAACTCGCTAAATATATCACACATTTAAAAAATAAAGATGTGGTTTTTGGTTCTACTACACCAATGGTCAAGAGATGGCGCTGTAGTCTCCTGAATCGCGCTTTGGTTCCGTTGTTCCAGATTAATAAATACTTTTGATAGGCCTTCACAATGCAGTTGTTAGCACCAACAAAATAGAGATTCTGTTTCTATTTTGTTGGTAGATTTTCTTAATGTGCGGTAAACACAAAAGTAACAGCATGAAGACCAACTTCATGCTGTTAATTTTTTGTGTTACAGTGATGCGCGCGCATCTTAAAATTTCACTCTCATCATTTTTTTATAACGCGCCTAAAGAAGTATAACTTCAAAAATCTTTATACAGTTTATAGGTACTCCGTTATATTCCTACCTCGGTAAAATCAAGACAATGTAGTTATAATTAAGAAAAACATAGTCATCTACACAAACCGTTTTAAATCGAAAGAAATGGTTTATTTCGGTTTTAAACGAGTTTTTTCGTTTTAAACGGATTGGTTTAATTGGTTTTAAACCGGCCTTACATCTATAGGCGCATTTCTATCCTCTTTCACAAATACGGCCGGGAGTTATTGCTCACCCATCCAATGAGCGACCACTGCGAAAGTTGCTTAACTTTCACGATCGCAGGCTGAATGAAAAGAATGATAAAGCCTTTAATCAAAATCACGCTACCCGTTTCTACGGGTATGTTTCGTTCGTCATTGTAGGGAGGTATCGTAGTCAAACAATGGTCCCGGTTTTTATCTCCCAGCAGTTTGTACGGGCGTATTCCTTATTACGTCATTCTCGTAGGCTCCAAGTAATGGCGGCTCGGCCATTCCAGTTTATCTGGTCGTTACTGGTCGGCATAAACGCGCGACCACGTGACCGGCGTGTGAGATGCGCCATTTCGTGTTGCACACATTTCATGCCGAATTCTTGCCACAGTATAAGTTTTTGTAGTAACAACTTACCTTTAGGCGCGTTGAGATTGGTAAAAAAATTAACTCAAGCCATTTTTATCTGGTACCGACAACTCTGTAAGTATGTACTGTAGGTAGATATATCTTTATTTTACCAAATGTTGTTAGTAATGTAAAGTTTGTTTTTTGACGTGACAACGTCTTAAATTAGGTTGCGGCTGGGAGTCACTTATGAAAAAGTGTAACGCTAGGTAACGTTACGATGAGTCTCTCGTGTTAAGTTTAAGTTTACATGTACAATGTTTTAGTAAACAAAATATATTTCTATAGTTAAAATTTGTGCAATTCTTATTTTCATTCAATTCCTTGTTCCTATTGTGCAATTTAATTATATTCATATCAATAAATATTCTACCGAGAAAAAGACGTTGTCACGTAAAATCTTCGCCCGTAAAACCGACTTTACAGGCAACCATTTTTTTTTTAAGCTAAAACTTCTTTAAACGCTTTGGGCGCTTTGAACAGTATTACATAGCTATATTTTTTAAATTTGATTTTTTACCTAAATCGGTACTCCCGGAGTGCCACCGCCATTTTTGTATTTATTTTTGTTTACATTTTGCTTAATTTTTTTAAGTGTAAATCTTTTTAGGCGCGTTGGGCTTATTTTTGAGTTGATTTTTTTATTTATTTTTGTTTACATTTCGCTTACTTTTTATTACGAGAATTGAGTTTTCACTTCTGTCTGCATTGCCGGAGTCACAATGCCACTATTGTATCTTAGTGGCAATTGTGTACTTGAACAGTTTTGTTTATCTTGATATTATATTAGTTACATTCTCTATCACTCTTTGTGTGGTTGGTAGAGCAAATGAGGTCGTATCATCATCATCAGCCTATTAATGTCCCCACTGCTGGGGCACAGGCCTTCCCTACTAAGGTCTTATACTGAAGTTATAGTCCTAAATAGCAATTTGGAAAGTAATTAATTAAAAATTAAAATTAATTAGTAAGTAGGTTAAGTTATATAGTTAAAAAAAACTAGTTTTAACGGGTTAATGCACGAATTTTAATTATATACTGACGTTTCGCAGCCTTTTCGGGTCTGCATCGTCAGAATAGTGATTTTTTATTTACTTTGTCGAGCTACCTTCGAAAGACTTTTATTGAGCGTGAAAAGTTCGTGCATTAACCCATTAAAACTAGTTTTATTTAATGAGTGATGTGCGTGAAAACCTAAGAAACAAATAAGTTTTATAGTTTTTAAGGTTGTGTTATTTTAATGTATCTATATCTTACTTCAATAGTAATCAAAAAATAAATGATATAATAATTGCTAATTAGCATAAATTATAAAGAATTCCTAGATAATGTGTACAATATAAGTAATTTAAATTTGCAGTGCTCGAAAATAGTAATTAAGTAGTAAGTTCACACATTACTAGCTTTTAAAATTATTTGAACACTTGGTTAGCAAATAAACGTTTGAATTTGAATTTTGAATTTAAACCTCCACCTCCTGAAGCTTTTAGCATTATATATATTTCTTAGATAATCTTTATAATTACGGCTTACTCTCATTTCTGGTATACCAACAAACTTTGATGAACGCTTATTCGCTCTTAAAAGTTTTAAGCGAACTTTATATAAACATTTTAACCAAGAAACGTATTACTGTATTCACTTATACTATTCACATGCTGTGAATTTATGTGAGAATAAATTTTTGATTGCAATTGTTATGTATTATATACATTTCACATGTTTAAAGACAACTTATCTATACTTATAATAAATCTGTAGAGAGGTCAATTCTGTACATGAAATATATTTTCAAAATAACTATCAGGGGGTGATTAGTGATCGATACTGATGCCAAAAATGCAATCAGTAAAATTTTTGTCTGTCTGTCTGTCTGTGTGTATGTTCCTTATAGAAACAAAAACTACTCGACGGATTTTAACCAAACTTGGTACAATTATTCTTCATACTCCTGGGCAGGTTATAGTATACTTTTCATCACGCTACAATCAATAGCAGCAGAGTAGTGAAGGGAAATGTTGGGAAAACGGGAGAAGTTACTCCATTTTTTAAGCTTCCGTCGCGTGTGCAGCCTTAATGGTTAAAGTTACATAGAAATCATGTATGACGAAAATATTCTACATAAAATTGTCTAAAAAATATCCCGCAACAGCATATGTCTATCTTTTATGGCTGACTCACAATAACACGTGTAATTATATAAATAAAGTCATTGTTTATAGCACAAGCCTGAGAACAAAAACTATAGTTTACACTACAGCTCTACACCGAAGCGAAGCGAGGGCGGGCCACTAGTCGTAAATAATGTTGAAACCACAGGATATTGATAGATCTCTTATTTGAGTGGAAAATTCGAGGCGTTTTACTCTTCTTGGATATCTCTCTACATACCACGTAGAGAAAATATCAGATGTATCACCAGGCGATTTATTTTTATAATTTCCTCTCCAGTACAATGCATAAAAAGGCAATGCAAATATGTCCTGACACACGGACCAACAAACATGAAGCGTTCAAACAAAAATAACCATCCACGTCGCTTGTTATTCGGAATATGGCCGTTGTCCGTGAAAAATGGATTTATTTGTCATTTTGCATAAATATTTTCCTACTGTTACTTACTGGATTTCACGTAAAAGTCACATTTCAAAAGAGAACCGTTTATAACACAGTTTTAATATAGTTTTTGTACAATAACATATTTTTTTTTTAAAAACAGTCAGTTAATAATTTAGTTACTTTCTCACAAGATAACAACGGAACCCATGGGATTATTGCATATGATTAACAATCTAAAGAAAATATAACTAGAAAAAATTCCACGCGGACCAGGCAGCAGACGGGACTCGAACCCGCACCCTTCACAATCCGGGCGAATGCGGCCTCACGGACCGCGTCGAAATTCTTCTAGCCATTTTTAAGATACTTACGTAGCCCAAGCACGAACAATTAGCGAGAAAGCATTCGTATCGCCATCGTCAAAGTTTTGATGAAAGAAACCAGTTTAAATCTAAAGAAAAGTTTACTAGAAAAAAATCCACGCGGACCAGGCAGCGAACAGGACTCGAACCCGCATCCTTCGCTATCCGGGCGAATGCACTGACCATTATGCTACCACGGTCCTATTAGCCGCGTCGAAATTTTCCTAGCCTTAAGCTGCAAGGCAGCGCCATCTCTTCGCATTATAGGTAACTTACAATGTCAAATGAATACTTTTACAAGTATCAAACATTTGAAAGAAGAAATAGCAATTTTAGTTATAATTTTTTTTGTTATAATTTTTGTGTTATAATTTTTTCGAGCCCGCACCCTTCGCGGGTGCGGGTTCAAGTCCTGTCTGCTGCCTGGTCCGCGTGGATTTTTTCTAGTTATATTTTCTTTAGATTTAAACATCAAGCAGTTACATGCTTTAAAAAATAATAAAAATTATAACTATGATTAACAAGATAAAATAGGCTCTCATCCTCATTTTGATTGACCTTAATAATCTCATTATTTTAAACATTAACTACTGTTTTTCAGAAAGCACGATTTTGATTACACATATACATGTTCTGCGGAGTTCTTTCTATTTCCGCCTTCCCCTTTCCTTCAGAGGACTGGCTACTACTTAGGCTGGCCTACGTTGCCGCCGACTTACTGTGGCGCCACTATACCAATGCGTACAAAGAAGTTTGGTAACTCATTTCTTTGTCGCACTATCCGTAAATGGAATGCTCTGCCCGCTCACGTGTTCCCTTCCTCTTACAACCTGGGATCCTTTAAAAGAGGCGTGAAGATGCAGGCCGGCAGGGTGAGGATGGCTAGTGTGGCAGGTAGAACTGCTGTATCAGCTATCTTCGCGTCTGGACTTCACAGTCACTTAACTTCAGATGGGATGGAGTCATTTGTCGAACTTATCTATTAAAAAAAAATGGGTGCGTGTACTTATGTAGGCGCGTGAGAAGTTATCCTTCTTTGGCATCGTTTAAAATTAGTTTTTAATTGCATGCAAATAATTAATTACAATAAATTAATAAAAAGTCTGGAAAAGGACACAGTCAATAAAGTTCAGTTTTAATTTGAAATAATAAATAAATAATCAAAATATTCAATTAAAATCGCTACTGAATATAATTTATTAGAACATATGTGATTTGCACTTGTATGAAACTCAAAACATGTGGATAAATATTATAAATATGAATACCTATAACTGTTACTTTATTACAAAAAATAAAGATGTGGTTTTTGGTTCTACTACACCAATGGTCAAGAGATGGCGCTGTAGTCTCCTGAATCGCGCTTTGGTTCCGTTGTTCCAGATTAATAAATACTTTTGATAGGCCTTCACAATGCAGTCGTTAGCACCCACTAAATAGAGATTCTATTTCTATTTTGTTGGTAGATTTTCTTAATGTGCTATATATTTCGCTAAAGCGACCAACTTCATGCTGTTAAAACTTTGTGTTACAGTGATGCGCGCGCATCTTAAAATTTCACTCTCATCATTTTTTCATAACGCGCCTTAAGAAGTATAACTTCAAAAATCATATCGTTATGCTCTCTAAAACCGCCACTATGTACAATAGCAGAGAGCGACGCTTGGTTGCAATGATTTTAGTGTAAAAATAACAACGCCCTAATCATAGCCGGACATTGACATTATTAGTAACATTCTCTATCACTCTTTGTGTGGTTGGTAGAGCGAATGAGGTCGTATCATCATCATCATCAACAACCTATTAATGTCCCCATTGCTGGGGCACAGGCCTTCCCTATGGATGGAATAGGGAGATTGGGCCATGACCCACCACGCGGGCCCAGTGCGGATTGGTGGGTGGTAACGACTGCAGATGCAGCCGGGACCAACGACTTAACGTGCTTGCCGAAGCACGGAGGAGCTCGAGGTAGTAATTTTTGGTCACCCATCCAGTGACCGACCACTGCGGAAGTTGCTTAAGTTCAACGATCGCAGCCGAACGCGCTAACCACTTGCGCCATCGAGCTCCACAACATTGACATTGGCATGGACCAAATTAATTATTTATTGGTCCCCATTGGGGAGTCCGATTTGCACTAGGCCGTTTTATTTCACTGACTGCAAAAGCTATTGCTGAAATTTTTACAATCCATACTAATATGGTAAATATAGGACTTTCTGTAAGGAGGATGTTTTATTTATCAAAAACATTCGAAACGTCTGAACAGATTCGTATAAAATTTGTTAGAGAGAACACTCGACTTATCACATGATATATATAATAAATAAATAAATTAATAAATATTTCCAACACTCACACCAATTAGCCTAGCCCCAAAGTAAGCACTGTAAGGCTCGTGTTATGGGATGCTAGGGTAACGGATAGAATACATATACTGTACATATATAAGTATATTTATATAGAAAATACATATTAAACATTCACGACTGGAGTACAAATGCTCGTATTCATCACACAAACATCTGCCCCCACCGGGATTCGAACCCGGGACCTCTCGAGTCGGCGACACCATGAAACCCGGCGTACAAACCACTCGGCCACGGAGGTCGTCTATATATATTCAGCACTTTGCTGGGATAGCAAAGTTTCTGGGTATTACTTTAGACTCTCATCTGCAATGGGATCCTCATATCGATGCCTTGTCAAGTAGAATGAGCTCTGCAGCTTTCGCTGTTAAAAAAATAAGACTCTTAACTGATGTGGATACGGCAAGATTAGTTTACTTTGGTTACTTTCATAGTGTTATGTCATATGGCCTTTTGTTGTGGGGCTCAGCCGCTAATATCGAAAATATTTTCACACTGCAAAAGAGAGCTGTTCGCGCTCTATACAATTTAAAAGCAAGAGAATCCCTTAGAGAAAAATTTAAAGAAATTAATATTTCAACACTGGCGTCGCAATACATTTATGAAAATTTAATATATGTAAGAAAAAATCATGATGCATTTGCAAAAAAAGGTCAAACCCATAACTTTAACACGAGATTTAAGAACAAGCTTGCCGTTCCATGTTTCAGACTCCAAAAATCAAGAGGTTCATTTCTGGGTTGTAGTATTGCTTTGTTTAATAAAGTTCCCCTAGATCTGATTGAGCTTCCACTGACTAAATTTAAATCTCAGATCACAAATTCTCTTATGAATAAGGGCTATTATAAAGTTAATGATTATCTAAGTGATCGTAATGCATGGACTTAGTGTTTCTTATAATTTGTTATTTGATGGGTATTAGTCATTTTTATAACAGTAATATTGTACCTGTCTAATGCCGCTAGTATATAGACTAAATATAATGTTAACTATAAAATTTATTGTAACTATATATTTATACTCTAAATGATGTAATGGAAGGTGACTTCAGACGTATCTCTGAAGTCATTTTTCAACTTGACGACTCTGTATATAACAATACAGGGAGAAAAAAACAGCCCTTGCTGAGTTTCTTACCGGTTTTTCTCAGTACAAGGTCTCCCGCCGTAGTTTTTCGAACCGATGGCGTAGCTTCTTGACCTTCACAAGTGCTTGTAACAGCCTAGACTGAATAAATGACATTTCTATATATTGTTTTAAACTTTCATGGTCACTAACATTATAGCTATTAACGGGATTGTTACCATGTACCTTGTTTTTTATGAGTCTCCGATATTTCAGTTACACCGTGATCATGGCGCTTGCAATCGGAGACTCATAAAAAACAAGGTACATGGTAGCAATCCCGTTAATAGCTAAAATGACATTTCATTTCATTTCATCAAAGGAAAACAGATGGCGCCAGCAAATGGATTTCTTTAAAAAAATACCAACAAACATGGTAATTCTGAAATTATTGTATAAAACCTTCGGCGGTCAGAAATAACAAAATGAAATCGAAAGCGTTAGCGTGTTCCAAAGCATTTCCGTTAGGCGAATGGCCCCCTCGTGTTTCTACCAACTAAGTGTCAGCCAGTGAGCTCTGTCAACTGAGAATCTTTGCGCCCCTACAGCTATCGGAGCTTCTCATATTGACAGTCAGCAGAACAGTCCTTCGTGCATTGTGTAGACAAACGTTAAATCGGACTTGACGTAAACGAAATTTACACGCAGACAGGCATATCGAAGAAGTATGCAAAATATTAAAGAAGTCATCCAGAAATACAATTTCAACGTGAATTTGCTACGTTCGAAAGTTGGTACATAAGGCACTTGGCGTTCCCATTCCGGTGGGAGCAAGACGGGACAAGTTTTATTCAAATACAGTATAACCATTGTAGTTGTACCTTCGAATATCAACATCTATTACAAGTTTGGAATGCTGCAAAGAGAGTTTTATATGGAAAACTTCGCTTGTTCGCCTGATAGCTAGCGGAAGAGTTGCTCGCATCTTATCTGAGCTTTGGACCGGTATAATATATGTTGAAGTTTAACGTAGTTTTTTCTGTCCATTCAATAAAAACAGCAGGAATCAGAGACAACCCAACTGTTGCTACATTTATGAAACGGTTGAAGGAACACTATCTATCTTCTTGAATTGCCTTTTCTATGCAATTTGCCTTTGCTGACCTGCTGGAAGAAATTTTAATGTGAAATAAGCAGTGTCCTAATTCTTGTTCCTAATTTTTTTATCTATTTTATTGTGTATATACTTAATAAATAAATAATAACTGCTTTCTTGAACAGAAAAACTTCTTTAGGCGCGTTGGGCATTTTTTGAGATGGGAAACACCATTGAACTCGCGACACAGTGACCGTCACCTCTGATAAAAGTATGTTTTTACTGACTGACGTCCATAAACTTATATATTTTATCAAATTGACATTAAAGGTCATTTCAAAAGTCGGAATTGTATTTACCATGTCTCTTGTAAATAAATGATCTGATTTGATTTCTTACGATGCTTTGCTAGTTAAAATTAATTATTGTCCTCATTTTCCTGGAAATATTGGTAATATTTTCGGATATATTCTCAGTATATTGCTAAATTTCCCGGGAACGGATAATTACTTTTATGACCTTAATTTTAAGCGATTTTTTTTCAATGTACAGAATTAATTAATCAAAATATGAAAAATAAAAATAGAATATCTTGAAAAACCTCATACAAATCACCCGTTGGTAAGAGATTGGACCATACAGAAACACGGCAGACGCTGCCAGGAGGAGTATGCATACTCAGCTTTCCCCTCTGTCGAATGGGGCATACAAAATTGGCACATATTATTTATGTGACATATTATTAATTAATTTGATAAAAAAACTTATGTCAACCTACAGAATATGAGTAAAATTCTAATAAGTGTACATTTTTATTTACATGAACAATTCGAAATTCGAATTCAATAAACTTTTTTGTGGCCAGCATTCTAAAAGAAAAGTTTTTACTGTGTGACAATACTTATGACCTGACTGTGTATATTTAAAGGAGATTGGTCAAATTGGCCTAAATGCAAATAAAATATTGACATATACAGTAATTCTTGGCGTAATTTATACTTTATTTTACAGACATTAGATTTTAACGGACACCTTTAAATAATATATTAATTTTAAAAAAGGACTTCTATTTTTACCGGTTTGGAAAACATACGAATCATTTTTATTGGCTATGGGTGTAGTAACATTCACAAAGACTGATCGAGGTTGTTTATATCAAAACAAATCTATTTTGTAAAGATTGATAAAATTTTTTTTTTTTTATTACAAGGGTGGTATTAATATCCACAACTTTATTATCATTTTTACTACATGCAAATGTGCTAATACAATTAATATAGATGGTAGGCGACAACACATTATAAGGTGTGATACACTAAAAATCTAAAATATGGTTATAATAAAAACATAACAAAAATAATGAAGCTGCTGAAGATATGGTTGTATAACCTACAGCTCTTAGCTTTCTTTGATTAACGAGAGTTTAAAAATTCTCTCTAATCTGTGGCTCATTCACAATCATCACACAGTTTCTGTTCGTGTTTTTAAAAACATGCACATATCTGTTATTTTACATGCTCTATATACCTGAATCTAATACATAATATCGGTACTTGGCTTGATTGCCCTATTTTCCTATATAAGTTATTTGGTTTTTATTATTCTAATACCTATGTGCCTATTTGCAAACATAACCTCAAAATCATTCAGTGTATATGGTTTATAGAAGTTCTCAGGAGTGGCCGTCGATAATATTCGTTTCTACGGTAATTTATATATAATTTCGAATGTAGGAAACAATTTTTCATGGTTATTGGTTTTTAGGCCAAACATGTATGGAAGCTGAGCAAACTCCTTTGCTCAAAGTTTCTTGGTCTCATGAAACTAGCGCTTCTTCGGCGTTCAGGATAGTTTCAACGAAACTAAGTAAGTATATTAGATGAGATGATGATATTTAAAGTGGAGTCCATGAAAACATGAAAAATAAAGAACCATGACTGTTTCTATACTTATTTATAGGGTAGTGTCAAGTAGGGGACAGTGTAACATGAGGAATTTCTCTCGCCTTTTATTATTAGTGATGATATATGAATTTCTATCTTTCTTTCTTTCTTTCTATTAGTATGTCGTGGGTTGTTGAACGGAAGTCAAACCAGGACCCTTAGTACGAGTTTTACAATTACGAAATTACGAAAACTATGATAGTTTTCGTGAGCTCGCACTCGTACTGAGGGTACTGATTTTATTGTTTTCGTTTCAATACAAATAAACAGTGTTTAAATTCTATCATTAAAACATTTGTGTCTTTATGTTTTTATTTATTTTTAAGCATTCAACTGCTAGATGTTTAAATCTAAAGAAAAGTTTACTAGAAAAAAATCCACGCGGAACAGGCAGCGGATGGGACTCGAACCCGCACCCTTCGCAATCCGGGCGAATGCACTGACCATTATGCTATCACGGCCCTATTGGCCGCGTCCAAATTTTCCTAGCCTTAAGCTGCAAGGCAGCGCCGTCATTTGTGTCTTCTTAAATTTTAAATATATTTGCTTACTTTTCACCAAAATGGACATAGAAACATAATTGACAATTACGAAAACTATTATAGTTTTCGTGAGCTCAAACTCGTACTAAGGGTAGGTACAGAACCAACTTGGGTGTATTCAGCGAATGGGTTGTCAACGCTAGTTACAAATCAACATCATCCAATGTTTGACATCTGTCAGTGTGAGTGTATAAAAACGAGTGAACCGTTACTTTTGGGACTGCATCGTCCCCTTCTCAGGGGACGATCTCATCCGATGAAGCCTCAAAAGCCTTCCCGGCCAGAGGCAGTCCCAATGGGTGTTTTTTAATCAGTAAGAGTCTGACATAACCTTGCAGTCGGCTTGAGGGTAGCCATGAGGATTTCACACCTGCTCCCCCGCCTGGGAGGAAGAAAAGAAAACAGTTTTGCGGCCATTAGTGATCTAGACGTCGAGCAATTCGGTCGTGTTCAAACTCCATATCGATTTAATCCGTTTACCTCTGACCAATCATAGCACATTTTGAGCTGATTATTTGTTAAACTATCTTTATGAAACCTGGACAGTGCAAACGAAGTATTATTTAGAGGATTTGTAATGGACGCCGACCCGTCACTCTGCGAACTCCCACGTGCCCATTCGAAATTTATATTTTGTTTAAATCTAAAGAAAATATAACTAGAAAAAATTCCACGCGGACCAGGCGGCAGTCGGGACTCGAACCTGCACCCTTCGCAATCCGGGCGAATGCACTGACCAATTATGCTACCGCAGCTCTCATAATTAGTTAGTGCATTCGCCCGGATTGCGAAGGGTGCAGGTTCGAGTCCCGACTGCCGCCTGGTCCGCGTGGAATTTTTTCTAGTTATATTTTCTTTAGATTTAAACATCAAGCAGTTACATGCTTTATAATAATAAAAATTATAATTATATTTTGTTAATTACAAAGAGCACATTTGGTTAAACTGTACCCCTTGTTATATTGTCCCCTAGTACTACTTATTTATAGGGAAATTTAGTATTCACAGTATACGCTGTCTATCTTAATTTGGGAGTAAATAATCATAAGAGTTGTCAAGTATTTTCATTAAACACCGTTTAATATCGAAACAATAAATTGTCCTTATATAAAACGGAGTAAATTCCTCAGCCATATTATGGGAATGTTAAAGGCCTCGTCCTCCTTATGTCGTGCTCCTTGATGAGGGTCGTGACCTCCACGAATTATTTTGTGGACGATCGCTTTTCACTTATTGCGGTCTTCCGCAGTGTGGAGTGCATCGCGGACTCCAGTTTTGATATTGTCGCGGATCTGATCTGTCCAGCGCATGGGGCTTCTTCCTCTCGGTCGCCTTCCCTGTACTTTTCCTGTCACTAGGAGCACTTCCAGGGTATCGTTTTTCTTCCTTACTATGTGACCGAAGAATTCGAGGATCCTACGCAAGCAGAAATTGGACAGCCTAACAGTGACTCCCACTTCTTTAAGAATTGACGCATTTGTGCGGTGGGCAAATGCGTTAAAGGCCTACTGATTCTTTTATTGAACGTTAAGCTTAATTTCAGAACCGTGTGCACAAGATATGAGTGAAATCTCGATTATAGCAATTTCGCGTTCCATTTAAGAGAAACCCATGACTCATTTCTCTGTCGTACTATCCGTAAATGGAATGCTCTGCCCGCTCACGTGTTCCCTCCCTCTTACAACCTGAGATCCTTTAAAAGAGGCGTGAAGAAGTAACATGCAGGCCGGCAGGGTGAGGATGGCTGGGCAGGTAGAACTGCTGTATCAGCTATCTTCACGTCTGGACTTCACCTTCACTTAACATCAGGTGGGGTGGAGTCATTTGTCGGACCTAGCTATAAAAATAAAAAAAACCCGTACCATTAAAAGGCGTACTTACTTTCGAGTGAGTTCTCGTGGTAGCAATGTACCTAGCTGTTATTTATTTTCTCACTCCTGGCATTCATCAAACGAGTCTTGTGCGGGCCCAAATAATATTACGTCTATAATAAAAAATCGGCCGGTTTTCCTTGAAGATTTTCCTCGAATGTGCCACACATTCATCTTTTAGGAATCCGAATTCATATTGAGGGGCGTTTTGCCTGATACGACACACGAGATTTATATTTTACGAAGGTTTTGGTGTAAGCATTTACTATAATGGTTAATTATAAGATACTTACGTAGCCCAAGCACGAACAATTGTGAGAAAGCATTCGAATCGCCATCGTCATAGTTTTGATGAAAAGAACCAATTTGTTCTTAAGTCCGGTAGAGGATAAAACTCAAAGGCGACTGACTGACTGACATAGCGATCTATCAACGCACAGCCCAACCACTGGACGGATCGGGCTGAAATTTGGCATGCAAGTAGATGTTATGATGTAGGCATCCGCTAAGAAAGGATTTTGATCAATTCTACCCCCAAGGGGATAAAATAGGGAATGAAAGTTTGCATGAAACTTTGTCAATTTTAAACCCATCGGGCTGAGACTTTGCATGCAGGTACAATAAAAGCCTGAGAATAAAAACTGTAGTCTACACTTCAGCTCTACACCGAAGCAAAGCGAGGGCGGACCGCTAGTTTACATAGAAAGTTTGACGTTGCGATATGAATACGGATCCGTCAAAGTTCGTGCTGAGGGTACTGGTAGAGCTTAACGGATGCGATACTGATGTGAACAGAAATTTTATAGCGGAGACGTTAGTTTGAACATACGGCAAGCGGTTGTAATATTTTTTATGGGTAGGTCCGACAAATAACTCCACCCCACCTGATGTTAAGTGAAGGTAAAGTCCAGACGCGAAGATAGCTGATACAGCAGTTCTACCTGCCACACCAGCCATCCTCACCCTGCCGACCTGCATGTTTGTTCAGCAAGAGCAATTTTTTGAGAATGCTTTGGAGTTTACAGGGTCACCGGGTTTGGGGACAGCGAGATGATCTTAAAGGAACCTCAAGTCGAGAATTGACACGTTCCCCCTTTTTCTATGTCTGGAAAATGCCTTACGCGTCCTTCATCACATTACGCATATTTCATTTCAACCAGCCATGGGGCTCGATGAAATGAGTAGGGCCCTACCTAACGCCCTGAACAGGGCCAAATCCCATGGCCTGGCGAACCTTCTTGGTTATGCAGGCCGATGCAGCAGCGGGAGATACGCGCGGAGTGGCCTCCACCGCGCGTACTTTCTTGACTCCCTACAAATTATTCTTTATCTATCTCCTTGTCCCTATGGTCCCTCTCCTCTTTCTGGGGCGGACGAACACGAAACGCCTTCGTCGCCATCCCAGCCGTCCCGTGCCCACTCTGAAGTGGTACCGCTGGCTCCAAATTGAATGGTCCTCTTCTTTCTTCGCCTCGGGTCTTCTTTCTTCACCTCCGAGTCCACTCCGAATCTTGTGCCATCTACGCGCGAAATCCCGCAGCCGCCTGAAGTTCGCCTCCGATCCCACAAGGTCGTGATAGTAGACCGGCCATACCTCGAGCACCTTCACACTGTCCAGAAGTTCCCTACGCGCCTCCCCGTAGAGCTTACACTCCCACAGAGCGTGGTATGAGTCCTCTACTTGTACGCCCTGAACAGGGCCAGTAAAAACAGACTATACTCCTGGAACCCGGCATACATTATGAAGACCGAAGTCCCCACCCACCAATCCGCACTGGGCCCGCCTGGTGGGTCATGGCCCCACCCCCTTATTACATCCATACGGAAGGCCTGTGCCCCAGCAGTGGGGACATCAATAGGCTGATGATGATGATGAAAGTATAACTGTAGGTAATGATCAAATGAGTTTGAGAGATCGAAAAGTACTTATTTAATGAAGGAAAAACGAAATGTATGAAATTTTTATTACCAAATGTAAAACAGGTAAAAACCAGTGTGAATGTAAAGGATAGGAATATGGGCCTTGTAGACACCACAGTATTCTTAGGGATTACTTTAGATTCTAAGCTTCAATGGGGCTCACATATTGATAAATTGTCAAATAGACTTAGCTCTGCAGCATATGCCGGTAATGAAGATACGCCAGTTAACGGATGTAGATACGGCCAGATTAGTGTACTTTAGTTATTTCCATAGTGTAATGTCGTACGGAATTTTATTGTGGGGAAACGCCGCCGACATTCAAACTATTTTTGTGCTGCAGAAGAGAGCTATTCGATCAATTTATAATCTTAAAGTTAAAGAATCGTTAAGAGATAAGTTTAAAGAATTTGAAATAATGACGGTCGCAACACAATACATATACGAAAATTTATTACTTGTAAAAAAAAATTTGTTTCTTAAAAACAGTGATTGTCACACACTTAATACAAGAAACAAAAATAAACTAACTTTATCTGCCATTAGGCTTCACAAAATTAATAATTCATTTAAAGGTTTTTGTGTTCGCTTAGACAATAAAGTCTCAAGCTATATCCAAGCGTTAAACATAAATAAATTTAAAGATAGTATAAAAAAGCTCTTATTAGAAAAGCTTATTACAAAGTGTCTGATTATATTACAGACAAAAATGCTTGGGTTTGAACTGTTCCAATCATTCCAACAGGTTGTCTATATTGAATAAATCATAATTTTATTGACGTTGTAACTACATAATGATTTGCAAATGTTGTTACATTAGACTTTTAATGTTGTGAAATTTTTTTTCGCTCGTTTTCCTGCGCAGCTAAAAAATATGTCCATAACGAGTGGTAGGAAATAAAATAATTGTACGATTCAAAAGAGTTGTACTGTACATCCAATTTGAATAAAGATATATTGATTTGATAACATGATCGTATAGTGGTAGAGGTAATGCTAACCGACCGGTTGTTTCTTCATGCAGGGATTTCATCTACAATTACACACTGATTTATTATAGATAGGTCCGACAAATGACTCCACCCCACCTGATGGCAAGTGACAGTGAAGTCCAGACGCAAAGATAGCTGATACAGCAGTTCTACCTGCCACACCAGCCATCCTCACCCTGCCGGCTTGCATGTTGCTTCTTCATCATCACTATTAGATAAGTAAGATAAAGTGACAGAGAATAATTTACACAAATCGTCAGTCTTTTAGGGCAGTAGCATTAATTATTGTGTATCAAATATTCCCACATATGCTAAATACCTATGTGTATAATCACTTTCCATATTCAAAATTATCGTGGCTGATTTGGTCCCGAATGACCAATCATATCGTACATTAACGTTTTGTATTGAATCCAGATTTTGCTAATTACAGTTGTATTCAATTATTATCGATAATTTTGTGGCTCGTGCCTGAATTTGTGTTACAAAATTTAATTGTCTCTATTAAATAGTATAAACGATCCAATATAATTACTAATAGCAGTTAATACTTAATCGAACACAAAGTTACATAATGTCATTGCAAACATTATTGAAAACCTCAGCTTCTATTTTGGATTAACTTAGGCGCAGCGCACATCAGGAGAGGCGCGGCGAAGATACTACGCGCGGAAAATTTGAGCCTTCGTGGCCTATTCGCTGCGTTGTGACTTGTACGCCGCGCCGCTGGCTCTTTTGCATGTTTGTATGAAATTTTCATTTGTCAACATAATTTATTTATTTATTTATTTATCTTTAACAAAGTTTCTACAGCGGTTTTTGTGAAATTTAATACAATAAAATATAGATATAATCTTAAAGCCAATTACAGAAACTCATTACGTACACATTAGATATTAACGGCGTTATTATATGTCAGTAATTATTACACTTAAATTAATTTAATATTAAAAATTGCATAAAAATCATATAATCCATTAACATAAAAATAAAATAAAATTAAGATTGGACATAAACATAACAAAAAGACAAAAAAGAAGAAAATCAAACACTGAATATCCATATAAAAAGGTTTTCAAGAGTTTGTCACATGATAACCTTATGAAGTGTGAGTGGGTGTGTGTGCGCGTATGTATGTGTGTTTGTGTGTGTGTGTGTGTATAATATATGAAGTGCGGTTCTGTAAAATAAAACCGCACTTCCGAATTTGATAGCTGCCATTTTAGACATAAGTTTGATATGAATTATGCCATTACTCAGCTAAATGTCACAATGACTGCTGAAGTAGCGAGTAATAAAAAAAGTAAACAAAGAAAGAATTAATACATTTTATTGGCCTTCACAGCATTAGTTTAGAAAACAAAATGGTTATATAATAGATATTTGAATATTCGAATTTCTTCAATTCTAATAAATGCAATCGTAAGTGAGATTGTATCTCACAGAATCGCTATGGAGTACCTTTACCGCGCCTCTCCTGGTGTGCGCTCTGGCTTAGTGTTAAAAGTAAAATTTGTGTCTAGGTGGTTGTGGTGCCTTCATTTTTCTGGTGTCCCCGATCTTGTGTTTTGAATCTAGAATGGCTCCTATTTTTTGTCACCTATCCTGATTATAATAAATATCTATATATATATATATAAAACTCAAAGGTGACTGACTGATATAGTGATCTATCAACGCACAGCCCAAACCACTGGACGGATCGGGCTGAAATTTGGCATGAAGGTAGATGTTATGACGTAGGCATCCGCTAAGAAAGGATTTTGATCAATTCTACCCCCAAGGGGATAGAATAGGGAATGAAAGTTTGTATGAAACTTTGTCAATTTTAAACCGATCGGGCTGAGAGTTTGCATGCAGGTATAAGAAAAATCATAGATGAATATCATTGTGTATAATACAAGCCTGAGAACAAAAACTGTAGTCTACACTTCAGCTCTACACCGAAGCGAAGCGAGGGTGGGCCGCTAGTGGATTTATGAGAAGCAAAAATACTTGGAGGTACCTACCAAATTTGATTTAGTAACAATTATATTAAAGTTTATAAAGCGCTTGATTTACACGCTTGGTAATAATAAAACTAAAGCTGTAGCTCTATTGATGACAAAGTATCCGTTAGGGATATAATTTAGTGTTGCTTTAAATGAAAGCAACGACAAGCAAGTATGCCTGATAGTATGTGGCCATACCATCGTCTATGATGCTCGATGTAACAATGCCATACTATCGTCTACAATGCTTGATGTAACAATTTACATTCGCAAATTGTTTTCTGCGACTCCATTTTCTTATGGAGTCAGGGAAAACAATTAATTCGAGCAACCTAAATCATCGTTAATTACAGAATGTTATAGGGCTACAACTACCCGTTAAGCGAATTCATTGTTTCCTTGCCACCTTGTATGTACGTAATCTGAGATTATCCCGTATCAATACATCATAGCATAGTTTATTATTGACGATGTAATTAACACGCCGAAACACTAATGCAAACTAATATCAGACTATGCGGCGACGTTAAAACAATGCGCCTTGTAAATTAATTTCGGCGTTCAAATATAATTTTGATCGGGCGGTAATCCGATAACGGAGATCCGGTGATAAATTACTGTATTCCAATTAAACCGGCCCGGATGGGGTGTGCGCGGTGGCCGACGGGCGGTTGGAACGCGCAACAAACGCCAAATTATAATATTTGTAAAAACATTAAAACATTATATTTATTGCCAAAAAAGGCAAGCCGCCCCATTAATATTAATTATATGCTAAACCAAGTACAATCCCCCTTAATTTATATACTGAGCAAGTTCCTGAAACAAAATAATATAAAACTTTAATTTTAGTAACACAACAAAATCCCTCCTCTTCACATATATTTATCTATGTCTCCATATTAAATGCATTGGTGCCTGGTATCACAAATGTTTGTCTATGTGTTGTTACAGATACTCAACGAGTCTGCAGTCGTCATACTGCACATCATCAACAAAACCGTACAGGCTCAGCATATACCTTGTCTCCTTCAACCCAGACATTGGCTGAATCGTCACGTAATGAGGCGCAGCCATAATCACCAAAAAATGAATTGAATTGAATTAAAACATTATGTGAGCATTTATTTGCTAAGGGCATGTTAAAGGCGAACTGAAAAAGCTTATCGTCATCAGCCTATTAATCTGCGGATTGGTGGGACCGCCATTTAGAAATACTATTTAATGACAAACCGTTGCATAGGTAAACAGTAATAAGGGTCATAACTACGACTAGACATAACAAATTCAAAATTATTATTAAGGCATATAACGTAGCACATTACAATATGTAGTGCGCCGTCTTTTTAGACTCTTAGCCAGAGGTCGCTCGCTGATTATGTGTAAGGTTTTAGATCTTGATGTGGCCACTACCTGATTGAGTTCAATGACAAGATTCTCTCGATTCTCCTTGATTTCTATCTGTGTAGCCAATGCGTGTCCGAAATATCCCGCATGCACTGTACTATCGTCTGCATTACACTGAATATTCCCAACAGGAATTTATCATTGATATACAGCAGATAAAGTGGGAGAAAGGACGGAGTCCTGAGGAACAGCGGCATTTACTTAAATGAACTGCTAACTACATATGTCCGTAAGGACGCGAATTTTACGCTCACGCAGGATAACAGAGAGCAGAGCAACTCACGTACAGAACTGAGGAGGCAGCCCAAATGCAGGAAGCTTAGAGAAAAGACTTATGCCAAACCTTATCAAAAGCCTTGGCGATGTCCAGGCTGGTTTGTCTGTCGCTTGAAACTCAGTCATATACTGCAATTTATTAATCTCATATTATTTCACTTTATATCTGGAAAGGACACCCGGCATTTTGTGCCAAAGTTATATACTATTTGATTTTTTTTATCTGTGTTTCATAATTGGGTAACGTAGTATGGCAATATTTGTCATCAGCAGCTAGCTGTCAATGTCAAATACGTAGGTTTGTCAATATAACCTCTATATGTAGCCGGGTCGTCAAAAGAAATATTAACGGATAAAAAGGCAATCACAGCAGAGAACATTCACAATCACAGTACGCGGGAGCGGATGCGAAATGCGAATGAATTTTTGTTTGTATTTTAGGATTGTCAAATTGACATTTGGTTTTTTATTTAGAAAAAGCAAAGGAATCATGGTTTGTACAGTCACTTGAGTAATATTTTGAAGCAAAATTCTGTCCCTTGAAGATTTAGGGTTCTATATGAAATAATTTTAATTATTATATAACTTCTTTCCACGATTCACTAAAAATAAGGCAAAAGTAGTTTTATGTAGCAAATAATTTTGCCTTTATTTTAAGACCAAATTCAACTGTATACAAGTTTAGCATTTTTTCTATGAAAAGTGCCGGGTCTCCTTTATTCATAATTTTACTACAACAAAGAAAGTCTATGCCTTACGAGCGTTTCAACCGCCCGTCTGCACAAAACGCTCATTTTAAGAAATTTTCAGCTCCCAAGCTCCGTCGGGAAATAAATTAACGTTCTTACGTTGGCGACAATACCTATTGGAGCGACGCGACCGCCTGCCCGACGTGTCCCACGATTTATTATTTCATTTGCATAGCCCCTGATATTTCTGCTGACCTTTATTTGATAATTCTTTTTGATCACGCTTCCGTGCGAAATCAAATGTGATAGGAGGGTGTGAAATTAGAAATACGATACGAATTCTGACGATTTGAGAGCAATCATGCATGTCTAATATTTCAGTCTGTGAGGTTTAATCTAGAATGGGTTTAATTACCATCGTGTCGGTGTACACCTATCTTTTAGATGACGCTGTACGTACGTTACAAAAAGAAATATCTCCCCCATACCCCACTTTCTTAATATTGCTGAAGTTGACAATTATATCATGTTAAAAAAAAAACGAGAAATAATTTAGCCAAATGAAAAGTCAGTTCCTCCTTGTATAAAGATTCTTTTTCTTTTTTCAAGCATGTAATGTAATATTTTTATTTAAAATACGTATGATATTTTTAATTTTAGAAGAAATGAAATCTATCCTTGTCACAGGAACAGAGCTCTTACCATTGGGGGCATTTTCTGTAGATTGATCGTTCAGCAATGTAACTTTCATATTTACTGCTAGCTTAAAATTCGTTATATGTCGTTACAAATCAACTAATAGAGGCAAACCCTTATTTCATTGCCAGTACTCGAACTTGGAATAACTGTCACTGTTTGGCGGAAATTATTGACAGTCATAGATGACAGTAAAATCATTCCGCCCACAAAACACCTATCTACATTTTTATCTAATTATATGGCCGATATTCCAGAAGAACCAACTGCTATCTCAATGACACATTTCTCATGAACAGTGGCCAAATTCAATGATATTAAAGAAGTCTTCAGAGTTCTAACGAAACCATCTTGGAACAATAAGCCGCGAATAACAATAACAGCCTACCCGCAATTACTTCAGTTAGTCTGTGATCATGGCGTATGGAAATATCAGAAACTCGCTAAAACAAGGTACATGATATAAATTCCCTAAATAACTTATGTATCGTTTATATTTTGACGCAAGCAAGGCAACGAAATCAAATAGGTGTTCTTGGCTTTTGACGAATAATCAAATAAAATTATGCGTGGTAATCTATCGAGCAGATCTTCTTAGAAGTATTCTCACCTGAAATAAAGTTAGTAAAAAAAACGACGGGTTTCACTCCGAGAGTGCCGGCAGCAGTGAAAACTTGAATATTATCGTTGTGCATTTTTGATATTTTGGAATGGTTAGGAAATAATTTTGCACGAATTGCTTTAATTATCAGTATAAAAGTACTATCATGTATGTGGTAGAATACAATATTTATTTATTGCGCTATCGTACACAAACCTGACAATTTATATTACATTAAAAAAGTTTATCTCTCAGAAAAATCAACTTACATGAATCACATTTAAGTGCACCTAGCGACATCTATTGTAAAAAAATGCATTTTCTTCGCAATAAAGCTGCCACGTGGACGTAATAGATACAGACTTATTATTATAATACGATAAAATAAAATATTACTATGTTTCGTCCAATATATTGAAAGTCAACAACCTTTTCTAATTTTATTGTGTGTCATGATGCGATCAGCCCACGTGTTTAACCTGACGCGAGTTTAATATTTTTTACCCATACAAAAAAAGTGTACAACGCCGCTAAAGAAGTTTTCACTTCAAAAATGTATGTTAGAAGAAGAAAATACTTTCGTACTCCCCGGGGGAGCGGCCGCTATGATCACTAAATCATCGAAGGTTACATAAACACAATTTAAAAAAGGGGTCAAGATTAGTTTCTAGGTCTTTGCCCAATATTATAAAAACAGAGTTTTAGTCGACCCTTACGACTTACGGGGAAATTAAGAGTAGTTTTATTTTCTGGAAATCAAAATTTAAGATTTATGTCATGTTGAAATAAGAATTAATAGATAAGACTATATATATAAGACAACTAGCTGACTCGGCGAACTTCGTACCGCCCAAAAGTAATAATTTCCAATAAATTAAAATTGCGACTATAATTTGAGATTTAAACTATCCTATCTCTCAAGTTGGATCGAACTGCACATGTTGTGCGAATTTTATTATAATCGGTTCAGTGGTTTAGGAGTCCATTGAGGACAAACATTGTGACACGAGATTTATATATATTAAGATAAGAACTGATATTGATATTTATCATATTCCTCTTACCTCTTTGCAACTGACTCTTAACTCTGCTGCGACATGCTGAAGTTCAGCTGCCAGGTGTTGTTTGTCACAGGCACCCCGTGCTCTCTGAAACAAAGAGTTTCCTACAGCAGTTAACTGTCACTGTCATGCTTGTCATCGGATTGTTGTTGATATTGTTATCATTATCGTTGCTTGTGCTTATGTGCATGCGTAGTAACGCATGCTCATAAGCACAAGCTAATGCAACGATTTAAATCGGCGCATTGTGTTTTTTTGTGACTTGGATTGCATTTGGACTCTCGAAATCTTCCCTGCGACTGTTGAGTAGTGCTTGCCTAAGACTTTCGAATCTGATATTTCGGACGACTTATTGCTGTGGATTTTGGACGCGATTCCGTCCCATGCTGTGTATTTTATTACATTGTATCTACTATCTACGATATTGTGATCAAAGATATGGAATAAAAAATATATAAAAAAGTGTTTCATATTTAATTAATATCCCATCATTACACTATTAGAAATCCTTTTTTATACTTTATTATTGTTGTGGTTATTTTCAAATTGTTAAGTACTTCTTACAGCACAGACATTGTATTCGAACTAAATAACCCTGGTCTGTTTAGTATTAAGTATTTTGACGCGGTTCGTCAGTAAGTACCTACGCCCACTGATCATACATTATAAAAAACATTTTTTTTCGTCACTAATCTATGGGAAACGTATTCTTTTATAGTTCTGTTCACGTATTTTTTATTTTGATATAAAAATACTCTTGAAAATACTTTAATAATTCGTTTTTGTATTACTTAGTATGACATAACCTCCAAAACTTCAAAGTAGAACATCTATAAATCCAGACTTCCTATAAGAATAGAAATAAGACGAATCAAATCGAGAATCTGAACTCTATAATTTAAAATGCAATTCATACATAGACGCAAAAAAAAAATGTATGGGAGTTCGCCATTGTCCTTTCAGCCCAATCCGTCCAATGGTTTGGGCTGTGCGTTGATAGATCTCTATGTCAGTCAGTCACCTTTGAGTTTTATATAAATAGATTTTTTATAAGATTGTTAATCTTTTGAGTAATTTAATAATTTGGTAACTATATGCGTGTACTGTACGCACATCTTAGACAGAACGAGGGAGTGGGAGCTTGGTAGCGATTTGCGACTGTTGTGTGTTTGTTCGTATTGTTTAGACGACTGTTTGGTTGTTTGCCCGTGGATTTAGTTCGCAATGTTTGTTTGTTTTCTTAAACAAGTGTTTGTGGAATACCGAAATTAATTTCGTTGTGTACGCAAGGAGTTTCGCGCGAACATACGAGTAAAGCCGCGCATCCACTAGAGGCAGCCTCGCGTCGAGCGGCCTCGACTTAAAGCAAATAGCCTCAGTTTGAGGCTGCTCGCTCTGAGGCAACGGCTACGGATCAGCTCGAGGCGTGTCGCCTCAGCTTGATCCGCCGGCGGCGCACTGCGCAGTTAAAAGCCAAAACGTCTCCATTAAACACACGGCTCGGACTGAGGCGCCTTTGAGCACGGCACAGAAACCGACAAAATATGGCTCGGCTCGCGGCGACGAATTTGCCTCGCGTCGCGGCGTGCCTCAGGTTGAGGCAGCGTCCCCACTTGCGCAGCCTCGGAGTGAGGCAGCCGCTCGATCCGAGGCTGCCTCTAGTGAATACGTGGCTAAACAGGGAGCCGGTGCTGGAATCAGTTACAACTGCGCAGATTCATCGACTAACAGCTGCGTGTTGTTTAAACTAACATTGTGCTATCTAATCGATGCATGACCCACTTACTCGATAATTTCCTTTAAAGTGTCAAAGCAGCAGGAGTTTTCTTCTTTTGAAAACGTAATTGCAAGACCTTCTTATAACAAGGAAATTGTTTAATTGGAATGTTGGTTCGAATTCCGAAGGTACATTGAAAATGGTTTTAAAATAAATTTTGCTAGAAAAACTTCACCGCAGTCAAGGCAGAAGACGGGTCTTGAACCCGCACCATCCCCTATCGGGACGGAGGCACAAACCAATTCCTACTACTATTTCTTAAGCTTTTACGAGTATTAAACATGCGAAAGAAGAAATAGCAATTTTAAGTTTTTATATTTAAGTATTGAATTGCTAGAATTATAAATGTAAACATTTTTTTTTCTGGCATACATTTCTTTGGATTTATAAAATGAGCTTGTTTATAAATATATAAACAAGTAAGATTGCTAAATATCATCATCATCATCATCATCAACATCCTATCTTAGTCCATCCTTAGCTGGACATAGGCCTCTCCAAATGCACGCCACTTAGATCGATCTTGGGCTACTCGCATCCAGCTCCTGCCAGCCACCTTGCGCAAATCGTCACTCCATCGCGCCTGAGGACGTCCTACACTACGTTTGCCTAGACGCGGTCTCCACTCCAGAACTCGTCTACCCCAACGGTTATCGGTTCTTCGACAAATATGGCCAGCCCACTGCCACTTCAACTTGCTAATCCGGTGGGCTATGTCGATAACTGTGGTTCTCTGCCGGATTACCTCATTTCTGATGCGATCCTTCAGAGAAACGCCGAGCATAGCCCTTTCCATAGCGCGCTGAGCGACTTTGAACCTGTGGACCAGCCGTACCGTCAGTGTCCACGTCTCGGCTCCGTATGTCATCACAGGTAGGACGCACTGATTGAAGACTTTCGTCTTTAGACACTGTGGGATCGACGATGTGACGATTGCTTAATATAAATATACTTAATAAAACGTTTTATGTTAAACTCTCTTAATTTCCTGATAAGAGATTTCCCAGTGTTTAGTAATTAGATTAATATTTTGTGAGAGCTTCGTTGGTCTAATGACTACTCAGTCTGACTGTAGAGAGTGTAGTTCGATTCGAAGGATCTTTAGAGGCCTGATTCTTGATTCCAAAGTGTGATTTATCAATCCGTGGATAAAAATTACCTTTCTGGTACCGTATTATACCGACAAATTAAAGAGTTCTGTTCACATCTGTAATACTTATATGTTAATTTTTATTCAGAGTGTTAGGGTTTCGTAGTCCTGTCAAGGAACCCTTATTGTTTCGTCATGTCCGTCTGTCTGTAATTTTAAGGTAGCTCCCATACATGTAACCTGGATCTGGAGATGATTTTATTTTTTCATCGTCCACCCCTTTTTGTGGGGTAAAATTACTTCAAGTTTCGTTTGCGAAATATAAAACTTAAAAGTGCTAGTTTTTGTTTTTGCTTCTTGAGGGCGTCCCCCTCTAAAAGCTAAACTTTTGACTTGAAAACCTAGAAAAAATCATGATAACAGTGCTTTTCATGAACAAGGAAAGTTATAATGGTTAAAATAGATTTGTTAGTTTAAGAGTCGTTCAGCTTATGTATTAGAAAATTTCTGACTTAATAAAAGTTCCTTAGAAGAAAACATTAAAAGTGACTTAAACGAAGTAATTGCTTAAAATATAAACTATTTCAAAAATATATTGTGGTCACGACAACAGCACCAGACAGCTGTAATTTTGTGGAGATATGTAAATCAATCATCATCAATAACATTTTGACGACCTCCGTGGCCGAGTGGTTTGTACGCCGGGACCCGGGTTTCATGGTGTCGCCGACTCGAGAGGTCCCGGGTTCAAATCCCGGTGGGGTCAGATGTTTGTGTGATGAACACGAGCATTTGTACTCAGTCGTGGATGTTAAATATGTATTTCTATATAAATATACTTATATATGTACTGTATATGTATTCTATCTGTTACCCTAGCATCCCATAACACAAGTCTTACAGTGATTACTTTGGGGTAGGCTAATTTGTGTGAGTATTGGAAATATTTGTTGGAAATATTTATTAAATTATTAAAAATCCTTTATAGCGCGCAGAAAAAATTAAAAACTTTTCAGCAATATTTCCTTTTTTTCAATTTCAATTTTTCAATATTTTTAGGGTAGCTCCTCTACATGTAACCTGGATATGATTCTATTTTTTCATCGTCTACATCGTGTGGGGTATTGTTAAATAGGTATTTTAAAATTATTTAGGGGTTTCTAAGTCTATTTTTCGATTTATGGATCCGTTTGCGAAATATTAAACTTTAAAGTGCTAATTTTTGTTCGTGTAGGGCGTAATTACTTAAGATAAAAACTCTTTCCAAAATATATTGTGGTGACGACGAGCAACTACGGAACCCTGCACTGTGCATGGTACGACACGCATTTAGCTGTTTTTTTTTATAGGTAATATTTTTTTCGGCATTTAACTTTATTCTGTGATATGAATATTCCACATCGATTCTTATTTATTTTCAATAACATATTTGTTCAATTTGATTTTCTTTCTTTTTCAAGCATTTTTTTTATATTAAAAGAGTGGCGAACAAGCGTATGGCCCGGCTGATGGTAAGTGGGTACCATAGCTTATAGACGGTTGCGATACCAAAAACATCACCGGCTCCGTTGCCGACCCTTGCGCAATACCCTACCACGTGGAGTTTATTTCTTAATCTTAAAATATTGTCGGCCAGGGCCACGGCACGGTAATATTATTACCGTGGGCACGGTTGTAGGTAAAAAAAAAAATCTTCTAAAACAACAACACAAAATCTTCTAAAAAAAATTGTGTTTGTCAGCTCCGACGCACGACTGGAGTTTACTTCTTAAGTTCGATAGTCTAACCAGACGCAAAAAGAGTTTATTTAACTTAAAAAAGATTGATACTGTATGAAAGGGTAAATTAACAAATTAATGAAAATAAAAAGCTCAATGGTTTTGTGTTCAACGAATGGCGCGGTGGTACACTGAAGCGGTTTCTTTGTCCTCGTAGGCAATAAAGGTACGCCACGATACTGTGCTACGGTGTAGCACTACGGCTGCTACAGCGTAGGCAGTAAAAACGTAACGAGGTCATTCATCGATAGATTTCACTCCTCACATTTTTCTCATACCGGGCCCCTTATATATGCAAATCGATTCTTAAGGAGTAAACTCCAACAACAACAAAACCCTAATGGAAATATTCAGGCTAACCCGTTTCATTCCTAACATGCATTTCAATAGCGTTTAAAACGTAATTTATCATTGGCCTCCGTTATCCCACCCGCTTCTACACGACAAAGGTTTACAAGGAAAAATCCAATAACCGTTAGTGGGGAATCCTACAGGAATATTGGTACGTAACGGCAGTAAATTGGACGATGTAAATAAATCCGGGAGGAAAGGAAGTCCAGTTACACACACACATACAGAGACACACATAGGTTAGGTACTGGCTGTTCCACTCAAGGCTTATTTACGTTTGTGCGCCATTTCCTTTGTGGCCTCGCTCGAGAACCGTATCTCAGACTGCTACGGCTTGGATTTATTAATTTTAATACAACTAACCTTCTGGAGGGGCTGCACGATTGGAGCACTTGGATTTGTTAGCGATTCCCGTACGTATTTATGGGTTCACTAGCGACCGCTTGCGACTTTGCTCGCGTTAACTTTGGTTCTCTGAGAATCCCACGGGAATAAAGAATAGAATAGACAGAATAGAAATAAATTTATTAGCCTTAAACACAGTCATTACATAAATAAAACAAGACAAAAATAGGCCAACTAGGTCCCTGCCTCAGCTTGAATACTGCAGCAACACCAGGGCTGCTGCAGCGCTGATAATTCTGGCAGGGCCTATGGTTGATGACACAGATAATAAATAAAACAACAATAATACACCAAAAGAAACAAGCATACCAATTAATACATATAAAAGAGAAAAAAATAATAATAAATGGAATGGCTGTATGTATTTACAATCTTAGCCTTAAGACAATGCAAAGATTTAGTAAAAAAAAAAGAGAATGACCAATCTGTGGGAGGACAGAGTACAAACATGGTAGAAACTAAACCTCCACAAAAAAATTAATAACACTAACCTTATACACACACACAATATAAGTTGCAAAAATAATAATAGTAATTTCGCTGCCGATTTGCCGAACAACTAAGAATAGACAGCAAGACAACAAGAGAGGACAAACAACATAAGACAGTATGCAAAAACAGCAAAACAACAAATAATCGGCAAATACACAGAATTCAGCTACAATTACAATTTTGCATCCTACATTACTATACCAACGTGGTGAAAGCAAGATGGATGGCGAGATTTTTTTATACGGATATGGCTATAATAACAGACAAACATTACGTCGATCGTCGATAGTGCCAGCTAACACAACCGGAACGATTCAAACAAACCGACGCGAAGTGAAAAAACTAGGTAAGTCGTGTCGTGAATCCTATGATGAACGTTTATATAACATTTTTCGTTATAAAGAGTATCCTATGAGGCAGTTGAGGTCATAGTTTATGTGCATACCAAATTGTTGAGCGGTTTTTGCGTGATTTTTAACAAACATACTAACATATAAATGTACAAACACAAAACATATAAGCTAACAAACTTTCACATCTATACTGAATATAATAAAATGGTGGGAAAGTCGAAACTGTACATTGACTATTTTTTAAAAGAATACTTGGGGTGTGTTCTACAATCGATACCGAAGCCAAAAATATAGTTTTTCGAATTTTTGTCTGTTTGTCTGTATGTATGTCCGGGATAAACTCAAAAAGTACTGAATGGATTAACTTCAAATTTGGCACGAATATTATTAAGAAGTCGGGTCAACATATAGGCTACATATTATCACACTATCACCTTTTTTATGTTGGGAAAATGCGTTACGCATACCCCGCCCTGGGTATGTGGCGGGGTTATGTGGGACTCCTCCTCCCCCCAATTCCCGCCCACCCTCCCAGCCTGGCTCAGCGGCTGTTCGGGTAGAGTGAGGGGGGGGGGGGGGGCACTCAACCCGAACAGCCGCTACCCACTAAAAACCCAACAGTGCTCCCTCGTCTGCCGGAACGGGTTTTGTGGGATCCGGATGACGCTCCAAGTTACTCTCATACTCCTTTTCAAGGGTGTGCTGCGCCGTGTCCCCGACAGCGCCACAATGATGGCATGACGGGGTCGCTTCTCTCCGCATGCGATGCAAGTAGCTGCCAAAACATCCATGCCCTGACAGCACTTGCAACAGACGGAAGATCAGCGACCCATGCCTCCTTTCCTTCCATTGCCCCAGGACTGGCCGCAGCGCCTCCAGGGTCCTCACCCTGAACTGCTGCGCCCCCAGCTCCTCGGCCCACTGCTCCATGACTAGCTCATCCAGTCTCCTCCTGTGGGCTATCACCTCTTCTGATGTATCACGCTATCACCTACCCACACCTTAGGGGGTAATACGGGGGTTGAAAGTTTGTATTAAAGTCCTATGTATTTGAAGAAAGAGCCTTGAAATTTAACCATTATGCTCTATAGATGGTGTAGAGATGTACTAATAATGAATCTTTAGAAACAAACCCCCTTTTGGGGTCAAAAAGTATATGCAAATAACTAACTCCACGCGTACGAAGTCGCGGGCAGCCGCTAGTTTGAAATATTAGTGGGATAAGGTCTTACACACGTTCCGTGGTACGAATATAAACAGGCAAGGTAAATAATGTTTCACATTTCCTACTCACAAGAACTCCTTAATTGACCTAAGTGACTTCCTGACTGGCTTTTATAGACGACAAAGTATTTTGTCTTCTTTCTACGAGGTCAGTACATGTAGTCTGCAATAAAGTCCACGCTACTAACAACGAATAATAAATTATGCTGTCAGAGACTGACAACACATTTTCAGTTCTAGTATTTGTATTCATCACACAAATGACTGCAGCTACCGAGATTAGGAGCCTAAGTGTCGCCGCACTCGGGCCACACGCCACAGCCACAAACGCCGCCACGAGAAGCTAGAAGCGGCTACTAAAGTGGCTGAAGCGCGCGACAGCGGCCGACTAAGTGTTGCCGCACACGGGCCACCAACCACAGCCACAAAACGCCGCCACTGGCATATTTCTTGTAGTTTTCATACATTTTATATGGACTCGCCGCACACGATACGCCGGTGGTTGCCACACGCTACAAATCGTCGTTGCTCGCTTCTTGCGGCCCGCACCGGCCACTTAATGCGCCTATACAAAACGCCGCCACACGTCACTCGCGCGATTCCCCACCCCTCTCTCCCTTAACTTCGTCGGCCGCTGTCGCGCACTTCAGCCACTTTAGTAGCCGCTTCTAGCTTCTCGTGGCGGTGTTTGTGGCTGTGGCGTGTGGTCTGTGTGCGGCGTCACTAAGGTAAGGAAGAGAGGGGTGGGGAATCCGCGAGTGACGGACGTGTGGCGGCGTTTTGTATCGGCGCATTAAGTGGCCGGTGCGGGCCACAAGAAGCGAGCAACGACGATTTGTAGCGTGTGACGGCCACTGGCGTACCGTGTGTGGCGAGTCCATGTATGAAAACTGCAAGAAATATGCCGGTGGCGGTGTTTTGTGGCTGTGGTCGGTGGCCCGTGTGCGGCGACACTAAGAGCTCGATGGTGCAGGTGGTTAGCGCATTCAGCCCGCGAGCGTGAAAGTTAAGCAACTTTGGAAATGGTCGGTCATTGGATGGGTAACCATAAACTTATTATCTTGAGCTCCTCCGTACTTCGGAAGATACAGTAAGCAGTTGCTCGCAGCTGCATCTGTAGTCGTTAGCAACCACCAATCCGCAATGGGCCCGCGTGGTAGGTCATGGCGCAGTCTCCCTATTTCATCCGTAGGAAAGCTTGTGCCCCAGCAGTAGGGACATTAATAGGCTGCTGATTGAAGGACCTTAAGTTTCGAAGAGAGGACAGTTTTCGTTGCACACATAGGATACTGCAATGTAAAAAGCAAATTCTTACTGTTTGACGACCTCCGTTGCCGTTTTGTGCGCCGAGTTTAATAGTGTCACCGACTCGAGAGGTCCCGGGTTCGAATTCCGGTGGGGCAGATGTTTGTGTGATGAATAGGAATACCTGTACTCCAGTCATGGATGTTTATTATGTATTTCTATATCATCATCATCAACAGCCTATCTTAGTCCACTGCTGGACATAGGCTTCTCCAAATGCACGCCACTGAGATCGATCTTGGGCTACTCCCATCCAGCTCCTGCCAGCCACCTTGCGCAAATCGTCACTCCACCGTGCCTGAGGACGTCCTACACTACGTTTGCCTAGACGCGGTCTCCACTCCAGAACTCGTCTACCCCAACGGTTATCGGTTCTTCGGCAAAAAAATATACTATATATATATTTCTATATAAATATACTTATATATGTTCAGTATTTGTATTCTATCCGTTGCCCTATAACACAAGCTAATTGGTGTGAGTGTTGGAAATATTTATTATTGTCTGTAAACGAAGTTTCTTTTCGAAAAAAAGTGTAAGGTTTTTCCTGCACAACCCTCATTGAGGAGCTCGATGGCGCAAGTGTGCGGTTGGCTGCGATCGTTGAAGTTAAGCCACTTTCGCAGTGGTCGGTCATTGGTAGGTTGACCGAAAATTTACTATCTTTGTCTCCGTGCTTCGGAAGGCCCATTAAGCCGTTGGTCCCGGCTGCATCTGCAGTCGTTAGCACCCACCAATCATGTCATGTCATGGCCCAGACTCCCTATTCCATCCATAGGGAAGACACGTGCCCCAGCAGTGGGGACATTAATAGGCTGATGATGATGAACCCTCAGTTGTTTCGCAGCGTATTGTTTACTTATAATGTAATGTACGAGCCATTGTCAACCCAGTATATTGAATTGCTATTTCTTGATATCGAAGACAGGAAAACACTTGATATACTTATATACTACTATACTTGACGAAAATATTTATTATTAAACTTGAAAGTAACTGTGTGCACACTACTTGAGACAAACGCGAACTGACTTGGGCATGATTATGAAATATATTTAAACGGTAAAATATTGACATAAACAATTACTTGCGGTTAAAAATGCTTGTAAAAATTTTAGCGTGTTCGAATGTGATCGTTGAAGTTAAGCAACTTTCGCAGTGGTCGGTCATTGGATGGGTGACCAAAAATTTACTATCTCGAACTCCTCCGTGCTTCGGAAGGCACGTTAAGCCGTTGGTCCCGGCTGCATCTGCAGTCGTTAGCACCCACCAATCCGCACTGGGCCCGCGTGGTGGCCCAATCTCCCTATTCCATCTGTAGGGAAGGCCTGTGCCCCAGCAGTGGGGACATTAATAGGCTGATGATGATGATGAAAAATGCTTTGCTAGCAAAATGTACGATTTGATCGTACACTCATTTTTATTTTTATCTTCGTTCCAACACGACACTGTTTCACGACACACACGTTTGTTGTTTTAAAGTTGATTGTGAAAAACCACGCCATATTATTATTTTCTTGAAACATTTAATTCGGCCAAGTGAAAACTTTTTAAACGTCTCCCCCGTCATTAGCCTTGACAAGGTGGGATGTACCGTGTCGTCTTACCAAAGCTCTCTAATTACTTTGTCTGTCCCCTGATTCAACAACTTCATCTAATTTAGCTTCTAATTTGTTGGCTTCAAACGTCTTATGTATTAATTAAAATGTAAGTTTGTCAATATTTAAACTAAGAATAATTACATTAGTGCGTGAAGAATGACTTTTTATATAGCCCCGCTGTTGCGGACCTCTTTGCTATTTTGATAGCTGATGTAGTTTTTTATTCTTTGGTTGTTTTTTGACGTTGTCGGTTCTATTTATCTATTTCTTTCTGTTAGCTTAATTTTCTGCTTTTATTAAAAAAAATATAATTCTTTAAATTTGTATCCTTTGTATCATCGTTTTATCATTTGCGGAGATGAATTTGGTTTGTTCATTTCACCCGCGTTTGAGTGTAAGATTTTCGCGTACTTAATTATGTATAATGTAACAATGCTTTAGAAATTTATGTGCATTGAATTAGTTATGAACATCGATGACATTCGAACGACCAATAGGCGAGCAGTATTAAACAAATAGACCACAAAACATAAGATAGAAAATGCGATTTATGTTATGTAATAGGTACCTTCGTGGGCGAGTGGTTTGTAAGCCGGGTTTCATGGTGTCGCCGACTTGAGAGATCCCGGTTTCAAATCCCGGTGGGGGCAGATGTTTGTGTGATGAATGCGAGCATTTGTACTCCAGTCATGGATGTTTAATATGTATTTCTATATAAATATACTTATATATATGTACTGTATATGTATTCTATCCGTTACCCTAGTATCCCATAGGTGTGCTAAAAATTATAAAAAGTGGTGCCTGGAAAATTGTCTGCACGGAAATATTAAATAATAAATAAATAAATAGATATTTATAACACTCACACCAATTAGCCTAGCCCCAAAGTCAGCACTGTAAGGCAAGGTACAATGCGAAGAGATGGCGCTGCCTTGCAACTTAAGAATAGCTAGAGGAATTTTGACGCAGCCGTCAAGGGCCGCGGTAGCATAATTGGCTAGTGCATTCGCCCGGATTGCGAAGGGTACGGATTCGATCCCGTCTGCTGCCTGGTCCGCGTGGATTTTTTTCTAGTTATATTTTCTTTAGATTTAAACATCAAGCAGTTACATGCTTAAAAATAAAAGAATATGACTGTTCGCTGACCCAGCGAACTTCGTACCGCCCTAAAAAAAATAGGGGTTGTCCAGCGGACAAAATTGTGAATCTAAACCATTCTCAGATCCCCTTGAACACACAAAAAAAATTTCATCAAAATCGGTCCAGTCGTTTAAGAGAAGTTCAGTGACATACACACTCACAGAAGAATTATATATATAAAGATGTGTGTCAAATTTCAGTGCAATCCGTACAGTGTTTTAAGCTCTGCGTTGACAGATCGCTTTCTTCTGCCGTTCCGCAGAACAGTTCTGGGTTCTAATTCTCTAATCACACGCATGACTAATTTGCATAATCAAATTTCGTTAGGAGAAGATATTTACTTGGATACTTTAACAAAATTTAAAGTAAACATTCTCAGCTGTCTAGTTAAACTGTTACATTCTTGGTATGCTAACAGATTGTAATTGGTAATTGTAACTTAGTTTTTCTTTTTGTGATTTTATTGTATAAGGATAAAATGATTTATTTTTTATTGATGGAATGATGTACCTACCTACCTTTAATTAATTACACATTTAGACAAAAACTTATGTACCTACATTTTCGAATGAAATAAAGTGTTTACTGTTGGTGAGTCTAATGAAAAAAATGTCTTTTATTTATAGAGAAGATAATAATGATTATATGTTATTTTAGACTCTAACTAAACAGAAAATCAAATCAGATGCTCAAATTTAAGAAGTAGCGTGCACAAACTATCAGATACTTATAAATATATAGTACTAAAATTTACTTGCAACTTAAGAAATAATTGTGGCCATCAAATCAACAAAGGCATAGTGAATCATGCTCAATAGAGAATGACATTTTCGAATGAAATAAGGTGTTTACTATTGATGAATCTAATAAAAAAAATGCCTTTTATATATATAGAAAATAATAATAATTATGTGTTATTTTAGTCTGTAACTAAACAGAAAATCAAAGCAGATGCTCAAATTTAAGAAGTAGCGTGCAAAAACTATCAGATACTTATAAATATGTATTACTAAAATTAACTTGCAACTTAAGAAATAATTGTGGCCATCAAATCAACAAAGGCATAGTGAATCATGCTCAATAGAGAATGACATTTTCGAATGAAATAAGGTGTTTACTGTTGATGAATCTAATAGAAAAAATATCTTTTATATATAGAGAAGATAATAATAATTATGTGTTATTTTAGACTGTAACTAAACAGAAAATCAAAGCAGATGCTCAAATTTAAGAAGTAGCGTGCAAAAACTATCAGATACTTATAAATATATAGTACTAAAATTAACTTACAACATTTAAGAAATAATTGTGGCCATCAAAGTCAACAAAGGCATAGTGAATCATGCCCAATAGAGAATGGAGTATCGTTACAAATGAAAAGGTTACATTCACTTCACGTTCTCTGTCCTTTAGGTCGGGCTATTTGTCTTTAATTTGATCAATTACTGGGACCCTTTGTGTTCCAAATTATATTTGCTACGCAAAATCTTATATTATAATACGACCCCTAAAGGTCGTATTTACTTTAATGCTGGAATTATTATTTTAGTCGTTTGCGGGGCTGTTAATAGACCTGGATTTTTAGGCATTGATAATGAAGCAGAATTCAATTTATTATTTACGCCAAATTGGCCTCAAAAGAATGTTGTTCCGCTGAAAGCCAAATCGGGTGCAAAAGCTAGATTTTAATAAACACGAATGGATGAAATAAAACAAAAAAAAGAACTGACGACGCACTCAAATTTGTTATAGACAAATCTAACTGCGAGGCTTCGTAAGCATCGGCTTATGTTTTATTTCGCCGCAATAAACCGTTATTGTGGCCGTAAACATTTAATGGCCGTCCAAAAAGCTAAATAAACAGTCCCAATGTCGATCTATCATTATATAATGAAGGAGCGACCCACAAAAGAATTTAAAAACTTACTTCATTAATTCGTATGATTGATTATTTTTTAGATGGAATTCGTAAAGTGGACTTAAGGAGTTTGTAAGAACCGGTTTCTGTTTGAATTTAATCCTTTAAGTGAGTTATGTCTTTATAATAACCCTTGCGGTTAAGTTCAAAACCGATTAGTTCGATTCTCATAAGAAGGTTCAAGTTCGCATGGCAGATATGGAGAATGAATAGGTACTCGTATTTTCCTGTGTGATAAAACCAGAAATGAGGAAATGAGAAGAATTAAAATTATATACCACGTTTGATGGAATGCGCAGATGAAGTGGCAGTGGCTGGAACACGTGGCAAGCATAGTCGTAGTCATTTATTACTTAAACAATTTTCATTCAATTGAAAATCTCAGACAATCTATATATTATATAAAACTCAAAGGTGACTGACTGACATAGTGATCTATCAACGCACAGCCCAAACCACTAGACGGATCGGGCTGAAATTTGGCATGCAGGTAGATGTTATCACGTAGGCATCCGCTAAGAAAGGATTTTGATCAATTCTACCCCCAAGGGGATAAAATAGGGAATGAAAGTTTGTATGAAACTTTGTCAATTTTAAACCGATCGGGCTGAGACTTTGCATGCAGGTATAAGAAGATAGATGAATGTCATTGTGTAAAATACAAGCCTGAGAACAAAAACTGTAGTCTACACTTCAGCTCTACACCGAAGTGAAGCGAGGGCAGCCGCTAGTTTACAATAAAATTACTGTATAATTTAAATTACAATAAAATTAAATATTAAATGTATGTGAATGAGGCGGAGAACCAATGGCTGGGGTTTTGTTGGGTTTGATGTACTAAGAAACTGGTAAAGGTATAAGAAGCCGCTGGATGTGGTAAGGACAGTACCGATTGTTACGCGTAGTTCGGATAAAATAATGAAAGAAAGATTAAATTTGTAGTGAAGGCTAGTCCTGTTATAGTTGTCAAGTTCCTGTGTAAAATGAAAATGCTTTTCGAAGGAGAACAATCTCTGAAAAGACTAGAATACAGGCTGTAAATCTGCCTGCATTGTTTCTTGATAAGGATCTTAGATTTAGTCTCTAGCCAGCAAGACTATATTGTTACTACAAGTATTGAAATGAAATGAAATGAAAAGTCATTTATTCAGTCCAGGCTGTTACAAGCACTTGTGAAGGTCTGAAGCTACGCCATCGGTTCGCAAAACTACGGCGGGAGACCTTGTACTGAGAAGAACCGGCAAGAAACTCAGCAAGGGCCAGTTTTTTTCTCCCTGTATTGAAATATGCAGCGTCGTCAAGTTGAAAAATGACTTCAGAGATACTTCTGTAGTCACCTTCCATTACATCATTTAGGATATAGATATATATAGTTACAATAAATTTTATATTTAGTATATAGGATGCGGCATTAGATAGGTACCATATTACTGTTACAAAAACTGACTAATACCCATCAAATAACAAATTACAAGAAACACTATGTCCATGCATTACGATCATTTAGATAATCATTAACTTTATAATAATAGCCCTTATTCATAAGAGAATTCTTGATCTGAGATTTAAATTTGGTTATATCTCATTGTGTTGCACCCATAATATTTTGCTAAACCTTCAAAAATCTTTGTAATCCTATCCTACTAATATTATTATGTGAAAGTTTGTATGTTCATTACTCAATCATACAAAAACGTTCAAAACCTGGATCATGATACTTTAAATCCCGAAAAACTGTAAGGTTGCTAATAGATTTTCAAACAAACCAATGTAGAAGCGCACAATGTTGCGAAAGCTATACAAAATATAAATACGCACCATAAACAAATTAAACGTTTCACAGTAAACAAACAAACCATTAAGATTATTATTCTCGAAGGCAGCGGGAAGATATTTGGATCACGTCCACGACAGTGTCGGTGCGTCAAATATTATGAAAAAAAACATTATTAAATTCCCAGAACAGTCGAGTACCGCTGATCGCCAGCAACGTCAAGTAAGAATCCGCAGCGAGCGGAAATGTTTTAAAGTCTCGCGCGTAATGTCTTTACTTCGGGAATTATTTTCATAATGCGAAAGAATTGTACTGAGGATGGCGAGAGAAAATTCTACGAACCTTTCCGTTAAATAAAATGCGACGCTGCAGTTTCTTGAATTCATTGTTGCCTCTTGTTCGGCTAAAGCCTGCATTGTGGCTGCCAATGCTAATACTGGTGGCGAAGGGAAATGTTTGTGATACATTTAAAAGTTTCAGTGGGAAGGTGGTGGCTACGATCCGCCGCGTTAGTTCTTTGTATTTTTTCGAGCGAGTGGCAGTTACAACATACATAAAAGCCGTATTCGGATGTATTACAATCTGATTGTAAGAAAGTGGCTGAAATTATTAAAACATAAAATATATGTTATATTTACCCATCTAGCAACATTTATAAAGTCTTTTATGATATGTTCTTAATGTAACCCTCAAAATTTTATTCTTACTATATTATAATGTGAAGTTTAGACACAAGAACATGGCGGAGAAAAAAATTATGGCGAGCCTGTATGGTCTTAGTTACCTTTGCGTTCATGAAAATGAATGTTTTAACATTTCATAAGTTGTTTTCCTTCTACATCATATTAATAAGGTTACAATACTCAAAGAACATATAAAACTTTGATTAAGTTTAAAAGATATCGATATACGATTCGACTGATATAGAATATAATTGATTTTAAGTATGTGAATGTAAATTACCATAATATATGTTGTTTTAAACTTTCATGGTCACTAACAATATAGCTATTAACGAGATTGTTACCATGTACCTTGTTTTTTATGAGTCTCCGATATTTCGGCACTGTTGCAAGCGCCATGATCACGGAGTAACTGATCATATAGCGCTTGCAACAGTACCGAAATATCGGAGACTCATAAAAAACAAGGTACATGGTAACAATCCCGTTAATAGCTATAATACCATAATATAGACACGGAAACCGCAAATATAAGTCATTGAATACAAATTTCTTATTAATTTAATTTCCCCATCCACGTATCACCCGTTATGATGGACGTCCCATGCGATAGGGATTGGGCCTATTATATAATCAAACATCGGACACAAACCTGTATGTGTAGTACAACTGCGGATTTCAAGTTACGCAATCCCAACAATACATTGCCCGACCAATTGGTATCCAGTTTATTGGCTTTCATATTATTTGGAAAAGTGGTGTAACTAACGCCATCTTTGGATATCTACACGAGCAGATAAATCTGGTGATTCATTTCTTTGTCGTGCTATTCGCAAGTGGAATTCTTTACCTACGCACGTGTTCCGCTTGTCTACAACTATATTTTTGAAGTTATACTTCTTTAGGCGCGTTATGAAAAAATGATGAGAGTGAAATTTTAAGATGCGCGCGCATCACTGTAACACAAAAATTGTGTTTACCGCACATTAAGAAAATCTACCAACAAAATAGAAATAGAATCTCTATTTAGTGGGTGCTAACGACTGCATTGTGAAGGCCTATCAAAAGTATTTATTAATCTGGAACAACGGAACCAAAGCGCGATTCAGGAGACTACAGAGCCATCTCTTGACCATTGATGTAGTAGAACGAAAAACCACATCTTTATTTTTTGTAATAAAGTAACAGTTATAGGTATTCATATTTATAATATTTATCCACATGTTTCTAGTTTGTATATTCGGAATACGTGTTTGAGTTTCATACAAGTGCAAATCACATATGTTCTAATAAATTATATTCAGTAGCGATTTTAATTGAATATTTTGATTATTTATTTATTTTTTCAAATTAAAACTGAATTTATTGACTGTGTCCTTTTCCAGACTTTTTATTAATTTATTGTAATTAATTATTTGCATGCAATTAAAAACTAATTTTAAACGATGCCAAAGAAGGATAACTTCTCACGCGCCTACATAAGTACACGCACCCATTATTTTTTATGCGCTCAAATTTTATTGGTCAAGTACAACCGATTCTACCGCGTATGCTATTCCGCAGCTTTTCAATCGGTCCGAGAGCTTTTTGGTATGATTCATTGAATCTATGTAAGTAGTATTCAAAGTCGATCTGAAAATCAATGATTTCATTCTAAATATTTAGATTAGTGTATTTCAAATCGACATGCCTATTAGACTGATAGATATATTTTTGACTTATTCTCTACAAGCCCAGCGACAGTCAGACGAACTATTGCTTCGAATTATTTTAAATAGGCATTAATTAAATAAGTGGGTATGCTCAATATTCAAACAGGCGTCTGTTTCCTTTTTTTTTCTTTTTTTTTTAAGTTAGTATAAATTGTTAACCGTAATAAATATATTATGATATGAAGCATATTAAAAGCATGTAAGCATATTATAGTAGGATAAAAGATTATGAGATAGTTATTTAAGCATGTTTAATATGTGGAGGTTTTTAATTGGCTTTTAGATATTGTTTTTTGTTTATTTAATAAGTGATTGATAGCTGTAAACCTTCCTAAAATAAATAATAAAAAAAAAATAGTAATAATCCGTAAATACATTAAATGAATACAAACTATTTGACCACAAATTTTCGTTGGACTGTCAAACTTCCAAAAATTCCAGGAAATCAATATGTAACATTAAACGGATTAATGTTAGATATTGATTTGTGTTAGCGTACCATTCTATGGAAACTTAAATTACATATTGCGATTTATAGGAAACAGACGGACACACGGATAGAAAAGTAACCTTAGAAAATAGTTACCGTTCGAAGCCATTCTAGGTTTTGCGGAAGCCTGAAAAGTCATGTAATGAGAAGAGATTATGGTGATAAAGAAAACCTACTCATGCTCTATAAAGACGAGACGACAAAGGAAGTAGTTGTAATGTCGAGATATAACGACCGGCCGAGAAAAATGGACGAGGAAAACAAGGCTCCGCCGACCCCGAAATAACGCAGGCAGGAACGATAATTTATTAAAAGACACATCGAATTAGATTTCATGATCTTCTGACCCTATTACTGATCATACTTTGGTTCGAATTAATGATTGCAAGATTCTAGCAAGGATAAAAACAGTGGACAAGCTTTTAGATTTCACAAAAGATTTTGGAATTGGAGTACAACACTTGAATCGTCCAAACATTTTTTTTCCCTACCACTCGTTATTGGACATATTTTTTAGCTGCGGAGAAAAACGAGCGAATAAAACTCCACAACATTAAAAGCATAATGTAACAACATTTACAAATCATTATGTTGTTACAACGTCAATACAATCATGATTAATTTAATATAGAAAACCTGTTGGAATGATTGGAACAGTTCAAACCCAAGCATTTTTGTCTGAAATATAATCAGACACTTTGTAATCAGTTTTTTTAATAAGTGCTTTTTTTATAATATCTTTGAATTTATTTATGCTTAACTCTTGGATATTGCTTGGGACTTTATTGTATAAGCGAACACAACGACCTTTAAATGAATTATTGATTTTGTGAAGCCTAGTAGCAGGTAAAGTTAGTTTATTTTTGTTTCTTGTATTAAGTGTGTGAACATCACTGTTTTTAAGAAACAAATTAATATTTTTTCTTACAAGTAATAAATTTTCGTAAATGTATTGTGATGCGACCGTCATTATACCAAATTCTTTAAACCTATCTCTTAAGGAATCCTTAACTTTAAGATTATAAATTGATTGAATAGCTCTCTTCTTTTTGATTACTATTGAGCTCCTCAAAATGATGAGAATGTAGAACTCTGAACAACTGAAGAACAAAATACACACAAACAGAGTGAGAAACGTAAAAGTCTGCTCCATACTCACATTGGTAACGTAAAGTACGATCCAGTGAAGTGGGAAAAAAATCCCAATTCTGTTAGCGAATAGTTCTTAAGGGCATAAAGAATAAACAAGATGGTAAAGATGGCAAAATGATGAGAATGTAGAACTCTGAACAACAGAACAACAAAATACACACATACAGAGTGAGAAACGTAAAAGTCTACTCCATACTCACATTGGTAACGTAACGTACGATCCAGTGAAGTGGGAAAATAATCCCAATTCTATTAGCGAATAGTTCTTAAGGGCATAAAGAATAAACAAGATGGCGTATAAAATTCAATCCGTGGGAGCGCGGCGAATTGAATCTAGTTTAAATTTTCAACTGTGCAACTCGCTGTGGGACTGCCGACGTAAATAATAAAGTTGTGAGACGTGCGCGGACTGCCAACGGTGGGCACAAACTCCCACTGGCAGAGAATAAAAAAGTTATGACGCGAGATATTAGTGTACTTAGGAAATAAATAAGGAAGTGCAAGTCGACCGAAAGATTTGAAGTTTAAATTTTATTTTAAATTTTTGTTTTAAATTTTTTGTTACTTGAAAGCAAAGGATGATAAGTCCATACATCCTTTCCAGTAATGAATTTTTTTTTAAATGTCTTTTTTTTGTGTCACTAAACAGGCCCTGCCAGAATAACAGCGCTGGTGCGACACAATGTCGCATCAGCTAATGCTGAGGCAGGGTCCTGGTTAGCCCTGAGGTTTTTTTTTTCCTTGCCTAAAGGGACTCTTTTTAATAATATATTTTAGTTATTAATTTTATTTTTACGGTTTTTAGTTTTAGTTTTATTGTTCTAGTATTTATATATATAGTAATTATGTAATTAGATTATGTATTTTTTTTTTATGTTTCCATACTTATATTTTTTTTTATTTGTATCTGTAATGTGTAATATGAGGGTTAATAAAATTATATTCTATTCTATTCTAAGTTAACAAGTGAAAGAGTCGGTGTAGCTTTCTGCGTGTAGTTATAGGGTATTCGAACGCTTTGATCACTTTCACTTTAAACTGACAATTTAATTTAACTCAGGCACCGGATAAATGGAATTCTATTAACAACTGAATGCGGGACAAAGACTTTTATGTTTCAAATTTAGTTCAAACTTTACTTCTCATGAAGCTTCAATGAATTGTTACTTAAAAATCGCAAATTTTGTAATGCCAAATCAGTACTTGGAATGTGTTTTCCTAATTCCTATAAAGATAGGTTTTTCAACCATTGCAATTTGAACATTATGTATACTTAGATTAAAACAAAAAGGAAGATACGGCACTCGCGGCTCAAAACAATCTGCTCTGCACGATCACAATTCGCTGGAACTAGAGCCGAGGTTCGAGTCACAGAGACGCCCTCTAGTAAAGGCGACCCCCTCTGGTTCAAGTGGTCTAGAGGTTCCAGACAGAGAGGAGACTCCCCCCGTGGGGAGATGCCATCCGCCTGAAATACCAGGCACTCACCACTTCTTGGCTTGAGGTAACCCTTAGGATCTCGCCGTCCCCAAGCCCGGTGACGCTGTAAAGGTCATCTGCGAGCAACAGCATACACACTCAAAAAAAAAACAATTCGATGAAGTCACAATTGGGCATTCAAACGCGCTGCATGTACACTCAATATAACAATATTGCGTATATTCTGTGTTATAAAGATAAAACAATGCTTTCGATGCTTTTATAAAGAACACAAATAGTTCTAAATCAAATAACAAATGCCTCGGCAACACTTTTTCACATTCGTAAAACTGTAAAATCATTTTTTTATGTGTAACATCTTTCCTTTCGTTTTCCTGCAATTTGTGGGAGTAATTTGATTTTGATTTGAAACCAGTGAACCAAATGTTCACCAAAACCTGATTCAAAAAAAAAAGAAAAAGAAGAGATTTTGTGTGGTTTCGTTTGAAATTCGTGATTTCTCGAAAACCGGAAGTGCTACGTTACTCAAATCGGGTTTGTAGTCTTATCAGACTATTCTTAACTTATAACTTAAACATTCTCTTTATCTATCTCTTACGGTTTGGCCGCTGAAACAGCACCACAGACGGACGGACGGACGGAATTGTCTAATAGATAAGAGATCTTCAAATGGCTTATTCCTTTTATAGTAGGTTTTATTGCTTTTTTTACTAATATAAGATGAGGTTTCAAATATTACACATCATACGCGACTACTGTAAGGCTCGCTCGTTTTTTATTCTCAAAAATCACAGTTTATCGTGAATGTTATTTGCGTAATCGCCATTTTGTTATCAAGAAAAGGACAACAATACAGCTCAGCCGTTCGCGTTGAAGCGTACAGTTTCGTGTCGCTCGCTCGATTGAATGTTATTTACAGACGTGTGCTTATGTGAGATTTGCTTATATATGTATAGTTGAGTCGGATCATATTTTATTTGATGCTAATGCTAGTATGAGCGTACCGTATCTTCCTTTTATGTTTTAATTTAAGTAGGTATGTAAAGGAATAAAGAAAAACGTCAACTTGTAAACTTGCTAGATACTACTTCATCATCATCATCATCAGCCTATTAATGTCCCCACTGCTGGGGCACAGGCCTTCCCTATGGATGGAATAGGGAGATTGGGCCATGACACACCACGCGGGCCCAGTGCGGATTGGTGGGTGCTAACGACTGCAGATGCAGCCGGGACCAACGGGTTTTAACCTGACACTGCCTAAAGAATTCTGAAGATACCGAAACAAGTAGAAATCTGAAGGTTGCACCTTCATATTTCTACTGAATTTATTTATACGAGAACTATAATTTAAGGAGAGAATTAGGTACCGTTATACTATTTAGAACAAACATTTCCTACCCATTTGGCTTTCTAGTCTACTACTCTTAAGAAAAAGTCTTAATAACTATTATATTTATTACCCTAGTAAAACTACCGAGAACAGGGGCATAAGAATACGCATCGCAATAATTGAACCTGAGGTATTGGCACATACTGCACCGTTATCAGAGCAACACAGCGCTGAATAATTAATACCTCTGTTTATTGAATGTAGGCTTTGGGGGGACTAGGAGCGGTCAACTAATTACAATGCTAATTTCTCCCGGCAAATATTGGCCGATTGGACGCAGGAGAACGGTGTTAGTATGGAAATGATATGCGTATGTTGACTGTTCACTCCGTAAAGCAAATGAGGGAAGCTAGAGTGGTTCCACTAAATTTTGAACTTACCTACTTATCAGTGAGAAGCAAAAAAAGACATTTTGTAGGTAACTTATTTTCTTTGTCTCACTGTTTGGTAATTATATTCATTTCTATTAAGACCAAAGTGCTTTTTAAAAAAACAATGAAGAAGGATGCTTAAAGTGTGCATTACGGCACTAAAGGCTTCTGTACAAATTTGTACTTTGGAAGGCACGTTAACATTATGAAAGGACGGCCAAAACGGTCGCGGTCATTTGATCAGAAGCTCCAAAATTCCGATTCCAAAATAGAGATGGGATCATGTGCCTACCTACAAGATGGAAAAAAGTTATCGAACAAAATGGCATCTTGCATACTTTAGTTAAATGTAAATAAACTTTGTTATAAATGTTTTGAATTTTCATATAAAATGCGAAGAAACTTTTCCCCCAACCTATATTTCAAAGCAAGACGTCACAGTCGTCTTTAACTTTTAAACTTACTAAGCATGCTCGATAAAGAAACTTGTAACTTATATTTTCTTAGCACTGGAAGTTGAAGTTGAATGGGTAACAAAGGAATCATTCAATTTCAAAATCTTTTAGCAAAGGAAAATCCTATTGGTATTGCTGGTGAACACGAGGTATCTCAGTGCAGGAGCACATGATGCGTTGCGGCAGTGCCGGCGCGGTGCCATAGCAATGTCGCTACGTCTCGTCTCGTCATAGTAAGTGCATGGATCAATTGATTCATGGTTAGTGCAAGCGACGGCCGTACCGCATAGATTTCGCCGTATCGGTGGGCACACGAGCTTCTCTCACGAATTTCTCTTGCGCGATGTAGGCTTCCATACTTATTGATCACAGTGCCGGTAGCGCCATCTCTTGAAGAGACTTATGTTGTATGAAATGAACCGTTAGTATGCAGAAGAATAAACCGTGCCCTTAGCACGAACCAATATCGAATTCTTAACGTTTGCGAGTCCGAAATGTTTTTACGTCTCAACGGCGCCGCATCAACATAATGAATTAACTCCTCCCCACGTAGACGCCTCGGCGTGGCGGTTGCAAGCAGTCCGTGGCACCTCAGCGCTTTGTGTAACTTATCACAGATATTTTTATGTGAAACGTCACAGTGACAGCATCGTATCGTGTGCCCTTGCTCTCATATGCGCCGCTGCAACGTAAACAACGTTGCGGCGCCGCACCGCTCGTGTGCCCACCGATACGGCGACATCTTTGCGTTGCGACGCGGCGCCGCAACGCATCGTGTGAAGGCAATTCGCACCAAAGTTCTTAAATCAAATTTAAAAACTAATCATCTTTAAGCCTCAATCTTTCTCTATTTTACTTTAAACAATAATTGACAGATGGAGTAATGTTGTAAACAGGATAAAGCCTTAATTTTATTTTAAACTTTGGTGCAATTGCTCCTAAGTGAACGAAATCGGGGCTGGCAATCCATGAGTGATGTTGCTCTTTGGTATTAAACTTCTTTCTTAGATGAAAACATAAAGGGAAATACGGCACTCGCCGCTCATAATTGATCCGCTTAAATTGTGTTGCTTGACCACAATTCGCTTTAGTCACAATTGGACATTCAATTCAAACACGCTGCATTTGCACTCAATTTAATAATATTGCGCATATTCTGTGTTATAAAGATAAAGCAATGCCTTCGTTGCTTTTATAAAGAACACAAATTGTTCAAAATCAAACATTAAATGCCTCAGCAACACTTTTCATTTGTAAAATAAAACATTCAAGATTTTTTTTTCACAAACCACGGTTTGTGCGTGAATGTTATTTACGTAATCGCCATTTTGTTATGAAGAAAAGGACAACAATACAGCTCAACCGTGCGGACTCGGACGCAGACTCGCCGTTTCGCTTGCGCTGCGTTGTAGCGTACAGTTCTGTCTCGCTCGCTCGATTGAATGTTTATTTACAGACGTGTGCGTGTGTGAGAGTTGCTTATCTAGTTGAGTAGGAGTATATTTTTTTGATGCTAGTATGAGCGTACCGTATCTTCCTCTTTTGTTTTAATCTAAGACTTAGCTTCCTTCTATAACCTACGGTGACCGCTTCTCTTCGCTAACTTAATGCTTGTAAAAACAGAGTTAGATATTATGAATCTCTGGAACGTTATTAATTAAAGAGGTCGGTACGAACATCCATCAGCAGATGTACCCACTGATACTGACGCAGCTGATGTTTTCTAATTACTCGAGCCCTTAGATCGTTAATATTTTTTTCAGTCTACTTTAAATATCTTTTGACTTAAAACAGAGCTTTTGCGTAACGAAGTAACATAGGTTCATCATATGATTTACATTTCTTTATTGTTAAAATAAAGATATAAATATTTTAATTAGATGAATGCGATAATAACGCAATAATGAATATTAGTTTATTTAATAATTTATTTTAAGATTAACAGATAAAACTGACATATGTAGGTAGGTATATCATGAAAAACTAACTGAGGCTCTCTCTCGAGTCTTTAGGGTTCCGTTCCCAAAATGTGACAACGGAACACGCTGTCAGCCCGTCCGTTTACCAATGGACTTGCAGAGAGGCCTATGAGGAAGATCTTCCTCCAAGCTGGTAGCCAAAGGGTGATGGTAGCTCGGGGGACGCGGCCCAACTGATGTTGGACGGGTATTGTATATACTAAGTGTTTGGCTCCGAATTTCTCTTGCGCGATGTAGGCTTCCATACTTATTGATCACAGCGCCAGTAGCGCCATCTCTTGAAAAGACTTATGCTGTCGTTAGAATGCAGAAGAAGAAACCGTACCCTTAGCACGAACCAATATCGAATTCGTAACGTTTGCGAGTCCGAAATGTCATTGTCAAATGTGTGCGGAATGTTAGTTTTCATACATAATTTGACATTGATATTTCGCACTCGCAAACTATTCGAATTCTATAATGGTTCGTTCGTGCTAGGGGTACCGTAGTCTGTATATTTTCCGCCATAGTGAGAAATTATGAAAATTAAAAATTAAGAGCAGATATCGATGATGCAATGGCTAGAAGTAGGTAAGGTAGCTAACGTAATGGCCGATCATCATTTTTAACTTGAGCTCCACCGTGCTTCGGAAGTCACTTAAGCCGTTGGTCCCGACTGCACCTGCAAAAAAAAGTAAAAGAAATCTTTATTCAAATTGGAAGCACAATACAACTCTTTGGAAGCGTCCATATTTTTTTTCCTACCACCAGTTTAGGACATTTTCTTCACAGTGTTAGATAATTATGTAACAATATTTACAAAATAGTAAATATAGGACGCATATACGAGTATATCCTCCGAAACGGCTTGACCGATTTTTATGAAATTTTATATGCATATTCAGTAGGTCTGAGAATAGGCTACTATCTATTTTTTATACCCCTAAGACTTAAGGGTTGTCCAGCCCTAACATTATTTTTTTATTTTTTGGAACAATTTTTTTTTATTGTTTGGCATTTAAAAAATACATAGGTCCACCCTAAATTTTCTCCCTTCTACCATCAAACCCCATTTTTATAGCGGTACGAAGTTTGCTGGGTCAGCTAGTCTAATATATATATATCGTAGTGTAGGACGCCCTGAGACAAAAAGAGATGATGACATTCGTAGGCTGACTGGAGTGGGCTAGATGAGAGTGGCAGAAAATTGGGAGCAGTGGTTTGCATTAGGAGAGACCTATGCCCAGCAGTGGACGAGCATGGGTCGATGATGATGATGATAACGATGATTTACAAAATATTATATTGTTACGGTGTCAATACAAACTCATATCAATCAATCAATCATTTATTTATTTTTCTCTCACATGAAAATGAAGTTCTTATAGTATACCACTTGTGGTTTACAATATGTTATAGTATTGTGAGAGACTGGTGCCTGAATTAGGTTTCAGTGAAAACCTGTGACACAGGTCACCAGGACCCTCCCGCTAACTACATACATAATAAAAACAGGCTATGACGTGACTTGAGGCTTAAGTAATGTTAGGTATAATTTTAAAAATTCATCATAATTATAGAAAAAGCCCTCCGGAACGTTTGGAACAGTTTTAGCTTTAAAACTGAGTCTTATTTTTTTGGATATTGCTAGGGACTTTATTGCAGTCGTTAGCATCCACCTATCCACTTACCCACGTGGTAGGTAATGGCCCATTTTCCCTATTCCATATTATAGTACCTTAATAAGAAAATAAATAAGTTTTTGTGTCCGTTTCTTTTATCTATTCTGTGATTAAAGTTCCCTTTCGAGCGCCCGCCGTTTATTAGAAGTGGTACACAAGACTAGAACTCTAAACAACATCTGACACCTGCGAAGCAAAATGTTATTTCAGTTCAAATCCCCACGCTCAGCTATAATATCATTTAAAAGCTCATTGTGCAACAGTTAGACTTTAAGTCTTTTGTCGGAGAGGATATTTTGCCTCGCTGTGTGTTACTTATTAAACTGTATTCTAAGATTTGTTGGACTTTAACTTCGGTAAGTCCTTATTACTCGGTTTCCAACCTTGTGTCGTCGGTAGAGTTAGGCTTAGAACACACTGTGCGATTTTCTGCATCGCCAGCTGCGGCTGCGGGCCCGCAAAAACGTAGGTAAAACGCAAAAGTACACGACGCGATGGTCGCACGCAGAAAGCGCAGGTGTTTGCGGCAGTCGCTGCGGGTGCGTGCGGGATGCTATCATCCTCAGACACAGAAATTTCACCCTTTCTTGAAGACGCTTGTAGGAAACTGCGGTCACGTGAGTTTCGAAATAAAACGTAAATAAAATAAAAAATCAACGACCTCAGTGGCCGAGTGGTTTGTACGCAGGGTTTCATGGTGTCGCCGACTCGAGAGGTCCCGGGTTCGAATCCCGGTGGGGGCAGATGTTTGTGTGATGAATACGAGCGTTTGTACTCCAGTCATGGATGTTTAATATGTAATTCTATATAAATTAACTTATATATGTACAGAATATGTATTCTATCCGTTACCCTAGTATACCATAACACAAGCCTTGTAGTGCTTACTTTGGGGCTAGGCTAATTGGTGTGAGTGTTGAAAATATTTATTATTATTATTTATAAAACAGATCTGCGGGTGCTCATGACGAATGCGAGAAAAATATCGCTGCGTGAGTTCTTAGCCTTAGACTGAGGCAGTACTGTAAAACCGATAGCTATAGTCAGTTTTGGTTCACACACACAAACACACACACGTTAACGTAAACATTCTTTGTATTCCTTCTCCTTCAATCCAGCGTGAAATATTGAAAATTATATCAACTTTTCCATTGATTGAGGAGCTCGATAGAGCAGGTGGTTAGCGTGTTCGACCTGCGATCGTAAAAATTAAGTGACTTTCGCAATCGGTCATTGGATGGTGACCACAAACGATCTGGAGCTCATCCGTGCTTCAGAAGGCACGTTAAGCCGTTGAAATTAAATGAAATGAAATTATAATTTATTCAAATCTATCTATATATACAAAACTCAAAGGTGACTGACTGACTGACATAGCGATCTATCAACGCACAGCCCAAACCACTGGACGGATCGGGCTGAAATTTGGCATGCAGGTAGATGTTATGACGTAGGCATCCGCTAAGAAAGGATTTTGATCAATTCTATCCCCAAGGGGATAAAATAGGAAATGAAAGTTTGTATGAAACTTTGTCAATTTTAAACAGATTGGGCCGAGACTTTGCACGCAGGTATAAGAAGAATCATAGATGAATGTCATTGTGTGTAATACAAGCCTGAGAACAAAAACTGTAGTCTACACTTCAGCTCTACACCGAAGCGAAGCGAGGCGGGCCGCTAGTTGACTTATAGGAAGCTGATTCGAATCGTTCAATATTTTTCCTTTGCACTTACTCAGGACGTCTTTGCTGATAAGAAGAATGGGCGCAAGAGACTTATCAGTATTAACAGAAGTAGCAACATTTACATAAAATCATGTCGCTTGGTGGAGCAAGTATAGCGGTTTATTTCAAGTATAGCTGTTTATTTCAAGTATAGCTGTTTATTTCAAGTCTAGCTGTTTATTTCAAGTATAGCTGTTTATTTCAAGTCTAGCTGTTTATTTCAAGTATAGCTGTTTATTTCAAGTATAGCTGTTTATTTCAAGTCTAGCTGTTTATTTCAAGTATAGCTGTTTATTTCAAGTCTAGCTGTTTATTTCAAGTATAGTTGTTTATTTCAAGTCTAGCTGTTTATTTCAAGTATAGCTGTTTATTTCAAGTCTAGCTGTTTATTTCAAGTATAGCTGTTTATTTCAAGTCTAGCTGTTTATTTCAAGTAGAGCTGTTTATTTCAAGTCTAGCTGTTTATTTCAAGTATAGCTGTTTATTTCAAGTCTAGCTGTTTATTTCAAGTCTAGCTGTTTATTTCAAGTATAGCTGTTTATTTCAAGTCCAGCTGTTTATTTCAAGTATAGCTGTTTGTTTAGAGACAACGCACGAGACTTTTACATCGGCTTTAAAAACCTTTTAGAGAACCAACTTCTCTTAATAGAGTGGTTGGTACTGAACTGACTAATGTCAGTTTTAAAACTCCACTATATTTATATTTAATATTACTAGAAAAATCCACGCGGACCAGGCAGCAGACGGAACTCGAACCCCGCACCCTTCGCAATCCGGGCGAATGCACTGACCAATTATGCTACCGCGGCCCTCACGGACCGCGTCGAAATTCCTCTAGCCATTCTTAAGCTGCAAGGCAGCGCCATCTCTTCGCATTATAGGTAACCCACAAGGTGAAATGAATACTTTTACAAGTATTAAACATGAAACTGCTTTACTCTACTATATTTTTTATTTCGATGTTTAATTATGTTCTTGCTGTTATTATGTCATAGTTGTATTTATTTAGAGGTCAATTATATGCATTTTAACAATTGAGTCTAGTTTGAAAAGAACTCCTACGCAACAACAGTGCGCACAACTGGTTTCATTGTAAGCGAGTTAATAAATAAATAAATATAAATATTTCCAACACTCGTATTCATCACACAAACATCTGCCCCCACCGGGATTCGAACCCGGGACCTCTCGAGTCGGCGACACCATGAAACCCGGCGTACAAACCACTCGGCCACGGAGGTCGTCTAATAGCTCTTTTTGTCCTATTTATTTCTAGATTTACCTCGCCAACCCATAGATTTTTTAAATATTTATATCATCATCAGCCTATTTATGTTGCCACTGCTGGGGCACAGGCCTTCCCTTTGGATGGAATAGGAAGATTGGCCATGACCCACCACGCGGGTCCAGTGTGGATTAGCGGGTGGCCAACGACTGCAGATGCAGCCATATTTTATTTAAATCCGTTCAGCCGTTCTCACGTGATTGAATAGACATCACGTGATAGAGACAAACATACAAACTTTCACATTTATAATATTAGTAGGGTTCCGAAGCTACATATTGAACGCTGTTTCTTAAGTAAAGTACATAAATCAAAACTTTATGGAAGTTAAGTGTTGATCTTTACACTCCCTTTTTAGGATTCCGTAGCCAAATGGCAAAAAATGGAACCCATATCGATTCGCCATGTCTGTCTGTCTGTCCGTCCATATGTGACAGCCACTTTTTTCCGAAACTATACTGTTGTGAAACTTGGTAAGTAGATGTATTCTGTGAACCGCATTAAGATTTTCACACGAAAATAGAAAAAAGCAGTAACTATTGGGGATTCCCGATACTTAGAACTGAAATTAAGAAAAAAAAACATTAAACCCATACGTGTGGGATATCTATGGTTAGGTCTTCAAAAATGATATTCAGGTTTCTAATATTTTTTTCTAAAATAGTTTGCGCGAGAGACTCTTCCAAAGTGGTAAAATTCAAAAAACTCAAATTCAATATCGTTTATTCAGTCTAGGCTATTACAAGCACTTGTGAATGTCGAAAAGCTACGCCATCGGTTCGCAAATCTACGGCGGTAGACCTTGTACTGAGAAGAACCGACAAAAAACTCAGCAAGGGCTGTTTTTTTCTCCCTGTATTATATACAGAGTCGTCAAATTGAAAAATGACTTCAATATGAGGTAACTTACAAAGTCACTTTCCATTACAAATGCAAATAATATAAAAATTATGACTATATAAAAAAATGTAGGTAAAATGTGTGTCCCCCTCGTAACTTCTAAAACTGAAAAAAATATATGATTTTGAACGTGATCATCAAGTAAGAAGTTTTTATTAATACGTCATAAATAATTAACAAAAAAAAATACACTATTATTAAAACATCGATCGAAATTACAACGAACTACAAGAACTTTTATATTACACTAGCGGCCCACCCTCGCTTCGCTTCGGTGTAGAGCTGAAGTGTAGACTACAGTTTTTGTTCGCAGGCTTGTATTATACACAATGACATTCATCTACGATTCTTCTTATACCTGCATGCAAAGTCTCAGCCGGATCGGTTTAAAATTGACAAAGTTTCATACAAACTTTCATTCCCTATTTTAACCCCTTGGGGGTAGAATTGATCAAAATCCTTTCTTAGCGGATGCCTACGTCATAACATCTACCTGCATGCCAAATTTCAGCCCGATCCGTCCAGTGGTTTGGGCTGTGCGTTGATAGATCACTATGTCAGTCAGTCACCTTTGAGTTTTATATATATAGATATGTTACTTGCTGCTACGGAACCCTTCATAGGCGAGTTCGACTCGCACTGAGCCGCTTTTTAATAACTGCCTTCGAGTGTCTGAAGTAAAAGCACTCTATGATAGCAGGCGACTGCAGAAAGGAATTACGCTCAACAAAGCAGTAAAATGGAATATTTAATATTATTTGTGTTCATCAGAACAGTGTAAGGTAATTTTACTTAAAACCATCTTATAATTGTTTTGGGCGCTATTTTATGGAAAGAAAGAAGTAATTTATTGATCAACTACCGGCCCGCCCTCGCTTCGCTTCGGTGTAGAGATGAAGTGTAGACTACAGTTTTTGTTCTCAGGCTTGTATTATACACAATGACATTCATCTATGATTCTTCTTATACCTGCATGCAAAGTCTCAGCTCGATCGGTTTAAAATTGACAAAGTTTCATACAAACTTTCATTCCCCAAGGGGATAAAATAATCCCCTTGGGGGGAGAATTGATCAAAATCCTTTCTTAGCGGATGCCTATGTCATAACATCTACCTGGATGCCAAATTTCAGCCCAATCCGTCCAGTGGTTTGGGCTGTGCGTTGATAGATCACTATGTCAGTCAGTCACCTTTGAGTTTTATATATATAGATATGTTACTTGCTGCTACGGAACCCTTCATGGGCCAGTTCGACTCGCACTGAGCCGCTTTTTAATAACTGCCGTTGAGTGTCTGAGTACTCGTGTCGCACTTTTACACAATTACGTCCAACAAAGTAAAAAACGGAATATTTAATATTATTTATGTTCAATAAAACTAGTTTTTACGGGTTAATGCACGAAACTTTATTTATTTATTGACGTTTCGTAGCCTTTACAGGCTTTACCGTTTTATTTAATGAGTGAATTTATTAGTTAGTTTACTTAATAAAGTATTTTATTTCAAATACTTTTTTGTAATTTTGAGTTTATTTAAAAATCGTACAATGAAATAACCAAACGCTCAATAAAAGTCTTTCGAAGGTAGCTCGACAAATTAAATAAAAGTTTGATTCTGACGACGAAGCCTGTAAAGGCTACGAAACGTCAATAAATAAATAAAGTTTCGTGCATTAACCCGTAAAAACTAGTTTCATTTAATGAGTGATGTGCGTGAAAACCTAAGAAACAAATATTATTTCTGTTCATCAGAACAGTGTAAGGTTAATCTAAACATCTAGCAGTTAAATAAATAAAAACATAACTATAATTGCTATTTCTTCTTTGAAATGTTTAATACTTGAAAAAGTATTCATTTGACATTGTGGGTTGCCTACAATGCGAAGAGATGGCGCTGCCTTGCAGCTTAAGGCTAGGAAAAATTCGACGCGGCCATCAGGGCCGTGGTAGTATAATTGGTCAGTGCATTCGCCCGGATGGCGAATGGTGCGGGTTCGAGTCCCGTCCGCTGCCTGGTCCGCGTGGATTTTTTTCTAGAAAACTTTTCTTTAGATTTAAACATCTTGCAGTTAAATGCTTAAAAATAAATAAAAACATAGGTGTAAGGTAATTTTACTTAAAACTATCTTTTAGTTGTTTTATGGAAAGAAAGAAGTAATTTATTGATCAATTACATTGAAAAATAGAATTAAAGTATAAATAAAAACGCAGAGTAAGGTCAACTAGGTCCTTGCCTCAGCTCAATGCCACAACGACACCAAGACCGCTGCGGCACTAATATTCTGGGCACAGCCTAAGGTTGACGTGAATAAAAGTTATCTATAAACTTCTATATATATCTTTATATATATAATTCTTCTGTGAGTGTGTATGTCACTGAACTTCTCTTAAACGACTGGACCGATTTTGATGAAATTTTTTGTGTGTGTTCAAGGGGATCTGAGAATGGTTTAGATTCACAATTTTGTCCGCTGGACAATGTTTTTTTAATTATTTTTTTTTATGGCGGTACGAAGTTCGCTGGGTCAGCTAGTATATATATAAAACTCAAAGGTGACCGACTGACTGACATAGTGATCTATCAACGCACAGCCTAAACCACTGGACGGTTCGGGCTGAAATTTGGCAAGCCGGTAGATGTTATGACGTAGGCATCCGCTAAGAAAGGATTTTGATCAATTCTACCCCCAAGGGGATAAAATAGGGAATGAAAGTTTGTATGAAACTTTGTCAATTTTAAACCGATCGGGTTGAGACTTTGCATGCAGGTATAAGAAGAATCATATATTAATGTCGTTGTGTATAATACAAGCCTGAGAACAAAAACTGTAGTCTACACTTCAGCTCTACACCGATGCGAAGCGAGGGCGGGCCGCTAATATGATATAAGTATAGAACGGGCTTGTAGCTGTATTTTACTTTATATGATGTGGCAAATAGTGTGCCACTCCTGGCATCCTCAGTTAGTTACAGTGGTGTACTGTAAGGTGAAGGTTGCTTCCCCAGGTGGGCGCTCCGAATCGAGTGAATACTCCGAAGGAGCTCGATGGCGGGAGTGGTTAACGCGTTCGGCTGCGATCGTTGAAGTTAAGCAACTTTCGCAGTGGTCGGTCATTGGATGGGTGATCAAAAATTTACTATCTCGAGATCCTCCGTGCTTTAAAAGGCGTATTAGGTCGTTGGTCTTGGCTGCATCTGCAGTCGTTAGCAGCCACCAATCCGTACTAAGCCCGTGTGGTGAGTCATGGCCTTATCTCCCTATTCCATCCATAGGGAAGGCCTGTGCCCCAGCAGTGGGACATTAATAGGCTGATGATGATAATGCTGATACTCATATGGATCAAACTTATCTATTTCTGTTTAATTAATTAACAACGATGTTTCAGATGGCTATGACTTGGAATCTTCTTTGAAAACTATAACGTATTGGTTTAAGGGGTACTGTGCTAAAAATATTTGAGAGCTACCTTTGTGATCGTATTCAATACGTTACTATTGGCAATTATGGTAATGATGACCCCACAGTCACGGTAATATTATCTATACAGTATTGTGACTCCGCCCTGTCCTTGAAAATAAATGCCTACACCGAGCGCTGCGTTGGCACGCGGTAGGGCCGCCCGCCTACAGTATTTTATGTAGTTTTGTTTTTAACGCGAGTGTAGGTAGATTACTCGTTTGTCTCTTTTTTCATCGTAACCACTTATTTACATATTATTCCAGATATTTTGCCCGATGGAAAAACCGAAATACCTAAATATTAGAAACAAATAACGTACTAGTAGATAGGTATATAAAAAATATTCTATAAAGGGAAGACACCTTTCCAATATTTCAGGTAATTTAAAACATGATATTCCTGGGTGTGTTATTGAAAAGTTCAGGCAACCAGAAACAGCAATTGTGCTGTTGTACGATATTGATCGTCGTTTGTTCTTTTCCATACTAAATTATGTAGGTATCTACTTAATTAAATCAAATATTTACAATACAAAACGCACGTTTAAGCACGGCTAATTGCATAAAAAACAATTCAGACCGTTCGGTCGTCGTTGCGGCGCGGCGGCGCATTCGCGACTGGGTGCCCGCCGAGAGCACATCGAACTCGAGTGGCGTAGGTATGACTCGCTTTCCGACCGTTTGTATGAAGATAGAATACTGTATGATATTATTACCGTGCCACAGTGCCCTGTCTAAATCTTATCGTACCCTCTGATTGACTTGCAGTCATTATAAGGGTAAGTATTTTGTTTCAGTTTGTCGAGATGCTTTAGCGTGCAGTCAATCACACTTGTCATTTATTTCCATCCCCAACCATAAACAAACAGATCATAATTAAATTGTCAGATTAGCATACGAGCGGCACAAGTGAAATCAGCAACAAGTTAATATCTCACTGTCCGGGAACATTTGTTCACTCAAATTGTATTTATGGATCCCCAGTTCAGTTTAGAGCAGTGATTCCCAAAGTGGTCTATATCGACCCCTAGGAGTCTATGATGACTTGCAAGGGGTCTACGTCAGCGAAAAAAAAATTTGGGGGTCCATGAAATGAAAATGGGGGTCCAAGATAATGGATCTCAACATACACTGATAGTTATGATTTTATTTATTTTTTAAGTATTTAACTGCTAGATGTTTAAATCTAAAGAAAAGTTTACTAGAAAAAAATCCACGCGGACCAGGCAGCGGACGGGACTCGAACCCGCATCCTTCGCTATCCGGGCGAATGCACTGACCATTATGCTACCACGGCCCTATTAGCCGGGTTACCTACTATGCGAAGAGATGGCGCTGCCTTGCAGCTTAAGGCCAGGAAAATTTCGACGCGGCTAATAGGGCCGTGGTAGCATAATGGTCAGTGCATTCGCCCGGATAGCGAAGGATGCGGGTTCGAGTCCCGTCCGCTGCCTGGTCCGCGTGGATTTTTTTCTAGTAAACTTTTCTTTAGATTTATACACTGATAGTATTTATTTACTTACATTATGCTTTCTTCTATTAAAAAGACATATACATTATTTATAAAAGTACCTATGAAATAATAAAAAATATTATATCTTTATATATATAATTCTTCTGTGAGTGTGTATGTCACTGAACTTCTCTTAAACGACTGGACCGATTTTGATGAAATTTTTTGTGTGTGTTCAAGGGGATCTGAGAATGGTTTAGATTCAAAATTTTGTCCGCTGGACAACCCCTATTTTTTTAGGGCGGTACGAAGTTCGCTGGGTCAGCTAGTATGTTTATAAAATTTTGTAAGATGTAGGCATTCGCTTTGTGGTTGGAATACATTTTGAAGTTGTATAAACCTGTACATAATGAATGATAAACCAATATCATCTTGTTACACTAACCTCCCTTTAGATAGAAATTTACAAGAAATCTATATCAGGTAAGTAGGGGTCTACCCAAAACTAAAAACATGCAAAGGATCTAAGACACAAAAAAGTATGGGAACCTCTGGTTTAGAGCATATACTATTCAGACAGGTGAAAGGGATCATGGAATTTTTCGATCTAATTGGATCTGCACGTCATAAGAAGTAATCCAAATAACACAATAGACTTATCCCTTTATTAATAAACGAGGAGTAAGCTTAGGCTAGTTACGCCATGTTCTGGGGGCAATTCGCCTAACGGGATTGCATTGGAAAACGTTATCGCTTACGATTTCATTTTGTTATTTCTGACCGCCGAAGGTTTACAAATACCTCTCGCTCATTTTCTCTAATATTGTTATTACCAATGCAAAAGTAAAAAATAGAGCGCAAGGCATTTGAAAACCTCAGGCGGCTAGAAATAACAAAATGAAATCGTAAGCGATAGCGTTTTCCAGAGCAACCCCGTTAGGCGAATAACCCCCTGTTCATATCACTCAAATGACATTTGTCATTCAATGAACAGAGACAAGACATGGAGTACCTAATCCAAGCTTAGTCTTGTTTATTAATAAGGGCGATAAAGTTTCGATAAATTTTAATTAAGTTTAGGCACAAAATAGATATAGTACTTTAGGTGACTTTGGGTGCACCTTGAAGCTTTCGTGTTGTTTTATATATTTATTTATCTTTAACAAAGATTCTACAGCGATTTTTGTAGATGTAACACAGTAAAATATGAATACAATTTTAAGGCCAATTACAGAAACTAATTATGTACACATTCGATACTAACGGCGTTACTTTAAATGAATATAACATTTAATTTTAAAAATAGTATAAAAACAAACACTAAATACCAATATAAATAAGTTTACAGGAGTTTGTCACATGGTAACTTTATAAAGTGTGTGTGTGTGTTTGTGTGTGTTTGTGTGTGTGAGTATGTGTGTGTGTGTATATATGTATGTATGTATGTATGTGTGTGTATCCATGCAGCTGCAATGCTATGTCTGGTAAAGTTGTAAGAAAACGAGCTGGCGGGTGCCGTGCCCCGGGCGCTACATCATTCAAACTAATTCAGTGTGAGTGCTTGTAATTGTAGTGCTTGTAAATGTAGGCTTATTGTCAATATAACCCGTTACATATTATGCTCTTGTAGGTGTCAGTTTCTGCGCGAGTGTTTATATTGGTGCTTATATACACTCGCTGTTTTTGTGGTAACCTCTGTATTCTTTTCGTCTGTAGGAAGGTCAAAGGGGAAGATCTTCCTCCGAGCTGGCTGATGGTAGCTCGGGGGCCGCGGCCCAACTGATGTTGGTCGGGCATCGTATATATGGAGTGTTAGACTCCGAATTTCTCTTGCGCGATGTAGGCTTTTATACGTTGTGAACGCATCGTCGGTAGCGCCATCTCTTAAGGAGGCGAGTGACTATTTCCTCCATGTTCATTATATGTGGGGCATGTAGATGTCGCCGCCACACGTCAATCAACTACTTTTTTTATTATACTCTTGTTTCTGATTCCTTTTCTCTCATCCATCCTCTGTACATTTCAATAAGCCTCCGGTATATGCGAGGACTTAAAACCCAAAATAAATATATCCTACAACACTGTCACTATCACAATGTCAACCAGTATAAAAAAAACTGCCGGCGTCGACACTCTGGCCCCGTCTCATATTTCCGGAACCTCGATGCAGGCTGGCGCGGCTGCTTCGACCGCAGAGGCACTTAAGTGCCGCAAGTATGATTGCCTCAGTGGAGACCTCACATTTGCGGCGTTTGGAGTCGAGACTCAGGGACCCTGGGGCTCCGGTGCCCACCATCTATTCAAAGAAATCGCGAAAAGATTGGTGGAGACCACTGGAGACCGCAGAGCTGGCGGCTATTTCGCCCAGCGCATACGCCTCGCCATTCAGCGGGGAAATGCCGCCAGCGTCCTGGGAACCTTTGCCGACGGGGAAGACTTAGGGCAGCTATTTTATTAATATTTTTATTTTTTGTCTAGTTTTAGTGTAGTTTTAGTTTAATATTTGCCATGTTGCTTTTGATTTGTTTCTAGAATTAATAATAATAATTTATTTATTTATTTATTTATATCACATTGCTCATGTACATTATTTATTATAAGGTCTTATATATACTTAATAGTGAGTGGTACATGACCCCGTTGGGGTGTTGCAACAAACTTGAGCTTGACATTAAATACATTATTTTCACTTAATTGCTGGTCATATCAAATCACATCAGGTCCAACCAAATTTAAACAAAATCAATCCATTTTAAAAATTAATCAAGTCAATTTATATCATATCATGTCATCATAATCATATCATATCATCATAGTCAAATCAAAATCATATCTTATCAATTTATTCATTTCATTTCATGTCGTTGTACATTATGTATATATATTAAAATTTTTATTTTTACTTAATTAAACAACAATTACATTTTAATTGGAGCGTTGGTATTTACACTAGTATAAACTGTATGGCAGGTACCAGCGACTTCCCATACATAAATAGTACATTTAATAATGTCATGCAAGCAGAATGAAATCTTTTATATAAATATAACGCCAAAATAACAATAGATTAGATTTTTTGTTTTGGCAAATTTGCATTACTAAATTATTATACTAAAGCAAGTGCGATTTACGTGCTTTAAATAAATCATTTTTACAAATAAATACTAAATCATTTCATACATTATTTATTATTCTTACCCTTTTTATACTATAGTTAATCATACTTATTAAATTAACTTACTTTACAAACAACATACCTAGTTCATTTTTATGTTTAACTTCCTAAGCCATTGCAATCAACAATTTTTCCGTCTCATCATAATTAAGTCCCAGTAACCAACTGGTTATCACTGCCTTACATTTGAATACTGTGAATTGGAAAATTTTCAAAACTTTATTTAGTTTGTTATATAATTGAGTGCTTAGTGCTATGTAACTACTTAAAAAATTATTAATAAAATACTTAAAAAAATATTTAACAAATCCTAACATTTCAAATACTTTAAACACTCCGTGGTCGCAAGACTGTACTAAACTGATTCCTTTCAAAGCCAACGCAGTGTATTAGCATGTACACTAACTCCTATCGTAATACTAGCGTGGAGGCATTCGTTTCCCAGTGGCAGTTAGCAGGATTAGCAGCTAACTAAACAACGGCATTATCTCGGGCGCAGTAATGCATTTCGCAAATGGGAGACACGCCAAATCCCGTTTGATAAGGTAATAACTCACATGTATTAGCGTAATTGTTGCAGGGAACCGCTGCCTACCAGTTAAATATGGGTAGGCTTGTGTTGGCAACACCAACAACAATTATTTTTTGGAGTTTACTCCTTAAGAATCGATTTGCATATATAAGGGGCCCGGTATGAGAAAAATGTGAGGAGTAAAATCTATCGATGAATGACCTCGTTACGTTTTTGGTGCGCATCCTATGTCGCGCAACTTTGACAAACAAAGATGACGGATTGACATTAATATTTTTTTTAAAATCTGAACTGAATTTAGATAATGCTTCTGATAGAGCAATGGGGACAATGAGGTATGGTACAACCATTGATGCGGTATTTTCAAGATTCGTAAACCACGTATCTACGAACGTCCATGTGTCTTATTTTAGTTACCATAAACCACTTGTCACTGTAATTAATAATGCAGACAATGTTGATTTAATTAATATTAAAAAAAAATGATAATAGTCTGATAATAATAATTACATAATTTACCAACATTCCTAATGATATATTCATGCACATCTGAAATTGACTATTGTAAAAAGTTTAATGTAAAATATTTCGTCGATTAGTTGTAATAAATGTATATGAAATGAATAAATATATATTTATATATGTATATTTTTTTCATTAATTTGTTAATTTACCCTTTCATACAGTATCAATCTTTTTTAAGTTAAATAAACTGTTTTTGCGTCTGGTTAGACTATCGAACTTAAGGAGTAAACTCCAGTCGTGCGTCGGAGCTGACACACACAATTTTTTTTTGTCCTTGTTACTATATTCTCTCTCTCTCTCTCTCTCTCTCTCTCTCTCACACACGTGTAATGGCAGTTTGTGTGAAAGTACTTTAACGTGTCTCCACGAAGAAATTATATATTTATTATATTAATTTATTCCATAAAACTGTTTTTATCTTGCTGCCCACCACGCGCCTGAAAATCCTGACAGCTTGCTATTTGTACTTAATACGTCTTTGCTGACCAGGGCGTTGGATTGGAAAGTTTCTGGTGTAAGAGAAGTAGGATATTGAATTGAATTGGAAAGAAACCTCCACTTTGAAAAAACGCTACGATGTAGTGATGATGTGATTTCATCGGTGAGTAAGGTTTTAAGGTAATATGGTGGATATAGTCAGGATAAAAATGGGCGATTGAACTGCGGTATAGCAAATGCTATAAAAATGAGACATGGTGGCCATTTAGTTGACAACCTCTATGGCCGAGTGGTTTAATAATAATTAATAATAATAATAATGTTTATTCAACAAACCTTACAAGTACTACTACAATATGATCTTAAAATAAACATGGAATGGTTTGCTATCTTATAGTCTTATAAGTAGGACCCCTGACTTTCATGCTAGGTAAGACCTGTGTTATGAAAGGCAGTGGTTCGATTCGAGACACCGGATGATTACAAAAACGTTATAAATTAATGTGTGTGTGTTTGTATGTGTGTGTGAGTGTGTATGTGTTTGTGTGTATATGTGAGATATTGTGTGTGTTGTAATAATTTCATCTATATTTTAAAGTAGTATATGTTCCCGTAAAGGTGTGGTTTGTACACCGGGTGTCGCCTACTCGAGAGTATGGAGTAGTGATGAATATGAATTTGTACTCCAGTCATGGATGTTTTATATGTATTTCTTTACAAATGTACTTATACACCGTATTCCTGAGGTTGTACACCAACTATGGCATGTTATTCAGACCATTAAATTGATCATTTTTTACTATGGACACTTTTATGAATTCCAATTTCTTTAACATTTTTTATTTTCATACAAACTAAATGCTTAGATGTAATTTATCTCATATGAATTACTCTTTACCTGTGCTGGCAACGTTGCATTTGCAACTTTGGTTCCCATGTCCACATAAACTTTTTGAAACTTTTCTTGATGTCAACAATGTTTTTTTTTTAATTTTAACTTACGAAACTATTACTTAATGACCATTGACAAAGAGTTGAGAGTTTGATATTTTTGGTTGAACAAAGTGGCAATATCTCACAGATAAAAGACTCTTTCTCACTGCACAACACAATTTCCGCGTGTCATATTTCGTGAGCTTCTGTACGATATTTTTGAGAAAATTGGTCCGATATATCGATGTTTTTTTCGCGATATATCGAAGCCGATATTGATATTTTTTAAAATATCGATGTATCGATATATCGATATTTTTTTCAACTTTCGACATCCCTACATTACGTTGAACAAAGTTGGACCTCCACTCGATTTACTTAAATTTAATGCCATCTCCGCATCACAGTTTCGGAACTGAGCTATATGGGAGTTGATTGTAATTTGACGAGAGGGAATCGGGGATAAAGAAGCGCCCTTTATGTCCCTATAATTAAGTTCTGTTAAGTTAAATTGATCTACATCCATTTCTAAATATCTTTTAGAATTAAAGCTTGGGAAATAAGGGCAATTTGCAGTCCACATTTCGTTGGGAAGATAGCACTTGGAATACAAATTACGGTTTACGGTAATATCGAGTATGCACAACGGTTTCTATTGGATGACAAACGACATTTATTATATTTTGTTCCAACATGGCGTCATATCCAAAATGGCGCACCAATCATTTTTGATGCATTCCTACAATATGGGTATCAAATTAAAGGGCTTGCTGAGAATAACTCGAAAAATAATGTGACGTCACTCTTAATCCAATATGGCAGACTATTAAAACTCAAATATCAATTTTGAAACGGATATCTTTAACTAATTTTTTGACGTCCTCCGTGGTCGATTGGTTTGCACGCCGGGTTTCATGGTGTCACCAACTCCAGAGCTCCCGGGTTCAAATCCCGGTGGGGACAGATGTTTGTGTGATGAATACGAGCATTTGTACTACAGTCATGGATGTTTATGTATTTCCATATAAATATACTTATATATGTACAATATATGTATTCTATCCGTTACCCTAGTATCCCATAACACAAGCCTTATAGTGCTTAGCTTTGGGCTAGGCTAACTGATGTGAGTAGGTAAGACAATGAAATAAAAATAAGTATATTTATGACGAGTACTAGAGTGATACAGGAAACCCCAAACAAAATGGCAAGAATCTCAAAAGTTAAAACATTATTGGAGTCATATAGATTGAAAGATGTGTGAATATAGTAGGTACGTGGAAATAACATCGAAAGGTCAAGGATGATGACTTGGGTAGTTAGAGAACTTGCTCTTAGCCTAGTCATTGATTATTAATTTTCTCACCCTTAGACTCTAATCATTTCTGTGATGATAATGGATTTATTAAAACTTTCATACTTATTTTCATTTTGATAATTCACACACACAAACACACGTACACATCCCTAATGTCTAATAATTTCATACTCATTACATTGAGATTACCAGTGTGTCATCTCAAATCCCTACACAATTTTAAATTCCATGTTCAATATGAATATAACAACAAATATTGTTACATTTACATGCCAACATACTTATATGGAGCCTACCGCGTTCGGCTACGATCGTTGAAGTTAAGCAACTTTCGCAATGGTCGGTCATTGGATGGGTGACCGAAAATCCTCTATTTCGAGTTCCTTCGTGCTTTGGAAGGCACGTTAAGCCGTTGGTCCCGGCTGCATCTGCAGTCGTGAGCACCCCCCAATCCGTACTGGGCCCGCGTGATGGGTCGTGGCCCAATCTCCCTATTCCATCGTAGGGAAGGCTTGTGCCCCAGCAGTGGAGACATTAATAGGCTGATGATGATGATGCTGATACTCATATGGGTCAAACTTATCTATTTCTGTTTAATCAATTAACAACGATGTTTCAAATGACTATGATTTGGAATCTTTTCATAAAAAAAATAATAACTCCCTAATGAATATTCATTATACAGATAAAACGGTTGCTTATAAATAATAATAATCCATTTATTCATAAACAGTTTTACAAAATAATACAACAGTCACCCATACTAGGCGAAGCCCGTCCTATGGGGGAAGTAAACAATTTACAATATATCATTTACGGCCTAAAAATACAAACAAATAAAAACTAAAAATAATGGATACATTGGTGATACGCGTGTATGTATGTGATGCGAAATAAATGAATGAAATGCCAAATCAATGACCTTTCGTCTGCAATGAAAGTACGAAAATCTGATTTTACAATTGAAAACGCAAAACATACGTAGCGTTTATGCTAATTTGGAAGACCTGCAGCTTAACTTAAGTGTGCTTGGCTTTGAAACTGATGTAATTATCTTGAGTGTAGATATCTTAACTTACTTTAATAAAAATGTTTCATAAATGGAAAGTCATGCATCGTTTCATACAACAGGGATGATGACTAAATTTTTTTTCTTCGTTTATCAGGTAGATTATCAAAAAATAATGGACACGTATTTTTTCTTTGGGCAATCAACCAAAAAATGACAAAGTTATAGCGCGTCAATGTTTGGGAGTAGGGGCTCGTGACGTCACTTTTGAGTGAATTTTCACTAATAAGTGTACTCAAACGTGACGTCACGAGCCCCTACTCCCAAACTTTGACGCGCTATAACTTTGTCATTTTTTGCCCAAAGAAAAAATACGTGTCCATTATTTTTTGATCATCTAACTGACGGACTAAATACAATTTCGTTTACTGTACCCCGTCATCATCCCTACTAAACACGTCAACAAAGCTGATGATGTTGTTGCATATACAAAATATACACACAAAGCTTCTATTAAGAAGCTCAACGTTAATGGAGCAGAAATAGATGTATTAGATCGTAGATCTTTAGTATTTAAGAAGAATCTAATTGCTAATTTGTAACATGTATAATTATTTAAACTATTGCTAGTAATCAATTAAAAAAAAAAATATCACTCAGTATGTACATATTAAGGGTTCCATCCTTGTTTTTGTGTGATAATGAAGATAATTTTGTACTGAATGTTTGTCACCTGTTTGTAAATCAAATAAATAAATTATATCCAAGAGTTAGCCATAAATAAATTTAAAGATATTATAAAAAAAACACTTATTAAAAAAGCTTATTACAAAGTGTCTGATTATATTACAGACAAAAATGCTTGGGTTTGAACTGTTCCAATCATTCCAACAGGTTTTCTATATTAAACAAATCATAATTGTATTGACGTTGTAACAACATAATGATTTGTAAATGTTGTTACATTAGACTTTTAATGTTGTGGAGTTTTTTTCGCTCGTTTTTCTCCGCAGCTAAAAAATATGTCCATAACGAGTGGTAGGGAAAAAAAATTTTTTAGACGATTCAAAAGAGTTGTACTATACATCCAATTTGAATAAAGATATATTGATTACTGATTTCTGATTTCTGAATAAAAAAATAAGAAAATTTTCTTTAACCAGGCTTCTGGCTTTCAATTAAATACAAATAATAGTATTATTAAAGGCGTTTATCAGTCCTCACCCGCAGCAAATGTCGATTGTTTTATTATAAATTCCCTTAATCATTATTCGAATTATTATTTACGGAGGTCACTAACACGGGTGTTTACGTATTCGCTACCGGAACCAGAAAATGCCTTTGTCGAAGGATAAGCTGTGAAGTAATAAAATAAATAGTTTATGTTTAGTAATAGTAATACATAGTTTAGTTTTAGTTAGTTTAGTAAAATTTAGTTTAGCAATTGTATAGATAAAGTAAATAGTAAATAGCAATAGCAACTACATAATATGTATTATTCTAATGTTTTACAGCAATAAAGGTTTATTTTATTTATTGCGGATGTTATAAATTATTACCTATTTATTTTATAAACACTTTGAAACTTCTATAAAGTAATAAAAAGAAATGGAATTGAAATAAAACTGTTAAAACAATAGACTCAGATTTCTTCACTTTATAAGAAAAATAACTACCTTCGAAATTATAGATATTTAACAAAATACTATTGATTCAATTCAATTCAAAAGTCATTTATTCAGTTTAGGTTTTTACAAGCACATGTGAAAGTCGAAAAGTACACCGATCAAAATCTAATAACACAAACGCTAATAACAATTTTACAACACAGTATTTCTATAGATACCTTAACAATGACTGCTCCAACAAGAGAGCGGATATTTAAGCCATGGATGACTGTGGGTGTATAGTGCTGCATTAGGAACAGAAATGATATGCAAAACAAATTGAAATCAGATCCAGGTAATATAACATTAAAGATAACATTCAAGCAATAAAGAATGTTTGTACTAACATTGTACGGTTCAATAAACCGCACAATATAATTTATTTTACATTTTATATTTTGCAGCATTGCATTTTTACTTTGGTGTGTCGAATCTAGAACGCGACGCATCAGTCTACGTTTCAACCGCGACTCATAAACTCCATACACTATTTCATTAGTCAAATAAGTTTCGTGTGCCAATAAACGGTATCTCTGTAAAATCCATTTTCTTTTCTTGTACGTACACACATCCCGTACAAACTGGTCCTTCGAGTCTCCGAAGGCGGGACCAAATTTGCGTGATCAAGTGCTTGGTTAAGCCGTGTGAGTGTTTGAAATCAGGACACCACTCTGCCACGTCGAGTTACGTAAGTCACAAGTCCGGTCTTTGGTGAGTTATCTATTGCATTCAAGTTAATTTACAAACATGGAAGAACTTTTGAGTAGTCAGAACCGCATCATGGAAACTATGAACACTCTTTTCGTTAATTTCAAGAAAGATGGGTCCGAGCGCAAAACTCTAACTTATCTCAAAAATCGACTGAGCACGTTAGAATGTTACTGGCATGAATTTCAATGTAACCACATCAAACTCTGCGAGTATGACGACAAATCCCACGAATATTTCACGAGCAATGAATACAAACGAATATCAGAATTTTACATTGATACACGAGCACACATACAAACATACTTGCACTCTGGTACACAAACGGAGGGAAAACAGCTTCTGCGTACGGCTACACCATTAGCTAGCGAAGGGCGAGAAACGTTTTCTCGAATCGCATCACCCGCAGAACAGCAGGCAAAAGGTCCATTTGAGCTTCAAACTACGCGCAGCAGCACCGACCGGGGAACCAGCAGCAAGCTGGACGAGATGCTCCGCAAGCAAAAGAGCAACTTCAAGGCGTTCTCCAGGACGGTCAGTAATATCAACCTTGATAATATCTCCGACAGGTGGGAGTTCGAGGATGTGTTAAGATCTGTGCAAGCGAGATGGTCCGTCATAGATTCCCTACATTGGGAAATAGATAGCGAGTTCTATGAAGACACAGAGTACGAGCAAGCCTTTGGTAGGTACGAACAGCAGTTCAACGACATCAAGAGAAATATCAACTCCAAAATGTGGAATCAATGTCATCGAGAAAAATCGACTCCGCAGATGGACATACCTATTTTTACTGGAAACTATCATCAGTGGGTGTCCTTCAAGGATTTATTCGTAGAAGCGATACATAATAACCGCTCCTTATCGAACGCCCAAAAATTACAGTTTCTCAAGAGTAAACTTCGAGGTGAAGCAGAAAAGTTGGTGCAACATTTACCAATGACACATCCGAAAATTATGAGGTGAGTTGGGATATACTGAATCGCAGGTACAATAATGCGAAGCTTATATTCAATAGCCATGTCAGCATCTTACTAAACTTACCTTCCATACAACTACAATCAGCGGCAACCATAAAAAAGGTATTTGATAACACCAACGAGTGTCTTAACGCAATACAAGCGCTCGGTGTCGACATAAGTACTTGGGATCCATTAATAGTTTATATCATTTCAAATAAACTGGATGCCGACACCCACACTGATTATATTGAATCATTGAAAAATCCTAGGGACTTACCTAAATTGACGGACTTATTGCAGTTCCTAGAAAATAAATTTACATCCCTAGAAGCATCTCGACGCAAACCAGAGTCATCAAAGCCTCTAAATCAGCAGGATCCAGTGAGTAATTCTAAGAAAATTCATTATTTCAAATCGTTCACTAGCCGACAAAATCAATCGAGTCAGAAAAGCAGTAATAAATTGACCCAAAAAGATATGAAGTGTGTAGTATGCAATAAAGATAGAGATCACGCCATTTACAATTGCGAAACATTTTTAGGTATGCAACCGCAAATGAGACAAGACATAGTTAAGAAGTTGTCACTATGCACAAATTGCCTACATTTCCATCGCAACGGAAAATGCTTCACCAACAAAAAATGCCGCGAGTGCGATGAGAGCCACAATACATTACTCCATGGCGCTAACATATTTGTAGGTACGGACAAAACTCGAACGTCATCACAACAACGTGACGCACACAATCAGTCGAGTCAATTAAAAACAAATGTACTGCAAGGACAGGTAGGTGAAATATTACTGGCAACAGCATTAGTCCAAGTGACCAAACCTGATGGATCTCGACAAAATATGAGGGCACTAGTTGACCAGGGGTCTCAAGTATCCTTGATTACCGAATCAGCAGCACAACTTTTAGGCTTCAAACGTCAGGGTTGCAGAGCAATAGTGTTCGGGGTTGGTTCCAAAGAAAATAAATGTAATGGTATGATTTCACTTCCGTTATGCTCACTTTACAATGATTATACTTTTGACGTCAATGTTTTTGTTACGAAGCGGCTAGTAAATAAATTACCAAATAAATCATTTTTAAAACCAAATTGGCCACACATTGAAAATATACAACTAGCTGATCCTGAGTTCTTCAAAAGCAGCTCGATAGATATGTTGTTGGGAGCAGACGTGTACTCCGCGATCATTTTAAGCGGCATCATAAAAGAAAACGATACCATGCCTATAGCGCAACAAACTCGCTTAGGATGGATTTTGTGTGGCAGCGCAAGTGTTACTAAATCATATCACTGCAATGTAACCTTGATCCAGGATGAGTTACACAAATTTTGGGCAATCGAGGATATTGCTGACCAGCATGATATGTCATCAGAAGACTTGCACTGCATGCAGTTATACCAATCAACTACAGAACGCCAAGCAGACGGCAGGTATGTCGTTCGTCTCCCGTTACACTCGGACATAGATGAGAAACTGGGTCAATCCAAACCGAAAGCCTTGGCTCAATTTTTCCAACTAGAACGTAAGTTTAAACGTCAAGAAAAATTAGCAGCTGATTATAAATTATTCATTCATGAATATTGTTTACTGGGTCATATGCAATTAGATCCGATAGCGGCCACCGGTAACAAGACTCTTACAGGCTACTATATGCCGCACCATAGCGTACATCGCGCTGATTCATTAACCACTAAATTAAGAGTTGTTTACAATGCCTCGGAAAAAACATCAAGTGGATATAGCTTAAACGACCTTATGTATAGGGGTCCAAACTTGCAACACGACCTATTGGTACTCATAGTCAGGTGGAGACAATATCCTTACGCATTTACAGCAGATTGCGAAAAAATGTACCGGCAAATTTTGGTTCACCCTGATCATCAAAAATATCAGAAAATTGTGTGGCGTGACACCCCTGAGCAACCGATAAGGGATTATCAACTCTCTACCGTCACATATGGGACAAAGGCCGCACCCTTTTTAGCAATTATGACACTGAGACGCTTAGCACAAGATGAGCGCCAGCACCATCCATCAGCAGCGAAGGTCCTGGAAGAGCAGGTCTATATGGATGACGTTTTATCAGGTCATTTTACTGTCGAATCAGCCAAAGCATTAAAAACAGAACTAATCAGTCTTGTCGGTTCGGCAGGGTTCAACCTGAGAAAGTGGTCGTCAAATGAACATTCACTAATTGAGGATAACCTCACCTCTCAGTCAGAGCCGCACACTTACAATTTCCGCCATCAGGAATCAACCAAAACTCTAGGACTAGTCTGGAATCCCAAAGAAGATAATTTCACTTTCCAATGTAAACTGTCTCCGCAGTCATCACAAAAACCAACAAAAAGAATATTGTTATCTGAAATATCCAAAATCTTCGATCCTTTGGGATGGTTAGCACCATCGATAGTGCAGCTTAAACTACTATTCCAAAGCATATGGACGCTGGATCTCCAATGGGACGAAGAAGTACCCGAAGAACACTTCAAAAGGTGGGTGCAACTAAGGGAGGATATTACAGACATTGACAAGATAACAATACCCAGATGGATAAAAAGTGGAAAAAGTGATATATTGCAGCTCCATGGTTTCAGTGACGCTTCCACAAAGGCTTACGCAGCAGTTATATATGTTAAGATACAAAAAGATGGGGAAGCAACCGTAACTCTGCTGGCCGCCAAAACCAAGGTAGTACCACTAAATAAAACAACATCACTACCGCGACTAGAGTTATGCGGCACCCTATTACTTTCAAAATTAATGGCAAAAATAGTTGAGAGTCTAAATTATCACAAAGTTGAAATTTATGGATGGTGTGACTCTACTGCAGTTCTTGGTTGGCTGCAAGGCGATCCCTGCAAATGGAAAACGTTCGTGAGTAACAGGGTCAAAAAGGTCACAGAGGTTATAGCTGGCGTTATGTCAGGTCCGAAGAAAACCCAGCTGATTGCGCGAGCCGTGGCCTATCAGTCAATCAACTAAAAGATCACACCCTTTGGTGGAACGGTCCATCTTGGTTACCGTCATATATTTCAAAACGTGAAAATAAAAAATATGACACTAATTTAGACACGTTAAAAATAGCACAAAGCAACTCAATACAAATAAAACAGTCCGACATGAATATTATTGAACAATTATTATGCAAATACAGCAGTATTACGCGAGTGACGCGCGTCCTTGCATGGGTTATGCGCGCGATAAGCCAAAAATCACTTACGAAAGCACATTTAACAGCTGATGAACTATATACAATTAAATTAAAAGTAATTAAATATGTACAAGAATGTGAGTTTTCAGAGGACATACTTACCATAAAAAAGAGCGGAGAGGTGAAAGCGAACAGTAAAATCATAAACCTGAACCCGTATCTGGATAAAAACCAAATTTTAAGAGTTGGAGGTCGACTGGAAAACGCGAACATTAGCGAGGATATGAAACATCCACTTATAATCCCACATTCTAGTCGCCTCACCGACCTGCTTATAGACCACGCACACAAAGTAACTTTTCATGGTGGGACTAGACTGACACTTTCCTACCTCCGAAGGGAATACTGGATACTGGGAGGAAATAGAGCCGTCAAAAAACGCTTACACCAATGTGTCACTTGTAGAAAATACTCCTCTAATAAACAGCGGCAAATAATGGATGAGTTACCGGAAGCCAGAACCAATCCCTCTCGACCCTTCTACCATACCGGGGTAGATTTCACCGGGTTCGTGGATGTTAAAGCAAATAAGGGTCGAGGTATTAAGACAACAAAGGGCTACGTGTCAGTTTTCGTGTGCATGGCGACAAAAGCTGTGCACCTAGAACTTGTCTCGGATTTGACAACATCGTCATTTTTGGCAGCCCTCCGTCGTTTTGCATCACGCAGAGGCACACCCCGTCACATGTATAGTGATAACGGGACGAATTTCGTCGGAGCAAACAAGGTGCTGAAATCCGAATTTGCCAACTTAAAATTAATAATTACTGACGAGTTCCTTTCCGAAATTAGTGAAATGAAAATAGACTGGCATTTTAACGCTCCATCTTGGCCGAGCGCAGGAGGCCTATGGGAAGCCGCTATTAAAAGCCTGAAATACCATTTACGCAGAGTAGTGGGCGAGCAAAAACTGACGTTTGAAGAGTATACCACTCTATTATCACAACTCGAGGCTTGTCTCAATGCTCGCCCCCTCTGTGCAATTAGTGAAGATCCAAACGACATCAATTATTTAACACCATCCCATTTCTTAGCAAGTGGGCCCATCCTCACCATATATGAAACTGAAAACGATGACAGAACTCGTTGGAGATTGACACAAAAGATTTTTCATGATATATGGGCGAGATGGCGTTTTGAATACTTATCTCAACTTTCAGCAAGATCGAAATGGCAACAAAAACAAGAAAATATCAAGCTAAATGACATTGTCCTGATACATGACGCTAATTTACCCCCAGGTAAATGGGCGCTCGGACGAGTAGTCGACGCCCACCCAGGAAAGGATGGACACGTTCGCGTCATCAGCGTCAAAACAAAAAACGGTGTCCTGAAAAGACCGGTAATCAAGGTGTCACTCTTGCCCGTAAGCAACAATGATAAGGCCAGCGTTGATCGCAGTCAAGGGTCGATACACGAAAATGCTGCTGCTGGGACAAAACGCACACTCAACTCATTCAGTAAAAATAACTTTGTGACGTCATGCATAAATTTTATGACAATATTACTACTTTTATTTATGTTATGTGGATCAACAACAGCACAACATTCATACGATATTAGACCATTACAAAATAATAACAGTATCTATTTGGACAAATTATCTGACATACGCATTATACAGGACAAATGGAAACTGGTGGTTTATTATAATATGGATCCTTATTGGAATGGAGCAAAATTATTAAACACATACTATCAGCATTTAGAATCATTATGCCAAAACATTGAAAGGAAATCCCACTGTGACACAATAAAGTTACAGCTACGTCACAGTTTCTTGGAACTACAGTTCTACAATATCATGTTACAAAATAAACATCCAACGCGCACGCGACGCGGTCTCATCAATGGCGTAGGTAACATTGCTAATAGCCTTTTTGGAGTGTTAGATGACAAATTCGCATCAAAATACGAAAAGGACATAAGAAATATTAGAAACAATGAAAAATATTTAGTGAATCTATGGAAAAACCAAACTTCTGTCATCGAAGCGGAAAATAATTTATTGCAACGCATCGAAAATACGATGGAAGATCAACACAAAATTTTTAAAAATCACCTCAATATTCTAGAACAAGCAACAGGAAGCTTGCAAAAGGAGATAGAAAATATTGATATAACGGATGAATTTATCTTGACAAGCATTATCGCAAACAACATCATCAGTAATCTCAAACATATACAAGATACGCTATTGGATACAATTACCAATACTCACCATTTTAATTTTCACATTTTATCTCCAGAACAACTTCGAAGAGAATTAAGTATTATTTCCGGGCAACTGTCAAAGGACTCAGCACTGCCCATTGATAACATCCTGATTGACCTACCAAAGGTGTATGAGATTCTCAAAGTAAAAGCTCGCATGACAATACAATACTTTATTTTCGAGATTGAAATTCCGTTGGTAAACAGAGACAGTTACGAATTATATAAGCTTTATTCCGTTCCTCAGCAAAAGGAAAACTCAGTCATTAATATCTCGCCGATAGCAGATTATTTGGCCATTAATTTACAAAAAGATACCTATTTACCAATATCGGAAACAGAGTTATCCAAATGCATCCAGTTTGACAAAATAACTTATTTGTGTGAATTGCAAAAACCAGTATATCATAGAGATTCAGACGAAAACTTTTGTATTAGAGACCAACAAAACAAGGCATGTATGACATTTATTAATATGTGCCGTGATACATGGACGGAGCTTATCAATGTAAACAAATTCTTAGTCACCTGTTGCGACAAATGCAACTTGAGATTCATATGTGGGAGTCGAGTTACTAACGAACGATTAAAAGGCTCGAATATAATTGCGCTCGGACATAATTGCATAATCAAGAGCGATACCTTCACTATTATCGCACATAAACAACACATGAACGAGCTAAATATAGAACCGGACATAGTTTTAGCCGAAATAGCACCTGTCAACAAAATCATTAACCTGACTATACCTGTGACTACGATAAACGAAAGCGATTACAAAGAAACTCTCAAAGTCATCGGCGAACAGGTCACACAGCTGAAATCTAGTGGAGATAGGCTAGAAGAAATGGACTACTTATCATCACATGACGTCCATCAGTACGCCGCTATTTATACAGTAGCGGTAGTGGCAGTAGCATGTGCCGTATTCGTGTGGTGGCGTATGCGCCGCCCCCCTTCAACCAGGATCAACGAGGCCCCAGGGCAGGCCGCGTTCACAACGCGAGAGCCGCCTGGGCCACCCGCAGCGGACGCTGGGCTTGCGCCCGGACCTTCGACAGCGAACACCGTCTTCGCGCGTCCCGCGTGCCCGACGACAGCGCCCCGAATAAAGGGGCCGTGTGAGGTCGACAATTGTGGTCAGTGCAAAGTGCAAGTGAGTGCTAGTGAAGTGCAGTGTCACAAAAGTATCAGCGAAAGTGGTAGTGCACAGGACACCAAACGTAACTCAAACGGCACTTCGCCTATTTTTAGTAAAATAAGATTTATACAGGAATGATTGTCGGTTTCAGTTTGTTTCACTCCTACTAACACTCAAATTGTTCAATCATCTTGTCTCCACTTCATTACACTAAAACCGACACTTTCATCTCATCTCGCGCCCCGGAACATGTACGGTTCAATAAACCGCACAATATAATTTATTTTACATTTTATATTTTGCAGCATTGCATTTTTACTTTGGTGTGTCGAATCTAGAACGCGACGCATCAGTCTACGTTTCAACCGCGACTCATAAACTCCATACACTATTTCATTAGTCAAATAAGTTTCGTGTGCCAATAAACGGTATCTCTGTAAAATCCATTTTCTTTTCTTGTACGTACACACATCCCGTACAAACATAATAAAAAAGTTAAAACGTAGTTATGATATGCAACAACTAGAAAACGCCATTAAAAATCCCAAAAAGCTATGGAACACCATACATAGTATAACACAACGAAAGCCCCCTAAAGCGAGAAACCAAGAGCTACACGAAATAGCTAACTCTCCTCAAGAATCAGTAAGCCGAGTCAATGAGTATTTTGCTACTATTGGACAACAATTGGCTAAAAAAAATTTTTTTTTATTTATTCAATCAAATCAAAATTACATTTTGATGTACAATGGCAGTCTCTAAAAACCATTAAACATGGGTTTATATGTCTACAGCGATTCGCTCTAACAAATATTTTTTAAGTTTATGTTTACAATTATGTTTCATATACAATTCTTGAATACTGAGGGGCATTTCATTTAGAAATTCAGGACTAACATATTTTAGTTAAAACATGTACCGGCTATCTTTACCAAAACACCAGTACTTGAAAAATATAACGTGAATTTGTTATCTACATTTGCACACATAAATGCTGATTTTGAGGAGGTTCGATCCGAGCTTATGAGTTTAAAGTCTGAAAGTGCTCCTGGGTGGGATAAAATACCTGCAGACTTCCTAAAGCTAGCATGCAATGAGGTAGCGCCTATCTTAGTACACCTGACTAACCAGTGTTTTGAACAGGGAATCTTCCCGGAGGTCTTGATGCAAACAATTATCATTATCACTCCTGTACATAAAAGTGGTAAAACAACATCCACATCCATCGATTTTTAGGCCCATATAATAAATATCGGTGTTAGCAAAGATTTTAGAAAAGTTAATAAACGCCCGTCTACAAAATTTTTTTGCTAAACATAACGGCTTTCGTAAGAGCCTTTCCACTAAGGATGTTGATGTTTTGGCTTTGACATCTTCTATTAAAAGGTGACAAACCCCGTGATTTCCTAACAGAAATACTTTACAGTTCTACTGGACTACTATCGGTTCAGTAGAACCAGTACTAAGAATACACAAATCCCTCTCATACAAAACAAGCTCAAGCAAAAATAGAAAGAAACATAATATTGTTACACATCCTCAAGTCGAATAAATTTTTCCACAAAGGCAATTTTCATGGAGAGCTACTTTGTTATATAATAAAATTAATAAAGAAATAAAACAAGTTTCAATGTTATAGATGCACTGATTTTATTTATTTATTTACGCCTCGCATCCTTTGCAGGGTACGTCGTCTGAATAACATCAATAAATAAATAAAATCAGTACATATATAGCGTCAAAATCTAAGAAACAAATATATTAATAAAGAACTCAATATTTACCCTCTAACTTACAAAAGGTGCAAAACTACGTTAACAAAATGGGTAAAAACTATTTTTTATTTTTATTGTAATCTTTATACAATATAAATACATCTAATAAAGAACTCAATATTTACCCTCTAACTTACAAAAGGTGCAAAACTACGTTAACAAAATGGGTAAAAACTATTTTTTATTTTTATTGTAATCCTTATACAATATAAATACATCTATGGCAGATTTGTCAATTAGCCTTTTGTAACCAAGCTATGGAAGAGCAAGGCATCCTAACACAAGCATTTTTACTGCCTAAAAGGATGTACCAACCTCATATATTGTAGTAGGCTAAGTTACTGAAATAAACTAATTTGTATTTGTATTTCTTAAATAAGTTAAAAATAATGTGTGATGTTTTTAACATCCTCATTTCGTTCGCATTTTCTTTTGCCACAAAGTAACGATTCTTTACATTGTTAGCATTAAATAAATACTCGAATATTCAAGTACAACACCTAGATTTTTGCTTGCGTCAGTTAAGTAAATAGCCTGTGTACAACATTGCTGTTGTACAAGAAGAATAAAGCACAATATGGAACGACACGTTAAATTTCGGACGGATTTAAAGGCATATTCGTCAGTTGTCACAAAAAGAATGTGCGATGTAAAGAGCGCGCGGCTGAGTGCGGGCAAATTTGTCACGCGTAGCTAAGCCGCCGACTTTTTCGGGGGTTCCCGGGAATTTGGGCGGCTTTGGTGTTTTTTTTATGCCGCCGTTCGCAGGTTGTCTGGAATTCTGCTCTTGTGTGATGGAGCGTTGCTCGTTTTGGGTTAGTTAGCATCTGTCTCTGGGTGTCTCTGTGTGCTGTGCTAACTCTGTGTCTTTTGCAGTGAGGCAAGTATTGTTAATATAAAAAAATAAATACATTGCAAGCTATAATACATATTAAATAAAACTAGTTTTTTACTGGTTAACGCACGAAACTTTATTTATTTATTGATGTTTCGTAGCCTTTACAGGCTACGTCGTCGGAATCAAATTTTTATTTAATTTTTCGAGCTACCTTCGAAAGACTTTTATTGAGCGTTCGGTTATTTCATTGTTCGATTTTTAAAGTTTTATTGTCTATATGTATAAATACCTATTACTGTTTCTAATTAATAAAAGTGACCGTTTTGGTAGTTATCCGTTAATATAGTCCTTGTTTAAACTGTTCCATGTTCCAATCTTAGATTCAAATAAAATATGATCCGACTCAACTACATAAGCAACTCTCGCCACGCACACGTCTGTATATAAACATCAATCGAGCGAGCGAGACAGAACTATACGCTTCAACGCAACGTATTGTTATCCTTTTCTTGCTTAAAAAATGGCGATCACGTAACTAATATTCACGACAAACCGTGATTTTTGAGAAAAAAATGTTTTCACAGTTTTACGAATGAAAAGTGTTGCCGGGGCATTTGATTTCGAACTATTTGTGTTCTTTATAAAAGCACCGAAGGCATTGTTATATCTTCATAACACAGAATATACGCAATATTTTTATATTGAGTGTACATGCAGCGTGTTTGAATGTCAAATTGTGACTAAAGCGAATTATGGTCGCGGCCCACAATTTAAGCGGATCACTTTTGAGCCGCGAATGCCGTATCTACCCTTTTTGTTTTAATCTAAGGTTCCAATAGAATTTCAACTTGACACATTTTAGATTATTCTTTGCTTCCAAACTTCATGTGATTTTTTTTCATTAGTTTCTTTTTTACTTTTCTTAGACCAACCAGATTGATGTTAATATGAAACTAGCAAACCAGTGAACCAAATGTTCACCAAAAAAAAAAAAAAATTTTTGTGTTAGATTTTGTGTGGTTTCGTTTGAAATAGAAATCACGTGATTTCTCGAAAACCGGAAGTGCTACGTTACTCACATCCGGTTTGTAGTCTTATCAGACTATTCTTAACTTATAACTTAAACATTCTCTATGTCTATCTCTTACGGTTTGGCCGCTGAAACAGCACCACGGACGGACGGACGGACTTGTCTAATAGATAAGAGATGATGAGTTTTAAAAGCTTTATTTGGTAATGCGTTATTGGAAAACTTCATCTCGGTTATTTCTAACGAAGTGTTCTAATAAGTTGTCACAAAAATCTTTATGGATACTTGCAATTCATAAAAGTCGAATTAACAGGCAGAGAATTGAAACATTCAACGGCCGAATAATGCCAATAACAGTAAATCAGGCACTTCGCGTAAACACTATAAATAGTTGTTGGGTTATTAATAGCATATAAAACAGCCGCGAAGGTCAGAGCACTTCGGAAGGCTGTTAACCACTCCTTAATGACCCTCGCTCGTTAGGAGGGAAAGGTTTCGCCTGTTCTTGGGAATTAACAGTTACGGCACTCGGAACACCAGCGTTGCTAGACACCCCAACCCTCCCTACAATACAACAAAAACAGATGACGGAAGACGCGCAGCGAAAACAGACGCAGCTCAAGTAATCCTGGTGGATGTTTTGCGGCAGCGCATAAACTTTTATGCATTCAGAATAGCCTGAAAATTGCTCGTTTGACGTTTTCGAAGCGTGAAACAGCAGCGGCTAGGTGCTATAGTCAAATTTGATAAGAGTCAAGGAAGCATTAAGATTCTTTTTTCTTAAGATGTTAATAATAAAATGTTGCGGTCAACTTTGACAAGTCTGCCAACCGAAATGACCAGAACGGAGACTTGGCCTTGATTAAAAAAGTTTAAGTATCAAGCATTAAAAATATATCACGCCGAATAAATAACAGGCTAAATAGGATTTGGGGCAGAATTTTTACAATGAATATGAAAGTTGTTCATAGTTCATGCATATAAATTACTTATTATGTAAGTCCAAAGTTGTCTGGACTGGTAGGATCTTTGACTTTGACCTAACCTAACCTAACCTAACTAGGTAATTTTTAGGAGTCATTGCCTATTATGCGACACAGTCTCTGACTAATGTAGTTATTATTGTATCTGTACAAACTATTTAATTGCAAATAAAGATTATTATTATTCTTAAGAGGAACTCGATGACGCAAGTGGTTAGCGCGTTCGGCTGCGATCTTTGAATATAAGCAACTTTCGCAGTGGTCGGTCATTGGATGGGTGGCCCTATCTCCCCATTCCATCCATAGGGAAGGCCTGTGCCCCAGCAGTTAATTATTATACTAAACCTTCGCTGCCTTTAAATTTATCAGTTAAATGTATCTCATCATCTTCAGCTGAATAATGTCCCCACTGCTAGGGCACAGGCCTTTTCTATGGACGGAGTGGGAAGTGGGTGCTAACGACTGCAGGTGCAGCCAGAACGGCTTAACGTGCCTTCCGAAGAACGGAGGAGCTAGAGAATTAAAGTTTCTGGTCACACATCCAACTTTCACGAATTCCGTCTGAATGCGGTAACAACCTGCACCATCGAATTCCTCAAAAATTTATCTCATCTAGGTACACACAGTTCAAATATACACATCATCCATCCATCCATCAGCCTTTCTCCGTCCACTGCTGGACATAGACCTCCCCCATAGAACGCCACAATGCGCGGTCCTGCGCTATCCGCATCCAGCGTCTCCCAGCACATTTGACGATGTCGTCAGTTGCCACCTTGTTGGGGGCCGCCCCACGCTGCGTCGTCCGGTACGTGGTCGCCACTCGAGGACCTTTCTTACCCAACGGTTGTCAGATCCTCGAGCGATGTGGCCTGCCCATTGCCACTTCAGCGTACTAACTCTTCGGGCTATGTCGTACACACCGGTCCTTCTACGGATCTCCGCATTTCGGAGATCCGTAGAATCTATACTTATAATAAATCTGTAGAGAGGTCAATTCTATACATGAAATATATTTTCAAAATAACTATCAGGGGATGATTAGTGATCGATACTGATGCCAAAAATGCAATCAGTAAAATTTTTGTCTGTCTGTCTGTCTGTGTGTATGTTCCTTATAGAAACAAAAACTACTCGACAGATGTTAACGAAACTTGGTACAATTATTCTTCATACTCCTGGGCAGGTTATAGTATACTTTTCATCACGCTACAATCAATAGGAGCAGAGTAGTGAAGGAAAATATTGGAAAAACGGGAGAAGTTACTCCATTTTTTAAGCTTCCATCGCGTGTGCAGCCTTAATGGTTAAAGTTACATAGAAATCATGTATAACGGAAATATTCTACATAAAATTGTCTAAAAAATATCCCGCAACAGCATATGTCTATCTTTTATGGTTGACTCACAATAACACGTGTAATTATATAAATAAAGTTATTGTTTATAACACAAGCCTGAGAACAAAAACTATAGTTTACAATACAGCTCTACACCGAAGCGAAGCGAGGGCGGGCCACTAGTACATAATAATAATATGTATTTCTTTCTTTTGCTACAATAAAATAGTTGTTCCAACTTCAACACTACAATACTACAGATTTTCTCAGTGCTATTTAATCGTGTAATTTTGTATTTCTATAGTGTGTACGATTGCTAATGCTATGCAAAGTATGATATTTAAATTCTAGCTATGGATGCGGTGTGTATTTTCGGTCGGTTTTGCAGTCACGTAAGGCAACGGTAAGAGTGATAAATTTGGTTATTAGACTACGATGGCCGCTTACCATAAGTCAGGCATACGCTTGTTTGCTACCCATTTAACATGAAAAAAAAAAAAAACGACGGGTTGCACTCCGGGAGTGCCGGCAGAAATGAAAACTTGATATTTTGGAATGGTTTGGGAATAATTTTGCACGAATTGCTTTAATTATCAGTAACACTTTATATACACGGATTTTACGAATGCACAGCAGTGTGACCACTACACAGACGTGCGAGCCATCAGCTGTCACCATCCATGGATGCGCGTGGCACGCTGTAACATAAACACACACGAATATTTGCGCAAGCGCCCTGCGCCTCCTAAACGAAACAGCAGGCGCATACATTTTCGCTGAAGAAAGAGAAAGAGAGGGGGATGTCAGAGAATTTCGATCAGGGCACGTGTCCTGACGCGAGGTTAACATTTTGAACCCATTACAAAAATAGTGTACAACGCCGCTAAAGAAGTTTTCGTCTTACGAATTTTCGATCAGGTCACGTGCCCTGACGCGATTTTAACATTTTTTACCCATTACAACAAAAGTGTACAACGCCGCTAATGAAGTTTTCGTCTTACGAATTTTCGATCAGGCCACGTATCCTGACGTGATTTTAACATTTTTACCCATTACAAAAAAGTGTACAACGCCGCTAAAGAAGTTTTCACTTCAAAACGTCTAGATGCGCATACAATTTGAATAAATCTATTGGAGTTTACTCCTTAAGAATCGATTTGCATATATAAGGGGCCCGGTATGAGAAAAATGTGAGGAGTAAAATCTATCGATGAATGACCTCGTTACGTTTTTGGTGCGCATCCTATGTCGCGCAACTTTGACAAACAAAGATGACGGTTTGACATTAATATTTTTTTTAAAATCTGAACTGAATTTAGATATTGTTTCTGAATTTGCTTTTGGTGTATCTGTACTTGTAATCGACTTCTTCGGACTTGATTTTGTTTTGTGTCTGTTTAAAGACAATCGTTTTTAGAGTGTAAACTCCGGTCGTGCGTCAGAGCTGACACACACAATTTTTTCTACTTTGACTGCAAGCTATAAAAGAGATTGTCCACAATGTTTTAATGTTTGGATGGAATGCAAAGGGACAAGCTATTTGCTGTGGCGAAGTGGTAATGTAACATTCGACACTGCTGCTTTCGTACATCAACGTTTGTATGACACAAACGAATTAGTCGCGATGCGAATGGAATTCCACCGGTGCAGTGTACGGTCTGTAAGCCGGGTAAAATAATTCAGTTAAGCTAACACGGCTGCACGAATTAACTTGCAAAACGGACCAAATAACGTGCCGCGTGCGCTGAGATACAGTGCATTCACGGACAGTAGGGAAAATGGCAATTTCAACGGCACATCAGCCCTCCTAGCATGCGCACCGCGATATGATATAAAGCTTGTTTTCTCACTCTCATTAATCAAATTACCATGGAATTTGACAGTTGGGCGGCTTCTTTCTTAAATCTTTAGTCTATAGGTATTTTGAACAGCAACGTTATAAAATAAAACTAGTTTTTACGGGTTAATGCACGAAACTTTATTTATTTATTAACGTTTTGTAGCCTTTACAGGCTACGTCGTCAGAATCTAACTTTTATTTAATTTGTCGAGCTACCTTAGATTTTATTAAGTAAATTAAATAATAAATTCATACATAGACAATAAAACTTTAAAAATCGAACAATGAAATAACCGAACGCTCAATAAAAGTCTTTCGAAGGTAGCTCGACAAATTAAATAAAAGTTTGATTCTGACGACGTAGCCTGTAAAGGCTACGAAACGTCAATAAATAAATAAAGTTTCATGCATTAACCCGTAAAAACTAGTTTTATTTAATGAGTGATGTGCGTGAAAACCAAAGAAACAAAAACGTTATAAAATATACAAATACTGTCAAATGTAACTGGTGCAGCATATCATCATCAGCCTATTAATGTCCCCACTGCTGGGGCACAGGTTTGCAATGGATGGAATAGGGAGATTGGGCCATGATCCACCAGGCGCTCCAAGTAAGGCTTGGCGGGTGCTAACGACTGCAGATGCAGCCGGGACCAGCAGCTTAACGTGCCTTCCGTAGCACGGAAGAACTCGAGATAGAAGATTTTTGGTCACCCATCCAATGACCGACTACTGCGAAAGTTGCTGAACTTCGACGATCGCAGCCGAACGCGATAACCAACCGCGCCATTGAGCTCCTCATAATAGCTATAAGTGTGCAAAATTTCAGCGCAATCCGTTCAGTCGTTTAAGCTGTGCATTGACAGATTTAATTTGCTGTGCGTAAATTTTAACAAGCATACTGTTAGATTCTGCACTGTGTAATACGAACTCAATCCACGGGGGGATTGTCACAAAAGCGTGATGTTTTCCTGGAATTTAACTTTTTTGTTCATTTCGAGCTTCAACATATTCCATGACACCGGATGAAAATAATGATGCACATGATGTTATTCTATATTTTTTTGCTGTTTTTTATTGGGTACAAATGAAAAAGGCTTCTTTTTAATAGCATTATTAGCCTCAAAAGATCTAAATTGCCTTCTAAATTACTACTAGCCACAATCAACGTGCGTTTGAATAACTCTATCTTAGCATCTAGTTTTTTTTTATGTTATAGGGGGCATACGAGCAGACGGCTCACCTGATGGTAAGTGATCACCGTCGCCCATGGACACTTGCAACACCAGGAGTATCACAAATGCGATGCCGACCTTTAAGGAATTAGTACGCTCTTTTTTTGAAGGTTCTTGGGTCGTATTGGTCCGGAAACACTGCTGGCGACAACATATTCCACAGTTTTGTCGTACGTGGTAAAAAATTTCGAAAAAAACGCACGGTTGTGGATAGCCACGCATCAAGATGATAGGGATGAAATTTTTGTCGCGATGTACGATGGCGAAATGCAGCAGCTGGAATTAATCCGAACAATTCCTCAGAAAGATTTTTTTTTTCTATGAAAGCGGAAGTTAACGAAGTTATCTCCTATGTAAGATTTTTACGTCGACGATTTTATGAGCCGATGTTAGACTATTGAACTACGAGTACGTTAAGAAGTAAATGAAATTCCAAGTAAAGGAGGATTGTAATTACAAACATTGTCTTCTAATAAGGAAGTAGTCATCATCATCAGCCTATTGATGTCCCCACTGCTGGACTGTAGACTTATCCATTTTAATTCATTAATTGGCGAATGTGGTATAAAAAGAGTAGGTGGCCCATTACAAAGTGCTGTTCTTAGTAAGTGTAGAAAGCATCCTATCATTATTCCGGCGAGAACACATTTCATATTTTTTTATAAAGGAAGCTCATGTTAAAACCTTACATTATGGTCCTCAGCTAATAATTACTAATTTCCGTTCACGTTGCTGGATTTTAAACGTAAGAAATCAATTTAAATTGTTCGATCGTAAATGCTATTTTTCACGCACACATAGAACAACCGATAGGGCAAGCTCCAGCTGCAAAAGTATTTTCAAGTCGACCATTTAGGCAGAGCGGTGTAGTCTATGCTGATCCCATCAGTGCAGAGCGGTGTAGACTATGCTGATCCCATCAGCGCAGAGCGGTGTAGACTATGCTGATCACATCAGCGCAGAGCGGTGTAGACTACGCTGATCCCATCAGCGCAGAGCGGTGTAGACTATGCTGATCCCATCAGCGCAGAGCGGTGTAGACTATGCTGATACCATCAGCATTACAACGTCCAAGGGGAAAGCGCACCACTTATATATGAGATACATTTCTTGAGTCTTTGCGTGTGCAAAACCCCTTGAAAGCTACCAGGGCTTCCTTGAAGTGGTCAGTGATTTGACGTCCCAATGTTTCCTGGCAGCTTTCAACAGGTTTTTTTGCACGACGTAGTCATTGCACCGACTTGTTCAGCGACAACGGAACTAATTTCGTTGGTGCAGCGCGGGAACTTAAGCAACTGTTGGCTAAAATAAAATCGCAAGTTTGCACAAAGATTTAAACCCGGGACTTCTCAAGTCAGCGACACCATGAAACCCGGCGTACAAACCACTCGGCCACGAAGTTCGTCTAAGTTGAAGTTTAGCAAAGCCTAAGCCGTTGGTCCCAACTGTATATGTAATAGTTAGCACCCACCAATCTGAGCACACGTGGTGATTCACGGCCCAGTTTCCCTATTCCATCCGTATGGAAGGCCTGTGTCCCTGCAGTGTGGATATTAATAGGCTGATAATGACTCTCCAATTCCAACAGAACAAGGCAGTTGCCTCCTTGCTGCATAATTTGTGAGTAGGGGGTACTTTCATAAATAATTCACGCGATTACTTAACATGAACAAACCCCGAGCAAAATGCCTAATAAAAGTTTGGTTCAGCAGTACATTCCAAGACACTCAATTAAATTTAATTATTGCACACTTATAGGGCTTGCTGTCTTTCTTCTTCTTCTTCTTGCTACGGGCGTTTCCGCAACTCGACGTCCTTGTGGCGCCTGTTTTGCGTGAGGAGGGTGTATGGCCGGAGTCACTCCAGCCAGCCCAGCTCCGCCAGGAAGGCCCCCAGGGCCTTCACATTGGTGACTGCCTCTTGAAGGTTTCCTCGTGAGCCGAGGTATTTCGCCCGGTATTCGGCCACTCCGTTGCATTCCAGCAGAACGTGAGTAGCTGTTTCTTCTGCCTCCATGCATCGTCTGCATAGGGGGCTGTCCGTGACACCTAAGTTGAAAAAATGTCTGTTAAAATGTGCATGTCCAGTAATAGCACCTGATACCATGCGCAATGCTGTCTTTCTCTCTGATAAAATTGATATTTTTTGGAAAGATTCAGTCAAGAAAAATTTTGATTGTTTTAAAGGGAGCAGAGAAGAAATGCTTTAGGGTGATGAGAATGGTGTGGCATTTGCAGTGAAACATATTTTTAAGTATTTATTTTATCGCTGAACAAAAAGAAGAGGGAGATGACGGTAGATTTTCCACTCGGAATGAAGAAATTGTCTGGGGAAGTAATCCCCACCTGAATACAGAATATTGTCTACCAAATAACACTATTGTAAATAATAACTCAATATATTATCCATATTCTACATTGTAAGTATTGCGTAAGAGTTCTACAACTCCATGGCATGGGGATTGGTATGAGGTCAGAGAGTACAGTATTGCAATCTTCTATAGGCTATGGCGCAACAGACGGGTCGTACGCTTGTTGTTTGTTGTTGTTAGACGACGGCGCCTTTAAGAGGCACACCGCCGAACGGACCTCACACCTGGCTCCCGCAAGACTTACGAGCCCCAGCAGTGGCTGCCCACTGAGGGCCCCGTAACTCTTACGGGCGCTTTACTGCATAATATCTAAAAAACCCTGCGAATACCCTCTAAGTTATACGAGGCACAACAAATTATCCCACTCTACCTTTTTTTTATACGCAGACAAAAAATACTATTTACAGACGACGGCGCCTTTAAGAGGCACACCGCCGAACGGACCTCACACCTGGCTCCCACAAGACTTACGAGCCCCAGCAGTGGCTGCCCACTGAGGACCCCGTAACTCTTACGGGCGCTTTACTGCATAATATCCGCTAAAAAAACCCTGCGAATGCCCTCTAAGCTGCTTATCGCGAAGCCGGATGTTAATTGTAAGTGGAGTCCAGTCGCGAAGACAGCTAACCCCTGAGCCCTGGAATCCTACTAACCAGCATAAACACAACCCCACCAAAACCAAAAGGTAGTGTAATTTTACTGTAATCTTCTGTAAGGTTTAGGTTGCTTCCCTAGGCGTGGGCTTCAATTCGAGCGCAAAATCAGCTACTCTATTCCATGTTTCAGACTTCAAAAATCAAGAGGTTCATTTTTGGGATGTAGTATTGCATTGTTTAACAAAGTTATCCAAGATCTGATTGAGCTTCCACTAACCAAATTTAAATCTCGGATCAAGAATTCTCTTATGAATAAGGGCTATTATAAAGTTAATGATTATCTAAATGATCGTAATGCATGGACATAGTGTTTCTTGTAATTTGTTATTTGATGGGTATGAGTCAGTTTCTGTAACAGTAATATGGTACCTATCTAATGCCGCTTCCTATATACTAAATATAAAATTATTATTGTAACTTTATACATCTATATCCTTAATAATGTAATGGAAGGTGACTTCAGAAGTATCTCTGAAGTCATTTTTGAACTTGACGACTCTGTATATATCAATACAGGGAGAAAAAAGCAGCCCTTGCTGAGTTTCTTGCCGGTTCTTCTCAGTACAAGGTCTCCCGCCGTAGTTTTGTGAACCGATGGCGTAGCTTCTTGACCTTCACAAGTGCTTGTAACAGCCTAGACTGAATATATGACTTTTCATTTCATTTTCATTTCATTTCATTTCATTATGCCCTACCTCACATTCTGGAGACTTGAGTCCTTAAAGAAGCGCTTGGCATCAATTCAAGCGGAAAATCCTCTTTGATCTCCTCATCAATCATCGGCATCCTCTCTTAAACGTTACGTGTGTTTTGGCAAAGGTTGACTGAAGCAATGGAGAAGTATAGATGGCGCTGCAAACGCTTGACCCTAACCACAGCCGAATATTGCAGCTGTCAAATTTTAAAAGTGTTTTTTTGTTGTTAAAAATATTAAATAAGTGGTGAAAATGTATAGAACATGGTCTGTAATAAAACAGAGTTGAAAAGGAGAGGCAAGGCAGAAAAGCTAATCTAGTAGAAAGGTAATCTTTATATTTTTATGCCTGAATGCTCATTCTAGGTACATCGATGCATTTTCCATGATTATTTTAATAGTTCATGGATCTCCGTAACTTTTAGCAGACTCATTAGTCAAATCTATCTTATTTTTGCATCAGTCAGACATCTCATAGAGTTAGGTTACCTCTGGCTAAAATGAGAAGTATAACATTGGGGTTTTTTACAGACTTGAGGTATATGACCGTAATTTTAATTTTGGTGCAGTATTTTTAGATCAAAAGGAAGTCATCCAGATGCAATTACCTGCCCCAGATACATACCATGATATAAACATCAGCTCGGTTTTACTCCCCCTTTCAAAGCAACATATTAAATTATATATTAGTCGGTAAGCATGCAGTATTCTCACAGCAACCAGGAATTGCACAAGGCGGCATTTGTAATTTGTTCAATAAAAAGCTTAAAAATGAATATAAGCTATTAGGTACGTATTGAATAGAAATTTTGGGTCAAGCGATTACAGCGCCCCTAGTGGCTAAATTTTGCAGATTTCTTGTCCCAGAAACAAAGAGACTTCAGTCAATATAAGAGAAATCGCTTTTATAATTACTAACAGAATCGTGAATCCAATCCAGGACCCAGAGTGTTGCCGACGGCAAGGCTACGTTTACGCTAAATTATTACTTAAAACATAGACAATTAGGTACTGCAGATTTCAGTTTATTTAAAGTAAACCCGGTTCCGGCGATTGCGATTCATTGCTTAGCCCAGATTGCGAGTTTATCTCCATGTCTCACTACGGGCGTCTGCCAATTAGTCGCTAAATCCCGCGGAATCCGCGCCAGGCACGCGCAAAGCCAGGTGGAATAATTACTAGGAACATGCCACCTACACATTTATAGATTTACTACTCGACTATTCCTATTAGAATAGAAATGCGCGAGTTTCATTGTAGATGCTGAACCGTTAGGATTGTGAAGGAAATAGTTGACTAGTTTTAAACGTGGATTGGCCACAATAAATAAACACGACGATTTTCTGTCGACTATGTCTTTTTTCGATGGGTGACCAAAAACTTCTATCTCGAGTTCCTCCGTGCTTCGGAAGGCACGTTAAGCCGTTGGTCCCGGCTGCATCTGCAGTCGTTAGCACCCGCCAATCCGCACTGTGCCCGCGTGGCAGGTCATGGCCCAATCTCCCTATTCCATCCATAGGGAAGGCCTGTGCCCCAGCAGTGGGGACATTAATAGGCTGATGATGGTGATGATGATGAATAGAAATATGAAGAAATATCGCAATAACGCATCCGATATTATCCACCGATAACAACGCCTATGGACGGGTGACTTGTGAGTTTAAAAACAACCCTATCCGGTTTAAAATTATAAGTGCAATATTAGCAGATGGCGCATTTTATATTTTACTAGCTGACCCAGCGAACTTCGTACCGCCATAAAAAAATAGGGGTTGGTGGTAGAAAGTTGAAAATTTAGGGATGTATGTATTTTTGTAAGATGTATCATTAAAAATTAAATATTTTTTTTTATCTAAAATTGAAAAAAAAATTAGCGGTGGATTACCCTTAACATCTTTAGTTCCTCCGAGCTTCGGAAGGCACGTTAAGCCGTTGGTCCCGACTGCATCTGCAGACGCTAGCACCCGCCAATCCGCACTGAGCCCGCGGTCATGGCCCAATCTGCCTATTCAATTCATAGGGAAGGCCTGTGCCCCAGTAGGGGGGACATTAATAGGCTCATGATGATGAATAACTCGCAATCGGGAACGACTCATATTGATTATATGAGAAACAGCAACGTAAACATGCCTGCCAGAATACCAGCGCTGACACAGTAAGAAAGTACTTTCGCACTGTGAAGTTGCTACTTTTGTAAAAAACAATTTTAAACTTTTTAAAATGAGAAATCAAAACAAAAGTGTAAGAGACCCAAATAGATTAATATTTAATAATCTACCGAAATTAACTTGGTGCTTAAAACAATGTAATTGTATGTGTGTAAAAGTATATAATGCAATACCTAATGAAATAAAATGTCTACCCAGTAAATTATTTAAATCAAAACTAATGACTTGGCTCAAGGAAAAAATTTTTTATACTGTAGAAGATTTTTTTAATGACAAATTTGACAATCGAATAATTTAAATTAGTTATTTATTTAGTATTACATGGTTTATTTTGAAATGAATGAATATGATTGAAGATTCTGTATAGATATAATTTTAATCAAAAAAATACTTAATGAAATCATTTGTAATATATATCATGGTATTTATAATTGTATAGTAAAGACCCTTATTTTAATTTAATTTAACTTTAATTTAGTCTTTTGTATAAATTGCATGCCATTTATGGTAAAATATGTAGAATCTATTTGTATACATGTCATCTTATTGTACCATATTTTTTGCAATAAATAAATCTAATCTAATCTAATGTGTCAGCATAAGCTGAGGCAGGGTCCTGATTGGCTATCCTAGATTTTTATGTTCTTTTTTATTTTTTGTTTTCTTATTTTAAGTTTTCTTGTATTTCATTTTTTTTATTTTATTTTTTATTTTTAGGCTGCGTTTCCACCAGAGATGTGCGATGGAAATGTGTCGTGCGAGGATGTCTAGCTGTGCTGTGAAAATGTGTGGGGATTACCACCAAAGCTGTGCGATGATAATGTGCCTACAAGGATGTGTAGCGGAGCTGCGAAAATGCGCATTAATGTGTGGTACAGTATGCGCAAACCTCGCAACACATCATTCTCAACACACATTCCTCGCAACACATCCCTCATACACATCCCTCGTTTGTTTTGTATGCGCAAAAATCTAGCCCCGCTGAGCCGTTTCCACCAGAGCTGTGCTGACCGAGGCGAGGTAAATGAAGCGATTCTATTGGTTCTTTACAAACTCATCCCTCGCTATGCATCCTCGCACATCTCTGGTGGAAACGCAGCCTTATTGTTGTATTGATAAGTTTTTTTTTCTTTTGTTAAGATGGCCAATAAAATGTTTCATTTCATTTCATAAACACGGTCACGGACATAGTTTCAAACAATGTTAAGACTAATTCGTAATTTTGTGTGAAATTTTTTTCTCAAACTCGAGTCGAATGCATGACCAACTTTATTGCGGTAGTAAAGTAACGCACACAATTAAGGAAGTCCCTTCAGTACCTACATGGCATAACTACGGGGGAAGAAATTGTTCAAGGCAACATTCAATTATCAGGAATATCGTGACGTCAGACAAAGATGGCGGCTCGTAAAGATCCCGGTTATCTATTCGATTAAACCGTAATGAGCACATCAGCACGCTGACGACGCAATAATGATAGCCTTCTTGCTGTATTAGTACATTCACAGCGACTGCATCTTTTCCATGTTACCTGCTAAGGTACATGCCTGTTGCGAACGAAACGTTTTTGGACTCATTAACTGAGTTGTGATAAATTTAAACTTTGGCACCAATACAATTACAATTTGACGATCTCCGTGGCCGAGTGGCCGGGTTGTACGCCGGGTTTCATGGTGTCGCCGACTCGAGAGGTCCCGGGTTCAAATCCCGGTGGGGGCAGATGATTGTGCGATGAATCCGAGCATTTGTACTCCAGTCATTAATCCTAAAATTTACTTATAATATGTACAGTATATGTATTCTATCCGTTACCCCAGTATCCCATAACACAAGCCTTATAGTGCCTACTTTGGGGCTAGGCTAATTGGTGTGAGTGTTGGAAATATTTATTTATTTATTTAATACACTTTAGGATTCGTAATCAAAAGGTGACAACAATTATTAATTAGTTACCGCTATCCATCCGTTTGTCTTTTAGCCGCCTTTACAGCACCAAGGGTAGGTACCGCTCATGTGTTACCGGATCTGAAGGAGAATGCGTACGCGCCTTTTGAAGGCAAGAAAAAAAAATTGTGTGTGTCAGCTGCGACGCACGACTGGAGTTTACTCCTAAAATTCTATAGTCTAACCAGACGCAAAAAGAGTTTATTTAACTTAAAAAAGATTGATACTGTAAATGCCATATCCACGTTTAATTCTAAAGCTCAATGGTTTTGTGTTCAACGAATGGCGCGGTGGTACACTGAAGCGGTTTCTTTGTCGTCGTAGGCAATAAAGGTACGCCACGATACTGTGCTACGGTGTAGCACTACGGCTGCTACAGCGTAGACAGTAAAAACGTAACGAGGTCATTCATCGATAGATTTTACTTCTCACATTTTTCTCATACCGGGCCCCTTATATATGCAAATCGATTCTTAAGGAGTAAACTCCAAAAACGAATCCAAGTCAATTACTTGGATGGTCGTTGTGCATCGGTTTTTATGCTATAGTAACTAGTGACTAATTATTAGAAATCTGCAAGTAAATTCATCGCATAAGATTCACCCGTCCTCCAATCGTAGGTCCCTCCGATTCCATCGGCCTAGGCACGTCTTAGAGTACCCCGACGGCGAAATCACCCGCACCAAACCGCCCCCGATTCCTCCCACACAGGCCACAAACACCAATACTACACAGCTATCCAACTTGTACACTAGCATAGCATTAGGCAGACACCGCACCCGTAGGATAAACGTGCGAAGACCCGGTCTTCACACGACACGCTATACCAGGTACAGGATAGCCTACCCTGGGCGAGTTTCCCCGTTCCCACGACAACGGCTACTAGAGCCGAGGTCCGAGTCTCAGAGACGCCCTCTAGTTGAGCCAACACCCTCAGGTTCGAGTGAAGATGCCATCTACCTGGAATACCTCGAGAGGCACTCGCCAATTCCCGGTTTGAGGTCGCCTTAGGCCGTATACAGAAAGAAAGCCGAAAGCCGATCGGCGCCGATCAGCGCCGATCGGCGCTTATCGGCGCCTATTGACGCTGATCCTTTTTCTATGGACGCTATGGATAAGCGCCGATAAGCGCCGACACGCGCTGGTCCGAATAATAAATAATTTGTATTTGAATTATTATCCTTAGATTAAATCAATCTAAGTTATAATCTTTTTATAAATCTAATAACTTTATCTTTTATTAACTAAGCGCTAAAATTATTTGTTTCGTACTTACCGAATGGTGACAACAAGTCTTTCTTCTGGAAGGATTGGTTGTTTATGCCAATTGCCCCAATTTTTCATCAAACGGTTTTTCACTAAATCCAAAATGTAATAAAATGTTTCTTGAATCATTCTTGTATATGTATAAAATCTTTGTTCATCAATTTTTTTTTTTTTACAAATAAATGATGGTATTCTCCGAAACGTTTCCTTTCTCTATTTATAGGATGTATAGCTGTTTTTCGCATTTTTAAATAAACATTTTCTAACAAAACCAAATCATCGTCCGATGAGTCCGACATTTTGCTTGATCTGCTTTAATCGGCTTCCTTTATGTAGGAAGGATCGGCTTTCGGCTTTCTTTCTGTATACGGCCTTAGGATCTCGCCGTCCCCAAACCAGGTGACGCTGTAACGGTCGTCGGCGACCAACAGCATACACACAGAAAAAAAGCATAAGATTCAGTTGGCCGACCATAAAACAATACATTCCACGCACTCAACACAGAAATGTGGCCCGAAATTCGCGTAATAGTGTTGTTAAAGCACCACACTAGACAGTAAGCATTTCGCTTTGAAAGCATATATTTTTCAGTGTAACACGCGCTATAAATAATGGCACTCCAACGTGGAGCACCCTCGGCGAAACGTGAATATGAAGCGTTGTAAATAATGTTGTAACTTTTAAACCTTTTATGACAATTTTCATGTTGCTACACTAGTGTACCTATCATCATCGTCGGAACATAGAAAGGTTTTCTACGCCATAGCGAATGGCAGTATATCGAATGCTAGTTGGTCGATGACAATGAACCGAAAACCCAATATATCGATATGCCATTTGATCGAATGACAAATAAATGATGGATCAATAGCTCGTTATGTCAACACATCAAAGCTAATAAGTCTCTATCTAATTATATAATTACTCTATATATAAAAACTAAAACTAAAACCCTTAAAAAATTAAATTAATAATTAAAATATATAATTAAAAGGAGTCCCTTTAGGCAAGGATCCGAAGATACTGGCAGCGTTGCCCCTTTGAATGGCTAGACTAATTCTTTGTCCGAGGTAGCTGCCAGCTCTTCGGTCTCCTGTGATGTCGACTAACCTTTTTGCTATTTCCTTAAATAGCCTTAAAGCGCTAGGACCCCACGGACCAAGGGTCTCGAAACCGAATGGGACAAAATCATATTCGGAGCCTAGACCCCTGTATTTGCTTGCTTTTGCTTTTTCAGCCGCTTCACAAGCCGCACCAGCTCTGTTGTTGGTTCCATGTAGATGGGAAGGGGCCAGCGTGTCTGAACAGGTTGCATCCCATACCAGCACCCGACCCATCTTCCATGGAATCATACTCATACCGTCTGGTCTCTTGCCATCGTCTCTAAAAGCTAATTACATCGATGTTTTATCAGATCGAATGATACAAAATTGGTTTCAAAGTCAGTCATCTGTTGTAATGCTTCTCTTGGCAAAACAAGATCCAGGATAAGCATTGAAATTTTGATTATTTATTATCATAGTGATCTTTTGAAATTAATTTATTAAATTTCGATCAAATGGCTAATCTATACCGGGTTTTCGGTTGATTTGCCACCGTTGAACTGGCATTCGATATAGTGTAGAAAGCCCCAGAGAGGAAAGATTGATAATAAACATTTGACCATATACAGTCGTGATTTGGCTTCAAATGAGCTTAGACTTTTTTGTTTATCGTCACCTTTCTTAATTGTTTAACCACGATTTAAGGTTTATGGTAAGGAAGCCGGGGCTTTTGAGATTTACTCGGAATCAGAATAACCTAGAGAGGGGCCACCTTGCACCTTGTGAATTACTCCTACCATACCTGAGCCCTTTCTATAGGGCCGAACGTCGTCCGATCTTACTTCAGTTTTTGACAACACCAGAGGAACCTGACATATTTCGGGATAAAAATCTCACACTCCAGGTCATACACTATGTGCACACCAAATTAAGTAGTTTTTGCGTAATTGCGTAACAAACATACAAATTATTCACATTAATAATATTCGTAGGATTTTGTTAGATTAGGAGGAGATAAGGGGAGGCTTGCAAAGTCTTTGATTTCAGCTGCATCTACAGTCGTTAGCACGCGCGTGTGAGTTATTTATACAAGTTATATAAAAACCGTGGTGCTCGATGGCGCAAGTGGTTAGCGTGTTCGGCTGCGAGCGTTAAAGTTAAGAGCCCTTTCACATTTTTTGCAAAAAATTGTAAATTTTGAGCGCCTTATTTACCCATTTAGAAAAGATTTTGACTATTTCCAATAGAAGTTAACAGTAGAATTATTCTTCCTTTTGAAAGTTAATGTAGAATATTTGTAAATATTATTTTGCTTTTTTTGTACTGATCGTTCTACTGCAGCTAGTTTACTGAAAAAACGATAATATGCACAAATTCAAACGCCTGAATCTCTCAATAATGTTCAATAAATTAGATCAAATTAATTACTACGACATCAGAAATATGTTTTTGTTGTAACATAATGTATTAGAATTTTGATTTTCTACCTCATTAATTATCAAAAAAAACATCTAACCTCCGTGAGTTTTCCCAAAAAATAATGCAGGTTTACCTCGTATTTTGGTATTGAATTAAATAGAATTCCTATCAAGCATTTTCATATAACTAATCTGCCATCATTGAACTACTGAAATATGTATGTATTTTTATGCAATATATACTAGTGCAAATCTACCTAGGTGCCGATTTGTACGCTAACGGTGCAATTTTGTAAAAGGGCTCTTAAGCAACTTTTGCAGTGGTCGATCATAGGATAGGTGACCAAAAATTTACTATCTCGAGGTCCTCTATCTCACGATAAGCCGTTGGTGCCGGCGTCTGCAGTCGATAGCACCCACTAATTCGCACTATGTCCGCGTGGTGGGTCATGGCCCCATCTCCCTATTCCATCCATAGGGAGGGCTTGTGCCCCAGCAGTGAGGACATTAATAGGCTGATGAAGAAGATAATGATATAAATATTTATAAGTTAGCTTAGGTCCAATGCACGCAACTTTATTTAGATTTATAAAATTGTTTACAAAACCTAGTCCCTATTTTAGGAGTACGGCGCGGGCTGTTTCCGCATCTCGACACGATGTGCGTATTTTACCTGAGGAATAATGGCATTAGTTCTGCCACCCCAGCTCCTCCAGATGACCCAGCAGTCCCCGGTTACAAAACCCAACGAAAGTTATGTTATGGCGTATATTATGTTTTACTTCCAATACCACGACAACAAGTCTATCAATCAGAAACTTTAGTGTATTGCGAAACTGTAGTAGGTAAAAACAATAACTGCAAAGTAACATCATATGAAAGAGTAAAACAAACTTAAAATAAAAATAAATAAATATTTCAAACACTCACACCAATTAGCCTAGCCCCAAAGTAAGCACTGTAAAGCTTGTGTTATGGGATACTAGGGTAACGGATAGAATACATATACAGTACATATATTTACATTGATATACATATTAAACATCCATATGACTGGAGTACAAATGCTTATATTCACCACGCAAACATTTGCCCCCACCGGGATTCGAACCCGGGACCTCTCGAGTCGGCGACACCATGAAACCCGGCGTACAAACCACTCGGCCATGGAGGTCGTCAAAACTTACAATGAAAAGGAAGAATGTTATGAGAAAAGGAGTTTTAAAGTCTACCATAGATTAATTTTTTCGTCGGTCTAGAAATTGGATTACCAAAAGTAACTCTCATTGTCTTTAGTTTAAGATTTTTTTTAATAAGCCAAGGATGGCCCCGAGTCAAAACGTTCTTGCAAACTTTGAACCTAATCCCATAATTATAAGCAATAACAATTTTCCTGGCATTTCTGCTGCGTTACAATTTATAAGCGGAAGCGGTATCAATGGTCTTTATTTATTTATATTAAGGGTCTCTATGGTTTTAGCTCCTAAAATTCGGTATATGTAATTTCTTTTTAACGTAACTTCTGTGTACATTGACGGGTACACCAAACATTTAAGAGAGTAATTCAAATAAATAAGCCTGAATGTCAGTAAGTGGCAAGTGGCCACTATAGTGTATAGACGCTTGTGACACGATGCGAAACCAACTTAAAAAAAAACGACGGGTTGCACTCCGGGAGTGCCGGCAGAAGTGAAAACTTGAATATTAACGTTGTGCATTTTTGATATTTTGGAATGGTGAGGGAATAATTTTCTTTAATTTTCAGTATAAAAGTACTATCATGTATGTGGTAGAATACAATATTTATTTATTGCGCTATCGTACACAAACATGACAATTTATATTATATTAAAAAAGTATATCTCTCAGAGAAATCAACTTACATGAATCACGTTTAAGCGCACTTAGCGACATCTATTATAAAGAAATCAAATTACATGAATCACATTTAAGCGCACCTAGCGACATCTATTGTAAAAAAAATCATTTTCTTCGCAATAAAGCTGCCACGTGGACGTCCTAGATAGAGACTTATTTTAATACGGTAAAATAAAATATTACTATGTTCCGTCCAATATATTGAATGTCAACAACCTTTCCAATTTTTATTGTGTGCCATGATGCGATCAGCCCACGTGTTTAACCTGACGCGAGTTTAACATTTTATACCCCTACAAAAAAAATGTACAACGCCACTAAAGAAGTTTTCACTTCAAAAACGAGTGTGCATATGACCACACAACTGAAATGAAACTTCTTTGTATCCTGAATCTATCCAATTTTATCCATCTGTATGTACATATATGTATACATGTATGTACATATACATATTTCATTTATTATCTATAAGAGAAAGAGAGAGAGAAAATGTGCGCGCGCACTGCGTTCTCTTGCTTATATCCCCCACTCAAGTCCCACACACTTTTTGTAACGCCTAAAGCATTCGCCAGTTTACCCTCCCCCCCCCCCCCCCCAAGTCCACTTCAAAAATTTCTTCGGTTGTGTCGGGTGAGTACATGGTAACATTCCCGTTATGAGTCGCGGCACGAAACTCTAGCGCTGACCGTTATTGCGCAGAAGTAAACAATAAGATGTGTTGGGGGGAAACGAGGTGCGCGGGTGGGCGTGCGTTGCGCCGATTGGCTCTCCAGTCGTAGCCATGCGCAGCCATTACTCCCGCGTTTTGTTCAGCGCTTGAGTTACGAGCCGCGACCTGTAATAGGACTGGTGTTGGGTTCGGTCTTGGGTTTGGAGAGTCATGACAGTGTCGACACCATTATCGGATGCGGTGCGGGTGCGTTCGGAGTGTTGCGCTGCGTTTCTTTATTTAGGATTATGTCATTGTATGTATTTATGGTGTTTTAGCAGCGTGTGTATGTATGTATGTGTGTATGCGCAATAAAACATTATAAGATAAGCATAAATGTATTGTTTTGTTGCTTGTTAGCGCCTAACACGTCCTCGCACAGGCCCTGCCAGAATACCAGCGCTGATACAGTGAGAGAGTATTCTCCCACTGTCTCAGCATAAGCTGAGGCAGGGTCCTGATTGGTCGTCTTAGTTTTATGTTGTTATTTTTTGTTTTTAGGTTAAGTTCCTCTTTTATTTTTTTGTTTAAATTTATAGTATTTGTTTTGTGTAAGACGGCCAATAAAGGTTTTTCCATATCATTTCATTTCATTTCATAATGGCTATAACGCTAAAAGAGGATAATTGAGGGAGACGATAAATTTGTATGTACAGCTTTACTTACTTTATTCAAAGTGTGAACGCTAACTTTAGCGAATTTTAGTACCAAAACTTCGTAACGCAGATGTGGAATAAGCTTCAGTAATAAAAGTCAATCCCCAATTACTTAAATAATCCTAAAAATATCAAATCAAGAATTAACAATTCGATAAGAATAAAAAAGCATAATTTAACTCAAAACGTTCTTGGACCACACACAAACCTCGTCAGTTAATTACCGAAAATTTGGGCCAACTTGAAAAAATAAAGGTGCTCCAGAACTGAAACATTTTGGGGAGTTCTCGCTGAATCATTTTTTTAATAAATCCCTTAATTTTGAATAAGCCCCGACGTAAATGAACTTGCTCATTTAACAGTCTCCAGTCAACTTTATCAATAGTATTTTGATCGCTAAGATTTATTAATACTGCTCAAAGTTTTATGTTTTTAAAAACTATTTTCTAATTTCACTTACTTTTGGTGTCACATCAACGCATTTTAAATACATAGTTTAATATCAATTAAGTTTTAAGGACTTTACGAATTCGTTTTTTTTGTATTACATATTTCGTAGTATCACTTAGGTATTTTTTTTAAGGTCAAAGTGTCGCCGCACACGGCCTACATGCCACAGCCACAAACGTCGCATCGAGAAGCTAGAAACGGCTACTAAAGTGGCTGAAGCGCGCGACAGCGGCCGACTAAGGCAAGGGAGAGAGGGGTGGGGAATCGCGCGAGTGACGTGTGGCGGCGTTTTGTATCATTAAGTGGCCGGTGCGGGCCACAAGAACCGAGCAACGACGATTTGTAGCGGGTGGCGGCCACCGGCGTACCGTGTGTGTACCATGGCGAGTCCATATAAAATGTATGAAACCTACAATAAATATGCCGATGGCGGCGTATTTATTGTAGGTCACATCTTCCCCAGATCGTCTGTACCACGGCGAGTGTTCTGAGGAGTTATTCTCCCTTATTTAACCTTCCCTTTTCCTTCAGAGGACCACGCGCGCAAGCCATCGTTGTCACCATCTAACTGTGACCACAATTCCAACGCGTACAAAGAAATTTGGTGACTCGTTTCTTTGTCGCATTATCCGTAAATGGAATGCTCTGTCCGCGCACGTGTTCCCTCCCTCTTACAACCCGGGGTCCTTTAAAAGAGGCGTGAAGAAGCAACATGTAGGCCGGCAAGGTGAGGATGGCTGGTGTGGCAGTTAAAACTGCTGTACCAGCTATTTTCACGTCTGTACTTCACCGTCACTTAACATCAGGTGGGGTGGAGTCACCTGTCGGACCTATCTATAAAAAAGGGGGTATTTTACTGTGGCTAGCGCTCGTCTGGATTTTACTTCCCCAGAAGGGCGCTCCGATCAGAAGTGATAATCTGCTATGCCCTGCCTCATTTAATGCATTAATCAATGAGATCATCGTTACCACCACTAAAGATCGAGTATTGTTCGCGTCTACAATATTTCGCAATTAACACACCCCGTAGTGAATTTGTGCCGGAGCAAAAGACCAGGCGTTTGCGGGCAAAATCTTAAGATAATAAGTAAATTGCCGCCATCCTGGGGGAATAGCTCCCCTTCCGTTCATCGTTCACTTCCGCCATTAACAATCGCCATTGTCCTCCAATAATTGGCCGGAATCGAACCCAGACCCCTGTAATTGAATTACAATACCGTTATTATTGCGCCAATCGGCCAATGAGCGTTTGATAAAACAATTGACGCCTTTCTACGGACAGAACTTTCTTGGGTCTGTTTTGTTGGGTGTGTTAGATTTGTATTAACTTCAATTGTATTTTAGGTATATTATTTATCATCATAATAAGGTAAGGTCGCGTACTAATCACTGTGGAATTTGAAACTTTTAATAAACCGAAGGAATAGTTTAATATAATATTTCAATTTTTTAGGACATTAAACAAGGTTTATTTCTGTTCGACGTGAAAAAGAAAAAAAATGTGTGGTTTTATGAAAAAACGGTGCAAGTGAAACTATGTAGGATCGTTGGCATTTAACTGTAAAAAAAATACCTGGAACCGAACTTTGGTCGCCTGCGTTGAAGGCGAGCTTTCTACCATTGAACTAACGATGTTTATTGACAAAGTCTGATTTTTTTTATCTATGTATATAAAACTCAAAGTGACTGACTGACATAGTGATCTATCAACGCACAGCCCAAACCACTGGTCGGATCGGGCTAAAATTTGGCATGCAGGTAGATGTTATGACGTAGGCATCCGCTAAGAAAGGATTTTGATCAATTCTACCCCCAAGGGGATAAAATAGGGAATGAAAGTTTGTATGAAACTTTGTCAATTTTAAACCGATCGGGCTGAGACTTTGCATGCAGGTATAAGAAGAATCATAGATGAATGTCATTGTGTATAATACAAGCCTGAGAACAAAAACTGTAGACTACTACACTTCAGCTCTACACCGAAGCGAAGTGAGGGCGGGCCACTAGTTAACAATAAAAATGTAATGCTGAAAATTAACGACTAAATTTGTGGCAATGTAGCTCAATAAAGTTTAAGTAGGAACGTTATTAGGTACTATGAAAATAGAAATATCCGAATATTTTACGATGTCTCCAGACTTCAGTCAGACTTTCTACTTAAAACTAATGCTACAACTTTGAGAAGCAGCGCAGGTAATATAACTTGAGAACTTCCCGGAGACTACTGCAAAGCAAAATGTTTCAAAATCACTGGATATTGAAGTTTGAAGTGACCTGAAAACAATGTAATACCATTATCTGTTATATTCTTAGTTTTTGTGATATTAAAAGTATAAATATTTGTAGCTTTCTAAGTACCGAAATCAATCAATTCATATCAAATCACTGAGACAATAAAAAGAATCATTATTTTCTTAATCGTCGTGTCGCTTAAGGTCGCCAAACATCTTTCTTTCTGAAATAAAACTAGTTTCAACTGGTTAATGCACGAAACTTTATTTATTTACTAGCTTTTGCCCGCGACTTCGTCCGCGTTATCGTCGTTTTTCGTAAAAAAGTAGCATATGTCCTTCCTCAGGGTTCCGTGGTTTTGATGTGACAGACAGATTAACTTTCGTATTTTAGTAGGGAAATATAATACTGTTAAAAATATCGCAATAAGGAACCGCAGAATATTATTATTATCACTGTGCCCCGAGACCATCAGCGTGTAACTCCTTGTATGTTATTATGTTAATGTATTGGTAATATTGTTTAGATCGCTTTCACATGAGTCTTAAGTACATATAGAATGAAAATACTTCAGCGCAAAGCTTCCGGGTAGACTGCGTTGAAATTTGACCCGTCCGGAACGTGAACATAAAAAATTCTAGGACTGCTAACCCGGGAAAGACCGACATAACTGACCATGTGAAAAACAACTGACACCGAGATCTACTCCAACAACACCAAAGGTCTGCCCTTGAGCCTTATTTATTGTCATTGCATAACACACCGATACTGGGAATTGCGTTCTTTTAAATTGGAATGGAAAATTATTTGGTATTATGGGAATTCTGGGAATAAAGATGGTTTCTCCTGCACCGCAACCTATTAAAATTTGAGCCTCGATTACATTTTGTTGCAACTGGGTTACTTTAAGCCGAGTTCCATTGCAAATTTGTGGTGGTCTTAAATTTCGGAGCAGAATAATCGGAATGCCAATTTTTAAACAAATTTCATGAGAAGGAAGTACGGGCATATTTAAAGAATTTAAAAATTCTATCGGGTAATTAGTGGCTTCTTGGTCATCGGCCATTCTATTTATTGAACTATAAACTTTGCTTTCCCCCTGGATATTCGACAGTATTTTATTATTAATCTCAGATGCCTGGTCATTGCGAGGAGTTAAAATGGACCTTTCGCATAGCCAAGAATTGTCCTTATTTAATATATTTGTTACGTCACCGTAAACTGACGATGTAAGATGTTGTTGGGATTGCACTATACAACACAACTTAGGCGTCAGAATAAGTTTTCCTTGGTGTAGCAGTGGATAGGTATCTTTGGTGAAGGTATTTTCTTTAATAATATATCAGAAAATTCACGATCATCCGGGTTATCTACAGTTCTCACTCGCATGTTTATAGTCAAATGCACCGATTGTATATCACGCCACAAATAAGAACTTTTCAGGCAAGCCCTAACCTCAGCAGCTCGGGTTCCCCGTGGTATTACCGTTAAGGTTTGTCGGAAATCACCACAAAATAAAACTGTGATACCGCCCATGGGTCGATCATTTTGTCTTATATCTCTTAAAGTTCTGTCTACCGCTTCTACTCCTTTTCGATGGGCCATCGTACATTCATCCTATATGATTAAATTACACTTTGAACGAATATTTAAACACTACCAAAACAACTAATACGTGGTCCTAACTTTAGCTACCTTACACATAAAATCTAAGTGACTATTTAAACTAAAATATTCTTATAGAATTATAACCAGAAATATATACAACTCACAACAAAAAAGAAATGAAAATAAAGCTGAAACGCCTGTGCAATACTATCTACCTATACCTCCTTCACTTAAAAATAAATACTTATAACTACTTTAATTAATAAAAGTACCTACGCTTAATAATTTTTAATTTGAACGAATATTTAAACACTACCAAAACAACTAATACCTATTTTACAAAATAACAACAAAAGAAATTCAAATAAACTATTTAAAGACTAAAAGTCGCGCTGATAAGCACGGTTTCGGTCTCCCAGGCGCGGAGGAGCAGATGAGAAATCCTTATGGATACCCTACAGCCGGCTGCAAGGTTATGTCAGACTCGTACTGACTAAAAAAACACCCGTAGGGGCTGCCTCTGGCCGGGAAGGCCTCTAAGGCTTCATCGGAAGCGATCGTCCCCCAGGGGGGAGGGGAGCGACGCAGAAAACAGATTTAGACAGCTCGCTCTCGGACCTCCGCCTTTTGATACCCTACCGCTGCCGCGACCCGTGTCGAGCGCGGCAACCGTTACACAAAAATAATCCTTATAGCATGACTCAGTATTCACGTGCGACGGCGCGATGGCTTATTTCATGTATAAGTTTGGTGTTTCTATACCGATTTCTATGTTTTGTTTTTATTGAATAGGCAATAATGTTAACTTTTTTAAATTAGGGATGAGTCAGAGTATTATAAACGTAACGTAACGTAAACAAATATGATCAGAATGCTCCGAACTGCTAAGCTATCGGGAGTTACACGTGTTATTGTGAGTCAACCATAAAAGATAGACATATGCTGTTGCGGGATATTTTTTAGACAATTTTATGTAAAATATTTCCGTCATACATGATTTCTATGTAACTTTAATCATTAAGGCTGCACACGCGACGGAAGCTTAAAAAATGGAGTAACTTCTCCCGTTTTCCCAACATTTCCCTTCACTACTCTGCTCCTACTGATTGTAGCGTGATGAAAAGTATACTATAACCTGCCCAGGAGTATGAAGAATAATTGTACCAAGTTTCGTTAAAATCCGTCGAGTAGTTTTTGTTTGTATAAGGAACATACACACAGACAGACAGACAGACAGACAGACAAAAATTTTACTGATTGCATTTTTGGCATCAGTATCGATCACTAATCACCCCCTGATAGTTATTTTAAAAATATATTTCATGTACAGAATTGACACCTCTACAGATTTATTATAAGTATAGATATAGATAATAACGGTCATTTTTGTTACCTGTATTTATAACCAAACTAAAATTCTCATATTTCCGTTTTCCAGTACTCATTTTCTACACGTTTTACATGATTTATTTGCTAATTTTGTTTACAAATGTTTGGTTTTTATTCTAAGATAAGCACGGTTTCTCAATATCAATTATTGTCTGTCAATAAGGTCGAACGCTCTGAACGCATCAACAGCCAAATATTGAATGAAGTTCGCTTTCTTTTTTTTTGTTTCCTCCCAGGCGGGGGAGCGGGTGTGAAATCCTCATGGATACCCTACAGCCGGCTGTAGAGTTATGTCAGACTCTTACTGACTAAAACACACCCGTGGGGGGTGCCTATGGCCTTAGGGGCCTTACAGGCTTCATCTGATGCGATCAACCCTGAGAAGGGGATGATGCAGCGCTGCCTTAGTAAATACTACTGCATAGTGCGCTTAGAGGACGGATGCACCCTGATGTGCATCCGTATCGGTTTGGGACTGAGCGACTGAAGGTCTCTCAGGATCGGGGGGGCGGGGAAGCTCGCTTTCGGACCTCCCGCCTTTTTATACCCTACCGCGCCGCCACGACCCGTGTCGAGCGCGGCAGCCGTTACACAAAAATAATCCTTAAAGCATGATTCAGTATTCACGTGCGACGGCACGATGGCTTATTTCATGTTTAAGTTTGGTGTTTCTATACCGATTTCTATGATTCTTTTTTTATTGCATAGGTAATAATGTTAACTTTTTTAAATTATGGATGAGTGAGAGTATTATAAACGTAAGAGTAAACAAATATAATCAGAATGTTCTGAACTGCTAAGCTATCATGAGTTACACGTGTTATTGTGAGTCAACCATAAAAGATAGACATATGCTGTTGCGGGATATTTTCTAGAAAATTTTATGTAGAATATTTCCGTCATACATGATTTCTATGTAACTTTAACCATTAAGGCTGCACACGCGATGGAAGCTTAAAAAATGGAGTAACTTCTCCCGTTTTCCCAACATTTCCCTTCACTACTCTGCTCCTATTGATTGTAGCGTGATGAAAAGTATACTATAACCTGCCCAGGAGTATGAAGAATAATTGTACTAAGTTTCGTTAAAATCCGTCGAGTAGTTTTTGTTTCTATAAGGAACAAACACACAGACAGACAGACAGACAGACAAAAATTTTACTGATTGCATTTTTGGCATCAGTATCGATCACTTATCACCCCCTGATAGTTATTTTGAAAATATATTTCATGTACAGAATTGACCTCTCTACAGATTTATTATAAGTATAGATAGATTGACTTTTCGCAACCTTTTCAGGTCTGCATTATCAGAATAACAGACCAGAAAAGGCTGCGAAACGTCTGTACAAGCCATTTTAATTATATTTTATTAAGTTTGCACTCTAAATTGCTGACACAGTTGACCCACTAATTGGTTAAAGAACAATATTTTACATTATATGACCGTGCAATAAAGGCATTCACATCATATTGACGTATTTTAATAATTGAGGAGTCTACTTTCAAAACCCGCTAAAACGGTTTTTGGCTATAAAATAGTTAAGTCTTTCAAAATATTTCTGAATATTTATTATTCATATCCACGAAATATTTTGCTGCAAAATCCGCTTAATTCTATAAAAAAACAGTGATCTAAAATTCGTATTCGTTGCAAACTCCACTATAATCCGCCAAAAATGCGCGGACCAATCACAGCACAGGATTCAAATCACGTGATCAACTTGGTTATGTCCGTTAAAAGGTGTTATGCAAAATGGTGCGATGATGGGTGAAGGCGTAGGATCCAACACAGTACATGGCACCAATTAATAAAATTGTGTTGTTTTAAAACATTGAAGTTTGCAAAGCTAGGGGGCAAATATTTTTTCTTCATGTGTTGTGAAAATATTATTTCTTCAAAAATTATCAAACGCACGTGCATCAATTATGTTGCTTCATAAAAAAGTAGTTGATGAAGAAAATATGTGTGAGCATGTTGGGGAAGAACTTAATTTGCAAGTTGAAATGTACCTATGATTTTTTAATAATTAATGTTTGATAAAATAATTCCTTGTTTGTTATTATGGGTTTGTACCAGGTAGTACCAAAAAAATATTTTAACAAACATTAACTTTAACATTTACATAAGAATATCTACACAGTGGATTATTTTAACTCAAGCATGTAGGATAAAACCATCCATACGTCAAAATCTATTCAAATCAAAACCCGCCAAAATTTATAATAGTCGTTGCAAATACCGCTATAAACAAAGTTTCTCATCAAAACCCACTAAAAACAAAATTATTTTAGATCTTTATCCGTTAAAAACTGTTTTTCCTTGGTAAATCATGGTAAAAGTGTTTATAAAGCACAAATTAAAAATGTATGATGCTTACTTTAATTAAACTGACCTTTTATTTAAAATGAGGTGTTTTTTTTTTGCTAGCTTATATTTTCTGAAAAAGATTTTAGTGGATTTTAAAAGTAGACTCCTCAATTATCTCCTGACAATCGTCCCGTAACTAATTGACATATTGACAGTCGTTAGGGTCCTAGTAACGGCCCCTACAACGTCAATAATTACATAAATAAATAATAAATAATAGTTATTTATTATACAAGAGTGGAAAGTTCCTTTTTAACCGCGTGCTCGATTTGGATGACCGAGCAAGCGAAGGATTCTAAAGTTGAATCACGAGCGCAGCGAGTGATTCTAAATTAGAATCCTGAGCGTCAGCGAGGGAAACAAACGAGCACAAGGTGAAAAATCTTTCCACTCGAGTGCAATACGTAACTTTTCATCCCACCTCAGCGAGGAAATGACAAAATGAAAAAGAAAACAATTTATAATGACAAAATATTTAAGCAATAAAACGTGAAAAACTAGAATGGCGCGAAGCACGCAAATAAAACAAAGAAACCAAGAAGGTTCCAAATTTAAATTTTTTCACAATTTAAAAAGTTCTAATCATAAATTTGGCACCATAGAGGTTACATTAAATAGGTTTAATGACGTTTTGAATTTACAATTATATTGAGTACTCATTATATGTGATGTTCTAAATTCAAATCTACTTTGCCGCTCAAGCGAATAAAATAGAATTTTCCAGCCAGATTTCGAAGCGCAAAATTACACTTTCCGAGGTGGTGGGATGAAAATAAATATTTCGAACACTCACACCAATTAGCCTAGCCCCAAAGTAAGCACTGTAAGGCTTGTGTTATTGGATACTAGGGTAACGGATAGAATACATATATTGTACATATATAAGAATTTTTGAAGTTATACTTCTTTAGGCGCGTTATGAAAAAATGATGAGAGTGAAATTTTAAGATGCGCGCGCATCACTGTAACACAAAAAATTAACAGTATGAAGTTAGTTGCTTTAGCGACCAACTTCATGTTGTTACTTTTGTGTTTACCGCACATCAAGAAAATCTACCAACAAAATAGAAATAGAATCTCTATTTAGTGGGTGCTAACGACTGCATTGAGAAGGCCTATCAAAAGTATTCATTAATCTGGAACAACGGAACCAAAGCGCGATTCAGGAGACTACAGCGCCATCTCTTGACCATTGGTGTTGTAGAACCAAAAACCACATCTTTATTTTTTGTAATAAAGTAACAGTTATAGGTATTCATATTTATAATATTTATCCACATGTTTCTAGTTTGTATATTCGGAATACGTGTTTGAGTTTCATACAAGTGCAAATCACATATGTTCTAATAAATTATATTCAGTAGCGATTTTAATTGAATATTTTGATTATTTATTTATTTTTTCAAATTAAAACTGAACTTTATTGACTGTGTCCTTTTCCAGACTTTTTATTAATTTATTGTAATTAATTATTTGCATGCAATTAAAAACTAATTTTAAACGATGCCAAAGAAGGATAACTTCTCACGCGCCTACATAAGTACACGCACCCATTTTTTATATAGAAATACATATTAAACATCCATGACTGGAATACAAATGCTCGTATTCATCACACAAACATCTGCCCCCACCGGGATTTGAACCCGAGACCTCTCGAGTAGGCGACACCATGGAACCCGGCGTATAAACCACTCGGCCACGGAGGTCGTCAAATCGTAATAAAGTTTCGTGCATTAACCCGTTAAAACTAGTTTTATTTAATGAGTGATGTGCCTGAAAACCTAAGAAACAAATATCTTTCTTTCTTTACTATGAAAAAACGAAACGGTATTGGAAATAGTGAACGAAAGAGGGCGTCACACTACTCTTTGAGAAAATCTAAAATACTTCTATTTTCCTTCTATTTTCTATAGAGTCGTGTGACACCCTCTTTCGTTCACTATTTCCAATACCGTTTCGTTTGTTCATCATAAAAAGGTACGAGAAAATAACAAAAACTTAGATACCTGAGAGCGTAGCATAACATCGCGGACAATGCGGACCCGAATTCATTCAAAGAGCGGTGCGGACCGCTCCCGTGTCGCCCGGACATAAATCGGCGTGTTATAACCGTAGATTTTTCTCTTCGTGATTATATTCAAACGGTATAGGAGGCGGCGCATATTTCATTTTAACCGGCCGTCGATAGCGCCGTGAAATATGGCCGTGCCTACCCGCCGGGCGCGGTCGAACGCGACAACGCCACAGTGCGCGCGGATATCGTCAGTAATCTGTGTTCTGTGTGTTCGTACGGAAATACGCGGTGCGGTAACGGATATTTATTGAAGTTATACTTCTTTAGGCGCGTTATGAAAAAATGATGAGAGTGAAATTTTTAGATGCGCGCGCATCACTGTAACCCAAAAGTAACAGCATGAAGTTGGCCGCGGGCGCGTTATGAAAAAATCATGTGAGTGAAATTTCGAGATGCGCGCGCATCACTGTAACACAATAGTAACACCATGAAGTTGGCCGCGGGCGCGTTATGAATGTTAATGGTTAATAATCCACCATTTTAAGACATCTGTTCGAAAGGTACTTTGAACGATCTACGGAGCTCCATAAGATGATCGCGTTGTCAAAAACAATGTTGGCACGCTCGTCGCCTCTGATCACTGTTTTCATATTTATAATATTTATCCACATGTTTCTACTTTCTATATAGACACAACGTGTTTTAGTTACTTAAAAGTGCTAATTACATATGGACTAATAACTTAAATTCAGTAGTGATTTTAATTGAATATTTTGAATATTTATTTAATTTTTCAAATTAAAACTGAACTTAATTGACTGTGTTAACTATCCTTTTCCAGTCCTTTTATTATTTTATTGTAATTATTAATTATTTGCATTCAATTAAAAAATATTTTTAATGATGCTAAAGAAGTATAACTTCTCACGCGCGTACATAAGTTACACGCATCCATTTTTTTATTATTATTTTTTAGTCTTCACATGCTTCGAGTATAGATAATGGGTTTCTACTAGACTTGCAACGAATATTCGGTTACTATTCGGTATTCGGCCTATTCGGCTGCTTAAATTACACTCGGCCGAATACCAAATATCTTCATATTATTCGGCCGAATACCGAATACTTAAAAAATATATTTTGTCATAGAGAAATAATTGGTAAAATGAAAAATTAAAATCGATTGATTACGTAGGTATATATTCATATTTTCATTTCTGTTATAACATCATTTAAGTAGTCATTGGTACATAACATAACACATGTATAAAATCATCTTCTGAATAGGAAAAATGGAGGATTCTATGTATTTGAATTATTGTGGTAATCAAAATTTAGAAGGGTAAGGTTCACATTTCTTTTATAATCATTTATAAAGTAGTCATTGGTACATAAAACAGGTACATAATTTAATCATTTTCTGTTTTAAACAAGTTAACAGTTTTTAATTCATTCAGTCATGTAATGAATGGTTACATAATAGCAATAATTTAAAGTTTACGCGCGTTTTTGGCCATATCTCAAAAGTTGGTTTTGTCATTTAGCCGCATTTTAGCTTGAGAACGGCAGATTAGAACAAAACAAAGGAGCGCGAAACAAGTCTGTACAAGTTTTTGGCGCTAAAACTTGTATGGCGCTAATAGGCAAAAGTATCCAGCCGAATACTTTTGCCTAATATTCGGGCTATTCGGTCAGGGGCCTCGCCGAATATTCGGTATTCGGTATACTGCCGAATATTTTATTCGTTGCAAGTCTAGTTTCTACTACCGTGCTTTTATTTTAGGTCCTGTGTTTTCCGTGGTTTTGGACTGAAAATAAAAAAGAATCCCAAAACGTCAAGATTCACTTGCAGAGTTTCACGAAAATCAGCAAGTTAGCCGTATGACTCGTGCTGCTGAGCATAGACCTTTGCCTCCACTATTCACATTCAGTGGCATCCGGTAACTTTCAATAGATCATCGGACCTGGCGGGGGCGATAGCTATCTCTACTCATCTATACCAAGTGCGCCAAACCCCCCTCAGGTTCGAGTGGTCTAGAGGCTTCAAACGGAAAGGAGACTCCACCCGTGGGGAGATGTCATCCGCCTGGAATACCTCTAGAGACACGCGCCAATTCTCGGCCTGAGGTCCCCTTAGGATATCGCCGTCCACAAACCCGGTGATGCTGTAAAGGTCATCTGCGACCAACAGCATACACACTCAAAAAAAAGTTCGCCAATAAAAGTTACAATAAATAAATATGTAATAGACCCTTCGGTGTCTCACTTGCGACGCAGGCCATCATTAGATTTAATCTTCATATTATTATTTAGACCGAGTTTTGGTAATATGGTAAAAAATTAGAATCTACATCAAACCGATACAGTAATTGCAATTTCAAATTGAATAAAACTAGTTTTTAAAGGGTTAATGCACGAAACTGTATTTATTTATTCACGTTTCGCAGCCTTTTCAGGTCTGCTTCGTCAGAATGATTTTTTATTTAATAATTAAAATAAAAAAATATTCTTACGAAGCAGACCTGAAAAGGCTGCGAAACGTCAATATATGAATAAAGTTTCGTGCATTATTAACCGGTTAAAAACTAGTTTTATTTAATGAGTGATGTGCGTTAAAACCTAAGAAACAAATTTCAAATTGGTTCATTAGAAAAAACAAACTCTGTGAATCTGCAAGCTGCGGTGCTAAAATATAGTGGCTTCATGGATCTCGGAATGCCCTGTGAATCGTTGCTAGCGCTTTGTCTTTAATGGTTTCCAAAACTACCTCCTTGTCTGATGGTCCTCATTGTCAAGCAAAGATGCATTCCATGATAATATCAAAGAAGCAGTCCCATTCTTAATTAATCTTTCCCCTCTTCCAACGCGAAACTCAAGTTAATCACTTTACGTAAAATTTCATCGTGCCGAAACATTCGGCGAGCGAGTAAAGTTTTTCAATTTACATCGCGTACACGTAGAAGCAGTAAGCAGGCGAGTCCTGATATAAATAATAACAACATTTCTCAAACACATTTCGTTAGATTATAAGATTCCCTCCGTTCCCCCGTCCGTCTTGGAATCTCCCAGTGACCTAATGAAGTGTAAGGCGTATACATTATTCACTAACCGAATTATCCTACGGGAGGGCGAGAAAAAACCCTGGGGCTTACTCACCTTCCGCGCAGCAAAACGAAGCGCTTATTTTAAAATTCAAATTTGGCCGGAGCGTAACGCCACGCTGTCGATTTAAGTGCAAATAGCCGCTACTTCGTACAGTGGACAATGGCGGCTGACGACGAGCAAAAACTTGTGCCAGACTTTGTTCCAAACAAACAAACAAAATCGTTTAATCAGTACAGTTCACGGATACAGATAAAATTGTTATAGTTAAAACTTACAAAATGACTGATACCACTGGGTCCTGACAAGTGGATGCCAAACACTAATGATCTTTATATGCATAATTATATAATTTAAAAGAAAAAATAAAAGAGGGGCAAGGCTGTGTTAATCCGTTGCCTTTGCACCGAGACTAGAAAATTTATAAAATATATATATTTAAAGTTACATTCCTTTGGTATACTTACTTTACTCTTTGGTTACAATACAAGCACAGATTCTATTAAAAGAGTTTATCGCTACAAACAAACACAAAAACAAAGCTTCATTTGTGCAAAGCAATTAAAAAATAGCATTATCCTGTATAGTAAACACCATTCAGATGAAATGGAACCAATCACACAACAGCCGTCGGCAGAAGCAAGCGCCACCAGACAAAATAAATTAGGTAAATAGTTCCGGGTGTGGGATCTGTAGTTCTGAAGCCGATGATTTCTATTCTAATATATTTTTTGTTAATAAAGTTGTTATATGCGATAAACATTGTACTTTATTCAATAAGGTTTCCAAGAAGACACCATGGGATAGATAAATAATAAGTTGTAGGAATTATAATGGATAATTCGAGGCTGTCTATATAATTAATTTTAAGTAAAATTTGTTAAGGGGTGGCTGAAAAACAGCGTTGGTTCAGGTCTAGGCTTGACCAACATTGGCTGAGCCATTCCCTATTGTCTTATTTTTAATGAAATTTTATTTAAATATCTGTTAACATGTAAAAAAAGACATTAAATTATTATTTATTACACCAATTATTTTGCACAGACTAAGTCGCGGACATCAACTAGTTTGCCATTAAAAGAAAAAAGCAAATACAAAATAGATCTCACTAAAACTATGGATAGTAAACGTGCATCGCTGCGTGCTAAACGAATCGCTTAAGAATAATTATGGCATTAAAATAAAAGAATCTTCTTTCTTCTTCTTTTCTCTGACTCTACCAAGGAAAGAGCAACAAAAACAGCAATTGAAGACCTCCGTGGTCGAGTGGTTTGGTCGCTGGGTTTCATGGTGTCGCCGACTCGAGAGGTCCTACGTTCGAATCCCGGTGGGGGCAGATGTTTGTGTGATGAATACGATCATTTGTATTCCATTCATGGATGTTTACTATGTATTTCTATATAAATATACTTAAATATGTACAGTATATGTATTCTATCCGTTACCCTAGCATCCCATAACACAAGCCTTACAGTGCTTACTTTGGGGCTAGACTAATTGGTGTGAGCGTTGGAAACATTTATTATTATTACTAATCTCCCAGCATATTCTCTTATGCATTCAATTCGAAAGAATGGAACATATAAATAGAATATATCAAAGCATAATACAGTAGATATTGCTATACCAAACACTCACGATTCTGTGACCTACTAACAACATTATAAACAATACAAAGAAAAGAGACAAATACTGCAGTACATAACAAAAGGCATTCCTTTTCCGAGGAGAAACCGCGAACATTGTAAAAAAAACAACATCGGGAATAACGAACTAAAATCCTATACTGCGTTCCACAATTGGCCAATCAATTTCCTATGTAAATGAGTCATATACAGTTGTAATTCCATTCATTGCTTGGACCAGTTTGAATTAGTTCACGTCGAACAAATAGAGGAATTAAAGTTCTAGCAAAAACAAAGGAACCCGTCGGTTCCTTAGTTTTTCCGCAGTGATCCGATGCATTTGCGTCGGGAATTTTAATGGGGAATGCCGGGAGCAACCCGTGACTTGGGAAGTAAATAGACGGTTCACTCTAGCTAAGTGTTTTAATCTTAGAACTAATAAGAGTAGCTTTGATTCATAATAGATGCACTGCGGAATGTAGTAGTCCTTTGGAATTTGTTGGCGTCATCTTTCAATTAGGCTATTTGAGTACGAACCAATTATTATTATATGTGTATTTGATCTCACCTGATGTTAAGTGTAAGTGGAGTGCAGTCGCGAAGATAGATCAGAAGGTGCACCGATTCAGCCATCCTCACCTTGCGCGCCTGAAATGAAGTTTTGCACTCGCAAACTATTCGAATTCGATATTGGTTCGTGTTAAGGGTACTGTTCTAAGTGACCAATCCAAGATACTTATTTATATAGACCTCACCTCGCCACACAACGTACATACTTAACACACACTTAACAATTCAGTGCGTTTCGCGTTAAGCTTTCACGTAAGTACGTGCTGATTAGTGCGTAGTCGATTAAGCGGGATCAGCTTAAAGTTCTCACAAAGAGACTTATTAAAAGGGATAAATTGGTTCGAAAGGGTCACACAGTTCGCGGAAGTCTACGTCCTTACCCCGAATTCCGAGACGCGAACTTGTTCCGAAACAGTTTCCCAGGTAACTAATCTTGGAGTCTGCTGAAACTTGCGCGGGCTCAGGGGAACTAATATAATAGAATTGCAAAAACCTCTTTCCGTTGTTTCTCCTTGGTTTTGTGGCGTTTATTTTTTAGATACATGTATGTGAAAGTGTATAAAATCTGGATGTGGTGAGATGTTCAATTGAAAGGCTGAAGTGTATCCATGTGATATGATATGGCGAACAGCGAAAAAGCCCATTAACAAGGTTTAACAAAATACTTGTATAAACACCGAGACAAAACCATACTGCAATTCACGATAAATATGCTGTCGTACAGGGCTTCGGCTGGCAGGGGCAGTGTATGTGAGAATTTACTCACAGATTTTATTTCTTTAAATAGCTTAGAACAATATAATTATGTACTAAATTGTAAAAACAGAATTCTGGACCTAGTTCTATCTAACATATTAGTTAGTGACTTGCGGATGAGTACTTTTCCCTTATGAAAAGTTGATATTCACCACCCACCCTTTGAACTCAATGTATCAGGTCACGTAACTGACAACCTGAGCTATAACCAAGAACCTAAGTTTAAATACCATAAAGCTGACTACGGTAAAATAAATCAATTGAAACCTCTATAACCTCTAATCGCAAACTGTTTTGGTCTTTTTTAAAGCAGAAGCGTAAGGGTTGCAGTTCATATCCATCTGCTATGACTTATAAAGACAAAATTGCACATACGGGGCCCGAGATATTGTAATGCCTTCGCCTTATGTTTCTCATCTGTTTATGACTGCGATTTTAATAGTGCGAATATGAACGCAGCATGCTCACTTGTCCATGACGCCTCTGGATCTCAGACCTTACACGACGTCACCATAACCAAAGGTATGGTCGAAAAAGCACTGAAGGCACTTGACACACGTAAGGGTACAGGTCCTGATGGACTCCCGTCTTCTTTTGTTGCCTCTTGCCATGAAGCCCTTGCCGAACCTCTTTCCCTGATTTATAACAAATCGCTTAGAACAGGTATCTTTCCCTCCATATGGAAAGAAGCCTTAATTGTACCTGTATATAAATCTGGAGACAAAACTGCAGTAAATACCGTCCTATCTCATTGTTATCAATTTTCGGAAAGGTCTTTGAGGTGCTGGTACACCCATTCTTGGCCTGGCATTTTAAAAATATTTTACTACCACAACAGCATGGTTTTATTAGGTCGCGTTCTACAGTAACAAATCTGGCGGGTTTCGTGTCTGATTTGGTGGCAGCTGTGGACCATGGTACGCCTGTTGACGTCATCTACACGGATTTCAGCCGAGCGTTCGACAAGGTTGACCACAAAACTCTCGTCTCTAAGTTATTCCGCTACGGTATCTTCGGTAACTTCTCAACTGGTGTGAATCATACCTGACTGAACGATCCTCCAGAGTAGTATTGAATGGTTTCATATCTTCGTCATTTTTGATAGCCTCTGGAGTCCCACAGGGATCACACGGGACCTTTATTCTTTAACGCGTTCATTAATGACGTCGCTTCCTGCTTTCTGAATTCTGAAATACACTTATATGCAGATGACCTAAAAATCTTCAAGTTAATTGATAATGTTAATGATCCTATAGTCCTTCAGGAAGATCTCAACCGTTTCTCTTCCTGGTGCAAAGTAAATTCCATGAAACTCAACGTTTCAAAATGTAGCTTTATACACTTCTCTCGGAGAAAATCTGCTTACTTTAATACCTATAAAATAAATAATGATATTATCGGAGAAGTGGACGTTATTCGTGATTTGGGTGTATTCATGGATCAAAAACTTCGTTTTCATATACATATAGCGAAATTACAAAAAAGAGCTTTAAGCTTTTGGGATTTGTATTACGAAATTGCAAGGAATTTAGACAAACCTCAAGCAAAATAGCAGTTTTCAACACCTTGGTTAGATCTGGCTTAGAATACTGCAGTGTGATTTGGACACCGTATTACGAAGTTCATAAACAACGTATTGAATCCATATTAAAAAGGTTCTTGGGGCACTTAACTTATAAACACTACTTGTCCAAACAACTACCCACACACAGATCGCGTCTGATTCACTTTAAGCTTAACAGTCTCGAAAATCGACGTAAAATGCATGATCACATTTTCTTTTTCAAATTACTAAACGGTCACTTAGATTGCTCACACTTGTTAGCACAGATTAACTTTAATATCCCATATAAATCTGCTCGACCTTCACGTTATGCACCTTTCCGAGCAGGGGCTTCCAGAACTAACCTTGGTCATTTTTGTACCATTAATATACTTCAATCACAATATAACACACTATCACGTACGCTGGCCGCTTCATCCAAACACAGTGATATAGACATGTCTTCTTCTCTTCGCAAATTTAAGTCTGCTCTTTTAGACTCCTTTGTACCCACATAGATCAAATCATATTATTGTTTAGCATTCCACCACAACGGCGTCGATTCTGGCAGCGATCTCTAGGCCTAGACTTGGATTAGGCGACAGTGTATCCTTGTCATTCCTAATACAGAGTGCAAGTGAGGGACTGGTGTTGGATCTGTTTTTGGGTCTGGAGAGTGATGTCAGAATGGATATGAATATGTACCTAATATTTAGTTTTGTAGTTTTGAAGTATTTGTACTAGATTCCCCTATTTTGTTTATCGTAGGTCTACTTTGTAAGTAAATTTTTTACGCATGCAGTGGCAGCCTTTAAGTAAGGCAGCACTCAGAAAATTTCGGGGAAATAACGTCCCCTGGTCTCACTCCACTTACTTTAGATACTACCCATTGTAAATAACTATATAATATCGAAAAAAATCCACGCGGACCAGGCACCGGACGGGACCCGAACCCGCACCCTTCGCAATCCGGGCGAATGCACTGACCATTATGCTACCACGACCCTATTCGCCGCGTCGAAATTTTCCTAGCCTTTAGCTGCAAGGCAGCGCCATCTCTTCGCATTGTAGGTAACCCACAATGTCAAATGAATACTTTTTCAAGTATTAAACATTTGAAAGAAGAAATAGCAATTATAGTTCAGTCAGTGCATTCGCCCGGATTGCGAAGGGTGCGGGTTCGAGTCCCGTCCGCTGCCTGGTCCGCGTGGATTTTTTTCTAGTAAACTTTTCTTTAGATTTAAACATCTAGCAGTTAAATGCTTAAAAAATAAATAAAAACATGTATAATTTCGTTTCATTCGGATAATACGAATATTCCTTTTGCACAAAGGAAGTCTCATAAGGCTTGAAATTTGAATTTCCTTAATAAATATTAGCTCAAATAGTCTCGCGTACAATTTAACAGGAAGAACAAAAGTTCCTCTGAGACGTAACTAAAATTGTTAGTTCTTCGCTATTTAAGCACTTCCGAGCAAAGTTATACCTACATTCAAAACTAAATTATTCTTGCCGATTTCGTTTCAGGATTCGATATAACAATGAGCGAGCAAGGGGTAAATAGTAAATTTAAGTAGGAGATAGCGGGTTTTTCACTCGAATCGGAGCGCCTGTCTGGGGAAACTCCACCTTATACAAGCTCACAGTAAAATATCACTACCTTTTGTCGGTAATATGTTTCTGTCGATGAGTAAGGTTCCAGGGTTGCACGGGTTAGGGGACTGGGTTCAGGCCGCCAAGTCAGGATCAGTCAGGGTGCCCGTTGTGGCATGTTTGTCAAGCGTCAATTATCAACACGATAAGACTCCACTTACAAAAGGGTCAGTTCACACCGAGACGCGACGCGATGCTGGGCGCACATTTTACCGCTACTCAAAATATAACTTTAATTGCTACACATAACAGCATTGCTACAGATAGAAATAAAATTTCTATCTTTTCGATAGAAATTTTATTGTGAGAATTCAGAATACATTGCACCTGACAGCGCAGCGCCTCGATATACTTCGCGGCGTAGAGCGATGCATCGCGACGCAGCGGTGCAACGCCGGTACGCGCGGTCTCCGTGACTAGATCGGGTTTATATTACATTTTTCTATATTATTAAAGAAAAACAACCTTGACAGCCAAAATGAAAAATCTAATATATTTCATAAAATAAAGTCATAAAGAATATACAAAATCATAATAAAATGTCAAAATAAATAATCATGGACTAAATATTGCGATATCATAAATAAGTGTGCATTCGCCCACACGCGACATGTAAGAGCAACGCTGGGCCTCGCGAAGCGCAGCTGTCTGGGGCTGCCGTGGCGACTTGTCTATACTATTTGCGTCCAGTCTACGTATAAATTAGATGGAGTTGTATACGCGGCGAATGTAGATATACACGTTCTGTTGCTCCGCGCGGCGTGTCCCTGCGCAGAGAGGTGTCGTTCGCGCTTTCAACGATTTTACGATGCTCCTCATGACGTTGCGATACGTCTCGCGTCGGCGTGCGGCGAGCGCGGTATCACTGGCAGCCTCCGGTGTTGTCGCATGCATCTCGGTGTGAACTGAGCCTAAAGAAGGTGAAGTAATATGCTGTGTGAGTTATGAACGGTATGAAAAATATGTATTAACAGCAAAAAAAATATATTCTAGGTAGTTTACGGTAGTTAGGGTCCAATAAATAAACTCAAAATTACAAAAAAGAATTTTAATTAAAGTTCTTTAGTAACTAAATTAACTAATAAATTTATACACAGACAATAAAAGGACAATGTTATATTTGGCCTAAAAACCAACACCGATTTGGCATTTATGATAATTTTTAGTATATTTTTTGCGATAATTATCAGTATTTAGATTGTGACGGACACTTCCAGTTAAGTAAGCTATATTAAAAAGTTAAAAAATAATCTGAGACTACCATTTTATGTGTATAATCTACGACAGCGCTGAAAAGAAAACACTTTATTCCTAATGCCGGCACTTCACTTGGCTATTCGTGTTTGTTTTTTGAAAACTTGACATCAGTCTGTCCTTTTTATTCCATATTAAGCATAACAAGGACAGAGTGTTGTCAAGTGGAGGGCCGGCATAAAACTCGATACTCTGTGGTTGTGGTGCAGGCAGTTTGCATTCGTAGTAATCTGTGGCATTCGTGCATTCTTGTTTCGGCTTACCTGTAGTGTGTTTATTTGCGATTGTTTTTCCTTTAATATAACAATTTTGTCCATCTAATATGCCATTGATGTAACCAAATCGCAGAGACCTTATTACCAAGTGCTAGAGAACCTGTGTCACAACATCCTGAGAGGATCATACTGCCAAATTATTCAAGAGCAAGAGAATATTGTGTAAATATGCAGCGTGAAAGTGTATCAGCTACACTTTCACGCTGCATATTTACACAATATACATAAGATATACAAATAAATACAATATGTATGTGAAAAATAGTCAAAAAATAAGAAGCAAATTACAGTTTTTATTTTATTCATGATTCCTACCTAACCAAGTTTTTCCTAATAGTTATTCTTTGAAATCACACCGAATAGAATGAATTAGTTGTAATATTAATTCAATCCATACTAAGTTCAAAGGTTGACCTATGTTTCATTTAATATTATACATAACCTCAAAAAATATTTAGTTTTCCTGATAATTTAAGTTCTCAGAAGTGTCCGTCAATAATCTTTGTTTTTACAGTCATTTACTTGCAATTTCGAACCTAGAAAATAATATTTCATGATTGTTGGTTCTTAGGCTAACAATGTATGGACACAGAACAATGTCCTTTTAAAACTCTTCCAATGAAACAACCGAACGCTCAATAAAAGTCTTTCGAAGGTAGCGCGACAAAGTAAATAAAAAATCATTATTCTGACGATGCAGACCTGAAAAGGCTGCGAAACGTCAATAAATAAATAAAGTTCGTGCATTAACCCTTAAAAACTAGTTTTATTTAATGAGTGATGTGCCTGAAAACCTAAAAAACAAATATAAAAATATATTCTGTTAAAACTTGTACTTTGTACGTTTTACGGTTCACGACATAAAGTGTGCTGACCACTGATAGACGTAATATATTTTATAATAAGAATTGAGTTCGGTCATCATACTTATCATCATCTCATTCGCACGAAAGCGCCAATTTCACAAATTACGCGATTCATGCCCCAGATGAAGTCAAGCCTAAGTTCCCATCAGTACTTCAGTCGAATTAGGGTCGGCTTTTCTCATCTTAAAGCAATTAAAGTTCGAATATGTTGGGAATATTGTTGGACGCTGAAATTAATCTATGATTCGCCCAAGTTAAGTTGATGGAGTCCTCCCTCCCTCGACCTCCCATTGGGATTGTGCCCGTTCGTTTCAGATGTTACTCGTGTGGAAATATTACGCAGAAACGTCGGGTATATCTGTTTGTCTTCATTGAAAGGAATCATAAAGGACGTTTGGCATTCAGGTATTTAGGTACGTAAGTAGTCCGACGGTATTTGGGTAGGTTTTACTTGTAATCACATTCACGAGTTTATTCCAAATTCTTGGAGGCATTTTGAAATATTTTCGGTTATGTGCACGTGTGCAATATACATAAAATGAAGGATCCGTGTAGGATAAAAGTTAATGTATTCAGTCGGATAGCCTAGGGTGTTGCTTCGTATGAATTTTAAGTATGTTTTTTTTGTAATATCTAGTCTAGTAGTAAAATGCTTTGAAAAAATGAAAAAAATTGTGTGTGTCAGCTCCGTTGCACGACTGGAGTTTACTCCTTAAGTTTGATAGTCTAACCAGACGCAAAAAGAGTTTATTTAACTTAAAAGACATTGATACTGTATGAAAGGGTAAAAGAAACAAAATCTAAATTCAGTTCAGATTTTAAAAATTTTATTAATGTCAAGCCGTCATCTTTGTTTGTCAAAGTTGCGCGACATAGGATGCGCACCAAAAACGTAACGAGGTCATTCATCGATAGAGTTTACTCCTCACATTTTTCTCATACCGGGCCCCTTATATCGCACCTTTAGAATTGAAGTGACCTAATCCAAAATTCTCGTTTTTTGGTAAACGCAAAAAATGTGATTGAAAAGTTGTTTTTTTTAGTTTTTCTAATAAAATGCTTTTTTTGTTTTTCTAATATAAGTTATACGTTTATTATCATATTTTATATTGTTAATGGTAGGATAGGAATTGTTTTCATGATTGTGTACTAATCCAGTCTGGGTAAATAATAAGAAACTTTGTTAATTAATCACCAAAAAAAATATATGTCACTTAATTTCCGTAAACAGTTTATTATAATTGGCTTATTTCACTTTGTGCCCATTTTTTAATAAACAACATAAAACAAAAACGTAACTATTTAATATAGTGGCGATTCATTACTAATGTCAGATTTTTGATAAATGACCAATTTTGTAATATATGTTTTCTAAATTAAAGGAAAATGAAATAAATGTCCACGCAACATTGAATGGGGTACTTCAATACTGAGGGAGGCGCGGTATGCGTGTCATTTAAAAGAGACAGAAACAGTACGTTTGTCTTTTTCTGGCCTTAAAGAGCCTGTTTATTATTAATAAACTGACAGAATATATGTTTTTATGTCGTTTTACGTTTAAAAGTCATTTTGCTATTTTTTTTTATTTAAGTCACTTCAATTCTAAAGGTGCGATATATGCAAATCGATTCTTAAGGAGTAAACTCCAATAATAAAATGTCACAAAGTGCATAAAGACATTGTAAATAGACACCAAAGAATATAAAAATAGATAGTAACATAAGACAACTTCCGTGGCCGAGGGTTCCGTGGTTTGTACGCAATGTTTCAAGGTGTCGCCTACTCGAGAGGTCCCGGGTTCGAGTCCCGATGGGGGCAGAGGTTTGTGTGATGAATACGAGCACTTGTACTCCAGTCATGGATGTTTAATATGTATTTCTATATAAATATACTTATATATGTACAGTATGTGTATTCTATTCGTTCCTAGTATCCCATAACACAAGCCCACAGTGTTTACTTTGGAGTTTATTTATTTATTTATAAGTAGGATACACATAGATACACACAATATTTATAAGAAGCATTTATTTAAATATCAGCGTAAAAGAGAAACTCTCCATTTTAAAATGAATAGCTTACCTTGTGACATCATTAGAGCAAAATAAAAATGAGATAAAAAGATGCTTACATTTTCCTTCCCTCTAATAAGGTCCGTGGAAAAACGTTTCAGAACAAGTGGAGGCTGAGGACACTTAAGGGGCATAATTTAAAAGTTGGCGGACCATGGTGATTGCCGCGACCACGTCAGCTTTTTTTAAATATATGTTATAGGGGGCATACGAGCAGACGGCTCACATGATGGTCACCGTCGCCCATGGACACTCGCAACACCAGGAGTGTACGAGACGACCGCCTTACGACCGAAGCGAAAAGAAATGAACTTACATCGAAACAAGATTGATCTATAAAATGTATCCATAATTTCACATGTATCGGTTGTATACGCATTAAAAATATCATTCCCTTGTTGTCTTATTAGAATGAGTCGGATATCGCAATAATAGATAACTCTGCCCATAGTAAACCGTTGTAAAATTGATAGTTCAGAGCGATATTCCGCCCCGTTCTCTCTAACAATCTTATACGACTTTATCTAAACGATCGCCACGACGCCAAGCGGTGGCGCGGGGAAACTAGTCAGAATACTGATAGTTCCGACCTATAGGAGGGACAGAGACAATAGGTTGTCCTTGTCTCACATCTTATAGGATTTTGCCTGAGTTGATAGTTTTCGATAATAATATGTTTTATGTTTTGATTGATTTATTTTATGTCTTATTAGAAAGTAGGTAGTTATAGGAGTAATATGTCAAAGTTTTGTATAAATCGTGTTAGTAGTTTAGGCGTGATTAAGGAAAATGTTGGAAATAGTTTTTTACGAATAGTCGATAGGATATAGGTATAATTGTTATGATAATGATGTTGTTTTGTGTGTTTTTACTTCTTCTATAAAATGGTATATGATAGTTAGGCATTAAGTGAATATAAGTAGGTTTTTTAAGACTTTTTAATTTGTAAACTTTATAGGGCCGCAGAGCTGTTGTTTGTTGATATTCTTGTAAGAAACTTATTGTATTAGGTAGATAACGCGTAGGGCTACGTAAATAAATAGGTATCACATCAATAAATGTAAAAATGTACCGTGTAGGAGACAAAATCTGTTTGTATAGAACCGTTTTTTGAGACATGTTGCGCTCCCCACCCGGCGCGCCCGGAGCGCGCGGGTGGGGCAGCGAAGCCCCGTGGCAGGGCAAAGCCCTATGGAGGGGGAAAGTATAAATATTGCGGAGACCTATTTTTTGCGCGCCACACCTAAAATATCATGCTTACGGACACATAACTGTGTTAAAAATATGCCTATATGTATGCCCGATGTATGTACAATTAGTTTTAAGCTCGCACTAATGTAATTTTTGAAAAAATGAAAAATAAAGTATAGCGTGGGTGAGGTAATGGATCGCTGGCCAGCTCAGTCCTAGCATATAAAATTCGAGTCGGAACATGCTCCGACATGCATTCAGCGACAGGCGCTCCTACCATAAGGAACAGGAAGAAACAATCAAGCGGTTCACTCTGGACCTGAAGCCTCCTCTCACCGGCCATCCATTATCAGCGCCCACCGATTTCTTCAATACCGAACACCAGGGGTTTTATTCGTCGAAACTACAGTCCACTACAGTCAAGACTCCTGCGTGTAACTTCCTCCACCCCTCAGTCCCGTACAAGGAGTATGCCGCCGGCCTTTAAGGAAGGTCGTATTGGTCCGGAAATACTGCTGGCGACAATATATTCCACAGTTTTGTCGTACGTGGTAAAAAATTTCGACATAAACGCACGGTTGTGGATAGCCACGCATCAAGATGATGGGGATGAAATTTTTGTCGCGATGTACGATGGCGAAATGCAGCAGCTGGAATTAATCCGAACAATTCCTCAGAACACTCCCCGTGATAAATGCGATAGAAGATGCAGAGCGAAGCTGCTTTCCATTCCTGCACGGCTGAAATGAGACATTGCAATTCATCTGAATACAAGCTTTTTTGTGTAGAACAAGCAGACAGAATTCGTGTTCATCACCACATGAACAACATAAAAAATGGGTGCGTGTACTTATGTAGGCGCGTGAGAATTTATCCTTCTTTGGCATCGTTTAAAATTAGTTTTTAATTGCATGCAAATAATTAATTACAATAAATTAATAAAAAGTCTGGAAAAGGACACATTCAATAAAGTTCAGTTTTAATTTGAAAAAATAAATAAATAATCAAAATATTCAATTAAAATCGCTACTGAATATAATTTATTAGAACATATGTGATTTGCACTTGTATGAAACTCAAACACGTATTCCGAATATACAAACTAGAAACATGTGGATAAATATTATAAATATGAATACCTATAACTGTTACTTTATTACAAAAAATAAAGATGTGGTTTTTGGTTCTACTACACCAATGGTCAAGAGATGGCGCTGTAGTCTCCTGAATCGCGCTTTGGTTCCGTTGTTCCAGATTAATAAATACTTTTGATAGGCCTTCACAATGCAGTCGTTAGCACCCACTAAATAGAGATTCTATTTCTATTTTGTTGGTAGATTTTCTTAATGTGCGGTAAACACAAGAGTAACTCATGAAGTTGGTCGCTAAAGCGACCAACTTCATGCTGTTAAAATTTTGTGTTACAGTGATGCGCGCGCATCTTAAAATTTCACTCTCATCATTTTTTCATAACGCGCCTAAAGAAGTATAACTTCAAAAATTACATTAAAGCAACATAAAATTAATATACAAACTAATTTACAGCGTCACCGGGTTTGGGGATGACGAGATCCTAAGTGGACCTCAAGCCGGGAATTGGCGAGTGCCTCTGGAGGTATTCCAGGCGGATGGCGTCTCTCCGTCTGGAGCCTCTAGACCACTCGAACCTGAGGGGGTCGGCTCAACTAGAGGGCGTCTCTGAGACTCGGACCTCGGCTCTAGTGAGCCGTTGTCGTGGGGGGGTAATGCAAGCACTTGTGAAGATCAAATAGCTACGCCATCGGTTCGCAAATCTACGATGGGAAACTTTGTATTGAAAAGAACCGACAAGAAACTCGGCAAGAGCTGTTCTTTCTCCCCGTATTATTTTAAATATCGTCAAGTTGAATAATTACTTCAGAGGTAATTCTGAAGTCACCTTCCACTGCATAATTAGATATATAGATAAGAAATTCAATAAAATAATTGCTTGAAAAGGGACGAGGACATACAAAGTTTGCAATAGCGTATATTTGGCGCGGCGCCAGTGTGCACCGGCCCGAACACGGCGATATGCAAATGTCCAAGACACTTTATAAACATTCACCGAAGACGCTGCCTTCGATTAATGATTACCATTTTATAATAATAATTTAATGTATATAGATATGACGAGGTGGACCGATGATCTTGTAAAGATCACGGGAAGCGATAAATAAAGACAAATCTCAGGCAGATTGTAGATTTATCTTAAGAGTAGAAAACCCTTGTCTAGAAATAATGCAGCATGAAAATAGAAAGAAAGAGAGAAATATTTCTCTATTCTTTCTATTTTCACGCCGTGTTCCACTGGCTAGGGGATGGGGACGAGGTAGGCGATACCTGTGATAAGGGTCCTTTGGAGACTTTAAATGACGTGGACTGTAATTATAGGTAAAAAATGGTATATTGATAACAAAAACAGATCTTCTTCTTCTTCTTGCTACGGGCGTTTCCTCAACTCGACGTCCTTATGGCGCCTGTTTAGCGTGAGGAGGGTGTATGGCTGGAATCACTCCAGCCAGCCCAGCTCCGCCAGGAAGGCCCCCAGAGCCTTCACATTGGTGACTGCCTCTTGAAGGTTTCCCGGTGAGCCGAGGTATTTCGCCCGGTATTCGGATACTCCGTTGCATTCCAGTAGAACGTGAGTAGCTGTTTCTTCTGCCTCCATGCATCCTCTGCATAGGGGGCTGTCCGTGACACCTATGTTGGAAAGATGTGTGTTAAAATGTGCATGTCCAGTAATAGCACCTGTTACCATGCGCAATGTAGGTTTGCTTAGCTGTAGGAGAGTTTTGGAGAAGGCAGTGTTCACCCACGCGTGCGTGGCAAAGCGAGCTTGGTATGCCTGCACATCTCCAGATCAAGCCAGTGTGCCAACAAAAACAGATATTGAACAGTGACGTGGCGTTTAATTCTGAACGCGGTTGGGCCCCGTGCAATGCTGTGCGTGGAGCGTAAGTAAGTGTGGTCGGCGACATCTGAGTGACACTTTGGTATCGGAACCTATGTTGACTGCTTACTCATTGGTTCTATGTTTGTTTACTTATCACATACAGAAACGTTGTCAAAAACAGGGCTAATCTTAAGAAAAGATATCTTCGCATTTGCTTTAGTGTCGCCGCACACAGGCCACCGACCACAACCACAAAACGCCGCCACCGGCATATTTCTTGTAGTTTACATACATTTTATATGAGCTCGCCACACACGGTACGCTGGTGGCCGCCACACGCTACAAATCGTAGTTGCCCGCTTCTTGTGGCCCGCACCAGCCACTTAATGCGCCGACACAAAACGCCGCCACACGTCACTCGCGTGATTCCCCACCCCTCTCTCCCTTACCTTAGTGCCGCCGCACACGGGCCACCAACCACAACCACAAAACGCCGCCACCGGCATATTGCTTGTAGTTTTCATACATTTTATATGGACTCGCCACACACGGTACGCTGGTGGCCGCCACACACTACAAATCGTAGTTGCCCGCTTCTTGTGGCCCGCACCGGCCACTTAATGCGCCGATACAAAACGCCGCCACACGTCACTCTCGCGATTCCCCACGTCTCTTCCCCTTACCTTAGTCGGCCGCTGTCGCGCGCTTCAGCCACTTAGCTTCTCGTAGCGGCGTTTGTGGCTGTGGCGTGGGGCCCGTGTGCGGCGACACTTAGAGTCAATTATAAGGTTCTTAGGATTAAAAAACAGTTTTGTTTTTTTTCTCATCTGTATCACGTTTCCCGATGTCACTTGTTCTGACCTGTCTAATAGGCCTATCATCTTAAAATAGTATGTATTTAACTCCATAAAACAGCCATTCAGCAGCAGCGTGCTACGCTATCACGCTGGCTCACAGCCAGGGTGCGTCCGACTGCGGCGATATGCAAATATAACGATACTCTATCAGAACATTAGCTGCATTATTGCCGTATATCTGGGGGAATTATAGCCTTTATACTGCACTAATTTATACCTTGATTCCACAATGTTATTACAATTATGAAAGCTCATGTTAATATTATATTTTCGTTTTATTTCTTATGATATTGGTAGAGGTAGAGGTGCAACAATTAACACTGTCCACACGCATTCTGAAGACCATTTCTTGCAATATTAGTAGAGAATCACAGGACTATTTTTTATGACAAAAGGGTGGGAAACATATGGCCCATCTAATGGTAACTAACACCATAACCTATAATAAATAAATTAATAAAATAAAATAAGCCTTAATTGCTGTAAAACATTAGAATAATACATATTTAGAGTTCCTTTCATTACTGTTTACTTTATCAATACTATTGCTTTACATTTTTTTTACTTTATACTATATCTAAACTATTTATTACTATTACTAAACATATACTATTTATATTATTATTTCACAGCTTGTCCTTCGACAAAGGCCTCCTCTAAAGCTTTCCATTTTAATCGGTGTTTTGCTAGACGTATCCATTCTGGACCTACCGTCTTTTTTATGTCGTCTTCCCAACGTTTACATTGTCTGCCTTTGCTTCTTTTGCTATCACGTGGGTACCATTCTGTGACTAGTTTTATCCACTTCTCTTTTTCTTCTCTTAACATGTGTCCTGTCCATTTCCATTTCATGCATTTGTACACAGTATACCTATAGACCATAACTTATTGACGGTATCAAAATAACACTCGCGCGGTTGCATACCCTGACCCAATCACCTTCCCTGTGAAGTCCTGCAACCTTATTCACCGACAAAAACACCACACGTCGAAAAAGTTGTGCTATTTACTGTGGTCTTCTATAAGGTAGAGGTGGGCTTCCCCAGACGACGTTACCTCACATTCTGAAGACTCAGGTACTTTTGTTTCTTTTTTTTTTACAACACTCACACCAATTAGCCTAGCCCCAAGCTAAGCACTATAAGGCTTGTGCTATGGGATACTAGGGTAACGGATAGAATACATATACTGTACATATATAAGTATATTTATATAGAAATACATATTAAACATCCACGACTGGAGTACAAATGCTCATATTCGTCACACAAACATCTGCTCCCACCGGGATTCGAAGCCTGGACGTCTAGAGTCGGCGACACCATGAAACCCGGCGTACAAACCACTCGGCTAAGGAGGTCGTCATCCAAATTGTGTGCCGGATGACCGGTGAAGGAGTGACGAAGAAGAGAGAGAGAGAAGTATTGTCTGTGGTCACAGTGGGTAGGATCCTCATTTCACCGAGCCCTTGAGCTGGACGAAATAAGAAGGGATAAGCCCTCACATACCTTCGTTGCCACCTTCTGGTCTTGAGGACGGCGTCACTCATTTTTCAATGAAAATAATGTACCAATCTATATTACACGTTCATGAAGCGCACCTCCAAAGAGCTAATTTCTTTGCATGTATGCAGGTATGCAGGTTTTCATTGTAAGAGCGAGATATCAGATACGCATAATAGAGCAGCATCCCGCTTCAACTGCCGTTTTTGTTTGGCTTTGAGAGTTTATTTTGACCTCTTACCGCTTGCCCCACGTTGGCACTTAGACCATATAGTTATTCATAAACACAAGACAAAAATTATAGTGTTTTTTAGGGTTCTGTACCTACCTCAAAAGGAAATAACGGAACCCTTATAGGATCACTTTGCTGTCCGTCCGTCCGTCCGTCTGTCAAGACCGTTTTTCTCAAGAACGCGTGGAGGTATCAAACTGAAATTCATATCTAATATTCAGGTCTACTGTCTCTTGGAGCTGTGAAAAAGTCAAACTTGCCAGCCAAAGCAATCAAAAGATACAGCCGTTTATGCCGCAAATTTTCGAAAATCGCACGGGTATCAAAACCTACAGGGTACTTCCCGTGAACTTAGAATCTTGAAATTTGGTACAAAGTAACGTCTTGTAGTACAGATAAAGGAAAAATTGCGAAATCCGTAAATTTTTTATTACATCATATGTTTTATTTTTTTTGAAAATTTTCACGTTACTACCTCTTTTCTCATGAACGCGTAGAGGTATCAAATTGAGTTTGTACGGAACCCTCGGTTTTTCATGAATAAGAGCAGTAGGGCATACCGGTGTTTACACTCAAATTGGAGCGTCAGTCGGGGGAAAGTTACCTCCACCATGAAGAATACCACAGTAAAATAACACTTTTATTGGTTTTGTGTTTCTGTCAGTAACTAAGGTTCCAGGGTCCACGGGATGACCCCTGCCGTGGAGCCCCGGCGAGGCCGGGAAGCTGCTGGGTGCGAAGAAATCCCGCCAAAGGGATCCCGCGGATCCGCATCAGGCAGTGGTGAAGGTATTCGCAGGACTTTTTTAGCGGATATTATGCAGTAAAGCGCCCGTAAGAGTTGCGGGGTCCCAGGTGGGCAGCCACTGGGGGGTTCGTAAGGCTTGCGGGAGCCAGGTGTGAGGTCCGTTCGGCGGTGTGCCTCTTAAAAGCGCCGTCGTCTGTAAAAAGATTTTTTACATGCGGAATAAAAAAAAAACGGGTCCACGGGATGGGTCAGGGTAGACAACGGCGCCAGTGACAGTTTTGTCTATAGGCCATGGTGGCCGGTTACCATCAGGCGGGCCATATGCTCGTTTGCCACTCTTTTCAAATTAATTCTTCTGTATGGATCTGGCTATCATACTAAACTTCTCTTCATCCCTAACCTGACAAGTAAATGAGTACATTTCTGGCTTAATTTCTGGGTTGTAGTATTGCATTGTTTAACAAAGTTCCCCAAGATCTGATTGAGCTTCCACTGACTAAATTTAAATCTCAGATCAAAAATACTCTTATGAATAAGGGCTATTATAAAGTTGATGATTATCTAAATGATGTTTCTTATAATTTGATATTAAATGGGTATTAGTCATTTTTCATAACAGTAATATTGTACCTATCTAATGCCGCTTCCTATATACTACATATAATGTTAACTATAAAATTAATTGTAACTATATATTTATATTCTAGATGATGTAATGGAAAGTGACTTCAGACGTATTTCTGAAGTAATTTTTCAACTTGACGGCACTGTATATAACATTACAGGAAGAAAAAAACAGCCCTTGCTGAGTTTCTTGCCGGTTCTTCTCAGTACAAGGTCTCCCGCCGTAGTTTTGCGAACCGATGGCGTAGCTTCTTAATCTTCACAAGTGCTTGTAACAGCCTAGACTGAATAAATGACATTTAATTTCAGTACCAATCACTTTTTTTTTAACCGCAACATAATACGTACGTCTGAAAAGGGTAAAATCACTTTGTAATTTACCGAGTTCCTTAATGCCACGGATATTACTCGCTCGAGTGGGTAGCTACTGAGGAAATTACGAGCAATAGATCTTATTACGCAGCCTGATTGCTTCCAACAAACATGTCAAGTTGGTTTCGTGGTTGTGTGAAGAGTATGTGGTTGCGCCGAATGAATCTTTTACTCATATAATTTCGATAACGTAATTTATTAAATTCAGAGATCGAGTTAATGTTTGAGTAATTAAATGCTACACAAACATACCGCAGTGTTTGCAATGACATTCCTTTATCGATGTTTCAGTTTAATTTCGAGTAATATTAATATTGTTACGTGTCGGCATGGGGTTCGAAATTATATGCCAATTCACGCTTGACAGTTCTTTATTCACCACACAATTAACACACAATGTTATCACTAAACACTGTATTTCACTATACAAGTCTCTAAACAATCGCATTTGAACAATTTTGTTGCACTTTGATCGCCTTTGGATTCGTTCAGAAATCGCTGTTGAAACTCAACTGTCTCTGCGCGGCGCCAATCGCGCTTGTATACGCCGATCGACGCATTCTAGAAAGTACCTGTTAAATTGAGAATTAACTAGCACCCGCGGGTACGAAGTTCCTACTTATACCTACGCAGCAGCACAGCATAAGGCTCATTTAAGAATGAGCCGCATTACTCGACCTCTATCGCGACCCGCGGTGCTCTGGCACATTCGATCTCTAGCACATTCGCGGTTCTGTTTCGAGAGCGTTTGTGACAATATGAAGATGTTTTATGTGAGAAGCCCGTTGGTTAGTGGTTAGTGCGTTCGACTGCGATCGTTGAACGTTGGATGGGATAGGTGACAAAATATTTACTATCTCGAGCTCCTTCGTGCTTCGGAAGGCACGTTAAGACCTATGCCAGACGGATGTAATCCGGCGTACTAATCAAGGTGACCTTGCCCGTTGCCATCCATCTAGATGCAGGATGTAATCCAAATTTTGATTTGACCTTCAACGTCCTTGGATTAATTATGGGCGCATGATTACATCCGCGGTTGGAGCGCGTGGATTACAACCATTTGGCCGGCGGATTACATCCAAGCAAAGACAGTTGCGCTGTGGCAGTCAGCGGGTACGCACGTATGCATGTAAAATGTCGTCCGTAGACCAGAGTCGCGAACACGAAATTACTAGCGAACTAATTGTTCTCTATAGAGATCTCCCATTCTTATGGGACATTACGTCGGAATCATATAAAGATGCTCGTCAAAAAAAATGCGCGGGAGGTATTACTCGAAAAGTATAGGGAGTTGGACATAAGTTTGAACGGCTGAGAATCATTCGCTGTTGTAACCAACGCTTCATCCACATTCTCCTTTTTGTTGTTTTTCGACGTCTATTGCACACAAAACTGTTAAGGCAAAGCCCACATTTTGTAATTTAGACAAAGGAGACCCGGCACTTTTCATAGAAAAATGCTAAACTGGTATACAGTTGAATTTGGTCTTAAAATAACGCCAAAATTATTTGCTACATAAAACTACTTTTGCCTTATTTTTAGTGAATCGTGGAAAGAAGTTATATAATGATTAATATTTTTTGATATTGAAACCCTAAATCTTCAAGGGACAGAATTTTACTTCAAAATATTACTCAAGTGACTGTAAAAACCATGATTCCTTTGCTTTTTCGAAATAAAAAAACCAAATGTCAATTTGACAATCCTAAAATACAAACAAAAAAACATTCGCATTTCGCATGCGCTCCCGTGTACTGTGATTGTGAATGTTCTCTGTTGTGATTGCCGTTTTATTCGTTATTTCTCTTGACGACCCGGCTACATAATTATAGAGGTTATATTGACAAACCTACGTATTGGACATTGACAGCTAGCTGCTGATGACAAATATTGCCAGACTACGTTACCTAATTATGAAACACAGATAAAAAAATTAAAAAAGTATACAACTTTGGCACAAAATGCCGGGTGCCCTTTGGAGCCATTTCTACAACAGGGTTACTAATACAGTCCGCGCATGATACAAGTGCATACGTGTTTTCACGCCAGAAGACGGCTCGCGACTGCGTGTCGGCGCGTGGATTACATCCGTGTAGCCGAAAATCAAAACGCGGATGGGAACCAACTTCCCACCAAGATCACCTTGGTTGGAACGCTGGATTACATCCGTCTAGAATAACTTTAAGCCGTTGGTCCTGGCTACATCTGCAATCGTTATCAATCAACAATCCGCACTGGGTCCGCGTGGTCATGGTCCATTCTCCCCTTTCCATTGTCAGGGAAGGCATGTAGCCCAGCAGTGGGGACATTAATAGGCTGATGAATATACTTGCGATTAGATATTAGATTTCACATCTAATGGTTGATTGGAAAAGTACAACACGGCCCAGGCTGGGGGCCAATCGCCTAACTGGATTGCTTTGGAAAACGCTATCGCTTACGATTTCATTTTGTTATTTCTAGCCCCCTGAGGTTTTCAAATGCCTCGCGCTCTTTTTTTTTCTTTTGCATTGGTAATAACAATGTTAAAGAAAATGAGCGTGAGGTATTTCGGCGGTTAGAAATAACAAAATGAAATCGTAAGCGATAGCGTTTTCCAAAGCAATCCAGTTAGGCGATTGGCCCCCTGGTATCAAACAGTTTTTCTTTGCTATGGGGAATATGATGTATGCACACCCGCCGCCTAAGCGGCGAGGTTATGTGGGACTCTACTCCGTGGTTCATCCAAAGAAAGTCTATTCCAAGAGTCAACGGAGAACTTACCACTAAAAACCCCAGCGGCGCACCCATAGTTGGGAGTTTTACCCAAGAAACCGTTTCCGAGTCACCGGACCGAGGCCTAGACGCATAAATCAATAATGCTATCCGTTTTATCTTCTGCCTCCGCAAATTTGACCACATTTCCTCATATCGATCTCAACTAAAATGGCTCTTTTTTTCATAATTTCCAATCCGCATTCTCCAGAGTATTTGAAATGCAAGTTCCAATATCTCTGTGATAGTCACGAACCTCCTCTCCGCTCTTGCGATTCATTAGCTCTCTTTATTCCTCTTTCTTATTTAGGCTATATGTCCAACTCCTTTACTCTTCAAGCCATACGGCTGTGAAATGACCTACCCGACTCCATCAGAAGATCTCCAAATAAACTTATATTTAAAGGGAACGTTAGCACTCATCTGCTCCAAAATTTAAGATATTAGTTACTTTATTAATCATCATCATGTGTATAGTTATGTGTATATATATATTTAAATATAATTGTGGTATGTATGTTTGTATGTGTATTCCTTTCGTAGTATGTATTTATATATGTATCTATGTTAATTCGTATATATTTTTAATATTATTTATTATTTCAATATTTATGTGTTTATTTTTTCTTTCCTTTTTTTGACTGGGAGAGACTGCTATTAGCATTAAATCCGCCTTTTGTATCATTCTATTGTATTTTGGTCAATAAAGTTTAAAATAAATGAATAATTATTTTATAAAACGCTCAGGAATTGTTATTATATAAGTATTTCCTGATTAATATTATAAAACGAACGAGTCCAACCATTTTCGAAGAATCAAAAGGCAATTTCATTCTCAAATACCTACACATCGTGTTTTTCGATTAACCCCTTAATTACATTTTCCGAGATTATTCCGACAGCGAAATTAAAGGATTCAAATTTAACTCCATTGCTCTCAGGAAGTATTAAACATGTTTTGTATAATAAAAAAAGAATATTAAAAATTCTTAATATTTCCGTGGCTGAATCGGAATTATTTCCTCATCAGGGGGGAAGGGGGGGGGGGGGGTTTAATGTGTATTTAATTTGAGTAATGCTTTTTTGGCCACGTTTGACGTATTTATATAGAAAGGAAGTTAAACCTTTTAGTGTGGCTATTTATTCTCAATTCATGTGTGTGTTGGAATTATTTATTTATTATTTATTTACGTAGATAAGCGCGAACACCAAACGAACCCGAAACGAAAAGTGAAAACTGACGATTTGAGAGTGCCTCCGGCGTATTTTGAGCCGTTTTAAAAACGGCTTTTATAGAAAGGTAAGAGGGTACAAAAACTTTATTTTAAGGTTCAAAAGAATACTATAGCAAGAAAATTGTTGAAGAGTAATGCCTTGAAGATTGGCAGCACAGTCGAGAGGCACACTTAAATACCCTTTGATCCTGTTTCACTCGAGAGTCAAACAACCCCCCTTCAAAGCTTTTTGACTTCTCGACCTGATGAATCGATTTCTTGCCAACGTGAAAAAGAAAAATCAAAGGGTGAAAGGGCTGTCCTCGTGCTTATGTACCTACTTATAAACATCGCAATAAACGAGAGATTGCGCGTTCAATATTATAGAAACAATGACGTATAATATCTGTACGACAGATATTCGTTCTGAAAACCGTACTTCAAATACATAACCAGTTAACTTATGACCCGAGGAGACGCAAAACTCAAGTTTGCCTACTCAGAAAACCTCCTTTGCACAAAACTTCTTCCAGTTTCTAGGCCCATTCCTCTACAACCGGGTAAATCATATCCTTCATATTTATTCTCGTCATAAAACCCACTGCAAAACTATCGTCCGCGATTATCTATTGACACTTGACTATGATACTATTGAAAACCTATTATGCCCTCTAAGATAAACCTGCAAATATGATGATATTCGTAGTTTTCACATGAGATTTTAATTTCGCCTCTGCAACTGTCGAAACTAATCATTCACACACGTCTGCACATACACAAACATACACACACACATACACTACACTGCATACATATTACATACACAAAAAGAACGAAATCACACAAACACTTACTATCACACACATACACGCCGCTTTGGGTTATTATTTTTATTTTTAGAAACTGGATAATTTTTCTAACTTCCTATTAGATAGAATAGCTTTTCTTTGATTATTGTTATTGTTTATTTATTTTCTTCTATTCAATGCTGTTGAAACAACAATGTATACATTTCAACTGTACAAGGTATTGTATCATCCGTGGAAGTCTTGCTATCTGTGATTGGGCCTGGTGACCTGAAGCACAGGTTTCTATTGCTGAAACCTATTTCAGGCACCAGTTTATCACAAATAGAGAAGCTACAACACTGTAATTGCTATACAAGACTAACTATGAATCTCTGTTGTGATGGAACAAAACGATTTGATATATAGACAGGTTATACGCCAACAGTATTGCATTTTAAAATGGCACTAGTAGTCCCCGACCCAACTCACCTTGGCGACAGCCGCCAATAGAGGCACTAAAGAAGTCTCGTTCACTCTCATTCATAAAGCAGATTACATCTCGCTCTCTAGCCTCCACGTGTCAGCGGTGTCAGCAACTGTCAAAATAAGTAATCACTAAATTATGTTTACATTAATTTCTTTAAAACTGTACTTACGAATGAAATGAGACGTTTTTCTTATCTGTAATAGTCCCCGTGTAATTTGTGTACTATCTTAAAACACACATAGGGCTTTAAGTCTGGAAAAACGTAAAATATTTACACGTTGTAGAGAAGTGTAGTCGCGGCGAGAGTGTGTGCTTGACTGAATGCAAGTCAATCAAACTAGAAGAGTGTATGACGTAAAATAGTTATTTATTATACAAGAGTGGAAAGTTCCTTTTTAACCGCGTGCTCGATTTGGATGACCGAGCAAGCGAAGGATTCTAAAGTTGAATCACGAGCGCAGCGAGTGATTCTAAATTAGAATCCTGAGCGTCAGCGAGGGAAACAAACGAGCACAAGGTGAAAAATCTTTCCACTCGAGTGCAATACGTAACTTTTCATCCCACCTCAGCGAGGAAATGACAAAATGAAAAAGAAAACAATTTATAATGACAAATATTTAAGCAATAAAACGTGAAAAACTAGAATGGCGCGAAGCACGCAAATAAAACAAAGAAACCAAGAAGGTTCCAAATTTAAATTTTTTCACAATTTAAAAAGTTCTAATCATAAATTTGGCACCATAGAGGTTACATTAAATAGGTTTAATGACGTTTTGAATTTACAATTATATTGAGTACTCATTATATGTGATGTTCTAAATTCAAATCTACTTTGCCGCTCAAGCGAATAAAATAGAATTTTCCAGCCAGATTTCGAAGCGCAAAATTACACTTTCCGAGGTGGTGGGATGAAAACTCCTTTTTTACAACTTTAAGTAGAAGCGAAAACAAAACTTTATATGGATGATATCTTCTTCTTCTTCCAGTGCCTCTTCAATCCTGAAGGTTGGCCGTTAGCTTCCTGTATTTATCTCTATCAGCAGCCAGCTGGAACTGCTGTTCAATGGAGGCAATACCGGTCCACTCCCGGATATTCCGGAGCCATGACTTCTTTCTTCGCCGAGCACGTCTCTTTCCGTCCACTTTGTCCATCATTATCAACTGCAGCAGCATGTATCTATCGTTCCTTGTCGTCTTGCGCTTTTTGATATAAGGCAACATTTTCCGGGACATATGAACGCGCTGAAGCACGGTTTCGTTCCTGACCCTCTGCGTCCAACTAAGGCTGAGCGCAGATTAGAGTCACGACAGTCTCAAGACAGACTATTGCTTAACAAAAATTATGAAGATGCGCACATTCGAAACGAGACGTCTCATATACAAAAAAGTCTTATGTACACAAGAACTGCAAAGCGACAAGTCTGACTAACGATTGTCCGCTTCCCTTTGTAATGTATGCGAGGGCGCACACCAACGACAAAATTGTCTAGCGATTAGGGATGATAATTGATACTGAAAGAAAGTATAATACATACGATAAAATAAGTAATATGTGGGTCCATAAATTTTGACAAATTATCAAAGATAGATTGATACATTCATTCGAAGTTACTGGTAAAACTTTCTGGGCTGGTGCCTTAATTTGTATAAAATAAATAATCGGTGAACTCTATTCTGATACTGATGAAAATGGTGTGTGTCGCATCATAGACAAAACAGTTTCGTCTTAGTGTGCGCCTTATGGTAGACACAACTGTTTCTTTTTAATTGTAAAGCTGTCTCGTCTATGTAAGACAAGATTGTCTAACAACTGTCGTGACTCTAATCTGCGCTCAGCCTAATGCGTAACATGCGACGGTAGCACCACATCTCGAATGCCTGTAGGCGTCTTGTAGTGTCCTCTTTCAGGTCCTTGTTCATGGGTGATATGGGAAAATCTATTTAATGAAACAAACGATTTTGAATGTATTCATTCGTTAATACATAATGCACGATGATGGCCGGATACTCACCGACAGAAACACGACACCACCAAAAGGTAGTCTTAATTTACCGTGTTAAAGTGGGAATACTTGTCCAGACGGGCTCTTCAATTGGAGCGAGAAATCCGGTATGAACTGCCTCTCTTAAATTATCTCTGGATTTATTGATATGCGTAGTAAAGAACTGGTATTATCCCATCATGAAGTATAATTTCGTTTATGGAGCCCTCTGTATTCCCATACTTACTTACTTACTTACTACTGCGGCGCAACGATCCAAAAAATTCAAATTCAATATCGTTTATTCAGTCTAGGCTTTTACAAGCACTTGTGAATGTCGAAAAGCTACGCCATCGGTTCGCAAAACTACGGCGGGCGACCTTGTACTGAGAAGAACCGGCAAGAAACTCAGCAAGGGCTGCTTTTTTCTCCCTGTTTTATTTCATACAGTGTCGTCCAATTGAAAGTTGACAAAGTGGATCCTGGCCTCCGACACAAGATGACGCCATGCTCAGCGATCCCGGGCTAGGTCCCGCCAGCAGTCGGCATTCAAAGACTGCAAGTCCTTCTGCACCTCGTCGCTCCAGCGGTATCTGGGACGTCCAATGGGCCGTCATCCAATCGTTCGCCCCAAATATCGCTCTTTTCACGGCTCGAACCTCTTCTATTCTCTCTACATGTCAGAGCCAACTAGTCCGATCGCTGGCTCGCTGGCTCTGTATTCCCATGCATTTTTTTAAATCTATTTATTTAATGGTTCAGGCTTTATGACAGATGTTAATGTTAAATATATTTATCAAAGAACAATATTTTTTTGTTTGTAGTGTGTTGGCCTTGTTGGAGTCTAGACAGAATATAAGCATCCAACTTCAATATTAATTAAGAGCAAATTACGTTTACACCCATAGACGCAATCTAGCAATATTTAATAACGTTTTATAAGTGGCTCTGTGAGTTTGTTTAAATAAGATGTTGAATATAATTTTCTCGATGTAAATAAAGTTTTTGCTCTTTATTTTTCCATTCCAATAAACAGATACATAAATCTTAAGATTTTGATGAATTCTTTAAAACATGCCCAAGACCAACTTTTAAAAACAGTAATTGATAAAGATGAGACGAGTATTATTTATTTTTACATTATGATAAAATTAAATACAAAATTTTTAATACTGTTTTGTGTTTTAATGGCAAGACAATCTCAATATTCTGGGATAATGTCTACCAATTTTTTAACATTCTGTAAGGGAGACATAGGGGATTTGTGAACATTTTTAATTTTAGAGAAATATCTCGCTCGAGAAGCCCTTTACAGTTATTATCTATGTAAACTAATATAACACCATTCCATCCCTTTTCAAATTAATTCATCATCATCATAATCATCTCAGCTTTACGACGCCTTCTGCTGAGCATAGCCCCCAAGGATCTTCACATTGATCATTGCCTCCTCATAAATTTAAAATACACGTTAAGAATTGCTTACTTAAGAAAGGATATTATACTGTAAATCAATATTTGAATGATAAAACGGCTTGGTAGTTATTTTACCTGTAGATAATTTTTCAAAAGTTATATTAAAACTAAGGCTCCCAGCCTTCGAAAGAGTTTTGAAGAGAACCTTGCACTTACTCCCTTTCATATACTTGTTCATTTTGTTTTGAAAATTGTTTCTTGCTATTTTGGGACTTTTCTTTGCACTTCCATCCATACGTCCATCAGCCTTTCTCCGTCCACTGCTGGACGTAGGCCTCCCCCATAGAATGCCACAATGCGCGGTCCTGCGCTATCCGCATCCAGCGTCTCCCAGCACATTTGACGATGTCGTCAGTCCACCTTGTTGGGGGCCGCCCCACGCTGCGTCGTCCGGTACGTGGTCGCCACTCGAGGACCTTTCTTACCCAACGGTTGTCAGATCCTCGAGCGATGTGGCCTGCCCATTGCTACTTCAGCGTGCTAACTCTTCGGGCTATGTCGTACACACCGGTCCTTCTACGGATCTCCGTATTTCGGATCTTATCACGTAGGGAAACACCGAGCATAGCCCTCTCCATAGCACGCTTCGCGACTCTGTGTTTTGTTATAAGGCCGACATTCAGAAACCACTTTCTTTGTACTTATTGTTAGTAAATTCGTTGATTGTCTATTGTTACATATTTGACATTATGTGATGGAAGTTGGACGTTACTTTCAATTGGACGACTTCAAATCTCAGATCAAGAATACCCTTATGAGTAAGGGCTATTATAAAGTTGATAATAACCTAAATGATCGTAATGCATGGACATAGTGGTTCTTGTAATTTTTTATTTGACGGGTATTAGTCATTTATCATAACAGTAATATGATACCTATCTGATGCCGCTTCCTATATACAAAATATAAAGTTAACTATAAACTTTATTGTAACTATATATCTATATGCTAAATAATGTAATGGAAGGTGACTAAAGAAGTATCTCTGAAGTCATTTTTCAACTTGACAACTCTGTATATAACATACAGGGAGAAAAAAACAGCCCTTGCTGAGTTTCTTGCCGGTTCTTCTCAGTACAAGGTCTCCCGCCGTAGTTTTGCGAACCGATGGCGTAGCTTTTCGGCATTCACAAGTGCTTGTTACAGCCTAGACTATCCTGTGTCACGCGCATTCATCGGCTTTCCGTGATCTTCACCAGATCGTCAGTCCACCTGGTAGAGGGCCTTCCTACCGAGCGTCGTCCGGTGCGTGGTCGGCATTCCAGAACCTTTCCGTTCCAACGGCCATAGGTTCTCCTCGCGTTGTGTTCCACCCACTGTCACTGCTGATCAACACTTCGAGCGATGTCGGTTACTTCAGTTCTCCTGCGGATTTCCTCATTTCTGATTCTATCAGCGGCCATGCTTTGTCTTTTTGCAATCCATAATTAAAAATATATCAAGTACAAAAAAAGAAAGTTCGTCGTAGAAGATGGTGGATGTGATAATATCTATCCATCGTAATAGAACTTTGTAAGTAGCTACCACATAACTGTTTTTTAAAAGCTTTTATATAACTTGCAATGTACGTAATGTATGTTTGTTCGTTCGGGTGAAATCTTGCAACTCAATTTTGAAGCAGATATCTTCATTCGATTGAGATGAAATTTCGTACACAAGTTGAGTTCATTCTCAATCCAATATGTAGTACACGTCTTTCTCCACCAAGCGAACGAAACTACGAGCAGAGTGTGAACACGCATTGCCACTCGCGCTGCCGGTCCTTTGACTTCCGCACATAAAACCGCTCTTTTGGGGAGCGCCGGGCAGCGCGAGTGGTAATGGCAGTGGCATGACGAGTATCGTGTTTACATACTCGTCATGCCCACTTCCCTGCCCACATCCCTCGAGGTATATCACGCAGGATAATACCAAGCATCGCTCGCTCCATTACCCGTCAGTTGACTTTGCCCAAAAGACAGATATCTTGCAATCACTTTGGAGCCATTATTTCGCTCTATAGCTTCTTTAATACGATTAGTACTAAATTGGCGAAGGTCGCTCGTGAAAGACTTAAAAATCTGCCTATTTAACAAAGGATACTTACTGACCTGCTCGAAACGATGCTGAGGAGCTCGATGGCGCAAGTGGTTAGCGCGTTCGGCTGCGATCGTTGAAGTTAAGCAACTTTCGCAGTGGTCGATCATTGGATGGGTGACCAAAAATTTACTATCTCGAGCCCCTCCGTGCTTCGGAAGGCACTTTAGGCCGTTGGTCCCGGCTGCGTCTGCAGTCGTTAGCAACCACCAATCTGCACTGGGCCCGCGTCATGGCCCAATCTCCCTATCCCATCCCTGGGAAGGCCTGTGCCCCAGAAGTGGGGATATTAATAGGCTGATGATGATGATGATGATGATGACTGACTTGCATCGACTGAGTTCTGTAACCTCATTTCATTTCAAAACAATTGTCAAAATTAATTAAAGTATTACGGTTTCCAAGAAAATCATCAAAAACTAAAACTAGGCTTCCCTTTGGTCTATTGTCTTGCTCTGAATCAACAGCTGTATTTATATTAGGCTTTCTTTCTTTAAAAATTTAGGTCAGTTTGCACCATGAAAACATTCACAACGATCTGATTCTATTCCCACTTCACACCTTACTTGTTACTCGTTGTGGGCCCCCGTTTCCGCACGTAGACTTTTAATTGGTCCATTGTGCGTGCAGGGTTGATTGGGCTAGCTAGCTCAGCCAGCCCAGCTCCTTCCAGAAGCGCAGTAGTCTCCTGGGACTCTCACAGGCTTCTCGGCGTCCCGAGGAAGCTCCCGTCCCTTCTTCAAGTAACCCTTTTCTTTTGTTATGCAGGCAAAAACTCTATTAACAAACGCTGGCGCCCTTAAGGGGCACACCAACGAACGGACCTCACACCTCTCGCAAGTCTCACAGGTGCGAAACGGAAAAGCCGTTAAGCAGTCCGCGCTGCTTACGAGCGCTTGCGGCACACTATCTGCTAGAACACCCTGCGAATACCCTCTACGCTGTTAACAGCGGAACCGCGAGATCCCAGTTGAGGGATTTCACCGCTTCTCCGCACCCAAAAGCCTCCCGGCCTAGCCGAGACTCCACGGCAGGGATCACCCGGGGTATCGCGGGTAGGGATGTGCGATCCGGGTCGTCGATCCGATTTTTCGGATCGTAATGGATCGTAATGCTACGATCCCATCCGCGGATCGGATCGCATGCCGTCGATCCGATCTTCAAGAAATCGGATCGGATTGGATACAATAAATAAGACAAATTATTTTAGATTTTTATTTGGTCAACCTATCAATAATCGTCACACCTAATCAGGTACAACTTTTGTTTATAATAATAGAATGTATAAGATTAACGGATCAACCTGCAAAGAATGCCACCAAGTTAAAATGTAAACAAAGATAAAGTTCGTAACAGAAACCTTAGTAAGTACCTACCCAATTTATTGTAAACAAACCTCGTTTTAATTCATACGATCAAAGCGATCCGATCTTTCAAGTTTTGTAACAATCCGGCAAAAAATCGTATGGCCTCGATCCGATCCGAAAATCATCGAATCGTATCTGGGAGCTAAGTGCGCGCCTATTGCCCACCGTACCGCTCCCCGTCCGCTGCGGAAGGATTGCTTACGCGATCCCCTCGCAGGCCCTTCCGCGGCCCTCTCATTTTATTTATTTATTTATAAAGGTACATTAAACAGCCAAAGGCCAGCAAAAATGTACACAGCTGAATAACATAAGTAAACCTTAGTTACCAAGTCTTGTAGTCCTGTCCTTAGTCATGCAGGACAGAACTACAAGAGATGTCGTCACGGAATCCATCGGTGACCGGCATGGCTAACGCCTTACCATTATCGAATTCGAATAATAGGGATGATGACGGGGTACAGTAAACGAAATTCTATTTAGTCCGTCAGTTAGATGATCAAAAAATAATGGACACATATTTTTTCTTTGGGCAATCAACCAAAAAATGACAAAATTATAGCGCGTCAAAGTTTGGGGGTAGGGGCTCGTGACGTCACTTTTGAGTGAATTTTCACTTAAAAGTGTACTCAAACGTGACGTCATGCGACTTTTCAAATCAATATATCTCTGCAATGTTTATATTATGTGAAAAAAGAAAAAATACATGTCCAATACTTTTCGATAATCTATCTGATAAACGAAGAAAAAAGAATTAGTCATCATCCCTATTGAATTCTGTACTAGTACTACTGTACTAAGTACTGTTTTTAGTTCTCGTTACGTCCGTTGTGTCCAAAATTTGGCAATAACATTTCGCATTCGCATGGTGCGTGCTAAAACACAGACCTGTCAAAGTTCACCATCTAACCACACGCGTGCATATTGTACTTACTCACTTAAAAGATTATGTTTTTCCCGAAGAAAATTGCTCACGTAAATATTTAATGTAGTTTCCCCACAGAGAGTGCCTTTTATCCGGCCCGTTTGTAAAATCCACTTTTTTTTGTATTTGAACGAAATCCGTAAATAATTTCTTTTCCTGTTGGAAATACTGAGCGACGCGTATTTATAATAAAATAAAGAGAGTTATTGGAGCAATGGGGGAGGTAAGGCGGTGTCTGTATCTGACGACAGATTTCATCGTGAAAATTTTATTCATGTCAAGAATAATAGTAGATATTGTTTACGTTGGAGAAGCCCGATAGCGCAGGCGGTAAGCGCGTTCGGCTGCGATCGTTGAAGTTAAGCAACTTTCGCAGTGGTCGGTCATTGGATGGGTGACCAAAAATCTTCCATCTCGAGTTCCGACCAACAGCTTACACACTCAAAAAAAATTGTTTTTTTATAGAATCACATTGATGTAACTTTGACTAACTGGAAATAAATATTACTCAGACAAAATGTTCCCACTTAAATATAAACAAGGAAGTCCACATCTTAAGATGTGAAAACGTAAACATAGATCTTAATCACCAAGTGCCATTGACTGTGTCAAAAATAAATATCAAAACAACAAACGTGTAATTTTTGACATGCCTGCGTGATTTGTTGAGTGAGCCGTGCGTGCGTGTTGATAGGAAGCATCCATACTGGTGCTCAAAACAGTTTGAGACATTTAGAAACATCCAAGTGTTCAGAAGCTCGATGGCGCAGGTGGTTAGCGCGTTCGGCTGCGATCGTTGAAGTTTAGCAACTTTCGCAGTGGTCGGTCATTGGATGGGTGAGCAAAAACATCTATCTCGAGTTCCTCCGTGCTTCGGAAGGCACGTTAAGCCGTTGGTCCCGGCTGCATCTGCAGTCGTTAGCACCCACCAATCCGCACTGGGCCCGCGTGGTGGGTCATGGCCCAATCTCCCTTGTAGTGTTTGTTTTTAAACAGGGCGTGACTCTGACACACGTAAGACAGCTGTTTTGTCTATGATAGCGAACCGCTTACGTCAGAATAGCTGTCAAACTTCATTGATTGGGTTGGTAGCATTGAGGAAATAGTCGATTTTTCTATTCGACTAAAATATTCGCCTTGAGACTTTAAACTATTCAAAATTCAACAACTGTCAACCTCCATCCATTCATCCACGCGCCCCCACAGAGATTCACTGCCTGAGGCGAATATTTTAGTCGAATAGAAAAATCGACTATTTCCTCAATGCTACCAACCCAATCAATGAAGTTTGACAGCTATGCCGACGTAAGCGGTTCGCTATCATAGACAAAACAGCTGTCCTACGTGTGTCAGTGTCACGCCCTGTTTAAAAACAAACACTACACCCTATTCCATCCATAGGGAAGGCCTGTGCCCCAGCAGTGGGGACATTAATAGGCTGATGATGATGATGAAGTGTTCAGAAACAAAAGCTAACATGTAAAGACCGTTGTATGAAAACTGAGCTACAAAATCAATAGATTATTTTAAGCATTTGGTTGAACTCCGCTCGATTGATAACGCTAAGCCATAATCTTTTGATCTGTCTCCATTTACAAACATCGTCATGGTAACCGCATTCGGTGTAAAAACAAAAGATAACGGGGAGTTTTTGGCGGGATTTCATCGAGTGTGGTTGGCGTCTTGTTTTAATTATTCTTAAATTCGTTCATAGTGGATATTGTGAAATAAAATTGGTGTGATTTTGTGTTACAACTATCTGCGTAACTGAAGAATTAGTAGAATCGTCAAAATATACGCTATTCCGGTCAAGTGGACGTGAGATTTTTATTGTAGTATTGTCTACCTCACAGAAGCTTATCGAAAAAGCCAGCTCGATACATTTCGTGCCAAGTACTTCAAGAAACATTAGAATGCGCCGACATTCTAATGTAAAAAGGAAAACAGAATAATTTAACTTAAGACTAGGCTGTATGGGCATTGTTCCCCTTGCCTTCCCTGAAAAGGGAGAACTTAACCAAAAGATAACGAAGAAAGCGCCCGCCTGGAGAAGTAATTAATCTAATACAGAAGATTGTGGAATACCTTAATGAAACAGTACACTTAGTACGAGTTTGAACTCACGAAAACTATCATAGTTTTCGTAATTGTAAATTATGTTTCTATGACCATTTCGGTGAAAAGTAACCAAATATACTTAAAATTTAAGAAAACGCAAATGATTTAATGATAGAATTTAAACACTGTTTATTTGTATTGAAAGGAAAACAATAAAATCAGTACTCTCAATACGGTGCGAGCTCACGAAAACTATCAGTTTTCGTAATTGTAAAACTCGTACTAAGGGTACTTTTCGTAATTGTAAAACTCGTACTGTTACCAAGATTCGTCAAATCCATTGTGTAAGCAGCTTTACTCACACGCGGACTGCGTACCAGTAATCACTGAATTAGTCCCCGACACAGCTCACGGGGGCAATAAAATCCCAACAATATGCTATGACAAAGTGGCGCCACCTGTGTGCTGATTTACCGTGCGTAATGCCGCCCACACACTGCGCGACAGGCTCCAGTTTGGAAAGGATTATCATCACGCTGGTCGCTGGAAGTAATATGAGATAATATGAGTTGTGATGTTAGTTCATATGTCCATACTATTTTTGTATTATAGACGCTAAATATTCATACAACTAGTAAAATTGAGCAGTGAAAATCTGGCTGTCGGATGAGAAAACCTTTTGCGTGGACGGGATCGAAAAGCGAAGGAGTGTTATTATAAAATTTAGTACAACATTATAACACTTTGGTTGATACCTATTATGGTTTTACTAGGTTGTTTTAACTGTTTCAGAATCTTTTTTAGAAGATTTAAAATGTAGATAAATGCATTAGGCTATAATGGGCCAAATATCACATTGGCAGTTAAATAAATAAATAAATAAAATAAATATTTCCATCACTCACACCAATTAACCTAGCCCCAAAATAAGCACTATAAGGCTTGTGTTATGGGATACTAGGGTAACGGATAGAATACATATACTGTACATATATAAGTATATTTATATAGAAATACATGTTACATCCATGACTGGAGTACAACTGCACGTATTCATCACACAAACATCTGCCCCCACCGGGATTCAAACCCGGGACCTCTCGAGTCGGCTACACCATGAAACCCGGCGTTGAAACCACTCGGCCACGGAGGTCGTCAAACGCATCCAACAATAGATATTTGGCAATTGTCAAATAAGAATAAATGAGATCGTGATGTAAGACTCTCCCGTCTTACAGATCCGTCAGGCAGCTGTCTCTCAAAAAGCTAGAAGTTTTCCAAGATGCTTCAAATGACTGTTAATGTGCTAGTGCTAGCCATAATTTGGGAGTAAACTTAACTTGCTTTATCACAAGGGTGACCATAAACTTATTTAAAGAGCTTCTAACGCTTTAAAAGCTTTTTTTAAGCCCCAACCCCAATTATGTTTACAGTTGCCAACGCAAACCAATCCGAAAAAAAAAGTTTGGTGAGTTATTACCTGATAGAGTTATAAGTTTAGAACTGCTATAGGAATTAAGGGATGAGTTTGAAGACTGTGGGTGAGTTATATTTTTCTGCCACATCAGTTGTTATAGTTTCTGGAATCCATTAAAGCTCAACTTTCAGGTGGCCTCGTAATAAAAATAAGGTTTTTTACATCAGTAAGACCTATTCACCAGCAGTGTGATGAATATATAAGAAGATCGATGATGACAAAACTTTTATACTAGCAAGATAGAAATAATGGAAATAAGAAATATTATAAATACCACTCCCAAAGCCATATTTTCAACGAATGTCAAGATAATTTACGTCATTACTCGGAGACAATATCGAAACACTAATAGTCCATTAACTAAAGTATGAGATGAACAATAAAGTCTCAGTCCATATATCTTTGAAAAGTATCTGAGTCTTACAATGCTATTGAAATATTTTATGTGCAGTGTGTTAAATAATATACTCTACTAGCTCACCCAGCGAACTTCGTATCGCAATAAAAATATGGGTGGTAGAGGGGTGAAAATTAAGGGTTGTTTGTGTTTTTAATATTACGATACATATTTTACGTAGTTTTTTTTTCTTCAAACGATTTAATAATTATTTTGAACACAAAATCGGTTATTGTGATTAAACCATGATAGCTAGATATATGTTCTCGGGGACTTTTTTGTAGGTCTTAATGGGATCTACAAACCCGTAGTACATCATTTTGTTCTATTGTCAATAGTTTTTGCAGCGCACGCAAAAATAGGTTTTCGATTTTACACCTTGTGTTACATATTAGCAATTTTATTAGGAATCCCTAATTTTGAAAAAAAATAATAAAGCCTATAGCCTTCCTCGATAAATGGACTACCCAACACTGAAAGAATCATTCAAATCGGACCAGTAGTTCCAGAGATTAGCGCGTTCAAACAAACATACATACAAACAAACAAACTCTGCAGCTTTATAATATTAGTATAGATATTGTTAGTAGGGGAATTAACCAATATGTCAATAACGTCATGACGGTAAAAAATCAGTAGGTAGTAAGCGGTTTGTAGCGACTTGTCACAGTAGGTAATTCAGTTTTTCAAAAATATTTAATTGTCTTGTGTATCTTGATGATCATAAAACCACGCTGTTGGGGCACAGGCCTTCCCACTACCTTGGCCATGACCTACCAAGCGGGCCCATTGTGAACTGGTGGTAGCTAATGACTGCAGATGTAACTGAGACCAAAAGCATAAAATACCTTTTGAGGCATGGAGGAGCTCGAGATTGTAAATATTTGATCACGTATCCAATGACCGGCCATTACGAAAATTGCTTGACTTGCACGATCGCAGATTGAACGCGCTAACCACTTATGTTATCCTCTGTCTTAAATAATGAAAGAATGAAACTTCAGAATACGAAAAAACAATGAAAAATTTACATAAATTAAGTGTGTACTGGAGGGGCGGAGTCACCTAGCACAAGCATAGATTTGCTTAGAAGGGGACTCCTGCAACTTACTTTTGTAAACAAATCATTTACGAGAATACTTTTTTTTATTTATAATATTTACAAAATAAATATGTTTAAATATTAATATATTTAAATTACAAAAGCTTAAAACTAATTATTGTCTAAAAACTTAAAAAGAATAAACTCATCATCATATCAGCCGTACGACGCCCACTGCTGGACATAGGCCTCCCCCAAGGATCTCCACAACGATCGGTCCTGCCCTGGCCGCATCCAGCGTTTTCCCGCGACCTTCACCAGATCGTCGGTCCACCTTGTAGCGGGTCTTCCCACTGAGCATCGTCCGGCACGCGGTCGCCATTCGAGAACCTTTCCGCCCCAACGGCCATCGGTTCTCCTTGCTATGTGTCCCGCCCACTGCCACTTCAGCTGGGCTATTCTTCGAGCTATGTCGGTGACTTTAGTTCTCCTACGGATCTGGTCATTACTGACTCGATCACGCAAAACTACTTAAATAATATAAAACCCACAAAATAAAAAAATATATCACCCCCAGCGCCGACATCAGGAATGGTGCAGAATAGCCTGGTAGCATTGCCTCGTTGGATAGTAAGGGTAACCCGTTGACCAAGGGCTGTCAGCCTTTTGATCACCAGTCACCTCGGCGAATCTCTTAGAAATACCTTAAAAACTCGCACTCGGATCCCATGGTTCCATAGTCTCAACACCAAACGTCGCAAATATGTAGTTGTCATTGAGAGTTCTATATTTGCGCCGCTTGCGATTATCTATCTATATATATAAAACTCAAAGGTGACTGACTGACATAGTGATCTATCAACGCACAGCCCAAACCACTGGACGCATCCGGCTGAAATTTGGCATGCAGGTAGATGTTATGACGTAGGCATTCGGTAAGAAAGTCTTTTGCCCAATTCTACCCCCAAGGGGATAAAATAGGGAATGAAAGTTTATATGAAACTTTGTCAATTTTAAACCGATCGGGCTGAGACTTTGCATGCAGGTTTAAGAAGAATCATAGATGAATGTCATTGTGTATAATAAAAGCCTGAGAACAAATACTGTAGTCTACACTTCAGCTCTACACCGAAGCGAAGCGAGGGCGGGCCACTAGAGAGAGAGAGAGAATCATTTTTATTGACCACATTATAAATTTGCAAAACAACATACAAAAAAAATAAGAAAATATACATAATGGAGAAAAGAAGAAAAAAAATAAAGTACCATTTGTGTAAATCTAAAGAAAATATAACTAGAAAAAATTCCACGCGGACCAGGCAGCAGACGGGACTCGAACCCGCACCCTTCGCAATCCGGGCGAATGCACTGACCAATTATGCTACCGCGGCCCTCACGGACCGCGTCGAAATTCTTTCTAGCTATTCTTAAGCTGCAAGGCAGCGCCATCTCTTCGCATTATAGGTAAACCCACAATGTCAAATGAATACTTTTACAAGTATTAAACATTTGAAAGAAGAAATAGCAATTATAGTTATAATTTTTATTATTTTTAAAGCATGTAACTGCTTGATGTTTAAATCTAAAGAAAATATAACTAGAAAAAATTCCACGCGGACCAGGCAGCAGACGGGACTCGAACCCGCACCCTTCGCAATCCGGGCGAATGCACTGACCAATTATGCTACCGCGGCCCTCACGGACCGCGTCGAAATTCTTTCTAGCTATTCTTAAGCTGCAAGGCAGCGCCATCTCTTCGCATTATAGGTAAACCCACAATGTCAAATGAATACTTTTACAAGTATTAAACATTTGAAAGAAGAAATAGCAATTATAGTTATAATTTTTATTATTTTTAAAGCATGTAACTGCTTGATGTTTAAATCTAAAGAAAATATAACTAGAAAAAATTCCACGCGGACCAGGCAGCAGACGGGACTCGAACCCGCACCCTTCGCAATCCGGGCGAATGCACTGACCAATTATGCTACCGCGGCCCTCACGGACCGCGTCGAAATTCTTTCTAGCTATTCTTAAGCTGCAAGGCAGCGCCATCTCTTCGCATTATAGGTAAACCCACAATGTCAAATGAATACTTTTACAAGTATTAAACATTTGAAAGAAGAAATAGCAATTATAGTTATAATTTTTATTATTTTTAAAGCATGTAACTGCTTGATGTTTAAATCTAAAGAAAATATAACTAGAAAAAATTCCACGCGGACCAGGCAGCAGACGGGACTCGAACCCGCACCCTTCGCAATCCGGGCGAATGCACTGACCAATTATGCTACCGCGGCCCTCACGGACCGCGTCGAAATTCTTTCTAGCTATTCTTAAGCTGCAAGGCAGCGCCATCTCTTCGCATTATAGGTAAACCCACAATGTCAAATGAATACTTTTACAAGTATTAAACATTTGAAAGAAGAAATAGCAATTATAGTTATAATTTTTATTATTTTTAAAGCATGTAACTGCTTGATGTTTAAATCTAAAGAAAATATAACTAGAAAAAATTCCACGCGGACCAGGCAGCAGACGGGACTCGAACCCGCACCCTTCGCAATCCGGGCGAATGCACTGACCAATTATGCTACCGCGGCCCTCACGGACCGCGTCGAAATTCTTTCTAGCTATTCTTAAGCTGCAAGGCAGCGCCATCTCTTCGCATTATAGGATAGGCGCAGATGGCGCTGCCTTGCAGCTTAAGAATAGCTAGAAAGAATTTCGACGCGGTCCGTGAGGGCCGCGGTAGCATAATTGGTCAGTGCATTCGCCCGGATTGCGAAGGGTGCGGGTTCGAGTCCCGTCTGCTGCCTGGTCCGCGTGGAATTTTTTCTAGTTATATTTTCTTTAGATTTAAACATCAAGCAGTTACATGCTTTAAAAATAATAAAAATTATAACTATAATTGCTATTTCTTCTTTTAAATGTTTAATACTTGTAAAAGTATTCATTTGACATTGTGGGTTTACCTATAATGCGAAGAGATGGCGCTGCCTTGCAGCTTAAGAATAGCTAGAAAGAATTTCGACGCGGTCCGTGAGGGCCGCGGTAGCATAATTGGTCAGTGCATTCGCCCGGATTGCGAAGGGTGCGGGTTCGAGTCCCGTCTGCTGCCTGGTCCGCGTGGAATTTTTTCTAGTTATATTTTCTTTAGATTTAAACATCAAGCAGTTACATGCTTTAAAAATAATAAAAATTATAACTATAATTACCATTTGTGGTCAATCAGGACCCTGCTTCAGCGTAATGCTGCCGCAACACGCTATAAAACGTGTCACAGCAGCGCTGGTATTCTGGCAGGGCCTGTTATGCCAGAACCTCACATGGCCAATCGCATCCGCCTCGATAGCAGTTCCTTCCTCTCACTGCCCGTTATGGATACATATCTCTCAAATAGCAAACACGATTAGCCACATGACGTGCCAGCACAAGGTGCGAAAGAATACACTTTCTGAATTCTGCGCTAGGTGGGTGTGTTACACCCAGATCGTGATTGTGTGGTTATTATACACTATTATTTTATTACTAATATTATTATAAATGTTGTCACCGTCACAAAAGAAGAAAGTCGCCCCGCGCTCACCTGGCCTTACCCACGGTAAGTTAATTATAATGAGCCGTACTTTAATCGCAGCAGTGACGCTTTGTCTGAACTGACAGAACAATGTGAGCCTCCCATTCACGTGCAGTCTTTTGTGAACCTCCGCGGTTAATTTATGGCCCCTCCTGGGAGCAAGCGAGCTATAACTCTGCTTCCCAACTTGGCCCGCCCGCGTTAGCTGTTTTATTTCTCGCTCTTTGTATTAGTTCGTGATGTATTGTGGCACACTTGTGAAAGTTTAATTCGTTGGATGTTCTACGTTGGCGGTTCGTTCGGTTTCAGGGCTCGAGGCCTGATTGACGACTTGGGTAGTGCTGTTGTAGATAATATTTTCAAGTAGTGAACTATGAATTAAATTTTGCACTTAATTTTTGTTTTTTTTTTTAGAATCCCACAGGAATGATGATTCTCCGGGATATAGAGTATCCTATGTCTTAATCCAGGGCATAAAATATATGACGCTGACTAAATTTAATCTAAATCCATTCAGTAGTTTTGAGGAGCTCGATGGCACAACTGGTTAGCGCGTTCGGCTGCGATCGTTGAAGTTAAGCAACTTTCGCAGTGGTCAGTCATTGGATGGGTGACCAAAAATTTACTATCTCGAGCTCCTCCTTGCTTCGGAAGGCACGTTAAGCCGTTGGTCCCGGTTGCATCTGCAGTCGTTAGCACCCACCAATCCGCACTGGGCCCGCGTGGTGGGTCATTGGCTAATGTCCCTATTCCATCCATAGGGAAAGCCTGTGCCCCAGCAGTGGGGACATTAATAGGCTGATGATGATGATAGCAATTAAGAACAGAAACTATACATGTTTGAATAAATTCAGAATTCCTTTCTCCAAATTAACGAAATTATTTGAAAGACTTTGAACCACATTGTAAGAAACAAAACACTTTATTTGATTGGCTTTGCAGCAAGTGGTTATCGTTATTTCTTTAAAAACTTTTCAATGTTTCTGTTATGCAATAGTATCGAGTCCTAGATATCCATAAAACCGTTTGATCGGAGTTCTTTTTATTTTATTTTTGTTTTGTTGCGGTAAATTCTTGTTATTGTTTGCCTTGTAACACTGAAAGCTGTAACTGTTGAAAAATATTGGAACATTTATTGAATTAATTTTGTCCTCATAAATTTTAAACACGCAAGATTAATATGGAAAGGAAATTGTGGGTCTTGTACTAAAAAAATAGTAATGTGAAATGTTCAAAGGTATTTATTTTCCTTTAAGTAAAACTTTATGGGCGGAGTCCTTACTAATGTTGCGTGTTTTTACCTGTAATAAGATGAAGTTGTAGAAAAGTATTTCTACATGAACTTATTTTCTACCGAAAAAACCTATCTCGCCATCAGAAACACCTTAATCAAAAGTTAATGTTTTGTTTGTGATCTTAGGTGTCATCATTATCATCATCATCAGCCTATTAATGTCCCCACTGCTGGGGCACAGGCCTTCCCTATGGATGGATTAGGGAGATTGGGCCATTACCCACCACGCGGGCCCAGTGCGGGTTGGTGGGTGCTAACGACAACGGTTTCACGTGCCTTCCGAAGGACGGAGGAGCTCGATAAATTTTTGGTCACCCATCCAATGACCGACCACTGCGAAAGTTGCTCAACTTCAACGACCGCAGCCGATCGTTCTAACCATTGGCGCCATCGAGCTCCTCTCTTAGCTCATCGATCTTAGGTGTACATTGTGGTAAAGGTTACTTGTACTTGCTTGGATTTGTTTGACTTATCCGCTCCGATATCGTCACTATCTCTTATGATTTTATTTATTTTTTAAGCATTTAACTGCTAGATGTTTAAATCTAAAGAAAAGTTTACTAGAAAAAAATCCACGCGGACCAGGCAGCGGACGGGACTCGAACCCGCATCCTTCGCTATCCGGGCGAATGCACTGACCATTATGCTACCACGGCCCTATTAGCTGCGTCGAAATTTTCCTAGCCTTAAGCTGCAAGGCAGCGCCATCTTCTCGCATTGTAGGTAACCCACAATGTCAAATGAATACTTTTTCAAGTATTAAACATTTGAAAGAAGAAATAGCAATTATAGTTATGATTTTATTTATTTTTTAAGCATTTAACTGCTAGATGTTTAAATCTAAAGAAAAGTTTACTAGAAAAAAAATCCACACGGACCAGGCAGCGGACGGGACTCGAACCCGCATCCCTCGCTATCCGGGCGAATGCACTGACCATTGACCATTTCTATCTCTTCTAAAATTTCTATCTGAAAGCATGAAAAAATATTCATTTTAAATGGAAATTAAAGCATACCTTTTTAATGTTTTCACACAAACAATTCATCAGCCTTTTTGAAAGATTAACTAACGTTTTTCAATAAATAAATAAATAATAATAATAAATAAATAAATAATAATAATAAATAAATAAATAAATATTTCCAACACTCACACCAATTAGCCTAGCCCCAAAGTAAGCACTGTAAGGCTTGTGTTATGGGATACTAGGGTAACGGATAGAATACATATACTGTACATATATAAGCATATTTATATAGAAATACATATTAAACATCCATGACTGGAGTACAAATGCTCGTATTCATCACACAAACATCTGCCCCCACCGGGATTCGAACCCGGGACCTCTCGAGTCGGCGAAACCATGAAACCCGGCGTACAAACCACTCGGCCACGGAGGTCGTCAATAGGTACTCCTAACGTATTGGATCCCTAACAGGCTCCAAGGTCCTTTATTTTTTGAATGTTTCATGAAAATGTTCCTGTTTGCGATCACCATCAAGGCTACACGAGCGATAACACATTCCCCCCTACATACACTGTTATTTCACCAAAATCTCGGTTGTTCAAAGTCGGGGTGCCATTTCCCACGTCCACTATCGGTTTCATCTTTAGAATTTCCGTCAGTTCGCGTTTTCCACATAAATCGAAGCCAGTAAACAGTCTACACGGTAAAACAACTTCGGAAATGTGAGTTCTATGGCGCAAGTGGTTAGCGCGTTCGGCTGCGATCGTTGAAATTAAGCAACTTTCGCAGTGGTCGGTCATTGGATGGGTGACCAAAATTACTATCTCGAGCTCCTTCGTGCTTCGGAAGGCACGTTAAGCCGATGGTCCCGGCTGCATCTGCAGTCGTTAGCACCCACTAATCCGCACTGGGTCCGCGTGGTGGTTCATGGCCCAATCTCCCTATTCCATCCATAGGGAAGGCCTGTGCCCCAGCCGTGGGGACATTAATAGGCTGATTATACTAAAAATGTTTCGTTTAATACCTCAATATGTTAAAATCTAAAGGAATACATCGCTACCTGATTAGCGTGGAATTTAAACTAGTTAAATGCTAAATAAATAGAAAAAAAATATCTCTATATGTGCTGAATTTCAGTATTGCTGTTGGACCTAAAGTGACTGACAACTGTGGCGTACAGTATCCCTAGCACAAACCGTTATCGAATTCGAATAGTTTGCGAGTGCGAAAAGTCAAAGTCAAATTTTGTATAGAAACTTGAACAGTAGCGCCACAGAGAACGTAATGAGAAATAAAAATAAGTACACATTTGACAATGACTTTTCGGAGTCGCAAACTAATCGAATTCGATATTAGTTCGTGCTAAAGGTACTGAAATTCAATAATAGTATTCAGTCGTCTGACTAAAACTTAAAGCAGTCGGATGGTTGTAACAAACGACTGTTGACTTGAGACAGTGAAGTTTTGAAAACTGATGAAAAGCTTTTGTAAAAGTTCAGCAGCAGTAGAAACAGTGATCACGAAGATAATTTTATTTGCAAATATACGACTTCGCAAATTGCTCCAGCCTACCTGGTGTTGAACAGTTAAACAGACAGCTAATGAACATCAGGAAAATGCTTAGATTAAAACAAAAAGAGTAGATACGGTACGCTCATACTTGCATCAAACAAAAACTGATCCCACGGCAGCGCGAACGGGTCACTGCATTACCGACCCGAACGAAACAGCACGTTAAGTTTCAACGGCAGCGCGAACGAGACGGCGAAATCCGCGTCACTGCACTACCGACCAATCACGCGAATAGTACTCGACGTCACTATCGAATAAGATTCAAAACAAACAGCAATTTTTATGAAAAAAAAAATATTTTATAGTACTTACGAATGAAAAGTGATGCTGTGGGTGTTATTTTTAGTTCTTGCGCAATTTGAGCACTTTTCAAAAACACACTTAGGCATTGTTTTATCATATAAACACAAAATATTAGCAATATTTCTTTTTGTCGTTCACATGTACGTCGTTTGCATGTCAAGTTGTGACTAAATCGATTAGGGTCATGGACCACAATTGGTGCGGATCACTTTAGTGAGGCTAGTGCCGTATCTGCCCTTTTTCTTTTAATCTAAGGGAAAATGTGTCTCTGCAGCCAATTTTACCTTGCAGGTCTAAACCTGAAACCTTACTCACCCACAGAAACTTTTTTTTAATACTATTTGACATCATGGGTTATCTACCTACAATTCTAAGAGATGGCGTTGCCTGGCAGTCTAAGAAATACTAGAAGAAATACGACTCGACAATTAGGATTGCTTTAGCATAAATTGGCTACTGCATCCGCTCGGATAGCAGATTTAAAGTCCCGTCTGCAGCCTGATTCTCGTGGATTTTCTTTTCTAGCAAAGTTTCTTCAGATTTATATATCTAGCAGTTAAATTCTTAAAATAAATATTGAAAAGGGTTATTTTTTGTGGTCTTTTATAAGGCGGAGTTTGACGAATGCCCGGGTGAAAAAATGTCTGTAACCCACTTCTACAGAACTAATGTTGGTTTTAAGCTCATGTGTCAGACAGCCCCCTATACAGAGGATGTATGGAGGCAGAAGAAGTGCCGACCAATGGGCACGACTTCTCCAGTCTCCAGCATCGCTTCTGGAAGCATGCAGCAGTCTGCCGAGGCTGCTTTCCTTCTGGACTAACTTCGGTTAGCTGGAGTAAACGGGAATATTTCGAGACACGCACAATGGTCCAGTGATTAGGACTTAGTGCGGAAAACTAAAATAAACTAAGCTCATGTGTCGTTTCCAATATTTCTCGTACTCCATTATCGTTTACTATGGCATTGGCATGAATCAATAATAGTCGTAGCTAGACTGTAATGTCTCCTTAGGATATTCAATATCCGTTTGTCGTATGCTTAGCTCTTAGATAAGAACGAAAGCTTGCAAATTAAAACTTTATTTTATTTTTTATTTTATGTAAAATGTTTGAGTAACTTGTGGCCCGCCTAATGGTAAAGGATGCCCTCCTGATGAAGCAACCTCCAACTTACCACCACGGTAAAATATCACTAGAGTCTGTGCGGAAAGAGAATGGGATTTAGATTGGAGAGCGCTGTAGTGCTTTTCTACCGTAATTGTAAGGTTTTACCTCATTGGGTAAAAATATAGGATGCTCTTTCTCTTTGTATCACCATTTGTTACCATATTCTGCAAATAAAGATGATTTTGATTAACTGTGGAAATTGTGGAATATTTACCATGAGGTAATATGAAAAAATAATATGCTGCCAAAAAGCAGAATAATTGAGTAAATACACATGAAATCACTATAATTCACACGAGTTAGTAGTTGAAGGTCTTACGATAAATAGAAACGATAATGGTATCAGTAACACCCAGACACTTAACGGTGGTCGTCAAATAAAAAATAGGCATACTTTTGCTTAGAGTATTCTCGGTAATTTATCATCTCATGAAAAATCACTACTCAATGTTAGGTAGGCAGCTATGAAAAAAATATTTTCCTTGGCGATAGTGAAATACTGTCTGTTTAAAAAAATAGAGAAGATTGATTATTTCGTAGACAAGTTATTGGATTAATTTCTGAAGGGAATTATGTTGTATTAAGAGCCCTTTTACAAAATTGCACCGCTGCCGTACTAATCGGCGCGTAGGTAGATTTGCACTAGTATATATTTCGTTTTACTGGTGATGTTTAGAGTCTTATAAAATAATTGTTAATGAACTTATTATAAAAATATATACATATTTCAGTAGTTCAATGATGGTAGATTAGTTCTATGAAAATCTCTGATAGTAATTCTATTTAATTCAATATCAAAATACGAGGTAAACCTGCTTTATTTTTTGGGAAACTAATGGAGGTTAGATGTTTTTTATGATAATTAATGAGATAGAAAATCAAAATTCTAATACATTACGTTACATAAAAAACATATTTCCAATGTCGTAGTAATTAATTTGATCTAATTTATTGAACATTATTGAGAGATTCAGGCGTTTGAAGTTGTGCATATTATCGTTTTTTCTGTAAACTAGCTGCAGTAGAACGATCAATACAAAAAAAGGAAAATAGTATTTGCAAATATTCTAAATTAACTTTCAATAAAAAGAATAATTCTACTGTTAACTTCTATTGGAAATAGTCAAAAACTTTTCTAAGAGGATAAATAAAGCGCTCAAAAATTACAATTTTTGCAAAAAATGTGAAAGGGCTCTTAAGTATTTTACTAAAGTAAATATATTTGTTTCTTAGGTTTTCTCTCACACCACTCATTAAATAAATCAAGTTTCAACGGTATAGTATATAGTACGAAACGTCAATAAATAAATAAAACAGTGCATCTATGCCGTTAAAACTTGTTTTCTTTAAAGTTCTTCAATTACGCCGTGACGTTGCGTCACTAAGCGCGTTCTATCGTCTGTACCACGGCGAGTGTTCTGAAGAGTTATTCTCTCTTATCCCACTTTCCCATTTCCTTCAGAGGACCACGCGCGCTGGCCTTCGGTGTCACCGTCTAACTGTGGCCACAATTCCAACGCGTACAAAGAAATTTGGTGACTCATTTCTTTGACGCACTATCCGTAAATGGAATGCTCTGCCCGCTCACGTGTTCCCTCCCTCTTACAACCTGGGATCCTTTAAAAGAAGCGCGAAGAAGCAACATGCAATCAGGCAAGGTGAGAATGGCTGGTGTGGCAGGTAGAACTGCTGTACCAGCTATCTTCACGTCTGGACTTCACCATCACTTAACATCCGGTGGGGTGGAGTCATTTGTCGGACCTATGTATAAAAAAAAAGTAAATTTGTTTTAAGCAGTGGCACCATTAATGACAACCCACCATTACCGGTCGTGTTCCTGTATGGCAAAGAAGCATATAGTTACAAGCCTGGTTGTTGTGACAACTCGCCTTAAAAAAAATTGTGTGTGTCAGCTCCGACGCACGACTGGAGTTTACTCCTTAAGTTCGATAGTCTAACCAGACACAAAAAGAGTTTATTTAACTTAAAAAAGATTGATACTGTATGAAAGGGTAATGCTAATTTACCCTTTCATACAGTATCAATCTTTTTTAAGACTAAATAAGACACATGGACGTTCGTAGATACGTGGTTCACGAATCTTGAAAATACCGCATCAATGGCTGTACCATACCTCGTTGTCCCCATTGCTCTATCAGAAACAATATCTAAATTCAGTTCAGATTTTAAAAAAAATATTAATTTCAATCCGTCATCTTTGTTTGTCAAAGTTGCGCGACATAGGATGCGCACCAAAAACGTAACGAAGTCATTCATCGATAGATTTTACACCTCACATTTTTCTCATACCGGCAACTTATATATGCAAATCGATTCTTAAGGAGTAAACTCCAAAAACTCCTCATCAAAGCCGGAGAAAGATAGGGATATACCCTATCTTTCTCCGGTCTAGTACCCATTGGACCCTCCTAATTGGACCTTACCTACAAAAAAGTGCCCGTTCGACCTCCTATCAAGAACATGGTGCCCATTGGACCCTCAAAGGCGTACTAAGACACAATGGGAGCTATTGGAGCTCTTAACTATTTGGCTAATTCTTTTGGAACGGTAAAGTACAGTCGTGTAGTAAAGTAACATTGTAAAAGACATAAAAACACAAAGGTTATAAATCTAAGTATTTAATCAACATATTTATAAAATTGAAAACACTCATCATCAGTAACAAACCAATATAAATATTTAAAAAAAAATATTTATATTGGTTTGTTATAATCAAATTACAGAATTTTTACTTTACTTTTAAAGCCAATAGAAATTATTTTTTATCAAATAGCTTAACTAAATTATAAATATGGTTTGTTATATCACACAGATGAAGCATAATTATTATATATTCTAAATACTGATAAAATAAATAAAAGCACAAAGGTTATAAATGTAAGTATTTAAAATCAACATATTTATAAATTTCGAAACATCAGCAACAAACCATATAATATTATAATCAAATCACAGATTTTGTTATTTTACTTTTAAAAAGAAATGTTTTTATCAGATATATATATCTTAACTAAAATATACATACAGTTTTTATATCACTCAGATTAAGTATTGAAGCACAATTATTATGTATTCTAAATATTCATAAAATAAAATACCAATGTAATATTTTCATATTACATTTTATAAAAAATGTTTTCTAATCATATTTTTACAATTAACGAGAAATTGCTTATTATAAAAACATACTTTAACAAAAGGATATGGTTCAAAAGCGGTAGTCAGTTTCCGGCAGGGACGAAATATATATAATTTGAAAGTTTATGTAACATGAATAGAAACTTTGATTTTTTTTTCATTACCGATTATTTTAAAATCTTGTTTAATAATTAAACAACTTTGTAAGTATGCTGGCCACCCTATCTTAGTTATGTCATATTTTTAGTGCGTGGTGGCTTATAACGTCAACTCAATCACTATGGCAAATGTCAATCAGTCCAGTCATGGATTATTATCAAAATTACTATCACTGCTTTTGTTACACATTGAACTTAATATATTTGATGCTTGGCAACAAAAAATAGATATTCATATTCATTTATTGATAAATAAACTTGCCGTTTGCAAATCAATTATTAGATAGATTTATGTTATTTTAATATAAAAAACCGGGATAAAATAAAATTATAGTTTTTTGGCAAACGATTCACAATTAAGTGCGCTGCATCTCATAAAAACTTGGAATCTGCCGAAAGACCCACTACCAACCTCCATAAAAAATTTAACAGTCTTCTTTTGTAAAACATTATAAATTACCAAATTAAATATTTAAGAGACATATGTGAGTAATTTTTCTAAGCAATGGCCTACGGTTGTAAGATTATTTTCTAGCTGCAACATAGGTCGTAAATCGGAACGAGACAGTAATATTTCTCTCTCTCTCCCACATATGAGATCGGCGCCATCCTTTTATTTAAGCGCAGAGATTGCTTGGGCTTATCTATAACCTTCCTTTCATCAGGTGCTTAAGAGGAGTATAACTGCCGATAAAAACACTCAATCTCCCTCAGAATTTTAGTCTTAGATCAAAAGATGATGTCTTTGCAAAATCCACCGTCATGTTGTTTAGATTGTCTAGATCCAAGCTGTTTTAAGGAACTTGGAATCAATCGAACTTTGTTCGATTTGAAAGGTCTTGTGGATTTGGTGTTGCGCTGTAAGGGTATTTATGGGTCAGTGTACGATCGCCCTATTGAGTGAAACCTTTTTACATTAATGATCATTCCTTTAAACCTAAAGCACAAACATATAAAATGACCTTTAAAGAAAAAAAGGTTTTACAATATTTACGAAAATAAAAAGATATTGAAGTATTATCATTGTCACTTGCACCCTTATAACCCATAGAATAAAAATACATGTCAGTAGTGCAATATTTGGTTTTGGCTCCTTGTCAATACGAATAAAATAAAAATAAACATTATACAAATTAAATTTTGATTACTTTTATTCACTTTTTATTTTCTAAATATCTCCCTTATATCTTATTGTACGAGTACAAATCCAAATGTTTTAAAAATTAGCTTTTCTTAAAGGTTACTATCATCTGTCTGCGTCCAGTATTTATAGAGCAATAGACGAAAAACAGTTTTTTTTTTGTAGTTATCTTTTTATTCTCTGGGGACGGCAAAATATCGTTAATTCGAAGAAAAAAGGTAACCTGATTTCTTTATAATTTGTTTAGGACTACTTACTGGTTGGAGTCAGTAATTACACAGTATTTAGTTAGTGGCTTTATAATATCGACTATTAATTTTATTTTTGTTTGCAATTTTCTACATGACTGTACTGTGCTTAACAAAACTGTTAATAAGGTCCAACTGGCAGTAGGGTATAATCTTGAAGGTCCAATGGGCACTTAAATAGAGGTCCAATGGGCACTTAAAAAGAGGTCCAATGGGCACATTGGATATAAAATTTTTAAGGAGGTCCAATGGGCACCAAAAAAGAGGTCCAATGGGCACATTGAATATAAAATGTTTTAAGAAGGTCCAATGGACACCAAAAAAGAGGTCCAATGGGCACTTTATACTTTTGGGTCGAATCTTGAGGGTCCAATTCTCCGGCTTTGTCCGTGTTATACCTAGTTTTTTGAGAACACCACAAACTTACATTTTTACAATCTTTTTGGAATCTAACATTTTTTAGATAAAAAAGGCAAGCGTGAGTGTCGTGAAACACTCGTCAGGGAAAAAGTTTAAATAATTATGTACAACCCACCAATCAGCCCGCGTGGCGACTATTCTGTCAAACTGTTAAGCAATACTTATAACTAATAGATTGAGGAACTCGATGGCGCAAGTGGTTGGCGCATTCGGCTACGATCGTTGAAGTTAAGCAACTTTCGCAGTGGTCGGTCATTGGATGGGTGACCAAAAATTTACTATCTCGAGCTCCTCCATGCTTCGGAAGGCACGTTAAGCCGTTGGTCCCGGCTGCTTCTGCAGTCGTTAGCACCCACCAATCAGCACTGAGCCCGCGTGGTGGGTCCCATGACCCTGATGGAATAGGGAGATTGGGCCATCCCAATCTCCCTATTCCATCCATAGGGAAGGCCTGTGCCCCAGCAGTGAGGACATTAATAGGCTGATGATGATGATGATGAATAGATTCCGGAAACGATCTAATTCGACTTGTCAATCTATGTGATTGAAACAAATATTGATCGTTTACCGCGTTGAATTGACGATAAAAAGTAACTTTATTCTAAAATTTACCTGTGTATCAATCCAGGTATCCAAATTCGTTCATCCCTTTTTGTGTGATTGAGTAAACAAACAAACAAACGTTAACTTTTATAATATAAGTAGGATAAATAGTACCTATAATTATCAAAATAATGTTTATTCATCAATAATTACAAGTACTATAACAATAATACATCTTAAAATAAACTAGCAATGGTTTTGCTATCTAATCTTGACGACATCCGTAGCCGAGTGGTTTGTACGCCGGGTTTCATGGTGTCGCCGACTCGAGAGGTCCCGGGTTCGAATCCCGGTGGGGGCAGACGTTTGTGTAATGAATACGAGCATTTGTACTCCAGTCATGGATGTTTAATATGTATTTCTATATAAATATACTTATATATGTACCGTATATGTATTCTATCCGTTACCCTAGTTATCCCATAACACAAGCCTTACAGTGCTTACTTTGGGGCTAAGGTAATTAATTGGTGTGAGTGTTGGAAATACTTCTTTCATTTCTATTTCTAATCTTAAAGTAGGTCCCATGACTTTCATGCTAAGTAAGACCTGTATTATGAAAAAAAGGCAGTGGTTCGATTCGAGACATCGGACGATTACAAACGTTATTGATGCAGTGTTGGGCGTAATTAATTACTTTTGTAATTTAATTTCTAATTCAATGAATAGTAATTGAATTACTTTAATTGAAATTACATGTATTTGAAATTACTGTAATTCAATTACTTACGTCCGAAGTAATTTAAATTACAATAGTTTGTAATTCAAATTACCCAATTACTTTCTAAGGGTAACATAATAAACTACTAAAATTGAGTGGTTATTAGCTTGGTACCCGTACGCAGCACAACAAGCACAACACAAACAAAGTTTCAGTGTATAATTTGTCATGAATTTATGAGTGTGTGAGAGTGTGCCTCGTTACCAGTACCTACACAGCTACCTATCCCTTTTCTAGTCTCTCGGCGGCGTGCATCTTTATTTCGATTGATTGTTCTCATATGCTACAAAGATTAACTTACTAAAATCTTACAAACTTTCTGATCAAATGTTTGAACAAAGAGTAGTATTAATGTCTAACTTGAAATAAATTAAACATTTATTGTCTTAATTTTAAAAAAAGTTGGTTATAATTACACAATTTATCTGATCTATTTCGTGAATAAACATTTGATATATCATAATATAATAGTTTTATTTAAAATACTACCTTGTCTTTAAAAGAGATTATATATAAGTAATTGAGTAATTGCAATTAACAATTACAATTGTAATTGTTAATTGAATTACATTTCAATAATTTCAAGTAATTTGTAATTAAAGTCACCAATTACAATTTGTAATTGAAATTGTTAATTTGAAGTTAATTAAATTTTGCCCAACACTAATCAATGATTAGTATGTGTGTGTGTTTATGTGTTATGTCATCTTTATTTTAAAATAGTATATTATGTTCTGTTTCATCTATAATTAGCATGTAGGTACCTCTGCTCCGTGTAGGGTCTAAATGGTAACAAACAACAGTACAAAATAGAAATTTGTTTATTGTTTAAACACACACCAATTATTTGTTTCTTAGGTTTTCACGCACATCACTCATTAAATAAAACTAGTTTTTACGGGTTAATGCACGAAACTTTATTTATTTTAAATTCTTGTTTGTAATTTTGAGTTTATTTATTTGACCCTAACTACCGTAAACTACCACCGGTTCCGGTTTACGGTAGTTAGTTTAAACAAACAAGAATTTTAAATAAAATACTTTATTAAGTAAATTAAATAATAAATTCATACATAGACAATAAAACTTAAAAATCGAACAATGAAATATAAACGCTCAATAAAAGTCTTTCGAAGGTAGCTCGACAAATTAAATAAAAGTTTTATTCTGACGACGAAGCCTGTAAAGGCTACGAAACGTCAATAAATAAATAAAGTTTCGTGCATTAACCCGAAAAACACACCAATTAGCCTAGCCCCAAATGAAACACTGTAGGCATGTGTTATGGGGATACTAGGGTAATGGAAAGAATACATATACTGATACAAATATAAGTATATTTATATAGAAATACATATTAAACATCCATGACTGGAGTACAAATGTTCGTATTCATCACACAAACATCTGCACCCACCGGGATTCGAACCCTGGACCTCTCGAGTAGGCGACACCATGAAACCCGGCGTACAAACCACTCGCCCGCGGAGATCGCAAAATAGTTACTATAACTCGTATGTAGGTACCCCCTTTTTTATAACGCAGGTAAAATATCTTTTTACAGACGACGGCGCCTTTAAGAGGCACACCGCCGAACGGACCTCACACCTGGCTCCCGCAAGTCTTACGGACCCCCCAGTGGCTAACCACCGTGGACCCCGCAACTCTTACGGGCGCTTTACAGCATAATATCCGCTAAAAAAGTCCTGCGAATACCTTCTACACTGCTTAAGGCTGCGTTTCCACCAGAGATGTGCGAGGATGCATAGCGAGGGATGTGTTTGTAAAGAACCAATAGAAGCGCTTCATAGACTTCGCCTCGGTCAGCACAGCTCTGGTGGAAACAGCTCAGCGGAGTTAGATTTTTGGGCATACAAAACAAGTGAGGGATGTGTACGAGGGATGTATGCGAGGGATGTGCTGCGAGGAATGTGTGTTGAGAAAGATGTGTTGCGAGGTTTGCGCATACTGTACCAGCCAGTCCATAGACGGAGTTTGTTGGAAGTAGAAATGCACAAAATAGATATGGATAATTGGAAAAAGAAGATACTTTTATATTTAACAATTTGCGATGAAGAAATGGAAGCAGATGATAAAGCAACGCATCCTCTCACCACACATTAATGCGCATTTTCACAGCTCCGCTACACATCCTCGTAGGCACATTTTCATCGCACAGCTTTGGTGGAAATCCCCACACAGTTTTCACAGCACAGCTGGACATCCTCGCACGACACATTTCCATCGCACATCTCTGGTGGAAACGCAGCCTAATGCGAAGCCGCGGGGTCCCCGTGTATGTAGGTACCCTGACCTTATCCACCGCTCCGTGAGGCAAAGGGAAGAAACAACAGAACAATATAGTAATTTGTTACGTGCAAGGTAGAGGCTCCTTCCCCAGACAGGCATGTCAATTAGAGCAAGAAATCTACTGTCTCACCTCCCTCATACAAATTAATTAATTAATAAGAAATTCTGTAGCTACACCAAACGTCCCTGGAAAGCCAAATAAAATAATGGCAGAACTACACGTAAGTCACGTTGTACCCTCATAGTAATTGGTTAGCTTGAATGAAATTGCAATTTGACAAAATATAACGTTGGCTTTCCTTTCTTATTCTGATATCAGAATTATATTGCTGGAATACTAACATATTTTTTGACGACATCCGTGGCCGAGTGGTTTATACGCCGGGTTTTATGGTGTATCCAACTCGATAGGTCCCGGATTCAGATCAGGAACAAAGGGCAGCTGATGTTTGTATGATGAATACGAGCATTTGTACTCCAGTCATGGATGTTTAATATGTATTTCTATATATATTTACTTAGGTATATATGTATCAGTATAAGGTATTCTATCCGTTACCCTAGTATCCCATAACACAAGCCTTACAGTGCTTACTTTGGGGCTAGGCTAATTGGTGTGAGTGTTGGAAATATTTGTTTATCTATATATATAAAACTCAACAACTCTGGACTGTCTGTTTATTTTTTGCTTTGTAGTATGCTCCTGGATTTTATTTTTGTTGCGTTCATTTTATTGTTTCGAGTCCTCACCAAACCGGTTCCATCGGAAGACCAGCGTTCATGGCACAGGTTCATGGCAACAACAGCATCATGCTGAGTTGAGACCGATTTGAGAATTGTTTTTAGATGTGTCTGTTTTGTTTATATATTAAGTTCTTTTATTGTTTTTTTTTTATCTCAAATAAAAATATTTTCTTTCTTTCTTTAAGCAAATAGTATCAATGGTTCTTGTTACAATAGCAAAAAAAAAACAAATTCCTACAAAACACAATCTCGATTACCCTGCTCCACTGAATTTCAGCCCTCCGAACATCCAACCACAAATTGGTGTTCCAAAATTGAATTTCGCTTCAAACCGATCCGTCTTTCACTCACGCTCGCCACAACTTGCTAGAACAATGACCGTCAGGGCGAATTTCCTTTAAAAAAGTGGGTGCAACTGCCGGCTGCTTCACGCTTAAAAACTCACGGTGCGTTTTTTAACCGCACCCGCCACGGCGGCGTTAGAGCTGTTTTATTAGGGTTGTACGGGTTATACACCTTTAGAGAAGAGATTGGTAAATAGAAAGTCACTGGAAACAATTACTGAGAGTTTATTGGGATAATTTACACTACTATAACAAGGTCTATAAACAGGACAACTGAAGTTAAAGTATGGTGAAAGAATGGTTTACGTAAGGTAGTTGGTAAGGCTACCGGATAGACATCGAGCGACGTGCAGTTTCGGGATCATTTAGAGGGCAAGGCCAAATTGGCCTCTAAGAAGCTTGGGGTGCTCAATAGATCGAGAATGTACTTCACACCGGCCCACCGACTGCAACTTTATAAGGCACAGGCCAACAATTTTATCATTTTGGTAGTTATTTGTCCTTAAAAGCATATTTTTTGTTGCTCTTTGTAAATAGAATGTTTTAGGATCGTATTATGGAAAGATTCTCAGTGATTGATCTAGTCTTGAGCATAGTTAGAAAGGGATGCCGCTATATATAGCACATAGCGACATCCCTTTCTAACCGTACTCAAGTAAAGATCAACACTTATTTGTCATTCTGTAATACGGGCCTTAAGCCAGAAACATATTAACGTGTCGTGGCGTGACGTGGCGTGACGTGGCGCATCGGTTTCATACATTTATTATGGGTTAGAGAGAGATAGAGAGGTTAAAGCGTGTCGTCACGACACGATACCTAAATATGTCTCTAACCATAGTAAATGTATATATATATATATATATATGTCTATATAATACAGGGAGAAAAAAGAGCCCTTGCCGAGTTTCTAGCCGGTTCTTCTTAGTACAAGGTCTCCCGCCGTAGTTTTGCGAACCGATGGCGTAGCTTGTTGACCTTCATAAGCGCTTCTGACAGCCTAGACTGAATAAATGATTTTTGATTTTGATATTATTATATTTAATGCAATTTGCGGTAGTAAGACCGCGGCGGGCGCGGCTGTGAATGGCTCCGTGAATTCTTACCCTCAAGTGGAAGGCAATTTCCGACGAGCCAACATTGCACGGTTTGCGGGCGTCTCTAATTAGCCGTCCGTGCCTCCTGCCGTTAATTGAATCAAATTGCACCAGCTACGCTAGCCAGGTGTTAAACCCGTTACAATACCTTATAACAAATGATTTTGCTAGCGCAAGAGATAATAACAGGTCTGAACCGGAGCCTTAATATTATAACTCATGATTGTTCTTTAATGTTCGAATAACAATGGCCGTTCGATCCGTGCGTTTTCTAACTAAATTTAGTTTAGAAAAAATTTAGTTATAAAAATGTAATACTTAGTTTTGCATGCCAGTGTAGATGATTTTTCTAAAATTTGTTTTCAAATAGACTCTTATTTTTCTCTTCAATTCAAAGGCGGGTGATAACGAATACAGATGTAGCCGGTGTAACCTTGTAAATGTGCATCACTTCGGATGCACTTTTAGTATAATTACGGTCACACATCACTTAAGATAAGTGTGTTTATCCATTAATTATCACCCTGTCCCCCTCCAGGGCTGTGGGAATTCAATGCACATTTCATAAATGGATGCATTACTCTGTGGTCTCAACATCCGTGCAATTTGTAATTGGTTGCCGTTTGTAGCTTCCAGACAGTACGGCGTAGCCGCAGACAGGCAGGTATGCCGACTTGTTCGTTGTACCACTAAAACGTTTCTACCGGAGATTCTGATTAAAATCCGAAATACGTTTAGTGCCGATGTTGAACTATAAATACGTTTTCACGCCATTTAATAACCCGTGCTTCATTGGTAGGAGCTCGATGGCGCAAGTGGTTAACGCATTTGGCTGCGATCGCTGAAATTAAGAAACTTTCGCAATGGTCGGTCATTTAATGGGCGACCAAAAATTTACTATCTCGAGCTCCTCCTGCTTCGGAAGGCCGCTAAGCCGTTGATTCCGGCTGCATCTGCAGTCGTTAGCACTCACAATTCCACACTGGCTCTGCATGGTGGCCCAATCTCCTTATTCCATCTACAGGGAAGGCCTGTGCCCCAGCAGTGGGGGCATTAAAAGGCTGATCATGATGATGATGACGATAATGGCTTCATTGGGAGAGAGAGTATTTGGACAGGCAAGGTACTTTCAGGGTTCGTTGGCGATAAAGTGACATTTGTCACTTGGTTTCTTACAAATTTCATACCAAACTAAATGCATAAGGTTCTATGTGAATATGGGCCTCTTATAAAGAAATGTGGTATTCATCTGGGACGACATATAATATCGCCAGAGGAAATCAAATCTCTAAAAGCTATAAACGTTCTGAGATTCTTGGAATACTTTAACTTGGTGGCGAGTCAAGTTAGATCTTTTAGGTCGCAGTGGCTAAGAAACATTAGGACAGGGTAGCCCCAGAACCGTACCCTGACCCAATCTCCTACCCCATGAGCTCAGGATCCTTACTCACCGACAGACAGAAACACAACCCCACCAAACCATAGTGTTACTTTACTGTGACCTTTTGTAAGGTGGACGTTACTTCCCCAGACACGCGCTACAATTCGACACCCATGACAACGGCTAACTAGCCGAGGTCCGAGTCTCAGAAACGCCCTTTAGTTGAGCCACACCACTCAGGTTCCAGTGTTCTAGAGACTCCAGACGGAGAGGAGACTCTCCTCGTGGGGAGATGTCATCCGTCTGGAATACCTCTAGTGGAACTCGCCAATTCTCGGCTTGAGGTCCCCTTAGGATCTCGCCGTCCCCAAACCCGGTGACGCTGTAAAGGTCACCTGCGACCAACAGCATACACACTCAAAAAAAAAAAACAATTTGAAGCGGCAAATCTGCTATGCCCTACCTCTCTTAAATGCTTTAATCGGGTAAATGATGATCACCTGAGAACCAGGGCTCTTAGTAGTACGGCGGGCTGTTTTCGCAACTCGACACCCAGTGTCTATTTTGCGTGGGGATTGGCATCAGTCCTGCCATCCCAGCTCCTCCAGAGAGCTCAGCAGTCCCCGGATGTCGCTGCAGGCTTCTACTTATGTCCACGGGCTTCCCATTAGAGAAGTCCTTTATCTTGCAACGCCTCTGCACTCCAGCAGAACATGAGCTCTCGTCTCCTCCTCCAGGCAGGCTCTGCACAGAGGGCTGTCAGAAATAATAGAATAATAAGAACCAGAGCTCAACAATAATACAAAAAATATATAATTCTCTTCCTTCGACAAAGAGTACCTATTCGATTTAAACTGCAGACAAATGATAAATGGACTCCTCACGAAGTCAAAACTAACTAGCGTTTCTCAATGCGAAATCTCGTTAAGGATATTACAGTACAAAAGGTGGGAATCTGACTCAACCCCGTGTAGCTGCTGGTAGCGTCTAATTAGAGACAGGCGCTCGCAAAATACATTTCCTGCCGTTGCCGGTTGCACTTTATGGCAACACGGCGCCGCACCGGGCGGATTATGAAATATAAGGTGGATATTCTTCTTCCTTAGAGCCGCTTTACACTGGCAGCTTGAAGAATTCGGGATAGATTGCATCAAGTTGTGACTGCATAAGAACTTGTCTTCTACGTACATACATATACATATTTGACGACCTCCGCGGCCGAGTGGTTTGTACGCCGGGTTTCATGGTGTCACCGACTCGAGAGGTCCCGGGTTTAAATCCCGGTGGGGGCAGATATTTGTGTGATGAATACGAGCATTTGTACTCCAGTTATGGATGTTTAATATGTATTTCTATATAAATATACTTATATATGTACAGTATATGTATTCTATCCGTTACCCTAGTATCCCATAACACAAGCTTTACAACGCTTACTTTGGGGCTAGGCTAATTGGTGTGAGTGTTGGAAATATTTATATATATTATTATGTTTTATATAGACCGCCCAAGTAGTTGCGATGGCAGCTTTAAGCTGTTGACAATGACTGCTCGAGCAGTCCGTGTATGTTGATCATTCCCTTACTACTCGAGTAGTCCGTCCATGGTTGTTCTTACTCTAATGAATTAAAAAAATAACCTTTCGTATCTAACGCATTGTACTCAGCTTAATCCACTTTAAAGAACATTACAATTTCAGTTATAAAATTTAAGTATTTTATTAAGGAGTGTGTACCTACCTTTAAAGTTATGACGTCATCAACGTCTGAGCATAAATCCTTCATACGAAATCATATTTAAGCAAGACTATTGGAGGTTTAAGCCCAAAAGAAAACCATATTAAGAGAAAAATAACAGCTTTTGAATCTTTAGTAAACCACACACCTATGATTTATAATTCGAAACTTATATCACCATGAGATTTTAAAATAACATTCTCAAAACTCAATGTTAATCCGATACTCATTAGTATGTACTATTCTTAGATCAGCTTTCTTTGTTACCGTACAACAAAATTAAACTCATTTTCGAGTCCTTTTCATTTCGAAAATGTATCTTGTGAACTTAAAAATTTAATACAATGACAAAAGTGTGATATACTTTGTTTTGCAGGCCAGTGTACAGTTTAAATCTTTTTTGCTTAGTAAATCTATAGGTATAAAACTCAATCAACGCATAGCCCAAACCACTGGACGGATCGGGCTGAAATTTGGCATGCAGGTAGATGTTATGACGTAGACATCCGCTAAGAAAGGATTTTGATCAATTCTACCCCCAAGGCGATAAAATAGGGAATGAAACTTTGTATGAAAGTTTGTCAATTTCCGATCGGGCTGTGACTTTGCATGCAGGTATAAGAAGAATCATAGATGAATATCATTGTGTATAATACAAGCCTGAGAACAAAAACTGTAGTCTACACTTCAGCTCTACACCGAAGCGAAGCGAGGGCGGGCCGCTAGTCATTTATATATCCCTACGTTGAAAATCTAATAAAAGCGATTGAGACGCATAATTAGTTTTTTAGTCAATTAACATTCACCTTTCGCATTAGCTCTAACTAGATAGTAAAACTGAATCCAACATTCCTTAATAGGATTAAGGATTATATTAGGAATTTAAGTAAAGGTACCGTTAAAGTTTTCGGCCTTGAACTTCCAATCCTACTCGAACCCGTGGGCTTTTAAACTGAATGCATATTTGATGAGCGCTTAACACCGTGTACCTACATTGCCCAAATTGTGCCGAACACATGTCGCTTAGCTTTAAAGTTAGGGAACTTGGCTCCAGTTCCGATGTTGATGCATGGAAGCAAAAAAACCAGAGAGCGACGTAACCGGAAAACTTGATGTTAAATCTTTTTTATGTTCTTCACAAATGGTCGTTCTAATACAAGTGGACGGATGTTATTAGCTGGAATTCGTCGTTTTTAGGTTTTCAGTCAGAATGTCGATGAGGTAAGTATTTGACAAGGTTTTTACCAATTAGTCTAGCTCCAAAGTACGCACTGTCAAGCTTGTAGTTATGGGATACTAGGGTAACAGATACAATACATATACCGGACATACATAGAAATACATATTAAACATCTATGACTGGAGTACAAATGCTCGTATTCATCACACAAACATCTACCCCTCTTAGGGATTAGAACCTGGGACTTCTCGAGTCCGCAACACCATGAAATCCGGCGTACAAACCACTCAGCCACGGAGGTTTAGAAAAGGATCCGTCCGTCAAGGTACGGAGCGACGTAACCGGAAAACTTGATGGGAAATATTTTTATGTTCTTTACAAATGGTCGTTCTAATACAAGTGGTCGGATGTTAGTTCTTCAGGGCGATTTCCGCACTTAGTCCTAATTATTGGACCATTGTGAGTGTCTCAAAGACATTCCCGTTTACTCCAGCCAGCGTATATCGGTCCAGAAGGAAAGCAACCTTGGTAGACTGCTGCAAGCTTCCGGAAACGATTCTGGTGACTGGAGAAGTCGAGCCCGTTGGTCGGCCACACTGTGGTCGGATGTTATTAGCTGGAATTCGTTATTTTTAAGTTTTCAGTCAGAATGTCAATGGGGTAAGTATTTGACAAGGTTTTTTTTAAAACACACCAATTAGCCTAGCCCCAAAGTACGCACTTTAAGGCTTATGTTATGGGATACTAGGGTAACGGATGCAATACATGTTGTTATGACACTAGGGTAAAGGATACAATACATATACTGGACATACATAGAAATACATATTAAACATCCATGACTGGAGTGCAAATGCTCGTATTCATCACACAAACATCTGCCCCCACCGGGGCAGGTTTTTTGGATTTAATCGAGCGTGGCAGAATAACATATGGGGAGCAAGCCTGCACCTTGTTAAGTACTCACACCATACCTGAGCCGTCTATACGAGTATGTAGGGCAGTAAAAATTAAATTTCAACCAACGACCATGATTTTTGATTGCATCCAAACGTCAATATATTTAATGCCGTTCCTAACAATTAGCACTTTATTTTTCATACGTCAAGTAGCCTATTGCGTGTTTTAAACGCGCGAGAAAATTTCAAAGTGATAATAGCATTTGTATAAGGTACAACCGTTAACATATATGTTGACCAGAAAAAATATACCGTGTTAGCAAATATAGTACGTGTACTTTAAAAAAATACTGTTTATTGTTTTAAACTTTCATGGTCACTAACATTATAGTAATATAAGTTATTTACGGGATTGTTACCATGTACCTTGTTTTTAGCGAGTTTCCGATATTTCGGCACTATTGCAAGCGCCATGATCACGGAGTAACTAAAGTAATTGCGGGTAGGCTGTTATTGGCTGACATATCGGTCTACCCTCCGACGAAGTCTTTTATTGCGTTCGATACCCGTACCACTGTTCACATTCCCACTATTCACTCGAAACTGTTCTCGACACACAACACTTATAGTATCGGATCGCGAAACGATACTTTCTTGATTATTTTCGGTTTTACACATACGAACCACAGGATTCCAGACACTCAACAATTTAAACCCGTCCTCACGATTGAAATTTTTATGTTTTGTTATTTCAATCGCTTCCCTGACCAATCTTGGTATGTAGTGGTGTTCTGTCGAGATAATCTGTGAGTAATGAAACTCAATCCAGTGGTTAGGACCAGAATCAATCAAATTATCCGTGATGAATTACTATAAAAATACTGTTTTATTTGGTTCTTAGGTTTTCACGCGCATCACTCATTAGTTACTCTTTTATTTGACTTCAAAGGAGTAAAAGGTTTTTAATTCGTATTTTTATTATTTTGGTGTATGTGTGAAGGTATTCACAAGACACCCATTTGTCGGTCTCTTATTTCATCGACAAAGAATAATGATTTATTTATTTATCTAATTAACAATACATTTTTCATTTTAATACCTGACCGCCTTAAAACCCTTAAAGCCAAAGGTTTGACTAGGCGTTGCACTTTCGTCTTCAGACACATACTTATATTATTTACAATGTAAAATATTGTCTAAAAATGAATCATGTTCTTAAAACATTCATATTTGCGACCACCGTCATGCATACGTCACAACGCCCTTCCCACTACTATAAATTAATGAGTATTCTTACAGAGGTCTTTATCTATAAATTCGATATTTAACAGTTCATGCGATATCTGTCTGTTTATTACTTACTAGCGGCCCGCCCTCGCTTCGCTTCGGTGTAGAGCTGAAGTGTAGACTGGTCTTTGTTCTAAGTCTTGTATTATACACAATGACATTCATCTATGATTCTTCTTATACCTGTATACAAAGTCTCAGCCCGATCGGTTTAAAATTGACAAATGTTTCATACAAACTTTGATTCCCTAATTTATCCCCTTGGACGTGGAATTGATCAAAATCCTTTGTCTACTACGTCATAACATCTACTTGCATGCCAAATTTCAGCCCGATCCGTCCAGTGGTTTGGGCTGTGTGTTGATAGATCACTATGTCAGTCAGTCACCTTTGAGTTTTATAATATATATATTACTAATATTCGAGGAGCTTCGGCTTCCTTCGGCGCGTTCGGCTGTGATCGTTGAAGTTAAGCAACTTTCGCAATGATCGGTCATTGGATGGGTGACCAAAAATCTTCTATCTCGAGTTCCCCGTGCTTCGGAAGGTACGTTAAGCCGTTGGTCCCGGCTGCATCTGAAGTCGTTAACACCCGCCAATCCGCACTGGGCCCGCGTGTTGGGTCATGGCCCAATCTCCCTATACCATCCATAGGGAAGGCCTGTGCCCCAGCAGTGGGCACATTAATACGCTGATGATGATGATGATGATGACTACTATACGGGAATGTAACAAATGTTGACAATATCTTTATATATATAATTCTTCTGTGAGTGTGTATGTCACTGAACTTCTCTTAAACGACTGGACCGATTTTGATGATTTTTTTTGTGTGTGTTCAAGGGGATCTGAGAATGGTTTAGATTCACAAAGACGTGTAGACAGGACAACATCTGTCGGGTCCGCTAGTTATATATAAGATACTTATCGGTAGACATCGCAGTAATAACGTTAAGCTTTGACAAGCATTATATTTAATTGACGTCCCTGCGTGCGGGTGATAGACAGTCGATACGACCTTCGCTCCCAATCACGCACAGATTCAAGTTACGAAAACTTTTAGACTTAGAAACGTAGCGAAAAGAAGACACGGCCGGCCGCTCCTCTCGATTCCGACAAAATTGAATTAATTTGTTACAGAGGGCCCTTTGATCTGCAATCTCATTCCATTAACCTGGAATTCGGATTTTTTTATTTTAATTATAAGTGCGAACATTCCGGGAAGAAGTGCCTACTAAATGGTAAGGAAATGTTTAAAGCTTATTTAATGGTTAGCAAGCAGCTTTGGTAATTGAAAACTAATTACAAAATGTTGGACTTCTCGAATCACATTGCCAGTAAGATTGTTAATGCCGTTAAGGATAGCCCTTAAAGCTAATTAAAGGTAAACGAAAGACAATGACAACCATTACTTAATAGCGTAATATAATTAAGGGCTTCTTGTATTATTTTAGAAATTTTAACATCCGTCAATTTAATAATTTATCATTTTTTTTATCTTTAGCAACTTCTTAAGTTTGTACGCTGGGAAAAATATCTCTCTTACTACCGTAATATTATTATGAATTTTGTTATTTTTATTTGTAGCAACTCCTTAAGTGTTGACGATGGAAATATATCTCTCTTGTTATACTGGAAAATAATGCAGTGTATGTTACTAATATTATTAATGTGAAATTTGTATGTTTGTATTTTTTTTATTTTTATTAAATCACGCAAAAACGACTGAACAGATTGGATGAAATTTGGCACACATATAGTTTATTACCTGGCTCGAGAATTTTAGGTTCCTGTGGAATTCTTAAAAACCTTATGTTAACGCGGACGTAGTCGCGGACGGTCGCTAGTATTAAAATACGGCTGTTATAATTCGAATAAAGAATAACATAATTCTAAAGAAAAGTTTTACTAGAAAAAAATCCACGCGGACCAGGCAGCGGACTGGACTCGAACCCTCACCCTTCGCAATCCGGGAAAATGCACTGACCAATTATGCTACCAAGGCCCTGATGGCCGCGTCGAAATTTTCCAAGGCTTAAGCTGCAAGGCAGCATTGTGGGTTACCTACAATGCGAAGAGATGGCGCTGCCATGGCCATCAGGGCTGTGGTAGCATAATTGGTCAGTGCATTTGCCCGGATTGTGAAGGGTGCGAGTTCAAGTCCCGTCCGCTGCCTGGTCCGCGTGGATCTTTTTCTAGTAAAACTTTTCTTTAGATTTAAACATCTAGCAGTCAAATGCTTAAAAAATAAAAACATAACAATAACACAATTTTTCTTTCTTTCTTTCTATAAATTTCCCGTCTTTTATCCCTCCATCACCTTTTGTTCAGAGGACCACGCGCGCTGGCCTACGTTGCCACCGACTTACTGTGGCCACTATTCCTACACGACCAAAGAAATTTTGTGACTCATTTCTTTGTTGAACTACTCTTAAATGGAATTCCTTACCCGCGCACGTCTTCCTTTCTACAATCTGGGGTCCTTTAAGAGAGGCGTGAAGAAGCATTTTTGCAGGCCGGCAAGGTGAGGATGGGTGGTGTGGCAGTTTATAACTGCTGTACCAGCTATCTTCGCTTTTGGACTTTATGACCACTTAACATCAGGTGGGGTAGAGCCTTTTGCCTATTCGGCTATATACCTATATAAAAAAAACGACGGGTTGAACTCCGGGAGTGCCGGCACAAGTGAAAACTTGAATATTAACGTTGTGCATTTTTGATATTTTGGAATGGTTAGGGAATAATTTTGCACGAATTGCTTTTATTAACTATTAGTATAAAAGTAGTATCATGTATGTGGTAGAATACAATATTTATTTATTGCGCTATCGTACACAAACATGACAATTTATATTACATTAAAAAAGTTTATCTCTCAGAAAAATCAACTTACACGAATCACATTTAAGCGCACCTAGCGACATCTATTGTAAAAAAATGCATTTTCTTCGGAATTAAGCTGCCACGTGGACATCCTAGATAGAGACATTATTTTAATACGGTAAAATAAAATATTACTATGTTTTGTCCAATATATTGAAAGTCAACAACCCTTCCAATTTTATTGTTTGTCGTGATGTGATCAGCCCACGTGTTTAACCTGACGTGAGTTTAACATTTTTTACCCATACAAAAAAAAGTACAACGCCGCTAAAGAAGTTTTCACTACAAAAAATACTCTCAAGTAGATCTAACCACTAATCTATCTACATAGAGTCCTTTTAGAATTCTTTGCAGGCGAGGAACGGATAACTTGTCAATATTATTCAGCATAGCTTGTTGATTGGTCATTCCAAGGGCTCGAATTCACCTAATTCGTTATCAGCCGAGCTATGCTTGGCGTCATTGGCCGCTACTAGAACCACCAACGTCCTGTGATGCCCGCCCGAATTCATATAACAAAATGTATGTATATCTGAGGTAAAAACTAGAGCATAGATAGACTTACCCAACTCATAAAGTCTACTTACAGTAGTTTTCTTATTTTTACATATTCGCTATGTGCGAAGTACATGGTGGGGGTATAGTGAAGCGATCGCAGCGCTTATAGTGGCAGAAATACGCAACAATCCGGGAAAGTAAAGTCAATTTGCACGGAGTTCGTAATAAACAAAAATTTTTTAAAATGCCTATTAATAGATGTTGTTGTGTTGTGAATTGCAAAAATAAGGGCACAAATAGTCTGTGTATATATTTCCTACATTGGACTGGAAATTAAATCAAAGAAATAAATGGATAGATGCCATAAAAAGAAATAAGTAAGCGAAATAACCTTAAATTATGATCAATTTTATTTGCGCTATATATTTTATGTGATATTCATTATTGTCTTTATTATTTTAGTGTTGATGGGTCGCCATGGTATCCCAAACCTGACGACACAATTTGTAGTGAACATTTTATGGGAAACAAAAAATCAGACGAGGAAGAAAATCCGAGTTATGCTCCTACGATATTCCCTGAAATATATCGAAAGAGGAAGGTTAATGATTCACAGGTCCTAGCTAGATATACACGCTTGACAAAACGAAGAACCACAAAAGTCTCAGATACCACATCAAGTCAAATAATAATTGAAGAAGGGAGTGAATTAAATCAAACTCAACCTTTTATGATCGATCAAGGATGTCAAGTCAATATGTTTTCTGAATCGAAATTAAGAGATACAACTTTTATTTGTATTAGATTAATTTACAGTGATCACTGTGATCCAACATCAAGAATTTTAATGACAAATAATTCAAGAAAGAAAGATAAAAGCTGTGGCACTGACAAAAAATCGTATGAGGATCAATCTACCGAAACAAAAAGTCAAGAATTTGTTGGTATTTCATCAATAACAAATGATCAAGAACTCCTAGATCCTTCTGGTGTGTCATTTAGCAATTTTGAGTTTTTATTAACAAGATTAACTATGAGAAAATGTACAGTTTCCACTAAAGACCGACTTCTGATTTTTTTGATAAAAATGAAAACTGGCTAGACATTTTCAGCATTGAGTGTGTTATTTGGTGTACAAAAAAACCACAATCTCACGTATATTTCATTCGATCTTACAAAATCTAGCTTGTTCAACTGCTAATTTAATCTTTTGGCCGAATAGAGCCACCGTACAAGCACCAATGCCCAAGTGTTTCAGTCCAGATTACATCAATACAAGAGTTATTATTGACTGTACTGAATTCCGAATTGAAATCCGACATTATTTAAATTATTATACAATATATAATAATTTTTATTTATCTTTACCTTACTATATTTACTAGAAATCAATAAAATACAAACTGATGTTATTATTTGGCATAATCCCGGAAAGTTGCGCATTGTAGGTGGCGCTACTGTCGTGCACATAGCGAATAGACAAAAAAAAGCAGCCAATTACGAGTCGGACTCGCCTATGAAGGGTTCCGTAGCAGCAAGTAACATAATACAAAAGTTCTTGTTAGGGTTAGAAAAAAATGGTTCACAGTTTATGTTTATGAAATTAAATGTTTTTGAAGTGAGAACTTCTTTAGCGGCATTGTACACTTTTTTGTAATGTCAGGACACGTGGCCTGATTTTACAATAGATGTCGCTAGGTGCGCTTAAATGTGATTCATGTTAGTTGATGTTTCTGAGAGATAAACTTTTTTAATGTAATATAAATTGTCATGTTTGTGTACGATAGCGCAATAAATAAATATTGTATTCTACCACATACATGATACTACTTTTATACTAATAGTTAATAAAAGCAATTCGTGCAAAATTATTCCCTAACCATACCAAAATATCAAAAATGCACAACATTAATATTGCCGGCACTCCCGGAGTGCGCAAACTATTCTTTTTAGTAAAAATGATATGAGAAAACTCAATATTATTTTTGAAGAACTATCCATAGATACCCCAAGCGTATGGGCTTGATGAAAAAAAATTTTTGATTTTCAGTTGTAAGTATGGGGAACCCCAAAATATTTTGTTTTCTATTTTTGTGTGAAAATCTTAATGTGGTTCACAGAATAAATCTACTTACCAAGTTTCAACAGTATTGTTCTTATAGTTTCGGAAAAAAGTGGCTGTGACATACGGATGGACAGACAGACATGACGAATCTATAAGGGTTCCCCTTTTTGCCATTTGGCTACGGAACTTGAAAAAGAGACTAATATATTTTGTTATGAACAGCGTGCGTACCACCATAAAATTGGATACATTTGTTGCTTTGTATGCCTTGTGATACCTTGGTTACGTTTACGATACCGAATCAAAAAGCGATCTAATGCTAAATGCAACCTGCTAATACGCCACTAATACTTTTTGGTTGGGTTATACTTTCTTTTAACAATCCTAAACTTTGTTAAATACGTTTTTTATATTTTTTTATTTTATAGTCATAATTTTTATATCATTTACGTTTGTAGTGGAAAGTGTCTTCATGAGTTGTCGCATATTGAAGTCATTTTTCAATTTGACGACTCTGTATGTAATACAGGCAGAAAAATTCAGCCCTTGCTGAGTTTCTTGCCGATTCTTCTCAGTACAAGTTCTCCTGCCGTAGATTTGCGAACCGATGGCGTAGCTTTACAACATTCATAAGTGCTTGAAACAGCCTAGACTGAATAAACGATATTGTTTTTTTTTTGGAAATATTTTGTCCATGTAATTGTACGTTAAAAAGTCTTTTCAGTCGTAAAATTCAATCGGATGATAATGACCGAGCTTAGTTCAGCTGATAACGGATAAGGTGTACTCGTATCTAATAATAATAATAATGTTTATTGGTTCTCTTCTCACACACTGAAAATTACAATAAATTATAGGTAATTTATACAAATACAGTCGGTTAAGCATCAGCCATCATTAAGTATTTCTAAAGCTGCGTATTTGAAGTGTGAGAAGCTGGTGCCTGAAGTAGGCATTAAAGGCCTGTAGTACAGGTCGCCGGGCTCCCACCCCACAGAAATTATCTTACATTGACATATATTATAACATAACTTATAAATATTACCCATATTATTATTCTACATATTATTATATATATCTGAGTCCTGTATATTCAAAAAGGCATTATGAAGAAAGTTTTGTTGAAGTACGACAAGCTTTGAAAGCACGTTGAAGAGGCACGGCCGCTTGAAGAGGAATGCAATAACGGACCTGTCTAGCGTCGCCCAATCAAAAACGTTAAGCCGTTATTGTACACAATACATGTGTGTACATAGGAGATGGGGTACCAAATTATATTGAAGAATATAATAGACTAAGACTAGACTAGACTAAGTAGTTTTACTTTGCTAATTTGGTAGAAGATAGTTTAATCGGTACTTCTAATTTAAAAATCATCATCATCAGCATATTATTTATTAGCTAACACAAGAATTGTATTTTTTTCCTTACATAAAGGTTGTATAACTGGTCCTTAGGGATGAGCGCTGTGTCTGTGATACAGGTATTTTTATAACCTAGCACAGGCACAGAGGATATTATAAATGTTTATAAATGATTATTCTAAGCTATACTGTATATTGTGTAGTACGATTCTTGTAAAACTGGCTTGTGAAATAAATATTATTATTATTAATGTCCCCACTGCTGGGGCACAGGCCTTCTCTATGGATGGAATAGAGAGTTTGGGCCGTGACCCACCACGCGGGCCCAGTGCGGATTGGTGTGTGCTAACGACTGCAGGTGCAGCCGGGACCAACGGTTTAACGTGCCTTCCGAAGCACGGAGGAGCTCGAGATAGTACATTTTTGGTCACCCATCCAATGACCGACCACTGCGAAAGTTGGTTAACTTCAACAATTGCAGCCAAACGCGTCAACCACTTGCGCCATTGAGCTCCTCTAAAAATAATATGAATAGTACCTAGCTATACGTAACTTTTTGTAGACATCAACACATGTTTTCAGTTTTTGATGTCATTTTTCAATTGACGACATTGTATAAAACAAAACAGGAAAAAAAAATTGTGTGTGTCAGCTCCGACGCACGACTGGAGTTTACTCCTTAAATTCGATAGTCTAACCAGACGCAAAAAGAGTTTATTTAACTTAAAAAAGATTGATACTGTAAATGCCATAACCACGTTTACTTGTAAAGCTCAATGGTTTTGTGTTCAACGAATGGCGCGGGGGTACACCGACGCGGTTTCTTTGTCGTCGTAGGCAATAAAGGTACGCCACGATACTGTGCTACGGTGTAGCACTACGGCTGCTACAGCGTAGACAGTAAAAACGTAACGAGTACATTCATCGATAGATTTTACTCCTCACATTTTTCTCATACCGGGCCCCTTATATATGCAAATCGATTCTTAAGGAGTAAAATCCAAAAAATAGCCCTTGCTTCTTCTTTCTTACCGGTTCTTCTCAGTACAAAGTATCCCGCTATAGTTTTAAGAACCGATGCCGTAGCGTTTGACTTCCACAAGAGCTTGCAACAGGCTAGACTGAATAAATGAGTTTTAGTTTGAATAAATGAACATTTCTATTGCTAACACCAATTAACCAGGACGGTTATTGTCGCGGAACCTCTTTTTGAAGATGCAGGCAGCATAATTTAAATTGAATTTGGTTTGACATGTTAGATAGATAGACAAAAAAAATATTATTGTGTGTCATGTTTTTTCCACTGAAGTAAGTTTTTATAACTTTGATTTTTTATATTTTCTGTACGCTCTAATATATATTTATCCCTGAACTTACAAGCGTTTCCTTAACAAAATAAATAAGTTCGGGGCAAGGCATAACGCCGGTTAATATTCACGAACAGTTATGTTGACCACTCGTAACGCACGAAACGTTTGACGAATTGATACGATACGCGATACGAATTTTAATAGTTTTACCTCGTTGCTCGACTGCATAGCGACTCTTCTTGATAAATGATAAATGCCGAAATTTTAATAAGTTAACTGTGCAAATAATCGCCTCATCATCAGCCTATTAATGTCCCCACTGCTGGGGTACAGGATTTCCCCATGGATGTGATAGGCAGTTGGGGCAGTGCGGATTGGTGGGTGCTAACGACTGCAGATGCAGCCGGGTCTAACCACTTGCGCCATCGAGCTCCTCAATCGCAATAATCGCCTATAGATAGTTAAAACTATTAAAAACCCTTGTAGGCAATAGCAAAAGATAATAAGATTTTTTTTTTAAATTCTATCCTATGAGTCTTAAATGTGAGTGAGAGTGAGCAATCAATATGTAAGTGAACATTTATTATTTATCTGATAAAGATTTAATGGCGGTGTGGATTCTGGTATGGTTTTCTAGACCTGAACTTGGTTTTGCAGCGGTGTATCCTTGTCATTCTTTATACAGACTGAAAAGGGGGGACTGATGTTGGATTTGGTTTTGGGTTGGGAGAGTAGTGCCAGAATCGACAACAGTGTATGGATAATCACATGCATGTGTCCTGCCGTTATGTTTATAATTTGTTATAATAATGTACTCTGGTACTTATATATTTTTTTTTCTATCTTTGTAACATGGTATCCATGTGTGGTTATGAGTAGTCATGCTCTCTTAAAAATCTCTTCGGTGGTGTCGTGTGAGGCGGGTCGTTGCGTTCCCTAAAAAATGGTTGAGCGAAGCGATGGCTGGTTCATGCGTCATGCTCGTGAACGGGTGCTGCCAGCGGAGATGAGTCTGCTCTTGCTTCATTGGATACTCCGTTGTACTAAACTTTAATCGTTCATATTTTTTTGCCTAAACAGCAGGACACGGCATTCCTAAACTTTGTTAAACCAGTTTTTTATATAGTCATAATTTTTATTATATTAGCATTTGTAATGGAAAGTGACTTTATGAGTTACCTCATATTGAAGTCATTTTTCAATTTGACGACTCTGTATACAATACAGGGAGAAAAAAACAGCCCTTGCTGAGTTTCTTGCCGGTTCTTCTCAGTACAAGGTCTCCCGCCGTAGATTTGCGAACCGATGGCGTAGCTTTTCGACATTCACAAGTGCTTGTAACAGCCTAGACTGAATAAACGATATTGAATTTTTTGAATTTTTGAATGACCTATTAAAGTTAATATCAAGAACCTCGGACCATGGCGGACTAACATCTGTGTGATGTGGTTGTAGGACCAAACATACATATAAATAACTAGTGGCCCGCCCTCGCTTCGCTTCGGGGTAGAATTGATCAAAATCCTTTCTTAGCGGATGCCTACGTCATAACATCTACTTGCATGCCAAAGGACAATGTTAAAATTGGCCTAAGAACCAACACCAATTTGGCATTTATGATAATTCTTAGTATATTTTTTGCGATAATTATCAGTATTTAGATTGTGACGGACACTTCCAGTTAAGTAAGCTAAATTAAAAAGTTAAAAAATAATCTGAGACAATAAATACCATTTTATGTGTATAATCTATGACAGCGCTGCAAACAAAACACTATTTCTTCCTAATGCCGGCACTTCACTTGCCTTAGTTTTCCAATTACAGAGCATAATGCGACTCAGTGGCGCACAATGCCGAATTATAATGATGCTTAATTGGAACGTGAATTAGTTTTCAAATGCGCCAGCAGAGTGCGCTGAGTCAATGTTTGTACCTTCGTCCATACTTATATATTTTTTTTAACACAGTTTGAATTAACTTTGATTATTTTAAAAGAACGACAATGAAACAAAGGCTTGAAAAAATTTTCAACAAAACTTAAAGAAAAAACACTTGTTAATTTTCTGTCACTGAGTTGGTAGATTGCACGCATCACACGAAAACATTAGGTACTTTTGAGAGTGCTCGAATGTGCGAAGCGTTGCTGAAGTTGAAATATTCAACAATAAGCATTATGCCGCATAATTCGCTCTAGTGCTGTAATTGGAAAACTACCCTTATTAAGCATGACAAGGACAAACTGTTGTCAAGTGAAGGGCCGGCATAAAACTCGTTACTCTGTGGTTGTGGTGCAGGCAGTTTGCATTCGTAGTAATCTGTGGCATTCGTGCATTCCAAAGAGTAGTTTAATATACCGGAAAGTGCATTCTCGTTTCGGATTACCTGTTGTGTGTGTTTATTTGCGATTGTTTTTCCTTTAATTTAAATATTTTGGCTATCTAATATGCCATCAATGTTACCAAAGAGAAGAGTCCTTATTACCAAGTGCTAGTGAACCTGTGCCACAACATCCTGAGAGGATCATACTGCATAATTATTCAAGAACACAACATCCGACATACATTCACGCTGCATATTTACACAATATACATGTGATATACAAATAAATACAATATACAATATTATACAACTACGTGAAATATAGTCAATGAATAAGAGGCAAAACTACAGTTTTTATTTTATTTATGATTCCTACCTCTCCAAGTTTTTCCTAATAGATATTCTTTAAAATCGCACCGAATAAAATGAATTTGTTGTAATATTAATTTACTTTATACTGAGTACATACTAAGTTCATAAGTTGACCTATGTTTCATTGAATATTAAACATAACCTCAAAAATATTTTAGTTTTCCTAATAATTTAAGTTCTCAGAAGTGTCCGTCAATAATCTTTGTTTTTACAGTCATTTACTTACGATTTCGAACCTAGAAAATAATATTTCATGATTGTTGGTTCTTAGGCTAACTATGTATGGACGCTGAACAATGTCCTTTCAGCCCGATCCGTCCAGTGGTTTGGGCTGTGCGTTCATAGATCACTATGTCAGTCACCTTTGAGTTTTATACATATATATAGATACCGAGATCGTACCGTAGGGATAATCAGATTATTGATTGATATTTTCTTAATTATTCACGAGTTTACGTTCTTGGCTTTTTAAGGAGACACCTTAAAAACCTCAAAATGCCAATGACTTGTAGTAAAATCAAAAAAAAAAGAAATACACAAAGAGAAAACAAGAGCGTGCGCACCGTTAAGCAGGACACAGAGTGGGCGTTCGCTCGGCGTGTTTGTTTCATAGGCTCGCCTCACGCGGCGCGGGCGACGGAGGCCGCATCACAGGCTACGTGTCGCCCCTCGCCAGCAACGGTGCAAGCTCGATTGGCTGTCTTCTGCTCTCATCTGCGTTTTCTTTTAACGAGGTAGTATTATCAACAAAAAAAAACCATTATCGATTGTTCAGCGCAATTGAAATTGTACTGGCGGCGCTGCGAGAGGCACCGGCCTAGCGCGGGTCCCGCAACCGGTTAAACGCGGGTCCCGCGACGGAGCAAGGAGCGGATTTCGGCGACAGACGCCCGCTCCGTGCCCCGCTTAGCGGTGCGCACGCTCTTAATCCTGTTACAAATAATGATCTTATTTACCACACCAATTCATAAATATCTCTTATCTATTAGACAAGTCCGTCCGTCCGTCCGTCCGTCTGTCTGTGGTGCTGTTTTAGCGGTCAAACCGTAAGAGATAGATAAAGAGAATATTTAAGTTATAAGTTAAGAATAGTCAGATAAGACTACAAACCGGATTTGAGTAACGTAGCACTTCCGGTTTTCGAGAAATCACGAATTTCAAACGAAACCACACAAAATCTCCGAAGTTCTCAATTAATTAAATACATTTTTTTTTAAATCAGGTTTTGGTGAACATTTGGTTCACTGGTTTGCTAGTTAAGCTATAATTTAACAATAAAATTTGTTAATAACTCTGCAGCTATCATTCGGTGTGGCTGTTTATTAAACTTTTACCGTTCTTTGCTCTCATAATTAATGTTTTGTTTATTCAATGAAATTGTTGTATGTAATATCAAACAAATTTAACTGGATCGGTGTAGTGTACTGTCCGAAATTCATTAAATAATTTGTTTTCAGCAAAATTTTGAGGTTCATGTGATGCTTTTCATCCGCTTAGCAATTTTTAGTGTACATCCGATTTTTATTTTATCTTACTATTCGAAAGTGCATTTCTTTGCCCGCGCTCTTGTTACCTCCTTCCTACAATCCGGGGTTCTTTAAAAGAGGCTTGAAGAAGCATTTTTGCAGACCAGAAAAATGAGGATGGTTGGCGTGGCAGTTCATAACTGCTGTACCTATGTTCAAGTCTGGACTTTACCACTACTTAGCATCAGGTGGGGTTGAGCTATTTGCCTACCTAAACATAGAAATAAGGCTAGTAGAAGCAGAAAGTCGAAAAGTTTGTCATTCATTTCCAAATTTACGTTCGGATACCTTCGGTTACCCTCCAACTTTCATGCTAGTCGGTAAGAGCTGCGCACGCATCCTACACACACACACACACATATATATATATATATAATTTATGTGTGTGTGTATATATATATAGTCGTGTGACGCTCGTGATGCTTTTCCTTTTTCATATTTTCCATAGGATTTTTCCATTTAGACCCCGTGCAGAAAGAAGTTATTCTTCAAAAAAAAAAATAGATTTGAACGCAGTCTCATACAGTACGAATCCAAATTGTATATACTCGTACATTACAATATAAAAATAGCTAAGACTATCGGAAAAGTGCCATTTTGAGCAGACACATCTCCACTGGCAGCACCCGTTCACTAGCATGACGCGCAATCCAGCCGTCGCTCATTCATACTTTAGGATCAGGCAACGACCTTAAATAACACCTAAGAGATTTTTGGAACAGTATGAAATAATCCATCCATTCACAGGTACACACTCAGATTAGGGCAAGGAGAAGGGGGAACCCCCTTCGTCTTCAGATTCTCCCCGGCCTGAGGCCTGCGGGGTTTGGACTTGAAACTACATTGCGTCGTAACCTTACCTCGCATCTTTGGCCGAAGAAAAGGGTCGCTTGGAGCACGTTATTTAATTATAGAGTGTCATCATCATCATCAGCCCATTAATGTCCTCACTGCTGGAGCACAGGCTTTCCATATAGATAGATTAGGGAGATTGGGCCATGGCCAATGGCCACATGGCCGGATTGGCGGGTGCTAAAGACTGTAAATGCTGCTGGGGCCAGCGGATTAGCGATTGGCTAAAAAGAATTCGACACGGCCATCAGGGCCGCGGTAGCATAATGGTCAGTCCATTCGCCCGGATAGCGAAGGTTGCGGGTTCGAGTCCCGTCTGCTACCTGGTCCGCTTGGATTTTTTTCTAGTAATATTTACTTTAGATTTAATTACGAAATAACTATTTGTATTTATACTGTGTGACACAGTAATCAAAATGCAGGTGAACAATTAATGTATAATTTCACATTATGTAATGAAAAGTGCCTTCATGAATCATCTCTGAAGTCATTTTTCAACTTGACGACTCTGTAAATGATAAAACAGGGAGAAAAAAACAGCCCTTGCTGAGTTTCTTGCCGGTTCTTTTCAGTAAAAGGTCTCCCGCCGTAGATTTACGAACCGATGGCGTAGCTTTTAGACATTCATATGTGCTTGTAACAGCCTAAACTGAATAAATGATTTTGATTATGATTATGATTATGGAACTTAATCAAATTTCGAACACTGAATTTAGCGCATTTAGTAGCAGCACTACCGAAAGCGTAGCATCACCGCGCAGCTCAGAAGCATTACAGCGTAGCATTCCATCCGAAGCATTCAAAAGTTTAGAATAACAAATTTTCGGTCACCCAACATCCAAACGCCAGGCGTTTGCTGAAATTGCTCTTGTTCCACAACCGCATCCATAGAACGTTTACTATAAGCAGTTGGCACTGTTATTACCGTGTAGGCGTTGTAGTGGAATAAAGTCGAATGGCTCGCGGCTCCTCGCGTGTGGGCTGTTACATTACATCCGAACGGCCATTGCGAAGGCTATTGTTCTAACTGTGCAGGGCTGTCGACCAATATTGAAGGAGGATTGAACAAAAGTTGCGGAGACAGTTTGGTTAATATTTGATATACTAAATCCTTTGTCTCATTTTTGCATCACCTCTCTCGCTCTCTTCCGGCTGTGTCCATGATCGAAATCCAGAAGATTGCTATTCGATAGAATAGATGTTATTTTTTTTTAAATCGTTTTAAAATTATACGTATGAAATAAATAAATGACAGCGGGCTCTGGTTCAATTTACTCGACTGCTTAGAGATAAAAGTGTGTATAGTGTAAATTATTACATTCTGGAAATTCAAGCTTTTTTAATGGCCATTGCGGAGGCTAACTGTGCAGGGCTGTCGACCAATATTGAAAGAGTATTGAACAAAAGTTGCGGAGACAGTTCGGTTAATATTTGACATACTAAATCCTTTGTCTCATTTTTGCATCACCTCTCTCGCTCTCTTCCGGCTGTGTCTGTGAACCGCGTCAAGTGTCCTCCTAAATTATTATTGATTTAAATAAGATTAACTTTATACTAGCAAACCAGTGAACCAAATGTTCACCAAAAAAAAATGTATTTAATTAATTGAGAACTTCGGAGATTTTGTGTGGTTTCGTTTGAAGTTCGTGATTTCTCGAAAACCGGAAGAGCTACGTTACTCAAATCCGGTTTGTAGTCTTATCAGACTATTCTTAACTTATAACTTAAATAATCTCTTTATCTATCTCTTACGGTTTGGCCGCTGAAACAGCACCACAGACAGACGGACGGACGGACTTGTCTAATAGATAAGAGATTAGCATACAGAAACGTGTGTATCTTTATTATTATCATCTCATACAATAAATATAGTAATTTTGGTGAGAAGCGTGGTTTAATTTAGCTATACCAAACACAGTTTATTCCCTAATAATGTTATGTGATCTCGATGGCGCAGGTGATGAGCACGGTCGGCATGCGATCGTCAAAGGTAAGCATTTTTACAATGGTCAGTCATTGGATGGGTGACTAAAATCCTATTAGCTCAAGTTTCTCTGTTCTTTGTAAGCCACGTTAAGCTTTTGGTCTCGGCGTTTCTGCAATCGTTGGCACCCACCAATCCGCATAGGACCCGCGTGGTGGGTCACGGCCGTCTCCTTATTCATCAATGGGGAAGGGCTGTGCTCCCGCAGTGGGGATATTAACAGACTTAAGATGATGAATATTATTGAAACTGAAATGTGTTGTTTATATACATAACAATTGACAATTCCTTGTGTTTAATAATTTAATTTATAAAAAACCTGTTTGTAACGATACTGAAATGAAATGAAATGAAATTTCTTTGCATTAATTGCGGTTACAATGATGTTTTTAAATGATGAGTCACGTCGTACAATTAGCCATTTCCTGCTTGCAAAAATAAATTGAAATATAGATTTCAATTTATGTTATAACTTTTTTGTACTTAGAGCATATCTCTTAGTCTATGTAAAATACTTATTTGCAAAATAAAAAATCTAATACATCTTTATATATATAATTCTTCTGTGAGTGTGTATGTCACTGAACTTCTCTTAAACGACTGGACCGATTTTGATGAAATTTTTTGTGTGTGTTCAAGGGGATCTGAGAATGGTTTAGATTCACAATTTTGTCCGCTGGACAATGTTTTTTTAATTAATTTTTAATTTATTAGTAGTTGTTGATTTTGGAATGTTTTACATTGGATCCGACAGACGGCGCTACCATACTAGACAGGACAACGTCTGTCGGGTCCGCTAGTTGATAAATAAAATGTCAAGAGATATTATCACATCTTCAGTAGGTACAATATACGTTAATTTCATGTAATTCAATAACTTCATTTTACTACTTGAATTGATTCAGATCACATAGCCTTAATTAATAATTTCATAATAATTTGTATAAAAAACTAATATTACTTAGTTAAGTATATATTTTTCGAAAAGATAAAACTTGAAAGGTTTTCTAGGAACGAAAGGACAGACGCAGCAGGAACGTGTGCCCATTGATCTTTATTCTTAATAAACTACTTTAATAATTTAGCCTGACTCACGGTAAAAGACCATTATAAAAGCTTGAACTTCCAGAATGTAATAATTTACACTTTACTCAAACACTTTTATCTCTAAGCAGTCGAGTAAATTGAACCAGAGCCCGCTGTCATCTATCTATTTCATGCGTAAAATTTTTAAAAACGATTTAAAAAAAATAACACTTATTCTATCGAATAGCAATCATCTGGATTTCGATCAAAGAATCCTAATATCCGATGTACAGAAGATCGGACCGATTAATTCGGATTCCGTGTTCAACCCTACCGTATCCAGGAGCTTAGCGGCCATTACACGATACCATAACATTACGGACAAATCGTTCCTTCTCAAACTCGACCGCCGCAGATTTCAATGAATAGAATTACCTCCAGTTCAGCATTCATTATCATACCGAATGGCCGGTACACCGGACCCCTTATATTACGACCAATTTGAAATTTAAAGTAAGCGATCTACATCCTCGTACCTACATCGGTTGTTTCGTTTGAAGTTTTACTCGTCCGTTGACACGCAACGTTTTGCATTTTGTAATGAGATAAAAATGATGTGGCGTTTTTTTATTACCCGCTGCCGAGTGCTTTACGTGCTTAAAACCTCTTTGGAACACTCCGGTGTGCAGGAAAATAGATTTGGTTTTTAAACACGGCAGGCAGCCAACCGACAAGCCGTGTTTTTAAATTATACTTTTACTGTTACCATGTTTAAATCTGTTTTGAATTACGCTACGAATTACGCAAAGATTTAACTGTTTAGATGTCTTTAGCAGCGGAATACAAGAACTTATGGCTTATGTGGTAGGTACAGTACGTAGAGCATTTCTAGTTTTACGACTATGTTGACTTCAACTTTGCAGTAACAGAAGTATTATGATTTTTTTTCTCTTATATTTAAAAAGGAGCTCGATGGCGCAAGTGGTTAGCGCGTTCGGCAGCGGTCGTTGAAGTTAAGCAACTTTCGCAGTGGTCGATCATTGGATGGGTGACCAAAAATTTACTATCTTGAGCTCCTTCGTGCTTCGGAAGGCACGTGAAGTCGTTGGTCCCGGCTGCATGTGCAGTCGTTAGCACCCACCAATCCGCACTGGGCCCGCGTGGTGGGTCATGGCACAATCTCCCTATTCCATTTGTTGGATTTCGTATTTTGCGGGTTTTTAATAATTTCATTATAGGGTAGTTTATGCACTTGCAATTGCCTTAATCCAATCTGTCTCCCATCCTTTTCATACATGTGCACTTTTAGCTATGGCCGTCCTGCTTTCGACGACACCGCGGAGTGCATAGGACATTATACTTTTTCCACCTCTCTCTTGTGAACGTTGTAATGGAAGACACACATGTTGTGATATAGTATCCAAAAATTACTGTGCGATCATACTATTAGTGAACATTTTACATTGTGCAATTTATATAAATACAAAATCTGTGCCGGCAAACGATTTATTTTCGATATAAGTGCTTGAAGGATGACTTGCGACCAAACGGATGGTGTGCTGAGGTAAGTGCGCATGTTCCTTTCCTTTGTCTCCAAGTCTTCAACCATTTTCTTCGTCCTTAAATAGATAAGGCATTTGCAAGGCGCAGTTTATTTTGTATTTTTAATAATATATGATTGTGTATTACCGCCCCCCAGATACAGTCCACTATTAACCTACGCCTAGGGTTAGCCTCTCCATATAAGTATTGAGCACGCAAAATTATTATTTTCCCGCAACCCAAGTTATGGGGGTTTAGGCGTCTCCATACTTTTTTGGTCACTTCGATCCGAATTTTCCCATTATTTATGGTCAGTTCTAACCAGATTTTCCCAAATTAATGTAATTTCGCTACAGTTTTAATCATTGCTTTCACGAATATAAGTGTTGTTGTTCAATTTGGCAAATATTTACATAGAAATCATAAATTCATTTTCGTTCAAATACACAATCGCTAAGAATTTACAATTTACTAAAATCCGCTAAGTATAACTTATAGTGGTACTTGTGCTACGTAAATTAAATAAATTGTCGAATTTCTATTGTTATTATTCCGCATCGACAGTTTATTGTTTTTATTTCCGCACCGCATTACGTAGTCCAATGCATCATTGAGTTATACACATTCCATTTTTCGCATAATTTGTAATAATGTTCATTTTATTTTGTCATTGTTCGGTTAATATCGGCTCGCCCCGCTAACGATCTTATACTCGCGTCTCAACGTTCGCTACCCGCTAATAGTATTTTTTCTTACCCGCCAATCTCACCCGCTAATATTTTTACTATAACTTACTTTTAAAACCGTTAAGATTGCCTACTATATACATTCTGTTAAAGATCCAATAGCATTCACATAAAATATTTTACTTTTAATTTTATTTACCGCAAATATTTCTATTTTTTATTGTCTGTCGTAATTTACTAACTATTTTTAACCATGGTTAAGCCGAAGAGGAAGGGCAGTGAAGGTTTTGCAGGGGATAGTTATGATACAAATAAAAATCAGCTGACTATTTATATAGTCAAACGCGATGTTATTTATAAACGCATAGAAAATATTTATGAGCTCGCACAAAAATCGGAAAAAGATCCGCAATATTATAAAGCATTTTGTGCTAGTGCATTAAATATAGACACTTTACGTTCAGATTATCAGGATGTATTAGATTCCTATAATATATTAAATTTACAGTTACACCCAGATTCCGAGGTTGACTATGATTCCTGGTTAACATTTGAAGTTATGTTTTGTTATATAAAACAAATTTTGCTCGATAACACAAATGAATTATCTAATTCAAAAAGTAATTTAAAATCTAAACCCCGCCTTCCGCCTATCGACTTAATGTCATTTAACGGAGATGTAAAAAATTGGCCTTTATTTTACCAACAATTTAAAAATATGATTCATGATAACGCATCGCTCACTGATAGTGAAAAGGTATTTTACCTAGTTGGCAAATTAACGGGACAGGCGTCTAGCGTCTGCGCAGGGTTGGCTCCCACCGCAGAAAATTATATTGTTATTTGGGAGGCACTCGTGCAGAAGTATGACGATCCTCGCTCACTCGCATGTGCATACCTTAATCAGTTGTTACATTTTAAACCGCTATCAAATACTAGTTCAACTGGGCTCGATTTATTTATAAATAATTTTGATTCTTCTGTAGAAGCGCTTAAGCAACTGAAGCTTAACGACTTAACTGATTTTATTTTCTTGCATTTAGCTCTGCAAAAGTTAGACGCAGACACAATTAAATTATTTGAAATTACGTATCGTAAAGATAAAATACCTACTTATCATAATTTAATTGAATTTATAAAAGAACAGAGTAAAGTTTTGTCTCGTTCTGCGCACATTAGTAAGCCGGTTGAACACTCGCAACACAAACAACGTAATCATAACCGCGTCCCTATGCCGTCGACAAAATCCTTTGTAAATACGGACACGGGAAGTGGTTCCAATACAAGCGATAAATGTTCTTTGTGTAAAAATAAACAGCACGATCATTTATATTCGTGTTCGTCTTTTATGAAATTAACTCCACGTGAAAAATATAATTTTATAAAAATAAATTCTTTTTGTAACAACTGTTTAAGCTCCAAACATAAAACATTTTTTTGTACTTCTAAAAATACTTGTTCTCATTGTTCTATGCGGCACCATTCTTTATTACATTTTAATAATGCAAATAAATCTAATTGCAACGTCGCTGCAGTGGTGTCCGCCGCTGCTACTGTACCCGCTCACTCCGCTACCGCTATTGACGAGCCCCGTCCTGCGACGGGCAGTCGTTCCGAGTCCGATATGACTCATCACTCCCGCACCGCTAATATTAACCATGCACCTATTGCATTTAAGGTCGAAAATAATTTACCGCGCTTGAATAAAAACGATGCATCGGTTTGCACAGTCTCTTGCGATTTAGTAAGTCGTTATCAGACGACTACGTTGTTAGGGACTGCGAAAATTAAAGTAATCGATTGTAATAACCGCATTCATTATTTGAGATGTCTTGTTGATCCTGGCTCTCAAAGTGATTATATTTCCGCTTCCTGTCGTAAGCTACTTTCGCTTTCTATTAATAATAATTCCCGCTATTCGGAAGTTCAAGGCATAGGAGGAGCTACACAAAAAATATTAGGTATAACCGCACTCACATTTTCGTCGCGCTTTGATAATAAATGTGAATATTCTATACGGCCCATGATAGTTGAGCAGATTACGTCGCACCTGCCCGACTCGCGCGTAGATGCAGCAGCGATTACATTTATTCGTAACTTACCACTTGCTGATGATGAGTTTTCACAACCGGGGCCTATTGATATACTTTTAGGTGTTAAACTTTTTTGTGAGATTTTACTTAATGATCATATTAAAAGTCAGCGTAACGGTATGCCCTCCGCCTTTGAAACGACCTTAGGTTACCTAATTATGGGTGACGCTCCTATTATTTCTCCGCTACCCGCTATTCGCACATTGTGTGCTTTTACTTCAGATCCGCTACACCAGATTGTCGAAAAATTTTGGGCCATTGAAGAGTTACCTTCGCGCACTTTCTTAAGTCCCGATGATCAACAGTGCGAATATATTTATTCTTCAACCACTGTTCGCAACTCTGACGGCAGTTATTCTGTTGATCTTCCCTTTAAAGATGAACCCAATAAATTAGGCAATTCTTATAATACCGCTAAAAAACGATTTTTACTTCTCGAAAGGAAGTTTTCTAAAAATCCAAAACTTAAAAATGCTTATGACGAAATTATTCGTGAATACCTAAACAAAGGTATTTTATCCCGCACCGCACCTGAGTTATGCAACAGCCCAGGTTTTTATTTACCGCACCACCCTGTAGTTCGCGACGACAAAGTGACTACTAAGGTCCGCCCAGTGCTGGACGGCAGTGCCAAAACCGACACAGGGCTATCTTTAAATGACATATTACTCACTGGTTGCAATTTGCAAGCAGATATTTTTCACATTCTTTTGAATGTTCGCATTTTCCGCATAGCATTTTTTGCAGATGTAAAACAAATGTATTTGTGTATTTATACTAACCCATCGCACCGTAAATATCAACGTATATTATATAGATTTTCGAATAATGACCCGCTAGAAGTTTTTGAGTTCACTAGGGTGACATTTGGTCTCCGATCTTCTCCATTTTTGGCACTCCGCACCCTACGTCAGCTCGCTAGGGATGAACGACATAAGTTTCCAAACGCGGCAGATATCATAGAAAGAGATATATATATGGACGACCTGGCTTCGTCTGTTTCTTCGTTTGGAGAAGCAGTCACGACAGCTGCAGAGTTGATCCAGCTGTTCAAGGCCGGTGGTTTTGACTTAGTCAAATGGGCATCCAACTCGCCTGAATTGCTTAACAGTATACCGGAGTCGCACCGACAGTCTGAATTTATTTCTTTCGACGAGGGAAATATATTTAAGATTTTAGGCTTGCGTTGGTTACCTAATCTGGATTCGTTTGTTTTCGAAACTTCTAACCCGCCGTCTGTTTGTACAAAACGTACTATTTTGTCCGCGACCGCCCGTCTATACGACGTCCTAGGACTCGTTGGACCTGTTATTCTTTACGCTAAATTAATAATAAAAGAACTCTGGCTTCTGAACCTTGATTGGGATGCCGTACCTCCCTACTGCATTGTCAATCTTTGGCAAAAATATTTAAGTGAACTTCCGCAGATCTCAAATTTATCATTTCCGCGCCATTTTGGTATTGAAAAATACTCAAAAGTTTCTTTAGTAGCTTTTTCGGACGCTAGTGAATCCGCATACGGTTGTGTAATTTATTTACACGTCGTAAATGGAGACCAAAGCCCTATTGTCTCACTAGTATGTTCAAAGTCACGTGTCGCATCCGCAAAACCAAAAATAACTTTAGCCCGTTTAGAACTTAATGGTATACTTTTACTTTCGCGACTTCTTAAATCTGTATATGACACTTTGTCTGCGAGACACAAAATTGATAATATTTTTGCATTTTCGGACTCCGAAGTAGCTTTATGTTGGTCGGTTTCCTCACCGCATAGATTTAACACTTATGTTGCTAACCGCATTTCACAAATACAAGAAAATATTTCCACTGATAATTTATATCACGTCGCTGGCCTACAAAACCCCGCAGACTGTATGTCTCGTGGGCTCTCACCTTTACAGCTCATTCGGCATGAGCTTTGGTTTAAGGGACCGCCTTGGCTCTCTTTGCCTATCAACGACTGGCCTATACAAAAGTTTATATCAAATCGGTTATTTTTACCGGAAGAAAAAACCGTTTCTCACGTGACAGCAGTTACTGTAATTAATCATCCTCTTATAGAATTAGCTTCACGGTGTTCCACTTGGCGAAAGCTTATTTCGTCAACTGTATATACGCTTAGATTTATAAAAAGGCTCCCGCGGAACAACGTTATTACCGCTGAAGATTTAAATATCGCAGAGTTAAAAATTATTCACGCAGTTCAAACACAATATTTTTCTGATGATATAAAATGCATCGCAAAGGGCCAGCCGTGTTCTCCTAAGTTACGAAAATTATTTCCGTTTTTATGTGACGGACTTTTACGCGTCGGAGGTCGCTTATCGAATTCGACATTAGATTATTCATCTAAACACCCGATTTTATTACCTAAACATGGACGTATTACTGAGTTATTAATTGAATTTTATCACGTAAATAATTGCCATGCTGGGCCGCAGTTATTAATTTCCTTATTAAGATCCAAATATTGGATAATTTCAGCTAGACGTATTGTTCGTCAACGCATTCATCTATGCAATATTTGTTTCCGGTTGAACCCCAAACCTACATTTCCGCCTATGGCAGATTTGCCTAAGTGTAGATTAGAAAAATGTAATGCATTTCTACATACGGGCGTAGATTACGCTGGTCCGCTTTATATTACGCCGTACCGTAAACGTGGTGTTCATAGCGTAAAATCTTATATATGTATATTTATATGTCTAGTTACTAAAGCAGTTCACATAGAACTTGTTTCAAATTTAACTTCTGCTTCATTTATTGATGCGTTTAAGCGCTTTATTTCGCGAAGGGGTCCTTGTAATTTTTTATATAGCGACAACGGCACGAATTTTGTCGCTTCGAAGGCTTACTTTAATGAACTTTACGAGTTTCTACTCACTGATGATTATTATAAAACATTTAGTAGTGAGCTCGCGAAACACCGCATTACGTGGCGTATGAACCCGCCTACGGCTAGTCACTTTGGTGGCATATGGGAAGCGAACGTTAAGAGCGTAAAGTCACTTTTATTTCGCGTGATTGGTAAACAAATCCTTACGTTTGAGGAGATGTCTACTGTACTCACTCAAATTGAGGCGATTCTTAATAGCCGGCCTCTTTATGTTTTAAGTTCCGATCCGTCAGAACCGCTTGCACTTACGCCTTCACATTTTTTATGTACCGCTCCACTAGAATGTTTACCCGCGGCTGACTTGACCGAGCAGCGATTGCATTTATTGTCTCGTTTCTCTTTAATGGATAAGTTGGTGCAATCGTTTTGGAAACGATTTCAATCTGAATATTTACATAATTTGCAATCGCGCGAAAAATGGAATACTCCTTCGAATCCTATAACGGTAGGCACAATAGTGTTGTTAAATATTGATAACGCTCCACCATTACAGTGGCCTTTAGGAATTGTAACCTGTCTATACCCTGGTAGGGATGGAATTATTCGCGTTGCGGAAGTAAAAACAAAGGCTGGCGTTTACAAGCGTCCAGTTGTGCGGCTATGCCCGCTTCCGACTCAATAGAGTCATAGACTAGTTCTATTTATTTAGTTTACGTTGTCACTTAGACAAATACATTTTAGTTTAGTTTACTTTTTATTTTTTTTACTCGCTACTCGCCTTAATATATTTAACCGCTCCGCTATGCTACGATATGCGGATTAATTTTCCCTTTGTTGAAGGGTTTCTTCAAGGCCGGGGGGATGTTGGATTTCGTATTTTGCGGGTTTTTAATAATTTCATTATAGGGTAGTTTATGCACTTGCAATTGCCTTAATCCAATCTGTCTCCCATCCTTTTCATACATGTGCACTTTTAGCTATGGCCGTCCTGCTTTCGACGACACCGCGGAGTGCATAGGACATTATACTTTTTCCACCTCTCTCTTGTGAACGTTGTAATGGAAGACACACATGTTGTGATATAGTATCCAAAAATTACTGTGCGATCATACTATTAGTGAACATTTTACATTGTGCAATTTATATAAATACAAAATCTGTGCCGGCAAACGATTTATTTTCGATATAAGTGCTTGAAGGATGACTTGCGACCAAACGGATGGTGTGCTGAGGTAAGTGCGCATGTTCCTTTCCTTTGTCTCCAAGTCTTCAACCATTTTCTTCGTCCTTAAATAGATAAGGCATTTGCAAGGCGCAGTTTATTTTGTATTTTTAATAATATATGATTGTGTATTACCGCCCCCCAGATACAGTCCACTATTAACCTACGCCTAGGGTTAGCCTCTCCATATAAGTATTGAGCACGCAAAATTATTATTTTCCCGCAACCCAAGTTATGGGGGTTTAGGCGTCTCCATACTTTTTTGGTCACTTCGATCCGAATTTTCCCATTATTTATGGTCAGTTCTAACCAGATTTTCCCAAATTAATGTAATTTCGCTACAGTTTTAATCATTGCTTTCACGAATATAAGTGTTGTTGTTCAATTTGGCAAATATTTACATAGAAATCATAAATTCATTTTCGTTCAAATACACAATCGCTAAGAATTTACAATTTACTAAAATCCGCTAAGTATAACTTATAGTGGTACTTGTGCTACGTAAATTAAATAAATTGTCGAATTTCTATTGTTATTATTCCGCATCGACAGTTTATTGTTTTTATTTCCGCACCGCATTACGTAGTCCAATGCATCATTGAGTTATACACATTCCATTTTTCGCATAATTTGTAATAATGTTCATTTTATTTTGTCATTGTTCGGTTAATATCGGCTCGCCCCGCTAACGATCTTATACTCGCGTCTCAACGTTCGCTACCCGCTAATAGTATTTTTTCTTACCCGCCAATCTCACCCGCTAATATTTTTACTATAACTTACTTTTAAAACCGTTAAGATTGCCTACTATATACATTCTGTTAAAGATCCAATAGCATTCACATAAAATATTTTACTTTTAATTTTATTTACCGCAAATATTTCTATTTTTTATTGTCTGTCGTAATTTACTAACTATTTTTAACCATGGTTAAGCCGAAGAGGAAGGGCAGTGAAGGTTTTGCAGGGGATAGTTATGATACAAATAAAAATCAGCTGACTATTTATATAGTCAAACGCGATGTTATTTATAAACGCATAGAAAATATTTATGAGCTCGCACAAAAATCGGAAAAAGATCCGCAATATTATAAAGCATTTTGTGCTAGTGCATTAAATATAGACACTTTACGTTCAGATTATCAGGATGTATTAGATTCCTATAATATATTAAATTTACAGTTACACCCAGATTCCGAGGTTGACTATGATTCCTGGTTAACATTTGAAGTTATGTTTTGTTATATAAAACAAATTTTGCTCGATAACACAAATGAATTATCTAATTCAAAAAGTAATTTAAAATCTAAACCCCGCCTTCCGCCTATCGACTTAATGTCATTTAACGGAGATGTAAAAAATTGGCCTTTATTTTACCAACAATTTAAAAATATGATTCATGATAACGCATCGCTCACTGATAGTGAAAAGGTATTTTACCTAGTTGGCAAATTAACGGGACAGGCGTCTAGCGTCTGCGCAGGGTTGGCTCCCACCGCAGAAAATTATATTGTTATTTGGGAGGCACTCGTGCAGAAGTATGACGATCCTCGCTCACTCGCATGTGCATACCTTAATCAGTTGTTACATTTTAAACCGCTATCAAATACTAGTTCAACTGGGCTCGATTTATTTATAAATAATTTTGATTCTTCTGTAGAAGCGCTTAAGCAACTGAAGCTTAACGACTTAACTGATTTTATTTTCTTGCATTTAGCTCTGCAAAAGTTAGACGCAGACACAATTAAATTATTTGAAATTACGTATCGTAAAGATAAAATACCTACTTATCATAATTTAATTGAATTTATAAAAGAACAGAGTAAAGTTTTGTCTCGTTCTGCGCACATTAGTAAGCCGGTTGAACACTCGCAACACAAACAACGTAATCATAACCGCGTCCCTATGCCGTCGACAAAATCCTTTGTAAATACGGACACGGGAAGTGGTTCCAATACAAGCGATAAATGTTCTTTGTGTAAAAATAAACAGCACGATCATTTATATTCGTGTTCGTCTTTTATGAAATTAACTCCACGTGAAAAATATAATTTTATAAAAATAAATTCTTTTTGTAACAACTGTTTAAGCTCCAAACATAAAACATTTTTTTGTACTTCTAAAAATACTTGTTCTCATTGTTCTATGCGGCACCATTCTTTATTACATTTTAATAATGCAAATAAATCTAATTGCAACGTCGCTGCAGTGGTGTCCGCCGCTGCTACTGTACCCGCTCACTCCGCTACCGCTATTGACGAGCCCCGTCCTGCGACGGGCAGTCGTTCCGAGTCCGATATGACTCATCACTCCCGCACCGCTAATATTAACCATGCACCTATTGCATTTAAGGTCGAAAATAATTTACCGCGCTTGAATAAAAACGATGCATCGGTTTGCACAGTCTCTTGCGATTTAGTAAGTCGTTATCAGACGACTACGTTGTTAGGGACTGCGAAAATTAAAGTAATCGATTGTAATAACCGCATTCATTATTTGAGATGTCTTGTTGATCCTGGCTCTCAAAGTGATTATATTTCCGCTTCCTGTCGTAAGCTACTTTCGCTTTCTATTAATAATAATTCCCGCTATTCGGAAGTTCAAGGCATAGGAGGAGCTACACAAAAAATATTAGGTATAACCGCACTCACATTTTCGTCGCGCTTTGATAATAAATGTGAATATTCTATACGGCCCATGATAGTTGAGCAGATTACGTCGCACCTGCCCGACTCGCGCGTAGATGCAGCAGCGATTACATTTATTCGTAACTTACCACTTGCTGATGATGAGTTTTCACAACCGGGGCCTATTGATATACTTTTAGGTGTTAAACTTTTTTGTGAGATTTTACTTAATGATCATATTAAAAGTCAGCGTAACGGTATGCCCTCCGCCTTTGAAACGACCTTAGGTTACCTAATTATGGGTGACGCTCCTATTATTTCTCCGCTACCCGCTATTCGCACATTGTGTGCTTTTACTTCAGATCCGCTACACCAGATTGTCGAAAAATTTTGGGCCATTGAAGAGTTACCTTCGCGCACTTTCTTAAGTCCCGATGATCAACAGTGCGAATATATTTATTCTTCAACCACTGTTCGCAACTCTGACGGCAGTTATTCTGTTGATCTTCCCTTTAAAGATGAACCCAATAAATTAGGCAATTCTTATAATACCGCTAAAAAACGATTTTTACTTCTCGAAAGGAAGTTTTCTAAAAATCCAAAACTTAAAAATGCTTATGACGAAATTATTCGTGAATACCTAAACAAAGGTATTTTATCCCGCACCGCACCTGAGTTATGCAACAGCCCAGGTTTTTATTTACCGCACCACCCTGTAGTTCGCGACGACAAAGTGACTACTAAGGTCCGCCCAGTGCTGGACGGCAGTGCCAAAACCGACACAGGGCTATCTTTAAATGACATATTACTCACTGGTTGCAATTTGCAAGCAGATATTTTTCACATTCTTTTGAATGTTCGCATTTTCCGCATAGCATTTTTTGCAGATGTAAAACAAATGTATTTGTGTATTTATACTAACCCATCGCACCGTAAATATCAACGTATATTATATAGATTTTCGAATAATGACCCGCTAGAAGTTTTTGAGTTCACTAGGGTGACATTTGGTCTCCGATCTTCTCCATTTTTGGCACTCCGCACCCTACGTCAGCTCGCTAGGGATGAACGACATAAGTTTCCAAACGCGGCAGATATCATAGAAAGAGATATATATATGGACGACCTGGCTTCGTCTGTTTCTTCGTTTGGAGAAGCAGTCACGACAGCTGCAGAGTTGATCCAGCTGTTCAAGGCCGGTGGTTTTGACTTAGTCAAATGGGCATCCAACTCGCCTGAATTGCTTAACAGTATACCGGAGTCGCACCGACAGTCTGAATTTATTTCTTTCGACGAGGGAAATATATTTAAGATTTTAGGCTTGCGTTGGTTACCTAATCTGGATTCGTTTGTTTTCGAAACTTCTAACCCGCCGTCTGTTTGTACAAAACGTACTATTTTGTCCGCGACCGCCCGTCTATACGACGTCCTAGGACTCGTTGGACCTGTTATTCTTTACGCTAAATTAATAATAAAAGAACTCTGGCTTCTGAACCTTGATTGGGATGCCGTACCTCCCTACTGCATTGTCAATCTTTGGCAAAAATATTTAAGTGAACTTCCGCAGATCTCAAATTTATCATTTCCGCGCCATTTTGGTATTGAAAAATACTCAAAAGTTTCTTTAGTAGCTTTTTCGGACGCTAGTGAATCCGCATACGGTTGTGTAATTTATTTACACGTCGTAAATGGAGACCAAAGCCCTATTGTCTCACTAGTATGTTCAAAGTCACGTGTCGCATCCGCAAAACCAAAAATAACTTTAGCCCGTTTAGAACTTAATGGTATACTTTTACTTTCGCGACTTCTTAAATCTGTATATGACACTTTGTCTGCGAGACACAAAATTGATAATATTTTTGCATTTTCGGACTCCGAAGTAGCTTTATGTTGGTCGGTTTCCTCACCGCATAGATTTAACACTTATGTTGCTAACCGCATTTCACAAATACAAGAAAATATTTCCACTGATAATTTATATCACGTCGCTGGCCTACAAAACCCCGCAGACTGTATGTCTCGTGGGCTCTCACCTTTACAGCTCATTCGGCATGAGCTTTGGTTTAAGGGACCGCCTTGGCTCTCTTTGCCTATCAACGACTGGCCTATACAAAAGTTTATATCAAATCGGTTATTTTTACCGGAAGAAAAAACCGTTTCTCACGTGACAGCAGTTACTGTAATTAATCATCCTCTTATAGAATTAGCTTCACGGTGTTCCACTTGGCGAAAGCTTATTTCGTCAACTGTATATACGCTTAGATTTATAAAAAGGCTCCCGCGGAACAACGTTATTACCGCTGAAGATTTAAATATCGCAGAGTTAAAAATTATTCACGCAGTTCAAACACAATATTTTTCTGATGATATAAAATGCATCGCAAAGGGCCAGCCGTGTTCTCCTAAGTTACGAAAATTATTTCCGTTTTTATGTGACGGACTTTTACGCGTCGGAGGTCGCTTATCGAATTCGACATTAGATTATTCATCTAAACACCCGATTTTATTACCTAAACATGGACGTATTACTGAGTTATTAATTGAATTTTATCACGTAAATAATTGCCATGCTGGGCCGCAGTTATTAATTTCCTTATTAAGATCCAAATATTGGATAATTTCAGCTAGACGTATTGTTCGTCAACGCATTCATCTATGCAATATTTGTTTCCGGTTGAACCCCAAACCTACATTTCCGCCTATGGCAGATTTGCCTAAGTGTAGATTAGAAAAATGTAATGCATTTCTACATACGGGCGTAGATTACGCTGGTCCGCTTTATATTACGCCGTACCGTAAACGTGGTGTTCATAGCGTAAAATCTTATATATGTATATTTATATGTCTAGTTACTAAAGCAGTTCACATAGAACTTGTTTCAAATTTAACTTCTGCTTCATTTATTGATGCGTTTAAGCGCTTTATTTCGCGAAGGGGTCCTTGTAATTTTTTATATAGCGACAACGGCACGAATTTTGTCGCTTCGAAGGCTTACTTTAATGAACTTTACGAGTTTCTACTCACTGATGATTATTATAAAACATTTAGTAGTGAGCTCGCGAAACACCGCATTACGTGGCGTATGAACCCGCCTACGGCTAGTCACTTTGGTGGCATATGGGAAGCGAACGTTAAGAGCGTAAAGTCACTTTTATTTCGCGTGATTGGTAAACAAATCCTTACGTTTGAGGAGATGTCTACTGTACTCACTCAAATTGAGGCGATTCTTAATAGCCGGCCTCTTTATGTTTTAAGTTCCGATCCGTCAGAACCGCTTGCACTTACGCCTTCACATTTTTTATGTACCGCTCCACTAGAATGTTTACCCGCGGCTGACTTGACCGAGCAGCGATTGCATTTATTGTCTCGTTTCTCTTTAATGGATAAGTTGGTGCAATCGTTTTGGAAACGATTTCAATCTGAATATTTACATAATTTGCAATCGCGCGAAAAATGGAATACTCCTTCGAATCCTATAACGGTAGGCACAATAGTGTTGTTAAATATTGATAACGCTCCACCATTACAGTGGCCTTTAGGAATTGTAACCTGTCTATACCCTGGTAGGGATGGAATTATTCGCGTTGCGGAAGTAAAAACAAAGGCTGGCGTTTACAAGCGTCCAGTTGTGCGGCTATGCCCGCTTCCGACTCAATAGAGTCATAGACTAGTTCTATTTATTTAGTTTACGTTGTCACTTAGACAAATACATTTTAGTTTAGTTTACTTTTTATTTTTTTTTTAATATATTTAACCGCTCCGCTATGCTACGATATGCGGATTAATTTTCCCTTTGTTGAAGGGTTTCTTCAAGGCCGGGGGGATGTTGGATTTCGTATTTTGCGGGTTTTTAATAATTTCATTATAGGGTAGTTTATGCACTTGCAATTGCCTTAATCCAATCTGTCTCCCATCCTTTTCATACATGTGCACTTTTAGCTATGGCCGTCCTGCTTTCGACGACACCGCGGAGTGCATAGGACATTATACTTTTTCCACCTCTCTCTTGTGAACGTTGTAATGGAAGACACACATGTTGTGATATAGTATCCAAAAATTACTGTGCGATCATACTATTAGTGAACATTTTACATTGTGCAATTTATATAAATACAAAATCTGTGCCGGCAAACGATTTATTTTCGATATAAGTGCTTGAAGGATGACTTGCGACCAAACGGATGGTGTGCTGAGGTAAGTGCGCATGTTCCTTTCCTTTGTCTCCAAGTCTTCAACCATTTTCTTCGTCCTTAAATAGATAAGGCATTTGCAAGGCGCAGTTTATTTTGTATTTTTAATAATATATGATTGTGTATTACCGCCCCCCAGATACAGTCCACTATTAACCTACGCCTAGGGTTAGCCTCTCCATATAAGTATTGAGCACGCAAAATTATTATTTTCCCGCAACCCAAGTTATGGGGGTTTAGGCGTCTCCACCATTCATAGGGAAGGCCTGTGCCCCAGCAGTCCCCACTGCTGGGGCACAGGCCTTAGACATTAATAGGCTGATGATGATGATGATGATATTTAATAAAATAACAGGATATACAAATACTCGTAGATGCCTTTTCATTTCTACATATATAAATCCCTTTATTATAATAAAATACAATTCGTGGTAAATTAAAGAATAACTACATGAGTCAATGTGTTGAAAGGAAAATTAACCTATACATAAACATAAGTTCCCAGAAAACAACGCACGAAATCAAATCCAATTAACAAAAAAACCAAAACAATCTAAAGAAAAGTTTACTAGAAAAAAATCCACGCGGACCAGGCAGCGGACGGGACTCGAACCCGCACCCTTCGCAATCCGGGCGAATGCACTGATAGTCAGTGCATGGATTTTTTTCTAGTAAACTTTTCTTTAGATTTAAACATCTAGCTGTTAAATGCTTAAAAATAAAAATAAAAATGGTTGCCTGTAAAGTCGGTTTTACGGGCGAAGATTTTACGTGACAACGTCTTTTTCTCGGTAGAATATTTATTGATATGAATATAATTAAATTGCACAATAGGAACAAGGAATTGAATGAAAATAAGAATTGCACAAATTTTAACTATAGAAATATATTTTGTTTACTAAAACATTGTACATGTAAACTTAAACTTAACACGAGGGATCATCGTAACGTTACCGAGCGTTACACTTTTTCATAAGTGACTCCCAGCCGCAACCTAATTTAAGACGTTGTCACGTCAAAAAAATAAAAACAAAACCGGGTGTGTAGTCGATACAGCAAAAAAAAACTATGAAAACTAAATTATGTAACTACTATCACTAAGAATACAAAAGTGCTCATCCTCAAAGATGGCGGTCTCGATACAGCGATGAAAAAAGTTAATATTTATCATAATAGAGGAAAACTTCCATCGTCATGGTTGGTCGTTTGCCGCGTCGATGTGCAGAATTACCATCGGCAAACTTAGTTTAAAATAATAATAATAATATATTTGACGACCTCCGTTTCCGAGTGGTTTGTACGCCGGGTTTCATGGTGTCGCCGACTCGAGAGGTCCCGGGTTCGAGTCCCGGTGGGGGCAGATGTTTGTGTGATGAATACGAGCATTTGTACTCCAGTCATGGATGTTTCATATGTATTTCTATATAAATATACTTATATATGTACTGTATATGTATTATATCCGTTACCCTGGCATCCCATAACACAAGCCTTACAGTGCTTACTTTGGCGCTAGGCTAATTGGTAAAAAAAAATGTAAAACATTGTACATGGTAATAATCTTATAAATATGTTAAAACTAAGGCCATTATTTCACACAAATTACCTACATATAGACATCCTCAGCCAAACTAGGAAGTGCATCCTGTGTTTTGGCTTCAGCGCTCTTCCCGAATTTTATTTGCGATGTAGCCATACAAATAACATGAGTACCATATTTTCTTACGTTAATCAATATTACAGTACATTATTATAAAAGTGTGTGTGTGTGTGTGTGTGTGTGTGTGCGTGCGTGCGTGTGCGTATGTGTGTGTGTGTGTATATGTGTGTAGTGCATATGTGTATATATAATCATAAGCATTTATATTTTGAGGTATACGATTGTAATACACTTACTGATCTTATTATAAATATGACTACTCAAAAAGCGATATGAGCGATAAAAGGCAAGGAAGCTCTTGAAAGTTATCGGGAACTATTCAAAAGTAACCGCACAACGACGCGGCAAAAAGTTCGCCTAAAAGCCGAACAAACAATTGCAGGAAGAATCAGGAGCCTTAATGGATAGAAAATGGACAGAGCGCAGTGCCCTGGCTTGCTCGAACCGAAAACATTGAAGCGAATTTTGCATCGTCAGATGAACGTGGATATAAAGATTGTGGATGTGATACGTGTCTTCTTTTTTTTTTTTTTTTGTTTCCTCCCAGGCGGGGGTGCGGGTGAGAAATCCTCATGGATACCCTGCAGCCGGCTGCAGGGTTATGTCAGACTCTTACTGACTAAAAAACACCCGTTGGGACTGCCTCTGGCCGGGAAGGCCTCTAAGGCTTCATCGGATGCGATCGTCCCCTGAGAAGGGGACGATGCAGCGCTGCCTAGTGATAACTAGCACATATGCGCTTCTTTGACGAACGGCTCCCTATTGGAGCACGCCCGTATCGGTTTGGTGAGCTGCAGAAGGCCGCTCGCAACAGGGTGGGCATTACAACAGCCAGAGGGGCTGCTGTCGGCCGTAGCCTCTAAGGGACGGGGGTGCGGTCGTCACTATTACATTTAACTGAGAGGAAACTCCGTTCCGACTTAAACAAGCCGTTAAGAGTACATCGGGGGCCTAGTGATTGCTCCGCGCAGCACTTTACCCGTTCAAGGGACGAGTAAAGTGTTGCGCGGCGCCACCTACCGGGGAAACGCTAAAAACAGTGTTTTTAGCCACCGTACGCGGTGTGGCAAATCCAAGCCTTATAGACATTGTAATTTGACACACCAGCTCAGACGAAAAGAGGACTGCAAGTATAAAAAATAATTTTAATCTAACTAGAATGCAACGCTGGACTTTATTCATTGTGTTTAGCACAAGTAATAAATCGTCGCCAAGAGAGGACGGAGCGGTAGTGTGAGTGTGTGTGTTTGTGGTGTGACGTGTTGTGTTATGTACCGGAGGGACAGATGGGGCTTTGGGTGCCGGGGTAGGGGTGGGTCTCCATTTCGGAGTCGGGATGGTTGGGGGGGGCCGGGGCTGTGGCTGGCGCCGCCGATTTCGGAAGGGGGGGATAATTAACGTTCGTATTTGCCTGTGGCGTGGATCGCGAGGGGCGGGACGGACGAGGGGGCCCGTTAGCGGGCTTTGTGTTTGGACGCGGGCGCGGGGCTTTAGGACAGCCCTTAAAATTGGCTGTGTGGCCCGATTGACCACAGAGGACGCAAGCGGGGGGGGGTTGAGGAGTCGCGAGTATGAGTACATTCGCGCGTCGGATGGGGGTCTAGGCACTTAACGCACCTGAAAGGGGCAGCGCAATTCGCGGCGGCATGGCCGTATTGCTGGCAGCGATGACACTGGCCAGGGATACCGCGGGGGTGGGGTGGCTCGACTGTGACCTTGGAGAGGCCGCAAACTGTTAGCTCGGATTTAAAAATATCGCGAGCGGACGGGGAAGACGAGAGAATGACGAGGGCGAGCGGGAAGCGCTTGCCCGAGCGGTTGTGCATTTTATGCACGGCTAAGACGGGGAATGCCTGACTAACGAGGTCATTGAGGATGTCCTCGTTGGAGAGTTCGTAAGGAACACCGCGCAAAACGGCCCTAACCTTTCGCTCTTCCGGGAGAGCGAAAGTGTGGTAAGGATATTTTAAATCTGAAAGGAGCTTAATGAGATTACGATACGCGTTGCTATCGGGAGTGCAGATTTTAATTGAGTTGCCTGAGTTGGAGGCTTGGGTGTAATTTATGTTTTTGACTTTACAGGAGTTGGCAACCGATTGCCAGAGCGATTTGTCCCTAAGGAACACCGGGGGCGGTTTAACGGACGCGGCGGAGGTCGCGGGGGCGCGGGGCGGGCGAGCCCCCGGGGCTGGGGGGGTCGCGGGGGACACCGGGCGCGGGGTCGGGGCGACGGCCACAGGGGTGCGGGGGGAATCAGGACGGGACAGAGGGGAACGAGTGCGGGATGGCTGGGATCCCATGGAGGAAGAGGAGGGAGAGCGGCGCTTATTGCGGCGTTTCTTCCTCTTCCCCTCCACGGTGGTAAACGGAGGGGGAGGGGTCGGACCCTCGTCCGCCGTAGACATCAGGGTATCTACTTCGGACGGGGAACCGGAGGACTGGGAGGGAGAGGAACGCTGGGAGGCGGACCTCTTTCCGGAGCCGATGGAGGGATCAGGACTGGCTGGGGACTCGGACTGAGTGGGGGGCCGTACTGGCTGGGAGGACTGGAAGGACAGGGAGGCCTCGAGCGCTTTAATGCGTGAAAGAAGGGCTATGTAATGGGGATCGATCTTTACTACATCGGATGAGGTGGATACCCTAGGGTCTTTAGATAAATCTAATTCGGGGAGTTCGTGAGCGAATCGTTTCGCAAAATTGGACTGCTGCTTAGGAGGCAGCTTACTAAAGGAGTAAGAGAGTTCGCGGACGAGGCTAAGTATAGCCTCGTGCTGGGGTTTGGCCATAAGGGCGGCAGAGTGGGACGCGCGCGGTAGAATTCGCTGCGCAACCACTTTCGGCGTTATAAAAATAACACCTAGGTGGCTGCGAAGTGAAACAACCGAAACGGACGGCCGTTAAAAAAGGCGGGAGTGTGTAAAATAATACGGAATCACTGACGTGGCTCGGTGCGAGCGGCAGACTGTACGACCGTGCGCACAGTCTGGCGATCGGACGCAGAATGACGTGTCTTCGTTGAATTGTGTCTTAAATAACAAAAAAAACTGCCGAAAAGTAAAAGAATACAGAACCTTTTTTTATCTTTAGTCAAATTAATATTTGGAGTAGCTGCTATGCCAACCCAAATAGTAAATGGGAACTCAGATCTATCAGACATTCATATACCCTTAGGGTTGGATTATTTTTCCAAATTCATATGGGACCAACTTGGGGGTAATACAAAAGAATTTTCAAAATCGGACTTCCCTTTAAAAAGTAATTATTTTTACTATTTCTGACAAGCCTGGCTTTTACTGCTCCTTGTAAATATATTTAAAAAAAATATAACATCAAACTATAATGTTAATATCTTTTCTAATTTAAATTAAATGATTGTTTGTTCTACCTATTAAATTACCTATATTTTATATATCATTTCATTTCATTTCATTCCTTGTGTCGCTTGTGTGTGTGTTATGCTTTCAGCAGTACAAAGTGAAATACTCAAGGATGAATGATTATTCGGATAAAATAATAAATCTATATTTGTAAAAATAAATACCGAGCAATCTCTCTCGTCTCATGTCTCTCTCACTACGGGATATTGGCGAAATTTCTGTGTAAAACGGAAACAGCCACAGAAAAACAAAATATACGCGTCGACGAAAAAAACGGTGGAGGTTCTCACTCCGTTTGTTTCGTCGGTTAAGAAAGTAAATGAAAAAATTAAAAAAACTTTAATCTTAGTACTTACAAGGTCTCTCGCCGCAGATTTGCGAACCAATGGCGTAGTTTTGACTTTTAAAAGTGAACGTAACTCGTAACGAAGAAAGTGAGAGTAAAAGAGTTAGCTACCTCATCTTTCGCTCCTAGAATGTACGCGGGAACAAAGAAATCAAGCCCTGATTTGTTTGAAAACTATGCCATCCTCTTCCCATCATCATCATCATTATCATCATCGACCCATGCTCGTCCACTGCTGGACATAGGTCTCCCCTAATGCACGCCACTGCTCCCGATATTCTGCCACTCACATCCAGCCCACTCCAGCCAGACTACGAATGTCATCATCCCATCTTGTCTCATCCCACTCAAGAACTTTACGGCTCCATCGGCCGTCAGTTCTGCGGCTAATGTGACCAGCCCACTGCCACTTCAGTTTGCTAATTTTAATATTTCTTCTTCCCAAGTCTAACGTAATATTTTTTTTTCTAGTAAACTTTTCTTTAGATTTAAACATCTAGCAGTTAAATGCTTAAAAAATAAATAAAATCATAACTATAATTGCTATTTCTTCTTTCAAATGTTTAATACTTGAAAAAGTATTCATTTGACATAGTTAGGTAACCCACCTACAATGTGAAGAGATGGCGCTGCCTTGCAGCTTAAGGCTAGGAAAATTTCGACGCGGCTAATAGGGCCGTGGTAGCATAATGGTCAGTGTATTCGCCCGGATAGCGAAGGATGCTGGTTCGAGTCCCGCTGCCTGGTCCGCGTGGATTTTTTTCTAGTAAACTTTTCTTTAGATCTAATGTAATATGGTAAAAAGCACAGCTTCACAATTAACTTATAAGTACTCGGAGTTACTGTTAATGTTTCATTAAAATTATACGCTCAAGGGTTCTTTTGACCAGAAAGAGGATCTGCCCTATTTATTTTAAGCCTAAGTATATGAATTTTTTCTGTGTTTATCTCAGTACGAAGTCTTTCAGCGTGGATTAGCGACGACCTTTTAGATTTTCACGAGTACTTTTTAACAGGTCGCCTAGTCTTGATAAAAGGTTTTCGAAGAATTCCAATAAGAGTTTGTTTCGTGGACTACCTTAATGCTTTTATGTGTGTATTTTTTTGTTTTTTAAGCACCGTTTAAAAATGTATATAAGATTATAGTGAATAAAACTAGTTTTTACGGTTAATGCGAAAAGTCTTTCGAAGGTAGCTCGACAAATTAAATAAAAGTTTGATTCTGACGACGTAGCCTGTAAAGGCTACGAAACGTCAATAAATAAATAAAGTTTCGTGCATTAACCCGTAAAAACTAGTTTTATTTAATGAGTGATGTGCGTGAAAACCTAAGAAACAAATAAGATTATATTGTGTAAAATGCTTATAAAACTTGTTAATTATAAATAAATAAAAAAATGTAATAGCATTGCTAGATCATTAAATTTTAAGACTATTTAACTTTCTTTAGATTTAAACATCTAGCAGTTAAATGCCGAAACAATAAAAGTATAACTTAATAAACATATTCATTTGACATTGTGGATTACCTACAACGCGATGCGACGAGATGGCACTGCCTTGCAGCCTAAGAAACACTAGAGAAAAATCGACACGGACAATTAGGGCCGCTCTAGCATAATGGTCAGCACTAAATGCTTGTGCTAAGGGATGATCTCAATTCTAAAGAATAAAACTATAGTGTTAATACTTCTAGGCTTGAAAGGGTACCGTTGGGGTAGACGAGTTCTGGAGTGGAGACCGCGTCTAGGCAAACGTAGTGTAGGACGTCCTCAGGCACGATGGAGTGACGATTTGCGCAAGGTGGCTGGCAGGAGCTGGATGCGAGTAGCCCAAGATCGATCTGAGTGGCGTGCAATTGGAGAGGCCTATGTCCAGCAGTGGACAAGGATAGGCTGTTGATGATGATTGATGAAAAGTTAGGATGTGTTGGGGAGAAACAAAGGTGCGCGTGTCGGCGTGCGTTGCGCCGATTGGCTCTCCAGTCATACCCATGCCAAGCTAGCTAGCTAATTTGGACGATTCAAAAGAGTTGTACTATACATCCAATTTAAATAAAGATATATTGATATCTATGTTATTGTTAAGTTTCATTAACTTTAGAAACTCTTAGAAGAGATCATCAAAAAACTAAAGTTATACCGGAAGAATTAGAAGGCATCCGCAAGTTTATATTAAAAGTATGGATTTCTTTTATTATCGCTTCTAGTACCGATCATATAGTGAGGTATCGACGTTTCCAAGCAATCCTGGCCCTTGGACCAAAGCCAAATCGGGTCGAACTTTAATACGCACGGCACTGAATATTTATTTATGATAATAACTAATGATTTATTCTCGGATACTTTTGTGTAATAATTTGGACATACTCCTATTCATTATTATTATTGTTGTTCGCTAATGTCTTGAGGTACTGACATGAAAACTCCAACTCAATATCATTTTCGTTAGTGGCTTAGTCTTAGTGTTAGTAGTACGGCGGGCTGTTTCCGAAACTCGACACCCAGTGCCTATTTTGCGTGGGGATTGGCATCAGTCCTGCCATCCCAGCTCCTCCAGAAAGCTCAGCAGTCCCCGAATGTTGCTACAGGCCTCTACTATTGTCTTCGGGCTTCGCATTAGAGAAGTCCTTTGTCTTGCAACGCCCCTGTACTCCAGTAGGACATGGGCGCTCGTCTCATCCTCCTCCAGGCTCTGCACTGAGGCCTGCAGAGTTTTTCGTTAGTGGCTTGTAACAGCCTAAACTAGAAGCTACGCCATCGGTTCGTTAATCTACATTAGGGCATTAGGTCCTGTACGGAGAAGAACCGGCAAGAAACTCAGCAAAGGGTGCTCTTCCCCCTGTATTATTATTTACAGAGGAAAGAATGAATCGTCAAGTTGAGAATTACTTCAGAGATGATTATTGGAGAATATATCAATTGGAGTAAATGGATTTCCTAAGGTAAACCAGCAGCTATCACGTAAGTTAATCCGACTACCTAGACAAGCCCTGAAACAAATCGTGGGTATACTCACGGGTCACGGCTACTTCAACAAACACCTTTATAATATAGGTATTTCTGAGAGCCTGCTTGGAGGAGGAGGAGACGAGCGCCCATGTTCCGCTGGACTGCAGAGGCTTTGCAAGACAAAGAACTTCTCTAATGGGAAGCCCGCGGACACTAGTAGAAGCCTGCAGCAACATCCGGGGACTGCTGAGCTTTTTGGAGGAGCTGGGATGGCAGGACTGGTGCCAATCCCCACGCAAAATAGGCACTGGGTGTCGAGTTGCGGAAACAGCCCGCCGTTCTACTAAGACTAAGACTGATTATTGGAGTCTCCTTTTATTACAGAATGTGAAATTAACATGAATATGTTTACGAGGAACTCGATGGCGCAGGTGGATAGCGCGTTCGGCTGCTATTGTTGAAGTAAAGCAACTTTCGCAGTGGTCATTGGATGGGTGACCAAAAATCTTCTCGAGTTCCTCCGTGCTTCGGAAGGCACGTTAAGCCGTTGGTCCCGGCTACATCTACAGTCGTTAGCACCTGCCAATCCGCACTGGGCCCGCGTGGTGGGTCGTGGCCCAATCTCCCTATTCCATCCATAGGAAAGGCCTAGGTCCCAGCAGTGGGGACATTATTAGGCCTTACCTGAATTTCGTTTCCTGAAAAGCAAAGTAGTTAGGGCAGAATCATCTCCGCTTCACGAACTTGACCCATGGAACTAGTCATCGCTTCGCGCAACCATAGTTAAGGGCACGCAACGAACCGCCTCACACAAAACCACCAAAGAGATTTTTAAGGGAGCATGTTTACCCAAAATAATCTTTATTCAAGTTGACGCATGAAAAGTTTTTTTCAAACAACCGTAAATTTATTCGCACCACCTGGTGGCCCATCGCCTAAAGCGATTGCTATAGCTATCGGTATCTCTTACAATTTTATTTTGTTATTTCTGATCACCGAAAGTTTTTAAATAACTTACGCTCAATTTCTTTAATATTGTAATTACCAATGAAAGAGAAAAAAAGAGCGCGAAGTATTTGAAAATCGTCAGAATTAACAAAGTGAAATCGTAAGCGATAGCGACAGCCATAGCAATCCCTTTAGGCGAACGGCACCCTGTTCAGGACATATAGGTAGCTGAAAAAAATGCAGTACTGAATTGAATGTCAAATTTGAGTTTGATAGTCGATTTGATATTGAACTTTTTGGTATGGTATTTTATAGTTAATAATTTATTTTAAATGATTTTAGACTTTTACATACATTTTAAATAATCTGATTTCTTTTAAGGTCCGTGGTCAGAAGACTGAAAACATGTTTCAACTGTTTATTTTACTTAGCTTACCGTGGATCCACTTCTAAATTTACAATGCAGACTCGATACAAATTACAAACATATAAATTTATTTGTTTCTTAGATTTTCACACACTTTACTCATTAAATAAAACTAGTTTTAACGGGTTAATGCATGAAAATTTATTTATTTATTGACGTTTCGCAGCCTTTTTTGGTCTGCATCGTCAGAATACTGATTTTTTTTTCGACAAAATTAAATAAAAAATCAGTATTCTGACGATGCAGACCTGAAAAGGCTGCGAAACGTCAATAAATAAATAATATTTCGTAAAACCCGTTAAAACTAGTTTCATATTAATTTTCATAAAGAAAATAAGAAATGAACTCCTTAACATTCTACAAGCAATGGCGATAGTAATATAATAATAAAAAAGCAACACGACCTGACTATCTAGGATTTTGTAATTAAAACCGTTCAATTACGATTCGGACTCGGACACAAGGGGTTCGTACGATTGTTGTTCAAAATTGAATAGTTATTTATGCAGCTGTTGTATAGCTATAATTTTTAATTTTTTTAAGCATGTAGCTGATCGATGCTTAAATCTAAAGAAAATATTACTAGTGAAATCCATGCGGACTAAGCAGCAGACAGGACTCGAACCCACACCCTTCGTTACCGGGCGGATGCACTGACCGCTATGCTACCACGGTCCTGATAAGTGTTGTATAAAACTAGTTTTTTACGGGTTCATGCACGAAACTTTATTTATTTACTGACGTTTCGTAGCTTTTACAAGCTACGTCGTCGGAATCAAAATTTTGATTCGTGCATTGACCCGTAAAAAACTAGTTTTATTTAATGAGTGATGTGCGTGAAAACCTAAGAAACAAATATGTGTTGTATAATCAAGGGTATGAAAACACAAAGTGGATTAGGTGATAATAATATCACATGAGTCATCATCATCATCATTATCAGCCTATTAATGTCCCCACTGCTGGGGCACAGGCCTTCCCTATGGATGGAATAGGGAGATTGGGCCATGACCCACCACGCGGACCCAGTGCGGATTGGTGGGTGCTAACGACTGCAGATGCAGCCGGGACCAACGGCTTAACGTGCCTTCCGAAGCACGGAGGAGCTCGTGTTATTAAATTTTTGGTCACCCATCCAATGACCGACCACTGCGAAAGTTGCTTAACTTCAACGATCGCAGCCGAACGCGCTAACCACTTGCGCCATCGAGCTCCTCATCACATGAGTGTTTTACCCTAATTATAAACATTTGCATACAAGACTTCATCTACACAAATGATAAGAATCCTCTTTAAAAGATTCTGAACGCCCCATCGTTCTGAGAACTTAAAATTCATGAAGTTTCGGCGCTGTTGTAGTGCGTGCAACTTTACGTCGAGTCGAGCCTTGCACTTGCATTGTTATTTGCGACGCAAAGTGAATTCTGTTCGACAATCGCAAGCTCTCAGTAATTTGGTTAGATCCTGGTTCAGCACCTAAGCAAAGCCCCAAACGTAAACTGACCCTTAGAAAAGTGATGGTCACATTTTGGTGGTCTAGCGCCGGTATTCATCACAGCTTCTTACAAAACGGGATGAGCATTACTGCAGATATGTACTGTGACGAACTGAAAACAATGATGGAGAAGCCCACATCTCCAACCAGCTTTGGTCAATCGTTCGGCTCCACTGCTCTTGCACGACAACGCGCGACCACATACTCCAGCAGACGGTCTCCAAGTTACAAGAGCTGGGGTTGGAAGTTCTCCGTCATCCACCTTAATGACCAGACCTTGCCCCTTACTTCTACTTTTTCCAGAATTTGGATAACTTCTTAAAGGGGAAACCATTCAATAACCGAGGGCTGTTCAAAATGCTTTTGAAGAATTTGTTGCCGTCCGTCCAGCAGACTTTTTCAAAAGTTTATTGAAACTACAACTATGTTGGCCAAAATGCATTGATTGTATGGGTAAAATACTTTCATTAATAAAAATAAAAAATATAGAAAAAAGAGCGTTAACTTATTTGTAAACATGTTAGTGTTAGCCTCCGAATTTCACTTGCGCGATGTAGGCGTTCATACTCTATCAATGCAGCGCCAGTAGCGCCATCTGTTGTTATAGTGTCAAGTCTTGCTTCATTAATTATATGAGGGGCGTATAGATGTCGCCGCCACAAAAAGATATTGTGGCAAAATTTCAGCACTCTATCTACATATAACGGTTCATGAGATATCTACTGTCCTCTGACAAACCGATAGACAGAATGATGTACGGACGACAGAGGCGCAGTAATAGGATTCTCTTGAAACTCTATGGAACGGAACCCTAAAACACAATGAGAAGTGAAACACTTCAGCCCCTCATCAAGCTAAAATTAAATAACTTCGAGAATAATAATTAATTGGATACAATGGAGAGTTGGGGGAAAAAAAATAAAACTGTTACACCAACCCTTTTTTAATTACCGAAAAACACTTCGCTCTCGATCTCTTTGCGAATATCGGACCGTGGATATTAAAAGTAGTACAAATCTGAACGGCAGGGTTCAGATTAAAGTTGAATCTTTGACCTGAACGACCTTACTAATAAACCAGAAATAATCTTAGACAATAAAAAAGATTAAATGTTAATAGAAAAAGAATTCACGCGAACGAGCGAATGTTTTTTAGTAAAAATTTCTTTAGATTCAAACATCTAGCTGTTAAATGTTCAAAAAAATATAATAAATAATCTTAGACTAATTACGCCATGCTTTGTTCATATAATTAAAATAATATTTATCATTCAATGAACAGAGACAAAACATGGACTTATTTAAGCTTAAATAAAACTAGTTTTAACGGGTTAATGCACGAAACTTTATTTATTTATTGACGTTTCGCTGCCTTTTCAGGCTGCTTCGTCAGATTTTTTTTTATTTAATTTTGTCGTCAATAAATAAATAAAGTTTCGTTCATTAACCCGTAAAAACTAGTTTTATTTAATGAGTGATATGCGTGAAAACAAATAATTTAAGCTCATTTTGCGTTTAGGGGTAAATGTTTGCCTAGCTCCACGGGTTAGAGATGTGGTTCTTAGGCTAAACAAAACGCTTTCTCGGTACGCCATGTTGGTCGTTTATAGACAGGTGCTAATAGTTCATCATCATCATCAGCCTATTAATGTCCATGCTGGGGCACAGGCCTACCTTATGGATGGAATAGGGAGATTGGGCCATGACCCACCACGCGGGCGTGTGGATTGGCGGATGCTAACGACTGCAGATGCAGCCGGGACCAATGGCTTGACGTGCCTTCCGAAGCACGGAGGAACTCGAGATGGAAGATTTTTGGTCACCCTTCCAATGACCGAGCACTGCAAAAGTTGCTTAACTTCAGTGATCGCAGCCGAACGCGCTAACCACCCGCGCCATCGAGCTCCTCCTCCGAGGTAATAGTTATTAATTATAAAAACAAAAAAATACCTAATTATTTTGAAAATACCATAAAATTAGCAAAAAGTGTCAAGCCGAGTCACAGATTTCTTATTATCTTTTGTTTATATTTTGTCCCGGTTAGGGAAGGCAAATGATACTGGTCACATACAGTTTTTCTTTACTTTTCCGTTTAAATATAAACACTAATATGATATACATATATATTTAATATATTTTTAATTATATATGTTAGCCCATGCGCGTGCGTGCGTGCGTCTGCACGTGCATGTGCGTGTGTGTATTTTATTAATTTCTGATTAAAAGCTAATGTATTATTACGTATAGATATTTGTTTTCTACACAACTTCTTCTTAAGAACTTTTACTAAATACAAAATCACGCAACTCATTTAAGAGCAATGCGTATTTTTCTTTCACGTATCCCTAACGATCAACGCTTGGTGCACGTAAAAATAACTTAACTCCTATTTTTTGCACCAAACAGTTTGTATGCAAATAACTGACACTAGCTTTTTCCACTTAACTGTATTGTAAATCCCAGTGTCCGATTTCAATTGTTTCATTGTACACCGGAATCCCGTATCGCGCGTGCCCACTTACATGATGGTGCTCGTAGCCGCGTCCAATGCGCAATTCGAACCGAAATTTCACAGCCGTGTTCAGTAGATCTAGAACCCGGTTCAGCACTACCGATGTCACCGTCACTTAACCTGATAGGAAAATGAAAAGTCATTTATTCAGTCTAGGCTATTACAAGCACTTGTGAAGGTCAAGAAACTACGCCATCGGTTCGCAAAACTACGGCGGGAGACCTTGTACTGAGAAGAACCGGCAAGAAACTCAGCAAGGGCTGTTTTTTTCTCCCTGTATTGTTATATACAGAGTCGTCAAGTTGAAAAATGACTTTAGAGATACGTCTGAAGTCACCTTCCATTACATCATTTAGAATATAAATATATAGTTACAATAAATTTTATGGTTAACAATATATTTAGTATATAGGAAGCGGAAGCGTTAGATAGGTACAATACTACTGTTATGAAAAATGACTAATACCTATTAAATAACAAATTACAAGAAACACTATGACCATGCATTAGGATCATTTAGATATTCATCAACTCTATAATAGCCCTTATTCATAAGAGTACTTTTGATCTGAGATATAAATTTAGTCAGTGGAAGCTCAATCAGATTTAGGGGAACTTTATTAAACAATGCAATACTACAACCCAGATTTGGCTGTAGTTGGTATCGTGAATAAAGAAAATGGATTGAGAGGGCAGTTGTTTTCAATCCTCACCACTGGCTTCGTTCCCAATGGGGACAGACGAGAAAAAAATACAATTAAAAAACCCTTTCATGCCAAAAAAATATCCAACAATTTGTGTAATATTAGCTGTCAATCGGGATAAAGGAAAATCGCAATTGTTTCCAGAGCAACAATTGAGGTTTTCATAAATCTTCTATATATATAAAACTCAAAGTTGACTGACTGACTGACATAGTGATCTATCAACGCACAGCCCAAACCACTGGACGGATCGGGCTGAAATTTGGCATGGGTAGATGTTATGACGTAGGCATCCGCTAAGAAAGGATTTTGTTCAATTCTACCCCCAAGGGCATAAAATAGGGAATGAAAGTTTGTATGAAACTTTGTCAATTTTAAACCGATTGGGCTGTGACTTTGCATGCAGGTATAAGAAGAATCATAGATGAATGTCATTGTGTATAACACAAGCCTGAGAACAAAAACTGTAGTCTACACTTCAGCTCTACACCGAAGCGAAGCGAGGGCGGGCCGCTAGTAAATAAATATTTCCCATACTCACACCAGTTAGCGTAGCGTAGGCCCAAAGTAATTGTGTTATGGGATGCTAGGGTAACGGATAGAATACATATACTGATAAATATATAAGTATATATTATCAAGAATAGGTACATATAAACATCCATGACTATGGTACAAATGCTCGTATTCATCATACTAACATATACACACTCGGCCACGGAGGTCGCCATCCAAGAATTATGCGCTCCATGTAAATTGTTTTTTTTAATGACCTGATTTTGATGTTGTGGGTAATTGCACGAGACCAGAACTTTCTACGGTCTCGTAGTCTCGTAGTTGCGAGAATGGGCAAACACCCGCAAACACACCCGCAAACACCCGCAAACACCCACAAACACCCGCAAACCCCTACGCTAGTTGGACTCCCGCAGCCGCGTCGGGCATTGGAGAACTTCGCACCGTCAGTTCTTAGCCTCATCGGCGGCAGTCCTTCAGTTTTGGATGCTTAATAAAGTACAGATATTGAGATCTTATCTACCATTTCAGTAGTTTCAGTAGTAGTCATCATCATCAGCCTATTAATGTCCCCACTGCTGGGGCACAGGCCTTCCCTGTGGATGGAATAGGGAGATTGGGCCATGACCCACCACGCGGGCCCAGTGCGGGTTGGTGGGTGCTAACGACTGCAGATGCAGCCAGGACCAACGGCTTGACGTGCCTTCCGAAGCACGGAGGAGCTCGAGATAGTAAATTTTTCGGTCACCCATCCAATGACCGGCCACTGCGAAAGTTGCGTAAATTCAACGATCGCAGCGGAACGCGCTAACCACTTGCGCCGTCGAGCTCCTCTCAGTAGTAGTAGTCTATACAAATTTTGTTAAAACATTTTAGTTCTCTCTTAGTAACTATTGGACAACTTCGTATTTTCAATGGTTTTCATGAATTTCGTTTGATACCAAACTCTATTTAATATCACCGACCCCTTTGCGGAGGCGACGCTGCCATTTCGGGCTTTCACAAAATTATTTCAGCTTTGCATGGCCGTTTCAGAGCCGCCCGCCTAAGCCTACCGTTATTGAAGACTCTTTCAAAGGAGTATTCATAATGTCCCCCATTCAACTGAGGAAAAATTAATTTGTAGTATGTTTGACAAGTTGCTTGTAATTCGATACTGTTAGTATAGTCTTCTATTGCTGTTATTTACCGAATGGATGTTTGTTAAAATCTTAGATTAAAACAAAAAGGGTAGATACGGCACTAGCCTCACAAAAGTGATCCGCAACAATTGTGGTCCACGACCCTAATCGCTTTAGTCACAACTTGACATGCAAACGACGTACATGTGAACGCCAAAAAGAAATATTGCTAATATTTTGTGTTTATATGATAAAACAGTGCCTAAGTGTGTTTTTAAAAAGTGCTCAAATTGCTCAAGAACTAAAAACAAACCCACGGCATCACTTTTCATTCGTAAGTACTATAAAATATATTTTTTTTATAAAAATTGCTGTTTGTTTTGAATCTTATTCGGTAGTGACGTCGAGTACTGGTCGCGTGAGTGGTCGGTAGTGCAGTGACGCGGATCTCGCCGTCTCGTTCGCGCTGCCGTTGAAACTTAACGTGCTGTTTCGTTCGGGTCGGTAATGCAGTGACGCGGATCTCGCCGTCCCGTTCGCGCTGCCGTGGGATGAGTTTTTGTTTGATGAAAGTATGAGCGTACCGTATCTACCCTTTTTGTTTTTATCTAAGGTTAAAATTTTAGAAAACGATCTCACGATATTGACTAATGTTTATGGAGTCCGTTAAAAGTGGATATTCATTCATCATTCTGTTGTGTATTTCCGTAAAAATAACCAAATCAAAAACTCAGTTTTCATGTTGCCGCGAAAACGTTTCTCTGGACAATATGGCGTCTTACTAGTGTGTGACATCACAAGACTGTTATTAAAACGTCAAACGATACAATGTAATGTCACTTTAACTGGAAGTTTACTTGCGTGTGATGTCGTTTTAGGCTCCGCCAATCCCAAGCGTTTCGGGTCACGTGACAATAGATAAGAAAACTATTATCTTTTTCGAAGGTTAAAAACGTGAGTAAAATTATGAATATTTTTTTTTGTAAAAATAGTAAAATCCCTGCTATTATTTATTCTAAACACAGATGCTAACAATTGGCACTTTATTTTTAACACTGTCAAATACCCTGTTGTGGCGAGTTTAGGCAGGAGGCAATTGGTTGAGCCAACAAACAAACACGTACATGAAAACCCCTAAAACGCCGTTTACCAGGTATCGTGAAAATGACGTCATCCGAGTAAATAAAAATGCCAATAAAATGAAAAGTACTGGACCAAACTGAATAATTTTTTTTTGGGAAAGGTTAAGTTAGCGATGTGACTTAAACTTAGCGCCAACCATTAGATACATCACACTCAAATTATAAAGGCGAAAGTTTGTGAGTGTGTATGTTTGTTACTTCTTCACGTCTGCTACGTTTGACTGCGGAAATCCACAATAAACCGCGGGTAACACCGCGGGGCACATCTAGTAATACATAAATAAAACAAGGAAAAGTGCATGCTAGTTCTCCAATACACATTGCTACCTGCGCATTCGGCATTGTGTAGAATACCTAGGCACAGTATAACATATTTAAATATTTCATACATTACCTTAACGATTTTGGAATTCTACACATTGCCTAGGTATTGTACAGATTGCCGGTAACCAGTGTTGGGCGTAATTAATTACTTTTGTAATTCAATTACTAATTCAATGAATTACTTTAATGGAAATTACATGTATTTGAAATTACTGTAATTCAATTACTTACGTCCGAAATAATTTAAATTACATTAGTTTGTAATTCAAATTACTCAATTACTTTTTAAGGGTAACACTATAAACTACTAAAACTGAACAGTTATTAGCTTGATGCCCGTACGCAGCACAACAAGCACAACATAAACAAAGTTTTAGTTTATTGTATAATTTGCCATAAATTTATGAGTGTGTAAGTGTGTGCCTCGTTAACTATACCTACACAGCTAACTATTTATTTTATATTTAAATTACAATTTTTTTTAGGGAAATAACAGCATTAATTTTTACATAAAAAATATAACATTAAGTTTAAACAATTGCCTAGGTAATTTCCACTATTATTTATCTCACATAGTGTCTAATAAACATGAGAAAAAAAAATATCTGATCTATTTCGGAAATAAACATTTGATAAATCATAATATAATAGTTTTATTTAAAATACTACCTCATCTTTAAAGAGATTATATATAAGTAATTGAGTAATTGCAATTAACAATTACAATTGCTAATTTAAATTGTTAATTGAATTACATTTCAATAATTTCAAGTAATTAGTAATTAAAGTCACCAATTACAATTTGTAATTGAAATTGTTAATTTGAAGTTAATTACATTTTGCCCAACACTGCCGGTAACATATATACCTACATAAAAAATCATACCGTATTGAGAACCTCCTCCTTTTGAAAGAAGTCGCTTAAAAAGCAAAAACTTATTGAAAACTAGTGGCCCGCCCTCTCTTCGCTTCGGTGTAGAGCTGTAGTGTAAATTATAGTTTTTGTTCTCAGGCTTGTGCTATAAAGAATGACTTTATTTATATAATTATACGTGTTATTGTGAGTCAACCATAAAAGATAGACATATGCTGCTGCAGGATATTTTTAAGACAATTTTATGTAGAATATTTCCGTCATACATGATTTCTATGTAACTTTAACCATTAAGGCTGCACCCGCGACGGAAGCTTAAAAAATGGAGTAACTTCTCCCGTTTTCCCAACATTTCCCTTCACTACTCTGCTGCTTTTAATTGCAGCGTGATGAAAAGTGTACTATAACCTGCCCAGGAGTATGAAGAATAATTGTACCAAGTTTCGTTAAAATCCGTTGAGTAGTTTTTGTTTCTATAAGGAACATACACACAGACAGACAGACAGACAAAAAATTTACTGATTGCATTTTTGGCATCAGTATCGATCACTAATCACCCCCTGATAGTTATTTTAAAAATATATTTCATGTACAGAATTGACATCTCTACAGATTTATTATAAGTATATAGATAAACGTGAGTAAGAAAATCGTCACACAACATGGCGACACCTCAGAATTTAAATTTCGAACGTGTCGTTTCACACACCGACCGAGTCTTTATTCGCGATACGTTACACGCGAAAATAGGCTCGCGGTGTGCATTTGACGAAATCACGTTCCATTGAATCGCTGACGAGCCGACCTCGACAACCGTGCGTCGCGTGCACGGGAACGTACCAAAATTAAAATTGCTTTTCGCCCGGCGAATGCAGAACGTTTCCGAATCGTTATTTTTAACGCCATTAAAACGCGGAGCAGTTCAGAAATGAATTGTTATAATTAACTTAACAAAGGAATACTCTTATCTTTACTTTTATTAAAGTTTTTATATTGACAAGCTTTTTTGACGAGCTCCATATCGCCATAATGATTCGGGTCGCGCGCTTCTGTAACCTATCCAAAGCATCTAGTATGAACTTGGCGAAGCCATCCCATTTCTCAGATTAAGCAACGATGGCGGGTGTTAGACTAATTTTCTGATCTATTTACAGGGTACATGAATCGTTAGTTTTCGAACGCAAAACAGCTGTAGCTTTCGCACTCCATGTTTTCTTTCCACTCCCAGTCCACTGTAGCCTTATTTATGTTAATCCACATTGGTCTTTAAACTCATTCCATTAATCTCCCGTTAATAAAGTTGGTCGGACGCGCGTAATGGCGCGTGGAGGGCGAACGAGCGCGGAACATGCGGCCACCAATACCCGTTGTCATCACAGGAGTAAAACTGTCTGTCCAGTGTAGGAGCTGAGCTATAGGCGTATAGAGCTAACAAAAGAGAACGAGGGCAGAGAAGATGGCCACTGTAATCGCTGTCATCACAGGAGTAAAGCTGCCTGTACAGTAGATAAGATGAGCTATATGCGATGACAAACCTAATTTAAAAAAGCGTTTAATAAATCTGTGAATGACAATATAATGCGATTCAACTAAGAATAGGACCGACTGGGTGTCATATTTTGACGTCATAGCTGTCTATTCAAACCAAATAGGTAGATTGAGCAAAAAAAAGTTAATATTTAATAAAACTTATTTACTTAGATTAAGTGAGAAAAAACATCAAATCTTTTAATAAAATTAATTTACTAAGATTGAGAAACAAAACAACCGATTTTTAATAATATTTCTTTATTAAGACTGTGTGAGAAAAGCATTAATCAGAATCTAGCTCTTCAATTCCGCTCATCTCTGCATTACCGCAGGAGCAGTTATCATGCAGGTCACATACGAACATGCACCCTATAAGTAAATGAAAGTTAAAATCGAGTTTCTGAACGCTACATAAAGTGACATTTGGTTGACGATTTAGGTTATCAACCATCCGTAGGGTACGGCCAGAGTGCACTCAGATTCAGATTCAGATTCCGAAAACAAGCACGAGCAATAAACAGTGTAGTCGAAGGGTACGGCCAGAGTGCACTCCTGATTCAGATTCAGATTCAGACTCAGAAAACAAAGCGCGAGAAAAAGCAGGCAACCTGCTTAGACTACACTATTTATTTCTCGCGCTTGTTTTCGGAATCTGAATCTGAATCTGAGTGCACTCTGGCCGTATCCATAGCCAAAGTTCAATAAATGAAAAAAAAACGACCAATATTAATTATCAATATTTGTTATTGTTTGTTTAAAAATGATTGGCTAATCTAGAATTAGCTGAGTGCTAAAAAAGGATTCCGAGATTTTTTGCAAACTGTACGCATGAAAAATGCGACATTTGACAGATGGAGGTCATTGGTTTTCCTATTCTTATTTGAATTGCATTATAAAATTATTTACTGTCAGTAATATTACAAACTTCACTTACGTACTAGGCTAGCGTAGGGTTGCCCATACAAACTCTCAGCGCCTATCACACTTGTGTTATTTATATTTTGCAAAATAGAGTCTGTAACCGTCTCAACGGTCTCGTCTATGTTTATGCCAAAATTCATTTAAAATCAACTAAGCGGTTTAGGCGTGAAAGCACAACAAATAAACTCACTTTTGCATTATTAATATTAGTTAGATGGTTACTCTCGTTAAGCCCTCGCATGATTTCATACTTTTCCATGAAGCCTCAAATAAGACCACACGCCCCGATCGGGGCGCGCTACCCACGGGACTATAAGCCGTTTTTTGTGTCAGTTAGAGCCTACTTTTGTATGAAGATTTTAACCATAGATTAACTTGGCGAAATGACCTATCTCTAGAGCCGTAAAGTTTTAAATAGCCCGCATAAATACTGCTTATGCGGCCCCCAAGCAGCTTGAATTATTTTTGGATATCACACACATGCTTAGCTTCACACGTAGCTTAGTATATCCTGCGTTGGAGCACTGGCTCAGAAACAGAGTTGACACAATAGAGACACGGCCGCGTTCCTTCAAACTGAGCAGATTTATGACCTTATTGTCAGAATGGATGTTACGTTCCCGAAACTTGGGTGAGATGAAAAATTGGCTTTTCTTTTCCTCGTTTGCTATTAGAATAAATATTTTTTTCTATCGTCGGTTTCAATTCAAGTATGTAAAAAACTTAGTTATAATTTTTTTTAAAGGAAGTAACTGCTTGATGTTTAAATCGAAAGAAAATATGACTAGAAAAAAATCCACGCGGACCAGGCAGCAGATGGGACTCGAACCCGCACCCTTCGCAATCCGGGCGAATGCACTGACCAATTATGCTACCGCGGCCCTCACGGACCGCTTCGAAATTACTCTAGCCATTCTTAAGCTGTAAGGCAGCTCCATCTCTTCGCATTATAGGTAACCCACAAACTTAGTTATCTTAAATGTTCTGATATTATTCTTTACCTTTGCTTTGTTTACTCTATGAGATCACAATTATTAAAATGATATAGAAACACAAAATGGAGTTTAGTTGAAATGTACATCCAGTGAATACACCAAGTATGGATATGAATAAAACTAGTTTTTACGGGTTAATGCACGAAACGTTATTTATTTATTGACGTTTCGCAGCCTTTTCAGGTCTGCATCGTCAGAATAATGATTTTTTATTTAAAATTGTCGAGCTACCTTCGAAAGATTTATATTGAGCGTTCGGTTATTTCGAAGGTAGCTCGACAATTTTAAATAAAAAATCATTATTCTGACGATGCAGACCTGAAAAGGCTGCGAAACGTCAATAAATAAATAAAGTTTCGTGCATTAACCCGTAAAAACTAGTTTTATTTAATGAGTGATGTGCGTGAAAACCTAAGAAACAAATATGGATATGAATGTAAATGTTTAATTACGTACACCTATTATAAATAACTCTATTTGTATTTATACTGTGTGACACAGCAAACAAAATGCAGGTGAACAATTAATGTATGATTTCACATTATGTAATGAAAGGTGACTTCATGAATCATCTCTGAAGTCATTTTTCAACTTGACGACTCTGTAAATGATAAAACAGGGAGAAAAAAACACCCCTTGCTGAGTTTCCTACCGGTTCTTCTCAGTACAAGGTCTCCCGCCGTAGATTTACGAACCGATGGCGTAGCTTGTAGACATTCATATGATCATAATGGGGGAGCTCGATGGCGTCAGTGGTTAGCACGTTCGGCTGCGGTCTTTGAAGTTGAACAACGTTCGCAATGGTCGGTCATTGGATGGGTGACCAAAAATTTACTATCTCGAGCTCCTCCGTGCTTCGGAAGGCACGTTTAGCCGTTGTTCCCAGCTGCATCTGCAGTCGTTAGTACCCACCAACCCACACTGGGCCCGCGTGGTGGGTCATGGCCCAATCTCCCGAATCCATCCATAGGGAAGGCCTGTGCCCCAGCAGTGGGGACATTAATAGGCTGATGATGATGATGATTATGATTATTAGTGAATACACCAAGTATTAGTGAATAGTTGGTGCCAGTTCTACATCAAAATATAGGGGGTTCCATACCCAAAGGCTATATGGATAAGTTTATTTTTGGTTTTGGTCGGTTTTTTTGTGTATATATTTACGCTTTTTTTCCATAATTTATGTGTAAACGAGAAGCTGATTGGGCTTGGGACTGGATCTGTCTATGTAAATAAAAAAAATGGTTGCCTGTAAAGTCGGTTTTACGGGCGAAGATTTTACGTGACAACGTCTTTTTCTCGGTAGAATATTTATTGATATGAATATAATTAAATTGCACAATAGGAACAAGGAATTGAATGAAAATAAGAATTGCACAAATTTTAACTATAGAAATATATTTTGTTTACTAAAACATTGTACATGTAAACTTAAACTTAACACGAGAGACTCATCGTAACGTTACCGAGCATTACACTTTTTCATAAGTGACTCCCAGCCGCAACCTAATTTAAGACGTTGTCACGTCAAAAGGGAATAGAAAGAAACAAAAAAATATAGTTTTATTTGAGACAAAACAACAGTAAAAGGATGTATAAACAAAACGTACACATATTTTTTGTGACTCAAATCGGTCCCATCCCAGCTTGGTGCTGATGTCGCCATCAGTGCTGGTCTTCCGTCGGAACCGGTTTAGTGACGACACGCAACAATAACATTAACAAGCAATAAAATTAACATATCAAATGTATGTTTTTATTTATTTTTAAGCATTTAACTGCTAGATGTTTAAATCTAAAGAAAAGTTTACTAGAAAAAAATATAATATATATATATATAAAATCCATAACTATAATTGCTGTTTCTTCTTTCAAATGTTTAATACTTGTAAAAGTATTCATTTGACATTGTGGATTACCTACAATGCGAAGAGATGGCGCTGTCTTGCAGCTTAAGGCTAGGAAAATTTCGACGCGGCGAAAAGGGCCGTGGTAGCATAATGGTCAGTGCATTCGCCCGGATAGCGAAGGGTGCGGGTTCGAGTCCCGTCCGCTGCCTGGTCCACGTGGATTTTTTTCTAGTAAACTTTTCTTTGTATCAAATGTATCTTTATTTCATCTTTTTACTAAAAAGAACAAGAGATATGATTGATATGATATGTGGCACCATTTGGAAATGCGTACCATTTCCTTATTAGAAAAAGTTCGCTTCATTACTTTGTAACGTACCTCAGGGACTTTCCTTTATTTTGGTATTCATAGATTCCATTTCACACATTTTGTCATTTGTTAGCATGGTTATTTAACATATTTATACACTTTTCTTTCTTATCTTTCATTATTTATTCTTGGAAACGCACAATTTCATAAATATCACGCACTATTCATCATTTCGTAAATAGGGATCAGAATCCCATCCTACTAAAATCACTATTCCAGAGTGCTGGACACTTACCGGCATTTCTCTATATTCTGTTATTTATTTAATTTTATTGTATTTCTCCGATTTTATTTATTTTTATGCATAAATTAGTTTATTTATTTTCTTGGCATTTATGACACCTTAATGTTTTTATCCGTTGCCATGGCTACCCATGACACGATAGTCTCTCCAATTACGTATATGCCTATTGAACCTCCACAGACCACCTGCTTTGATTCTTTTTAGTTCGATTCGAATCGTGTCCAAAGGAGATTGCTCAGCTTCCATACATGTTTGGCCTAAATACCAATAATCATGTAAAAATGTTTCCTAGATTTGAAATTATATATAAATTACCGTAGAAACGAATTTTATTGACGGACACCCCTGAGAACTTTTATAAATCATATACACTGAATGATTTTGATTATAGGTTATGTTTGCAAATAGGTACATAGGTTTTAAAATAATAAAAAAAATGATGTGGTGTCGTGGGACACCAGGTAGGAACGAAGTTCCTTCGGCTAATGTAGAATCGACACAAATTGCAAACTCGCTTGTATATGCGACTGTCGCGCCTGCGCACGTCTCATTTAACGGTTTTATTCCACGCACTTTTTTCCACGGATTTTTTCTTACGGTTTTACTATCACATTTTTTTCAGGTCGGTCGCGCAGCAAAATCCCTATCCCAAGCCTACCGTAAGGAACTTCGTCGCGCCTGCGCACGTCTCATTTAACGGTTTTATTCCACGCACTTTTTTCCACAGATTTTTTCTTACGGTTTTACTATCACATTTTTTTCAGTTCGGTCAGCTAGTGTTCGTAAAGATTGCTAGGCAGGACTGACCCACAGTTTATAATAAACTACAATGTCACAATAATCCAGTAATGCAGCCCCGTCGCTCTGCCACCCCCCTGGACTTAACCACAGTTTAGTATAATATACGACAATAATCCAGTGTTGGTATAATGCCACAATAATTTGGGGTTGCACCCCCGTCGCTCTGTCACCCCCCGTTAAGTACTGACCTTGTTATCATGTCTAGCTTAAGTTTACAGCAGATGACAGGCGTTCCTTGTCCACAGCTCGGTATAACGTCACAAATATCCAGATTTCGTGTAATGTCACAATATTCCAGTGCTGCACCCTCGTAGCTGTGCCACCCCCTACATACGCACCTTATTATCATGTCCCGCTAGCGTTCGTGAAGGATGCTAGGCAGGACTGGCCCACAGTTTAGAATAAACTACAATGTCACAATAATCCAGTGATGCACCCCCGTCGCTCTGCCGCCTCCTGATAAGTACTCACCTTGTAATCATAATCATATCTCACAGGCGTTACTGGTCCACAGCTTGATATAACTTCACAAATATCCAGTGTTGGGGTAATGTCACAATATTTCAGTGATGCACCCTCGTCGCTCTACCACCCTCTATAACTTCACACATATTCAGTGTTGGTGTAATATCACAATATTTCAGTGATGCACCCTCGTCGCTCTACCACCACAACTTAACATCACACATATTCAGTGTTGGTGTAATATAACAATATTTCAGTGATGCACCCTTGTCGCTCTACCACCCCCTATAACTTCACACATATTCACTGTTGGTGTAGTATCACAATATTTCAGTGATGCACCCTCGTCGCTCTACCACTCCCTATAACTTCACACATATTCAGTGTTGGTGTAATATCACAATATTTTAGTGATGCACCCTTGTCGCTCTACCACCCCCTATAACTTCACACATATTCAGTGTTGGTGTAATATAAAACAATATTTCAGTGATGCACCCTCGTCGCTCTACCACCCCCTATAACTTCACACATATTATTCAGTGTTGGTGTAATATCACAATATTTCAGTGATGCACATTTGTCGCTCTACCACACCCTATAACTTTATTAGTTTATTAATTAGTCTCATTTAACGGTTTTATTCCACGCATTTTTTCTTACGGTTTTACTATCACATTTTTTTCAGTCCGGTCGCGCAGCAAAATCCCTATCCCTCCAAGCCTGCCGTAAGGAACTTTCGTTCCAAAAACAAATAAGTTATATAGTAAACTAGGGAAATCAAGCCTTTAGATTAACAGATAGTTGCCTATTTTTAAAGTTAATGCACAAGAGTAACTTTTAAAATCAGGTATCAGCTATGCATTTCCGGTTATAATAAGGTACTCTGTGACAAAAACTGTGTGATGATTGTAAATGAGTCACAGATTACAGAGAATTTTTAAACTCTCGTTAACCAAAGAAAGCTATACATATCTTCAGCATACAGCCATATCTTCAGTAGCTTCATTATTGAAGTTATACTTCTTTAGGCGCGTTATGAAAAAATGATGAGAGTGAAATTTTAAGATGCGCGCGCATCACTGTAACACAAAAATTAACAGTTGTTAACATTGCTGTTACTTTTGTGTTTACCGCACATTAAGAAAATCTACCAACAAAATTGAATCTCTATTTAGTGGGTGCTAACGACTGCATTGTGAAGGCCTATCAAAAATATTTATTAATCTGGAACAACGGAACCGGAGACTACAGCGCCATCTCTTGACCATTCTACTACACAGAACCAAAAACCACATCTTTATTTTTTGTAATAAAGTAACAGTTATAGGTATTCATATTTATAATATTTATCCATATGTTTCTAGTTTGTATATTCGGAATACGTGTTTGAGTTTCATACAAGTGCAAATCACATATGTTCTAATAAATTATATTCAGTAGCGATTTTAATTGAATATTTTGATTATTTATTTATTTTTTCAAATTAAAACTGAACTTTATTGACTTCGTCCTTTTCCAGACTTTTTATTAATTTATTGTAATTAATTATTTGCATGCAATTAAAAACTAATTTTATACGATGCCAAAGAAGGATAACTTCTCACGCGCCTACATAAGTACACGCACCCATTTTTTTTGTTATGTTAATATTATAACCATATGTTAGATTTCAATTGTATCACACCTAAATATAATCTTACCATAGTAAGATCTACTCGTTTGTAATAACCAACTCACCACACTAATATCATATAAATAATACATAACTGTAACAAAGCAAAACTTAAAATATGCTAACTTCTTTCAAAGTTTCATATTACTCGTTTCTAGACTTTAAAACTATACGATTTAACGTAACAAGTGCTTGGTACGCGGGATTTTCTGAAATTACTTCACAAGTTGGCGGAAATACTGCTTGATATATTCCTTTTCAGATATACACGAGTTTCGCGGCCCGCCCTAGTTTAGTTAACTGCCTAACAAAAGACAAACTTACATGGAGTATTTCGAGAGAGTTCCTTAAGCTCGAACAAGTAAACACCCTCATTACTTACTCAAATGTGAAAATGGTGTAATTGCTTCTGGGATCTTCATTAAATATGAAGCGATCCGGAGTTTAGGAGTTATGACATTGTCATCATTTCATTGGATGGAGATTTAATTTTATTAGTATCTTGTGTTTAATTCCGAAGTTCCTAGTTATAGTATAAAGACTGAGATTTTTCTTTTCATAGACAGGTTGGGGTAATTTGAAATAGCTCTATAGATACAGATGATACATGTAGGAAAATACAACATTTTGCATCCAAAGAAAATATAATTAGAAAAAAATCCACGCGGACCAGGCAGCAGACGGGACTCGAACCCGCACCCTTCGCAATCCGGGCGAATTATGCTACCGCGGCCTAAAATCAAGCATATACATGCTTTAAAAAATGGGTGCGTGTACTTATGTAGGCGCGTGAGAAGTTATCCTTCTTTGGCATCGTTTAAAATTAGTTTTTAATTGCATGCAAATAATTAATTACAATAAATTAATAAAAAGTCTGGAAAAGGACGAAGTCAATAAAGTTCAGTTTAAATTTGAATAAAAATGGGTGCGTGTACTTATGTAGGCGCGTGAGAAGTTATCCTTCTTTGGCATCGTTTAAAATTAGTTTTCAATTGCATGCAAATAATTAATTACAATAAATTAATAAAAAGTCTGGAAAAGGACATAGTCAATAAAGTTCAGTTTTAATTTGAAAAAATAAATAAATAATCAAAATATTCAATTAAAATCGCTACTGAATATAATTTACTAGAACATATGTGATTTGCACTTGTATGAAACTCAAACACGTATTCCGAATATACAAACTAGAAACATGTGGATAAATATTATAAATATGAATACCTATAACTGTTACTTTATTACAAAAAATAAAGATGTGGTTTTTGGTTCTACTACACCAATGGTCAAGAGATGGCGCTGTAGTCTCCTGAATCGCGCTTTGGTTCCGTTGTTCCAGATTAATAAATACTTTTGATAGGCCTTCACAATGCAGTCGTTAGCACCCACAAAATAGAGATTCTATTTCTATTTTGTTGGTAGATTTTCTTAATGTGCGGTAAACACAAAAGTAACGCATGAAGTTGGTCGCTAAAGCGACCTACTTCATTATGTTAAAATTTTGTGTTACAGTGATGCGCGCGCATCTTAAAATTTCACTCTCATCATTTTTTCATAACGCGCCTAAAGAAGTATAACTTCAAAAAAAATCATTTTCAGTGAGTTTTCTACCCACCGCCGGCGCGCGGGGATTGCTTGCAAGCGAGACGATCCAGTGACAGTAATGAGTTGATATAGTGAGCGTAATACCTCTAGCTATCTATACAAAATAACGGTGCTGATCGCGTACCGGGTACTTAGATTAAAACAAAAAGGGTAGATACGGCACTAGCCTCACAAAAGTGATCCGCATATATTGTGGTCCACGACCCTAATCGCTTTGGTTACAACTTGACATGCAAACGACGTACATGTGAACGCCAAAAAGAAATATTGCTAATATTTTGTGTTTATTATTAGTGTGTTTTTAAAAAGTGCTCAAATTTCACGGCATCACTTTTCATTCGTAAGTACTATAAAATAATTTTTTCATAAAAATTGCTGTTTGTTTTGAATCTTATTCGGTAGTGACGTCGAGTACTGGTCGCGTGATTGATCGGTAGTGCAGTGACGCGAATCTCGCCGTCTCGTTCGCGCTGCCGTTGAAACTTAACGTGGTGTTTCGTTCGGGTCGGTAATGCAGTGACGCGGATCTCGCCGTCCCGTCCGCGCTGCCGTGGGATCAGTTTTTGTTTGATGCAAGTATGAGCGTACCGTATCTACCCTTTTTGTTTTGACTAAGACCGGGTAGGTCCAATGAGCTATGACCTTCATTCAAAAGTAACGTTACAAAAACTTAATTCCAATCTTACAGTATCAGAGATTCCTTTGGAATTATGAGTGTTCCGCCATTTTTTATGCTTATAGTGGTCCGGGTAGGGGCGGTAGTTTTTGAGAGCCGAAAGGTTTTTATTGTCGCGGCATACGGTACTATAAAATTTTATTGCGGGTCCACGGAACAGTATTGCAGCGTTACCATCATTTTTACCGTTTGCGAGTTTTAAGAATTTCGTGATAAAACACGAGTGGAACGAGGGAAATAGTTTATTTTATGTTAGAAAACGTTTAGGTGACTGATTGTGATGGTGCTGTTATAAAGTAGAGGTCCTGAGGCCTGATTTAAGGATATTATGCATTAACAAAATTATTTAAAAATACCATGTATTATGTACAAACACAAAAACAAGTGTATACTGCTTTCAATAATTGTTGTAGATTAAGTTGAAAATAGTTGCCATAGATTTAAAAAAATAATGTACTTTAATATCGAAGGTTCAGCATGAATTTGTAGGTACGTATTCTTAAAGATTTTGATCGTATTTTTTTGTGAAATTCGAATTTTGTGCTCTTTTCAGAGGTTATTGAGTTTTTTATTTGATCTTTTTCTTAGCACTACTTGGAGTATCGTTCTGGACGGTGTCGGCACGTTTTCATTGCTTTCAAAATTTAATGTTTGATGTGCGTAGTCTTTTCGTAATTCTTGGTTAACGAGAATTACTATATATGTTTTAATTCATTAAAATATATCCATACATCAAAACAGCCGTATCTTTTGATTTCGAGACTTAGATTTTTCTTTTTTCAGATTTGGATTGCAGATCTGGGTTTGGAACCTCTACGCGCAGCTCCTTGAGAAAAAGGTTCTTGCTATACGGCCACGTTTGATTGGAAAAGGTCAAATTAGTCTGCAGACGCATACGACATCAAGAGTATTAATTGAACATCTACCACAACTCCACCTTATTAATAGCCTACTATTGGCCCCACTGCTGGAGCGTAGGTCTTTCCTATGGCATAGGGAGAAAGGGTCGTGAGGATTCGATCTCGAAGCCCCGGATCCCGGGATCCCGGGCTTACAACCAGCATCCAGCAGCTAGCAACACGCTCCTCATGAGTGGACCGCGCGCTACCTGCTAATTGACAAAGCATTGCATTTTCTTTATCAAATCTACGCGTCTATATAAATATGCTCAAATTTAATAGCTATAGTTTATGATTTTATTTATTTTTTAAGCATTTAACTGCAAGATGTTTAAATGGCGGCCCTATTAGCCGCCTTGCAGCTTAAGGCTAGGAAAATTTCGACGCGGCTAATAGGGCCGTGGTAGCATAATGGTCAGTGCATTCGCCCGGATAGCGAAGGGTGCGGGTTCGAGTCCCGTCCGCTGCCTGGTCCGCGTGGATTTTTTTCTAGTAAACTTTTCTTTAGATTTAAGCTATAGTGTAATTTAAGGTTATTTAAAAAACTTTAATTTTATTATTTTTAGGCAGTGTTTAAGTCGATGCAAAACTTTAATTTGTAATATAAATTCAAAGCAATAATTAACTAAAGCGAGCATTATAATATACCATAAATTAAAATATACTCTAAGATAAGGTCCCATTTATTTTGAAATGGACATCAACATCTCTGTATCATCGTAGGACATACTTAGAAAGGCATCGTGAATTTTTTATTCACGTTTGTCGTGTTTATAATTTTGACTATATATTTTTAGTTTAACATTTAGCCGGTTGTATAAAAATGGTCCTTGAAATAAAAAAAATAATGAAAGTAAACTCTTTTCATACAAGCTTTGTGTGGCTTCTGATGTCACCTAGTTTCAGAATGCGATAGATTTTTCGCGATGATAGCTGTGTCATCGGATTCCACATCATTCCCCCATTCGACATTCGTTCCACATATACGAACCAAAGAAGTTATAATGCAATTCAACTAAGAATAGGATCGACGGGGCGCCATATTGTGACGTCATAGCTGTCAATTCAAACGAAAAAGGTAGAGTGCGCAAAAAAGTTTTTATTTAATAAAACTTATTTACTAAGATTAAGTGAGAAAAAACATCCGATTTTTCAATAAAATTTATTTACTAAAATCGAGAAAAGAAAATAACCGATTTTTGATAATCTTTATTTATTAAGACTGTGCGAGAAACAACATTAATCAGAATTAAGCTCTTCTATTCCGCTCATCTCTGCATTTCCGCCGGAGTAGTTATGAATAATCATGCACTATTACTTGGTCACATACGAACATGCATCCTACATGTAAACCAAAGTTTTAAATCGAGTTTTTGAACGTAACTTAAAGTGTCATTTGGTTGACAATTTAGGTTATCAAACATTCATAGCCTAAGCTCAATAAATGAATATAATATATCAACCAATATTAATTAACAATATTTGTTATTGTTTGTTTACAAATGTTTGGTTTTTATTTCATAATTAGCTGAGTGCTAAAAAAGGGTTCCAAGATTTTTTTGCAAGCCGTACTTTTCAAGCTACTTTTGACAGATGGAGGTCATTGGCTTTCCTATTCTTATTTGAATCGCATTATACTCTGTGAATTAGTAAATTTCACGTATTTTTAATGCACGTTTTGTTATAGTATAAGGAAAAATTGTTTTCTTACGCCGAGATCGAGTTACAATAGTATCTGAGCTGTGATATAAATGCAATAGTATTTTATTTACATTGGACTGTCTTAGATTTGTCCGAGTATTAGCATGGCCCTTAGGTTGGCATTTTGTATGGATGTCAACATCGTTTTATTATTAATGTTCATCAGAATATTTTTATTATTTTAGTTGGGTTTCTCGTATATTTTTTACGTGGACATAAATAAAACTAGTTTTTACGGGTTAATGCACGAAACTTTATTTATTTATTGACGTTTCGCAGCCTTTTCAGGTCTGCATCGTCAGAATAATGATTTTTTATTTAAAATTGTCGAGCTACTTTCGAAAGACTTATATTGAGCGTTCGGTTATTTCATTGGAAGATTTTTAAAATTTTATTGTCTATGTATGAATTTATTATTTAATTTACTTAATAAAGTATTTTATTTAAAATTATTGTTTGTAATTTTGAGTTTATTTATTTGACCCTAACTAGTTAGTTACTAACGGTACCTACGGTAGTTAGGGTCAAATAAATAAACTCAAAATTACAAACAAGAATTTTAAATAAAATACTTTATTAAGTAAATTAAATAATAAATTCATACATAGACAATAAAATTTTAAAAATCTTCCAATGAAATAACCGAATGCTCAATATAAGTCTTTCGAAGGTAGCTCGACAATTTTAAATAAAAAATCATTATTCTGACGATGCAGACCTAAAAAGGCTGCGAAACGTCAATAAATAAATAAAGTTTCGTGCATTAACCCGTAAAAACTAGTTTTATTTAATGAGTGATGTGCGTGAAAACCTAAGAAACAAATATGGACATAAATACTTTCATCTAATCAAGTTATTAGCTGGATACAATGTACACTGTTTTTTGTTCCGAGTTCCGATATTTCGTCAGTGTTGCAAGGAGTAAATATCGCGGACTTACAAATACAAGGTATATGAGAGTATAAAGAGTATTTGGTAAAACTGTAATTCCAGGGCCCAAGAGGTGATACTCGAACTTTTTGTAGAAAAGGTCTCTTATTTTTTTTCTGGCGCTTCACGCGTTATGGGCACAACACAAACCTAACCTAACCTAACCTAGTGTGAAGTATCACCACTTGGGCCCTGGAAGTACAGTTTAGCCGAGTATTTATTCATAAAACATTGTTACAGTATACCTTCTTAACATAAACCTTATTAAGGTAATTTCAACTCAAATTTTCTATGCTTAAGTTATTGAAGTTACAACTTACACATTATATAGGTATTTTCCATACTCACATTAACATTAATATTAAACTCAATATTAATAGTAATTAAATGATTGGAAAGATACAGTTACCTTAATACATATGAAAATAATGTTATATGTGGATAGGTATACGATGCAAAAATTCTTTACCTTACGAGCTAGAAAACACTGTGTTACGGCCCGGTAAGATTCTCGCACTGGGAAAATGAACTATTTTGAATGAAAGATTTATACTGCGATTCTATGGTTCTTACAACACAAATTAAAGTTACGATAAAGAACATGAATAGCAATAATAGTAGTAAGCAAAATAACAATTTCTACTTTAAAATGGATGCATGTATGTGTAAGGTTTCCTTTTCTAAAAAGTATTTTTTTTATAAAGTATCGATTAATTATCGTAGTTTCATACAGCCACGACTGGCATTATTTTGAGTAAAAGTAAAACTATAAGGTGGCAACACTAAGCTCCACGTTGTAAATAAAAAGGGCGGTCACTTGACTGGCGGGACAGTCTGCAAGCGTCTATCATAGTGGCAATTCCTCTACGTTGTAACTCCGTGTGTTAAAATAAAGTTGGTTAGTATAATATAGTGAGTTTAAAATCTACGAAGGCATTATCATTTGTGGCGGCATCCTTTCATAATAATATGATAATAACCTCGCTTATAACTATAATGTTAGTGTCTATGCAAGTTTAAAACTAGATTAGATAAAAAAGCAATGAAACTAAAGTACCTTCGTACTTAAGCTTTATCACAACGAATGACATAATATTTACTGTTTGCTAATAAATCCTCAAATACATGACGGCGCACTGTGAGGGCGCCACTGTTTGTTCCACATGGCTGTTCATCTGAACGTCGCTTTGCCTTCATTAATATAACATAAATTTTTGAGTTGGCTGTCTGTCACTACTTTTACAATCGGAAAAGAGTTGGCAACACCGGATGTTGCCCTCTAGCGGAGCGTTGTAACGTTGGTGGCCGGACGGCCATCTTTGAACACTTTGGTTAAGACTGTCATCCGCGCACCACGTGCACAACGAATCGTTTATTTCCGATGCAATTTGTACCACTTTCGAATTAGATTAAGAGTTAATTTCGTGTGATAAAGGATAATCTAGTGATTTGTGTGTTTTATCTGAATATTCCGCCCACGACCATAATTAAAATGAGTGAACAATCTGATGAAGGCCGCAATCGCCTATATACATGAATCATGATTTTTCGCCATGTTTTGTTCGATTTGGTTTTATATTTACGGAGCTCTTGAGCTTTTCCAGTCTACAGCCGGGCATTCATTATATTTTTTTTACATCAAACACTGTTATCATTAGCTAAAGGTTTTAACGTACATGTTTTTTTCTAAATGGCTTCGCACGGCTTGTGCATTTAGCCAATGTCAAGTGTTAAAATGTTTACAAATACTATAGCACTCGTGGTCAAAGTAATTAATCAAGTCAAAGTAGGTGGCAGTCAAGTCAACCCCCCTTTCCCTATGTTTCAGTAAAAGTGTGGGGATTTACTGGAACCTCCCTGTGGACTTCTTGAGGGAACGTCGAAAGACACTTTCCGCTATTTTGTTTTACTTGCCAACACTTGTGCATATTCCCGAACATTTAGTGGTTAATAATCCACCATTATTAGACACTAACATCTGCCACAACACAATTTTTGACAAGAAAAACATAACTGCTAAAGTGACGCTTCCCGATCCCGCCAAAAAGTCAAACGTACATGTTTATTAACTATACATGTTTTTTTTTCTTCTTTCTGTGTATCCGAATCTTCGTAGGCTAAGACATGAGCCCACACAGCCATTTATGTTAAGTTTTTTGTTTTTGTGATGGACTTTGCATCCTTGGGCACGGGATGCGAGATCCAGATTGTTTTTGATTTTGTTTTGTGCTAATATTATTATATTAATAGCTTCTTTTATTTTGTATATTAAGTAATTGTCTTGTATCTCCGTCCGTTGATGTCCAAATTAGGTCCTCCTAGAATATCAGCGTTGCAGCGGCAATCCATTTTTGCCGTTGCAAAATTATGCTAGGCCCCACCACAGCATAAGGTTGCAATGAACATTATGCTGTGGTGGGGCCTAGTTGACGATGTACCTACCTATTTTATATTTGATGTGTATATATTATAATTGTTAATGTATGTCGTCTTCTTTCTTACATATTAATGTTAAAGTGAAAGGAGTAAATAATTTCCCAGGATTATAGCACAAGGGGTGGTTTTGCGGCACAGTAATGGAAATGTCTACAGGGCCCGCTGTAAGAGCCATCGGAGCCTATTGTTCAGCCCGATCACGATTCAATCACGGTCTGTTTTCATATCGGCCAATCGAAATATTATTGGAGCGTCGAGAACAGAAAGTATGAGACACACGGGCGGGATTCACGACCGTCTTTTTATGCATTCGGCGGCGGTACATTATGAAAGAGTTTTTGGCGGCAACACCTACACGCCGAACACATAACTAATGGAGAATGAAATCACTCGCTTTGTCAAGAGATGGCGCTATTAGCGGGGCACTCAATAGTATGGAAAGCCTACATCGCGATAGAGAAATACAAAGGCTCACACATAAATTATATGCAATGCCCGATGGCTCCCGCATTCTCGCTCCGACCGCCGACCGTGCGCCCCGTCGCACCGCCGCCTCCTTGCTCCGTGCGCCCCGCCGCACAGCTGCCTGCTTCGAGTCGACTCGACGCGCCTGCGCTCATTCGTGAGACCCAAGATTGGACCAGTGGATACCTAGCGGTGTTAACGAAACTGGTCGGCGTAGCCCCGGTACGTCTCGAGCTCTCCTGAGCTCGGAAACCGGAAGACCCGATCCCATTTGCACTTGGGCCTTCCCAAGGGCGACGGTTGTTCCCATATTCGCTAGGAATATCGGAACACATCTCTTACAGCTTCAACCGACCCCCTGCCGCGGGCAGGGGAGTCCATCGGTGTCGCATAGGGTGTTAGGACCTGTGGCTTCACGCCACAGTCAGGGCACACCTACACACACATTACACTACTACCTACACAGACCTACACACAAACACATCACAATGGACATTACACAACAGGTACTGTCCCTCTTCTCCGCCCTCGGCCTCACCCTGGATGAGGCCGCCATCAGGGAGCTCGTCGCGAGAGCGCGCCCCATGCGCGACTCTCCCGCCAGCCCCTCCCCCGAACCCCCCCGCCCCGACACCCCCTGCCTCCCCGGGCCCTCGAGCGCGGGCAAGCGCCCCGCCTCGAGCCCGGTCTCGACGTGTGACTCCGACTCAACCATTGTGTCGGCGTCCGATGACTCCGTGTTCACCACTGTGGTGAGCAAGAAGAAGCGGCGCTCCAAGCGCCGCGCAGACACCGCGTCTCCAACGGCGCCCTCTGTCCCTCTCAGCCCTCTCACCCCTCTCACGGTCGCCCAACCGACCACCCAAACCCACCCAACACAGACACACAACACCACAAAACCACACACTAGGTGCACCGCCGCACCTATCAAGGCAAAGCCGCCACCGCCCGTCTTTCTGCGCGATAAGGCGCAATGGGCAAAGGTCGCGGACCTTTGCAAAGCTCAGAATATACATTACACACAGGCGTCGAACACTGGTCACGCCATTAAAATCACCACACCCACAATCGACACATTTAGGAGCCTCACAAGGCTACTAACAACACACTCAATCCCTTACCACACATACGCCCTCCCCGAGGAGCGCAAAGTCCGCGCGGTACTCAGAGGAGTCCCCTTCGAGCTCTCCAACGAGCTCATTCTGAACGACCTAACCGACCAAGGCTTCCCAGCCGAGGCAGTGCACAAGTTGCACAGCCGGACTGGGAAGCAAAACCCGTTGGCCCTTGTCATTTTGACCTCGGTCCCGGCAGCTAGGGATATTTTTAAAGGTCCCATTACAGTCTGTGGCCTCGACAATATCAAAGTCGAGGCCCCACACCGGCGAGGCACCCCTGGGCAATGCCACAGGTGCCAATTATATGGCCACGCAGCAGCCAACTGCTCGGCGGCCCCGAGGTGCGTCAAGTGCCTCGTACCCCACCTCACCAAGGAGTGCACCCGCACTCGTGACGCACCCGGGGCACCCGCATGCGTGCTCTGTGGCCAAGAAGGCCACCCGGCCAATTACAGGGGTTGCCCGCGGGCCCCACGCCCCAGGCCCAACACTCACACACACACAAAGCCAACCACGGCGACAAAAATACACCCACCACCACCTAATAACACCACCACAAACTTCCCGGGGCTACCCAAGGCGGCCGCCCCTCGCAGCCCGGCGCCCCCGACAGCCTGGGGACCAGCCAGGGCCCGCCCAAAACCACACCCACCACAACACACCACACCAACAACACAAGCTAAGCCAGCCCAAGACGTCTCTCTGGCCGAGGACATGGCGCTTATTCGCTCCTCGCTCAAGAGGGTGAATATCGCCGAGATCCACACTCTCGCCGCGAAGCTCCGGCTAGCAAAGACACCCCTTGAAAAGGCTATAGCTATAGCCGAACACCCCGAACTCGTTGCCGCGTTCGATTAATTTTTCAATCATTATAACACTGGAAAATAACCAGACTCCGAACACAAACAAAAACACTATACACAAAACACGCGGTGATAACTCAAACAAACACCACTGTTGTTTAAATTATGACCGCGCAAAACACTAACATAACAATCACTCAACTAAACCCCGGGCGTACCAAGCCGAAAGGCGCTTCGCTTGTGTCATTTAATACGCGCAGCTTAAAGTCCAACCTTAACGAAATTAAATTATTTTTGCAAGATAGGGAACCCGACTTTCTGCTCCTTCAGGAGACTTGGCTCAAACCAACTCAAATGAAGGGGCTGTCGATCCCTAAGTATAAATTAATCCGGAACGACGGTGCCAACGCGCGCGGCGGCACCGCAATTTACTATAGACGCAATTTACACTGCACACCTATACCCACTCCCGCGCTCACAAACATGGAAGCCACCATCTGTAGGCTGGCGATGACAGGACACCAGTCCTTAATCATCGCCTCAGTCTACATTAGATCAGGTACACACCCTCACCGCGCAGACTTCGAAACACTCACTTCACTAGGTACATCAGTCATAATGTTCGGTGACTTTAACTCCAAACACACCGACTGGACATGCGAGACCACCACCACCTCTGGCCGCAGATTACTACACATCACCGAGGAGCTTGGCTATGATGTCATATGTCCCTACGCGCCCACCCACTACCCAGACAATGTACAAAACCGACCCGACGTCCTGGACTTCGCGATCCTTAAAAACGTGTCGCTTCGCCTCAGCTCGATCGAAACACTCGACGACCTGAGGTCGGATCACAGACCGGTGTCTCTAGTTCTAGGTCCCCAAGACCCACTAGACGCCCCCGCGCCCCCTAAGAGGCTATTCACCAACTGGGACGGATACCGCTCCGCTCTCGAGACCGCTTTAGACTCCCCCGAGTCCCCGTTCCCTAACTCACCGGACAGTCTCGACAGCACCGACAAGATTGACGAAACTATAGAGTCTTTAACTTTACTGGTGACCGAGAAGGCGAAGGAGAACTCGCGGGAGGTTGAGCTGCCAAAGCCCAAGCTCCCGCTGGCCATCCGGAACCTAATCCAAGCCAAAAACGCCGCTCTCCGGAGAGCCAAATTATACCCCACCCCCGAGTATAGGGCTACAGCTAATCGCCTTCAGCGACAAGTTAGGTCCCAGTTAGCCGCTCTGAGACACTCCCGTTGGGAGGAACTCATGGCGGACATTACCCCATCCCATCTTGCGTACTATAGAATCGCGAAAGCGCTCCGTAGCGACGTTACCACCCACACCCCCCCGCTCACTCGCCCCGACGGCACCGTCGCCTTCGAAGACGACGAAAAATCTGAGTGTTTTGCAGACAGCATAGCGGCGCAATGCACGCCTAGTACGCAGGAAACTAACCCGCAACATATTCGCGGAGTGGAGGAGGAGGTCCGCCGGCGGGCCGCCCTTCCACTCACTGACAACCCCCTAGACCCCGTCACGACAGACGAACTCAGACAGACCATTAGAAACTTTAAGCAACGCAAGGCCCCGGGCGCCGACGGCATCTCTAACAAGGCGCTCAAGCACTTTCCCATCCAAATGCTAACCTTGCTTGCAATTCTCTTTAACGCATGTTTTGATCTGTGCTACTTCCCAGCCGCCTGGAAAGAAGCAATAGTGATAGGCATCCCCAAACCCGGAAAACCCGCGCACCTCCCCAGTAGCCATCGCCCTATTAGCCTCCTCAAGGCAATGGCGAAACTTTTCGAAAAAACCATACTGACCAGACTAAGAGAGCACCTCCTATCACCATCCGATCCAATTATCATTAACCACCAATTCGGCTTCAGAGCCAAACACTCCTGCCCCCAACAGATCCATCGCATAGTGGAGCACGCCCTAAGCGGCTTCCAACTTAACAAATATAAAACTATTGCAGTCTTCTTCGACGTCGCCAAAGCCTTCGACAAGGTTTGGCACGACGGATTAATCTTTAAATTATATCAATTAAAATTACCTGACCGCCTAGTTAGGTTAGTAGCCTCTTTTCTATCAAACCGCACCTTCCGCTATAGATACGAAGGTTCACTATCAACGCCCCGCCCACTACGAGCCGGTGTACCGCAGGGGTCCGCTCTCTCCCCCCTGCTATACACAGCGTACACCAATGACATCCCTCAGACCAAGGGTGTCGAGCTCGCTCTCTTCGCGGACGACACGGCCCTCTACTCTAGGGGAGCCAGTACCAATCAAATCATAGCCAAGCTCCAACCGGCAATCACAACACTTGGGAATTGGTTCCGCGATTGGAGAATCGACGTAAATCCGGACAAAAGTTCGGCCATTTGCTTCGATCCCAAGCGCCGCACCAAAACCATACAACACGGTGCGCGGTCTCTGCGAATGCAAGGCATAGCAATACCGTGGCACCGCACAGTCAAATACCTAGGGATCACACTAGACAAAAAACTCACCTTCCGTGGACACATCACACGCGTAGTCGCGAACGCGCGCTTTTATATGAGCCGCCTCCACCCGATGCTCGGTAAATACAGCAAAATGTCACTTCGTAACAAGCGAACGCTTTACAAAGTTTGCATACGCCCGGTCCTCACTTACGCGTCACCAGTGTTCGCACACGCGGACGAAGCGATTTTGAACAAACTTCAAGTGCTTCAAAATCGCTTCTGCCGCATAGCCACAGGGGCCCCGTGGTACGTCCGCAACGCGGACCTCCACAGGGACCTACAACTCGACACAATTCAAACACACCTCACAGAGTGCTCGGAACGGTTCTTCAAAGCTGCAGAAGAGCACTCTAACACACTCATTAGATCGGCGTCGGGATACGCTCCACACACTCCATCTCGATTCAGGCCCCGCAGGCCCAAACACGCACTCACAGCCACACACAATAAACTCACGCGCGATCTCGCGGCCCTCTTGGCCGCTGAGGATCCAACACCCGCGGTGAGTCCCCCCCCGCCCCCCCCGACACAGAGAGGTTCGATTCCTCTCAGTCCCCTCCCGTTTCAAGTGCACATCTGAGTGCACTTGTCCTCTAAGCGCACTTTGCGTTATTTTAAACTATGCACTAGTTTAAACTAACGCAGCGCCGCATCATCCCCCTCTCGGGGGGTGATCGCTTCAGATGAAGCTTGTAAGGCCCTTCTGGCCATAAGCATGAATAAAGGGTGTTTTTTAGTCAGTAGGAGTCTGACATAACCTTACAGCCGGCTGTAGGGTATCCATGAGGATTTCTCACCCTCTCCCCCGCCTGGGAGGAAACAAAAAAAAAAAAAAAAAAAAAACGATGGCTCCCGAGCTACCTTCACCCAACCGGGTGGAAGATCTTTCCTTTGGCCTTCCTAATAGTTAAACTGATGAAAGAAACACACCAAAACATGAATGTAGAGAGATAGTAAACATAAATTATAAGATAGATATAATTTTTATTTTATTAAGCATGTAACTTATTGATGTTTAGTAAATATAGTTTAAGGCATTAAATTGGCATTTATAAAATGGAATTAGCGCAACGCCTACAAACTATGAAAACTGTTTGGCGATAGATGTGTTTTGCAAACTTAGTGTTAATTTGGAATAAAAGGAAAAAAAAGTTTAATACTAATAATTGCATTATCATGAACCTATTAATATCCCCGCTGCTGGACACCTGTACCCCAGTGCATCTCTATGACAGTACTATAGCAAACGGGCCATGACCATATCGCGACAACACAGCCCTAATGCGGTAGATTCTAATGAATGAAGATGCAGCCAAGACTAATGGTTGAATCTAAAATTAGAGATTTTTAGTCACCCATGCTTTGAGTCTTACCTCGAACAGCGATCAACGTGTCATCCGCATAGCAAATGACCACTGTTCGGGGCAAGAGCGTCCCCCTCAAGACCCAGTCGTAGGTAAGGTTCCAGAGGAGCGGTCCCAGGACCGACCCCTGTGGAAATCCGCACACCATGCTCCTCACCTTCACTACACCGCTGGAGCCATTGTAAAGAAGCTCTCGGTCGTACAGGTAGTCCTCTACCACTCGCCTAAGGTACAACGGGACCCCGTGGTGGTACAAGGCCCTTGTGATGCAGCTGAAGGGGACCGTGTTGAAAGCATTCGCTATATCTAGTGATATAGCGAGAACACTCTCCCCCTTCCCACTGTCTCTTCCGACAACCTCTTGAGGTCCTGCACCGCGTCCACTGTGGACTTACCCCCACGGGGGCCATATTGGCAGGCCGCCAGATTTGCTCCGGTCTCCTCAAGGTGCTGAACGATACCGTCGGCAATAATTCTCTCCAAGAATTTGCCGACCTCGTCCAGCAGCACGACCGGGCCATAACCAGCGGGTTGGTCTGCAGGTCGGCCCTCCTTCCCCTTTTCCACGCCCTGGTGAACACACCTACGTCAAGGCACTCATCGAGCAGTGCCCTGAAGTGCTCACCCAGGTGTTTTAGGGCGATCGGGATGACTCCGCGCGGTACTCCATCCGGGCCGGGCGCCTTTCTTTTGCACCCATTACTAAACCTCAGATTACAGAACAAAAGGCAAATGAGTGCGCTCCGTCTAAAGCAAATCTCAAAAATAAATTCTTCCTTTGTCTTTGTAAACAGTTTTTACGGTGTACGAATAAGGCGGCACAGTTTTGATAATAAGTAATTATTTATAATTCATGCGACGTTTTCACAACACGACGCATTGTGGTGTACTGACGCGATTTGATAGTCGCTTTTGATTTCGTATTTGCTTTGATGGCCTGCATTCAGTGTTGCGTGCGCTTCATCTGCCTTTTGTTTTCTCGAGATCTTAACTTTTAAGATCAAAGACCGAAATTGCGCAATCAAACTCTTTACTAAGGATTTTTGGAGTAAGTATGGTGTATGCTAATATATACACACAGACACAGAAGATATTTACACCTTCACCGGGCTTAGGGCGACGCGACGAGCTCTTTATATGAGACCTCAAGCTGGGAATTGGTAATTCGCGCTAGTGACTTTTTAGGTGCAGGGAATATCCCTTTGGGAGGAGTCTCGGATCCGCCAAAGCGTCTGATTCAGTAAAACGGTGTGTAACGATTCGCGTCACAATTTTCGACCGTATACACCCACCCTGAACGGGTTGCAGCAAAACCGTTTTCTCTGTAGGCATGTACCGTGGAGCGTTTCTTTAAATTCCAAGCCCTCGATTTCGGCAGATTTAATTTTTACGAACAAACACCGAGGCGGCATTGAATGTGATTACATTTTTGCTTCGATTTTTTTTCGGTTATTCTCTTGCTTAATATCGTCGTTTCTTCCCCGTCGCGTTTCAAGAGGCAATTGGGCGCTTTTGGGCTGTATTAATATATACCTACTCGAAGAGTAATTTAGGGATAATGATGGAAGATCGTTATTATGATGCGGCTTAGACATTAAGGTTTATTATATATATTGATGTTCCTTTACATTATAAATCATTTCTTGGTATAATTTGATAGCGTCGTTGATGAATAATGCAATTTTTAGAAAGGATTTTTTATTTATATTTGTTCTTTTTAAGCATGTAACTGCTAGATAATATAAAGATTTTTTTACTAGAAAAAAAAATCCACGCGTACCAGGCAGCATATAGGTATTCATCTGACATTGTGGGTTACCTACAATGCGAAGATAAGGCGCTTGTAGCTAAAAAAGGCTAGTGAAAATTCAACACGGCCGTCAGGGCCGCGGTAGCATAATGGTCAAGGATTTTTTATGTTTATGCGAGCAAACGAGCTGGCATTCCACGTGATCGCAAGTGTTTGCTGATGCTGAGTTTTTTTCGCTGCAATTCGCAGCAGGTTACAGCACCCCATCTTATGCTAGGAGTCCAGCTGAAAGAAAAGCTTATTTGATAAATTAATACCATTGATTATTATATTCAGCCATCCTCATAAACGCAAAACGCTACTATGTGTCGCCACACACGGGCCACACGCCACAGCCACAAACGCCGCCACGAGAAGCTAGAAGTGGCTACTAAAGTGGCTGAAGCGCGCGACAGCGGCCGACTAAGGTAAGGGAGAGAGGGGTGGGGAATCGCGCGAGTGACGTGTGGCGGCGTTTTGTATCGGCGCGTTAAGTGGCCGGTGCGGGCCACAAGAAGCGAGCAACGACGACTTGTAGCGTGTGGCGGCCACCGGCGTACCGTGTGTGGAGAGTCCATATAAAATGTATGAAAACTACAAGAAACATGCCGGTGGCGGCGTTTTGTGGTTGTGGCCGGTGGCTCGTGTGCGGCGACATTTAAAGTTGTGCTAATTAATTGTTATCTTGTTTGAAGTGGAAGTTACATTTGCAGACAAGTGCTTAAATAAATAAATAATAAATATTTCCAACACTCACACCAATTAGCCTAGCCCCAAAGTAAGCACTATAAGGCTTGTGTTATGGGATGCTAGGGTAACGGATAGAATACATATACTGTACACATATAAGTATATTTATATAGAAATAGATATTAAACATCCATGACTGGAGTACAAATGCTCGTATTTATCACACAAACATCTGCCCCCACCGGGATTCGAACCCGAGACCTCTCGAGTCGGCGACACCATGAAACCCGGCGTACAAACCACTCGGCCACGGAGGTCGTCGCTTGAAATGCATACAAAAAATGGTGAAGAGCATTTTATTCAATACCTTTTTTTTATAACAAAATATATTTTGCTTTGATGAAAAAAGGATAATCAAAGAAAATGAGCAAGCATAGGTATTCTGTAAGACGGACGGTATGAGTTTGATTTGATTGAAGATGGGCCGGGTGCTAGTATGGGATGCGACCTGTTCAGACACGCTGGCCCCTTCCCATCTACATGGAACCAACAACAGAGCTGATGCGGCTTGCGAAGCCGCTGAAAAAGCTAAGGCATGCAAATACTAGGCTCCGAATATGATATTGTCGCATTCGGTGTCGAGACCCTTGGTCCGTGGGGTCCTAGCGCTGTAAGGCTTTTTAAGGAAATAGCTAAAAGGTTGGTCGACATCACAGGAGACCGAAGAGCTGGCAGCTACCTCGGACAAAGAATTAGTCTAGCTATTCAAAGGGGCAACGCTGCCAGTATCTTTGGAACCTTGCCTGAGCTCTTGTTCCCCGAGCACTACAATCTAGCGGTCTTCAAAGCAAGAGTGAACCGGTTTTTATTAGGTAAGCGCGCTCCATCGTAGACCATAATATTGCTTTCCATCAGGCGAATTATGGTCAAGCGCTTACCTATTACCGAATAAAAAAAAAAAACCTTGCCTAAAGGGACTCCTTTTAATAATTTTAGTTATTATTAATATTTTAAGGTTCTTAGTTATAAATATCTTACTATTTGTTCTTTAGTTAAATTATTAAATTACCTCCATTATTATTATGGTCTTTCATAGTTAAGACATTATCTTAATATATATAACTCTCGTGTCACAATGTTTGTCCTCAATGGACTCCTAAACCACTGAACCGATTATAATAAAATTCGCACACCATGTGCAGTTCGATCCAACTTGAGAGATAGGATAGTTTAAATCTCAAATTATAGTCGCAATTTTAATTTATTGCAAATTATTACTTTTGGGCGATACGAAGTTCGCCGAGTCAGCTAGTATTATTATAAATTCTGTAAGATGCAACCTCACGTACAATCTCATTTATTCGGATTTCTGACAAATGTCAAATATCTAATACTGGCTGCTTCTACAGACATAGCTACATGTTGCCGTGTAATGGCGTAATGCATATCAAACTTATATCTGAAATGGCAGCTACCGAAATCAGAAGTAAAGTTTTATTTTACAAAATTGCTCTACTGAGTCTGACATGATTCTCTTAACTTAAGTATAAAGAAAATTAGTTCTCCTTTTCATTCTTTATAGGGAACTAGCAAACCCGGCGAACTCCGTTTCTCCACCAGATGGCTTCGTTTTATGTAACATTTCGTTTGGTGATTAAAAGAAGATTTTTTTTTTTAATTTTTCCTAATTTTTCTTTGCTATAAACCTCACGGAGCCCGAGACCTTTCCAATGAATGCAAAACCGTGGAAATCGGTTCGTGCGTTCTGGAGTTATAGCGTCAGGAAGGAAAACCCGACTTATTTTTATATAGTAGAAGATGACAAAGATTCTGTTGTAAAATTTAAATTTGGTTTTAGTAAATCATGCCAGAGTTAAATGCAACTCATCTCACCGAATCTAAGCTTAAAATTAGTCAAGGGACGTCATTTATTCCGAGCGTACATTTCGGTTGCAACCGCAAACCGCCACGGCCTAGATCTGACGCAACCCGGTGTTCGTACGTGTCAACCGACACTTACAAATAGTGTACACAATATCACACTTTAAAGTGACAACACTTAGGCCCATTTAGGCCCATTAGGTATTACAGAATAATAATAATAATAATAATAACACAACCAAGTGGCCAGGATTATCCATCAGCAGCTTGCCCTGAAATACAACCTTGTTGCTTCTGAGGTGCCATATTACAAGTATGTGCCCGACCCAGTTCTCGAAAGTGGTCATATCACGCTGTACTGGGACCGATCTATCATCACTGACAGGACTATTGTTGCTAATAAGCCTGATATAGTGATGATAGATCGGGAAAAGCGCCTCGCAATGAGAGTTGATGCGGCCATCCCTCATGACGAGAACCTCATGAAAGCCGAGAAAGATAAACAAATAAAATATCTTGACTTGGCTCATGAGGTTGTCGCCATGTGGGATGTTGACTCGGCTATCATTGTGCCGATAGTTGTGACAGTCAATGGCCTGATAGCTAAGAGCTTCGACTGTCATCTGCGGAGGCTCGAGTTGGGTGACTGGATCAAGGGCCTGATACAGAAGGCAGTGCTCCTTGACACGGCTCGCATTGTGAGGAGGTTCCTCTCTCTGGGGCCCTAACCACCGGTAGCTAGGACCCTGTTCCCGCTGCCGGTTGGCTTCTATTTTTTATATTTTTAAATGTTTTTATTTTTATATCAATATTTAAAAATGTAATCAATATGGTATACAATAAATAAAGAGAATAATAATAATAATTTTGATGTGATCGCCCAGGTGAATCCCTTAGGCATATTATCTCCGGTTGTTCTCGTCTCGCAAATGGCGAGTATTTGCACAGACATAACCAAGTGGCCAGGATAATACACCAACAACTTGCTTTGAAATACAATCTTTTAGCATCTGAGGCTCCTTACTACAGGTATGCTCCAGAACAGGTTCTTGAAAATAGCCATGCCACATTATATTGGGATCGATCTATCATTACAGACAGGACTATTGTGGCTAATAAGCCCGATATTGTATTGATAGATCGACACGAACGCCGTGCAGTAGTTGTTGATGTCGCTGTCCCCCATGACGACAACCTTGTAAAAGCTGAAAAAGATAAAGAAAACAAATATCTTGATTTAGCTCGCGAGATTGTTGACATGTGGGACATCGATTCAGCGATTATTATGCCGATAATCATATCTGCCCATGGTTTGATAGCCAAGAGCCTCGATAAACACTTTAAGAGGCTCGCGTTAGGTGGTTGGGTCAAGAGTCAGATGCAGAAGGCAGTACTTCTGGACACGGCCCGTATAGTGAGGAGGTTCCTGTCTCTGGATCCTTAACCACCGGTAGCAGGGACCCTGATCTTGCTGCCGATGGGGAACTACATTTTTGTATTTTTAATGTTATACACTGTAAAAAATTCATATTTAGAAATATAATTTTGTATGTATATTTAATGAAATAAAGGAGATAATAATAATAAATATTTCCAACACTCACACCAATTAGCCTAGCCCCAAAGTAAGCACTATAATGGGATACTAGTGATAAGTGATAGATAAGTGTAATGGGATACTAGGGTAACGGATAGAATACATATACTATACATATATAAGTATATTTATATAGAATTACATATTAAACATCCATGACTGGAGTACAAATGCTCGTATTCATCACACAAACATCTGCCCCCACCGGGATTCGAACCCGGGACCTCTCGAGTCGGAGACGCCATGAAACCCGGCGTACAAACCACTAGGCCACGGAGGTCGTCTAATGACAACTAAGTGTTGATCTTTACTTGAGTACAGTTAGAAAGGGATGTCGCTATGTGCTATATATAGCGGCATCCCTTTCTAACTATGCTCAAGACTAGATCAATCACTGAGAATCTTTCTATAATACGGGCTCTTAAAATTCAATGTTTTATACAATCATACGAAAAATAAGTTTTTGTGGAGCTGGAGTTAGGCACATGAGGCACCGCCCACGATGAACGAGAAACGAGTAAAGCTAGAAACTAGTTGGTGAGCAACGGGAAGCGAGTGTGTAGTTCCAATAGTTTTAACATTGGGCTATAAGCGAGTGTGCGAGTACAAAGCTAAGCAAAAATGCACTCGTGCGATTTTTAAGACAAGCGAGTGTCGTCAAGTCACCTTTATTTCACCTAGTCCGCATCTGCCATGTCCGTAGTGTACCGTGCAATAAGGAACTTCGTTCCGAAAAAATGCCATTTTCTATTTTAGTGCATTTTAATTCTTATAATCATAATCAAAGTCATTTATTCAGTTTAGGCTGTTACAAGCACTCATGAATGTCTAGAAGCTACGCCATCGGTTCGTAAATCTACTGTGGGAGACCTTGTACTGAGAAGAACCGGCAAGAAACTCAGCAAGGGCTGTTTTTTTCTCCCTGTTTTATTATTTACAGAGTCGTCAAATTGAAAAATGACTTCAGAGATGATTCATGAAGTCACCTTTCATTACATAATTATTAAATATACATTAATTGTTTACCTGCATTTTGATTGCTGTGTCATACAGTATAATTACAAATAATGTTATTTATATTAAGTGTGACTAAACATTAACTTCAATATTAAGGAAGTTAGGGCAGACTCATCTCCGCTGGCAGCACCCGTTCACGAGCATGACGCATCAACCAGCCATCGCTGTCTGTTCTGTCGTCGGTCGTTGAGTTTTTTTCTTTTCTATAGAATTTTAGCACTCCACTCATAAAAGGTGCACGTCACATTTCCCTACACGAAGTGTGGAAACTACATTTTCATTTTTAAAAGTGTGTTTATGCAATCTGAAAGTAAGTACTTTAAAAATGCATTCAAAGCTCCCTGTGAATGCGACTAAGTCCGCGAGATGAATGCGATGCATTTTTCATGGGCCCAACAAACACGCGCCGCAGTGAGGAAATATTGATTCTGTGAAGCTGCGATGATCATATTTTGCTGCTTTTACCAAGATTCACTTATGTACGGCATAGCTGGGGGAAAGCTTTAAATATTTCAAGAATATTTCCTGTGACAATTTAAGTACATATACTTCATACCTCTTGAGGATTTTTCATGTTAAAAACACATAGATAATAATTTATGTAGTTATTGAGTGAATTGGCCAAAATATAACAATAAGGGTCAAGTAAGACGGAAAAAAATCTCCCATTTGAGAGACATTTCGGCCTGCATTGCAAAAACAATAAAAGTTACATGAATTTAATGAAAGGTGAAAATTTATCTCTCAAAAAGTTCTACAAAAAAATGATAAATTTAAAAATTAAAAAACCCGACTGAAAAAATATTACTTCATATAAAAACTGAAAATAAAAAAAACAAGTCCAGTAGTCTATAATTCTGTTAAGTAAGGAACAAAGCTACTTTAACAGTCGGGACCCATTATTGGAAAAATTTATTCATGCTTGAATATCTAATGGGTCCCGACAGTTAAAGTAGCTTTGTTCCTTACTTAACAGAATTATAGACTACTAGGCTTGTATTTTTTTATTTTCAGTTTTTATATGAAGTAATATTTTAGCAGTCGGGTTTTTTGATTTTTAAATTTATCATTTTTTTTATTTCGTCACAATATGGCGCCTGATTGTCCCCATATTGAATTTTGATTACTATCATACCTTTAGTAGCACTCCCATGATTAAGACAAATCGATTGATGTATTAATCATCAAAATCGGTCCACGCGTTTGGTCTCTAGTGTGCCACAAAGGAACAAACATACATATATAGACTGTTAAACACTATACCTAGGGTTGCCATCTCTAAAATGTGGCAACCAGGATAAGACGCGTGATAACCCCGGATTTTGGAGCCCAGGACCCGGACAGACCAATAAAAAACAGTTAAAAATGTCACAAATCAACTTTTTTATGTTGATCTAGGCTAAAGAGCTAGCGGTCTACCTTATAATAAGTGGTTACTGCTGCCCATGGACACTTGCAGCACCAAGGGCCACTCATGCGTTGCCGTAAATTTTTAAACCCGGACTACAAATAAAACCCTGCCCAGACGCTCCCCGGACGCCCCGTAAACTAGGACAAATCTGGGGAAACCCGGACGGATGGCAGCCCTAACCATACCCTGTCTGAGCGTCGCGCTTCGCGCTCTTGCATTGCGCAGTCGGGTAAAAAGGTGGCAAACAAGCGTATGGCCCGCCTGCTGCCACCATAGCCTGTAGATGCTAGCGATACCATAAATAAGCACCGTTGCTTACACCCTGACCTAATCCCCTGCCCCGTGGAGCCCTAGAACCTTATCTTCAACAGAAACACAACACCACCAAAAGGTAATATCTTTATATATATAATTCTTCTGTGAGTGTGTATGTCACTGAACTTCTCTTAAATGACTGGACCGATTTTGATGAAATTTTTTGTGTGTGTTCAAGGGGATCTGAGAATGGTTTAGATTCACAATTTTGTCCGCTGGACAACCCCTATTTTTTTAGGGCGGTACGAAGTTCGCTGGGTCAGCTAGTCTAATATATAAAATTCTCGTGTCGCGGTGTTTGTGGTTAAACTCCTCCGAAACGGCTTTCCCGATTCTCATGAAATTTTGTGTGCATATTGGGTAGGTCTGAGAAACGGATAACATCTATTTTTCATCCCCCTATATGTTAAGGGTAATCCACCCCTATTTTTTTTTCATTTTTAGATTTTTTTTTTTTTTTTGAAAATTTTGGGTTATAATTATTTTTGTATGATGTATCATTCATACAAAAATAATTATAACCCAAAATTTTCGCCATCTACCACCAACCCCTATTTTTTTATGGCGGTACGAAGTTCGCTGGGTCAGCTAGTATTTTATATATGTACTGTGTTCTTCTGTAAAGACGAGGTTACTTCCCTAGACGGGACCTCCAATTCGAGCGAAAAATCCGCTACGCCCACCAGAACTCTTTCTGTTGCTTGAATGTTCTCGTAATAGCCGACTAAAGGACCAACAGCTTTATATCTCGAGCTGCTCCGTGGTTCGGGAGGCACGAAAAAGATTTGGTCTCATCTGCAATAGCGGTCGTTTGCATCCATCAATCCGAACTGAGTCAGCGCTTTGAGTCATGGCCTAGTGTTCATATTCCATCTAGAGGGAAGAATTCACGACCTCAACATTGGGGAACGTGATTACGCTGATGATACCTCTTAACAAGGATGGCAGAGCATCAAGAGTACGGCAGCACGATTGGTGTTTCTATGTTTTTTTTTGCGCCCAGTACGGTGTTTTATACTGAAAAATTGAAAGGAAAACTGCTAAATATTTATATGTATTACGGTAGTTGTGCACAAAGAGCAATGGGCAGCCAGATGCTTGGCATTTCTCTGCAAAATCACAAGAGAAACGAGTGTATTAGAGAAAGGACAGAGGTCAGCGACGTGGTGAAAGAAATTGAAAGCCGTAAATGGAGATGGGCTGGACACATTGCATGGATGATCCAAGCCCACTGTGCCAGAAAGGCTCTAGAGTGGATCCCCCGCAATGACACCCTCGGCAGAGGAAGACCACCTCAGAGATGGAGAGATGACATCCGGCAACAGGCTGGAATTAACTGGATGCAAGTGGCCGGTAGAAAGTTGAAGAGGAGGCCTATGTAGCGGTGGTATGGGTGGGAGAGCGGCTGTGGAGCGGCAATGCTCGCAATGACAGATAAACAAGGTCAGAACTTCGGGACTTCTGGGGTTTCTCTTGCTTGAATTTACTAGTACCATATCATCGTGTCGCACGGTAGTGTGTGTGTTTTCTTTTGAAGAACAGCTTCCTAAAATGTACAGTAATATAACTTTGTGGATACAACTAAGGTAAAAAAATATATCTATATATATAAAACTCAAAGGTGACTGACTGACATAGTGATCTATCAACGCACAGCCCAAACCACTGGACGGGTCGGGCTGAAATTTGGCATGCAGGTAGATGTTATGACGTAGGCATCCGCTAAGAAAGGATTTTGATCAATTCTACCCCCAAGGGGATAAAATAGGGAATGAAAGTTTGTATGAAACTTTTTCAATTTTAAACCGATCGGGCTGAGAATTTGCATGCAGGTATAAGAAGAATCATAGATGAATGCCATTGTGTATAATAAAAGCCTGAGAACAAAAAATGTAGTCTACACTTCAGCTCTACACCGGAGCGAAGCGAGGGCGGGCCGCTAGTGACAGATAAACAAGGTCAGAACTTCGTGACTTGACGGGTCTCTCTTGCTTGAATTCACTAGTACCATTTCATCGTGCCGCACGGTAGCGTATTTGTGTGTGTTTTCTTTTGCAGAACAGCTCCCTAAAAAGTCCAATAATATAACTTTGTGGATGCAACTAAGGTAAAAAAAAACTTATTTCATAAGGTCCAATCGCGATGTCGATATATGTCTATTGATTTTGTGGGGGCTATCTAGGGTAGGGCTGCCATCTCTAAAATGTGGCAACCAGGATCAGAGGCGTGATGACCCCGGATTTTCGAGCCCAGAACCCGGACAGACCAATAAAAAAACAGTTAAAAATGTCACAAACCAACTTTTTTTTGTTGATATAGGCAAAAGAGCGGTCTACCCTCATAATAAGTGGTCACTGCTGCCCATGGACACTTGCAGCACCAAGGAAAGCTGATCTTTGTTGGAAGTCTGCATTTATGGTTACAGTGTTAGAATAGATTTATTCATTTTCAAAGATATTTAAATTGACGGATTAATTGGCAACCCAAAACAGGAAATTTTTAAACCCGGACGACAAATGAAACTCCGCCCGGACGCTCCCCGGACGCCCCGTAAACTAGGACAAATCCGGGGAAACCCGGACGGATGGCAGCCCTAATCTAGGGGGGCTTGTAGGCTTTTCAGGTCAGTGCTCAGGTGTTCTTGCCAGAATGTGGCTTTGAGAAACTTCAGTACAGGATAAATTTTGAAATCTCATTTGTTATTAAATCACATTCGCTTATAGCCCAGCAGTCAAACTATCGGAACTTCCCACTGCACGACAGCTCGTTTCCAGTTCATGGCTCGTAGACGGTGGGTCAAGTGCCCTATCCTGCGCTATTTTTTTTTTATTTTAGGTACATAGACCAGTTATACACTAAATATTACATAAAATTATAATGTAGATATTAATTAGGTAAGTGTACAACCCACACCAATGTCCACAAATTAATGATGAAACGAAAAATGAAAAACCGCGATGAACCGGTACAGATACAAGTATGATACCAAATTCTATCAACCCGTTCTATTTGATAATGTTTCTACTGCCATTTTTTAAACTTTAATTTTGAGAACCCAAATATGTCTAATTCTGCAAAGTTTGTGTTATAATTATCCAGTAGTCGCCGAAGGGGCGCACTAATTGTCGTGTTAAAACGGACACAGACGTAAAAATATAATTTCTAAAATGCATTCAGACTTAATGCAAAGCGACAGTTCGTATCTTGAATGATAAATCACTTCCTCTACTCCAAATAATCTTGAAACAAGTTAGAACAAGTCATGACTTATTGTACAATAACGATATTTAATAAAAGAGACAGCACATAACTTCGATTCTGCTCCGCAATGTTGGAACGCCGCCAAGGCCGGTGTAGGGGCCTCTCCGCTGCCGCTGTATCATATATTTTTGCGCTTATGAAGCTGTTCTTTATATCCAAGTTCACTTTAAGATGTTCTGTGTGATCTTTTCGTTCATCAAACATTGTATGATTTTAACCGAAGTTGTAATTATATTAATTTTTTTACAAAACTTATACACTGTCGACGCTTGTGTCTCCATCTATTGCACAAGAAGAAAAACGACGAAAACGAAACGTAACGGGTGAAAGAAGCCGCGAAGAAGACCCGCGCATTACAATATAATTTTTTACGCGCATTTAATACACATACAAATTTTTCTAACATTAATTTTATTGTAATTTATACGTAAATAAACGTCTTATCAAGTATACGCTGCCGCTGTATCATATATTTTTGCGCTTATGAAGCTGTTCTTTATATCCAAGTTCAAGTTCACTTTAAGAGGTTCTGTGTGATCTTTTCGTTCATCAAACATTGTATGATTTTAACCCAAGTTATAATTACCTATACTAGTTTTTTACAAAACTTGTACGCCGTTATTAATAAACGAGGTTTTGTTCTGAACTGAACAGAGACCAAACATGGTGTAAGTAATCCAAGCTTATTCTGCGTTTATTAATAGGGAATAAGGGGGGTAGAGTTACTTTTTATTCAGTACCCTTAGCACGAACCATTATCGAATTCGAATAGTTTGCGAGTGCGAAATGTCAGATGTAATTTGCTGCAATATCGAGTTTTAAATTTACTGAACTCTGTTATATTGACAACCCCTTACACTAAATACTAACAAGAAAGTAGGCTGTTATATAGGTACTAGCTGACCCAGCGAACTTCCACCGCCATAAAAAAATTGGGGTTGGTTAAAGAAGGGTGAAAATTTAGGGTTGTATGTATTTGTGTATAATGTATCATAAAAAAAATATTTATGTAAAATTGAAAATAAAAATTTAGGGGTGGTTTACCCTTAACATTTAGGGGGATGAAAAATAGATTACATCCGATTCTCAGACCTACTGAATATGCATATAAAATTTCACGAAAATCGGTCGAGCCGTTTCGGAGGAGTTTAACCACAAACACCGCGACACGAGAATTTTATATATTAGATGTACTTCTATGTCGATATAAATAAATAATACTACCAACACTCACCCCAAAGTAAGCACTGTAGGCTAAGAAATACATATTAAACATCCATGACTGGAGTACAAATGCTCGTATTCATCACACAAACATCTGCCCCCACCGGGATTCGAAAGCAGGACCTCTCGAGTAAGCGACACCTTGAAACCTCGGCGTACAAACCACTCGGCCACGGAGCTCGTCTATCTCTACTCAAACAATGTTGAAATTCAAAAACATCCGAATTATAATATATGAAGTTATACAAAATGAGTCACGCAATCAATGTGTTAAAATATAATATTGACAAAGAATTTAAAGTGAGATCGTTAATTACTTTCTAATCTACCCCATGGTATCATGTCGTAGGATATACAAATTTTCATTTATTTAATCTTTATTGCAAATGGCGGACTTAATGCCAGTATGGCATTCTCTTATCGGAAAAAAGGTGCAGAGAAAATGAAACGGCAGACAGTCATCATCATCATCATCATCAGCCTATTAATGTCCCCACTGCTGGGGCACAGGCCTTCCCTATGGATGGAATAGGGAAAATTGGGCCATGACTCACCACGCGGGCCCAGTGCGGATTGGTGAGTGCTAACGACTGCAGATGCAGCCGGGACCAACGGCTTAACGTGCCTTCCGAAGCACGGAGTAGCTCGAGATAGTAATATTTGGTCACCCATCCAATGACCGACCACTGCGAAAGTTGCTTAAGTTCAACGATCGCAGCCGAACGCGCTAACCACTTGCGCCATCGAGCTCCTCCGGCAGACAGTGAACAGAGTATATTACTTTCAAAAATGTTGAGGGTTTGTCAAGACAACACTTCGATTATAAATCCTTGTGGTATGATTGTATTCAGTTTAAGTTATTGCTAATTTAACCAAAACGCTTTCTTTACCCAGATATTATTATTTAGCAATAAGAATAAAATGTTGAAATAGCCAAAAACATTTTTTCTCAGCGTCCAAAATCAAAGTCCAACCATCCAACAGTCATAACATGATCATTATTTACTTCAAACAATGAGGGGTGGAATCCGAGCGGAGCACTAGTTTTTCAGGGATCGATCGTATAAGTCATTAGCGGGAGCATCGGGGAAGCGATGACTGGCCACATTCCCCCTCCGCGGGGAGGACGTTCCCCAAGGGAAGCGAGCCGTGACCCCGGCGAAAATCTCCCGGATTAACGGCGGCTCCCAACGAATTCTAATGAAAACATCCTGCCTGCGTATTTGGGTCTGAGCGAGAAATGTGTTATTTTTACATACACAGACATTTGTAATGCTCATTAGTGTTTTTTTACTGCGGGAAATCTTGCATTCGTTTCGGTATATTGGTTCTTAATTGTTTCTGAAGAATTTCGCAATAACCCTCTTTGTTTTGAGCTTGCAACAGCTTCATTATCTGTTCATGTACGGCCAGTTTCAATAACTTTGAAAACGGAGTAGGGCACAACGGATTTCCATCTCGACTTGGATCGCCCGTCTGGAGATGCAACCTCCTATTTACAGGAGATCACAGTACAATTCAAAATTCAATATCGTTTATTCAGTCTAGGCTGTTACAAGCACTTATGAATGTCGAAAAGCTACGCCATCGGTTCGCAAATCTACGGCGGGAGACCTTGTACTGAGAAGAATTGACAAGAAACTCAGCAAGGGCTGTTTTTTTCTCCCTGTATTATATATATACAGAGTCGTCAAATTGAAAAATGACTTCAATATGAGGTAACTCATAAAGTCACTTTCCATTACAAATGCAAATAATATAAAAATCATGACTATAAAATAAAAAAAATATATAAAACACTGGATTAATAAAGTTTAGGAATTCCGTGTCCTGCTGTTTAGGCAAAAACAAATAATAATAACAATAACATTATCTTTTGGTGGTGTTGTGTTTCTGCTAGGAACTCGATAGCGCAAGTGGTTAGCGCGTTCGGCTGCGATCGTTGAAGTTAAGCAACTTTCGCGGTGGTCAGTTATTGGATGGGTGACCAAAAATTTCCTATCCCGAGCTCCTCCGTGCTTCGGAAGGCACGTTAAGCCGTTGGTCCCGGCTGCATCTGCAGTCGTTAGCACCCACCAATCCGCACTGGGCCCGCGTGGTGGGTCATGGCCCAATCCCTCTATTCCATCCATAGGGAAGGCCTGTGCCCCAGCAGTGGGGACATTAATAGGCTGATGATGATGTGTTTCTGCTAGTGAGAAGGGTTCTAGAGTTCCACGGGGTAGGGGGTTGGGATGTGACGAGGAGGATGGCTGGAGAGGCACACTTTCTCCGCATAATCATCGTAACTGCATTCTACTTACATTTGATATGAGGTGAGGACGGGTAATTTGTTGCATGTCGTATCTTCTATCTATATATATATTAATAAAACTCAAAGGTGACTGACTGACTGACATAGTGATCTATCAACGCACAGCCCAAACCACTGGACGGATCGGACTGAAATTTGGCATGCAGGTAGATGTTATGACGTAGGCATCCGCTAAGAAAGGATTTTGATCAATTCCACCCCCAAGGGGATAAAATAGGGAATGAAAGTTTGTATGAAACTTTGTCAATTTTAAACCGATCGGGCTGAGACTTGCATGCAGGTATAAGAAGAATCATAGATGAATGTCATTGTGTATAATACAAGCCTGAGAACAAAAACTGTAGTCTACACTTCAGATCTACACCGAAGCGAAGCGAGGGCTAAAATTAAGTTAAAACTTCATTATAAAATGATAATTTCTACCATTAATTGCACCTCCAGTTCAGGAAAGCAGTGTTAAAATGCAAACGAAAAATTCAATTACATAACCATTGGTACTCCTTAAAGTGTTCACAGAAGGTTAGCACGCAATATTCACTTTAAATATACAATGGTTTATGTAGCGCAATGAACAGTTCCGTCTCGGATATCACAGTTTTGGCAAACAACACTGAATAAAAAAACACAAAACTTAACCACGACTGTGAATAAACGATTTTTATATTCTGTTTATACTTCCTAGTTTATGGCGCAAAAATGAGTCTCTGGCAGGAAATTCACTTTGTAGAACATCGTAAGAGTTTTTTTGGAGTTTACTCCTTAAGAATCGATTTGCATATATAAGGGGCCCGGTATGAGAAAAATGTGAGGAGTAAAATCTATCGATGAATGACCTCGTTACGTTTTTGGTGCGCATCCTATGTCGCCCAACTTTGACAAACAAAGATGATGACATTAATAAAAATTTTAAAATCTGAACTGAATTTAGATATTGTTTCTGATAGAGCAATGGGGACAACGAGGTATGGTACAACCATTGATGCGGTATTTGAAATGAATGAATATATATTTATATATGTATATTATTTTTATTAATTTGTTAATTTACCCTTTCATACAGTATCAATCTTTTTTAAGTTAAATAAACTCTTTTTGCGTCTGGTTAGACTATCGAACTTAAGGAGTAAACTCCAGTCGTGCGTCGGAGCTGACACACACAATTTTTTTTTAATTGGATGTATTCGAATTTCGTCGTCATCATTGCCAACAGTTTTCAATGTCTCTGTAGCTAAGGTATGTGCTTTTCTTATCGAAGGAATACCGAGAATGAGTAATGATGCATAAATTAATTCTTCAAGTTCAACTCATTTATTGCACCATGTTGTTACATAGATAGAAATTTATAATTAATGGATACAAACATGAGCCTGCTAGGGTATTGCAAATACTAAATAAACATATAAATATTTAAAGAAAATATAACTAGAAAAAATTCCACGCGGACCAGGTAGCAGACGGGACTCGAACCCTTCGCAATCCGGGCGAATGCACTGACCAATTTTTTCTAGTTATATTTTCTTTAGATTTAAACATTAAGCAGTTACATGCTTTAAAAAAAATATATAAATATAAATATTTTCTTAACATCATGTACACGTATTCTATATTAACATTATTAATTGATTGTCACTATTTAAATATTATCAATATTCAGTAATTATCATTATTTATTAATTTTTTACGTTTTTTACGTTTATTATAATAATTTATTAAGATTATTCATTAAAAAATAACATTTTTTATCAAGATATTTCTCTAGCATTAACTTAAATTTATTTGTATTTATGTCGTCTTCAATATCTCAAGGTAATTTGTTACGAGTTTTTACATACTTTGACAGGCGGCCACTTCGAAACATTTCTAATTTACAGGTTGATTGAGCTTATTTATTTTGAGGTCTAAGAATTTGAGGTCGTTGGTAATAAGAAAAGAACTCAGAGTGCTTTCTTACAAACCACCTACACCTTGAAACCGGGTTTCATACATACGTCAGTCGTCAGAATGAAAATTAATAGAAAATAGTTTTCGACGCAAGGCGAGCGATACAAAAATAGAGCTCACTGTTAATTTAAGAGAAACTTAAAAGTCAATTGGCTTCCTTGAGTGCAGCCGTTACAGTACAAACTAATAGGGATGATGACTATTTTTTTTTCTTCGTTTATCAGGTAGAACATCAAAAAGTATTGTACACGTATTTTTTCTTTTTTCACATAATATAAACATTGCAGAGATATATTGATTTGAAAAGTCGCATGACGTCACGTTTGAGTACACTTATAAGTGAAAATTCACTCAAAAGTGACATCACGAGCCCCTACTCCCAAACTTTGACGCGCTATAACTTTGTAATTTTTTGGTTGATTGCCCAAAGAAAAAATACGTGTCCATTATTTTTTGATCATCTAACTGACGGACTAAATAGAATTTCGTTTACTGTACCCCGTCATCACCCCTATTGTTAGCGCGGAACATAATTCTGTAGCATCTGTGACGTCCGACGGATTCTTTCGCGGCACGTTTTTAGAAAGGGCTAATTTTAAATTAGTTTTCTCAAAGTTTCGCCGGATGAGTGAATGAATCGCTTCGAACGGCCCACGGACGGCGGGTCCGACTCGGTAATTTGCATTGGACAAACTTGGACGTTTTCATTTAAACCGAGAACTTGTCAATAAAACGAAAATAGTTTTAACTTTAACTTAATCAGCTATTTCGAATATTATAATTTAGATGTTTCTAATTTTCAAAATTCTCTAGTAGATATCAAAATAAAAGTACATCTATATATATAAAACTCAAAGGTGACTGACTGACATAGTGATCTATCAACGCACAGCCCAAACCACTGGACGGATCGGGCTGAAATTTGGCATGCAGGTAGATGTTATGACGTAGGATCAGCTAAGAAAGGATTTTGATCAATTCTTCCCCCAAGGGGATTAAATAGAGAAAGAAAGTTTGTATGAAACTTTGTCAATTTTAAACCGATCGGGCTGAGTCTTAATGCTAATAGCATTCTCTCCCAGTCAACCTTTGGGAAAAAAGCTAAATATACACATAAATATTGATATAATAAATAATATTAAAAATATATACGAATTAACATAGATACATATATAAATACATACAACGAAAGGATTACACATACATACATACCACAATTATATTTAAATATATATATACACATAACTATACACATGATGATGATTAATAAAGTGACTCTTTATCTTAAATTTTGAAGAAGATGAGTGCGAACATTCCTTTTAAATATAAGTTTATTTGGAGATCTTCTGATGGAGTCGGGTAGGTCATTCCACAGCCGTAAGGCTTGAAGAGTAAAGGAGTTGGACAATTATCTCCAACACCCCATCTCGAATGCATCAATCCTTTGCCTTTCTCGGGCTAACATTCTCGTTTCGACCCCATACAGGAAGATAGAGAATACCAGGGGGCCAATCGCCTAACTGGATTGCTTTGGAAAACGCTATCGCTTACGATTTCATTTTGTTATTTCTAGCCCCCTGAGGTTTTCAAATGCCTCGCGCTCTTTTTTTTTCTTTTGCATTGGTAATAACAATGTTAAAGAAAATGAGCGTGAGGTATTTCGGCGGTTAGAAATAACAAAATGAAATCGTAAGCGATAGCGTTTTCCAAAGCAATCCAGTTAGGCGATTGGCCCCCAGATCTCGTATCAGTCTACTCTTGGTTATGACATCAATTCCTGTCTTCTTTCAGATGTTTAGTCGGGACGTAGCATCTTTGGCCATTATTCTCCTTTTTATCTCGGGGACACAGCTGCCGTCCTTGTTGATATGGTAGCCCAAGTAAATTTAGTGGTCGACGGTTTCAATCCCAGAAATGTTGCAGTTCCCGTTGGTTAGCTTAGCCTGTATATCGCACCTTTAGAATTGAAGTGACTTAAATAAAAAAAATAGCAAAATGACTTTTAAACGTGAAACGACATAAAAATTAAAATGTGGTGTCGTGGGACACCAGGTAGAAACGAAGTTCCTTCGGCTAATGTAGAATCGACACAAATTGCAAACTCGCTTGTGTATGTGACTGTCGCGCCTGCGCACGTCTCATTTAACGGTTTTATTCCACGCACTTTTTTCCACGGATTTTTTCTTACGGATTTACTATCACATTTTTTTCCCTATCCCCTCCAAGCCTGCCGTAAGGAACTTCGTTCCAAAAACATATATTCTATCAGTTTACTATTAATATATATTCTATCAGTTAAACAGGCTCTTTTAGGTCAGAAGAAGACGAACGTACTATTTCCGTCTCTTTTAAATGACACGCATACCGCGCCTCCCTCAATATTGAAGTACCCCATTCAGTGTTGCGTGGACATTTATTTCATTTCCCTTTAATTTAGAAAATCATTAATTATTAAACTAGCATATTACAAAATTGGTCAAGTATCAAATATATAACATTAGAAATGAATCGCCTCTATATTAAATAGTTACGTTTTTGTTTTATGTTGTTTAGGAAAAAAGGGGCACAAAGTGAAATAAGCCAATTATAATGAACTGTTTTCGGAAAATAAGTGACATTTTTTTTTGATGATTAATTAACAAAGGTTCTAATTAGTTATACAGACTGGTTTAGTAAACAATCGTGAAAACAATTCCTATCCTACCATTAACAATAAAAAATATGATAATAAACGTATAACTTATAGCATTATAATAGAAAAACAAAAAAATGGCCAACTTGTCAATCACATTTTTAGCGTTTACCAAAAAACAAGAATTTTGGATTAGGTCACTTCAATTCTAAAGGTGCGATATATCTAGTAAAAAACGAGGACGTTATCACGTGTTGTCATATTGTTATGCTTAAACCAAAAACTTTTACTCGTACCAAGAACCAGCGTTGCACCGATTGACAATTTGCTATTCGCCGCAATTGCACTTTTTGATTTTTCTGATGCGTCGTGTGATTTTTCCTAGTATTTTTTAAACTTATATACATGTATAAAATGTATAGTCTATAACTTGTACGAAACCTTTTTGATAAATAAATTATATTAAGTGTTTTGTGCTTGTATCCGTATGTCAATTCCAATTTAAAGCTTCCTAGTACTAATATATCTGTTCCAATAGATATATAGATAGGCAGGTCCTAATTGATTGAGCTTCCACTAACCAAAGGAGATTGCTCAGCTTCCATACATGTTTGGCCTAAAAACCAATAACCATGAAAAATTGTTTCCTACATTCGAAATTATATATAAATTACCGTAGAAACGAATATTATCGACGGCCACTCCTGAGAACTTCTATAAACTGAATGATTTTGAGGTTATGTTTGCAAATAGGCACATAGGTATTAGAATAATAAAAACCAAATAACTTATATAGGAAAATAGGGCAATCAAGCCAAGTACCGATATTATGTATTAGATTCAGGTATATAGAGCATGTAAAATAACAGATATGTGCATGTTTTTAAAAACACGAACAGAAACTGTGTGATGATTGTGAATGAGCCACAGATTAGAGAGAATTTTTAAACTCTCGTTAATCAAAGAAAGCTAAGAGCTGTAGGTTATACAGCCATATCTTCAGCAGCTTCATTATTTTTGTTATGTTTTTATTATAACCATATTTTAGATTTTTAGTGTATCACACCTTATAATGTGTTTATTTAGGTGTTTGGCAAAAAATGTACGGCAATAGACTTTATGATGTCGCCTACCATCTATATTAATTGTTTTAGCACATTTGCATGTAGTAAAAATGATAATAAAGTTGTGGATATTAATACCACCCGTGTAATAAAAAAAATATATATTTTATCAATCTTTACAAAATAGATTTGTTTTGATGATCAGTCTTTGTGAATGTTACTACACCCATAGCCAATAAAAATGATTCGTATGTTTTCCAAACCGGTAAAAATAGAAGTCCTTTTTTAAAATTAATATATTATTTAAAGGTGGCCGTTAAAATCTAATGACTGTAAAATAAAGTATAAATTACGCCAAGAATTACTGTATATGTCAATATTTTATTTGCATTTAGGCCAATTTGACCAATCTCCTTTAAATCTCAGATCAAGAATTCTCTTATGAATAAGGGCTTTATTATCTAAATGATCGTAATGCATGGACATAGTGTTTCTTGTAATTTGTTATTTGATGGGTATGAGTCATACTGAATATAAAATTTATTGTAACTATATATCTATATCCTAAATAATGTAATGGAAGGTGACTTCAGAAGTATCTCTGAAGTCATTTTTCAACTTGACGACTCTGTATATATCAATACAGGGAGAAAAAAGCAGCCCTTGCTGAGTTTCTTGCCGGTTCTTGTCAGTGCTTGTAACAGCCTAGATTGAATAAATGACTTTTCATTTCATTTCATTTCAATAGATCTAATAGAGCTGAGCTACGGATGGACAAACGGACATTAAATAAAATTATTTTTCTTTCTTCTTTCTTTCGTGGCGAAACTATTACCTATTTTCTTTGTTAACGCAGGCAAAACCTCTATTTAAGAGGCACACCGCCTAACGGACCTCACACCTGGCTCCCGCAAGCTTTACGGGCCCCCGCAGTGACTGCCCACTGAGGACCCCGTAACGTTAAGTTCTCAATTAACTCTTACGGGCGCTTTACGGTATAATATCCGCTAAAAAACCCTGCGAATACCCTCTAAGCTGCTTAGTGCGAAGCCACGGGATCCCCGTTTAGGAATTCTTCCGCGTTAACGACGAAACTAATACCTAGTTTTATTTCATCATCATCATCAGCCAATTAATGTCCCCACTGCTGGGGCACAATCATCCTATCTTTATTACGTATATTGACATTGGTGTCGATTCTGAAATGATTCTCTGAGCCTGAATATGAATTTGACGGCAGTGTATCCTTGTCATTCTCTATACAAAATGATAGGGGGGGACTGTTGTTGGGTTGGGTCTTGGGTTTGGAGAGTCATGACGGAATCGACACCATTATCGGATGCGGTGCGGGTGCGTCGGAGTGCTGCGCTGTGTTTCGTTATTTAGGATTGTCATTTTATGTATTTAATGTGTATATATATATATATCTTTATATATATAATTCTTCTGTGAGTGTGTATGTCACTGAACTTCTTTTAAACGACTGGACCGATTTTGATGAAATTTTTTGTGTGTGTTCAAGGGGATCTGAGAATGGTTTAGATTCACAATTTTGTCCGCTGGACAACCCCTATTTTTTTAGGGCGGTACGAAGTTCGCTGGGTCAGCTAGTCTTTATATATATAATTCTTCTGTGAGTGTGTATGTCACTGAACTTCTCTTAAACGACTGGACCGATTTTGATGAAATTTTTTGTGTGTGTTCAAGGGGATCTGAGAATGGTTTAGATTCACAATTTTGTCCGCTGGACAACCCCTATTTTTTTAAGGCGGTACGAAGTTCGCTGGATCAGCTAGTATATATATATATATATATATTTATATCATGTATTTATATGTATGTATGTATGCGCAATACAATTAGGATTAGTTAAGCATTGTTACAAATGTATTGCTTTTGTTGCTTGTTAGCGCCTAATACGTCCTCGCACAGGCCCTGCCAGAATACCAGCGCTGATACAGGGTGAGAGTATTCTCCCACTGTGTCAGCATAAGCTCAGGCAGGGTCCTGATTGGCCATCTTAGTTTTATGTTGATATTTTTTGTTTTTAGGTTAAGTTCCTCTTTTATTTATTCTTTAAATTTATAGTATTTTTTTATGTAAGATGGCCAATAAAGGTTTTTTCATTTCATTTCATTTCTATCTTCCTATTCCATCTATAGGGAAGGCCTTCTCTCACCATGATTGACCTGAAGATTGGGCCATGACCCACCTCGCGGGCCCAGTGCGGATTAGCGGGTGCTAACGACTGCAGATGCAGCCGGGACCAACGGCTTAACGTGCATTCCGAAGCACGGAGGAGCTCGAGATAGTAAATTTTTGGTCACCCATCCAATGACCGACCACAGCGAAAGTTATTTTAGTCCAGCCCAATCCAGTGGTATTGGACGGTTCAAAAGCATTTCCATCAAGACAAAACAATTTCATATAAGTCTGCAGTGTATAAGGACACCTCGCCGGTAAATTCCACCGACAAAACCGGCTTTACAAACGTCACGGTTTTAAATTCAAAGCTCTGGGTAGGTAGATACATCATGCGCGCGTGTCGGCTGCACCCCGCGACGCAATCCTTATGAAATTCAATGAGCATTTTGTCTCTTTCAGGCGGTATAATGTTAGTTGCAGGATGTAGGAAGGAAGAATCCTGTATGTTGGTTTGCGTGCGGTACAATTCATAAGATATTTTTTTTGAAGTTATACTTCTTTAGCCGCGTTATGAAAAAATTATGAGAGTGAAATTTCAAGATGCGCGCGCATCACTGTAACACAAAAGTAACATAATGGAGCGGAGCTCCATAAGATGATCGCGTTGTCAAAAACAATGTTGGCACGCTCGTCGCCTCTGATCACTGTTTTCATATTTATAATATTTATCCACATGTTTCTAGTTTCTATATAGACACAACGTGTTTTAGTTACTTACAAGTGCTAATTACATATGGACTAATAACTTAAATTCAGTAGTGATTTTAATTGAATATTTTGAATATTTATTTAATTTTTCAAATTAAAACTGAACTTAATTGACTGTGTTAACTATCCTTTTCCAGTCCTTTTATTATTTTATTGGAATTATTAATTATTTGCATGCAATTAAAAAATATTTTTAATGATGCTAAAGAAGTATAACTTCTCACGCGCGTACATAAGTTACATGCATCCATTTTTTTTTAAATTTATTAAGGTAAACAAACAATGACACAATACATTTTAAATACTGTACATAATACATTATATGTATTATTGTGACACCAGCAACGTTTACCGCAAATTACAAAAAGAAATTGTAAACTAAAAATGGACCGACAAATAAGTGAGAGATGCGATGTTAAGCTTGTAGCAGTTCAAGCAAAGCTTTCCTGTATGTATATTTGTTTTCAGTTGCCATATCCGATAAGAATTAAATAAATCATTATACGTATTAGTCATACGATAGAACGATGATCTTTTCCCAGCATTGGTTCGACAACGGGCAATAGCAAACTGGGATGGCTCCGCTAAATACTTGCTCGATGCTTTGGATAGGTTACAGCGGCGCGCAATCCGCATCATAGGCGATGAGGAGGTGACTAAACACCTCGACCCTCTTCAATTACGCCGGTACGTGGCGTCACTAAGCGCGTTCTATCGTCTGTACCACGGCGAGTGTTCTGAGGAGTTATTCTCTCTTATTCCACCTTCCCCTTTCCTTCAGAGGACCACGCGCGCTGGGTTACGTTGTCACCGTCTAACTGTGGCTACAATTCCAACGCGTACAAAGAAATTTGGTGACTCATTTCTTTGTCGTACTATCCGTAAATGGAATTCTCTGCCCGCTCACGTGTTCCCTCCCTCTTACAACCTGGGATCCTTTAAAAGAGGCGTGAAGAAGCAACTTGCAGGCCGGCAGGGTGAGGATGGCTATTCGTTAACGTAATACTATCGTAACGGTTGCGACATAATATGTCATAAAATATTGTTGATTCTAAAAATGTACGCCTATTTTTCAAACTCATACATTTATACTTACATAGGAGCTGCTCGTAAGACAATCTATTACGGTAACACTTGTAATGCATGCAGCGCAAAAACTTCCTTTGTACTATAATCTCTTATCTATTAGACAAGTCCGTCCGTCCATCCGTCTGTCTGTGGTGCTGTTTCAGCGGCCAAACCGTAAGAGATAGATAAAGGGAATATTTAAGTTATAAATAAAGAATAGTCTGATAAGACTACAAACCGGATTTGAGTAACGTAGCACTTCCGGTTTTCGAGAAATCACGAATTTCAAACGAAACCACACAAAATCTCTGAAGTTCTCAATTAATTAAATACATTTTTTTTTCTTTTTTTTTATAATCAGGTTTTGGTGAACATTTGGTTCACTGGTTTGCTAGTAATACTATAATAATCTACAAACATAAAATATCATCTCAGTGTGCAAGTGGCATCATTAAGCGCATTCTACCGACTATAAATAAATAAATAAATAAATATTTCCGACACTCACACCAATTAGCCTAGCCCCAAAGTAAGCACTGTAAGGCTTGTGTTATGGGATGCTAGGGTAACGGATAGAATACATATACTGTACATATATAAGTATATTTATATAGAAATACATATTAAACATCCATGACTGGAGTACAAATGCTCGTATTCATCACACAAACATCTGCCCCCACCGGGATTCGAACTCGGGACCTCTCGAGTCGGCGACACCATGAAACCCGGCGTACAAACCACTCGACCACGGAGAGTGTTCTGAGGAGCTATTCTCGCTTATCCCTCCATCACCTTTTCTTCAGAGGACCACGCGCGCTGGCCTACGATGCCACTGACTTACTGTGGCCACTATTCCTACACGTACAAAGAAATTTGGTGACTCATTTCTTTGTCGTACTATTCGTAAGTGGATTTTTTTACCCGCGCACGTGTTCCCTCCTTCCTATAATCTGGGGTCCTTTAAGAGAGGCGTGAGGAAGCATTTTTGCAGGCCGGCAAGCATCTCGATAGCGCATGTGGTTTGCACGTTCGGCTGCGATCGTTGAAGTTAAGCAACTTTCGCAGTGGTCGGTCGTTGGATGGGTGACCAAAAATTTACTATCTCGAGCCCCTCCGTGCTTCGGGAGGCACGTTAAGCCGTTGGTCCCGGCTGCATCTGCTGTCGTTAGCACCCACCAATCCGCACTGGGCCCGCGTGGTGGGTCATGGCCCAATCTCCCTATTTCATCCATAGGGAAGGCCTGTGCCCCAGCAGTGGGGACATTAATAGGCTGATGATGAAGGTGAGGATGGTTGGTGTAGCAGTTTATAACTGCCGTACTAGCTATCTTTGTGTTTGGACTTTATCATCACTTAACATCAGGTGGGGTAAAGTCATTTGCCTCGCTATAAAAAAAAAAGGCGAAATTGATATTTCTTGTATCGCCAGCGTTTATAAGCTATGATAGCCGCTTACCACTCTTTATGTTTTCAATCCTTTTAACAAATGGTTGAGCAAAGCGATGGCTGGTTCATGCGTCATGCTCGTGAACGGGTGTTGCCAGCGGAGATGAGTCTGCTCTTAATTCGCTGGGTACTATTAATCGTTGTACTAAAGTTTAATTACGTCATTCCTAAACTTTGTTAAACCAGTTTTTTATATCTTTTTTATTTTATAGTCATACTAGCTGACCCAGCGAACTTCGTACCGCCCTAAAAAAATAGGGGTTGTCCAGCGGACAAAATTGTGAATCTAAACCATTCTCAGATCCCCTTGAACACACACAAAAAATTTCATCAAAATCGGTCCAGTCGTTTAAGAGAAGATCAGTGACATACACACTCACAGAAGAATTATATATATAAAGATTTTTTATATTATTTGCATTTTTTTTGTTTGTAATGGAAAGTGACTTTATGACTTACCTCATATTGAAGTCATTTTTCAATTTAACGACTCTGTATATAATACAGGGAGAAAAAAACAGCCCTTGCTGAGTTTCTTGCCGGTTCTTCTCAGTACAAGGTCTCCCGCCGTAGATTTGCGAACCGATGGCGTAGCTTTTCGACATTCACAAGTGCTTGTAACAGCCTAGACTGAATAAACGATTTTGAATTTTGAACATAGAAAAGATATATTACGAAATACTCGATATGCTGCATTGATAGTGTCGAAACAAAGACAGAAATATTTCAATTCAAATTTTTCAAAGAAGACTCCATATTGTGTTACCGATAGAGTCTGTGCGGAAAGAGAATGGGATTCAGATTGGAGGACGCTGTAGTGCTTTTCTACCGTTTTTGTAAGGTTTTACCCCTTTTAGACATGATTAAATACACAAAAACCACAACAACAAACAAATCCGTATCAATACAAAACTTTGACGTTTTACAGATTGCTGGGTTTGATTGCCAAATAAAAACCTTAATGTTAGTTCCGTTTTTCGCCACGCCCATTCTCTTTCCGCACAGACTCTTAGTTGGGTGGAGCTATGCATTTCTGTTGAAACTGTAGTACTTCTTGCTGCCTAACGATGTCGCCGTACATGTTAAGCCGTCGGTCCCGACTGCGCCTACAGTCCTAAGCCACCAACCCACACTGGGCCCACGCGGTGTGCCATAGCCCAATTTCCCTATACGATCCATAAGGAAAGCCTGCGCCCTAACAGTGGCGATAATAATAGGCAGATGATTATTAATGAATTTTTATAATTATTAGGAAATGTTTTTCTTTAACAAATAAACGAGTAAGTCATGGGTGACTACTTATAATAGGGTATTTGACAAGTTTTAGAAAACGATCTCACGTTATTGACTAATGTTTATGGAGTCCTTAAAAAGTGGATATTCATCATTTTGCTGTGTATTTTAGTAAAAATATCCAAATCAAAAACTCCATTTTCAAACGAAACGAAAACGTTTCTCTTTACAATATGGCGTCTTACTAGTGTGTGACGTCACACGACTGTTATTAAAACGTCAAACGATACAATGCAATGTCACTTTAACCGGAAGTTTACTTGCGTCTGACGTCATTTTAGGCTCGGCCAATCCCAAGCGTTTTGGGTCACGTGTCAACAGATAAGAAAACTATTATCTTTTTCGTTAGTTTTTAGGAAAATTATTTTTATTTTTATTGTCAAAATAGTAAAAACCCCTACCAATATTCATTCTAAACACACATGCTAACAATTGGTATTTTTGAAGTTATACTTCTTTAGGCGCGTTATGAAAAAATGATGAGAGTGAAATTTTAAGATGCGCGCGCATCACTGTACTTTTGTATTTACCGCACATTAAGAAAATCTACCAACAAAATAGAAATAGAACCTCTATTTAGTGGGTGCTAACGACTGCACTGTGAAGGCCTATCAAAAGTATTTATTAATCTGGAACAACGGAACCAAAGCGCGATTCAGGAGACTACAGCGCCATCTCTTGACCATTGGTGTAGTAGAACCAAAAACCACATCTTTATTTTTTGTAATAAAGTAACAGTTATAGGTATTCATATTTATAATATTTATCCATATGTTTCTAGTTTGTATATTCGGAATACGTGTTTGAGTTTCATACAAGTGCAAATCGCATATGTTCTAAAAACTAATTTTAAACGATGCCAAAGAAGGATAACTTCTCACGCGCCTACATAAGTACACGCACCCATTTTTTGGTGCTGCAAGTGTCCATGTGTCACATTGACCACATACCTTCAACTCGTTCGTCTGCATAAACATTAAATCAATACCCTCTTTCGCTCTTTATTTGCACCCCGCAACCCTTGCTAGTTTTCTACTTGCAGGAGTAATCCGTTGCGACGTTGACACGTACCTCTTTACCTGGGCTAAGTCGCTCGAGAGATGTATTTATACCATCTCGCGAGTAGCATCCCTGTGTCACTCGTGGTATAGTGCAGTGTGCGAGGTAATGTTATTCGATGCTATACATTTTTTTAATTCCAGAGGATTGTAAACCTCTTGAATGTAAGAATCAGAGAGGGTAATACAATTTTTGTACGAAGCCTTTTTTCAGGAGTAAGATTAGATGGTTCTGAAGTTGGAAGTTTTGATCTGAAATCAGGATTAAAAACCTATATTTAAAATTTCGATTATTTTTTAAGCAAACTTGATGACGCATTATTAAGAATTATAAGCATCCTTGATGACGCATGGCTTAGTATTATAAGCATCCTTGATGACGCATGGCTTAGTATTATAAGCATCCTTGATGACGCATTGCCTAGCATTATAAGCAATTTTGATGACGCATTGCTTAGCATTATAAGCATCCTTGATGACGCACTGCTTAGCATTATAAGCAACCTTGATGGCGCAGTGTTTAGCAATTTTGAGATATAAAAGACAGGGTCATAAGATTAACTACTGTCATAAAATTCACAGTACACAGAGCGTAAGGAGGGAAAGTATATTAAATATTGAAGAAGATATTTTACTGAAAGAAGACGTCCTTTTATTTTTGATAATAAGTAGAACTGCATACACGGATTTTAAAAAAATCGCCTGCCACTACCGGGAATCAAACTCGTGAAATGTGAAACAAAAATCACATTTATTTTACAATAACCGACGAAAAGGTTATAGTTTAATCATAAGGTTTATTTTTCCTAAATAACATAGCATTTTAAATGAAAGAAAATATCGTAATTTGACTTTTTTATTATAATTGATCACAAACTACAATTAAAAAAACCGGTGCAAGATATTTTTATTTAATTTATCAAATGTTCAAAATGTGTTCCAATCTGTAATATAAAAAATCATAGTTATAATTTTTATTATTTTAAAGCATGTAACTGTTTGATGTTTAAATCTAAAGAAAATATAAAAATAACAGACGGGACTCGAACCCGCACCCTTCGCAATCCGGGCGAATGCACTGACCAATTATGCTACCGCGGCCCTCACGGACCGCGTCGAAATTCTTCTAGCCATTCTTAAGCTGCAAGGCAGCGCCATCTCTTCGCATTATAGGTAACCCACACTGTCAAATGAATACTTTTACAAGTATTAAACATTTGAAAGAAGAAATAGCAATTATCGTTATAATTTTTATTATTTTAAAGCATTTAACTGCTAGATGTTTAAATCTAAAAAAAAGTTTACTAGAAAAAAATCCACGCGGACCAGGCAGCGGACGGAACTCGAACCCGCACCCTTCGCAATCCGGGCGAATGCCCTGACCATTATGCTACCACGACCCTATTCGCCGCGTCGAAATTTTCCTAGCCTTAAGCTGCATTCAGCGCCATCTCTTCGCATTGTAGGTAACTCACAATGTCAAATGAATACTTTTTCAAGTATTAAAATAACACAGTATTAACACATATTTCATGTTAAAGAAAGAATTCCTATCAAGAATCCGGTCTATGTTATTTTTTTATTTTTAAAGAAATCTCCATGTTAGACTTGTTTCATTATTGGAATACTTGCTATACTTAACAAAGATAAACATTAGAATAAAATGAATTGTAAGTACAAATAGATTTTTCACAGACATCCCAGAGTTAACAATATACCCGTTGGAAAAAAAACTAATAGCCGCTCGAAAACAAGAAACGTTGTTGTGGACAAATCCAATTTATTTTTTTATTCACAACCTTTTCACAACAGAAAGTGTTTCCGTCTCAGAATAATAAGATTTCTTCTAGAGCTTTTCATCTTAGTCAAGAAGAATAATTTAAATGTTACAAGTACATTTGTGCGTAGTTTATAAGAATCTAAACAAAGAATTGTTTGTTCCGTCTATATTCCATATAATAACCTAAACGCCATAGAGAGACTTTACCAACTTAATTACAGCTTTTGTAAAAGAGTACTAAAAGGCACTCTCCAAGAAATGACTTATTATAATACAGAGGAGTTATTAATAGTAATAAAAAAAAAAGTTTTCTTTTGAAGTGAAATTCTTTAGGCACGCTTGACTTGACTTGTACACTGGCGAATGTGATACGATTTCGCGTTACTCATTCGAGCAGTGTTGCCAACTCTACGTCTTTTTACGTAGATCTACGTATTTTAGGCCTTTTCTGCAAACTTACTAACTTCAGTCCCAGAATCTACATATTTTCTTTTAATTTGTATAAATTTGAAAAATAACATAACTCACTATAATGAAGAAGCAAAATTCCAGCCAGCAACAGCAGACAAGCATGCCAATGCAGCCTCTTCTCTAAAAAATTCTATGTTATATCTCCCTTTTTCTAAATAAACTGTACAACAAAATACTCGTTTTATTCGGTTTCACCTACCCTAACTTCTTCACTCAGAAAAAAATACGTAGATCTACGAACTTTTCATATGCAAATTTTACTAATTCTACGTAATTTTCTCATCGGGCCTACGCCTTTTTCAAAATTCGAGTTGGCAACACTGCATTCGAGTATTATATTAAGCTGTAATCACTTTGTTCTTGTTTATTAGTAGAATCTACAATTAATTTACTCAAGTAAATAATGTATTAATAACAAAGGCACACATTGAAACGATCATCAAAAAATAGTAATAATAATTGATCGTCAGATAAATATAACATAAAATAACATAGAAAAAAAAATCTAGCAGTTAAATGCTTAAAAAATAAATAAAATCATAATAAAATAACATGTTTAGGTGATCATTTACTGTTATTTTGAGGCTCATTTAAATATTTCGCAATAACAAATAGTAATTTTAGCAGTGTTATCATACCGAAATTTAAACCAATTATCCTCAACCACTTGGGATATTTGCATACACGTTTAGTTTTGATGGCAATGTATGGCTTATTCTAAATCCAAAATGGCGGTGGGGCAAGATGGCGTACTATTTTTTTTTGCGCTCTCACAGGGTAACAAATGCAAAGGTTCGTTGAGAAGAATTTTGAATGAATAAACGTCTGCGTTGTATTTTGCATTTAAATAAAAGCCTGTTTTTAAAAATAGTTTTATAATTTAAATTTAATAAACGTCCCCAGTAACTTGCTCAATTTGTTTATTTCACCTCTTTCACATTGACAAAGCCCCTGCTGCAAGTAAATTTGATTATTCAATTTCGTAAAACTAATTCAGCTCATAAAATGGGATACCACCTGAGCAGAAGAGTGTTCGCCGTCCATACATAGATGGAGTTCTACCCAGAATGGATAGAACCTGGGGACGTGCTTATTAATTAAAAGATACTGGTAGAGATAAGTTATTTATTTCATTCAGGCTAATATAAAGAATTTTATCTAAATACGAGAGGTTTTCTTGGTGCCTGAAGATCTAATAATGAATGGAACCTTCTATCAAAAGACAGACGATTCCTTATTTCAAATCTTAAAATCATGACATTAACTTTTTAATATAACTGCCAACCGTAGGCATTGCAAAAGCAAAGAGTTTACCTAAACAAGGAGGTTGTAATATCACGGACGTTACAGTACCAAGCATGATGTATTTAAGTAAACCACATTTATGACTACGTTCCTAAGTTTGTCCTTATAAATATGTATAAATAAATTGAATTTCACCTTGATTATAGGAATCTACAAGAGAGGTAGGGCAAAGTGGATTTCCCACTCGAATTGGAACGCCGGTCTGGGGAAGCAAACTCCCCCTTAGAGAAAATCACAGTACAATAAATCTACCTATTAGTGGTTCTGCGTGTTTCTGGTCGGTGAGTAGATTCTTTTTTATGTTATATAAACAACTTCGATCAGTCTTTGGCTGAATTTTACTACACCCATAGCCATTAAAAATGATTCGTATGTTTTCCAAACCGGTAAAATTAAAAGTTCTTTTTAAAGTAAATATATTAAACAAATGTGTCCGTTGAAATCTAATGACTTTAAATTAAATTATAAATTACGCCAAGAATTACCGTGTATGTCAATATTTTTTGTGCATTTGGGCCAATTTGAGCAATCTCCTTTATTTAATTTGTTTTTCCATAAATACAAATATATTGGAGTCGTCCCTGAAGTCACTTACTCAATATTGGTTTGTACTTCAAACTTCGCAGACAAATCTATACGTGCCTTTTACTTTTGGTACTTAATTGAACATTGTTTGGTTTACTTCTAAAGTTCTTTGGAGTTGTCGAAGTTTATGTAAACATTAATTGCTATTCAAGTAATGTACCAAAATACAAGAGAGATCATCTGATTTTACTGATTCAAGACATACGTTTTAAAATATCGCTATCATATTTATACTAGTAAAATTTCACCCAAATCTGCTTTTTCATAAAACTGCTTACTATTATTTAAGAAATATAAAGGATATGGCTGAGAAACTGCCTTTAATGTGTATAATTATTTTGCACTAGCCCGTAACTTTATAATATTTTTTTATTAATTAATACGTGTTCATAATTCGCATACATCTTTTGTGAAATAATCAAACATTTAAAAGTATAAAAATTGACTTCATGTATGTTTCATAAGGAAAATGCTCCATTTTACAAAATTAAATGAACAATAAATGTAATTTAAAAAATATTTCTGTCAGTATATCGAAATAAACAATATTAATTCAAAACTCCCAAAAACTATGACATATTTGACCCTTATTTTTATTATAACAAATCACTGAAGGCCTAAAATAATATATTTTATTTTTCTGATTGGGCTTGAGAGAAGGTTGTATGATAATTAATGCTTTGATTTTTGCAAATGAACAAAATAAAAGGTTTTTGGCGGGATTTCATCGAGTGCGGTTGGCGTCTTATTTTAATTATTCTTAAATTCGTTCATAGTGGATATTGTGAAATAAAATTGGTGTGGTTTTGAGTAACAACTGTCTGCGTAACTGAAGAATTAGTGGAATCATTAAAATATACGCTATTCCGGTCAAGTGGACGTGAGAATTTTATTGTAGTGTTGACTACCTCACAGAAGCTTATCGAAAAAGCCAACTCGATACATTTCGAGCCAAACACTCCAAGAAACATTAGAATGCGTCACACCGACATTCTAATAAATAAACAAAAAGAAGATAAATTTAATTAAAGACCAGGCTGTATGGGCATTGTTCCCTTTGCCTTCCCTAGAACGGGAGAACTACAACAAAAAAAAAACAAAATAAAACTTCACAGATATCATGTCAGGGCGACGACAGTAAATTATTTGTATTTATTTTTACTTTTAAAAATACTTTTTGTAAAGTGTTAATCAGGTAAATCGGAGGAAATATTCTAAGAAAATGCGAAATTGATGACTCTGTGAGTAATTGGCAACATCTTTTCACATCTTTCATCAAATGTAGCAAGGTAATGACCTCATAATTTTCAAGATTGTGACTTTATCAAAAGTTCCTGAGCCCTTTTTCATTCATAGAAATTATAAATATGCAGCCATTCTGCATTATATATTACCAAGGACAATAGTTATACATTGCTAGGGCAGTCGCTCATACAAAATTTTACCATGTCCTTTAGTGGCTTTATATTTGAAAACATAAATAACATGTCAATTTCGGTAATTTTCAATTAAAAATAAAGCAAGTGTGCTTATTTATGACCACATGACTGAAGTGAAACTTCTTTAGCTCCTTAAGCCTCATTAACCTGAAGATTTGTTCATAGAAATAAACCGCCAATCCGCGCTGGGGTCGTTTTCACCCTCCAATCCGCGCTGGGTCCGTTATCACCCACCAATCCGCGCTGGGTCCGTTATCACCCACCAATCCGCGCTGGGTCCGTTATCAACCACCAATCCGCGCTGGGTACGTAATTACCCACCAATCTGCACTGGGTCCGTTATCACCTACCAATCCGCGCTGGGTCCGTTGTATATTTTTGTATCCTGACAAAGTCAGAAAAAGGCAATGAAACTAAATGCCATGCAGTTACAAACAATTATTATTGACGATCTCCGTGGCCGAGTGGTTTGTACGCCGGGTTTCATGGTGTCACCGACTTGAGAGGTCCCGGGTTCGAGTCCCGGTGGGGACAGATGTTGGTATGATGAATACGAGCATTTGTACTCCAGTCGTGGACGTTTAATATGTATTTCTATATAAATATACTTATATATGTACAGTATATGTATTCTATCCATTACCCTAGCATCCCATAACACAAGCCTTACAGTGCTTACTTTGGGGCTAGGCTAATTGGTGTGAGTGTCGGAAATATTTATTTATTTATTATTATTTATTAATAGGTATTTGAATTAAAACGCTTGACTATAGATACTAATTTATTGGCCTTAAAACAGTATATACCTATTTATTTATAAGTTCTCGCTTTGTTTCTTTTCGTCTTTATTTCAATACGGTACATAAATCATCATCAGCCTATTAATGTCCCCACTGCTGGGTGTGCCCCTTCCCTATGGATGGAATAGGGAGATTGGGCCATGACCCACCTCGCAGGCCCAGTGCGGGTTGGTGGGTGCTAACGACTGCAGATGCAGCCGGGACCAACGGCTTAACGTGCCTTCCGAAGCACAAAGGAGCTCGAAATATTAAATTTTTGGTCACCCATCCAAGGACCGACCACTGCGAAAGTTGCTCAACTTCAACGACCGCAGCCGAACGCGCTTACCACTGGCGCCATCGAGCTCCTCATAATAAATATTGTGCTCTAAAAAAACTTAAGGTGGAGTATTAAATGACTCATAATTTACAACAAACATCAGTTCCGCGAAAATCTATAAGTAGTTTACAAGTTATAATTTTGAAAATTCTTTGCCATGCAATTACACAAAAAATATTAAAATTAAAACACTAGACCACAGATCTGCCGTCCTTACACTAAAGTGCGGCTAAGCGACATGTGGTTGAATTTTCAGTCTTAAATTGCATCTTTATACAGTTTTTAATTCTCTATCGATCTGTCTTTAACAAGTATTGGTATCTTTTATAGTTTAAGTCTAAAATCCGTCATGTGATGAATGGTTACAAAATAGCAATAATTCAAAGTTTACGCGCCGTTTTTTGGCCATATCTCAAAAGTTGGTTTTGTCATTTAGCCGCATTTTAGCTTGAGGACGGCAGAGATAGGTACTTATTTATTGGCCATAAAACAATATGTATTTTTATAATTTTAAGCATTTGTTTATAACTGCATGGCTTTTAGTTTTATTTTCCTTTTCTCACTAATTATTATTAGGTGATGAGCTCGATGGCGCAACTGGTTAGCGCGTTCGGCTGCGATCGTTGAAGTTAAGCAACTTTCGCAGTGGTCGGTCATTGGATGGGTGACCAAAAATTACTTAGCTCCTCCGTGCTTCGGAAAGCACGTTAAGCCGTTGGTCCCGGTTGCATCTGCAGTCGTTAGCACCCACCAATCCGCACTGGGCCCGGGTTGTTGGTTCATGGCCCAATCTCCCTATTCCATCCATAGGGAAGGTCTGTGCCCCAGCAGTGGGGCACATTAATAGGCTGAAGATGATGATGATGATGACTAGGTGGAAGTGAAGTAGGGGCGTGTCGGCGACATTGTTTCTCATTCAAGCGGTCTCTTATCACCCATCTGACCTCTCTCTATGTTCTGTGATTTAATATTTTCCCGCGGCATACCCGATTACAACCGTTCAAAACTTCTTCTACAGCATTTTATAAGAAAATTGATCGCCGACCTAAGTGGCCCACTTCAGAAAGTTTCCCCGAGTTTCGGCAAAGTAATTAGAGTAATTACGCATTAGCTCTAGATAAATCTCCCGGGTAACAGATAAATATTCATGCGGTCCGTTCTCTTCTTTTGCCTATCACTCCCGAGGGAGTCGGCATATCATTTGCTTCCGATCGAACATCGAAAAGTTGATCGCGCAATGATTTCGAATTACCTTGTTAATTAAACACGATTTTTTTTGATGAGCATTACGTTCATCGCGTTTATTTGGCCGACTTCAAGAATCAGGAGGTCCTGAGTTCGATTTTGTGTTTTTGGAGTGTATCTTATTTTTGGAAGGAGTGTAGAATGGAAAAAAACCCATGGAAAAGATAAATAAATAAATATTTCCAACACTCACACCAATAGGGATGATGACTAATTTTTTTTTCTTCGTTTATCAGGTAGATAATCAAAACGTATAGGACACGTATTTTTTCTTTTTTCACATAATACAAACGTTGCCGAGATATATTGATTTGAAAAGTCGCATGACGTCACGTTTGAGTACACTTATAAGTGAAAATTCACTCAAAAGTGACGTCACGAGCCCCTACTCCCAAACTTAGACGCGCTATAGCTTTGTCATTTTTTGGTTGATTGCCCAAGAAAAAATACGTGGCCATTATTTTTGTATCATTCTAACTGACGGACTAAATAGAATTTGGTTTACTGTACCCCGTCATCACCCCTATTAGCCTAGCCCCAAATTAAGCACTGTAAGGTTTGTTTGGGTTAGTAAGGTTCTTGAATGGCGACCACGCACTGGACGACGCTCAGTGGGCAGGCCCCCTACAAGGTGGACCGACGATCTTGTGAAGGTCGCGGGAAGCTGATGGATGCGAGTGGCGCAGGACCGATTGGTGTGGAGATCCTTGGGGGAGGCCTATGCTCAGCAGTGGGCGTCATACGGCTGACATGATGATGATGACGAAGGTTTGTGTTATGGAATACTATACTTCGACGTTTTATTAGCTGCAGTAAAATGATGTTTCAAAATGTCATTCCGTAAAATAATGTTAACCGTCTAATTATAATAGGGATGTGATTAGGTTCACAGAAAATCTAATCTTTTCATAACTAACTCATAATGTTCATACTTAATTCTATTTATTATTCATATAAATAAAAGACTGTCATTAGTGTGACCGAAAGCGAAAGCTATAGTGATTCCGAAAATAATTGAAAAATAATAAAAGTATTTAAATAATATTGTTATGATATTTTTGTTTCATTTTGGATATACGTCCCTATACTTCCACTGCAAAAGATCAATCCTATACTATAGTAATAATAATAGAATAAAAAAATACATTACAACTTAATAATAAATCTCTAAAACAAAACCAAACTGATCATTCATTTATTGAATGATCCACTTACTCACTTAGCTACATCCCTATTTATTTTTCTTCAAAAAGCGGTAACCCACAAAACGTCATTTTACTGCAGCTAATAAAAAGTTCCACTTTAGGGTAACGGACAGAATACATATACAGTACATATATAAGTATATTTATATAGAAATACATATTAAACAGAGGAGCTCGATAGCGCAAGTGGTTAGTGCTTTCGGCTGCAATCGTTGAAGTTAAGCAACTTTCGCAGTGGTCGGTCATTGGATGGGTGACCAAAAATTACTATCTCGAGCTCCTCCGTGCTTCGGAAGGCACGTTAAGCCGTTGGTCCAGGCTGCATCTGCAGTCGTTAGCACCCACCAATCCACACTGGGCCCGCGTGGTGGGTCATGGCCCAATCTCCCTATGCCATCCATAGGGAAGGCCTGTGCCCCAGCAGTGGGGACATTAATAGGCTGATGATGACATAGTAAACATCCACGACTGGAGTACAAATGTTCGTATTCATCACACAAACATCTGCCCCCACCGGGATTCGAACCCGGGACCTCTCGAGTAGGCGACACCATGAAACCCGGCGTACAAACCACTCGACCACGGAGGCCGTCAAACATGATGATGATCCAAACATGATGAATACGAACATTTGTACTCCAGTCGTGGATGTTTACTATGTCATCATCAGCCTATTTCTGTCCCCACTGCTGGGGCACAGGCCTTCCCTATGAATGGAATAGGGAGATTAGGACATGACCCACCACGCGGGCCCAGTGTGGATTGACGGATGCTAACGACTGCAGGTGCAGCCTTCCGAAGCACGGAGGACCTCGAGATAGAAGATTTTTGGTCACCAATCCAAAGACCGACCACTGCGAAATGTTGCTTAACTTCAACGATCGCAGCCGAACGCGCTAACCACCTGCGCCAGCTAGCTCCTCCTCCTTGCTAGATTGCCAAGGAAAAATCTTAAAAAAAATTCGCCTTGCCTCCATCCGTCATACCGTCCAAAAAGGAACTTCGTACGAAAAACACATTGCTGTTTCTCCTTTATAGATTTTTAAATAGCTGTAAGGGTTCGAGTCCCGTCCGCTGCCTGGTCCGCGTGGATTTTTTTTCTAGTAAAACTTTTCTTTAGATTTAAACATCGAGCAGTTAAATGCTTAAAAAATAAAAACATAACTAAAATTGCTATTTCTTCTTTCAAATGTTTAATACTTGAAAAAGTATTCATTTGACATTGTGGGTTACCTACAATGCGAAGAGATGGCGCTGCCTTGCAGCTTAAGGCTAGTAAAATTTCGACGCGGCCATCAGGGCCGTGGTAGCATAATTGGTCAGTGCATTCGCCCGGATTGCGAAGGGTGCGGGTTCGAGTCCCGTCCGCTGCCTGAACGGCGTGGATTTTTTTCTAGTAAAACTTTTCTTTAGATTTAAACATCTAGCAGTTAAATGACTTTAGTTAGACGTCCTCCTTGGCCGAGTGGTTTGTACGCCGGGTTTCATGGTGTCGCCGACTCGAGAGGTCCCGGGTTCGAATCCCGGTGGGGGCAGATGTTTGTGTGATGAATACGAGAATTTGTACTCCAGTCATGGATGTTTAATATGTACTTCTATATTAATATACTTATATATGTACAGTATATGTATTCTATCCATTACCCTAGTATCCCATAACACAAGCCTTATAGTGCTTAGCTTGGGGCTAGGCTAATTGGTGTGAGTGTTGGAAATATTTATTTAATGCTTAAAAAATAAAAACATAGCTAGTAAGTACATAAAATTTCACTGCGTGCAAGATTAAAAAATACGATTATACTGATGAGGATTGACATGATAAAAGTAAGTTCATCGGTATTCATTGCGCGCGCGGCGTCAATTACGCGCGGTCGTCAATGAAGATTGACGTCGACTTTTATGTCTATTTTTAGTTTTATTGCTACATTTTTTGTTACGTAGGTTGCAAACAAGCATATTGACCAACTGTACATATATAAATATATATTTATAGAACTACATATTAAACATCCATGAATGGAGTTCCAACCCTCTCTAGCCAGCGAGACCATGAAACCACTCGGCCACGGAGGTCGTCAAAATTTATCGCATTTTGAAGGTAGGCGACGCTAAAAGCCGCAAAATCCGATAGCGTGCATGAAAAGAGTAATGAAAGTGAATTAAGCGAATGATCTGTGTATGGACCGTATCTTGTGGCGCTCTATTATCTCTGCCTTCCGCACTAAGAAATCGGTGTGAAGACATAGATAGCCCCTTAACTGTGTAAGCAAAATGACTCTCAAACCCTGTCTCTGTTAGCCTTCCATTTTGTTTTCGACAGCCTTTTTTTTCGGCCGTGAAACATTGTGATTTTCCTCTTATTATTCGAGTGCTTCTGTGCATGGCTTTCATTGCCATGTCTTAAATCAATCCTAAATAGTTTCTCTAAAAACGTATATAAAGAAAATATAACTAGAAAAAAATCCACGCGGACCAGGCAGCAGACGGGACTCGAACCCGCATCCTTCGCAATCCGGGCGAATGCACTGACCCATTATGCTACCGCGGCCCTCATGGTGGTTTTTTTTCTAGTTATATTTTCTTTAGATTCAAACACCAAGCAGTTACGTGCTTTAAAAAAATAAAAATTATAAAAGTCTCTATATATTGGATATGTAAATAAAAAACCATTTCTAAAAATGATAAAACGAAAAATATTACAAATGATAATCCTTACTAATATTATAAAGGCGAAAGTTTGTTTGGATGGATGGATGTTTGTTCCTCTTTCACGCAAAAACTACTAAACGGATTTTAATGAAACTTTACAGTAATGTAGCTTATAGATCAGAATAACACATAGGCTACTTTTATCCCGAAAAAAATGTTAGGTTCCAGAGGGATTTCCAAGAAACTTAGTTAACGCAGACGAAGTCGCGGGCGACCTCTAGTATGAATATAATTTTCTGCACTCGTGGTAGAATTCTGCCATCTCCACAGACAGGGTCTTATTGACGTTGGCAGAAATCTGCTATTTACGCAGATCAGGTGACAGATAGGGTCAGTAGTATTCAGATAAACGATCAGTAGGATATCAAACAGCAGTATTTGACACTTTTAGTTATTCGAAGCACTCGCGCGGAATGCTTCGATCCGGCGAAGCGCAGCGTCGCCTCTGACATTCTGCGCTACGTTCGAACAGAATACTGTTAAAACCCTTTCAGTGATTGAAATGTGCAGCGGAATTTCAAATTCACAATCGCGACGGTTTAAATTCTATTTTCCGAATTGTTGAATTATTGATGTGTCGTTAAACCGATACCGAAATACGATATAACGTGTATTGTTTATTTATATCGCTCTGACACTTTGTTGTTTTAAAATAAGTGAAAAATAAAAACAGATTTCAGCAATATTTGACGACCTCCGTGGCTGAGTGGTATGAACGCGGGCTTTCAAGATGTCGCCGACTCGAGAGGTCCCGCATTCGAATCCCAGTGAGGGCAGATGTTTGTGTGATGAATACAAGCATTTGTACCCCAGTCATGGATGTTCGATATGTATTTCTTTATAAGTATATTTATATGTACAGTATATGTATTCTATCCGTTACCCTAGCATCCCATAATACAAGTCTTACAGTGCTTACTTTGGGGCTAGGCTAATTGGTGTCAGTGTTGGAAATATTAATGTTATTTATTTATTAACACAGAATGATATGTTTGTTTAAATTGCGAGCTGTGTTATTAAGCTGGATATTCAATTTAATATTAACGTTGTCTATATCTTTGCTAGTATTATAAGATTTTTAACTTTTGAAGTTTCATTGTTAAACATGATACTGAGCTGAACAAAAGGCCTGAGTTATTTTTGGTCACCAATCTTATGAACGAACAATGCTAAAGTTGTTTACTTCAATGATCACAGACCTAATGCGCCAACGAGTTTAGAGTTGACTCCTTAATTTCAATGAAGAAATACCACACTTTCTGTTTTGCCGTGAAACGAAACAAACAGAGGTACAATTATGAATTTAAAAAGAAAAATAAAACTTAAGAGAACATATTTCACTCGGCCTAGGAGTATGGAGTATGAATAAGGTACTCAATTTAGTTTAATATTTAGAAAATCAGAAACTATTTTTTTAGAATTGAATAAATAAAGAAGAAATTTTTCTCCAGGCAGCAGATATGACTCGAATTCGCACCCTCCGCTAACCGGGCTGATGCACTGGCCATCAGGGCCGCGATGGCATAATGGTCAGTGCATCCGAGCGGATAGCGGAAGGTGCAGGTTCGAGTCCCGTCTGCTGCCTGGTTCGCGTGGATTTTTTTTACTAAAAAAAAATCTTTAGATTAAATGTAAAATAAATAAAAATATAACATTATTTTTAATTCGAAATAAATCTTCCAGATCTATAGCGCATTATTTAAGTATGATATCAAATTCAACAATCACTTCAGTATTTGACTCTATAATGTTTCTCCTTGCAAACCTTTAAATATTTATTAATAAAGCTCATATACTAGCCAGCCTACGAATATCATCATCCCATGTCTAAGGGCGTCCTACACTACGTTTACCGAGTCGCGGTCTCCACTCAAGAACGTTCCGACTCCAACGTCCATCAGTTCTGCGGCTAATGTGACCAGCCCACTGCCACTTCAGTTTGCTAATTCGGTGGGCTATGTCGGTGACTTTGGTTCTCTGTCGGATTACATCATTTCTGATGCGGTCCTTCAGGGATACTCCGAGCATAGCCCTTTCCATAGCTCTCTGATCGACTTTAAACTGGTGGACTCGTCCAGGCTGGCTGGAGGGGGCTGGATGAGAGTAGCACAAAATCGGGAGCAGTGGCGTGCATTAGGGGAGACCTATGTCCAGCAGTGGACGAACATGGGTTGATGATGATGATGATGAATCTACTCACTCAAAAAGGTGATGGCTGAAAATCGGTGTATTGCCTTAAAACTGGCAAATGGTTAGCCGAGCCTTGGCCTTTTGATTTCTACAGCATACATATGACTTTTCATGGCTAATTACTTGTATTTTTTTTATAGTGTTACTGTGAAATGTATATGTAATCTATCTGTCGTTTATTAAAGCCAATTAACTCTTAAGCTATATACAATGAGTATGGATAGTAGATAAACTGGTAAATATTTTCATTGAAATCATTGGCAATAAATATGTGTATTGTTAGTAAATCATTTGTGCACAGTCGCAACCCAAAACATCAATATTGGCAAAGGGATATGTTGATTCCCTCCGTATAATCCGCTCGCTTGTTTTACAACCTTATTCTACCTCCACATTTCCAACGTCTGTTTTGTTTTAAGCAGAAATAAAATATAAGAGGGGTTCCTCTCAATATGTCGGATTCCCCTCAGAATTCAACTGAGCGGATTTGCGGGAATACTTTTCTGTTTCATGCAAAATAAAATAGATGGAACGCGCGACTATTATTTTTCAAGTTTCCACTCTGAATGCTATCTCAGCTATCTCGTGCGCTTAGCCAAAATGAGACTTGACGATCTATTTGAGTAGTGAGAGGTTTCTGTGGAAGCTATTTGCGCTGATTCGATTCCTTTGTTGAGATCTTGCTGGTGTAGCTTAGTTATTTTTTCTATTTGCTTCTCGGAGATGTGTATTTTCGTTGCCCAGATTTCTAGTACTGTAATAGCGTGGTCGTTTTAGAGAGTCTCGACGTTTTGAAGTCTCCATGAAGTACTGAAAAGTTGGAAAACTTGCAGTTATAATAAATTCATTATTTTCTCTGTTATCCTATGCATTGAACAGGGGACTTCTCTCTTTCTCAGAAAAGAACTTTCGATAACGAAGTTCAAACGAAATGTATTTTCGGTTTTACTTAATTTGAACGATAACTATCAAATTGAAACTTTCTTTGAGTATAAGGTTCGTTTTTAATATTATCATAATTAAAAACGAACCAGAAATATAGTAAGAAAAGTGTGAAATTTCGATCGACAGGACACCCGGCATTTTGTGCCAAAGTTGTATACTTTTTTAATTTTTTTATCTGTGTTTCATAATTGGGTAACGTAGTCTGGCAATATTTGTCATCAGCAGCTAGCTGTCAATGTCAAATACGTAGGTTTGTTAATATAACCTCTATATGTAGCCGGGTCGTCAAGAGAAATAACGCATAAAAAGGCAATCACAGCCGAGAACATTCACAATCACAGTTCGCGGGAGCGGATGCGAAATGCGAATGATTTTTTTGTTTGTATTTTAGGATTGTCGAATTGACATTTGGTTTTTTATTTAGAAAAAGCAAAGGAATAATGGTTCTTACAGTCACTGGAGTAATATTTTGAAGTAAAATTCTGTCCCTTGAAGATTTAAGGTTTCCATATCAAAAAATATTAATCATTATATAACTTCTTTCCACGATTCACTAAAAATAAGGCAAAAGTAGTTTTATTTAGCAAATAATTTTGGCTTTATTTTGAGACCAAATTCAATTGTATACAAGTTTAGCATTTTTTCTATGAAAAGTGCCGGGTCTCCTTTCGTTTTTAGTTGAATAAGAGTAGGCCTTCAGAACCTTTTTTTGTATAAGTAAGCCTTGAACAAGTTTAATTTACATTTCTATTCGTTTATTGCGTTGCTCTTGATAATCGTGTTGCGATTACGTAGTCAAAAGCAAGACTGATCATTAAGATGAGATACCATCAGTGTCACTCACACCCTGACAACATCCCATAACTTGTGGAAGTCTCAAACTCTGACTACCTTACCTTACTCACTATAAGTGTTCACGGATCACACATCTGAAGTGAACCTTCTTTTTTTAAATAACATATCATTAGGCGATGCTTCTGGCGATGCATTTACATAAGGACCGGTGTCTACGATATAGCTCGAACAGTTAGCACGCTGAAGTGGCAATAGTGGCCTATGTCCAGCAGTGGACGGAGAAAGGCTGATGGATGGATGGATGATGGATAGGCGTAGCATAAGACATAGGGGAATGGACCAGCGCCCGCATCACTCATATATATATATATATATATATATATATATATATACTAGCTGACCCAGCGAACTTCATACCGCCATAAAAATAACCCATATGAGAACACTACGCTACGTAAAAATACCTAATAGCTTGAATTTTGGCGCAATTGTAGGTTTCAGAACACTACGTTACAGGTGGACAACCACTATCACTTAAGGATATGTATGACAAATGGATAGTAGCCGATTCTCAGACCCACGGAATAAGCATATAAAATTTCATAAAAATCGGTCAGCCCGTTCCGGAGGAGTATGGTAACTAACATTGTGACACGAGAATTTTATATATAAGACTAGCTGTCCCAGCGAACTTCGTACCGCCATAAAAAATAGGGGTTGGTGGTAGAAAGTTGAAAATTTAGAGTGTATGTATTTTTGTATGATGTATCATAAAAAAATTAAAAAAAAATCTAAAATTGAAGAAAAAAATTTAAGGGTGGATTACCCTTAACATTTAGGGGGGTGAAAAATAGATGTTGTCCGATTCTCAGACCTACCCAATATGCACACAAAATTTCATGAGAATCGGGAAAGCCGTTTCGGAGGAGTTTAACCACAAACACCGCGACACGAGAATTTTATATATGAGATATAGACGTGTGACGCTCGTGACGCATTTCTGTTTCATCTTTTCCATACGTTTTTTGTCATTTACAACCCGCCCCAAAAAGAAGTTACACTTCAAGAAAAATTTAAAAAATCAAAAAAGCCGACTGCTTAATCATTCTTCAAATAAAAACTGAAAAGAAAAAAACAAGTCCAGTAGTCTATAATTCTGTTAATAAGGAACAAAGCTACTTTAACAGTCGGGACCCATTAGATATTCAAGAATACATAATATTTTTCAACAGTGGGTCCCGACTGTTAAAGTAGCTTTGTTCCTTATTAACAGAATTATAGACTACTGGACTTGTTTTTTTCTTTTCAGTTTTTATTTGAAGAATGATTAAGCAGTCGGGTTTTTTGATTTTTTAAATTTACCTTTTTTATTTCACACTTTTTAGTTAGTATTTTAAGACGGTATATACCGTAGTCTTGTTACTTCAGTAAGGGAATTAATATCGCGGGAATTATTAAGTACCTTGCGTCGGTCTAAAAGATTGATTTATTAAGACATATAAAGACTTTACCAGCGGGTTCAAGGCTACAGATGGGCCTCAATTTTCGCAAAAATGTGTGAAGTTAAATCAAGTCGTTACATAACTATCTCTAATGTATGTTAATTTTATAGTAAACTAGCACTTACTCAAAAAGTCATCTTTTGTTTTTAATAGTTTGTAATAGTTTTTAATAGTTTAGCAGTAAATATAAAATTCATTTACTTTTATTCGTCGACTATTTAAAATTGGCAGTGGCTGCATTGTTATGTCAATGCCGGACGTCTAAGATTGTGATATACACAAATTCAGTGTCAGTCCCTAGTCTCATAATTTGATATACCTACATAATTCACAGAAACCCAATATGTAGATGCCAGAAGTTAACTTCAAATGTTTTTAATCACCCTATATACAATACCAATCAATGACGTTTATGTCGCAGGTTGAAGAAAGAAGTAATTCCCGTCTGTTGTTTTGGACAATGGTGGCAACTGCCTTAGATCACTAAATTAAATAATTATGCAATCACCAAAGCAAAGTTTATAATATCTGGTTAAACTAAAGGCTCATAATAAAATTTTCATAACGTTAGGTAGAGCACCATAGCAATCTCATTTATTATCAATTTATAGTTCTCTTTGTAGTTTTCTTTTAAAGCGTTCACATTTAACAGGGTAACTTTGTGTTCGACCCTTTTTTATTGGTAGTGTAAAGCTCGAATGAAGAGTACTCCCAGTAGTGCAATCATGGCAATTGTTTTCCAAATTTTTTTTTGTTATAAAAATACCGAATAACGTATCACTGTTAAGCACAAATGCTAAGTAACTTTTACAAATATAATCAAATAAACCTATTGCTTACTTTATTTTTAAATCTTTTTCATCAATTAAATACTTATCTTATCCTAACTATCTATACTAATATTATAAAGAGGCAAGATTTGTATGTTTGTAACAAATAATCTGTCAAACTAATGAACCGGTTTCAAATATTAATTCATCATAAGGTAGCTACATTATTTATTATAACATTTTTCTTTATTTAAATACATTTTGTCCGTGTGACATAGGCTATATTTTATCCCGATAAATAAATTTCACCCGTACAATGCCTGGGTGGATCACTATTAAGTATAATATAATATTATAGATGCGAAAGTGAGTTTGTTTGTTGCGCTTCCGTGCCCTAATAGCTAAATCGAATATAATGAATTCCCATAAAGAAGTAGATGGGAACTTGGTTCTTAGCTACAACATCGCAATACTTATAGGCGTAGGGTGATGAAAGAGGTGATTTACCTATAAAAATCTACATTATTTACTTTGAATTTTGCAGAATTATTACAAAACCAATATTATCGCGAGCTGATAATTAAATACAGGGATTTCAATAAGTATGTACTTACTAGCGAAAAATGTGTTATTTGTCATTATCTATTCTATACTTATAATAAATCTGTAGAGATGTCAATTCTGTACATGAAATATATGTTTAAAATAACTATCAGGGGGTGATTAGTGATCGATACTGATGCCAAAAATGCAATCAGTAAAATTTTTGTCTGTCTGTCTGTCTGTCTGTGTGTATGTTCCTTATAGAAACAAAAACTACTCGACGGATTTTAACGAAACTTGGTACAATTATTCTTCAACTCCTGGGCAGGTTATAGTATACTTTTCATCACGCTACCATCAATAGCAGCAGAGTAGTGAAGGGAAATGTTGGGAAAACGGGAGAAGTTACTCCATTTTTTAAGCTTCCGTCGCGGGTGCAGCCTTAATGGTTAAAGTTACAAAGAAATCATGTATTACGGAAATATTTCACATAAAATTGTCTAAAAAATATCCCGCAACAGCATATGTCTATCTTTTATGGTTGACTCACAATAACACGTGTAATCTATACTTATAATAAATCTGTAGAGATGTCAATTCTGTACATGAAATATATTTTTAAAATAACTATCAGGGGGTGATTAGTGATCGATACTGATGCCAAAAATGCAATCAGTAAAATTTTTGTCTGTCTGTCTGTCTGTCTGTCTGTGGGTATGTTCCTTATAGAAACAAAAACTACTCGACGGATTTTAACGAAACTTGGTACAATTATTCCTTATACTCCTGGGCAGGTTATAGTATACTTTTCATCACGCTACAATCAATAGGAGCAGAGTAGTGAAGGGAAATGTTGGGAAAACGGGAGAAGTTACTCCATTTTTTATGCTTCCGTCGCGTGTGCAGCCTTAATGGTTAAAGTTACATAGAAATCATGTATGACGGAAATATTCTACATAAAATTGTCTAGAAAATATCCCGCAACAGCATATGTCTATCTTTTATGGTTGACTCACAATAACACGTGTAACTCCCGATAGCTGAGCAGTTCGGAGCATTCTGATCATATTTGTTTACTCTTATGTTTATAAATACTCTGACTCATCCCTAATTTAACATAATTACATATTCAATAAAAAAAAAACTTAGAAATCGGTATAGAAACACCAAACTTATACATGAAATAAGCCATCGCGCCGTCGCACGTGAATACTGAATCATGCTATAAGGATCATTTTTGTGTAACGGTTGCCGCGCTCGACACGGGTCGCGGCGGCGCGGCGGTAGGGTATCAAAAGGCGGGAGGTCCGAGAGCGAGCTGTCTAAATATGTTTTCTGCGTCGCTCCTCGCCCTGGGGGACGATCACTTCCGATGAAGCCTTAGAGGCCTTCCCGGCCAGAGGCAGCCCCTACGTACGTACGTGTTTTTTAGTCAGTACGAGTCTGACATAACCTTGCAGCCGGCTGTAGGGTATTCATGAGGAATTCACAACTGCTCCCCTGCCTAGGAGGAAACAAAAAAAATAAAAAAAAGAGAGCGAGCGAGCTTCAATATTTGGCTGTTGATGCGTTCAGAGCGCTCGACCTTATTGACAGACAATAATTGATATTGTGAAACCGTGCTTATCAGCGCGACTTTTAGTCTCTAAATAGTTTTTTTGAATTTATTTTGTTGTTATTTTGTAAAATAGGTATTAGTTGTTTTGGTAGTGTTTAAATATTCGTTCAAATTAAAAATTATTAAATTACTTTTATTAATTAAAGTAGTTATAAGTATTTATTTTTAAGCGAAGTAGGTATAGGTAGATAGTATTGCACAGGCGTTTCAGCTTTATTTTCATTTCTTTTTTGTTGTGAGTAGTATATATTTCTGGTTATAATTCTATATGAATATTTTAGTTTAAATAGTCACTTAGATTTTAAGTGTAAGGTAGCTAAAGTTAGGACCACGTATTAGTTGTTTTGGTAGTGTTTAAATATTCGTTCAAAGTGTAATTTAATCATATGGGATGAATGTACGATGGCCCATCGAAAAGCAGTAGAAGCGGTAGACAGAACTTTAAGGGATATAAGACAAAATGATCGACCAATGGGCCGTATCACAGTTTTATTTTGAGGTGATTTCCGACAAACCTTACCGGTAATACCACGGGGAACCCGAGCTGATGAGGTTAGGGCTTGCCTGAAAAGCTCTTATTTGTGGCGTGATATACAATCGGTGCATTTGACTATAAACATGCGAGTGAGAACTGTAGATAACCCGGATGATCGTGAATTTTCTAATATATTATTAAAGATAATACCTTCACCAAAGATACCTATCCACTGCTACACCAAGGAAAACTTATTCTGACGCCTGAGTCATGTTGTATAGTGCAATCCCAACAACATTTTATATCGTCAGTTTACGGTGACGCAATAAATATATTAAATAAGGACAATTCTTGGCTTTGCGAAAGGTCCATTTTAACTCCTCGCAATGACCAGGCATCTGAGATTAATAATAAAATACTGTCGAATATACAGGGGGAAAGCAAAATTTATAGTTCAATAAATAGAATGGCCGATGAACAAGAAGCCACTAATTACCCGATAGAATTTTTAAATTCTTTAAATATGCCCGGGCTTCCTTCTCATGAAATTTGTTTAAAAATTGGCATTCCGATTATTCTGCTCCGAAATTTAAGACCACCACAACTTTGCAATGGAACTCGGCTTAAAGTAACCCAGTTGCAACAAAATGTAATCGAGGCTCAAATTTCAATAGGTTGCGGTGCAGGAGAAACCATCTTTATTCCCAGAATTCCCATGATACCAAATAATTTTCCATACCAATTTAAAAGAACGCAATTCCCAGTATCGGTGTGTTATGCAATGACAATAAATAAGGCTCAAGGGCAGACTTTTCGTGTTGCTATAGTAGATCTCGGTGTCAGTTGTTTTTCACATGGTCAGTTATATGTCGCTCTTTCCCGGGTTAGCAGTTCTAGAAATCTTTATGTTCACGCGCCGGACGGGTCAACTTTCAACGTAGTTTACCCGGAAGCTTTGCGCTGAAGTATTTTCATTCTATATGTACTTAAGCCTCATGTGAAAGTGATCTAAACAATATTACCAACACATTAACATAATAACATACAAGGAGTTACACACTGATGATCCCCGAGATCATCAGTGTGTAACTATGCACAGTGATAATAATAATATTCTGCGGTTCCTTATTGCAATATTTTTAACAGTATTGTGGATTGACATATTATATTTCCCTACTAAAATACGAAAGTTAATCTGTCTATCACATCAAAACCACGGAACCCTGAGGAAGGACATATGCTACTTTTTTACGAAAAACGACGAAAACGCGGACGAAGTCGCAGGCTAAAGCTAGTCTATACTTATAATAAATCTGTAGAGGGGTCAATTCTGTACATGAAATATATTTTCAAAATAACTATCAGGGGGTGATTAGTGATCAATACTGATGCCAAAAATGCAATCAGTAAAATTTTTGTCTGTCTGTCTGTCTGTCTGTCTGTGTGTATGTTCCTTATAGAAACAAAAACCTACTCGACGGATTTTAACGAAACTTGGTACAATTATTCTTCATACTCTTGGGCAGGTTATAGTATACTTTTCATCACACTACAATCAATAGGAGCAGAGTAATGAAGGGAAATGTTGGGAAAACGGGAGAAGTTACTCCATTTTTTAAGCTTCCGTCGCGTGCGCAGCCTTAATGGTTAAAGTTACATAGAAATTATGTATGACGGAAATATTCTACATAAAATTTTCTAAAAAATATCCCGCAACAGCATATGTCTATCTTTTATGGTTGACTTACAATAACACGTGTAACTCCTGATAGCTTAGCAGTTCGGAGCATTCTGATTATATTTGTTTACTCTTACGTTTATAATACTGTCACTCATCCCTAATTTAAAAAAGTTAACATTATTACCTATTCAATAAAAAAAGAATCATAGAAATCGGTATAGAAACACCAAACTTATACATGAAATAAGCCATCGCGCCGCCCGTCGCACGTGAATACTGAATCATGCTATATGGATTTATTTTTGTGTAACGGATAAGACAAAATGATCGACCAATGGGCGGTATCACAGTTTTATTTTGTGGTGATTTCCGACAAACCTTACCGGTAATACCACGGGGAACCCGAGCTGATGAGGTTAGGGCTTGCCTGAAAAGCTCTTATTTGTGGCGTGATATACAATCGGTGCATTTGACTATAAACATGCGAGTGAGAACTGGAGATAACCCGGATGATCGTGAATTTTCTGATATATTATTAAGGATTGGTGAAGGTACCACTGCTACACCAAGGAAAACTTATTCTGACGCCTGAATTATGTTGTATAGTGCAATCCCAACAACATCTCATATCGTCAGTTTACGGTGACGTAACAAATATCTATATATATAAAACTCAAAGGTGACTGACTGCCATAGTGATCTGTCAACGCACAGCCCAAACCACTGGACGGATCGGGCTGAAATTTGGCATGCATGTAGATGTTATGACGTGGGCATCCGCTAAGAAAGGATTTTGATCAATTCCACCCCCAAGAGGATAAAATAGTTAATGAAAGTTTGTATGAAATTTTAAACCGATCGGGCTGACACTTTGCATGCAGGTATAAGAAGAATCATAGATGAATGTCATTGTGTATAATACAAGCCTGAGAACAAAAACTGTAGTCTACACTTCAGCTCTACACCGAACGTTAAAAAAAATGAAAAACAGCAAAATTCTGAGTTTTTCATTAAAATTCAATAATCATAAATACCTATTATGATAATATATTTTTCATCATTTAATAAGAAGGAACTGTATCACAGTTTTAATGTTGATACTTCGTATAGGATCAGATACTGCGAATACCCCATTTTTTTTCTTTTACATAGTACACCGCGCTATCACTTAGTCATCGTTGTAACTTTTTAAATATTTGTCGAAATGACATAGTGTAAGAAGCAAAGTTTATCGTCTTTAAATATCAAAAGCGATTAAAGTATTTGTTTTGATAAAAAATGATTTGTTAATACAAAATGTGCATTTTGGAAATAGATATCAAATAATATTTTAGTTTTGATTCACTATTTTAGCTGTAATGACTTACACATTAAAAATAGATATATGGTGTCACGGACTTTTTTTTAGAACTATTTAAGAGATACATTTTCACTCTACATTACATTCATGTAACTTTTATTGTTTTTGCAGTACAGGCCAAAATGGCTCGCAGATGGGACATTTTTTTCCGTCTTATGTGACACTTATTGCTATATATTGGCCAATTCACTCAATAACTTCATAAATTATTATATATATGTAATTATCATATATGAGCTATATTACTGTTCAGTTTCATTAAAATCCATTCAGTATTTTTTAGGTGAAAGAGTAACAAAGATCCATACAAATGTAAGATTTGAAATTATAAGCGTGTGGTTAATACACAACTTTAAAGCGTTGTAAATCCTAAACAATCATATAAAATGAAAAATGGTGTTAGAAACCTAAATATGATTTTTGATTATCTAGACAGTGATACCCCAATCGACATATTTTGTCAACTTTTTTTTTTTTACTTCGTCACAATATGGCGCCTAATTTTGCCCATATTAAATTTTGATTACTATCATATCTTTAGTAGCACTCCCATGATTGAGACGAATCGATTGATGTATGAATCATCAAAATCGGTCCAGGCGTTTGGTCTCTAGTGTGCCACAAAGGAACAAACATACATATATAGACTGTTAAACACATAACCCTGTCTGCGCGTCGCGCTTCGCGCTCTTGCATTGCGCAGCCGGGTAAAAATAGTAATTGACCGCAAACCAGGAACAATGTGGAGGTTATTTACCCAGTGTGGTATGTTGAGTGATGGCGGCAGGTTATAATAAATAAATAAATAAATATTTCCAACACACACCAATTAGCCTAGCCCCAAAGTAAGCACTATAAGGCTTGTGTTATGGGATATTAGGGTAACGGATAGAATACATATACTGTGCATATATATAACTATATTCATTTAGAAATACATATTAAACATCCATGACAGGAGTACAAATGCTCGTATTCATCACACAAACATCTACCCCCACCGGGATTCGAACCCGGGACCTCGCGAGTCGGCGTCACCATGAAACTCGGCGTGCAAACCACTAGGCCACGGAGGTCGTCAAATAAATGCAAAGCATTTCATGTGGTCCCCTTTTGTGCTTTTCACTGTTTTATTGAGGAGTTCGTTGGTGCGGGTAGTTGGCGCGTTCGGCTGCGATCGCTAAAGTGAAGTAACTTTCGTAGTGGTCGGTCATTGAATGGGTGACCAAAAAATCTTCTGTCTCGAGTTCCTCCGTGCTTCGGAAGGCACGTTAAGCCGTTGGTCCCGGCTGCATCTGCAGTCGTTAACACCCACCAATCCGCACTGGGCCCGCATCCATCACGCGTCATGGCCCAATCTCCCTATTCCATTCATAGTTAAGGCCTAAGCCCCAAGAGTGGGGACATTAATAGGCTGATGATGATGATAACTGTTGTATTAAGTACATATTTATTAAATTATGTAATAATAATAATCATTTATTCATAACCCTCAACATTTTACATTTAAAGTATTAAGCTAATAAAGTCTACGGGTATTTATATAAAAGTCTGAAGAAATGGACCCCTAACCCAGAAACTAGTAAAAACTGTAATTAGTTGGGTTGGGTTAGTGATTCCTCGATCGACATATTGCAAAAATATTTTAATTTTAGTGCAGCCGAATAGGTTTGACTACAGCTGTTGAGGTGAGTAATCAACTAAACGAAACAAAACAATTTATCAAATATTGATTAAGTGTGAGCGTACAAGAATGAGTGAAATTATATTGGTGGCGTGTTTGTGTATGTGTGTGTGTGTGTATGTGTGTGTATGTATGTGTGTGTGTGTATGTGTGTGTGTATATGTGTGTGTGAGTGTGTGTTTGTGTGTGTGTGTTTGTCTTATATTATCCATAACTGTTTCTTATTTTGACGACCTCCGTGGTCGAGTGGTGTACGCCGGGTTTCATGGTGTCGCCGACTCGAGAGGTCCCGGGTTCGAATCCCGGTGGGGGCAGATGTTTGTGTGATGAATACGAGCATTTGTACTTCAGTCATGGATGTTTCATATGTATTTCTAAATAAAAATATACTTATATATATACAGTATATGTATTGTATCCGTTACCCTAGTATCCCATAACACAAGCCTTACAGTGCTTACTTTGGGGCTAGGCTAATTGGTGTGAGTGTTGGAAATATTTATTTATTATTTATTTATTTTAATTTTAATAGATTTTCTGTGACCGAATAGTTTTGCTTCAAAAGATAAGCAGAGGTGTGCTTCTTCACTTCATACCATACTAAATTAATTCCATACTATCACACCAGACGGGAGCTCTGTCCCAATCCCTCTCATTCTAAACCTTTGTGAAACGAATAAATAAATTTGAGCGCAAGATATTTTGCAATCCGACAACCAATCATCGTCACTCACTCGATATTAACATCACTTCCTGTCGTGTAGCGTTCAAACAGAAATTTAATTACCAGCTGAATTGGCTACGGTTATTGTCTGTATTGAAACAGGGGTCCTATTCTGTGAGTTCGTAATTTTCTTTTAAGAAACACCAATATTGCACTGCCTCCTCATATTCAAGATGCTCCGTACAAACTGGCTTTTAATCGCTCCGTACGTCATCATTTATTAGATTCCTCCTCGCATCCTCCTGATATGATATATATTTGTATGTATATTCTAAATATATATATATATATATATATATATTATTATTTATGTATTTTAATAGATATTTATTTTATGTAGTATATATATATATATATTATCTTGTTTCCATAGATATAAAAATATAATAAGTATTTTGATGAATTCTTTTTGCACTACCTTAAGATTTTTGCTAAAATTCTCCGGTTGACTGGTAGAGAATGCCTAATGGCATTAAGTCCGCCATTTGTACATACTTTTGTGCAATAAAGTATAAATAAATAAATAAAATATTAGCTAGCCCCAAAATAAGCACTGTAAGGCTTATGTTATTGGATACTAGGGTAACTGATAGAATACATATATTGTACTTATATAAATATATTTATAATAGAAAAACATATTCAACATCCATGACTGGAGTACAAATGCTCGTTTTCATCATACAAACATCTGCCCCCACCGGGATTCGAAACCGGGACCTCTCGAGTGGGCGACACCATGAAACCCGGCGTACAGAGCACTCGTTGATTTAATTTTAACAAGTACTAACAAATGTAATGCGGCTTTTTAAAGATGAACTAGAAAATTTGTGCCGGTTTAATAAAAAAATGGGTGCGTGTACTTATGTAGGCGCGTGAGAAGTTATCCTTCTTTGGCATCGTTTAAAATTAGTTTTTAATTGCATGCAAATAATTAATTACAATAAATTAATAAAAAGTCTGGAAAAGGACACAGTCAATAAAGTTCAGTTTTATTTGAAAAAGTAAATAAATAATCAAAATATTCAATTAAAATCGCTACTGAATATAATTTATTAGAACATATGTGATTTGCACTTGTATGAAACTCAAACACGTATTCCGAATATACAAACTAGAAACATGTGGATAAATATTATAAATATGAATACCTGTCTGTTACTTTATTACAAAAAATAAAGATGTGGTTTTTGGTTCTACTACACCAATGGTCAAGAGATGGCGCTGTAGTCTCCTGAATCGCGCTTTGGTTCCGTTGTTCCAGATTAATAAATACTTTTTGTTACTTTATTACAAAAAATAAAGATGTGGTTTTTGGTTCTACTATACCAATGGTCAAGAGATGGCGCTGTAGTCTCCTGAATCGCGCTTTGGTTCCGTTGTTCCAGATTAATAAATACTTTTGATAGGCCTTCACAATGCAGTCGTTAGCACCCACTAAATAGAGATTCTATTTCTATTTTGTTGGTAGATTTTCTTAATGTGCGGTAAACACAAAAGTAACAGCATGAAGTTGGTCGCTAAAGTGACCAACTTCATGCTGTTATTTTTTTGTGTTACAGTGTGCGCATCTTAAAATTTCACTCTCATCATTTTTTCATAACGCGCTTAAAGAAGTATAACTTCAAAAGTTTCACTTTAACAAATTCAGTGTACCTAATAAATATATATACAGGGCTTGCCACGGCTACCTCACACGGAGAGTATATTAAATATTGAAGTTAGGATATTTTACTGAAAGAAGACATCATTTTATTTTAAATGATAACTAGAACTGCATTCACAGATTTTAAAAAATCGCCTGCTGCAACTGGGAATCAAACTCGTGAAATTTCGAAAAAATAAACACAACATATTTTATGATAACCATCATAAGGATTACTTTTTGCTAAATAACATTGCATTTTAAATGAAGGGAATGTCTTATTACGTGATAAAAATAATAAAGTGATACACAAACTGTAGAACGTATGCGTAGATAATATATATATATCTGTCGGCGGATGGCGTCTCACTCGCTTCTTCGAAACGTTAACCCGACAACAAATGTCATCAGTCAGTGTACCATTGCTTTGTGAAACGTCAAGTATTGACAGTCACAGCTGTCATCACTTGGGAGTGGTCTATGCTAAGGGTAGTATTTAAGGGGCTATGCTTCATTGGAAGGGGCATTTCGGCATTCGGCATTCGGCATTCAGACGTGAGCCGCGATAGTGAACGGACGTTAGCACAGAACTCTCCGCGCTTCACAAAGTAATCCATTTGTATCCTTGTAATCTTATCATATTTTGTAAAGTGATTTAAAGATTTAAATTAAACATTAGCTAAGTTAGTAGACTACAGTTTCATTTCCGGAAAATAACATCGAATACCCAAGATGGCGGATCAAGACGAACCACGTGGACAACCACCTATTACCGCTCGCCCCATCCGACATATCTATATGTATATATATTACCATACACCATTGATTTAATCCAAATTACGATACAAAGAAGAAAACCTCCTATCCGCTTTTTGCCCTGTCTAGGACTATTCGTAGTAGTCTAAGACTTTCCTAAGCTCCATTTTATCTTCATATCAAAATTCATTGAAATCTGTGCAAAATGGGGCAGCGAAAGGCAGCACATTCTGCAGCTTTAATAAAAAATATGAAATAAAATTTATCTCACCATATCTTTTCTCGCTCGAGGAGCTCGATGGCGCAGGTGGCTAGCGCGTTCGGCTGCGATCGTTGAAGTTAAGCAACTTTCGCAGTGGTCGGTCATTGGATGGGTGACCAAAAATTTACTATCTCGAGCTCCTCCGTGCTTCGGAAGGCACGTTAAGCCGTTGGTCCCGGCTGCATTTGCAGTCGTTAGCACCCACCAATCCGCACTGGGCCCGCGTGGTGGGTCATGGCCCAATCTCCCTATTCCATTCATAGGGAAGGTCAAGGTCTGTGCCCCAGCAGTGGGGACATTAATAGGCTGATGATGATGATATCTTTTCTTCGTTTCAAAGTTTTCAATAGCTAGATGATGGAACCAAAAATATATAATTTAATAGAGATTTTTAGAGCCTTGTTCGTAATTCAACTTTGTGTAATAGGCCGTTTTTTTTAAAGCGCAGGTAAAAAATCTTTTTACAGACGACGGCGCCTTTAAGAGTCACACCGCCGAACGGACCTCACACCTGGCTCCCACAAGTATTACGGACCCCCCATTGGCTGACCACCGAGGACCCCGCAGCTCTTACGGGCGCTTTACAGCATAATATCCGCTAAAAATGTCCTGCGAATACCTTCTACTAGGCTTGTTGAAAATATATCGATATTTTTTGTTCGATATATCGATATTTTTTGCCGATATATTTTGATTCGATATATCGATATATCGATATATCGATACAAAATACCAATATCGAAATTCGTATCAAAAATGATATTTTTTTAATTATTAGCGGCATATCACGATCTAACTGAATTCGTATCTGGAAAAATCGTAACTAGATCTCAGATTAATGATATTCAACATATCTATGATCTGTGCTGTATTTAGTATTGTCTATTATTTGTAAATCTGTTTCGCTGGTGAATTGGTTGTGCTGATTCCCATTATATTCTGTGGAAGTGTGTGACTGTCTAGTCTTGTTTACGAAAGATGGCACCTGAGAGGCCCTGGCATTGGCATTTTCATCATTCGAAAATAGGGTCTATTTTTAGGGAGATAATTTTCGTTCCATTACTATTCCGCGGGTCATATTTCGTGAGATACTGTACTGTCATGTAGTGTAGCGGCAATTTGGTACTTTGATAATTCTTTCTTTAATTATAATTTGTATTGAACTATTATTACTATGCTAGGCTGACCTAAATATATTTTTTTAAAAATTGGCCTGAAATATCTATATATCGATATTTTTTTTCGCAATATATTGAAGCCGATATTGATATTTTTTAAAATATCGATGTATCGATATATCGATATTTTTTTCAACTTTCGACATCCCTACCTTCTACACTGCTTAATGCGAAGCCGCGGGGTCCCCGTTAGGGATTCTACTACGGTTGTATAATAGGCCCCGCCAGAATACCAGCGCTGCTGTGACACGTTTTGTGGCGTGTTGCGGCAGCATTATGCTGAGGCAGGGTCCTGATTGACTACAAATGATACCATGATTAATTTGTTTTTTGAAGTTTTACTTCTTTAGGCGCGTTATGAAAAAATGATGAGAGTGAAATTTTAAGATGCGCGCGCATCACTGTAACACAAAATTTTAACAGCATGAAGTTGGACCAACTTCATGCGTTACTTTTGTGTTTACCGCACATTAAGAAAATCTACCAACAAAATAGAAATAGAATCTCTATTTAGTGGGTGCTAACGACTGCATTGTGAAGGCCTATCAAAAATATTTATTAATCTGGAACAACGGAACCAAAGCGCGATTCAGGAGACTACAGCGCCATCTCTTGACCATTGGTGTAGTAGAACCAAAAATCACATCTTTATTTTTTGTAATAAAGTAACAGTTATAAGTATTCATATTTATAATATCAAAAGTATTTATTAATCTGGAACCACGGAACCAAAGCGCGATTCAGGAGACTACAGCGCCATCTCTTGACCATTGGTGTAGTAGAACCAAAAACCACATCTTTATTTTTTGTAATAAAGTAACAGTTATAGGTATTCATATTTATAATATTTATCCACATGTTTCTAGTTTGTATATTCGGAATACGTGTTTGAGTTTCATACAAGTGCAAATCACATATGTTCTAATAAATTATATTATAATAAATTATGTTTTTTTTATATTTCCAACACACACTAATTAGCCTAGACCCAAAGTAAGCAATATAAGGCTTGTGTTATGGGATGCTAGGGTAACGCATAGAATACATATACTGTACATATAATAGTATATTTACATAGAAATACATATTAAACATCCATGATTGGAGTACAAATGCTTATGTTTATCACACAAATATCTGCCCCCACCCGGATTCGAACCCGGGACCTCTCGAGTCGGCGACACCATGAAACCCGGCGTACAAACCACTCTGCCACGGAGGTCGTCAAAGGAGTGGTGTTGTTTTGTGATGTAATATGCTCAATAAAACGTTTATTTCTCTCACTCTATCTCTAATTTTATTTACTGTATTACAATATACTAGCAAACCAGTGAACCAAATGTTCACCAAAACTTGATTTAAAAAAAAAATGTATTTAATTAATTGAGAACTTCGGAGATTTTGTGTGGTTTCGTTTGAAATTCGTGATTTCTCGAAAACCGGAAGTGCTACGTTACTCAAATCCGGTTTGTAGTCTTATCAGACTATTCTTAACTTATAACTTAAATATTCTCTTTATCTATCTCTTACGGTTTGGACGCTGAAACAGCACCGCAGACAGACGGATGGACGGACTTGTCTAATAGATAAGAGATACATATATGAAACATAGGCGCGAAAATAAATCTGCAGTGTGTGAACATGCATTAGGGGGACCAAACCACCACATTAGATTTGATAGACCACAGATCCTTGCAGCTGAGCGGCGGTTCGTTCCTCGAATGATGCGCGAGGCTATTGAGATTAAAAAATATCCAAATTTCAATAGGGAAGATGGTTGGTATATACCACCAGCTTGGGAACCTATTATACAGGAGATAAAATCCCAACCCCGAGCACACACTGCAAGACCATCAGATACTATTAGTTCTTTTTGTATGCATAATTTAACATAAGAAGGAGATAGAAAGCCTCTCTTGAGTTTGTTTCGCCGGTTCTTCTCAGAAATGTCTCCCAATTTTGGAACCGGTGGTAGTTTACGGTAGTTAGGGTCATATAAATAAACTCAAAATTACAAAAAAGAATTTGAAATAAAATACTTTATTAAGTAAATTAAATAATAAATTCATACATAGACAATAAAACTTAAAAATCGAACAATGAAATAACCAAACGCTCAATAAAAGTCTTTCGAAGGTAGCTCGACAAATTGAACAAAAGTTTTATTCTGACGACGTAGCCTGTAAAGGCTACGAAACGTCAATAAATAAATAAAATTTCGTGCATTAACCCGTAAAAACTAGTTTTATTTAAGAGATACAAAATTAATATCTTTAATAAATATCCCATGATAGCCCCCAAACATTGCGCGGCTTGTTCTTGCTAAAATGTAAAGAGGAGTTACGCGCCATAATTCCATTGTGTTACAACAATTACAGTGGGTGAACTGTAAACTTTGTTGTGGGTAATTTATTAAATTACGATTCTGAGAGGATTGCTCGGGGCAAGGGGCTGCGCCTCGCAACTGAAGACCAGCCGTGGGTAGGTTCTTTAATGTTAAAGTTCAAGGGTTCATTTCCCGTGTTACCACTTATTATAATTATCATTAATTATGGAAAACTCGCACCAATTATTAAGCTCAAAACGTAAACAAAGCTTAATGTGAACGAATAAAATATATAAACGTATATTCTATATCTAACAGCATTGAGAGAGGTGGGATTTAGCGATTAAAGGTCTACTTGCAGCAAATTTGCTAAATCACGATTCTACTAAATCAAATAAAATATATTTTTTTAATTTAAAAATATATTTAAAATATATTTTTGACGACCTCCGTAGACGAGTGGTTTGTACGCCGGGTTTCATGGTGTCGCCAACTCGAGAGGTCCCGGGTTCGAATCCCGGTGGGGGCAAATGTTTGTGTGATGAATACGAGCATTTGTACTCCAGTCATGGATGTTTAATATGTAATTCTATATAAATACACTTATATATGTACAGTATATGTATTCTATCCGTTACCCTAGTATCCCATAACACAAGCCTTACAGAGTGCTTACTTTGGGACTAGGCTAATTCGTGTGAGTGAAAAAAAAATCGTCTAAAAAAATATATTTTTCCGTATCACTCGTTATAGGACATATTTTTAACTCCACAACATGAAAAGTATAATGTAATAACAATTACAGATCATTATGTTGTTACAACGTCAATACAATCATGATTTATTTCGTATAGAAAACCTTTTGGAATGATTGGAAGCATAGACACTTTGTACTAACCTTTTAAAAAAGTGCTTTTTTACAGTACCTTTGAATTTATTTATAGTTAACTCTTGGATATTGCTTAAGACTTGTTGTATCAGCGAACACAAACTTTATTGTGTAAGAGAACAAAACTAGAAATATCCCATACGAAAATTGTACATCCATTCTACATTTAAAACCTCTCTTTGAGTGACAGTAAAATGTAAGGATTCCCATACTTGCATAAAATACAAAATATAATGTCAATGTAACATTTTGAATATGGACTAAATATTATAAGTATAGGGGAAAACCTTGCAGAAGGGGGAGAATAGGGATGATGACTATTTTTTTTTCTTCGTTTATCAGGTAGATTATCAAAAAATAATGGACACGTATTTTTTCTTTGGGCAATCAACCAAAAAATTACAAAGTTATAGCGCGTCAAAGTTTGGGAGTAGGGGCTCGTGACGTCACGTTTGAGTACACTTATAAGTGAAAATTCACTCAAAAGTGACGTCACGAGCCCCTACTCCCAAACTTTGACGCGCTATAACTTTGTAATTTTTTGGTTGATTGCCCAAAGAAAAAATACGTGTCCATTATTTTTTGATCATCTAACTGACGGACTAAATAGAATTTCGTTTACTGTACCTCGTCATCACCCCTATTAAACCATCTTTCAAAACGTCAATTAATTCATTGGTCACAACAAAACAGTTTCGCATGTGACCACTGAATCATCGTCATCATCAGCCTATTGATGTCCCCACTGCTAGGGCACAGGCGGAAGGCCTGTGGATGGAATAGGGAGATTGGGCCATGACCGTGCTTCGGAAGGCACGTGTAGCCATCGGTCCCGGCTACATCTGCATTAGTTAGCACCCGCCAATCTGCTCTGGACCAATGAATTGACGTTTTGATTGCACTAAATTAGAATTCGATTTCGAAAGTTGACTCACCTCTCCCGGCTGGGCAGTGGGCAAGCTCAATTTAAGATGAATTATGATAAAGGGATAAAGATATCTTTGGAGAAACATATTCTAACTAAGTTGAAGGGAAGATATAGGAGGAGACAAAATTTCGGTCATAATTTAGTAAGAAGATGAACAATCATGTCTCGCATTCAAATGGACGCAACATCTTTTTTTATTTTAATAAAAGAGTACTCATTTGAATTATATTATTCCTGACTTTCAGTCGAATTAAATGAATTCAACCCATCCCATCAGAATGTTAGAAGAATCCAGTTTTGAAGATGAAGATGTGGTTGCGATTCGTACAGTATGAAATAAAAAAGTCGCACTCAACTGTGAACCAAGATGTGCTTGAGTGGAGTTCAAGCACTTCTTGATTGGGACACTTTTTTGAGCTCTCGTGGTGTATCTAGGATATTTAATATCGTTGGCTGTAGGTCGCAGATGACCTTTACAGCGTCACCGGGTTTAGGGACGGCGAGATCCTGAGGGGACCTCAAGCCGAGAATTGGCGAATGCCTCTAGAGGTGTTCCAGGCGGATGGCATTTTCCCACGAGGGAATCTACTCTCCATCTGGAGCCTCTAGGCCCCTCGAAATTGAGCGGGTCGGCTCAATTAGAGGGCGTCTCTAAGACTCGGACCTCGGCTTTAGTTAGCCGTTGTCGTGGGGGGTGTTAACGACTGTTCTGAAGTACTGACTGTGTCTGAATGACTGTAACTGAATGACTGTACTGAAGTTTTTCCAAAATTTTCGGAACTACGGAAAATCTACGGAAGAACTTACGACATAACGTACTTCTCGTAACTTTCGAAGCAAGCAGGAGTAAGAGACAATATTTTTTTGGTCACCCTTCCTGTGACCGGCCATTGCGAAACTGGCTCAACTTACACAATTTATTTATTTATTTATTTATTTATCTTTAACAAAGTTTCTACAGCGGTTTTTGTGAAATTTAATACAATAAAATATAGATATAATCTTAAAGCCAATTACAGAAACTCATTACGTACACATTAGATATTAACGGCGTTATTATATGTCAGTAATTATTACATTTAATTTAATTTAATTTTAAAAATTGCATAAAAATCATATAATTCATTAACATAAAAATAAAATAAAATTAAGATTGGACAAAAACATAACAAAAAGACAAAAAAGAAGAAAATCAAACACTGAATATCCATATAAAAAGGTTTTCAAGAGTTTGTCACATGATAACCTTATGAAGTGTGAGTGGGTGTGTGTGCGCGTATGTATGTGTGGTTGTGTGTGTGTGTGTGTGTGTCTTGCAGCTGCAATGCTATGCCTGGTAACGAGATGGCGGACGCCGCAACCCGGGCACTACATCATTCAAGTAGGTACTTCAGTGTGAGTGCTTGTAATTGTAGGTCTACATGGCGCTAAGAATAAAATTAAATAAATCAATTAAATTGAAATTGAAACAAAACAAATGTCAGGGAAAATTATTGAAGCCGTAAAATGCAGTGCAGTCATTTTTCATATTATTGAGAATACGAATTGATAATTATAAATAAAAATAAAAATTCAAATAAATTGTATGAATAATAATAATAAAATAAATAATAACAAAAGCTTATTTGGGTCTTGCGGTTATAATTTCAAATAATGTCGTTTTAAAAGCAGCTCTGGACAAAGAGAAAAGGTCGATATCAGAGAAGTACTTGTTGTACGTTTTTGGCAACCTTACCGTCATATCGTTAGCCTCGTAATTTGTACGCACAGATGGTACATGAAAAAGTTGCGTGTGGCATGTTCTTTTTGTAGGAGCCTTTAAGGAAACTATTCTATTTATCAACTCGGTGCAGTCCAGTACTCCAGAACATACATCGAACAAAGTCATCATGTCCCGCATGCGTCGTCTGTCACCAAGAGTAATGAGACCGTATATGCTACATGACTCCCCATAACCATTGGATTCATTTTTGACTCTAAAGTTTAAATATTTTACGAATTTCATTTGTATTCGTTCAATGGCGTGTTCGTGTGTTATGTACTGTGGATTCCACATGGTGCTACAGTACTCAAGAGTACTTTGAACATAAGCATAATATAATACTTTCATGCAAGCAGCGTCCTTGAAATCTTTCGTAACTCTGAAAATAAATCCTAAATTTTTATAAGCCCTGGTGGTTATATCGTTAAAATGATCGGCGAATGTTAATTTTGAATCCAAAGTTACCCCTAGATCCCTCACAACATTCACTTGAGTCACTACTTCATTATTAAGTTTGTAATTGCACAGAACAGGATTTTTGCGTCTTGTAAACATAATATGCACGCATTTTGCCGTATTAACTGTTATCCTATTTCTTATGTAATACTCTGAAAGTCGGTCCAGATCTTCTTGCAATTTCAAACAGTCATCATATGATTCAACTTTCATATAGATTTTTGTATCATCAGCGTAGAGCAAGAACTTAGCATGCTTAAAACATGAAGACATATCGCTTATATACGCCATATAGAATAGAGGACCGAGTAACGAGCCCTGCGGCACGCCTGACGTTATATTGACATAGTCAGAGCGAATCCCGCCGATCACAACAGCCTGTTTACGATTAGATATGTAAGATTTTATCCACCTGTACAAATCCCCGCGTATTCCCAGTTGATAAAGCTTTTGCAAAAGAATGATGTGATCCACGCGGTCGAAGGCCTTTTCAAAGTCCGTATATATTACATCCACCTGTGAACGATAGCCCATGTTACGATGCAGTTCACTTATATACAAACTTAAATTTGTAGTTGTTGATCTCCCCTTGATGAAGCCGTGCTGTTCGTCGGGTATGCCTTGCTTTAAGATTGGATATGTTTCCCTGTAAACAAATTTCTCCAGAGTCTTTCCGAAAACATTCAAAATGGAGATAGGGCGATAATTCGCAATTTCGCGTTTGGAGCCCTTTTTATGGATTGGAACAATGTGCGCTTCTTTCCACTTAGACGGAAAGACTCCTTCTGAAATAGATTTATTGTAAATTAATAATAAAGGGAAAGAAAGTGCCGCTGCACATTTTTTGTAAAGAAAGGAGGTATTTGATCGCTACCAGCTCCCTTACAGGGGTCCAAGCCAGCGAGTTGCTTGTAAACCTCATCTTGAGTTACAGAAAAGGAATGAACTGAATCGCGTGAACTAATCGAAGGAAGTCCCTCGTCCGAGTAACTCCCTGCTGGGTGAACAAACATTCGTTCGAAGTAATTGTTGAAGGCCGCGCAGATGGTAGGACCGTTCGTCAACTGCTTATTGTCATACGTCATTGAACCAGGGTATCCCGTATTACGCTTACGCTTCGAATTAATATATGACCACAGTAATTTAGGGTTAGACTTTATGTTACCCTGGCAAAGACTTATATATCTTTGATAGCAGTGATCTTGCATGACTTTAGCTCTTCTCCTCAGCAAAGAAAAAACGTCATAATCTATCGGGTTATTATACCGTTTCCAACGATGATGGGCACTCTTTTTCTCCGCCAGCAAACAGATGAGAGCACGACTATACCACGCTGGGTATCGACCCATAGTCGTGCTCGATATTAGATAAATTAGTATCAACGGTGGGAACGTACCTATCTATAACATCGTTTAAAATTGAGTAAAATCCGTTGACCGCCTCATCGACAGTGCCCGACTTCAGCACACTCCTCCAATCAACACTCTCCAATTCCATGTTAATGGCGTTGTAGTCTGCCTTGCGAAACAGTTTTTTTTTCCTTGAACATTTTGGCACACAGTTTACAAATATATCGCTCGCATCGATATCGAGAGTGGTGTGCTGAACGTCCTCCTTTACCAGCGTAAAGGCTGAGAGACGAATGCCCACGTCAAAATTACTGAAGAACAGGTCAAGCGTATTTCCCACGTCATTCCTGTACGTATTACGCTGGTGAAGTCCCAGAAAACACGCTTGATTTACTAAGTGCGCCCCCGCGTTCTGAAGATCGATGCATCCTTTTTTTAAATGTGTAGGTCCAGAATAATCCCACGTAATATTAAATAGATTAAAATCGCCAGCTCAAATTCAGCTCTTATGGCACCCAAGATATCATCCGACTTTTCATCTGCTGCACAGCTACTGTTGCTGCTTGCTGATGTCCGACGAGTACGAGTTTGAGTATTTACAAAGTCATCATTGCAGCTCATGGTCACTTTTACCGGTGTGTCGGTGTTGTCTCCGTGACGCTTTTGTTTTGCTTTACATTCCGGACACACCCAAGTAGCTAGCAAAGATGGATTATTACCCTTAACAGCAACGCAGGCTCGGTGATACTGGAGCGTGCAAGATGAACTGGTGCACGTTACAGCACTCTCTTTAGCTTTTATAGAAATAGCACAGGCACTGCACTTCACAACCATTGTAAGGGCCATCTAGAAGCTGAACTTTGATATACTTTGATTATTATCGCAGAAATAATAGAAAAAATTGATAAAATTAATTTTAACATTCAAAAACGAACCGTTCGCCGTTAAACTTTTTTTTTTTTTTTTATAACATACCTAACGCGCTTACCACTTGCACCATCGAGCTCCTCCACTAGGCTATACTCCCGGGATTCAATGGTATCATTTAAGCATTGTGAAAAGCCTGAAATTTTAAGGAAATAAGTACACAACATCCCGGAGGGATACCGCACGTGTCATTCGGAGTGGCTGACTGTCGCTCAGACGTCGACGTCATTTGAGCGTCAATTATTCTTTAATAGAACGGAAATGTTGCAAAGAAAATTAAAAAAAAACACGGCCAAGTGCGAGCTGGACACGTGCACGAAGGGTTTCATACCATTCAGGGCCTTCCCTATGGATAGAATAGGGAGATTGGGCCATGACCCACCATGCTGGCCCAGTGCGGATTGGTGGGTGCCAACGACTGCAGATGCAGCCGGGATCAACGGCTTAACGTGGCTTCCGAAGCACGGAGGAGCTCGAGATAGTAAATTTTTGGTCACCCATCCAATGACCGACCACTGCAAAAGTTGCTTAACTTCAACGACCGCAGCCGAACGCGCTAACCACTTGCGCCATCGAGCTCCTCCTTCATACCATTATCTTGCATCTTTGCATCTGCATCTTTATGGTAGCCATACACACTACGAGAAATCGTTACGATCAGACTGTACAGTTCGAACGGAACAGTTTATCGTACGTGGCGTACGTATAGGAAACTGTGCAGTTCTACAATATACACGCTACGATTTATCGGTACCGTTCGAACTGTACAGTCTGATCGTAACGATTTCTCGTAGTGTGTATGGCTACCATTAGACACCATATATAATAATTATAATTTGTTCTTAGTTCACATTAGATATGACATTATTAATTGTTTTAATGATTTGACATAATTAACTATTTTATTATAACATTAATTAATAATACTTTTACAATGGGCGATTTGACTTTGTTTCTATTAAGTACTATTTGACATTACCTATCTTTTTCTCATTACTGTTTTTTGTTGTTGTTATTATTATTATTTTATTATCTCTTTTTCTTAATTTTATTGAATTTAATGAATACCTTCTATGATTGTTAATATTTTTTGTGTATGACTTGCGGCGTTTTGGATTATTCTGTGAGCCTGCGTGCTTAACTTGAATAAATAAATAATATAATTAGACCAGGGTCGATAATTTTTGAGACCAAAAAAAATTATAGTAGGATGAAACCCATTAGAAAAGGTAGAGAATATAACAAAAATGAAAGGAAAAATAAATTACGGGCGATCTGAGGTCGGGAAGGGGGAGGGGGTGAGTTTTTAAGGGTAAAAAATGGTTAATCTCGATAAATAATGCATAAACTATATTATATGTTAAACATATTATGTTCAATTGTTGTCACTGTAATGAAAAACAATGTAAAATGAAAATGAAACCATCAATGTTGGGTTTGCAATAACCAATAACTCTTTAGATTATATGTACAAGCAAATATGTTTGTAAACTTGTTGGTGGTTCTTCAAATAAATTTAAAAAAATATTACAAAATTTCACATTCTTATCTAACATCGATATTGAGATAGACCCCGTAACAAAAATGATCTAAGAATGACTAACATTGACAGCCTCGGGGCTTTTTTTATAATTGACGATAAAAATTGTTTAACTTACATTATATTATCAACTCTACTAGATCTAGATAATAAATAAATAAATAAATAAATATTTCCAACACTCACACCAATTAGCCTAGCCCCAAAGTAAGCACTATAAGGCTTGTGTTATGGGATACTAGGGTAACGGATAGAATACATATATAAGTATATTTATATAGAAATACATATTAAACATCCATGACTGGAGTACAAATGCTCGTGTTCATCACACAAACATCTGCCCCCACCGGGATTCGAACCCGGGACCTCTCGAGTCGGCGACGCCATGAAACCCGGCGTACAAACCACTCGGCCACGGAGGTCGTCAGATAATGACGTGTCAAAGGCTGGGGTAAAAAGGAAAAGCCTCTCTGAGTTTGTTTCGCCGGTTCTTCACAGAAAGGTCTCCCAATTTAGGAACCGGTGGTAGTTTACGGTACTTAGGGTCAAATAAATAAACTCAAAAAAAGAATTTTAAATAAAGTACTTTATTAACTAAATTAACTAATAAATTCATAGATAGACAGTAAAATTTTAAAAATCTTCCAATGAAATATCCGAACGCTCAATAAAAGTCTTTCGAAGGTAGCTCGACAAAATTAAATAAAAAAAACATTATTCTGACGATGCAGACCTGAAAAGGGGGCGTCCATAAATAACGTGAGGTGTTTTTTGAATTTTCTTTCCCTTATAGTAATATAAGTTATTTACGGGATTGTTACCATGTACCTTGTTTTTAGCGAGTTTCCGATATTCACAGTTACTCCGTGATCATGGCGCTTGCAACAGTGCCGAAATATCGGAAACTCGCTAAAAACAAGGTACATGGTAACAATCCCGTAAATAACTTATATTACTTTAATGTTAGTGACCATGAAAGTTTAAAACAATATATTTTCTGTCCCTCCCTCCCCCCCTGGTGAGATGTCGTGAGATTTTATTCAACCCTCTCCCCCATCCCCCAATCTCACGTGAGATTTTTCAAAATGTGGGTTTCTTACGTAAACGCGTTCGATTGTTATTGTAAAAAGAACAACCCCCCCCCCCCCCTCTCTCCAACGTAAGATTTTACTCCACCCTCTCACCCCCCTTAAACATCTCACGTAATTTATGGACGCCCAAAGGCTGCGAAACGTCAATAAATATTCGTAAATAAAGTTTCGTGCATTAACCTGTTAAAACTAGTTTTATTTAAAAAAGAAAAGGTAAAATTTCATCTCCTTTTCATGCATGGACTCCCCTTGGAAAAAATAATTCAATTTAACTAAATATTCGACTTTGGGCAAGCATTCTACATCATCATCATCATCATCATCATCGACCCATGCTCGTCCACTGCTGGACATAGGTCTCCCCTAATGCACGCCACTGCTCCCGATTTTCTGCCACTCTCATCCAGTCCACTCCACCCATCCTACGAATGTCATCATCCCATCTTGTCTCAGGGCGTCCCACACTACGTTTACCGAGTCGCGGTCTCCACTCAAGCATTCTACATGAATTACCAAAATTTCAGTTCTGTCACTCATTCCATTTAGAATTCAGAGACCTGTGACATACGGACAGACATACAGATGATAGAGTGACAGCAAAAGGGATTCACGTTTACCCTTTGTGTACGGAACCCTAAAAGGAACTCACTGAAGTAAAATTTATTATTGTGTATACCATTTTGTTTTACATGGGGGAGGTACTATATCAATCCTGCTGATTTTCTTTCTACCAATCCCAAGTGGAATAATTCCATTCTTTGATACTATTAATTTCACAAATAGTTTAGGTAGTATCATGATACAATTTTTTATTTATTGCGATTCGATTAGACATCATAATAATAATAATTTGTTGCATAAAAATCTCTTATCTATTAGACAAGTCCGTCCGTCCGTCTGTGGTACTGTTTCAGCGGCCAAACCGTAAGAGATAGATAAAGAGAATGTTTAAGTTATAAGTTAAGAATAGTCTGATAAGACTACAAACCGGATTTGAGTAACGTAGCACTTCCGGTTTTCGAGAAATCACGATTTTCAAACGAAACCACACAAAATCTCCGAAGTTCTCAATTAATTAAATACATTTTTTTTTTTAATTGGTGAACATTTGGTTCACTGGTTTGCTAGTATGGTATAATAGGTGTTTGATTATTCTCATGTCTCACATATTTTACTGTCAAACAGACAGATGGGTGTACATACATCGCTGTTTAGAATTTATAATGCGTTGCAGTGCATCGGATATGCGATTCTAAATTATTACAAATGTGTAAAAAATTCCTCTGTGTTATTTATTTATTTATCTTTAACAAAGTTTCTACCCCGGTTGTTTGTGGAATTTAATACAATAAAATATAGATACAATCTTAAGGACAATTACAGAAACTCATTATGTACACATTAGATACTAACGGCGTTATTATATGTCAGTCATTAATACATTTAATTTTAAAAATTGAATAAAAATCATATAATTCATTAACATTAATAATAAAATAAAATTAATATTGGACAAAACATAACAAAAAGACAAAAACAAAAAGAAAAACAAACACTGAATATACATATAAAAGGGTTTTCAAGAATTTGTCAGATGATAACTTTATGAAGTATGGGTGTGTGTGTGTGTGTGTGTGTGTGTGTGTGTATGTATGTATATGTGTGTTTGTGTGTGTGTGTGTGTATGAGTGTGTGTGTGTCCATGCAGCTGCAATGCTATGCCTGGTAACGAGATGGCGGACGCCGCAACCTGGGCACTACATCATTCAAGTACTTTAGTGTGAGTGCTTGTAATTGTATTATCGCAATTAAATTTGGTCGGTAGCACGTATTCGGGTGCATGAAAGGACTTAATCGAATTTTGGCTCGAAGCAATATTTACACTGGTATACGGGCTCGAAGACGGTGTCGGGTAAACAAAAGGAAATTTACCCGAATACGGACCTACTAGACTGCCAATGGAATTCGGGTAAAAGACTAAGTGTAAATGAAAATGAAAATGGTTTTTATTTCCAAAAGAGTCAATTTACAGTACAAGTTGAGACAACCCAGAATGTAATAATTAATACCTGTGTTGGGATGCCTCGCTCTTAGCCTAGTGCAGTTAATAAATTTTGGGCACATAACAATTAATTTCTTAAAGTATCAGTGTGTGTGTGTGTGTGTACAGTTGTATATCGCTGTTGCTATCTTAACATGTAAATATATATTTATATGTTAAGATAGCAACTTCCACATTTCAAGTTTAATCTGTCTTCGTGACAGTAGCGCCATCTCTATCGGGACCAACCATGAAAATGATTAATTTAGTTGAAAATTATGTTAATTCGAATACATAAATTAAAAAAAAGTAGCTTATAGCAGTCTCATAAGTTCAAGCTATACATATACAAAATTTCATCACAATCGGTTCAGCGGTTTAGGCGTGAAGAGAAGACAAACAAACAAACACACTTTCCCATTTATAATATTAGTAATTAGTATGGATTTTCCAGTACGACCATTATGTTATTCTTTTTAAAATTAATTCCGTGTCTTATTAGTTAAGTGTTTTGTAAAGGAACGGTTTTACACTTAGCCGTTTACGCGAATACCATTGGCACTTGTATTTGGACTAACGTATAATCGCGCCACTAGTTATAAGTATGTAGTTTTAAATACATTATCGGAGCTCCTTGAATATATGAAATTCGTTTCAACCGATTGCAGACTGTAAGTTACTGGTTCCGAATGTTTAGATAACAGCCGCGCCGGGTCACGAACGGATGGCGACAATTAACTCACAATACCACCATCAAATCTATGAACCGAATATAGTTGTCGAACTGATGTCCAACACGGGAGCTAAGCGATGCGATTAAACATATTTAATACGTAATCGAATCATCATCATCATCATCAGCCTATTAATGTCCCCACTGCTGGGGCACAGGCCTTCCCTATGGATGGAAAAAGGGAGATTGGGCCATGACCCACCACGCGGGCCCAGTGCGGATTGGTGGGTGCTAACGGCTGCAGTGCAGCCGGGACCAACGGCTTAACGTGCCTTCCGAAGCACGGAGGAGCTTGAGATAGTAAATTTTTGGTCACCCATCCAATGACCGACCACTGCGACAGATGCTTAACTTCAACGTTCGCAGCCGAACGCGCTAACCACCTGCGCCATCGAGCTCCTATATATCGAATATATCCGCCGAAATACTGATGATTGTATTTTTATACATTGTCGTCGTTACTCAGTGATTTTAATAAATCAGGAATTCAAAAGCGGTTAGGGCGCCTATTAACGACCGGTTTTTTGCTGGGTCTAGGCATGATTTCTACCCGGGCCAGTGCCGGCTTAGCTTTTTTATTACCACGAGTACGGTTTGTACGTTTGTACGGACCCCAAACCGTCGTTAGCGTCGGTGTAGTTAACAAATCTCCATCTTAACTAACGATCGGACGTAGACACGGTTTAAAATCGTGTGAAATCGTTTCGTTAACTAGCGCCCTTATAGTAAATTCATAACGGTAACCTGTCATGAAGAAACAATCAAGTGTATTTTAAGAGACTGTCTCTGTCGGTAGAATTATGCTAACATAAGGTTTTTTTTCATTCAGTACACCACAATCAGAAGCTCCCAAACCTATAAACATGTGTGTAAAGAGACATGAATGCAAAGACAACGAAAGATATGTTATCAACGCTATATAAATACAAAATCATTGTAAAGAAAAGACATTTTCAACAGTTTTCGCATCTCTTATCTATTAGACAAGTCCGTCCGTCCGTCTGTGGTGCTGTTTCAGCGGCCAAACCGTAAGAGATACATAAAGAGAATATTTAAGTTATAAGTTAAGAATAGTCTGATAAGACTACAAACCGGATTTGAGTAATGTAGCACTTCCGGTTTTCGAGAAATCACGAATTTCAAACGAAACTACACAAAATCTCCGAAGTTCTCAATTAATTAAATATTTTTTTTTTTAAATCAGGTTTTGGTGAACATTTGGTTCACTGGTTTGCTAGTACTGCCTAATATTGTAGCTTCAACATAGCTTTCATATCGCTATCGTCCCAGTGTGACGCGCGCTATCGAAGTTTATCGGTCATTACTGTTGCTGATAATCTTCGCCGGTTAATAGTTAGAGAGACATGAGTTATGGTTCGATCGCAAATTGGTTCGGGCGGCGACAATTTGATGGCAATTTGCCGTTATTACGACCCGTCTTGTGCTGTCGTAAATTCTGAGGTTAGGCTGCGCTAGGTGAGAACGGCGGCACGTATTGAAAGTCTGAGATAACTTTAGTTTACTGTTTCGTAAAAGATTCTTCCAAAAGATACATTATTTATCAAGCGATTATCCAATAACCATATTGCCTACTATAGTAAGATTATGACAGAGGCGATTTGTCTGTAATATATGGAATGATAACTTTAGCTTTCGTCTGTTTGTCGGTATGTCTACGCTTGCTCTAATAGTTTCACTTTCTGCGCAAGCAGGTCGTCATCTGGCGAATTTGATCACCATCATTGGCCTATTAATGTCCCCACTGCTGGGGTATTATTTATTCCTTCCCTATGGATGGAATAGGTATTATTTATTCCTTCCCTATGGATGGAATAGGTATTATTTATTGGGCCATGACTCACCACGCGGACCAGTGCGGATTGGCGGGTGCTAACGACTGCAGATGCAGCCGGGACCAACGGCTTAACGTTCTTTTCGAAGCACGAAGGAACTCGAGATAGAAGATTTTTGGTCACCCATCCAATGACGACCACTGTGAATGTTGCTTGTACCTTAAAAACGATTACTAAATATGATAAAATCCAAAAGCTTTTTAACACTGTCCTGTTCGAAGGGAGAACTCCGGAGGCGTGGAGTAGGAGTGTGGTCGTCTTGTTCTTTAAAAAGGGGGACAAGACCCTACTTAAGAACTATCGACCCATATCCCTTCTAAGCCACGTCTATAAGCTGTTCTCAAGAGTGAACGCGAACCGTCTTGCGCGAAGATTTGATGACTTCCAACCACCGGAACAGGCTGGGTTTCGGAGCGGATACGGCACCATAGACCACATCCACACAGTGCGGCAGATTATACAGAAGACTGAGGAGTACAATCAGCCCCTGTGCCTAGTATTTGTGGACTATGAGAAGGCCTTTGACTCGATTGAAATCTGGTCTGTCCTGGAGTCCCTGCAGCATTGCCAAGTCGACTGGCGATACATCCAAGTGATAAGATGTCTCTACGAAGCCGCCACCATGTCTGTCCAAGTACAGAATCAGCAAACAAGTCCCATACCGTTGCATCGTGGAATGAGACAAGGGGACGTTATTTCCCGTAATGGCGAACGCATCTGTCACTTGCGATTTGCAGACGACATCGTCATCATGGCAGAAACCCTGCAGGACCTACAACAGATGCTGAATGACCTGGCTGACTCTTCTATACGCATCGGCCTACGGATGAACTTGGATAAAACCAAGGTCATGTTCAATGAACATGTTCTACCGGAACCGATTGCAATACACGGTGCCGTTCTCGAAGTTGTTCAAAAATATGTATACCTCGGGCAGACATTGCAGTTAGGTAGAAACAACTTTGAGGACGAGGTGAATAGAAGAGTTCAGTTAGGTTGGGCAGCGTTTGGGAAGCTACGTCAAGTCCTGACATCGTCGATCCCACAGTGCCTAAAGACGAAAGTCTTCAATCAGTGCGTCCTACCTGTGATGACATACGGAGCCGAGACGTGGACACTGACGGCACGGCTGATCCACAGGTTCAAAGTCGCTCAACGCGCTATGGAAAGGGCTATGCTCGGCGTTTCTCTGAAAGATCGCATCAGAAATGAGGTAATCCGACAGAGAACCAGAGTTATCGACATAGCCCACCGGATTAGCAAGTTGAAGTGGCAGTGGGCTGGCCATATTTGCCGAAGAACCGATAACCATTGGGGTAGACGAGTTCTGGAGTGGAGACCGCGTCTAGGCAAACGTAGTGTAGGACGTCCTCAGGCACGATGGAGTGACGATTTGCGCAAGGTGGCTGGCAGGAGCTGGATGCGAGTAGCCCAAGATCGATCTGAGTGGCGTGCATTTGGAGAGGCCTATGTCCAGCAGTGGACTATGATAGGCTGTTGATGATGATGTTGAAATAATATGATAAAACGCAAAATATGAAAATAACTTTCTCAGCTCTTGGCAGAAATCATCCACTTACACGGACGAGGGGATAATATGATTATAAAAGTACTTAAATATGGTAATTTTCATTTCATAAATATCGGATTAATGTTTTAAACATTAAAACGCTTAATCTCATAACAATACCCTTACCCATTGGAGCGGACAGAGTCGTATCTAACTGGCATCGTTACAATGAACCGTTGTTTTCACATATCCGTTATCGGCTAACCCGTCGGTTTCCGATCGCTTAAGCTAATAGAGACCCCATAATAACTCGCGCTAATTAAGATGTAAGGTGAATATTCGATGGTGTTTGAGTCAATTTCTTAGTTAAATAAACTTTCACAGAACTGATTTTTAAATTATAAAAATTTCATATAAATCCTACATATGAGTAGCTTTGTAGTATGTTTTTTAGTATGTTATGTAATAGTAGTCCTAGTCCCAAAGTAAGCACTGCAAGGCTTGTGTTATGGGATGCTAGGGTAACGGATAGAATACATAATATATCAGTATATTAATACAGAAATACATATGAACATCCATAACTAAGGTACAAAAGCTCGTATCATCATAATAACATTTGCCTCCACCGGGATTCGAACCCGACGAATGGCGATACCTTGAAATATGCGTATATACCACTCAGCAACGGAGGCCGTCAACGGCTAATGAAAGGTAACTACATGAATCAACTCTGAAGTCAGTCATGAATCAGTCTGAAATCAGTCTAATAAAACAGAGAGAAAAAAACTGCAACTTGCCGAGTTTCTTGGCGGTTTTTCTCAATGGAAGGTCTCCCGCCGTAGATTTACAAACCAATGGCGTAGCTTTTTGACATTCATGAGTACTTGGAATAAATTATTTTGAGAGTGAGTTTATGCGTTGAAGCCTAAATGGCTGCAGCTATTATGCTGAAATTTGTTTGATATTGAGGCAGATGGCATTTTGGAAACGGTCACAGGTTACTTTTTGTCATAAAAATAAAACATGAAATAGAGGATGATTAACCAAGCGTATCAAGTCGCGGTCACAGCTAATTTTGTTAATTTTATAGTAATATATGTTATTTACGGGATTGTTACCATGCATATTGTTTTTAGCGAGTTTCCGATATTTTGGCACTGTTGCAAGCGCCATGATCACGGAGTAACTAGTTAGTTACTACACATCGTAACTAGTTAGTACATGGTAACAATCCCGTATATAACCTAACTATAATGTTAGTGACTATGAAAGTTTAAAACAATATATTTTCTATAATTGTCCACAATTGGTAATTAAAGACCCTGCCAGAATGTCAGCGCCGCAGCGGCCTTTCTGTTGCTGTGGCATTATGCTGTCGTAGAGACCTAGATGGCTTTTCATCTTATCTTGCTATTGCACACCTCATTATTATGTCATCATCATAAGCCTATTAATGTCCACAGTGCTGGGGCACAGGCCTTCCCTATGGATGGAATAGGGAGATTGGGCCATGACCCACAATGCGGGCTCAGTGTGGATTGGCGGGTGGTAACCACTGCAGATGCAGCCGGGACCAACGGCTTAACGTGCCTTCCGAAGCACGGAGGAACTCGAGGTAGAAGATTTTTGGTCTGGATGGGTGACCACCGGCTACTGACCACAATCTGGTCGTTGCGACAACTAGCCGTGGTCGTAACCGTCTAGTGCGCGAGGTGCCTATGTTGATATATCTTCATCAAAACACGTAAGAACATTGAATGCCATTCCTCGTTTCATATTTTTAACTTTATGTTCATATATGTTCAAAAGTACGTTTGGAGCTTAACAAGTTATTGGTTGCAAGATTATCCAGAATTTACTTATCAAATAATAGAGTTAATCCAATCATAAAACGGGCGCGCTGTTATTGCAACTTAAAATACACAGAGCGCATAAATTAATTAGTAACGCGCGGCCATATTTCCCCAATATGGGGGACACCCACCGTCCACGGATCTGCCGTATATTCAGCGCGGGATATGGAATACTAATTACAGGGGTACGTTGAATTAACCGTTCACGGGTATTTTGAAGAGGAAAGTATGTATGTTCCGAAGAATAAAAAAGGTAAATTAAAAAAATCATAAAAACCCATTAGATAGTTTAGAATGGATGTTTTTGAAGTTATACTTCTTTAGCCGCGTTATGAAAAAATTATGAGAGTGAAATTTTAAGATGCGCGCGCATCACTGTAACACAAAAGTAACATAATGAAGTTAGCCGCGGGCGCGTTATGAAAAAATCATGTGAGTGAAATTTCGAGATGCGCGCGCATCACTGTAACACAATAGTAACACCATGAAGTTGGCCGCGGGCGCGTTATGAATGTTAGTGTCTAATAATGGTGGACATCTGTTCGAAAGGTACTTTGAACGATCCACGGAGCTCCATAAGATGATCGCGTTGTCAAAAACAATGTTGGCACGCTCGTCGCCTCTGATCACTGTTTTCATATTTATAATATTTATCCACATGTTTCTAGTTTCTATATAGACACAACGTGTTTTAGTTACTTACAAGTGCTAATTACATATGGACTAATAACTTAAATTCAGTAGTGATTTTAATTGAATATTTTGAATATTTATTTAATTTTTCAAATTAAAACTGAACTTAATTGACTGTGTTAACTATCCTTTTCCAGTCCTTTTATTATTTTATTGTAATTATTAATTATTTGCATGCAATTAAAAAATATTTTTAATGATGCTAAAGAAGTATAACTTCTCACGCGCGTACATAAGTTACACGCATCCATTTTTTTTTCAAAAATGGGTCCCGACTGTTTTACACATAGTTGCTTTGTCCTTTGCTTAACAGATTTATAGACTACTGGACTTTCTTTCTCTTTTCAGTTCTTATTTAAGGTAATTTTGCAACAGTCGAGTTTGTTGATTTTTTAAATTTACCTTTTTATATTTGTTTCTTAGGTTTTCACGCACACCACTCACTCATTTAATAAAACAAGTTTCAACGGTATAGATGGACTGATTTATTTATTTATGATGATGTATCCTTTACAGGATCATCATCATCATCATCATCAGCCTATTAATGTCCCCACTGCTGGGGCACAGGCCTTCCCTATGGATGGAATAGGGAGATTGGGCCATGATCCACCACGCGGGCCCAGTGCGGATTGGTGGGTGCTAACGACTGCAGATGCAACCGGGACCAACGGCTTAACGTGCCTTCCGAAGCACGGAGGAGCTCGAGATAGATCCACTGACTAAATTTAAATCTCAGATCAAAAATACTCTTATGAATAAGGGCTATGATAAAGTTGATAATTATCTAAATGATCGTAATGCATGGACATAGTGTTTCTTATAATTTGATATTAAATGGGTATCAGTCATTTTTCATAACAGTAATATTGTACCTATCTAATGCCGCTACCTATATACTACTTAAAATGTTAACTATAAAATTAATTGTAACTATATATTTATATTCTAGATGATGTAATGGAAAGTGACTTCAGACGTATTTCTGAAGTAATTTTTCAACTTGACGACACTGTATATAACAATACAGGGAGAAAAAAACAGCCCTTGCTGAGTTTCTTGCCGGTTCTTCTCAGTACAAGGTCTCCCGCCGTAGTTTTGCGAACCGATGGCGTAGCTTCTTGACCTTCACAAGTGCTTGTAACAGCCTAGACTGAATAAATGACATTTCATTTCATTTCATAGTAAATTTTTGGTCACCCATCCAATGACCGACCACTGCGAAAGTTGCTTAACTTCAACGATCGCAGCCTAACGTGCTAACCAGTTGCGCCATCGAGCTCCTCACTCCTTTACAGGATGCTTCGTCAGAATTATAATTCTAAATATAAGTCAGTCCTGAAACAAATCGTGGGTATACTCACGGGTCACGGCTACTTCAACAGACACCTTTATAATAGAGGTATTTCTGACAGCCCTCTTTGCAGAGCCTGCCTGAAGGAGGAGGAGACGAGCGCCCATGTTCTGCTGGAGTGCAGAGGCGTTGCAAGACAAAGGACTTCTCTAATGGGAAGCCCGCGGACACTAGTAGAAGCCTGCAGCAAAATCCGGGGACTGCTGAGCTTTTTGGAGGAGCTGGGATGGCAGTACTGATGGCATCAGTCCATTATTTGGCATTAGAGCATTTGGTACCTCAACGCGTTCTCTCGTATCAAATTGAGCACTGTAAATCTAGATTCACTTTAAATGCCAAGCTTAGTGATAATGTAAGCATATACATATTTTAACATAATGTTTTACATGAACGGGAGTGCCGCAGGTTAATAAATAAATAACTAGCAAACCAACATTATAATTTAAACATTCTCTTTATCTATCTCTTACGGTTTGGCCGCTGAAGCAGCACCACGGACGGACGGACGGACTTGTCTAATAGATAAGGGATTATTTCCAACACTCACACCAATTAGCCTAGCCCCAAAGTAAGCACTGTAAGGCTTGTGTTATGGGATACTAGCCTAACGGATAGAATACATATACAGTACTTAAATAAGTATATTTAATCAGAAATATGGAAACTCATCACATGGTAACACAGTGCAATTATTGATGAAAACTCATCACATGGTAACACAGAGCAGAGCTCATTTTGATTCGAGAGATAGCAGCCAGTGCCAGATGCGCTAATGCTAACAAAACGCAACGTATAAATGCGTTCAGATTACGGACGGCCGATCGTCGGGACGTGTCGTATGCGGCCATTATTTCCCACCGCGCCGGTAGGTTGCGACACTCACAGGCGCTGCGTAAATTACCGACTGCCTGATAAACGGTAATTAGTTAGTTTTAGCCTAATTCGGGCCAGCGAGGCAGTCTGTTTAGACTGACTTATGGCCGGAAGCTAAATAAGATTATGGGTTGCGGCTAGGGTTACCATTTAGGAATTGCAAAAAAGTCTGTGACAGAAATACTGACATTTAGAAAAAAGTCCGCACTTTTTGGTTACAAAGTGGTATCATTACACACTTAGTTACAATGGTATAGTATTTTCTATACTTTATGATTTGTACTTTTATTTTAATGTTCACATTTAAAATAAAATAAAAATAAAATAGCCTTTATTGCTGTTTCTTTTTACAATAACTATGCTTACTTGCTAAAAATTAAATAAACATTCCCATCATCATCATCATCAGCCTATTAATGTCCCCACTGCTGGGGCACAGGCCTTCCCTATGGATGGAATAGGGAGATTGGGCCATGACCCACCACGCGGGCCCAGTGTGGGTTGGTGGGTGCTAACGACTGCAGATGCAGCCGGGACCAACGGCTTAACGTGCCTTCCGAAGCAGGGAGGAGCTCGAGATAGTAAATTTTCGGTCACCCATCCAATGACTGACCACTGCGAAAGTTGCTTAAATTCAACGATCGCAGCGGAACGCGCTAACCACTTGCTCCATCGAGCTCCTCTATATATCTAATATACATTCTAATTTGTATTAAAGTGATCGCCAACTGGTTGCTTATGTTGTACAGCTTGTCTGTCGACAAAGGCCTCCTCTAAAGATTTCCACGTATTCCTGTCTCCTGCTAATCGGCTCCATGCAGGCCCAGCTATTTTCCGCAAATCGTCTTCCCATCTTTTACTTTCTCTGCCTCTGCTTCTTTTTCCATCCCTTGGATACCATTTTGTTACTAACCTACTCCATTTTTCTATATTTTCTCTTAATATATGTCCCGTCCAACGCCATTTGAGCTGTCTGTAGGCTGTGTGTGCATTTTTAAATTTGGTATTTTTCTTAATTATTTGTAACTTTCTTTATTTTATATATAATGCAATTAAAACAATCTGGATAAAGTCCGGACTACGGTCTTAAAGTCCCGACATATCCAGACTAATCTGGATGGATAGTAACCTTAGTTGCGGCTTCATTGATGACTTTGTTAATCATAGTATTAGCATGGACCAATATTAAAGTCAATGTGTTGTTGTTCGGGATGGATCCGGCTCGAAGGACCAAGATGTTGGTGATGAAAGTGATGATAATGTCATCAACATCAGTTGATAAAGGTGATGAAGATCCTCAGTTCTCGGATCTCTAGTATGGACTGGATATAATAAAACAGGGTAAATAATAAAACAGGGAGAAAAAAACAGCCCTTGCTGAGTTTCTTGCCGGTTCTTCTCAGTACAAGGTCTCCCGCCATAGATTTACGAACCGATGGCGTAGCTTCATTCATGAGTGCTTGTAACAGCCTCAAAAAAAACTCAAAATATCTTTATTTAAATGGACTTTGGTAAGTACTTTTAAATCGTCAACTCCCTACCTAAGCTGTGTCTTGAATAGTTTACTTTCTAAAGCTTTAATGGAATTAGGTGAATGGTTAAAGACCTTGAATTCAGTTTGTTGCCGACCTCTTTTATAGATTTAGTTTTTATGGTTTTTTGAAGTGTTTTTAAAGTATTGACATTTTTATGATTTATGCTATCAAAATTGTTATTGTGTGTCATAGTCCTTGCCTGTCATCTGATATAATATTATTTTTTGTTTTACTATAAAATCGTGTTAATAAACCCATTGCGTCCTAAATTCAAGCCTTCATATTCCATCCCACTAGCTCTCCGCTTCACAGTTCTTATGGTACATTTGTTACATATATAACTAGATGACTTATAAATACACATATTATACGCATATTGCAATCGCAAGTTCTTTTTGACTTTGTCTACCTTTAGTCTTAGATTAAAACAAAAAGGGTAGATACGGCACTAGCCTCACAAAAGTGATCCGCACAAATTGTGGTTCATGGTCCTAATCGCTTTAGTCACAATTTGACATGCAAACGACGTACATGTGAACGCCAAAAAGAAATATTGGCAATATTTTGTGTTTATATGATAAAACAATGCCTAAGTATGTTTTTAAAAAATGCTCAATTTGCTCAAGAACTAAAAATAAAACCCACGGCATCACTTTTCATTCGTAAGTACTGTAAAATATATTTTTTCATAAAATTGCTGTTTGTTTTGAATCTTATTCGGTAGTGACGTCGAGTACTGGTCGCGTAATTGGTCGGTAGTGCAGTGACACGGATCTCGCCGTCTCGTTCGCGCTGCCGTTGAAACTTAACATGCTGTTTCGTTCGGGTCGGTAATGCAGTGACGCGGATCTCGCCGTCCCGTTCGCGCTGCCGTGGGATCAGTTTTTGTTTGATGCAAGTAGGAGCGTACCGTATCTACCCTTTTTGTTTTAATCTAAGTCTTTAGTAAGGTAGAGAACGGTGCGAGAGATATTTTTGGTATCTCAAGTGTCTATAAGCTATGGTGACTGCTTACCATAAGGTGCGCCATACCTTTGTTTGCCAGCCTTTTGGCAACAACTTTTAAAAAGTCAGTTTAAAAACGGCCTTTATCCTCAATACAAAATACAATAAAATACCAAGTTCCGAATGTCCTGGGAGGGGAACCGCAAGCGGTGGTAATATCTCAGCGTGATCCCAGCTCGTGGCACGGTAAGGCTTCTCAGAATCAGCCCGATACAAGCGCAAAGATTTGTCTCCGCATCGGGCCTCACTGCAACTTCTGATCCTTTAAGCGGCGAATCCAAATGTTCGGGGATCACTAGTTATTTCTATTTTTACGGGCCCTTTTTGTATTTATGCTGATGTGGATTTTTACTCGTAATGTAATAGTGATTCTTGTGACATATACGTTTTTTTTATGTCATGTAATTTGATTCTTTGTAATAGACCCTCTTCTGGTAGTTTTAAAGAAAAACTTGGGATATGCCAATTGACAACTTTCTTTTGTAAATTCGTTAGTTAGTTTACTAGGAAATTACCGTATTCTTGTATGTAAAAAGGCTTGCCATAAGTTTGAATTAATGTCTATGACACATCTGCCTTCTCGACATGTTGACAGATTCATCTGCAGATGCCATCTTAGTATCGCCGCACACGGCCCACCGCCCACAACCACAAAACGCCGCCACCGGCATATTTCTTGTAGTTTTCATACATTTTATATATGGACTCGCCACACACGGTACGCCGGTGGCCGCCACACGCTACAAATCGTCGTTGCTCGCTTCTTTTGGCCCGCACCGGCTATTAATGCGCCGATATAAAACGCCGCCACACGTCACTCGCGCGATTCCCCACCCCTCTCTCCCTTACCTTAGGAGTCGGCTGCTGTCGCGCGCTTCAACCACTTTAGTAGCCGCTTCTAGCTTCTCGTGGCGGCGTTTGTGGCTGTGGCGTGTGGCCCGTGTGCGGCGACACTTAGTCATTGAGAGGTTTAGGATATAACTGTGTGTATTTTTGGTAAACGCATAATCATAAATAAAAAACTAAACTTCTCTACATTATGACCCGCAACCTGCTACCGACATCTCAATGATCGTGTCGAATTTCTTCTAGTATTTATTAGGATATAAATCAGCGCCATTTCTTCAAATTGTAGGTAAATCACAATGACAAATATAAACTATTACAAGTTTTAAACATTAAAAAATTGTGTTCGCCCCGACAACAGTATTCCTTTAGATTTATACAAAGAGCAGTTTAGTGCTTAAACATATAATAAACTATATCGAATCCCATTTTTCCACGTGAATATTCTGGAAATGGATTCGTATACACCAATAAGAGTCGAATCACTGTATATCCGCCGTAACGACGCGATTAAATAAACGGGCACAGAAGACCTGCTCACGGCAATCTTTTACAATGATCCACTATTTGGCCGTAACATTTTTTTTATTGGCGTAGCGTAAATTAAATTACTCTATATTTCTATATTACGATTGTGTAATTAATCGCTTTATAATTTATTTAGTATTTGTAAAACAGCGTTAATCACCCTTCATAATAATATACATGGGACATAAAATATTATGTCCTGCATTATAGTAATATTCTTTTTGTGTTCAAGCTGTGCGCCTCTGGAACTCTCTCCCCGTTAACATCAGACGTGCCCAGACGATTGGTTTATTTAAAAAGCAGATTAAAGATTTTTTCCTTTCAAAGTAGTTGTTTGTGTTGTTCCAACTGTATGTGTGTATGTATGTTTATGTCTCTCTACTCATTCATTTAATATTTGTATACTTGCATAGTAGATATTTATGAGTATGTTTAATCCTGAATCTTTTATTATAATTATTTTTATTTGTTATATTAGCACACCCCCTCTTTTATTAAATTTCATCTCTCCATCCTATGGTTGTCTGGCAGAAATTGCTATATAGCGATAAGACCGCCAATTGTTCACTATTTAAGTTTTGTCCTAGTCTGTAATATTTAATATGGTGTGCACAATAAAGTGTTATCTATCTATCTATCTATTATCTGAAATACATCTATCCCCTCATCATCATCATCAGCCTATTAATGTCCTCACTGCTGGGGCAGAGGTCTCCCCTATGGATGGAGATTGGATCATGACCCACACACGCAGGCCCCGTACAGATTGATGGGTGCTAACGATTGCAGATGCAGCCAGATTTACGTGCCTTTTGAAGCACGGAGGAGTTCGAGATAGTAAATTTTATGTCCAACCAATGATCGACCACTGCATAAGTTGCTTACCTTCAACTATCGTAGTCAAGCGCGCTAACCACTTGCGCCATCGAGCTCCTCCCTTGTACAATATCCCCTTACTATATACCATTTTTTTTTTGAGTTTATATGCTGTTGGTCGCAGATGACCTTTACAGCGTCATCGGGTTTGGGGACGGCGAGATCCTAAGGGGACCTCAAGCCGAGAATTGGCGAGTGCCTCCAGAGGTATTCCAGGCAGATGGCGTCTCCCCGCGGGGGTATCTCCTCTCCGTCTGGAGCCTCTTGATCACTCGAACCTGAGGGGACTATATACCAATATAAGTGGGTGCCCTTTTATACTCGTTTCCGTAAAGCCAGTGTTCTATGTTACTTTATTTTGGGACAATATCTACAATGGTTCCAGGCTTCTCTGTCGTAAACAGAAACACCTTTCTGGTCTAGACAAGTCGATTATCCATTCTAAAGTCACTCGCTTTAGACGCTGCACGGCACAAGAAAATATTTGCACTTTTGCCATTCGACCAAAGATTTAATATATTGAAATAACAATAGAAAGTTTTATTGTCGTGCTGAGTACAATGGTGTTACAAGTAATGTCTTAGTTCTAAACAGCTGCCCGTTTCGGACGTACAATATTCAACATCATTGGTAAATGGTATTAAAAATATCGAAAATACTCTTTTAAATTATAAAAACATTTATCTTTTAACCATTTCTTTAATTTAATTTTAAATCCCAATAAATTAAAATCTTTAATGTCCTTTCGCAAATTGTTAAATATTTTAATTCCACTTATATAAGAGCTATTGTGTATTTTAAGTATCGAGTATTGTATAGAGTAAATTTTATTAAATAAATTGCTTGAATAAACTTGTCTAACGTTTAATGTCCTAATCTCTTATTAAATTTCTGTTTCGTTTGAACCTAACTCAATAAACCCTACAACCTGAAAGGGTGGTACGTGAAGTCAAGAATTATTCCAAACATAATATTTTCCTAGTAAAGTAAACGAAAATCTATGTAGCCCGTCGGTTAGATAATCAAAACGAATGGACACTTATGATTTCTTTTGTCAATCAACCAAAAAAATTACAAAGAAAGGTGACTCATTTCTTTGTCGTACTATTCGTTCTTTACCCGCGCACGTGTTCCCTTCTACCTACAATCTGGGGTCTATAGTGACTTTATTGTTCAGCCTTAAGGTGCACATCTTTCTGAATAAATCAAATATCACTTAAACCTCGGAAGCGTCAGGTGAGTTGTCAATTACTTATGTTACGGACGGAGAGACTGGGGTACTTTAAGAGAGGCGTGAAGGAGCATTTTTGCAGGCCCGCAAGGTGAGGATGGTTGGTGTGGCAGTTCATAACTGCTGTACCAGTTATCTTCGCGTTTCGGCATTACCAACACTTAACATCAGGTGGGGTAGAGTCATTTGCCTACCTGGCTATATATTAAAACAATTACAAAGCTAAAGCGTGTCAAAGTTTAGCAGTGCGATCTTGTGACATCATGCGACATTTCAAATCAATATATCACTGTATTTTCTTGGTTATGTGCAAATGAAAAAATGCGTGTCCAATACATCCTTTTTATACCAGACGCAACAGATTACTCCACCCCACCCGATGTTAAGTGTAAGTGGGATCCACTCGCAAAGATACAACTATCTTTGCGACGGGTGAACGGCACACCTTCTGTTGCCGCATCAACTTGAGGCAGCAGAAGGTGTGTAGTTCCAACCACCCTTAGCTTGCCCGCCTGAACCCAATGCCCTACTCAAACACACTACAGGGAACCCTACTCACCAACAGAGACATAATGCTAATTTGATGATCTACCTGAGAAACGAAGAAAAATAAGCGTGTGCGTCTCGGGACGCACACACAATCGTCTGTACCACGGCGAGTGTTCTGAGGAGTTATTCCCCCTTCCCCTTTCCTTCAGAGTACCACGCGCGCTGGCTTACGTTGTCCCCGTCTAACTGTGGCTACAATTCCAACACGTACAAAGAAATTTGGTGACTCATTTCTTTGTCGTACTATCCGTAAATGGAATACTCTGCCTGCTCATGTGTTCGCTCCCTCTTACAACCTGGAACAGAGGCCTGAAGAAGCAACATGCAGGCCGGCAGGGTGAGGATGGCTGGCCACCAACGGACCCCGTGACGGCAGCACCCCCTTGTAGTTCTGTCCTGCAAAGAGGGGGGCGGCGGAGGGAGCTACACGGGCACGCCCAAGTAGCCCTCCGCAGCGGACGGGGGGCGGGACGGTGGGCACTAGGCCGCGTACTCAGCCCCCACGCGCGGGCCTACCCGCGCACGTCTGCGGGGTCCCCGTGTTACCCCGGGAGACCCCTGCCGTGGAGCCCCGGCTAGACCGGGAGGCTGCTAGGTACGGAGACGCGGAAGAATCCCTAAACGGGGATCCCGCAGCTCCGTGCTAAGCAGCTTAGAGGGTATTCGCAGGACTTTTTTAGCGGATATTATACCGTAAAGCGCCCGTAAGGGTTACGAGGTCCTTGGTGGGCAGCCACTGGGGGGTTCGTAAGACTTGCGGGAGCCAGGTGTGAGGTCCGTTCGGCGGTGTGCCTCTTAAAGGCGCCGTCGTCTGTAAATAGATTTTTACCTGCGTATTAAAAAAAAAAAAAAAAAAAAAAAGGTGAGTATGGCTGGTGTGGCAGGTAGTACTGCTGTATCAGCTATCTTCGCGTCTGGACTTCATCTCCACTTAATATCGGGTGGGGTGGAGTCATTTGTCGGAACTATCTATAAAAAAAAACTTAAACTTATCTAAGCGGCACTGCGGGTTAGAGTGAGAGAGAAGGAGTTTCTACATCAGAAAGTTGTTAGCTAAATGAGTGCAGGAGATTGGTAGGTGAAAAGGAATTTGAGGGTGAAACGTGGATTGGAGGGTGTAAAGGGGATTGGGGTATGAAAAGGGGGATTGGAGGGTGAAAAGAATTAGAAGGTGATAAGATAAGAGGATTCATCATCATCATCATCAGCCTATTAATGTCCCCACTGCTGGGGCACAGCCCTTCCCTATGGATGGAATAGGGAGATTGGGCCATGACCCACCACGCGGGCCCAGTGCGGATCGGTGGGTGCTAACGACTGCAGATGCAGCCGGGACCAACGGCTTAACGTGCCTTCTGAAGCACGGAGTAGCTCGAGATAGTAATTTTTGGTCAATAATAGAGGATTTTGGATAAGAGGATTGGTGGGTGATAATAAGGAATTGGTGGGTGAAAGTGGGGATTGATGAGTGATAATAAGGAATTGGTGGGGGAAAGTGGGGATTGATGGGTGATAATAAGGAATGGTGGGTGAAAGTGGGGATGAGGGTGTAGAGTGGGTCTCGGAACACCCTTCTGGTACCCGAGCGGTGGCGTCTATCTCCTACGCGGCGAAGGAAGCCAGACAGACTGGCGCTGTAACGCGTTACGTAACGAAACGTAACGAAGCGGTTTACCGACCCATAAGAAGTTTACACTTCAACAACACTTAGTCATCATTCAAAGATGTTTTATTACGTGGCGAATGTATGCGAAAATTCTTGAGACAATCTGCAATTAAAGAGGAATTAATTTCCTTTTCTTCTTTTAAACGTATCGTTTATTCGTCGTTTCACTCCGAAGGTGCCCGCTAATACAGCCTCCTGCCTGCTTTACATTCCGCACAGCTGATCCTGTATCCCTATTCCTCTCACGGAATAAATCTTTCGCTTATTTATCTTACGTTGCGCATTGTTTTTCTTGCCTGCCCCGGGAGTGATTCCCTTTGTATTGAATACAGGAATTGATAAGTGCTCGGTTTCGCAAACGCGTTTTGTGTTGAATGGCAATCGTTTCTTGTAGCTGAGAATTGATTGAATGTATTCGTGTGGGCGTGCTCTTTTTGTTTCGCAATGTGCGGATTTCGATGTTATTTAGAAGAATTACCACATCCTAACCTTTATACGAGGTACTTTTAACAACTTGGTATTCGTGGAAATGCAGTTAAGTGGTTAGCGTCTTACTTAAAAGACAGAAAGCAATTTATACAAATTGCACACTCAAATAAAGGCATTTTGGAAAATGTTAATTCCGAAATCTATATACTTTTTTTACTATTAATGTTAACTGTAAAGCTATTTTTGTATTTAAATGTTACTATTAATTTATAAATAATGTTATTAAGATACGTGATTTAATTTTGTATAAAATATTTAATTGTAATAGTAATCTATAAATTTGCCGTGCCCTTACAGGGCTCTTGTTTTCAACCTAACCATACTTGTAACACCTATGTATACAACAAGATGCAATAAATGAATATGAATGAATGAATATATACCCCCTTATTAATAATGAACGAGGAGTAAGCTTAGAATAGTTATGCTCAGATCACTCTGATGCCATTTGTCATTAAATGAACTGAGACAAATTATGGAGTAACTACTCCAAGCTTTTTCTTCACTACATATCTTTATATATATAATTCTTCTGTGAGTGTGTATGTCACTGAACTTCTCTTAAACGACTGGACCGATTCTGATGAAATTTTTTGTGTGTGTTCAAGGGGATCTGAGAATGGTTTAGATTCACAATTTTGTCCGCTGGACAACCCCTATTTTTTTAGGGCGGTACGAAGTTCGCTGGGTCAGCTAGTAATAGTATAAAGCAAAGTCGCTTCCCTCTGTCTGTCCCTATGTCCCTCTATGTATGCTTAGATCTTTAAAACTACGCAACGGATTTTGATGGGTTTTTTTTAATAGATAGAGTGATTCAAGAGAACGGTTTATGTGTATAATACATGCATAATATAGTAGAGAAACACTGATAACTTTAGAGGTTTTTAATATAAGGTCGTAAATAAACACATTTTTTGCGCTTACATTGCAAACGCTGGCTGAACCCAACGAGATAGATCAAAATAATGTACTACAGTATTGTACAACTTAAAAAGGTCTTGAAAAAAGTTCGCAATGGTATATGTCTATCTCTTAGGGATAACCCACAATAACCATTTTTTATCCTATACTTTTTACGAGAAATAATAGATTATTTACGAAGCTATTTTCAGGAATATAACATTCATCCTTATCCAATTAAGTACCTTAAACACATTGTGCATTTAATATAGACCAATTTGGCCATTTAACGCATGTAATTTAAATAAATATTTTTGAAGATATTACAGATTTAAAATGCAAGGACATAGCAGTTCCGACGCCTGGCGGCGCGTGCCTATTGTAAATAGGTATTAGAATGTCATTGTGTATAATACAAGCCTGAGAACAAAAACTATAGTCTACACCAAAGCGAAGCGAGGCCACTAGTTTATTAATTAAGGGCCACTTGCATCAAAATGTTTAGTGTCAATTAAGGCCTAATCTTGTTTAAAATAGCGTCCTATCTCTATCATTTGCTTAAATGTAAATAAAGACAAAATGTAGCTTATACGTGATTAGATTTAAAATTTAAAAGCGTTTAGGCCTTAATTTTGGCTAAATTAGCCGTGTCATTTACGAATAATGTAGCTTTCTACAAACAAACAAATCTTTCCTCTTTATGATATTAGTAGGCAATGATTAACTCAATTTCAGCCTAATGAAAAACCTACGTTCATTATTTTCTTCCCAATACCAAAGTTAACAAGAAATGTTGCAGAGACAGTTATTTTTTAATTTGCTTTTAATACGGGCTTTGAATTGGATAATATTTTTTTGTTAGCCTTGCTTTTCACAATCAAAAAATATTCTTTGAAATTATAAAACTGTTAAATTAACTGTTAAGTTAAATTAATAAGTTGCTAATTTAGAAAAAAAAATCTAGTATTAAAAGATGTGAAGAAAAAACTGGCAGTGGTACTCCGGGAGTGCCGACATAAAAGAAAAGTGAAATCTCAGAAAAGACCAAGTAAAATGTAAACAAAAATAGAAAAAGATATAATTTCTCACAAAATAATATCCCGAGGAGTGTAAGATGTTTTCATTATTAAAATTCATAAAGTACAGAGAGAAGTACAGAAAGGTACAAAAAGAAAATAAAAATGCTCTAAAAAGAATAAAATATACCCTTAAAACTTTTACTCATTACACAATTATTTATAAAGGTAATATAAAAGCTTGTTGCGAAATTTACCTGTGTAGGTAAAGAAAAGCTGATCGAATTGATTTTAATATTTAATTTTTTTATATTGTAACTACTAGTATCAACTTAAATCTGGTGACAAGATTTTATATTATATAAATTGTGGAACGGGTCAAAGTTTCAAGGGAATTTACTTTTAGTGCAATATTTTTTCCTTTTTAACCGACTTCAAAAAAGAGGAGGTTCTATGTTCGACTGTATACATATATATATATATATATATATATATATAATATAAAAAAATATATATATATATATTAATGTATGCTCACCGATTTCTCTGTCAATTGTGGACTGATTTCCAAAATTCTTTTTTATTCAAAAGAGTGCACTTTCGAGGTGGTCCCATTGAAACCAAGTCAGGATCTGATGCTGGAATCCGGAGAGAAATCGAGGGAAACCTTCAAATTTCAAAGGCACGCACGATGTTTTTTATGCATGTTCATCGATTTCTCCGTCAATTGTGTTATTGTATACTTGGATGATGTAATTTTTACTAAAATGGATGAAATAAAGAAATAATATAACCGACTACAAAATCGAAAATGGAATGGAATACGTCTTTCATCTTGACCCGCCCAACTTCCAAATCATGAACCAGATATTTTTTTTTCTTTTTAGTTCCATTTTAGATTTTGAAGTCGGTTAATTTTTTGTTTAAAAATTTTTTAGTTATAGACATAATCGAGAACTTAAAAAACCTCATATTCCGAGCTAGTCTTTTCATTTGATACTCATATTGTAGGAAAATCTAGTCTCATCTCCGTCTGGAGCCTATAAACCAGTCGAACTTGAGAGGGTCAGACTAACTAGAGGGCGTCTCTGAGACTCGGACCTCGGGTCCAGTTAGCCGTTGTCGTGGGGGGCGGGGAAAAACGACCAGGTACGTACATGTACCTGGTATAGCTTATCGTGTGTAGACCGGGTCTTCACACTCTTATCCTACGGGTGCGGTGTCTGCCTAATGCTAAGCTAGTGTGCAAATATGCTAGCTTTGTAGTGTTGGTGTTTGTGGCCCGTGTGGGAGGAGTCAGAGGCGCGTTGGCGCGGGTGATTTCGTCGTCGGGGTACTCTAAGAGGTGCCTAGGCGGGACCTACGATTGGAGGACGGGAGGTCGGACGTGTGATAACTAGAGGGTTTAACTACTAAGTGCCTTTTCACATGTACACGGACACGGCACGGTTGCCGTGCCGTGTAAAATAGTAATGTATGAGCAACAATGAGAGCTTTCACATTGCACGGCTACCGTGCCGTGACCGCGTGTTAGCCGTCCTTATCCACTATAAGCACGGTTTTGACGCGGCAATCGTCTTTATAGTCTTGTATGGACTTGTATAGACGCGTTCACATGAACACGGGCGCGGTACGGCACGGCGAGCGCAAATACCATTCGTCAGCTAAAGTCATCATAGGGGAACGGACGGACGATTGTTGCAGAATGTCTGTCGAAATCGATGTTGATGTGTTGATTTCGCTAGTTGAAGCGCGTCCTACTTTATGGGATAAAACCATCGCGTCTTATAAAAACAGGAACGAGACAAAAGAAGCGTGAAAAGAAGTATGTATAGGATTAAATAGTAGTTTCAAAGAATTAGATGATAATGAAAAGAATCTTTTTTTGTTCCATGATAAAAGACGTCGTCGTTCCCTAAAATTCTCGATAATACTGCAACATCCATAGCCGGCGACCGTGTGTAAGCCGTATACATGTGAAAGAGCTAGCACGGTTGCACGGCATGGCGGCCGTGCCGTGACCATGTGCATGTGAAAAGGGACTAAGGGTTTTGAATGATGCGCGGTTTTATCGAAGTAATGTCTCGAAGCGTCCTTCATATACATCGCGATAGAGTTTAATTTGAGATCGCGATGCAAATCGATGTTGCGCACGTACCACACGATTTTGCAGCGTTTGTAGTGGTTTAAGATGCAACGGAGGTACGTGGGCGAAGCAAACACTCGCCTAGGTCATGATAGGGCGAATGCAAGTTTCGTAAATTGTCAAATTATGCCGAAGTGACATTTTACTACGCTTCCCTATGAGGTGAAATAGTGGTATAATGAATGCTGCGCGATCACAAACTATCTTGAGATGAAGTCAATCGGTTATCTAACGTGACTCCCAAGTACTTGACCCGGTCCTTCCAGGGGATGACCCATTTATTTATTTATTATTTATTTAATATAGGTTACGTTACCCGCATTATTTTTTTCATATATCTTAATATAATCATACACGAATAGAGTACTATTTGTAACTGAGGAGGTTCACAACACTGAAGCTCTTTACGAACATACATACCTAACCTGTGGATTACCTACAATGCGAAGAGATGGCGCTGCCTTGCAGCTTAAGGCTAGGAAAATTTCGACGCGGCGAATAGGGCCGTGGTAGCATAATGGTCAGTGCATTCGCCCGGATAGCGAAGGGTGCGGGTTCGAGGATGTCGCGTGGATTTTTTTCTAGTAAAGTTTTCTTTAGATTTAAACATCTAGCAGTTAAATGCTTAAAAATAAATAAAAACATAAATACATACCTAATTCAAATCTTCACTCAAAATATCACAAGGAGAGCGCGCCCCAATCTCGGCGGCAGATGAAATTCTCGCCGAAGCCGTAAAATCCGGTAATTAGTCGTGCCGCGACACCCGGACGGCTGCGACCGGGCCGGGTGGGCTAACGGTGCCCGGAATTAAAATAATAAATAAGGGCCGCGACACTCCGACTACCGGCTCAGGCCGCAGCGAACTGCGTACCCAATTTATGCTCAATAATAATAAGCGTTTGTAAGCACGAGGAAATACATTTCTGGGAACGAGGTGTATTCTTAAGATGAATAGGGAATATTTTATAGATTTTTAAGATTTAGTTCGTTAGGTTGCCAATACTTGCCATAATAAGTGATTCGGTGTAAGCACTTAATAGGCAAATCAAAAGAAGACAAGATCGACATCTTGGCGTACCGAATCTTATATATAAAATTCTCGTGTCGCGGTGTTTGTGGTTAAACTCCTCCGAAACGGCTTTCCCGATTCTCATGAAATTTTGTGTGCATATTGGGTAGGTCTGAGAATCGGATGTAATCTATTTTTCATCCCCCTAAATGTTAAGGGTAATAAACCTCTAACTTTTTTTTCAATTTTAGATTTTTTTTTATTTTTTTTTATGCTACATCATACAACCCCAAATTTTCACCCTTCTCCCACCAACCCTCATTTTTTTATGGCGGTACGAAGTTTGCTGGGACATCTAGTAATATTATAATACTGAAGGTTTGCAAGCATGAAGATATATATGTCTGAAAATGAAAACGAGATCTGAAGATGAGTATTAACTGATTCACTGTTTCAGTTTTATTCATTTCATTATTGAGTATATTTTATATTTATATTTCTAGTTATATTTTCTTTAGATTTAAATATAAAGCAATTACATGCTTTAAAAAAATAAAAATTATAACTATAATTGCTATTTCTTCCTTCAAATGTTTAATACTTTGAAAAGTATTCATTTGACATTTGACGACCTCCGTGGACGAGTGGTTTGTACGCCGGGTTTCATGGCGTCTCGCCGACTCGAGAGGTCCCGGGTTCGAATCCCGGTGGCGGCAGATGTTTGTGTGATGAACACGAGCATTTGTACTCCAGTCATGGATGTTTAATATGTATTTCTATATAAATATACTTCTATATGTAAAGTATATGTATTCTATCCGTTACCCTAGTATCCCATAACACAAGCCTTATAGTGCTTACTTTGGGGCTAGGCTAATTGGTGTGAGTGTTGGAAATATTTATTTATTATTATTATTATTTATTTGACATTGTGGGTTACCTATAATGCGAAGAGATGGTGCTGCCTTGCAGCTTTAGAATGCCTAGAGGAATTTCAACGGGGTCCGTGAGGGCCGCGGTAGCATAATTGGTCAGTGCATTCGCCCGGATTGCGAAGGGTGCGGGTTCGAGTCCCGTCTGCTGTCTGATCTGCGTGGTTTTATTTATCTAGTTATATTTTCTTTAGATTTAACAAAACTAATTAAATTATGATACTTAGCGCTAATAGGTACGATTTTTTATGTTAAAAGTTTGGCTAACAAGCCTATGGCCCACCTGGTGGTAAGCGGGTACATAACATTAGACGCTTACGGTACCAAAGCTATCATATATATGAGTTACCTCATATTGAAGTCATTTTTCAATTTGACGACTCTGTATATAATATAGGGAGAACAATACAGCCCTTGCTGAGTTTCTTGCCGGTTCTTCTCAGTACAAGGTCTCACGCCGTAGATTTGCGAACTTGCCTTCGTTCCAATAAACGTGGCTACTCACGAGTAAAATGTATCTATAATGTGAGTATTCGCCACGTGCTTGTCCATGAATTCATGAGTATATACTATGCATTGGCGGGGTGGAGTGGTAATAGAAAGAGAAGGGATGAGAGAACGAAAAGAAAGAGGGAGAAAGAGAAAGGTATTATACACTACTCGCTTGTGTATGCGACTGTCGCGCCTGCGCACGTCTCATTTAACGGTTTTATTCCACGCACTTTTTTCCACAGATTTTTTCTTACGGTTTTACTATCACATTTTTTTCAGTTCGGTCGCGCAGCAAAATCCCTATCCCCTCGTCCAAAAAAAATCCTACTGGAACCTTTTCTGATATAAATGTAGTTTTTGTTAAACGGTTAGGTTACCCACTAAATTGTAACTTTATTATGCGGCTAAGCGCCGGCCGCCATATCGTAGAACGTATTAAAATCACATTCTAACTATTCGATGTTCGATTAAACCAGCATTTTTTAAATCAACTAGCCAGTAAATACGGTTAAATTTACAACCCTTATTTATTTTGTATGTTAGGTTAGGTTAGGTTAGGTTAGGTTAGGTTAGGTTAGGTTGGGGTGCTAGGTGGGGTGCTAGGTCAGACAACCTCCTCGTGGTGCACCCTGGGCAACGTCGGCTTGAGCGGAACCCATGCTCGCCGGCGGCTAATGGTCTGGCAAGTGGAGCCGTAGAGTCGGGCTCGGAGGATGGCGCCTTCAAGGTGCGTGGGCCGCATTTGCGGTCCCTTTTGGTTTGATGAATTGGCATCTCGCTGAGTGAGGGAGGCGTTCACGCCCATCGTAAGGGCGGTCGTGGTGCAAACTTCGCGCCACTTCCGGCCGACCCGGAACCCCGCACGTGGTGTGGGGCCGGGGACCGCCACCTTTCGAGGTGGGGGTTGCGAGGAGAAAACCTCTACAAAAATCACAAAGACGTGGCCAGGTAGGGTTCCCTCGCCCGGAAGAGGGACTTCGTATTATGATTATGTTGCCTATGTTTTCGAGTGTTCTGTCATGCGATCCCGCTAACACCGGGCGCCCTGGGAAAGCTGCTACCCAGGGTGTGAAATCTGTCCGTAGCGGCCAATGCGCTCCGGTTGGCCACCGGCGCCAGGAGATATCCGGGTCTTCTGGTGAGAAGTTTGCATCCGAGGCGTATGTTGGAGTAAAAGGCCCTTCTCAGGGCCAACCCAAAGGCCCTTCTCAGGGCCAACCCAAAGGCCCTTTTCAGGGCCACCCGAGAGGCCAGGTAGGGTCCCCCTCGCCCGGAAGAGGGGAAAATCGTATGGAAATGTTGGATAATTGTGTTTATGTTTCGTCATGCGCTCCCGCTGACACCGGGCGCTTCGAGGTAGCTGGGCCTCGAAGTGAGAAATTTGTGACTAGCGACCAATGCGCTCCGGTTGGTCACCGGCGCCAGAGGGATTCCGGTACCCCTGGTGTGAAGTCCCCTACCGAGGCGTTCGCAGGAGTTAGGTTTCCAAAAGGCCCTTTTCAGGGCCAACCCAAAGGCTCTTTTCAGAGCCAAGCTGTAGTAAAAGGCCCTTCTCAGGGCCAGTCCGAAGTAAAAGGTCCTTTTCAGGGCCAACGAGAGATTGGAAAAGGCTCTTCTCAGGGCCAACCAGAGGGAAAAGGCCGAGTGTGCCAATCGGCCATTAATACGGTGCATCCAGGCTCCATACTCCGGTTGAGAGGTGGAGGGGATAAGGAGACTGGAATGACGCTCCGCAGTAAGTGTAAAGTGGTGGCGGATGTCCCGGAGCAAACTTTGGATCCTCCGCCTTCACTAACACCTGTCGCAGAACCAGTAGCAGCGCCATCACCCGCTACTGCAACAACACCAACTGCTGCCGATCCAATAGCGGAAACACCGACTTACACTGTGGTGACACCACCTGCCGTTGAAGCGGCCACATCACACAGCGGTGAACCAATAGAGTGGGCTCCTAAGAAGTCAAAAGCCAAGGCGACCAAAGTTCCTGTCGTCAGATTGACACGCACGCCGATACCGGTAGCATCGTCAAGCGGAACTTTAAAGGGAGGAGAAAAAAGCCCATCTTGGACGTCCATGATGTCGGCTTTGTCGGAAAGCTGCGAGACAGACTGTAGAATATCTGGTACTAAGAGGCACCTGGGCTCAAACCCTTGCTCAGACTCCGAGACGGATTCGGAAGTAGCTGGTCTCCATCAGGTTGGGCTGGATAAGGCCAGAGATCAGCTGCGCCGCATGACAGCGAGTGACTACATGAGGGACAATGATCGTCTAACCCGTGAGGCTTTGGATTGGACGCTTGAGCCGGAGCCCGAGCTCCCGAAACGATCAACAGAGCCCCCACCAAGAGCGGAGGTACTGAATGCTGATGCACTGCGAGTAAGAGCGATGCAACAGATTAACAGCATTAGGGAAGTGTCTGCCAAATCTGGCAAACTAAAGGGCACATGCCAGAAGGCGCTAAAAGAGGCTACAGCGGCGTTAACAGACATCGTTGAGACTTTTACGGCCAGAACAATCTCCGAGGAAACAAAGCGACTTTTAGCGGATAACGCTCGTCTCAACAGAGAACTCGAGATTGTCAAAGAGGAATGCAAAGCGTTACGCAATGCCTTTGAGGAGCGGAACCGCGCTTTGTATGAGGCACCACCACCCGCCACCTCTGAGCCAGCACTGACGGCAGGCTTAATAGCGGAACTGCAACGGTCGCTCAGCGCTCGGTTGGATAGCCTAGAAAAACGTCTCCCGGTGGCATCAACTGAAACGAAAAAGAAGAAACAGGCAGCGCCTCTAACTTCGACACTGACGTCCACAAAGGCTGCGCCTACATCAGTCTCGATCCTGGCCCCGGGCACTTCAACTAGTGGGCCCAATAACGAGGAAATCCAAGCCAAAGCTGCTCCACCTGCAGAAGCCTGGACCACAGTGACACGGAAGGGCCGCAAGCAAAAGTCGGCTCCACAACCTACTGGTGCCCCAATAGAAGCATCAAAGGCAGCGACGCCGCAGCAAAAGGGTGCTAAAAAAACCCAGAAAACGCCGCATAAGGCCGCCAAGGACATCAGCAGTAGTGATAACCTTGGAGCCCGAGGCTCTTGAAAAAGGCGTCACGTACGCTCAAATAGTTGACAGGGCAAAACAGGAGATACAGCTCCCGGATCTCGGGATTGATGGAGTTCTGTGCAAAACTGCGGCGACAGGGGCCCGAATCTTTTCTATACCTGGAGCTGAGAGCGGGAACAAGGCAGACACCCTCGCTGAAAAGCTGAGAGCCGCCCTCTCAGGGATCGCTAAGGTTGCCAGACCCGTAAAATGTGTTGATCTTCGTGTTACGGGTCTGGATGACACGGTTCAGGAGAGGCACGTCGTAGACGCAATTGCGACAAAAGGTGGATGCCCTCCTGATCAAATAAAAGTAGGGCAAATTCGCTTCGGTCCAGGCGGTGCCGGCGCAGTGTATGTTAAGTGCCCCGCAAGCGCAGCGAAGGTAATCACCGACGCGGGTAGGCTTCTTGTTGGCTGGAGTTCGGCTCAGGTGAGAACACTGGACCCGTTGCCCATGCGTTGTTTTAAGTGCATGGGTATTGGTCATACCCGGCAACGGTGCCCGGTGCAGGAAGACCGCAGCAGTCTTTGTTTTCGTTGCGGAAAACCGGGACACCTGGCCATTAGTTGCAACGCTGCATTCCATTGCGCAGTATGCGAGAATGCGCGATGTCCCAGTGGTCATCGCATGGGGGGAAGTAAGTGCAACCCTCCCCGTCTCAGAGGTAAAGGTGTCCTTATAGCCCGGACCCCTGCCCACGTTGGCAATTCTTTGGAGGAAGAGACACGGGAACAAATCATCAATGAATAGGCCCGGTTATCTCAACTTTCTTCAGGGGAACTTAAATCACTGCGCCGGTGCGCAGGATCTCTTCATACAAACTATGGCGGAGGAATCTGTTGATGTCGCAGTGGCCTCAGAGCCCTATATAATACCACAACAACCTAACTGGGCGGGAGATCTGGCAAATTCAGTAGCCATCTCAGTGCCGGTTGCTTCCCCTTCTCCGCTAGTCATAAAGGAAAAGGGGCTAGGTTACGTTGTTGCGATATATGCTGGAGTTGCTGTAGTGGGCGTATACTTCTCGCCAAACCGTCCGGTACCCGAATTCGAATCTTTCGTGGGTCTTTTGGGGCTGGTTGTCAGAAGGCTCGCACCGACACCAGTAATTGTTCTGGGTGATCTGAACGCAAAACACGCAGCGTGGGGCTCTCGAGTCACCGATGTTAGGGGTGATATCCTCTCGGAGTGGGTGATCACGTCAGGCCTGGTGGTGTTAAACCGGGGAACAGCCTTAACTTGTGTGAGGAGGAGAGGAGGTTCTATCGTCGATATCACCTTCGCGACTCCCACCCTAGCCTCACGCGTCGAAGGGTGGCAAGTCCAGAGCAACCAGGAGACCCTGTCAGACCATAAATATATCTCCTTCAGAGTATCTCCTACTCTATCTGGGACCCAGGCTCCCCGGCATCACGGGCAAGCAGCTCGATTCCCAAGATGGGCACTAACGCACTTAGACGTAGATATGGTCGGAGAAGCTGCACTAGTGCAAAGCTGGTGCACTCCGCCCTCGATAAGCGATAGAATCGTCGACGAGCAGGTGGCTCACTTTAGCAAATCGATGGCAGCGGTGTGCGATGCTTCTATGCCTCGCGCAGGAACACGTAGGCCTAACAAGAAGCAGGTTTATTGGTGGTCAGCTGAGATTGCTGCCCTTCGTGATACCAGTAACAGAGCCAGGCGGGCCCACAAACGATGCCGAAGACGTAGGCATACGGAGGAGGAGGAAGAGCATCTCTACGCCACCTATAAACAAGCCAAAAAAGATCTCCAGGTAGCCATTTCCCGTGCGAAGGTGGAAGCCAGGAAAGAGTTTCTGGAAGAACTGGATGGAAATCCGTGGGGGCGTCCGTATAGAATGGTACGCAATAAACTTAAGCACGGAGCGCCTCCGACGGAAGACTTTGAACCTGAGCTCTTAAACAGAGTCGTTTCAGGCTTGTTCCCGAGTCGAGTTGAGTTTATCCCGCCCGCTATGACACCGCTATCGGTCGAACAAGGTCACGCAGATAACGCACCTTTGATTACGGAGGCAGAGTTTGATTCAGCCGTCGATCGGCTCCGAGTCAAAAACAAAGCTCCCGGCCCTGATGGAGTGCCCGGTCGGGTTCTTGTTTTGGCCTTAAAGCATCTTGGAGTGCGACTGCGTGACCTTTTCGATTCTTGCCTACGCTCAAGAACCTTCCCAAGCCGTTGGAAGAGTGGCAGATTATGCCTTTTGCGCAAAGAGGGTCGTCCTCAAGATTCGCCGGCGGCTTATAGACCCATCGTACTGCTGGATGAGGCGGGCAAGCTTTTTGAGCGTGTGCTCGCAGCCCGCATCATCCAGCACCTCGAGACAGTAGGACCGGATCTGTCCAAACATCAATACGGATTCCGCACTGGACGGTCCACAATAGACGCCTGTCTTGAACTAAAAAGGCTAACCGATGCTGCGGTAGGGCGCGGGGAGAGAGTGTTGGCTGTATCGTTAGATATTGCTAACGCATTTAACACCCTCCCCTTTGCTTGTATTATTGAGGCTATGCGCTTCCACGGCGTGCCAGCCTATCTTACTGTAATCGTGGGAGACTACTTACGGGGGCGCGAAGTCACATTTATAGCGCCTGATGGTTGTCGTGTAGTGCGAAAAGTAAGCTGCGGTGTTCCACAGGGGTCCGTACTCGGGCCTCTCCTGTGGAACCTCGGCTACAATTGGGTCTTACGAGGTGAAATGATGCCCCAAACGAGTATCATTTGTTATGCTGATGATACTCTCGTAGTTGCATGGGGTAGCGATTTCAAGGAGGTAACCCGTAGAGCGAGCGTCGCTACAACGCTTGTCGTTGGGCGGATCAGGCTGCTGGGACTGGAAGTGGCTCTAACAAAAACTGAGGCCATGTTCTTTTACGGCCGCTGCAGACGGCCACCCGCAGATTCTGCCGTTCTTATAGACGGAGTGAGGGTGCATGTGGGGTCCAAAATGAAATACCTGGGCCTCACGTTAGACAGTAAATGGTCGTTTACGGAACACTTTCGCCGTTTGGGGCCAAAAATTACAGGTGCTGCTATGGCTCTCAGCCGGCTGCTGCCAAACATAGGAGGCCCCGATACAACGTGTCGGCGACTCTATGCGGGCGTTCTAAAAAGCATGGCGCTCTACGGCGCACCAGTTTGGAGACATGCCCTCAATCGCCAAAACAAAACCTTGCTGCGTAGACCACAGCGAATAATTGCGGTGAGGGCCATTCGAGGATACCGAACGGTGTCCTTTGGAGTGGCATGTTTATTAGCGGGGTTCCCCCCTTGGGAACTAGAAGCTGAAGTGCTTGCAGCTGCCTACGACTGCAGAGCACAAGCTCGGTCTAGAGGAGAGCGACCTACCCCAGAAGAGGTGAGGGCCACCAGGCGGTCAGCGCAGGAGGTCCTCATGGTAAAATGGGCAGAAGGCCTGGAGAGCCCAGAATATGGCACCCAGACAATTGAAGCCGTACGCCCCGTGCTACCACAATGGGTCGGCCGGCGGCACGGATCTCTTACCTTTCGGCTGGCGCAGGTGCTGACGGGGCATGGTTGCTTCGGCAGATACCTGTGCCGAATCGGCAGGGAGGCGACTCAGCAATGCCACGAATGTGGGGCGGCAGAGGACTCAGCGCAGCATACCCTGGAGGTGTGCGCAGCCTGGAGCCAGCAGCGCAGTGCTCTGACTGCGGAAGTGGGAACGGACCTCTCCCTGCCCAGCATAGTCAAGGCTATGCTGGGCAGTGACAGGTCCTGGGAAGCCGTGGCCTCCTTTTGCGAAGAAGTTATTTCGCAGAAAGAGGCCATGGAGCGGATCCGCGAGAACGATATCCTGGCGGATCAACTCAGGCGCAGACGATTAGGGGGAAGGCGACGGCGATACGCCCATCTCCTACCTCCTTAACGTAGCCAGCGGGCGTAAACAGGGCAGTTTGCATTCGCATTGCACGGCATCGTTCGTCTGGGAGGGACGCCCCGAGTGTGCGGGGGCATCCCTCTACTTGTGAGGAAGCCCGGCGCAAGCCGGGCCCCGCCGAGACGGTGTGGTGAAGTCCCATACAAGGATCCCACGCCGTCATAATCGGCAGAGCGGGCACACCCCAGTGTTTTAGTGGGTATGCCCGCGGGCGTTCACCTGGTCATGAGTTGTGACCGGCTGAACGCACGTGGGAGAGCCCCACATAACCTCGCCGCACACCCAGCGGCGCGGTATGCATAAGGCTGCATTTCACTGGGTCAAAAAAAAAAAAAAAAAAAAGGTTGGGGTGCTAGGTCGGACAACCTCCTCGCGGTGCACCCTGGGCAACGTCGGCTTGAGCGGAATCCATGCTCGCCGGCGGCTAATGGTCTGACGAGTGGCCCCCATAGAGGGGGGGCGTTGCATGGCTGGACAATATTCAGCGGCCGCATCTTGTGGTTTGTGGCGATCATCTCGGCTGGCGTCCCGGGCAGCCTGGGTAGCGGCAGCCGAGTTTCACTGAGGAGGGCGGTAGAGCCCATCGTGAGGGCGGTCGTGGTGCGAACTTCGCGCCACTTCCGGCCAACCCGTAACCCCGCACATGGTGTGGGGCCGGGGACCGCCACCTTTCGGGGTGGGGGTCACGAGGAGACAACCTCTACAAAAATCCATATTGATGAGGCCAGGTAGGGTCCCCCCGCCCGGAAGGGGGAAACTCGTAATGGAAATGTCTGTTAATTGTGTTGGTGTATTGTCTTGCGCTCCCGCTGACACCGGGCGCTCTGGGGTAGCTGGGCCCCAGAGTGAGAAATGGATCACTAGCGGCTTTTGCGCTCCGGTTGGCCACCGGCGCCAGGGGGAATCCGGTACCCCTGGTGTGAAATCCACCACCGAGGCGTGCAAAGGAGTAAGAATTAAAAAAGGCCCTTCTCAGGGCCACCCAAAAGGCCCTTCTCAGGGCCACCCCAAAGGCCCTTATCAGGGCCACCCGAAGGGCCAGGTAGGGTCCCCCTCGCCCGGAAGAGGGGAAACTCGTATGGATATGTCTTGTAATTGTGTTGGCTGTTTGTCTTGCGCCCCCGCTGACACCGGGCGCTTCGGGGTAGCTGGGCCCCGAAGTGATAAATGGATCACTAGCGACCAATGCGCTCCGGTTGGTCACCGGCGCCAGGGGGAGTCCGGTACCCCTGGTGTGAAATTCACTACCGAGGCGTCTGCAGGAGTAAGGTTTGGAAAAGGCCCTTCTCAGGGCCACTCCAAAGGTCCTTTTCAGGGCCATCCTAACGGCCCTTTTCAGGGCCAACCCAAAGGCTCTTTTCAGGGCCAGTCCGAAGTAAAAGGTCCTTCTCAGGGCCAACCAGAGGGAAAAGGCCGAGTTAGCTTCTCGGCCATTGCGGTGCATACAGATTCCATACTCCGGTTAAGAGGTGGAGGGGATAAGGAGACTGGAATGACTCTCCGCAGTAAGGGTAAAGTGGTGGCGGATGTCCCGGAGCAAATTTTGGATCCTCCGCTTTCACTACCACTTGTCGTAGAACCAGTAGCAGCGCTATCACCCGCTACTGGAACAACACCAACTGCGGCCGATCCAATAGAGGAATCCCCAACTTACACTGTGGCGACACCACCTGCCGTTGAAACTGAAACGGCCACATCACTCGGCGTTAAACCACTAGGGTGGGCTCCTAAGAAGCCAAAAGACAAGACGACCAAAGTTCCTGTCGTCAGATTGGCACGCACGCCGATACCGGTAGCATCGTCAAGCGGAACTTTAAAAGGAGGGGAGAAAAGCCCATCTTGGACTTCCATGATGTCGGCTTTGTCGGAAAGCTGCGAGACGGATTGTAGAATCTCTGGCACTAAGAGGCACCTGGGCTCAAACCCTTGCTCAGACTCCGAAACGGACTCGGAAGTTGCTGGTCTCCATCAGGTCGGGCTGGATACGGCCAGAGACCAGCTGCGCCGCATGACAGCGAGTGATTTCCTGAGGGACAACGATCCTTTGACCCGGGAGGCCTTGGACTGGTCGTTTGAGCCGGAGCCCGAGCTCCCTAAACGATCAACAGATGCCCCACCAAGAGCAGAGGTACTGAATGCTGATGCACTGCGTGTGAGAGCAATGCAGCAGATCCACAGCATTAGAGAGGTATCCGCCAAATCTGGCAAACTGAAGGGCACATGTCAGAAGGCGCTTAAAGAGGCAACGGCGGCATTATCCGAGATTGTAGAGACATTCACGGCCAGAACCATCGCCGATGAGACAAAACGTCTCCTAGCCGATAACGCTCGTCTCAACAGAGAACTGGAGATTCTCAAAGAGGAATGCAAAGCGTTACGCAATGCATTTGCGGAGAGGAACCGCGCTTTGTATGAGGCACCACCACCCGCCGCCTCTGAGCCAGCACTGACGGCAGGTTTAATAGCCGAACTGCAACGGTCGTTTAGCGCTCGGTTGGATAGCTTGGAAAAACGTCTTCCGGTGGCATCAGCGGAAACGAAAAAGAAGAAGCAGGCCGCGCCCTTAACTTCGAAACTGACGTCTACAAAGGCTGCGCCTACATCTAGGAACGATAAAGGATCAGTCCCGATCCCGGCTCCGAGCACCTCTATGATTGGGCCCGATAACGAGGAAATCCAAGCCAAAGCTGCTCCACTTGCAGAAGCCTGGACCACAGTGACACGGAAGGGTCGCAAGCAAAAGTCGGCCGCACAACCCACTGGCGTTCCAACAGAATCATCGAAGGCAGCTCCGAAACCAGCGACGACGCAGCAAAAGGGTATCAAGAAACCCAGAAAACGCCGCATAAGGCCGCCAAGGACATCGGCAGTAGTGGTAACCTTAGAGCCCGAAGCTCTTGAAAAAGGTATTACGTATGCCCAAGTAGTTGACAGGGCAAAAAAGGAGATACAGCTCCCGGACCTCGGGATTGATGGAGTTTTGTGCAAAACTGCGGCGACAGGGGCCCGAATCTTTTCTATACCTGGAGCTGAGAGCGGGAACAAGGCAGACACCTTCGCTGAAAAGCTGAGGGCCGCCCTCTCAGGGATCGCTAAGGTTGCCAGACCCGTGAAATGTGTTGATCTTCGTGTTACGGGATTGGATGACACGGTTCAGGAGGGGCACGTTGTAGACGCAATTGCGGCAAAAGGCGGATGCCCTCCTGACCAAATAAAAGTAGGGCAAATTCGCTTCGGTCCAGGCGGTGCCGGTGCAGTGTACGTTAAGTGCCCCGTAAGCGCGGCGAAGGTTATCACCGACGCGGGTAGGCTTCTCGTTGGCTGGAGTTCGGCTCAGGTGAAAATGCTGGACCCGTTACCCATGCGTTGTTTTAAATGCATGGGTATTGGTCATACCCGGCAACGGTGCCCGGTGCAGGAAGACCGCAGCAGTCTCTGTTTTCGTTGCGGAAAACCGGGACACCTAGCCATTAGTTGCAACGCCGCATTCCACTGCGCAGTGTGCGAGAACGCGCAGCGTCCCAGTGGTCATCGCATGGGGGGAAGTAAGTGCAACCCTCCCCGTCTTAGAGGTAAAGGTGTCCTTAGAGCTCGGACCCCTGCCCAAGCTGGCGATTCTTTGGAGGTAGAAACACTGGAACATATCAGCAATGAATAGGCACGGTTATCTTAATTTTCTGCAGGGGAACCTCAATCACTGCGCCGGTGCGCAGGATCTCTTTATGCAAACCATGGCGGAGGAGTCAGTTGATGTCGCTGTGGCATCGGAGCCGTATATCACACCACAACAACCGAACTGGGCAGGAGATCTGGTTAACTCCGTGGTCATCACAGTGCCGGTTGCTTCCTCTTCCCCGTTAGTCATCAAAGAAAGGGGGCTAGGTTACGTTGTTGCGATCTACGCGGGAATTGCTGTAGTCGGCGTATACTTCTCGCCAAATCGCCCGGTACCTGAATTTGAATCATTCGTGGGTCTCTTGGGGCTGATTGTCAGAAGGCTCTCGCCGACACCAGTTATTGTTCTGGGTGACCTGAACGCAAAACATGCAGCGTGGGGCTCTCGAGTTACGGATGTAAGGGGTGATATCCTTTCGGATTGGGTGATCATGTCAGGCCTGGTGGTGTTAAATCAGGGGACAGCCCTTACATGCGTGAGGCGGACGGGAGGCTCAGTCGTAGATATTACCTTCGCGACTCCCGCCCTTGCCTCACGCGTCGAAGGCTGGCAGGTCCGGAGTAACCAGGAGACATTGTCTGATCACAAATACATTCAGGGTGTGCCCTACACAACCGGTGACACAGCTACCGAGACGTCGTGGGCGTACAGCTCGATTCCCAAGATGGGCACTTACACACCTAGACATAGATATGGTCGGGGAAGCAGCACTAGTGCAAAGTTGGTGTACTCCGCCCTCAATAAGCGAGAGAAGCATCGAAGAACAAGTGGCCCACTTCAGTAACTCAATGGCAGCAGTTTGTGACGCTTCTATGCCTCGCGCCGGATCACGTAGGCCTAACAAGAAACAAGTATACTGGTGGTCGGCGGAAATTGCTGCCCTTCGCGATACTAGCAACCGAGCCAGGCGTGCCCACAAACGATGTCGACGACGTAGGCATACGGAGGAAGAGGAAGAGAGTCTCTATGCAGCCTATAAACAGGCCAAAAAAGAGCTCCAGGTAGCCATCTCCCGTGCCAAGGTAGAAGCGAGGAAAGAGTTCCTGGAAGAGCTGAATGGAAACCCGTGGGGACGTCCATATAGAATGGTGCGCAATAAACTCAAACAAGGAGCTCCCCCTACGGAAGACTTTGAGCCTGAACTTTTAAGTAGAGTTGTGTCAGGTTTATTCCCGAGCAGAAGTGAATTCACTCCACCTGCTATGGCACCGCCATCCGCCATAGAAGATCAGGCGGAAAGCGCACCAGTGATAACGGAGGCTGAGTTTGAGGTAGCTGTCGATCGCCTTAGGGCCAAAAACAAGGCTCCTGGCCCCGATGGAGTGCCAGGTCGGGTTCTCGTCCTTGCCTTAAAACACCTCGGAGAGCGACTCCGTGAAATATTTGACGCTTGCCTAAGATCGGGAACCTTCCCAAGCCGATGGAAGAGCGGCAGGTTGTGCCTTTTGCGCAAAGAGGGGCGTCCGCAGGATTCGCCAGCTGCATATAGGCCTATCGTGTTGCTGGATGAGGCGGGCAAGCTTTTGGAGCGTGTGCTCGCAGCCCGCATCATCCAGCATCTCGAGACAGTAGGGCCGGACCTGTCCAACCATCAGTACGGATTTCGTACAGGGCGGTCCACTATTGACGCCTGCCTAGAATTAAAAAGGCTCACCGATGCTGCAGTGGCGCGCGGGGAGAGAGTGTTGGCTGTATCTTTAGATATTGCCAACGCATTTAACACCCTCCCCTTTGCATGTATTATCGAGGCCATGCGCTATCACGGCGTGCCAGCCTATCTCATCTCAATAGTGGGAGACTACTTGCGGGGACGCCAAGTGACATTTATAGCGCCCGATGGTAGTCGAGTCATACGGGAGGTGAGCTGCGGAGTTCCACAGGGGTCGGTGCTTGGACCACTCCTGTGGAACCTTGGATATAATTGGGTCCTTAGAGGTACGATGTTGCCCCAAACTAGTATCATCTGTTATGCAGATGATACTCTTGTGGTCTCATGGGGTAGTGACTACAAGGAAACGGCCCGAAGAGCCAGCGTCGCTGCAACGCTTGTCGTAGGGCGGATCAGGCTTTTAGGTCTAGAAGTAGCCCTAACAAAAACCGAGGCCATGTTTTTCTACGGCCGCTGTAGACGTCCACCCGCCGACTCTGTCATTTCAATTGATGGAGTAAGAGTGCCTGTGGGATCAAAAATTAGATATCTGGGCCTCACTTTGGACAGCAAATGGTCGTTTACCGAACATTTTCGCCAGCTGGGGGCAAAGGTTACAGGTGCTGCGATGGCCCTTAGTCGGCTGCTGCCTAACCTAGGAGGCCCCGACACAACCTGTCGCCGGCTCTATGCAGGGGTCCTGAAAAGCATGGCACTTTACGGTGCACCAGTCTGGAGACATGCCCTTAACCGGCAAAACAAAACTTTGCTTCGCAGACCACAGCGAATAATCGCGGTGAGAGCAATTCGTGGGTACCGTACGGTGTCATTCGCAGCAGCTTCCTTATTGGCGGGATTCCCACCCTGGGAGCTAGAAGCTGAAGTGCTTGCAGCTGCGTACGATTGCAGAGCGCAAGCCAGATCCCGAGGAGAACGACCAACTCCTGAAGAGGTGAGGAACACCAGACGTATTGCGCAGGAGGTCCTCATGGAAAAATGGGCAGAGGGTCTACAGAGTCCCGAATTTGGTGTCCAGGCGATTGAAGCCATACGCCCAGTACTCACACAATGGGTGGGTCGAAAGCACGGTTCCCTCACATTCCGGCTAGTACAGATATTGACGGGGCATGGTTGCTTCGGCAAATATCTGTGCAGAATAGGAAGGGAGACAACTCAGCGGTGCCACGAGTGCGGGGCTGCAGAGGACTCAGCGCAGCATACACTGGAGTTGTGCGCAGCTTGGAGTCAGCAGCGCAGTGCTCTGACTGCAGAAGTGGGAATGGACCTCTCCCTGCCCAGCATTGTCAAGGCTATGCTGGGCAGTGACAGGTCCTGGGAGGCTGTGGCCTCCTTTTGCGAAGAAGTTATTTCGCAGAAGGAGACCATGGAGCGGATCCGCGAGAACGATATTCTGGCGGATCAACTCAGACGCAGACGGTTAGGGGGAAGGCGACGGCGGTACGCCCATCTCTTACCTCCTTAACGTAGCCAGCGGGCGCAGACAGGGTAGTTTGCGCTCGCATTGCACGGCATCGTTCGTCTGGGAGGGACGCCCCGAGTGTGCGGGGGCATCCCTCCACACGTGAGGAAGCCCGGCGTAAGCCGGGCCCCGCCGAGACGGTGTGGTGAAGTCCCAAACAAGGAACTCACGCCGTCATAATCGGCAGAGCGGGCACACCCCAGTGTTTTAGTGGGTATGCCCGCGGGCGTTCACCTGGTCATGAGCTATGACCGGCTGAACGCACGTGGGAGAGCCCCACATAACCTCGTCGCACACCCGGCGACGGGGTATGCATAAGGCAGCATTTCACTGGGTCAAAAAAAAAAAAAAAAAAAAAAAAAAAAAAAAAAGGTTAGGTTAGGTTAGGTCTTGTGTCTCCGTCCATTGATGTCCAAATTAGGTCCCTACAGAATACCAGCGTTGCAGCGGCAATCCATTTTTGCCGTTGCAACATTATGCTGAGGTGGGTCCTAGTTGACGATGTACCTTTTGTTTTATGTTTGTTGTGTCAAAAATCAAAATTCAAAATTCAATATCGTTTATTCAGTCTAGGCTGTTACAAGCACTTGTGAATGTCGAAAAGCTACGCCATCGGTTCGCAAATCTACGGCGGGAGACCTTGTACTGAGAAGAACCGGCAAGAAACTCAGCAAGGGCTGTTTTTTTCTCCCTGTATTGTATACAGAGTCGTCAAATTGAAAAATGACTTCAATATGAGGTAACTCATAAAGTCACTTTCCATTACAAATGTTAATATAATAAAAATTATGACTATATAAAAATCTGGTTTAACAAAGTTTAGGAATGCCGTGTCCTGCTGTTTAGGCAAAAAAAAATGAACGATTAAAGTTTAGTACAACGGTTAATAGTATCCAATGAAGCAAGAGCAGACTCATCTCCGCTGGCAGCACCCATTCACGAGCATGACGCATGAACCAGCCATCGCTTCGCTCAACCATTTTTTAGGGGACGCAACGACCCGCCTCACACGACACCACCGAAGAGATTTTTAAGAGAGCATGACTACTCATAACCACACATGGATACTATGGTACTAAAATAGAAAAAAAAAAATAGATATAGGTACCAGTGTACATTATTATAATTGTGTATTTATTGTAATTGTTAATGTATGTCGTCAATAAATGTTTTTCTTTCTTCTTTCTTTCTTTCTAACCCGGCTGCGTGCGTATTCAAATTAGGACAGGTTAACTTCTCTTAGCATTTTAATTGTCAGTGTCAATGTCAGGCGGGCCGCTGGGGGTTGCGTTCAGTTATTGCACTCCGTGTCTGTGCGCCGCTGTCGCTGTGTGGGTGGGTGCGTGGATAGCACTTTACGGCCTTAATACTTATTTAATATAATTTATTATCTATCTTATACACTCAAATTATTTACGTCTCGGATTATGGATACTATTATATTTATATGTATTTTGCTCCATTTTATAATGTATACTGTTGTCTCTAGCAATCTCGTACAGGCCCTGCCAGAATACCAGCGCTGTTATGGTGGGAATATTCCACTCCTACTATAACAGCATTAAGCTGAGGCAGGGTCCTGATTGGCTTTTTCTTTCTCCATATTGTTGCTCACTGTTGGTATTTTATTTTTGTTGCTATGTTTATTGTTTATTTTTCTACATTCTTGTGTATGGTCAATAAAAGCTTTTTCTTTCTTTCTTTCTTTCTTTTTTTCAAATCATTTTCATTCAGAATACTAAGTTTACACAGCCTCCAGTTTTTCGTGAAGACACACAGAAGCGGACCGCCCTCATTTCATCATGAGGCTTAGTACATCACACACAAAAACTGGTACGTGGCCGGTGCGATAGCTGTTTTTCTAGTCTGTACAATAATCCGCCGCTGTCAGTGAGCCGCCCATCCATCAAGTTGCATTAGCTTGTCAAGTAAAGGTAGGGTGCTGCTTACAGCGATTTGTAACTTTAAAGGTTCGCGCACATTATGGGCCGGAGGAGCGGGCCGCAACACAGCTTATAATGCTAACTTAGCACATTAGTGACAGGCCGGGCCAGCGCGTTGAAGGATTTTGGATACAATGTAATTGTACACGTCAATACATTTGTTATAGCACACTGTGCCTATCACAATGAAACTACAGGGTAAAAAATAATATCTGTACTCTTAGTACGAGTTTTACAATTACGAAAACTATGATAGTTTTCGTGAGCTCGCACTCGTACTAAGGGTACTGATTTTATTGTTTTCGTTGCAATACAAATAAACAGTGTTTAAATTCTATCATTAAATCATTTGCGTCTTCTTAAATTTTCAGTATATTTGGTTATTTTTCACCAAAATGGACATTGAAACATAATTTACAATTACGAAAACTATGATATTTTTCGTGAGCTCAAATTCGTATTAAGGGTACTGGTTCATGATTTGCAAGTCGGGCAGGGTCAAGATGATGATAATGATGAAGATGAGAACACGTAAGTACGGTTAGAAATGAAAGTCTATTACATGTTTCAGTCTTAATATCCGGTACTTTTTAATTTTTAGTTTCATTACAGATTTTGAAGTCGATTTTACTTTTTGTTTAAAAAAAAACAATCATTTGTTGAAATGACATCGTCCAAGTAAACAATAAACAGAAATGTTCACAAAAATGGAAATAAAAACGACTGGGTCAAACTATATATTTTTTGGTACCAAAACGACAAGTATCTCCCATTAAACAAAAAAAGAATCGCTTAAATCGGATAGGAAATCTTTAAGTAGTCGGTGTAGATATGAACAAAGTATCGTGAAAATTACATCGTCCAAGTAACAAAAATGCTTATGAAATTCAAAAAACTAGACCATAGTTTGGCCTAAATTTTTATGAGACCAAATGGCAACAATTTCGCATCGAACAGAAAACAATCACGCAAATCGGGTCAAAAATGTCGGAGTAATCAGTGTACATACATAAGAAAGAAAAACATACCGATTTGATAACCTCCTCCATTTTGAAGTCGGTTAAAAATACTTACGAGCGATTTGAGACCCGACCTGCTTATGATGATGACGGGTCCCTAATTAGAACATCTGATGTGCTTAGATTTTGGAGTAAGATATTTTTTTTAAAGTAATCGCTATTACTTAGACCACGCAAGTTGTGACCAACAAAATGGTTTTATTTGGTATGCCAATGGCAGTTTTAGACGCACGACACTCACTGGCGCCAAACTTTACGCAGGTGCTACATACAATAAAATAAATAATCCAAATACTGTGATAGTTGCAATTTAAATAATTCGTGTAGGTATTTTCAGGTGACAAATGTATAAGATTTAACTTTCCGAATTTTTATTCATTCACTATTTACCCTTAATTGAAAATGATTCATCATTTTATATAAGAGAGTGAAGAAAAATATTGTAGGTAATCGGTAAAATACGTATAATATAATTTACAAATATAATAAAATAATATAATAATAATGAAAAATAATACTACAGTCCATCAGTCCAAGACTACAAAATTCTCGACGAATTAAGAAACTTTGAAATGAATGTGAAATAAATTCAGTTTGAATAATTTCAGCCCAATAATGCGACATATCAATTGAAAAATCTTTCGAATAGGGTATTTGACAGTATTAAAAATAAATTAACAATTGTTAGCATCTGTATTTAGAATGAATATTATTGGCAGGGGATTTTACTATTTTTACATAAAAAATATACATAATTTTACTAAAAACCCACGAAAAAGATAATAGTTTTCTTATCTATTGTCACGTGACCCAAAACACTTGAGATTGGCGGAGCCTAAAATGACGTCACCCGCAAGTAAACTTCCGGTTAAAGTGATATTACACTGTATCGTTTGACGTTTTAATATCAGCGGTGTGACGTCACACACTAGTAAGATGCCATATTGTCCAGAGAAACGTTGTCGCGGCAACTTGAAAATTGAATTTTGATTTGGTTATTTTTACAGAAATACACAACAGAATGATTTATATCTTTTTACGGACTCCATAAACATTAGTCAATTACGTAAGATCGTTTTCTAAAACTTGTCAAATACCCTATTCAAAGTAAAATGTAAATGGATATTTTTTATTAAACTTACCTCAAACGAAACGCATACTTCCTCTTCCGCATCCACGGCATTTGTAAGATTTTCCCAATCCCGTAAAACCTTAACCGATAGCAATTTCATTAATCACAACGGCAATGGTGGTGCCCGAACGTATTTATAAATAATTCAAGTGCCGGCACCAGCGGGTAATTAATTAATAACAACAAGTGTACGCACAATACGCAGTTACATTATTCAGGCGGTATTATCACAATACATGAGTAAAGAAGACGCACAGGCAGATCTTTGTGCAGTGCGCGTGTGTGAGTGATCACTGGTGCCTGTCGCGTATTCAGAGATACGTTTAGGCACCTTGCACACAAGACTGCCACGACCAGTGACTGCAACGACTAGATTTTCTAAAGAAACCATGTGAATATCGCGCACTTGGACGCAGCAGCCGACTGGCCACACACTGGACCGACACGACTGGGGGCCAATCGCCTAACGGAAATGCTATGGAAAACGCTTTTAAAAATGGAAATGGAATGGAATGGAAATTACCAATGTAAAAGAATTTTTTCTTTTACATTGGTAATATCAATATTAATAAAATGAGCGTGAGGTATTTGAAAACCTTCGGCGGTCAGAGATAACAAAATAAAATCGAAAGCGTTAGCGTATTCCAAAGCATTTCCGTTAGGCGAATGGCGCCCTGGTCTTTGCGGCCAACTTGCGTATACTCTTCTATGAGCACTCGCGCTCTAGAATGGAATTCGGGTAGATTTCCTTTTGTTTACCCGACACCAGCTTCCGGCCCGTAATCCAGTGTAAATAATGCTTCGGGTGCCCGAATTCAAGTAATGTCTCTCGTGCACACCCGGATACGCGTACAAAGAAATTTGGTGACTCATTTCTTTGTCGCACTATCCGTAAATGGAATGCTCTGCCCGCTCACGTGTTGCCTCCCTCTTACAACCTGGGATCCTTTAAACTGTATCAGCTATCTTCACGTCTGGACTTCACCTTCACTTAACATCAGGTGGAGTGGAGTCATTTGTCGGACCAATCTATAAAAAAAAACGGGCTAACGACCAAATTTAATAGCGACATCAGGGTCATGCGGATAGCTCGTGAGTGAAACACGTTTCGTATCGAGCCGCAACTTAATACGCCGACGATTTTTCTGCATTGAGTTTAGAAACAGAGTTCATTACCGAAACGAACAACAATGTGGCCGCTTTACGGCCAATCGTGGCCATGACCGTAACCTTGGCTGCAGAAGCGATGTGACCAAGACCACAACTGGCCGTAAAGCGCCCATATTGCTGGGGGCCATTCGCCTGACGGAAATGCTAACACTTTGGATTTTATTTTGTTATTTCTAACCGCCGAAGGTTTTCAAATACCTCACGCTCATTTTTTTAATATTGTTAATACCAATGCAAAAGAAAAAAAAAAGAGCGCAAGGAATTTGGAAACCTCAGGCGGCTAGAAATAACAAAATGAAATCGTAAGCGTTAACGTTTTACAAAGCATTTCCGTTAGGCGAATGGCCCTCTGGTCGTGGCCGTCTAAGTGCGTTATATTGGCGGCATCAAGTCACCAGCTGTGTTTTCACTCACACAAGTGCATGGCTTAAAGGTTTTCCTCTACGTCTCCTTTACGCATGAGGATGATATGTAGCTCGAGTGTTGTTAAGATAATATCACGTGGAATGGGAAGCGACGTCGGCGCGGCACAATACGATAATTTGACACAATCGTATGACGAACTCGTGGCGTTTGCTCCGCTCGCTCATTGCGTGTGATAGAGATCACTATGGATTATTCATAGAAACGAAATATTTTGTTCCGTTCTGGAATCAGAGAGGTGGATATTATTAAAGAATGCCATAGAATTTATCAGCTTAGACTTTTTTCGTTTATGGTAAAGTACTTCTGTTTGGGCATAGAAGTGGAGTCTTCTTCAATAAAAACTCGGTGTTTTTAGTAATTTCGCTTTATGTTATAATAAAATCAATTTAGCAGTAACAGTTTTCTTGACAGAATGAATTTAACAATTTTAACAAGTCATGACATTATGGTCGGTAAAACCAGCCGAACACACGAACCCGGGCGACATCTGCTATCTGCCGGCGACAACCAATGACGCTTGGGCTAAGAGCGCTCCGGTGTCCCATTCAATAGATGGCGCCATCCGTTATATAAATGCAAGTTTTCGCTATGATTTGTAATATTCCTTTTCTTTTATATGTATGTATATGTGGGGTTTATAGGGGCGCGAACATACTCCCCCCCGTTGAAGAGCCAAGTTCTTCAACCTTTAAATTCAACAGCAGCGGGAAGTCGGCAGAGTCGAACCAACGGCCGACGTATACATCCTTTAGTGGTATGAATATCAGCGACTCTAGAAATCCCATCTGATCCAGGATATAATCGTGTAACTCTACCCATCCTCCAATTTAGCGGGGGATTATTATCTTCGTGAATCAGTACTAAATCTCCAATATTAAGCGTCGCCCTTGTTGTCTTCCACTTTGTTCGTTGTTGCAATTCGGTTATGTACTCCTTCTGCCATCTTCTCCAAAAATGCTGACGTATCTGCTCCAAACGGGCGAAGCGGCTTAAAGATGTCTCCTTCAGGTCCTCCAGTGCGGCTGATGGTAAAGCATTCAAAGGTCTTCCAATCAAAAAGTGCCCGGGGGATAAGGAAAGTAAGTCATTTGGAGAGGAAGACATGGGACAAAGGGGACGGCTGTTTAAAATTGCTTCTACTTGTGCTAATAATGTACTAAATTCCTCGAACGTAAGATGCGTATTTCCCATTACTCTTTTAATATGATACTTTGCGGATTTCACACCAGCCTCCCACATTCCGCCAAAGTGGGGAGCGTAAGCCGGAATAAAATTAAACTTTACTTCCTCCTGAGATGCAAACTCGGATAGACGTTTATTATTTTGTTTTAAAAAACTAGACAATTCTTTGGCTGCTGCCACAAAATTTCGACCGTTGTCTGAATATACCTCCGTTGGCTTACCACGACGCGCTACAAATCTACGGAAGGTCATTATGTAAGATTCCATTGATAAATCTGACACTGCCTCCAAATGTATACATTTGAATCGCAAACATATAAAAATACATAAATAACACTTTGTTGCTTTAGCGCCTCGACCCTTTCTATTTAGGATAAGAAAAGGACCAGCATAATCTACGCCAACAGTCCTAAATGGAAAATCAACTGATACGCGATATGCAGGTAAATCGCCCATTCTGGTTAAAAGTGTTTGGCCGCGCACACGGCTGCAAACAAGACAATCCCTTACGACACTTCTAGCGAGCCTCCTGCCGTTAATAGGCCAAACGGTTTCTCTCAAGGTAGCCAGTAGAAGCTGTGGACCAGCATGCAGATTTTTGATGTGTTCACGTTCAAACAGTAACCTTGTCGAACGATGCGAGGAGTCAATTAATATGGGATGCTTCTTTTCAAATGGGTAGTTGGAGGAACCAAGTCGACCACCAACACGTATTACAAACTGCTCATCCAAAAATGGTGATAGAGACGAAATTTTCGATTTACTGCTCAACGCAACGCCCTTCAAAAGTTTCTCGTACTCTGCCTTAAAACACAATGATTGATTAATTTTGCAAATTAAAATAAATGAGTTTTGCAACTCCTCGGGCCTAAAATACCCTGTATACTTCATGGATTTAGTTTTAGAATTTATATTATGGCAAAAACGCAACACGAAAGCCAGAATTCTACGTACTTTATCAAAATTCGAAAATTTATTAAAGTCGATTAAGGGTATTCCCTCATCTACGATCGCAATAGTGAGTACCTTGACTTCAGGTAAGTTCTCAACTACTGTTTTTCCGTTTAATTTGGGCCATTCTAATTCATTTTTTTTTAAATAACTAGGACCTGACCACCACAATTCCATGCTAGAAAGCTGGTTGCTATTGACTCCACGAGATATTAAATCAGCAGGATTGGAGTCAGTTGGAACATAGTACCACGATTTGGGATTAGTTAATTCCAGTATTTCGCCTATTCTGTTAGCAACAAATTGCTTAAGCTTCATTGGATTACTGTTAATCCATCCCAACACCACACTCGAGTCGCACCAGTGAAACGTACGAGTAGGGAGCCCTCTTAATGAATCAAGTACACTCCTAGACAGTCTAGCAGCTAACAATGCGGCACAGAGTTCGAGACGAGGTATGGTGCACGGTTTAAGAGGTGCCACCTTTGACTTTGAGCATAGTAGCCTCACCGTGATCTCGTTGTCACAGCTCGTGGATCTCAAGTATACACAAGCACCATAAGCGCATTGCGAAGCGTCACTAAAGGTATGCAGCTCAAAAGATGTCGGAGACTCGCACAGCACCCTGCGGGGAATCTGAAGACTTGCAAGAAAAGACAGGTTATTGTAGATTTCAGACCACTTCTCCCTAAGATCCACAGAAATGGGTTCATCCCATCCTATTCCTTCTAGCCATAGCCTTTGGACTAATATTTTTGCTTGAATAATGCAGGGGCTCAAAAGACCAAGCGGGTCATAGATTTGAAATGAAAGCGACAGTATAATTCTTTTTGTGATGGTGCTTATATCAATGTCAGTATTAACCTTGATTGGAAAGTTGAAAGTATCATTCACAGGGTCCCAACCAAGACCCAGGGTGTGCGAAGACTCACTTAACGTTAAGACATCTGCAGAACTCAAATCTGAATCTTCAAACAAAACCTTTGAATTTGTTTTAAATTTCCTCAAGGGGAAACATGCTGAATTTAGGGCGTTTGTTACTGAATTTAGTATGTGACGTAACTCTAATTCATTATCACAGCCGGTGATCAAATCATCAACATAGAAATCCTTTTGTATGATATCTTTGATGAATTGTTCACCACATTCCTCTCCAACTTGGTTTAAACATCTAGTACTCAAGTAACTAGCGCTTGCAGTACCATATGTTGTAGTATTGAGACGCCATGTTTTAATGGGCTCATTCTCATTTTCCCTCCACAAGATCAGTTGCAAGTCCCTGTCTTCTTCATTGACATTTATTTGACGGTACATTTTAGCTATGTCACCGGTCAAGAGAAATTTGTGTTGACGGGCTCTGACCAATATGGAAAAAAGCGACTGTTGGACGTTAGGGCCCACCATCAATATATCGTTTAAAGAATATCCTGAAGTTGTGGGAGAGGAGCCATCGAACACGACTCGAATTTTGGTTGACTCACTCTCCTCTTTAAAGACAGCATGATGACATAAAAAATATGATGGATATTGTTCTTTCGTGGGTGATTCAGACATATGACCTAAATCTTGATATTCCCGCATAAAGTTTGTATATTGTAATTTTAGCTCTGGATTTCTTTTAAATCGCTTTTCAAGGTTTAGAAGCCTTTGTTTGGCTCGAAAGTAAGAATCTCCAAGGCAGTCGGGAGTATCCTTTAGAGGCAACTTCACGCAAAATCTGCCCTCTGGAGAACGAGATGTATTCTTCACAAAATGTTTTTCACATTCAATATCATTGTAGCCGAGAACTGTCTTTTGTGGCAGATCTTCGAGCTCCCAAAATTTTGTTATTAATTCATCAACCTTAAGTGTTTTATTTTGATTGAGAGATGCATGATTGCAAAAAAACTTATTATGTCCCAATAAGTTAGTTGAACCAGCAACAATCCAACCGAATTTAGAACTTCGTAATTGTATTTTGTTATTTGGTCCCAAGTATTTTTGCTTACAGCCAAGAATGTCCCAAAAGAGATCCGCACCAATCAAAACATCAACCGGAGCAGGATGGGCAAACTGAGGATCTGCAAGCCTTATGGTTTTGGGTATGGTCATATTTTGTACATTAACAGGTGTCTTTGGCAACAAACCTGTTAACTCTTCGAGTACATAGCAGGATAAGGTAGTTTGGTAAGTACTATTTATAGACTTAATCTTAGCCAAACAACTTTCCTTTATTTTATTGTTGCAATTGTTTCCTATTCCAATCACATTAACCGCCTTTAGAGGTGCAGTGTTCAGTGATAACCTTTGTGTAAGCGACTTTGTTATAAACGAAGACTGACTACCACAATCAAGCAGAGCACGCACTCTTTCTATCGCACCACTATCCGGATTGATGACGTCCAACAAAGCCGTGGAAAGAAGCGCACAATTCGAATCACCATTATATAAGGTTACAACCGAATTAGGTTCACTACCTCCATCAACATGTTCAGAGGTAGAACAGCCGACAACAACGCCAGGATCGTGCAACAAAGTATTATGCCGTTGATTGCATTGTCGACAAGGCCCCATACGACATTCATTAAGAGGATGCCCTTGACGTAAACAGTTTTGACATAACTTATATTTAGCAACTAGTGAATATTTTTCCTTTAAACTCTTTGATTTGAAAACTGGGCAATCATAAATTCTGTGATTATTATTACAGATTACGCACAAGAATGTAGAATTGTTTTGGTTTGATTTTACGGATATAAAGGTATTCGTATTTTTGCCATCATTGTTACTATTAACTTTACTATTGCTCGAATTGTAATTAGGAAACGAACGAGAATGAAATTTCATATTTGAATTTGACGTGACCTTGAAGTTGTTGCCGACAGTCGGCTTGTTTAGATGTTTATTGCGATTCAAGGATTCGAGTACATCGGCACGGTCAACCAAAAACTTCTTAAATTGTTCTAAAGAAGGAATGTCATCCAAAGTATTTCGAAATTCCTCCCATTTGACATTCGTTTCACTATCCAATTTTGACGAAAGAATGAAAATTACAAGAACGTCCCAATGTTGGGTTGGAAGACCAAGGCTAGTAAGTGCCCGAAGATTTTTAGTGACATGATCAACAAGGAAACGCAATGATCTTTCCGATTCTCGATTTATGGGATGAATTTTAAATAATGAATCTAAATGATGATTAATGAGAAGCCTCTTATTGTCGTAACGATCACAAAGAAGCTGCCAGGCTTCCTTGTAATTAGTAGAAGATACTTCCAAATTGGTAATGATACGCGCTGCATCCCCTTCAAGAAACGATATTAAGTAATGAAATTTATGTATATCTGTTATGTTGGTTTTTTTGTGAATTAAATTCGTAAAAGTGTCACGGAACTCAAGCCAGCGGAAGTAGGATCCGTCAAATTTTGAAATTTGAATTTGTGGCAACCTTATACCCAATTCTATGTCAAGGCACTCATGGATAGACTTGTTTATCGAGCCATCATTTTGTTTTATTATAGCTTTAGCCTTTGCAATGCATTGAATAAACAAATCCTCAATGAGCTCCCTTTCATCAACCTCACATGATAAATTATCTGAATTTATATCTTCTATCTCAGTCTGCAAATCGTCGAATCTGGCTGACAAGCTTTCAAATTTATTTAATTTTAAATTTAATTCTGCAATTTCTAAATCAGTTTTTTCCTCTATGTTCTCACTTATCTTTTCTATATAATTTTTAAACTTAGTTATTTGTCCCTTTATAGAACTGCGTTTTGTATAAAGAGATTTTAAATTTGTTGTTGTAGCAATTAAATTAGAAACAGCTGGATTAGGTGATAATGCAGTAGCCATTTTGACACCAAATTAATTGGAAAATTACGAAAATGCTTATTCAATCAACAAAATTCGACGACAAAAGAGGAAATATTGAACTTGTTTGCAAAAAAAAAAAAAAATAGGAATAATTGAACAGGCTTATCTGACGCTCCCAATTTGCCGGAATGTCTCGGTGGGTGTCCTCCGGTAACGCAAGCGATCGAACTCCAAACGCTCTGTCACCTTTCCGCACCACAAATGATTTGCCTGGAAAATGCCCGTTAAATCGGATGAGAAAACAGCCAAATAACACTTTTGTGACACTAAAATGCTCTATTTGTTAACTAACAACTGATATTGATTTTTAAATAATTTAAACTTTTTCCTTTTTTGTTATATAATAAAACCAATTAATAAACCTACACTGTTTTGAAGAATTCTTTTATTTTATATTAAATCCCAACACACATAAAATTACACCCCTAGAAATCCTACCCCGTGGAGCCCTGGAACCTTACTCACCGACAGAAACACAACACCACCAAAAGGTAATGTTATTTCACTGCGGTATTCTGTAAGGTGGAGGTTACTTCCCCAGACGGGCGCTCCAATTCGAGCGGCGAATCCGCTATGCCCTACCTCTCTTTGGTGAAAATGGATTGAGCTAATTGTGGGTAATAAATAGTGTCACAAAAAAAAAAAAATCCTTTTCAAATCAATTTGGAAGTTATTAGTATGAAATTAATTGAATTTAGGAAAGTTATTATTATTGAGTAGAGGGAAATACAATGAATTATACAATTAAACCTTGATTTAAGCAGATTTTTTTATAAAAATTATGTAGGTAGGTAGGTACTTACGGTTTTGTAGTTGATTATTTGCCGAAAAATGCACTAAAATTATGTAATATCAGTAGAAACAATTTATAAATTTATTAATATTTATGGTAATGAATTGATAGGAATGGATTTTGTGGATTTTAGGAACAAAGGATGGCACTTAACTTTGAACTCGAAGTATTTGTAGTTTGCTCAGCACGATTCTTTCGATGATTCGTTGGACCTCGCAAGCCACACGACGACTTATTAAGTTTCCTGTTTTGCTTTGCTTCCTTTGTCCTTTTTCGTAGTGTAATCCTTAAGGTTTTAGGTTTCCTTCTTCATGGACGCCGGTCACGGGCAACGGAAAAAATATTTTCTTATTTGAAGATTATAATTCGAGTCCTGTCACGGTCGCCAAAAATTTTTTATGTTTGGGCATAGAAGTGGAGTCTTCTTCAATAAAAACTCGGTGTTTTTAGTAATTTCGCTTTATGTTATAATAAAATCAATTTAGCAGTAACAGTTTTCTTGACAGAATGAATTTAACAATTTTAACAAGTCATGACATTATGGTCGGTAAAACCAGCCGAACACACGAACCCGGGCGACATCTGCTATCTGCCGGCGACAACCAATGACGCTTGGGCTAAGAGCGCTCCGGTGTCCCATTCAATAGATGGCGCCATCCGTTATATAAATGCAAGTTTTCGCTATGATTTGTAATATTCCTTTTCTTTTATATGTATGTATATGTGGGGTTTATAGGGGCGCGAACAACTTCTGTCAGACCATACTCAATCACTTGTATGTGATGGGTTTGCAACCTATCAGTTTTGCCTTGTTTAACAGATCAAAATTGATGCCGAACTATCGATATTAAAACTATCGACAGTTTACATCGAAAATCATGTGCCTATCGATAGAATCGATACAACCGATAGTATCTAAACTATCGATAGCTCAGAACAAGGCAATACTATCGAATGAGTGCAATACTATAGATACTATCGATATTGTTGTAGTTCGTTAATAACAAACTATTGATATTATCTATTGATATAGGAGCTCGATGGCGCAAGTGGTTAGCGCGTTCGGCTGCGATCGTTGAAGTTAAACAACTTTCGCAGTGGTCGGTCACTGGATAGGTGACCAAAAATTTACTATCTAATGCTCCTCCGTGCTTCGGAAGGCACGTTAAGCCGTTGGCCCCGGCTGCATCTGCAGCCGTTAGCACCCACCAATCCGCACTGGACCCGCGTGGTGGGTCATGGCCCAATCTCCCTATTCCATCCATAGGGAAGGCCTGTGCCCCAGCAGTGGGGACATTAATAGGCCGATGATGATGATGATGATGATAGCATTTGTCAGCTAAGAGTTTTTTTAGTTTAATCAAAAATTTATCAGACAGGCCATACACAAGGTCTTGTATCCGATGGGTTTGCAACCTATCAGTTTTACTTTTTTAGACAATTTGTCTTGTTTAACTCTTTGAGATATGACTGAGGCAAAACTTAATCTGAATATTTATCTGAGCCGTGTAATTTAATCTTTAATTCTTCAATTCTTTCATCTCACTGACCTAAACTTTTCACTTTAAAGCGAGGGAGGAGGTGAATGTATATAGAATAGTTTGGTAGGCGAGCAGATCAAATGAACTAGTATGAACTGTGTAGTAAGTTTTTTTTTCATAATATTTTTATTCAATTATTTACAATACGTCTCTTTAACTAGGTTATTCTTATTCAAATTTCAACGTGTTTAATAATATACTGTCCGTGGTCGAGGCTACTATTTGATACAGCCAGGGGCGCGGGCAGAAGTCTGAAAGAGGAAGCATAGAAGGATAGTAAAGATAAAAGTAGGTATACAAGAAAATAGGGAGGTGAAAAACAAAGTAAAGAAAAGTTGATTCACATTGGTCCCTTTAAATACTACTCTTTTGCTTCGAGTTGGCCATCGATAGCCAATCACAGGCACATCAACTGGTACTGGTCCAATAAGGTCGACTAATAGGGACTGTCTAAAGCGCGGTGTTCTGAAGCTGGTAGGGTGGAAGAAGCCAATTCGAAGCGAACGCGTAGTGCTTTGGTAATTAAAAGTATGCTTATGTGTAATAAGTTAAAAACCATTGCGTGAGTTCTTAGCCTAATAAAAATAACCCCAGGGTCCTGCGTTTGGCAGGTTATTTCACCCATTCCGCGACCACACTCGCCCTCTCGGCATGCACTAGGGGGACCGCGGTCCTCATAGTGCGTGTTGGGTGACGGTGCAGGAGTATTATCTGGTTTTTAGTGGCCCTGTTCAGGGCGTTAGGTAGGGCCCTGTTCACATCAGCGAGCTCCAGGGCTGGCTGAAGAGGACAGGCAGGAGTCCCACATAACTTCTTCTCGCTCCCCCAGTGGTTGAAGGATGCGTAAGGCATTTTCCAGACACAAAAAAAAAGTTACCCAAGGTGGGAGAGTTGAACCATTTTTTAAACAAAACGTCAATTCGTTCATTGTTCACATGCGAGACTCCAAACACAATAAAACTGTCTTGCATATGAGCAAAGAACGGTATGTCCTTTTGTTTGCACTTTTAAATACAATTTTGAAAGGTGGTTTAATTGATCCACCTAGGCTACCGGCCTAGTGCCCCGGTTTTCGCCAACACATTGTCATAACCGATAGAAAGTGTATACTTGATAGTGGCACATATCGGCGTACATAATTCATCCGACTCCATCCATATCTCATCGTAGTGAATCGGGTGGGACATAAATTGTAGTGATGCGATGTTTTTCGACCGTTTTATTGCGTTCCAGTAGACCTTGGTGATTGCGTGTACAGTACAATATGTCGTTGTGAAAAGAAACGGTTCTGAATTTTAAATGAGATTGAACGTTGGTGGTGGAGTTTTTTAACCAAACCTTATGTTAAAAATTTGTCTTGCATTGTCATCGCTCGGTGTCGGTGGAAGCGCCAACGTGGATAGTCCTTATTTTGCGCTTGTCGGTACTCGCTATCGCTCGCAACATTTGTCTCACATCGTCCATAACAATTGATAGCGCACCATCGTATGGACAGCTCCACAAAGCTCGTCTATATTGGCCACTTGCATTGGTCTTCTTCAAACCAATCCAACCTCTAGACTTGTATCAGTTTACCTACGCTCGCGTTGGGTTAAGCTCCTTAAACTTACATTGGCGACTTAAGGCGATCTTAAGCAACCTGATCGATTTTAGCAAACAGGTTTTAGGGAAAATTATTTATATTTTGTAGGCTGCTTGATTAGTAAATGGGGTTCCTCGGCTTTCTCTCTGCTCGGAAAACACCAAGAATACTTATTTGGCCTCGTGTTCGAAGACTCTTCGTATCATGTGGCGGTATATAAGAGACTAGTGGCCCGCCCTCGCTTCGCTTCGGGGTAGAATTGATCAAAATCCTTTCTTAGCGGATGCCTACGTCATAACATCTACCTGCAAGCCTTTCAGCCCGATCCGTCCAGTGGTTTGGGCTGTGCGTTGATAGATCACTATGTCAGTCACCTTTGAGTTTTATATATATAGATATATAGATTTAGAGTCGAAAGCGGCTTTCTATTTAAGCTCTTCGTTACTGCGGCCATCTCTAAACTGCCTGTAGATGTATTAGTTTTGCAATTAATTTAGCCTTTCATGTCTCCTGGTCATGTGAACAGTTTATTTCTCAGTGTTTACTATATTTTCAGTAAATATTATACCAACAAGAAACAACCAAAATTGCTTCGTTTACGAATCACAAGTATACCCGTTTCGTTTCGTGCCACAACCCACACATAACATCACACTGCAAAGAATCAGAATGCAATAAAACTCAAAAAGCCACCACTTTATTAAATTATTCCGTGCCGACGACTCAAAATAGTGGTAGTAATGTTGCCAGCACAAAAGGAGTGAGTTGGATTTTAGAGGCCTTTTCCGGTACCAGTGGAATGTTTGCGCAAATTATTGGAAAAGTACTCCTTTTTCTGTTGCTAGAGTACTTTTTTTTAACGAATTTCGTACTTTTAATTAGAATTAGTGGCCTATTGGCTGAAATAAAAAAAAAAAATGCGTGTGTCAGCTCCGACGCACGACTGGAGTTTACTCCTTAAGTTCGATAGTCTAACCAGACGCAAAAAGAGTTTATTTAACTTAAAAAAGATTGATATTGTATGAAAGGGTAAATTAACAAATTAATGAAAATAATATACATATATAAATATATATTTATTCATTTCATATACATTTATTATAACTAATCGACGAAATATTATGTAATTATTATTATCAGACTATTATCATTTTTTTAAATATTAATTAAATCAACATTTTCTGCATTATTAATTACAGTGACAAGTGGTTTATGGTAACTGAAATAAGACACATGGACGTTCGTAGATACGTGGTTCACGAATCACGGTTCACTATCAGAAAAAATATCTAAATTCAGTTCAGAATTTAAAATTTTTATTAATGTCAATCCGTCATCTTTGTTTGTCAAAGTTGCGCGACATAGGATGCGCACCAAAAGCGTAACGAGGTCATTCATCGATAGATTTTACTCCTCACATTTTTCTCATACCGGGCCCCTTATATATGCAAATCGAATCTTAAGGAGTAAACTCCAAAAAAACTTTATCAATTAATAAGAAAGAACCTTACCCAAAGTGTAAGTGTGAGAATTTTATATATTAGACTAGCTGACCCAGCGAACTTCGTACCGCCCTAAAAAATAGGGGTTGTCCAGCGGACAAAATTATGAATCTAAACCATTCTCAGATCCCCTTGAACACACACAAAAAATTTCATCAAAATTGGTCCAGTCGTTTAAGAGAAGTTCAGTGACATACACACTCACAGAAGAATTATATATATAAAGATTAGATATTATACAGCTTTTCGTAACGCTGATCCTCCAATTTCTTTCTGATACTTGTTACCAATACCAAAGATTTCGCAGGTGGGTATTAAGTATAATAATATTATACGCATATAACCAATAATGTCAACATTCACGGGTGCCGGTTTGGTCAAACGTAGTCCAATTGTCATTCCGAGCATGTGGCTGTTTTTCGGTCACGCCAATTCAATTTTATTGTTTGTGACGTCCATTGAAGGTTCGCGTTAAGGCCTAGATAATTGTTGATGGCCAAAGTACGGTCAGAGAAAAAATATATTTATTTATTGATCATCAACAGAGCCATATTAACACCTTTGATTATTTACACATTTAGATAGAGCGTGGTATCGCAGATGACGACCTCCGTAGCCGAGTGGTTTGTACGCCGGGTATCATGGCGTCGCCGACTCGAGAGGTCCCGGGTTCGAATCCCGGTGGAGGCAGATGTTTGTGTGATGAACACGAGCATTTGTACTCCAGTCATGGATGTTTAATATGTATTTCTATATAAATATACATATATATATTTAAAGTATATGTATTCTATCCGTTACCCTAGTATTTCATAACACAAGCCTTATAGTGCTTACTTTGGGGCTAGGCTAATTGGTGTGAGTGTTGGAAATATTTATTTTATTTATTTATTTATTTATTTATGACGTTAAAAAAAGTTTCTCCTACCTGGTGGGGTCTAAGTCGTTTCCCGTCAATGCATGTTTTTTGTATCATTGTTTTTATGTAGCCATTAATACCAACATTGTGAACATTGTGATTATGGTGAGAAATAGAGGTTATTATTATTATTATAATTAGTGTTCAATGCAACGCAGATGAAACGATACGTACGTGAATTACCGAGATTCGTGTTTAAATTATTTCTTAAAAATTCCGAGTAGAGTAAGTTTGCCGAAATTATGAAAGACGCATAAAGACAACAAAAAAGTCACTAAACATGGGTAAGTAACTTATTATTCACCTTAAAAATAAATACTATATCATCATATTAGTTAAACAAATTAACGACTCCATCTTCCATCTTGACATTTTCTAAGTGATGCCAGTGTCTCATTATAAAAATACTCAAAAAAAGAAGGTATGGCGTAATCAAAATATTTGCCGATTGCAGCGGAGCCACGGAGAAAGTTTTGCTTTGTTTATATCGATATGTAAAGGAGATTGCTCAGCTTCCATACAAGTTTGGTCTAAAGACCAATAATCATGAAAAATTGTTTCCTAGATTCGAAATTATATATAAATTACTGTAGAAACGAATATTATTGACGGACACCCCTGAGAACTTCTATAAACCATATACACTGAATGATTTTGAGGTTATGTTTGCAAATAGGTACATAGGTATTAAAATAATAAAAATCAAATAATTTATATAGTAAACTAGGGAAATCAAGCTAAGTACCGAAATTATGTATTAGATTCAGGTATATAGAGCATGTAGATTAACAGATAGTTGCCTGTTGTTAAAGTTAATGCATAAGAGTAACTTTTAAAATCAGGTATCATCTATGCATTTCCGGTTATAATAAGGTACTCTGTGACAGAAACTGTGTGAATGAGCCACAGATTAGAAAGAATTTTTAAACTCTTGTTAACCAAAGAAAACTAAGAGATTTAGGTTATACAGACATAATTCTCAGTAGCTTTAGATAGATAGATAGATAAATTCTTTATTGCACACACATAAAAGAATACAAAAATAAGGAAACAATTACATAATGTGGGCAAAGGCGGCCTTATCGCTTTAAGCGATCTCTTCCAGACAACCTTTGCGGTAAAGGATAGCTAAATGAAGAGGAAGTTGTAGTATGCCAGCAAGATAAAATAAAGATATGTACATATTTTCTTAAACATATAAAGATTATATACAAATAAATAACATATACCTACACAAATATATATACTATATATACCTACACAAATAAATATATTATGCAATATTATATATTTATAGATATAGCAGACTAGGATTTGATTAAAAGAAAATCATGTAGTATATTTTTAAAAATGTTAAATGATTTAGCGTGACGGATCTCACACGGAAGCTTGTTCCAAAGCTGTGCAGCTTTAATCGAAAAGGAGTCCATATAATACTCAGAGCGGGTGAGGGGTATCTCTAACACATTATCGTGTTTTGAGCGCAAAACGCGATCGTGGTCCACACCAAGAAATTGGAAACGTTCCTTGAGGTAAGTGGGAGTGCGAGGGTCATACAACACCTTATAAAGTAATAAGAGGAGATGCTCTTCACGACGCAACCTAATGGGAAGCCACTTGAGCTTTCTCCTAAATTCAGAAACATGGTCGAACCTGCGCAGGCCATAGATAAATCGAATGCAAAGATTTTGAAGTCTTTGCAGCTTATCAAGTAGATTTTCTTTGAGATCTACGTTACAAACATCTGCGTAGTCCAGAATCGGCATTAAGAGAGATTGCGCAAGTTCAACCTTGGTCCTCACCGGTAGCAGGTTTTTCCATCGGCGCAACGAGCCCGCAGCAGCGAATATCTTCCTACTGACCTCAGAAACATGAGGTGACCATGAAAGGGTGGAGTCAAAGAAAACTCCAAGATTTTTGACAACATTGCTGTAGGTCAGTGGAATAGAGCTGAGATAAAGAGGAGGCAGAAGTGAAGGATCCAGCTTAATAGATTGTTTTGACCCACCAATGATGATGGCCTGCGTCTTACAGGGATTAATTGAAAGGCCGTGGGCATAAGTCCATTCGTGAATAACCCTAAGATCGTCATTCAAGTTCGCGATTACATTCCTGACTTTATCAACAGGTGCCTGACGGTAGATCTGCAAGTCATCAGCATACAAGTGGTACTGGCAGGTAAGGAGAGAAGTGAGAAAGTTAATGAATAGAGAAAAGAGGAGAGGGGAAAGGACTCCGCCCTGAGGGACTCCAGCAATAACTTCACAGAAATCAGATCGTCTGTCGTCGGTACGTACACACTGCTGCCGGCCAGCTAGATAACTTCGGAACCAGTCCACCACCACATCCGAGACAAAGATCGACTTCAGCATAGCCAAGAGGATGTCATAATCAACGGAGTTGAAAGCTTTGCTGAAATCCAGAAGTACAAGCACAGTCACCCGTTGTTTAGACATGCCCTCACGGATATCATCAGAGATCTTGGTCAAGGCCGTAACCGTGCTATGCCCCGGGCGGAACCCGGACTGAAAGGGGCTAAGAATATTCTTGGAGTTGAGGAAGACGCTTACCTGATGATGAACAAGACGTTCGAGTACTTTTGAAAGTAATGGGAGGATGGATATAGGTCTAAAATGACTGGATAAGGTAGGATTGGAGATCTTAGGGATAGGAATCACGGCCGCTCGACGCCAGCAGCTCGGAAACGAGCCTGAACTAAGAGAGAAATTGAAGATGTGACAGAGGAGCGGAAGAAGAGTCGTAGAACCATACAAAAGCATTTTTCGACTAACTCCATCCAGCCCTTCGGCATTTGATGTAATAGCGGAGATACTCCTCTCAACTTCACTTACGGTCACAGATCTAAAAGAAAAGGCGGACTTATGAGGATCGAAAGCAGCAGATAAAGTTTGCAATGTAGATTGCTTGACATTGGAAGGAATAGAGGAAGGTGCAGTAAAGTACAGATTTAAAGAATTAGGATCAATATTATGAGGGAGTGACAAATTAACCTTACCAATACCACAGGACTTAAGAAACGACCATACTTTTGCAGGACTGCTGTTCGATACTGAGGCATGTATATAGCGCCGCTGTGCATCTCTGCAAACTCTACTACAACGGTTACGGAGCTCTTTGTACTTGCGAAGCGTTACGTCAGTAGGGTTATTTCTATAACGTGCTTTAGCAATATTGCGCTTCGACATCAACGCCTTAATATCCACTGTCAGCCAGGGAGCAGGGAGATGCTTCAGTCGTACAGGACGGAAAGGAGCATGCCTGTCATATACTTGAATGAGCAACGAGTTAAATATTTCCATTTTGGCTTCAATAGTAGGGGCGTTAAACACCACATTCCAGACGATATTATTAAGATCAGCCAAGAAACTGTTCTCGTCAAAATTCTTGAAGTTGCGTTGCATGATCACTCGCAGTTTGGGTTTGGGACAACGGATTTTGTAAGAGAGGAAGATGAGATCATGATAAGAGAAGGCCTCTGCGGGCAGTTGGCCATGGGAGCCAACAAGATCAGTGGAGGAGACAATGGCAAGGTCAAGCAAGGATGGCTGGCAGCCTGGAAAATGGTGTGTTGAAGAGGAAGGGAGAATATTAAGGTTGACAGAATCTATAATTGAAGACAATCGCAATGAGCGAGAATCATGTTTCATCAAACAGGTGTTAAAGTCTCCCATAATTATAATGTGATCGACAGTAGGTACGAATTTCTCGAGTAAAGTTTCAAATTTCGAAAAGTAATCGATGTGGAGGTTGGGGCTATAGAAAACCCCTAAAAGAACCTTGAGATGACCTAGGATAACCTCAATAAAAAGATGTTCAGAAGATTCGGAGTACTGAGAAGGAGAATTGTCGAGAATATTGAATGAAAAGTTATTTCTAAGATATATTGCAACACCACCGCCACCCTTGCCAGTCCTGTCATTGCGGATCAGATGGAACCCTGGAAGAGAGTAGGATATGGAAGGTAGACAGGGTTTCAGGAACGTTTCTGATACCAGGATAGCGTGAATATTTCGATTGTTAGAAAAGGTGGATACCAAGTCCGCATAGTGTGCAGGGATACTCTGAGCATTAATATGCACCACATTAAAGTTTTTCGGCAAAGTTGAAAATGTGGACTCAAGCTGCAAGTCTAAAGGTTGAGTTAAACTGTGGAAACTGCAGTCAGATGAGGATGTGGAAAAATACTCTGAACTGTTTTCCACTGAATCGTCAGTATCAATATCACTATTAGTCTGCATCAAAATATATTAAATATATATCTTATTTAAAATAAATAAATAACCAAATAAAAAATAAACAATTACTAAAATAAAAATAAATAAAGGTAAAATAGCTAATCACTTCCCGCTGGCAGTGTGGAAGAGAAACGCACTAACAACAATTGTTACGAAACATAATTAAACCATAACAAATAAAACAATAATTAGATTAAACAACGGAAAATAAAAAATCACCAAAACAGCAATTTGGCAAGCATCAAGCATTTCCGAACGTAACCACAACCGTCAAAAAACATTATTATTTTTATTTGTACTAATAATTTTCTAGTAGTTAAATGAGTAATATTTTACTTCTAAATTTTAATTTGTGCTGACTGTACACACGCAAATAAAGCCATCGTAAAGGTTTTGTTACAAAATGTTTGCCCCCGCATTAGCAAGTCGCTGCTTTATTTGAACACGCGTGTGTGATTGAAATATAAATTTTGTCCTTGGGCGGAGGTAGCCAAGGGGTAATTTAGTAAGCGGCGACCGCCACGCTGGGCTTTTTCGCTGCAAATTTGCTTTAACTCTGTGTGCTCTGAAATGTTTGAAAAGAAAATGAGGTTTGCATGGAGCTATGATACGCGTGACCGGTCTGCTCATTTGATAAACATACCGTACCGCTGACCGCTTGTTTGTTACTGTGAATTCAATTAAACATGCTGTTTTTCTTTTGTGTTTTATAATCTGATTGCGCGTATATGATATCGTTACGCTGTCTCTGTGTGTGTGTTTGCGACAGACAAATAAACCCGCATTTCTATACCTAAAAGTCAAACAGAATTGTAATGGGTTTTAAATTGATGAAGTCCATTAGAACGATGTATTTGATAAACAATCATCATCATCATCGACCCATGCTCGTCCACTGCTGGACTCCCGATTTTCTGCCATTCTCATCCAGCCCACTCCAGCCAGCCCACGAATGTCATCATCCCATCTTGTCTCAGGGCGTCCTACACTACGTTTACCGAGTCGCGGTCTCCACTCAAGACTCAATCATCATCAAGTTCTTGATAGACAATACTAATAAATAACAAAAATAAATATTTCCAACACTCACACCAATTAGTCTAGCCCCAAAGTAAGCTCTGTAATGCTTGTGTTATGGGATATTAGGGTAACGGATAGAATACATAAATTGTACATATATATGTATATTTATACAGAAAAACATTAAACAAGTGCTCGTATACATCACGCAAACATCTGTCCCCACCAGGATTCGAACCCGGGACCTCTCGAGTCGGCGACACCATGAAACCCGGCGTACAAACCACTCGGCCACGGAGGTCGTCAAAACAATAACTTCATCAATGTCACCATTAATGTCTTCTTTTAAGGAATTTTCAGTAGGTAAGAAATTTTCTTTAACCAAAGTTGAAAGACCAATATTCTTTAACTAACAAATCAATCTTAACTGTTATAGTTTTCCTTAAAAATTCATGAAAAGCACTATTATCATGAAATTTTCCAGGTTTTTCAAGCTAATAGTTTAGCTTTTAGAAGTGGGGGGGGGGGGCACGATTTCTTCTTCTTTAAATGTGCTTTACTAAATGGATAATGACCACATCATAATCCGGGAGCAAGTTTAGGAGATTTTGTCCGATGACATGACAGCTCCATCGAAACAAACTAACAAATACTGAACTACTTAATTAAGAATTATAAAAATGACAACATGAGATTTCGTACTATATACACTAAACTACACAAGTACAATGCGGCTTTAGATTTGGGGTCACTCAGAACACTGAACAATCCCTAAATCCAACTTATTTATTTGAATTTTTGTTATAAATATGTATTGATGTTTTGTTATGATGATGCGCGTCTTCAATTTGTTGACATATTTCGTAATTAGGTTTATTTACTTTTTCATCATATATGCAAACCTCATTGATGGTATGTGAGCGGACCTTATCTATATACTTACTAGCAAACCAGGCGAACTCCGTTTCGCCATCAGATGGCTTCGTTTTATGTAACATTTCGTTTGGTGATTAAAAGAAGAATTTTTTTTTGAAATTTTTCCTGAATTTTCTTTGCTATAAACCTCACGGAGCCCGAGACCTTTCCAACGAATGCAAAACCGTGGAAATCGGTTCGTGCGTTCTGGAGTTATAGCGTCAGGAAGGAAAACCCGACTTATTTTTATATAGTAGATAATAAATCTGTAGAGATGTCAATTCTGTACATGAAATATATTTTTAAAATAACTATCAGGGGGTGATTAGTGATCGATACTGATGCCAAAAATGCAATCAGTAAAATTTTTGTCTGTCTGTCTGTCTGTCTGTCTGTGTGTATGTTCCTTATAGAAACAAAAACTACTCAACGGATTTTAACGAAACTTGGTACAATTATTCTTCATACTCCTGGGCAGGTTATAGTATACTTTTCATCACGCTACAATCAATAGCAGCAGAGTATTGAAGGGAAATGTTGGGAAAACGGGAGAAGTTACTCCATTTTTTAAGCTTCCGTCGCGGGTGTAGCCTTAATGGTTAAAGTTACATAGAAATCATGTATGACGGAAATATTCTACATAAAATTGTCTAAAAAATATCCCGGAACAGTATATGTCTATCTTTTATGGTTGACTCACAATAACACGTGTAATTATATAAATAAAGTCATTGTTTATAGCACAAGCCTGAGAACAAAAACTATAGTTTACACTACAGCTCTACACCGAAGCGAAGCGAGGGCGGGCCACTAGTTCTTAATATTAGTTTTCCTTTTTACCGAATCTAATAAGACACTAATTTGGTTTCTATGAACCATGGAATCCGAAGAGGCTGACTTTGTATTGTTTTATATAATCTCAGCCTCTTCGGATATGGGTCGGGCAGGAGACGCCTCTGATAATACTGGAATAACTAACAATTTGAAGGCCAATAACGACTATCAACTAATAATAAAGTACCTAAATAAAATGAAATGAAAAGTCATTTATTCAGTCTAGGCTGTTACAAGCACTTGTGAAGGTCAAGAAGCTACGCCATCGGTTCGCAAAACTACGGCGGGAGACCTTGTACTGAGAAGAACCGGCAAGAAACTCAGCAAGGGCTGCTTTTTTCTCCCTGTATTGATATATACAGTCGTCAAGTTGAAAAATGACTTCAGAGATACTTCTGAAGTCACCTTCCAGTACATTATTTAGGATATAAATATATAGTTACAATAAATTTTATATTTAGTATATAGGAAGCGGCATTAAATAGGTACTATATACTGTTACAGAAACTGACTAATACCCATGAAATAACAATATTAGTTTTTACTTTTCTCTGAAGTTATAAGACACTAATTTGGTTTCTATGCACCATGGAATCCGAAGAGGCTGACATTGTATTGTTTTATTCCATGTCAGCCTCTTCGGATATGGGTCGGGCGGGAGATGCCTCTGATAATACTGGTATAACAATCTAACAATTTGAAGGCCAATTACGGCTATCAACTAGTAATAAAGTACCTAGTAGCAGCAAAAGTGAATCAAGAAGTATTGATACATTTCGTGCCAAACACTAGAAGCATTAGAATGCGTCTCATTCACATTCTCATGTATAAAAAAAAAGATTAAAAAAAAAGACGATGACCGCACGGCTTTACCTTTGCCTTTCCCAAGAAGGGAAAAATATAATGAAAAAAAAAAGATCTTTGATGATTGGAACTTTTACTGGATTTTTAGGCGGGATCGGGAAGCGTCACTTTAGCAGTTTTGTTTTTCTTGTTAAAAATTGTGTTGTGGCGGATGTTAGTGTCCAATAATGGTGGATTATTAACCACTAAGTGTTCGGGAACATGCACAAGTGCTGGCAAGTGAAATAAAATAGCGAAAAGTTCTTCAAGAAGTCCACGGGGAGGTTCCAGTAAATCCCCATACTTTTACTGAAACATTTTTTTTTTCTCTTTATTGGATCACCAACAGTTACTACATCAATACATCTTATTTAATACAATTTTACATTCAATGATATAATGTGTAACCACTTATAGGCGAACTCAGCATGCATTACATTAAGCTTAAGCAGATATTATTTAATTAAAATTAAGTGTGTATGTGTGTGTGTTTCTTTAAATCTGTTTCAAAATATTTTTATATTTTTTCTTCATGAATTTGGAGGAAATATGTGATCATACAATTTGTTTCGCAATGAGACCACAGAGTCATGATGTATGTCGACAATGTCACTATATTTGTTTAGAGTATAGGATAATCTCACAATGGGGGAGTTGGAACCAAGTACATAGGGAACGGAAAGGGGGATGGACTTGACTGCCACTTACTTTGACATGATCTATTAATTTGACCACGAGTACTATAGAATTTGTAAACATTTTAAAACTTGACATTGGCTAAATGCACGAGTTATTTAGAAGAAAAAAACTTTTACTATCAATGTCCACATTCCTATTTCAAATCACTTTTATAAAAACGCTTTTTTGGTCCCTGTAACCAGAGTTCTTTTCGAATAGTTGTGATAAAAATGTATTTTTAATAAACATATAACAATATTTGTTTCTTAGGTTTTCACGCACATCACTCGTTAAATAAAACTAGTTTTTACGGGTTAATGCACGAAACTTTATTTATTTATTGACGTTTCGCAGCCTTTTCATGTCTGCATCGTCAGAATAATGATTTTTTATTTAAAATTGTCGTCCAGTCTTTCGAAGGTAGCTCGACAATTTTAAATAAAAAATCATTATTCTGACGATGCAGACCTGAAAAGGCTGCGAAACGTCAATAAATAAATAAAGTTTCGTGCATTAACCCGTAAAAACTAGTTTTATTTAACATATAACAAATTAATCATAATATATTTTCGATATAACAAAGCGTGCTTGATCTAGAGTACCTACCTAGAGGCAGAAGTGGATGTGTCCCGTAATTCCAGAAGCGTCGAACTATCTCCCAAGTAGTCGGTAAGCTCATTACTATGTTTTGATCAACTTCCGCACAAGTTCTCACAACTTTGGTAAACATTATAATGGGAGGACTTCACTCGAGATAAACACACGAGTGGGCTTGTATATTAATCGTGAGTAACTTATGTAATTATGACACGTGAAACTACTACTATTTTATACAAAACATTTATTATAATTATGTTTATGTATTATGTTTCACGAACACCACTCATATTTATATTATAATAACTGTAGTGAAAAAATTGTAGTATTAAATACTGGACAAGGAAAACAGAAGTAAGTTGTGATATTTTTGAAGTGAAAACTTCTTAAGCGACGTTGTACACTTTTTTTACGTTTTTTACGTACGTTAAACACGTGGGCTGATCGCATCTTGACTCACAATAAAATTGAAAAGGTTGTTGATTTTCAATATATTTGACGAAACATAGTAATATGTTATTTTACCGTATTATAATAGTGACTTATCTCTGTCTAGGACGTCCACGTGGCAGCTTTGTTGCATTTTTTTACAATAGATGTCGTTAGGTGCGCTTAAATGTGATTCATGTAAGTTGATTTCTTTACAATAGATGTCGCTAAGTGCGCTTAAACGTGATTCATGTAAGTTGATATTTCAGAGAAATAAACTTTTTTAATGTAATATAAATTGTCATGTTTGTGTACGATAGCGCAATTAATAAATATCGTATTCTACCACATACATGATAGTACTTTTATACTGATCATTAAGACAATTCGTGCAAAATTATTCCCTAACCATTTCAAAATATCAAAAATGCACAACGGTAATATTCAAGTTTTCACTTCTGCCGGCACTCCCGGAGTGCAACCTGTCGTTTTTTTTTGTACTATTAAATCAGAGTATAAATAAAATTTTAAGCAACTTCACTGTGATAAAATTGTAGTACTAAATTCTGGACATCTATTTCTAGATTATGTAAAACTAGCTATGCCCCGCAGTGCTACCCGCGGTTTATTAGGGATATTTTCCCGCAGTAAAACGTAGCTTATATATTAATCCAGGATTTTAGCTAACTCCATACCAAATTTTATTAAAATCACTCCAGCCGTTTATGAAGAAGTAACAAACATACACACTCACACACAAAATTTCGCTTCATTTCTAGAGAATTTGTAGACTTTGCAAAGTCTATATTTCTACACTAAAGATTTTAACGAATAATCATAATTCATCATCATCATCATCATCAGCCTATTAATGACCCCACTGCTGGGGCACAGGCCTTCCCTATGGATGGAATAGGGAGATTGGACCATGACCCACCACGCGGGCCCAGTGCGGATTGGTGGGTGCTAACGACTGCAGATGCAGCCGGGACCAACAGCTTAACGTGCCTTCCGAAGCACGGAGGAGCTCGAGATAGTAAATTTTTGGTCACCCATCCAATGACCGACCACTGTGAAAGTTGCTTAACTTCAACGACCGCAGCCGAACGCGCTAACCACTTGCGCAATGGTGCTCCTCGTATAATCATAATTGATAGGTATTAATGTTACAGAACTGGAAGCGTGTTCTGTTTTACTTTTTTATTATTACAGAATTGAAGCCTGATTTACGCCGAGGCAACAATATGCGGCAGTGCGTCATGCTATATATTCTGGCGTGGGTCATCTGGTGGTAATGCAGCTAACGGAAAAATTATGTTTCATTATCAACATTCAGAAGCCTATTTAACGTCGATGCAAAATCATGCCTAGATAATATTGAAAGCCTCTTCCTTCTTCAGTCGCATCTCACTGCTGAGCGTCGTGATGTTCCCGACAAATTTTTTCTTCACTGCTGATTTTTCGCTATCTTTATCGGGGTCAAGAGCGTCAGTGATTATGGTCCTGAGGCACTGATACCTGGTCGGTCCATCTAATAAGGCTGCCACCACTTGCTCTTATGCCCTCGATCTTCCCTGTAACAATTAGTTTCTCCAGGTTATCAAAGGGTTTTCTGGCCATGTGACCAAAGTATTCCAAACCTTATTGTTGCACGTTCGAAAGTCTCTGTGTTACATTCAACTCCTTCAAGATCGATGCATTCGTTTTATGGGTTTTCCATGGTATGTGTAACATGCGCCAACAGCACTACATCTCAAAAGCATCGATGCGTCTTCGATCAGCCATCTTCACTGTCCATGATTCGGCGCCGAAGAAGAAAAATAGGAATGATTAAGGTTCTGGTGATGTACATTTTAGTCCTCTTTAGTATAAATATACTATCGACTGAAATCGGTGTCTCCACACTTTCTCCAGTTCTGTCATTGCTGATTTCGCCATTCCAATGCATCGTCTGATCTCACTCTCCGTTCCACCTTTGTTGGAGATACTCGATCCCAGATACACAAAGTCTTGAACTATGTCATAATGGCCAAGTGTGTGGATATTGTATAGTTGACCGAATTGATCGACAACCATTGGTTTTGGACTGGTTGATTCGCAAGCCCATCTCTTGTTTGACAGAGTTAAGACTTTTTAATAAGCCAACCAGAGCCAACAGGGTAGTGTCATCAGCATACCTTAGATTTGAGAGTCGGAGGCCTCCCATCGTCATACTACCACTCCAGTTCTCCAGGGTTTTGCGCATGATGTATTCTCCGCATATATTGAACAGTATGGGAGATATTATGCAACCTTGTCAAACACCTTTTTCGAATCTAAATGCGGCGGATCTTCTTGTGTTGACTTTGACCGTGCCATTACTGGTACCGTAAAGATTCATGATCAGTGAAATTAAATGCAGTGAAACTCCCATTTCTACCAGTACACACCACAGATGCCGCCAGCTTACGCAATCGAAAAATTTTTTAGTAATCTACGAAATATATGACTGCTGGGGTGTCAAATTCATAGCACTTTTCAATAATAAGTCTCGCGTTGAGTATTTGCTCTCGCGTCTGTTCTCCCTTCACGAATCCAGCTTGAGTCTGAGGAATCTGTCTCCTCTTCGTCCAAATACATCATTGTGAGCAGACGTGTCGCGCAAAGCTTTTTCCAACGTATAGAAGGAGCGTCTAGCTAATAGTGCTCCTAGCATCGTTGTCTTTTTTGCTTGAGTGCGGGGCCGTAGCATTATTATAAATCAAATTAATCAGCTATCGGTTTTAAGAAACCAGCTACAGAGGGGACCTCACTGCACCTGCGCGAGAAGAAGACAAGTAGTGATTTTTTGACTCGCTCATATCGCCACGAACCTCTATCCCTCGCTACGTGTGGGCCACTACGATTGACTGCAGTACCGCTGCTACGACTGTCAAGTGTTATAGTAGCCATACAAACTACGAGAAATCGTTACGATCAGACTGTACAGTTCGAACGGAACAGTTTATCGTACGTGGCGTACGTATAGGAAACTGTGCAGTTTTATAACATACACGCTACGATTTATTGGTACCGTTCGAACTGTACAGTCTGATCGTAACGATTTCTCGTAGTGTGTATGGCTACCATTACTCCTGTTTGCGATTTAATCGACATATACTTACTTATTTTTAGTAACCTAGATACAAACAATCTGCATAAAAAACAGTGGATAAAACCAACTCGGAACCTAATCTTAGTTTATTGGAAGAAAACGGTTCATCGCAATGCCAAGCTCCTTCAAGACAAAAAAGAAAGAGAATTGACTATTAGTAAACACCTGAGAGTTTACCGATTTTTCCGCGATTTTGTCTACGTGGAAATATTGAGTAAACATACAAAATTTTAACCTACTCACCCCTTAAACCCCGTTAAAGGGGTGAGTTTTGGAAAATCCTTTCTTAGCTCACCCCTCTATCATACTATTATGATGAGCTAAGAAAGCAACGGATTTCACTTTTGATAAACATATAGCTATCTATATTTTATGTTTATCGAATTTCAGTGAAATCCGTCCAGTGGTTTGAGCTGTGCATTGATTAAATAAAGCGCATTACTTTCTCATCCCTTAAGTTAAAGTTTGAAACCTCCATCGTCGAGATATTAAAAACCACCGGATAATAATATTATGCACCTCATATCCTCATATTAGCTAATGGACGCCATCACTCACACACGGAGTTGTACAACTATGTCTCCGGTTATACCGAGATGAACATACTTTCGGAACTATGCCTTGAACAGGTAATAACGCCCGCTCGCATCGCCTTGCCTTGGCTCGCTTCGAACGGCCTTAGAATCAGGGCACGACCTCCGTGCTGCACCCACGATTCGGTCTACATAGTTTCTGATGTTTTCACACTTGAGTTATTGTTTGGGACATTTTTATAGATGTTTGAATTTTCTTTCCTTATATATTGGAATAAATTTGTTGGTCGTCTTCAAAAATCTATACATATAACAAAATGGTAGTAAAGTCTAAACTGTACATTGAATATTTACTTAAAAGAATACTTGGGGTGTGATCTACAATCGATACTGAAGCTAAAAATATAGTTTCTCTGTATGAAAAGAACCACAAATGAAATGACAAATTACATCTAACCAAACATATTATCGTTGCATTAGGCTAGTAATTTCTAAGCTTTAACAATATGCAAAAGTATTTGTATGTACCCAATATCTACATTATCTGATAAAATTTATACCTTCGTCTGATAATATAAGTACACAAATAAGTCTCTATCTTATTACATAATTACTGTATATATAAATACTAGAACAATAAAACTAAAACTAAAAACCTTAAAAAATAAAATTAATAACTAAAATATATTATTAAAAGGAGTCCCTTTAGGCAAGGATCTGAAGATACAGGCAGCGTTACCCCTTTGAATGGCTAGACTAATTCTTTGTCTCTGTATGTATGTCCGGGATAAACTCAAAAAGTACTGCGTGGATTTACTTCAAATTTGGTACGAATATTATTAAGAAGTCGGGTCAACAATAGGCTACATATTGTCACGCTATCACCTACAGGATCGAGCAGTGAACTATTATTTCTAACTAACTCCACGCGTACGAAGTTGCGGGCGGCCGCTAGTAAATAAATAAATGAAGAAGAAAGAAGAGAAGAGAGGTAGGGCATAGCGGCTTTCCTGCTCGAATTGGAGCACCCATGCTTGGATAAGTTATGGTATAATCCTCTGGGGAAACAGCACTGATGTTCAAAAAATATTTTTATTACAAAAAAGGGTGCGTACAAATTTGAAATAATGTGGACATAATGGAAAGCTGCAGACCACTCTTTGCTGAACTAAAAATCCTAACTCTCACTTCACTCCATATTTTTGAAATTTTTAAGATTTGTAAAACAAAATCCTCCATTATTTCCCCAAAAACAGGACTGTTCTAGTACATCCAAAAATTTGAGATACAAAGATAATTTAGCCTTACCCTCATCAAGTCTTAAAATCCATAGCTCAGGTCCACAAATAAACGCAATTAAAATTTAAAACAAATTACCTAAATATATAACCATAGAACAAAACGTTAAAAAGTTTGCACAAATTTTTAAGCAATATTTATTGAATAAAACCTTCTATAGTGTGCAAGAGTTTTTTGTTGAAACTTAGCGTACTTGTAATCTAAATTTTTAATGTCATCATCATCATCATCATCATCATCATCAGCCTATTAATGTCCCCACTGCTGGGGCACAGGCCTTCCCTATGGATGGAATAGGAAGATAGGGCCATTTTAATGTGAATGATTATAATTATGTGTATTTTGTTTATTTTATGTATATTGATATTGTAGTGCCCTTACAGGGTTCATGTTTGGATCTGACTCTCAATCTTAAGAACTTGTAATTACCACATGGAACAATAAATATATAATGCGATTCAAATAAGAATAGGAAAGCCAATGACCTCTATCTGTCAAATTTCGCTTGAAAAGTACGGTTTGCAAAAAAAACTTGGAACCCTTTTTAGCACTCCGCTAATTCAAGAATAGAAACCAAACATTTGTAACCAAACAATAACAAATATTGATAATTAATATCGGTTAATATTTGTTTTCACTAATTGGGCTTTGGCCATGAATGGTTGATAACTTAAATCGTCAACCAAATGTCATTTTAAGTTGCTTTCAGAAACTCGATTTCAAACTTTCGTTTACATAAAGGATGCATGTTCGTATGTGACCTAGTAATAGTGCATGATTATTCATAACTACTCCGGCGGTAATGTAGAAATGAGTATTCCGCTAGATTCAGATTAATGTTTTTTCTTACAGTCTTAATAAATAAATATTATTAAAAATCGGTGGTTTTTCTCTCTCAATATGAGTAATTAAATGTTATTAAAAAAATCTAATGCTTTTTCTCACTTAATCTTAGTAAATAAGTTTTATTAAATAAAAACTTTTTTTTGCTCACTCTACCTATTTGGTTTGAATTGACAGCTACGTCATCAGAATATGGCGCCCAGTGGGTCCTATTCTTAGTTGAATCGCATTATATTGAATTGAATTGAATTATGTCGACATAGAGAACACGGACTTTTTGCGGTCCCGTTCATGTTGCTCTTAGTCCGTAGATGAATAGATTTTGAATTTGTAGAAAAGAGAATTGGGTTGAAAAGGTAAGGGATGTTTTTCTTTTAATTTCAACAAAATAATTTACACATTATTTTATTACAAAAGTCGCACATGTAGTTCTATGAAGTCATAAATTTTAATGAAATTTTTCTAAATTTTACATTAGAGCGCTTTTAGGACCAAGGAGTATAAATTTTTGCGTTTATTTACACCAATTAGCCAAGCTTCATAGTAAGCACTGTAAGGCTTGTTATATGGGAATTTGTGTTATTGTACTTTATAAACGCACATACATAAAATTAAAAATAAAACTCATTACAGTACTGCTAATAATTTGCTAGCTGTATCGTAAAATAACTTTTTAGTGGTTATAGTACACTGTTATTTTTTATTGATTAAATAATCTATGATATTAAGCTGTATGTAAAAAAGAGAAACACGCTTTCGAGGTTAATTTTTCGCACTTCCCATATAATTTTAGCACTTCCCATATAATTTTCGCTCGATCGTGTTTTGTTTTCGGGATTTCAGAAATTTTTGAAAACAATTTTTCATTGCTTTGTTTAATTTAAATTGTTCATGTGTGTGAAGATAAAGTAGTGTTTGCAACTGCATATAATTTAGGTATTAAAACACTCGAGTTTCTAGTGTTTTAATACCCCTTCTTATATGGCAGTCGCATAAACTACTATTATGTATTCGATGAATTTACATAGAATGAAAGTTCTGGCATCTTTAACTACTGATTGTGTTAAGCTAATTCATTGAGATTTTAGATTATTCTTGGCGTTCCTAATTTTCAAGTTAGTATAAAGTGTATACTTACTACCACATTAATTACAATAGCAATAGAATAGGAAAAGATATACTTCTCTGACAAAAACCGTTGGCACAAGATGGGGGTGGAGTGAGTTACCGCGCCTTGAAAAAATTTTTATTAATAAATAATAATAAATAAATATTGCTAACACTCACACCAATTAGCCTAGCCCCAAAATAAGCACTATTAAGGCTTGTGTTATGGGATACTAGGGTAACGGATAGAATACATATACTGTACATATATAAGTATATTTATATAGAATTACATATTAAACATCCATGACTGGAGTACAAATGCTCGTATTCATCACACAAACATCTGCCCCCACCGGGATTCGAACCCGGGACCTCTCAAGTCGGCGACACCATGAAACCCGGCGTACAAACCACTCGGCCACGGAGGTCGTCACATAATAACCTGAATTTGTAGAACTACACAATTTTAGATGTACCTAAAGAAAATTTACTGGAACTAAAATTCACTCTACCTGAACTGATTTTTGAATAAAGCAACTTAAAATATAAAACTTCTTAACTAAAAGAAAAAAACGACTTTGCACAAAACACCCCACTAAATATAACACGATTTGAGTCCTGTTTGAAATAAAGGAGTTCTATTCCATCTTTATCTTCGACCATCCCCGACAAAAACCACATTGACAAACACTGAGCAGATAATTGTCTTATAGATATGAGAACAGCTTTGGGTAAAAAATGACAATACTGGTAATTATAAGTTGTTTAGTAACCTTCACGTATTAATAGAAAAAGTATTAGGTATGTCGAACGTAATCTATATATATAAAACTAGTGACTGACTGACATAGTGATCTATCAACGCACAGCCCAAACCACTGGACGGATCGGGCTGAAATTTGGCATGCAGGTAGATGTTATGACGTAGGCATCCGCTAAGAAAGGATTTTGATCAATTCTACCCCCAAGGGGATAAAATAGGGAATGAAAGTTTGTATGAAACTTTGTCAATTTTAAACCGATCGGGCTGAGACTGCATGCAGGTATAAGAAGAATCATAGATGAATGTCATTGTGTATAATACAAGCCTGAGAACAAAAACTGTAGTTTACACTTCAGCTCTACACCGAAGCGAAGCGAGGGCGGGCCGCTAGTCTTAAAATATAATCACAAAATACATCTCCAGTTCTTCAAGTCTTCCAAAAAAGTGTCAAAATGAAAATGAAGTACTCGTTCACAGAATAAAGAGTTAGCAAGAGAATGAATGAAATAAAGCTTTCTGGAACTTCACATTTATGGATATTACATTCAAAGGCTGTATTTGTAGGCGATTGTACGGAGCGATAAATGCTGTACCATAAATTTGACATACAGCGCTTCGTATTGGCAAGATATCTCCTATTACAACGTGGATAAAGGAATTTAGTTCCAATGTCACATAGGATTAAGGTCCTCTATAAAAGCAAAAGGTAAGTTTGCGAATGTGGAAAAGGAAACATTAACACTTGAATAATCTCCGTATATTATCGTTTCTGGAGATATCGTTATTCGAAACGTATTCTAAGTTGTGATAAAGTGATATGTGTAATCGATATAGCGGTTCCACGTTAAAATAAGGTTTGTAAGACTCATTGGAAAAAGTTACCGTACACTTTAAAAATTTAGTAGATTGTTAAAAAAAATATACATAGAATAAGTCCAACGCAAGTGACAAAATATCAAGCATCATCATCACCAGCCTATTAATGTCCCCACTGCTGCGGCACAGGCCTTCCCTATGTATGGAATAGGGAGATTGGGCCATGACCCACCACGCGGGCCCAGTGCGAATTGGTGGGTGCTAACGACCGCAGATGCAACCGGGACCAACGGCTTAACGTGCCTTCCGAAGCACGGAGGAGCTCGAGATAGTAAATTTTTGGTCACCCATACAATGACCGTCCACTGCGAAAGTTGCTTAACTTCAACGATCGCAGGCGAACGCGCTAACCAGTTGAGCCATCGAGCTCCTCCATAAATATCAAGCCTAATTAAATTATATTACCAGCCACTCGCAGACAATACCTAACTGCAAAAAGTTTCTTCAAAAATTCATTTGATGTATGTTAGAATAATATAGCATGGCTAAAAATATATTTGAGAAATTGTATTTCCAATTTTTGGATTTAGAACGCACCATTTTGATAAGATACGAAATTTTCTTATAGATTCATTTCGATTTTGTTGTGATCTACAATCATTTTCAACCAACGAAAAAAAAAGAGGAGGTCTTTGTGTATATCATTTTATGTATGATTACGCATATTTTTTTACAGAGAAGTCTGATTTTGATAGGTGTGAGCGTTCTAAAGACGAACCGGTTTCAAGGACCGTTTTGTGTTCCGCGACGATAGAACCGTTTTACGTTTCGGATCAAAACAGTCTTCGTCGAACAACTAGTCTTCAGATTGTCTGCACGCCAATATGTACTTTATGATGATAAAATACAGTCTATAATAGAACGCAATGATATGACATGCCGTTTCGTTCTATGATAATTCAGCTGTGATTTTACAATAATATAATCTTTATTATTGAATACTTAAAGTCGATTATCGTATAACACTACATTTATTTCGATGTTTCGTCGTTTCGTTCGCAGCAACGAAACGAACGTTAACAAGATTTCATTTAGTTCAGTTTCGTTGCGTTCATTCGTTCGACCGTCGCGTGTCGTTTCGTTGCATCACCCAGCCGCAACCATAACCAGTTGCGAACGAGAACCGTTTCGAGGACTAGTTTTCGTTTAAGAGAAAACGGTTGCGTTTCGTCGTCAGAAAATTTGAGAACGACCCACCGCTAGATTTTGATAATTCTTTTTTTTTATTGGAAAGGGTTAGTCTAAAGTCAGACCCATACAAGTTTGAAAAAAAAATTTTTTTTCCTATCTCCCCTACCTGCAAAGTGGGAACGATCTTTTTTGATCGTCTACCGCATCTTCTGGGGTATCGTTGAATAAATCTGTAGGAAGGTCAAAGGGAAAGACCTTCTTCCGAGCTGGGTGAAGTTAGCACAGGGGTCGCAACCCCCGTGGCAGTGTCTGGTTCTGCTATCGGGCGCGTCCTCCCGGGTGGCGGATGGGAGGTACCGGCTTTGGCCGGCGTGGACCATAACCAGACAGGCATCGGCAGGTCCCACTTCTTCTTGTCAAGAAGAGGGTAACCTGCCCGCCAAACTCGTAACCTCGCACATGGTGCGGGGCCGAGGGCCGCCATCTCTCTCGGGGGGTGGGGGCTGCGAGGAAGAAAACCTCTTTAAAAAATCACCCGAGGGGGACTTGGCTGGCGTCCCAGGAATTACCTGGGTAGCGGTAGTCAAGTCTGGTGTCCCGATCGGCGTCCCGGAAGTATTCTGGGTAGCGACGATGCAGGACGTAAGGAGTTGGAGGCACAGTTAGTGCTTTTGTCGTGGCGTCTCCACGCTTTTTGGTCGGGGACCCTCTTTGGGGACCCAAGCTTTGGCTGGGGGGTTGGCGGCAGTATGTCGCGGCGCGGTGGATCTGTCCAGTGGCAGTAGATGCAGCTGGCGGTTGGGTCTAGCCGATTTAGTCGGTGTTGGGCCACCATCGGGCAACCTATTCCCTAGGTTGAGTGTTGTGGTCATGTTTCACAGCTTGTCTAGGGAGTAGGGACCTTGCCTTTATTGGCTGGGTCAAGAGGAGAAAACCTCATTAAAAAACCTGAATGGTCCGGCGGTGTAGGCACTCCGTGCCGCCGGACGCCTCTGTGGAGGAGGTCGGCCCAGAAGGTCGGCCAGCTCACGGCCCCTGGTTCACGCCGGGGGGCAGTCGCGCCCATGGGGTTTTCCCGACCCCCATGGTGTAAATAGGGTTACCCGGGTACATGGTCCCTGCCCGGGTGGACCATTTTACCTAATACTCGTGGGAATAACATGGAATCCACTAATAAAAACAAAAATCTAGGAGTTGAGAAGAGGGAGTGCAGAGTGCTGCTGCAAGACATCGCAGTTAGCAAAAAGTCCGCCATTTGTGCCGATACGGACGTAGGAGGTGCTGTGGGTATAACCCCGGAGATAGCTATGGGTAGTAGCTCAGCGCATGTGAGGGAAGAAGATGGGAACCAACCTACTCGCGAGAGAAGGAGAAGTAGAGGGAAAGGTGTCTATGATGATCTGCTGCTCCGTAATGCATCTTTGGCCACGCGGTCGAGGTCGCGGTCAAGGAGTAGTTCAAGAGCTAGTGCTGCAGGGAGAAACAAATACGTGTCACCTGTCAAAACAAGAGGGGACAAGGCAGTGTGGGTTGATACACCACGAAGCTCACCACGATGTGCTCGGAAACCATTACGTTTGGATGAGAGAAGAGATATGACTGAAATTTCAGACTTCTCCTCGCGTGAGGATATGAGCACTTGCTCCGAGGGGATTTCGTCAGTTCTCTCCATCCCGGGTGTTTCACTGCCCACAACTACGCGGGGACGGAAAAGGGTGCGGTCGCAATGCTCCAGCTCAGGGAGCTCTACCAAAACGCAGACATCACATAAGAGCAGAGGAAAGCCGCCTACCACAGGCGAGTACATTAATCGTGTAAAGGGACAACAGGAGCTTAATCAAGCTCTGCGTGAGGAACTCCAACTCTCACTTGACTGCGAGACTGCCGAAATGGTAAAGAGGACATACGAGGCTCGGGCGAAATACGAGGCTATCCGTTCCCGCGGAGCGACCGGTGAATCCGCTATTACTAGAGACTCGGTATTTGATATTGAGGAGGCGGTTGAGGCTGAGTGCGCCCTTATTACTAGGATCGCGAAAAAATCCTCTAACCTAAAGGGTACATATATCAAGGCTCTAAAATCCGCGGCATCTTCGATCCACGAGAAAGTCTCTGAGCTTGCCAAGACTTCTATCACTGAGGAGACTCGCAAGCTCAGAGAGGAAAATGTTCGGCTTCAGACGCAGATTGACGCAATGCGCAGAGAAGTGGAAGAGCTTAGGGCTGAGCTCCGCACTGCAACGCGACGTTCCATTGTGTCACCGGAGATACATAACATGGATGCGGATCGGGATGTGCCTGGGACGGAGGCTTCCACCATCAATCTGTCCTCACCTCCGTCCAAGAAGAAAAAGTCCGTCGCTCCCATGCCTCCTGCCGTAGACGCTCTTCGAAGTAGCGATGAGGAATTACTAAGAAAGATCATGGTGAGCGTCGGCACGATGATGGACGCGAAGCTGGAGGGCATTAAAAGAAGGCTCCCACCAGAGGAACGTCTCCGTCCCCCGCTAGCTTCGGACAAGGCGGCTAGTGGAGTTTCTAGACCGAATACTGCTGCGCCAGTTTCTTCTAGCGGAGTTGCGGTCGCCCCTCTTCCAATGAGGGAAAAAACTAGGAGAGCAAAAAAATCAAAATCCAGAGGGACGGAGGAACTGACTTCCTCAATTCCTAAACCAGGTGGGTCCGTGGATCCACCAGTTACACAGAAGGATGACCAGGACTGGACGTTGGTCGTGAATAGAAAAAAGGAGAGCGCAAAGAGACGCAATGAACATGGCGCCGGGGTCGAACAACAGCCCACCCAGGCATCCTCTGACAAGAATAAAAGAAAAAAAAGAAGAAGAAGTCATCATCAGCTAAGAAGGATAGTCCAACACTTCCCAAACCTCCAAGATCTCTGGCCGTGTTGATATGCGTCCGACCAGATGCGGAAAATAAGCCCTCTTTCGCTGAGGTTATTGGCCGAGTGAAATCGCAGTGCAGGCTTAGCGATTTGGGAATAGAGAGTGGGGCCAAATTCCGAAACACCATATCCGGTGGTCGGCTCATGGAACTTCCCAACGCCGTCGGGGATGAAAAAGTAGATCGGTTGGTCCAAAAGCTGCGCGAGCTACTGCCGGAGGATATCAGGGTTGTCCGGCCGGTAAAGACGGCCGATGTACTCATATCGTGTCTTGATGACTCGGTCACTCATGATGAAGTAAAAGACGCAATCGTCAAAAAATGCGGATGTCCCCCAGACAATATCAAAGTTGGGCAGATTCGAATAGGATGGTCAGGCACGGGATCCATCTGGGCCCAATGCCCAGTCACAGAAGTGAAGACCCTGACCTCAGGCCGTCTCTTGGTTGGGTGGTGCTCGGCCAAAGTGTCTCTACTGCAAAAGAGGCCCCTCAAATGTTTCAGGTGTCTGGAACTGGGTCACTCCAGGATTCAATGCACGGCATCTACAGACCGCAGTGGGCTTTGTTACCGCTGCGGTTTGACCGGACATCTTGCGGCGACTTGCTCAGCCAAGCCGCATTGCGTGGTGTGCGCTGGCGCCGATAAGCCAGCGGACCACGTAATGGGAGGCAATAAATGCCACCCCCCCCGCCCTACAAGAAGGACTGCAGCCTCACAATCAAGAGCTGCAACCGAGGAAGAGCAGGTTCGCCTGACAGGGGAAATGCAGACAGATAACAATGCTTAGTCGATCCTACAGTTTCCTTCAGGCGAACCTCAACCATTGTGCTGCAGCCCAAGATCTGTTTATGCAGCACATGGCGGAGCGGGAGGTGAATGTAGGTGTCATTGCCGAGCCATACTTAGTGCCTCCATTGCCTCACTGGGCTACGGATCTGGACCAGACTGTGGGAATAGTTGGTTCCACATCTACAATTGGGTCTTCTCTCCGTTTCCTCGAAAGAGGACATGGATACGTTGTGGCTAGATGGGGGGAATCATGTGTTGCAGGAGTGTACTTTTCCCCTAACCGCCGCTTCGCAGAATTTGAGGTTTTCATTGACGAGCTAGGGTCTGTAATCCAACGGCACTCCGCTCTGCCTTTACTGGCCCTTGGAGACCTCAATGCTAAATCGAAGATGTGGGGATCACCTCTCACTGACCAACGAGGTAGTCTTGTAGAGGAATGGGCGGTGATATGCGGGATGTCTTTGCTAAACCGTGGGACTGCATCGACATGCGTTCGGCCGCAGGGCGAGTCCATCATCGACGTGTCCTTCGCTTCGCCGTCTATCGAGTCGCTCGTATCTGACTGGCGGGTATTGGAGGAGGTTGAATCGCTCTCTGACCACCTATATATAGGGTTTAGCATTCGCGTTTCAACTTGCACATCCGCCCGACCCCATCCGCGAGAAACCGCGTCCTGCTTTCCGCGCTGGGCTGTGTCCCGGTTAGACAAGACAATGGTGAAGGAGGCGGCCCTTATACAGGCGTGGTTCGGGGATTCCATTCCCAGTCAGGGTATTGAGGAAGAGGCAGAATGGCTACGCAACGCCCTCACCCGGATTTGTGATGCCGCCATGCCCCGCGTTAAGCGTTTACCCCCCAAAAAGTACATGCATTGGTGGTCGGGTGAGCTCTCAGATTTGCGGAGTAAATGTGTGCATGCCAAACGCCTACATGCCCGTTATCGACGCAAACGCACCCGGAACGCAGAAGAGGAAAGCCATCTTCTTGAGTCCTACAAGACCGCAAAAAGGGCCCTGCAGATGGCTATAAAAACTGCTAAGACTAAGGCATGGCAGGAACTGCTTGAGGGGATAAACCGGGACCCGTGGGGGAAACCTTACCGGATGGTCCGGAACAAGCTCCGGACCATGACCACTCCCTTGACGGAGTCTCTGCAGACGGATTTTTTGAACAGGGTGTTAACATCCCTGTTCCCTACAAGGCAAGAGGGCTTCGCTCCTCCAGAGATGTCTGTACAACCATTGGCTGTTTCGCAGTCGTCAGCTCCCACTGTCACGGATGCCGAGTTTAACTATTCGGTGGCTCGGATGAAGAGTAAGAGGACTGCGCCGGGCCCAGATGGAGTCCCTGGACAGGTCCTAGGGATTGCTCTACTCTCTCTTGAGGACCGGTTAAGGAAACTAATGAATAACTGCCTAACTTACGGCAGGTTCCCTCGCGAGTGGAAGAATGGACGTCTCGTCCTATTGCGTAAGGAAGGCAGACCGGATGATTCTCCGTCGGGATACCGACCCATCGTGGTGCTGAATGAAGCGGCGAAGATCTTCGAGCGGGTCATTGCCACCCGTTTGAATCAGCACCTTGACACAACTGGACCACCCCTGGCGGAGAATCAGTTTGGCTTCCGCGAAGGTCGTTCGACCTTGGACGCGATCCTCAAAGTAAAGGAGAAGTCTGAAAGAGTTGTTGGCCAGGGCGGTGTTGTTATAGCAGTATCACTAGATATTGCTAACGCCTTTAACTCGCTTCCTGTGGAATGCGTCCTTGAGGCACTAATTTACCACCAAGTGCCTCAGTATATCCGTCTACTCATTGCGGACTACTTCAGGGAGCGAGTTGTGGTGTTTGTGGACAGCAGAGGACGCATGGTGAAAAAAGAGGTCGTACGCGGGGTTCCCCAGGGATCGGTTCTTGGTCCACTCCTGTGGAACCTCGGGTATAATTACGTGCTTTGTTATGCAGAACGTGGTTTGTTATGCAGATGATACTCTCGTTATGGCCCGCGGGAAAGCATATAGGGAAGCCGCGCTACTGGCCACAGTCGGGGTTGGACAGGTAGTTTCCAGGATTAAAGAATTGGGGCTTAATGTGGCACTAGAGAAGACGGAGGCCATAGTGTTTCATGGCCCCCGAAAAAAGCCGCCACCACAATCTTATTTGATGATAAATGGGGTGCGGATTGATATATCCCCCCATATGAAATATTTGGGATTGGTGCTAGATGGGCAATGGAAATTCAGGGAACATTTTATCCGCTTGTGTCCGAAACTGATCTCCACTGCGATGGCACTTGGTCGCCTGCTCCCAAATGTGGGTGGACCTAATTCGGTGTGCCGCCGATTGTTTGCAGGGGTGGTGGCATCCATGGGTCTTTATGGTGCCCCGGTGTGGATAGACGCCCTAGACGCCAGAAATGCTGCCGTGCTTAGACGTGCTCAGCGCATAGTCGCAGTCAGGGCCATCCGGGGCTACCGTACCATTGCAGGTGAAACTGCATGTGCGCTGGCTGCCATCCCTCCTTGGGAGCTCGACGCGCAAATTTTGACGGCGGTATACCGCAAAAGGACGGAGGTCCGCCTGCGTGGGGACAGGCCTACCATCGAGGAGGTTGAGAGGTGACGTGAGGACGCCAGGAATGAATTTCTGGATGCATATTGGGCGCGAAGGCTAGAGATTTCTGTCTCCGGCCGCCGCACAAACGAGGCGATTGCCCCTGTTCTCAAACAGTGGGCTACTCGAGGATTTGGGTCCCTCTCCTTCCACCTCGTGCAAATTCTAACCGGTCATGGCTGCTTCGGCCGATACCTGTATCGAGTTGCTGGAATAGAGGAAGAGCCCAAATGCCACGAATGTGACGCTAGCGAAGACACTGCGCAACACACGCTGGAACAGTGCTCTGCATGGGACGAACAGCGTGGTGCCCTCATCAGAGAGGTCGGGAATGATTTGTCCCTTCCCAGTGTCGTTCGGGCTATGGTCTCGAGGCGAAGGGCCTGGAATGCCGTTGCCCACTTTAGCGCGACGGTCATGGCGGCAAAGGAGGCCAATGAGAGAGAGAGGGAGGCTGACCCTCTCGCACCTGCGAGGAGGCGTCGGAGGACTGGGCGGCGACGCAGAACATTCGCGCAAGCGTCGACCTAGCGGGGGTCTGCGGGCTATTGGTTGGGCGCCAGTGACCCGCGTTGTACAGGCCCCCGTATGACGGTGGGGTGTCCGTCGGAACGCGGATGCCCCATGCCTCCGGCACGGAGATGAGCCCGTGCAGACTTCAGTGCGGGCACCGCCAAGCAGGCGTACGCGAGCCAGCGCCCTGCGCATGCTCGTGGCCCGCTCAATTGTGGCGAAGCGAAGTTCCCGGGGAGTTTAGTGGAGTATTCCCGGCTATCTCTTTAGCCGGGTGAGTCCCACACACCCCCGCTCACTAGCCCAGTGGGCAGGGACGGTGCTTAAAGGCATTCTCCCCGTTAAAAAAAAAAAAAAAAAAAAGGGGGTCGCAACCCGAATGACATTGGTCAAGCATCGCATATATTAAGTATTTGCCTCCAAATTTCCCTTGCGCGATGTAGGCTACCGTACCTGTCGATCGCAGCGCCGCGCCGGTAGCGCCATCTCTTGAAGATGGCGAGTGATTAATTCCTCCATGTTGGTTATATGTGGGGCGTGTAGATGTCGCCGCCACAGGTCTTTTAAAGGGGTTAGGGTTTGATAAGACAATTTTTCGATATAAAAATCTGTCTGTAAAATATTGATTTAAATGATTTTTTTTATAATTGTTGATACTTTAATTATAGTGAACTCAATTACATTTCCAACAACAATATTCTATGCATCGACTATCAAGACTAATAAAAGAAATTTTCTATTGTTCAAAAGCATAAGCAACATTTAAAATCTATTTGCATACAAAAATAGACATATATACAAAATACCTTTGACAGGACGAATTGGTCAACCTTCTAAAAAGGTACAATACCAGAAATTAGAACGGGAAATACCGCATAGTAACTGCTCAAATGTAAGTTTTATAGGGACTAAGAATCAATCATTTTTTCGTGCCTAAAAAGATTTTCAGACATGCATGGCATGACATTATGCTTTTGATTTTTTTCGGCGATATAATTGTTTTGCTACGAAGTTTTTCGCTATATCGCCTTTCCAATGAAACTGGCTTGAGACACGTCTATATATATAAAACTCAAAGGTGACTGACTGATATAGTAATCTATCAACGCACAGCCCAAACCACTGGACGGATCGGCCTGATATTTGGCATGCAGGTAGATGTTATGACGTAGGCATCCGCTAAGAAAGGATTTTGATCAATTCTACCCCGAAGCAAAGCGAGAAGGCTATATGATTTAAAAGTTTTTAACGGACATAAATAGATATTTTTGTGTATTCAAAAATATGATTAAAAGCTAAAATTCTAAACAATTGCCGCTGACCAAGTAACTTACACACACCAATTTGTTATATCAATGGCCACCAGTTTATTCTCATTTGAGCAAAAACAGATCCCGGATAGCAATCCATCAGCGCAGATTAGCCAGGCCTGTCGCGGGATATCCCACCTAACTCAGGTAGGGATGCCCTTATTTATCGTTTATCGATAAAATTTATCGATCTCATTTGCGAGGCTAATCGCACTTTATAGCTGGCTAACTCTTATTTACTAAATAGAGATTTATGAGGAAGAATGTGGTTCCGTGTGGTTTTTACTAAACTCTCATTAACTTGCTGATAAGTTTTATGTAAAAAAGAAATGAAAAATATGCAGAGCTTTTAAATCGCTGTTATTACGAGATAAATATCACATGGAAGTGTTTATTAGAAAATAGCAATCAAGTTTTGATTATGTAATAAAAACTTAAAATATAATGAAGTTCGTTACTTAAGAGCGTATATTCTAACAGTTTTACTGTAAAATGTGCACAAATACAATATTATATTTGATCAAAATTTTTCTGTTTTGAATTAGTTTAGTCATATAGGTACTTACAGTTGGATAGAATAAATAATATTGTAAGAAAAAGCAGTGCCATACAATTCAACGTGTAGTCTTCTGACCAAACACAGCAACTTTACTCACATAGTTAATTTCTGAATGGTGCCGCCGTTTATTGGTTGAAAATTGTTTAATCGCCACTTCTAAATTTAAAAATAGTACCTAGCTATACTTAACTTTTGTTAATTAATAAATTTAATGTGATGGAAGCTGACATCAACACATGTATTCAATTTTTGATGTCATCTTTCAATTGACGATACTGTATGAAACAAAAAAGGGAGAAAAAAATAGCCCTTGCTGAGTTTCTTGCCGGTTCTTCTCAGTACAAGGTCTCCCGCCGTAGATTTACGAACCGATGGCGTAGCGTTTGACTTTCACAAGAGCTTGTAACAGCCTAGACTGATTAATGAGTTTGAATTTGAATTTATTATTCCGGTTATTATTATCGTATCGATAAAAATTGCAGAAAGCATCTCTAAATACACTCTTTTTTCTTGGGAAGACTTTTCAAATAAATGCCTTGTGATAGCCGGAGCTCCCTGGGTGTCATTGGCAGATTTCGTGTGTCCCCTATAATTAACTCGCCTCCATTTGATATTATACCTATAAATCATTCTTGTTGTTTTATTAAAATTGGCTTTCTTGTAGTAAATTTTGATTTTATACTTGATGAAGAATAAAAGTTTTTAAATGCACTTTTTGTTCTAAGTGATGAATCGTAAGTTAAATTAGGTTTATACGATAAATTAAGTTTTGACGACCTCCGTGGCCGAGTGGTTTGTACGCCGGGTTTCATGGTCTCGCTGAATCGAGAGGTCCCGGGTTGGAATCTCGGTGGGGGCACATGTTTGTGTAATGAAAACGACCATTTGTACTCCAGTCATGGATGTTTAATATGTATTTCTAAATAAATAAACTTATATATGTACAGTATATGTATTCTATCCGTTACCCTAGTATCCCATAACACAAGCCTTATACTGCTTATTTTGGGGCTAGGCTAATTGGTGTGTGTGTTGGTTGGAAATATTTATTTATTTATTTTATTTATAGCTTATTATCTGGACCAAATGATACTATTTATTTACTGTTGTTTTTGCAGTGAACAGATTGGTCAGGGTAGTCAATAGACCCGTGTACAGTTGTGCTGGACTGCCATTCGGCGCGTCTCCCAGGTGGCGGATGGGAGTACCGGCTTCGGCCGGCCAGGCGCGGTCGCAGCCTGAAATTTTGGAGGGGGTCACTCATTACACTAATAAAATATAGGTATCTGGAATAAAATTAACATTGTTGCACAAGACACAATTTAGTTTATACATTACTTATAAAATATTGTTATACAATCTTTATCATAACGACGCATATCGATTTTGCTAGGATTACCAAAACTACGTAGTTCGGTTCCTTATTTCTGAACTAGTACTAGATGTCATTTCCAAGTTATATTGGCCATCTTACGTAGTTCAAAAAAACACCACTAAGTGTCAACAACCTATAAATTTATCGGTGTTAGAAATTTCCTTTTAAAATTTGGCAAATTATTGAGATTTTTCTATTTGACCTTAGATTTTGGGGGTGGTCATGTCCCCTTCGGACCGCGCCTGTGGCCGGCGTGGACCAACACCAGCTAAACCCCTACGTGACGTAAGTGACAGGGAGAAGCCCACGGAGTAAAGGTTACATCATGTATTTTCCAGACACGAATAAAAAAAATTGGGGTTTTTTTAAGCATTTAACTGCTAGATGTTTAAATCTAAAGAAAAGTTTTACTAGAAAAAAATTGCTATTTCTTCTTACAAATGTTTAATACTTGAAAAAGTATTCATTTGACATTGTGGGTTACCTACAATGCGAAGAGATGGCGCTGCCTTGCAGCTTAAGGCTAGGAAAATTTCGACGCGGCCATCATTGCCGTGGTAGCATAATTAGTCAGTGCATTCGCCCGGATTGCGAAGGGTGCGGGTTCGAGTCCCGTCCGCGTGGATTTTTTTCTAGTAAAATTTTTCTTTAGATTTAAAAATAGGGTAGTCAACAGATACTGATGCTGTACAGTATTCTAAGCATCTTTATGCCATAGTTACTCGTCAGGCGAGATTTTAAAATTGGTGTGCCACCATTTAAATGAGAACCTAACCTAACCTAACTTCCCTGCCAGCAACAGCCGCCAATGAAATGCACTAACGTAGTCTCTTGCACTCTCATTCATAAAGCAGATTACATCTCGCTCTTTAGCTCTATGTATCAATGGTGTCAACAACTGCCAAAATAAGTAATCACTTAATATTTTTACATATAGTTCTTTAAAACTGTACTTACGAATGAAATTACATGATTTTCTTGTATCTAATAGTTCCCGTGTAGTTTTTGTGTACTATCTGAAAACACACATAGGGCTTTTTGTCTGGAAAAAAGTAAAATATTAACACGTTGTAGCAAAATGTAGCCGCGGCGAGAGAGCGTGCCCGACTGAATGCAAGTCAGGCAATCACCCGACTTTCGTATTGCAAAATTAGAAGCGTGTATGAGTTATCTTTAACTTTAAAACACCATATCATTATCATCATCAGCCTATTAATGTCCCCACTGCTGGAGCACAGGCCTTCCCTATGGATGGAATAGGGAGAATGGGCCATGACCCACCACGCGGGCCCAGTGCGGATTGGTGGGTGCTAACGACTGCAGATGCAGCCGGGACCAACGGCTTAACGTGCCTTACGACGAGCACGGAGGAGCTCTAGATAGTAACTTTTTTGGTTACCCATCCAATGACCGACCACATGCGAAAGTTGCTTAACTTCAACGATCGCAGCCGAACGCGCTACTCACTTGCGCCATCCAGCTCCTCTACATACTCAAAATACCATATACGGCATTAGAAACACTATTTTTTTTAAATAATAATTCAAATCTTAAAAGCTCAAGCAAATGATGCCTTTTCAGATAAATCATTGCGCAGACAGAGTTCAAAACATTTCACAATACCATTGCTGACAACGGACACTGAAGTAGGTATAATAATAAGGGTTGGGTGACAAACACTTCTAATTAGCTATTAAACAATTTTCAGTCTTATTGCCGGGAAACTGTTGAGGAAGATCTATAAATTAATAAAGATTTCACAAATTCGTCCTGTTATTTTGTAGCCATTGTGTGGTACAAGGTCGTAATATTTAAGTTAGTTCATCGTGCTAAAGTAAACCCGCGTTTATGAAGTGCAATTTTAATATGGGGCTTAGAAAAACTGGGTCACTTTTGGATGATAATCCTATGAGATTGACAAGATAATGATAAAGTGCAGGCCGCTTGTCGAGACATGCCGCACTTAACGATATCATACGCCGGTCCCTTGCCACCGTCAACGTGCCAAGTCTACTTGAGCCAACTGGTATTGCAAGAGACGATGGCAAGAGACCCACCGGACGGTATGAGTTTGATTCCCTGGAAGATGGATCGAGTGCTAGTATGGGATGCAGCCTGTTCAGACACGCTGGCCCCTTCCCATCTACACGGAACCAACAACAGAGCTGGTGCGGCTTGTGTAGCGGCTGAAAAAGCTAAGGCATGCAAATACAGGGGTCTAGGCTCCGAATATGATTTTGTCCCTTGTCGGATGAGGAGTCGAGACCCTTGGTCCGCGGGGTCCTAGCGCTATAAAGTTTTTTAAAGAAATAGCAAAAAGATTAGTCGACATCACAGGAGACCGAAGAGCTGGCAGCTACCTCGGACAAAGAATTAGTCTAGCTATCCAAAGGGGGAACGCTCCCAGTATCTTCGGAACCTTGCCTTAAGGGACTCCTTTGAATTATGTATTTTAGTTATTATATTTTATTTTTTAAGGTTTTTAGTTTAAGGTTCGTTCTTATAGTATTTTTTTGTTTTTTTTTATTAGCTATTTAAAAAGATAATGATATTATACACAAGGCACTTTTAATTTTATTATTAGTTAGTAGTATTTTTGTTAGGTTAGGTTAGGTTAGGTTAGATGCTATCCAAAAACAATACGTAGCAGGATCATCACCTACAAGTTTCCGAATATTTTCTGTCTGATGTTATGTTCTTAATATCTTGTGCACTCTATGTAGTTTCTTATATTGAATTTCATCCAGACACACACACAGAAATTCAAGCACGCATACATAGAAGGTATCACGGTCCTCCTCTTGCACACAACGGTTCCTCTTACATTTATAACTCTTATGATAAATATAATGTTGATGATTTTTACAGATTTTGATATCGCCTAAACCTACCTTCAAATTGCGATAATTTAATCGTAATAAATAAGTGTGTCTCAATTGTCCCGTTTTCTACACTATTTCAATAAATTATATGGGTTTCAGTGTTCTTTAAAGCTTTGGATCTCAATCTGTCTGGAAATTATACTATTTCAGTAGGGCCATGAATTATGTACGGCTTCAGTGGAACTTAGTTTTTTATCTGTATCTTGGTCATCTTTAAGCGTTCTGATTCTACGAATACAAATAAATGTATCGCTGTCTTTTAATTTATATTCAATAACATTAACTCGCAAAGTTAATGTTATTGAATATTAACACAACAATATGTCATCCAAAATTCCAATTTGGGGCATCGTGTCCAGAACACTGGCAGCATTACCTCGCTGAATGGCTAAACTGATTCTCTGCGCGAAAAAGCTGCCAACCCTCTGATCACCTGAAGATAGAATTAGTCGATTCGACATATCCTTCATAAAATAAAATTCGCTTCATTTCAGCCGACCACGACCCTAACGTCTCGAAAGCTAACGCCACAAAGTCATACAAATTAATAAATTTTTAGGGAATATATACAAATTCATTGTTCTTTGTCCACAAACGATTAATTGAATCAAACACTTGCCTTTCTATATTACAATTAATTATATTATTACAATAACCTACAACCTTTGGCCTTATAAGAACTTAGATCTGGATCTTCTGAGTATTTGGTTGCATTGGTTTTTGAGTAAAAATGGTGACAAACTTGCATATAGCCCACCTGATAGGAAGCATTCACAAAATGCTATGTTATGTTTTATTGGTCAATAAAATGGTTCTCTCTCTCTCTCTCTCTCTCAAAATCCTTAAGAGTTATCTTAAAATTGTCCATCCTCAGTTGTTTCACCATCGAGCTGCCAAAGTCCTCACCGATGGAACGCAGACCTTCTCTTTGGATAGAACAGGGAGATTGGGCCATGATCCATCACGTCCAAGCGTAATGCAGGTGAGTGCAGCCAGGCTCAACGGCTTCGCGTGCCTTTCAAACAAGCAAGGATCTGATAATATTTTTTGTCGCTGATACCTAGCCATTTAGAAAGCTGCATTAACTTCAACAATCGCAGACCAAAATCACTAGCGACTCGTACCATCGCGCTCCTAAGTTGTTTGCTTCGAAGATATTGGTTTCGTGTTGTTATTAGGTGTCTTCTTTGCTTTGATCCTCTCCCCCGCACCTCTGTTATAATATCCTCCTCAACGGAAATTAATCTCGGGCGTAAATTCACCGGTCGATGCCAAGGAGTACAAGATTCCAAGACAGCCAAACCTTACTTATTTTCACATGGACAAAATATGAATAATCGAGTAGGAATAATGTGTACAATGAATGTATACATACTCGTTTATTTGTGCTGTGGGCTAATTTTTTGGTATCAGGTGAAACAGGCATGTAAAAATTTTACTCACCTAACTAACAGTCTGGGGACTGATTCCTACGTATGTTGTAGAAAATATTGTAAACATTCGAAATTCATACTGCCAGACACATTCTGTCAGCAGTTTTTATTGCCAGACACTTATTTAAAGTGTCCAAAGCAAAAAACATAAACTTCCTTATTTTCTACAATATTTTTGATAATTAGATAAATAGAAATGATTTTATTAATGTAAAAGGCTTCCTTTACACTTTATAAGATAATATTAAATGAAGTTGTTTTAAAAAGGGCGCTTATTTACCATGAGCGCGCCTTTTCTCGCAGTGGCAGTTTAAATAAGCTTGGAAAATATTTGGCTCTTAAAATTGGTCTAGCAGCTTACAAACTATAATAATAGCCCAGAGAGACTGAAATTTAAGTAAGTAAGTTTGTATTTTTGATTTTAACATTTGAAGTGTCTAGCAATAAATACTGCTGACAAAATGTGTCTGGTGGTATTAATTTCAAATTGTTCACAAAATTCTTTACAACATACATAAGAATCGGTCCCCAGACTGTAAGTAAAATTTTTAAGTGGCTGTGCCACCTGCAAATCCCACACCACAAGTTAGCTAGTATGTATGCGCTCATTGTACAAACTAATACTACCACATTATCTATATGTTGTCCATGAGAAAGTAAGTGAGGTCTGGAAGTCTTGGGATTTTATTCTATTACGTCACACTTCAGGGTGAACACCGTTACTTAATTGATCTCAATCACTACTCATTTGCCGTCCTCAAAAGTCTTTCTTGTCTATGAAATTAATCAATAATTTATTATAAGGCGCTGAAAGTGTTTTGTTGTTTTCTGGTGACCATCCAATTCCAATTATTTAGCTTTCATTGACAATAATCGATAGCATTGTTTGAACAGGATAAAAAATTAGGTTTGTACGAGGAACGCCAGCAAAACTATCTTGAAAAAAAAACCAGAATGTTTATGAGTTTTTTTTATCATTTACTTTTAACCCTAAATATGATATCAAGTTTGATTCTCTACACATGTTTCATTGGTAGGATATATGGTCATTTATTCACTGAGTGAAATGAGCTAAATTTTTTTTGTGTTTTCTGATTAATGATGATGATGATGCATCAATAGGTCCAGATGTTTTTTTCGACTTAGACTACATTTATTATGAAGATGCCAAACATTCTTCTCCTCTTCTTAATTTAAAGGATAGTTTTACAAATAGTTCATAGCAGATTGACATTAATCCACTAGTTTAAGACGCCTAACATTGACTTCAGATACTTTATTTCCCTTGTGTTATGCTGTTGTACACCAGCACTCTAGTAGTAATCAATATAAACCTGTAATTAAACATAGACTTAACCTTTTACATGTGGAGTGTGGACTTTTATACACATTATCTTTATTGTTTTAATTGTATCCAACTTTAGTTCACAAAATTTCATCCTCTTGTTACTTGCGCCAGTGTCTATAGCAACAACAACACCGTAGTCGGTTCTATAAACTTTATTGCTTAAAGTTTTCAAGTTAATTTACTTTATACATAGTGGAGCCAAGTAGAACATTGTTATTTTGTGCTAAAGTCAAAATATATTTCGCGTCTTTTTAGAAGAAATCTCACATTGTAAATCTAGAGAGAAAATGATTTGGTAAATTTCCAAAAGGTTAGTGATGGTAAGTGGACGCCACAGCATATAGACTGTTGCGATAATTTAGATTATCACTTGCGCCTTAATCTACCCTGACTTTAATAAATTCTTAGTGCCCCATCCTCTATAAGGTCATTGCGAACGTTGCTTTGCTTTCACAATCACAAATATAAGCTCTTCGTGTTTCTCAAGAGGTAAAAAAATTACTATACAGTATACTATCGCGCTCAAAGACTTGCGTGTTGGAGTAAATGAAACATAATCTGCCCCACAGAAATTCTTAATGCAGACCCAAGCAGAAAATGCCAATTATCTTGGATTACATTTGGACAAAACGTCTGACATGGAAACATCCCATCTTCACGAAAGGCAACCATTTTTCTCTAAAGAATCACAAATCTGAACTTTCTTTGGAGAACAAATAAGTATAATACTAGTGCGTACTGTGGTCTAGTCAAACCCCCTATCGGGGGAGGTTTATGTGCTTCTCAATGTGGTAGGAAAAAATTTGTGTAATAAAAGTCCTATTCAACAATAAAAATGTGTGTTCTGAAGCCACTGTGGACATACGGACTGCAGCTATAGGGCAGCCTCTGCTACAAACATACAAACAATACTACGGTTCCAATCTAAAAAGTTGCGTGTGATTGCTGATACTCCGTGGTAAGTAACGAATGATCAATCACATAAAGACTTAAGAGGACTTAAGAGTTAAGAGTAGTCTCTCTGGGCTATTATTATAGGTATAGATTGTGAGCTGCTAGACCAATCTTAGGAGCCAAATATTTTCCAAGCTTATTTAAACTGCCACTGTGAGAAAAGGCGCGCTCATGGTAAATAAGCGCCCTTTTTAAAACAGCTTCATTAATTATGATTTTATTTATTTTTTAAGCATTTAACTGCTAGATGTTTAAATCTAAAGAAAAGTTCACTAGAAAAAAATCCACGCGGACCAGGCAGCGGACGGGACTCGAACCCGCATCCTTCGCTATCCGGGCGAATGCACTGACCATTATGCTACCACGGCCCTATTAGCCGCGTCGAAATTTTCCTAGCCTTAAGCTGCAAGGCAGCGCCATCTCTTCGCATTGTAGGTAACCCACAATGTCAAATGAATACTTTTTCAAGTATTAAACATTTGAAAGAAGAAATAGCAATTATAGTTATGATTTTAATTATTTTTTAAGCATTTAACTGCTAGATGTTTCAATCTAAAGAAAAGTTTACTAGAAAAAAATCCACGCGGACCAGGCAGCGGACGGGACTCGAACCCGCATCCTTCGCTATCCGGGCGAATGCACTGACCATTATGCTACCACGGCCCTATTAAGCGGCGGCGCTGCCTTGCAGCTTAAGGCTAGGAAAATTTCAACGCGGCTAATAGGGCCGTGGTAGCATAATGGTCAGTGCATTCGCCCGGATAGCGAAGGATGCGGGTTCGAGTCCCGTCCGCTGCCTGGTCCGCGTGGATTTTTTTCTAGTAAACTTTTCTTTAGATTTAAGCTTCATTAATGTTATCTTATAAAAAGTGTAAAGTCCTTTTACAATAATAAAATCATTTCTATTTATCTAATTATCAAAAATATTGCAGAAAATCAGGAAGTTTGTGTTTTTTGCTTTCGACATTTAAAGTGCCGGGCAATAAAAACTGCTGACAGAATGTGTCTGGCAGTACCAAATATCAGACAAGAAATATAAGAAGTAGTCAAACGTAATAGTACTTTAAATCACGCCCTAATGAAACGACATTATGTCTCCTGTTTCATGAGGTTTAAGCAGATGACACCCCTTAGCCTTATCAATGGACAGAACAGCTATGCGGACACACAGGTGGGGTCAATGGACTCTACAAAAAAAGATAAAGTAATCCTTTATCTAAGGGAAAGTCCAATCTCATCTCCAGGCAAACATTGTAGAACAGATTCCTGGGAAAAAATTACAACCGAAAATATTTCTTATATTTTCACGCACATCAATCAATTAATCAAACACGTTTTGATGGGTGCGCGTTTTTTTATCATTATAATGTATCATTATTATTGAGGGTTTGGTGCTTTTACAGGCTACTTGATCGCTAGATGAAATTTTAAAAGAGTTTACTTTCTAGGCATGTGTAGACCCAAAATCAAATTGCCACCGTTGAGTCTCCAAAAGGTTCTTGGTTCATTTGTGGGTCAAGGTGTATGTTACTATAATAAAATACCAAAAGAAATAATAAATTTACCTTTTAATAACTTTAAAGTGCGTATAAAAACTTGTCTCCTTAAGAAAGGTTACTATACAGTTAAAGATTTTATAAATGATAAGGCACCTTGGGCTTAATATAATAGACTAAGTCGTTTTACTTTACTAATTTGGTTGAAAATTGTTAGTTATACTTAACTTATTGTTAATTAATAATATTAATGTGATGAAATATGACATCAACACATGTTTTTAGTTTTTGATGTCATCTTTCAATTGACTACACTGTATGAAACAAAACAGGGAGAAAAAAATAGCCCTTGCTGAGTTTCTTGCCGGTTCTTCTCGGTACAAGGTCTTGCGCCGTAGATTTACGAACCGATGGCGTAGCGTTTGACTTTCACAAGAGCTTGTAACAGCCTAGACTGAATAAATGAGTTTGAGTTTGAAAACATAAGAAACTTCAAAAAAAACCGGCCAAGTGTGTGTCTGAACACGCGCAGTGTAGGGTTCCGTATTTGCCTGTAGTCACCCCAATATATTTGAGCAGGTGTCTTTATTTTCTATATCGAAAATTAGAAAAACCAATTAATATCAATCAATGCTTATCAACTAAAATACCTAAGTCAAAGTCAAAAATTATTGAAGTAAAAACTTCTTTAGCGGCGTTGTACACTTTTTTTGTATGGGTAAAAAATGTTAAACTGGCGTCCATGACACGTGGGCTGATCGCATCCGGACACCTGACAATCGAAAATTCGTAAGACGAAATCAATAAAATTGGAAAGGTTATTGACTTTCAATATATTGGACGAATAATATTTTATTCTACCACATAAATGATAGTACTTTTATACTGATAATTAAAGAAATTCGTGCAAAATTATATAATAATAATAATAATAAATAAATAAATAAATATTTCCGACACTCACACTAATTAGCCTAACCCCAAGTAAGCACTATAAGGCTTGTGTTATGGGATGCTAGGGTAACGGATAGAATACATATACTGTACATATATAAGTATATTTATATAAATACATATTAAACATCCATGACTGAAGTACAAATGCTCGTATTCATCACACAAACATCTGCCCCCACCGGGATTCAAACCCGGGACCTCTTTTTAGGTGGTTAGGTAATGGTTAGGGAAATTATTCCCTAACCATTCCAAAATTTCTAAAATGCACAACGTTAATATTCAAGTTTTCACTTCTGCCGGCACTCCCGGAGTGCAACCCGTCGTTTTTTTTAATACGTATGATAACGGTCGATTTTTTTTGTTTCCTACCAGACGGGGGAGCGGGTGCGAAATCCTCATGGATACTCTACAGCCGGCTGCAAGGTTATGTCAGACTCTTACTGACTAAAACACACCCTTAGTTCAAGCTTATGGCCGGAAGGGCCTTACAAGCTTCATCTGAAGCGATCATCCCTTGAGAAGGGGTTGATGCGGTATAATCGCTGATCTTTTCAAGTGCTTATATACTTTTTATAAAAACGTGACGTTAGCGCGATTCAGAAGCCGTTGCATATTTCTTATTCTGTTGCATTACAAGGTTTTACGCTACAATAGCTACATCTACGTCACTATTTCTATTTTTTTCTAAGGAATTTTCAATAGGTAAGAAATTTTGTTTAACCAAAGTTGAACGACTATTGCTCTTAAAGTAAAAGGAAAAAATCTATCTTAACCGTTATAGTTTTCCTTAAAAGTTCATGAAAAGCACAATTTTTTTCAGGTTTTTCAAGCCTTTAGAAGGGACGCCCTACTCTAACAAAAATAAACACTTTGATTGTTAATTAATCATCTTCAAAACTGCTTAGATAAATCAAATCTCAATGTAACATTTCTTTTAGCTAAGAACCGTCAAAACTTAGAATGCTAGGTAGACCAATAGATGTGTTCAGAAGTGTAGTTTATTGTGGAATGTTCCTAGGAACTTGTTCGTCACAAGACGGATGGGGCTCAGGTGTTGGCAATGATGTATCACTCCAGTGACGCACCCTGATTGTGTTTTTGCCCGTGAAAATTTATATACATCTTTATACATTCGAGGAACAACGAGTCAACTCATCCAAAACTGTCAAAATCAAGCTAATATTGAGCTTTAAGATGATTGATATAGAATTTACAATTGACTGGTATAATTGGAGAGCGCAGTAACTTAACTAGCTAACTTAGTTATTGACTTAGAAAATTTGACATGTATTGTATAATTATTGGAATGCAACCATTACTCAGTTTAAATTTGATTTTATTAAATAATTTATTAGTATCTTGTATGCAAGGGCGAAACATATGGAACTTTATATTATTTACGAGTACTAACTATAAAAAAAAAATGTGTGTGTCAGTGCACGACTGGAGTTTACTTCTTAAGTTCAATAGTCTAAACAGACGCAAAAAAAGTTTATTTAACTTAAAAAAGATTGATACTGTATGAAAGGGTAAATTAACAAATTAATAAAAATAATATACATATATAAATATATATATATATATATATATATATATCTATATATATATATATATTTATTCTTTCATATACATTTATTATAACTAATCGGCGAAATATTTTACATTAAACTTTTTACAATAGTCAATTTCAGATGTGCATAAATATATCATTAGGAATGTTGATAAATTATGTAATTATTATTATCATCAGACTATTATCATTTTTTTAAATATTAATTAAATCAACATTAACTGCATTATTAGTTACAGTGACAAGTGGTTTATGGTAACTAAAATAAGACACATGGACGTTCGTAGATACGTGGTTCACGAATCTTGAAAATACCGCATCAATGGTTGTACCATACCTCGTTGTCCCCATTGCTCTATCAGAAACAATATCTAAATTCAGTTCAGATTTTCAAATTTTTATTAAAGTCAATCCGTCATCTTTGTTTGTCAAAGTTGCGCTACATAGGATGCGCACCAAAAACGTAACGAGGTCATTCATCGATAGATTTTACTCCTCACATTTTTCTCATACCGGGCCCCTTATATATATTATGCAAATCGATTCTTAAGGAGTAAACTCCAACTATATTTCATGGAAATAAACTTTCATTTCATTTCTAAGTAACTACTCAATAGATATTACTTATTTTCATATCGATTATTCTTTACACACACAGAATAGTTTAAACTCCGCTTGAGTTCAATTAGCCTGTGTTGTTGGGTTTAAACACACGAGAGCTTCGCAGGACCGAGTTACACGGATCGGCTCTCTGCACAACGGGCGCGCTTCCGGTGGCACTCGGGGGGGAAAGTACATGTCCACATCTCCACGTCACGACGTCCTCAACGTGGAACGGGCCGGTAACGTTGCACGCTGCGTTGACACAACGTGCAAATGTGGTCGTAAAGGACATTGGGCAAAAATGTATGGACGCTGCACCCACGTCCGCTAAGGCTTAAACTACATGTGTTTGAAAGGTATTATAGTCAAGATCATCTGTGCCAAAGCGCATCAAATTCCATCGCGGGGGTCTTTAGTTATTTTAAGTTTAAATATGTACAAGTACTATAACAAACGAACATTCATGAAACAAGGGAATTAATTTAGTTACTTCAACCCTACATAGGGTGCTCAGAAATTATGGGAGTACTTCACAAGGTGCAAGGGTGTCCCCTTATGTTATTCTGCCGCGCTAGAGTAAATCCAAAAATCCTCGCATGGGTTGGGTTTTTTTTTACAAACATTCTGGTCGTTATAGTAAATTGTCTTCTTTGTAAAACGAAGCGACCACAGATTACACAAGCTTGTCCACGTTTCGGAGAACACATGATTCCAGTTCATCCATACTAATTGACAAAACTGATAATCGTGTTCCAATATCAAAGCGTGTTAGATAAAAATTAATCAAATAGCAGGGAGCACACAATCACAACTATTTGCAACTGCAAGTCCTTCAGCATCCGTAAACCATTTTGAACTGTCTAAGTAAGAGCAAGCGCTGGATGGTCGTCAGGCTTTGACGTATATCGGGTTGTATAGTACGATATGGCATATTATTATGATTACTAATAATATAAAATGTAGGTACTATAAAATGAATTTATTCAGCTACTTAAATATGTCAATGTGTCATATCTATTGACTACCAGGATATTTTTACGGTGTCATATCTTTTGACTCCCAGGATATTTATTTTCGGTGTCATAATAAAAAAAGGCTAGTTTTTCATAGATCTATCGATTCATACTGATTACATTGTTGGCGGAACTGGGTGCGTTTTGCCCATTGTCCTTTGCCATTTATGTCAACGCACCACGCCGCGTTACCGTACCGTTCCACGGTGACGATGTCGTGACGTAGCTATGTGGACAATCACGTGATTGTCCACATAGCTACGTCACCGTAAGGTATCGTAAAAATGCACGTCACGATGCCGTATCGTTACACGTCGCCGTGCCTTGTAAAATTCTGGTAGGTACATTTTTCACTTAAGACTCGATGACACGGGGGCGATTTTACAAGCTACAAGCCAGCGAGTTCGCTAGCAGCTTTCATCGGCATCGTCTTTTTTACCATCTGCTACTCAATGATACGGGGCGAGTTAACAATCTACTAGTGAACTCGCTACTGCTGTCCACATCTCCACGTCACGAGTTCATCAACGTGGAACCGTTGTCGATATTTTTTTTTAAGTTATACTTCTTTAGGCGCGTTATGAAAAAATGATGAGAGTGAAATTTTAAGATGCGCGCGCATCACTGTATCACAAAAATTAACAGCGCTAAAGCGACCAACTTCATGCTGTTACTTTTGTGTTTACCGCACATTAAGAAAATCTACCAACAAAATAGAAATAGAATCTCTATTTAGTGGGTGCTAACGACTGCATTGTGAAGGCCTATCAAAAGTATTTATTAATCTGGAACAACGGAACCAAAGCGCGATTCAGGAGACTACAGTGCCATCTCTTGACCATTGGTGTAGTAGAACCAAAAACCACATCTTTATTTTTTGTAATAAAGTAACAGTTATAGGTATTCATATTTATTATATTTATCCACATGTTTCTAGTTTTTATATTCGGAATACGTGTTTGAGTTTCATACAAGTGCAAATCACATATGTTCTAATAAATTATATTCAGTAGCGATTTTAATTGAATATTTTGATTATTTATTAATTTTTTTTATAAATAATATAAATATGAATACCTATAACTGTTACTTTATTACAAAAAATAAAGATGTGGTTTTTGGTTCTGCGTCATCAAGGCTTTACCAACGATGTTATAGTAGCCATATCAGCTTACGACAGTGCTGTCATATCTACCAACTTTTTGGTAGATCTACCAATTTTCACTTCAGTCTACCTATCTACCACCCTAGACCTAAAAACTACCTATTTTTAATTATTTATTTATTTATTTATTGTAAAGATAATCACAGCTCGATATATTTCTACATGAAAAAAATATTTTTAAAATTTTGAAGGCCAATTAAGATCATCCACTTTGTAACATCGAATCCATCTGAATATGTACCTATGTGCTCAAGGAAAGCCAATTTAACATTAATATAAAAATACATGTAAATATAATTAGGTATTTATACATAAATACATATAAATAAAAAATAATAAATTATATAAATATGAGATTAATCCTGCATTTAATATAAGGAAAAAAAAAACAAGGTGCAGTTGCCTCTTCATAACCCCTGCCTCTAAATTATAAACAAAAAGCAGGAGTCTCTTTGTACTATTCTATACTAGTCTGGATTTGTACCTACAACAATGCTAAATGGGGTTAATTTACTACATCTCCAATTAAATTCATTCTAACAAATTAGTCACCGCACAGATGTCGCTTAATATTAGCAAGAATAAGGTTCTTAGATCCAATAAACAAATCAGTTTATCAATTAGTTTGACATATCACCACTTTGGATTTTTTTTTTATATTGACGAGCGACGTTGCGATGTATTGCGTGAGCCATGCAACGATGCGTCAAGCATACATAGAGTCCAGGCCATAAACCACAAAAAAAAACGTCAGCAACAGTTGATATGAGTTCGGCGTTCGCACAATTTCGCGCCCATATTTTACTATTCCTACTGTGGCCTATTCCCGGTTGGTTTGTTGCGGAATCAATGTTGAATCTTTGCTCCTGTTTTATTGTAAAAACTAATTAACTGCGTATTAACGGTGCTGATTGCTGTTTGTTCTATGTTGCGTGCATTTATTTATATAATGGATTCTGACAGCAGCGAAAGCGATGCACATAGTACTTCAAACCACCTTGCATCAACAATGCACGGTTCCACGTTGATGAGGTCGTGACGTCGAGATGTGGATAGGTCCTAATGTGCGCCCCGTGTCGACCTCGAGTGGCCTCCACGAGCTGCATCGTCCACACTCCAAATGGCCATAATGGATATCTACCTCCGGTCGATCAAGAACGGTAACCCTTAGCACGAACCAATATTGTTTTCAAATAGTTTATGAGTGCGAAATGTCGTTGTTGACGACCTCCGTGGCCGAGTGGTTTGTACGCCGGATTTCATGGTGTCGCCGACTCGAGAGGTCCCGGGTTCGAGTCCCGGTGGGGGCAGATGTTTGTGTGATGAATACGAGCATTTGTACTCCAGTCATGGATATTTAATATGTTTTTCTATATAAATATACTTATATATGTACAGTATATGTATTCTATCCGTTACCCTAGCATCCCATAATACAAGCCTTACAGTGCTTACTTTGGGGCTAGGCTAATTGGTGCGTGTTGGAAATATTTTTTTATTGATTTATTGTCAAATTCTGTATGGAAACTTGAACAGCAGCGCTGCAACGGACGCAACGAGAACTAAAAATCAATACAAATTTAACGTACAAAATTGATCGAATGCAACTATTCGAATTCGATAATGGTTCATGCTTAGGGTAGAGTTCACCCTATATCTGGTTTGTCCATATAGGTTATGTTCACCTGCATCAATTTTGCTAAAAAAAAGTAGAAGTAGATGTGCATACAATAAATAAATAATTATTTCCAACACTTACACCAATTACCATATAGCCTCAAAGTAAGCATGCTAGACTTGTGTTATGGGATATAGAGGAAACGGAGAGAACACATGTATTTGGCTTGGAGAATACAGATGGCTAGATAGGAATATTATATTATACATACCTATATGGTATCCAGTGGTTCGTATGTGCAAAAACCGCAAAAATCAATTAAGTGTCATTCCGAGATCGTGTATTGTGAGTATTGTGTATCGGGAACAGGAGCAAGTGAATAGTGAGAATGTGACCGGTGGCAGGGGTGTCGAGCGCAATAAAAGACGACGTTAGAGGGTAGACCGATATATCTCCCAATAACATCTACCCGAAATTACTTCAGTTACTCCGTGATCATGGCGCTTGCAACAGTGCCGAAATATCGGATGCTCACAAAAAACAAGGTACATGGTAGCTATCCCGTTAATAGCTATAATGTTAGTGACCATGAAAGTTTAAAACAATATATTGTAAAATTGATACTTCGCAGGCTTTGTTACCTATGACTTATGCTTAAGAAGTTTTCGAGGTTGTAGATGCTAGTAGTCTAAGGTATCTCTTTATGCAGTTGAATTCGAGAGCCACGCCGGGCCGAGCTACATTGTTCGGCTCTCTGCAGAATGGGCGGCGTGTCCGGTGGCCTTTGGCAGTAATGCACGCCGCGTGTCGGCTTTGAGTGGCCTCCACAAGCCGCTTATTTGGCCCTAATGGATACCCGACTCCGGTTCATCAAGAAGCATACGCAATTCAAATGGCACAAACATATAAATTGTTACTGGCAACACCATTTGTAAAGTTTAATTATTCACACCTCATTAGTGCCAGCGGCAACAAGCCAATAAACAGAGTGAAATTAAGTGCTTGTTTTACTTGGTTGGACCATCTGACTGAAAACAACACTCTGCAATTGCATATGAGGCAGGTAGTAGTATCGTTGGTGATAGACGAAGGAGCAGGATTATTTTTCCGACTTATGCAGTTAGAAAAGCTTTTACGAAAAGGTATTCTTAAATTTTGGGTGGCTTTTTGTATAACAGCATAGATAGAAGACTACAAATATACACATGTAATACTTACGAATGCAAAGTAAAGGTGCACGAATGGTTGAGTGCCATGAATTATGACAGCACGGAGTCCCTCTTTATAACTCAACAGTAATGTATAAATAACCTAGGTTTAATAGACAAATAGCACTAAACTAAGTGATCGCTAAATTATTGAGGAAGAAGTAGAATAATAATATGGGTAATATTTATAAGTTATAAGTTATGTTATAATATATGTCAATGTAGGATAATTTCTGTGGGGTGGGAGCCTGGTGACCTGTACTACAGGCCTTTAATGCCTACTTCAGGCACCAGCTTCTCAGACTTCAAATACGCAGCTTTTGAAATACTTAACGATGGCTGATGCTTAACCGATTGTATTAGTATAAATTACCTATATTTTTTTGTAAATTTCAGTGTGAGAAGAGAACAAATAAATATTATTATTATTATCTGATCATACAGCCCTTCGAGTCAGATGGGAACCAGCGTGTTATTTTATTTCTAATTTGTCTTTTATGGTTATGTTGCACGGTTGCTTTTGAAACTCCATAAATCAATAGCACACAATTTTCGAGGAGCCCGATGGCGTTAGTGGTTAGCTCGTTCGGTTTGTGATCGTTGAAGTCAAATTTCGCAATGATCGGTCATCGGATTAAATAAAAAAAGGATGCGTGTAACTTATGTACGCGCGTGAGAAGTTATACTTCTTTAGCATCATTAAAAATATTTTTTAATTGCATGCAAATAATTAATAATTACAATAAAATAATAAAAGGACTGGAAAAGGATAGTTAACACAGTCAATTAAGTTCAGTTTTAATTTGAAAAATTAAATAAATATTCAAAATATTCAATTAAAATCACTACTGAATTTAAGTTATTAGTCCATATGTAATTAGCACTTGTAAGTAACTAAAACACGTTGTGTCTATATAGAAACTAGAAACATGTGGATAAATATTATAAATATGAAAACAGTGATCAGAGGCGACGAGCGTGCCAACATTGTTTTTGACAACGCGATCATCTTATGGAGCTCCGTGGATCGTTCAAAGTACCTTTCGAACAGATGTCTAATAATTATAATGGTGGATTATTAACCACTTAGACACTAACATTCATAACGCGCCCGCGGCCAACTTCATGGTGTTACTATTGTGTTACAGTGATGCGCGCGCATCTAAAAATTTCACTCTCATCATTTTTTCATAACGCGCCTAAAGAAGTATAACTTCAAAAAGATTTTTCCGTGCTTCGGAAGACGCGTTAAACCGTTGGTCCCAGCTGCATATGCAGTCGTTAGCACCCAACAATTCACACTAGGCCCGCGTCCGAATCCCCATATTTCACAAGCTTTTGTCTTATCTACAGCGAAGACCTGCTCCAGAATTGATTACATTAATGTTCTGTTGATGGTAACGTTCATTTTATCGTAATAATAGACCCAGCAGTTCAGCCAGTTTTTTGCACAACGAAGTGCAGTAATGTGCGCCCCGTACGGCCCTTTACTATTCTTACTAGGCCACATCATACTACTTAGACCTTATTAGTTGTCTACCACTGGTACTTATGGCAAACATTTAATCACACTGAAGAAGTTGAAGCCCGTCACAGACGTAGCTATAATATATATTAATATATCGAAATATATATTATATTATAGCAAACTACCACAGACGGGAGCTATACTATAATATATATTTTGCCCTCAATAGGTCTGCGGTCGTACTGTACCGTAATATACCGAAATATATCTGTCGACATATTTTGGTGACGTCATAGAAATATATATTATAGCTGCGTGTGCAATCTCTCGAAAATTTATATTGAAAATATGTTGTAATATGTCTTGCTGTGATTCATATTAATATATATTATGGCTACATCTGTGACGGGCTTGAGGCTGTTAAGTAACGGAAGTGAATCTATTATTGTTTTGAAGTGCAAACTTAGTTTAACGTCACTAAAACTATATATATTTTATTACATTTTGATAAAATTCACTTACTTAATTTTTTTTGAAGAGCTCGATGGCGCCACTGGCGCGTTCAGCTGCGGTCGTTGAAGTTGAGCAACTTTCGCAGTGGTCGGTCATTGGATGGGTGACCAAAAATTTAGGTGCTTTGGAATACACGTTAAGCCGTTGGTCCCGGCTGCATCTGCAGTCGTTAGCACCCACCAACCCGCACTGGGCCCGCGTGGTGAGTCATGGCCCAATCTCCCTAATCCATCCATAGGGAAGGCCTGTGCTACTTGTGTACCTGTGATGATGATACTTATTTCTGGTTTTTCTTATTAGCAGATATTCTGCGTTGCTGCTTATCTTATTACTTATACTTAAGTCCTTCTTCTTCTTGAAATCGGCTTTTTACAGTCAAAGATCTGTTATAGCTTTTGTCGTAAGCTACATATTCTCTTCTTCTCGTTCGTTTCACTCATGCCAGAGTGATGGTAATCACGATGTAGCTTGCCTTATGATTTCTTGCCACCTAGTTCTATTCGTGGACTGCCTGATGCTTTCATTAATTGCACCTCCAATAGGGGTGACGACGGGGTATATTAAACGAAATTCTATTTAGTTAGATGATCAAAAAATAATGGACACGTATTTTTTTCTTTGGGCAATCAACCAAAAAATGACAGAGATAAAGCGCGTCAAAGTTTGAGAGTAGGGGCTCGTGACGTCACTTTTAAGTGAAAATTGCACCAAAACGTGACGTCATGCGACTTTTCAAATCAATATATCTCTGCAATGTTTATATTATGTGAAAAAATAAAATTAAACGTGTCCAATACTTTTTGATAATCTACCTGATAAACGAAGAAAAAAAAATTGTCGTCATCCTTATTGTAGATTTAATTTTGTCAGTCCGTCTCATTTTTTTTTTTTTTTTTTTTGTTTCCTCCCAGGCGGGGGAGAGGGTGAGAAATCCTCATGGATACCCTACAGCCGGCTGTAAGGTTATGTCAGACTCTTATTGACTAAAAAACACCCTTAATTCATGCTTATGGCCAGAAGGGCCTTACAAGCTTCATCTGAAGCGATCACCCCCCGAGAGGGGGATGATGCGGCGCTGCGTTAGTTTAAACTAGTGCATAGTTTAAAATAACGCAAAATGCGCTTAGAGGACAAGTGCACTCAGATGTGCACTTGAAACGGGAGGGGACTGAGAGGAATCGAACCTCTCTGTGTCGGGGGGGCGGGGGGGACTCACCGCGGGTGTTGGATCCTCAGCGGCCAAGAGGGCCGCGAGATCGCGCGTGAGTTTATTGTGTGTGGCTGTGAGTGCGTGTTTGGGCCTGCGGGGCCTGAATCGAGATGGAGTGTGTGGAGCGTATCCCGACGCCGATCTAATGAGTGTGTAGAGTGCTCTTCTGCAGCTTTGAAGAACCGTTCCGAGCACTCTGTGAGGTGTGTTTGAATTGTGTCGAGTTGAAGGTCCCTGTGGAGGTCCGCGTTGCGGACGTACCACGGGGCCCCTGTGGCTATGCGGCAGAAGCGATTTTGAAGCACTTGAAGTTTGTTCAAAATCGCTTCGTCCGCGTGTGCGAACACTGGTGACGCGTAAGTGAGGACCGGGCGTATGCAAACTTTGTAAAGCGTTCGCTTGTTACGAAGTGACATTTTGCTGTATTTACCGAGCATCGGGTGGAGGCGGCTCATATAAAAGCGCGCGTTCGCGACTACGCGTGTGATGTGTGCACGGAAGGTGAGTTTTTTGTCTAGTGTGATCCCTAGGTATTTGACTGTGCGGTGCCACGGTATTGCTATGCCTTGCATTCGCAGAGACCGCGCACCGTGTTGTATGGTTTTGGTGCGGCGCTTGGGATCGAAGCAAATGGCCGAACTTTTGTCCGGATTTACGTCGATTCTCCAATCGCGGAACCAATTCCCAAATGTTGTGATTGCCGGTTGGAGCTTGGCTATGATTTGATTGGTACTGGCTCCCCTAGAGTAGAGGGCCGTGTCGTCCGCGAAGAGAGCGAGCTCGACACCCTTGGTCTGAGGGATGTCATTGGTGTACGCTGTGTATAGCAGGGGGGAGAGAGCGGACCCCTGCGGTACACCGGCTCGTAGTGGGCGGGGCGTTGATAGTGAACCTTCGTATCTATAGCGGAAGGTGCGGTTTGATAGAAAAGAGGCTACTAACCTAACTAGGCGGTCAGGTAATTTTAATTGATATAATTTAAAGATTAATCCGTCGTGCCAAACCTTGTCGAAGGCTTTGGCGACGTCGAAGAAGACTGCAATAGTTTTATATTTATTAAGTTGGAAGCCGCTTAGGGCGTGCTCCACTATGCGATGGATCTGTTGGGGGCAGGAGTGTTTGGCTCTGAAGCCGAATTGGTGGTCAATGATAATTGGATCGGATGGTGATAGGAGGTGCTCTCTTAGTCTGGTCAGTATGGTTTTTTCGAAAAGTTTCGCCATTGCCTTGAGGAGGCTAATAGGGCGATGGCTACTGGGGAGCAGTCCGTCTCATTTCATCCAAGCTACATATACAGAATAATTTAGCTTTTATCGGTGGGACACAGCTGGGACAACGGGATAGCAAATTTTTGGCGGTTATGAGTATAGTACCTGAAATGCAAGATGCCACTACTCCAATAATACCTAAAACGCTAGTTTACTAAGAAGCACATAGCCTACAATGTTTGCTGTCAAACGTCAATTTATTTTATAATATTAATTTAAAAATAAATATCTTAAAACTTAAAAATAAATCTTCTATTCCTTAAAAATAAAAAATAACCCTTCAACACTCCTTAAAAATACAAAATTTTTTTAAGCAAGATCTGAGCATAGGGACAAAATAGACTATAAATTTTCAAGTTTATCGTTTCCAAACAAACTTGCGCAGTAGGCATTAAAGAGACATATTGCATTTTAGGTATTTCTATTTGTAGATGAAATAACATTTAGGCAATTACAATGTCTAGGCATTCACGGTTAGGCAATCTGCTTACTCTATTGACGTGTTAGGCATTTTTGCAGCAGTGCCATCTTACATTTTAGAAAATGTGCTCATAACCGATTTTTGGTCGCTGAAGACTGCAAAAGTTGGTCTACTCAGGGCTTGAAACCGGTTTCAGAAATACCGGTAAATAAAGGTTAATACCGGTTTTTAGTAAAGGTTTCGTTCGGAGCGCGTCCAAAATGAAAGCGGTACCTAAAACCTTAATAAACCGATTTAATCCAGAGCGACACGTGCACGCGTCGGCATCGCTTGAAGTTTGTTTTGTTTGAACTAATCAAGTCACAACTTGTTAATGCTCAGAGATTGATGCATTTATTGACACGTTTGCTAGCGTCTAGTGAGTCAAGTTATTCATTTTGTAGTTGTGTATTTATTTCAGCCGTCAGTAAGAGCGAAATGAAACCCGTTAAAAACCGCTAAATTGATTCAAAACCTATTTGATTTAGCTTTTTAGAAAAACCGTTTTTTAAGGTTAAGGTAGAGCCAAACCTAAATAAAACGCTCCTAATGTACTTAACTCTGATTTAGGTTTGAAAATTAACCGGTAAACAAGCCCTGGGTCTACTAACCCCATCGCGATCAAACTATATTTGTTTATACGTACACATATATTTCCATACAAACAGAAATGTTCATTACCATAGTGATATATGTTTTTAATGTCCGTACCGTGCCATTGATCCGGTCTCCATTATCGCGCTGGGGCCGTAAACCCCCAGTTTACAAGCTCGCTGTAAATTCATCGATGATTTATGGGTGTGAGCCGCTGGTGCACTATAAAAAAAAAGGTTGAACGCACCGATCACCTGGATTCCGCGCGGCACCGCTGTAGTGGCATCGAACAGAAACGCCTTTGTAGTAATCAAATAAATAAAATAGAACATTTATGTGGAGCTGCTATAAAGATTTTAAATAAAACTAGTTTTTTACGGGTTAATGCACGAAACTTTATTTATTTATTGACGGTTCGTAGCCTTTACAGGCTACGTGGTCGGAATCAAATTTTTATTTATTTTTGTCGAGCCACCTGCGAAAGACTATTATTGGAAAAAAAAATAACCGAACGCTCAATAAAAGTCTAGTCTGATAAATAAAGTTTCGTGCATTAACCCGTAAAAAACTAATTTTATTTAATGAGTGATGTGCGTGAAAACCTAAGAAACAAATATAAAAAGATTTTGTTTAAATTATTTGGAGTGTTTTAATTTCAAACCAGCATGGAGCCGATTTGCAAGAGACAGGAATACGTGGAAATCTTTAGAGGAGGCCTTTGTCGACAGACAAGCTGTTCAACATAAGCAACCAGTTGCCGATCACTTTAATATAAATTAGAATGTATATTTAGTTTTTAGCAAGTAGGCATAGTTATTGTAAAAAGAAACAGCAATAAAGGTTATTTTTAAATCTAAAGAAAATATAACTAGAAAAAATTCCACGCGGACCAGGCAGCAGACGGGACTCGAACCCGCACCCTTCGCAATCCGGGCGAATGCACTGACCAATTATGCTACCGCGGCCCTCACGGACCGCGTCAAAATTCCTTCTAGCTATTCTTAAGCTGCAAGGCAGCGCCATCTCTTCGCATTATAGGTAAACCCACAATGTCAAATGAATACTTTTACAAGTATTAAACATTTGAAAGAAGAAATAGCAATTATAGTTATAATTTTTATTATTTTTTTTAAAGCATTTTGACATTGTGGGTTTACCTATAATGCGAAGAGATGGCGCTGCCTTGCAGCTTAAGAATAGCTAGAAGGAATTTCGACGCGGTCCGTGAGGGCCGCGGTAGCATAATTGGTCAGTGCATTCGCCCGGATTGCGAAGCGTGCGGGTTCGAGTCCCGTCTGCTGCCTGGTCCGCGTGGAATTTTTTCTAGTTATATTTTCTTTAGATTTAAACATCAAGCAGTTACATGCTTTAAAAAAAAATAATAAAAATTATAAGGTTATTTTTATTTATTTATTTATTTTTTATTTCAAACTGCTTGACCAAAGCGACAGTTTCCAAATTAACTCATTCAGTCTCAACTCGACCTCGTCCGGGGCAACTTTAGTTTTCTGGATCCCGCAGGAACTTGTCGTTTTTTCGAAATTAAAAAGTAGTCTGCCTCAATCCGTATAATAAACTAAATACGTACCAAATTTCATCCGAATCTGTTTAGTAGTTTTTGAGGGATTGAGTAACAATTATACAAACTTTCACATATATAATACTAGTGGCCCGCCCTCGCTTCGCTTCGGTGTAGAGCTGTAGTTAAGATTATATTTTTATTCTCAGGTTTCTATTAAACACAATGACTTTCTTTAAATACCTAATTACTAAAGACACGCGCCGCCGCCGGCCCCCTGGCCAGTACTGCCCGAACCGGTATGTTCCTGCATTTTAAATCTGTAATATCTTCGAAAATATTCATTTAAATTACATGCTGTAGAGGGTTACATTGATCTATATTACACGCACAATGTATTTAAGGTACTTAATTGGATAAGGATTAATGCTGTATTGCTTAAAATCGCTTGTTCGTAAATAAGCCATTATTTTCTCGTAATAAGTAATTAAAAAATGGTTATTGTGGGTTATACCAAAGAGATAGGCATATACCATCGCGGACTTTTTTGTAGACCTTTTTAAGTTGTACAATACTGTAGTACATTATTTTGATCTATCTCGTTGGGTTCAGCCAGCGTTTGCAATGTAAGCGCAAAAAATGTGTTTATTTACGACCTTATATTAAAAACCTCTAAAATTATCAGTGTTTCTCTACTATATTATGCATGTATTATACATATAAACCTTCTCTATCTATTAAAAAAACCCGCATCAAAATCCGTTGCGTAGTTTCACAGATTTAAGCATACAAAGGGACATAGGGACAGAGAAAGCGACTTTGTTTTATTTTATACTATGTAGTCATTAGTAAAATTAGAGATTAAAGAATGAACATGATGATATTATAAGAGTAAGGGTGCGGCCAGAGTGCACTCAGATTCAGATTCAGATTCTGAAAACAAGCGCGAGAAATAAACAGTGTAGTCGAAGGGTACGGCCAGAGTGCACTCCTGATTCAGATTCAGATTCAGACTCAGAAAACAAAGCGCGAGAAAAAGCAGGCAACCTGCTTAGACTACACTGTTTATTTCTCGCGCTTGTTTTCAGAATCTGAATCTGAGTGCACTCTGGCCGCACCCTAAAGAAGCAAGAAGCCTAGTGACCTGATACACGGGTCTATTTACCTACACGGGCACCAGTCTCCCACGAATGACGACATGATTATATAATGTTTTAAACTTTCATGGTCACTAATATTATAGCTATTAACGGGATTGTTACCATGCACCTTGTTTTTTTATGAGTCTCCGATATTTCGGCACTGTTGCAAGCGCCATGATCACGGAGTAACTGAAGTAATTGCGGGTACATGTTATTGGCAGACATATCGGTCTACCCTCTGACTGACACAATACTCACAGTATCAGATCGTGGAACGACACTTTTTTGATTTTTGCGGTTTTTGCACATACGAACCACTGGATTCCAGACACTTGACAATTTAAACCTATCCTCACGATTGAAATTTTTTGTTTAGTTATTTCAATCGCTTCCCAATCTTGGTTTGTAGTGGTATGTACTACATACCAAAATTCAAATAAAAAACAAGGTATATTGTAACAATCCCGTTAATAGCTAAAATGATTAAATAATTCGCCTAAAATTTTTGTAAACCTTTTTTGTCATTTGTGGTGCGAAATAAAGTTATTTTATTATTATTACTTATTATAGAAAGAAGACGATGAAATTATTGGAGTAAATAAAGTAGCTGCTTACTTTTACATGTGTACATGTGCGAAGCGTGTGAACAGAATATGTAGAAAGTAAAAATTAAATGTTAAGCTTATAAAATAATTACATTTACATGCATAGAAACTGAAGTAATATCCAAAGTTTTTAAGAGATATATTCCATATGTCTCTAGTTTTAAGCATTAAACACCGGATAACAAATTAAAGCTTTCTTAGAAAATGTTATATCTTATTGTATTTATGCAAGTAGAACCAAAGACGTAGCCAATTCTAAAAGAACTGTTATATTTTTTTAGAAAAATATCTTTCATACAAACGTTTGTGATAAAGGGAGTGAACTTTTTCCCGCTATAAACAAGGTCTATAAAAACTCGCTCCTTTCAGCGAGGTGTTAAATCACAGTCATATACGGTAACATACAACGTGATATAATGTAAGTAGTATGATGTTCGTAAAAATATATAATTTTGAGTAGTCTTACAAATAAAAATGGTATATGAGCCTACTAATGTTATAACTCGAAAGTACGTGTGTATGTAGATTTGAATAAAATTGAATGGCACACTGGTAATACGCACATAAGACACTTTTTAAAAGTACTGTACCCCGGTAATTTTCACGACAAGGTGTTCTTCGTATGATTTCTGTCACAATTTTTTCTAAACGATTTTTAATTTTCATTAAATTCCTTGTGCCGACAGTAAAACTTAAAAAAAACACGTTAAACTTTATTGTTTGTGCATGCACTTTAAATGACTATTATGTTTTGGATTTATGAAGTTACTAGCTATCTATCCCATCTTGTGGGATATCGTTGAATAGGTATCATTTACCTAGATTGAGGCCGAATTCAACTATTCGAATTGGATATTCCCTCGTGTCATCATCATCATCATCAGCATCACTTTATGTCCCTACTGCTGGGGCACAGGCCTTCCCTATGGATGGAATAGGGAGATTGGGCCATGACCCACCACGCGGGCCCAGTGCGGATTGGCGGGTGCTAACGATTGCAGATGCAACCGGGACCAACGGCATAACGTGCCTTCCGAAGCACGGAGGAACTCGAGATAGAAATTTTTGGTCACCCATCCAATGACCGACCACTGCGAAAGTTGCTCAACTACAACGATCGCAGCCGGACGCGCTAACCACCTGCGCCATCGAGCTCCTCGTGCCTCGTTCCTTCGTGTAACGGGTACTAATTTCAAGGTACAATCCTGTAGATCGCATTTTGAAGGAATTGCGAGCAAAAGCTTGTCACTCTCCACAGCCAGAGCTTTGGTCTGGTTGGTCATTGTCTAAGAGTATCATCATCATCAGGCTATTAACATCCCCAGTGCTGGGACACAGGCCTTACCAAGGATGAACTGGGGAGAACCAGCACGCGAGCCCAGTGCGTGCAGATGCAAAGAGGAGTTACTACTTAACTTGTCTCCTGAAATACGGAGGCCTCAAGATAAACAACTTTTGGGCACCCATCCTACAACCGACCTTTGCGAAATTTTCTTAACATTAAAGATAACACACTGAACTACTACTTCAAGCATCTACTAACCATACGTGTTACAGATAGCTCTCTATGCAGAGGATGTCTGGAAGCAGATGAAACGGCCGCTCATGTGATCCTGGAATGCATGAGCGTGGCAGAACACCGGGTATCAATCCTCAGGAAGCCGAGGACGCTCCTAGAAGCCTGTGAGAGTCCCAGGAGACTACTGCGCTTCTGGAAGGAGCTGGACTGGCTGAACTAGCTAGCCCAATATACCCTGCACGCACAATGGACCAAATACGGAGTCTACGTGCGGAAACGGGACAACAAGTAACAAGTAAGATAACACACTGAACGCGCCAACCACTATCATTAAGCTGCTTCTTTCGGTTTTCTTTCTGATCAAAATTTGACCCCATTTAATGGGAACTAAATCCTTTTTTTTTTAAACGAGCCGCCACAAATTACTTCATCTCACCTGATGTCAAGTGTAGAACTCAGAAGATTTGCCGCTTCAGCTATCCTCACCTTGCCGGCTTGAACCCAATCCCCTACCCCGCGAAGCCTTGGAAGCCTACTCATCAGCAGAAACACAACAACACCAAAGGGTATAATGCGATTCAACTAAGAACAGGACCGACTGGACGCCATATTTTGACGTCATAGCTGTCAATTCAAACCAAATAGGTAGAGTGAGTAAAAAAGTTTCTATTTAATAAAACTTATTTGCTAAGATTAAGTGAGAAACAACATCTGATTTTTTTAATAAAATTAATTTACTAAGATTGAGAAAAGAAAACAACCGATTTTTAATAATATTTGTTTATTAAGACTGTGTGTGAAAAAACATTAATCAGAATCTAGCTCTTCAATTCCGCTCATCTCTGCGTTACCGCCGGAGTAGTTATGAATAATCATGCAGGTCAGATACGAACATGCATTCTTTCAGTAAACGAAAGTTTTAAATCGAGTTTCTGAACGCAACATAAAGTGACAATGGGTTGACGATTTAGGTTATCAACCATCCATAGCCAAAGCTCAATAAATGAAAAAAAATATCGACCAATATTAATTATCAATATTTGTTATTGTTTGTTTAAAAATTTTTGGTTTTTAATCTAAAATTAGCTGAGTGCCAAAAAAGTATTCCTAGATTTTTTGTAAACCGTACTTTTCATGCGACATTTGACAGATGGAGGACATTGGCTTTCCTATTCTTATTTGAATCGCATTAAAGTGTGATTTTACTGAGTTCTTCTGTAAGGTGAGGTTGCTTCTCCAGACAGGCGTTCCGATTTGAGCAGAAAATCTGCTATGACCTAATAAAAATAGCCCTCTTAAGAGCCCTGCGTGCCCTCCTTCTCTTAAAATCCAAATTGGAGTGTGGAATAAAACTTGTAAGAACATACTTAAAAGTTTGGAGCTAGAAATAGACCCGCATATTTATAACTATTCCGTGGGTTTCGAAATCCGTGAATGCTATAATTACATAGTATTTAACATAAAACCAACAATGAGAATTTTTTGTGATTTGACGTATTTTGGGCAAAAATTACATAAGCAGCAGAACCGTATTACTTCAAATTCAATATATACTAGGCAAAATGAAACATTTTTCTAGTTATGTGAGGAACATCTTCGTTACGTTTGGGTTTCATTTGATTTTAATTGGTTATAAATTTGTCATTACAGATGTACGACCGATGCTCACTGCTGGGCTTAAGTCTCCCCGAACTGTTCAAATTATTGAATTTCATTTAGTTCTGATTTGTTTCAATAATTATCATACTGCAATGACAATATTTTTTAGGACTCTACACAAATTATTATCTATCGGTCGTTAAGCATTTCTATACCAACAAATAAGATTCACGTCTCCACACGTGGACTTGTTTTTTTAGAAGATGCTGTAGATGTTATTAAGAATCTGATTACCCTGTAAAAAAATGGTATTATTTTTGGAACTTCATATGTTAAAACGGGATATGTAAATTGGGGCGGTTTTTTTAATTTTTAATATTGTAATAATTTAAGAATATGTGAAAAATAAAAACAAATGAAGCATAGTGTAGTTAACGCGGGCGAAGACACGAGCTGAAATCTACTTATATATTGTCACAAAAGCTCCCGAAACAAAACCGCGAAAATACTAGAGACAGAATATACCAGAACACTGCGGATCTCGGTAAGGGTCCAGTGGTGCGGCTCATTCTAATATGAGCCTTATGCAGTGATTAAGAAAGAGAGTGCAACAACATCTGCACTTGCTTACAACTTATACGTGTTACCTACGTAGGTATAAGTAGGTACTACGCACTCGCCGGTGCTAGTTAACTCTCAATTTAACGGGACTTTGTAACTAAAGTGTTCAAGTGCGATTGTTTGAAGACTTGTATAAGTGAAGTGCAGTGTTTAGCGAGTGCATTGTAATTAACATAGTGTGTTAACTGTCTGGCATATAATTTCGAATCCCAACCCGACACGTAACCATAAATATAGAAAATGTTGGCTTCAAAAATTCCTTTCGGTCAAGTCAAATTTCTTCTAGTAGGTATTCTTTGCCTGCTAGGCAGCGTAATTTCTTCGCATAGTAGATAAACCACAATACTTTCCATACATACATCATAACATGGAAGACCGGTTTTCCCACTTGTTACAGCATAACCTATACCGAAGGGAACAAACAGTATAAAAATCGCATTCCCTCCGTAATAAGGAAAGTGGAGTCCATAGATAACTCTCACTAGATTAAATAACATGGATTTATTACGTGAGACGAATGTCTAAGGATAAATACTACGTGGATGGTCCTGAATACTAAGCCATCGCCCCAAGGGACGGGGGGAATTAAATTAGTAGCCCGCTAGAGGAACTCCGCAGGGGTAAACACGGACCGTTTTTATTTTTCTTCAAAATTAAATCGGCGCTTTTTCGTATGCGCCGCGAAGGGTTAGGCTGCGTCTCCACCAGAGATGTGCTAGGTAAATGAGTTGATGTGTAGAAACTTTGAAACGGTGTGGCATAGCCGCAACCTTTCTCCTAGTTTATTTCCTCCATAGCAGGGCTTGTTTACCGGTTAATTTTCAAACCTAAATCAGTGTCAAGTACATTAGGAACGTTTTATTTAGCAGCTCTACCTTAACCTTAAAAACCGGTATTCCTAAAAAGTGAAATCAAATAGGTTTCGAATCAATTTAGCGGTTTTTAAAGGGTTTAATTTCGCTCATAATGAAGGCATCGATAATAAATGAATAACTTGACTCACTAGACGCTAGCAAACGTGTCAATAAATGCATCAATCTTTGAGCATTAACAAGTTGTGACTTGATTAGTTCAAACAAAACAAACTTCAAGCGATGCCGAGGCGTGTACGTGTCGCTCTGGATTGAACCGGTTTATTTTGAGGTTTTAGGTGCCGCTTTTGTCGCCGACCAGTCTTACGCACGGGACATTTAGGACACGCTCCGAACGAAACCTTTACTAAAAACCGGTATTAACCTTTATTTACCGGTATTTTCTAAATCGGTTTCAAGTCCTGCTCCATAGTTGATCTTCTTGTAAATTACTTATTTAAAAAACGTTCCTTTAAGGTTTTTATTAAATTTGAAATCAATTCCTTCAAGACTGCCAAAAAATAATCTCGCTCCGCTAAGCTGTAACTGAAGCTGTTAAATTAGGCGATTATATTGGTTCTTTTACAAACACATCCTTTTTTCACCCTGTGAAAATACTTGAAGCATAATCCGCCGCTGGGTTTGGTGACAGCGTAATGCGAGACAACTGTCGTCATTCCGTCTAACCCCTAAACCAACCCATACGTCCAGCTCAACGGCTGCTTGGAATGGGGGGGACCCTCATCATCATCAGCCTATTAATGTCCCCACTGCTGGGGCACAGGCCTTCCCTATGGATGGAATAGGAGATTGGGCCATGACCTGCGGCCCAGTGCGGATTGGCGGGTGCTAACGACTGCAGATGCAACCGGGACCAACGGCTTCACGTGCTTTCCGAAGCACGGAGGAACTCCAGATAGATGTTTTTTGTTCACCCATCCAATAACCGCCGCCGTCGAGATCCTCCCTACTCAGAAAAACTCTGGGATTTGCCCTCCTTGAAGACGACGTGGCGGTGACGGTGTGGATTCCTTATTTGGAAAGCCACTCATTTCTCCACCGGCTTACAAACACATCCTACGCTTCGCACACTGTATAAACATTAGCCAATCCTTGTAAACTATTAATTCCGTTGCCTACATGTTTCCCTTCCTATAATTAAAAACAAAAAAAATGGTGCGCGCGTCGATGGCGCCGCCACCGGAAAACAAAAAGACACATCGATTTGGTACGTTTTAAGATGAACGCTAACGGCCGCCTGAGCCTTGCGTTGTTAGTAAAAAAGTGAATTTATATTCATTAAATCCTTCCTGGAAGCTTACGTCTGTGGATTTTAGTGGTTGTGATCAACTCCTATCAACGTTTTGTGGAGTATCAAAAGGACTACGCTAATATAGGTGGAATTGCCGGCCGGCACGTCGCCCCGTCAATTAAACAATGAAAATCTCCTACCTACCTCATCCTGAGACCTTCTTCTTAGCCGGTACGCTCTTGACAGAGCGGTCGTGATCGCTATGCACTTGTAGTATTATTGGAGGGGGCAGATGTGATGCGCTTCACTATGTTTCGCCATTGCTGCCTGCTAGAGGTCATCCTGCTGCACTCGTTTAGTGAACCTCCAACGGCTGACTTGATCTGGTCAGTCCATCGCGTGGGACCATCCTGAGACCAGGTTACTACTTGCATTGTTCGCGGGGGTTTCACAATCGACTCACTCAAAAAAGTAGCTTCTCCAGAAAGCCTATTCACACACCTTCTGTGGAAACGCAGCCTAAGGGGTAACACGGAAGGGTATCTCTTCAGTTTGGGCGGGTTCTCGCCTCGAATGGCTTTCTTAATTGAAAAAAAAAGACTAAGCAGTTGTTTATGCCTGTTTCTGTAGGTGCGAGTGAGAGAGCATGTGTGGATTCAGCGGCGTCTCTTGTGATTCTTAGATCTGATTTCTAGTTTCATCAGAATATAGCAAGAATATTTCTTTGTCTTAGAAAAGATGTTAGTAAAAATCTATTCGTTTAATAAATAGCCTATCCTGTCAATAGTAAATACTGTTTTTAAATTAGAATTATAGTGGTGGATTTATCATCATCGGTCTACTAAATTGACGACCTCCGTGGCCGAGTGGTTTATACGCCGGGTTTCATGGCGTCGCCGACTCGAGAGGTCCCGGGTTCGAATCCCGGTGGGGGCAGATGTTTGTGTGATGAATACGAGCATTTGTACTCCAGTCATGGATGTTTTAATATGTATTTCATATAAATATACTTATATATGTACAATATATGTATTCTATTCGTTACCCTAGTATCTCATAACACAAGCCTTAACAGTGCTTACTTTGGGGCTAGGCTAATTAGTGTGAGTATTGGAAATATTTATTTATTATTATTTATAAATATCCATAGTATTGTAGTACAGGACTTTTGTAAGTTCTTCATAAAAACAAAACCACCAAAAAGCTATTTTAGCGTTATTTTAGTGGCTTTGGGTTTTTAGAGGTTTTTCAGGAGCTCGATGGCGCGGTGGGTTAGCGCATTCGGCTGCGATCGTTAAAGTCAAGTAACTTTCGCTGTGGTCGGTCATAGGATGGGTGACCAAAAACTTTCTATCTCGAGCTCCTCCGTGCTTCGGAAGGCACGTTAAGCCGTTGGTCCTGGCTGCATCTGCAGCCGTTAGTACCCGTCAACCCGCACTTGGCCCGCGTGGTGGGTCATGGTCCAATCTCCCTATTTCATCCATAGGAAAGGTCTGTGCCCCAGCAGTGGGGACATTAATAGGCTGATGATGGGTTTTTGAAGTCGGTTTTTTGTTTTCCACTTGTTATCAGTCAGTGTCAGATCAACTATCTAATGCCGCTTCCTATATACTAAATATAAAATTTATTGTAACTAAACATCTATATCCTTAATAATGTAATGGAAGGTGACTTCAGATGTATCTCTGAAATCATTTTTCAACTTGACGACTCTGTATATATCAATACAGGGAGAAAAAAGCAGCCCTTGCTGAGTTTCTTGTCGATTCTTCTCAGTACAAGGTCTCCCGCCGTAGTTTTGCGAACCAATGGCGTAGCTTCTTGACCTTGACAAGTGCTTGTAACAGCCTAGACTGAATAAATGACTTTTCATTTCATTTCATTTCATTCATTTCATTTCATTTCACTAAGTATGGGCTTCAATATTTCTTGCATATCTCTTAAAATAACCATACACGAATTTAGTACTGTTTGCAATTAAAGAGTTCCATTGTTTTCTTCAAAAGCACTCATCAGATCTTCACCAAATTAATATGGGAACATCTCGCCCAAAAAACTGATTCAAACAAAAATAGAATCATCGAAATCAGTTAGTCTGAGAAAAATACGAAGTCTTAAAACAAGAGTCTAAAAATAAGAATCTCCTCCTTTTTGAAGTCACTTAATCAGTGGAGATCTAGCCAGAATAGGCGATTGGTGTGAGTCTAACTGCCTGGTCCTCGACCCCAAAAAGTCCAAATTTATATTAATAGGTACTTCGAAGAAAGTCCAACGTTTCCAAAACATACCTTGACGGATTATTTTAAACAATGAAGCTGTAGATCGTGTTGACAGGTGTAGAAATCTTGGACTAACCTTCGATGACCAACTTAATTTTGAAACTTATATCATTAACTGTGTCCATAATTGCTTGTATCGCCTAAAACTCCTTTATGAAATTCGAACTTATCTAAATGAGTAACTTCGAATCATTCTATGTGAATCACTTATATTATATAAGTTTAAATCTTGTGATACGGTGTATGATGCATGTATCCTGATGAGAACAGCGAAGCTTATAAAACAGGCCATACCGTACCTTCCACACTTAATGCGGATGGCTGGGTTCTAATGACTTCAAATGTTGCCGGAATCAATGCCGATCATTACTGACTTCCAAAGCATGAAGAAATTTAGGATAATAATCATATTATCCTAAATTTAATTGATCCTCTCTATCTGGATGACTAAAAAATCATTTTTAGTCATCCAGATAGAGAGGCCACCACGGAATTTATTTATCTTCACCGACATTAAATGCGCTTGCCACTATTCTATGAAGCCCCAACATTATTACCCTCAAATAAATTGCCATAAAATATACTTGTCCAAATCTAAATAACAGTAGGTATTTTATTCAAATCCCAACGTTTTCTATAAGCGCCATGTATCATCATAAAAAACAGAGCTTTAAAAACATTTACACCGACCGATATTCGATAAACTGGCCAAATATTTTCCTATGAAAATACGTAATAAAGTTATCACAGATTTTAAGTTATTCCCTCAAAATGCAACGGCGATGGTTTGTGGTATAAGTTATGGAAAAGTGCTTGTATAGCGGGTATATCAGGTGTATTAGGATAATGGCGCTCTCGCATTGTTTTATTCGCTATAAATAATAATATGATATAATATTCGCCTAAATCTACGGCGGGAGACCTCGTACTGAGAAGAACCGGCAAGTTTCTCCCTGTTTACAGACTCGTTAAGTTGAAATACAACTTTAGAGATAAATTATGAAGTCACATTTCATTACATTATGATTAATTGTTTACCTGCATTTTGATAAAGTGAATGTCCTGATATAAAATAAATAAAAAAAAATAGAAATAGCAAAAAGGTTAGTCGACATCATAGGAGACCGAAGAGCTGGCAGCTACCTCGGACAAAGAATTAGTCTAGCCATTCAAAGGGGTAACGCTGCCAGTATCTTCGGATCCTTGCCTGAAGGGGCTCCTTTTAATAATATATTTTAGTTATTAATTTGCATTTTAAAGGTTTTTTAGTTTTAGTTTTATTGTTCAAGATGAATTCTGTAAATAAATTATATATTCAATAAATTAAACTTATAAGAATGTTAAGATAATTGATATGATTATGCGCGGCGAGGATGAATACCGATGGCAGACTGATGTGAGCTTGACCTAAATTATCTAATGTGGCGGAAAGTGCAAACTAGACAAATCTGTCATCACAAAGTAGACAAATCACAACTCTTTAGACAAATCTGTCATCAATCTGTGAAAGTTATGACACCAAAAAATCAAATCAAAAAAGTTTATTACAATACCACATTTGTTGTACACCAAACCAGGGTGGTGTACAACAAATGTGATATCGTGTATTAAGTCTTTAACACCAGTGCCAGAAGGAACCAATCTTCCATACCATCATTAATTATCATAATAATCACACACAAAATTGGATGGTAGGGTTTTCTTTATGGAATAGGGAGATTGGGCCATTATTCGCCACGCGGGCCCGGTGCGGATTGTTGGGTGGTATATTAATATTTTTAACTTAGTTCCAACCGAGTGTTCCACGACACTCACGAATTTTTTTTACCTAACTACCGAATGTAAGTAAAATCGCTACCTATATTCGCTCGGACCGCAGCGGCGATGGAAATGAGATTACAGGGAGGTCCACCGTGCCCGTCGAGGTTGCCAATCTAATTTTTCACTCACTACGTAGTGTAGCTCGGATTAGAGTTTTTAATAGGTAGTGCCATCGATATTTCGTTAGCGCGGGAGCTGCCCAGCGGTCCGTGGGCCTGTTTCATCAACTTAGCTACTGCGATACAAACTCGGTACATAATACCATGTATGTATTGTATGTATATGTTTATACGTATATATAAAACTAGCAAACCAGTGAACCAAATGTTCACCAAAACCTGATTTTTAAAAAAAATGTATTTAATTAATTGAGAACTTCGGAGATTTTGTGTGGTTTCGTGCTACGTTACTCAAATCCGGTTTGTAGTCTTATCAGACTATTCTTAACTTATAACTTAGACATTCTCTTTAACTATCTCTTACGGTTTGGCCGCTGAAACAGCACCACAGACAAACGGACGGACGGACTTGTCTAATAGATAAGAGATATATGTGTATTTGTTTGTGTATGTATTCTTTGTTTCTTTTATAACACCACCGACTCCAGTTTCATTCAATCCTCTCCATCCAAGGGTTGTCTGGAAGAAATCGCATTTAGCGATAAGACCGCCCATTGAATCACCGTTTAAATATAATGTATTTACCCCATTTATGTACTCTATTGTGGTGTTTTTAATAAAGAATTGTGTATTGTATTGTATTGTATTGTATTGTATTGTATTGTATTGTATTGTATTGTATTGTATTGTATTGTATTGTATTGTATTGTATTGTATTGTATTGTATTGTATTGTATTGTATTGTATGTATATATTAATAAATTACATTGTAATTTACGCCGCCGTCACTCCCACTTCCTTCTAATCCTCTCCATCCAAAGGTTGTCTGGAAGAAATCGCTATTAGCGATAAGGCCGCCCATTTAACTTAATTTAAATGGCTCTATATTTATTGTAATGTTTTCTGTGGTGTTCAATAAAGTGTTTTGTATTGTATTGTATTGTACCAAATCACGTGTAACTGTAAAGTTGTAATTCGATACAGCGACACTTGGATTACATGCAAATTTTTAAACATTTTTTAAGAAAAAAGCAAATAATGAAAAACTTGGATGAAAAAATATAACTAAATTTGGCGTGACGCAGCCGACTCGAGACAAGACTATCGTCGTAGTTAAACCTAATAAATATGACTAAATTTCTGTAATACAAAGCAATTTATATCTTTAAGATATGGCGCAAGGCTGATAATGACCTAGCAGCCAAAGTCGCTTGTATACATTTTGTGGCAACCTTTTATAACGAGAACAGTAAAAAGAAAACAGATAAATAATTAAAACAAATTACAACAATCATTCATTTCAAGATTGTGTAAAGATTTAAAGTTTATTGTTTTGATGAAAACAGTTAATATTTTTGAAGTTATACTTCGTTAGGCGCGTTGTGAAAAAATGATGAGAGTGAAATTTTAAGATGCGCGCGCAGCACTGTAACACAAAAAATTAACAGCATGAAGTTGGTCGCTTTAGCGATCAACTTCATGCTGTTACTTTTGTGTTTACCGCACATTAAGAAAATCTACCAACAAAATAGAAAGAGAATATCTATTTAGTGGGTGCTCACGACTGCATTGTGAAGGCCTATCAAAAGTATTTATTAATCTGGAACAACGGAACCAAAGCGCGATTCAGGAGGCTACAGCGCCATCTCTTGACCATTGGTGTAGTAGAACCAAAAACCTCATCTTTATTTTTTGTAATAAAGTAACAGTTATAGGTATTCATATTTATAATATCAAAAGTATTTATTAATCTGGAACAATGGAACCAAAGCGCGATTCAGGAGACTACAGCGCCATCTCTTGACCATTGGTGTAGTAGAACCAAAAACCACATCTTTATTTTTTGTAATAAAGTAACAGTTATAGGTATTCATGTTTATAATATTTATCCACATGTTTCTAGTTTCCTTTTGTCTTCTGTGTCCTTTTCCAGACTTTTTATTAATTTATTGTAATTAATTATTTGCATGCAATTAAAAGCTAATTTTAAACGATGCGAAAGAAGGAAAACTAATAGAAGGATGATTATATAAAGACTAGTATAGTGAAGTACAGTGTTGAGTGAGTGTATTGTGATTAACATTGTGTGTTAACTGTGTGGTGAATAAAGTACTGTCAAACGTAAACTGACATATAATTTAGAACTCCATCCCGACACGTAACAATACATTTTCATTCCCTTAAGATCTAAATTGCAAATCATTGTTGAACTTGAAATGCTATAATAACAAAACACGTTTATTTTTTTAAACACTCAATATATAGGTATACTAACAATTTAGCATATCCAGGTCAAAATATATCTATCTATAGCTGCAAATTTCATTTGCACTTCGGATACCTATTATAAGGATGCGACTTTTTGAAACCAAATTCCGTCAATAAAATTGCAGAGCCGCGCGAATCTTGGTAAATGATGTAATCGTATTAGTGGATTTTGTCGCCACACACTGTAAACCTACCTCACTTAACCACTTTGGTGGCACAAGGAGAGATAAGGCAAAGCCAACTTTCTGCTCCTATTGGAGCGCCTGCGCCCGCCTGGGGGAGTAAATTCCACCTTACAGAACACCACAGTAAAATAACACAAACTTTTGATGGGACTACAATAAAAGGGTCGGCTGCTCATCTTCAATTGCCTTTTTTATCTGAAATGAATATTTAGACCCACCTTATATCTGCGCGAAAATAGTTAATCAAACTAATATTATAAAAGCAAAAGTTTGTGAGTGTGCGAGTGTGTATGTTTGTTAAAATGCGTTTCAAATAAGAATAGGAAAGCCAATGACCTCCATCTGTCAAATGTCGCTTGAAAAGTACGGTTTGCAAAAAAAAACTCGGAACACTTTTTTAGCACTCAGCTGATTCTACAATAAATACCAAAAGTTTTCAAGCAATAACAAATGTTGATAATTAATATTAGTTTTTTTTTTCAATTATTGAGCTTTTAGCTATGAATGGTTGATAACCTAAATCGTCAACCAAATATCACTTTATGTTGCGTTCAAAAACTCGATTTAAATCTTTCAGTTACATGTAGGATGCATGTTCGTATGTGACCTGCATGATTATTCAAAACTTCTCCGGCGGTAATGCAGAGATGAGCGAAATTGAAGAGCTACATTGTGATTAATATTTTTTTTTCACACAGTCTTAATAAAGAAATACTATTAAAAATCGGTTGTGTTCTTTCTCAACCTTAGTAAATTAATTTTATTAAAAAAGCTGATGTTTTGTCTCACTTAATTTTAGTAAATAAGTTTTATTAAATAGCAACATTTTTTTGCTCACTCTACCTATTTGGTTTGAATTGACAGCTATGACATCAAAATATGGCGCCCAGTCGGTCCTATTCTTAGTTGAATCGCATTATACTTCCTCACGTCTAAACTAGTGCAGTGATTTTAATAAAATTTGGTACGGAGTTAGCTGACACCCTTTTCTTTCGATAACGGGGAGAAAAAAATGCATTATATCCACGGCAATGACCAATGCCTTGTTGGTTTGCTGTCAAGATTAACACATAGGCTACGATTTACTGCGGGAAAGTATCCCTAATAAGCCGCGGGTAACACCGCGGGGCACAGCTAGTAATTAGTAAACTTAAAAAAAAATAAGTATGTCAGTCATGCCTCATCATCAGCCTATTAATGTCCCCACTGTGGGGGCACAGACCTTCGCTTTACATGGAATAGGGAGATTGGGCCATGACCACCACGCGGGCCATGTCGGGATTGGTGGTTGCTAACGACTGCAGATGCGGCCGGGATTTTTGTTCACCCATACAATGACCGATGGTGTACTGTTTCTGTAGTAGTGTTTTCTATCGCAAGCGTCTATAAGCTGGTACCGCTTACCATCAAGAGGGCCATATGCTAGTCTGTCACCCATTTAACATAAAAAACGTCAAGCGCTTCTTTGATTGAACCTCTCTTGTCCTCTCTCGACCTCGAAGCGACCAATGAGTCTCAGCGACAACAGAGAGAGAGAGAGAGAGAGAGAGAGAGAGAGATTTTTTATTAACCATTTGTTACGAGTATTACAAGAACAATGAAAAAACACATAAACATTATCATAAAAAACAAAATTAAAAACTAACTTAAAACTATAAAAGTAAATTAATGGTTAATCAGGACCCTGCCTCAGCATGATGCTGTTGCCACACGTTACTATGCGAGTGACAACAGCGCTGGTATTCTGGCAGGGCCTGTAAGGTGCGCTATATATATGACATATGACACGCTGCACAGTTCTCCAATCTCAAACCGAAACCTACTCGTAATATCAGTCACTCCTTTTCATCAACAACACTGCCTTTGGCACTGCAATCGATTTCTTTGGTCTCTTGACCTCAATCAAGTCATAATATTTCGGAATACTGTTCCCGCGGTCGCGTCGCCGTCATCGCGCCATGAATAATTTGGTCGTAATTTATGAATCCTGCCTACCCCGGGAGGTATTTGAGGCGTAGCTGGAACGACAGCTGGCGGCGTCACGTACGCAAACAGACATTAGCATAATCAAACGCGGCGTGTGTGCACTTACACGCCGAGCCGCTTCAAATAAACGCACCATTGTATGGGAGTCATTTTTTATTTCTCCGCGTCCGTTGGCGTTTGCTCAAAGGCTGGCTTAAGCTGCTGTTTTTCAGTTAAGCTCTTGTTTGATGTTGATGCTGAATGGGAAATGGGATCGCGAGCGTCTGTAGGTTATGTTGGCAGACGCCGCATGTATTTCAAATTGTATGGAAACCGAACGTGTCCGATTTTTCTCACGAGAACGAGTAAGTGATGAAAAAGCATGGGTCCTGGTTACCTATTTCGATTATATCGTTTTTACAGCTTATTACGGTTTCACTAAGCGCGTTCTATCGTTTGTACCACGGCGAGTGTTCTGAGGAGTTATTCTCTCTTATTCCACCTTCCCCTTTCCTTCAGAGGACCACGCGCGCCTAAGTTGCCACTGTCTAACTGTGGCCACATTTCCAACGCGTACAAAGAAATTTGGTGACTCATTTCTTTGTCGCACTACAAACCTACTTTCTTACAACCTGGGATATTTTAAAAGAGGCGTGAAGAAGCAACATGAAGGCCGGCAAGGTGACGATGGCTGGTATGGCAGGTAGGACTGCTGTACCAGTTTTCTTCACGTCTGGACTTATTTATTTTATTTAAACTTCATTGCCATACATATGCAAACGACGGACTTAATGTCACAGGCATTCTCTACCAGTCAACCTAAACGAGTGTTAGGGACAAATGGTATGGCGATAGGGCAAAATGCTTTATAATAAAACATTTAGCAAATAACAGCGATTAAAATATATAAATATTTTTATACTAAATTTGATACACCTACATAAACTACACAAATAAATATATACATACACAAAATACAATAAATATAATATGTAAATAGATACAAACTATAAATAATAAGAAGAAAAGAAGAGATAGTCGTCGTCAGGTCAGGAAGTGTTCGCGCACTAGTTTTTTGAACTCCATCTTATTGTTAGCGCTACGAATGTTGAGTGGTAGAGCATTCCACAGACGTATGGCAGTGATGAGGTTATGGCAGTGGCCAGAGTGATGAGTGGGGATTTGTAGAGTAAGATTTCTGCACGAGCGAAGAACACGATGGTTGGAAGTGCCCAGAAATTGAAATCTAGATTTCAGGTACTCTGGAGCACGTGGATCGTATAAAAGGTTGAAAAGCATGCAAAGTAATCTGAGGTTTCTTCGGTCATTAATAGGCAACCAGTTAAGTTGTTTTCTAAAAGAAGACTTTACAGTCACTTAACATCAGGTGGGGTGGAGTCATTTGTCGGACCTACCTATAAAAATAAAGTTCGATATTTTTTAAACATAATGTATGATTGACGTCGGTGTCGATAACGTGATGCGAAGGAATAAACTATCGTAAAAGGAACCATTATTCTCCCTTTTGGCATACACTTGCGTTATATGTTTCGATCTTTATATCTGTGTTTTCAGTCGACCATAAGCGAGGTATGTAAATTATTCATCTTGTATGAATAATTTACACCAACATTCCAAACTACCTTTTGATCCTCATAAAATTAAGCCTCGTCACATCAAATTGATTTTCAAGAGTAAACCATACAATAATTCTATTGCAAACGATTTCTACTTTTTTAGGTCCCTTTATTTATAATAATGTAAACCAGATGAGGAGCTCGATGGCGCAAGTGGTTAGCGCGTTCGGCTGCGATCGTTGAAGTTAAGCAACTTTTGCAGTGGTCGGTCATTGGATGGGTGACCAAAAATTTACCATCTCGAGCTTCTCCGTGCTTCGGAAGGCATATTAAGCCGTTGGTCCCGGGCCCGCGTAGTGGGTCATGGAGCAATCTCCCTATTTCATGCATAGCGAAGACCTGTGCCCCCACAGTGGGGACATTAATAGGCTGATGACAAGGCATGACTGACATACTTATATTTTTTTAAGTTTACTGATTACTAGCTGTGCCCCGCGGTGTTACCCGCGATTTATTAGAGATATTTTCCCGCAGTAAAACGTAGTCTATGTGTTTATCTTGACAGCAAACCAACAAGGCATTGGTCATTGTCGTGGATATAATGCATTTTTTTCTCCCCGTCATCGAAAGAAAAGGGTGTCAGCTAACTCCGTACCAAAATTTTATTAAAATCGGTCCAGCAGTTAAGACGTGAGGAAGTAACTAACTTTACCTGCTACTAGGCTTCACAAAATTAATAATTCATTTAAAGGTCTTTGTGTTCGCTTATACCAATAAAGTCCCAAGCAATATCCAAGAGTTAACCATAAATAAATTTGAAGATAGTGTTTACACTATCAAGCACTCATTAAAAAAGCTTATTACTAAGTGTCTGATTATATTACAGACAAAAATGCTTGGGTTTGGATAAATCATAATTGTATTGACGTTGTAACAATCTAATGATTTGTAAATGTTGTTTCATTAGACTTTTAATGTTGTGGAGTTTTTTCGCTCGTTTTTCTCCGCAGCTAAAAATATGTCCATTACGAGTGGTAGGGAAAAAAAAATTTGGGCGATTCAAAAGAGTTGTACTATAAATCCAATTTGAATAAACATATATCGATTTCTGATTTTCTGAACAAACATACACACTCGCACACTCACAAAATTTTGCCTTTATAATATTAGTGTCACAGATATAAGGAAATAAATAAATATTAAGTTTAGATAAATAGTCCAGTCAGTATTGTCGCGAAATCCGTTTTTCCTCAAACAGCTGGAACTATGCTAAAAAGTTTCTTAAGATAGTAAAGAACACTTTACATAGAGAAAAAAATGTTTCCAACCCCGGGCAAGGGTGAAAACCACCCTTAATAATCTATTTTTCCAATTATCTCAAAAAGTATACGAGATACGGAAAAAAACTTCAAATGAAAATTGTAGATCTTTTTGAAATCTACAAAACATTATTCCACCCTCTTGCCCCTATTTTCAATAGGGGAGCCAATAATCGAAGTCAAAGATTCAATACTTAAAAAGTTAAAGTTAGTTAAAAAAGTTATCTTTGACTTCGATTATTGGCTCCCCTATTGAAAATAGGGGCAAGAGGGTGGAATAATGTTCTGTAGATTTCAAAAAGATCTACAATTTTCATTTGAAGTTTTTTTCCGTATCTCGTATACTTTTTGAGATAATTGGAAAAATAGATTATTAAGGGTGGTTTTCACCCTTGCCCGGGGTTGGAAACATTTTTTTCTCTATGTAAAGTGTTCTTTACTATCTTAAGAAACTTTTTAGCATAGTTCCAGCTGTTTGAGGAAAAACGGATTTCGCGACAATACTGACTGGACTAAAAGTAGGTAATTGAAGATGAGCAGCCGACCCTTTTATTATAGTCCCTGGAAAACGAAATAGCGTGTTAGGCCTACTAGTGCACGAGGTGCCTTACTGTATGAGAGACCTGTCACCATGGATTTGGTGATACAGTGTTAATAAAATAGTCTATTTGAGGTCTCAACTTCAATCCCAAATCAAGTTACAGTTTATTTGATATATTCTATAGATTATGTTTAAATCCAATTGTGGGATCACTGACGCTCTGCGATGCCATGGGACCGGTACACTACGTAAATTAATACTGAAAACATGACCATCTTACCTTTGAACTATCTGAAGTCAAATTCCCAAATTACGGAGAACGGCAACTTTTGCACATTCACGCAAACTCCAAACATCTAGTGGCTAACTTCTATCTAGTTAATGTACTATTCAGTAGCCGTAGAGCGATTCTGGGGCTACTTAGTGATGTACAAATACCCGCAGAAATGGCGGCATTCGGTGGCCGATCACGTATTCCGCCTCTAAGACTGCCTGTAAAGACTTTTTGTCAGTCCCGTGCCCGCGGGATTTCGTAATTCGATTGCTTTTGCTTCAAAATAGATTTCTTGGAGGCCACAAAACTAAACTACGGTTGTGGGAAGGGGGTGAAACGTGACCACCTGCGGGGCGAAAAGGAAAATCATTTAGTTGGTAACGCCGCGATGTGGATGGGAGTAATCACTTTCCAAATTCGCCTGCCAACGTCCATTACATGCGGGAAAACGGGGGCCAATGAAATAAATACGCGAATGATAAATTGTAATGTAGAAATGAAATGCTTCAACTGTTTACACATAAAGGAGATTGCTCAAATTGGCACAAAAGTACAAAAAATATTGTCATATACGGTAATTCTTGGCGTAATTTATACTTTATTTTACAGTACAGTATATTAGATTTTAACTGACACCTTTGTATAATAAATTCGTTTTAAAAAGGACTTTTAATTTTACCGAATTGGAAAACATAAAAATCATTTTTAATGGCTATGGGTGTAGTAACATTCAGCCAAAGACTGATCGAAGTTGTTTATATAATATCAAAACAAATCTATTTTGTAAAGATCGATAAAATAAATCATTTTTTTTATTATATTGTGGTATTAATATCCACAACTATATTATCATTTTCACTACATGCAAATGTGCTAAGACAATTATTATAGATGGTAGGCGACATCATAAAGTCTATTGCCATACTGTTTTTGACAAACACCTCCATAAATACATTATAAGGTGTGATATACTAAAAATCTTAAGTATGGTCATAATATAAACATAACAGAAATAATGAAGCTACTGAAGCTCTGAAGATATAGCTGTATAACCTAAATCTCTTAGCTTTCTTTGGTTAACGAGAGTTTAAAAATTCTCTCTAATCTGTGGCTCATTCACAATTTTCTGTCACAGAGTACTGCAGAGTACCAATACCTTATTATAAACGGAAATGCATAGATGATACCTGATTTTAAAAGTTACTCCTGTGCATTAGCTTTAAAAACAGGCAACTATCTGTTAATCTACATCCTCTATATACCTGAATCTAATACATAATTTCGGTACTTGGCTTGATTTCCCTAGTTTACTATATAACTTCTTTGTTTTTTATTATTTTAAAACCTATGTACCTACTTATTTGCAAACATAACGTCAAAATCATTCAGTGTATATGGTTTATAGAAGTTCTCAGAGGTGTCCGTCAATAATATTCGTTTCTACAGTAATTTATATATAATTTCGAATCTAGGAAACCATTTTTCATGATTATTGGTCTTTAGGCCAAACATGTATGGAAGCTGAGCAATTTCCTTTATCAGGGAACGATATTACCGTCATCACAATATGAAACTTGGTGTGCAAAAAGGACGAAAGCCTTCTTGTCTAACTTGAGTTACTTTTTTTTTTGTTTTCTCCCAGGCGGGGGAGCGGGTGTGAAATCCTCATGGATACCCTACAGCCGGCTGTAGGGTTATGTCAGACTCTTTCTGACTAAAACACACCCGTTGGGGATGCCTATGGCCTTAGGGGCCTTACAGGCTTCATCTGATGCGATCAACCCCTGAGAAGGGGATGATGCAGCGCTGCCTTAGTAAATACTACTGCTAGTGCGCTTAGAGGACGGATGCACTCTGATGTGCATCCGTATCGGTTTGGGACAACTTGAGTTACATATTAAGTTGCATTTTATAATAAAGTTTGGAAATCAAGCTATAACGAAAGTTGGAAAGAATTCGTTTATAAGTATTTGTTATTATTTTTGCGAAAGGTATTCCATTATATTGCTTTTAACACACACTTTTATTAGTTTGACCTGTATGTATTATCTATGTAAAGGAATCTCTGAACGCATTTTTTATCTACTTCCAATCGTTGAATTTATTCGAAAAATTTCAAACGCATTTAAGACAGATGATAATATTTATGTTTTTATTTATTTTTAAGCATTTAACTGCTACATGTTTAAATGTAAAGAAAAGTTTACTAGAAAAAAATCCACGTGGTCCAGGCAGCGGATGGGACTCGAACCCGCACCCTTCGCAATCCGGACGAATGCACTGACCATTAGCTACCACGGCCCTATTAGCCGGGTCGAATTTTTGCTAGCCTTAAGCTGCAAGGCAGCGCCATCTCTTCGCATTGTAGGTAGCCCACAATAACAGATGATAATACACAAAAATTACTTTGAAATTTCCTGATTGATCCACCACCACATAACCCCTCTTTCCCTCAAAAGTCTATGTTCTCAGGTTGGGATAAAAATCGATATCTGGTCTCAGTATAGTGTACCGATTGCAATTTTCATAATAATTGGGGTTACGCTATTTTACATTATGGCTGCCATATATAATTTTAATTGAAAATAAAATCCTGTGTGTCCCCCCGAGTAACAATATAAACTCAAACTCAAACTCATTTATTCAGTCTAGGCTGTTACAAGCTCTTGTGAAAGTCAAACGCTACGCCATCGGTTCGTAAATCTACGGCGGGAGACCTTGTACTGAGAAGAACCGACAAGAAACTCAGCAAGGGCTATTTTTTTCTCCCTGTTTTGTTTCAAACAGTGTCGCCAATTGAAAGATGACATCAAAAATTGAAAACATGTGTTCCATCACATTAATATTACTAATTAACAAAAGTTAAGCATAGCTAGGTATAATCCCACGATATCTGGTCTCGGTATAGTGTACCGATTGCGATAAAAAGATAATTAAGGTGCGGCGGCGGTCCGTGTTGAGTGCTCCATGCGGCTCAAATATTCAGCTCTCAATGAGAACTACACATTTGTGCCGTTTGGTGTCCAAGCGCTGAGAGTAAGGCCGTATACAGAAAGAAAGCCGAAAGCCGATCGGCACTTATTGGCGCCGATCCTTACTACATAAAGGAAGCCGATTAAAGCAGAGCAAGCAAAATGTCGGAAACATCGGACGATGATTTGGTTTTGTTAGAAAATGTGTATTTAAAAATGCGAAAAAAAGCTATACATGCTGTAAATAGAGAAAGGAAACGTTTCGGAGAATACCATCCTTTAGTTGTAAAAAAAAAAAGAAATTTGATGATCAAAGATTTTATACATATACAAGAATGACTCAAGAAACATTTTATTACATTTTGGATTTAGTGAAAAACCGTTTGATAAAAAATTGGTGTAATTGGCATAAACAACCAATCCTTCCAGAAGAAAGACTTGTTGTCACCATTCGGTAAGTACGAAACAAATAATTTTAGCGCTTAGTTAATAAAAGATAAAGTTATTAGATTTATAAAAAGATTATAACTTAGATTGATTTAATCTAAGGATAATAATTCAAATACAAATTATTTATTATTCGGACCAGCGCGTGTCGGCGCTTATCGGCGCTTATCGGCGCTGATCGGCTTTCAGCTTTCTTTCTGTATACGGCCTAAGGGAACATGGGGTCCAAGCGCTCGTTTCTTTTGTTAAGGAATTGTCTAAGAGAGTCTCCGAGGTGACTGGTGATCAAGAGAAGAGGCCGGCAGCTACCTTGATCAAAGCCTTAGCCTTGCTATCCAACGAGGAAATGATGCCGAGTGATATGTTTTTTATTTTGTAAACGGTATTTATTTAAGTGGGTAAGTTTTAACATAATTTTGATTTTACGTTATTAGACATTAAGTAGTTTTATGCTTTTGTAATTAAAATATTTCTATGTAAATAACCTAATAAGCCTGTTTAAAAAAACTAAAACGCAGACTTTAGTAGCAAACTGAAATACAAAGCAGAAAATAAATTTATTTTCTTGTCAGTATACTTCTATGAAATTGGTTTTCTTTACACCACAGTTTTTATTTCAGGTTCCTGGAAAATTGTTGAAGTCTATTAAGTTAGCAAGCTTTCTATGGCAGTTGATAAAATATCAATAATTATAATTATTTTCTGCTTTTCAGTTCAATTTGCTATTAAACTGTGTTTTATAGTTTTTTTAGCTATATTTTTTATTCTTACTTCGTCTTCATTGATTTGTGGCAATTGCTATTATGACTATCGGTCACTACGAATAATTACGAAGTAAGCTAAATATATATTTGTATTCGAAGCGCTCAGCCTTTCAAAGATTTTATATGCGTACTTCATTTCCTAGAAAATATTTCGATCTGTGACTCTAGTTGCTATCGTAACAAAACTTGGGTAAAGTCCACAATCGTCTGACACGTTTCCGTCACCGCAAGACAATGCGTCACAGATTTAAACAAATGGGGCCAAATGGGGCATCAGTTCGATTTGGCCCCGGCCAGAGTGTGTTTTGTTTATTTGATAAATCGCCCCTGGCTAGGGATGGGCAATAGCGGTAGAGTTTCTATTCGAAAGTGTAATTTCGATATGTCAAATATCTAACTATCTAATGAAACTTCTTGCTACTTGTCAAATTAGTAATTATTATTAATTTAATTATTTAAGGTTTTAGTTTCATTGTTCTAGTATATATATTTATATAGTATTAAAAATCAAACAACTCTCAAGGGTTCTCACTTTTTTTCTTTACTTTAACTGTACAATTCACATTACAAAATACTTTATCCCTTAACTTTTCGCTTTCAACTATTACGCACTTTTCTCATGCATTCATCTTTTATTATTCTGTCCACAGATTAGCCCGTCCACAGATGTTCGAATATTGTCTACGATACTCAGATTTCGTTTTGAATTTAAATGTGTCATATATTTGAAATATTGTTCTATGTTCATAAATAACAATGAATGTTGTAATTGCTAACAATAGTGATAGAAGTAGAAGGAGGACGGAAGCAGATAATAGCTATTGTCAAATTAACAAATTAAGTCTCAAAACTCAGACCTGTAAGTACTATAGGTGAAAGTATCTTTGTCGGACGAATTCCATTTAAAGTTTCTCTAGTAACTTATTTCGTATGTGAAATGTCACATCAAATACGCAAATAAACAGTTATTCCTGGCGAAAATTTCAGAAACATTCATAAGCAAATTTACGTGGATACAGTAAGGCTTGATCTAAATAGAATTTACTGTTGGTAGCTTAAAATAGCTAGTAACGATAGCGCAAAAAGACTGACTTATTCCAGACTTGCGTCATTAATTACAGCAAATAAAGTTTTTAAATTCCAATCTTAATAGTATGTTTTATTTATTCCCACAAATGTTGTTATACATATATAAATTTACACCTTTCTGCAATTGCATAAAGTTTTTAAAATGAACTACAAAAAAAATCTGAAACTAAGCCAAAACTTTAAGAGCTATGGAGTGTTGGGTTCCAACACGGATGAACTTTGTTTATTCATAAACAAGAGCACAAGAAAAGAATTCCACAGCGGAGTTTCATCTTAAGTGGTTCTCATCAGACGTCCAATGGGTACAATACAAGGATAATCCTTATTGACGACCTCCGTGGCGGAGTGGTTTGTACGCCGGGTTTCATGGTGTCGCCGACTCGAGAGGTCCTGTGTTCAAATCCCAATGGAGGCAGATGTTTGTGTGACGAAAACAAGCATTTGTACTCCAGTCATGGATGTTTAATATGTATTGTTATAATTAAACACACTTGAGGTGAAAGTTTGTGTCCATTAACTTAATTGACACATAGTTATGATACTTTTCATCCTGGAAATATTTTAGGCTCTTTCGGGATTCTTGAAAAGCTAACTTTAACTTGGATGAAGTTGCGGGCGCAAACTTGTAAGGCTATAAGCCCTGTCTTAATCATCACCTCGCCTCCACCATGCAAGGTCTATCCAGAAAAGATAGGCCTAGGGAACGTAGCTCACAATTATTACATTAACTTGACGACCTCCGTGGCCGAGTGGTTTGTACGCCGGGTTTCATGGTGTCGCCGACTCGAGAGGTCCTGTGTTCAAATCCCAATGGAGGCAGATGTTTGTGTGACGAAAACAAGCATTTGTACTCCAGTCATGGATGGTTAATATGTATTTTCTATATAAATATACTTATATATGTACAGTATATGTATTCTATCCGTTACCCTAGCATCCCATAACACAAGCCTTACAGTGTTTACCTTGGGTTAGGCTAATTGGTGTGTGTTAAAAAAAAGAAAATATAGAATTATAATATTTTAGAATATAAAATATATAGTCTACAATGAAGGAAAGAATTGTAATCGATAAATAAACAATGGCTTGAGTTGGCACATCACTAGCCAGGCACGGCCAGTGGCCCAGATTCTTACGACGGCTTAATGGAAATCCTGTTCAGCTATTTGTTTCGGGGAATAGCTAAGAATTATTGTTTTCCCAAAGTGAACTCTGAATTTATTGTAAGTCATTTTTACTAGTTCACTGAAAATTGCCGACTTTAATTTCTAAATGCGTGTTATTTTTTTTTTGTTCTTGTATTTCTCAGAGCCGCAGAGTTCACTTCTGATTGGAAACGAAATTAAATTAAATTCTGCGAAAACTTTTCGGCAATGGCATTGCAATCTGCAGTATTATTTTAATGTATAATACTAAGATTTTGTCTCACTTTTTCTACTATTTCTTTTGAAGCTGCTAGGCAGCGTCTTTTCTTCATATTCTTGGTAACTCACTATTGTTCCCTACAAATTAACTTGAATCCAATTAATGGCAGATAATATAGTAGCGTTGGTAGTTGTGTGTGGGAAGAAAAGTTGAGGAAAGCAGGTTTCTCCCCTCGTATTAGGAGGCCTATTCTTATTCAACGAAAAACGAAATTATGTAAATAAGTATAATAATATTCATTTCCCAAAAAATAGATTATGTTTAGATTCTCCAAGCCTACTCAACGATAATTTATCGTTCAACTTAAACTTCGTTACCGAAATTTCGTTACGGCGACAGAGAATAGAACTCTGTACCAATAGAAACCTCAATGAAATAACGTCTTTGTAATCCAATCCAAAATTTTTTCTGAATCTTACGTGAAATATCAAATCTATAATTTTATAAACAGTTAGTTTAATCATTTCACAATTCCCAACCAATGAATCCATCATCCAGGATCTGTCTACCAAACAACGTCTTTCTTCCATCATACAAGGTCGTATTCTCACTTTCTTTGGCCACATCTCACGCCGAGAAGATGCGACAGTGGAACAACTGGTGGTGCAGGTTTAAGTCGAGGACGTAGGGCGCGCGGCAGATCTGGGGGCGGTACGGTGGGCACTAGGCCGCGTACTCAGCCCCCACGCGCGGGCCTACCTGCTCGGGTCTGCGGGGTCCCCGTAATACCGCGGGAGACCTCTGCCGTGGAGCCCCGGCGAAGCCGGGCTGCTGAGGGCGGAGCCGTGGTAAAATCCCTAACGAGGACCCTACGGCTCCGCACTAAGCAGTGTTGAAGGTATTCGCAGAACTTTTTTAGCGGATATTATACCGTAAAGCGCCCGTAAGAGTTGCGGGCCCTCGGTGGCCTAGCCACTGGGGGGTCCGTAAGACTTGCGGGAGCCAGGTGTGAGGTCCGTTCGTCGGTGTGCCTCTTAAAGGCGCCGTCGTCTGTAAAAAGATTTTTTACCTGCGTTAAAAAAAAAAGGGAGCGCGGCAGATCACCAATGCGCTGGACCAATCAGATAAAAGCGGCACTGAACGGTCCACTTCACGAGTGCATGAGGAAGGCCGCAGTGCCGGAGGAATGGCGGCGTATTGTGAAGCGCGCCACCAACCCTGAAAAGACGACCACGACCACTGTCAATAGCGTAGCGCCGAAGAAGAGTTGAATCATGTACTTCACTGTTTATTTAATGTTGCTCAGTTATTTTTAACGTATTTTTCTGAATATTGTATTGAAAACGGCTAAGTTCAAGTCTGGTTCGCGCAGGGCAGAGTTCAGTATTTCAGAAGTGTTTAGAGATTGTTGAAGTCTACCAAAAACGTCAAAAAAAACACGTTGCCTGTGCGAAGACCACTTTGGTCTTGTTTTAGGTCGTATTGGGCTAATCTTTATTATATTTTACTTTTTTGTTTCTTATTCTAGCAGCAATAAAATACACTTTCTGGGAAAATGTTAACATTATACCTACCGTTATTGTGTAATAATGAAACAACTTCTTTCGTAAACCATAAGTGTCGCAGCACACGGGCCACACGCCACAGCCACAAACGCCGCCACGAGAAGCTAGAAGCGGCTACTAAAGTGGCTGAAGCGCGCGACAGCGGCCGACCAAGGTAAGGGAGAGAGGGGTGGGGAAACGCGTGAGTGACGTGTGGCGGCGTTTTGTATCGGCGCATTAAGTGGCCGGTGCGGGCCACAAGAAGCGAGCAACGACGATTTGTAGCGTGTGGCGCCCCAACGCGAGTAGCAAGTGTTGTAGCAAGTGGCGCGAAAACTACAAGAAATATGCCGGTGGCGGCGTTTTGTAGTTGTGGTCGGTGGCCCGTGTGCGGCGACATTAAGATGCATCGGATTCATCTACCAAATCATTCAGTCTCGTTAGTACATCATATCATAGACACGATAAATTAAATATATAGTTTTTTATACAAACTATGAGTGTTCTAAATTCTCGTTTCAACGTAACGACATGAAAAATGAATAAAACATCAGTAGGAAATCACCATAACTATAAATATTCCATTCCACTCAATTAAAACAATCCAAACAATCACAAAGGAAGATAAATGTGGCCTGTATTTAGCAAACAAACTAGGAAAAAATGCTCACTGCCAGCCAACGAGCAGAAAGGCGAATTTCGATATTGCGATGCTTGATTATGATGTTGACGATGAATTGATTATTGGCGAAACGCCAATTAATAAAGGAATTCTTTAGTGTCTATATATGTATGTCATCCTTAGAAATTTTCCTTGAATACCATTGTCTGTCCCGTATCACAGCGAGTGTTCTGAGGAGTTATTCTCTCTTATCCCACCTTCCCCTTTCCTTCAGAGGACCACGCGCGCTGGCCTACGTTGTCACTAACTGTGGCCACAATTCTAACGCGTACAAAGAAATTTGGTGACTCATTTCTTTGTCGCACTATCCGTAAATGGAATGCTCTGCCCGCTCACGTGTTCCCTCCCTATTACAACCTGGGATCCTTTAAAAGAGGCGTGAAGAAGCAACATGCAGGGGCGAACAAAACGTTAGTTATCGATATATATAAAACTCAAAGGTGACTGACTGACTGACATAGTAATCTATCAACGCACAGCCCAAACCACTAGACGGATCGGGCTGAAATTTGGCATGCAGGTAGATGTTATGACGTAGGCATCTGCTAAGTAAGTATTTTGATCAATTCTACCCCCAACGGGATAAAATTGGGAATGAAAGTTTGTATGAAATTTTGTCAATTTTAAACCGATCGAGCTGAGACTTTGCATGCAGGCATAAGAAGAATCATAGATTAATTTCATTGTGTATAATACAAGCCTGAGAACAAAAACTGTAGTCTACACTTCAGCTCTACACCGAAGCGAAGCGAGGGCGGGCCGGTAGTAATTACATAAAACTAAACTTTACAAGAGCTGTAAAAAAAATAATTGCAGTGAATGGCAGTGAGCTTTTGGCGTATTTTTTAATTTATTAATTTAGTCATTTTTTTACAACGTTTTAAGCGGTTTTGTTTAAAATGAGTTGTGATTCAAATTCAGCGGGCCCAAAACCTCCGGCTTGTAAAAAAAGTATTTTGACCAGTTGCGTAATTGCACCGTTTTGTTGGCCAGCTCTTCCTTTGATTTTGATTTTTAATGGTAGCGTTAAGGAGTGTATATAAGATGTCTTTTCTGTAAACAAAACATAAACATTGCTAACCGTATTAAAAAAAAGGAGGTTCTAAATCCGTACTTATTGAAGTTATACTTCTTTAGGCGCGTTATGAAAAATTGATGAGAGTGAAACTTTAAGATGCGCGCGCATCACTGTAACACAAAATTTTAACAGCATGAAGTTGGTTGCTTTGACGACCAACTTCATGCGTTACTTTTGTGTTTACCGCACATTAAGAAAATCTACCAACAAAATAGAATCTCTATTTAGTGGGTGCTAACGACTGCATTGTGAAGACCTATCAAAAGTATTTTTTTATCTGGAACAACGGAACCAAAGCGCGATTCAGGAGACTACAGCGCCATCTCTTGACCATTGGTGTAGTAGAACCAAAAACCACATCTTTATTTTTTGTAATAAAGTAACAGTTATAGGTATTCATATTTATAATATTTATCCACATGTTTCTAGTTTGTATATTCGGAATACGTGTTTGAGTTTCATACAAGTGCAAATCACATATGTTCTAATAAATTATATTCAGTAGCGATTTTAATTGAATATTTTGATCATTTATTTATTTTTTCAAATTAAAACTGAACTTTATTGACTGTGTCCTTTTCCAGACTTTTTATTAATTTATTGTAATTAATTATTTGCATGCAATTAAAAACTAATTTTAAACGATGCCAAAGAAGGATAACTTCTCACGCGCCTACATATGTACACGCACCCATTTTTTTATTTATCATTTAACATGTAATGGTCAATGAATTCGACTGAATATCATACTATGGTGCTGGTTTGTTTCTAGATACCTGAGGTGGGTTGCAAAAGGGGGAGTTTCCCAATACATATACATATATATATATATATATATATATATATTTGCTATTGATGTTCGGACATGTCTCCAAGATGCGTGGACCGATTTTGATGATTATCTTTTGTTTACTCACCGATCTCAGTTCATTGCCCACGCTCCCGGTCCATTACTCACTGCTGCCGGTCGAAAACTTGCATCTCCCGGTCCATTACACACCACTCCCGGTCCATTATTCACCGCTCCCGGTCCATCACTCATCACCGCCGTTAGTGGTTGCCCACCTAGTTGCTACCTACCCATTTTTAGTACACAGGCGGCTATGACGCCATAAAAACTATTTATTTGCCTAACCCTTATCCGCCATTATGCCCGAAAAAGAACTCTTTTCCAAAATTTACTTTATTTTGTGTAATTCAATAAAATTTAATATTTTTCTAAAGTGGCCCACGATTTTCATAATGTCAAAAAGTCCTTGGACGAAGAAGTTTCGCATGAGATTATTCGTCAAAAGTATATAATTATAGGTTCCTATGTACTTTTAATAAAGTTTTGAGTCAGGAAACTTAAACTTTGATTTTTTAATGAAAATTGACTTCATGTACCATCTCATATTGTAATATTGTATTTTAAATATTGTCATTTAATTTTTTTTACATTTTAAAACTGTGATAAATGTGAAACTTCGATTGAATTTAAAATTATTGTTTTAATTGAGTTGATCTTGTGTAACTGAATCTTGAAGTGTCATTTGATTTGCTTTTTATTTATTATAAAAATAATTCTTTATTATTACTTTGTCACTGCCTTGCTATGATATTTGTAGTCAAATCAAATAAATAATTTTTAATTTGGAAGTAATTTTCAACTACACACATCAAAAGTGTCTAGGGATCAAGCATTTTTATGCGGATTTCTTGAGATTGAGATGTGGCTTTGTAATAAATTTATGATTTTATAAATTTATATGGATCCTTTTTGGTGCATTTCATAATTTGAATCAGGAACTGTGAATCAAATTCGAGTAAAAGATGAAAATCAGCTGTCAATATTTTCCCTATAAAAACATACAACGCATTGAAGACATTATTAGTGCTACTGTTTCCCTACTACTGATTAAAACCAACGTTATTATGGAGCGGCGACGTCATTTAAGCAGGGAAGAAATGCTCAGAGCCGTGGGAATGATAGAAGCTGGTTCCCGGCAACGTACTGTGGCTTTAGCTCTGAATACAAGTCAGAGTGTTATCAGTCGACTTTGGACACGATACCGAAGCACTGGTACCGTGGCTGAGCGCCATGGAGGACGGTATCGCTGCACCACACGGAGACAAGACCGATACATTCAAATCTTAACTCGAAGAGCTCCAACAATAACCGCCATGATGTTAGCCGTGAGGCTTCATCACTCTTCAGGGAACTTAATTAGCGACCAAACAGTCAGAAACCGCTTGCATGAAGTGAACCTTCATTCCCGAAGACCGCTACGGGTACCACCTATAGCAATGCACAATCGTAGGATTCGATATCAATGGGCTCTTGAACACAGAAATTGGGCAGAAGAACAATGGCGTTTCGTGTGCTTTTCTGATGAGTCTCGTTTTGGTATGAGACCGGATACAAGACGTATACGACACTGGAGAACCCCTGGACGCCAACAGCGATTAAAATCCTGCCAGGAAGTCCATCCTTATAGTGGTGGAACCATCATGGTATGGGCGGGTATTTGGATCGGCGGAAGAACTGAGTTGATTTGGATCAGAGGCAACCTCAACGCTCAAATTTATGCTGAGACGATTGTATCAGACGTCATCGTTCCTCTACAAGTGCAAATCGGTCCCTTATTTCAGTTAATGCATGATAATGCACGACCGCACACCGCAAGAGTTGTAAGACAGACTCTCGCCGCAGCTAACATCAATGTCCTGCCCTGGCCTGCTCAGTCGCCAGACTTGAACCCGATTGAGCATGCATGGGATATGCTACAGAGAAGAGCTCTGCCGAATATGGAGGGTATCCAGTCGCAAGAAGACCTTTTTTTGTTGTTGCAACGAACATGGGCGGCCATTCCACAGCGTGATTTGGATGAACTCATTTTGAGTATGCCAAACCGATGTTCTTGTGTTGTTAGTGTTCGCGGTAGAAATACGGATTATTAATTGTTTAAGTTACCCAATAAAATTTTAGAGAAAACTGTTATTTCAGTCTTTTTTTCGAACTTTTGTGTTAGTGGTTCAAATGTCAAAAATCCCTTTATTAGGAAAATGGCAAATTTCTTTATTAATGCAAAGGTGACTTGGTTTATCGTTACTGTGACAAACGAAAACACTTTATTTGATGAATCCTTAAAGAAAATTTTAATTAATATCAATCAGGAGAAAAGTTATTGCAAAAATATATGTTGATCCCTAGACACTTTTGATGTGTGTATTTAATAATACAGGGAAAAAGAAAAAATAGCGCCTGCTGTGTTTCTTGCCGGTTCTTCTCAGTAGAAGGTCGCTCGTCGTAGATTTACGAGTCGATAGCGTAGCTTCTAGACATTCATGAGTGCTTGCAAAAGCCTAAACTGATAAACAATTTTTGAAGCTTAAGAATGGCTAGAAGAATTTCGACGCATTCCGTGAGGGCCGCGGTAGCATAATTGGTCAGTGCATTCGCCCGGATTGCGAAGGGTGCGTGTTCGAGTCCCGTCTGCTGCCTGGTCCGCGTGGATTTTTTTATAGTTATATTTTATTTAGATTTAAAACATGAAGCAGTTACATGCTTTAAAATAATAAATATTATATTTTTTGATTTTGATTTTTATCTTTTAAGAAATGCCCCCAATAAAAATGCGTTACACATTTTCAAAAGGGAGGTTGAAAAAGCAGTTGGAAAAAGGAGGAGGGGTGATTTCCGACGGATTCGGAAATGGCTGATATGTGACTCTGTTTTGTCGGACGTTCGCCTTATTTGGTATCTATTACCTACAGACGATTATTGTACAGGAAATGGGAATGTATGTGGACATAGCGGGAGTGCCAGTAAACAGTAGGTATTAGGGTTTGAAGACCTTTGTTAGTGAACCTGAAAACATACCATTAGTTGAAACATATTTTGAATCAATATAAAAAAGGAGCTGATATCAATCAATCAATCAATCAAATCAATCAATCAAAATCATTTATTCAGTTTAGGCTGTTACAAGCACATATGAATGTCGAGAAGCTACGCCATCGGTTCGTAAATCTACGGCGGGAGACCTTGTACTGAGAAGAACCGGCAAGAAACTCAGCAAGGGCTGTTTTTTTCTCCCTGTTTTATCATTTACAGAGTCGTCAAGTTGAAAAATGACTTCAGAGATGATTCATGAAGTCACCCTTCATTACATAATGTGAAATTATACATTAATTGTACACCTGCATTTTGATTGCTGTGTCACACAGTATAAATACAAACAGAGTTATTTATAATAGGTGTAATTAAACATTTATATCTTAAATATCAAAGTAGTTAGGGCAGACTCATCTCCGCTGGCAGCACCCGTTCACGAGCATGACGCATGAACCAGCCATCGCTTCGCTCAACCATATTTTAGGGAACGTAACGACCCGCCTCACACGACACCACCGAAGAGACTTTTAAGAGAGCATGACTACCCATAACCACCTATATCAACCACAACATATTTACTTAAACTTAAAGTCATTTATCTGTAGGACACTGCAAACAATTACAAAGCAAAAACAATGGAGAAATCATGACCACGCCGTTTTGTCATTCAAATCTTCTTAAATAGTCTGATATTCTTCCTTACGTAATCAGCTTTAAATACAGCTTTTCAATAAAAGTATCATCAACACATGATCCATAATATATATCATATAGAAATACCCGTTGGAATGGTTGGAACAGTTCAAACCCAAGCATTTTTGTCTGTAATATAATCAGACACTTTATAATAAGCATTCTTAATAAGAGTTTTTTTAATAGTCGATTTAAATTTAGTCAGGCTCAACTCTTGAATATTGCTTGGGACTTTATTGTAAAAGCGAATACAGAGGCCTCTAAACGAGTTATTAATTTTGTGGAGCCTAGTAGCAGGTAAAGTTAACTTATTTTTACTTCTAGTATTAAGTGTATGTATTTCACTATTTTTAGTAAATAAACTAATATTTTTTTTGACATATACTAAGTTTTCATATATATATTGTGATGCAACCGTCATTATGCCTATTTCTTTAAACTTATTTCTTAAAGAGTCCTTAACTTTAAGATTATAAATTGATCGAATAGCCCGCTTCTGCAACACAAATATTGTTTGAATATCGGCGGCATTTCCCCACAGTAAAATACCGTAAGACATTACACTATGAAAATAACTAAAATAGACTAATCTGGCAGTTTCTATATCCGTTAACTGACGTATTTTCATTACAGCATATGCTGCAGAGCTAAGTCTCTTCGACAATTTATCAATATGTGGGCCCCATTGCAACTTTGAATCTAGTGTGATTCCTAAGAACACTGTGGTATCTACAAGGCTCACATTTCGATCCTTTATATTTACATTCGTTTTTACCTGTTTAACATTAGGTAAAACAAATTTCAAACACTTAGTTTTCCCTTCATTTAGCAGTAAATTATTAACGTTAAACCAGTGGACTACCTTAGAAATAGACTTGTTCACGTCGTCGTCGATATTCTATACGATAGTATTTATTCGTATTTTTTTCTGCGATTTATGAATCTTTTTGAATGATTATTCTATTTTGTTCGAATCGGTTTTCGTTAGAAATGGTTCTTATATGAATTTCCACTGTTTTCTCCGAATGTAATAATCAGATCGTCACCAAATTAATGTTGGACCTGCTCATCGAAATACTGAAACAAAAAAAAAATCATCAAAATCGGTCCACGTATCTCGGAGATATGCGCGAACTACCATAAAAAATATACTATCGAATGGAAAAGTCCTTTTTGGAGCTGGTTCATAATTCAGCAATTGTTGTGCTGATAATCATATCTGCCCATGGTTTGATAGCTAAGAGCCTCGATAAACACCTTAAGAGGCTCGCGTTAGGTGGTTGGGTCAAGAGTCAGATGCAGAAGGCAGTACTTCTGGACACGGCCCGTATAGTGAGGAGGTTCCTGTCTCTGGATCCTTAACCACCGGTAGCAGGGACCCTGATCTTGCTGCCGATGGGGAACTACATTTTTGTATTTTTAAATGTTATTTTTTTTAATGTTATACATTGTAAAAATTTAATATTTAGAAATATAACTTTGTATGTATATTTAATGAAATAAAGGAAATAATAAATTTAAATTTATAATAATAATTTATTTATTTACTTGAACAACTATGTGGTCCATAAAGCGTTAGTAACAATTTCACTTATATAATAATAATAATAATAATATCATTTATTGTCAGACAACACAGATCCATATGTTAGTATACAATATAACTTATAACTAAGGGTAAGTATTGATTTTTAATACGTCATGTACCTTAAAGGCACTCCGCGCGAACGACACCAGGAAGAATAATTAACTTATATACTATGTTAGTAAATATTTAAAATTAAATCACACTCAAAACATAAAAATTAAAAATTACTATTTGGCCACAATCTTGGTTAAAAAGTGATAAATAAACTTCAGTCAGTTGTTACAACGGACCCTTCTGTGTCATGACGCAGAAGGAGGATGCGGAGAGGGCCCGGGAAGAAGACCCAGAGGCCGCTTCTTGCCGCCGACGAAGGATGGGGCGGAGAAGGCGGATGTACGCCCGCCTACTTCCTCCTGACGGTAACCAGCGGGGTCCAGGCCCGGGAAGCCCGGGCCCTGCATTGCACCGGTTGCCGCCAGTCGCTGATCCCCTGGATGCCCTGGGGGATCACCGGCCCTCCCATTTTGGGGGGGTGAGTGGGGCTCGCCATAGGCGAGCAGACGCCGACGAGGTCGTGGATGTGTTCTCGCGAGTTCCCATGACCTTGTCCGGCAGCGACGCGTCCCTCCCCGACGTGTCCTCTTCGTCAGAAGACGATGAGGATGCGGCGGTGATGGACGTGCTCGTGCCAAGACGTATGTGAGGGGCATCGATGGGTTTTAGTCGGTAGGCCGCGGAGGCACCTTCTGGAGGGCATTTTGTCTGCCCCCAGAAGCCGCGGAGAGTCCGACATAACCCCGTGTACCCCAAAGCGCGGGGTATGCGTAAAGCATTTCCCATCGTTAAAAAAAAAAAAAAGTTGTTACAACGGACGAACTGAAATCATCTCGAGACAATTATTGAAAACATCACTTGCTCATATAGAACCATGGATTTCATTATTTTGGTCAAACTATTTTAGGGTTCCCTACCCAAAGGGTAACAAACGGAACCCTATTAATATTCCTTCGCTGCCTGTCTATCATCATCATCATCATCAGCCTCTGACAAATGCCTCGGCAACACTTTTCATTCGTAAAAATGTAAAAACATTTTTTTTTTCAAAAATCACTGTTAATCGTGAATGTTATTTACATAATCGCCATTTTGTTATCAAGAAAAGGTCAGCCGTGCGGACTCGGAAGCGGACTCGCCGTTTCGCTCGCGCTGCGTTTAAGCGTACAGTTATGTCCCGCTCGCTCGATTGAATGTTTATTTACAGACGTGTGCGTGTGTGAGAGTTGCTTATGTAGTTGAGTCGGATCATATTTTATTTGATGCTAGTATGAGCGTACCGTATCTTCCCTTTTTGTGTTAATCTAAGTTTATACCGAAATTAACAATAATATGGCGCGACCAATCCGTATTCAAGCCGAGCAAACGAGAAAAAGCATTACCTTACTATATTAATAAATAAAATTGCCGTCCAATCTGCCTACCGAGACTTGTACCGAAAAACTCTAATTGAGATTTATTACGTCCATGGCAATTTCAATAACATCCATCCCCCTTATTACGTTATTTTAATTTTAATTAAAACACCGTTTATATTAAAATAGATTTGGTTTCAATAACGTAAAAGTGAAAATTTACTTCTTACTGATGTTCTTAATTAAATTTTCTGGTAGCGTGCCATCACTCACTAAAAATAAAATTCGACAAGATTTTATTTTACCTAACAACAAAACGCGCCAAGTTTATACTTGGCGCGTTTCGACAAGTCAGCTATTAAGTCTATATTTATAAAACTCAAAGGTGACTGACTGACTGACATAGTGATCTATCAACGCACAGCCCAAACCACTGGACGGATCGGGCTGAAATTTGGCATGCAAGTAGATGTTATGACGTAGGCATCCGCTAAGAAAGGATTTTGATCAATTCTACCCCCAAGAGGATAAAATAGGGAATGAAAGTTTGTATGATCCTTTGTAAATTTTAAACCGATCATGCTGAGACTCTGCATGCAGATATAAGAAGAATCGAATTGGGGGGAGGGGCGGCTGATGTGAGCCCAAGTGTACGTTGTTGGGCAATTCACGTCTACCGTCAAGTGTCACTCTTACGTCCACGTCGTTCACCCCGGTAATACTTGGATCTGCTAACAGGCAACGTACACTAACACCTACCCTGGGATCCTCGTAGCTGAATTTAGTGATGCTATCCCACTGATGCACTCCAACATCAAGGGAGACATTTCCCGTGACCCGCACTTCCTTCTCTCCAACTCCAATTAATCGTCAACCCCTCCCTCATCCTGAATCCTGTCACTCCTTAAGGCCGACCCTAACAAAGGCCTTCGGCTCTACCGGGAAAATGGGAGGCGGCCCGGTAGACTATTAGCCTCTCCTGCGCTATGGCCTGCGCAGTTGAGCGCCGTAAGGGGGGATGAAGGAGTCCTGGAGGGTTGAGTGAAGCGAGGTCGGCGGTAGTACCTTCGCGACACAACACGCCCTCTTTGGTCCGGATTTCAACCGAAACGGTAGCCTCTTTGGGTAGCGCCAGAGAGGAAACGGTCACGCGTCCCGTCAGAGGGCCGCAGCGAGGAGTGGAGGGGTCCGGGGCGGCTTGCCGTTCTGGATGGTTAGGGTCATGCTGACGAGGCAAGGGTGTGTGGAACAACTGGGGTACTCTGAACCGGTAAACCAGCCACACATTTCGAGCTTCCGATGTCGCACCTGACACCAACTCTCTGCTCCTATATCCAGTCGGTAATCCTAGTGCACCACTATGGGCACTCCCAAATGTGCGGGCTCCAAGGAGGGTGGGAAGCTGACTGGATGAAGATTATACACACGAACTATGGACACCAACAGGTTCAACGTTCCGCCAACACCCGATGGGAAACCAGAGGGCAATGCTACTCGCATGCAGACCGAGAAATCGGAATGCGTGCTTGAGAAAAGCACCACCACACCTCAAATTGAGGACACCCTACATCTGCTAGAGCAGAACTGGACGGTCGTGACCAGCAAAGGAGCTAGGAAGGTAGAGGAAACTCAGACCCCTGCACCATCCGGTCAGACCTCGAGGCGTTTGGAGAAGCAGAGGGAGCGGACGCGAAGGAGACGGCAGCTCAAACGGGCCGCCCGTTTGACGGCCTCTGCTAGCGACCGTATTGCCCAGTCAGAAGACAAGGGCTCTGGAACTCCAGGGGGAGCGAAAGGCAGCCAGCTGCCCAAGCAACCCCAGGTGATGCCGGGCCCGAGTCGGAAGCTGGACCGCCCAAAGCAGAAGGGGAAAGGACCCGCGAAGACGAAGTCTGGGGCCAAGCGGGCTAGGCTCGATGAGACAGTGTCTCCTCGAGGCGAATCCAAACGGCCTAAGACGACGGCGACCGAGACCGCCCCAAAATCCTACGCAGCTGCAGCGGCCTCCTCGGCTCTCATCAGGTGCGCCGTTACGTCGAAGACCGGGTTTATCTCGAGACCGACGGCGGAGCAAATTGAGGAGAAGCTCGAGGAAGCCTTTTTACAGGCAGCGATGAGCACGGAGCGTCCGGCCTGTATGAGGGAGGGTCTTGCATTTAGCGGGAAACCCCTCTACGCGGACGGGTGCCTTCGCTTCACTTGCACCAACACCGCAACGTTTGGGTGGTTCCAACAGGTGGTACGAGACCTCCACGACTCGGACCTGGGAGAGCTTGTTGTCCTCCGGGACGACGAGATCCCCAAGAGAGTCAGGTGTGGTTTTGTGCTGCCTAAGCTCTGGAAACACGATCAGGCGTTGCTAGGCAAATGCCTACAGATCGGGAATCCAGACCTGACACCCGAACGTTGGCTGCTTAACGGCATCCAACAGCAGCCTTCCATCGGGGCCACATTCGTTGTGGTTTCGATCCCTGAGGACGTTGTGCCTGCGATCCTGGCTAGGGGACGCCGACTCAGCTTTATGTTTGGGTCGGTGTACCTGAAGTTCAGGGACGCCAAGGGGAAGTACGTCGACACTCTGCCGACGTCCAACCCCTCAGCACCACTCGGGGCTCAAACCACAGCGAAACCTACACCAGCGCCCCCAACACCATCCACATCCAGCGCTGGCCCCACGGACGCCGTTGTTCTACGTGCCTCGTCACCGGCTGTCGAAATTCCGGGACCCTCGCAGGTGGCGTCTTCGCCGCTCAGTGAGGAGTGTCTCCTGGAGCTCGACGGGCTGGGACTTGAGGACGTCGACTGCCAGGACGATGGCGTCCCTCTGCAGTAGTGCAAACATACTGCAAATAAATCTCCACCACAGCGTAACCGCTACGGCTCAGCTTCGGCGGTGGTTGGAGACCAACAACACAGCAGTCGCACTAATCCAGGAGCCGTGGATTAGGAGTGGCACGGTGCGAGGACTCTCCAGTATAGGAGGTAAGCTCGTTCAAGCCACTACTAGCGACGTAAGGTCCTGCATATACATTTCCAAAAACATCAGAACACAGCCCTTAATGAATTTCTGTTCCAGAGATCTCTGCGCTGTAAAACTGACCCTAAACCAAGATAATAACAGTTGTGACGTGATCATAGCCTCTGCATATATGCCTGACAGCGAGCGGGCCCCACCAGAAAACGTTGCGTCTCTGGTCCGCTTCTGTGCTCGGGAAAACGTAGAACTGATCATCGCGACAGACTCCAATGCCCATCACCCTGTGTGGGGAATGGAACAAAGCAACAACAGAGGTAACCAATTATTTGAATTCCTTCTGACTACTAACCTAGAGTTAATCAACACAGGCAATGAACCTACCTTCGTAGGCAGACGGTGCAAGACCATCATAGACCTGACCCTCGCGACACCAAGAGCGGCAACAGCTATATCTGGCTGGCATGTCTCCAATGAGGCATCATGCTCAGATCACCGCTGGATCCGTTTTACACTACAGGTAGGAACTCTACCTCCTACACCCCAAAGGTACCCTCGGAAAACCGATAAACACCGCTACGCACAACTACTGGCGGACCTTCTAAGAAACAACTCCGGTAAGGGCAGAATTGAAACCACGGAGCAGCTAGAACAACAGGTAAAACACTTGACTGACAGCATAACGCGTTGCTACGAAGAGGCCTGCCCCCTTAGACTCCCGAACTCGAGAGTATCCGGAAAACACCACTGGTGGGGGCCGGAGCTCGAGAGATTGAGAGGAAAGGTGAGGAAGTGCCTTAACAGAGCAATGAATACATGCAGCGACACAGACTGGGACAACTACAAAGCTACCAAAGCTAAGTACAAAAAACGTATTAGATACTGGAGAACAGCCTCCTGGAGGAACTTCACCGAGGAGATAAGCTCCACCAACCAGGCAAACCGGGTAAGGAAATTGCTGGCCAAGCAAGGCCCTGGCGTGCTGGGAAGCCTGCGTCGACCTGACGGCACATTGTCCCACAATCGTGCTGACTGCGACGCTATCCTCCTAGAAACCCACTTTCCGGACTGCCAGCTTACAGAGCAGGTGACTTGGCAAGATGAACCTCCAAGTACAACAGAAGGATGCTGGAGACTAGCAGAGACGGTAATTACGCCTGAGGGAGTAAAGTGGGCTATCAACTGCTTTGCGCCTTTCAAATCTGCTGGCTCTGACGGCATCTTTCCAGCACTACTACAATGGGGCGGACAGGACGTGGTCGATGCGGCTACTCGTATACTAAGATCATGTCTGGCTCATCGGTACACTCCACATCTGTGGAGGGAGGTCAAGGTAGTATTCATACCCAAACCGGGTAAAACCGACTATACTAACCCTAAATCCTTCAGGCCCATTAGCCTAACAACCTTCTTACTTAAGACAATGGAAAGGCTATGTGACAGATACCTACGCAGTGGAGCATTAATCAATGCCCCACTACACAAACATCAACATGCCTACAGTTCAGGTAAATCTACTGAATCGGCTCTCCATCAGTTAGTCGGTAAGATAGAAGAAGCCCTTCAAAATAAACTTATCTGCCTCGGAACCTTCATCGATATAGAGGGTGCTTTCGATAAGACCAACTTCACCAGCATTGAATCTGCCCTCAGGAGACACGGAGTAGAGCAACAAATCATTGACTGGACAGTTAACATGCTTCGCAATAGAATAGTTCGGGTAAAAGGTGATGACAGCAGAGGAGCACTGGTGGCACGAGGATGTCCGCAAGGAGGGGTCCTTTCGCCACTTCTGTGGAACCTCGTAGTTGACGACCTGCTGACCAAGCTAAACTCGAACCACTACTACACCATAGGGTATGCAGATGACATTACTATACTTACCCTAGGCACCCACGCCAGCATTACCTGTAACACCATGCAAGGTGCTCTGAAAATGATTGAATGCTGGTGCAGGAAATACGACCTCGCAGTTAATCCAACAAAAACAGAGCTGGTAATGTTTACAACCAAACGTGACGTAGGTGCTTTCAACTTGCCGAAGCTGTTTGGTATCACACTACAACTGTCGAAGGAGGTAAAGTATCTAGGCCTTATACTTGACAGTAAGCTAAACTGGAGTAACCATGTGGAACACAAAATCAAGACAGCCAGCGTAACACTTTGGCAATGTCGTCAAATGTTAGGGAAGCGCTGGGGTCTTGCACCAAAACTGTTCCTATGGTTATACTACACAGTCATACGACCAATGGTAAGTTATGGCGCCATCATATGGTGGCCGAGATCTATCCAGACTAATTGTGTCAACAAACTACAAAGCTTCCAGCGGCAGATATGCAGCGCGGTGACCGGGTGCATGAGTACAGCTCCAACCGCAGCACTGGAAGTTATTTTAAACATCACACCGCTCCATATCTACATAAGACAGGAAGCGGCTAAAACAGCGTTGAGACTACAAAAGTTTGGACTGGTAAGGTTCGAAAGAGCAAAGCATCTCAACGGTATACTGAAGGAATGGGTAAACACTCCGCTCATAGATGCTGCATGTGACAAAATAATACCCGCCTTCATATTTGACAAAAAGTATAGAATACATCTACTGGATGACAACGATCCAAAGGTAACACACAAGGCCCTCATGATCTACACCGACGGCTCTAAAACCTCATCGAGCACGGGCGCGGGTGTTTTCTCTGAGGACCTCAACATACACATCGCGTTCCCCTTAAGCCCATACAACACAGTGTTCCAAGCTGAATGTATGGGCATCACACTGGCGGCAACAGCGATCCTTTCAAGAAAGGTAACAGGTCAGGAAATACGAATACTGTCCGACAGTAAATCAGTCCTACAAGCTCTAGATGCCTGCTTAGTCAGATCGAGCCTCCTACAGGAATGCCACCAAACCTTAAACAAGGTAGGGTCAAGCAATTCCATCACCATCCAATGGATCAAGGGACACAGTGGATCACGCGGAAACGACGCTGCGGATGAGCTGGCCCGGAAGGGATCTGACACGACCCCAACAGGTCCTGAACCAATCGTCCCAATACCGGTAAGCTGTCTCGTCAATAAAATCCGCGAGCACACTGCCGAACTACACCAGCAATACTGGCTCGACCTGGAGACGTGCAGGCAGACCAAGCTCGCTTTGCCACGGGTGAACGCTGCCTTCTCCAAAACTCTCCTACAGCTAAGCAAACCTACATTGCGCATGGTAACGGGTGCTATCACTGGACATGCACATTTTAACAGACATCTTTTTAACTTAGGTGTCACGGACAGCCCCCTATGCAGAGGATGCATGGAGGCAGAAGAAACAGCTACTCACGTTCTGCTGGAATGCAACGGAGTGGCCGAATACCGGGCGAAATACCTCGGCTCACCGGGAAACCTTCAAGAGGCAGTCACCAATGTGAAGGCCCTGGGGGCGTTCCTGGGGGAGCTGGGCTGGCTGGAGTGATTCCGGCCATACACCCTCCTCACGCAAAACAGGCGCCATAAGGACGTCGAGTTGCGGAAACGCCCGTAGCAACAAGAAGAAGAAGAAGAAGAAGAATCGTAGATGAATGTCATTGTGTATAATACAAGCCTGAGAACAAAAACTGTAGTCTACACCGAAGCGAAGCGAGGGCGCGCCGCTAATTACATATATAAAACAAAAGAAAACTTAAAACTCGAGATTGAGATGTTGCAAAAATAAAGTAGCATTTATATAGAGGACTTTTTAACTTTATCTTATTTTTATATTTTTTTTTGAAGGCGGTTTTTTTGCGAAAATGGCAGGTGTCTACCTCCATCCAGTGAACAAGTAATTTTGCAATAAACAGACATCATCAACATCAGCCTATTATTGTCCCCACTTCTGGGGCACAGGCCTTCCCTGTGGATAGAATAGGGAGATTGGGCCATGACCCACCACGCGGGCCCAGTGCGGATTGGTGGGTGCTAACGACTGCAGATGCAGCCAGGACCAACGGTTTAACGTGCCTTCCGAAGCTCTACGAAGCACAGGAGCTCAATGGGAAAAGTGGTTAGCGCGTTCAGCTGCAATCGTTGCAGTTAAGCAACTTTAGCAGTGGTCGGTCATTGGATGTGACCAAAAATTTATCATCTCGGCAATAAAAGCATAATTATTTCATCCGTAAACATTTCAGTAGGTAACCCTAAAGACCTTATAAGCATTTTCAATCAACAAGATCGCTTTTCTGCATCGATAAGCCTTTTATAGTCGACGCAACAAAAAGAAAACAGCTCTTATTTGTACGCGATAAAGACTATTCTAATTCAATGGAGACAGAGGAACTGGCGGCTTCAGGCAGATAAAAGACCCGGTACCAACTAACGCGCTCAAAGCGAATTGAATTGCGTAGGTACCATAGAACAGGTACGTGCAGAAGTCAATCTACACGAAGTGCGCTCAAACAACGCACACTTAGACAGCGCTCACGGATAAGATATCTCGGACCGGTTGGAACCATGCGTAGGTATCACAGAACAGGTACAGAAGTCTATCTACATACAAAGTGCGCTCGAACAATGCACACATAGACAGCGCTCACGGATAAGATATCTCGGACCGGTTGGAACCATGCGTAGGTATCACAGAACAGGTACAGAAGTCAATCTATATACAAAGTGCGCTCGAACAATGCACACATAGACAGCGCTCACAGACACGATATCTCGGACCAATGCGAGCATGAGTTCTGTCCGCTTGAGACACGCGTCTGTGAACTATTTTATGGAGAGATCAAGCAAAAATAATAATTATATAACTGTTCAGTGAATGGTTGGTAAATTCAAAATTAAATGGTAAACTGTCGTTTTTTAAATTTGTAAAAATATTAAAATTGAAATATTATAGTTATTATTGGTTTATATTTACATTCTTTTTATTTTATTCTCAACAATAAATCAAACAACTAGATACGAGTGCCACTACCACGATAGCATTTTTTGCTTTAGCCAAAGTTGACAATAAGGTATTTGACAGTATTAAAAATAAAGTACCAATTGTTAGCATCTGTGTTTAGAACGAATATTGGCAGGGTTTTTTACTATTTGTACAAAAAAAATATTCATAATTTTACTAAAAACCGATGAAAAAGAGAATAGTTTTCTTATCTATTGTCACGTGACCCAAAACGCTAAAATGGCGTCACACGCAAGTAAACTTCCGGTTAAAGTGACATTACATTGTATCGTGTGACGTTTTAATAACAGTCGTGTGACGTCACACACTAGTAAGACGCCATATTGTGCAGAAAAACGTTTTCGCGGCAACTAGAAAATGGAGTTTTTGATTTGGTTTATTTTTACTGAAATACACAGCAGAATGATGAATATCTATTATTTTATGGACTTCATAAACATTATTCAATAACGTGAGATCGTTTTCTAAAACTTGTCAAATACCCTATCATAGTGCGACCGCCGAGCGTAGGTATGAAAAGTGAAGTATAGTGCCCGGCACGCAAGTTGAACCCAAATTTTAGTTTTCAGCGTATGTTTTTTCACAGAAAAGCAACACAAAACTGTTTTTTTTTTTAACAAAACGGTTGCTGTGTTTCATTCATCATCATTATCAGCCTATTAATGTCCTCACTGCTAGGGCACAGGCCTTCCCTATGGATGGAATTGGGAGATTGGGCCATGACCCACCACGCGGGCCCAGTGTGGATTGGTGGGTGCTAATGACTGCAGATGCAGCCGGGACCAACGGCTTAACGTGCCTTCCGAAGCACGGAGGAACTCGAGATAGTAAATTTTTGGTCACCCATCCAATAACCGACCACTGCGAAAGTTGCTTAACTTCAACGATCGCAGCCGAACGCGCTAACCACTTGCGCCATCGAGCTCCTCATGTTTCATTAGATATTGTATTTTGTTAATAATTATTTAGTGCTATGATGTTTTTCTGTGAAAAAACATGCGCTGAAAACTATAATTTGGGTTCAACTTACGTGCCGGGCACTGTACAACCATGAGTTTCACTTCTGTACCTATTTATTTTGTATAGGTACCCACGAAAGTATACCAAAACAATGTCTTTGGAGCAGATTGTATCCTGCCACATTTGCGCGTTATAATCTCGACCTCCTCCGTGCTTCGGAAGGCACGTTAAGCCGTTGGTCCCGGCTGCATCTCCAGTCGTTAGCACCCCCACCAATCCGCACTGGGCCCGCGTGGTGGGTCATGGCCCAATCTCCCTATTCCATCCATAGGGAAGGCCTGTGCCCCAGCAGTGGGGACATTAATAGTCTGATGATGATGATGATGATGAAATAGTATTAGGCAGTAAGTCTAAACTTATCACATTAATATTATAAAGGCGAAATTATGTGAGTGTGTATGTTTGTTACTTCTTCACGTCTAAACGGCTGGAGCGATTTTAATAAAACGTGGTACGGAGTTAGCTGACACCCTGGATTAACAGCACAACAAAGGCTACGTTTTGCTGCGGGAAAATATCCCTAATTAACCGCGGGTAACACCGCAGGGCACAGCTAGTTAAAAATATAAATGATATTTTTCACTTTACTGTAGTTTAAAATATTTCAAAAATATTTCACATTTGTGTGTACGTGTACGTCACTCGTCAAGTAAAAATCACCGCGGCAAAAAATAGTATTCCAATGTATAGTGATTGGTACTTATTAAAAATTCAACATAAATCAAAAGCTTACCTGGTGATTCTCATGGGCTATTGTTTGCAGGAAGCTACTACAACTCAAATAGTGTTTATTTTTTTATTGTTTTCCGGACCGATACGACCCAAAAACCTTCAAAAAAAGAGCGTACTTCTTCCTTAAAGGCCGGCATCGCATTTGTGATACTCCTGGTGTTGCAAGTGTCCATGGGCGACGGTGATCACTTACCATCAGGTAAGCCGTCTGCTCGTATACAAGCCCCCATAACATAAAAAAAAAAAATGCGCGAAGTATTATATAATAATCATCATCATCGACCCATGCTCGTCCACTGCTGGACATAGGTCTCCCCTAATGCACGCCACTGCTCCCGATTTTGTGCTACTCTCATCCAGCCCACTCCAGCCAGCCTACGAATATCATCATCCCATCGTGTCTCAGGGCGTCCTACACTACGTTTACCGAGTCGCGGTCTCCACTTAAGAACTTTCCGGACCAGATGACCAGCCCACTACCACTTCAGTTTGCTAATTCGGTGGGCTATGTCGGTTACTTTGGTTCTCTGTCGGATTACATCATTTCTGATGCGGTCCTTCAGGGATACTCCGAGCATAGCCCTTTCCATAAAAACTATAGTGATCTAAAGAAAATTTTACTAGAAAAAAATCCACGCGGACCAGGGAGCGGACGGGACTCGAACCCGCATCCTTCGCTATCCGGGCGAATGCACTGACCATTATGCTACCGCGGCCCTATTAGCCGCGTTGAAATTTTCCTAGCCTTAAGCTGCAAGGCAGCGCCATCTCTTCGCATTGTAGGTAACCCACAATGTCATCATGTTTTCTAGTAAACTTTTCTTTAGATTTAAACATCTAGCAGTTAAATGCTTAAAAAATAAATAAAATCATAACTATAGTGATGTCAAAATCCTGCCCTCGCCTTGTGTGCGAAATATTTCTTCCTTCGCGTAAATGCACTACCCAACGATGCCAGAAGCTGAGTTACTACCACGTTATTTAGGACAGCTCCGATTGGGCGGCCGATATAGTAAAAAGGTTCGCACCTGCGTCTCATGTATCCCGTTCGGCCATTCTTTCAACCGATAGCATCGCATCGGGCGCGTCTTGGGTGTCACTAGGCGCGCGCAAAGCATTATATTTCACAATATGGGGAGGTCGATTTTCCTTTTCTATACTATAATATTATAAAGCTGCAGAGTTTATTTGTTTGTTTGAACGCGCTAATCTCTGGAACTTCTGATCCGATTTGAATGATTCTTTCAGTGTTGGGTAGTCCATTTATCGAGGAAGGCTATAGGCTATTTTATTATTTTTCAAAATTAGGGATCCGTAATAAAATTGCTATTTTGTAACACAAGGTGTAAAATCGAAAACCTATTTTTGCGTGCGCTGCAAAAACTATTGACAATAGAACAAAATGATGTACTACGGGTTTTTAGATCCTATTAAGACCTACAAAAAAGTCCGCGAGAACACATATCTGGCTATCATGGTTTAATCACAATAACCGATTTGGTGTTCAAAATCGGTTTCTACGGAAACGAGAAAAACGCGGGTGAAACCGCGGGGCACGGCTAGTTTCACAATATGGGGAGGTCGGTTTTCCTTTTATGTTAGAAGGGCAGCTAACAAACCTATGGACCGGTGTAGCATCAATTTTTTTATCTAAATAATTTAATCAATAATGTTCATTTTCTTTAAAGCGCCATCTATCGTCACTCACATGAATCATCGAATGCATTAGTATTCACAATAAAATATAAATATAGATATATCTGAATGTATAAAGAATTTAAAGATAACTAATATTGACTGTATGTTCGTCACTTAATTTTAATATATAAACAAAAGGATCTATTTAAAGATATCCAATATTGACTGTATGTTCGTCACTGAATGTTAGTATTTAAATAAAAAGGATCTTGTTCACTGCTGTAAACATTTTTATTTACCTCCCACAAAATACAGTATAAGGCGCCCTGGCTAGGTAATAAATTCTTGAGTCTCATGCAAAGCCCTGATTTAGCTGGTGGTAGCGAAAACTGCTACTTGGGGTGATGGTAAGTGGCTACCGAAGCCTATACACGCTTGTTAAACGGAAGTGGAAGGTGCTTCCCCAGCCGTGCGCTCCATTTAAGCGGGAAATCCCCCGCTCTGCCTCTTTAATGAAAACAGTAAAAATAATATGAAAATTTAATGAATGATTATAATTTTTTTTTATTATTATTTTAAAGCATTTAACTGCTTGATGTTTAAATCTAAAGAAAATATAACTAGAAAAAATTCCACGCGGACCAGGCAGCAGACGGGACTCGAACCCGCTGTGGGTTACCTATAATGCGAAGAGATGGCGCTGCCTTGCAGCTTAAGAGTGGCTAGAAGAATTTCGACGCGGTCAGTGAGGGCCGCGGTAGCATAATTGGTCAGTGCATTCGCCCGGATTGCGAAGGGTGCGGGTTCGAGTCCCGTCTGCTGCCTGGTCCGCGTGGAATTTTTTCTAGTTATATTTTCTTTAGATTTAATGAATGATGTTATTTTTTGGTATACAGAACAAATTGCATTGTTACATCATCCCCATCATCGTCGGCCTGTTAATGCCCCACTACTGGGGCATAGACCTTCCCTATGAACAGAATAGTAATTTATTGGTGCTAATGACTGAAGCGGAACGAGGTAACTTACTGTGAGATCTCATGAGAAGGTTCAAGGTCGCACAGCGGGCAGTTAGTTAGTTAGTTCTTCAGGGCGGTTTCCGCATTTAGTTCTTATTATTGGACCATTGTGCGTGTCTCAAAAACATTCCCGTTTACTCCAGCCAGCCTATATCGGTTCAGAAGGAAAGCAGCCTTGGTAGACTGCTGCAAGCTTCCGGAAACGAATCTGGTGACTGGAGAAGTCGTGCACGTTGGTCGGCCACACTTCTGCATTCCATGATGACATGCTGTGGCGTTTTTTCTGCCTCCATGCATCCCCTGCATAGGGCGCACAGCGGGCAGTGGAGAGACCGATGCTTGGTATTTCCCTGCGTGATAGAATCAGAAATAAGGAAATTCGCTGGAGAACTAAAGTAACCGACATCGCTTGAAGCATTGCTTAGCTGAAATGGCAGTGGGCGGGGCTCATTGCGAGGAGAACCGATGGCCGTTGGGGTGGAAAGGTTCTCGAATGGCGATGGCACGCGCCGGACCACGCTCGACGGACTGACGATCTGGTGAAGTATGCGGGAAACCAGAGGATGCGCGTGGCACAGGACCGATCGATGTGGAGGCCTTTGTTCAGCAGTGGGCGTCGTACGGCTGATATGATAATGGTGAATGACTGTAGATGCAACTGGGACCATTTTCCCTTTTAGTGTTAGTAGGATAGGTCTTTAGATTTAAACATCTAAAAAAAAACATAAATACAATTGCTATTTCTTCTTTCTACTTGTAAAAGTATTCATTTGACAATGTGGGTTACCTACAATGGGAAAAGATGGCGCTGCCTTGCAGCTTAAGGCTAGGAAAATTACAACGCGGCTATCAGGGCCGTGGTAGCATAATTGGTCAGAGCATTCGCCCGGATTGCGAAGTGTGCGTGTTCGAGTCCTGTCCGCTGCCTGGTCCGCGTGGAATGCTAAAAAGTTAGTCAAAGTCAGTCACTATCAAATCAACTGACGAAGTAAGAAGTGAGAGTTCCAAGAATTAGTTTGCGTAGTTCGCCTGTAGAAACTAGTTCGAGTACCTAACTGGTTTGTTCTCGAAAAACATAAGGCTTCTTGGTTCCTTGCTTCGGATGAAAGGCCTTCCAATGACGCAGCGGAATTTGGGAAAGAGATCTATTTTCGCTCCGAATGACTCGTCCGCACAGTGGAGGCTTAATTTGCCGAATAATTTACTCTTGTTTGCAAAAAGTTGGCGTTTTCACAATTCAGAACGAGGGCTGACACAAAAATAATAATAATGGGAGCTCTTTATATTATATTTTTAAAGTTGGCATTACTGCGCCACAAATCTTTTCGTTCATATTTATTATGTCGCATTACATTTATAATTAGATATTCATCATCATCAACCTATTAATGTCCCCACTGCTGGGGCACAGGCCTTCTCTATGGATGGAATAGGGAGATTGGGCCATGACCCACCACGCGAGCCCAGTGCGGATTGGTGGGTGTTAACGACTGCAGATGCAGCCGGGACTAACGGCTTAACGTGTCTTCCGAAGCAAGAAGGAGCTTGAAATAGTAAATTTTTGGTCACCCATCCAATGACCGACCATTGCGAAAGTTGCTTAACTTCAACGATTGCAGCCAAACGTTCTAACCACTAGCACCATCGAGCTCCTTCTGGGCAATTAAATATGCAGATCTTGCTAATTAGTATCGGTGATTCAGTGGTATAAAGCTTGCCTTCTGTGCGGGTGGCTCGGGTTCGAATCCCAGCCGTGAAAGTATTTTTATGAATATTTTCAAAGGTTTCACTTTGCATCATGTTTTTATTAAACCACACCAATTGTTTTATCTATTAGTAGGAGAGATACTACGACTCTTACTCGCACTGCCGCAGCATCTTTTTCCTCGCCTGGCAAGGACTTGTGCTAGCCAGAACCGCCTGGCATTCTACCTACTTACTTTGAATCGCTTAAACATATATGAATTTCAACTTTACAGAATAAAGTTTATTTTTATGTGTATACTAGCTGACCCAGCGAACTTCGTACCGCCATAAAAAAATTTAATTAAAAAAACATTGTCCAGCGGACAAAATTGTTAATCTAAACCATTCTCAGATCCCCTTGAACACTCACAAAAAATTTCATCAAAATCGGTCCAGTCGTTTAAGAGAAGTTCAGTGACATACACACTCACAGAAGAATTATATATATAAAGATTACACACCTTCCGATTCACCTGGCAAGTACTTGTGCTCATTGTAAACGACTGGCAATTTATTTTTTAAACTACAAGCTACAATTTTCTTTTCAATATTTTTTGACACTTTCAAAAATATACGGCTTGATGACGTGCAGGGCTGAGGAGTGCCAGGCGATGCTTTCCGTACTAAGCATGCTATGACTCATCACCATAAGAATTTATAGCCTTACAGACAGACCGTTACTCGGAGGGTTCAGTAGATCTTGGTCTATATACTTTGTGCTGCCAGATTAATACGGAAAACATTATTTTCATGAAAAAATGTGTCTAAAGCTTGTGTTTGGTCAAACTTAGTTTCCTCTCGCTTTTTTCCAGGTGAAATCAGATATAAACGAAAACAAATAGTCAATCAAATAAACAATACCTGGCTCATACCTGAGCCTGAACTTTGGATGTATGATCTCATTAGATATTGTAGTTGGCTGCAATGTCAAGAAGTGGCACTACCTTGCAACCTATAAGATTTAAGTAGAAGAAATTAGTTCATGTTACATACATAGCGGTTCGTGCAATAGCCCAGAGAATGAATGAACATGAGACAGAATCAAATCAAATCATTTATTCGTTGTCATCGGTAACAATAAGTTGTCAAAATTTATATAAATGTGCCTCCATGACATGCGCATGAAAATTTGTTATCATTACATTTTAAATTCAATTTAAATTGCCTATTGCACTCTTTCTTCTGTTTTATTTGTTTATGACTTGTGTCCTTTGTTGTGTGCAATAAAGAATATTTATTATTCATTATTTTTATTAAATTGTAATCATAAAAGAATCAATACATAAATCTATAAATAAAAAAAATCGATATATCAGCAGTATCCGTTAAAAAATCATTTACATTATAATAACATTTATCCACTAAAAATTTCATCAGTATTTTTTTAAATGTTGTTCGAATCGATTTTGTTCTTGTGAAAAAATTGGTTTACGTTCTTACAATATTATAAACATTTTAAATCTGTCCTTTTAAAATGGCCAGTCTAGTTAAAAAAATATTCATTTTATCAATTACAATATCCGTTATTGTTCGTTTGTTCATATACCAATATTCGATAAATGAAACAAAGCGAAAAAAAATTGCAATTTGAAATATAAATTACATTATATTATAAAGCACAACCCTACATCAGAATAATGCACAGGATAAGCGGCCCTTAATGTTTTTGAAAACGCCGCATTTCAAACGGGGAGGGTGTTTTTTTGTCATTATTTGGTCTCTTCTGCAATTTTGACGAGACATTCTTTGGTTTAAGTCGACAGAGATTATTTTCTTAACTTGAACAAATAAATAAATAGGTAACGCTAAGAGCTTTAATTTCTATATTGAATGTTTAAAAAAATATGCAATATTAGTCCTCTCATATTTCAGCTGCTAATAAATGGAAAATAGTTCTTTTTTGAAATTTATAAAATAAAAATCAGATAATTGTACATAAAAAATGGTTGCCTGTAAAGTCGGTTTTACGGGCGAAGATTTTACGTGACAACGTCTTTTTCTCGGTAGAATATTTATTGATATGAATATAATTAAATTGCACAATAGGAACAAGGAATTGAATGAAAATAAGAATTGCACAAATTTTAACTATAGAAATATATTTTGTTTACTAAAACATTGTACATGTAAACTTAAACTCATCGTAACGTTACCGAGCGTTACACTTTTTCATAAGTGACTCCCAGCCGCAACCTAATTTAAGACGTTGTCACGTCAAAAACAACTTGCCTAGCGGGAGAGCTAAGCGTTTCGTCATTGAGATGATTTGATCCAATGATATAAGGTCTACTCAAGAACATCTGTAAGAGGGATTGTTACCATGTACCTTGTTTTTTATGAGTCTCCGATACTTCGCCACTGTTGCAAGCGCCATGATCACGGAGTAACTGAAGTAATTGCGGGTAGATGTTATTGGCAGACATATTTAAAAGAATATATATCTCATAAGAATATCCTTGAATCTTCTCCTACGTATACCTGGAAGTTTCTACGTACTCTTGGCATTGGTAAATCACATCTACGTCATAAGCCTTATTTTCCGTTAGATGAGCTAAATAAGCACTTCACTTCTATTGAACCTCTTCTTCCCAATGTGAAACTTTCCACTATCTCTGTTCTTTCTTCCAAGGTTGCCTCAACAGCTTCACAATTCTGTTTTAATTTCTTAACTGAGGATGAAATCCGAAAGATAATTCTATCCATAAAATCTAAAGCTGCAGGCTGCGACAATATAAGTCGTACTTTGATCATCTTAGTTCTAGATTCTGTACTTCCTGTTCTGGCTTATATTTTTAATTTCTCACTTACATCTGGTTCCTTTCCTGATCTCTGGCATAAGGCCTTAACTCTCCCACTACCTAAAAATAATAGTCCCGTTTCCCTTAGTCAATATAGGCCTATCACTATTCTTCCTTTATTATCTAAGATCATTGAAGCTGGAGTCCACAAACAACTCATTTCATATATTAATTCTAATAAACTTCTTTGCCCTTTTCAATCTGGTTTCCGTCCCGGCCATAGTACTACTACTGCTCTCACCAAAATCCTTGAATATGTCCGGGATGGCCAGGAAAATTCTCGTTGACACTGTTAGTTTTAATTGATTTTTCAAACGCTTTTAATGATGTGGATCATGATATTCTCATAGCTGTACTTTCTCGACTAGGATTCTAATTTCAACACTGTGAAAAGTGTGTTTCATCATCATCATCATCAGCCTCTTAATGTCCCCACTGCTGGGGCACTGGCCTTCCCTATGGATGGAATAGGGAGATTGGGCCATGACCCACTACGCGGGCCCAGTGCGGATTGGCGGGTGCTAACGACTGCAGTTGCAGCCTGGACCAACGACTTAACGTGCCTTCCGAAGCACGGAGGAACTCGAGATAGAAGATTTGTGGTCACCCATCCAATGACCGACCACTGCGAAAGTTGCTTAACTTCAACGATCGCAGCCGAACGCGCTAACCAACTGCGCCATCGAGCTCCTCAAAAGTGTGTTTATTCATACAAAATAGCACCGCGGATAGTTTAAGCAGATAGTTTCATTTTCATAAGTATTAACACGAAAGTTCTTACAATATCACATAAAACTTCAAATATAACAAACATAAACATAGTACTGCGGCGATCTACCCTGAAGGGGTAGGCCCTGGGAGCGTAGCAATTTATTGAAACAACTTTGATTTTATATTGATTTTAATAGATTTCAGGCGAATATAAAATGTATGTTTTAAATCTATCTACGAGTGGTTGGGTGCCTGAAGTCTATATGATGTGGAACCTTCTATAAAAAGACAGACGATTCCTTATTTCAAATATTAAAATCATGACATTAACTTTTTAATATAACTGCCTGCCGTAGGCAAAGAGTTTACCCAAACAAGGAGGCTGTAACGTAACGGACGTTACAGTACCTTTATTGTAATAAAACCCACTGCTTTTTAATTAGCTTCAGAAACAAACACTATAAAGTTTTTAAGCGAATGACTGTCGCTCGCTGTCACTGTTGCTCGCTGTAACGTTGCGTGGTACAATGTCACAACGCCATTCATCCATCGTTGAGCCTCCATTCACCGCTGAAAGCACTTGCAGGTATCTGAAACGTCGTGGAGAACGATAAAATTAACTATTATTACAACAATATAAGTTTTATGGCTCCTAGCGAATTCAGCTGGAGTTTGTAGCGCGTAAAAGCATTGTGTGAGACGTTTGAGAAAGCAAATCTTTTGTGGAGTGTTTGTTCGTGCTGTGTGCCGGCTAAAGACGCGTTTTAGCACGTCTTGAAAGAGTTCTCACGAGTTAAACATATATTTGTACCATATTTGTCTTTTTAAATCATGTCTACACTTACTTCGTGTAAAAATCGCCATATTATATTATTTCCATATTTCCATGCGTAGTGATAGTGAATGATTTCCTTCAAAATAAAAAAATATATAACCGCGCTCGAGTATGTCCATGTGACTTTTTTATGCCATTTAGTAACACTCTCGTTTCACGTTCAAATTGTTAGATTATTGAAATGCATAATCTTTAATTTTACTCGCTAAAATAAATAAATAAATATGTCCAACACTCACACCAATTAGCCTAGCCCCAAAGTAAGCACTGTAAGGCTTGTGTTATGGGATACTAGGGTAACGGATAGAATACATATACAATACATATATAAGTATATTTTATATAGAAATACATATTAAACATCCATGACTGGAGTACAAAATGCTCGTATTCATCACACAAACATCTGCCCCCACCGGGATTCGAACCCTGAAATGTTTCCTATAACCGATTTTTTTACTAATCTGATCTCTCTAGAAGTTCGACCCTATTTAAAGGGGTAACGTATGCTGTATCCCTTATGTTGATAAGATTTTGAGCGGCAGACAGACACACCACAGCGGCAACAGAAATTTTAGAGTATGTAGTATCTACACGTAATAGAAAATACGAGTATAAATTTATCAGTTACATACTTGGGAATCAAAGTTACGTATTTCTTTCCGCCCAACATATATTCAGTTATATTTCCTCATCATGGATTTAACATTGACTAAACTATTAATTTATAATTATAGCTATTAACGAGATTGTTACCATGTACCTTGTTTTGTACAATCGTGAGGATGGGTTTAAATTGTCAAATGTCTTGAATCCAGTGGTTCGTATTTGTAAAAACCGCAAAAATCAAAAAAGTGTCGTTACGCGCTCTGATACTGTGAGTATTGTGTGTCGGGAACTAGTGCGAGTGAATAGTGAGAATGTGACCAGTGTTACGGGTATCGAGCGTAGTAAAAGACGACGTCGGAGGGTAGACCGATATGTCTGCCAATAACATCTACCCGCAATTACTTCAGTTACTCCGTGATCATGCCGCTTGCAACAGTGCCGAAATATCGGAGACTCATAAAAAACATGGTACATGGTAACAATCCCGTTAACAGCTATAATGTTAGTGACGATGAAAGTTTAAAACAATATATTATTAATTTACAAGATTAAGCATAAGTCTCAAACATTCAAAATTCCCAATAAACTTTGGTCTGTTGTTTATCTTCAGACTGACTAAACTTTCGATTGTGCACAACTAGTAACTCGATTTCATGGCGGCCGGAGATAAGCTATTTGGCAATCCAGTAATTCGATGTTTGAAACCACAAATTATAGAATTGACAAATATCTAAGATATGTTATATGTACGCCTACTGCCTTACTTTCAGTGACGTGCTTTGGTCAAATCGTGGGTAAACTCACGGGTCACGGCAACTTCAACAAACACCTTTGTAATATAGGTATTTCTGACAGCCCTCTGTGCAGAGCCTGCCTTTAATATCATTCCTTTATATTTCTTTTCAATGAGTTCTTGATACTTTTTTTGTATATATTGTTTTTCTTTGACATTAAAAGAGATTGTTTTACCTTGTCACTATTACCACTGTTTTCTTTTCTCTTTGATAATAATTAAAAATACAGTCCTTATCCTCAATAATACCCTATATTGGTCCTGTCATATTTCAGCTGCTAATAGCTGGAAAACAATTCTTGTTTTTTCTCAAATTTATAAAATAAAAATCAGATTATTGTACAGAAATATAACATGCTTAGCGGGAGAGCTAAGCATTTCTTCATTGAGATGATTTGATCCAAGGATATGAGGTTTACTAAACTACAACTGTAAGAGTCTCGGCACTTCAAATTTAACGGTACTGTAAGATTATGTTTCTTTTATTGTTTCCATAATTTTTGGTACATAAAGGAGCTTTTCTTAAAAACAAACACTTGAAATGACAAAGGTTTTCCACATTCAAAGATGATAGGCACTTATTTACGTTTTTTATGAGGACGAATCTGTTGCCTTGTGTTCATTCCCTGTTGACGATCACGCGCCTCTGATGGTACCTACTCACACCCTCCTTTATTTGTTTCCGGCAACTTATTGTTGGCAATTAGTTGGTTCGGCAACTTCAGTAGGTACGTACACAAAACAGATCGGTACAGAAGTCTATCTCATGTAGGTACTTCACTTTTCATACCTACGCTCGTTAGTTGCTCTAGGATTGTCAACATTAACTTATACACAAAAACTGGCACGAAAGTGGCCCTCGTAACTAGTTGTTTGATTAATTGTTGAGAATGAAACAGGAAGACAGGAAATATAAACAAATGATTTGTTTGCTCCATATTTGCACAAAAAGTTCACACACGTGTCTCAAATGGATGGCACTCGCGCTCGCACTGGTCCCAGACGATCCGAGATATCGTGTCTAGGTCAGGGTTGCTGGAGCACACTTTGTAGCTATGTAGTAGGTTGTAGCTATGATGTTGTAAGATCAGTACGAAATTGTAAGCTGTGGAGTTTCTTTCGCCGCTTCTTCTCCGACAAAGCAGCATAATAATTAGGTATTTAAGTGAAATAATTATTGCATCTCGAAACTGTGGTAGGGAGTTGACGATTTAAAAGTACTTACCAAAGTCCATTTAAATAAAGATATTTTGAGTTTGAGTTTGAGTTAGGTAGACTTCTGCACCTTTCTGTTTTGTGGTACGTACGTGTCTTCTGGGCGAAAGTTTGACTTTGATTTCTGACTTCGCTAATTGGACGCCGCGAGTTGAGTGTCTGCGACGGGCTTCGGGTTTATAATAAACTCTTTTGTCGTACCATCCACCCTCCGTGGTCGTTCTAATCAGCCAAAATCATTATTTCTTTTGAACGCGAGCACTTGGGTATTACGTACAGGTGCCTCAATTATTTTCCCAATTTTAATTATGTAGCTCCTTGCGCAAAAACCACGAAGATTTCTTACTTAGATTAGAAAAAAATAAGTTATACAGCCAAGTAGACATATGTCTCCACCCCACCTGGTGTTAAGTGGTGATAATGTCCAAATGTGGAGACAGCTGGTACAGCAGTTATAAACTGCCACACCAACCATCCTTACCTTGCCGGCCTGCAAAAATGCTTCTTCACGCCTCTCTTAAAGGACCCCAGATTGTAGAAAAGAGGGAACACGTGTGCAAGCAAAGATTTCCACTTACGAATAGTATGACAAAGAAGTGAGTCACCAAATTTCTTTGTTCGTGTAGGAATAGTAGCTACAGGAAGTCAGTGGCATGTGGTTAAGTGATGAAGTGAAAGCAATCAAACTTTACATAATCTAATTGCTTTCTAAATGCAATTATTATTGTTCAAACTACTTAATCAAATTTGATGAAGATTATATTGTGCTGTTTTGGAGAGAAATATTGTATCACGTGTAATATCTTACGTAAATGTTATGTGGCGTATCTAAAACTATCTAATAATTCGCAGTTTATTAAAATGATCCAAAATTGTGTTATGATGACTTAATTGTTAAGCTTCCGTACCCATAAGGTAACAAACGCAATTATATTAATTTATCTCCACTGTCTGTCTGTCTATCACTGGGCTTTAACTCTTGATCTGAAATGATGATGTAGTTATAGACATTTGAAATTTTTACACAATGCGTGTTAATAAGATCGCAATCACAACAAAAAAATTACATTAAAACAAGAACCTACAAATAAGCAAATACATAAGCATCTATGTACAGAGGTAACCTCTAGCAAATCCCACTGAAATGAAATTTTTAACTAACCTTATATCTTAGGAACTCCAAGTGACCAAAACTTATCTCGAGCTCTTCCGTGCTTCGGAAGGCACTTGACGCCGTTGGTCCCGGCTGCATCTGCAGTCGTTAGCATCTACCAATCCGCACGGGGCCCGCGTGGTGGGTCACGATTCAGTCTCCCTATTCCATTCGTAGGAGAGGCCTGAGTACAGTAGGGGCATTAATAGGCTGATGATGACGAAATCTACGCAGTTAAAGTCGTAAGCATCAACTTAACTGGTTACAAAAATAAACACCCCCCAAAACCATTAACTTAACAAATAAAATTATATCCAAGCAATCAAAGGGCGCAAAACTTGGTAGACGTCTTAGATTACGCGTTCACTCGTAAAACGAGGCATACTTATAAACTATGGGAGGTCGTTAAGTAAACTTTGAACTTTCTTTCGCAACTTGCGATAGTTTCAAACGTTAGTTTTTGAAAGTGGCAAAACAACGAGGCGCCCGATTTAACCCCATAGTTACTGGGAAGTTGCGCAGAATCCTATAGAACGAGCTATGACAAAGTACTGTGCCGCTTAGATGTAAAATTAGTGTCCGCTATAAAATCAAAAGCCACTGTAGAGGCTGCCTATTACACAGTATTTGTATTAAAATTCGCCCACAGCACAAGTTAGTGAGTCTCGTAAACGTTCATTGTTTATTCATACTAATACTACTCGATTATCCACATGTTGTCCATCTGACCATGGGTAAGGTATGGACGGCTTTAGGATCCTACTCTAATACAACATTTAATTACAACTAGCAAACCAGTGAACCAAATGTTCACCAAAACCTGATTTCTCGAAAACCGGAAGTGCTACGTTACTCAAATCCGGTATGAAGTCTTATCAGACTATTCTTAACTTATAACTTAAATATTCTCTTTATCTATCTCTTACGGTTTGGCCGCTGAAACAGCACCACGGACAGACGGACTCGTCTAAAAGAGATTTTTATTATTTTAAAGCATGTAACTGCTCGATGTTTAAATCTAAAGAAAATATAACTAGAAAATAATTGTTCAATGCATTCGCACGGATTGCGAAGGGTGCGGGTTCGAGTCCCGTCTGCTGCCTGGTCCGCGTGGAATTTTTTCTAGTTATATTTTCTTTAGATTTAAACATTTAATTATACAAAACTTGACGAGTAAACCCACCGAACCTTATTCAAATGTAGTATGAAATTTACATGCCAATAATTTATTTAGAAGAAGAAGATTGGATTCTATTTTAATTCTTTACAATCGTAATTTTATTTAGAAGGAGTACTAGAACAATTTGTGGTATTTCAGGGAAGGCAAAAGGAAGAAAGTAAGACCACAGAAAAGATGTTAATTGACGGTGAAGTCCAGACGCGAAGATAGCTGATGCAGCAGTTCTACCCGCCACACCAGCTATCCTCACCCTGCCGGCCTGCATGTTGCTTCTTCACGCCTCTTTTATAGGATCCCAGATTGTAAGAGGGAGAGAACACACGAATTGAATTGAATTGAACACATGAGCGGGCAGAGCATTCCATTTACGGATAGTGCGACAAAGAATTGAGTCACCAAACTTCTTTGTACGCGTTGGAATGATGTTATTAGAGGTGTAGCAGGAGTAATGTGGAATAGAGTGGCTCAAGAATGATCACAATGGAAAAGGTTGGATGAGGCCTATGTCAATTGGCAAACAGAACTGCAGAAAACATGTAAGCAGCAAATATTATAATAATTTAAATGTTTCCATATTTCTAAAATGTTATTGCAGTAGTTTAAATTGATCTGAATAAAGGCTTTATTTTGTTACTAGAACAATCATAATAATTTCAAGAAAAAAGGTATATAGACCTAAAATATAAAAAAATAAAATCGAATAAAAGTTTATAAATCAAATGAACAGGATGTTCTTGTAATTATTGGCACACAAAGATTTGAATGATTGGCAAAAAACATTGCTAATCGCTTGAGTCCAAAAAAGCAAAAGCAACGACGATTTTAGTTGCTACCTTCTTAAAACGACTTTAAAAATGTAGCAATACATACTTTAAATAGTATTTCTCAATTCAATCATGTTTTTTTTTATAAAGTTACATATAGATAGCACATAATTGAGATACTTGCGTTGCCTTCCATGACCTAAGCCCCTATACCATGAAGCCTTAGAAATTTATTCAACGACAGAAGGTAGCCACCAAAAGGTAGTACTATTTTACTGCGGTCAAGTGAGGTCTTCTGTAAGGCGGAGGTTACTTCCCCAAACCAGTGCCCAAACTCGAGTGACCCTACCTCTTTTCAACTGTTCGCCGTATATCGTGGAATGCTCTTGAAGTAATGTTACGCATACCAGTTGTTACGTGCCGGTGTGATTGCAGCCGCGCCAGTGTAGCAGCCAGTAATTCTCTGGCGCGGACAACGAGGCAAGTTTAATGAAATTCTTGCCGACGCCGACGCCGATCCGGGCGCGAGAACACCTCACCTACTTCATTACGAACTAATGTCATAATGTTATCGCTGTTATTACAATGTCTGTCGATTTCAACAAGCTATGGTATGTTTGTTTTAGATTTAACGTGTAATTATTTAAGATTGGAGCGAAATAAATGCTTAATACGATAATGATGTTTTCAACGTCTGCTTTGGTTATATTCATCATCATCATCAGCCTATTAATGTCCCCACTGCTGGGGCACAGGCCTTCCCTATGGATGGAATAGGGAGTGCGGGCCATGACCCACCACGCGGGCCCAGTGCGGGTTGGTGGGTGCTAACGATGGCAGATGCAGCCGGGACCAACGGCTTAACGTGCCTTCCGAAGCACGGAGGAGCTCTAGATAGTAATTTTTGGTCACCCATCCAATGACCGATCTCTGCGAAAGTTGCTTTACTTCAACGATCGCAGCCGAACGCGCTAACCACCTGCGCCATCGAGCTCCTCAATGCTTTTTAAGTAACGTTTCAAAGATTCCACGGGTTAGGGTAATCAAAAGTTAAAAATCCTGCAAGTATGCAGATTACTTCCACAGAATTGCAGAAGTCATTCAGGTATATTGTTATTTTCAAGAAAAGTTGGGCATAGCGGATTTTCCGCTCGATTGGAGCACTCAGCTTCACGCAAACTCGAAGTCCTGAACAAGGTGCGGCGTTTTTTCACGCCCGATCAACTGTGCTTGTTGTACAAAATGCAAGTGCGGTCCTGCGTGGAATATTGTTCGCACCTCTGGGATGGCTCCGCTAAGTACTTACTCGATGCCTTGGATAGGTTGCAGCGGCGCGCTGCCCGCATCATTGGCGATGAAGAGGTAACTAAGAAACTCCAGTCTCTACAATTACGCATTGATGTGGCATCATTAAGAGCATTCTACCGACTATACCAGTTCTGAGGAGCTATTCTCGCTTATCCCTCCATCACCTTTTCTTCAGAGGACCACGCGCGCTGGCCTACGTTGCCACCGACTTACTGTGGCCACTATTCCTACACGAACAAAGAAATTTGGCGACTCATTTCTTTGTCGTACTATTCGTAAGTGGAATTCTTTACCCGCGCGCGTGTTCCCTCCTTCCTATAATCTGGGGTCCTTTAAGAGAGGCGTGAAGAAGCATTTTTGCGGGCCGGCAAGGTGAGGATGGTTGGTGTAACAGTTTATAACTGCTGTACCAGCTATCTTCGCGTTTGGACTTTATCACCACTTAACATCAGGTGGGGTAGAGTCATTTGCCTACCTAATCATACAAAAAAAAAAAAAAAACTCGTCTCGGAAAGTATTCTTCACCTTAGAGAAGACAACATTACCTTTTTGTGGTGTTGTGTTTCTGCCGGTGAGTAAGGTTCTAGGGCTCCACTGGGTAGGGGATAGGGTCAAGGTAGGTAACGGCACGGTAATATTATCTTTACAGTATTGTGACTCGGCCCTGTCCTTTAAATCGAGCGATTTCAAGGACAGGGCGGTCGAGCGGGGCGTATCCACGCGGTAGGGCTGTCCGCCTACAGTATTTCAATTTCATCTTCATAATTGAGTTTCTTTCTAGTTTTGTGATTGTAAATATTTTATTTCATATGGTAAAAAAAATGTAGATTTGAAACAGAAAAATATTTACACCTCGGCTGAGACGTACGAAAAGCTTCATTATTAAATTTAATAGTATTATAAATACGCATTCGTATAAAAAGTTTAATTATGGAAGAAGAGTTCGAGCAACCAAAAACACACACGATATCGACTATTGCTCTTTGCCATATTAAATTATGCAGGCATCTACTTAATTCAATCATATATTCACAATACAAATCGCACGTTTAAGCACGGCTAACTGCTTAAAAAACAATTTACACCGTTCGGGCGTCGCTGCGGCGCATTCGCGACTGGATGCCCACCGGGTGCCGCGCGAACTCGAGTGGCGTAGGTATAGGGCTGCCATCCGTCCGGGTTTCCCCGGATTTGTCCTAGTTTACGTAGGTACGATACGCTTTCCGACCGTTTGTATGAAGATAGAATACTGTATAGATAATATTGCCGTGGTAACGGCGCCTGTTCGCGGAAGTCTCTGTAAGGGTTCCTGTGGCCTCATTTAGCCACGCTGGTTGGGACCGTGGACCGAGTGAGGGACATCGTCAGGTTTTCAGTAGGTAGGCTCCCCCCTCCTGGGTGGTCGAGGAGTCCCACATAACCCCGTCGCCACTCCCAAGTGGCGGGGTAAGCGTCACGGCGTCTGTGCATTGCTTTTCACGGAATGTTAAATTTCACAACAGTGGCTTTGCTATCGCATGCAACCCAGCCACTTACCATCAGGGGGCCATTCGCCTAACGGAAATGCTTTGGAAAACGCTAACGCTTTCGATTTTATTTTGTTATTTCTGACCGCCGAAGGTTTTCAAATACTTTACGCTCATTTTTTTTTTATTTTGTTATTACCAATGCAAAAGAAAAAAAATGCGAGGCTTTTGAAAACCTCAGGCGACTAGAAAAAACAAAATAAAAGCGTTAGCGTTTTCCAAAGCGTTCCCGTTAGGCGAATGTCCCCCAGGTGGGTTACCACACTTTTAACTTGTTTATACTTATGATTTTATTTATTTTTTAAGCATTTAACTGCTAGATGTTTAAATCTAAAGAAAAGTTTACTAGAAAAAAATCCACTCGGACCAGGCAGCGGACGGGACTCGAACCCGCACCCTTCGCTATCCGGGCGAATGCACTGACCATTATGCTACCATGGCCCTATTAGCCGCGTCGAAATTTTCCTAGCCTTAAGCTGCAAAGGCAGCGCCATCTCTTCGCATTGTAGGTAACCCACAATGTCAAATGAATACTTTTTCAAGTATTAAACATTTGAAAGAAGAAATAGCAATTATAGTTATGGTTTTATTAATTTTTAAGCATTTAACTGCTAGATGTTTAAATCTAAAGAAAAGTTTACTAGAAAAAAATCCACGCGGACCAGGCAGCGGACGGGACTCGAACCCGCACCCTTCGCTATCCGGGCGAATGCACTGACCATTATGCTACCACGGCCCTATTAGCCGCGTCGAAATTTTCCTAGCCTTAAGCTGCAAGGCAGCGCCATCTCTTCAAACCATGTAGGTAACCCACAATGTCAAATGAATACTTGTTCAAGTATTAACCATTAAAGGATGCGGGTTCGAGTCCCGTCCGCTGCCTGGTCCGCGTGGATTTTTTTCTAGTTAACTTTTCTTTAGATTGTTTATACTTGTTTACCACACTTTTAACATAAATAAAATATAGGTATTATCATCAAATAAAATAATTTTCAACGGTATAGATGCACTGATTTATCTCGTTGAAACTTAGTTTATTTAATGAGTGGCGTGCGTGATAACCTAAGAAACAAATACATTATCATCAGATAACTTGGGAGGACCCTATACTTGTTTATTTACACCTTTAAGGCATCAAAAACAGAACTAACTCGAAGGACCATAAACATCAAACATTCAATAATAAATTACCCGAAAGCAATAGCAATAAACATAAAACTAAAACATTAATTACTTAATTATTCGAAGCAATTACCGCATTTACGTATGCACACTATCGACATTTAGCAAATTATGTGAATTAATGTCCCGACTCGCGCCATTACCGACAGCATTGACGTGTCACTGTCCGAAACTGATTTGATTGTCAAACAAGTCGCACTGGAATATTGTCCGAGTATTGATCGCAAAGTTATTGTTCAAATATTGATGAGTGAGCTCACGGCCGGATTCGCAAATGCTTAAACTTTTACTTTTCATTGGAAGACAAAAAAGTTATGCTTTATTCGAGACAAAAATACTTACTCGTAAAGCAGTAATATAAGAACAACATACGCACAAATCTAAATTGTGTATTAAAACGGATCCAACTCAGCAGAAAATAACAATAAAATCACTTTTGGTGCAGCAGTGCTATTTTGTAACAGCAAACCTTAGATTAAAACAAAAAGGGTAGATACGGTACGCTCATACTTGCATCAAACAAAAACTGATCCCACGGCAGCGCGAACGGGACGGCGAGATCCGCGTCACTGCATTACCGACCAATCACGCGACCAGTACTCGACGTTACTACCGAATAAGATTCAAAACAAACAGCATTTTTTATGAAAAAATATATTTTATGGTACTTACGAATGAAAAGTGATGCCGTGGGTTTTATTTTTAGTTCTTGAGCAATTTGAGCACTTTTTAAAAACATACTTAAGCATTGTTTTATCATATAAACACAAAATATTAGCAATATTTCTTTTTGGCGTTCACATGTACGTCGTTTGCATGTCAAGTTGTGACTAAAGCGATTAGGGTCGTGGACCACAATTCATGCGGATCACTTTTGTGAGGCTAGTGCCGTATCTACCCTTTTTGTATTAATCTAAGCAGCAAACTCACTTTACACCTCGGAATCCGCGGACTGATTTGAAACAGAGCACGAATTTCGAATACATTTGAAATCAAAGAAAACAGCTTACGTGAAAAAAGTGTATTGGTAAAAATGTTACTTTTTCATTTTCTTTTGGGATTTTTCTTCTAATTAAGCCCAAAATGCTTGGCAGAGTATTTTTAATTAAGGCTGCTTAGCTCGAGGAACATTTTTAGCATGGAAAATTAACAAATAAATAGATTTTTTATTGTTTATTGTATTTCCATTACTTCAGAGTATTAAACGACAAATTTAGGTTGACATGCAAACGATTGTATCAACTCTACAAATAAGTCGGCTAACACTGTCAAAGTATGTTCTTTTAATGTCATCAAAAATGTTGTCGTAAAGTAATATTATTTCCAACTAAATCATAATCTAAAATGTGGTGGTAAAAAGAACTCACAAACATGACTCATTACATTCGTTCAATAAAATTGATTGTGATTGCGAACTTTATGTGCGTGTTGGAAAATGAAATAGAATGGAGTCACTGGCGAAATTTCGTTTAAAATTCGTTTTTTTACGGAGAAAGAGAGTAAAGTCCTGTTTAGTATGATTTTATTTATTTTTTAAGCATTTAACTGCTAGATGTTTAAATCTAAAGAAAAGTTTACTAGAAAAAAAATCCACGCGGACCAGGCAGCGGACGGGACTCGAACCCGCATCCTTCGCTATCCGGGCGAATGCACTGACCATTATGCTACCACGGCAATTATTTTTCTAGTAAACTTTTCTTTAGATTTAAACATCTAGCAGTTAAATGCTTAAAAAATAAATAAAATCATAACTATAATTGCTATTTCTTTTTTCAAATGTTTAATACTTGAAAAAGTATTCATTTGACATTGTGGGTTACCTACAATGCGAAGAGATGGCGCTGCCTTGCAGCTTAAGGCTAGGAAAATTTCGACGCGGCTAATAGGGCCGTGGTAGCATAATGGTCAGTGTATTCGCCCGGATAGCGAAGGATGCGGGTTCGAGTCCCGTGCGCTGCCTGGTCAGCGTGGATTTTTTTCTAGTAAACTTTTCTTTAGATCCTGTTTAGTATTTGTTTTATTTCCATTGTAAATTCCTTAATTTAATCAAATATAACGATAATGATCATCTAATGTTAAGCCGTATGTCAGCTAGTATTTTAATATGTATTAAGCAAGCATGTATTGACATTCACGCCATGTGATTCGCCATCACAAAGGCTACTGAGTCTACCATGGTCCAGTGTACTCGCGACGCCTCGAACCGTCAGATATGGAGGCACATCGCCAGGAGAGCTACCCTCGGAATTGATAGTGACCCAAAAAACACCCCACCATGTACCTCATCAGTGCAACCACGATCACTCTGACAAGATTTGAAAAATTCTACAGCTATGTGCATCAAGGTATATAATGCTTTACCAACAGAGTTTCTAAATCTTCCAAAAACGCGTTTTCGAAGGACGATAAAGTCATGGTTGCAGGAACAATGTTTTTACTCTGTAGAGGAATATTTTAATTTTATGTTTAAATCCAGACATAATAAGTGACAAATTAATTAAGATTGTAATTTTTATTCTATGTGATATATATTTATTGTAGTGATTTAATAATATTTAATTGCTTGATAATTTGACATGTGTAAATGGAATAAATGATTTAAAGTTTCATGATTGTAAATTTGACTAAAATTATAACTTATTTTTAATCAATAATATTATGGATTTCTTAACATGTTTATGTGATGACGTATGACGATTAATTGACATGTTTAAATGGAATTAATGTTTTGGTATGATTAACAATAGTGTGACCAATTACAATATTAATATAAAATAATTTGATATTTGCATACTAATTTAGCGAATCATGTTTGAGCACCATATGTATTGTAACATCTTTTTATTGTACCATGTTTCTTGTAAATAAATATGAATATGAATATGAGTGCCCGACTAAGAAGAAGAGTATTGACATTTCTATACGAAACAAGTAATCTATCTGTTGTTGCTAAAAAAAAAAATTGTGGAGCATTTTTTACCAGTTCGTTTGCTCAAATAAGGAGATGAATTATTCAAAACACAAGTAGTCCAATTTGACTACACAATTCGGAACAATTTCCACACTATTACGGCTGCACTTAGATATAACGTCAATCAAAATATTTAATGCTTGTCAATTAAAATGACGCTGTCATATTACTTTTGCCATAAAAAAGTGACAGTATCAATTTTTATCCAACTTAAAAATTCATTGACTTTTTGAATGTTTTATTTAAAACTAGTGGACCGTCCTTACTCCGCTTCGGTGTAGAGTTGTAGTGTCAACTAAAATGACTCTTCATTTAATTGAAAACTCTATAATAAAAAAAAAATGGGTGCGTGTACTTATGTAGGCGCGTGAGAAGTTATCCTTCTTTGGCATCGTTTAAAATTAGTTTTTAATTGCATGCAAATAATTAATTACAATAAATTAATAAAAAGTCTGGAAAAGGACACAGTCAATAAAGTTCAGTTTTAATTTGAAAAAATAAATAGGTAAATAATCAAAATATTCAATTAAAATCGCTACTGAATATAATTTATTAGAACATATGTGATTTGCACTTGTATGAAACTCAAACATGTATTCCGAATATACAAACTAGAAACATGTGGATAAATATTATAAATATGAATACCTCTAACTGTTACTTTATTACAAAAAATAAAGATGTGGTTTTTGGTTCTACTACACCAATGATCAAGAGATGGCGCCGTAGTCTCCTGAATCGCGCTTTGGTTCCGTTGTTCCAGATTAATAAATACTTTTGATATTATAAATATGAATACCTAAAATTGTTACTTTATTACAAAAAATAAAGATGTGGTTTTTGGTTCTACTACACCAATGGTCAAGAGATGGCGCTGTAGTCTCCTGAATCGCGCTTTGGTTCCGTTGTTCCAGATTAATAAATACTTTTGATAGGCCTTCACAATGCAGTCGTTAGCACCCACTAAATAGAGATTCTATTTTGTTGGTAGATTTTCTTAATGTGCGGTAAACACAAAAGTAACAGCATGAAGTTGGTCGCTAAAGCGGCCAACTTCATGCTGTTAATTTTTGTTTTGTGTTTAAAATTTCACTCTCATCATTTTTTCATAACGCGCCTAAAGAAGTATAACTTCAAAAACTGAAAATGATATATTTGCCTTTCCCAAACTTCTATTGACTTCACGTCACTCGATTGGGAATGGGCTCGTCCCATTGACAACGTGTAAAAATATGTCTTACCCAAAGTCTGCCGAATTGCCACGTTAGATGGCAAGGCTGATCCGTTGACCAAGATAGCTGCCAGCCTTGTTTTGATCACCAGTCATCTCGTTGAGTCTCTTTGACAGTTCCTTAAAAGGGTACGAGCGCTTGCTCCCTATTTATCGGAACAATTAAAAGCGACTTCAATAGCATTTTTATCGTACTCTGAAAAGAAGCTCTTGCTTTCAACTCGCGCTTGGTGGATATTGTGATTTTTGCATGTTTATTCATTCAATTTCAAAGAAACAAGGGTTTAATTCTCAGTTACCTACAAGTAAGAAATTTATGGTATGGTATTAAAGTTCAAATTGACTTTTAAGTATTATTACAAATCGTTTGTATCCCAGTATAGAAAAGTGTTGTTTTTGGACGTTTTCAGGCATTTTTTTAAATTTTTCCCTGCGTATTAACCATCCTCATACTTCGAGGAATATTCTAAAAAAAAAATTATCGAAATCGGTTCAGCTGTTTTCGAGATTTGCGCTTAGCAACACATTCAGCGATTCATTTTTATATTATAGATACCGTAGATGCGCATTTGTTTCCAATAGACTGCCAAGGATTCGTATACAAAGTTGTCCAAGTAGCCAGTAGACACAACTGAACATCTTTACCCAATTCTCTTTTTGGAGTTTACTCCTTAAGAATCGATTTGCATATATAAAGGGCCCGGTATGAGAAAATTGTGAGGAGTAAAATCTATCGATGAATGACCTCGTTACGTTTTTGGTGCGCATCCTATGACGCGCAACTTTGACAAACAAAGATGACGGATTGACATTAAACGTCCATGTGTCTTATTTTAGTTACCATAAACCACTTGTCACTGTAATTAATAATGCAGACAATGTTCATTTAATTAATATTTAAAAAATGATAATAGTCTGATAATAATAATTACATAATTTATCAACAGTAAAATATTTCGTCGATTAGTTTTATTAAATGTATATGAAATGAATAAATATATATTTATATATGTATATTATTTTCATTAATTTGTTAATTTACCCTTTCATACAGTATCAATCTTTTTTAAGTTAAATAAACTCTTTTTGCGTCTGGTTAGACTATCGAACTTAAGGTGTAAACTCTAGTCGTGCGTCGGAGCTGACACACACAATTTTTGAAGTTATACTTCTTTAGGCGCGTTATGAAAAAATGATGAGAGTGAAATTTTGAGATGCGCGCGCATCACTGTAACACAAAAAATTAACAGCATGAAGTTGGTCGCTAGTACTTTTGTGTTTACCGCACATTAAGAAAATCTACCAACAAAATAGAATCTCTATTTTGTGGGTGCTAACGACTGCATTGTGAAGGCCTATCAAAAGTATTTATTAATCTGGAACAACGGAACCAAAGCGCGATTCAGGAGACTACAGCGCCATCTCTTGACCATTGGTGTAGTAGAACCAAAAACCACATCTTTATTTTTTGTAATAAAGTAACAGTTATAGGTATTCATATTTATAATATTTATCCACATGTTTCTAGTTTGTATATTCGGAATACGTGTACATAAGTACACGCACCCATTTTTTTTATGTATAAACACCCTTTCTAAAATATTAGATGGCATTCCTCATGGAATAGAGCAATTTGGAGCGCTGCACATCCCAGAAGCGTCACAAGCAACTTCAAAAGTTCCATCCGCAAACTTAAGCGCATTCGACTACTCCGAGAACATTTCCCGCGTCGAATTGTATGGAAATGAAGCTCCAAATTACGGAACGCACACAACTTAGGAACTTGTTTGTGTTTCGGGAGCCGCTTTAATTTTATTCCAATTACCTTTAACGTTCATTTAAATCATGTCTGTGGCAATATTCCATACCCGTTTTGAGAGCTGGCTCAAAGTATTTATAGTAGTATTATTCAGTAACCACATTTACTATTAACAGTTACTACTTCCAATAGGCCAGTTGACTCATGTCGAATAGTATTAAATAAATGTTTATTTCTTAAAGTATTTGGTCTAAGTAACCTAAATATATTGATTTTACTTCATAAAAGCAGAAGATTGCTGTAGAAATTTAATTTTAAAATATATTTTTTAGTCTATACTTTTTAAACACTAAAAACGCTGTTCACTACGTCCGCCATGATTGTGACGTCTCTTTGGTAGTAAACAACTAAATGTCATTCGCGTGTTACTGTTAATGTGTACTGCATATAATTTTCCATGTCGTATTCCAACAGAAAGAGATGTAACGTAAAAATTTTAATATTTATGTTGCTCATTGATATAGTAAATACATAACCTTAAAATTAAAACTGATAATAAATGAAGAGACTTAAAATATTATTCAATGAACACATGCATCAAAGTGATCTTCGCAAAAATAAATTTTACTATGAGTCGATAAAGTTGCTTATTAGAAATCATGTTTTTTTTTTATTATTAGCTCAGACAGGTTATTTTCCACGTGCTTACGAGTTTTTGTTTACTACAGGTTGACGTCATAGCATAGATAATCTATAGACTAAAATGGCCGACAGCATTTTTGTATGTCCATGAAAAATCTATTTTAAAATTAAAGATTTGTAGCTTTCTAGGTCTCAACAAAATACAATATATTTTTTTTCGATATAATAGAACATTTAAAACCTTTTTCCAAAAAGAGTCAAATAACCTATTGTATAATCTATTTTGTGATTCAGGGTGTCGATTCTGCGACGTTATACTCATAATCATGTACCAATGGAATTTCCGTAGTTTTAATTTATGACACAGTTATTTAAACATAAAATTACAAATATATTTGCTTACTTATATGTTGTTATCTTCTATGTGCATTTGCTATTTATTTTTTTTGGTAACAAGAACTGTATCAAAACTCGATACTATTAAATCACTATTGAGAGACGATTTTTAATTTAGCTTAATAGAATCGACCCGAATCGTTAAGAAAATTTCCAGGCCACCACGGGTCCCCCAGGAACGGCGACCCCCCTTCTTGCAGTTCTGACCTGCAAAGGGGGGGTGGCGAAGAGCTGTACGGGTACTCCTGTACAGCCATCCGCAGCGGATGGGGGGCGGTATGGTGGGCAGTAGGCCGCGTACCCAGCCCCCACGCGCGGGTCTACCTGCGCACGTCTGCGGGGTCCCCGAAATACCGCGGGAGACCCCTGCCGTGGAGCCCCGGCGAGGCCGGAAAGCTGCTGGGGGTGGAGCCGTGGTAGACTCCCTAAACGGGGATCCCGCGGCTTCGCGCTAAGCAGTGTAGAGGTATTCGCAGGACTTTTTTAGCGGATATTATACCGTAAAGCGCCCGTAAGAGTTGCGGGGTCCTCGGTGGGTAGCCACTGGGGGGTCCGTAATACTTGCGGGAGCCAGGTGTGAGGTCCGTTCGGCGGTGTGCCTCTTAAAGGCGCCGTCGTCTGTAAAAAGATTTTTTACATGCGTAACAAAAAAAAAAAAGGCCACCACGGGTAACTCGCGAGTTATACTGTTTGAATATATTGGTTTTATTTTATGAGTGTTGATTGTTCGTAGATGACCTTTACAGCGTCGCCGGGTTTGGAGACGGCGAGATCCTAAGGGGTTCTCAAGCCGAGAATTGGCGAGTGCCTCTAGACGGATGGCGTCTCCCCACGGGGGGAGTCTCCTCTCCGTCTGGAGCCTCCAGACCACTCGAACCTAAGGGGGTTGGTCGGCTCAACTAGAGAGCGTCTCTGAGACTCGGACCTCGGCTCTAGTTAGCCGTTGTCGTGAGGGAAAGTATGTATCACTATTCAGTACTTACCATAAGAAGGATCATACATTGAATGTGAAGCTTAATTATTTAGAGAAAGCAGTTGTCATGTTATTGAGCTAAAGTTGATAATCTCTTGTACCGTTTCAAGGCCATATTTCTTCTTAGTCAGGCACTCTTGTCAGAGTGGTCGTGGTTGCACTGATGAGGTACACGGTGGGGTGTTCTTTGGGTCGCTGTCAATTCCGAGGGTAGCTCTCCTGGCGATGTGCTTCCATATCTGACAGTTCGAGGCGTCGCGAGTACACTGGACCATGGTAGACTCGGTAGCCTTTGTGATGGCGTCTATCCAGCGGGTTGGTGATCGACCGCGTGCTCTCTTGCCTTCCACCTGGCCTTGAACCACCAGCCTTTCCATCGAATTCTCATTTCTAGAGATGTGACCAAAGAACTTCAGTATTCGTAGTTGCACAGTCGACGAGAGTCTGTCTTTAACACGAAGCTCTTTGAGGATGGATATATTGGTACGATATGCCGTCCACGGGATCTTTAGGAGATCACCACATCTCCAATTCATCGATTTTACGGCGATCCTGCAGTCTCAAAGACCAAGTTACCATGTTATTTGTGAGATGAGTACATTCTATCGACAAACAACATCTTCGAACAATCTAAAATAACAGAATGGAATTCTGATTAATCAATGTCCCCTCTAATTACGCATTGTTTTGACAAGACAAAATGAATACTAATAAATGATTCAGCGCCGCTTCAAGTAACTTCAGTTCAGCAGACTAGTCAAGATGGAAGTTATAACTTCTACAATGTTTAAGATTGCTGGAACACTCATTAATATTTCATTGTAGTTAGTTAAATGTCGGGTCTGCTTTATCTAGTTTAATTATTTATTTTTGGGTTGCTTTTGGGATGAATAAATTTCGTTCTGTAAATAGCACAGCTGCTCTCGGACACAATTAAAAAAGATTGGTCTGTTTACAAAATAATGGATTATGTCACCGCTGTGAAGTTAGCCCCCCACTTTTTGAATTTTATTATTATCTAGGTTGTTCTGGGTTGTTCTATGTTTGTTCTACATTGTTCCAAAGTATTATTTGAAAAAACTAAAATTTGAAGATGCCAGACAAGAAAAACCGTTTTTCTATGGTAGCCCCCCATGTTTGGAAATTCAATATTTTTTTAGTTGTTCCAAGTTGTTCTAGTTGTTCCGAACATTGTTCCAAAGTATTATTTGAAAATATTCAAATTTGAAGCTGCCAGACAAAAAAAAACGTTTTTATGGTAGCCCCCCATGTTTGGAAATTCAATATTTTTTTAGTTGTTCCAAGTTGTTCTAGTTGTTCCGAACATTGTTCCAAAGTATTATTTGAAAATATTCAAATTTGAAGCTGCCAGACAAGAAAAACGTTTTTATGGTAGCCCCCCATGTTTGGAAATTCAATATTTTTTTAGTTGTTCCAAGTTGTTCTAGTTGTTCCGAACATTGTTCCAAAGTATTATTTGAAAATATTCAAATTTGAAGCTGCCAGACAAAAAAAAAACGTTTTTATGGTAGCCCCCCATGTTTTGAAATTCAATACTTTTTTAGTTCTTCCAAGTTGTTGTAGTTGTTCCGAACATTGTTCCAAAGTATTATTTGAAAAAACTCAAATTTGAAGCTGTCAGGCAAAAAAAACCGTTTTTGAGATAGCCCCCCATGGTTGGAAATTCGTTATTTTTAAAGTTGTTCCAAGTTGTTCTAGTTGTTCCTAACATTGTTCCAAAGTATTATTTGAAAAAACTCAAATTTGAAGCTCTCAGAAAAAAAAAACCGTTTTTCAGATAGCCCGCCAAGTCAAATCGTACTAGAGACAATAAATAAATCAACAATAATTTTTAACAATGACGATTGTATCAGTACAACCGTGGGCTATATCGTTCCAATTTCATTTAATCATTTTGAATAAAATTAATAGTTATGAGACAAGAAAACATTACACTATAGGGTAAACTCCCTAATTGTTGGCACTTTAAGAGTAGGTTCCATGTCAGTCAGACATTAAATTACCATAAAATCACATTTAAATGAGTTAGTACACAACACATGTAACAATATCAAGGAAATATAATGCAATCTTTGTTTTCATAATAGTACAGTCAATGAAGGCAAAAATCAGCTGCAACCTCCGATTTCATTGAACCTCCATCGATTTTCATGAAAATTGGTATTTATGAGTTATTTATGAAAAACCGCTTAAACATGTATTTTTATCACGCAAAATCACAATATTTTATCTTTAATAACTCAGAAAGTATTGATTTATTCCGAAAACTTAATATAACAAATTTTACTTTAGAATTTGTCTTTCTATCGATTCCTGGAGTTATTTTTATTAAAATAATTTTCACCCCCGAGAAGGGGTGGTATCTACCCTCAGGGCAAAAGCGCAAGTTGGCACTATGTCACTTTTGTTTCTTATGGTATCCCCCACCTACTTACCAATTTTCATGAAAATCGATGGAGGTTCAATGAAATCGGAGGTTGCAGCTGATTTTTGCCTTCATTGACTGTACTATTATGAAAACAAAGATTGAACTATATTTCCTTGATACTGTTACATGTGTTGTGTACTAACTCATTTAAATGTGATTTTATGATAATTTAATGTCTGACTGACATGGAACCTACTCTTAAAGTGCCAACAATTAGGGAGTTTACCCTATAGTGTAATGTTTTCTTGTCTCATAACTATTAATTTTATTCAAAATGATTAAATGAAATTGGAACGATATAGCCCACGGTTGTACTGATACAATCGTCATTGTTTAAAATTATTGTTGATTTATTTATTGTCTCTAGTACGATTTGACTTGGCGGGCTATCTGAAAAACGGTTTTTTTGCCTGACAGCTTCAAATTTGAGTTTTTTCAAATAATACTTTGGAACAATGTTAGGAACAACTAGAACAACTTGGAACATTTAAAAAAGTATTGAATTTCAAAACATGGGGGGCTACCATAAAAACGCTTTTTTTTGTCTGGCAGCTTCAAATTTGAATATTTTTAAATAATACTTTGGAACAATGTTCGGAACAACTAGAACAACTTGGAACAACTAAAAAAATATTGAATTTCCAAACATGGGGGGCTACCATAAAAACGTTTTTCTTGTCTGGCAGCTTCAAATTTGAATATTTTCAAATAATACTTTGGAACAATGTTCGGAACAACTAGAACAACTTGGAACAACTAAAAAAATATTGAATTTCCAAACATGGGGGGCTACCATAAAAACGTTTTTCTTGTCTGGCAGCTTCAAATTTGAATATTTTCAAATAATACTTTGGAACAATGTTCGGAACAACTAGAACAACTTGGAACAACTAAAAAAATATTGAATTTCCAAACATGGGGGGCTACCATAAAAACGTTTTTTTTGTCTGGCAGCTTCAAATTTGAATATTTTCAAATAATACTTTGGAACAATGTTCGGAACAACTAGAACAACTTGGAACAACTAAAAAAATATTGAATTTCCAAACATGGGGGGCTACCATAGAAAAACGGTTTTTCTTGTCTGGCAGCTTCAAATTTTAGTTTTTTCAAATAATACTTTGGAACAATGTAGAACAAACATAGAACAACCCAGAACAACCTAGATAATAATAAAATTCAAAAAGTGGGGGGCTAACTTCACAGAGGTGATTATGTCTCCTCCAGAAAATTGAAGAAGTGTTATTTTGTCAGTTTTAAAAACGAATACGTAGTATTGATTATTTGAAATTTGAAAAAAAAAGTCAGATGTTCGTTTTAAACTTTTTCGCCAGATCTCACTCTTTTTGTAGCTATTGGCTTAATTGTGAAATTAATTAATTAATTAATTACGTCGTGACGTGGCGTCACTAAGCGCGTTCTATCGTATGTACCACGGCGAGTGTTCTGAGGAGTTATTCTCTCTTATCCCACCTTCCTCTTTCCTTCAGAGGACCACGCGCGCTGGCCTACGTTGTCATCGTCTTACTGTGGCTACAATTCCAACGCGTACAAAGAAATTTGGTGACTCACTTCTTTGTCGCACTATCTGTAAATGGAATGCTCTACCCGCTCACGTGTTCCCTCCCTCTTACAACCTGGGATCCTTTAAAAGAGGCGTGAAGAAGCAACATGCAGGCCGGCAGGGTGAGGATGGCTGGTGTGGCAGGTAGAACTGCTGTTTCAGCTATCTTCGCGTCTGGACTTCACCTTCACTTCTTCACTTAACATCAGGTGTGGTGGAGTCATTTGTCGGACCTATCTATAAAAAAAAAAAAACAACAGAAAGATTGAGTTGCTTTACTTCAACATGTATTGGCTATATATATACCTAGTCAGCTCATAAATTCTGTCCAATGTTTAACATAAAATAATTGAAACAAGTTTATTCATTATGTAACCATTTATATACCAAAATGAACTTAACAAAACATAGATTCTTATGACAATAAAGTTTATTCAAAATGACCTCCGTGATTTTGAATACAGGCCTGCAATCTGCGCGGCCAGTCGTCTATCGCAGCACGAAAGAGGTCCATATCAATATCGGCAGCTGCCTTAATCAAGGATGTCTTGAGTGACTCCAAATTGGGATGAGTCTTTGAGCACGCCTTTTCCTCCAAGTGTTGCCATATCTTGTAATCTAACGGACTCAAATCTGGACTGGAGGAGGGCCAGTCTTCGTGCCGGATGAAGTCGATATCACGCGCCGCCAGCCAGTCTTGTGTGCTCTTCGCTCTATGAGCTGGCGCCGAATTTTGTTGGAATACCCAGTGCCTGTTAATGAACATGGTATGAGAAACAGGTTCCACAAGGTTCATCAGGACTGTATTTTGATACACAACTGCATTCGTTTTTACACCTTTCTCACAAAAATGTACCTCTGTTAAGCCCCAATAAGAAACTCCCAACCATACCATGAGCAAGGATGGAAAATGACCTCGTTGGACACGCGGAATACGATTGCTCGCTTCTTCACTACTGTGTGCGTACACATTATCATTTTGTTTATTGTAGCTCTCTTCTACGGTAAAATTTTTTTCATCCGAAAAAATAATTTCCTGATATTTTTTCCCGCGTACCGCTTCAATAAAGCGCGGCATCTCTTCAGTCTCAGGTCCATTAGACGAGCATTCAAACGATGTCCTGTTTTTCTTCGATATGCCCGAAGCCCTAAGTCTTCATTTAATACCCTTTTCACCGTGGTTCTGCTTAACCCCATCTGAAGGGCCAACAATTTCTGCTTACGTTTGGGATTTCTTTGAATTCGCGCCTTCACAGCTTTTATCACTGCTGGAGTCCTAACAGACCGAGGGCGACCACTTCTTGACCTGTCATCTACACTAGAGTCTTCATTGTATCGTTTGATGGTACAATAAACGAATCTTTTGGTTATATTTAAATTTTCAGTATGTCAAAAATGTGAATTGGCGCGTAACCGCAACGATGCAACTCAATAACTGCAGCACGGTCTTCTTTAAGCGTCCACTCCATATTTAAAAATGAGTAAAATTCTACAAAGTATACATTTTTATTTTAATGAACAATTCGGAATTCGAATTCAATAAACTTTTTTGTGGACAGCATTCTAAAAGAAAAGTTTTTACTGTGTGACAATACTTATGACCTGACTGTGTATATAGAATTATCGGCACAGTTGTATCGCACATCGCAAAGTTTAAACTGAAGTTAAAAAACCGCTATTAAATAAGTAAACCAAAATCTTCAGAAAATATTTGCTTGCCCGCTCACACACTCTTTACGTTCTGTGATAAAACACAAAGGATGCTATGCACCCCATCGCCCTAAATTCCGATGACACTCCCAATATAATAAACCCGACTCAAATACATCCTTTGGTACACCACCTTAAATATTCGACCTCGTTCAAAATCATATTTTACTACCAAATTAACTGCCTCCATAAAAATTACAGAGTTCCTCCTACCGCAGACTTGCAGACCGTCACGCCATTTCCGTCTATATCACGAGCGTTATAAAGGCGAAAATCCTGTGAAGCTGCCGATTTGTATTATAAGTAATTTATCGACGTACCACCGGTCGCATTGGACAACTTTAGGGTACAGTCGTAGAAGGCACGTGGTGTGCTGTTTTAGCCGTAGCCGGGTGTTGCCAAGGTTAACGTGGACGTTTTAAACTCCCCGAGTTTATCGGAATGGTCGAGGAATTGATCCTACCCTGCCTTGTTGTGGGGTACATTTATTTGTATCCGAACAGAATTGGAAGAAATCGATAAATTAATCTTTCAGTTTACTGGTCTGTGCAGACGAGGGACTTTCGTCCGCGAACTTTTTTGTACCCCTAAATAGATCGCAACTGCATTGAGTAACGACCTTAGATTAAAACAAAAATGGAAGATACGGTACTCGCGGCTCAAAAGTGATCCGCTTAAATTGTGGTGCATGACCACAATTCGGTTTAGTCACAATTGGCCATTCAAACACGCTGCATGTGCACTCAATGTAACACCATGATCACGGAGTAACTGAAGTAATTGCGGTTAGATGTTATTGGCAGACATATCGGTTTACCCTCTGACGACGTCTTTTACTGCGCTCGATGCCCCTACCACTGGTCACATTCTCACTATTCACCTGCACCTGTTCCCGACACACAATACTCACAGTATCAGATCGTGGAATGACACTTTTGATTTTTGCGGTTTTTTGCACATACGTACCACTGGATTCCAGACACTTGACAATTTAAACCCATCCTCCCAAAAGAGTATTGTGTGTCGGGAACAGGTGCGAGTGAATAGTGAGAATGTGACCAATGGTAGGAGTATCGAGCGCAGCAAAAGACGACGTCAGAGGGTAGACCGATATGTCTGCCAATAACATCTACCCGCAATTACTTCAGTTACTCCGTGATCATGGCGCTTGCAACAGTGCCGAAATATCGGAGACTAATAAAAAACAAGCTACATGGTAATAATCCCGTTAATAGCTATAATGTTAGTAAACATGAAAGTTTAAAACAATTAAAAACATGCAATCTCGCTATTTCATACCTCTGAGCCGAGCTGAGTTGATTTTTCTGTAGTAAATTTTCTGTAATGACGTCTTTGTTACGCACCTAATGTAATTCCAGTACATTTTCTAGTGAAAAGAAAGTCCTGTATACGAAAAGAGAAAGATATTATAGCACACTTTTTAAATCTTTACTTAGGGTACCTACCATTCGTTTCAAAGAGGAGTGTGCGGTAAGCTTTGCGAGTTACTCGAGTATAAGTTGATTTAACTTCAAAGCGAAGAATTTCCATCTCACGATTTTTATTTTCCACGGAAATTATTTTAAATTATTATATGGGCGATAGCGCAGAAATTATATTTAGATGATGATGATTAATGAAAAGTTACTTAACCTCAAAAATATTTTAACGAAGAATCGGGTAATATAGTCAGGAAAGATATACATTAAATAGCTATATTAAAATGATTATTTTACATGGCCACAAATTGTTTCGTTCATTTTTAGCATGACGTAATACATATTTAATTGTTGTTATGTTTGTATATTTTTAAGCATTTAACTGCTAGATGTTTAAATCTAAAGAAAAGTTTTACTAGGAATAAATCCACGTGGGCCAGGCAGCGGACAGGACTCGAACCCGCACCCTTCGCAATCCGGGCGAATGCACTGACCAATTATGCTACCACGGCCCTGATGGCCGCGTTGAAATTTTCCTAGCCTTAAACTGCAAGGCAGCGCCATCTCTTCGCATTTTAGGTAACCCGCAATGTCAAATGAATACTTTTTCAAGTATTAAACATTTGAAAGAAGAAATAGCAATTATAGTTATGTTTGTATTTTTTAAGCATTTAACTGCTAGGTGTTTAAATCTAAAGAAAAGTTTTACTAGAAAAAAATCGACGCGGACCAGGCAGCGGAGGGGACTCGAACCCGCACCCTTCGCAATTCGGGCGAATGCACTGACCAATTATGCTACCACGACTATTTAATTGTTGTTAAAAATCAGACCCTATCACAGCTCGTCTCTTACGCGGGGTCCCCAAAGTGTTCCGGGTTCGAATCCCAGCCGAGGAGGGACTTATTTTATTAATGTTTTTTAGAGTTTCACTTATGTTTACTGGCGTAGTGGGTCATGGCCCAATCCCGCTATAGCGGAAAACCGTGAATTTTGCCCAGATGTAAGTTGAACCATCTTTTTAAATTGAAGCATCTTTATAAACATCAATTCGTTCATTGGTCATACACGACTCTGTTTCGTTGTGATTGGTTTCTCGCATGTGATCAATGAACGAATTGACGTTTGGTCTGCGATAAATCTAAATAAAATTTTGAAAGATGGTCCACATCTCCAACCTGGACAAGTCTCCCGGTTTTACACTACCATTAAGAGCGGACACGAGCTGAGAGACATTTGGGAAATAGGTATGTATTTGAAAAAAGTTCGCAACTTCCCCACCCTCCTACGATGACTGCCCCCCCCCCCCCCAAGAGGGGGTGTCGTCCCTCCCAGGTCGCTTCTATGAGCACAAGCTCCGTCCGCCAGCATTGCCGCAATCAATGCTGGCGGAGACAGATCTTGCCCGATTTCTCCGACCAAGACTCGACATTCGGAGTCCCAAGCGGGACAATCCGCCAGCGTATGCTGGGCCGAGTCGAGTTCGGATGCGCAATGGTGACATCGTGCCGTGTCCTCTCTCCCTATTCGACTCAGTTACTCACCGAAACAACCATGTCCGGTGAGTATCTGAGTCAAGCGGTAGGTGACTTCCTCCTTCCCGTGGAGCCAAGCTTCGAAGTGAGGGAGTATAGCACCGACGGCGCATTGACGCGCGCAGCCCCCCAACTCTAGCTGTGCGCGCCAATCCCTCTCAGCCCGTCGGTGCAACTCCCGCCTGCGCATTCCGTGCGCGGGCTCTGGGGAGCTCCCCCCGTCTCCCTCAAGGCCGACATGTCGCGAAGCGTCAATAGAGAAGGCCTGTGCCCCTGCAGTGGGATATTAATAGACATAACGTGATACTAAGTAAATTTATCAAATATGCTTCATCATCATCATCATCAGCCTGTAAATGTCCCCACTGCTGGGGCACAGGCCTTTCCTATGGATGGAATAGGGAGTTTGGGAAATGACCCACCACGCGGGCCCAGTGCGGATTGGTGGGTGCTAACGACTGCAGATACAGCCGGGACCGACGGCTTAACGTGCCTTCCGAAGCACGGAGGAAATCGAGATAGTAAATTTTTGGTCACCCATCCAATGACCGACCACTGCGAAAGTTGCTTAACTTCAACGATCTCCTCGAAGTAAAGTTATCAAATATGCTTAAAGGAGAATAAAGAATGTCGTAAGGTAAGTACTCCAGTCCTGTACTTGCATTAAACGGGTCGTAACGTGAATCAGTGCCAGTTCGTTAGCCGCCGCGGTTTAACGAAATAAAACGGTCCACGATGCCACTACGGCAGCGAGGAACAGGCTCTCCTGCATAATACAATTTCGGGCCGGCGGCAATTTATATTAGATTCCTAGCCTTACTCCGTTTTTGTAAGCGATTTCATGGTGTTTAAGCTCTGTTGATATAAGTTAACTAGAGGTACACTTCGGTATCAACTAGGGATGGCGATTCTTTCCGAAAAAGATCGATTTTTAAATCGTGACGGTTCGTGACCTAATTAATTGAACTACAAAAAAATCGGGGCCAATAAGATCGATTTCTGAAAAATCGATCTTTTTTTAAGTTTTTGTTTATAATGTAATATAAGTCTATTTTATTAAAAAAAAGTTACATATTACAATTTAACGATCTCTTATTAGTAAAATCAGATGATTCGATGGTAAAAATATTTTTATTCAAAGATTACAAACAAACGTAACTTTTTTCAAATAATTGTAAATACTATTTTGGTTTATACCAAATAAATAAAATAAAATCGAATGTCGATTTTCAAGGGCAAAATATCGATTCTGTGAATCGATTCTGTACTACATATCGATTAATAAAATCGATCTTTTTGGTTAAAAAAATCGATTCTTCAATTAATCGATCTCAGATCGCCATCCCTAGTATCAACTTACTCCAACTGTTGTTAATCCTATTGTCAACGTTCTTTAGATTGCGGTAAAGATAAGTATTATTTGGTCCGCGACCGAGTGGTTTGTACGTCGGGTTTCATGGTGACGTCGACTGGAGAAGTCCCAGGTTGGAATCTCGGTGTGGGCAGATGTTTGTATGATAAATACGAGCATTTGTACTCCAGTAATGGATGTTTAATATGTATTTCTATATACATATATATACATATATCAGTATATACACACATCAAAAGTGTCTAGGGATCAACATATATTTTTGCAATAACTTTTCTCCTGATTGATATTAATTAAAATTTTCTTTAAGGATTCATCAAATAAAGTGTTTTCGTTTGTCACAGTAACGATAAACCAAGTCACCTTTGCATTAATAAAGAAATTTGCCATTTTCCTAATAAAGGGATTTTTGACATTTGAACCACTAACACAAAAGTTCGAAAAAAAGACTGAAATAACAGTTTTCTCTAAAATTTTATTGGGTAACTTAAACAATTAATAATCCGTATTTCTACCGCGAACACTAACAACACAAGAACATCGGTTTGGCATACTCAAAATGAGTTCATCCAAATCACGCTGTGGAATGGCCGCCCATGTTCGTTGCAACAACAAAAAAAGGTCTTCTTGCGACTGGATACCCTCCATATTCGGCAGAGCTCTTCTCTGTAGCATATCCCATGCATGCTCAATCGGGTTCAAGTCTGGCGACTGAGCAGGCCAGGGCAGGACATTGATGTTAGCTGCGGCGAGAGTCTGTCTTACAACTCTTGCGGTGTGCGGTCGTGCATTATCATGCATTAACTGAAATAAGGGACCGATTTGCACTTGTAGAGGAACGATGACGTCTGATACAATCGTCTCAGCATAAATTTGAGCGTTGAGGTTGCCTCTGATCCAAATCAACTCAGTTCTTCCGCCGATCCAAATACCCGCCCATACCATGATGGTTCCACCACTATAAGGATGGACTTCCTGGCAGGATTTTAATCGCTGTTGGCGTCCAGGGGTTCTCCAGTGTCGTATACGTCTTGTATCCGGTCTCATACCAAAACGAGACTCATCAGAAAAGCACACGAAACGCCATTGTTCTTCTGCCCAATTTCTGTGTTCAAGAGCCCATTGATATCGAATCCTACGATTGTGCATTGCTATAGGTGGTACCCGTAGCGGTCTTCGGGAATGAAGGTTCACTTCATGCAAGCGGTTTCTGACTGTTTGGTCGCTAATTAAGTTCCCTGAAGAGTGATGAAGCCTCACGGCTAACATCATGGCGGTTATTGTTGGAGCTCTTCGAGTTAAGATTTGAATGTATCGGTCTTGTCTCCGTGTGGTGCAGCGATACCGTCCTCCATGGCGCTCAGCCACGGTACCAGTGCTTCGGTATCGTGTCCAAAGTCGACTGATAACACTCTGACTTGTATTCAGAGCTAAAGCCACAGTACGTTGCCGGGAACCAGCTTCTATCATTCCCACGGCTCTGAGCATTTCTTCCCTGCTTAAATGACGTCGCCGCTCCATAATAACGTTGGTTTTAATCAGTAGTAGGGAAACAGTAGCCCTAATAATGTCTTCAATGCGTTGTATGTTTTTATAGGGAAAATATTGACAGCTGATTTTCATCTTTTACTCGAATTTGATTCACAGTTCCTGATTCAAATTATGAAATGCACCAAAAAGGATCCATATAAATTTATAAAATCATAAATTTATTACAAAGCCACATCTCAATCTCAAGAAATCCGCATAAAAATGCTTGATCCCTAGACACTTTTGATGTGTGTATATTCTATCCGTTACGCTAGTATCCCATAACACAAGCCTTAGAGTTCTTACTCTGGGGCTAGGCTAATTGGTGTGAGTGTTGGAAATATTGAGTTATTTTATTATGATGATGAGGAAAGATCTAGTGTTCCGAATATAATATAGTTTTTCAATAGATTAATCACAAGTTCTCAACAAAGACTACTATTCTCTCCAATTTCAGCATTCATATGCAATAATGGAGTTTCTAAAAACTTTTCCAATTTGCCTTCGAAAGGGGACAGACAGACATCGAGTATTTCCACATCAATGTCCCTTAATTAATCTTCAACGATTTACTTTGACTTACTAATTGAGTGAGATCCGCCTTTATCTCGATTAAATAACTGAATAGTGAATATTTGATCAAGATTTTTCTCTTTAGTCTTTTTAACTTGCCGCCGGGTTTCATGGTGACGCCGACTCGTGAGGTCCCGGGTTCGAATTCCGGTGGGGGCAGATGTTTGTGTGATAAATACGAGCGTTTGTACTCCAGTCATGGATGTTTAATATGTATTTCTAAATAAATATAATTATATGTATTGTATTATGTATTCTATCCGTTACCCTAGCATTCCATAACACAAGCCTTACAGTGCTTACTTTGGGGCTAGGCTAATTGGTGTGAGTGTTGGAAATATTTATTTATTCACAATGTCCGTAGATATACTTTTAAATGATGTTAAAGATTAATTAATCTATAAAGCTATATAGCTATCTATTTAATATTATTTTGTTTGTTTGTTTGGTTGAACGCTCTTATCTCAACAACTACTTCAGTCCAATTTGAAAATTTCTATTTATGTTAGTGCATGCAGAGGAGGGCTATAGGCTATACAATAAAATGCTACGATCAAAAGGATTGGAGCACCAATGAAAAGTGTTGCAAATACGGGAATAAATATCTCATTTCTAGATTCAGTTGCATGCGCTGCGCAAACGGTTAAAGTTACACAAAAATCATGTACAACGAACTGTTGTGCTTTAAAAGTTCCATAAAAGATACCATAATATGCCCATCTTTTAAGAGTGGCCCACTATAACCTTCTCCCTCACTAGGGTATTTGACAAGTTTTAGAAAACATATTTTAGATAACAACGTTATTGACTAATGTTTATGGATTCCGTAAAAAGTGGATATTCATCATTCTGTTGTGTATTTCAGTAAAAATAACCAAATAAAAAACTCCATTTTCAAGTTGCCTCGAAAACGTTTCTCTGGACAATATGGCGTCTTACTAGTGTGTGACGTCACACGACTGTTATTAAATCGTCAAACGATACAATGTTATGTTACTTTGACCGGAAGTTTACTAGTGTGTGACGTCATTTTAGGCTCCGCCAATCCCAGGCGTTTTCAATCACGTGACAATAGATATGAAAACTATTATCTTTTTCGTGGGTTTTTAGTAAAATTATGAATATTTTTTCTGCAATAATAGTAAAAACCCTGCCAATATTCATTCTAAATACAGATGCTAACAATTAGCACTTTATTTTTAATACTATCAAATACCCTATTGAAAGCGAGTGAAACCACAGGGCACCTCTTGTAAGTAAAAAATAAGTACCTATCACATAAATTAATCACATTAGAATAATTTTAAACTTTGCTCTCAGATAGCTGAAATCATCCTTTAATTAGCATAATTACTTATTAATTAAGGATTGCTTTGAATGAGAGGGTATTTGAATACGTAAAAGCGGGATGTTATTTAATCATTCACCGTTTGATGAGGAAATCGCGAAAACTACTCGGGCTGCGTGGATTAATTTTCAGATGCAGGTAATTATGATGAAATTATCAGCTTGAATAAGGTAAATTTAAAATTAATAATTACTTCAAATACAAACTGAAAAGAAAAATCAAGTCCAGTAGTCTAATTATTCTGTTAAGTAGGGAACAAAGTTACTATAACAGTCGGGACCCATTAGATATTCAAGAATGGATAAGTTTTTGTCAATAATGGGGCCCGACTGTTAATGCAGCTTTGTTTCTTACTTAACAGAATTATTACACTAACGGACCTGTTTTTTTCTTTTCAGTTTTTATTTCAAGTAATAATTAAGCAGACGGTTTTTTGTACTTTTAAATTTACCTTTTTTATTTCACACTTCTTAATTATGATTATTAGACGGTATATACCGCAGTCTTGTCACTTCAGTAAAGGTGTTATTATCGCGGGAATTATTAGGTACCCTGCGTTGGTCTAAACGATTGATTTATTAGACATACAGAGACCTTACCACCAGGGTCAAGGCTACAGATGGGCCTCAATTTTCCCAAAAATGTGTAAAATGAAATGATTTTTTTTATAAATAGGTCCTACAAATAACTCCACTCCACCTGATGTTAAGTCCAGATGCGAAGATAGCTGATACAGCAGTTGTACCTGCCACATCAGCCATCCTCACCCTGCCGGCCTGCATGTTGCTTCATCGCCACTCTTTTAAAGGATCCCAGGTTGTAAGAGGTAGGTAACACCTGGGGGGTATACTTTTGAGATACGGAACCCTAATAAAATGATGTCTTCTTTCAGTCAAAAATATCATATCTTCAATATTTAATATAGTTCCGTGGGAGGGACGCCCTGTATATAAATATGTATTTAAGCATCTTTCGCAGTGGTCGGTCATTGGATGGGTGACCAAAAATCTTCTATCTCGAGTTCCTCCGTGCTTCGGAAGGCACGTTAAGCCATTGGTCCCGGATGCATCTGCAGTCATTAGCACCCGCCAATCCGCACTGGGCCGCGTTGTGGGTCACGGCCTAATCTCCCCATTCCATCCACAAGGAAGGCCTGTACCCCAGCAGTGGAGATATTATGATGATAATGATTTTATTTGTTAACTAAAAACAAGATGAATTAAATATTTCATCCGTTACCTAGTATCCCGCTAGTATCCCATAACATAAGTCTTATAGTGTTTTCTTTGGGGCTAGACTAATTGTTGTGATTTTTAGAAATATTTTTAATTTACTTACAGTATGTAGAAAATACAGTTAAATCAACTTAAAAACTACCTAATGTATAAAATTTAAATACAAATATTTATTTATCCTCCATTGGCTATAAATACCCTTTTTATAAATCACAAGGTTTCTGTCCAAATTATATCTAAATATACACATTAACAGATTAAACATAAAAATATTGACATACACCGATAGTCTTTGTCTTAGATATCGCATCAAAGCCGATCTTTATTTACCAACATATAATAATAATGATGGCTGTTTGTTCGGAGCGGACGAAATAACAGGATGTTATGGTCTTTGCTGGACCTTTTATTGCTTTTTTATATCGCCCATTCTCACTGCTGTACGGGTATAATTTTATCTGTGGAGGTTTTTGTTCCCGGTAATCGATGGGAAAACTACCAAGCATTCCGTTATATGTTTCTACTGTAGATTGTTAGATTAGATGCATGCCGTGATGTGGCGTCACTAAGTGTCGCCGCACACGGGCCACTGACCACAACCACAAAACGCCGCCACCGGCATATTTCTTGTAGTTTTCATACATTTTATATGGACTCGCCGCACACGATACGCCGGTGGCCGCCACACGCTACAAATCGTCGTTGCTCGCTTCTTGTGGCCTGCTCCGGCCAATTAACGCGCCGATACAAAACGCCGCCACACGTCACTCGCGCTATTTCTCACCCCTCTCTCCCTTACCTTAGTCAGCCGCTGTCGCGCGTTTCAGCCACTTTAGTAGCCGCTTCTAGCTTCTCGTGGCGGCGTTTGTGGCTGTGGCGTGTGGCCCGTGTCACTACACTAAGGGTCAATTCACACGTACCGCAACCACACCACGTCGCAGCGACAAAATGTGGTCAAGCTGTGGTTACGTGTGAATAGTGTCGCAGCGGCTTTTTGCAGTTGCGTTCTGGTACCGACAAAATGTCGATGTGGTTGCGTTGTCGCTGTCGTTGCGATGTGGTAACCACGTGGTCATGTGCAGTTAAACTCCGGCTTTCGTAGAGGAAACACGGCTTGACTGAACGTAGTCATGGAGGAAAGATTGTTGTTGCTATCCTTGTTATGGCTTTTATTAATAAGAAGAAGACGACGACATCAGCGTATACCGGTGGTGGCGTTGCCGTCGCGATGTGGTTGCGATGTGGTCGTATTACACAGGTGGTCGATAACAACGGCAAAATGTGGTACGTGTAAATTGTAATATTAATTTTCAATACAAAATATACGCCCGACCACATGGCGTCGTTGTGGTGTGGTTGTGGCTGTGGTGTGGTTGTGGTACGTGTGAATTGACCCTAAGCGCGTTCTATCGTCTATACCCCGGCGAGTATTCTGAGGAGTTATTCTCTCTTAATCCACCTTCCCCTTTCCTTCAGAGGACCACGCGCGCTGGCCTACATTGTCACCGTCTAACTGTGGACACAATTCCAACGCGTACAAAGAAATTTGGTGACTCATTTCTTTGTAGCGCTATCCGTAAATGGAATGCTCTGCCCGCTCACGTGTTCCCTCCTTCTTATAATCTGGGATCCTTTAAAAGAGGCACGAAGAAGCAACATGCAGGCCGGCAGGGTGAGGATGGCTTCTGTGGCATGTAGAACTGCTGTACCAGCTATGTTCACGTCTGGACTTCACCGTCACTTAAAAGAACCTTATGTGATTTTATGAATAAGAAAAAGGAAGAAAAAAGCAATGCTATTCTGTAACAATTAACTCACTATTCATCCCGTAAGGCGCGGTGTGATTTTAAATAAATACACCAAATTAAAATAAATTTCAAACCACACCGATTTCCGCGGTGAAAATCTAGTTTGTTCTAACAGAATAGGATGGATTTTCTATGACTTATAAATATGTGAAACAACCTAAACACCTCCATGGCTGAGTGGTATATACCCGTGTTTTAAGGTATTTTCTGCTCTCTGCTAAGTCCTGGGTTCAAATCCTGTACAAATGTTTGTATAATGAATTCGAGAATTTCTACCGTAGTCACGGATGTTTAAATGCATTCCAAGATAAACTTGTTCCTGAACAAGTACTGTGTAACTATATTACAATTCTGATATTAAATATATATACTCATTAGTTTAGACATATAATATTATTAACATACGTATTATTTTATGTATTCTATCTTTTACCCTAGTGTCCCTTAACAGAAGCCTCACAGAGAATGCTTTGGGGATAGGCTAATAGGGAAGATGCAAATATAATATTTATGAAAATTTTTTGATTAAAATTTTAAAAAATATAAAAGAAAGGCCACTGCAACGTTTATATTATACATAATGTTGTTTTTTAACAATAATTACGAATTAAAAATTACTTGAAACAAAACGTATTTTAAAACACCAATCAGCGTTTAGTGACGTCACTCCTGTTAAGACAACAATTTGAGATTATGGTTGTAAAAGTGAACATTATTTTAATGGGAATATGAATTGCGTGTTTTAATAAAAATGGAAGTTGGGAATTTACCAAGAGTTAGTGTTGACATGGTTGTAACTTTTTTTGTCCAAAGCGCAGAGTTTTCAAGTGTAGAAAATCGGTTAACTCAACTAGTTTTGTATTTTTTTTTTCAGTATAACAGCAAACAGCACGAACAGAAGGAAATACTGTTTCACCGTATTCTGTAGATGAAGATTAGTTCCCCAGATGGGTGTTTTAATTCGAGTGGGAAACCTGATATGCTCGCCTTACCTTTCATATAAATCATATAAAAAGGTACAATATTATGATTAATGACAGCAAAAAATGTCTTTATTTAACAGATCACTTCTAAAGGTCATGCCTGTCCCTGAGGACTAGATAGAGAAAAATGATATCTAACTTATACCTACATCTAAAATATTGTTGTTTTTATGAAGCAGAAGTAAAAAGTATGTTTGTTTGTTTCGTTGAACGTGCTAATCTAAGGAACTACTAGTCCGTTTTTTGTGTTGCAAAGTCATGTATTGAGAAAAGCTGCTAGAACATAACTAAGTCTAATAGGAAAGGAGCTCCAATAAAAAATGTTGCAAAAACGGGAAAGAATATTCCATTGGTGAGCTTCTTGAGACGAGCTCGATGGCGCGGGTGGTAAGCGCGTTCGGCTGCGATCGTTGAATTTAAGCAACTTTCGCAGTGGTCGGTCATTGGATGGGTGACCAAAAATCTTCTATTTCGAGTTCCTCCGTGCTTCTCAAGGCATGTTAAGCCATTGGTCCCGGCTGCATCTGCAATCGTTAGCACCCGCCAATCCCCACTGGGCCTGCGTGGTGGGTCATAGTCCAATCCTCCCTATTCCTTCTATAGGGAAGGCCTGTGCCCCAGCAGTGGGGACATTAATAGGCTGATGATGAGCCTCCGTTGCGTACGCTGTATAAACGGTAAAAGTTTCACAAAAATCATGTACAACGGAATAGGGATGATGACTTTTTTTTTCTTCGTTTATCAGGTAGTTATCAAAAAGCATTGGACACGTATTTTTTCTTTTTTCACATAATATAAACATTGCAGAGATATATTGATTTGAAAAGTCGCATGACGTCACGTTTGAGTACACTTATAAGTGAAAATTCACTCAAAAGTGACGTCACGAGCCCCTACTCCCAAATTATGACGCGCTATAACTTTGTCATTTTTTGGTTGATTACCCAAAGAAAAAATACGTGTCCATTATTTTTTGATCATCTAACTGACGGACTTAACAGAATTTCATTTACTGTACCCGTCATCACCCCTATTGTTCCCATTTAAAAGTTCTATAAGAAAGTCCACGACAGCATACGTCTATCGTTTAAGGGTAACCCACCTTTATTCTCAAATTAATGAAGGTGAAACCGCAGGGCACCTCTAGTTTCCAATAAAATACTCAAGGTATAATACTTCTATTCTGCCAAAACAAGAAACAAATCGCGTAACAGATACAATATCATAACTCAAATGGAGTGAAAATATCCATTTCGCGACGCAAGCTCTCGGAGGCATATCAAAGACAAAAAATATACGTGGAACCTGAAGGTCGTTGAACAGCAAATAGCTTTTTTGTTTTTACGTAGTCAGCATCTATTTCTTCAAGCTTTCTAAGTCTTTCTTTGTTATTGAGTTAAATTTCTATTCATTTATACCAAACTGCTAGAAATGCTTCAATAGTTAAAATGTAATTTCGGTTTCTATTTAAATAATGTTTCACCTCAATATCGTTTTTATGTTCAAATAATAACAAGCAACAAGATGAGGAGCTCGATAGCGCAATTGGTTAGCGCTTTCGGCTGCGATCGTTGAAGTAAAGCAACTTTCGCAGTGGTCGGTCATTGGATGGGTGACCAAAAATTTACGATCTCGAGCTCCTCCGTGCTTCGGAAGGCACGTTAAGCTGTTAGTCCCGGCTGCATCTGCAGTCGTTAGCACCCACCAATCGGCACTGAGCCCGCGTGTTGGGTCATGACCCAAAACTCCCTATTCCATTCGTAGGGAAGGCTTATGCCCCAGCAGTGGGGACATTAATAGGCTGATAATGATGATGATGATGAATAACAAGCCTGCAAAGGTTTTATAGCGTATTAACTTGTTTTTTTTAAGTAAGTGTTTTCTCTGAAACTTATTTTCGCATCGAAATTACTTAAAGTAAAAACATAGGTATTCACATAAATATTCAAAACTTTGATCTCAGATTTTAGTACATCACCTAACATTAGTGCTTCGGAAAGCATATTCTTTCGTCTCGTCGGTCTCGCCATATCCAGTTTAAGCAAGGGAAGGGTATGCCTTAACAATAGGATTAAATATAATAATAATATTTTTTTTATTTCAGACTAAAGTGTCCACAGTTTTGTTTTGTTAGTAACATTTTTCCTTTATCTATGTTAGTAATACATTTCAATTTAATTACCTAATGTCTTATATGGAGGCCCATCCAATGTTGGAGTAAAGCCGGAGTCTGCCAAGAATCGCTATCTTTACATCTGAATTCCAAAAGGACGAGGACATTAATAACTTCTTTGAAAAAATATCTAATAGTCTTACGATGGAGATTCAATTGTTCCCCTCTTAGACTGCTATATTCCCAAAGTTTACGAGAAGATAATCAATGAGCCAAGAGCCGCAAAGAGGCATCCGACAAAATAATTGAATACACAAACAAAAGCGGGAGCCCAACTCCAATATTGGAGGTTAAGGAATGAGACGAAACTGTTCGTTACAATAATGCATTCGAATCGGCAGAAATTGGCAAAGTTCGATAATAAACTGGAGCCTCACTCGTCGCCGGCGAAAGCGGCGGTGTTATTGTAAACAAAACCGGCGTTCCGGCGAACCTTTTACGATCTGAGTAACGGGACAAGTTTTATTAAAAAAATCCGACAATTGCCCCCTGTGGGACGCGCCGATGGTGTGTAATACATCCCAGTTAAAACGCCTCGATTCATTTCTTTTTATCGCTCCGTACGTAATGGGAGACAACAATAATAAAAGTAAAAAGGTTTTTAAGTGTACTCTGATGCGAAATAAATGATTAATAATCGTTGTAAGAAAGAAAATCAAATTTATTGGCCTTCACAGCATTTATTTAGAAAAACAAAATGGTTATTTAATAGTAAAACATAGAAATAATAATAAAAAAAAAACGACGGATTGCACTCCCTAAGTGCCGGCAGAAGTGAAAACTTGAATATTAACGTTGTGCATTTTTGATATTTTGGAATGGTTAGGGAATAATTTTGCACGAATTGCTTTAATTATCAGTATAAAAATACTATCATACAATAGAATATAATATTTATTTATTGCGCTATCGTACACAAACATGACAATTTATATTACATTAAAAAAGTTTATCTCAACTAACATGAATCATGTTTAAGCGCACTTAGCGACATCTATTGTAAAGAAATCAACTTACATGAATCACATTTAAGCGCACCTAGCGACATCTATTGTAAAAATATGCATTTTCTTCGCAATAAAGTTACCACCTGGACGTCCTAGATAGAGACTTATTATTATTATACTGTAAAATAAAATATTACTATGCTTTGTCCAATATATTGAAAGTCAACAACATTTCCAATTTTATTGTGTGTCATGATGCGATCAGCCCACGTGTTTGACCTGACGCGAGTTTAACATTTTTTTCCCATTCAAAAAAAGTGTACAACGCCGCTAAAGAAGTTTTCACATTCAACATGGGAACTAATTACTAGGTTCGTGCCGTGTAAGGCCAATAGGACGCTGCCTCAGCTATTTTCTGTGGTAAACGCATTCGCGATACAAGGCAGCGCTGATTTTCAGCCAGCGCCTTATGGTAAAGGTGATTTTACAGGTTACATACCTCACACACACACACACACACACACACACACACACACACACACACACACACGCGCTCACATACATACACACATTTAATTTCTTTTTTAATATTAAATTAGGATTAAGATTAAAATTATTGTAGCGAAAAATTGTTTTCTGGAGGTGGGCGTTAATAACTGCGACACAGTTTTATAATTAATGCAGTTATTATCGATCATTATTGTTATTGTATCTTTGTTATGGTTTTTATAAATATTTCATTTCATTTCATTTCATTTTCGAATACCGGAATAAAACGAAACAATAACAACAAAGAATACAGTTAGGACCGATAAATGCATAATGCATTTATCGGTCGGTATAAATTTCTAATCTAACTCTAATGCCTACATATCAAATGCTAAATCTCGCAAGATAGTATGGAATCCTTTGTTTTGAATAGCACCTACTTTTAAGTAGGTACCGTCCAGCTATTCATATGGACGAAGACTTTTCGAGAAAGCCCTTTTTTATTTTCATTCACATCGAGCATAAGAGATTAAACCCTACTCGCCCCAACATTCCTAAATCAAATTTCAGCATAATACTGTTTAAAGCATCATTCCATCTTGGTCAATATTTTTAAGTTAAAAAGAGATAGAATGCTCTTTAAACGTGATTCTGTTATAAACTTTGTTTAAGAACTTGACGCAAGAGGGCCCAGAGAAGATACCTAATCCCCGTTAATTGTGATAACAAAACAAAATTATGTCCATCATAATCATGGAAACGATGTTATAATGTTAGTAGGCGTGCCCTCTCTCCAAGTGGGCCGAGTTTCAAATTGCTTTAGTTTATTTTTTCTCCTCGTTCGTACCTCGAGTCGGCCGGAAGGCCTTCGGGGGTGAGATTAAAGTTCTTGAGGGAGCTTGATGGACCCATTTCATTTCGTAAATAACCTGAAATGTTTCATTTTTGACGTGAACGTGGTTAAGGTAAAATGCGCCCCGGGAATCGTTTGTTCGTAAGTACCTATGTACAGAGAAATTCGCCGTTATGGGTGCTTTTCATTTTATTTATGGTGTAATGTTTTCGGTGGGAAACTACAGGGACGGATGCTTGAGATTCGTGTTTGAGTCAAGTAAATGGTATACTGTACCCCTAGCACGAACCAATATCGAATTCGTATCGTTTGCGAGTCCGAAATGTCATTGTCTCAAATGTGTACTGATTTTTGGTTCTCGTTACGTACTTTGTGCCGCTGCTGTTCAAGTTCAAAATCAAAAATCAAAAAAGTTTATTACGATACCACATTTGTTGTACACGAAACCAGGGTGGGTTCCTTCTATTAAGTGTTTAACACCTGTACCAGAATTAACCACCCTGCCATAGCATCATTAATATATCTTATGGTAAGGTCTTTTCATTGGATTTTTAATACTATGTAAAAAATAAATTACAATTTATATAAACGGTTGAGTGTGTGTCTCTATGAGTGTGTATGTGTGTGTGCGTGTTCGTGTGTGTGCATGTGTGTGTATGTGCGTGCGTATGTTTCCATACAAAATTTAGCATTGACCTTTCAGTTTGCAAACTATTCTCATTCGATAATGGTTCGTGCTAGGGGTACTGAACGCCCGTAGCGTTACAGCCTCCTTGCTTGTGAAAACACTTTGTTTATGTAATGCCTACGACTGGCAGTTATATTAAAGAGTAAATGTCATTAACATCAATAATACGAGGCGGCAAGTACAATATAATATGACTAGCAAACCAGTGAACCAAATGTTCACCAAAACCTGATTTAAAAAGAAAAATGTATTTAATTAATTGAGAACTTCGGAGATTTTGTGTGGTTTCGTTTGAAATTCGTGATTTCTCGAAAACCGGAAGTGCTACGTTACTCAAATCTGGTTTGTAGTCTTATCAGACTATTCTTAACTTATAACTTAAATATTCTCTTTATCTATCTCTTACGGTTTGGCCGCTGAAACAGCACCACAGACAGACGGACGGACGGACTTGTCTAATAGATAAGAGATGCTATTTAGTGACTCATTTCTTTGTCTCACTATCCGTAAATGGAATGCTCTGCCCGCTCACATGTTCCCTCCCTCTTACAACCTGGGATCCTTTAAAAGAGGCGTGAAGAAGCAACATGCAGGCCGGCAATGTGAGGATGGCTGGTGTGGCAGGTAGAACTGCTGTATCAGCTATCTTCACGTCTGGACTTCACCTTCACTTAACATCAGATGGGGTGGAGTCATTTGTCGGAGCTATCTATAAAAAACAAATTCTACATTGAACGGTGAACTGTCGTTTTTCTATTTATAATTAAAATGGGTACTTTAGTAATTATTGGTTTATATTTGCATTCTCCCCGTTTCATTCTCAACAATAGATCAAACGGGTAGATCCGTGCGAGTGGTACTTTATTATTTTTTGTGCACAAGTCAAAATAGAAGATCTTAGCGCGACCGCCGAGTTTACGTACGAAAAGTGAAATACTTACATGGGATTGTCTTCTGTACAATCTATTTTGCGCCAATACTGTCTTTCACACCACCTCTTTTCTTATTTCCACATTAACATAAAATATTATAAAAAAATATCGGTTAAAGAAAAGTTTACTAGAAAAAAATCCACGCGGACCAGGCAGCGGACGGGACTCGAACCCGCATCCTTCACTATCCGGGCGAATGCACTGACCATTATGCTACCACGGCCCTATTAGCCGCGTCGAAACTTTCCTAGCCTTAAGCTGCAAGGCAGCGCCATCTCTTCGCATTGTAGGTAACCCACAATGTCAAATGAATACTTTTTCAAGTATTAAACATTTGAAAGAAGAAATAGCAATTATAGTTATGATTTTATTCATTTTTTAAGCATTTAACTGCTAGATGTTAAATGCTTAAAAAATAAATAAAATCATAAAATATCGGTTATATAAAATCTTAACATTATGCTTGATTAAATCAGTCAAAGGGGAATGTTCTTATTTTTCTTGGAAAAGGGCCGCGCCGCCGTCACTTAAAATGTAATGAATCGTGAACAAAAATGTAATATTTTATTGTAATAGAACGCCTCAGATGAACTCAGTTTAAGAGTAATAAAAGGGGTCGGAATTTCTTCAAAGCTACAACATTTTTTTTGTTGTATTTCTTAGAATCTCTGAAACAAACATTTCTTTAGTAAACAATTTAGTTTATGTAAGATCTAAGGGAGTTAAGGATTTCTATGAAAGAATTAAATTGATCTCGGATTCTTAGAGATGTTGTTAACGCTTTTGTAATTTGAACTGCAATTGACGACTTATAAAAAAAGATTAAATTTATTTCATAATGGGGATAACTTTTTTTGTTTAGGTTTCACATACGTATCAAATACTGAAAATATGAGTAAAAAAGGCACACAATCCAATTATAACAGGACGATGAACTTGCTGAAACGCGATATAATGCTTGTAAAAAATTGAGTTTTAGTCAATGTTATCAATTTCTATTTTAATCATGTCGTAATTAATTTGAAATTTTAAAATATATATATTTGCACACTGTGTTACTGCTTTTATATTATATGCGATAGTTAGAATATAAAAAATCGTGTGTGTCAGCTCCGACGCACGACTGGAGTTTACTCCTTAAATTCGATAGTTAGACCAGGGTCGATAATTTTTGAGACCAAAAAAAATTATAGTAGGATGAAACCCATTAGAAAAGGTAGAGAATATAACAAAAATGAAAGGAAAAATAAATTACGGGCGATCTGAGGTCGGGAAGGGGGAGGGGGTGAGTTTTTAAGGGTAAAAAATGGTTAATCTCGATTTCCGGTAAAACTGCAAGTCCTATGAAAAAAAGTTAAATGGCAAAGTTGTAGGTAATAAAAAGATCTACAACTTTTGTATCGACGCTTTTTTCACATAACCTCAAAATTTATGTGAAAAATGCGAATAACCGAGTTTTTGGTTTTTGATTTTTATTTTTTGCAAAAAAAATATTTTTTCACGAAATTTGGTGAAAACTTACCTTTGTATGTTCCAAATATACAGTAATTTTTTTGATTTAAAATATTCATTTTTTCACCTTATTTTGACTTAATATCCAAAAAGCACCCTAATTTTCAATCGAAAATTCTCACATCAAAATATCTACTTTTTTAAAAAAGTTGGTGTGTTTTTTGTTTGTTGAAATCTCTACTTTCTGATGGTATAAAAAAAATATACACTACTATGATAAATGTTCTCAGAAACTGCAAACTAATAATGAAAAAAACTCCAATCCGAAAAATTTATTTGAATCATATGTATAATTTTGAACTATTTAATAAAATTTACACTTTAATTACTCGAAAAACGTAAGATTTCATGTTATATTGATAAACAGAAGAATTACAAATCCATAAAACATGCAAAAATAGTTGTTGTAAGTAGGTATTAAAAAAGGGATTTTCGGATTCGAGTTTTTTTCATTATTAATTTGCATTTTCTGAGAACATTTATCATAGTAGTGTATATTTTTTTATACCATCAGAAAGTAGACAAACAAAAAACACACCAACTATTTAAAAAAGCAGATATTTTGACGTGAGAATTTTCGATTGAAAATTAGGGTGCTTTTTGGATATTAAGTCAAAATAAGGTGAAAAAATGAATATTTTAAATCAAAAAAAATATTGTATATTTGGGACATACAAAGGTAAGTTTTCACCAAATTTCGTGAAAAAATATTTTTCTTTTGCAAAAAATAAAAATCAAAAACCAAAAACTCGGTTATTCGCATTTTTCACATAAATTTTGAGGTTATGTGAAAAAAGCATCGATACAAAAGTTGTAGATCTTTTTATTACCTACAACTTTGCCATTTAACTTTTTTTCATAGGACTTACAGTTTTACCGGAAATCGAGATTAACCATTTTTACCCTTAAAATCTCACCCCCTCCCTCTTCCCGACCTCAGATCGCCCGTAATTTATTTTTCCTTTAATTTTTGTTATATTCTCTACCTTTTCTAATGGGTTTCATCCTACTATAATTTTTTTTCACTTTCACCATTTTTAAAATTATCGACCCTGGTCTAAGTCTAACCAGACGCAAAAAGAGTTTATTTAACTTAAAAAAGATTGATACTCTAAATGCCATATCCACGTTTACTTCTAAAGCTCAATGGTTTTGTGTTCAACGAATGGCGCGGGGGTACACCGACGCAGTTTCTTTGTCGTCGTAGGCAATAAAGGTACGCCACGATACTGTGCTACGGTGTAGCACTACGGCTGCTACAGCGTAGACAGTAAAACGTAACGAGGTCATTCATCGATAGATTTTACTCCTCACATTTTTCTCATACCGGGCCCCTTATATATGCAAATCGATTCTTAAGGAGTAAACTCCAATAATATACTTATGGTTTATTAAAGTTTTAAATTAATTGACCCCTCTGAGTGCGGTTCAGAAGTCGTAAAATAATGTTTTTAGTGCAGTTAAAAAAATATATTCAACATTCTTTTGACCTCAGTAAGAAGTACTTGACAAATAGGATTGTTTTCTCCTTTTGCAACCGTACTATCTTCATATCAGAATTCCATTTATTTGGCTCACGATTTAGACACATACTGCCTCTTTCAATATGTATAATGCGATTCAACTAAGAATAGGACCAACTGGGCGCCATATTGTGATGTCATAGCTGTCAATTCAAACCAAATAGGTAGAGTGAGCAAAAAACGTTTTTATTTAATAAAACTTATTTACCAATATTAAGTGAGAAAAAGCATCAGATTTTTTTTAATAATATTTATTTACTGAGATTGAGAAAAAGAAAACACCGATTTTTAATAATATTTATTTATTAAGACTGTGAGAAAAAACATTAATCAGAATCTAGCTTTTCTATTCCGCTCATCTCTGCATTACCGCCGGAGTAGTTATGAATAATCATGCACTATTACTAGGTCACATATGAACATGCATCCTTTATGTAAACGAAAGTTTGAAATCGATTTTCTGAACGCAACTTAAAGTGGCATTTGGTTGACGATTTAGGTTATCAACCATTTATGTCCAAGGCTCAATATGTGAAAAAAAATATCAACCAATATTAATTCACAATATTTGTTGTAGTTTGTTTACAAATGTTTGGTTTTTATACTTGAATTGGCGGAGTGCTAAAAAAGGGTTCCAATTTTTTTTTGCAAACCGTTCTTTTCTAGCGACATTTGACAGATAGAGGTCATTGGCTTTCCTATTCTTATTTGAATCGCATTATAAAAAAGACACAAGTGTGTGTAATGCTACCGCATTACACACACAAGAGCCATAATTTATTTCATGACATCACAGTACATGCGGCCAGCCACAACACCGCAGACTGATAACGCTGAAAACACGAATACGTCACGGAAATCAACCCAGAGAGAGACTAACAAATCACATAATTTCAAAATAGAAAAAGACCGGCCAAATGCGTGTCGTGCCACGCGCAATGTTGGGTTCCGTTGTTACCACATTATATTTGAGCAGGAGTTTTTACTTTAAATCTAAGTCAAACTGCGTCTCAAAACGATTATTCAATCAATTCGATATTATTATTGTTTTAAGCCGAATGAGAACCGCCGATTATTTTTTGTTTCCTCCCAGGCAGGGGATCCACATGGATACCCTACAGCCGGCTGCAAGGTTATGTCAGACTCTTTCTGACTAAAAGACCCGTAGTTCATGCTTATGGCCAGAAGGGCCTTACAAACTTCACCTGAAGTGATCATCCGCTGAGCCTTCTCAAGGGATGATTACTTCAGGATGATGCGGTTTAACTGTGTTTTTTTTTGAGTTTGTATGCTGTTGGTCGCAGATGACCTTTACAGCGTCACCGGGTTTAGGGACGGCGAGATCCTAAGGGGACCTCAAGCCGAGAATTGGCGAGTGCCTCTAGAGGTATTCCAGTCGGATGGCGTCACCCCACGGGGGGAGTCTCCTCTCCATCTGGAGCCTCCAGACCATTCGAACCTGAGGGGGGTCGGCTCAACTAGAGGGCGTCTCTGAGACTCGGAACTCGGCTCTAGTTAGCCGTTGTCGTGGGGGGAGGTATAACTTATATACTTTTATAAAAACTTAACGTTAGCGCGACACAGAAGCCGTTGCCGTTGGTATAATGCGATTCAAATAAGAATAGGAAAGCCAATGACCTCCATCTGTCAAATGTCGCTTGAAAAGTACGGCTTGCAAAAAATCTTGGAACCCTTTTTTAGCACTCAGCTAATTATGGAATAAAAACCAAACATTTGTAAACAAACAATAACAAATTTTGTTAATTAATATCGGTTGATATTTTATTTTCATTTATTGAGCTTTGGCTATGAATGTTTGATAACCTAAATCGTCAACCAAATGTCACTTTGCGTTCAGAAACTCGATTTAAAACTTTGGTTTACATATAGGATGCATGTTCGTATGTGACCTAGTAATAGTGCATGATTATTCATAACTACTCCGGCGATAATGCAGAGATGAGCGGAATTGAAGAGCTTAATTCTGATTATTGTTTTTTCTCGCACAGTCTTAATAAATAAATATTATTAAAAATAGGTTATTTTCTTTTCTTAATATATGTAAATAAATTTTATTTAAAAATCGGATGTTTTTTCTCACTTAATCTTAGTAAATAACTTTTATTAAAAAAATACTTTTTTGCTCACTCTACCTTTTTCGTTTGAATTGACAGCTATGACGTCACAATATAGCGCCCCGTCGATCCTATTCCTAGTTGAATCGCATTATACTCACGGTAGCGGTGTAGAACTAATGATATCCCGAGCAGATTTGTGGGTGGCGACGACTGACTGCTCAAAGAGCCTTCCGAGTAAGGAGAAGCTTAGCAAAATTTTGGTCACCCATCCTATAACCGGCCATTCCGAAAGTTGCTTAACTTTCAAGATCGCGGACCGAACGAACTTAACCACTCACTCCACTTTGACGGTCAGAATTACATAGGGTAAAAAAAAACAAAAATAATTTATTCAGTCTAGGATATTAGGATGTTACAAGCGCTTGTGAAAGTCGAGAAGCTACGCCATCGGTTCGCAAGAAGAACCGGCAAGTAACTCAGCAAGAGCTGTTTTTTTCTCCCTGTATTATTATATACAGAGTCGTCAAGTTGAAAAATGACTTCAGAGATAATTCTGAAGTCACCTTCCATTACATAATTTAGAATATAGCTTAAACAATAACTTTTATAGTGAGCTTTACATTTTTAGTAGTTATATAGGAAGCGGCTTCAGACACCACATTATTGTTATGAAATGTACCATGACATGATAATAATAATAATAATGATATTTCCAAATTTCACAACAATTTTACAGATTTCTAGCCCCCACACTAGGCTTAGCCTGTCCTGTGGGGGAAGGATTTTGATATACATTTAATAAATACTAGCAAACCCAGCGAACTCCGTTTCGCCACCAGATAGCTTCGTTTTATGTAACATTTCGTTTTGTGATTAAAAGAAAACGATTTTTTTTTTTTAATTTTTCCTGAATTTTCTTTGCTATAAACCTCACGGAGCCCGAGACCTTTCCAACGAATGCAAAACCGTGGAAATCGGTTCGTGCGTTCTGGAGTTATAGCGTCAGGAAGGAAAACCCGACTTATTTTTATATAGTAGATTACTAAATAGGACAACGGAGTTGATTTACATAATACATTTATATAAATACATACATTTTGTGTGCGTGTGTGTGTGCGTGTGAATGTGTGTGTACCATGACATAATAACAATAATAATGATTTATTTCCAAATTTCACAACAATTTTACAGATTTCTAGCTCCCACACTAGGCTTAGCCTGTCCTGTGGGGGAAGGATTTTGATATACATTTGATAAATATTACTAAATAGGACAGCGGAGTTAACATAATAAATTTATATAAATACATACATTATGTGTGCGTGTGTGTGTGCGTGTGAATGTGTGTGCGCGCGTGTCTGTGTGTGTAAGTATGTGTGTGTGCGTGTGTGGTGTGTGTGTGCGTTTATGTGTGTTTCACGTTTTAAAGATTAATTTTATATGATAATATCCATTATGTTTTCAGATTCTTTGTATGTCAAATTCATTACAGCTATGGACACAAGACGCTTCGTTTCATTCACAGTACACTTTTTGAAGTTATACTTCTTTAGGTGCGTTATGAAAAAATGATGAGAGTGAAATTTTTAGATGCGCACGCATCACTGTAACCCAAAAGTAACAGCATGAAGTTGGCCGCGGGCGCGTTATGAAAAAATCATGTGAGTGAAATTTCGAGATGCGCGCGCATCACTGTAACACAATAGTAACACCATGAAGTTGGCCGCGGGCGCGTTATGAATGTTAGTGTCTAATAATGGTGGATTATTAGACATCTGTTCGAAAGGTACTTTGAACGATCCACGGAGCTCCATAAGATGATCGCGTTGTCAAAAACAATGTTGGCACGCTCGTCGCCTCTGATCACTGTTTTCATATTTATAATATTTATGCACATGTTTCTAGTTTCTATATAGACACAACGTGTTTTAGTTACTTACAAGTGCTAATTACATATGGACTAATAACTTAAATTCAGTAGTGATTTTAATTGAATATTTTGAATATTTATTTAATTTTTCAAATTAAAACTGAACTTAATTGACTGTGTTAACTATCCTTTTCCAGTCCTTTTATTATTTTATTGTAATTATTAATTATTTGCATGCAATTAAAAAATATTTTTATTAATGATGCTAAAGAAGTATTACTTCTCACGCGCGTACATAAGTTACACGCATCCATTTTTTTAGCTGACAAATGATTGCTTATTTATTATAAATAAATGGAAAAAGGAAATATCCAAACCGCTTTGCAAAACATGTGCACGTTGTGTTAATGGGTAGTTTATAAATACGTTTATTAAACAAATCGTTATACCCATTGGACACATTATAAGAAACACTATGTGCATGCATTACGATCATAGGCTTGTTGAAAATATATCGATGTATCGATATATCGATATTTTTTGTTCGATACATCGATATTTTTTGCCGATATTTTTTGATTCGATATATCGATACATCGATACAAAATAACCAATATCGAAATTCGTATCAAAAACGATATATTTTTAATTATTAGCGGCATATCACGATCTAACTAAATTCGTATCTGGAAAAATCGTAACTGGATCTCAGATTAATGATATTCAACATATCTATGATCTGTGCTGTATTTAGTATTGTCTATGTCATCATTGGAAAATAGGGTCAGTCTATTTTTAGGGAGATAATTAACGTTCCATTATTATTCCGCGTGTCATATTTCGTGAGCTGCTGTACGATATTTTTGGGAAAATTGGTCCGATATATCGATATATCGAAGCCGATATTAATATTTTTTAAAATATCGATGTATCGATATATCGATATTTTTTTCAACTTTCGACATCCCTATACGATCATTAAGATAATCATCAACTTCATCATAGCCCTTACTCATAATAGTAAACGGGCCATAATCCACCACGCAAGCAAGTTCGAGGATAAAGTTATCATATCGTACTTTTTAAACGAAATTATCACTTGTCTAAGTTAAATAATTGAAATCGATCTTTCATTACTGCGAATGATGACATGAATGAAAAAGTATTAAGACCATTATACACTAGAGATGAAAACTCAGCAAAAACTTAATAAATACAATAAATTCGTATATTTATTGATATGGCCTATAATGTTGTTCAGAAAAAACATATAAGCCAAGTGCGTTGTTTTTTTTTATAAAGTCGTTCGTTTTTTTCAAAAGTTTTTATTTTTCACTTTTTTAGGTCAAATTTAAGTAGGAATTTGGCATGCTATTGAGCACATCTCTTTTAAGTTCATATAGGGTACAATAACTTCATGTTAATTACTACTCACAGTTATACAAAAAAAACCTTTATTTTAAAGTCAGCTAAAAGAATATATTACTGGAAAAAAATATTGAAACTTATAAATTTACATTATCGGATTTTAAGGAGATTGAATATATTTTTTATTTTAAGCATAAATCAGCCAGTACATTTAATTTCTATATCAAAATAAAATGTTTAAAAATTTTCTTTAGATATTTTTAAGAGGATTAGTTAGGTATATCTGCAGATTATACTTCAGTTCAATGTCCTCGACATTCAAACAAATCATGTAGTAACCCTACTGCGACGAGGTAATGGTTCATTGAATGTCTTCAGATATTGAACTTCGTATAATTGTGGTTGAACTTCACTTGCAGATAAGTTCGTTTAACTACTAATTATACCGAGTTATACCGAATTTGTTCTCCTAGTCAATAATAAAATTCTTAACTGACAAGGAGGCTACCGTTATAGAATAGAATAGAATATATTTTATTAACCATTATATTACAGATATTACACATTTACAGATACAAATACAAAAAACACAGAGCTAACCAGGATTCTGCCTCAGCATTAGCTGATGCGACATTGTGTCGCACCAGTGCTGTTATTCTGGCAGAGCCTGTTTAGTGATACAAAATAAGACATGTTAATTATTTTTTTATTACTTGAAAGGATGTATGGACTTAACATCCTTTGCTTTTAAGTAAAAAAAATAAAAATAAATAAATGTCAAACAAAACAGCAAAAAACATACTTTAAAAATCAGCAAACAAAGCAATGCAAAAATAAAACGAAGCGATTCATTTAATCACAAGTATTAGGACAAATTGTCAGAACACTATTTTCTCTAACGCAAGTTGCGTTACCACTATGAGCACTCACCCTTACACCGCCATTTCCATTGGCGCGAGTTATTTCACATTTCCGGTTTCAATTATTAATTAAACTTTGCCGGCACTAAAATATTACGCGCCATCCTTTTCCCCCACCGCACTCTACGTAGTTTCATTTCGCATTTGCCTTTTTTACCCTTTCCTCCTTTTTTGTCCATTCCTCTCTTCATTCACAGTTATCATTAAAAGCTGAAAAGCGCAGTCGATGTTATAAAAAGCAAAGATATTTCGATATAAGGTAACAAGGAACTGATGATGAGATATGAGATGAAAATACTATTTTGATTACACATCCGAATGTATTTCGCGCTATTGGAAAATGGAATTCTATTCCAGAACCGAGCATATTACTTCGTTCTTATGATTTGAGGATTTCAATGTAATCGAAAAGTGACCTACAAAGGCAAATTTTAAATATTTTCTGCTACAGCTGTCTTCGCCCACATACAAAATGAAGTTGAATGAAAATAATGTATGCATTAAAGATGTTCAGCATAGATTACGTGGTAGGTATATAGGAGATATAAAATAAAAATAGAAACATATAGGTTATTTTAAACACTTTTTATTGTCGGAAAACTACACTGTCAGTTCGCAAATCTACGGTGGGAAAGAACTTGTACTATTATTGATTGGTAATATTCTGTTATATAAACAGTTTACAAAAAAAATCATATTTTTAGATGCTCAATATTTGATTTAATATTTTTATTATAAATATTTCCAACACTCACACCAATTAGCCTAGCCCCATAGTAAGCACTGTAAAGCTTGTATTATAGGATACTAGGGTAATAGATAGAATACATATATAGTACATAGATATATATATATATATATATATATATATATATATAACATCAATGTCTGGAGTACAAATGCTCGTATTCATCACACAAACATCTGCCCCCACCGGGATTCGAACCCGGGACCTCTTGAGTCGGCGACACCATGAAACCCGGCGTACAAACCACTCGGCCACGGAAGTGGTCAGTTTTAAAATGACATTGTCTTATTTATTATTCATGTTTTAACCATCATTTTCATACTCTTGAGTATGGAACCTGTAAAGGATTTGAAACATAGAGATATATGTATAAAAATATTGAAAAGCGCAACTAAAAAGCCGTTGAAACAGTGTTTATTTTTATTATTTCGAGATAGTCTTGCTTCTGTACTAATAGGTGAATGCTAATGACTGCAGATGGACCGTACCTTTCATTGTGCAGAAAAGCTCAAAATAATAATCTTTTGGTCATCAATCCAATGACTGGCTATAGTGAATACCGCTAAACTTCCACAATCGCACGAGCCAACTACAAATAAATAAAATAGCTGATATTAGTACCTACAAAATTTTTACAGATATATGCAAAAAAAACATTAAGCAGGAGCAGCCTTCGTAATGATAACACCACAAAATAAAGCCACCATCAGAAAGATAAAACTCCATGAATCGTCCAATGCAGCTTTTCATTATGCACACCATATTAAAACAACACACCATTTCACCTTTTTGCTCTGATATCACTAACAAAAGACGGAAAGATATAGTCTGCATCTCTACACATGATTCAAAATACATCTTTTCACATAGATTCTCTACTTTCCTAAGTCCTTTCTTATATAATAAGTTAAATAGAGTATTAGGTATTTATACATTAAACTATTTTAACTGTAGAACTGTAGTTATTAATTATTTGCACAGCCTGACATACGAGCAGACCGAAGAATTACTTCTTATTTGTAAATAAATGAACGTAACTCCATAATTTACATTTACCAACATTTATATAATGATTGCTTTAGGTTCTGTTTTAATTCATTTGTTAATTTATTAATCATTCAATGTATTATTTAGATCATAAAAGCCTGAAATACAGGTACAATTTTAACTGTAACCTAGTTCAGGCATCCATTATTTTGTACTTTATATTGTTATTAGTATTATTATGCAATGTATGACCTAATTTGAATAAAGATATATTTATTATTATTATTATTATTGTATTCCAGGCTGAAGCACTGGCAATACAAAAAGCATGCAAACGGTGTGATCAAAATCAAATAAAAAGCTCCATTATATTTTCAGACTCATAGGTTGCCCTCCAAGAGTTTAGCATCCGAAACTCTACCAGCCCGACTATATCTATAAATAATATACATCATCATCATCATCATCATCAGCCTATTAATGTCCCCACTGCTGGGGCACAGGCCTTCCGAATGGATGGAATAGGGAGATTGGGCCATGACCCACCACGCGGGCCCTGTGCGGATTGGTAGGTTCTAACGACTGCAGATGCAGCCGGGACCAACGGCTTAACGTGCCTTCCAAAGCACGGAGGAGCTCGAGATAGTAATTTTTGGTCACCCATCCAATGACCGACCACTGCGAAAGTTGCTTAAGTTCAACGATCGCAGCCGAACGCGCTAACCACATGCGCCATCAAGCTCCTCAAATGCACATGGAGGCACACGTAGTTGTGAGCCTAGCCCAAATAATATACACAAACAAGAAACGATTCGGTTTTCCTACATCAAAGCACACACTGGACTACAAAGCAATGAAGATCCGAACGAAGCTTCCAAGGCAGTTGTTTTATTGAAAACAACGCATGAATACACACACTTCTCAATCTCATACCTTTAAAACAGACAAATTAGAAGATAAGGAAAGATATGTAAACAGCACTAACGGAATGCATACCAAAAATTTATTTCAAGATCTGGACAATCTGAAAAACACTGCAAAAATTACCCACAAACCTTGCCTTTACACAGATCTACACCAACCATCATTGATTCAAAATAAAGCACAGTGAAACATGCCCGTGCGATAATATTTCCATCCAATTATTAAATCACTTAATAGAACACTCTCCTTCATTTAGTAACCAAAGATTTAACTACCTACGTACAAAGTTTCAATTATGCAAACACTAACAAACAAATCCATTTGATTTCAATCAAATAATACGTAAAGAAACCACAATGGAAACATTTTAAAGAATATATCCAACATATCATCAAAAATCTTAAGAAAATTAATAAAGACCTAAAAATAAATAAAACAAACATTATTATAAAAATCAAAAGACAAAACTGCTCGTAGGCTGAAGCGAGAGTTTGTTTTTCTAAAACAAGGAACTAAAAAACCACTGCTATTTCGATCTCATAAGAGTGTGGACATAATCAAAAACATGCTCCCAAGCACCCTCAATATGACGAATATAAGTAAACTAAATTGCAACTACAGTGTTGTAATATCAAAGTCAGATGTCATTTTAATACGAGCCGCGGTGCAATCTTGGATAAACCTTTCCCACAGAGCACCCCCACTAGAGACCGCAAGGGCCTTGCACCAAGTTTAGGTAGTGGTAACGCCTACCAAACTCGTAGCAGCAATGTCGCCGTACTCAGAAATCTTGCTTGATAATTTTACTGTTCATTCATTACATCTCATACGTCCCTTGTGGCAACATCTAAATTCGTTCAATAATTAAATCCATCAAAATTCAATGTGAATTTATTTCAAAAAGTAAATTCCATCACGCTAAGAAGGCGTGAACATATGGCGCCCAAACAGGGACACACGAAAAAGTAAGGAAAGAACTGAAGATACGAAAATTGCCTGCCGAACAGTGATTCAGCAAAAGACTCACTTCGATCGAAGACAAAATTCAGATAAGTGCCCTGTTTATTCCTTTCCTAAAACCTACTATCTAAATAAAACTAGTTTTAACGGGTTAATGCACGAAACTTTATTTATTTATTGATGTTTCGCAGCCTTTTCAGGTCTGCATCGTCAGAATACTGACCTGAAAAGGCTGCGAAACTTCAATAAATAAATAAAGTTTCCTGCATTAACCCGTTAAAACTAGTTTTATGAGTGATGTGCGTGAAAACCTAAGAAACAAATATAGTATTACTATCTGTCTGGGCATGGGTGCTTCGGACAATACCTGCACCGGATCTAGAGGGAAGCGATCCCGTCCTACCACGAGTGCAGCGCTGCGGTGGACACTGCTCTGTACACACTTGAGGATTGCCTGGCATGGTCACAGTAGCGTCGAGCTTTGCTCGAGGTAGTTGGGAGAGATCTCTTACTGCCCAGCATAGTCAGAGCTATACTGGGTAATGACAGGTCCTGGGTGGCAGTAGTCTCTTTTTGCGAGCAGGTTATCTCGCAAAAGGGGCTGCTGAGAAGGTCCGCAAGGCGCAAGCCCACGCCTTAACGACGATGGAGGGTGGGGGTTAGAGACGGCGGTTTAACCTGACTTGGGGGGTCCAGGCCCTGCATTGTACAGGCCTCTGTTGGTGGATGGGGATGCCATCGATGCCTCTGGACATCCCCAAGTTGGGTGAGTCCGCTCTACTCGGACACTCACTGGTAGGGTCGCGGAAGTATCCGTAAGGGTCCCCGTGGCTTCACTCAGTGCCTTTGTCTCACCGGACGGGGTACTACTACTGCCTGATGGCGGATCTTACACCCGACGAGGTGACGGCCCATTGGTGAGGAGAGAGGGCATCGTCAGGTTTTTTGTGGATAGGACCCCTTTCTCTAGGGCAGCAGTTGAGCAACTCCTTGGACTGACTTGACTTGGAAGGAGGGGAGAGGAGTTCCATATAACTTTGCTGAACTCCCAAGGCGGTGGGTTTGCGTCACGCATTTTCCTGACGGTAAAAATAGTAGTATAAGCTACATAATGTGTGTGACACAAAGCCCGATATTACAGCCAGGGTATTATTTCATTGGTAATAATTTGATAATTTACTAGCGTTTCAAACCTATGCTCCGAGTGCATCTTTTCGCTCTGACGTTTTTAATTTGGACAGAAAATGTACGATTCTTTTGTTAAATATGACATTTGTTGCAGCGGTTAGTTTTGGAATGGAGCCCTGTGTATTTTGTGTACGACAGCCATGTGAGCAGCAGACGGCGTGTGTAGAGAAACATGTTTCAGAAACAAAGTTTTGTGTATGTGTTTTTGTTGGATGTTTTCAAACACTTTTGTTGGAGACCGCTTAAAACTCAACTTAATTTTCGCTAACAACGCGGAGTCAACTACGCGGGCAGCGGCGCGCAGTTCACCCGCCGACTGCCTGACATTCACTGATGGACAACGAGGCGTCCACCCGCGTTTGCTCGTCGACCACGAATGGCATCTAATGAGCTGTAACCTTTACCCTCCCGCCACCAACATTAGAGATTTCGGTTTGACAGAAAAATTTAATAACGCAGACTCTAGAAAGTTTTTGTTGGATGTTTTCAAATACTTTTGTTGGAGACTGTTTAACACTCAACTTAATTTTCGCTAACAACGCGGAGTCAACTGCGCGGGCAGCGGCGCGCAGTTCACCAGTCGACTACCTGACGTACACTGATTGACAACGAGGCGTCCACCCGCGTTTGCTCGTCGACCACGAATGGCAATAGTTAATGAGCTGTAACCTTTACCCTCCCGGGACCTACTTTGAAGATTTCGGTTTGACAGAAAAATTTACTAATACGGACTCTAGTACGAGTGCTGCTCTATGACGTCGCTCTAAAGCGGTGCTAGGGTGGTAACTACGTCCCCGGGGGGTGGTTTTAACCCCTAAATCTTTATGCAGCCCAGACACGTGAAAGCATAGATGTTCAACCTGACGATTTTCGAATTATGCCTTTGAGAAATACTGTTAGCGAAAATCTAGCCTTTGAGTACTTACAATAGTAGTTTTTTCAACGATTTTTAAGTTCGAGTATTAATTACGATAAATGTTCTTGTGTTTATTTATTAACTATATAAAAATATCTGAGAAGGAGGAAAACAAGAGTTTTGAGTGATTAGTTGTCATAAAATTATTATCTTTATTTTCTAATGAGCTCCACTTAAACTATAAAGAATAATAAAACTTAAGATGGACAAAATATGCAAAGATACTACGAAATTATAAAATATTAAAGTTACACGATTTCCGATACAACACCTTTAACGAAATATTTCAGCAAATAATGCCCAATTTTGTGTACCTGTTTTTGTATTTTTATAAAAGCTTATGAAGTCGGGCAGTTTTTAAAATTAGTCAGAATCAGAAGTTATTAAACATCTATTTTCATTTTTTTTATTGTAATTGAAAATCCATTCTGTTTTACTTAATTCATTTTTCTTTAGTATCGATCAAAATTTTTATATATGTTAGTGTACGAGCAAGCGCATACATTGCCGACGCAGCGTTTCTTTATTGACCTAATTTACGTATAATTCATAATTTATTTTACATCATTCAGTTCGCATTCCGTCATCAATCATACCACGCGTCCTCATTAGTTTAATCAGTTTATAGTTAATATAATATAATAATGTTAAAAAAAAATATCAAAGAAAAGTCGACCTAAAAAAAGTTCTACTTTTTCCAAGTTGTCTCATCGTAGAATCGTAAAAAATGACAAAAAAAACTAACTCGGAAACTACGAAAAATCGTAGAACATACATGGGGGTTAAATTGATCGGTATGGTACTCTGTTATCAGCCCGCACTGGCTTGACATCCTAAAAGAAACAACCTGTATATGTACAGTATATGTATTCTATCCGTTACCCTAGTATCCCATAACACAAGCCTTACAGTGCTTACTTTGGGGCTAGGCTAATTGGTGTGAGTGTTGGAAATAATAATTTTTGTTTTTAGCAAAGTGTCAGTATTAATTTTAGACTAGTTCCCGTAGCTTGAACACCACAATTTACATTATATCAAGTTTTTTATCGCGTCTCACTGTCAAACTCCATAGTAATCGAAAAAAAAATCATATTTTAGGAATTTAATGACTGCAATTTAACAATGTTTAATAGTTATAAAAATGCTGTTTGGTAAATACGTAGTGCCATATACAGTGAGTGAAGTGTAAATACCAGAAACCCAAATTCGTAAGTACATCATCTCAAAACTTCATACTTTGTACCGCGTAGGCTCAGACCAAATAAAAAGTGTAGGTTATTTTAAAGTTAATAGCATATTAAGATGCTTCAAGTTACTTTTATTTTATTGTGTTAAAGTGCTATGATATCTTTAAGTAGTTGTCTTTAAGTATGTGCAACGATTAAATATGGTTTTGTTTTAAAACATAGTACTTAGTAAGGTATTTCTCTCTTTTCTTATAATACTGTATTGTAGATTACTGGTTATGTATGTATCTTAAGAAATAATAAAGATTATTATTATTATTAATCTGACAATCAAGCATTAAAAAAGCGATATTAATCATAGCGTAGTACCCATGCTAAGTTCAACAACTCTATTCAACTAATTTGTAATAAGGTGGAAATAGAGTTACCTCCAATTAGTTTATAACAGTTCATTGTTTGATAGACTACACGGACCGGGAGCAAGCCCACTGCTTCCAAAGGTCCCAGCACAAATAATATTGACGCTGGGCGGATCGCCCGCGCTGACGAGGGTAGGGCGGCATCTATTAAAAGTTAGATTAGTGACAAATTTCCAATGCCCTCCCGAGCGGCCGGGTCACTGTCTCCCGAACTTACACCATTTGTCGCAGTCGCGCGGCTTTTTTGGACGGATAAGTGGTTTGTTTTATTAATTAATCTGGCAACTTTCCTTTCGTCCGAACGAGCATCCATCCACGTTCCACAATAGAATTTGGTTCAATTAAACCTCGCTTCCGGTCTGAAATTTTGCGTTGCTTATTTATTGAAGACTAGCGGCCCGCCCTCGCTTCGCTTCGGTGTAGAGCTGAAGTGTAGACTGAAGTTTTTGTTCTCAGGCTTGTTGACATTCATCTATGATTCTTCTTATACCTGCATGCAAAGTCTCAGCCCGATCGGTTTAAAATTGACAAAGTTTCATACAAACTTTCATTCCCTATTTTATCCCCTTGGGGGTAGAATTGATCAAAATCCTTTCTTAGCGGATGCCTACGTCATAACATCTACCTGCATGCCAAATTTCAGCCCGATCCGTCCGGTTTGGGCTGTGCGTTGATAGATCACTTTGTCAGTCAGTCACCTTTGAGTTTTATATATACTCGTATAGATTAACTTCAGTTCTTAGAGAATCCCTTGGGAAGCTAACATTTACCGGGTAAAAAATTGACATTTGTGTCAATCCAGGTTATAAACTGAGGAGTGTCCGTTCAAAACTAGCTATTTACATTTTGAGCTCGTTTTGTTTTTTTTTTTTCAATTCGTGCTCGGAGACATGATTCTTATTAATTTCGTAAAAAAAATTAATCAAAAATTGTTATTTATATAGGTTCAAATACAAATCAAAAATTAGAATTTTGCTCAAAACTTGCTATTTACATAATTTAAATATATCTTATTTTACGATTATAGAGTTTCTTATCATAATAGTCTTTTTCCTTTATTCTTTTGTTAAATTGATTGAGATGTTGAACAAAAGAGTTCAAATATTAAGTGGCAGGTTATTATGACTATAACGGAAATTCTCATTTCTCATCAAAAATAGATATTTAGAAATATTTTTACATCAAACCAGTCTATTTACCAAAATATCCAAAACCAAAGTGTCTATTTACTACCATCTGCAAAAAAAGTGTATATGTACAAACTTCTAAATTTTTTAAAAGAATATTAAACAAACTCAAAGGTGACTGACTGACTGACATAGTGATCTATCAACGCACAGCCCAAACCGGACGGATCGAGCTGAAATTTGGCATGCAGGTAGATGTTATGACGTAGGCATCCGCTAAGAAAGGATTTTGATTAATTCTACCCCCAAGGGGATAAAATAGGGAATGAAAGTTTGTATGAAACTTTGTAAATTTTAAACCGATCGGGCTGAGACTTTGCATGCAGGTATAAGAAGAATCATAGATGAATGTCATTGTGTATAATACAAGCCTGAGAACAAAAACTGTAGTCTACACCGAAGCGAAGCGAGGGCGGGCCGCTATTATTGTATAAGCTACAATAAGCATGAGACTTTAAAAAAAAATTAAACGAAAGACTTTCTTATTGTTCGCTAGTCTTATAAACATATATTCAGATTAAGACATAAAGCAACATAGTTAAAAGTTATTCCTCGCCAGACAAGACGAGTCCAAGGTTTTAACTGTACACTTCACCTTTATTGCATTTAAGGTTCTCATTAGCACGCTGCTGCCAGGAACACACAGGCAATGTTCAATCGGAGCCGCGCGAATTTGAACCTAAAAGGTCGACTTTCGCTCCTTTATTATCTAAAAGCTCACCTCGAAATTTCACGATCACATGATTTTTTCATAACGCGCCCGCGGCCAACTTCATGCTGTTACTTTTGGGTTACAGTGATGCGCGCGCATCTAAAAATTTCACTCTCATCATATTTTCATAACGCGCCTAAAGAAGTATAACTTCAAAAATAACATTTAAAAATACAAAACTGTAGTTCCCCATCGGCAGCAAGATCAGGGTCCCTGCTACCTCCTATGGTACCTTTTGCGAGGCAAACTCTTTAAAGGATGTCTTTCTATTATTACAGTGGGATCAAGCGGAGACGGTGTAACAAGGAATATCTTTGAAACTTTTTATACAATAAAGAATATTATTATTATTTCCTTTATTTCATTAAATATACATACAAAATTATATTTCTAAATATTATTTTTTTACATTGTATAACATTAAAGCGTGTAACTTATGTACGCGCGTGAGAAGTTATACTTCTTTAGCATCATTGAAAATATTTTTTAATTGCATGCAAATAATTAATAATTACAATAAAATAATAAAAGGACTGGAAAAGGATAGTAAACACAGTCAATTAAGTTCAGTTTTAATTTGAAATTTTAAATAAATATTCAAAATATTCAATTAAAATCACTACTGAATTTAAGTTATTAGTCCATTATGTAATTAGCACTTGTAAGTAACTAAAACACGTTGTGTCTATATAGAAACTAGAAACATGTGGATAAATATTATAAATATGAAAACAGTGATCAGAGGCGACGAGCGTGCCAACATTGTTTTTGACAACGCGATCATCTTATGGAGCTCCGTGGATCGTTCAAAGTACCTTTCGAACAGATGTCTAATAATAAATTATTAGACACTAACATTCATAACGCGCCCGCGGCCAACTTCATGGTGTTACTATTGTGTTACAGTGATGCGCGCGCATCTCGAAATTTCACTCACATGATTTTTTCATAACGCGCCCGCGGCCAACTTCATGCTGTTACTTTTGGGTTACAGTGATGCGCGCGCATCTAAAAATTTCACTCTCATCATTTTTTCATGACGCGCCTAAAGAAGTATAACTTCAAAAATAACATTTAAAAAAAAATACAAAACTGTAGTTCCCCATCGGCAGCAAGATCAGGGTCCCTGCTACCGGTGGTTAAGGATCCAGAGACAGAAACCTCCTCACTATACGGGCCGTGTCCAGAAGTACTGCCTTCTGCATCTGACTCTTGACCCAACCACCTAACGCGAGCCTCTTAAGGTGTTTATCTTGGCTATCAAACCATGGGCACATATGATTATCGGCACAATTGCTGAATCGATTATTTATTATTATTCTTAACTCTTCTTATTTGTCTATGGTCGGTCTTGCCGTGGTTTAAGAGCTTAAAGGCGCTGTCCCACGATCTGTGTTGTCGCGGGCGAGGCCGCGCCGCGCAGGGTTGCCAAGCGTATGTGAACTCTAACGTTCGAGATTTAGCAGTATCTATCTATACATGATACGAGGTGATGATACGATGACACGAAAAAGGATGCATTTAGTTATGGCATAATGAATCTGTACTTACTGAGGCGATCCTTTGTGGATATTTATTTATTTTCTGATAATAATTTTGGTTTGAGTACATTATACTGGAGCTCGATGGCGCATGTGGTTAGCGCGTTCGGCTGCGATCATTGTAGTTAAGCAACTTTCGCAGTAATAGGTGATTGGATGGGTGACCAAAAAAAAAATTCTATCTCGAGTTCCTCCGTGCTTCGGAAGGCACGTTAAGCCGTTGGTCCCGGTTGCATCTGCAGTCGTTAGCACCCACCAATCCACACTTGGCCCGCGTGGTGGGTCATGGCCCAATCTCCCTATTCCATCCATAGGGAAGGCCTGTGCCCACAGCAGTGGGGACATTAAGAGGCTGATGAGGATGATGATGATGACATGATACAAACAGTCACCATTGTTTAAATCTCATATCAAAGTGTACGAGATATCTACGAGTTTGGCAATCGTGTGAGCGCGGGCGCATCGCGTAGTGTTGCCAAACGTATGAGCACTCTAAGGCATTGTCCTAATACAACGCGATAACGCGATCATCGCGCGTTTAAACGATGCGAAAGTCGCGTGATCGCGAACTGGGTGTCCTAATAGAACGCGAATACGGAACGGGTTAGCCCTGCCCCTCTCCCCGCTTCCTATCGACGCGACGCGATCATCGCGCGAACTTCAGTTAGGACACCTATTTATCATTAATCGGTTTGATTGCGCGATTTTTAAACATTTTAGTCGCGCGAATGCATCGCGCGTTCGCCTATTAGGACACCTATTCTAGATCAATATGTTTGATCGTCGACTCGTACGATGATCGCATCGCTCATTCGCGTTATCGCGTTGTATTAGGACAATGCCTAACATTTGAGATTTAGCAGTCGCTAAACATTAAACGAGGTAAATAGAAATCTCGTCCACTTCGTGATGGCATAATGAAGCTGTTCTTAATGAGACGATCCTTTGTGGACTCTATATTTATTTACTTTCTGTTAATATTATTGGTTTGTGTACATGACACAAACAGTCAACATTATTCAAAGCTCATATCAAAGTGGACGAGATTTCTATTTATCTCGTATCAAGTATAGGGACTGCTAAATCTCAAACGTTAGAGTTCTCATACGTTTGACAACCCTGCGCGGCGCGTCCGCTCGCGTGACTACACACGCCGTCTGACCGCACCTTTAAGCAGATGCAGACGACGAAAAATAGTAATATTTTATTTTACCGTATTATAATAATAAGTCTCTATCTAGGAGGTCCACGTGGCAGCTTTATTGCGAAGAAAATGCATTTTTTTTACAATTGATGCTAAGAGCGCTTAAACCTGATTCATGTAAGTTGATTTAATTGAGAGATAAACTTTTTTAATGTAATATAAATTGTCATGTTTGTGTACGATAGCGCAATAAATAAATATTGTATTCTACCACATTCATGATAGTACTTTTATATTGATAATTAAAGCGATTTGTGCAAAATTATTCCCTAATCATTTTAAAATATCAAAAATGCACAACGTCAATTCAAGTTTTCTGCCGGCACTCCCGGAGTGCAACCCGGCGTTTTTTTTTATTTATTTATTTATTAAGTAGGTATGCTCAATACTCATACTGGCGTCTGTATCTTTTTTTAAGATAGTAATATTGTTAATTCTAATAAAAATATTATGATATAAGTAAGCATATTATAGTAATATGAAAGCTTGTTAGATACGAGTAGTAATAGTCATATAAGCACGTTTAATATGTGGAGGTTTATAATTTAGATATTGTTTTTTGTTTATTTAATAAATGATTGATAGCTGTAAATCTTCCTAAAATAAAATAAATTAAAGTATAAATAAATAAAGTAGAATAGAAAACTCTTGATTTGCATTTAACGGGTTGTCAAAAGTTGTTCGCATATATAGCATATGTTAAGCTAAGAAACTTAAACCTATTTAGCCAAGGGAATAGCATGCAAAAAATCTAACATATTTAAACATAACAGACAGATTACTGCTAGTAATAAACTCAATAACAATATAATTGTAATGTCATGTCATGTAAAGTCAAAGCTCGCCCAAAGTCGATTTAGGTGACGTAATTTGAAGAGAGAGCAAAGAAAATGTTCAATACACATACACTTTATGAGTTTGAATCAGATAAGGGTACCTGATATACCTTTAAAGGTAAAAGGAGGTAAGGTTACGTCTAGACATGAAATTCTAGTATTATTATAATTATTAATGTTATGTTCATTGTTTGGATGCTTGTAACTCAATCGCGCGAATATGGCTCAAAGGATTTAGATGAAATTTGACACGCTTTAAGTTTATAATCTGGAATTAGAACTTCTTCTTTCGAAGGCAGTTCGACAAAGTAAATAAAATATAGTTTTAACGGGTTAATGCACGAAACTTTATTTATTTATTGACGTTTCGCAGCTTTTTCAGGTCTGCTTCGTTAGAATATTTTTGAAGTTATACTTCTTTAGGCGCGTTATGAAAAAATGATGAGAGTGAAATTTTTAGATGCGCGCGAATCACTGTAACCCAAAAGTAACAGCATGAAGTTGGCCGCGGGCGCGTTATGAAAAAATCATGTGAGTGAAATTTCGAGATGCACGCGCATCACTGTAACACAATAGTAACACCATGAAGTTGGCCGCGGGCGCGTTATGTATGTTAGTGTCTAATAATGGTGGATTATTAACCACTAAGTGATTAATAAATAACAAATTAGACATCTGTTCGAAAGGTACTTTGAACGATCCACGGAGCTCCATAAGATGATCGCGTTGTCAAAAACAATGTTGGCGCGCTCGTCGCCTCTGATCACTGTTTTCATATTTATAATATTTATCCACATGTTTCTAGTTTCTATATAGACACTACGTGTTTTAGTTACTTACAAGTGCTAATTACATATGGACTAATAACTTAAATTCAGTAGTGATTTTAATTGAATATTTTGAATATTTATTTAATTTTTCAAATTAAAACTGAACTTAATTGACTGTGTTAACTATCCTTTTCCAGTTCTTTTATTATTTTATTGTAATTATTAATTATTTGCATGCAATTAAAAAATATTTTTAATGATGCTAAAGAAGTATAACTTCTCACGCGCGTACATAAGTTACACGCATCCATTTTTTTTATTTAACTTGTAATGATATTTTATTCAAAAAATAAATAAAAAATCATTCTGACGAAGCAGACCTGAAAAGGCTGCGAAACGTCAATAAATAAATAAAGTTTCGTGTATTAACCCGTTAAAACTATTTTTATTTAATGAGCGATGTGTGTGAAAACCTAAGAAACATATATTAAATATTTAACTAAAATTATCATCAGCTGTCCCCTAACTCTCTTTATAATGTATTCTCTGAAACCGTTTCAATAAAAGCAATTAAATCGACTATTAATATCTCTATATAAATTAAAAAAACTTAATAACAATAAACTTTTTGTAGATTTATACACGCTCAAGTTAACACAATGAAATTCAGAACCATTTAGAAGTACTTGGAGTAAAGGTCACAGCTCATTAGAGCCACACAGCGACGCCTCATCGCGCGACGTCCACTCGTGGACGAGACGACGCGCGACGAGAAAACGCGGATTGACGCTGAATTGTCTACCAGCTAACGTAACGGTGAACGCCGCACCGCTGCATAGTGAACTCCGCGTTGTCAGCGAAGATTACGTAGTTTGTTAGAGATAGTTATATTATACTAGCTGTCCCAGCAAATTTCGTACCGCCTTAAAAAAATAGGGGTTGGTGGTAGAAAGGTGAAAATTTAGGGTTGTATGTATTTTTGAATGATGTATCTTAAAAAAATAAAAAAAAAATTATCTAAAATTGAAAAAAAAATTAGGGGTGGATTACCCTTAACATTTAGGGGGATGAAAAATAGATTACATCCGATTCTCAGACCTATTGAATATGCATATAAAGTTTCACGAAAATCGGTCGAGCCGTTTCGGAGGAGTTTAACCACAAACACCGCGACACGAGAATTTTATATATTAGATATACTAGATTTACACATGTGTTGTCATAATGTTTAATTTTACAAATCGCAAATCGGCTCTAATAGCTGACGCGCTCGATAAAGAAAAAAAATTAATGCGTTGTCAACTCGCAGGGAGCGCACGGTCCACTCAGGAGCAGTGCATTTGCAACCAGCGGCCAGCACACGGCAATGGTCGCCGAGTTGTATACCTGCCGCTTGCGAGGGAGGCGATCCGGGACGGTACGGAGTTCATGTATAATGCGATTCAACTAAGAATAGGACCGACTGGGCGCCATATTGTGACGTCATAGCTTTCAATTGAAACAAAATAGGTAGAGTGAGCAAAAAATATTTTATTTTTTAAAACTTATTTACTAAGATTAAGTGAGAAATAGCATCAGATTTTTTTAAGAAAACTTATTTACTGAAGATTGAGAAAAGAAAACAGCCGATTCTTTATAATATTTATTTATTAAGACTGTGTGAGAAAAACTTTAATCAGAATTAAGCTCTTCAATTCCGCTTATCTCTGCATTACCACCGGAGCAGTTATGAATAATCATGCACTATTACTAGGTCACATACGAACATGCATCCTTTATGTAAACGCAAGTTTCAAATCGAGTTTCTGAACGCAACTTAAAATGACATTTGGTTGACGATTTAGGATGACAAACATTCATAGCCAAAGCTCAATAAATGAAAAAAAAATATCAACCAATATTAATTATCAATATTTGTTATTGTTTGTTTACAAATGTTTGATTTAAATTCTAGAATTAGCTGAGTGCTAAAAAAAGATTCCAAGTTTTTTTTGCAAACCGTACTTTTCAAGCGACATTTGACAGGTGGAGGTCATTGGCTTTTCTATTCTTATTTGAATCGCATTGTAGTGAGCATAGAAATCCCTACAAAGAATATCAACCGCACGAGTTGAAGTGACGCTGGGGGCCATTCGCCTAACGGGATTGCTTTGGAAAACGCTAACGCTTACGATTTCATTTTGTTATTTCTGCCCGCCAAAGGTTTTAAAATACCTCACGCTCATTTTCTTTAATATTGTTTTTACCAATGCAAAAAAAAGAGCACGAGGCATTTGAAAACCTCAGGCGGCTAGAAATAACAAAATGAAATCGTAAGCGTCCCGTTAGGCGAATGGCCCCCTGGTCGGATGGCAGGTGGGTCCATTGAGTCATGACCTTTGTACTATATATAGCATATATGTGGGTGTACCCACATATAACATTAAGTACGCTATTTTAGGGTTTTCGTTCTAATATTAACGAAGCGTAATGAATCACCTTGGAGCAAGCAATGTGGGTATACTTGTTAGTGTTCTGAGAAGAATTCAGTACAGTATTTGTATTCAAAGCTAAATTTGAATTAAAGGTAGTTTCCATATGTATCTATATAATAAAACATCTAATCAATCATCTAATATATAATAAACGGTGTGGTCGTGATTTCTGCATTGCTTTTGCTCTTGTAGTTTTTTGCAGTGTCCTACAGATAAATTATACAAAAGTTGTATATACACACATCAAAAGTGTCTAGGGATCAAGCATTTTTATGCGGATTTCTTGAGATTGAGATGTGGCTTTGTAATAAATTTATGATTTTATAAATTTATATGGATCCTTTTTGGTGCATTTCATAATTTGAATCAGGAACTGTGAATCAAATTCGAGTAAAAGATGAAAATCAGCTGTCAATATTTTCCCTATAAAAACATACAACGCATTGAAGACATTATTAGTGCTACTGTTTCCCTACTACTGATTAAAACCAACGTTATTATGGAGCGGCGACGTCATTTAAGCAGAGAAGAAATGCTCAGAGCCGTGGGAATGATAGAAGCTGGTTCCCGGCAACGTACTGTGGCTTTAGCTCTGAATACAAGTCAGAGTGTTATCAGTCGACTTTGGACACGATACCGAAGCACTGGTACCGTGGCTGAGCGCCATGGAGGACGGTATCGCTGCACCACACGGAGACAAGACCGATACATTCAAATCTTAACTCGAAGAGCTCCAACAATAACCGCCATGATGTTAGCCGTGAGGCTTCATCACTCTTCAGGGAACTTAATTAGCGACCAAACAGTCAGAAACCGCTTGCATGAAGTGAACCTTCATTCCCGAAGACCGCTACGGGTACCACCTATAGCAATGCACAATCGTAGGATTCGATATCAATGGGCTCTTGAACACAGAAATTGGGCAGAAGAACAATGGCGTTTCGTGTGCTTTTCTGATGAGTCTCGTTTTGGTATGAGACCGGATACAAGACGTATACGACACTGGAGAACCCCTGGACGCCAACAGCGATTAAAATCCTGCCAGGAAGTCCATCCTTATAGTGGTGGAACCATCATGGTATGGGCGGGTATTTGGATCGGCGGAAGAACTGAGTTGATTTGGATCAGAGGCAACCTCAACGCTCAAATTTATGCTGAGACGATTGTATCAGACGTCATCGTTCCTCTACAAGTGCAAATCGGTCCCTTATTTCAGTTAATGCATGATAATGCACGACCGCACACCGCAAGAGTTGTAAGACAGACTCTCGCCGCAGCTAACATCAATGTCCTGCCCTGGCCTGCTCAGTCGCCAGACTTGAACCCGATTGAGCATGCATGGGATATGCTACAGAGAAGAGCTCTGCCGAATATGGAGGGTATCCAGTCGCAAGAAGACCTTTTTTTGTTGTTGCAACGAACATGGGCGGCCATTCCACAGCGTGATTTGGATGAACTCATTTTGAGTATGCCAAACCGATGTTCTTGTGTTGTTAGTGTTCGCGGTAGAAATACGGATTATTAATTGTTTAAGTTACCCAATAAAATTTTAGAGAAAACTGCTATTTCAGTCTTTTTTTCGAACTTTTGTGTTAGTGGTTCAAATGTCAAAAATCCCTTTATTAGGAAAATGGCAAATTTCTTTATTAATGCAAAGGTGACTTGGTTTATCGTTACTGTGACAAACGAAAACACTTTATTTGATGAATCCTTAAAGAAAATTTTAATTAATATCAATCAGGAGAAAAGTTATTGCAAAAATATATGTTGATCCCTAGACACTTTTGATGTGTGTATTACTGTTACGTCCCAGTCGAATGGTAAATTTCATAATGGCTTGCTATTATAAAAAAAAACCAGAGCGCTTTAAAATTTTGCATAAAAGGTACGTCGTACTGTCGTTTCACGTTTTTAAAAATACCTTGCCGTAGTGTAATTGTGCAGGGTTAATTGTTTTTAGTACCAATTTTCTACATTCATAATGCTTGGAAAAAAGCCCGTTAACGCGGCGAGAAAGGTGTGAAAGGTTACTGCTGTGTTTATAAATGTTAATGTAACAAATATATTTAATGTTGAACTTTAATTAATGAATATACCTGGCGATTGCCATATATCATCATCATCGTCATCAACCCATGTTCGTCCACTGCTGGACATAGGTCCCTAATGCACGCCACTGCTTCCGATTTTGATGGTTGACGGCCGTTGGAGCCGCAAAGTTCTTGAGTGGAGACCACGACTCGGTAAACGTAGTGTAGGACGCCCTGAGACAAGATGGGATGATGATATTCGTGGGCATGCTGGAGTGGGCTGGATAAGAGTAGCACAAAATCGGGAGCAGGGGCGTGCCATATATATATATATATATATGTCGGCGGATGGCGTCTCGCTCGCTCCTGCGAAATGTAAAACCTACAACAAATGTCATCAGTCATTGTACCATTGCTTTGTGAAACGTCAAGTTATGACAGTGACAGCTGTCATCACTTGGGAGTTGTCTATGCTAAGGGTAGTATTTAAGGGGGTAACGCTTCATTGGAAGGGGCATTCGGCATTCAGCATTCAGCATTCAGCATTCAGCCATGAGCCGCGGTAGTGAACGGACGTTAGCACAGAACTCTCCGCGCTTCACAAAGCAATCCGTTTGTACCTTAGCAATCATAACTGATTTTGTAAAGTAATAAAAAGATTCAAATTAAACGTAAGCTTGGTCACTAGACTACAGTTTTATTTTCGGGAAATGTCATTCAATAACCAAGATGGCGGATCAAGAAAAACCACGTGGCCAACCGCCTATATTACCGCTCGCCCACTCCGACATATATATATATATTTCGAAGACGGGGAGAAAAAATGCATTATATCCACGACAATTTTCGGTCCAAATGTATTGTATTTAACAAACTCTCGCGATGCAGGTAATTGCGTGGTGCATTCGGCAAGCGGCGACCAGTCCGAGGGCCGCTAGTCGGCGCGGGTATACTTTGACGTGAACTCACGCAAGCGTGGCATACGTCAAACCACCCCGCCTCCGACCAGCAGCCCGGCCCGCACCCGCTTTAGGCAATCCTGGACTTCTCCGTTCACAGTGTCTCCTGGCTAGTCTCACGGACCGCTGTCCGAGCGGTTAGCCAGCCGACCAGTTGCCGTACCTACCAGGTAAACCAACTCCCCGATCTACCCCTCACCCTCCAGGCGTAACTGCGGGATCCAGTTATGTGTCGCAACTAGTGATGTAACTGCGAATGCGAATGCGAATATATATGTTTTTGTTCGAAATTGACGCCAATTGTCTATGGCATGGTGGGAGTCTCGTTGGAATTGCCGAGTTGATATGAACTCATCCGACTGAAGTGTCATTCCGCTCGCGCCGGTCTTTTCGTAACCAAAACAAGTGAATTTTGAGATAAGAGTTTGAATAGTGATTAATCAACATGAGTCAGAAATCAGAAATCAGAAATCAATATATCTTTATTCAAATTGGATGTATAGTACAACTCTTTTGAATCATCCAAACATTTTTTTTTCCCTACCATTCGTTATGGACATATTTTTTAGCTGCGGAGAAAAACGAGCGAAAAAAACTCCACAACATTAAAATTCTAATGTAACAACATTTACAAATCATTATGTTGTTACAACGTCAATACAATTATGATTTGTTTAATATAGAAAACCTATTGGAATGATTGGAACAGTTCAAACCCAAGCATTTTTGTCTGTAATATAATCAGACACTTTGTAATAAGCTTTTTTAATAAGTGTTTTTTTTATAATATCTTTATTTATTTATGGCTAACTCTTGGATATTGCTTGGGACTTTATTGTATAAGCGAACACAAAGACCTTTAAATGAATTATTAATTTTGTGAAGCCTAGTAGCAGGTAAAGTTAGTTTATTTTTGTTTCTTGTATTAATTGTGTGAACATTACTGTTTTTAAGAAACAAATTTGTATTTTTGAAGTTATACTTCTTTAGGCGCGTTATGAAAAAATGATGAGAGTGAAATTTTAAGATGCGCGCGCATCACTGTAACACAAAATTTTAACAGCGTTAACTTCATGCGTTACTTTTGTGTTTACCGCACATTAAGAAAATTTACCAACAAAATAGAAATAGAATCTCTATTTAGTGGGTGCTAACGACTGCATTGTGAAGGCCTATCAAAAGTATTTATTAATCTGGAACAACGGAACCAAAGCGCGATTCAGGAGACTACAGCGCCATCTCTTGACCATTGGTGTAGTAGAACCAAAAACCACATCTTTATTTTTTGTAATAAAGTAACAATTATAGGTATTCATATTTATAATATCAAAAGTATTTATTAATCTGGAACAACGAAACCAAAGCGCGATTCAGGAGACTACAGCGCCATCTCTTGACCATTGGTGTAGTAGAACCAAAAACCACATCTTTATTTTTTGTAATAAAGTAACAGTTATAGGTATTCATATTTATAATATTTCTCCACATGTTTCTAGTTTGTATATTCGGAATACGTGTTTGAGTTTCATACAAGTGCAAATCACATATGTTCTAATAAATTATATTCAGTAACGATTTTAATTGAATATTTTGATTATTTATTTATTTTTACAAATTAAAACTGAACTTTATTGACTGTGTCCTTTTCCAGACTTTTTATTCATTTATTGTAATTAATTATTTGCATGCAATTAAAAACTAATTTTAAACGATGCCAAAGAAGGATAACTTCTCACGCGCCTACATAAGTACACGCACCCATTTTTTCTTAGTAAATCAAATTCTAGTGAAATATGGACTTATTTCACACTTTGCGATGCTGAACGAGCTAAATGCAAGCTGTGTAACAATGAATATTCAAGGAAAGGATAACTACAACTTCTTCGAATTGATTTTTTTTTAAATTCATATTCGCAAAACATTCGCAGAGATTTTGCGAATGCGAATGTGAATGTGAATAATCGTTACATCACTAGTCGCAACACTTTCACAGGCCGGTGCTCCAGTTCGACTCCAAGTACACAGAGGGGCGGCGTATGCTCCATGGCCCTACCACTTTCAAAAATAAAACTAGACACCCATTCAATGCATGACGTCACAAAATTTATCTCCCGCATTCGGTATACGTAACACAGCAATAAGTTTCAACAAAGTAATCCCTTTGTCTCGTTCTCGACTAGTATCAGAGGCGATATCAAAACGGAATTGAGACATTTGTTTTGTCAACCGTTTTCTCAGAGATATGCTGGTCACCTGGCTGTACACCACTCGCGTAGCTATTTTGAACCTTAAAACGTTGACGGTGCGGTGCATTTTCAGTTTTAGGCTACCGAGCATTTTCTAGCCCGTCAATTTTATGAAGAATAAAGCGCTGCGAAGGCTCCTTCTGGAAATAATGTGTTCAGTCTTTGTGTTCAGTTGTACTAATGAGGCCTGTCGTATTATTGTACGAGATGAAATCTCCCTGTATCACGGGAGACTTGGAAATGAATCTTCTGGAGCTACTACACCTGAATATATAAGTTTATGAATGTATTGTAATAATATTCACGCCTTTCTGTTTAGCTTTAGTTTAAAATGAGATTGACGAAAAAATACATTTATAATCCTAAAGAACATTTTTACTAATAAATCTCTTTACAATGTGTTATCTTTATTTATTATATTTACATAGGAATATTTAAAATACAAAAGCTTAAAACTACTTATTGTCTAAAACTTTATAAGAATATAATAATTAACTACTTAAATTACAAAATAAAAAAATTATCATCCCCAGCGCCGGCGTTATTAATGGCGCCCAATAGGCTTGCAGCATGAGGAGCTCGATGGCGCAAGTGGTTAGCGCGTTCGGCTGCGATCGTTGAAGTTAAGCAACTTTCGTAGTGGTCGGTCATTGGATGGGTGACCAAAAATTCACTATCTCGAGCTTCTTCGTGCTTCGGAAGGCACGTTAAGCCGTTGGTCCCGGCTGCATCTGCAGTCGTTAGCACCCACCAATCCGCACTGGGCTCGCGTGGTGGGTCATGGCCCAAACTCCCTATTCCATCCATAGAGAAGGCCTATGCCCCAGCAGTGGGGATAATATAAGGCTGATGATGATGATGACGAGGCTTGCAGCATTACCACGTAGGATAGCATGGCCAATCCGTTGACCAAGGTAGCTGCCAGCCTTTTGATCTTTTGGGTGATTTCTTACTCCACCTCTATGAAAAAAAAAAGTTAATTACTAAGTCGCGATACCAAGCGGCTGTGTTAGTAGGTATATTATATGCTTTGTCTGGGCGATTCATTTGGTCCCATTGTCCCTTTCGCCTGTGTCTGTCCCTTCACGGTTCGCTCGCTCCCTAATACTCACCGAGCTCCGTAGAAATAATATTTCAACTGCACTACGAAAATTTATAAAGCCCGGACGCTGGTAGGCGGTAAGATATAGCCTGTTTCGTGTTGAACTTTTCGAGCCAATATATTGTTACGTGTCGGGATGGGGTTCGAAATTATATGCCAGTTCACGCTTGACAGTTCTTTATTCACCACACAGTTCACACAATTAACACACAATGTTTATTACAAAACACTCACTAAACACTGTATTTCACTTTACAAGTCTCTAAACAATCTCACTTGAACACTTTTGTTGCACTTTGATCGCCTTTGGATTCGCTCCGAAATCGCTGTTGAAACTCAACTGTCTCTGCGCGGCGCCATTCGCGCTTATATACGCCGATCGACGCATTCTAGAAAGCACCTGTTAAATTGAGAATTAGCTAGCACCCGCGAGTACGAAGTACCTACTTATACCTACGCGGGTAACGCGCATAATTTGTAAACAAAAGCAGATGTCGTTGCACTTTCTCCCTTATGCCGCACAGCATAAGGCTCATTTTAGAATGAGCCGCATTACGCGACCTCTATCGCGAAATCGATCTGGCAAATTCGATCTCTAGCACTTTCGCGGTTACGTTTCGAGAGCGTTTGTGACAATATGAAGAATCTTTATCTGACGACCTCTGTGGCCGAGTAGTTTGTACGCTGGGTTTCAAGGTGTCGCCTACTCGAGAGGTTCTGGTTTCGGATCCCGGTGGGGGCAGATGTGTGTTTGATGAATACCAGCATTTGTACTCCGGTCATGGATGTTTAACATGTATTTCTATATAAATATACTTATACTAGCTGACCCAGCGAACTTCGTACCGCCCTAAAAAAATAGGGGTTGTCCAGCGGACAAAATTGTGAATCTAAACCATTCTCAGATCCCCTTGAACACACACAAAAAATTTCATCAAAATCGGTCCAGTCGTTTAAGAGAAGTTCGGTGACATACACACTCACAGAAGAATTATATATATAAAGATATGTACAGAATATGTATTCTATCCGTTACCCTAGTATCCTTTAACACAAGCTTTACAGTGCTTACTTTAAAGCTAGGCTAATTGGTGTGAGTGTTGGAAATATTTATTTATTTAAATTGTTAATTTTAAGTTCGGCCACCATGCTTTCTGTTTTATCGTTGTTAACATTTGGTGTGTCTTGTGAAGGATACAAATATAATTATGAATCTTGACAAGACTCCTACTACAAGTTATACGGATGGGATAATTATTGGGCCATGATCTACCATGCGTGGGCTCAATGCTGATTGGTGGATCCTCAGTGTGAGAGTAGAATACGTACATACGCTTTTTCTGTATTGACATGAGAGTAAAATAGTGTTTATATATTTCGTTATCAAAGTCGTTGTCAATCTTTTGATAAGTCGATATGTCAATTTCGGCAGATGAAAAATCTTGTACGTGTTACCAAAAAAACGACCTCTCTCTGATGTTGTCCCAGCCGAAATTTGTTTATATCTAAACACATAAAATATTCTTTTAACGTGAGAAAAGGGTTGACACCTTTATAAATTGACTGCTTTTTGCCTTTTCTTTAACTTCTGTCGATTATGCAAAAGTAAATGAGATAAGTTGACCTAATGCATATCAGGACGAAAATGTAATCAAAATACAATCATTGTATTGACATTTTAAAATAATTTTAATTAACTATTGGCATTATACGTCCGAAATGGGCAGACTGTTTGGATCTGTATTTTAATACATAATGTTACCACCTTATTGTACCCAGTTTAAACAATGAATAAATGAATCTGAATCTGTAATAAAATTTAAAATAGGAAATTTTAATACACAAATAGAAATATTTACAATGCAATACACAATACTTTATTGATTATATTGTTATCGGAGTTTATGACTTTATTAAATTACTTTAAACATAATATAATGCTCTAACACAAATACAACCGAATCACCGCAAACTGAGAAAGTAATCTTTCAATTACTTAATTATGTTTATTTATATATAGCTAGGTCCGACAAATGACTCCACCCCATCTGATGTTAATTGACGGTGAAGTCCAGACGTGAAGATAGCTGGTACAGCAGTTCTACATGCCACACCAGCCATCCTCACCTTGCCGGCCTGCATGTTGCTTCTTCAGGATCCCAGGTTGTAAAAAGGAGGGACCTGTAATTTGTAAAAAATGTAACTCCATTTATACTGCTTATTCTTCGTCAGAGATTGAGGTCAGAGGAAGCTCAATCAGATATTGGGGAACTCTATTAAACAGTGCAATACTACAAGCCAGAAATGAACCTCCCAAATTTGGAGTCTAAAACATGGAACGGCAAGCTTATACAAAAATATATGTCGGAGAGCGACTATTCACTTTGTCATTAGCGTTCACGGGCTTAGTGGGCGTCATTGGGGCTTGATCCAGGCACAAAACCAAACAATCACTCAATCACTGTTCGTATAATTTTAATTACGTTCTTTTAACAAAAACAAAATGTTTCACACACACTTTACTTTACACTAAGGACACTTAAATAACGTCTGCCTGTTTTCTCCAAAATACTAGAGAAGATCATCAACAAACGATTGCAGCAATATCTCGAGGTTCACGGGTTACTATCGACTAAGCAATTTGGTTTCAGACAGAAAAGGTCAACGGAAGACGCAGTCGCTAATGTTGTGAACTTTGTTGCAGATCAGCTTGATCAGGGTCGTACATGTATAGGCGTCTTCCTAGATCTGGCAAAGGCCTTTGATACCGTCCCAGTACGCTTGTTATTGAGGAAACTTGAAAATATTGGCATCAGGGGATTACCGCTGGAATGGTTTAGAAGCTACCTTACGGGCAGGCGACAGTGTGTTAGGCTGGGTGAAATAATCAGTAATGAATTGCCGATCGAGTTTGGCGTTCCGCAGGGTAGTGTTTTGGGCCCAACCTTGTTCACTATATTCATAAACGACATACTTGCTGTGTTGCCTCCCGATGTCGAAGCAGTTTGTTATGCGGATGATACGGTTGCATTATTTCATGATGAAGATTGGGAGGGGGCTATCCGCAAGGCAGAGAAGGGGATGTCTGATCTTATGAGCTGGTTAAATAGAAATTTACTGACCTTAAACGCATCCAAAACTAAATACATGTGTTTTCATAAGACCAAATCTTCTGCGCCTGCTTCTACCATTGAGCTCCGCTTGCATTCTGATTGCATATCTAAGAATTGCACGTGTCGGGGCATTGATAGGGTTGCAAGTATTGGGTACTTAGGGGTGGTTTTGGATCACAATCTGTCATTTAAAAAGCATTTAGAAACCACTTCCTCTCGCATCAGAAAGTTAATCTATGTGATGAAGTTGCTCAGGAATTCTGCTGACACAACGACTCTTCGGTTAGTGTACACAAGCTTGGGAGAATCACTTCTCAGTTATTGCATTCCAGTGTGGGGAGGGACTTCTGTTACTGTGATGCTCGGGCTTGAAAGAGCCCAACGAGCTGTCCTTAAAACTATGAGCTGCAAACCTTACCGTTTCCCTACTGAAGCACTTTTTTCTGAAACTCAAGTTTTGAGCGTGCGCCAATTATACATTCTTAAGGTGGCTCTAAAAATGCATCGCGCTGTAATCGTCTCCCCTGATTACACTACCCTGATTCAGAAGAGAGTATTTAAGGTGCCCACAGTTGTTGTACGAACAACTTTCGCGCGTCGCCTGCCAAAATTTATGTTGCCGTATATCTATAATAAGGTAACAAAACTGTGTAATATCAGAGAACTTAACACGAAGCAGGCAAAGCGCACTATCACCTCAAGGTTATTGTCCATGACTTACATGCAATCCGAAAACCTGCTTAAACGACTGGAATAGCATTACCCGAAGTCCTTGGCTCTCACCGTTCTACATGCATAGGTACAGACAAGCACACACACACACACACACACACACACACACACACACACACACACACACACTTTATAACTTTAAAACGTAGTTAGTTTCTGTATTCTGTAATTTTATTCATTGGGTGCCCACGATACAGGACCTCCTAGTGTGGGACCCATGGTTATAAGCTGACTGTATGATATGAATTTTAATAAATATATTATTTGTATTTGTATTGTATTTGACGTAACAACCGAGCAGTGGGTTCAAGGTACCAATCTGACTTCACTGAACTACCGTATCACCTTTCTAGTAATGAACCTCTACGATTTTTTTTTTTTTTTTTTTTTGTTTCCTCCCAGGCGGGGGAGAGGGTGAGAAATCCTCATGGATACCCTACAGCCGGCTGTAGGGTTATGTCAGACTCCTACTGACTAAAAAACACCCTTTATTCATGCTTATGGCCAGAAGGGCCTTACAAGCTTCATCTGAAGCGGTCACCCCCCGAGAGGGGGATGATGCGGCGCTGCGTTAGTTTAAACTAGTGCATAGTTTAAAATAACGCAAAATGCGCTTAGAGGACAAGTGCACTCAGATGTGCACTTGAAACGGGAGGGGACTGAGAGGAATCGAACCTCTCTGTGTCGGGGGGGCGGGGGCGACTCATCGCGGGTGTTGGATCCTCAGCGGCCAAGAGGGCCGCGAGATCGCGCGTGAGTTTATTGTGTGTGACTGTGAGTGCGTGTTTGGGCCTGCGGGGCCTGAATCGAGATGGAGTGTGTGGAGCGTATCCCGACGCCGATTTAATGAGTGTGTTAGAGTGCTCTTCTGCAGCTTTGAAGAACCGTTCCGAGCACTCTGTGAGGTGTGTTTGAATTGTGTCTAGTTGAAGGTCCCTGTGGAGGTCCGCGTTGCGGACGTACCACGGGGCCCCTGTGGCTATGCGGCAGAAGCGATTTTGAAGCACTTGAAGTTTGTTCAAAATCGCTTCGTCCGCGTGTGCGAACACTGGTGACGCGTAAGTGAGGACCGGGCGTATGCAAACTTTGTAAAGCGTTCGCTTGTTACGAAGTGACATTTTGCTGTATTTACCGAGCATCGGGTGGAGGCGGCTCATATAAAAGCGTGCGTTCGCGACTACGCGTGTGATGTGTGCACGGAAGGTGAGTTTTTTGTCTAGTGTGATCCCTAGGTATTTGACTGTGCGGTGCCATGGTATTGCTATGCCTTGCATTCGCAGAGACCGCGCACCGTGTTGTATGGTTTTGGTGCGGCGCTTGGGATCGAAGCAAATGGCCGAACTTTTGTCCGGATTTACGTCGATTCTCCAATCGCGGAACCAATTCCCAAGTGTTGTGATTGCCGGTTGGAGCTTGGCTATGATTTGATTGGTACTGGCTCCCCTAGAGTAGAGGGCCGTGTCGTCCGCGAAGAGAGCGAGCTCGACACCCTTGGTCTGAGGGATGTCATTGGTGTACGCTGTGTATAGCAGGGGGGAGAGAGCGGACCCCTGCGGTACACCGGCTCGTAGTGGGCGGGGCGTTGATAGTGAACCTTCGTATCTATAGCGGAAGGTGCGGTTTGATAGAAAAGAGGCTACTAACCTAACTAGGCGGTCAGGTAATTTTAATTGATATAATTTAAAGATTAATCCGTCGTGCCAAACCTTGTCGAAGGCTTTGGCGACGTCGAAGAAGACTGCAATAGTTTTATATTTATTAAGTTGGAAGCCGCTTAGGGCGTGCTCCACTATGCGATGGATCTGTTGGGGGCAGGAGTGTTTGGCTCTGAAGCCGAATTGGTGGTCAATGATAATTGGATCGGATGGTGATAGGAGGTGCTCTCTTAGTCTGGTCAGTATGGTTTTTTCGAAAAGTTTCGCCATTGCCTTGAGGAGGCTAATAGGGCGATGGCTACTGGGGAGGTGCGCGGGTTTTCCGGGTTTGGGGATGCCTATCACTATTGCTTCTTTCCAGGCGGCTGGGAAGTAGCACAGATCAAAACATGCGTTAAAGAGAATTGCAAGCAAGGTTAGCATTTGGATGGGAAAATGCTTGAGCGCCTTGTTAGAGATGCCGTCGGCGCCCGGGGCCTTGCGTTGCTTAAAGTTTCTAATGGTCTGTCTGAGTTCGTCTGTCGTGACGGGGTCTAGGGGGTTGTCAATGAGTGGAAGGGCGGCCCGCCGGCGGACCTCCTCCTCCACTCCGCGAATATGTTGCGGGTTAGTTTCCTGCGTACTAGGCGTGCATTGCGCCGCTATGCTGTCTGCAAAACACTCAGATTTTTCGTCGTCTTCGAAGGCGACGGTGCCGTCGGGGCGAGTGAGCGGGGGGGTGTGAGTGGTGACGTCGCTACGGAGCGCTTTCGCGATTCTATAGTACGCAAGATGGGATGGGGTAATGTCCGCCATGAGTTCCTCCCAACGGGAGTGTCTCAGAGCGGCTAATTGGGACCTAACTTGTCGCTGAAGGCGATTAGCTGTAGCCCTATACTCGGGGGTGGGGTATAATTTGGCTCTCCGGAGAGCGGCGTTTTTGGCTTGGATTAGGTTCCGGATGGCCAGCGGGAGCTTGGGCTTTGGCAGCTCAACCTCCCGCGAGTTCTCCTTCGCCTTCTCGGTCACCAGTAAAGTTAAAGACTCTATAGTTTCGTCAATCTTGTCGGTGCTGTCGAGACTGTCCGGTGAGTTAGGGAACGGGGACTCGGGGGAGTCTAAAGCGGTCTCGAGAGCGGAGCGGTATCCGTCCCAGTTGGTGAATAGCCTCTTAGGGGGCGCGGGGGCGTCTAGTGGGTCTTGGGGACCTAGAACTAGAGACACCGGTCTGTGATCTGACCCCAGGTCGTCGAGTGTTTCGATCGAGCTGAGGCGAAGCGACACGTTTTTAAGGATCGCGAAGTCCAGGACGTCGGGTCGGTTTTGTACATTGTCTGGGTAGTGGGTGGGCGCGTAGGGACATATGACATCATAGCCAAGCTCCTCGGTGATGTGTAGTAATCTGCGGCCAGAGGTGGTGGTGGTCTCGCATGTCCAGTCGGTGTGTTTGGAGTTAAAGTCACCGAACATTATGACTGATGTACCTAGTGAAGTGAGTGTTTCGAAGTCTGCGCGGTGAGGGTGTGTACCTGATCTAATGTAGACTGAGGCGATGATTAAGGACTGGTGTCCCGTCATCGCCAGCCTACAGATGGTGGCTTCCATGTTTGTGAGCGCGGGAGTGGGTATAGGTGTGCAGTGTAAATTGCGTCTATAGTAAATTGCGGTGCCGCCGCGCGCGTTGGCACCGTCGTTCCGGATTAATTTATACTTAGGGATCGACAGCCCCTTCATTTGAGTTGGTTTGAGCCAAGTCTCCTGAAGGAGCAGAAAGTCGGGTTCCCTATCTTGCAAAAATAATTTAATTTCGTTAAGGTTGGACTTTAAGCTGCGCGTATTAAATGACACAAGCGAAGCGCCTTTCGGCTTGGTACGCCCGGGGTTTAGTTGAGTGATTGTTATGTTAGTGTTTTGCGCGGTCATAATTTAAACAACAGTGGTGTTTGTTTGAGTTATCACCGCGTGTTTTGTGTATAGTGTTTTTGTTTGTGTTCGGAGTCTGGTTATTTTCCAGTGTTATAATGATTGAAAATTAATCGAACGCGGCAACGAGTTCGGGGTGTTCGGCTATAGCTATAGCCTTTTCAAGGGGTGTCTTTGCTAGCCGGAGCTTCGCGGCGAGAGTGTGGATCTCGGCGATATTCACCCTCTTGAGCGAGGAGCGAATAAGCGCCATGTCCTCGGCCAGAGAGACGTCTTGGGCTGGCTTAGCTTGTGTTGTTGGTGTGGTGTGTTGTGGTGGGTGTGGTTTTGGGCGGGCCCTGGCTGGTCCCCAGGCTGTCGGGGGCGCCGGGCTGCGAGGGGCGGCCGCCTTGGGTAGCCCCGGGAAGTTTGTGGTGGTGTTGTTAGGTGGTGGTGGGTGTGTTTTTGTCGCCGTGGTTGGCTTTGTGTGAGTGTGAGTGTTGGGCCTGGGGCGTGGGGCCCGCGGGCAACCCCTGTAATTGGCCGGGTGGCCTTCTTGGCCACAGAGCACGCATGCGGGTGCCCCGGGTGCGTCACGAGTGCGGGTGCACTCCTTGGTGAGGTGGGGTACGAGGCACTTGACGCACCTCGGGGCCGCCGAGCAGTTGGCTGCTGCGTGGCCATATAATTGGCACCTGTGGCATTGCCCAGGGGTGCCTCGCCGGTGTGGGGCCTCGACTTTGATATTGTCGAGGCCACAGACTGTAATGGGACCTTTAAAAATATCCCTAGCTGCCGGGACCGAGGTCAAAATGACAAGAGCCAACGGGTATTGCTTCCCAGTCCGGCTGTGCAACTTGTGCACTGCCTCGGCTGGGAAGCCTTGGTCGGTTAGGTCGTTCAGAATGAGCTCGTTGGAGAGCTCGAAGGGGACTCCTCTGAGTACCGCGCGGACTTTGCGCTCCTCGGGGAGGGCGTATGTGTGGTAAGGGATTGAGTGTGTGGTTAGTAGCCTTGTGAGGCTCCTAAATGTGTCGATTGTGGGTGTGGTGATTTTAATGGCGTGACCAGTGTTCGACGCCTGTGTGTAGTGGATGTTGTGTGCTTTGCAAAGGTCCGCGACCTTCGCCCATTGCGCCTTATCGCGCAGGAAGACGGGCGGCGGCGGCTTTGCCTTGATAGGTGCGGCGGTGCACCTATTGTGTGGTTTTGTAGTGTTGTGTGATGTCTGTGTTGGATGGGTTTGTGTGGTCGGTTGGGCGACCGTGAGAGGGCTGAGAGGGCTGAGAGGGACAGAGGGCGCCGTTGGAGACGCGGTGTCTGCGCGGCGCTTGGAGCGCCGCTTCTTCTTGCTCACCACTGTGGTGAACACAGAGTCGTCTGACGCCGACACAATGGTCGAGTCGGAGTCGCAGGTCGAGACCGGGCTCGAGGCGGGGCGCTTGCCCGCGCTCGAGGGCCCGGGGAGGCAGGGGGTGTCGGGGCGGGGGGGTTCGGGGGAGGGGCTGGCGGGCGAGTCGCGCATGGGGCGCGCTCTCGCGACGAGCTCCCTGATGGCGGCCTCATCCAGGGTGAGGCCGAGGGCGGAGAAGAGGGACAGTACCTGTTGTGTAATGTCCATTGTGATGTGTTTAGTGTGTGTAGGTGTGTGTGTAGGTTGTAGTAGTATAGTGTGTGTAGGTGTGCCCTGACTGTGGCGTGAAGCCACAGGTCCTAACACCCTATGCGACACCGATGGACTCCCCTGCCCGCGGCAGGGGGTCGGTTGAAGCTGTAAGAGATGTGTTCCGATATTCCTAGCGAATATGGGAACAACCGTCACCCTTGGGAAGGCCCAAGTGCAAATGGGATCGGGTCTTCCGGTTTCCGAGCTCAGGAGAGCTCGAGACGTACCGGGGCTACGCCGACCAGTTTCGTTAACACCGCTAGGTATCCACTGGTCCAATCTTGGGTCTCACGAATGAGCGCAGGCGCGTCGAGTCGACTCGGAGCAGGCAGCTGTGCGGCGGGGCGCACGGAGCAGGGAGGCGGCGGTGCGACGTGGCGCACGGTCCGCGGTCGGAGCGAGAGACCTCTACGATCAGTTCCTCGCCTTTAAATACGCGCAAAATCTACCTCCCACCTGTGAAAATCAAGATGGCGCCTCGACCGCACTCGAGGCACGTGCTCTGCTCTGATTGGACGCGACATAAGATGATTTATAAGAGACTTTTATTAAATTGTTAAGTTACTGAACAATACAAAAATTGTAAATAATAAAATCAAATTAAATAAAGATTTTATAAAATTATTTAAAGTGTAAACAATACTCGTCACATCCTTCGACATATATATTGTACCTTAATTTATTCTCAGCTCAGCTAGAGGTATATAGCCACACAATGAAGGAAGTAGACAGTCTCATGTTCTCCGAATAAACCAAGTTTCACGTTTTACATAGTATTATAAATATTAATGTAGGTAATTGCCGGAGTTTCTCCGCTCGCCCGCGTACCGTCCACATCGTTACGTATTACAATAAGCCTGGTCTGTGCATGTTTTATGAAATGTCCCCATTGCTGGGTAAATTTTCGGTCATCCATTCTATGGTGGAAGTTTTGGCTAATGATAATGACACCCTTTTATGTGTTTTTTTTAATGTTTTGACACTTACAGCATCGGGGGTACCACTCATGCCCTTTCAGAATAGCAGTGTTGCCACAAAATATGTAGTAACATGTTACGGCAGCAATATGCTGAGGCAGGGTCCTGATTGACCAAATTAATTTGATATCCCACCAAAAACATTCTGTAAAAAACTAGCCAAATCTCGATGGAGCTGCTTGCTTATCTCCAAAAAGTAATTAAATCTAGAGAAAGTCGTGCCAAGTCTAAGGTGCCTTACTGCGATTTCTTTATTATTATAGTTAATGTTGTGTGACTTAGCCGTTGAAGGGTACACAAGGGTACAAAACCAGGTGCTACATGACACAATTGCACCAAATGCATACATGCAACATTACGTGTAAACGCAACTTTATCAAGCCTACTAAAATCGAATCGAAGAATCGAAAATTTCAGCGTTCTGGTCTTTTCCTGAGATTCTCAAATAGGGGCCTGAAAATGCGGCGAAATGGTTTCAGTAAAGAATAATACGGCAGTGTTTGCTTCACGCTCGACTTGGCTAGCGTGCCCCCCGATTTGTGCTGATTTTTTGTTTGTATATTATTAGTTATTTCCGCTGTTTGTAAATTATAATTGCTTGTGTTAATTGGTCAATAAAATGGTTCTCTTGCACTCTCTCTCTCTCTCAAACGTTGCCGGTTCTATAGGAAAAGGTTTACCCGGCTTTTGAAGACCGCTATAAACGCACATACTTTGACAGATCTGTAACGTAAACGCAGCGAGTTCTAGATACGATTTCGTAAGTTGACAATGGACGTGGCGATACTTTACGACGAAAATTTTTCATGCTCGCAGTCCTCAATGAAATATTGACAAGTAACGCAACGTTAGCGTCAGCGTCTCGCCACGCTATTTTGACGACAGTGATACGAATACATTCACGCTAGTTGTTCGTGCTCGCCCCAGTGGTGGTTCTGATTAAAGAGAAAATAAAGAGAGTAGATTTTTCAAAATAGAGGTCAACTACAGCGCCAACTTCCATTAATAGCGAAGATTCTTTCACAAAACATCATTTGTAACATCTACTAGTCATCATGATAATCACTGGCTACTAATGTCCCCACTGCTGGGGCACAGGCCTTCCCTGCGGATGGAACAAGAAGATTGGGCCGTGTCCCACCACGCGAGCACAGTGCGGATTGGTGGGTGCTAACGACTGCAGATGCAGCCGCGACCAACGGCTTAACACGCCTTTCAAAGCACGGAGGAACTCGAGATAATAGGTTTTTCGTCAACCATCCAATGACAAACCATTGCGAAAGTTACTTAACCTGCACAATCGCAGGCCGAATGCACTAAACACCTGCGCTATCGAGGTTCTAAATAATAGACGCTAGCTGTGCTCCGCTGTGTTACCCGCGGTTTATTAGGGACTAGCGGCCGCTCTCGCTTCGCTTCGGTGTAGAGCTGAAGTGTAGACTACTGTTTTTGTTCTCAGGCTTGTATTATACACAATGACATTCATCTATGATTCTTCTTATACCTGCATGCAAACTCTCAGTCCGATCGGTTTAAAATTGACAAAGTTTCATACAAACTTTCATTCCCTATTTTATCCCCTTGGGGGTAGAATTGATCAAAATCCTTTCCTAGCGGATGCCTACGTCATAACATCTACCTGTATGCCAAATTTCAGCCCGATCCGTCCAGTGGTTTGGGCTGTGCGTTGATAGATCACTGTCAGTCAGTCAATCACCTTTGAGTTTTATATATATAGATATTTCCCCGCTGTAAAACATAGCCTATGTGTTAATCTGTGCATGTGGATGTCAGCTAACTCTATACCAAATTTAATTAAAATCGCTCCAGCCGTATAGACGTGAAGAAGTAACAAACATACACACTCAAAAACTTTCGCCTTTACAATATCAGTTTGATACGTCTAATAGTGACTTCATCATCATCATCATCATCAGCCTATCAATGTCCCCACTGCTGGGGCATAGGCCTTCCCTATGGACGGAATGGGGAGATTGGGCCATGACCCACCAAGCGGACCCAGTGCGGATTGGCGGGTGCTAACGACTGCAGATGCAGCCGGCACCAACTGCTTAACGTGCCTTCCGAAGCACGCAGGAACGCAAGATAGTAAATTTTTGGTCACCCATCCAATGACCGACCACTGCAAAAGTTGCTTAACTTCAACGATCGCAGCCGTACGCGCTAACCATTTGCGCCATCGAGCTCCTCTATAGTGACTAAATTAATATTTATTCAGATAAATTGTCGCAGAATTTTCGCTCGTTCGACTTCGTTCTACGTATCACAATAACACCGGTGCACGAGTGTGTGCGGCTTAATTGTGGTCCAAATCATGATTAACGTTTAGGAAGGCCCTCGCAGGTCGGTATTGAAACCGGACGAGATTAAGGCTGATAGGGTGGAGGGGGGACTGATCCTGGCGCATTCCATGCCGTGAATTATGCCCGGAAATGAGGATATAGGATCCTCTATTGTATTCTTTGTGGGACAGCTGATTTCGGTAGAATTATATCTGTTGTTATAGCCGGGTGCTCATTACCGTGCCGCTAACGTATCTGTTTCAAATTGTAATCGAAAATCATTTATGTCTTAGGTAAGGTACTAGCACCAATGAGCGACAAATGAAGATAAGAGTAGTAAAACCAAATATGGTAACAACGAGCTAAAGACGCTCAGTGTTACAGGTCGCGGCATAACTGAAAAAGTAAGAAATGTTAAAAATAATGAAATATGCATATCTTTATATATATAATTCTTCTGTGAGTGTGTATGTCACTGAACTTCTCTTAAACGACTGGACCGATTTTGATGAAATTTTTTGTGTGTGTTCAAGGGGATCTGAGAATGGTTTAGATTCACAATTTTGTCCGCTGGACAATGTTTCTTTAATTAATTTTTTTTTATATAATTTTACCAACTTAATGTTGCAATATCCTTACAGAGCCATGTAGGTACTATAACTAAGAATATATGTGACATATTTTAACTTTTGCACATGATAGCAAATAAATTAATAAATCAACTCTAGAGCTGAACACAATGCGGAGGAAATAGCTGCGCATGGCTACGACTGGAGAGTTAATCGGCGCAACGCCTACCCGCGCACCTCGTTTCCCCCCACCACATCTTAATTTTTACTTCTGCGCAATAATGGTCAGAGTTTCGTGCCGCGAATTATACCATGTTTAATGATCGGTTATCTAATTTATTTCCTTTTTAAACCGATCACTAAATATCGTTACAATGAGGGTCTATAGCTTATTGTTACCATATTTGGTGACCTTCTCTCATTTTCATTGATCATAGAAAAAAAAATCTATCATTGGTTTTTGGCGGTCATTGGTGCGACTACCTTAGCGTTGCTATGAAATATTCGATACATGTCAAAAATGTATCGAACCAAAGGTGAACCAAAAGAAAAGGTGAAGTGACAAAAACGAAAGAAATATATAAGTTCCAGATGATTTTAATCATGGTGGAAAATCATTGTAAGAATCAAATGAAATCATCTATATTGCGAATACAGGTTACAAAGTTGTTATACATTTAGTGTAGTACAGCCATAGTCCGCCTTCATCATCATCAGCCTATTAATGTCCCCACTGCTGGGGCACAGGCCTTCCCTATGGATGGAATAGGGAGATTGGGCCATGACCCACCACGCGGGCCCAGTGCGGATTGGTGGGTGCTAACGACTGCAGATGCAGCCGGGACCAACGCCTTAACGTGCCTTCCGAAGCACGGAGGAGCTCGAGATAGTAAATTTATGGTCACCCATCCCATGACCGACCACTGCGAAAGTTGCTTAACTTCAACGATTGCAGCCGAACGCGCTAACCACTTGCGCCATCGAGCTCCTTAATATGGTCCGCCTTATCGGTATGCAATATAATTTTTCTATAAATCATTAATTGTTCAATGTGAAATTAATATTTTTTACAAAGTTTATTCAAAATGTCAATGAACGATAAATTTAAGATTGTATCTATTTAATGCATGCAATTTTTTTGATTGAATTTTGAATGATTTTTCTAATCTTGATAAGATAAGATTAAAACAATTTGGATTTGTTATTTAGCCTCCATAGCACCAGCTTCGCTTAATTTGGGACTAAAAGATTATTGTTACGATTTAAAAGTCAAATATCCTTATATGTGTTTGTTATCCGACAACCGTGTTGTTTGAAACTCAGTTCGAAAGCAAAATTCCTGCGTCGTCCACTGACCCAAATTTACTTAAAACCGGCATAGCTCTCAAAACAAATGTCGGTTATTTATTCAAGCAGAGGTCCGTTTTGTTCAGTTGACGCGTGATGCATTCCCTATCAGCTGAAAGAAAACCAATTTTAGGGCAATACGTCCCGGCTCCGGCCCTCTCGCACAACCCACAAGAAATATCGCTGTCCTTTTCACCCGCACTTTGCATATAAAAGGGAATTGTGTCGAATAATTGTCGGTTCCAAGGCCAGTGAATATTTCATCAGGCAGAGAGTTTTGTAAGTGAATAAAATATTGATGGTTAGTTAGAGAAAATTGTGCTATAACCACTTTGCTGAGTGTTTAGGACGCCCACGCCCGTTTGGTTAGGTAATCATAAGATTTTGAACTGGAGAACAATGTGAATTTACTTTTACCACTTTTAGTATTAATTGAACAATGAAAATGCAAAATCTGTTATTTCTATGAAATGATTACCGAGAGGAACTCGTTGTGAAAGACAAATCGAATAAGTGAAGATTGTCAGGAGTTTTTTAAAGGTAGAGCGGTTGTATCGTACTAATTTTATGAATGATGATATATTTACCACCATCTCGATTGAGAAAACTTAGTAGCAGTCCATATCATATGTGTATAAAAATTTATAATAGATTACCCGCTCACATAAAAAACGAAAAACATTTTAACCAATTTAGGATAAAATTGAAAATATATTTATTAGATAAATGCTTTTACACCATAGATGAATACTTTGCAACAAAATAATATTAATGAGGCGATCTTTAAAATACAAACCTAGATTATTATAATCATGTTTATTGACATATTATTTTATTTTTATTGACATATTTATTAATTTTAATTATTAACAAATCTAATTTTATAAACGAATTTCCATAATAATAATTACAAAATTAAACTACTACTGCAAATAAGATCAATTGAGTAAATTATAAAATTAATGAAATCAGATGACACTTATGCATGCTTTGAGAAAAAAAAGTTGTTTAATAAAAATTAGGGTCTTCATATAGATAAAATTGTTTATTTGTTAAATTCTCTTTTGTAATTTTATCTATATTGCGATACCCTGACAGGGTTCATGTTGGGTACTTTATGCATTTGTAACTTGTAACCATCCATGTAACCACATGAATGCAATAAATTGAAATTGAAATGTGAAAGTTCGTGTGTTTGTCACTTAATCACGCAGAAACAACTGAACGGGTTTGGATGCACTTCGTACTCTTAGGGTGTAAATACAACCGCGTTGCGGCGCCGCGCCGCTAAAATTGGCAATGGCGGCAACGCTGATTTTAACCGCGCGGCGCCGCACCGCAACGCTAATTCCAGCGTTATGACGTCATACTTGTTGACAATGATTCAGTTTGTTACTATCACTCTTGGAAACATCAACAATGTTATTAAAAATATATCTGACGGCGCCTCGGTATTTATCGTTGTTGTCTTGGAGTTATCTACGGGCATATAGACTATGGATCATAGTGAATCGAATGTCACTGTCAGTTCAGTGACAGCTCGATTGACGTAACTCAGTTGGCTGGTCACATAGCGCCCGCGCGTTCACCGATCATAATCGGTTTGCACCCTGTGCATGTGCCACGCTTTCTGCGGAACGTCTTGATTTTATAATTGTGCGTTACGTTAACTTTATAATTGTACTTCGATTTCAAGAATAAGTGAGTGCGTTGTTCTTAAATTGTAACAGTGAAATATATCGGTGATTATTCTTTGATATTGGTATATTTCTCCTCGCCCGTTAATCCACGCCACCTCTAAGCACCAATGGAGGGCACCGGAAATCCTGGCAATACCCACGTGCCTACATATCAATAAAAATATATTTGTTTCTCTTTACCTTACAGTCAAGCCCAGCATTTCCGAAGCAGTAACAGGTTTCCTTTCATTATTTTTCTTTTGTATATATTCTGATAACTCGCTTAATAGCTCTTCAAATGACGATAAACTCATTCTAAAGTAAGCGAAAAAAAATTTCGTCTATCTTTAATGCTTTGTATTTTCGAGAAAAGTACTCGCCATCGGGAATCAAAGTCTTGTTAAATGGATGTATGCAGTATTTTCTTTGTCGTATATTTAATACAGAGTAATGTCTTCTTAATAACAAATAAGCAATAAATTTCATATCACGATCCATGGCAGAGCCATGTTTATCCACAATTAAAAATCACGAGAAATTGGTTACCCTACCATACCATATAATGCTCGTTTTCGCGACGCCGCAACGCTAACTGCCGATTTTAGCGTTGCGGCGTCGCAACGCGGTTATGTGTTTCGGCCCTTATGAGACTACCGAGATATTGCGGCCCGTCGGGCATATTTTTCGATGCTCGTATTTAGACTTTTATGCTGTTATGAGAAAGCGTATAGCCTCTTTTTGGCCAAGAATATATCTTTCTGATCTGAACAGTAAACCACCCACACATCAAAAAACCACAGATACCGGATATCTACGATTAAAACCGTATGCAAAGGACTGAATTATCCCTTTATTTGAATACTGGATATCAGTGCACCAGAGTGAAAACCGCAATTTTTTTTTATAGATAGGTCCGACAAATGACTCCACCCCACCTGATGTTAAATGAAGGTGAAGTCCAGACGCGAAGATAGCTGATACAGCAGTTCCACCTGCCACACCAGCCATCCTCACCCTGCCGGCCTGCATGTTGCTTCTTCACGCCTCTTTTAAAGGATCCCAGGTTGTAAGAGGGAGGGAACACGTGAGCGGGCAGAGCATTCCATTTACGGATAGTACGACAAAGAAATGAGTCACCAAATTTCTTTGGACGCGTTGGAATTGTGGCCACAGTTAGACGGTGACAACGTAGGCCAGCGCGCGTGGTCCTCTGAAGGAAAGGGGAAGGTGGGATAAGAGAGAATAACTCCTCCTATGCAAATGATGTAGGTAATGTTTAACTGTCTGTTTTAATTGATTTATTTTTATTTTATGATTTTATTGAATTGTACCCTGTTGAAACTTATTTTTTTTTGTATTGTAATTTGAATATGATATTTTATTGGGGTTTTTATGCCTTTAATAAACGCTCCTACTTCTTTGTACGGATATAGATTGTGAATTTATTTCGTAATAAATTGTTAGCTTTGTACGATTAATTCCAATGAATTATTCAAATTCCAATTCCATCCATACTTTATTTAAAAATATTGAATTGCTATAATAGCAAATAAAAAATAAATTAACTTTACCAAAAAAATAAGTAAACAGGCATTTACCAGGCACCACTTCTTTCCAATACAACCAATTATTGGTTTCACATAATTCCGTCAATTTCACTTAACCTCACTTTCATTTCTATTACACGGCAGAGGCTTGGGCTCCAAACTTCTACGGAAAATATATCAATGTCAACCTTAACTACAACTAAATGTTTTTAGCATTCCCATTCGTTACCAAGAACGGGACATAACAACTTTTTTAACTTTAATGAATGAGATTGAAAAAAAAACTACAATATGAAAATAAAAAAAATCTACATTTAATCTTAATAGATTTCTTACAGTCAATCGTAGGGAGACCAATTATTTGTTTACAATTGGCTAGGTTAAAGATTTTATGAGGAGCTCGATGGCGCAAGTGGTTAGCGCGTTCCGCTGCGATCGTTGAATTTAAGCGACTTTCGCAGTGGTCGGTCATTGGATGGGTGACCGAAAATTTACTATCTCGAGCTCCTTCGTGCTTCGGAAGGCACGTTAAACCATTGGGCCCGGCTGTCGTTAGCACCCACCAACCCGCACTGGGCCCGCGTGGTGGGTCATGGCCCAATCTCCCTATTCCATCCATAAGTAAGGCCTGTGCCGCAGCAGTGGGGACATTAATAGGCTGATGTTGTATGTTGAAAGATTTTATTATTATAAAAGTACCTTGCAATTTCTAAACAACCAATAAAAAGTCCGGAAAAGTCGGACTCGCCCACCGAGGGATCCGTACAAATTTACTAAGTACGCAACATGAACGGCAATGTCTTTTTTATGTTACCTAAGAAGTGTGAATTAAACTAGTCTTAACGGGTTAATGTACGAACTTTATTTAATTATTGACGTTTCGCAGCCTTTTCAGGTCTGCATCGCCAGAGTAATTTTTATTTACTTTGTCAAGCTACCTTCGAAAGAACTACATATCGAGCGACGTCCAGTTTCGGGATCATTTAGAGGGCAACGCCAAATTGGCCTCTAAGAAGCTTGGTGTGCTCAATAGATCGAGAATGTACTTCACACCGGCCCACCGACTGCAGCTTTATAAGGCACAGGTTCGGCCTCACATGGAGTACTGCTCTCATCTTTGGGCGGGGGCACCCCAGTACCAGCTTCTCCCTTTGGATCGCATCCAGCGCCGAGCGGCTCAAATAGTCGACGACCAGGACCTTTCCGATCAGCTTGATCCTTTGGCTTTGCGTAGGGATGTAGCTTCGCTCTGCATCTTCTATTGCATTTATCACGGGGAGTGTTCTGAGGAATTGTTCGGATTAATTCCAGCTGCTGCATTTCGCCATCGTACATTGCGACAAAAATTTCATCCCCATCATCTTAATACGTGGCTATCCAGAACCGTGCGTTTTTGTTGAAATTTTTTACCACGTACGACAAAACTGTGGAATAAGTTGTCGCCAGCAGTGTTTCCGGACCGATACGACCCAAAAACCTTCAAAAAAAGAGCGTACTCCTTCCTTAAAGGCTGGCATCGCATTTGTGATACTCCTGGTACGGTGATCACTTACCATCAGGTGAGCCGTCTGCTCGTATGCCCCCTATAACATAAAAAAAAAAACTATCATAATTTAACATAAGAAAGAGATAGAAAGCCTCTCTGAGTTTGTTTCGCCGGTTCTTCTCAGAAAGGTCTCCCAATTTTGGAACCGGTGGTAGTTTACGGTAGTTAGGGTCATATAAATAAACTCAAAATTACAAAAAATAATTTTAAATAAAGTACTTACTTTTTCAACTAAATTAACTAATAAATTCATACATAGACGATAAAGTTTTAAAAATCTTCCAATGAAATATCCGAACGCTCAATAAAAGTCTTTCGAAGGTTAATAAAAAATCATTATTCTGACGACGCACACCTTAAATAAATAAAGTACGTGCATTAACCCTTTAAAACTAGATTTATTTAATGAGTAATGTGCGTGAAAACCTAAGAAATAAATTAGAAGTGTGATTTTTTCGAGGCTTTAAGTGACCGTAGACTTGAGTATATGACTTCAATTTCAACTCTATACCTCTTCGCGTTCCTGAGAGAGAGGTCTCCGCAGACAGGCACACGGACCACAAAAGATCTCATAAGGGTACCCATTTCTTCCGAGGTAAGGAACCCTTAGACATGGTCAAGTGAGTGTCGTGCCAAGTGCAGTGTAGGATTCCGTAGATAATTAATTGTGGTTTTTTAAAATAGTTTTTTTTCTTGATTTAGATATACACCTCCACAAAATTATAACTCTCTAGTGCCAACGGTAACCAATCAAAATCTCGGACGGGCAGACAAACGGACATGACGAAACTATAAGATTTCCTTTTCTCCTGATAAGGGATCTTATTGTTATCTATTGACGTTTCGCAGTCTTTTCAGGTCTGCATCGTCAGAATAAATACCTGAAAACGTCAATAAATAAATAAAGTTCGTGCATTAATCCGTTAAAACTAGTTTTATTTAATGAGTGATGTGTGTGAAAACCTAAGAAACAAATAATAATATTAAGTTTAAATTACAATACATAATATCAACGGTTTCTACCAGACAGTCCATTTTACAGAGAGCATGAATAACAGTTATTTTGTCGTGCAGTTTCTCAAAAGCCATAGGAACAATTTTGTCCCTAGAGCAGAAACTCTCGAAATTTCAAATGAATGGTAACGACTGGTTATGTCTTCGGAACTACTGCACAGTTTGGCCAATCAGGAGTACTTATGTCAATTTTGAATGCAGAAGAACTTTTCATTGTTTATATTCCCTCACTTACTCTACAAAAGTGGTAGAGTGGCAAATTCATTAGGTCCATCTTTAGATTTATAATATTCTACGAGTATAATTTAAAACAGCTACTGTTGGAAATGTAAGGGGCAGCGAAAACGTTGACACTTTTTGTTACCGTCACAGTGGGGACGGCGAGATCCTAGGGGGACCTCAAGCCGAGAATTGGCGAGTGCCTCTGGAGGTATTCCAGGCGGATGGCATCTCCCCGCGGGGGGAGTCTCCTCTCCGTCTGGAGCCTCCAGACCACTCGAACCTGAGGGGGTCGGCTCAACTAGAAGGCGTCTCTGAGACTCGGACCTCGGCTCTAGTTAGCCGTTGTCGTGGGGGGCGGGGAAAAACGCCCAGGTACGTACCTGTAGCTGGTATAGCGTGTCGTGTGTAGACCGGGTCTTCGCACTCTTATCCTACGGGTGCGGTGTCTGCCTAATGCTAAGCTAGTGTGCACGTTTGCTAGCTGTGTAGTATTGGTGTGTGTGGCCTGTGTGGGAGGAATCGGAGGCGGGTTGGCGCGTGTGATTTCGTCGTCGAGGTAGTCTAAGACATGCCTAGGCCGACGGAATCGGAGGGACTAGGAAACTGTAGTTGCTGTGTGCTGTAGCGGCAATCGGATACGGTCGCCGGTTGTTATTCCCGGCACAAAATCGGAAGTGAAACTTACATATTATGTTTTTCACTTTTGTATACCTGCGCTCGGCGGTCGCGTCATATTGTCTACATCGGCTTATGCACAAAAAAGTATCGAAGCTATTGTTGTACTACGAATGAAAAATCCGAGCGCGATTCGGACTCGTGCACGACAGGTTCCGTACCATTGTCTATATAACATTGGACATTATAATATGGTATCGAGTAAAAAAACGGCAAAAAATCACGTGTGTACCCCTAGCACAAACATTAACGAATTCGAATAGTTTGCGAGTGTAACGAGAACCAAAAATCAGTACCTAAATACAAAAAATACAAATATACAAAAATCTTTATTATTCTTCTACATCAAAGTTTACATGGCGTCTTTTAAGTTAAGGTACCTGTATTAGAAGAAGACCGCTCCTTCATTCCGGTCTTAATAATACAGCAAAAACTATAATTTAAAATATACTAATTACACCTGTGTGTGTGTGTGTGTGTGTGATGCTTTTGTGTGTATGGTGCATATGCATGTATGTGCTGGAATGTGAATACTAAATATGGCAGTAAAAATGCATGAGATAGGGGTATTATTACTCAAGGGGTTAATATATATATTATATCATTTTTATTAGCTATCCATATGTACTTTATCGATGCAATATTTGTTCCGTCTGTTCGTAATCTAGTCCCTTTAACCAGTCAGTTAGAATCTTCTTACACTGATTAACTGTCGTTGTATAAATATGTTTTTTTCTGTTTACCTTATTGTATATTGTAATAGATAAGTTATGAAATTGCTGCTGTGCAAATGCTGTTCTTATGGAATCTTGTTATAAGACAGAGTGTGGATTTGTTTTTGATATGACAGCAGGGTTTGATATGACCAACTGAATAGCAGTTAACTTTATGAATATTAAGAATACTTTTTATTATACAAAGTTGTCTTCCTGTTAGGATATCTGAATCGCCATATAGCTTGGAAGTGCTATATTTTTTATCTTTTTTAAACATTATCTTTAGTACTGCTCTCTGACCTCGTTTAATACTAATAAATTGAGATTTATACGTTCACACACTACGTACACATTTGACAACGACATTTCTTACTCGCAAACGTAACGAATTTAATATTGGTTCGTGCTAAGGGTACTGTTGTATGGGTGAAATCGGTTATAAATTCCTGTGTCTTCATTTGGCGACTTTAAGTTATCAGTTATCGAAGCCGATCATTTTTTGATCTTCATTGAGAACCTGTGTGTACGCAGTTGCACACAAAATAAAGTTTAAGTCTACGCAGAGAGTTGCTGTTTTCATACTGGTACCATTGGTAGCTTAAATCCGGCACAAGACACGAAAGTGTCCATGTTTGCACAGCGCCTTAGTTAATGAGGTATGATTATCAAACAGCTAACTTTCCTGTTCATTAACTGTCCATAAATTTTAAGAGCAAATCACTGATAAACAACTCGGCATTTCTGTAAACTTCTTTTTTATTTTTATTCTAATATAAGCAAAAAATATACAAATTTAAAAAACCTAATGCTTGAAATGGCTTTTTAAAATTTGGACCCTTTATCTTGCAGCTGAGGTATCCATTATTCAAACTTGGACAAACATAACTCAATCGCTCGCACAATACTCCCCAGTAAGCAATAATTTCAACTATTCACCGAAACAACCTACAAAAATCCACTCAGCTCGTGCGAAAGCCACAGAATTCACCCTTAGGCTCGCTCAAAGCTCTCATGTTCATTATTCCACTTGTTTACTTCGGCGCGAAGAAAAAAAAAATGCGATTGCGAAATCCCTTGTATTTTTCGGTTCTTTCACTTAATTTCAATTTGATTCAGGCCGGGTTAGTTGGCGACTGTGTCGGCGCCATCAGATTACAGCGTGAACATACGCGCGAGGGATTTGCTCGCAGCGCAAAGATTAGCCACAGTCACCACGCCGGTGCGGTAGGACAATTCGCTTGTCGCGATCCTTTGATTTGAATTGTAATTATGTTTTAATATTACTATTTCTATTTTTTGATTAATTTTGACATTTTATTATTGAATTGGAATCATTTGAATTTGACTTGTTTTATTATTGAATATTCAGATTTTTGACTTGGAATTTAAATAACTTGATGAATTTGTATGCCCATATTGGCATGACATGTTATGCACCCCTTAAATCATAACATCTTACTCACACATGTTGTTTCAAATAAATATTTTCTTTCTTTCTTTCTTTCTTTCTTTCTTTCTTTCTTTCTTTCTTTCTTTCTTTCTTTCTTTACCGATAAAGAAAAAAAAATGCTCGATACCACGAAGGCCATCATTTAAAAACACATACTAACATAAGCAGTGCCCGTCGCTTGTGTATCCTAAATATAGTGTTTCGCATTAATCCATATTGATACATAAATTTTATAGTGACTGACAGTTCTGTTTCATGCCCTACTACGGGACTGCACTAGACTCGATTTTTAAAAACATTAAGTGATAGTATATAAATGTAATCAACCTAAATGAATATAAAAATAAAGTATCGTGAAAACAATATAAATAATAATAATAATAAAATAAAGAAAATAATAATAAATTTATTTATTGTCACATAAATTGATTACATACTTGTTTATAATGTAGTCCCTGACCCCTATAATAGGATAAAGACCTGTGTGACAGGGGTCAATGCCCACTTCCGAATACATAGATCATAACTATTTATGTAACAAGACAGTTCTACAATAAGACATACATTATTGAAATAATTAAAGCAATCAGAATTCGTTCAGAATAAATAAGTGCGCGTGAGTGTCCGTGTCCGTGTGTCCGTGTGTGTGTGTGTGTGTGTGTGTGTTTCAGTGAATGTGCGTGCAAGTCAAAAAGTAGGGAACTTAGTTTAACAGCAAAGATTCAGTATAATCATTGTTAAGGATAAGTAACCATTTTCTTATTTTAGTTTTTGTGTCTTTAATAGGTAATGGGTACATTGCCAAAGTTAACAAAAATGCTCATAAAATGAAAACTGCTAAGTAAAACTAAATAGAGTTTTATGGGCCCCAAATGGCAAGTACCTCGTTGAACAAAAAAGGAATCAATCAAATCTGATCAGCAATCTTTTCGGAATCGATGTAATTATAAAGAGAGTATCGTAAAAAAATATATTAAAATTGAGGCGTAATCATACACACCTACCATTTAGTGAAGAAGAAACCTACGCCTTTTCGTATTAGTACACAAAAATATTGATATATTTGCATTTAATTAAGTGCATCTTCTTTAGGTATTTTATGAGCTACATTTATAACCTGTAACATACTATAGTAATATAAGTTATTTACGGGATTGTTACCATGTACCTTGTTTTTTAGCGAGTTTCCGATATTTCGGCACTGTTGCAAGCGCCATGATCACGGAGTAACTGAAGTAATTGCGGGTAGGCTGTTATTGGCAGACATATCGGTCTACCCTCCGACGAAGTCTTTTATTGCGTTCGATACCCGTACCACTGTTCACATTCTCACTATTCACTCAAAACTGTTCTCGACACACAACACTTACAGTATCGGATCGCGACACGACACTTTTTTGATTATTTCCGGTTTTACACATACGAACCACAGGATTCCAGACACTCGACAATTTAAACCCGTCCTCACGATTGAAATTTTTCGTATGTGTAAAACCGGAAATAATCAAAAAAGTGTCGTGTCGCGATCCGATACTGTAAGTGTTGTGTGTCGAGAACAGTTTCGAGTGACTAGTGAGAATGTGAACAGTGGTACGGGTATCGAACGCAATAAAAGACTTCGTCGGAGGGTAGACCGATATGTCTGCCAATAACAGCCTACCCGCAATTACTTCAGTTACTCCGTGATCATGGCGCTTGCAACAGTGCCGAAATATCGGAAACTCGCTAAAAACAAGGTACATGGTAACAATCCCGTAAATAACTTATATTATTTTATTGTTAGTGACCATGAAAGTTTAAAACAATATACTGTAACATATTCTTACGTGTCGGGATGGGGTTCGAAATTATATGCCAGTTCACACTTGACAGTTTTTTATTCACCACACAGTTCACACAATTAACACACAATGTAAATTACAAAACACTCACTAAACACTGTATTTCACTATACAAGTCTCTAAACAATCTCACTTGAACACTTTTGTTGCACTTTGATCGCCTTTGGATTCGCTCCGAAATCACTGTTGAAACTCAACTGTCTCTGCGCGGCGCAATTCGCGCTTATATACGCCGATCGACGCATGCTAGAATGTACCTGTTAAATTGAGAATTAGCTAGCACCCGCGAGTACGAAGTACCTACTTATACCTACGCAGGTAACGCGCATATTCTCCCTTACGCCGCACCGCATAAGGCTCATTTTAGAATGAGCCGCATTACTCGACCTCTATCGCGACCCGCGGTGATCTGGCAAATTCGATCTCTAGCACTTCCGCGGTTACGTTTCGAGAGCGTTTGTAACAGTATCAATTTTATAACCAATTTGAACAAAGCATACAATATTTTCCCTTTTACTTGGGCAGCAGTTCAGCAGCTTGTTACACGATTTTGACATACAATAGCATCCTTGTAAATTGACATACACTCACTATATTAATAAGTTGCCGCATTTACGGAGCTGTTTTTTTTTGACAGCACTGTATCTAGTCCAGCGGAGGGAGACCAATCATTTAACTAGGGTAAGAAGTTACAAAGTATATCTGCTGCATGAGTTAAGGCGGTGCTGGTCGGGTGTCGGAAGGGTCTTATGAGCTGTTGTGACATTAGCCAACGTTGAGTATTTTACATTGTATAAAAACAAAAAAAAAATGTGTGTGTCGGCTCCGACGCACGACCGGAATTTACACTCTAAAAACGATATCTTTGAACAGACACAAAACAAAATCAAGTCCGAAGAAGTCGATTGCAAGTAGAGATACCTCAGGAATCGTCCCCGACTATCATAGGTTCCATGTCACACATTTTATCATCTAACATCAGCGAAATTCATCATATATTTTATTATGTATTTGTAAAAACACATAATTTCAAAAATATCACACACTAGTCATCATTTTGTAAATATGTATTATAATTCCATCTGTACTGAAAATCACTATTCCAGAATGCTGAATACTTACCGGCATTTCTCTATATTCTGTTATTTATTTGTTTTCATTAATTTTGCTCCGATTTTATGTATTTTTAGTTTATTTATTTTATTGAAATTTGTGACAACTTAATGTTTTTTATCCGTTGCCATGGCTGAAAGTGAAAGGTGCGCAGATGAGGTTGCGGACAAAAACGTAACGAGGTCATTAATGTCATTTATCGATAGATTTTACTCCTCACATATTTCACATACCGGGCCCCTTATATATGCAAATCGATTCTTAAGGAGTAAACTCCAAAGAAACATTTCATACTGTTACTATAATTTCTACTTGGCTGACTGCAACGGCCCTTTATAGATTTACAGCTTGTTACACTATGCTTCATGTCCAAAGTGTTACGATGCAATTTTTCGATAAACCTCAGGTTTGAAAGAGATTATTTTCGCTACAAAATAATAATGGGAAATTGCAGTGTAGCTGCCTTCTTTGTAGCTTATAATATGAAGAGATTTGAGAAATTTATGGCTGTCCCGACGGAAATTTTACGATTGGACGTTAGAAAATTTTTTTGTGTTCGACTCTTTTTTTTAAGTACTAGGTTTTAGATATATTGTTAGTTACAGGAATTTTTTTTTTACGGGAGTGTATGTATCTTGTTTTACCTTCAGTGATCATGGCGCTTGCAGTGCCGAAATATCGAAAACTCGCTATAAACAAGGTACACGGTAACAATCCCGTAAATGTCATTAATAACTGTTTACTTAAATGTTAACTACCATAAAGTTTAAAACAATATAGTGACAGCTTCCCTTATAATTTGGTTAAAGAAGAGGGACGATTTAAACTATATCTCTATATATTAGACGGATAACTTCAACCATATCTCTATACATATATTGTCGCATGCGGACAGCCGAGTAAAGAGTACGCCTTATTGCAACTTTCAATGTTACATTAATTTGGTATTTTTATATCTAAATTCAGTATGAATTGTTCAATAGGCGCGTCTACACAGAGCGAGGAGCCTCGCGAGGCGTTTGCTGCGCGAGGAAAATGTCCCCGAACGAGCGCGGCAAGCCCGAGCCAGTTGTCTTCGTTCATTCATTCTCGTGATTTTTCCCGCTGGAAAGATCCCATCAATGACTCGATTTTCTTTTTTAAATCAGGCACCGAGACATTCATCTCGTGGCTAATATTTAACCAGGCATCTTCCCTAAGTCATCTATTTGTAAAATTAGGATCACTTGCACTCCATAGCCAGGTTTTACACCATAGAGAGATATTAATTTCAAATACTGATCTTTATTCATAATAGGGATGATGACTATTTTCTTTTTCTTCGTTTATCAGGTAGATTATCAAAAAGTATTGGACACGTATTTTTTCTTTTTTCACATAATATAAACATTGCAGAGATATATTGATTTGAAAAGTACTCCCAAACTTTGACGCGCTATAACTTTGTCATTTTTTGGTTGATTGCCCAAAGAAAAAATACGTGTCCATTATTTTTTGATCATCTAACTGACGGACTAAATAGAATTTCGATTACTGTATCCCGTCATCACCCCTATTATTATGCTCGGTCGAGGCACGAAACAAAATACGCGAGCGTCCAGAGTGCGTGCGGCAAACGACCGAGGCGCCTTTGAGCAAAACAAAAAACCGAATCGTATCTCTGTGTAGACGCGCCTAATGTGTAATAAACTATTCTTCGATCTCATTCAATGCTCTGCTTGTGCTAAGCAGTTGGACTTTGGTTGTGCTGAACTGACTGAGGTTGGAGAAGACTAGGTACGGACCGAAGATCTTCCTGGAGATGCTCATGTAGAACATGGAGCTCTGCGACGCCCAGCTAACTATCTGACATAAGTAGTATATTTGTTGAAAAATTATATCAAATAATATTAACTCCCCTGAACTTATTTCTAAACTAAACTTTTACGGCACATTAAAATAGCAAGGCGCTGTTTCCCAATTGGTATACCATTCGCTTCCATAAATTATAGACAAAATGCATTCTAGTTACGAGCGAGCATTGCACTGAAAGAATTTTGCAAGCCTAAAAAAGACTTTGATAAAGCAACTGCAAGGCGTCTTCTGTGCAGTGAATTCTTTGAACGAGTGATGTGATAGTATCTATAGTATTTCAATTTAGAAGAATTTAAAACTGAATGATAACATTAATTTGTTATTAATATAAGAAAATTGTTTAACTTTTTTTAGATTACGAATTGTATTTACTGTGTAGCCCAAACCTATTACTTTTCCACACATTTCTTTTTATTATCTTTATGTGTAAAAAGTATAAAGATTTCTGGTTTTTAAACGTGGAGACCTGTAATTGGCCATGTGTAACAATCTTTTCGTCAATTATGTATATTTTTATGAGCTGTGTAGGTCTCCCAAAAATTTAATAAATAAATATACTCAAAGGATTTTTTTTTCAATTTACACTTACTTTAAACTACAATTTTATACGATGTTTTGTTGGAATCGTAATTAACTCAAAACATTATCCTTGTAAATCGGTTCAAAAAAAAGTCGGATTGGATTGCCGTATATTATTATATACGGTAATGACAAACCTGCCGTATGCCGTATAATCTGAAATTATGAGCTCTAATTGCCATATATTACGGCAATTGCCGTATCAATGGCAACGCTGGTAAATTATTATATTACAGCTGATTTAAGTGGTAGTCCACACGGTAAGATAGCCGGTGTGTAGCATTCACAAAAATATTTTTTGTGTCTTTGTAATATTTATTTATAATGGGCACAGGTATTTTAATTGTCACTTTTTCATCTACATGAGAATTCATTTCAATGGTCTTTTAAAAGCGCAAAACTTTAAATGTGACTTTAAATAGACTCGCTATGAAAACAGATTTATAATATCAAAAAACTTGGGTAAGATTCCAAAGTCCTCCTGGCACGCTGTGAAAACTGCGCTTGAAAAAGTTAAGCAGCAAGAAAAGGAGGGATGTTTTTCGAGATAAATTTACAGCACACTTCTCGTGTTGCACGGATTAAACGATTTCAAAGCATTTAGCTTTAAAGTTTAAAATTGAATTTTGTAATTCATAAGGGACAATGGCGAACTTCCACGCAAATTTTTGTTGACCGAATTTTACACTATGGCGCTAAGCCACAATAAAAAATATGATTACTTAATAATTAGTCAACTGTGATCCCATTTTTGAAGTTATTCTTCTTTAGGCGCGTTATGAAAAAATGATGAGAGTGAAATTTTAAGATGCGCGCGCATCACTGTAACACAAAATTTTAACAGCATGAAGTAAAAGTTGGTCGCTTTAGCGACCAACTTCATGCGTTATTTTTGTGTTTACCGCACATTAAGAAAATCTACCGACAAAATAGAAATAGAATCTCTATTTAGTGGGTGCTAACGACTGCATTGTGAAGGCCTATCAAAAGTATTTATTAATCTGGAACAACGGAACCAAAGCGCGATTCAGGAGACTACAGCGCCATCTCTTGACCATTGGTGTAGTAGAACCAAAAACCACATCTTTATTTTTTGTAATAAAGTAACAATTATAGGTATTCATATTTATAATATTTATCCACATGTTTCTAGTTTGTATATTCGGAATACGTGTTTGAGTTTCATACAAGTGCAAATCACATATGTTCTAATAAATTATATTCAGTAGCGATTTTAATTGAATATTTTGATTATTTATTTATTTTTTCAAATTAAAACTGAACTTTATTGACTGTGTCCTTTTCCAGACTTTTTATTAATTTATTGTAATTAATTATTTGCATGCAATTAAAAACTAATTTTAAACGATGCCAAAGAAAGATAACTTCTCACGCGCCTACATAAGTACATGCACCCATTTTTTTATTTTTATAGATAGGTCCGACAAATGACTCCACCCCACCTGATGTTGAGTGAAGGTGAAGTCCAGACGCGAAGATAGCTGATACAGCAGTTCTACCTGCCATACCAACCATCCTCACCCTGCTGGCCTGCATGTTGCTTCTTCACGCCTCTTTTAAAGGATCCCAGGTTGTAAGAGGTAGGGTACACGTAAGCGGGCAGAGCATTCCATTTACGGATAGTACGACAAAGAAATGAGACACCAAATTTCTTTGTACGCGTTGGAATTGTGGCCACAGTTAGTGACAACGTAGGCCAGCGCGCGTGGTCCTCTGAGGAAAGGGGAAGGTGGGATAAGAGAGAATAACTCCTCAGAACACTCGCCGTGATACGGGACAGACAATGGTATTTAAGGAAAATTTCTAAGGATGACATACATATATAGACACTAAAGAATTCCTTTATTAATTGGCGTTTCGCATCCTTTTCAGAGATAAATCAGTGCATCTATACCGTTGAAATTTGTTTTATTTAATGAGTGGCGTGCGTCAAAACGTAAGAAACAAATACTAAAGAATTTCATCAACAAATATTTCGCCATTGTTCTTTCAGGTTACAATAAGTTTGTATGAACCACGGATAGAGCAGTTGTGGTTTTGATGCTTGGAAGATTTCGTTGCAATATTCTTTACTGGTTTCATCAGTTTGATTATAGATTTTCCTGTATTTTTATTTTATATTCATCCATCCATCCATCCATCAGCCTTTCTCCGTCCACGGCTGGACATAGACCGCCCCCATAGAACTACACAATGCGCGGTCCTGCGCTATCCGCATCCAGCACATTTGACGATGTCGTCAGTCCACCTTTTTGGGGGCCGCCCCACGCTGCGTCGTCCGGTACGTGGTCGCCACTCGGGGACCTTTCTTACCCAACGGTTGTCAGATCCTCGAGCGATGTGGCCTACCCATTGCCACTTCAGCGTGCTTACTCTTCGGGCTATGTCTTACACACCGGTCCTTCTACGGATCTCCGTATTTCGGATCTTATCTCGTAGGGAAACACCGAGCATAGCCCTCTCCATAGCACGCTGTGCGACTTTGAGTTTTGTTATGAGGCCGACATTCAGAGACCACGTCTCTGTCCCATAAGTCATCACTGGTAACACACACTGGTCATAGACCCTTCTTTTCAGACACTGGGGAATTTAGGCCGTGAGGATTTGCCTAAGCTTCCCGAACGCTGCCCATCCGAGTTGGATTCGTCGGTTGACCTCTTTCTCGAAGTTGGATTTGCCCAACTGGACTGCTTGTCCTAGGTAGACGTAATGATCGACTACTTCGAGAATCGCATTCCCAACAGATACTGGTGCTGGAATGACATGGACATTGAACATGACCTTGGTTTTATCCATGTTCATCCTTAAACCAACCCGTTGGAAAACTCTGCTGAGGTCATTGAGCATTGTGCCAAGGTCCTCCAGGGATTCTGCCATAACCACGATATCGTCTGCAAATCGAAGGTGAGTGATGTATTCGCCGTTGATGTTGATGAAGATGAAGTTTCGTGCATTAACCCGTAAAAAACTAGTTTTATTTATTAAAGAAAAGTTAATTTCTTTCATTTGTTTATTATTTTAATATACTATTACAATAAATTTACTAATATAGGTACAATTACTGCGTATAATTATTGATCTAAGTTATCGATAAACTAAAAAATGCTTGTAGTAAGATATCTTGTAGTACACAGAAGCGATTTCAAAATATTAATAGTGGCAAACGTTAAATACTTAACTATTTAGGTTTTTCTATTTTTTTTTTATTATTGTGTATGTTAGCGCCATCTAGTAGAAACAAACAAACAATTTTAGTGCTAATCTATATATAATAGGTGTCGCTAGCATGTACAGTAAATTTGAAAAAAAAAAGTTTTATTCTAAGTGCAAACCTAATTTAATCTCTTATCTATTAGACAAGTCCGTCTGTCTGTGGTGCTGTTTCAGCGGCCAAACCGTAAGAGATAGATAAAGAGAATATTTAAGTTATAAGTTAAGAATAGTCTGATAAGACTACATTTTCAAGTTGCCACGAAAACGTTTCTCTGGACAATATGGCATGTTACTAGTGTGTGACGTCACACGACTGTTATTAAAACGTCAAATGAAGCAATGTAATGTCACCTTAACCGGAAGTTTACTTGCGTGTGACGTTTATTTTGGGCTCCGCCAATCCCAAGCGTTTTGGGTCACGTGACAATAGATAAGAAAACTATTATCTTTTTCGTGGGTTTTGAAATTAGGAATATTTTTTTTTTGTACAAATAGTAAAAACCCGTGTCAATGTTCATTCTAAACACAGATGCTAACAATTGGCACTTTATTTTTAATATTGTCAAATACCCTATTCATGTAAAATTAAACCAGTTTGACAGATTATAGTGCCAACTAAAACTAGATGGCGCCTTTTAGGATTAAACCTAATAGGTAGTGTTAAAATATCAAGCCCTAATAGGGATGATGACTAATATTTTTTTCTTCGTTTATCAAGTAGATTATCAAAAAGTATTGGACACGTATTTTTTCTTTTTTCACTTAATATAAACATTGCAGAGATATATTGATTTGAAAAGTCGCATGACGTCACGTTTGAGTACACTTATAAGTGAAAATTCACCCAAAAGTGACGTCACGAGCCCCTACTCCCAAACTTTGACGCGATATAACTTCGTCATTTTTTGGTTGATTGCCCAAAGAAAAAATATGTGTCTATTATTTGTTGATCATCTAACTGACGGACTAAATAGAATTTCGTTTACTGTACCCCGTCATCACCCCTATTAAATTTGTTTTCTTTATTGATTTACAAAAGGCACACAACAGTTTTCTATCGGGATGAAGATTCGATTACCACGCCGCCCGCGGCTTTATTTGTTGCCATCTATTTTTAATCTTATATCTTTTTTTAGCTTTCTTTTTATCTTAGGTTTTTTTAGAAATATTTATTTATAAAAAAACACCGGCAATAAATTGCATACATTGGATTAGTAACGATTGTTGATAAAATCGTATTAATAAACAAGTTAGGCACCTACCATACGTTTAATACTTAGCTATTCAGGTACCTATTGTAAAATACTGGGCAAAATGAAAGATTTTTACTTATTTCTTCTTTCTAAAAATAAATAATAGCTTTTTATATTTAGTAGAAGAAAAAAACAATTAAAATTTAAATCCGAACTCAGGTTTCGAACCGACCACTTGCCTCGACTTGAAGAAAATTATATTATTTTAGGTTTTGTAATGGCGTTCTCTTGACGTCCTTTTAGTACGGACCCCTAACAAGGTAAATTTCAGCCCTCAGTATCACCACAAAATAGATCTAGTACAGAAGGTAATCTTCATACAAAGTGCGTTCGAGCTACGCACACATGGTCACCGCTCACGGACGACGATTTCTCGGACCGCTTGGGATCAGTGTGAGCATGAGTACCATCTGCTTTAAACAGGTTTATGTGAACTGTTTTGTGCAAAAAAGGAATAACAATAAAAGAGTTATAAGATTCGTAGTTTGACGACCTCCGTGTCCGAGTGATTTGTACGGTAAGTTTCAAGGTCTAACCTACTTACTTACTTACGAGATAGGGTTGAATTGGTGTGAGTGTTGGAAATATTTATTTAAAATAGAACTTTTCAATCGATTATTGTTTGAATTCAAAATTAAACGGTGAATTATGGTTTTTATTTATTGTTACCTACCTTAAATTTTAACATAATCAATTTAAAAACTTTAGTATTATTAGTTTATATTGCCATTCTACTTGGTTCATTCTTAAAAATAAATCAAACAAGTAGATACATTCGAGTGCCACTACAATATTTTTTTTGGGCACCAACATAAGTTGGCAATCCTAGCGCGACCACCGAGCGTAGGTATGAAAAGTGGAGATTTATTTATTTATCATCAAAAAGTTTCAACAGCGTTATAATCTAATATAAGTTTTCAACGGTACTTTAGCCAATTGCAGAAACTCACTTTGTATTCAATTCAAAAATAACAAGTGTGCTTATGACCACACAACTAAAGTGAAACTTCTATAGCTCCATCTGTATGTATATATATATGTGTGTGTGTGTACAATATATACATGTATGTACATATACATATTCCATTCACTAGCTATAAGAGAAAGAGAGATAGAATGTGTGCGCACTGCTTTCTCTTGCTTATATCCCCCACTCAACTCCCGTTCACTTCGCTCGATCACACTTTTCGTAACGCATTCGCCAACTTACTCCCCAAGTCAAAAAACGATTACGTGGTTTAGAAATTACATGAGATTACCTTCTGTACTTACGATTTTGTGATATCGCCCCCGTCCTTCGTCGGTCACTGTTTTCTAAATCTCCTCGCTCCTCTGACGTTGATGAATGGATTTCGAACGATCGACTTTGAACGACTACTTTGTTTATTTTGCAATAAAACGTGCAAACCAACAGGTTTTTTTTTGGATAGAGACCACTCAAATGGCTTAGGAAAAAAAATATCGTAGTTTGAATATGAATTTCACAATCGCAAACAGAGCCAAACCACCATTAAAGAGACTAGAGTGATTTAACACTACATTTTGCTGGTGTTGTGTTTCATTAGGTGATTAAAAGGTTTTAGGGCTGTACGGGATAGGACTGTTATTTCAAATAAGAGAAATCCAATTTATTTTTTATTTTAGACCCAATGATATAACCAACACAAATCGTTTTGCTTTCAAAGTAAGGAAAAAAGAAAATATAATTTAAAGTTACAAACTTAAAACATCTTGGCTTCGAGATCAGACCAGAAAAAGAGACGTCATACTGTCTCCCAAAGTGGCAGTTAGATTGGACGTTAAGACAGATGAATACATTTTTATTTTAAGCGAAACTGCTATATTATGTGAATTATTAATTATAACTAAAGAAAAGTTGTTGCTGAAATAAAAAAATCACTCAGCTTTGTTGGGCTGATTTGTCAACATAAAATATATTTCATATTTATTAGTCGCGATTTGGAGCAGCGTTGTTACGCGATCAACTAGAACCGCCTACTTATATTTTAGCGAAAGGAAGAAAAAATTTTCATGTGATTTCTGCAAAAGATATTCCACCAATAAAATAAATATTTTTATTCTTACTCATATAAAAATTTCTCAACTGATCGTTCGGTGAGAGACGTACGTTACGACTGGCATGATACACAGTCTTGAAACTTAAGTTTTCTCCATCATAAAAGAAACAAGAAAAAATGTATGTGTCAGCTCCGACGCACGACTGGAGTTTACTCCTTAAGTTCGATAGTCTAACCAGACGCAAAAAGAGTTTATTTAACTTAAAAAAGATTAATGTCAATCCGTCATCTTTGTTTGTCAAAGTTGCGAGACATAGGATGCGCACCAGAAACGTAACGAGGTCATTCATCGATAGATTTTACTCCTCACATTTTTCTCATACCGGGCCCCTTATAAATGCATATCGATTCTTAAGGAGTAAACTCCAAAAATACATAGCTAAACGAAAAGGGTACTTTCTCTTGTAGGTACGTATTAATAAAACGCTTCGCTCCTTCCGCAAATGAAACGAAAAAGTGAAGTAATGCGCTCTCCAGTTGATGACAATATATTAACGGGGATGAGCCCTCCATTGGTTAAGGGGAACCCGCGATGATGCATATTTAGTTAACGACGCGGTGATCACTCCCCGAGGGCGTGTGTTTCGGGTTTTCCTCCAGCTACACGTATATCTGTTTTGCCAGGCCCTCTCGGGAAATCGTAGCCAAAAAAAAGAGCCTAAGGCCAACATTTATTAAATATGCACTATGTTATACTTCCTTGTAGGCTTAGAGTTTATAGGTTTTTCGAAGCGAAGAGGTTTTGTGTGTATCTTTCTTTATTTTTGGAGTTTACTCCTTAAGAATCGATTTGCATATAGGGTAACGGCACCAGTGGTCAGCCAGGAACCAGTGGTCAGCCCTTTGCGTCGTTTATTAGTCATAAATATCACAACAACTAGAATAAATGAAGCACGTGTACTTAAATAGAAACTTTGATTCCTCATTGATTAATATGTCACACAATAGATGCGACAGGGGATCAGGGGGGAGAAATAAAAAAGAAAAAAAGAAGTGTACAATAAAATTCCCGAACATATAAAAAACGAAAAAAACGTAGTCAAATTTAAAAAACTACTGAAATCATTTTTATCAAAGACCAGCTTTTATTCGATGCAAGAGTTTTTCAATTTTAAATAGTACCTAGTTAATTTAAGCAAGACCTTATTTATTTTTTATGTTTTTTTTAATGTTCCTACGTAATGTTATTTTATTTGAAATTATTATTATTGTTATTATTGAATGCTATTTATCAGTGTTATTAATTATTAGTTAATAATTATGTTCAAGTTAATTTTAATTAAATTTAATTGAAGTAGATTATTAATATTATTTAATTAAGGACATTTTAAATTAAATTGCTATACCCTTTCAGGGTTCATGTGTCTGTATCTAATCCTTATGTAACATCTGTAATAACCACATGAGTGCAATAAATAAATAAATAAATAAATAAATATACTCGTTCATACAGGTGACGGCGGTTGAAAAGCGCAGTATTGTCATGTCCGCCATATTTTTTACTTCGCGTGGTGTTCCCTTTAAAAGTAAGAAAAAACATGTTTAATTATGAAATGTGATAGTCTTTTATGCAATTTGGATTTATTTATTAGTTCATGTATTGAATTATATTAAATTTGAATAAAAATATCGCTGACATTACGTAAATATTGTGGGGGCTGCCCATTGGGTACTACTTTTTTATAAAATATCCAGTATATATTAACAGTGTCTTCGATTGTATCCATTTAGGTAGTATTCTTAAGGACGTCGGTAGACTATATTTTAGTTTTACCTGAAATAGTTATAAAATGTATTTAGGTAGTTTGTATTTCAGCAATTGAGAAGGTACCTATGTAAATAATTTTTGTTAAATAATTCTGTATTTTTTTAGCCCAAAATTCCGCCAAGATAAACATATCTTCCAGAGAAACTCTCTTCCGCCATGGAAGCCATACGTACTCGTAGCAGTTCGGGTGATTAGATAAATATGTGTATAAGATATATTTATGTTTGTTGATATATAAGAGAGTTGAGATATATAAAAATAGGAAGATTAGGACTGTAATTATTTGATTGTAAGAATGGTTTTTACAAAGTAGGTACAATTAGTAGATTTGCTAGTGATCTATTTCTCTTTCGTGTTGTGTATTAAACCTGAGAGGAATATTGACATAATATATAAAAATGCATACATACTAATGTCGTTGATTTTCGTATAAATAAATATCGATGTTTTTATGATTGAGTTCCAAAAAATAAGAACACAAATAAGTACTGTGACTGTTTGCTCGCAATAATATTTCAGTCAGGTGTTTTTTTTGTTTTGATAATTTAGCTATAAATAATAAGAGAGAACTAAATAATATCGTTGATTTTGATATAAATAATGCTCATTTTGATCTCATGCTTATGAATAGTTATAAGGGCTGAATACTGGGTTCATCGAGGCTGATTATTGGATTTTAGAGGCTGACCACTGGGCAAAGGTGCCATTTTTTGTGTGAATTTAAATATATATTTTATAAAGAGAAATATTGTTTTTAACATATGTTGTTTAAAAACTATAATAAACAATTGATCCAATCATGTACTACGTTTCATTATCCGACGAATCCTGTAAAAATGCCAGCTTTCCAAACTTCAAAAAGTCGTTATGAGGCTGACTACTAGTGCCATTACCCTATAAGGGGCCCGGTATGAGAAAAATGTGAGGAGTGAAATCTATCGATGAATGACCTCGTTACGTTTTTACTGTCTACGCTGTAACAGCCGTAGTGCTAAACCGTACCACAGTATCGTAGCGTACCTTTATTTATGCACATCTGAAATTGACTATTGTAAAAAGTTCAATGTAAAATATATCGTCGATTAGTTATAATAAATGTTTATGAAATGAATAAATATATATTTATATATGTATATTATTTTCATTCATTTGTTAATTTACCCTTTCATACCGTATAAATCTTTTTTAAGTTAAATAAACTCTTTTTGCGTCTGGTTAGACTATCGAACTTAAGAAGTAAACTCCAGTCGTGCGTCAGAGCTGACACACACAATTTTTTTTAATGCTTAGGTCTAAAACAATCTACCTGGTTTAAAGTGATGGTAATGTTTTAGAAGTCATGGAAAATGATTATAATTATAGGTAGACAACTTAAACTGGCACCGTGAGAGATTCTTGTCAAAATTACAAGTGCCTGTCTCACGGCCTCCGTTCTCGTCCCCCCAACACCCTGTACCCCGCAGGCGAGGGCTCAGTTAAGCGGTTTACCTATAAATAAAAGATGGTGTTGGGTAAAATATGTATATCTATGGTAACACAAATTTGAAGTGTCATAATGTTTGAAGTGGTGTTGTACTTTATATTTTTTATTATTTTTAAAGCATATAACTGCTTAATGTTTAAATTTAAAGAAAATATAACTAGAAAAAATTCCACGCGGACCAGGCAGCAGACGGGACTCGAACCCGCACCCTTCGCAATCCGGGCGAGTGCACTGACCAATTATGCTACCGCGGCCCTCGCGGACCGCGTCGAAATTCTTCTAGCCATTCTTAAGCTGCAAGGCAGCGCCATCTCTTCGCATTATATGCGAAGCATTTGCATTCGCCCGGATTGCGAAGGGTGCGGGTTCGAGTCCCGTCTGCTGCCTGGTTCGCGTGGAATTTTTTCTAGTTGTATTTTCTTTAGTGTTGTCCGATCAGCTCGCTCTCTGACAGATAGACAGCGTAGACCTACTAATAGGGGTTCATCGTATTTTTTCATGTACGGAACCCTGAAAAATTATCAACGCCTGAAACGAACGCGACCCATCTTAAATATAGAGCGGATAATTCTCCTTTTATGAAAGTTCCAAATTTAATTGCAATTCAAGTTTTATTACAAATTCGTCTCCACGAAATCCCCATCTAGGCCTCCAAATAATTATCAAATGTTTAGAGGTTCAATGGCGAGGGACTAATTAATGGTTTCAATTAATTACTCCTTTATTATTTACTTTAATCAAACAATAATTCCATTAACAGCTTTCCTACCAATTGGATATTATATTATTTACGGTTTAATGGTGTGATTAATACTTTTATTATTGTTTTAAGTACCTCATCATCAGCCTATTAATGTCCCCACTGCTGGGGCACAGGCTTCCCTATGGATGGAATAGGGAGATTGGGCCATGACCCACCACGCGGGCCCAGTGCGGGTTGGTGGGTGCTAACGACTGCAGATGCAGCCGGGACCAACGGCTTAACGTGCCTTCCGAAGCACGGAGGAGCTCGAGATAGTGAATTATGGTCACCCATCCAATGACCGACCACTGCGAAAGTTGCTTAAATTCAACGATCGCTGCGGAACACGCTAACCACTTGCGCCATCGAGCTCCTCGATGGCGCAAGTGCTTAAGTACTTATTAGTTTTTAATTAATTGCTTACTAACTACTGGAGTAAGATCCTAGGTCCGCTATTTACTTTCTGACGGACATAATGTGGAAAAACGAGTAGTATTAGTGTGAAAAATTAACGTATACATAATCGCTAACTTTGTAGTCCAGGGAAAGGTTGAGGGTACCAGGTCAAGAGGAAGATCTCCTATGAGGTGGACTGACCAAATAAAAGCTGCAGTAAATGGCTCATCATCATTACACGAATGCACAAGGAAGGCGGCCATCAGAGATGAATTGATGACCACGACCACTCTGTCAAGAGTGATACCGACAAAGAATAAGAATCGCTAACTTGTGCTGTGGGCCAATTATCAGGTATCAGGTGGCAAATTTACTATCTCGAGCTCTCCTGTGCTTCGGAAGGCACATGAAGCCGTTGGTCCCGGCTGCTTCTGCAGTCGTTAGCACCCACCAATCCGCACTGGGCCCGCGTGGTGGGTCATGGCCCAATCTCCCTATTCCATCCATAGGGAAGGCCTGTGCCCCAGCAGTGGGGACATTAATAGGCTGATGATGATGGGCGGGGGATGGTCAAACAAGAAACTTGCTTGATGATCACCTACTCTCAGTATCTGTCCGATACTGAGTTTGGCGAACGGGTTAGGGAGTAGCGCAAGTCGCAAGGATCCCCTAATCAAGGCCAGAGGACTATCCTTCACGAGGTTGCCGCCCGTTATTGGTCAAATACCTTCTGTAATTGACGTAACAGAAACCTCTGGCCGGACCTCAAATCCCGCATAGCCGAACCGTGGCGGCGCATATCCACACCCGGGCTCACATGGCCTAGGGGAACTAAATACCCCCTAAAATATTGTACCACACACCCTTGGGCAGGAGTCGTGTGCGTTATTTGGCATTCCCGCCAAAGCCCCAAACCCAAAACATGAGTGCTGAAAAAGAGAAAGCAGTACCCCAGGAGGGTATCGCGAATAGCGAAGAATCCCTCACCAAGCCTAGCTTGGTCTGTCCCGCGTATTCTGGGGGGGACAATCAGCGCTCAGGGAAGGGCGCAAGCCTGGACCTGTCTGGCCTAGCTGAGGCCATAACTTCAGCCACAACAAGCTATACAACACCTGCACAAACACAGTGGACTGTGGTCGCCCATAAGCGCCCCTGCAAAGGGAAGACTGCTAGTGCGGCGGCCACCCACAAACACACAAACAAAGGTTCGCAGGGCCGAACAGAACGCAGTCGCCACAACCGGCGCGCGAGAAGGGAAGCCCTGCAGCCCAAAACCAAACCTAACAGTACACAGTCGGTCACCGCAGCAGTGGAAACACAGCGCGAGTCTGTAGAAATACAGAGGGCCGACAATACAGACAACACAAACGCACACAAAACACCACGACGGAGACCGAAACCGAGGGGTGATCGTGGTCGGCGGACCGCTGCGGAGGCTCCCACTGCTCCTGAAAAGGAGCAGCCTGGAGCTGCGTGTGGCTCGGGCGAGGCAGCTTCTACGAAGCGGCCACGACTGGACGACACGCAGTCTCCAATGGGGGATGCCAAACGCGCGAAAACCGACGCGAAGACGAAGCGGACGGTGAGCTACGCAGATGCGAGTAAATCGCATCTGAGAGTAGCGGTCACCACCGTCCCGCCGAGGGACCTCTCGGCTGAGCAGGCGGAACAGCTGAAGGAGACCATCGACGATGGGATCCTGCAGGCAGTTCTGACTCCGCAGTCTCCAGATGCGCAGGCTCCAGCTTTCCGCGGGCGACCCTTCCTTTCGGACGGGGTGCTAGCGATGTGGTGTGAGGATGAGAACGCACTCAAGTGGCTAGAACAAATGGTGAAAACCATCCCGTCACCCATACAGAACACCACATTGACGGTCATTAGGCTGTCGGATGTGAAGAAGAAACTCAGAGCTGGGCTTCTTCTCCACACCCGCATCACTGAGTCTGCCACACTGCAGAAACTCCTTTGTGCCCAGAACCCCTGGTACAAGGTCGAGTCCTGGCAGTGCTACGACCTGACCGTGGATGACAAACCGGACAGCAGCTCTAAGGAGAAGGTGGTCCACCTGATCCTTGGAATACCCGAAGACCAAAAACCAGCAATACTGGACAGGGAACGCCGTGTTGCACACATGTCTGGCAGCGGATATATCCGCTTTTTCGCGACAGACGAAGCAACAGTGGTTGACCCGACAGTAGAAACACCGAGTGCTACTACAGAGCAGGAAGGCGCTGCGATCCCGACACCCACCACCTCAGCTCCCCAACCGGGTCCGAGCGCGATGGAGGAGGAAGCAGACCTGAGCTCTGAGGACAGCGTTAGCGACGAAGATAGCGTCCTTCGCAGTCCCTAGTAGCACCATCAGTATAATCCAGACCAATCTCCAGCACAAGCAGATAGCGGCGGCCACACTACGCAGAGTGCTGGAGACAAACAACATGACCGTCGCCCTGATTCAGGAACCCTGGATCAGAAATAATAGGATCTGCGGTCTGAACAACATCGGTGGTAAGTTACTTTTAAACACATCTGTCGATAAACCAAGGACATGTATTTTTACACCCAAGTCTATAAAAACAACCATGCTTAACCAATTCTGTTCTAGAGACCTCACAGCTGTGACGATCCCCACAGATAACCAAACAGTCCTGGTACTAGCTTCAGTCTACATGCCGAATGAGGGGGAAATTCCTCCGAGGGAGCTGACCGAGCTGGTACGACACTGCGAGGACCACAAATGGGAGCTGATTGTAGCGGCAGACTGCAACGCACATCACTCACTGTGGGGAAGTAAGGACACAAACAAAAGGGGTGAGTTATTAACTGAATACTTATTCCAAACCAACCTTAACATCATGAACATTGGGACGGAGCCCACATTTCTTAGCTCTAGGTACCAAACTATCATAGATATAACACTAGCGACACACGCGGTGGCCAATCTAATCGAAGGATGGCACGTGTCAAACGAACCCTCCTTTGCAGACCACCGCAGGATATGTTTCCAATTACAATACAGACAAATAGACCCTGTTCCATATCGCAACCCCCGAAAAACAGATATAGCAAGGTACGTAGAACTAATAAATAAAACACTAAGCGAGATGCAAATACACGATGAAATCCCTGATATAAACAACATAGAAACAAACGTACAGTTCTTCACTTCAGCGCTTCTTAAAAGCTACGAACTGACGTGTCCTACCATCGTACCGAAAGGCCTGGGTAAAAGTTCCTGGTGGGGGCCAGAACTTGAGAAACTACGTAAGGAACTCAGGACACTTTTCAATCGAGCGAAAAACACCAGAACCAATGAGGACTGGGACAGATATAAAATAGCACAAAAACACTACAAGAAGCGGATCAGATTCCGGAGTAGAGAAGGATGGCGCGGTTTCTGTAGTAGTGTCAATTCAACAAATCAAGCTGCCAGACTCAAGAAAGTTCTGTCCAAGGACAACTCCAACCTCCTTGGATCTCTGAAAAGAGAAGACGGCACTTATACAAAAACAGAAGAAGAAGCCAATGCGGTGCTACTGGAAACCCACTTCCCAGGATGCCAACTGGCGCCAGGCCTGGAGTGGACGACTGAGCACCACAATGCACCAACAACCCAGGAATGGGACCTGGCAAAAACAATAGTAACGGCGGAAAAGATAGAATGGGCTCTAAAAAGCTTTCAACCATTTAAGTCAGCGCTACTACAATGGCAACTAGGTCAGGCAATTAGATACCTACAACCTATCCTTAGGGCCTGCCTGGCCTTCAAGTACATACCAAAACCATGGAGAGAGGCAAAAGTGGTCTTCCTACCGAAACCAGGCAAGGACGACTACACACAAGCCAAATCCTTCAGACCAATAAGCCTAACCTCTTTTCTCTTAAAAACATTGGAAAGACTGGTAGACCGACACCTTAGGGATGGAGCACTAAGTAAAGCTCCGCTGCACCCTCAACAACATGCCTACAGAAAAGGCAGATCAACAGAGTCGGCACTGCATTCAGTAGTCCACAAAATAGAGTCGGCAATCACAAATAAAATCTCAACACTGGCAGCCTTCATAGACATAGAAGGTGCGTTTGACAAAACGATGCACAACAGCATTAACCACGCCCTAAGAAAACTCAAAGTGGACCAAGTCACCAGAGGTTGGATCACCGAACTGGTGGGCAAAAGGGCGGTTCAGATAGTGGGGAACGCTACCACGCGTGCGAAGGTAGTCAGAGGATGCCCACAAGGGGGAGTCCTATCACCACTTCTCTGGAACATAGTAGTGGACAGTCTCATACGGAGTCTGAATGACAGAGGATACACTACTATTGGTTATGCGGACGACCTAACAATTCTGATAAATGGGAACGCTGAAAATGTCCTTTGCAAGGTTATGCGTTCAGCCCTTCAGATTGTGGAGAAATGGTGTGACGAACATCACTTGTCAGTAAACCCGAACAAGACAGAGCTAGTCCTTTTCACCAACAAAAGGAAGCTACCTGAACTACAGTTACCAAAACTGTTTAATACCAAACTCTCCCTATCAACACAAGTGAAATATCTGGGCATAATCCTTGATAACAAACTGAATTGGGCGAGTCATATTGATTTAAAAACAAAGAAGGCCTGCATAGCTTTTAATCAGTGTAGAAGACTAGTTGGCAAAAAGTGGGGTCTAAGTCCAAAGATCACCCTCTGGTTATACACAGCAGTCATCAGGCCCTCTATAACCTATGGTTCAGTTGTTTGGTGGCCCAGGACCCAACTGACCACAGTGAAATCCAAACTCCAAAGTCTACAACGCTTGGCGAGCGTAGCAGCAACCGGACGTATGAGAACAACTCCATCGGCTGCATTAGAGTACCTCATGAATTTAAGACCATTGGACCTGGTCATACAAGAAGAGGCGAAAGCAGCAGCCTTGAGACTAAAATCTCTAGGAATATGGAGATTAAATACTGTAACAACACACTCCAATATTCTACAAAAGTGCACGAAGGAGATCCCACTCCTGGAGGCACCTATGGATAGAATATTAAGTCAACACGTCTTTGATCGAAGATACAATATCCAACTTACCGCGGAAAAGGCAGATTACTCCGGCGCCGGGGAAGTTAGGATATACACGGATGGCTCCAAAACCAACAGTGGCACTGGAGCCGGTGTCTTCTCAAACGACCTGAATATTAAAATATCTACAACCCTAGGCAAACAAAGTACAATCTTCCAGGCGGAATGTATTGGCATTACCAGAGCGGCACAGGCGGTTGCAGCCAGAGATATCAGAGAGTATAACATCAAGATCATCTCTGACAGTGCATCCGTGCTTCAAGCCCTACGTAGCAACACAATAAACTCTGTCCTAGTAATGGAGTGCCACAAGGCACTTCAATCCATTGCGACTAACAACACGGTAACCCTGCAATGGATAAAAGGACACAGCAGCTCAATTGGAAATGACGCAGCAGACGAACTGGCTAAGAGGGGAGCAGACACAAAGATGTACGGTCCGGAGCCTTTGCTGCCCATACCTCAGGCCCAAATTAAAACGTGGCTGCGTGAAATAACTCATAAATCACACTTGATGGAGTGGAAAACAGGTGAAGGATGCCGGCAAACGAAAAACGCGGTTCCGGCGGTAAATAAAAGTTTTGCCCGCACCCTTACCAGACTAAATAGGGACAAACTTCGCAGGATTATAGGATCCCTGACTGGTCATTGTCCCCTGAACAAACACCTATATACAATGGGGGTTACAGACAGCCCCCTATGCAGAGGATGCATGGAGGCAGAAGAAACGCCACAGCATGTCATCATGGAATGCAGGAGTGTGGCCGACCAACGGGCACGACTTCTCCAGTCACCAGAATCGTTTCCGGAAGCTTGCAGCAGTCTATCAAGGCTGCTTTCCTTCTGGACCGATATAGGCTGGCTGGAGTAAGCGGGAATGTTTATGAGATACGCACAATGGTCCAATAATTAGGACTAAGTGCGGAAACCGCCCTGAAAAACTAAACTAAACTAAGGCTGATGATGATGATGATGATGAGGTGGCACAGGTACGTGAAAATTTTATTCACACCTTGTCAGTACCCTTAGCACGAACTGATATCGAATTCGAACAGTTTGCGAGTCCGAAATGTCATTGTCAAATGTGTACTAATTTTTAGTTCTTGTTACGTCCTTTGTGACGCTGCTGTTCAAGTTTCCATACAATTTTTTTTTTGCTATATTGGTTGAAAATTATTTATTTGAGCCTTTTTTAATTAAATAAACGTATATTCATCTCATTTTTAAGTATGTATTGGATTTTAACATAAGAAGGAGATAGAAAGCCTCTCTTGAGTTTGTTTCGCCGGTTCTTCTCAGAAAGGTCTCCCAATTTTGGAACCGGTGGTAGTTTACGGTAGTTAGGGTCAAATAAATAAACTCAAAATTACAAAAAAAAGTACTTTATTAAATAAATTAAGTAATAAATTCATACATAGTCAATAGAAATCGAACAATGAAATAACCAAACGCTCAATAAAAGTCTTTCGAAGGTAGCTCGACAAAATTAAATAAAAAATCATTCTGACGAAGCAGCCTGTAAAGGCTGCGAAACGTCAATAAATAAATAAAGTTTAGTGCATTAACCCGTTAAAACTAGTTTTATTCAATGAGTGATGTGCGTGAAAACCTAAGAAACAAATATGTATTGGAACTCGACATCGGTAGAAGCTTTCAAGTTATGACGTCATCTTTCAATTGACGACACTGTATGAAATAAAACAGGGAGAAAATAAATAGCCCTTTCTGAGTTTCTTGCCGGTTCTTCTTGGTCTCCCGCCGTAGATTTACGAACCGATAGCATAGAGTTAACGTTCACAAGAGCTTGTAACTGCCTAGACTGAAAAAACGATTTTGAATTTGAGTTATTGGTTCGTGCTTAGGGTACTGATCATCACATTAATGTGAGACCAAATAGAAATAACCATATCTAGAGAAAAGTTTACTAGAAAAAAATCCACGCAGACCAGGCAGCGGACGGGACTCGAACCCGCATCCTTCGCTATCCGGGCGAATGCATTGACCATTATGCTACCACGGCCCTATTAGCCGCGTCGAAATTTTCCTAGCCTTAAGCTGCTAGGAACATTTCGACGCGGCTAATAGGGCCGTGGCAGCATAATGGTCAGTGCATTCGCCCGGATAGCGAAGGATGCGGGTTCGAGTCCCGTCCTCTGCCTGGTCCGCGTGGATTTTTTTCTAGTAAACTTTTCTTTAGATTTAAACATCTAGCAGTTAAATGCTTAAGAAATAGTTTTCATAAAACCATCATAACGTCGTGCACTGCACAAAATTATTGCTTTATCCATATCATAACACAGATGGCATCATACTCATATGAAACCGCATAAAACTATGTCATTTCGTGGAGTAAACTTTAAAACCATTTTACACAGCACCATGCGCCAGCGGACTCGCATTAGCAACGGCAAATAACACGCGCCTACACGTTAACGTACTACGTTATTACGTGTACGGTGGTACACGGTCGTACTGCGTATACAAAAGTGGAGCTGCAGTTGTGTAGTGTACACAAAGTACGTGCATTAACTTGGCCGGTAAAAACTGTGGACTCTGTTCATATTATGATTAGAGTTGGTTTTCATTGATTGTTTTTCAGCGATTTCTACGCTATGAATAGTGTACAAATGAAATGCAATTTTATTTGCTTTGTTTATTTTATTTTCTAAGGACTACACATGCAGTTGCAGCGAGACACAGGAAAAAAGAGAACGATGTTGCCATCACTGAAATTTTATTATGCATTGACCTGTGTGGTCGTAAAATTACTTATAAAAATACTATTAAATTTATGTTGGATATTAATCAAACAAGTAGCTATAAGTGACGGCTTACAGCGACGTGATGAGAACATCAGATGACGCTTGTAGAATGTTACGCTTTATAAGGGCATATCAGTTCAGTAGATTTCTGGATAGTTTAAATATTTCACATTGTGACTTTAGTCAAAAGACTAAATAAGGAGATCAAGATCAGTCTTGCGTTCACGGCGCCTGTAAAGGGCCCAAAATGTGAACAAAATTGTAAAAACTGAAATTGGTGTGGTTTAACAAACCACAATAAAATTAAAACTTTTAAAATCTTGAATTAAAAAAGGATACGAACCCGAGCCGTCCGCGTAGCAGGCGAGCTTTCTACCACTGAACCGCTGATAAACTCTGGCATTTTTAAAACAATCAATAATATAATGCGATATACTTAAGATGATCGAAAACATTCGTAACGATGTAATTTAATTTCACATTAAAAAAAACGTGCTTATACCCGTGTCAAAAAGTGTTTTAGAAAATGATAAGTAAACGCAGCAAAATCCAAATACCTGACGAAGTCTTTCTTCTGACAGACATTAAGTTCAAAAACTATATTAAAAAAATACTAATTAGTAAGGCCTATTACAAAGTTGAGGATTATATAACAGACAAATGCACATAGAATTAGATTAACTCTGCGCTAGCAATGCAATGGTTGTAATGTTAATTAATATAGGTACTATCGCGGAATTTTGCGCTCTGTCACTTGGCGAACAAAATGCTTTAAACGGTTTTCTACAGTAGTTTTTACTACGCCCCGCCTTCGCGTCGGACGCGCCAATCCGGGCCGCCGCACAAAAGTAAGACAGAGAGCATTTCATTGATTGAATAATGAATGAATTGCATTTGTTTTAGTTGCAATTTGTCATCCGCATCGTGATCGCGACAGCGCTATACGAAAAAGTAAGACAGCGATAATTACATGTCTAGGAATGAATTTTTACTACGCCGCTACCGCAAGCAATTATGGCATTATGGGTGACAGAGCGGATCTTTCCGCGAGTGTACATACTCATATACATTGTTTACTATTATCATTTCAAATTTATATTTTTGCTTGTATAGATGACGTCAATAAGTACCTGTAAAGGCTTATGTTGAAGAAATAATTTCTGATTCTGAATGGTGTGCGTAAAAATCAAACTCAATTATTTTTGAAGTTATACTTCTTTAGGCGCGTTATGAAAAATGATGAGAGTGAAATTTTTAGATGCGCGCGCATCACTGTAACCCAAAAGTAACAGCATGAAGTTGGCCGCGGGCGCGTTATGAATGTTAGTGTCTAATAATGGTGGGTTATTAACCACTTAGTGGTTAATAATCCACCATTATTAGACATCTGTTCGAAAGGTACTTTGAACGATCCACGGAGCTCCATAAGATGATCGCGTTGTCAAAAACAATGTTAGCACGCTCGTCGCCTCTGATCACTGTTTTCATATTTATAATATTTATCCACATGTTTCTAGTTTCTATATAGACACAACGTGTTTTAGTTACTTACAAGTGCTAATTACATATGGACTAATAACTTAAATTCAGTAGTGATTTTAATTGAATATTTATTTAATTTTTCAAATTAAAACTGAACTTAATTGACTGTGTTAACTATACTTTTCCAGTCCTTTTATTATTTAATTGTAATTATTAATTATTTGCATGCAATTAAAAAATATTTTTAATGATGCTAAAGAAGTATAACTTCTCACGCGCGTACATAAGTTACACGCATCCATTTTTTTATACCGCCGCCGCTTCTCACTATAAAACGCCCCTTAACTGAGGAACGTAGCAAGAAGTGGTTGACTCAGAAGGAACGCAAGTGTTAGTATCGCTAATGGTGTTCCGTATTTGATGCTATTCCTAGCGGAAAGTACACGATTTTTTTAATTACGACTTTTAATGGCCGGGGACGGCGGCCGCTTGGGAATTCAAATTTTTATTAGAATTATTTCTGCTCGATTCAACGTTTTAACGTTGAATATTTTAATATAACAGGGAAATTTAAATTTGAACCATGCTCAGTTTTGTAACAGTACAGTCTGTGAGAGTTGAGGCTTATTAACCAATTACTACGGTTGATTGATACAAGATACCGTGGATCGTTTTTATTTTATTTTTATTACTTTGGTATTTTGGAACTTCAACAGAATAACCTATTTAGTGGATATTTCCACTATATACCTGAAGGTTCACGAGGTACTCTCTCTCTGGTCGGTCCCTCATGACTGAGGATCGTGGTCAGCATGCTGGTTGCATCTGGAATGGATGATCTGCCTCCACCGGTCTCTCACAAGGGTATAAAATTTGGACGACGACGTTTCTTTTATTTGATCTGTCCATCTAGTTGGTGAACGACTGCGCGATCGTTTGTTCCCAACAACAATCAATTTTTCCATATTGCCGTCATCCCTGCGCATTGTGTGGCCGAAGTATGATAGGATGCGTTGTCGGCATACAGTGGACAAACGAGTATTTATAAGGAGCTGACTCAAAATCGATGCATTGGTGCGTTTCGCGGCCCAAGAAATTCTCAGCATTCGCCTCCAGCACCACATCTCGAATCCTTTGTCTTTCTCGGGCTAAAATTGTCCACGATTCAACTCCATATAAGAAGATAGGGAATATCAGGGCTCGTATTAGTCTGATCTTGCTTTTGATACTGGTTCCTCTTTTCTTCCAAATGTTGTTTAGTCGGGACATAGCATCTTTAGCCATACCGATTCTCCTTTTTATCTCGGGAACGCAGCTACCATCATTGTTGATTTGGGAGCCTAAATATATGTAGTGGTCGACGTTATTAATGCCAGGAATGATAATGTTGTCATTTGTTAACTTTCCAGCTCGATTAATTATCATGATTTTGGTTTTTGCTCTATTCACTGTGAGACCGATGTTGCCACTTTCTAACTCGAGTCTTTGGAAAAGCTCCCACATATCTTCCATGGATGTTGCCAGAAGAATTGTGTCACGAGGTACACGTTGGGTTTTAAAAACTACGTAACTAATCAACCCAGGTTACCTATATATAGTTTTAAACTTTCATGGCCACTAACATTATAGTGAGAATGTGAACAGTGGTACGGGTATCGTACGCAATAAAAGACTTCGTCGGAGGGTAGACCGATATGTCTGCCAATAACAGGATACCCGCAATTACTTCAGTTACTCCTGGCGCTTGCAACAGTGCCGAAATATCGGAAACTCGCTAAAAACAAGGTACATGGTAACAATCCAGGTAACCTATTTCAGAATCATTCGTCTTCCGTCTAGCGCTCTCTTGTTATTTATTCTTTAGAATATTTTTTGTTTCTTTTTGTATACCCTCTTATATTTTGATAAAACACGAGGACAGGGGAGCAGCTCTTGCGGAAGAACAGGTTCTAGACCTCAGTGGCTTATGCTGAGCTTGAGTATTCTGTTACCTGTGTTTAGTTAAGAGTCAAGTTTGACTTATGTCCTTTATAGTAGGGGAGCCCAAGCCGGGATTTCTGGATTTACTCGAGCGCGGCAGAATAACATATGGGGAGCAACCTTGCACGTAGTTAAGTACACCCACTATACCTGAGCCCTCTATGTAGCCAACAAAAGTATTCAACAAACGGCCATGACTTTTGGCCGGGTCCAAATCGTCAGTCTTTTGAATTTAATTTTGTTTCTGCTGCCCTAGACGTTCGGCCCTACATAGAGGGCTCAGGTATGATGGGAGTACTCAACTAGGTGCAAGGTTGCTCCCCATATGTTATTTTGCCGCGCTCGAGTAAAGCCAAAAATCCCCGCTCGGGCTCCCCTACTATAAATGACATAAGTCAAACTTGACTCTTAACTAAACACAGGTAATAGAATACTCAAGCTCAGCATAAGCCACTGATGTCTAGAACCTGTTCTTCGGCGCTCGAGTAAATCCAAAAATGCTCCCCTACTATTAGGTAGAGATAGTTTTAAAGGAGTGATTCTAAAATAGGTCCCGAGATCCTAATCTTAATCGATCGACGGGAGTCATCGTAAAGAGCTACATTTTGCCGGGGCGGAGTTTTATCCCTTATTTTTATTGCGATAAGACACCACTCAACAGTATTGACACTCGCACCGAGTTAGTCTTAAAGTTATTGCGCTCATTTCCTCCAAGATATCTGACTGGATTTCCAGATGTTTATGTCTGCAGCAATGTCGTGGAAGAGTCGATAAACTATCGATAATAATCAAGGCCTTTTTCTTGGAAATATTTCTCTAGAGCTGAAAAATTAAAGATCATATCGTACCGATCTAGTATGCTTAAGGTTATTTAGTCTTAAGTTTTTAATTTGAAATGAAATGATAATTTAGTTAAATTATCTCATTGAAAGCTCTTTTAAATCGTCCTATATTCTTTACTACCATGCACACCGCTTTTTAAATATAAATAGTTTTTTGAAGTGAAAACTTCTTTAACTGTGTGGGTAAAAAAGGTTAAACTCGCGTCATGACACGTGGGCTGATCGCATCACAGGCCACGTGTCCTGATCGTAAGACGAAAACAATAACATTGGAAAGGTTGTTGACTTTCAATATATAGGACGAAACATAGTAATATTTTAAATCTGAAGAAATGTTTTACTAGAAAAAAATAAGGCTAGGAAAATTTCGACGCGGCCATCAGGGCCGTGGTAGCATAATTAGTCAGTGCATTCGCCCAGATTGCTAAGGGTGCGAGTTCGAGTCCCGTCCGCTGCCTGGTCCGCGTGGATTTTTTTCTAGTAAAATTTTTCTTTAGATTTAAACATCTAGCAGTTAAATGCTTAAAAAATAAAAACATAACTAAAGTAATATTTTATTTTATCGTATTATAATAATTAGTCTCTATCTAGGACGTCCAGGTGGCAGCTTGATTGCAAAGAAAATGTATTTTTTTTACAATAGATGTCGCTAGGTGCGCTCATGTGATTCATGTAAGTTGATATTGAAGTGAAAACTTCTTTAGCGACGTTGTACACTTTTTATGTAATGGGTAAAAAATGTTAAAATCGCGTCATGACACGCGGGCTGATCGCATCCGGACCTGACAATCGAAAATTCGTAAGACGAAAACAATAAAATTCGAAAGGTTGTTGACTTTCAATATATTGGACGAATCATAGTAATATTTTATTTTATCGTATTATAATCATAAGTCTGTATCTAGGACGTCCAGGTGGCAGCTTTATTGCGAAGAAAATGCATTTTTTACAATAGATGTCGCTAGGTGCGCTTAAATAAGAAATTCTGAGAAATAAACTTTTTAATCTATATATATATATATATATATATATATATATGTTACCGGCCAAACCCGATTTCAGGACAATCTAGTTTTGCCTAGGCTAAACTGGTTCTTCCTATACGCGATAGGATTAACTAGTATAGCCTAGTCCAAACTAATTTATCCTAAGCGCGACAGGATAAACCAGTTTAGCCTAGGCCAAACTAGATGATCCTGATATAAATACGCACACTCTAGGATAAACTAGTACGACCTAGTCTAAACCAATTTAACAAAGCGGAAAGTAATTGAACAAACATGTCAGGACTTGTACAGGGCGCGTCATGTAAAAAGAACGCTGGAAGAAAGTGGAGGGAGTGTTTTTTCTGTAATTGGTTTTTGTTTAACTCTTTTGTTGTTGCCGGGAGTTCGGAAGACAGTAAAGCCGGGTACGCATTAGCGATCTGTTACCGTAACATGCGTGATACAGTACGAAGTTCTAGTGTGTACGCTAGTAGCTCAGTTGTGAACGTTGGCTCGCTTCAAACCGCACGCGTACCGTTCTCGCAGCAGGTTATCGAACCATGTACACACTATGCTTTTTGGTTACAGTGCGTGCAACGGTTATGGTTACAGCTCGCCAATGAGTAACTACCCGGCTTAAGAAATTCCGAATCATTCGAACCTTTTACAATTCATCTCACTGTAAACTCAAAATATTTTAAGAAAAGTTTACTAGAAAAAAAAAACCACGCAGACCAGGCAGCGGACCGGACTCGAACCCGCACCCTTCGCAATCCGGGCGAATGCACTGACCATTATGCTACCACGGCCCTATTCGCCGCGTCGAAATTTTCCTAGCCTGAAGCTGCAAGGCAGCGCCATCTCTTCGCATTGTAGGTTGCAACCACGCAACCCACAATGTCAAATGAATACTTTTTCAAGTATTAAACATTTGAAAGAAGAAATAGCAATTATAGTTAGTGTTTTTATTTATTTTTAAGCATTTAACTGCTAGGTGTTTAAATCTAAAGAAAAGTTTACTAGAAAAATTAAACTTTTCTTACTTTTCTTTGTATTACTAATTATCCATAACTTGTAACGATGAATCATTATGGTTTTAATAAAAAATATTATTTTTCCAATTACGGATTATTTTATTCAGTTTATCTATTTATTTTGACTTTCTAGATATACTATAATGTTTACACTAGGCCATACTAGTTTATCCTAGAGTATGCGTATTTTTATCAGGATCAACTAGTTTGGCCTAGGCTAAACTGGTTTATCCTATCGGGCTTAGGACAAATTAGTTTGGACTAGGCTATACTAGTTAATCCTATCGCGCATAGGAAGAACCAGTTTAGCCTAGGCAAAACTAGTTTGTCCTGAAATCGGGTTTGGCCGGTAACATATATATATATAAAACTCAAAGGTGACTGACTGACGTAGTGATCTATCAACGCACAGCCCAAACCATTCGACGGATCGGGCTGAAACTTGGCATGCAGATGTTATGACGTAGGCATCCGCTAATAATAAATAAATAAATATTACCAACACTCACACCAATTAGCCTAGCCCTAAAGTAAGCACTATAAGGCTTGTGTTATGGGATACTAGGGTAACGGATAGAATACACATACTATACATATATAAGTATATTCATATAGAATTACATATTAAACATCCATCCGGTAAAAAAAACGCCAATCTTTATTGCTGAGCATCTTTCTGTGGTCAATAAGGCACTTCATGCAGCCGCAAGAAAGACGGCCAAGGAGAAAGGTTACAAATTTGTTTGGGTCAGAGGAGGCAAGATCTACCTGAGAAAGAATGAGGATGCGGGTTATGTACTTGTCAGGGACTTTCAGACATTGGCTTCTGTAAAATAGGTTAAACTACTTATTGTGCGGTCGTAACTGCTTTTTGAATGTTGGGCTTGTAAACAATTATATTTAAAAATAAAATTCACCTTAAAAATGTACTACCAAAACTCTAGAGGGTTAAGAACTAAAACTTCTGAATTTTATAAGAACTTATCTATCTGTGACTTTGATATTATAGTATTGACTGAGACTTGGCTTAATAAAGGAATAATGAGTACTGAATTGTTTGATGATAGATACATTGTTTTCAGGCGGGACAGATATTCAACTGGTCTTTCTAATGTGGTGATGGGGGGAGGTGTACTGATCGCAGTGTCAAAACGACTACAGGCCAAGGAAATGACTTGCTGGCAGAGTTCTTGCGAAGACTTGTGGGTAACCGTGAATATTTCGAATGCTGGAATAACTAAACAAATTGCCTTCTGTGCTGTATACCTTCCCTCACCGGTTAACCATCACATATTGGATAGCTTTGTAAACCAATGCAATTTCATACTGGAGAGGTTTGAGGGACATATTTGTATTTTAGGAGACTTTAATTTGCGAAATATTGATTGGAACCTTTTGCATGATGTTAATTATCAGCCTCCTGTGCTTGGTCAAAAATTGATTGATTTCGCCTCTCTGAATAATTTAAAGGAATGTAATACGACCACTTACTATCAAAATAAAACATTAGACCTTATATTCACAGACGTGGTTAATTGCAACGTGTATGTGTCGGCAGATGTATTAAGTAAAATTGATCTTTATCATCCACCACTACAAATCGATATACAATTCGATAAATTTAGCCAATTGCAACGCAATGTAAACTTTACTAAATTTAACTTTCATAAAGCTGATTACTGTTCCATTAATGACTATCTTTCCAAGATCGATTGGGTGGCACAATTTTCCCAATATAGTGATATCAACCAGATTGTTGCACAATTTTACATCTTGTTAAGAAAGGTTATATCAGAATTTGTGCCCCAGAAAAGGATAATCAACCGTGGAAAGCTTCCTCCTTGGTTTAGCAATTGTTTGATCAAAAGACTTCGCGAGAAAAATAAAATTTTAAGTAGACATAGAAAGTACTTTAACCCACTGGACAAGATTGAGTTAAACATATTGTCTAAACGATGTAAAAAACTTGCTACTTCTTGTTATAACGCATATATAAAATTTATTGAGGATAGAATATCTGGAAATACTACTAAAGCTTTCTGGTCTTTTGTCAGAGGTAGGCGGAGTGAGTATGGATCGTATCCTATGACTATGACGGATGGGGTGACTACGGCTAGGGATGGTCCTAGCATTTGCAGTCTTTTTGCAAGTCGCTTTGCAAAAGTTTATAGTAACGATGTATCACAATCTGGCTTAGCATCTCCTGCTGGTCAGGACTTTTACAGTTTATCCTTTAGTGGCCTCTCTATCAGCCTTGAATCAACAGTAAATGTTTTGAAGTCCTTGGAAATTGATAAAGGCTCCGGACCTGACGGTATTCCACCAATTTTTTTGAGAAGTTGTGCCTCCAATCTTGCTGTGCCCCTTTGTTTTATATATAACAGATCCGTAGCAAATGGGATATTTCCAGACGAGTGGAAGATCACAAAGGTGGTTCCGGTTTTTAAGTCGGGAGACAATAACTCAGTTACAAATTATAGACCAATATCGATTTTATCTACTATGTCTAAGGTTTTCGAAATTTTAATTCGCCCATATGTTTCCGAGCATGTTAAGCCACTCATCACAGATCATCAGCATGGATTTCTAAAATCTCGATCAACGTCCACAAATTTGGTTTCCTTTGTTGAGAAACTTACAGAGGCTATAGATGCTTGGCAGGAAATCGATGTTATTTACGCGGATCTTAGTAAGGCTTTTGATAGGGTTCCTTGCAAAATTTTAATTAAGAAATTGTCAATGTTTGGTATAACAGGGGCTTTGCTTAACTGGTTTGAATCATATTTGAATAAGCGTAAGTTTTTTGTAGTCGTTAATGGTTTTAATTCAGAAGAATATGATATTAATTCCGGTGTACCACAGGGATCTAATTTAGGACCTATTTTATTTAATGTTTTCATTAATGACATCGTATATTATATCACGCATTCTGTTCCATACTTGTATGCCGATGATTTGAAGTTGCTAAGAATAATCAAAAGCGATAGAGACTCCTTACTGCTGCAGGATGATTTGAATAGCTTGAATCAGTGGTGTGAAATTAACGGTATGCAACTGAATGTGGATAAATGCTTTTGTATGAAATTTACTAGAAAACAACGTACTATACAATCTAGCTATTATATTAATAACACATTAATACAAGAAGTTGACTACATAAAAGATTTAGGTGTGATTTTTGACAAAAAGTTAACTTTTGTTGCTCATTTAGAAAACGTTATCCTTAGAGCGTCTCGCATGCTTGGATTTATTATGAGAATAGGCGGGGAATTTCGCAGGCTGCAGACAAGAAGGCTGCTGTACAATTCATTTGTCTTAAGCATTGTGGAATACTGTAGTGTTGTATGGAGACCACACTATGCATGCCACTCTCTGAGGTTGGAACGCATTCAGAAGAGATATCTTTGGCATTTAGCTTACTTAAGTAACAAATGTAGGAAAGGATTTTCATACAAAGATAGATTAAAGAAATTTAATTATACTTCATTAGAAAACCGTAGGATTCTACTTGATCTTATATATTTGTATAAATTATTTAACAATAAAATAGATTGCCCTGGCCTTCTTATTTACTTTAAATTTAATGTACCCCGTAGATTACCCAGAACTCAAATAAAAACATTAGTTCCACCTCTTCGCACAACGGTATTGGGTTCAAGTTCGTTTGTCCCTAGAGTAAGTAGACTTTTAAATTGTTTGGATCAGTCTATTGATATTTATGCTGTTAGTCTCAATGCATTTCGTCAGCACTTGCAATTGACCAAGTTGTAGTATATATTATGTAGCTTTAGAAATTGGCGGAATTATGTAAATGTCTTATTTTAATGTTTTTTTAATGTTACTGGTAATTATTAACTATGCATGTGGTGTTTACCTTTAATAATTTGTGCTTTTAGCTATAGTACTATCGCTGTAATATTGACAATGTATCATTGTAACAATTTCTGGTAAACCTATTAAATAAATAAATAAATGACTGGAGTACAAATGCTCGTATTCATCACACAAACATCTGCCCCCACCGGGATTCGAACCCGGGACCTCTCGAGTCGGCGACACCATGAAACCCGGCGTACAAACCACTCGGCCACGGAGGTCGTCAACGTAAGAAGGGAAGGTCGTTCAAGGTAAGAAAAGATTTTGATCAATTCTACCCCGAAGCGAAGCGAGGGCGGGCCACTAGTGTAATATAAATTGTCATGTTTGTGTACGATAGCCAAATAAATATTGTATTCTACCACATAAATGATAGTACTTTTATACTGATAATTAAAGAAAATCGTGCAAAATTATTCCCTAATCATTCCAAAATATCAAAAATGCACAACGTTAATATTCAAGTTTTCACCTCTGCCGGCACTCCCGGAGTGCAACCCATCGTTTTTTTACATATCTCTACGTTTCGCATCCTTAACAGGTTGCTTTCTTAGAGCCTTATTTTGAATTACTTTTGACGAGCCATGTCATCCGTGTTGCTCCATGTTGACGAGCTACATTTGAAAGACTTTTATTGAACGTTCGGAGTTTATTGTCTATGTATAATTATTAAATTATTAGCTAATTATTAAACCAATCTACTTTATTTAATAATTATTCAATAAGGTATTTGACAAGTTTTAGAAAACGATCTCACGTTATTGGCTAATGTTTATGGAGCCCGTAAAAATTGGATATTCATCATTCTCTGGACAATATGGCGTCTTACTAGTGTGTGACGTCACACGACTGTTATTAAAAAGTCAAACGATACAATGTAGTGTCACTTTAACCGGAAGTTTACTTGCGTGTGACGTCATTTAAGGCTCTGCCAATCCCAAGTGTTTTGGGTCACGTGACAAAAGATAAGAAAATTATTATCTTTTTCGTTAGTTTTTAGTAAAATTATGAATATTTTTTTTTGTAAAAATAGTAAAAACCCCTGCCAATATTCATTCTAGACACAGATGCTAACAATTGGCACTTTCTTTTGAACACTGTCAAATACCCTATTTTGTGTTTTATCTATTAGACCCTAACAACATAAAACCAACACCAGTTCTAAATGAGGCGCTAGTGTAGCGTGAGGTCTCCGAAATGTCAAATGTTATTGCTTGTTGGTTGACTACGCGGGTTTATTTTTAGTTAAAATAATGTTGTGAATAATTGGTAACAATTCGGCTTAATTATGGCAAATATGAGTTATGTGGCAATGAATGTCAGTTATTAAAAATTTGAGCTTAGAAAAATGATTATGTTCCCATTTTTTCCGAATAAAACGAAACTGCGCGTCACTGTGGCATGGCCTATTATGTTTAGGATATGGTTCTTTTGTGTTAAAATACGATCTAAATGTAACCTTTGATTTCATATGCGTATTAATAAACTTTAAAAGTTACAATTTAGGACCTCACTCAACAGTGGCGCCATCTGGTGAGGCAGAAAACGGTAGCCGCCCTCATTGGGAGGTCTCTCTGAGATGAATTGGCGAAACAAACGCTTAATGTTATCTAATAAACTATATGAATATAAAATACCTCTACTGACATGTCGATTGTGAAGAGCTAACTACAAAAATGAAAACTATTATTGTCTCAAACTTTCATAGTCATTAATTAAAACTATTAAACCAAATCGATTGTTATATTACAGTTTCCGGGAAGGCCTTAATCCTGCAATTCAATTTTATTAAAATGAAATTACCATTCCAGATTTACCTTTCGGGCAACTCTTCAGCGACTTCTGCGGATTTATCTGTTGTGTATTCCGTTATCTGGCATGTCATCATTATCATCATCAGCCTATTAATGTCCCCACTGCTGGGGCACAGGCCTTCCCTATGGATGGAATAGGGAGATAGGGCCATGACCCACCACGCGGGCCCAGTGCGGGTTGGTGGGTGCTAACGACTGCAGACGCAGACCAACGGCTTAACGTGCCTTCCGAAGCACGGAGGAGCTCGAGATAGTAAATTTCCGGTCACCCATCCAATGACCGACCACTGCGAAAGTTGCTTAAATTCAACGATCGCAGCGGAACGCGCTAACCACTTGCGCCATCGAGCTCCTCATCTGGCATGTCCATGATGTATACTGCTACACGACTTCGTTATACTCCAGGCCAGCACTGCACAGCGTACTTATATGGTGTGTATACTATAAAGGTGTCTATTAAAATTACCATGTCTCTTATGTCCACGCTTAAGAGAGATAAGGCATAGCGGATTTGCCGCTCGAATTGGAGCGCCCGCCTAAGGAAGTGACCTCATAGTCACAGACGACCACAGTCAAACAACACCACCACCTTTTGGTGGTATACAATGCCACCCTATTAACGAAAAAAATGATGTGGTGTCGTAGGAAAACTCGCTTGTGTATGCGACTGTCGCGCCTGCGCACGTCGTTTTATTCCACGCACTTTTTTTTAACGGATTTTTTCTTACGGTTTTACTATCACATTTTTTTCAGTTCGGTCGCGCAGCAAAATCCATATCCCCTCCAAGCCTGCCGTAAGGAACTTTCGTTCCAAAAAAAAAAAATGGTTGCCTGTAAAGTCGGTTTTACGGGCGAAGATTTTACGTGACAACGTCTTTTTCTCGGTAGAATATTTATTGATATGAATATAATTAAATTGCACAATAGGAACAAGGAATTGAATGAAAATAAGAATTGCACAAATTTTAACTATAGAAATATATTTTGTTTACTAAAACATTGTACATGTAAACTTAAACTTAACACGAGAGACTCATCGTAACGTTACCGAGCGTTACACTTTTTCATAAGTGACTCCCAGCCGCAACCTAATTTAAGACGTTGTCACGTCAAAAATCACACCTCTCAAAGCCAATGAAAGTAAAGTCCAGATGCGAAGATAGCCAATACAGAAAAGCTGCGTCTATACACGCCGCCTTTTAAGAAAATGATTTTGCATAGCAAATTTTTCTAAAATGCGTATTGGAATTATTATCAACAGTACGAAACTTGGCAAATCGTTATTAATGGAATCGGGAATAGACCTCCATTGTGGTGAAGCCGAACCAACTCCGCCTGTGATCCGCTGTTCATTGAATACTGAAAACTGTACGAACGAATAATTGAATGCCTAATGACGTCTCCGCCTCGCTTTTGTCTCGCTAGTTTGTGGGACGGGTCTTAATGTTAGCGGCGATACGAGCTATATAAAAAAATATTACTAGGAAAAAATCCACGCGGATCAGGCAGCAGACGGCATTGTAGGTACGATGCGAAGAAATGGCGCTGCCTTGCAGCTTAAGAATGGCTAGAAGAATTTCGACGCGGCCGTCAGGGCCGCGGTAGCATAATTGATTAGTGCATTCGCCCGGATTGCGAAGGGTGCGGGTTCGAGTCCCGTCTGCTGCCTAGTCCGCGTGGAATTTTTTCTAGTTATATTTTCTCTAGATTTAAACATGAAGCAGTTACATGCTTTAAAATAATAAAAATTATAACTATAATTGCTACTTCTTCTTTCAAATGTTTAATACTTGTAAAAGTATTCATTTGACATTGTGGGTTACCTATAATGCGAAGAGATGGCGCTGTCTTGCAGCTTAGGAATGGCTAGAAGCTAATTGGTCAGTGCATTCGCCCGGATTGCGAAGGGTTCGAGTCCCGTCTGCTGCCTGTTCCACGTGGATTTTTTTCTAGATATATTTTCTTTAGATTTAAACGCTATAGTATTTAGATCGAATAGCGTTCGCTGTCACCGCGACCCAACACAAAACCTACACCGCTTTATAATTAATCTATAGCACTTTGGAAACAGACGGACCGAATATTAGATTTCCGTTATGGTTCTTGAAGCCGCGCATAGGTGTTGGTACCCTTTCAAAAGTGGCTTTCACAATTTAATGAACATCATTTTGTCCGCATCGACGTGCTCATTCCGTTCAAAGGATTCCATCCGTCTGTTGCAAAGGCAAACCGTTTGATTTTGATTATTTAAAATAGGGATGTCGAAAGTTGAAAAAAATATCGATATATCGATACATCGATATTTTAAAAAATATCAATATCGGCTTCGATATATCGCGAAAAAAACATCGATATATCGGACCAATTTTCCCAAAAATGTACAGTAGCTCACGAAATATGACACGCGGAATAATAATGGAACGAAAATTATCTCCCTAAAAATAGACCCTATTTTCGAATGATGACATAGACAATACTAAATACAGCACAGATCATAGATATGTTGAATATCATTAATCTGAGATCCAGTTACGATTTTTCCAGATACGAATTTAGTTAGATCGTGATATGCCGTTAATAATGAAAAAAAATATCGTTTTTGATACGAATTTCGATATTGGTTATTTTGTATCGATGTATCGATATATCGAATCAAAATATATCGGCAAAAAATATCGATATATCGAACAAAAAATATCGATATATCGATACATCGATATATTTTCAACAAGCCTAATTTAAAACCAGTTAATGCTACAGACATTGTTTGTTTATGTACAGTGGTTTAACTGGCTTTGATGACAATGAACACAGATTCTAAACAAATCTGCGTAGTTATTCATCACACAAGTTGAAAGTATTGTACTGATTAGGGGTTTCACGGGTAACAATCAAAGAAACATTGTATGCTCTAATTATTTCATTAAAGAGAAATTATTCACCCGTCCTTCACTGTATACAGGGCGTCCCACGGCTACCTCACACGGAGGGAAAGTATATTAAATATTGAAGATAGGATATTTAACTGATAGAAGACACCATTTTATTTTTATTAATAACTAGAACTGCAATCACAGTTTTTTTTTAAATTGCCTGCTACAGTTGTAGCAGGCGATTTCTCGTGAAATTTCCAAAAAATAAACGCAACATATTTTAGGATAACCATCGAAATGGTTATTCATAAGGAATATGTTTTGGTAAATAATATAGCATTTTAAATGAAAGAAAAGTAATTCGATGGTTATCTTAAAATTGACGTGTTTTTTTTTTTTTGAAATTTCTCGAGTTTGATTCCCAGTTGTAGTAGACGATTTATAAAAAATCTGTGAATGCAGGTTTTATTATTATTAAAAATAAAATGATATCTTCTTTCAGTAAAATATCCTATCTTCAATATTTTAATATACTTTCCCTCTGTGTGAGGTAGTCGTGGGACGCCCTGTATAATGGAAATAGCATTGTTTGTTCGCAAACAACCAACATATTTTAAATTCAATAAAAATCTGCGATATAAATTTAATTTAGTATTACCAGTGCCAAAACTAGAAATGTTTAAAAAAAGTCCTCTATACCGTTTAATTCTAATATAATAGTAAAATTCCGATAGAAATTAAAAGAGAAAGCAACATAAATACATTTAAAATGAAACTCAAACAACATCTTATCAAGAAAGCATACTATTCGGTAAATGAGTTTATGAATGTTAAGTGAAACCGTCACGGAAAGCTCACTAACTTGTTTGAAACTGAAACTGTGTTGTTGTGTTGATATAGATATTGTACTTGTAACACCCTGACCATGCTAAAATATTTTTTTAAATCCTATACTGTACATGTGCAATTAAATAAATATTTGTGTTTTTTGCTGTGATTCTTCGCAAAGGTTGTGCAAATATTCAGTAAATATTGTACCTATTGGCTTAGATTAAAACAAAAAAGGGTAGATACGGTACGCTCATAGTTGCATCAAACAAAAACTGATCCCACGGCATCGGCAGTGCGAACGGGACGGCGAGATCCACGTCTCTGCATTACCGACCCGAGCGAAACAGCACGTTAAGTTTCAACGGTAGCGCGAACGAGACGGCGAGATCCGCGTCACTGCATTACCGACCAATCACGCGACCATTACTCGACGTCACTACCGAATAAGATTCAAAACAAAGCAATTTTTATGAAAAAATATATTTTATAGTACTTACGAATGAAAAGTGATGCCGTGGGTTTTATTTTTAGTTCTTGAACAATTTGAGTACTTTTTAATAACATACTTTGGCATTGTTTTATCATATAAATACAAAATATTATCAATATTTCTTTTTGGCGTTCACATGTACGTGTCGTTTGCATGTCAAGTTATGACTTAAGCGATTAGGGTCGTGAACCACAATTTGTGCGGATCACTTTTGTGAGGCTAGTGCCGTATCTATACTTTTTGTTTGAATCTAAGCCTATTGGATGATGTAGACATGAGGTTCATTACGTGCACAAACAAACTTTATGGTTTATCTGATGCCGAAAAGTTAATCTCCTGAATAAAGTTTAGAGGCATCCGCGTCTTGATCCCGATAACTTGAATACGGCCCATATAAACTAGGTTGGTCGCTGCCTTATTATTTACTTTGGGAATCGAATACTTTAATACCCGAATGAAATGCCCATCCCGTGTCATGTGAACGGGAGAATCTCTCTGGACGAGGAATATGGGAAAACTTTTTCTTTTCAATACTTTTAATATAACTATTTAAATAAATTTAGTCACCAATATAAAGTATTGTTAAGTGTCGGGATGGGGTTCGAAATTTTATGCCAGTTCACGCTTGACAGTTCTTTATTCACCACACAATTTTAATTACAAAACACTCACTAAACACTGTATTTCACTATACAAGTCTCTAAACTATCGCACTTGAACACTTTTGTTGCACTTTGATCGCCTTTGGATTCGTTCCTAAATCGCTGTTGAAACTCAACTGTCTCTGCGCAGCGCCAATCGCGCTTATATACGCCGATCAAAGCATTCTAGAAAGTACCCGTTAAATTGAGAATTACCTAGCACCCGCGAGTACGAAGTACCTACTTATACCTACGCAGGTAACGGGCATAACTTGTAAACAAGTGCAGATGTCGTTGCACTTTCTCCCTTACGCCGCACTGCATAAGGCTCATTTTAGAATGAGCCGCATTACTCGACCTCTATCGCGACCCGCGGTGATCTGGCAAATTCGATCTCTAGCATTTTCGCGGTTACGTTTCGAGAGCGTTTCTGACAGTATAAAGTTTTTACAAGATTTATAAGTTGGATCTTGAACTCCCAAGAATATTACTGTAATGTTTCAGTAGTTTGAATAACACCAAATTTTTTGATGTTTAGCAATTACAAACAGTATAAATTTTACCTTACATCTTGACTTACGGCCATAAACCTAATTCTGTGTTAATCTCACGGTACATAAGGAAAAGTAATTTAATACTCCTTCTTTAACTACTACCTATTCAAGAACGCTAGTTATATTGCATTTAATCAATATATTCAGCGCGTTTGGTAAAGCAACAAGCTACGGAAAGGGAAGAATGATAAATCGTGCATAATCTGAACTAAAACATTAAAGCTTAGTTACAAAAGGTCTGATTGCACACAGAGCAATATAATTCATACTTTTGACATATAAAAGTACGTAACAAGAATTAGAAAAAAAGTTTCTGAGCCTAGAGTAAACAGGCATAAATGGGAAGTTATTGAAATACGTAGAGAGTGAGTTATTAAAATTAGTGCACGTAATAAACATCTACGCAAAATAATATTTCAATCTCAATAAAAAAGGCTCAATTGATTTAAAAAGTTCTTATACAAATTACTTACTAGTCCAGAGCGTCAATGATCGGTTGATGTACCTTTATTGAAAAAAATAAGCCAGCCATTCTTAAGCTGCAAGGCAGCGCCATCTCTTCGCATTATAGGTAACCCACAATGTCAAATGAATACTTTTACAAGTATTAAACATTTGAAAGGAGAAATAGCAATTATGGTTCTAATTTTTATTATTTTAAAGCATGTGACTGCTTGATGTTTAAATCGAAAGAAAATATAAATAGAAAAAAATCCACGCGGACCAGGCAGCAGACGGGACTTGAACCCGCACCCATCGCAATCCGGGCGAATGCACTGACCAATTATGCTACAGCGGCCAACACGGACTGCGTCGAAATTCTTCTAGCCATATTAAGCTGCAAGGCAGCGCCATCTCTTCGCATTATAGGTAACCCACAATGTCAAATGAATACTTTTACAAGTATTAAACATTTTTATCTAGTTATATTTTCTATAGATGCTTTAAAAAAATGGGTGCGTGTACTTATGTAGACGCGTAAGAAGTTATCCTTCTTTGGCATCGTTTAAAATTAGTTTTTAATTGCATGCAAATAATTAATTACAATAAATTAATAAAAAGTCTGGAAAAGGACACAGTCAATAAAGTTCAGTTTTAATTTGAAAAAATAAATAAATAATCAAAATATTCAATTAAAATCGCTACTGAATATAATTTATTAGAACATATGTGATTTGCACTTGTATGAAACTCAAACACGTATTCCGAATATACAAACTAGAAACATGTGGATAAATATTATGAATATGAATACCTATAACTGTTACTTTATTACAAAAAATAAAGATGTGGTTTTTGGTTCTACTACACCAATGGTCAAGAGATGGCGCTGTAGTCTCCTGAATCGCGCTTTGGTTCCGTTGTTCCAGATTAATAAATACTTTTGATAGGCCTTCACAATGCAGTCGTTAGCAAAACAGAAATAGAATCTCTATTTAGTGGGTACTAAATAGAGATTCTATTTCTATTTTGTTGGTAGATTTTCTTAATGTGCGGTAAACACAAAAGTAACAGCATGAAGTTGGTCGCTAAACAGACCAACTTTATGCTGATAATTTTTGTGTTACAGTAATGCGCGCGCATCTTAAAATTTCACTCTCATCATTTTTTCATAACGCGCCTAAAGAAGTATAACTTCAATAAAACACTTTATATTAATACATATTCAATTCTAAACGTCGCAACCTTATACGAGCGCTTTCCACTTTGAGTTTTTATAAAAGGCTATAAATTAACACTTATATACTGGTATCGAGCTACATCTTGTTACAAAGTCTTTTAGTGAAACAAGATCCTCTGAGCAGTCCACCTTCCAACTTTACTGTTTCACAAAAGCAATCCCAGCCATCCATCGTCTCTTTCACATAATCGCACTATTAAAGAGATAGGATTTATTTCAACACGGATAAGAAGGAGCGGGCATAGATAGTAGCCCTGTGAAACCCATTTCCATGATAAAGATGTTTAGAAAAAGTGCAAAACATGACACGAGCTTTCAAGGAAAAAAGCTCTTGATGAATGTCGCTGTTTTTAATGGATTTTTCTGATCTCGACGGTGTTGGATGATATAATTCTTGAATTTAATATTAAAAATTGGAAAAACATTTTCGTTAGGTATTTTTGTCCTCTTTTACTATAAAGAGATGAACACTAATGTGCAAAAAATACTTGCTTGCCTGATGAATTACTTAAATTCTGGTCTGGATTTCAAAAAAAATATTTATTATTTTATCGTGTTGAAGTAAAAATTCAATAGTTATACGATGAAAAATAAAAGAAAAGGGACTTATAAAATTTCTTTTAAGTATTTTATTAGCAAAGATATATATTTTGTTTATGTAAATTAAATCGACATATCTAACTTATTTTAGAGCTGTGTGACGATGTTATTGCAATAAGAGTTTAGTTAAAAAATCAATTCATCATACCCATCGTTATATTTACCAAAGTGGATTCAGTTGCGAACACATAATATTCTTTAAACAAAAATGAAAACCGACGCTTTAAATAACAAACCACGAAAGTAAAAGAAAATACACATTCTTTACTTATATCTAAAGTACATTTGAAGTCGAAATAACATTTGGTGATGGTGCCATGCCAACACAAGCAGTAAACTGTAGACATATGGTAGCTCACATCTATGATTTTAAATGTACTTTAGATAAAAAAATCTACATTACTATGTATGTAGTCGAGGGCACAAAACCCGTTCGTAACGTAGTTACAACTCAATTCCCAACGTTGATTGATCGTAAGCAGAGGGCATACGAAAACAAGCAGAAACACTACGAGTCCATCGCGAATACCCAACGAAAATAAAACTTTACCTCTGTCAAACCGGGACCTCCCGAGAGCAGATAGGAGCGGAGGAGTCAGCGACGCATTAATTCAACTTTTAATGGATACCGCGCGGTCGCATCTCGGGGGACCAACCTTTGTCATCGACTTCGATGTGGGTCGTAATCATTTGAATTTTATACTCCCAGCGCTGATTTTATTTTTTATGAACTTTCTGATTGTTTTTAAATTAATTTTAATTAATCAGGTTGTCAGCGAGAAGTTCTAATGTAGTTTAATTGAGAGTTTGATTTTGATGTGTAGGCAATTGTGATTGGGAGTGAGACGACCCAATCCAAACTTTTCGATTTTGATAATAAGCTCCTTGTTAGAGTAAAAGTCAACGTTTAATGATATTTCGGAAGTAAATTCTTCAATCTCATAAATATGTTTATTATCTAGTTAACCAAACATTATGTATTGTTAATTAGGCTGTAAGATCTGAAGGCTAATTATCTCACTATAAGTAGATATAACTCTTTTCAGTTGACAGTGTGACATAACCGTTCTTCTTCTTTCGCAAGTATGAAATGTATTACACAGAAAAGTAACTAATTGTAATTACAATAAGCGCAGATTAGGAGCTGTTGTTTCGATAACATACCTATTCATATTATATTTTTATTTTTGAGGAACGCTAAAAGTATTTGTGTTATATGTATGTGCGTGTATGTGTATATATACATATATATACTAGCTGTCCCAGCAAACTTCGTACCGCCTTAAAATAATAGGGGTTGGTGGTAGAAAGGTGAAAATTTAGGGTAGTATTTAATTTTAAATGATGAATCGAAAATTGAAAAAAAAATTTAGGGGTGGATAACCCTTAACATTTAGGGGGATGAAAAATAGATGTTGTCCGATTCTCAGACCTACCCAATATGCACACAAAATTTCATGAAAATCGGGAAAGCCGTTTCGGAGGAGTTTAACCACAAACACCGCGACACGAGAATTTTACATATAAAATATATAGTGTTTGTGTGTATATTTATATAAGTATGGTCGTATGTATAGTTAAGTGTAGGTATATTTGCTCATTGTTTGATTTTAATCTCTCTTCTTTAATTCTGCCGTTTTTATAGCTCTGTATGTTCTTTCCGGTTGACTGGTAGAGAATGCCATATTGGCATTAAGTCCGCCATTTGCAGTGTTAAGGAAATAAAGATTAAATAAATAAAAAGGCGGCTCGTGAAGCGGCTGAAAAATCAAAAGCAAGCAAATACAGGGGTCTAGGCTCCGAATATGATTTTGTCCCATTCGGTGTCGAGACCCTTGGTCCGTGGGGTTCTAGCTCTTTAAGGCTATTTAAGGAAATAGCAAAATGGTTAGTCGACGTCACAGGAGACCGAAGAGCTGGCAGCTACCTCGGACAAAGAATTAGTCTAGCCACTCAAAGGGGTAACGCTGCCAGTATCTTCGGATCCTTGCCTAAAGGGACTCCTTTTAATAATATATTTTAGTTATTAATTTTATTTTTTAAGGTTATAAGTTTTAGTTTTATTGTTCTAGTATTTATATTTTACTTATATATATAGTGTAATGTAATTAGATAGAGACTTATTTGTTTATAGTTAGTGTATTTTATAGTTTTATGATGTGAAATTGTTTATATTAAATATCAGGTTATGTGCCAAACAAAGCTAATGTTATGTAATCAGAGTAATGCTCAATAAAAAGGTATCACGAAAAACGGTCTTGGTGAAGAATCTCATTCTTATTTGTGGAACTTCGATCAGCTGTCACGTCTGTGATATCATAATCGTTTCCGTTTATAGGCTTAACCTTTTTGCGAATGAGTTTTTCGTCGGTTACAAATTGGTACGTGAATTTCAATTACATTTTTTCCTGGCATCAGATTTTTATCTACGTACTCCGGTGAAACTCCCATTACCCCTTTCGATCCGGATACATTGGTAGTAAGGGGGCATTGTTTGGAGTGTAACTGGGGGAATGGAAAGCCATAGATTGTTTTGCTTTTGATTGTCCCACCGACGAAATGACCGTCAGCGAATTTTTCACGATGTACGTGACAACTGTTGCGTAAAAGTTGTTGCTTTGGTGAGACGAGAATGATTTGTTTCTCAAAATCTTAAGTCATTAAGCTATGATTGAGGTTGCCCATTCCGTACTTATGCTTCAATGTATATTTATTCTTTTATTTAATGGACTAAGATTTTGGTAGTTAATATGACACAGTGAGTAATTAATACCTAAATTCACTTTAATTTTAAATATTGATTCATCATCATCATTAGCCAATTAATGTCCCCACTGCTGGAGCACAGGCCTTCGCTATGGATGGAATAGGGAGATTGGGCCCTAACCCACCACGCGGGCAAAGTGCGGATTGGCGGGTGCTAACGACTGCAGATGCAGCCGGAACCAACGGCTTAACGTGCCTTCCGAAGCACGGAGGAGCTTGAGGTAGTAATTTTTGGTCACCCATCCAATGACCGACCACTGCGAAACTTGCTTGAGTTCAACGATCGCAGCCGAACGCGCTAACCACTTGCGCCATCGAGCTCCTAATCGAATATTGATTAGTTTAATATAAAAAGACAATCGGCTGTATAAGATTGCATAGGGCTTCTTTTTGTACAATAGGGATGATGACAAATTTTTTTCCTCGTTTATCAGGTAGATTATCAAAAATTATTGGACACGTATTTTTTCTTTTTTCACATAATATAAACATTGCAGAGATATATTGATTTGAAAAGTCGCATGACGTCACTTTTTGTTACAATTTTCACTTAAAAGTGACGTCACGAGCCCCTACTCCCAAACTTTGACGCGCTATAACTTTGTGATATTTGTCATTTTTTGGTTGATTGCCCAAAAAAAAATGCGTGTCCATTATTTAATGACCATCTATCTGACGGACTAATTAGAATTTCGTTTACTGTACCCCGTCATCATCCCTATTGTCTAGCTATGGTAACTACATATTATACGCATCCTAAATAATATGCATTATATGCATTATTGCCCAAAATCCAGGTTTCATCTTTAACATTATTAAGGATATCGCAGCTGTGTGTAATTGCATGCGTTCCAATAAATAATGTTATAAGAACTTATATCGGATTATCGCAGGACTGGGGACCTTGTGCGATACGACAAAGGAGATTGCTCAAATTGGCCTAAATGCTTAAAAAATATTGACATACACGGTAATTCTTGGCGTAATTTATAATTTAATTCACAGATTTCAACGGACACCTTTGTATAATATATTTACTTTAAAGAGTACTTTTAATTTTACAGGTTTGGAAAACATACGAATCATTTTTAATGGCTATGGGTGTAGTAACATTCAGCCAAAGACTGATCGAAGTTGTTTATATAACATAAAAACAAATCTGTTTTGTAAAGATCGATAAAATAAGTCATATTTTTTATTACACTACGGTATTAATATCCACAACTATATTATCATTTTCACTAGATGCAAATGTGCTCAGGCAATTATTATAGATGGTAGGCGACATCATAAAGTCTATTACCATACATTTTTCGCCAAACACCTCCATAAGCACATTATAATCTGTATATATATATAAAAAAAATATGTTAGACTTTAAGGTGTCTATCTATGGGCCTACGTTCCCTGACTATAAATTAATAATTAAATAAAATTATAAGGTGTGATACACTAAAAGTCTCAAATATGGTTATCTTAAAAACATAACAAAAATAATGAAGCTACTGAATAATGGCTATAGAACCTAAATCTCTTAGCTTTCTTTGGTTAACGAGAGTTTAAAAATTCTTTCTAATCTGTGGCTCATTCACAATCATCACACAGTTTCTGTCACAGAGTACCTTATTATAACCGGAAATGACACCTGATTTTAAAAGTTACTCTTATGCATATTTAAAAACAGGCAACTATCTGTTAATCTACATGCTCTATATACCTGAATCTAATCCATAATTTCGGTACTTGGCTTGATTTCCCTAGTTTACTATATAACTTATTTGTTTTTTATTATTTTAATATGTTCAGTGTATATGGTTTATAGAAGTTCTCAGGGGTGTCCGTCAATAATATTCGTATCTACAGTAATTTATATATAATTTCGAATCTAGGAAACAATTTTTCATGATTATTGGTCTTTAGGCCAAACATGTATGGAAGCTGAGCAATCTCCTTTATCGAAAATATCATTGAGGAAAAAGTAGAAGGAAGGAGAAGAAAAGGAAATACCGAGGATAGCCTACACTAATAAACTGGCGTCAATTCGTACAGGAGGTAAAAGAACTCACAGAGGACGGAGGCAGATGATTTTAATATTGAATGCATCGTTGAACCATATCCTCCTTATTTACTCTCGATTTTTATAAATGTTTTTCCAGCTTCGGATCAATGGATGATTGAAATCAAACAAACAACCAACCTAACAGTCAAAACTCAATGTTTGCACATCTCGCATGACGATTGATTTTGGTAATTTTTTATACAAACAAGCGTGCGTTTATATTGTACAAACACAATCCGAAGCGACAGCGCAATGTTGGCGTTTCGGATTTGTATTTTTTTGTACTTCACAACTAAATCACGTTGGCTCTGATTAACTTTGATTCGCCCGCATTTCCTACGCGACAATCGTATTACCTACAGAACACTACAGGGTCCATAATGCACTTTTTATCTGTTAATATTAGCACCTTTGTATCATTTTTTTTTTTTTTTACAATAAATAGGCTTACGCTCGACGGCCACGCGACTGATGGAAAGCGACGTAGCAGCCTAAGGTGGGACGCGCTTGCCTAGAAGAAACCGATTGACTCGCGACTTGAAGAGCCCCAGATTATAGGTGACTGGAAACAGAGATTCCGGCAAAGAGTTCCACAACCTAGCTGTTCTGACTATATAGGTGGAAGCAAACCGTTTAGTACGAGTTTGTGGGACCTCTACGGTATATCTGTGGCGTTTTGCCGTCTCTCTGGTGGTTCTGTGGTAAAAAGGTGAAGGTGGAATTAAGTTATGTAACTCCGAAGCACACTCTCCGAAATGTAACCGGTAAAAAACCGATAAAGAGGCAACTTTTCGCCTGTGTTCAAGACTTTGGAGTCTAGTCTCGAATAATTTGTCGTCACCGATGAGCTTCTTTGCACGCCTCTCAATGCATTCCAGAGACTCTAGCTGATATTTTGCAGAACCATCCCAAAGGTGCGAACAGTACTCCATGCACGAGCGAACTTGTGCTCGGTACAAGGTGAGTAGCTGTTCCGGAGTAAAGTACTTCCGCACCCTTGCGAGGACGCCAAGCTTTTTTGCAGCCAGTTGAGCTCTGGACTCAATGTAGGTACCGAAGTTGAGAGTTGAGGTGAGAGTTATTCCTAGAAGCTCGAGCTGTTCGGTTACCGGCACGGTTACACCTCGGAAAGAAGGGGCCAGTTGAAACGCCCTCATTTTAGCGGAGAACAGACACGCCTGAGTCTTAGAAGCATTAAACTTGACCAGATTGGCCTCGCCCCAATCGGAGACTGCCTGAAGGGCCAAGTTTAAGCGGTTGACCATGGCTTCTCGTAGTGATTGAACTTCGGCCGCACTGGTACGCGCATTTGATAAATAGCTCTCTACGACTGTGCTATCATCTGCATACCCAAAGGTACCGAGTTTAAGCAGATCGTTGATCTGGAGCAAAAAAAGAGTTGCAGAGAGTACAGACCCCTGCGGAACTCCGGCATTAACAGCCTTACGATGTGATTGGCAGCCATCTATAACTACTGTTATAGACCGATCACGCAGGAAGTCAGATATCCAGGCGCATAGTGCAGTGGGCAAGCCGTACGAAGGAAGCTTGCTTATAAGGCCGTCATGCCAAACTATGTCGAAAGCCTTCGAGATATCGAGAGACACGGCCAGCGCTTCTCCGTGCTTCTCAATGGCTTCACTCCAAATGTGAGTAGCGTACACCAAAAGATCCCCTGGACCGATTTCGGCGAAATCCGAATTGTTGATCACTGAGGAGGTCATTCGCTTCTAGGTACGCTAGGATCTTGTGGTTCAGAACACGTTCCATGCTCTTACAGAATAATGAAGTGACAGATATTGGTCTGTAGTTCGCAGGTTCGGCATGACTTCCTTTTTTGGGCACCGGTTGCACGTTAGCAAGCTTCCAGGATTTAGGTACTTGTCCAGTTTCCAAGGAGAGCCGGAAGAGGCGTGTCAGAACAGGAGACAATTCGGGTGCACAGGTCTTCAGAACTATTGCAGGGATACCATCAGGGCCACTGGCTTTGTTCTCGTCGAGATTGCGTAGGATTTTACGCACCTCCACTTGGCGAATGCGAATGTTCGACATCACTGTCGAGCAGCCAAATGATGTGGGAGGTACCGCGCTACCAGCATCAAGACTCGAGGCTTCCACGAATTGAGAAACAAAAAGATTTGCTTTCTCTTCAGCAGTGTGAGCCAGAGTCCCATCAGGCTTCTGCAGTGGAGGCAGTGAGGGACGGCAGAAGTTCGCCTCGACCGATTTTGCCAGGGACCAAAACGCTTTATTGCCTGTCGGATACGATGCAAGTTTGTTCCCAATCCGGCTAATGTGGTCAAAGCGAGCCTTCTGTAACACCTTCTTGCAGGCCCTGGCAGACCTGTTATACGCTTGTTTTTTTTGGCGTAAATCATTTGCTTTGCGGTGTCGAGCATCGGCCCAGGCCAGATAAGCCTCATGTTTTTGCGCTTCCGCACGTGCACACTGAGGTCCAAACCAGGGGCGAGCTTTGCCGGACAGAGGTAAATCTGAGTATGGGATAGATTGGCGGGGCAGCCTTTCATGAGTGGCTAACCCATTACTTGGGCCCCCTACTAACTGCGGTCGGCCAGCGGTGCACGGTGCCTCGGATCCCGCTACCCTCCGAGACTAGTTACCCGATGCAACAATGATGCGTACGTCTAAAAAACGGCACTGCAGTACTGGAGCGACCATTCCGACCCGATCTTCCCAAACGGCGTCACCGGACTACGCACCGGAACACAGCTAGGCTGCTTGGCGGCGCGACTTAGTCCGGTGGGTGGTCACTAGCCTCGGCAATTGCCTACCACCAGTGGGTTGTCGCCTGATTTGCACCACCCAGGGACCACGTGTGGGGTAACAGGAAAAAAAAATAATTCGGGGTTTACACCCACGGACGAGGGCGACTCGGTCCCCATAGTATCTCCATTATGGTCTGCAATAAATGAATTGAATTGAATTAAACACAGAAAGAGGTTAGAAGGCAAGGCAAGGGAAGAGCGAACGCTCATAACTTGACCAAAACTTAGTTCTAATTGCGTAGTTGCTCCCGGGTGTGAGCGGTGATTGGGTGGATAGTTCGATGTCGCGTCGTTTGATTGGGTATTATCTATTAGGTGGTAATGAAGTGGGGGCGAGCTGGCAATATCGGTTCCCGTGCAAACGGTTTATGAGCACCCTTCTTACCTCTTTCTATATAGGCATGCCGCTAATATTATAAAGTAAATATAAAATATTGTATGTTTGTAAATTTGATACTCAATCACGCTCAAATACTTCGGATGATACATGAGATGATTTTTATCACGGAAAAAATTAGATTCCTGTGAGATTCTCAAAAATACTAAAACACCCACACACTACTTGTACCTAAATTCACATTACAGTATTGTTAGATAATAAAGTTATTACATTAAATAAACGATACTTAACGTGAATATAGATCTTAGTTTTGATATTACAACTCCCATACGTACACGGCACACCGCAAAATATGCCAGCTCATTGTCTTTAATAAACCTAAATTAAATGATGGTGATAAATTTCGGACAAATCAATACAATTTTAGTCGCAAAATAAACAGAGTTTGCAATATGAAAACTATTTGTCTTCACGCCGAGTCCCGACTGGGGATGGCAAATCTAAATAAATTTTATCATAAAACATGGTAGGTATGGTTCTAATGTTCTGTTTTATTATTAAACTAGCGGCCCGCCCTCGCTTCGCTTCGGAGTAGAGCTGAAGTGTAAACTACAGTTTTTGTTCTCAGGCTTATATTATACACAATGACATTCATCTATGATTCTTCTTATACCTGCATGCAAAGTCTCAGCCTGATCAGTTTAAAATTGAAAAAGTTTCATACCAACTTTCATTCCCTATTTTATCCCCTTGGGGGGTAGAATTGATCAAAATCCTTTCTTAGCGGATGCCTACGTCATAAGATCTACCTGCATGCCAAATTTCAGCCCGATCCGTCCAGTGGTTTGGGCTGTGCGCTGATAGATCACTATGTCAGTCAGTCACCTTTGAGTTATATATATATAGATTAAAAATGTCTCGTCAACCTTAGGCCCTGCCAGAATTATCAGCGCTGCAGCAGCCCTGGTGTTGCTGTAGTATTAAGTGTGAGGCAGGGACCTAGTTGGCCTGTCTTTCTGAGTTCTGTTTTTGTATATGTGTTTCAAGGTTAATAAAAAATCTTTCTTTCTTTGTTTTTTCTTTCTATAAAGCCTCTTACACGTTGGCCAAGCGAAGGCCAATACCAACCTATAGATAGTTAGTTAGTTTTTCAGGGCGGTTTCCGCACTTAGTCTTAACTAGCAAACCAGTGAACCAAAGGTTCACCAAAACCTGATTTAAAAAAAAATGTATTTAATTAATTGAGAACTTCGGAGATTTTGTGTGGTTTCGTTTGAAATTCGTGATTTCTCGAAAACCGGAAGTGCTACGTTACTCAAATCCGGTTTGTAGTCTTATCAGACTATTCTTAACTTATAACTTAAATATTCTCTTTATCTATCTCTTACGGTCTGGCCGCTGAAACAGCACCACAGACGGACGGACTTGTCTAATATATAAGAGATCATTGGACCATTGTGCGTGTCTTGAAACATTCCCGTTTACTCCAGCCAGCCTAGGTTAGTCCAGAAGGAGAGCAGTCTTGGCAGACTGCTGCAAGCTTCCGGAAGCGATGCTGGCGACTGGAGAAGTCGTGCCCGTTGGTCGGCCACAGTAAACCACACACACACCAACCTATAGATAGCATATTTGTCTTGGTTTGTCATCGCTCTGTGTTGCTTGCCTAATTTGCCGAGCAAAGGGACCTTATTTGATGTCGCATGTCGGCACTCGCTGATGTTTGCTAACATTTAATTTTGGGTTACGTCGGTCGTCTATAATAAATGATAGCGCAAAAACATATGGGCAGCTCCACAGAGCTCATAAATATTGGCCACTTGTATTGGTCTTATTCCAACTTGTAGTGTTGGGTAGGTCACGACTTGAAAAAGAGTTTGTAAGAGTAGCCTCTTTTTTGTACTGAGCCAGTACAATGTCCCACTTCAAATGAGGCGAGGCGTACTGAAGCTCGGCAATACATTTTAAAGTGACGAGTACAAATATTACATTGAGGCGTACAGAAGCTCGACATTACGTTTATATGCACGAGTAGCACCTCCTCTAAGCACTATCAATCTTGCTGGATCCAGCATGCAGGACAGCGCTATACACGTAAAAGAGATAGACATACAGATGGATAGTGCGTAAAGGACTTAAATGAAATGTCATGCCTTGCTCTCTCTCAGACTTACGAAGAGTGAGTGAGTAACGAGACGCGACTATCGCGATATTTAATGTGAAGTAGTACATTTTTCAAATTTTGAGCCGCTCTTACATTTTGACGTCATGTCCGGGACAAATGTACCGCCTCTTGTAAGTCCTACTCAACACTACCAACTTGTTCAACGTCTAGATGTAACAGTTTGCCTATTGGTACGTTGGTTTGAGTTCGGCCAACATGTATTTTCTGTTTAATGTTTATATTTAGTATCGTTAACAATACTATCGTTAACAATAAAAGAAATTTAAAAATTGATAACTTTTCTGTATTTATAGTATTTTTGAAGTGAAAACTTCTTTAGCGGCGTTGTACACTTTTTTTGTATGGGTAAAAAATGTTAAACTCGCGTCAAGTTAAACACGTGGGCTGATCGCATCATGACACACAATAAAACTGGAAAGGTTGTTGACTTTCAATGAATTGGACGAAACACAGTAATATTTTATTTTACCGTATTATACTAATAAGTCTCTATCTAGGACGTTCACGTGGCAGCTTTATTGCCAAGAAAATGCATTTTTTTACAATAGATGTCGCTAGGTGCGCTTAAATGTGATTCATGTAATTTGATTTCTTTACAAGAGATGTCGCTAAGTGCGCTTAAACGTGATTCATGTAAGTTGATTTTTCTGAGAGATAAACTTTTTCAATGTAATATAAATTGTCATGTTTGTGTACGATAAGCGCATTAAATAAATATTGTATTCTACCACATACATGATAGTATTGAGATTTAACTATTATGTTTGTTTTAATTAATTGGTATAAGGTATTTTACCTATATATATGAGGGTATGGATGTCCATACTGTATGGTTCCAGTATGGAAATCCGTTCCCTCATTTTTTATGTTAAGCATTTTCGTTATTTTAGTATCCGTATGTTACACGAGTTTTATTAGAATTCAGTATTCATCGCACAAACCCTGCTTTATGTAGTACTAAAATAAGTCATGACACTTTCTGGAATTTAATTTATGCAGTTATGCAAATCGATGTTCGTTTCTTTATAAGCCAATATTTTCGCCAGATTCTATAAGTGTCGCCGCACACGGGCCACCGACCACAACCACAAAACGCCGCCACCGGAAAATTCTTGTAGTTTTCAAACACTTTATATGGACTCGTCACACACGGTACGCCGGTGGCCGCTACACGCTACAAACCGTCGTTGCTCGCTTCTTGTGGCCCGCACCGGCCACTTAATGCGCCGATACAAAACGCCGCCACACGTCACTCGCGCGATTCCCCACCTCTCTCTCCCTTATCTTAGTCGGCCGCTGTCGCGCGCTTCAGCCACTTAGGTAGCCGCTTCTAGCTTCTCGTGGCGGCGTTTGTGGCTGTGGCGTGTGGCCCGTGTGCGGCGACACTAAGTCCTGCGTTTACTACAAGAACAAACTCAACCGCAACATGATTACCGTCAGTTGCTTTTCATCTCCTTATTCTAAACTTTGATTACCACGGTATTTCCTGTTTTTGAGGTACTCCTCACACCATTGCAGATTTAGTCTACGTACACCCATGTTCTTAGGGTGCCGTATCCAAATGGTAAAAATGGGGCCCTTATTACGAGGACCTCGAAAGCGCGGGTGGGTAGCGCGTTCGGCTGCGATTGGTAAAGTTAAGCAACTTTCGCAGTGGTCAGTCATTGGATGGGTGACCAAAAATCTTCTATTTCGAGTTCCTCCGTGCTTCGGAAGGCACTTTAAGCCGTTGGTCCCGGCTGCATCTGCAGTCGTTAGCACCCGTCAATCCGCACTGGGCCCGCGTGGTGGGTCATGGCCCAATTTCCCTATTCCATCAGTAGGAAAGGCCTGTGCCCCAGCAGTGGGGACATTAATAGGCTGATGATGATGATGATGATTACTAAGACTCTACTGTCCGTCTGTCTGTCTGGCACCTGGCTGTATCTCATGAACCGTGATAGCTAGACAGTTAAATTTTTACAGATGATGTATACTGTACTGTTGTCGCTATAACAGCTAATACTGAAAACAGAATAATATTAATATTGAATGGGAGCTCCCATACAATAAACGCGATGTTTTGCCTTTTTTGCTCTATAACAATAATGGCAAGAGGAGAGCGAGAGGAGGAAGACACTTGAAATATTCACAAATTTTTAAGAAATATTTTCACTAAATAAAATTAAAGGGGCTCCATACAATAGATGTATGGGAGATTTGAGTTTTTGCCGATAATGGTACAGAACTCTTCGTGCTTGAGTCACACTTGGCCGGGTTTTTTTTTTTTTTTTTTTTTTATACTAATCTAATAACGTATTGTGTCTTATCGTATCGAATGCACTGCCAAAGTTTAAAAATAGTAAAATAACATGTTTTTCACATTAAGATATATTATTATATTAATTTCATTCGGAAATTTATATAACAAAATTCACGGAAATTTATGTGCTGGAAAAAGTAGACCGAGTTTTTGTTTTTGGACAATTCTCTTTACACATATTTACATTTAAACAACAAATACTTAAAAACTACATGATTACTAAAATTTACATTCCAAATAACCTTATCCTACTCAATAAGTTTTTTTTATTATATTTCGTATAATGATCCTGAATTTGCTTACACATGCATTTTTACACTATCTTGTTGATAATTGGCAAAATATGAAGGGGTCCGCTGTGAAGGTTTCAAATTTTTTTTTTACTGATATATAAATGGTTATTTAATCATAGCCACCGTGACACAGAGTATTTACTTATAATAATGGTACCGAACCTTTCGTGCGCGAGCCCAACTCGCATTTGACCGCTATTTTTACAAAATAAAGTAAAGAAAGAAAAGAAAAAGCGAACGGGACTCGAACCCGCATCCTTCGCAATCCGGGCGAATGCACTGACTTAATGCGAAGAGATGGCGCTGCCTTGCAGCTCAAGGCTAGGAAAATTTCGACGCGGCTAATAGGGCCGTGGTAGCATTATGGTCAGTGCATTCGCCCGGATTGCGAAGGATGCGGGTTCGAGTCCCGTCCGCTGCCTGGTCCGCGTGGATTTTTTTCTAGTAAACTTTAGATTTAAACATCTAGCAGTTAAATGCTTTAAAAATAAATAAAATCATAAAAAATAAAGTAAATTTCAATAAAAAACGTATCGAAATAAATATTAACCAGTAAATCCGCAAGATTAAAACCGCTCAGGTGCTATCCGTGCAACACGTTGAATCTCAATTTAAAAAACATTAATTTGTCAGTCGGTAACACCCCTTATTTATTGTCACGGCCGTTAATCAAACTCTGCGCTTGTTTTGTTTTAAATAGAAAAAAATCCTAGCCGGGAGAGCTTATCCCGGTCCCTATAATCCGACATAATTGATTGCAATCGTCGCCTTTCGCTTGTAAATAAACTGAATGTGATACTTACAAGCTCGGGGACTTTTGACAAGCCAGCGGTTGATGCAACGACAATGCTATCGCGTATGAATCCGCCGCTAGAGGCGCTAGTGTAGCGTGAGGTCTCCGAAATGTCAAATGTTATTGCTTGCTTTGTTGACTACGCGGGTTTATTTCTAATTAAAATAATGTTGTGAATAATTGGTAACAATTCGGCTTAATTATGGCAAATATGAGTTATGTGGCAATGAATGTCAGTTATTAAAAAATTGTGCTTAGAAAAATGATTATGTTCCCATTTTTTCCGAATAAAACGGAACTGCGCGTCACTGTGGCATGGCCTATTATGTTTAGGATATGGTTCTATTGTGTTAAAATACGATCTAAATGTAACCTTTGATTTCATGTGCGTATTAATAAACTTTAAAAGTTACAATTTAGGACCTCACTCAACAGTGGCACCATCTGGTGAGGCAGAAAACGGTAGCTCTCATTATCTCTTTTGCAGTAGTCACATTATCCTACAGACTGAGATACCAGAGAAGGACTTGCGTGTCACCACATCCTTTACCAGCTGTAAAATACCACCAACTTTTTGGTAGTGTTGGGCTTAGATTAAAACAAAAAGGGTAGATACGGTACGCTCATACTAGCATCAAATAAAATATGATCCGACTCAACTACATAAGCAACTCTCGCCACGCACACGTCTGTATATAAACATCAATCGAGCGAGCGAGACAGAACTATACGCTTCAACGTAGCGTATTGTTGTCCTTTTCTTGCTTACAAAATGGCGATTACTTAAATAATATTCACGACAAACCGTGATTAAGAACCATATTGAGAAAAAAATGATTTCACAGTTTTACGAATGAAAAGTGTTGCCGAGGCATTTGATTTTGAACTATTTGTGTTCTTTATAAAAGCATCGAAGGCATTGTTATTACTTCATAACACAGAATATACGCAATATTGTTACGTTGAGTGTACATGCAGCGTGTTTGAATGTCAAATTGTGACTAAAGCGAATTATGGTCGTGGACCATAATAAAGTAAGCGGATTACTTTTGAACCGCGAATGCCGTATCTGCTCTATTTGTTTTAATCTAAAGTGTTGGGGTCGATTCATACCGAAACGGCAGCTGCCGGCAGCGACAACTATATTTGCACCAAATTAATTTGGAACACACTGTTGACTGCCTACCGATATTTTGACGCCACACTGTTGGCATTTTCTTATCAATATATAATAAATGCTTTAAAAATAAATAAAATCATAACTATAATTGCTATTTCTTCTTTCAAATGTTTAATACTTGAAAAAGTATTCATTTGACATTCATTTGACACCTACAATGCGAAGAGATGGCGCTGCCTTGCAGCTTAAGGCTAGGAAAATTACGACGCGGCTAATAGGGCCGTGGTAGCATGATGGTCAGTGCATTCGCCCGGATAGCGAAGGATGCGGGTTCGAGTCCCGTCTGCTGCCTGGTCGGCGTGGATTTTTTTCTAGTAAACTTTTCTTTAGATATACACATATATTTTAAGAATTTAACTTCTACATGATTCAATCTAAAGAAATGGGTACTAGAGGACCAGGCAGCAGACGGGACGCGAATTCGTACCCTCCGCTTTAGAAATATATAGTTTGAAAAGGTCCAGCGGTGTCCAGAGCGGGCAGAGTCCTGCGCGGGCGCCTACGCTACTTCTTCGACCTTTCAAACTATAAACGTTGTAACGGGCAATGTTGCCAGGTCCGATTTTAAAAAATCGGGAGGCGTTATAGAAAAAAAAACAGTAGATGTATGAAAAGAGGTACAAGAAAAACAGTAGATGCAGATGCCTCCCGCCCCCCCTAGAATTGGTAAATCAAATCAAGATGAAGACCAGTAACGAATGTGTTTCTGTGGCTTCTGCCGCCCCCCAAAGCTAGTTAATTTTAGACAATAATATTTATTTTATAATTATTTAGGTTTCCTACATTATTAATGGCGGAAATTGCAACTCAACATGCAATTTAAAAAAGAAAATCGTATTCTAAGAAAAACAGGAGATTCATGTAGAAAAACAGTAGAACAGGAGAAATTTCAGAAAAACGGGAGATCTCCTGTAAAATCTGGAGACCTGGCAACACTGGTAACGGGACTCCGTGGAGATACTGAACAACCAATATATCAAAGTGCCCACGATCAGAGATGTGGCTCGGACTACGTGGGAAAATGACTGGAAGTCCGATAAGATAGGAACAAACGGAAGCAGGGCTTGTTTACCGGTTAATTTTCAAACCTAAATCAGTGTCAAGTACATTAGGAGCGATTTATTTAGGTTTGGCTCTACCTTAACCTTAAAAAACCGGTTTTCCTAAAAAGCGAAATCAAATAGGTTTTGAATCAATTTAGCGGTTTTTAAAGGGTTTCATTTCGCTCTTATTGACGGCATCGGATAATAAATGAATAACTTGACTCACTAGACGCTAGCAAACGTGTCAATAAATGCATCAATGTCTGTGCATTAACAAGTTGTGACTTGATTAGTTCAAACAAAACAAACTTCAAGCGATGCCGACGCGTGCACGTGTCGCTCTGGATTAAACCGGTTTATTAAGGTTTTAGGTACCGCTTTCATTTCGGACGAGCTCCGAACGATACCTTTACCAAAAACCGCTATTAACCTTTACTTACCGGTATTTTCGAAACCGGTTTCAAGCCCTGAACGGAAGGTTTAAATGAAGGTTCGCGGCAGACTACATGCATACGTGGTCGCCAGCGCAAGCGGTACGCGCCCGAGCGATAAAAACCCAACGCGTTTAGGGTTACCATAACTCAGAATTTGTCCTGAGATTTCAGGATTTGTAGACTCTTCTCGGGATTGCGGCTGGATTTGGCAAATCTCATGAAATCTCAGGATTTTTTGAATTTTCAATAAAATACAGTTTACGTTTTAAATATCTCTTTAAAAAAATGTTAAACAAACTAAAAATAATCTGCCTATGGTAATAATTGCATAATTAAAATCAGTACTTATTTATCCAAGTATCAGTTTATCAGTTGATCAGTTTTATCATACTTAATATGTGAAGATACATTTCTTTAATTATGGATTTGTAAAATGCCCCACATCTTAATCTCTTCAAATTATATTGAATTAAAAGTATAAGCAGTGTATATAAACGATAACATTACGACTTTTTTAAATTGTTAAGTACGTTTGAGAGAAAATTCTCAAACTAAAAAATCTCAGGATTTTTCAATGGAAATCAAGTCTTTTCTCCGCACTTTTGATTTTTGCATCTGGTAAAACTCTAAACGCGGTCGAATTCTACCGTCGGAAGTTGAACAGAGGCGTATTTACGCGAAGGTTGCGAGGGGTGGCAAAAGGCATGTAAAGGCATACGTTACTGATCTATATTTTGTTTTGATTTACTAATTCTAATCGGGGCTGGGGCGCTAGATTTAAAAATACGCCCCTGTAAATAATCGAGAACATTTATATATATAAAACTCAAAGAAGACTGATTCACAAAGTGATCTATCAACGCACAGCCCAAACCACTGGACGGATCGGGCTGAAATTTGGCATGAAAGTAGATGTTATGACGTAGGCATCCGCTAAGAAAGGATTTTGATCAATTCTACCCCCAAGGGGATCAAATAGGGAATGAAAGTTTGTATGAAATTTTGTCAATATTAAACCGATCGGGCTGAGATTTGTATGCAGGTATAAGAAGAATCATAGATGAATGTCATTGTGTATAATACAATCCTGAGAACAAAAACTGTAGTCTACACTTCAGCTCTACGCCGAAGCGAAGCGAAGGCGGGCCGCTAGTATTAAATAAAATAAAAGTGAACATGTCTGGTACTTTAGATTTTTAAATGATAGATTTTGATGTGTTCAAAACAATGAGTATGCGTTATAATTAATGAAGGTGACTCGGTAGCCTTTATTTGATTAGTCCTCACTAATCGCTTTCAATTAAAACGTCGCGTAACATGGCAACATTAATTAATTAATATGCAATATGGGTCCTGGAGACAAATTAATTAACCTACCTCTGGTCATTTAACGAATAATCGCGAGCTCAGCCTTTTAAACAACGTTGAAATTAATTAAGAACGTTGTAATTAAGTAACGCCGTTTATTATATTTATTCAATAGAGGAGTGTACATTTTGACTTCCCACCCTTCTTTCCCACCCCCGCTTTCAAAACACCCGAGTGTTCCACCCTCGACTGGGAGTGAGAGGAAATCTAGAACGTGTCAGTACCTTGCTTAAGTTCACCTTTTTTTATTACGCAGGTAAAATATGCTGTTTACAGACAACGGCGCCTTTAAGAGGCACACCGCCGAACGGACTTCACACCTGGCTTCCGCAAGTCTTACGGACCCCCCAGTGGCTGCCCACTGAGGACCTCGCAACTCTTACGGGCGCTTTACGGCATAATATCCGCTAAAAAAGTCCTGCGAATACCTTCAACACTGCTTGATGCGGAGCCGCGGGATCCCCTGGTGAGGTATTTCTCCGCATCCCCGCATCCAGCAGCTTCCCGGCCTCACCAGGGCTCCACGGCAGGGGTCTCTCGAGGTATTGCGGGGACCCCGCAGACGTGCGCAGGTAGGCCCGCGCTTAAGGGCTGAGTAGCCTAGACCTAGTGCCCACCGTACCGCCCCCCGTCCGCTTGCTTACGTTTACCTGCGAATTATAGAAGTTTTTCGACGGAAATGCTTTCCGAATTACAAGAAATAAATTTAGATGAATCCCACAAATGACTTCACCCCACCTGATGTTAAGTGACTTTAAAGTCACACCAGCTATCCTCATCTTGACGGCCTGCAAATGCTTCTTCACGCCTCTTTCAAAGTATTCTCGGTTGTAGAACGGAGGGAACAAGTGAGCGGGCATGGCATTCGATTCGCGGATCGAGCGACAAAGAAATGAGTCAGCACATTTCTTTGTTCGCCACAGTAAGTCAGTGACAAAGAAGGCCAGCGCGCGTGGTCCTCTGAAAGAAAGGGGAAGGTGATATCCTTATATCACTTGATATCCCGTGATATCCTTATATCCCTTGATAGGAACCCCTCAGAACACACGTTGTGGTATAGACGACAGAACGCACATAGTGTCGCCGCACACGGGCCACACGCCACAGCCACAAACGCCGCCACGAGAAGCTAGAAGCGACTACTGAAGTGGCTGAAGCGCGCGACAGCTGTCGACTAAGGTAAGGGAGCGAGGGGTGGGGAATCGCGCGAGTGACGTGTGGCGGCGTTTTGTATCGGCGCATTAAATGGCCGCTGCGGGCCACAAGAAGCGAGCAACGACGATTTGTAGCGTGAGGCGGCCGCCGGCGTACCGTGTGTGGCAAGTCCATATAAAATATATGAAAACTACAAGAAATATGCCGGTGGCGGCGTTTTGTGGTTGTGGTCGGTGGCCCGGCGACACTTAGTGACGCCACGCTAGAATGGGAATATACAAGGTGTTACAAAAATACAAATAAAGCTTGAAGGGCGTTGAAGTAAATCATATAAGGAGTCTTCTCTAAATCTCTGAAATATTTGCATGAAGTTTTAACTTTTTATAAAAACAGTTATTTTTAATGATTAATAAAAATATCGATCATTTTAAGATACGTCACTAGTTCTAAGATCATTAAAAATAACTGTGTTTATAAAAAGTTAAAACTTAATGCAAATATTTTAAGAAAATTAGAAAAGACTCTTCATATGATGTATTTAACGCCCTTCAAGCTTTATTTTTTTTTGTAACACCCTGTATAAGGGTGTTATGATGTCGTAACATTGAGCATTACAAAGTAGCATTGAGCAGTGTGAAGAATTTTCCGCTCGATTGGGTTGCAGTAGCAACACCTTTGCAACTTGACTCCACTATTCTTCACGTGAATAAATTTTGCTTTGCTTTACAAACGTTGCTAACGGGCTTGTATTAAAAATTGTTACTATAAGCATTCTGTTGATAATTATCTACGAGATTTGATATTTGAATCAAATAATACAGGTAGACGCGGAAAGCGTTTCTGTTTTACACTTTGGTATCACTAACTCGAACCAATCTCGAATTCGAATAGTTTGCGAGTGAGAAATGTCATTGTCAATTTTGTATGGAAACTTGAACAGCAGCGCAACAAAGGACGTCGTAACCAGAACTAAAACAGTACACATTTGACAATGACATTTCGGACACGCAAACTATTCGAATTCGATAATGGTTCGTGCTAAGGGTACTGCATTCAAATAAGGTCAATGAACGCACTCTATTTTGGTAACCCATTGATATAAGGATACTTTATCGATATTTTTCGATGGCCTCTGATTGGCTTTTATTTTTGGTGTTTTAATATTGACCTTGTGCATGTATGTGACATTTGAAAAAAGGCCGGTCAGGTCACTGACCTTCGGTGATTGATTATGTTGTGACATGCATCCCAAAAATAATATTCATCCTTTAATTTTTCAAGCCATACAACCGTAGCTATTTTATTTTAAGAATTGGTTCAGGGATTTGAAAAGATTTGGTACCGTGGAATGGGGCGACTTTCAAATGGCGGGGCGAAATTGATGATAACAAAAAATATTTGGATTTTATGTAATATCTTTACTAAAACGGAACGCACCCAAATTTTTTTTTGTGTTGGTAACGTTGACAATCCCGCCATCTTGTCACGTGGTGAAAGTGCGTGTGCGTCGCTCCTCAGTGCAGAAAAAAGGATTTTATTATTACCCTTTCTGAAGGTAAGAATACATGACTCTGAAAACTTCTATTATGCAGACCTAACCCTGAACAACAGGGAGATGCTCATATATCTTAATTCTAGTATCAATGGGTACATAAATATAAATTGACCTTTGTCCTACTATCCGCCATTTTGAGGTTGGAACATATTTTAATCCCGGGGTTACTTTGATAAATTTGGTGGGTCGACATTGATAGTTATCAAAGTAGCCCCTTGCAGCAGTGAAAAGTATAATGAATGTAAATTGCTTGGTTATCGCAGTCGCCCCACATAGTTCACAGAATGAAATGTCAAGATGGTGCGGACTTACAAAAAGACACCCGGCACGCGAGCTCACAAAAATTATACTTCAGGTGACCTTGAAGAAGCTCTTCAAAAAGTCACAGATGGAGATTTGTCTATTCACGCCGCTTCAATACAATATAAAATAGTTTTGGCACACTGTATAACCGGTACACACAAGAACTGTTGGTGGTCAAACAGTATTTACCCACGCTGAAGAAAAAGCCCTGCTAAGAGCAGCAGCGACATGTGCGGACTGGGGTTTTCCATTGACGGCGTTAGACTTACACATGATTGCTAAAGCGTATTTGGATAAACAAGGCAAAAATATTACAAAATTTTCTAATAATTTGCCAGGACACGATTGGGCTCTCAGCGTTTTGAAGAGACATAAAGATGATTTCAGCCAAAGAGTTGCTTCAAATATAAAAAAGCAAGGGCAAAAGTTGGACCTGATTCGGTAAACGAGTATTTTGAACATTTAAAGACCGAAGTTGAGGGTATACCACCTTCCAACATCTTTAATTACGATGAGTCTAATTTATCAGATGACCCCGGTAAGAAAACGCTGCATTTATAGACGGGCCGTGATACTTCACGGCCTTTTTTAAAAATTCTAAAGTTGTACTAGTATAATCATTTGCGGGAGCTCCGATGGTGTTTTGTTACCTCCATACGTGATATACAGGAGCACACATTTATATGACACCTGGAAAGAGCGTGGCATAGTGGGCAAACCATGTTGTTCAGAACCTTGCTGCAGCCGCGGTTCGCGCTATAATCGTACTCAAAGTGGATGGGTCGATGGTCCGACCTTTCGTGACTGGTTTTTGTCAGCATTTTTACCACATGCAAATAGATTGGAAGGCTCTAAAGTAATAATCGGCGATAACCTGTCTGCTCATCTCGATGAGGATGTTTTGAAAACCTGCCACGAAAACAACATCAAATTTATATGCCTTGTCCCGAACTCTACGCATCTGTGCCAGGCGTTAGATGTTGGGTTCTTTCGACTGATGAAAACAGCGTGGAGGAAGATGCTCGAAAATTGGAAATCAAGGAACCCAAAAATGAGCACTGTTGCAAAAGATGCTTTTCCAAGTTTTTTGAAAGAGGGTTTAATTGAAATGGATCAAGTTGCTAACAAGAAAGACAACGATTCACTTTCCAGCAACAGTTCAGCAATATCACGCAATTTGATCAGCAGCTTCGAAGCTACCGCAATTTATCCATGGAACAAAGATAGAGTGTTAAACAAGTTGCCACGTGATGAGATTGAAGTGGATGCTCCAGTCAGAGATGTTTTGGTGTCTTATTTAAAAGACCAACGGTATGGTAGTGAAGCTGTGCCAGCAAAGAAAAAAAAGACTAGATTACACGTTCAACCTGGTAAAAGCGTGGCTACAATTGATTCTGAAGAATCAGAACAAGATGAAGTTGAGGACAGAGCCGAACAAGAGACTATAGATGACGACAAGGACGAAGAAGTCCAATCAATACATTTGGATGTCGAAAAAGCGGGGCCATCAAATGAGAATGCATATGACTCCGAAAGTGACGCCGATCAATGTGAAGGTCCAGAAGTTGGGAATTTTATTCTTGCAAAATTTCAGTCTACAAAGGGAAAAAAGACATACAAGTATGTTTGTATGATAGAAGACGTTAGTGAGAATAAAATCGTCGTCAAAGGTTTGAAATCCGTTAAAAAAGATAAAAAGAAATTTCGCGTTGTTGAGGATGATATATCAATAATTGAAGAAACAGATGTAATTATGTATCTTCCACAGCCTGAATTAGAACGAAGTGTTTATGTTTTTCCCTCAGATATTAATGTTGTAGAATTATAAGTTTCAGTCAATTTGTTTAAATAATTTGATCTCAAATATGATTAAGACAAGATCTGTGATGATTAATTTGATTCCTATTGATATAAAGAAGTATATCTCATGTTGTTATTCAATTTTGTTTTATTAGTGATTTAAAAGTAATATTTTTTTTAAGTCTAATTAAAGGCTGCTGCATTATTTGATCATTAAGTTCGTTTTATTTGTTATCAAATTCCCCCCCATTATCAAATTCTCCCCAAAAATCAATAATACTCCATGACTTTGTGGTGCGTGGCCCAAATTTTTTTTGTGTTCTTCTCCATTATGGCGTTACATTGGATTTAGATACTAAAAATATCAGCTACCGAAGTAGCCCCATTTCATGTATTAAGTTGATAGCATGGTTTTTATTTTCTTTCTTTTAAACCAGTGAGTCAATGTTTTTAAATTTTGAGGTATTCAATCTACACAAAATACCGATAAATATGTATTTTTTTGAAGTTAAAATATCAATTATCTTAAAAATGACAGCAACTTTGTTTGTCAAATTTCAATCAATTTAACCCCCTTCCACGGTTTCTAATTACTTGGATTTTATTAATGTGTACATAAAATAAAGGAGGCTAAGAATATTTAATGGATTTTCCGTATGTGTCACAATACTACTAAGTAAATGGTTTCATCTTAGAGAAAACTTTTTTCTAATGTTGTGTCCCTACAAAACTGATGGTTTTTTTTTTATTATTTCTAAACAGACCTCAGATTGCATAAAGTACAATACAATAAGTTAAACAAAATCTCGACCCACAAAACCAAACACACAAAATGAAAAGAAATAGTTATTTTTGACATTATGCGATAAGTTTGTCACAAACGCTCTCGAAACGGAACCGCGAAAGTGCTAGAGATCGAATGTGCCAGAGCACCGCGGGTCGCGATAGAGGTCGAGTAATGCGGCTCATTCTAAAATGAGCCTTATGCAGTGCGGCTTAAGGGAAAAAGTGCAACGACATCTGCACTTGTTTACAAGTTATGCGCGGTACCTGCGTAGGTATAAGTAGGTACTATGTACTCGCGGATGCCAGGTAACTCTCAATTTAACATGTACTTTCTAGAATGCGTCGATCGGCGTATATAAGCGCGATTGGCGCCGCGCAGAGACAGTTGAGTTTCAACAGCGATTTCGGAGCGAATCCAAAGGCAATCAAGTTTAGAGGCTTCTATAGTGAAATACAGTGTTTAGTGAGTGTTTTGTAATTAACATTGTGTGTTAATTGTGTGGACTGTGTGGTGAATAAAGAACTGTCAAGCGTGAACTGGCATATAATTTCGAACCCCATCCCGACACGTAACATTACTTAACAAGTAGACGATTGTAAGACTTTTGTAAATACCAATTCCGCACGAATGTCATACAACGTAGTAGTTTTTCAACACATTTGCGAGAAAACAGTGTACATACCTAATTAAAGTCTGTCTAACTACAGTGCGACTAAGATCTTAATGAATGTGGCAAAAATTGGAATAATCGAAATCTCTACAATGAGCATCATTACTAGATCAGCAAATCGACTTGACGACCTCCTTGGTCGAGTGGTTTGCACGCCGGGTTTCATGGTGTCACCTACTCGAGAGGTCCCGGGTTCGAATCCCGGTGGGGGCAGATGTTTGTGTGATGAATACGAGCATTTGTACTCCAGTCATGGATGTTTAATATCTATTTCTATATAAATATACTTATATATGTACTGTATATGTATTCCGTCCGTTACCCTAGTATCCCATATCACAAGCCTTACAGTGCTTACTTTGGGGCTAGGCTAATTGGTGTGAGTGTTGGAAATATTTATTTTATTATTATTATTTAATAATTTAACTAAAGAACAAATAGTAAGATATTTATAACTAAAAACCTTAAAATTTAAAATAACTAAAATACATTGTTAAAAGGAGTCCCTTTAAGCAAGGTTCCAAAGATACTGGCAGCGTTCCCCCTTTGAAAAGCTAGACTAATCCTTTGTCCGAGGTAGCTGCCAGCTCTTCGGTCTCCTGTGACGTCGACCAACCTTTTTGTTATTTCCTTAAAAAGCCTTACAGCGCTAGGACCCCACGTACCAAGGGTCGCGACACCGAATGGGACAAAATCATATTCGGAGCCTAGACCCCTGTAAAATTAAAGTAAAGTAATGAAGTCAAGCCAATGAGGTACTCGATGGCGCAAGTGGTTAGCGCGTTCGGCTGCGATCGTTGAAGTTAAGCAACTTTCGCGGTGGTCAGTTATTGGATGGGTGACCAAAAATTTCCTATCTCGAGCTCCTCCGTGCTTCGGAAGGCACGTTAAGCCGTTGGTCCCGACTGCATCTGCAGTCGTTAGCACCCACCATTCCGCACTGGGCCCGCGTGGTGGGTCATGGCCCAATCTCCCTATTCCATCCATAGGGAAGGCCTGTGCCCCAGCAGTGGGGACATTAATAGGCTAATGATGATGATGAATGAAGCCAACATTTTCTAATAAGAGAATGACGTGTATTTCATCTCCTGTTTTTTATTTAGTAATCGAGTGAGACCGAGAAAAGAATAGATTAAAAGCACTGCCAAGGAGGTTCGATCGAAATAACAAAAAAACCGTAAAGGATATGCACGGTGCCGTGTATACGAGCGTGCGGTAAAACATTTTACCGCATTGTACCGCGTTGTATGGCCGGTAATTTTGAACTTTCGAACAATGTATACAACCTGCGTTAATGCATTTTTTGGGCAAATGTGTTGGAAAATAACAATTTAGAGTACAACTGAGTAAAACACCCCGGTACCCTTAGCACGAACCGATATCGAATTCGTAACGTTTACGTGTACGAAACGTCATTATCAAACGTGTACTTTTAGTTCTCATTACTTATTTTGTGGCGCTGTTGTTCAAGCTTCCATACAAAAGGACATTGTTCAGCGTCCATACATAGTTAGCCTAAGAACCAACAATCATGAAATATTATTTTCCAAGTTCAAAATCGTAAGTCAATGACTGTAAAAACAAAGATTATTGACGGACACTTCTGAGAACTTCAATTATTAGGAAAACAATTTTTTTTTTGAGGTTATGTTTAATATTCAATGAAACATAGGTCAACCTATGAATTTAGTATGAACTCAGTTTGAAGTGAATTAATATTACAACTAATTCATTTTCTATTTTAAAGAATAACTATTAGGAAAATTTGTATCATATTGTTTATTGTATTTATTTGTATATCACACGAATATTGTGAAAATATGCAGCGTGAATGTGTATCAGGTGTTCTTGAATAATTTGGCAGTATGATCCTCTCAGGATGTTGTGGCACAGGTTCATTAGTACTTGGTAATAAGGGCTCTGCTCTTTGGTAACATCGATGGCATATTAGATAGCCGAAATAGTTAAATTAAAGGAAAAACAATCGCAAATAAACACACACAACAGGTAATCCGAAACGAGAATGCACTTTCCGGTATAATAAACTACTCTTTGGAATGCACGAATGCCACAGATTACTACGAATGCAAACTGCATGCACCACAACCACAGACCAACGAGTTTTATGCCGGCCCTTCACTTAACAACAGTTTGTCCTTGTCATGCGTAATAAGGAATGAAAAGGACAGACTGATGTCATGCATTAAAATAACAAATACGAATAGCCAAGTGAAGTGCCGGCATTAGGAAGAAAAAGTGTTTTGTTTGCAGCGCTGCCATAGATTATACACATAAAATGGTATTTATTGTCTCAGATTATTTTTTTACTTTTTAATTTAGCTTACTTAACTGGAAGTGTCCGTCACAATCTAAATACTGATAATTATCGCAAAAAATATACTAAGAATTCTCATAAAAGCCAAATTGGTGTTGGTTCTTAGGCCAATTTTAACATTGTCCTTTTACATTGACATTTTAGCACTCGCAAACTATTCGAATTCGATAGTGGTTCGTGCAGAGTACTGATGAGCAGTAAGTTAGTAAAAAATTACGGTAATTTTTATGTAGGCCCTTGTTTAAGCCCCTTGTTTTTTACATACAAAGCAAGGGATTGTAATGCTGCTAACGTCGACTTAAATAGATCGTTACTTCACAAACCAGATGAAATTATGTAAAAGGTCATCTTCGAAAAAATACTGGTCGGTCTCGCGCACCGAGAATTCAGTCCCCACTAATATTACTTATATTATATTTATCTGATACTGTGAGTATTGTGTGTCGGGAACAGGTCCGAGTGAATAGTGAGAATGGGACCAGTGGTAGGGGTATCGAGCGCAGTAAAAGACGACATCAGAGGGTAGACCGATATGTCTGCCAATAACATGTACCCGCAATTACTTCAGTTACTCCGTGATCATGGCACTTGCAACAGTGCCGAAATATCGGAGACTCATAAAAACAAGGTACATGGTAGCAATCCCGTTAATAGCTATAATGTTAGTGACCATGAAAGTTTAAAACAATATATTATATTAATGTCCCCACTGCTCCACTGCAGGCACAGGTCTTCCCTATGGATGGAATAGGGATTTTGCGCTATGACCCACCACGTGGGCGCAGTGCGGATTAGCGGGTGCTAACAACTGTAGATGCAACGGCTTAACGTGCCTTTCGAAGCACGGAAGAAATCTAAAGTAGTTCACTGGTTTAATGCTAATAATTTACTTCTTAATGAAGGTAATAGTAAGTATCGCCGCACACGGGCCACACGCCACAGCCACAAACGCCGCTACGAGAAGCTAGAAGCGGCTACTAAAGCGGCTGAAGCGCGCGACAGCGGCCGACTAAGGTAAGGGAGAGAGGGGTGGTGAATCGCGCGAGTGACGTGTGGCATCGTTTTGTATTGAAGCGAGCAACGACGATTTGTAGCGTGTGGCGGCCGCCGGCGTACCGTGTGTGGCGAGTCCATATAAAATGTATGAAAACTACAAGAAATATGCCGGTGGGGGCCGTTTTGTGGTTGTGGTCGGTGGCCCGTGTGCCGCGACACTAAATGTTTAATTTTTTTATTACCCAATGTAAAGCAGACACAAACCAATGTAACTGTTAAGGATAGGAATGTGGACCTGGTGGACACTACAGTATTCTTAGAAATTACACTAGAGTCGAAGCTAACATTGGGGCCCACATTGAGAAATTGTCGAAGAGACTTAGCTCTGCAGCCTCGCAGTAATGAAGATACGCCAATTAACTCACATAGTTACCGCTCGATTAGTATATTTTAGTTATTTTCATGAAAACTATTTTTGTGTTGCAGAAGCGGACTGCTCAATCAAATAACAATCTACAGACAATGGACTCTTTAAAAGAAAATTTAATAAAAATGTATATAATGACAGTTGCGTTTCAGTATATTTATGAAAATTTAATGTATGTTAGAAAAAATATTAATTTATTTCCTATAAATGTTGATGAACACTCGCTTAATACTAGAAATAAAAATAAACTAGCTGTACCAATTACAAGGGTCCATAAAATTAATAATTCATTTAAAGGTCTTTGCGTACGCTTCTACAATAAAATCCCTAGTAATATTCTACAATTGAGCGTCAATAAATTTAAAGCTGCTACTAAAAAAGTTCTAATGAATAAAGCGTATTATAAAGTGTCTGATTATATTTCAGACGTTTCAAAAGGCTGTTACTACAATTACGATAAAGATAACCTAATTTTGTATTGCACTATAACAATATAATATTTTGTAAATATTATTACAAGATTTGACGCCGTGAAGTTTTTCTTCCCCGTTTTTCTCCGCAACTAAAAAAGTGTCCTTAACGTAGGGAAAAAAATATGGGAGATTCAAAAGAGTTGTATTATGCTTCCTTTTTAAATAAAGAAATTTTGAATAGAATTGAATTAAGCATACCCGAAAATAATCTAGTTCCTTTTGATCAGTCCAGCGGAAATGAATAAATAAACTTTTTTCTGGGTCGGCATTTCATTATTTATACGAACCGCCTTTGATACTGACTGATTTCGCTCAGAGCGTGTGTGAAACAAACTCGCTCACTTTTACGTGAAATACGAAACGTAAGGGTAAGAACTCACGGAGCGATTTTCAGCCGCACCTGTGACGCCGAATTCGTGAAGAATGTGAAATCATTTATTGTTCAGACAACGTCCATGACGACACAGATCCATCTTTTAATATAAAGTATCTAAGAGTATTTAGAATATCAGTAGGAATATTCAAATGGTTCCTATACGTACAATATAAATGTGCATACACCTGAACAGGTCAAATGGCACTGTACATTAGCATTAAGACCTGTATTTTCATGTTACCTTGTTCCATACACAATAAAGATTTATTATTTATATTACAAAAACTTTATTCTATGTTATTAAATTATTTGACTGCAGTATTTTAATTAAACATTTTATATCAGAATCTAATAATGCCGTTAACGTTTGATGTGTACATAATAAGTTTCTGAAATAAGCCTAAAGATTGTATTTAATCGTAATGAATGCACAAAAATCGCAGTCGAAACTTTGTTAAAGATAAATAAATGAAACTGAAATTCAATAGCTTACGTGATTGTTTGCGTGGGCACGCGTGGGTCGCGCGCACTCACAATTCTTCTGTTAATGTACAATGTACAATGATGAGAGACCGCACAAAACTGTGATCCTTTCAGTTTTGAAATAAAGCAGCTATTCGTACGCACGCGGCAGGTGCGGGGAAAAACCGCTCCGTAAGTTCTTAGCCTTAGTAATTTCTAACCGTCCGTCGGCTTCGCGGCGGATCGCATCCGTAGCTCGTCGGAAATGTGGGGTGGAATTTTTATTGCCAGTTCATTCCCTCTATACACTACCGTCGTCGTTTTAAAACAACATATAGAAAAAATATATTACAAAATATTTAGGCATTTTAATTTTTTTGAAGTGAAAACTTCTTTAGAGGCGTTGTACACTTTTTTTGTATGGGTAAAAAATGTTAAACTCGCGTCAGGTTAAACACGTGAGCTGATCTCATGATGACACACAATAAAATTGGAAAGGTTGTTGACTTTCAATATATTGGACGAAACATAGTAATATTTTATTTTATCGTACTATAATCTTAAGTCTGTATCTAGGACTTCCACGTGGCAGCTTTATTGCGTAGAAAATGCATTTTTTTACAATAGATGTCGCTAGGTGCACTTAAATGAGATTCATGTAAGTTGATTTTTCTGATAGATAAACTTTTTTAATGTAATATAAATTGTCATGTTTGTGTACGATAGCGCAATAAATAAATATTATATTTTACCACATACATGATAGTACTTTTATACTGATAATTAAAGCAATTCGTGCAAAATTATTCCCTAACCATTCTAAAATACCAAAAATGCGCAACGTTAATATTCCAGTTTTCACTTCTGCCGGCACTCCCGGAGTGCAACCTGTCTTTTTTTTAATTTATGAAATTTGATATCAGAGTCCCTTGTCAAATTAACCAGCGTGGCAATTTTTGGTGAAATACGATTTTTATATTATTTAGAAGTTAATTCAACCGTTTTTAACGATAAGTTTATGTTATCATCAGAAACTAAACGAAAATATAAAATCAAATAAGATTCAGAAGATTTGACAAAAAACACTAGTGTTGTTTATAAACGTTAGTAGTAATTAACATCGTTACTTTATTGTTATCTTAGGAAATAACGGGATCTGAAGCTTTTGCTTTTTGAAATTGTGGAGGAGCTGGAAATCTTTCCAAAGTGCATATTTCACTGAACAATTGTTCAGTGCATAACTTAGGTACTTGTTTTCTTCAGGAAGAACATGATGAAAGACGTCAACGTATTGACGGTGGTGGTATCAATGGCAATCAGTAACATTTACACTCGATATCCAGTGACACAATCTGATGAAATAAATATTTTAGGCAAATGCTACTCGCTCAGGCTTTATCGACTGTTTCGTTAACATTTTTAATCAATAAGTAGGTACCATTTTTGAGGACCCTTTTTCATCAATACCACTTATTGAAGATCTTGGTCAAAGAAATTTAAGAGTAACTTGGACTATAAATGACTCAACAAATACATTTGGTTACCTAACCTAACCTATAGGTTAACAATTGTATATTGGGGTGTTATAGCTTTAAATAGGTAGTCTTTTGTCTTTTCAATGTGTAAGTTTTGAAGTGACACTTCTTTGCTTTGAGCGTTAGTTTAGAAAGTGTTGCCGATCGATAGTCGACTATCGATGATTAATCCATAGTCTATCAATAGCCAACCAATCGTATGACAATCGATCGGCTTATCGATAGTATCGATACTATCAATAGCACAGAAAAAGCCAATACTATCGGATGAGTTAAATATTATCGATACTATCGATAGTATTGTAGTTCGTTAATAACAAACTATCGATAGTATCGATACTGTCGATTTTATTTGCAACCATACTATCGACAGTTTAACAATTTGCAATAGTATTGTTTACAATTTTCAGGTATTATAGTCTATCACAAACTTTAGTCTAAAACAATCGCTAGTATCGATTCTATCGATAGTATTGTTGCAGATAAAATAAACACTATCGATAGTATCGATACTATCAATAGTTTGTTATTAACGAACTACAATAGTATCGATAGTATCTATAGTATTGCACTCATTCGATAGTATTGCCTTGTTCTGAGCTATCGATAGTATCGATACTATCAGTTGTATCGATTTTATCGATAGGGTACATGATTTGCGATGTAAACTGTCGATAGTTTTAATATCGATAGTTCGGCAACACAGATGTAAACAACTAGGCCGCGTCAAGATTGGAGCGTCAGATTTTAGTGCGACGATTTTAATTTTTATAGGACGGTTAGATGTAAACAACTAGAGAGAAAGAGAATAAGCACGGTATACACTTATATTATTGTTTTTCATTGTACAACCACATTCAAAACTGTATATCAAGGCCGTTATACTAAACCATACCACGATGTTGTTATATGAACAGCGCCATCTGTTAAACAACTAACACACCATGTACGTATAAGTACGTACCTATTCTAACGAAATATCAGAACACTTGATAAATTTTCAGGTTTTTTAAATTATGTTATATATTTTTTTTAGCGACCCGCCTTCGCTCCGCTTCGGTGTAGAGCTGAAGTGTAGACTACAGTTTTTGTTCTCAGGCTTATATAATACATAATGACATTCATCTATGATGAAATGAATAGGGCTGAGACTTGCATTTAGGTATAAGAATACTTATACCTAAATGCAAGTCTCAGCCCGATCGGTTTAAAATTGACAAAGTTTCATACAAAGTTTCATTCCCTATTTTATCCTCTTGGGGGTAGAATTGATCAAAATCCTTTCTTAGCGGATGTCTACGTCATAACATCTACCTGCATGCCAAATTTCAGCCCGATCCGTCCAGTGGTTGGGGCTGTGCGTTGATAGATCACTATGTCAGTCAGTCAGTCAGTCAACTTTGAGTTTTATATATATACAGATAATCATTATTATGAAAGTTCGTTTCACTTCTGACATGCGTACTCTGTATACACGCTGTTTTTTTTTATTGTGAATACTACGAGTGTTGGCTACCAGGTATTTGATTGCCTACGTTGAAAAGCAAGTAACGGTTAACCCTGAAGGGTCAAAACGAGGAATGAAGACTATTTCAAACCATTACCTTCAACGGTCTACTGTCCTAAATAAAGACCCTGCGAGGGTACAGTATATAACATTGTATTTATCATACGGCAACTGTGCTAACTCTAACACTTTATTAGTGCACGTCCCAGAATAAACACTCGCGCGGATATAAACATCCGCAAGAAAAACAAAACCTCACGAATTGAACCGACTGCCCTGAGGTGAAACGCTGTAACTGCGGAGGCATTTTTACATTTATATAGTTATTTAAGTCTTTTTTTTATAAAACACAAACTATCCTGGTTCAGGCTATGTTATATATATTTTTTGATGATTTTTAATTTATTTGTTTCTTAGGTTTTCACGCACGTCACTCATTAAATAAAACTAGTTTTTCACGGGTTAATGCACGAAACTTTATTTATTTATTGACGTTTCGTAGCCTTTACAGGCTACGTTGTCGGAATCAAATTTTTATTTAATTTTGTCGAGCTACCTTCGAAAGACTTTTATTGAGCGTTCAGTTATTTCATTGTTCGATTTTTAAAGTTTTGTTGTCTATGTATGAATTTATTACTTAATTTAGTTAATAAAGTATTTTATTTAAAATTCTTTTTTGTAATTTTGAGTTTATTTATTCGACCCTAACGACTGTAAACTACCACCGATTCCATAATTGGGAGACCTTTCTGAGAAGAACCGGCGAAACAAACTCAAGAGAGGCTTCCTATCTTCTTTTTATGTTAAATTATGCAAACAAAAAGAACTAATAGTATCTGTTGGTCTTGCAGTGTTTTCTCGGGGTTGGGATTTTATCTCCTGTATAATGGGTTCCCAATCTGGTGGTATATACCAACCATAAAGGCTACGAAACGTCAATAAATAAATAAAGTATCGTGCATTAACCCGTGAAAAACTGATTTTTAATTTATAAGGAATTTATTGCAAAACGTTGCAAAGACGAAATAGTAATTTATTGGAAAAAAGTAAGTGACAATGATTAATATGTTTACTGTAACTGCATATGTAATGCACATGAATCATACTATGTAGATGCAGGATATATGATCTAGCTATACGGCCGTCAAAATCGTGAGAAAGCCCTCTCAGTAACAGAGTAAATTGTAAAGCGCACTGTATTGTAGACGCGTCTATGTAATAAAATATAATTTCACTCTTCAATTGGTTTTAATTTGGACTCTACATATATATTTTGTTTTGATTCATCAACTTTAATTTAAATAAATATTTTCGTCTTAGTTACACACAGGGAGGGAAGCACACTTTGTAGTTAAATTATAAAAAATATACGTATTACTATCATACGGCAAGATGCAAGTTTGTGCAGAAGAGCTTTAAGGTACAAGTACGAACTGAACCGCATACAGCAGCACAGGTCGCAGCTGCAGACTGCAGGCGACACTACTAATTTCTATGAATCTCTATGAAATTGATTCCGAGCGACATGCCGCAGGCGCTAGCCGCAGTTATGCCTGCGGTTGTCACCTGCAGCTCATTGTGGAATTGTACCTTTGTATATCTAAAACTAATTTAGAAAATGTATTATCATCATTACATATTGCCTATAGCACAGTTACTCTTTAGCACAGTTAATCAATCTAAGAGTTGGAAAAAGATTCCTAAGACTTACAGAACGAAGCAAAATTATATAGTTGGACTACACTACACTGTACCCATAGCACGAACTAATATCGACTTCGAATAGTTTGCGAGTCCGAAATATCATTGTCAAATGTCTAGTGATGTTTAGTTCTCATTACGTCCTTTGTAGCGCTGCTGTTCAAGTTTCCATACAAAATTTGACATTTCAAATTTTGATATTGGTTTGTGCTATGGGTACTGTTTACAGAAATACAGTTACTGCGTTTTAAGCCTAGTTGAACACATATTATGGTACGGGTTAGCTACGAGCAATAATCTTCGCGTCCGTAGCTTGGAGCATCGATTTTTTAGAGTTACCCACTGTCAAAGGGTTATATCTGCCTCAACCACTCTATTACCGAGTTTGTTTAATAGACAGCGAAATGCTTTTACATTTCGCTTGGTTTTTTTTTTAACATCTTCAATGTACGAAGTAAACTTTCTGTATTCCTCTTGCATTAGACTTACATGGTATTATTTGATGCTGATTTTTTATTGCATCTAGATTAATCCTGCTAATAGTATAAATATTGACGTTTCTTTGTTTGTATGTTGGTTACTTAATCACATTCACGCAGAAAACAGTTGAACAAATTTTGCATGTATGATGAAAAGTGATAGGTTCCTGAGGGATTTTCAAAACACTAAAGTTAACTCAGACGAAGTCGCGGGCGGCCGCTAGTGTATTAATATAAGCTTTTTTTAGGAATAAATAATAAATAAATATTTCCAAGACATACCAATTAGCCTAGCCCCAAAGTAAGCACTGTAGGCTTGTGCTATGGAATACTAGGGTAACGGATAGAACACATATACTGATACATATATAAGTATATTTATATAGAAATGCATATAAAACATCTATGACTGGAGTAAAAATGCTCGTATTTATCACACAAACCTCTCCCTCCACCGGGATTCGAACCCAGGACCTCTCGAGTAGCCGACACTCTGAAACCCGGCGTACAAACCACTCGGCTACGGAGGTTATAGAGAGAATAGAATACGATCATTTGTACTCCAGTCATGCATGTTTAATATGTATTTCTATATAAATATGCTTATATATGTACTGTATATGTATTCTAATCGTTACCCTAGTATCCCATAACACAAGCCTTACAGTGCTTGCTTTGGGGCCAGGCTAATTGGTGTGAGTGTTAGAAATATTTATTTATTTATTTATACTTTAATTGTCGCCAGATTTATCAATACCCAGCTTAAACAAATGAAATAAAGCTGGGTAAAGGATCAAGCTTATATATTCATCATTATCATCATCATCATCAGCCTATTAATGTCCCCACTGCTGGGGCACAGGAAGGGAAGGCTCCTTATGAATGGAATAGGGAGATTGGGCCATGACCCACGACATACATTATACATTAACAACTAAAAAAATGTTGTTGCGATGAAGGCTTCTCAAAATTCACCCCTTCACTATATGCTTGCTTTACGAGGTTGTGGTTCTGTTAACTTGATGGACATGGTGAATTCTTTTTTTAACGTTACTTGTGATAGCCTTTCCAGAGTGTGAATAAATATCATTTCATTCGAAGAATATGTAATCATCCTAACAAATTAGATTAGCAGAAACTGAAAACCTATCGTATCCGACAAAGCAAATACGTGAATTTCAAATTTGATCTCGACCGCAGTGATTCCGCAATGTCCGTTTGATCCGGTAATTATCTGGTGGGAACTAATCGGGCGGAAACAGGCTTTGCAGCCGCCCAGTCGCCGCCCAGCAGCAGCACAGAGGCCTTTGTCGTTCACCCGCGTAGAACGCCACATTTGATTCGTAAACGCAACTCGCCGCAACAAAACAGCCCTCGTGGTCAACTTACTGTGCTGTTGAAATGAAATGAAATGAAATGTCATTTATTCAGTCTAAGCTGTTACAAGCACTTGTGAAGGTCAAGAAGCTACGCCATCGGTTCGCTAAACTACGGCGGGAGACCTTGTACTGAGAAGAACCGGCAAGAAACTCAGCAAGTGCTGTTTGTACTGTAACGTCCGTTGCGTTACAGCCTCCTTGTTTGGATAAACTCTTTGTTCATGTAATGCCTACGGCTGGCAGTTATATTAATAAGGTAATTAATTTTTAAAGATTTGAAATTGGGAATCTTCTGTCGTTTGATAGAAGGTTCCAGTAGATAGACTTCAGGCACCAAACCATACGTTGATAGATTGAAATTAATTATTACATTCACCTGATTTCAAATAAAATAACATATAAAATCGAATTAGTTTTCATTTATAAAGTTACGCATCCAGGGCCTAGCCCTTGAGGGTAGATCGCCGCAGTACCTTGATTAAATGTTTGAATGTGAACAGTACATGTCTATCAAGATGCATGTATGATTGGTCTGTCTATTTCGTAAACTGTGGCAATTTGCGATAGAATCGCGACTGACTTTCTGATACTGTTTACGACTGACTTTCTGATACTGTTTACGACTGACTTTCTGATACTGTTTACGACTGACTTTCTGATACTGTTTACGACTGACTTTCTGATACTGTTTACGACTGACTTTCTGATACTGTTTACGACTGACTTTCTGGTTACTGGTACTGTTTTTTGTGTAACAACTGTCTGCGGTCGGTCCCACGTGTCTCTACAGCACGGAATACATAGATCGAAAAGAAAAAAGCGGTCAAGTGAAAGTCGGACTCGCACATAAAGGGTTCCGTAGCAGAAAGTAACATGATATAAATGTTCTAGTAGTTCGTTGTAACTTTGATCGATGTTTAAATAATAGTGTATTTTTTTTAAAGGTAAATTGCTGTTTACGATTTATGACGTAATAAAAAAAATATTTACTTACTAGATTTCGTTCAAACCAATTTTCGGTGGAAGTTTGCATGGTAATGTATATCATATATCATTTCTTCTCTTATTTTAAAAGTTACAGGGGGGGGGGGGGCACACTTTTTACCACTTTGAAAGTGTCTCTCGCGCAAACTATTCAGTTTTGAAAAAAAAAACATTTTTAAGACCTATCTATGGTAAGGTAATGTATCTATGGTACCCCACACGTATGGGTTAAAAAAATGAGTTTCAGTTCTAAGTATGTATGGGGAAACCCCAACATTTATTGTTTTTTTTATTTTTGTGTGAAAATCTTTTTGCGGTTCACATCACGCGAATACATCTACTTACCAAGTTTCAACAGTTTAGTTCTTATAGTTTCGGAAAAAAATGGCTGTGACATACGGACAGACAGGCACGACGAATCCATAACGGTTCCGTTTTTTTGCCATTTGGCTACGGAAACATCCGTTGGCCCTACATCCGTTAGCTAATTCATATTTTGCAAGGCACAAGAAACCATTCAAAAGCGTAGAATAAAACCGCGAGTCGGTTAAGCGATGCATAAACTCCAAGAGAAAATGCTAATTCAATATCATTTATTCATCCACGAATTCTTTATGCCTTCGAAACGAATTACGACGTAATATTTGTTTATTTATTATCACTCTCTCTCCCTCTGCGGAAAGAGAGAAAAAAAATCTACATTACTTCCCCCTCCAAATCTCGTATTAAAGATCGAGAGAGGTATTATTAAATTTTATAAAGCATTCTATTTGTTTGTTTTCTTTTGTTTATGAGGTGTTTTATTTTCACGCTATAATGGCCCTCGTTTCGTGCCGTTTAATTCTAATGGAGTTATACGAAGAGGAATTAAATTGTACAATGAAATTATGTGGAAAATATAAGTGAAGGAAGGCCACAATTGCAAATTGTGCGAGGTTCTCATAAATGCACAATATTGTCACAATAGGGTATTTGACAGTGTTAAAAATAAAGTGCCAATTGTTAGCATCTGTGTTAAGAATATGGGCAGGGGATTTTACTATTTTTACAAAAAAATATTCATAATTTTACTAAAAACCCACGAAAAAGATAATAGTTTTCTTATCTATTGTCAGGTGACCCAAAACGCTTGGGATTGGCGGAGCCTAAAATGACGTCACACGCAAGTGAACTTCCGGGTAAAGTGACATTACATTGTATCGTTAGACGTTTTAATAACAGTCGTGTGACGTCACACACTAGTGAGACGCCATATTGTCCAGAGAAACGTTTTCGCGGCAACTTGAAAATGGAGTTTTTGATTTGGCTATTTCTACTGAAATACACAACAGAATGATGAATATCCACTTTTTACGGACTCCATAAACATTAGTGAATAACGTGAGATCGTTTTCTAAAACTTGTCAAATACCCTATTAAGTCTCTAATTCTAAATCATCATCATCATCATCATCAGCCTATTAATGTCCCCACTGCTGGGGCACAGGCCTTCCCTATGGATGGAATAGGGAGATTGGGCCATGACCCACCACGCGGGCCCAGTGCGGATTGGTGGGTGCTAACGACTGCAAATGCAGCCGGGACCAACGGCTTAGCGTGCCTTCCGAAGCACGGAGGAGCTCGAGATAGTAAATTTTTGGTCACCCATCCAATGACCGACCACTGCGAAAGTTGCTTAACTTCAACGATCGCAGCCGAACGCGCTAGCCACCTGCGCCATCGAGCTCCTCTAATAATTCTAAATAAGTAAAGAAAAACCGACTAAATAATAACAAAACTTTTTCTATACTAAAACCTTTAATTAAAGTCAAATTAGATTTGGTGTCGATTCTGTACCAAACCCAAGTAATAAATAATACTAAGATCTATTAGACATGTATGGCACCGATTCCAGATATTAATTTGACTTTAAAAGTACTTAAGATCTAAAGAAAATGTAACTAGAAAAAATTCCACGCGGACCAGGCAGCAGACGGGACTCGAACCCGCACCCTTCGCAATCCGGGCGAATGCACTGACCAATTATGCTACCGCGGCCCTCACGGACCGCGTCGAAATTCCTCTAGCCATTTTTAAGCTGCAAGGCAGCGCCATCTCTTCGCATTATAGGTAACCGACATTTTTTCTAGTTACATTTTCTTTAGATTTAAACATCAAGCAGTTACATGCTTTAAAAATTTAAATTATAAGTACTTAAGACTTATGGCGCGATTACATTTGGTCGATAGTCCGAATACAAGTGCCAATGGCATTCGGGTAAACGACCTAGTGTAAATGAACGGAGTCGAGTACGCCCATATTCGGGTACAATAGAAGTGATGACGGGGTACAGTAAACGAAATTCTATTTAGTCCGTCAGTTAGATGATCAAAAATAAAAAAAACACGTATTTTTTCTTTGGGAAATCAACCAAAAAATGACAAAGTTATAGCGCGTCAAAGTTTGGGAGTAGGGGATCGTGACTCACTTTTAAGTGAAAATTGTACAAAAACGTGACGTCATGCGACTTTTCAAATCAATATAATATCTCTGCAATGTTTATATTATGTGAAAAAAGAAAAAATACGTGTCCAATACTTTTTTAACTACCTGATAAACGAAGAAAAAAAATTTGTCTTCATCCCTATTACTTTTGTTTACCCGCCACCGTCTTCCAGCCCGTATGCCAGTATAAATATTACTTAATTTTTAGTGGTTTTGTTTTTATAAATATTCCCTATGGATGGGGACTGGCCGTGACCCACTACGCGAGCTCAGTGCGGATTAGTGGCTGCTAATGACTCCAGATGCAGCCGGGACCAATGGTTTAGCGTTCCGAAGCACGGAAGAGCTCGCGATAATAAATTTTTGGTCACCATTCGAATGAACGATTATTGTGAAAGTGGCTTAACTTTCACGATCACTGACTGAACGCGATAACCACGTGCGCCATCGAGCTCCTCAAGCCAAATGAAATAAATGTATGCTGTAAGGAGATAAAATCCCAACCCCGAGCACACACTGCAAGACCAACAGATACTATTAGTTCTTTTTGTGTGCATAATTTAACATAAGAAGGAGATAGAAAGCCTCTCTGGAGTTTGTTTCGCCGGTTCTTCTCAGGAAGGTCTCCCAATTTTGGAACCGGTGGTAGTTTACGGTAGTTAGGGTTAAATAAATAAACTCAAAATTACAAAAATAATTTTAAATAAAGTACTTTATTAACTAAATTAAGTAATAAATTCATACATAGACAATAAAAATTTTAAAAATCGAACAATGAAATAACCGAACGCTGAATAAAAAGTCTTTCGAAGGTAGCTCGACAAAATTAAATAAAATTTGATTCTGACGACGTAGCCTGTAAAGGCTACGAAACGTCAATAAATAAATAAAGTTTCGTGCATTAACCCGTAAAAACTAGTTTTATTTAATGAGTGATGTGCGTGAAAACCTAAGAAACAAATAAATGTATGCTTCTAAATAATATTACATTGTTCAAAAGTATTAACAATGTACCTCCATAAATGACAATCAAAGCGCAGCCGATATACAAACGTAACCTGTCAAAAGCCAATAATGAAAATGGAGGCTTGCAATGCCACGTACGTATACATTTGTAAACATGACGTGCAACAAAACAAAATGTTCATTTAAAATGGCGCCACCCGATTGATCACAGAATCACAGGCTGTTGTACTGCCGATAATGCACTGTTTCATTTGTTCTGCATGGGAAATGTAAATGAACAGAAGGTTTATAGTAATAATATTCTTTATCAATATACACCTTTCATTCCACTAAGTTTATTAGTAATTCCTGGTAGCTGCTGTGGGTTTGTACATATTGTAGTAGAAATGTATATTAAAAAGAAAACGGAGTGTCGTTTATATACTTTACTAACATTTTAACTGAATTTGTTCATACCTTTACCAAATAAAATATTCTCTTAAAGAAAACGGACTACCCACATTTTACAGATGTTTGCGTAACAAATATTTATATGCATTGTTTGAACTAAGTAATCAATTTGTAAATTATTAACAGTTTTAGTAAAAATTAATTTCAATAGTGATTTGTGATATAAGTGTGTGTATGTCCAACTAAATTGTTTGTTTATTTCGTACGTCTACGTACGTATAATACACGTACTGATTATTCTTTTATTTTCTCATGTAAGTGAATTTTGTGTTCTGTTTTGAGAAATAAATGTCTTAAACCATAATATTTTATCAAAACCATTGCCTCCGCAATTAACGACGCGCAAATTTTTGTAACAATAACTTCATTTGAGTCTCATGGTAAATCAGCCTTAAATAGAGCTGATCCCTCAACAGTATTTCTATAGAATATTGCTTCCAATTGCTTTCGCCAAAAACTATGTACGAAATAAATAATTTCTTTACCTTCTGTTTCTATAAATTGAGCGAGCTGCAACAGTTGTAACAACAGCGTTATACATCGCGAACTCGCAAACTACCCACGCGTGCCTCTCAGCTGACCGACATCAGCCGATATTGAAACGATTTCAATCGAATGGTTACCCATTCGACGACCATCAATGAATGTCCATGAAGACAAATTTCTTTGGCAGGTAATGGAAAAATTAAATTTGAACGTGTGATCCCTGATATGTCTAAAAAACTGTTTGGCAAAATGAGAGGTTTTTTTCGGACGAAAACGCCACGGATCTCTTTGAGCGTTATCTTATAGGTCTTTCACGACGCCATCACTCAAGATGAGAGATAAGTCGCTCTTGAAATAGTACTCTTTTTATTTGCTAATGTATCTTAACCGTAAACCTTAGAGCGACACGGATGCGGCCAAAAGGAGAATAGTCAATATGCAGCTTTCCCTTATGTCAATGTATATGTCGTAAAATGATCATAATATAAAATTAAAAACATTTAAAAATATGAAAAATAGAAGCCAACCGGTATCGGGAACAGGGTCCTAGCTACCGGTGATTGGGGCCCCAGAGAAAGGAACCTCCTCACTATGCGAGCCGTGTCAAGTAGTACTGCCTTCTGCATCAGTCCCTTGACCCAGTCACCCAACTCGAGCCTCCGCAGATGACAGTCGAGACTCTTGGCACGGTAATATTATCTATTCAGTATTCTATCTTCATACAAACGGTCGGAAAGCGTGTCATACCTACGCTACGCCACTAGAGTTCGCGCGGCACCCGGTGGGCATCCAGTCGCGAATGCGCCGCAGCGACGACCGAACGGTGTGAATTGTTTTCAAGCAGTTAGCCGTGCTTATACGATTGTTTTGTGACTATGTGATTGAATTAAGTAGATACCTACATAATTTAATATGGCAAAGAGCAAAAGTCGATATTGTGCTGTTTTTGGTTGCTTGTACTCTTCAATAATTAAACTTTTTAAACGAATGCGTATTTATTATACTATTAAATTTAATAATAAAGCTTTTCGTATGTCTCAGTCGAGGCGTAAATATTTTTCTGTCATATTTTTTTCATTTAATATTACACTTAAAATAACATCTATTTTATGTAACACTTCCTAATTCATTTACAACATTTATTTTTTTCATATGAAATAATATATTTACAATCACAAAACCAGAAAGAATCTCAATTATGTATGTAGATAAAATTATAATACTGTAGGCGGGCAGCCCAGTGGCTGGCAGGAGCTGGATGCGAGTAGCCCAAGATCGATCTGAGTGGCGTGCAATAGGAATGTCCAGCAGTGGATTAAGATAGGCTGTTGATAAGGCGGGCAGCCCTACCGCGTGTCCACGCCCCGCTCGGCCGTAGGCAGTTATTTCAAGGACAGGGCCGAGTCACAATACTGTATAGATAATATTACCGTGCTCTTGGCTATCAGGCCATTGACCTCTATTCTTTTGACTCTTTTCCCGATCTATTATTATTATTATTATCTATACAAATAAAATATAATTCATCTAACAGTCGACTCAATAGAGCAGAAATCGAATGAAAAGTCCACCTACACCCTTACAAGCTCCAGCGATATTTTATGTCAATACTGTTAGCAGATTACTTGTTTGTAATCAGCCGCTGTTTGCGATGGCCGTTGATACGCTGAAAGCATCCCGGTGTGGGTCACACTGGGAGAAAAACAATAATTATCATACTTGGTTTCATACTTTTCTATCATCATCATCAGCCTATCAATGGCCCCACTGCTGGGGCACAGGCCTTCCCTATGGATGGAATAGGGAGATTGGGCCATGACCCACCACACGGGTCCAGTGCGGATTGGCGGGTGCTAACGACTGCAGATGCAGCCCAGGACCAACGGCTTAACGTGCCTTCCGAAACACGGAGGAACTCGAGATAGAAGATTTTTGGTCAGACTGCTGCGAAAGTTGCTTAACTTCAACGATCGCAGCCGAACGCGCTAACTACCTGCGCCATTGAGCTCCTCTACAAAATATAATAAAACGCATTCAGTGACACGAGTGACACTGACTATATTGAAAAAATAATATTACTTTTTACCTTGTCAGGATGGTCATCTTATATTACCGTTTTGTCGTATAAGGCGGGTCATTATGTTCCCTAAAACATAGTTGAGCGAAGCGATGGCTGGTTCATACATCATGCTCGTGAATGGGTGGAGATAGTTCTGCTCTAACTACTTTTCTCAAAATGCTTTAGTGAACAATTAATGTATATTGCACATTATGTAATTAAAAGTGACTTCATGAATCTTCTCTGAAGTCACTTTTCAACTTAACAACACTGTAAAAAATAATACAGGGAGGGAAAAACTGCACTTGTTGAGTTGCTTGCTGGTTCTTCTCAGGACAAGGTCCCACTGTGACATCTACAAACAGATGAGGTAGATTATATTCATATGAGTGATACATTCATGAGTGCTTGTCGTAGCCTCAACTGAATTAATGATTTTGATTGATCATTGAAAGAAATATATCGAAGTTCGTTTATTGAGTGATATCATCATCATCATCATCAGACCAGGGCACAGACCTTCCCTATGGAGGGAATAGGGAGATTGGGCCATGACCCACCACGCAAGCCCAGTGCGGATTGGTGGGTGGTAACGACTGCATATGCAGCCGGGACCAACGGCTTAACGTGCCTTCCGAAGCACGGAGGACCTCGAGATAATAAATTTTTGGTCACCCATCCAATGACCGACCACTGCGAAAGTTGCTTAACTTCAACTATCGTAGCCGAACGCGCTAACCCCTTGCGCCATCAAGCTCCTCATAATGAGTGATAAAATAATTACAAAATATATCAAATAAATAATATTGCTTACTTTCCAAAACTATATATATGTACTTAAATAGCCGATAGCAACATGACTTTATTACGTTACCGATAGGTATACAGTATTAGTGTACAGTATAACATGAACATGTATGAACAACAGAAAAAATCTACAAAATTTTCCACAGCAGTAGGCATCAGTTTCTTAAAGAGAGATCACTAAATCCGAGTCTGCTATCATAATGTTATTAGCAGAATACATACTTTGTTTCATACCAACGAATGATCGCATTACGCTCCCCAAAAAGTTTTAAACGTCACTATCAGACCACTAATGATCTTTTTTCCTTCTAGGCCGTTAATAACAATTATTATTTACTAGCTGATTCGGTAAACTAATAACCACTTACTGTTGGCGAGTTTCGTAATTGGGGTTTTAACAACGAAATAAAAATTATAAAAGTTCCATAGTTTATAGGGACAATAATCTATACTTATGATTATAACGCTGAAGGATATGTTTGTTTGAACGCACTTATATCAGGAACTGCTGGTCCTATTTGAAAATTTTTGAAGTGAAAACTTCTTTAGCGGCGTTATACACTTTTTTTTTGACACACAATAAAATTGGAAAGGTTTGTTGGAAAGGAAAGTTGACTTTCAATATATTGGACGAAACAGTCATATTTTATTTTATCGTATTATTATACTAAGTCGCTATCTAGGACGTCCACGTGGCAGCTTTATTGCGAAGAAAAATAGAAAAATCATTTTGTTTACAATAGATGTCGCTAGGTGCGCTTAAATGTGATTCATGTAAGTTGATTTCTTTTCAATAGATGTCGCTAAGTGCGCTTAAACGTGATTCTTGTACGTTGATTTTTCTGAGGGATAAACTTTTTTAATGTAATATAAATTGTCATGTTTGTGTACGATAGCGCAATAAATAAATATTGTATTCTACCACATACATGATGGTATTTTTATACTGATAATTAAAGCAATTCGTGCCTAAAATTATTCCCTAACCATTCCAAAATATCAAAAATGCTCAACGTTAATATTCAAGTTTTCACTTCTGCCGGCACTCCCGGAGTGCAACCCGTCGTTTTTTTTTTTGTTTTATGATGCATATATTAAGAAACCCTATAGGCTACATAGCATACCGCTATAACTAATAGGAGTGACGTACCAATGAAAAATGTTTGTAATAATGGGACAAAATATTCCATTTGTGAGCTTTGTTACACGAAAGACATGCATGATATAATTGTTCAAAAGAAAGTTGACAATAGCACATGTCTATCTTTAAAGGTTGACCCGCTCTAATCTTCTTGCTGCACGATGTGCGTGAATCAATTTTCAAAAATAACTTGCAGCAGTAAACAATATTATTTATGTCCATATATAATAATTATCATACATAGGTATATGTAAGAAGGCGCTTAAATAAATAATTAATTACTCTATATATATATATATATATATATATATATATATTCTAGAACAATGAAACTAAAACTAAAAACCTTAAAAAATAAAATGAATAACTAAAATATATTATTAAAAGGAGTCCCTTTAGGCAAGGATCCGAAGATACTGGCAGCGTTACCCCTTTGAATGGCTAGACTAATTCTTTGTCCGAGGTAGCTGCCAGCTCTTCGGTCTCCAGTGATGTCGACTAACCTTTTTGCTATTTCCTTAAATAGCCTTAAAGCGCTAGGACCCCACGGACCAAGGGTCTGTGGGGTCCTAGCGCAACACTGAATGGGACAAAATCATATTCGGAGCCTAGACCCCTGTATTATTATTATTTATGTTATATTTAAGATTTACCTTATAAATGATTATGAGAAAGTAAATGTGTGTAAATCTTAAATACAACATAATGTCTTTTTTTACTGCTACGCAATCTCAGAGACTTATTGTACTAACACTATTCCTCCCCAATTTAACTAGCACAAACGACATAAGTACGTTAGGTACCACACGCAAAACATACAATACATACAACCACACACAGTGACAGCACTTTGTAACTTGTAACACATCTCTTTTTCAAACTCTTACGAACAATTCTACTCTTAATAACTATCTCTGGGGCGCTAATAACTGCGAAACAGTCTCTGACTAATGTAGATAATAACGTTTTACATTGTTCTGTACAAACTATTTAATTGCAAATAAAAAAAATCTTTGTTACTTTATGAGTTACCTCATATTGAAGTCTTTTTTCAATTTCACGACTTTGTATATAATACAGGGAGAAAAAAACAGCCCTTGCTGAGTTTCTTGCCGGTTCTTCTCAGTACAAAGTCTCCCGCCGTAGATTTGCGAACCGATGGCGTTGCTTTTCGACATTCACAAGTGCTTGTAATAGCCTAGACCTTGATTTTTTTTTAAATTTTGAATATCTTTTTCATAAACACTATCGACCTAGATATCTTTGTATTAAAATCATAATAATTGTACTTAAAAACAGGGTGGTGGGAGCCTGATGACCTGTACAACAGTTATGTTACCATACCTATCTCAGGCATCTGTCTCACACAAACTTTTTATTTGTACCTTTATTTGTTATGATTACGTTGTACTTGTGTAAAACTTTTTGTGTTGAGAAAAAAAATGAATTCATTATTATTATTAAGATTTTTATTACTGAAATATCGATTCTCAATACAAGAATGTACAAAGAAGAATGAATGAAGCGTACCAAAATGTGCTACTTGTTTGCGCTTCAAAAAACCTAGCAGCCATACCACAGGTCCGGCAAAGCTAATGGCGGAACAAAAATAGTGTACATGAATTCAATTGATTATGTGGGCGCCTAAGAGCGAGGAAGTTATAAACGTAATAAAATAAATTATTTATTTTCTAGTTTTTTTTTATTATTGGTTAGATTTGAATATGTACCTATTGATTTGAAGTAGTAAATTATGTACGTAGTGATTATTTAATATATAAAAATTAAGCCTATTTTGCCTGAAACACAGGATATCCTAGTTCAGGCACAGTGAGTAATAGTACTGAAGAACATAATTATGACCTGTATTGTTAATTTAATTTAAATAAGTATCTCGAGGAGCTCGATGGCGCAGGTGGTTAGCGCGTTCGGCTGCGATCGTTGTAGTTAAGCAACTTTCGCAGTGGTCGATCATTGGATGGGTGACCAAAAATTTCTATCTCGAGTTCCTCCGTGCTTCGGAAGGCACGTTAAGCCGTTGGCCCCGGTTGCATCTGCAGTCGTTAGCACCCGCCAATCTGCACTGGGCCCGCGTGGTGGGTCATGGCCCAATCTCCCTATTCCATCCATAGGGAAGGCCTGTGCCCCAGCAGTGGGGAAATTAAGAGGCCGATGATGATGATAATGAAGTATCTCTATGTGTAACGTTGACTAACATATCTCTTAAGTGACAATTGTAACTAACATAGATTGATCAATGTAATGTTTTAATAAATTTGATTTGATCAAAATTGGACGAAGCGAAGTTCTTTTCGCTACCAGTGTAGCCCGCACTTTAGTTTGCTCGCACATTGTGGGTGGGAATTGTACTTGGAATCACTGTATTACCGACAAGAAAATCTAATGCGAGTAAATATTGAATATTGGCATAAGTTACGTGAGATGTGAGTAGCTGGTGTGTCTGTTATATTTGTATTTCCCTTTAGATTTGTCACTTTGCTGTAATAGCATGTGTTTCAAACTTTGTATGGAAGCAGCTAGTTTGTTTTTACGCCCGGCAGGGGCGCTGCTTGGCAAGCAACTCTGACGATGCGAAACAATAACGCACCCCCCACGACAGCGACTAACTAGAGCCGAGGTCTGAGTCTCAGAGACGCCCTCTAGTTGAGCCGACCCCCTAAGGTTCGAGTGGTCTAGAGGCTCCAGACGGAGAGGAGACTCCCCCCGTGGGGAGACGCCATTCGCCTGGAATACCTCTAGAGGCACTCGCCAATTCTTGGCTTGAGGTCCCCTTAGGATCTCGCCGTCCCCAAACCCGGTGACGCTGTAAAGGTCATCTGCAACCAACAGCATACACACTCAAAAAAATAATAATAACAGAGCTGTCAACACTCGTGCTTGGACCTCAGTGCTCTCTCAGAATGCGCATTTGTATCAAGCTTTATCTGTATGCCTTCTTACTCAAGTGGTCCAACTAGTGACGTCAACAAATTTTTTTAGATTCCTCGCACCTGGAGCTCTACTCTCTTTCTCCGAAACGAAATTTCGGCAACGAACGAATTTTAAACGAAATTTTGACAGTGACTCTACTCTATTTCATCTTCGAACACGCACATAAAGTTCGGAATCACAGACAATTATCGTGAACGAATGGAATGAGTTATGTTTGTGAGTTTTTTTTGTCTACACTTTTTAGATAACGTTTTTTACTTTAAAACAATATTGCTTAATGACAAAATTTTGATTACATTAAAACAACCTCTTTTGACAGTGTTAGCCGACTAATTTGTAGAGTTGATGCAATGGAATGTGTGTCAATCTAAATTTGTCTTGTAACAGTTTGAAGTATTGGCAATACAATAATAAACAAAAATTTGATTTATTTGTAATTTTTTCATACTAAAAAAAGATCCTCACGCTAAGCAGCCTTAATTAAAAATACTGTAGTTGTAATTTTAGGTTTAATTTAAACAAAAATCCCACAACGAAAATGAAAAGGTACACTTTTCATTTCGTCAATTTGAGGTTAAAATTTCGAACAATTTATCTGTCAAATTCAACTTTTAGTTCGAAAGTTTTGTGAATTAGAGTAGGCTTGGAGAATTTAAATGTCAAACTATTTTCGGACGAATGAATTTTCGAAATGAAATAGAAACAGAGTAAGGAACGTGCGAAATTTCGATCGAAATTTCGTTTTCCGTTGAAATAGAGTAGGCCTCCTGGGGGTATCCGAAAATACCCCATGTATGTTCCACGATTCTTCTTAGTTTTCGAGTTATATTTTTTTGTATATTTTTAATAATTTCTGCCAGCGAGGTTTCAAAAATTCTTTTTTTTTTTCGTAGTAGCTATTTTGCAGTCTAAGTAAGTCAAGTTTAGGTTTTGTGACATAATTGTCTTGAATGTTGTTTCAATAAAAAAAATAACTCAACTTCCTGCAATTACTAAAAGTTACTCAAAAAGGCTTGAAAGTTGGATCTTTAGTTTTTAGTAGGATTTACTCAAACGTTCAACTTCAATACTAAAATACAAAAAGGAGTTTCCATAGCTTCTGGATAAAATTAAAAACTCCGCATGTTCGCATTTTAAAACTTAGTAGTGAAACCGAAGTTATTGTAAAATTACACATGCTAAAGTTATTTTACAGGAATTTCAGTTAAATTTAATTGGAAATTACATTTTTAAGTTAAATTTACAATAACAATGATAAAAAGTAGATAAAATATTTTTTACAGCTTTAATCGCGTTTCAATGATTTTTAGCCTATCCGCCTTCAAAAGCCAATTACAACAAAAATAGGCTGATTAAGTACATTTTTTATGATGTTTAGTAGTTTAGAAGCATGCAGAGTTTTTAATTTTACCGAGAACCTATGGAAACTCCTTTTTGTACTTCTAAATTGAAGTTGAATGTTTGAGTAAATCCTACTAAAAACTAAAGTTCCAACTTTCAAGCCTTTTTTGAGTAACTTTAAGTAATTGCAGGAAGCTGAGTTATTTTTTTATTAAAACAACATTCAAGACAATTATGTCACAAAAAAAGACTGCAAAATACTAGGAAAAAAGTTAAGTATTTTTGAAACCTCGCTGGCAGAAATCATTAAAAATACACAAAAAAAAATATAACTCGAAAGCTAAGAAAAATCGCGGAACATACATTGGGTATTTTCGGATATCCCCAGGTGCAAGGAATCTAAAAAAAAATGGATGCGTGTAACTTATGTACGCGCGTGAGAAGTTATACTTCTTTAGCATCATTAAAAATATTTTTTAATTGCATGCAAATAATTAATAATTACAATAAAATAATAAAAGGACTGGAAAAGGGGTGTAAGGGGTTCTAAATACACCTGCAAGAACCCAAGCCAACCTCACCTTCACGTGGTGCACCCTGTTGACCAACAGACGAGGCTCTGGCAAATCGACCGATGGCGGTATAACCATCCAATGACGTAGGGGAGGAAAATGTCACTGGTGACGGGCAGCAGCGTCATCAGTAAATAAACCTACGCTCTGCGATCGCCAACCCGCCTGCCCAGCGTGGCGATTATGGGCAAAACCTTCATGCACAAGAAACTCAAGCCACGGCCCCCAGTTCCCGGCAGCCCCGCTATTCCTGGTCACGGTGGCGACCACGGTAACGGTGGGGCGGGGGGTGCCAAGAATCTCCGGGCTACGGGAGGCCACCACAAAAGACTGACCCTGGCGACGTACAACGGACGCACGCTACGGCTTGACTCGCATCTGGCGCAACTCGAGGTGGAACTTGGAAAGATTAGGTGGCACATTTTAGGGTTAAATGAAGTCCGAAGAGAGGGGGAGGACACCATAACCCTCGAATCGGGCCACCTAATGTACTTCCGCGGGGGAGACCAACAGTCCCAAGGTGGCGTTGGATTTTTGGTAAATAAGTCCCTTGCCGATAACGTTGTGGAAATGTCCAGCGTGTCGAACAGGGTAGTGTACCTTATTATAAAGCTCACCGAGAGGTATAGCCTCAAAGTGGTGCAAGTGTACGCACCGACCTCGACACACTCGGACGACGAAGTGGAGGATATGTTCGATGATATATCGAGGGCCCTCCACTCCACTACTAAGACCCACTACAACGTTGTTATGGGGGACTTCAACGCTAAAGTGGGAGTACAGAATTGCAGCGAATCGGTAGTAGGATCCCATGGATTTGGAAGCAGAAATCATAGGGGGCAAATGCTCGTCAACTTCCTCGAACAGCAGGGGCTCTTCTTGATGAACTCTTTTTTCAAGAAACAGCCCCAAAGGAAGTGGACATGGCAGAGCCCCGACACTATGACTAAAAATGAGATCGATTTCATCATGACGGACAAGAGGTACATATTCAGAGACGTCTCCGTGATCAACAGGTTCAATACCGGTAGTGATCACCGACTCGTCCGGGGCTCTCTGAATATCAACTTTAAGGCCGAGCGCGTCCGTTTAATGAAATCCAGGCTCCAACCTACTTTGCTCCAATCTATAACAGGATCTGAAACGTTCCAGTCAAATCTGGAGAACCGATTTGCTGCCGTGGAAACCACATCAGACGTAAACCAAAACCTCGAAAATGTGGTTCGGATTCTCAGGGAAGAGGGTACGAAACTATGTGCAACGCAGCGTAAGGGCAGGAAGTCAAAGCTTTCGGAAGAGACTTTAGGGCTAATGAAGGAACGACGTGAAAACCCACCCGTCACTTCGTCGGCAAAGCGGACTCTAAACCAAGAGATCAGTAAGCACGTACGACACGACCTCCGATGCTCCAATACTCTCTCGATCGAGAGAGCGATCGAGCAGAATCGAGGGTCCAAAGTGTTCGTACAATCTCTTGGAAGAAGCCATCTGACGAAGTTGACCACAGCAAGTGGGGAAGTTGTTGCTTCAAAGCCGGCAGTCCTTTCGGAAGTGGAAGACTTCTACAGCCAGTTATACGCATCACATGCATCTCGACCTGATCCCGGAAATGAGGATTCTAGAGCCACATTAACACGCCACTTCACCGAAGACCTGCCAGAAGTCAGTATTGGCGAAATCGAGATTGCTCTTAGACAGCTTAAAAATGGAAAAGCCCCTGGAGAGGATGGTGTTACAACAGAACTCTTGAAGGCTGGAGGTAAACCCGTACTGAGGGAGCTCCAAAAGCTTTTTAACACTGTCCTGTTCGAAGGGAGAACTCCGGAGGCGTGGAGTAGGAGTGTGGTCGTCTTGTTCTTTAAAAAGGGGGACAAGACCCTACTTAAGAACTATCGACCCATATCCCTTCTAAGCCACGTCTATAAGCTGTTCTCAAGAGTGATCGCGAACCGTCTTGCGCGAAGATTTGATGACTTCCAACCACCGAAACAGGCTGGGTTTCGGAGCGGATACGGCACCATAGACCACATCCACACAGTGCGGCAGATTATACAGAAGACTGAGGAGTACAATCAGCCCCTGTGCCTAGCATTTGTGGACTATGAGAAGGCCTTTGACTCGATTGAAATCTGGTCTGTCCTGGAGTCCCTGCAGCGTTGCCAAGTCGACTGGCGATACATCCAAGTGATAAAATGTCTCTACGAAGCCGCCACCATGTCTGTCCAAGTACAGAATCAGCAAACAAGTCCCATACCGTTGCATCGTGGAGTGAGACAAGGGGACGTTATTTCCCCGAAATTGTTCACTAATGCAATGGAGGATATGTTCAAGACGCTGAACTGGAAACGACATGGCATCAACATAAATGGCGAACGCGTCTCTCACTTGCGATTTGCAGACGACATCGTCATCATGGCAGAAACCCTGCAGGACCTACAACAGATGCTGAATGACCTGGCTGACTCTTCTATACGCATCGGCCTACGGATGAACTTGGATAAAACCAAGGTCATGTTCAATGAACATGTTCTACCGGAACCGATTGCAATACACGGTGCCGTTCTCGAAGTTGTTCAAAAATATGTATACCTCGGGCAGACATTGCAGTTAGGTAGAAACAACTTTGAGGACGAGGTGAATAGAAGAGTTCAGCTAGGTTGGGCAGCGTTTGGGAAGCTACGTCAAGTCCTGACATCGTCGATCCCACAGTGCCTAAAGACGAAAGTCTTCAATCAGTGCGTCCTACCTGTGATGACATACGGAGCCGAGACGTGGACACTGACGGCACGGCTGATCCACAGGTTCAAAGTCGCTCAACACGCTATGGAAAGGGCTATGCTCGGCGTTTCTCTGAAAGATCGCATCAGAAATGAGGTAATCCGACAGAGAACCAGAGTTATCGACATAGCCCACCGGATTAGCAAGTTGAAGTGGCAGTGGGCTGGCCATATTTGCCGAAGAACCGATAACCGTTGGGGTAGACGAGTTCTGGAGTCGAGACCGCGTCTAGGCAAACGTAGTGTAGGACGTCCTCAGGCACGATGGAGTGACGATTTGCGCAAGGTGGCTGGCAGGAGCTGGATGCGAGTAGCCCAAGATCGATCTGAGTGGCGTGCATTTGGAGAGGCCTATGTCCAGCAGTGGACTATGATAGGCTGTTGATGATGATGATGATGACTGGAAAAGGATAGTTAACACAGTCAATTAAGTTTTAATTTGAAAAATTAAATAAATATTCAAAATATTCAATTAAAATCACTACTGAATTTAAGTTATTAGTCCATATGTAATTAGCACTTGTAAGTAACTAAAACACGTTGTGTCTATATAGAAACTAGAAACATGTGGATAAATATTATAAATATGAAAACAGTGATCAGAGGCGACGAGCGTGCCAACATTGTTTTTGACAACGCGATCATCTTATGGAGCTCCGTGGATCGTTCAAAGTACCTTTCGAATAGATGTCTAATAATGGTGGATTATTGACCAAATAAATGTGGTTAATAATCCACCATTATTAGACACTAACATTCATAACGCGCCCGCGGCCAACTTCATGGTGTTACTATTGTGTTACAGTGATGCGCGCGCATCTCGAAATTTCACTCACATGATTTTTTCATAACGCGCCCGCGGCCAACTTCATGCTGTTACTTTTGGGTTACAGTGATGTGCGCGCATCTAAAAATTTCACTCTAATCATTTTTTCATAACGCGCCTAAAGAAGTATAACTTCAAAAATTTGTTGACGTCACTAGTTGGACCACCCTGTATAAGCACCACGTTGAAACAAATGAAACAATTTCATTTCCCTGCGCCGAGACATGGCTTTAGAATGATTTATTATTCCACGGCGACGGTTATCGAGGGATTATGTCACGTGAAGGTGGAAAATGGAAAATGCGAAGAGCCTTTTTGGAACGGGAGAAGCCTATAATCTGTATTATGAATGGTTTCAGATTTATTCTTGTCTATAATTGTAAGTTAGTTTTATACATAGCAATTTGCCTTGTTTCGCTTTAGTGGTTTTAGTTTTAGCTCTTGAGGTTTTGTTTAGTAGACTGCGTCCTGTGGTTTCACCCGTGTTAATCTGAGGAAAAAATTATAGTGAGTCAACGTTATAAATGTTTTTTTCTTAAAAGGAATCTGTGACGCTAAGACGACAAGACAACCGAAGCGCAAAGGCTTTTCTTGAAGAGCTTCGTCGTGTATTTAAACTCTTATATTTTGGGTTTGGATTATACCAGATAAAGAAATTTCTCGGGATATGTTGTCAATAGCAGACATATCAAAAATATAAAGTTTTAATTGCATAGTTTATTGATATCTGAAAAATTATGATTTTGTGACTTACTGGTGATTATCAAAATGTATAATGTTTAAAGGGTTGCTTGTTATATATGTTATGGGCCAAGTGATTATTGCGGGCAGTATGAATAATGCCCAGCCATATCGGGCCAAGTGATTAATTACAATCTAAACTCACCTATTTATCACATTGCCCGGCCATTATTAATAATGCCGGACGGCTCGTGGTCCATGTAATAAGTCAGTGTTTAGAAAGCTTGAATTTATCGCTTGGACCGGGCAGTATGAATAAATTCAAAACGTTGGTACTATTGTTAAAATGACAGATGTCTCGCCATTTCTGTTTGTTTTGAGATCTTTGTAAATAAAAAATAGTATGGGCTCAACACTTAGCAAAAAAAGTAAATGTGGCTTTACAACAGTTTTTAATTCAGAACCGACTTGGTCAACCCCGACACGCTGTGGTCTTGGTCTGCCTTACCTGTAGAGTGTTTTTAAGAGCCTGGAGGCACGGAGGGAGAGCAGCCCCCGCCTGCTGTGACAAAAGCCGCAAGCATCGCGCGACCCGTAGCGCCTGAGGCTGGTCGCCACCTCCGGCGGCCGAAGGTGTGAAGGGGAGTGATGCTTGTGACTTTGTCATGCAAATGATGAGGGGCTGCTATTCCCGCAGCGCCGGAGATAAGGCAAAAGTACTGGTTCTTACTTCCCTATTCCTTGCATTCTAAAAAATAGGGAACCATTAATTCTGAAAATTTAACAGATTTAATAAAATTTTCAAACTATCTACATTGAAACTACTATAGACTATAGTTTCTAAATGTAGCCCTTCGTAAATTGATCGAAATAAAACCGAAAACTGACTATTTAAATTTTAAAAACAAATACTAAACTATAAAACATGTTTTTATTATTATTCTACCCGATAATTGACTTTATTACTTGTAATGCTCGGTCTATCTAACTAAGTATTCATTTGAAAATATTAAACATGCTTTACATCACTCTGCCCAATAGGCACTGAGCATTATTCATAATTCCCGGGCAATGTGATAAATTGATTGGTTATAATCACACTGCACCCTCTTATTGGGCATTATTCATATTGCCCGGGCATTATGAATAATGCCCGATTAATCAATTAGCCCATAACATATATATATATAAATGTATAACAACCAACTTCCAAAAAGAAATGAAATCCCACCAATTTCCAACCATATTCATTCAAAAGAAAGGTTTGTTTTCCAGCAATGAAGTCATTTAGAAATGCTGATGATTAATCTTATTGAATTGAAATTTCTTTATATATATATACACGCATCACATATATTATGTATATTATACCTAGTCAGTCTCTCTTCTACGGTTAAAATTTTGTCATCCGAATAAAGAATTTCCCGATATTTTTTTCCCACGTACTTCGTTCCACGTACCTTTTCACCGTGGTTCTGCTTAACCCCATCTGAAGGGCCAACAGTTTCTGCTTACGTTTGGGATTTCTTTGAATTCGCGCCTTCACTGCTTTAATCACTGCTGGAGTCCTAACAGACCGAGGGCAACCACTTCTTGACCTGTCATCTACACTAGAGTCTTCATTGTATCGTTTGATGGTACGATAAATGAATCTTTTGGTTATATTCAAAATTTTCAGTATGTCAAAAATTTTAATTGGCGCGTAATCGCAACGATGCAACGCAATAACTGCAGCACGGTCTTCTGTAAGCGTCTACTCCATATTTAAAAACGAGTAAAGTTCTAAAAAGTATACATTTTTATTTTCATGAACAATACGAATTTCGAATTCAATAAACTTTTTTGTGGCCAGCATTCTAAAAGAAAAGTTTTTACTGTGTGACAATACTTATGACCTGACGGTGTATATATGAGTGATGCGTGCGCTGCTCCATTTCCTTATGCCTTATGCACCGCCTAATGTTAGATTACTTAAAAAAGGAAGTTTTATTTCAAATCTGTGGTTAATTTTTTTACGTTACACAATCTTTATTGTGGATTACCTATAATGCGAAGAGATCGCGCTGCCTTGCAGCTTAAGAATGGCTAGGAGAATTTCGACGCGGTCCGTGAGGGCCGCGGTAGCATAATTGGTCAGTGCATTCGCCCGGATTGCGAAGAGTGCGGGTTCGAGTCCCGTCTGCTGCCTGGTCCGCGTGGAATTTTTTCTAGTTATATTTTCTTTAGATTTAAACATCAAGCAGTTACATGCTTTAAAATTAATAAAAATTGTAATCATCATCATCGTCATCAGCCTATTAATGTCCCCACTGCCGGGGCACTGCCTATGGATGAGATCGGGAGATTGGGCCATGACCCACCACGCGAGCATTTACTATTTAAAGATTAAAATTAGTCATTAACTCCACTAGCTCGATATTCTTTGTTAGGGGGAGAAGTCGAAAGCCGCTTCTCGTTAGAGGCTTACTGAATTATTTAATTTTCGCTTTCAAGATTTCTAGATGGCTAGTCATGTAATGAGCAAATTAAGCCATTTTGAATAGGTAATTCTATAGCTTTATGAAATTGTATTATTCATCATCAGCTTATTAATGTCCACAGGCCTACCCTATGGATGACCCACCACGCGGGCCCAGTGCGAACTGGCGGGTGCTAACGACTGCAGATGCAGCCGGGACCAACGGCTTAACGTGCCTTCCGAAGCACGGAGGAACTCGAGATAGAAGATTTTTGGTCACCCATCCAATTACCGACCATTCCAAAAGTTGCTTGACGTCAACGATCGCAGCGAGCTCTTCATTTTAACATAACAAGTTGTTATAATTTTTATTTTTGAAGCATGTGACTGCTTGATGTTTAAATCTAAAGAAAATATAACTAGAAAAAATTCGCCCATGATTGCGAAGGGTGCGGGTTCGAGTCCCGTCTGCTGCCTGGTCCACGTGGATTTTTTTCTAGTTATGTTTTCTTAAGATTTAAACATCAAGCAGTTACATGCTTAAAAAATAAAAATTATAACTGTAATTGCTATTTCTTCTTTCAAATGTTTATTTAATACTTGTAAAAGTATTCATTTGCCATTGTGGGTTACCTACAATGCAAAAAATGGCGCTGCCTTGCAGCTTAAGAATGGCTAGAAGAATTTCGACGCGGCCGTCAGGGCCGCGGTAGCATAATTGGTCAGGGCCGCGGTAGCATAATTGGTCAGTGCATTCGCCCGGATTGCGAAGGGTGCGGGTTCGAGTCCCGTCTGCTGCCTGGTCCGCGTGCAATTTTTTCTAGTTATATTTTCTTTATAACAATTTGTATTACACACGTAAATATATTCTAAGTTCATCCAGTCCTATTCCCATATTGTTGGTGAGAGCGTGCAAATCGCTATACAGTTTTGTGCTGCAGTGGAGTGCAGATAACCGCACTTAATTTAGTTTTTATCGCGCAATAAAAGTGCCTTAATTGTGCACGTTAGCTCTAACCGTCGCTGATAGTGGGTCGATTCGAAGCTGAGCTCAAGTTTTGCAATATTATGTAGGTTTCAATGGACATCCATGCACTGTAAGTACCTAAATATCGTAAAAAAATTAAAAGTTGAAGTTTATCGCGCAAACACTAATGTTCTTTGTTCACCTTTAGCATGATACATAACATTTTTTATTGTTATTAAAAATCAGACCTTAGCAACGAGCATCGATGGTTCAGTGGTAGAAGCCCCCGGGCGTCCTGGGTTCGATTCCCAGTCAAGAATGATCTTTTTTATTAATGATTGTTATACTTGCATCGTGGAGAGGAGCTCGATGGCGCAAGTGGATATCGCGTTCGGCTGCGATCGTTGAAGTTAAGCAACTTTCGCAGTGGTCGGTCATTGGATGAGTGACCAAAAACTTATTATCTAGAGCTCCTACGTGCTTCGGAAGGCACGTTAAACCGTTGGTCCCGGCTGCATCTGCAGTCTACAGCACCCACCAATCCGCACTGGGCTCGCGTGGTGGGTCGTGGCGCAATCTTCCTATTACTATCCAAAATATCAAAAATGCACAACGTTAATATTCAAGTTTTCACTTCTGCCGGCACCACGGAGTGCAACCCGTCATTTTTTTTATCCCATCCATCTGCATATACATCACACTAAGCCTAATCAGCTGAGTCATAATGCGACAAAGATGAATAATGAGCGCGGGTCACAGTGATGATAACATTAGTCTTAGTAGAACGGCGGGCTGTTTCCGCAACTCGACACACAGTGCCTATTTTGCGTGGGGATTGGCATCAGTCCTGCCATCCCAGCTCCTCCAAAAAGCTCAGCAGTCCCCGGATGTTGCTGCAGGCTTCTACTAGTGTCCGCGGGCTTCCCATTATAGAAGTCCTTTGTCTTGCAACGCCCCTGCACTCCAGCAGAACATGGGCGCTCGTCTCCTCCTCCTCCAAGCAGGCTCTGCACAGAGGGCTGTCAGAAATACCTATATTATAAAGGTGTTTGTTGAAGTAGCCGTGACCCGTGAGTATACCCACGATTTGTTTCAGGGCTTGTCTAGGTAGTCGGATTAACTTACGTGATAGCTGCTGGTTTACCTTAGGAACGGCTTCCCTAGCTTGCCTGCAGTCAGTGTGTTTTGCCCAATATTCATCGTGTTGTCGTTGACAGCGCTCCCTTATCCATTCGTAAATTAACCCTGATGTCATTATATTGTTGTCTAGTGCCTGTAGGACAGAAGCGCTGTCAGAGAGAATACGAATATGTTTTCCTCTTACCCCGCGGCAGTCTATCATGATAACATTAGGTGAGATGAGCTGTGTGCTCAATACCCCCTATAAAACAAATTGTTATTTTGATGTGAAAAGGGTGGCAAGCACGCATATGGCCTGATGGTAAGCGGTCATTATAGCCTGCAGACGCTTGCTATACAAAAAAATATCACTCGCTCCGTTGCCTGCCCTGACCCAATCGTATACCCCGTGGAGGTCTGGAACCTTACTTATCGACAGAAACACAACACCAACAAAAGGTAGTATAATTTTACTGTGATTTTATGTAAGGTCGACGACCAGGGCCTTTCCGATCAGCTTGGTCCTTTGGCTTTGCGTAGGGATGTAGCTTCGCTCTGCATCTTCTATCGCATTTATCACGGGAGTGTTCCGAGGAATTGTTCGGATTAATTCCAGCTGCTGCATTTCGCTATCGTACATCGCGACAAAAATTTCATCCCCATCATCTTGATGCGTGACTATCCGTAACCGTGCATTTTTGTCGAATTTTTTTACCAAGCACGACAAAACTATGGAATATATTGTCGCCAGCTGTGTTTCCGGACCAATACGACCCAAAAACCTTCAAAAAAAAGAGCGTACTCCTTCCTTAAAGGCCGGCATCGCATTTGTGATACTCCTGGTGTTGCAAGTGTCCATGGGCGACGGTGATCACTTACTATCAGGTGAGCCGTCTGCGCGTATGCCCCCTATAATATAAAAAAAGAGTGGAGCTTTCTTCCTCAGACGGCAAATCCCTACTTCTCTTGATTATCATATGGAACGAAATAAATCCAATCGTATTAACATTAGATCTCGAGCTCAGTATTTAGATAACGATGTATTATTAAGCGACGAAATGGACCATTTAAACACCTCCCCTCGGTGCGAATTAAGCCGTAATGTGTCCCGCGCTCGCCGCACATTACCGTCTCGTGTCCCGTGTCCCGCAGTTACTCGGACCCACTCACCGGAACTGCTTTAGTATAAGGATGTTTGACAGTTGGACAACTGGCGGTTGGTGGGACGGCTACAGTGCCAACTTTCGGATAGTAAATCTTTAGTCGTACGTAGGTGTGGGTAGTCTACAAATTTGTAGTTAGGAAATACCATAAATGTAACGACGTCGCATATTTTGCCTATCTAAAGAAATGTTACAAGAGGAGCTCCATGGCGCAAGTGGTTTATTTATTTATTTATTTATTTATAATGGCACAATAACAGGCATCAGACAAAAAAAACAACACAAGTACAAAAAGACATGAAAAGCTATGGGCATGCCTGTGCCCAATTACAATTATGCACAACATTTACAAACATAAATAGACATCGAACAAAAAAATAAAATATCTTAATATTATATCATTATAACAGAGTTAAATATTATTGTAATTCATAAATATCTCAATTACAATAGGCTTTGCAGAGAGGGGAATAACTTTAATTTTATAATTTTTAGTGTTCAGCACAAATTTTAAACAAAGAATTCTTGAAAGAAAGTAAGCTACAGTTAAACATGTCATGATCAGAGCAAATATTGTTAAAGTATGAACACATTCTGTTCAATGGGCTGTTCAGCGAAACATTATTTGTGGTGGAGGGTACACAAAACAATTGTGATTTACGCACAGACTGTGTAGGCACCTTAAACTTTAGAGCTTCAATCAGGCAACTGCCGGATGATCCATTGGCAATCCGATGAAGAGCACAGAGATCTCTTATATATCTACGTCTCTCCAAGGTGATCATATTAAAATAACGAAGACGATCAAAATAATCGTGTACTTTTTTGCGTAAACCACACTTCACCGACAGGCAACGAACAAACTTGCGTTGTATGGCTTCTACTCTGTCAATGTGAACGGCGTAAATAGGGGACCATATTGAAGAACAATATTCGAGTATACACCTTACCAGTGCATTATAAAGAATTACCCAAGACTTTATTTTTCTGAATGGCCTAGCAGTTATGGTTATAAAACCAAGCATTTGACTGGCCTTATTGCAAGTATGGTCGAAATGAGGTCGAAATGTGAGTGCCGAATCGTAATATACACCCAAGTCACGGACCGTTTTAACGCGTAATAATACAGTTCCTTTTATAGAATAATTATAATGCACTGGCAATTTATTCTTTGTAAACGAAATTACTTGACATTTATTAATGTTGAGGGACATATCATTGTGATCACACCATTTAGACACTACGCTAAGGTTTTTTGCAATGCCTCACAGTCGTCAGGACTAACAATACGCTTAAAAATTTTGATGTCATCAGCATAAGCGAGACAGTCACACTCAAATAATATTAAGAAGGTCATTTACAAATATTATAAATAAAAGAGGTCCTAGATTGGATCCCTGCGGGACACCTGAATCTGGAGTATATGGCACAGAATCATAACCTCTCAAGACTACCAACTGCGACCGCTTTTCAATATATGATGTTAGCCAGCGTAGAAGATTACCATGGATGCCCATACGTGAGACTTTAGTCAGCAGTTTCCGATGACAAACATGATCGAAGGCTTTCGCAAAATCTGTGTATATAGCATCAACCTGTATCCTTCTGTTAAACGAATCACTTAAAAAAGTGCTATATTGCAGCAGATTTGACTCAGTACATCTGCCCTCAATAAAACCATGTTGTCTGGAGTCAAGGTGGGGTTTGACGTGGTTGTAAAGATGTTGGTAAATAAGTGATTCGAAAATCTTTGCAAACCAATTTAATATACTAATAGGTCTGTAATTCATTATATCTCTTTTATCGCCAGATTTATATATTGGAGTAATCTTAGCAATCTTCCATAAAGAAGGGAATACTCCTTCTTTTAACGATTTATTATATATTAAGGTTAATGGAGCAACCAGTGCAGAAGCACAAAGACGAATGAATACGGATGGGATGCCATCGGGTCCGGCTCCTTTAGATAAATCGACGTTTCTTAATCTAGTTAAGACTAAATCTGTCGTTACTTGTACATGACTCAAACAGTAACTGTGTGAGAAGAATTCGGGCTCAGTAAATGTTGCAGTCGTATGAGAATTTTTATGAACCGATGCAAAAAACTCCGCAAAGAGATTAGCATATTCGCATATTCGACGGTTAGCATATTCGCTGCGATCGTTGAAGTAAAGCAACTCTCGCAGTGTTCGGTCTTTGGATGGGTGATCAAAACTTAACTATCTCGAGCTCCTCGGTGGTTCGGAAGGCACGTTAAGCTGTTGGTCCCGGCTGCATCTGCAGTCGTTAGCACCCGCTAATCCGCATTGGGCCTGCGTAGTAGGTCGTGGCCCAATCTCTGTATTCCATGTATTCCATCCATAGGGAAGGCCTGTGCCCCAGCAGTGGGGACATTAATAGGTTGATAATGATGACACTTAAGAGCGGAGATTAGTGCCATTCTTTCTGATCGTTTGGCACAATTACGTTTGGCCGTTAGCACGTATTCGGGTGCACGAAAGACATTACTCGATTTCATTTGTCCGAATCCCATAGGCAAACGAAGTTCAGGCTAACAACCAAGTAATCACGCCAGTATGAACGATAATGCTACCTTATCTCATGAAAAATGTTTGTATCATTAAAGTAACACTATGTCCAATATATTGAATTCAATACAACTTAAATATATGTACATTAATATATAAAAGAACAATGAACCTTAAACTAAAAACCTTAATAACAAAAAACTATAATATAATAACTAAAATATATTACTAAAAGGAGTCCCTTTAGGCAAGGTTCCGAAGATACTGGCAGCGTTCCCCCTTTGAATAGCTAGACTAATTCGTTGTCCGAGGTAGCTGCCAGCTCTTCGGTCTCCAGTGATGTCGACTAACCTTTGATATTTCCTTAAAAAACCTCATAGCGCTAGGACTCCACGAACCAAGGATCTCGACACCGAATGGGACAAAATCATATTCAGAGCCTAAACCCCTGTATTTGCATGCTTTTGCTTTTTCAGCCGCTTCACAAGCCGCACCAGCTCTGTTGTTGATTCCATGTTCCATGGGAAGGGGCCAGCGCGTCTGAACAGGTTGCATCCCATACCAGTACCCGGCGTATCTTCCAAGGGAATCAAACTCATACCGTCCGGTCTCTTGCCATCGTCTCTTGCAATACCAGTTGGCTCAAGTAGACTTGGCACGTTGACGGTGGCAAGGGACCGGCGTATGATATCGTTAAGTGCGGCATGTCTCGAGAAGCGGTCTGCACTTTTTTGGCATGACAGTCCGTGATGTCCTAGCTTGTCGACATCACTGCCACAGGGACATTTATGAGGAGCGCAGACGGGAACCCCAAGCCGTAGACAGGTTGCGATTCGGAGCGTGTCAGGCTCAAGAAATGTTCCTGTATTTGACGAAGGGTACGCGTGAAGCTAGTAGCCGGCCTCATGCGTACCCACGGCCAAAAGGCTAGCACGTGCCGAACCTGTACTACAGCTCAAAAGATTTTCAAAAGTTAATTTACAATTTATGTCGTCCCAACTCCTTTGTGAATTTGGGGAAACTGGAAAATTTTGACCTGGGCATGCAATTAAAAAAGCGTTTCTAGCTTCTTCCAAGCCAGCAATCTCAAAGTTTGAAGGGGATGCCCTTAAAATTAATGTCCAATTAATGTGGAATTAATAATATCTTAAACTTTTTTTAACACATACCAATTAGCCTGGCCCCAAAGTAAGCACTGTAGGCCTTGTGTTATGGGATACTACGCCAACGGATAGAATACATAATTATACTGATACATATATAAGTATATTTGTACAGAAAAATATATTAAACATCCATGACTGAAGTACAAATGCTCGTGTTCATCACACAAACATCTGCTCCCACCGGGATGCGAACTCGAGTTGGCGGCCGCTAGAACATAATAAGTTAGAGTGTAAATAATAGATATACACGATCCTCTTACGTTATAAAGGCACGATCGGATGTTAAACAAACTCAATCAGGCTGAAACATATATCAAAGGACTTGGAAATTGATAGACATGTAGACTCAAATCTAGACCGGTACAGACCTTCTATAGCAGAGGGAATTGAGTCAACCAGACCCAGAGACTTATTTAGTATAGTTGTTACATTTGAGGCGTATACTATTTTTTTTAACTTTAATGGTCACTAACATTGTAGTAATTTATGTTATATACGGGATTGTTACCATGTACCTTGTTTTTTGCGAGGTTCCTATATTTAGGAACTGATGCATGCGCGATGATCACGGAGTAACTGAAGTGATTGCGGGTAGGCTGTTATTGTCAGACATATCGGTGTACCCTCCGACGAAGCCTTTTATTGTATTGGATACCCGTACCACTGTCCACATTCTTACTGTTCACTGGAAACTGTTCTCGACACACAACACTCACAGTATCGGATCGCGACATTACAATCTTGTTATCCTGTCCTTTGGCATATATATATATATATATATAAAACTCAAAGGTGACTGACTGACATAGTGATCTATCAACGCACAGCCCAAATCACTGGACGGATCGGGCTGAAATTTGGCATGCAGGTAGAAGTTATAACGTAGGCATCCGCTAAGAAAGGATTTTGATCAATTCTACCCCCAAGAGGATAAAATAGGGAATGAAAGTTTGTATGAAACTTTGTCAATTTTAAACCGATCGGGCTGAGACTTTGCATGCAGGTATAAGAAGAATCATAGATGAATGTCATTGTGTATAATACAAGCCTGGGAACAAAGATTGTAGTCTACACTTCAACTTTACACCGAAGCGAAGTGAGTTTGTCCGTCTACTCTGTGTCTCTGGTGTCTTGGTGTCTTAGTGTCATTTGTGGGGAAGAAAAGCGTCCCTTGTATCTTTTACATTATTAATACATTATAATTTGTGAATTCTACGAATGGATCTTGTGTCTGAAATATTAGTAAAACTCGTCGTACATGCTGTGACTTTTCGTGATGGTGTTCCTCATTACACAAGACATAGGCATGGTTCGTCAGTGAAGTCATTACAGAGTTATGATGTTTAGGGTATTGTGATAGCGGTCAGTGTGTGTAGGCTTGCGGTAAATGGTCATTCTATTCCAAATTCCAAGTGATCCGTCAATCCGCACCCGTATTTTCGTAGACTTTTGTCTTCTTCCGTCTCAGAAGTCGGAGAGACAATCCAACTCGGTTACGTTTTGTGAACAGTGGTTCTTCGTTAAAACTGATCATAAACTGATTTTCATCTACCTTGTTTCGGTGCAAGATTTCTATAAAATGGCAGGAATCCATCCCAAACGACAACGTTCGTGTCACTATCGGCTGTAATACTTTCGCCATGTGCATTGGTCGATCATATGTAGGTGAGACATTCGGCTCAAGGATTTTCGACAGACCATATAGTTTTGGAGGCTGGACGTAGCAAATATTTGACAATGTCATCATCTAAAGCGTAGGCGCGTTCTTTTATGAGTGAGTGAGTGAGTGTTATTGAGTGTTACGATCTGTCCTCGCCATCGTGTTATAATTTTCCTTCTTGTATATATGTTCGTCAGTAAGTAGATCATGGATTTTGTTTTCATTCTCAATGATGTTAATTATGACTGACGCATTCCGTTTATCAGCTTTTATTACTACTATATTCTTGTTCTTGCGAAGGTACAAGGTGGATGGCAACAATCCCACAAAAAATACTATAAATTACTATATAACTATTTCTGTCATAAACGTAAGGAAGAATAATGATTTATTTGCGTTCGTAAATAACTGCTTGATTGATTAAGCTGATAACAATTTCATTGTTTCCAGTTGTCAAAACAAGCTATATGTTAAAGGAATTGGGGAAAATGTATAATCAACCAATTCGATTTCGTTACAACCATTTCAAAACAATAAAGTAGATTTTTGATTAATTGCACGTATCCATAGAACCAAACTTGTTATTTTCTGAACAATCATATTTGACGTGATAGATTTTGCCGCCTTCCTGGGACATAATTTTGACATTGAATTGTTTGGAGTTATGTCCATGGACCAAGAATTCCCTATAAGTTTACCAACGTTTTTATAATGTCAAGAAATCGAAAGAGTTTCTGCTACATTGATGATTTTAAAAAGATTTCAAAATTCAAACTACAATTCCAATTTTATCTATAACATGATCTATTGCATAGAAGATAGAGGTCAAATTTCAAATAGCTTTGATCCATATCAACAGTTTCCTTTTTATTAAAAGGTCATAAGTGTAATTACGCATTCTCTACAAAGGAAAAATTGTGTTTCGACATTTTTCTATGCGAATTATCGAGCAAATGGGTCAGGAATAAAATTGTTCGATCGTACTTGAAACCGCTATCAGAATTCGGAAATCAAGTTGTTATATTTGTACCTACATTAAAATCTCTTTTCGTTTTCTTCATTATTAAGTCGACCTAACCATAGAATAAAGCTACTTCTGCATAATCACAACTTTACACGAGCGATTTTAAGTTTGTAAAATGTAAAATATGCTGTAACTAATATTGGTATTTTTCTATCATTTGAATTTTTTTAAAGAAGAAGAAGCAAATAATGACGCATTTATTGTTTAAAAAAAACTACATTTACGTCTTATATATCGTTATTTAAGATCTTTCGTTATTTAACAATTTACTACGGACATCTTTATGTGACATATGCATATCAGACATTATGCTTGGGAAACGTGTCAAATTATGTGTAGCTTTGTAGTATAACTTTGTTTTACGTAATTCATATTTTTGTCGCGTCACATTATGATAATATGGCAAAGATTGGGCAAAATCGATCAAACAAGAAAAATAGAATCAAACATTTAGTAAAAATTCTCAGTTTATAACAAAATTGAAGCCGTGCAGGCTGCGTTCTTGCCTATCCAAAAGGTTCTTGTGCTCTTGGCTCTATATTCTTCGGAAACAAAAATCACTTGTACCTTTATTCAATTGCTATCTTCAAAGTTATTTGAGTTTTAGAATAAATGTTTTTACCAGTAAAACATATGCGTCCGTTTCGCCTAAAAGTACAATGAAAGCAATTTGGTAACATTTTCATATGTAACTATATTCTATGCATAGGTCGAAGTATTTGCACCAGTGCAAAGGCAGGGCTGATTGTTTGCTTATAATAATCACTTTCCGCTTTTTCTTAATATTTAGGCCCCTCGCGTACTTGACGACCACGACCACGGCCAGTCGCCGCAACCACCAATATATACTAAAGACACGAAAGAGTCGCGCATTTGAACGCAACCGAAAGCCACCTTTAGAGTAACAGACTTCTTTAGATGCAATAGACTTGAATGAGCAGCTTCTTGATATCAAAAATGTTAGTCTACAAAGGTCGAGTAAAACAAACGAATTAACAAAGTTCAGGCGGCATGAGTGACGAGTACCACTAACTAAAATAATGGCTCTCGCTGGCTCGCTTAGATTAAGCCTAAAAATCACAATAGTGTGATTAATGTGCCGGCCTTTATGTAAACTAGGAGTTTTGTATGCTTTGTGAAATAAACAAACTCACGTCTGGGCTTAGGCTTGTTGAAAATATATCGATACATCGATACAAAATAACCAATATCGAAATTCGTATCAAAAACGATATTTTTTTAAATTATCAGCGGCATATCACGATCTAACTAAATTCGTATCTGGAAAAATCGTAACTGGATCTCAGATTAATAATATTTAACATATCTATGATCTGTGCTGTATTTAATTCGAAAATAGGCTCTATTTTTAGGGAGATAATTTTCGTTCCATTATTATTCCGCGTGTCATATTTCGTGAGCTACTGTCCGATATTTTTGGGAAAATTGGTCCGATATATCGATGTATCGATGTTTTTTTCGCGATATATCGAAGACGATATTGATATTTTTTAAAAGATCGATGTATCGATATATCGATATTTTTTTCAACTTTCGACATCCCTATCTGGGCTACTTTCGGTAGTTGGGTAGAATAATAGCCATAATTGCGTTTTTAGAGTTTCGTAGCCTTGACAAGGAACCCTTATAGGTTCTTCATGTCCGTCCGAGGTTTCGCTTGGAGACTATTGGTATTATAGAGCTATAATTTTGTGGAGGTATGTATATCAATCACTCTGACAAAATTGTAGAATAAAATAAAGAAAAATATGTTTTTAATCCTACATGTAAAGTGGGTATTTTTTTTCATTGACAACGCCGATATCTTTGAACAGGTCCTGTAAAATGAATTAGGGGTTCCTAAGTCTTATTGGAGTTTACTCCTTAAGAATCGATTTGCATATATAAGGGGCCCGGTATGAGAAAAATATGAGGAGTAAAATCTACTGAACAAAAGACCTTTGTGCGCAACCTGCGCAGATGAGGCTCATTTTACCTTTCACTTTTAGCCATGGCAACGGATAAAAACAATTAAGTTGTCACAAATGTCAATAAAATAAAAAAATGGGTGCGTGTACTTAAGTAGGCGCGTGAGAAGTCATCCTTCTTTGGCATCGTTTAAAATTAGTTTTTAATTGCATGCAAATAATTAATTACAATAAATTAATAAAAAGTCTGGAAAAGGACACAGTCAATAAAGTTCAGTTTTAATTTGAAAAAATAAATAAATAATCAAAATATTTAATTAAAATCGCTACTGAATATAATTTATTAGAACATATGTGATTTGCACTTGTATGAAACTCAAACACGTATTCCGAATTTACAAACTAGAAACATGTGGATAAATATTATAAATATGAATACCTATAACTGTTACTTTATTACAAAAAATAAAGATGTGGTTTTTGGTTCTACTACACCAATGGTCAAGAGATGGCGCTGTAGTCTCCTGAATCGCGCTTTGGTTCCGTTGTTTCAGATTAATAAATACTTTTGATATTATAAATATGAATACCTATAACTGTAACTTTATTACAAAAACTAAAGATGTGGTTTTTGGTTCTACTACACCAATGGTCAAGAGATGGCGCTGTAGTCTCCTGAATCGCGCTTTGGTTTCGTTGTTCCAGATTAATAAATACTTTTGATAGGCCTTCACAATGCAGTCGTTAGCACCCACTAAATAGAGATTCTATTTCTATTACTTTCTATACTTTTGATATTATAAATATGAATACCAATAACTGTTACTTTATTACAAAAAATAAAGATGTGGTTTTTGGTTCTACTACACCAACGGTCAAGAGATGGCGCTGTAGTCTCCTGAATCGCGCTTTGGTTTCGTTGTTCCAGATTAATAAATACTTTTGATAGGCCTTCACAATGCAGTCGTTAGCACCCACTAAATAGAGATTCTATTTCTATTTTGTTGGTAGATTTTCTTAATGTGCGGTAAACACAAAAGTAACAGCATGAAGACCAACTTCATGCTGTTAATTTTTGTGTTACAGTGATGCGCGCGCATCTTAAAATTTCACTCTCATCATTTTTTCATAACGTGCCTAAAGAAGAATAACTTCAATAAACTAAAAATAGATAAAATCGGAGAAAAATTAATGAAAACAAATAAATAACAGAATATAGAGAAATGCCGGTAAGTGTCCAGCACTCTGGAATAGTGATTTTCAGTACAGATGGAATTATAATACATATTTACAAAATGATGACTAGTGTGGGATAGTTTTGAAATTCTGTGTTTCCAGAAATACGTAATAAACTATATGATGAATATCGATGATGTTAGATGATAAAATGTGTGACATGGAACCTATGATAGTCGAAACCATGGGACGATTCCTGAGGTATCTCTACTTGTAACCGGCTTCTTCGGACTTGATTTTGTTTTGCGTCTGTTCAAAGACAATCGTTTTTAGAGTGTAAACTCCGGTCGTGCGTCGGAGCTGACACACACAATTTTTTCTCTCTCTTCTTGTCTACGCTGACTTCTGCTATTCTGACAACAATCAAAATCTTTTCTTTGCTCAACAGCGGTATTTGCTTTATCTTCGGGTTACGTAAATATGACCACATCTCTCATGACAATACAATACGATAATTCTTCATTCTCCACCGCGATAATGTCGCATGCTAACCACACTCCTCTCTATGGGAAGCTAATCTCTATGGGAAGCTAAGCTAATATTAGCACCATTAGGCCAAGGCAGTGCGCCGCCTGGAGCGCTAAACTGGCTCAACTGTCAGCGATACATTACCGGCGTGTTCAGATGACTCGCGCCGACCACGCACACGCCATACTTTTTATTCTTTTCTTCTAAGCGTACCTCCCGCTTTAGCTGAAGCGCGGGTGCAAGGCATATGCATTGGTTGGATAAAATTGGTCTGGTCATAAAAGGTCTGAGTCTTAAGACACATCAATCAATCTCAAATTGCGTTTATCGCGCGAATATATTCAATTCAATTCAAATCAATTTATTGCACTCATGTGGTTACATCGATGGTTACAAAATGTTAGTACCTAACATGAACCCTGTCAGGGTATCGCAATATACAGTACAGTTAAAGATAAAAATTACAAAAGAATTTAATTAATAAACAATTATGTATATAAGGAACCTAATTTGTATTATATCTTCGTATGCGTGACGTGTGTGTGGCTAGTGCGTGACGTGTGCATGGCGTATGCATGGCGTGCGCGGTTTAATAATAATAATAATAATGTTTATTGACGATAATGTGGTTTGACTTGGATAAACGGATTCAGAGCTTTATTGAAGTGTCATAAGACTCAAATTCTATACAACCAATTACGAAGCGTGTTAGACGCGCGTGCTGAGGCGTGGGGCTGACGCGTAGCGTGTGCGTGTCGTCTAAACAAGGCCTAACTCGCCGACTTCAACTACGAGGCCTGTCGCTCGCAGCGGCTCTATTCGTTGCGGTCTTGACGCAAACGAAATATGAACATCTGCGGGTTTGAAATCGGCATAAGTGATAAGGTTACTTTGGTATATAAATCTTTTGAGACTGTATGTGCATACATCGTCTACCAAAGCCCTTTCGAACCTTATTGGAGGAAGACAGAATGTCCTCCGTGCTTCGAAGGCACGTTAGGTAGTTGTCCCACCGCTGGGGAGAAAGCGGCTAGCTACAGGCTATTTTCTCGCTCAAGAAAAAAGATTTTAATTAAATATTTTAAAATCGGCTACCCCCTTTTTTAACAGGACTTTTGTCATTCTTTGAATCTTTCTTTTTTTGTTTTTACGCTCACAGGGTGCTCTTTCTTTTGTATCACATAAACGTGTTTTTCGCTCTTTTATTTTTTTCCACCATATTTTACATTTTCTCTTAATCTAACTTGTAGTCTTTCATTTTGTTTACATTTGTTATTAATCTATTGCACGCCTGACAACGCGTAAGCATGTGGGACTGCTGTTTCGTCAGGCCGCTATGTGACGATTTTACAATATAAAATCGCTCTTATCTCCTAAGTTAGACACTAAATCAATAAAAAAGGGTTGACCGCTGTCGGTTCACAGTGCTGGCTCCACTAGTTTGTCACTGAGCGAACTCTGCGATACTCGCTTTGCTAAGAGAACGAGCATACGTTCATTTTTGCTCAGAACTGCCTCCAACCAATCTGTGTACCGAAATGCAGTTACGCACCCTACCGCGCGCTGGCTTGGGCGCGCAGCGTGTGTGGGACTCCCGGGCGCGGAACAACGCCGGTTCTACCCACTAGAAACCACCGGTACCCTCCTACGCCCATATGGGAGCGTTTCAGGATCGGGGCACCTGTGTGCGTCACTTCACTGGACCGCTTCCGGGCGGACCCGGTCCAACGAGTGGACCGGGTGACACGCCTCTGGGGGATTGCGCTAGGGTACTAGGCAATCCCCAGACGTGGTGGCCTATGCGAAACGGCACCAAGGGCGCGTGGCGGCCAAGCCGCGCCCAGACCACCTTAGGGCCGACGAAAACCGGCAGTCACGGTTGCCTGCCTTCTTCGGCCCACCCGTCTACGTCGGAGGGGAGCGGCTAGAGCGTCCTCCTCCCGCTCCCTCTCCTCGGCCTCCTTCTGCATCATAACCGACTCGCAAAGGGGGCGGCAGCCTTCCAGGCCCGCTCGCTACCAAGCATGGCATCCGCAACCAGAGTGCGGCGCTCGTTTCGCCAGGCCGGGCACACGATTAGCGTGTGCTCGGCCGTGTCGTCGGGAGAGGCGCAGTGATGACACCGCAACCAATCTGTGTACCTGGCTGAATTTTACTCGCACACTCGCTTATAGCCCAGCAATAAAACTATCGGAACTATACATCGCTTCCCGCCGATCGTCAACTCTTTTTTAGTTTCTAGCTCTACTCGCTGCGCGTTCATCGCCGGCGGTGGGACAAGTGCCTTAAGCTGTTTGTGCCGGTTACATCTGTAGTTGTAAGAACCTACCAATCCAGTATGTCCCATTCTCCGTCCAATGGGATCTCTGCCCCGGCTGTGGGGACATCAGTAAGCTGATGAAGATTTTTTAGCCATTTAAAGTCAAGTTGAGAAGTTTGATGGCGCAGGTGGTTAACGCATTCGGCCTACGATCGTGAAAGTTAACTTTAATGATAAAAACTTACTATCTCGAGCTCCTCCGTGCTTCGGAAGGCAAGTTAAGCAGTTGGTCCCGGCTGCATCTGCAGTCGTTAGCACTCACAAACTGGGCCCACTTATTGAATCATGGCCCAGTCTCCCTATGCCAATTTGAAGGCTGTAGCACAAGCAGTGAGGACATAAAGAGGCTGATGATGATGATAGTCAAGTGGGGCATAACTTTCTTTCCTTTTATTTATTTATTTATACTTTATTGCAAAACAAACAGCAAATGGCGTACATAATGCCATAAGGTATTCTCTACCAGTCGATTAGTAAAAGCGTGAGAAATAAAAATACGGGGATGCAATAAGGACATATGCTCAATAAACCAGGTAAACACAAATATTAAAATATATATACAATACATACATCTAAATATATATGCTATATCTACAATACACACATGAACATACACATAATTAAGCCAGTCAAATATAAGAACGCAGATTAATTATAATAAGATAATGCTCGCGAACCAATCCCTTAAATACAAATTTGTTAGGAGCTTTACGTATATTAGGGGGCAAGTCATTCCAGAGTCGTACAGCCGCGATGGTAAAAGAACATGAGACGAAGCCAGAAGAGTGGACGGGAGTATGCAGAAGGAGGTTGTCCGTTGAACGGAGGATACGGTAATGAGAATCACACAGAAACCTAAATCTGCTTTTTAGATAAGCTGGTGTATGTGGATTGTAAAGAAGATTAAAAAGAGCACAAACAACTCTAAGGTTCCTACGCTCACGAATAGGAAGCCATTTGAGTTGATGATGAAAATGTGAGATATGGTCGTATTTACGTAAGCCATATATGAAGCGAATGCAGTTATTGAGAAGACGATCCAACTTATTTAAAAGATTTTCATTAATATCTGGATAACATACACATTTTAAACTAAGAATATAAATTATACCACAGTAAAACGAGCTTAAAAGAATATGTCGCGGACTATAAATACTCAGTTGGAGTTTCGAAGTCACAGGTGCTGGTTTCGGAACTTGTGTAGTCCATTCAGAAAGTCGGGCCAAGTTGAGACATAAATGGCTTAAGGAATACCATTTCTTGCATTTCCCTGCATTTGTGAATAGTGTTACTTAATTTTCCTGATCATCACAAAGTTTTCATATATAATCCTTAAATAGAAAACACAATATTGTAACGTGAAAAACCGGGTAAGTGGGGTAAATATAAAATAGATTCCGATTATTACACCATTTCTTGCTATAAATCAGTAGAATAACGTGGTTAAGGTGAACTTAAATTTAAGTTTCATTAAGTTTGGGTTCCAAAATGGAGTTTAATTAGCCGCTGGCTGGAGGCGTACAGTCACGTATAAAATACGGACGTTACGATTAATAAAATAGGTTAAAAATAGGTTGTGGCGAATTTGGTCGACAACGCTTGGGTAGTAAAGGTTAAATTAATTTTAGTTAAGGATAAGGGTAAAAGTTATCTGTAAGTCCAGAAGGTGGAGCGCTCCCAGGGTAGACTGCACGAAGGGTAGTCTTCAGCCCAAACTCGTCGGGGTAAGTGGATGAGTTGGGGTAAGCAGGGGCTTCGTGAGCTACTTAGTACTGGACAGCCTTTCTGGGGTAACTACACATCAGACGTTGACGTTGGCTGGGTAGCAAGACGTCAGGGTAACATAGCATTTATTCTGGGTGAGATTGAACAGTGACATCGCACCTCCCGAAAGGGGAACGGTAAGTGAATAAGAATTATTTTACTGGATATGGGTTCCTGAAAGGAATGAGTAGGGGTAAGCAGGGGCTTGTTCAGCTACTTAGTACTGGACAGCCCTTCTGGCGTAACTACACATCAGACGTTGACGTTGGCTGGGTAGCAAGACGTCAGGGTAACATAGCATTTATTCTGGGTGAGATTGAACAGTAACATCGCACCTCCCGAAAGGGGAACGGTAAGTGAATAAGAATTATTTTACTGGATATGGGTTCCTGAAAGGAATGAGTAGGGGTAAGCAGGGGCTTGTTCAGCTACTTAGTACTGGACAGCCCTTCTGGGGTAACTACACATCAGACGTTGACGTTGGCTGGGTAGCAGGACGTCAGGGTAACATAGCATTTATTCTGGGTGAGATTGAACAGTAACATCGCACCTCCCGAAAGGGGAACGGTAAGTGAATAAGAATTATTTTACTGGATATGGGTTCCTGAAAGGAATAAATGAATTTGTATGCAAAATTAACTAAACTAATTCTCCAAGAAATGTAGTATTAATTCGTTGATAATTTAGTATGGATTTATAAGAATTTTAAAAGAGAGGTTATGTTACGAAGTATTTCATGATTTTAACATGTCATTACTAGGAAATAATGAATATTCTGCTTTGAATTGTTAAGATTGTTAAAAATAAGGTATAGTAATTGCTCACAATTTTAATTATTAAAAAGCATGACGGTCTCTTCATATGAGGCTGCCACATGGCCGGTAAAATAAAATAATTATAAATTCATGTAATTAGGGGGCTCTTCCGCTCCGCCTGTAATTAACGAGCCGTATTATGAATCCACGAAATGAAAAGTTGAAAACTATTAAATAACTTACCAAAAAGTGGAACGTAAGACACACTTTTAATAGAGATAGTAAAAATAACTTTTTTTTGTCAGAAGTCTTTCTTTGCATTAAATATGGTGTACATAAGATGTTACATTTGTGTTTGATGTTATTTTACACATTCAGTATAAATAAAGTATCACATATTTTACTGTCACACAACATGCAATACAGAAAACATATAAAATAAAACAATTCAAATAACCTCAAAAAATTCAAAATTATGTCCTTTATAAATCTACATCATATTATTAATTAAAAAAAAACATTCAAACAATATATTACATATTCATATCAAATACAAATGTCCGGAACATTAAAATGGCCTTGGACGGCAAATTTCAAATTGAAAGGACGGCGTAAGATATGCCAGCGAAACATGTAGGACAGTGAAATATGTAGGATTTTGTCCTTTTGTAACTGCATATAAATTTATTATTTTTTGCAGTTGAACAACTAGGGCTACAATATATAACTCCACAGTTAAAATCTTTCCATAACAGGTGGTGGGAAAAAAAAATATGGATTGAAAAGAGCTGTGCTGATATTCTTCCAATTTGAATAAAATAATTTACTCTTTGACTTTGATAACATTAAATTAATGTAAGAGTGATGTAAAATTGTTCAAATGTTAGAATTCTAATTGAAAAGGGATGATGACTTATTATTTTGTCTATCAAGTTGATTATAATCTAACTGATGGACTAAACATAATTTCGCTTACCCCTTTATCACTCCTATCTGTACCCCTAGCACGAACCATTATCGAATTCGAATAGTTTGCGAGTGCGAAATAGCAATGTCAAATTTCGTATGGAAACTTGAACAGCAGCTCCACAAAGTACGTAACGAGATCTAAAAATCAGTACACATTTGACAATGACATTTCGGACTCGCAAACTATACGAATTCGATATTGGTTCGAGCTAGGGATACAGATCGTCCTGGGCAGTCATCTTCATATTACCACATACCACAGCAATATAGCGTTACCATTTCGAAATATTATGTTTCTGACGGTTATTTATGATGATGAGATAATTAGTTAAGAAGACTGAATAGTATATAGGGTCAAAGTAAGCAACGAGCCTAATGTACTCCGGTATCACAGGCGGCTATAAGAAAGGTAGGGCATTGTGGCTTTTCCGCTCAAATCAGATTTGCCATTGCACCATTTGCAAAACCTAGAGAGAGATCAAGAGATATAATGGGTCAAGACTGTTAAAGTAACTTTGTTCCTTACTTAACAGAATTATAGACTAATGGACTAGTAAACTTTTCTTTAGATTTAAACATCTAGCAGTTAAATGCTTAAAAATAAATAAAATCATAACTACTGGACTTGTTCTATAATTCTGTTTTATCTCTTGAATACAAGAATGGATTATTTTTAGAAATATCTAATGGGTCCCGACTGTTAAAGTAGCTTTGTTCCTTACTTAATAGAATTATAGACTACTGAACTTTTTCTTTTCTTTTCAGTTTTTATTTGAGGTAATATTTAAACAGATCGGTTTTTTGTCTAGGGAAGGGACCACCGCCTTACAGAAGACGACAGTAAAATAACACTACATATTGGCGGTGTTGTGTTTCTGTCTGTGAGCATGGTTCCAGTATTCTGTTCATCACCATTTTAATAGAACAGAGGTACTCTTAACGATGTATAAAGTAAACTGACAAAAATTAAATTCTCTGTGACTAAAGAATTTACAAAAAAATGGATGCGTGTAACTTATGTACGCGCGTGAGAAGTTATACTTCTTTAGCATCATTAAAAAATTTTTTTAATTGCATGCAAATAATTAATAATTACAATAAAATAATAAAAGGACTGGAAAAGGATAGTTACCACAGTCAATTAAGTTCAGCTTTAATTTGAAAAATTAAATAAATATTCAAAATATTCAATTCAAATCACTACTGAATTTAAGTTATTAGTCCATATGTAATTAGCACTTGTAAGTAACTAAAACACGTTGTGTCTATATAGAAACTAGAAACATGTGGATAAATATTATAAATATGAAAACAGTGATCAGAGGCGACGAGCGTGCCAACATTGTTTTTGACAACGCGATCATCTTATGGAGCTCCGTGGATCGTTCAAAGTACCTTTCGAACAGATGGATTATTAACCACTTAGTGGTTAATAATCCACCATTATTAGACACTAACATTCATAACGCGCCCGCGGCCAACTTCATGGTGTTACTATTGTGTTACAGTGATGCGCGCGCATCTTAAAATTTCACTCTCATATTTTTTTCATAACGCGGCTAAAGAAGTATAACTTCAATAAGAAAACATTTTAAGTGTACTCACCATAATGAACAAAAATACTTAATGAATCCCAGAAAAGCAGGTTGCCTCCAGCTTGATTACGAGATTCGTCTCGTTAGCATACAATCTCGGATCAAAAGTGCCTGATTTACCTCCTTGGCACATCAAAAACCCTTGATGGGCGGTATTATAGGCCTAAATGGGCACATCTAGACCCCGCTTAAGACGGCCGACTAGTATAAACGACCTCTCAAATCTTGGAAATTCAAAAGACTCGAGAAGACTCTGCGTAGAAATATGGGTCAGGATAAAATGGTTATTTTATAAGTTCATTATCAAATTTGTCCCGTGTTTGGGGTAATTCGAAGTTTTAGAATTACTTCAGTGTGATAGAGGTCGTGGTGTATTGACAGATATTGTAGTTTCGTCCTATAATCATATTTTAGTTCTGATATTTATATAAATTTCATCGTTAGCTTCTGAAGTTTTGTATTATTAATAATTAATATTCTTAAGCCGATGTGTATGTGTATCCGCTATTTAAGTCTGCTCGACTATTTATCAGTATCGAAGCAAATAGAAATATTTGATTACTAATTCACAAAGACCTTAGATTTAACCATTTGAAAAAGAAAAAAGAAGCAAAATTCGCCATGGAAGTCGTAAAGCACAAGCACTTGTGCATTTAGAATTTACGGAACATTGAACGTTGAATGTTCAGTAAGTGGTTAACTCAGGTCAGTGCCGCGGTTTGATCGAGCAAATACGTGTTTTGCTTCCACATTCATGTATGCAAATGGGATAAAAATTGAGATGATCCGAACGAGCGGTAGAGAGGTTTTGGCGGTGGCGGTGCACGCCGAATCGTCGGGTACACACACCTTTGATCGCTGGTCGACCTTCAGTAATGTAGAATCGCTAAAAATGCGGATTTGCACTTTACAATATGCAGATGGAGGGAAAATATCTTTACTCTATATTCTTACTTATCATCCCTTGTGACATAGGCAGGGCAATGAAACTGCCATTGTTTTTTAAGAAAAACGTGTATTGTTCGCTTGATTGTAAACAACCTCCTTTGCCTATTGTCGATTGTAGTGGATGAGTAATGCCTACTCGCACTGTACTTACTGGAGTTTAGATCTCCATGTAGTTGGAAAAATATTCGGTTTGGTTGAAGCTTATTTACATTTAATTTATCCAGAAATTTAAATCAATTCAATAGATTCTTCAGAAATAGGTAAAAATTACATTGATAATTATAACGATTATGATGATGATGATGATGATGATGAATCACGCCACATTCGACATCTTTTGAGTTTACAAATTAAGCGTGAAATTAATATATTGAATTCAGTACAACTTAAATATATGTACATTAATATATACAGGAACAATGAACCTTAAACTAAAAACCTTAAAAAACATAATATAATAACTAAAAGGAGTCACTTTAGGCATGGTTCCGAAGATACTGTCAGCGTTTCCCCTTTGAAAAGCTAGACTAATTCGTTGTCCGAGGTAGCTGCCAGCTCTTCGATCTCCAGTGATGTCGACTTACCTTTTTGATATTTCCTTAAAAAACCTCATAGCGCTAGGACTCCACGGACCAAGGGTCTCGACACCGAATGGGACAAAATCATATTTTTTGAGTTTTAATGTCCCAAAAACAATAAAAATAGGTATCAGCTATGGTTACTTTTTAAACCACCGCAAGATGTGGCGTACATTTAACTTATTTTGCTCAATGCAAGATGTTCCTTTATCAAAAACAACGTGAGATTCACTCAAGAGTGAGAGGCAAGATTATGTATTTTAAATTTTTAGACGGTTCAGCCGTCCCTGATCCCAGGACAACTGGAAGACTATTAGGAGAGGGTCGGCCGATGACAAGCGATGAGGGACAGAGAGGTGAGAACTTTATAGGATAAGACTTAGTTCACCTTGGTTTCCTTAGGATCTTACCTATGAAATTTCCGTTTTTCATGAAATAAGTTAACTTCCTTTTTTTTCTATATTTTTTATTTTATCAAAGTAATTACCGATGCAATCAATGTATTTTGGCCAACGTTGTGGAAGCTTTTTGAATCCCTTTTTGATAAAGTCTGTTGGACGGGAGGCAACAAATTCTTCCAAGGCATTTGAACTGCCTCTCGGTTATTGATTTGATTCCCCGCCGTTATCTGAACTTTGGAAAAAGTAGAAATCTGTAGGGGCAAGGTCTGGTGAATACGGTGGATGACGGAGAACTTCCAACCCCAGCTCTTGCAAGTTGGAGACCGTCTGCTGTGCAGAATTTTCGCGTTCTCGTGAAAACGACAACGCGTTGTCGTGCAGAAGCAGCGGAGTCGAACGATTGACCAAAGCTGGTTGGTGATGTACCAGCTTCCCCATCATTGATTTCTGTTCTTCACATTACAAATCTGCAGTAATATCATCCCGTTTGGTAAGAAGCTGCGATGAATGACACCGGCGTTAGACCACCAAACAGTGACCACATAACACTATTAAGGGATAAGTACGTTTGTTTGGGGCATTGTTTAGGTGCTGAACCAGTATCTAACCAACTTGCTGAGCGCTTGTGATTGTCGTACGAAATTCATTTTTCATCGCAAGTTGCAATGCGATTCAATATGCCTTCGTTTGTATGCCTGTTGACCAGTGCAAAACTCGACTCGTAGAGTACTTCGCGCTGGTGATTAGTCAATTCTTGGGGCACCCATTTGTCAAGCTTTTTTACCTTGCCATCTTGGTCAAATAACCAATATTGTTTCGACGCTAACATCAAAAGCTGCTGCTTCTTCAGCTGTACATTGAGAATCATCAGCTTCCACAATCGCCTTTAATTCATTATTGTCGAATAAAGTTATCAGTTGATCACGGGGTTCATTTCCTAGATCGAAATTTCCAGATCGTCAGTAGTGTTCGCTCTGTATACTGTATACGTCGTTGACGTTGCGTGCCGCTTCTGCGGGTATGCTGCTACGACGGTACTATGGAGTTCTACCCAGAATGGATAGAACCTGGGGACGTGACTCTTCATTAAAAGATACTGGTAGAGACAAGATATTTATATACTCCATTACCACTCGAATTGTTAACGTATCCGTGATGGCGAATGCGCTGAAAACAGAAGGCTTACCAATAAACAAATGACTAATTTTCAAAAAAGAATTCCATATTTAAAAACAATAAAATTATTTGAACTTAGAATGAAATTCTTAGCGAAAACAGAAAAAAATGGACTTGAAATAGCCAGTACGGCAGAAAGGCAATTTCATAGGTAAAGTCTTATTATTATTTATTTGCAAACAAATCCTTTAAGAACCTCCCTATTTTTTCAATAGTCCATAATAATATTATAAAACACAACTATCTCATCCTAAATAATCCCATTTCGTTCAAAAACGTGTAGACGGAGCAGAAATAGTCACTGATTGTGGGCGACAAATCGACGTTACTGCAGCTGTAATACAGGTGGCCATAAAGCAAGTGGTTTAATTTAGGTTTATGGCGAGTCAGATATACATTTTTAGGTTTCCGTAGTCCCATAGTATCGTCATGTCCGTCTGTCCGTCCCCGGTTCTGCTTACAGACTTTTAGCACTAGAAAGCTGTAATTTTGTGAAGATATGTATATAGATCACGCTGACCAAATGGTAGAATAAAATTTTGAAAATTATTTTTTAGGGTAGCTCACATACATGTAACCTGTTTTTTTTTATCATCTACCCCATCGTATGGGATATCGTTGAATAGGTCCTTTTAAATTATTTAGGGGTTTTTAAGACTATTTTTCCATTAAGGGATCCGTTTGTTTGTCCGAGATATTGAACTTTAAAGTGCTAATTTTTGTTCGAGTAGGGCGTCCCCCTCCCTCTAAAAGCTAAACTATTGGCTTGAAAAACTTAGAAAAATTCGTGATTATATTGCTTTTTTTGAACTTTTAAAGAAAACTATAACCGTTAAGATAGATTTAATGGTTTAAAAGTAATAGTCGTTAAACTTCGGTTGAAGAGAATTTCTTACCTTATAAAATTCCTTAGAGGAAAACATTAATAGTGACACAGATGAAGTTGAGGAGCTCGATGCCGCGGGTGATCAGCGCGTTCGGCTGCAATCGTTGTAGTTAAGCAACTTTCGCAGTGGTCGGTCATTGGATGGGTGACCAAAAAAAATTCTATCTCGAGTTCCTCCGTGCTTTGGAAGGCACGTTAAGCCGTTGGTCCCGGCTGCATCTGCAGTCGTTAGTACCCACCAATACGCACTGGGCCCGCGTGGTGGGTCATGGCCTATTCTCCCTATTTCACTTATAGGAAAGGCCTGTGCCCTAGCAGTGGGGAAATTAATAGGAGATGCGCGACAGATATAAAACGTATTTATTTGTGTCGCGCATCTCATGGCCCCATATGTGGTGATTCAAGAGCGATTTGCGCTTCATTCGTCCTGTATTACTGCACCACCTACGGAATACGGTATCGTTAAGCCACCCGTAAACATTTTGCAGCAACCCGTGGAAGGTCAATTGCTCAGAAATCAATTGTCTGATATTTGTAGGAAGGAAGTAAGTAAGAAGTAAAGCAAAATAGCATATCAAAACAAATTTCAGATTTTGAAATGTTTATATAAAACTAGCGGCCCGCCCTCGCTTCGCTTCGGTGTAGAGCTGAGGTGTAGACTACAGTTTTTGTTCTCAGGCTTGTATTTTATACAATGACATTCATCTATGATTCTTCTTATACCTGCATGCAAAGTCTCAGCCCAAATCGGTTTAAAATTGACAAAGTTTCATACAAGCTTTCATTCCCTATTTTATCCCTTTGGGAGTAGAAATGATCAAAATCCTTTCTTAGCGGATACCTACGTCATAACATCTACCTGCATGCCAAATTTCAGCCCGATCCGTCCAGTGGTTTGGGCTGTGCGTTGTAGATCACTATGTCAGTCAGTCAGTCAACCTTTGAGTTTTATATATATACATTCTCGTGTCACAATGTTAATTACCATACTCCTCCGAAACGGCTTGACCGATTTTTATGAAATTTTATATGCATATTCCGTGGGTCTGAGAATCGGCTACTATCTATTTTTCATATCCTTAAGTGATAATGGTTGTCCACCTGTAACGTAGTGTTCTGAAACATACAATGCGCCTTCGCGCTAAAATTCAAACTATTGGGTATTGTAAGGTAGTGTTCTCATATGGGTTAGGAGGAATTTTATCCCAAGAATTTGATGGGACTTAAGTTACACACCCTTAACATTTTTTTGGACAGTATTAAATTTTTTATAATGTGGTATTAAAATATATATGGTATACAACCCTTAATTTTCTCTTCTACCACCTGCCCCTATTTTTATGGCGGAATTTTGCTGGGTCAGCTAGTAACACATATAGTTAAAGGTTCATAGAGGGGTTTTTGGCGGGATTTCATCGAGTGCGGTTAGCGTCTTATTTTAATTATTCTTAAATTCGTTCATAGTGGATATTGTGAAATAAAATTGGTGTGGTTTTGTGTAACAACTGTCTGCGTAACTGAAGAATTAGTGGAATCGTTAAAATATACGCTATTCCGGTCAAGTAGACGTGAGAATTTTATTGTAGTGTTGACTACCTCACAGAAGCTTATCGAAAAAGCCAACTCGATACATTTCGTGCCAAACACTCCAAGAAACATTAGAATGCGTCACACCGACATTCTAATGTAAAAACAAAAAGAAGATTAATTTAATTAAAGACTAGGCTGTATGGGTATTGTTCCCTTTGCCTTCCCTAAAACGGGAGAACTTTAACAAAAAAAAAGGTTCATAGAGGAAAAACGACAGGATAGTGAAGAGTTTTACCAAATACTATAGGTAGGTATATATCTAGGTCATGTGATTTGTGATAACTTAAATGACGAATTAGATATAGAAAGGGAGAGCGTTGACTGTGAGGGCGAATATGCTGGCCCGTAGGTTTTTCCGTTGTTCGAAAGAAGTTAAAATAAAACATACTGTCAGGCGTTTTACATGGGAATCCTATGGTGCAGTTATTCTAAGAGATCACTTAACACTCTCCGCGTTCAATATAATAATGCGTTTAGGTTGCTGTTGGGTTTGCCACGATTCTGTAGTGCCTCTGATATGTTTGCCGAGGAGCGCACTGGCGGGTTTTACGCATGCATGCGCAAAAAATAGCTTCATTTATGAGCAGAATACGAGCAAGCTCAAATACCATCCTAATGACTGTTGTCAACAAAATGGATAGTTATTTGTTTCTTAGGTTTTCACGCACATCACTCATTAAATAAAACTAGTTTTTACGGGTTAATGCACAAGAGGCAAGTAAAAAGCTACTTCGAAGGATTATAGAAGGGCATCGTTCGGATTTAAAATTTTAAAAATCTTCCAATGAAATAACCGAACGCTCAATATAAGTCTTTCGAAGGTAGCTCGACAATTTTAAATAAAAAATCATTATTCTGACGATGCAGACCTGAAAAGGCTGCGAAACGTCAATAAATAAATAAAGTTTCGTGCATTAACCCGTAAAAACTAGTTTTATAAAATGGATAGTTGCTTTATCAAGCATTGTGTGAGGATGATGAAGACATAAAGAAAAATCATGTTGTACTGTCCTAATCTATTATTTCTAAAACATATACTACTAACATAGAATAAGTCTACTGACAAATATGGATCACAGTTATCTGAAATAAATGAATTATTATTATTATAGAAACTCTACCGGGTTAATACGCACAGCTCTTGACGTTTCTCATACAATGACTTGGCAACCTCTGAAATAGCGCCATCTGTTGGCATGAGGTGATCATTTTTTTTTTTGCTAGTAACTAGATATTTATGTGAGTTTTGTAGCTACCTATGTTATCTTTAAGAGGTGTGATCATACACGTGGTAGGTGATAAGAGATACAGAGAGAGAGAGAGAATCATTTTTATTAGCCACATTAAGAAATTTACAAAACAACATACAAAAAAAAATTAAAATATACATAATGGAGTAGAGAAAAAAAAACATTAATATAGTACCCTTTGTGGTCAATCAGGACCCTGCCTCAGCATAATGCTGTCGCAACACGCTACAAAACGTGTCACAGCAGCGCTGGTATTCTGGCAGGGCCTGTTATGCCGGAACTTCACATAGCCAATCGCATCCGCCCCGATAGCAGTCCCTTCCTCTCACTGCCCATTGCGGATACACATCTACCAAATAGCAAACACGATTAGCCACGTGACGTGCCGGCACAAGGTGCGAAAGAATACACTTTCTGTAATGCTGTAGATACGGTAGACAACACACGAGTGAGACTTGTGCTAAAAGGTTCTGAGCTAAAAAGTCTTCCATCCTTTCACACTGAAGGTGATTAGACATGTTAGTGTGAAGTTAAGCAACTTTCGCAGAGGTCGGTCATTGGATGGGTGGATGAGCTCCTCCGTGCTTCGGAAGGCACGTTAATCCGTTGGTTCCGACTGAATCTGGAGTCGTTAGCCCCACCAATCCACACTGGACCCTTGTGGTGGGTCATGGCCCAATCGCCCTATTCCATCCATGGGGAAGGCCTGTGCCACAGCAGTGGGGACATTAATAGGGTGATGATGATGATTACGGTTTGATGTTTTTCTTCTTTTTAGCTTCATACCCTTTCTTAATCCAATCGGGGTACGATAGTATATTACTATGTCCAAAAAATCGTTGGACTGTCTATAAATCTTCATCCTTATCAATAAAATGTGTAATATAATAAATTCTCGTGTAATAAAGTACTTTGATTTTTCCCATCATCGACTATGGTGATGTGTGCTACCTCGATCTGAATGCAGATCTACTCAATAAACTAGATCGACTTCAGAATAACTGCATTCGATTTGTTTTCAATCTTAGAAAATATGACCATGTGTCCGCATACCGATCTCTTCTAAAATGGATGCCTATTAGGCAGCGCAGAAGTATGCGGGCTCTGACCACTCTGTTCTCCTTGCTGGAATCTCCAAATGCTCCTTTCTATCTCACTTCCCAATTTCAGTACTTATGTACCTCTCATGCTAAAAATCTTCGATCTTCTTCTAATCGCTTACTTATTGTTCCATCTCATCGCTCTGATATAATGCACTCGTCCTTCTTCGTCAAAACTATACTCTTGTGGAACGAACTCCCCCTAGATATTTAAATCATAATCTCAGGGTGATCAGAAACTGGTCGGCTAATTTTGGTATATCAGTCAATCCAAACAAGTGTCAAGCTATCATTGTTGGCAGTTCACGTTTACTGTCGCAACTTGACCTTGCTCAGATGAATTCGTTATTCTATGACGATGTTCCTATTCCTTACTCGGCTCAAGTAAAGGACCTGGGTTTGATTGTAGATGAAAAACTTTCCTGGATAGACCATGTCGATTTCGTCTCGCATAGGGTGACCAATTCTCTAAGATCTCTTTACAGGTTTAAGTTCTTTCTGCCCACTCGTACCAAGATTGCCCTTGTTCAATCTCTCATTCTGCCTATCATCGATTACGCCGACGTAGTTATCCCGATATAAATGAAAATCTTCGAAATAAGTTGGATCGCCTTCTTAATAACTGTATCCGCTTCATATATGGCTTAAGTAAATACGACCATATTTCACATTTTCGTCTTCAGCTCAAGTGGCTTCCTATTCGAGAGCGTAGGAACCTCAGAGTTGTTTGTGCCCTTTTCAATCTTCTCTTCGATCCACATACACCGGTTTACCTAAAAAGCAGATTTAGGTTTCTGAGTGATTCTCATGACCGTTTCCTCCGTTCAACGGACAATCTCCTTCTGCATACTCCCGTCCATTCTTCTGGCTTCGTCTCCTACTCTTTCACTGTCACGGCGGTACGTCTCTGGAATGACTTGCCCCCCAATATACGTAAGGCTCCTAACAAACTTGCATTTAGGGCATTGGTTCGTGAGCACTATCTCAATAGCATTAAACAGCGTTCTCATATATGACTGACATAATCGTATACTTATGTATGTATTGTGTGTATGTATATGTGTGTATCTGTGTATATATATATATATATATATATGTATAGGTATGTGTATGTATGTGTGTATTATGTGTGTGTGTTCTGTCAAGAGTATTTGTATCCTTGGTTTATCTTACATTTGTCTTTATTGCGCCCCCGTCATATCAGTTTTTTCTCACGCTCTTACTGGTCGACTGGTAGAGAATGCCTTATGGCATTATGTCCGCCATTTGCTGTGTTATGTTGCAATAAAGTTTAAATTAAATTAATTAATTAAAAAAATGTCCACCAACAAAATTAGCTTCAAAACCAAACTACGAAACTTTTTACAGGAACAAGCAGTCTAGCTTAAACGTTAGTCGTCATTATTATGTATTAGTATGTATATTTATATGTGTATGTGTGTATATGTATAGTTATTTATATGTAAGTAATTATTTATGTATGTGATTATATACATATATGACTGCTTCATATTTATATATGTTCTTTCTGTAATTTCCATGTAAGTTGTGCACCCTACCACTATTTATCCACAACACCCTATGGTTGACTGGTAGAGAATGCCTATGGCATTAAGTCCGCCTTTGTACACTTGTGCATTAAGTATAAATAAATAAAATAAATAAATAAAAGTGCTCTGAAACGGCTTGAACTATTGTTATGAAAGTTTTTGTGTATATTAGACCAGGGTCGATAATTTTAAAAATGGTGAAAAGTGAAAAAAAATTATAGTAGGATGAAACCCATTAGAAAAGGTAGAGAATATTACAAAAATGAAAGGGAAAATAAATTACGGGCGATCTGAGGTCGGGAAGGAGGAGGGGGTGAGTTTTTAAGGGTAAAAAATGGTTAATCTCGATTTCCGGTAAAACTGCAAGTCCTATGAAAAAAAGTTAAATGGCAAAGTTGTAGGTAATAAAAAGATCTACAACTTTTGTATCAACACTTTTTTCACATAACCTCAAAAGGACAATGTTAAAATTGGCCTAAGAACCAACACCAATTTGGCATTTATGATAATTCTTAGTATATTTTTTGCGATAATTATCAGTTTTTAGATTGTGACGGACACTTCCAGTTAAGTAAGCTAAATTAAAAAGTTAAAAAATAATCTGAGACAATAAATCCCATTTTATGTGTATAATCTATGGCAGCGCTGCAAACAAAACACTCTTTCTTCCTAATGCCGGCACTTCACTTGGCTAGTCGTATTTGCTATTTTAAAACATGACATCAGTCTGTCCTTTTCATTCCTTATTAAGCATGACAAGGACAAACTTTTGTCAAGTGAAGGGCCGGCATAAAACTTGTTACTCTGTGGTTGTGGTGCATGCAGTTTCATAGTAATCTGTGGCATTCGTGCATTCCAAAGAGTAGTTTATTATACCGGAAAGTGCATTCTCGTTTCGGATTACCTGTTGTGTGTGTTTATTTGCGATTGTTTTTCCTTTAATTTAAATATATCGGCTATCTAATATGCCATCGATGTTACCAAAGAGCAGAGCCCTTATTACCAAGTGCTAGTGAACCTTTGCCACAACATCCTGAGAAGATCATACTGCCAAATTATTCAAGAACACCTAATACACATTCACGCTGCATATTTACACAATATACATGTGACATACAAATAAATACAATAAACAATATGATACAATTATGTGAAAAATAGTCAATAAATAAGAAGCAAAACTACAGTTTTTATTTTATTCATGATTCCTATCTAACCAAGCTTTTCCTAATAGTTATTCTTTAAAATCGCACCGAATAAAATGAATTAGTTGTAATATCAATTCACTTCATACTGAGTTCATACTAAATTCATAGGTTGACCTATGTTTCATTGAATATTAAACATAACCTCAAAAAAACTTTAGTTTTCCTAATAATTTAAGTTCTCAGAAGTGTCCGTCAATAATCTTTGTTTTTACAGTCATTTACTTACGATTTTGAACCTAGAAAATAATATTTCATGATTGTTGGTTCTTAGGCTAACTATGTATGGACGCTGAACAATGTCCTTTATGTGAAAAATGCGAATAACCGAGTTTTTGGTTTCTGATTTTTATTTTTTGCAAAAAAAAATATTTTTTCACGAAATTTGGTGAAAACTTACCTTTGTATGTCTTAAATATACAGTAATTTTTTTGATTTAAAATATTCATTTTTACACCTTATTTTGACTTAATATCCAAAAAGCACCCTAATTTTCAATCGAAAATTCTCACGTCAAAATATCTACTTTTTTAAAAAAGTTAGGGTATTTTTTGTTTGTTGAAATCTCTACTTTCTGATATAAAAAAAATATACACTACTATGATAAATGTTCTCAGAAAATGCAAATTAATAATGAAAAAAACTCGAATCCGAAAATCCTATTTTTAATACCTACTTACAACAACTATTTTTGCATGTTTTATGGATTTGTAATTTTTCTGTTTATCAATATAACATGAAATCTTACGTTTTTCGAGTAATTAAAGTGTAAATTTTAATAAATAGTTCAAAATTATACATAATGATTCAAATCAATTTTTCAGATTTTAGTTTTTTTCATTATTAATTTGCAGTTTCTGAGAACATTTACCATAGTAGTGTATATTTTTTTATACCATCAGAAAGTAGAGATTTCAACAAACAAACAACACCCCAACTTTTTTTAAAAAGCAGATATTTTGACGTGAGAATTTTCGATTGAATATAAGGGTGCTTTATCGATATTAAGTCAAAATAAGGTGAAAAAATAAATATTTTAAATAAAAAAAAAATACTGTATGTTTGGGACATACAAAGGTAAGTTTTCACCAAATTTCGTGAAAAAATATTTTTTTTTGCAAAAAATAAAAATCAGAAACCAAAAACTCGGTTATTCGCATTTTTCACATAAATTTTGAGGTTTTGTGAAAAAAGTGTTGATACAAAAGTTGTAGATCTTTTTATTACCTACAACTTTGCCTTTTAACTTTTTTTTCAAAGGACTTGCAGTTTTACCGGAAATCGAGATTAACCATTTTTTACCCTTAAAAACTCACCCCCTCCCCCCTCCCGACCTCAGATCGCCCGTAATTTATTTTTCCTTTCATTTTTGTTATATTCTCTACCTTTTCTAATGGGTTTCATCCTACTATAATTTTTTTTGGTCTCAAAAATTATCGACCCTGGTCTATATTTAGTAGGCCTGAGAATAGAAGGTAAACTATTTTTCCACCACTTCTTTGTGATTCGGTCATTTTTTTTTATGGCTTGGCTTAAAAAAATACAAAAACATACAACCCTAAATTTTCACCATTCTTTCACCAACCCCTATTTTGATCACAGTACAAAGTTCACAGGGTCAGCTTGTATTTTTATATTATTTGACTGTCCCCAGCGATACACCCATTAAATCAAGTATTTAATATTCATAACGTCACAAATTCGACATCGTCGCAAACATCAAACAAATGGCCACCATTAATATTCCCTGAGAGCGGATAGTTAACGGTATTTATCTTCCCCTTGGAATTTTCATTAAGTCAACGCAACTCTGAACTTTATTAATTAGTAATTTATTAGGTTGCATTTATCGGTACCTACAGAGAGGAAGTTTAAAAATCGGCCAAGTTTTATGTTAAACGTCTTGTAATTACCGCCCGAAGTTTAGGTTCTTGGCAAGCTCAGGCTAGTTACGAATAGTGCGGTGAATATTATGTTAAATTTTATCGATATTACCACTGGTATAAAAATATTTTTGTATTTGCCAGATACATATAAATGTTCATTGCTACCAAATATACAAAATCCCGCCTATATTAGAGCGACCTAAATATCAAATAATTATAATTAGAAGCAAGGAAAAAAAAACATAAAATATTTATACTCTCTAAGTTGTACTAGGGGTAAAAGTAAAATATCGTTCGAAGTGCAAAATTATTCAGGAAATTAATAAAAGATTTAATACAAGACTAAGCAGTTTCCAAAAATAAAACCGTAGGCAAGGCTGATTTTGCATTTCTTATAATTATAATTTCTTAGGGATTTCTATTCGATTTTCTCAAAAATTTATTAAAATATGTCTCTCTCTTGGTGTTGTTATTATTTTAAATCTATCTACGCTGGAAGAGATTAGTGTACCATTTAATGAAATATAAATAATCGATAGTAAACATAGATTTTTCGATACGATGACTATCTACTTAGACAACACTACTTCAAAACTTTGCCTTGGCTAAAGCTGTGTCTCGGAGGAATGTTCTGGAGTGCGTTTTGCGCGGGAAATGTGTTGGCAGAAGGCACTTCCACACAACCAAATGGGATGAAGTTTTCGGTATTATAGAATATGAAGAGGAATTCAAAATTTGCCTACGAGGAAATAATTGCGCTATCATAACTTGCTTGCTGTATCTAGGCATATAACTGATAACATTATGCTCATAAGCCATTGTTTTTAAAAGGGAGATGATTGTAAAAGACGTAATTTCTGCTCACATATCACACTAATATACTGGCCTATATTGGCCAAATTAAAAGAAAACAAAGTATAGTATAAACTATATAGTGGCCAAATTAAAAGCAACAACAGAAAACAAAGTATAGTATATACTATATAGTGGCCAAATTAAAAGAAACAACAGAAAACAAAGTATAGTATAAACTATATATTGGCCAAATTAAAAAAACAACAGAAAACAAAGTTATGTTATAACTCATTAGGGAGTGCACAGCAACTCAGAACTAAGTTTGTTGACACAGTACTGATTGGAAATGTTATTATTTATTGCTTTGAATGTAGGTTTTGTAGATTAAATGTCTTGTCAACTTGACTTGTTGAACTTGTCAAGTGTATCAGCTGTTTTGTAAATAAGTTTTATCGTGATTTATTTATGTAAAAGTTATTTCACAGTGTAGATTAGGCTATAGATGTTATGTGGTATCGTTTTCCCAAGAATAGGATCCTTGATATTTAAATTCTATTGCGGGGTACGACGGCCAATATTGAGACAGTTTTTATGCTTCAAAAAGGAGCTATAAGAGCTCTTTATCGCTAGGGATCGCGAACTTGTCTTAGTGTCGCCGCACACGGGCCACCGACCACAACCACAAAACGCCGCCACCGGCATATTTCTTGTAGTTTTCATACATTTTATATGGACTCGCCACACGTTACGCCGGTGGCCGCAACACGCTGCAAATCGTCGTTGATCGCTTCTTGTGGCCCGCACCGGCCACTTAATGCGCCGATACAAAACGCCTCGTGGCAGCGTTTGTGGCTGTGGCGTGTGGCCCGTGTGCGGCGACACTTAGGGATAAATTTTAAGAAATAGGTGTAATGAGTGTTGCTTCACAATACACCTACAGTTGTATTTTGTTTGTACGCCTGAATATTAATTTATATATGGGGCGATGACGTTCAAAATTTCAATACTAGAAAAAAACATAAACTGAAATTGCCACTATTTAGACTCCAAAAGGTTCTTTGTGCATTTGTGGGACAAGATAAGTTACTTAAAATTAAATACCAGAAGAAATAATTGAGTTCTCTTATAATAAGTTTAAAATTTGTATCAAAAGTTGCCTCCCTAAGAAGAGTTACTAATCTGTAAAAGATAACATAAATGACAAAGCACCTTGGGCTTAATTTTATAAGACTGCATTTTCTTTGTGATATTGGTTGAAAATTATTTATTTCAACCTTTTTTAAATTAAAAAAATGTATATATACCAAATTTTTAAGAATGTGATAAAAGTTGAGATCGGTACATGTTTTCGAGTTTTGATGTCATCATTTCAATGGACGACACTGTACGATAAAACAGAGGGAAAAATAGCCATTGCTGAGTTTCTTGCCGGTTCTTCTCAGTACAAGCTCTCCCGCCGTAGATGTGCGAGTCGATGGCGTAGAGTTGAAGTTCACAAGAGCTTGTAACAGCCTAGACTGAATAAATGATTTTCAATTTGAGTTTGAGTTTAATTAAAGGGTAGGACTTAATAATTTCTCGATTATTAGTTTTTATTTTAAGAGTCCACTTTCACTTGATATTTCAACTTCAAGTACAACAAAATATATCAGTATCAAATTCTTATTACTACCTTCCCGCGGGCAAATTCTAAAGCACACAACATAATTATTATTTACACTAGACAAGACTATTTTTTTACAATACTTAAGCATACTATATGTATGTTTCTCTAAAACCTTCGAATGGTAAACTTTATCATTTTACATGAAAACTATAAAAAAATGCGAAACAATTCAACCCAAAACCGAAGTACAATCCTAAAGATATATTTATTATAGCTATTCGGCAACAGAGGTTTTCTTAAATGTTAAAATTTCGGAATATCCATGAGGCCTAAGGGCATTTAGGCCCAATCACAGTTGCCCCGCCTAAGTAGAGTTTAGACTGAAAGCTGTTTTAAGTACGATCTCGTTGGGAAATGCGTTTCTCTCAGAGTTGCCATTACGGTTGAGTGCCTAAATTATTTCACCAATTTTCTCTACTCGATGTTAACGGTTTAAACAGTTACTAAGAAAATTTATAAAGATATTTTAAGTAATCCACATCGGTAGTATGTTTCTCTGGTTGTGAGATTGTTGTTTAGATATTTTAAAATATGATTTTAGATATGGAAAGTCTATATTGGAGGTAAATAAAGCTGAAACTAGCAGACACAGCCAGAAGCGGAGCCGTTAAAACAGACGGTAAAATTATTTGTGGCGACTGTTTTTTTTATGGTTTTTTAAAGTGAAAGAAAGTAATCAAGTTGTTTTCGCGGGTACCTAATGCTATTTTCAAATATAGCTGAGGACATTTTTTTTAAAACTCCCATGATTGAGAGAACACTGATTTAACGGGTAATTTTAATTGTGTTTTTTTACAAAAATTAAATCTATAATTAAACCAAATTATCAATGAGCACGATTCAAAAGTGTTTATAATAAAAAAAATATAAAATTTGCTCTCCTATTTAAAAACTTGAATTACTCCCATTGTACATTAGATCCAATTGTAGCCTTTAATCCTCATGGATATTTGTAAGTATTAATTTAGCCTTTAAAAGGCATACCGCCGAACGGACCTCATACCTGGCTCCCGCAAGCCTTACGAGCCCCTGCAGTGGCTGCCCACTGAGGACCCCGTAACTCTTACGGGCGCTTTACGGCATAATATCTGCTAAAAAACCCTGCGAATACCTTCTAAGCTGCTTAGTGCGAAACCGCAGGATCCCCGTTTAGGGATTCTTCCGCGTTTCCGCACCCAGCAGCCTTCCGGCCTAGCCGGGGCTCCATGGTAGGGGTCTCCCGAGGTATTGCGGGAACCCCGCAGACGTGCGCAGGATGGCCCGCGCGTGGGGGCAGAATACGCGGCCTAGTGCCCACCGTACCGCGCCACGTCCGCTGCGGAGGACTACTTGGGCGTGCCCGTGTAGCTTCCTTCGCCGCCCCCCTCTTTATAGGACAGAACTACAAGAGGGGGGCTGCCGTCACGGGATTCCTCGGTGGCCGGCACGGCACAGTGCGCCGTACCGGTCAGCTAGAGATCCTCGCGGGCAGGGTCATGGGACTGGCGCAGCCAGGGCACGCACTCGTCCTCTCGTGCCCGCTTCTTTTCGGCGGAAGGGAGCAGCCAGGGGATCATCCTCCTGCTCCCTCTCGGCTACCTCTTTCTGCGAGATAACGTTCTCGCAGAAGAAGGCAGCCGCCTCCCATGCCGTCTAGCCTCTACCATGTTCCGCAGCGAGAGGGTTCCGCCTCCAGCAAGGTGTGTTCGGCCATATCGTCCGGGACGCCGCAGTGATGACACTGCGACACGGTACAGGTAGTGACCGAAGCATCCGTGCCCGGTTAGTACCTGCACCATACGGAACGAGAGGCCGCCGTGTCGGTGACCCACTCACTCCTCCAACACCGGACGAATGGCCTCAATCGTCCAGTGGCCGGCGCTTATATTGGCGAGTGCCTCATCCCATCGCCGCAAGGCCTCTGCCTGCGCGAAGGAAGGGACCTACTGCAGCTCTGCTGGGGAAGATCTTTCATCCCGCGACCCAACCTTGCACTTGTTCGTCATTGTCAAATTTTGTGTGGAAACCTGAACAGCAGCACCACAAAGGACGTAACGAGAACTAAAAATTAGTACACATTTGACAATGACATTTCGGACTCGCAAACGATACGAATTCGATATTGGTTCGTGCTAAGGGTACTGATAGAAACAATGCTATCACATCTTTATTCCTGACACATTCCAGCAGCATATATTGTAAACGTATCTTTAACACTATTGCGAAAAAGGCATTTATCAGAACTTGCGTTTTTTGCGATTAGAAAATCAAACTTTTCCTATAGACAGGCTCTGGAGCGAAGCCTCAACGCTATTACGTATTTAGGTGTCTGTGTTCACAGAAACTCATCCGATTACAATTTAAATAAATTAACAATTTGCTAACCGTAAAGTGATAAACTGATATTAGAAACTCAAAGTTCACCTCGCACATAAAGTTTACGGTCGGGCCGTTCACGCGGCCGATTACATTTTAATATCCGTGCGTGCAAAGAAACATTTTACGCGAAACGTGACGCGGCGACAGCGACACGTGGCAATTTGATTAAAGAGACACAGAAACAAAACTTCATACAATTACGCATGTGACAATACATCTTTACATGTTGGCCAAGGAAAGGCCAATACCGACGTATAGACAACATCTATATATATATCAAACTCAAAGGTGACTGACTGACATAGTGATCTATCAACGCACAGCCCAAACCACTGTACGGATCGAGCTGAAATTTGGCATGCAGGTAGATATTATGACGTAAGCATCCGCTAAGAAAGGGTTTTGATCAATTCTACCCCCAAGGGGATAAAATAGGGAATGAAACTTTGTATGAAACTTTGTCAATTTTAAACCGATCGGGCTGAGACTTTGCATGCAGGTATAAGAAGAATCATAGATGAAGTATTTAAATAAAAAATCATAGATCTCGTGCTCTACACGACTTGAAAGGGCATAGAAAATTAATCTACCTATTATAGCTCTTGCTCATAAGCTTCACAGAACACATTGAGCCATTAAACGGCCACAAACGCAACCACTAGTTGCTAAGTCAAGCTACTAGACGCAGCCACCAATCGAAGCCACTAAGTAGCGGCCACAATTAGTGACTCAATGGGCCCATGCTCTAATTGAAAGGATACACGATGACACCAGGCACTAGACGCTCAGTGTATACATCGACTGTCCCTGTGTGTCCTCGGCCGCGAAACTAAGTTGCAGATGTAGTGGTGATGTCGCTCACCTCAGTGTCTGTGTCGTAGCCGTGGAGACAGGACGTGCGATAGAGAGCCAATACACTTCAATAAGGACACCAGATGTTTACACTAACGTCGACACAAAAAAATGCTTACCGTGTGGACAAAATTGACACTGGTGTCGAATGTCAGTGTCGTCGTGTACCTGATCCACTAGTCAGCATAGCGCCCTCATCATCATCATCATCAGCCTATTATTGTCCCCACTGCTGGGGCACAGGCCTTCCCTATGGATGGAGTAGGGAGATTGGGCCATGACCCACCACGCGGGCCCAGTGCGGATTGGCCCAACGGCTTAACGTGCCTTCCGAAGCACGGAGGAGCTCGAGATAGTAAATTTTTGGTCACCCATCCAATGACCGACCACTGCGAAAGTTGCTTAACTTCAACGATCGCAGCCGAACGCGCTAACCAGTTACGCCATCGAGCTCCTCAATCAATAGCGGCCTATCGCATTGTTTTCTATTAGTGACCAGGCCGCAAGTGCTCACTCACACACACGCGCAAAGGATGAGCTCTTGCCTCTGTACCATGTTTACTCATGTGGCGCGACTACGCGAAACAAACGAACAACGCCACCCGCCGTCTCAACGTACGATCAGAACACGTATTTATTTTGTCGCTCGTACGTGTTGCTTAAAGTTAGCCCCAAAAAATACTGTTTAACAAGTTATAACGAAAACATAAAAAACGCAACAACTAGAAAAAAAATCCACGCGGACCAGGCAGCGGACGGGACTCGAACCCGCACCCTTCGCAATCCGGGCGAATGCACTGACCATTATGCTACCACGGCCCTATTCGCCGCGTCGAAATTTTCCTAGCCTTAAGCTGCAAGGCAGCGCCATCTCTTCGCATTGTAGGTAACCCACAATGTCAAATGAATACTTTTTCAAGTATTGAACATTTGAAAGAAGAAATAGCAATATATCTGAAGAAAAGTTTACTAGAAAAAAACTACAAGTAAACTTTTCTTTACATTTAAACATCTAGCAGTTAAATGCTTAAAAATAAATAAAAACATAAACGCAATTTAGTTATTTTTATTTTTGTTTATAGATAGATCCGACAAATGACTCCACCCCACCTGATGTTAAGTGGCGATAAAGTCCAGACGATAGCTGATACAGCAGTTCTACCTGCCACACCAGCCATTCTTACCCTGCCGGCCTGCGTGTTGCTTCTTCAAGCCTCTTAGTGACGATCAAAAACCTCAACCCTGTAGGGGAGGATTTATCGGTCGATAGTATCGGATGCATTTTTGCGATAATACGTCTTAAATCTGCGTCGTTACTAAAGAAAGAAAGAAAGAAAAACATTTTATTAGCCTTCACAACATTAACTTAGAAATACAAATGGTTATTTAATAGTGTACCATAGATTTAAGGATAAAAGATAAAAAAATGGGTGCATGTACTTATGTAGGCGCGTGAGAAGTTATCCTTCTTTGGCATCGTTTAAAATTAGTTTTTAATTGCATGCAAATAATTAATTACAATAAATAAATAAAAAGTCTGGAAAAGGACACAGTCAATAAAGTTCAGTTTTAATTTGAAAAAATAAATAAATAATCAAAATATTCAATTAAAATCGCTACTGAATATAATTTATTAGAACATATGTGATTTGCACTTGTATGAAACTCAAACACGTATTCCGAATATACAAACTAGAAACATGTGGATAAATATTATAAATATGAATACCTATAACTCTTACTTTATTACAAAAAATAAAGATGTGGTTTTTGGTTCTACTACACCAATGGTCAAGAGATGGCGCTGTAGTCTCCTGAATCGCGCTTTGGTTCCGTTGTTCCAGATTAATAAATACTTTTGATAGGCCTTCACAATGCAGTCGTTAGCACCCACTAAATAGAGATTCTATTTCTATTTTGTTGGTAGATTTTCTTAATGTGCGGTAAACACAAAAGTAACAGCATGAAGTTTTGTGTTACAGTGATGCGCGCGCATCTTAAAATTTCACTCTCATCATTTTTTCATAACGCGCCTAAAGAAGTATAACTTCAAAAATAAATAAAAACATCGTGCCGTGGAAGGCCAATAGGGCGCTGCCTCAGATATGCTGTGTGGTAACCGCTTTCGCGATACCACAGCAGCGAGGATTTTCAGCCAGCGCCTTATGGCAAAGGTGATTTGCGAATGCCGGAATAAGCGAGACAATAACACAACACAGAACACAATTATACATATAACGGAATACAATTCTAATTAATGACTAACACATACATCATAAAACTATAAAATACACTAACTATAAACAAATAAGTCTCTATCTAATTACATTACACTATATATAAGTAAAATATAAATACTATAACAATAAAACTAAAACTAAAAACCTTAAAAAATAAAATTAATAACTAAAATATATTATTAAAAGGAGTCCTTTTAGGCAAGGATCCGAAGATACTGGCAGCGTTACCCCTTTGAATGGCTAGACTAATTCTTTGTCCGAGGTAGCTGACCGCTCTTTGGTCTCCTGTGACGTCGACTAACCTTTTTGCTATTTCCTTAAATAGCCTTAAAGCGCTAGGACCCCACGGACCAAGGGTCTCGACACTGAATGGGAAAATTTGTGAAATTTTCCTATAAATACAGTCTTGATATTAATTAAAATATCTTATCGAAAAAAGTAACACTGACACACATACATTACATACATTTCAATTAATACATAAACAATAATGCCGGCCCTCCACACAGCCATCCGTTCCCGCTACCCATCAACGTAGCAACAGTCCCTCCCTATTTTCCCCATACGGCCGATAAGGACAAGGATTACTAACGCAGCAGTGTGTAACTTCGTAGCTATTGTAAATGATCAAATCTTTTCTAATACGTAATGTAATAAAAACAGATATCTGAAATTACCGACCGATGATAACGCACCTGTGTCCCCACACATTTTTTTATAGCCAGGTACTCAAATAACTCTACCCCACCTGAAGTTAAGTGGTCATAGAGTCCAAATGCGAACACAGCTGGTACAGCAGTTAAAAACTGCCACACTAACCATCCTCTTCTGCCGGCCTGCAAAAATGCTTCTTCACGCGTCTCTTAAAGGACCCCAGATTGTAGGAAGGATAGAGGGAACACGTGCGCGGGCAAAGAATTCCACTTGCGAATAGTACGACAAAGAAATGAGGCACCAAATTTCTTTGTTCGTGTAGGAATAGTGGCCACAGTAAGTCGGTGGCAACGTAGGCCAGCGCGCGTGGTCCTCTGAAGGAAAGGTGACGGAGGGATAAGGGTTTACTCGTTTTACACAAAATAAAGGGTTGTGTTCATTTGTCATTCGTGCTAAGTGGTAAATGATTTGTTTTCCAAGTCTGTTATTTTAACTATTCGTTGGCCAGACAGAATTGTCGTGATCTATCACGGTGACACGTGCGTGTCACCACGATTTATTCTGTCAGTCCGTGACGTAACGAAGATTTTATTTATTTATTTATATCAAATACTTATATCTATTATTACAGGTATATATCCCCAAGGCAATAGATACATCCATTTAAGAAATACATTATAATACACATTTACAAACACATTGGAAAAAATAATTAATTGAAATCGATAATAATCCACTCAACTAGTTTTGTGAATTCGCTCAGAGCACAAACAAATAAGTCCATCTTTTCATTAATTTGTTCTGGGAGCCCTTGACGTCACATGGTTCGAATTTCGTGGTGTTTTGTCAGGGACACCTCTTATCAATGGAATCGAATCCGAATGAAAACATTACTTTTTCTCACAACAAAGAAAAAAATACCTAAAAATTCTTTAAACCTAACTCTTACATTAACGCTTTAGTTATATTTAGTTGCTTATCACCCCAAATTTCTTCATTTCTTTATTTATTTAATTCAGGTAACAAACAGTCTTATACAAACAATTTTACAATTTATATTTACAAATAGACCTAAAGTACCATTAATTGATATATAACTATTATATTCAAGCGGCATAAAAGTGACGGATAACTATAAACATATGATATACGAGTACATCGCCGCCGCACATGTTAACTATTTCAACAATAATTCACTTACTTTTCTTTTGAAGCTGTAAAGTGATTAACTGAAAATATCTGCTTCATTCAAGTTCTTATTGTAAAAATTACATATCCGTCTAAAAAAGGTTTCTCTAGCATAGTTGGAGTGGCAACTCGAAACATAAAAGGTATCTTTTGAACGTGAGGAGAAACGAGGAACTTTGAGTACAATACTCTGCACAAGTTGAGCTGAGTCTATGTGATTGTTAATTATCTTGTACAGAAACATGGCATCCAAATACTGGCGTCTACAGTCATTCAGTCTTCTTCAGGCAAAAACTACTGAACGGATATGGATGAAATGAATTGGCACAGAGATAGATTAGGTTTGGAATAACATATAGGCTACTTCTTATCCCGGAATAAACACAGTTCCTGTAGGATACAGAAATAGTAGTTTACGCGGGCGAAGTCGCGGGCAACAGCTAGTATAAAATATTTACAAAACTAATTTTGTTTCATTAGAAAATGCCGCGGAACTATAAAAGAAAAAAACTACCAAAATACACGCAAGATGATATGGTTAAGGCAATCCAAGCCGTATTGAAGGATGAAATGAGTATGTATGCTGCTGCTAAAAACTTTGGAATTCCAACTACTACACTTCATAATTGAGCTTCTCATATTTGACATTCAGTGTAGTAGGAACTATTTCGGAAGCAGTTTATAAAAACACGGGAACCCTAAGATAAAAATTTTAATATCAAGCCGACTGTTCGTTTTAAATTAGCACAGATTGGCTCGCCCCTATAATTTATGGCGGCAGCACGTGGTCAAAGCGTCGATCACGTCACGCTCGAGCGAGCGACACGTCCGAATTCAAATTAACAATTTTCATTTCGTCACAAATACTTTACGGATCATAACTGCAGATAGGTATTTGAGTTGTTTTTTCACTTTCATCGATTATTCTTGACTCGTAGTGAGTATGGTATCCTTTGTCTTATAGAATATTAGGGTAACGTATAGAAATATGTACAATCTTCATTCTAGGGGTTTCGTCTTCACGTTGTTGAGTTGGTCAATCAGATTCTCTCTTTATATAATAGTTTGGATAATAAATAGATAAATAGATTCAGAGGACCACGCGCACTGGCCTTCGTTGTCACCGTCTAACTGTGGCCACAATTCCAACGCGTACAAAGAAATTTGGTGACTCATTTTTTTGTCGCACTATCCATAATTGGTATACTCTACCTGCTCACGTGTTTCTTCTTTCTTCATTCTACATCCTGGGATCCTTTAAAAGAGGCGTGAAGAAACAACATGCAGGCCGACAAGGTGAGGATGGCTGGTATGGCAGTAAGGACTGCTGTATCAGCTATCTTCACGTCGCGACTTCACCGTCACTTAATATCAGGCGGGGTTGAATCATTTGTCGGACCTATATTAACTCGCGCGATGAGGGTAACTTTTCAAGGCCGCGTCACGATTTGAGCGTCAGATTTTAGATTTTAAAGGACGCTTTTGTATATATTTTTTTTTCAATTATGTTATTACGCTATTATATATTTTTGTTATTATTATTATGAAAGTTCGCTTCACTTTTGACATACGTACTCTTTACACACACTGTTTTTTTTTAATCTGTAATTTCTTTAATTTTGTGTGATAGTTTAAATATTGTTATGTACATAACTACTTACTGAATAAATATTTATCTATTCTTTTCTATACATTTCCTTATAATGCAAAGAGATGTCGCTACCTCGCAGCCTAAGAAATAATGAAGGGATTTCGATACGAACACTTAAGTCTCGGTAGCAAATTTGGTCAGTGCTTCCGCCTCTATAGCGAACCTTGCGGGTTCGAATCTCGTCTGAAATCTGGACCTAGTAGATTTTTTCTAGTAAAAACTTCTTTTTAATTTTCCAACATTTGCCTATATCAGAATTCGGAACCAACACCTCACATTAGGAGACTTATTAAAACATGTATTTAAAGTATTGGTTAGTTAGTTGTGTTTGAAAGTATCTGTGATTTTAATAATCTGTCTTAAAAAAAGGCTGGCAAAGAATAATGTTTTGTACAGCCCACATTATACTACCATTAACACCACTGCTCTGAACACCAACCGCGTGTTATTATTTAACAAATAAATATTCATAAACGCCATTCTTAATGCTATCGAGGAGCCGCCGCCATTTGCAAGCAAACAGCTGAGACGACGTGTTACCGCCATTTATCAAGGCGCGTCACGCCGGCGTCCCGTCGCCGTCACGTTGCCGTCACGTCGCCGTCACGCGCTCGTATATCGATCAAGCTCGAAGTGAAAACTAGGCAGTTTAGCTTGCCCAACTGAAATTGACGCGACTATTTTGATGTCGTTTAGATATATGAAAAGGCTTTTTGGATCTGTATTCATGGCATCTGTTGCCTTTTTTTGAATCAGTGTCTGTGTTTTCGAAAAAAGATAGGTAGGCATGTATTTTAAAATGTTACATGCAAAAGGGAGGAGCTCGACAGCGCAGGCGGTAGGTGGTAGGCAGTGATTATTGCACTTAAGCAACTTTCGCAGTGGTCGGTCGTTTGATGGGTGACCAAGAATTCAATATCTTGAGCTCCTCCGTACTTCGGAAGACAAGGTGAAGCCGTTGGTCCCGGGCTCCCGGCTGTATCTGCAGTCGTTATATTAGCGGATGGGTGACCAAAAATTTACTATCTCGAGCTCCTCCGTGCTTCGGAAGGCACGTTAAGCCGTTGGTCCCGGCTGCATTTGCAGTCGTTAGCACCCACCAATCCGCACTGGGCCCGCGTGGTGGGTCATGGCCCAATCTCCCTATTCCATCCATAGGGAAGGCCTGTGCCCCAGCAGTGGGGACATTAATAGGCTGATGATGATGATGATGATATATTAGCAACCAATTCACACTGAGAATAGTTATAAAAATATTTAATTACTTTTTATTCGGTTAAGGCGACTTTACTATTCGTTTACTAAATTTCTTATATATATTCTTTTTTACTGCTTTCATTTTTAATATCCATCTGTTCCATTAATAAAAAAATATATTACAATAGTCGTCAGAGATATGAAAAAATGTTTCAATATTTTTAATATAAATTCGTGGTTTTTTTTATGTGTAAATGGGTAAGCTTCAGATCCTGTTGGTATTTATACTGTATGACATTAATCTACTCGTAAATGTGAGTGGACTTTATATTGGTAAATACATGATTTTTGTAAATGTTGCTACTTCTGTTAAATGGTGATGAGTTTCTTGCGCCCATTCTTTTCATCAGCTAAAAGAAGTCCTGAATGGGTGGTAGGAAAAATATTGGACGATTCAAAAGAGCTTTCAATATTTTTTTTTAATAAAGTATCATTTCATTTCATTTCCATCACCGAATCTAGTCATAATATGAGTCAGTGAATGAGAGAATGAGAATTTTCTCGATAATCGTTCTTATTCTTCAATCCCTTTCGAAAGGCTGATAGCCATTAAACTAATTTTCATTTGACAAACAACAAGCCGCAAGCTATTTACTGTCAAATTTTAATTTCACATAGAAATTAAAGTCCTACCTACTGGTGAAAATTTGTATGTTTTTGTCTCAATTTCGCATGAACGGCTAAACTGATGAAATTGTGAATGAAATTGAGACCTTCCCCTTACCCTCGAAGGAATTTTGTTTTCTTATGCGATTTTATAAAAACTAACTATTATCTATCTATTTGTATTTTTGCCAACCGTGAAATATTGGCATCTAGTAGAATTTTTCAATTTTAAATAAAATATAAAAGGAATTATTCATTTGAAAGAATTTACATTATATATAACTATATTTGTAATAGAACAAGTAACCAAGTCGCGACACTTTAACCACAAATCCAATATATCAATTGAATTAACGCGTCGTGTTAACCCTCGCTAATCTAATCTGTGGTCTGCCCCGATTGGTTGAGTCACTGCACTTACGACCCTGATTTATGCTAACTTAGTACTGTCACAAAATAGATAGTACAGAAGGTTATCTACTTACAAAGTGCGCTCGAGAAACGCACACATAGACACCGCTCACGGACCCGTTATCTCAGACTAGTTTGGACCACTGCAAGCGCGAATTCCATCCGCTTGAGACCCCCGTGGGGAGATACCATCCGCCTGGAATACCTCTAGAAGCACTCGCCGATTCTCGGCTTGAGGTCCCTTTAGGATCTCGCCGTCCCCAAACCCGGTGACGCTGTAAAGGTCATCTGCGTCCAACAGCATACACTCACAAAAAAACCGTTTGAGACACGCGTCTGTGCAAAAATGGGGCAACAAAAAAAGTTATAACATTTTGTTCAGTAGACGGTTCTTTAAATTTAACATTAAAGGGTGAACTGTCGTTTTTTTTATATCACAATAACATTAATCTATCTATATATAAAACTCAAAGGTGACTGAATGACATAGTGATCTATCAACGCACAGCCCAAACCACAGGACGGATCGGGCTGAAATTTGGCATGCAGGTAGATGTTATGACATAGGCATCCGCTAAGAAAGGATTTTGATCAATTCTACCCCGAAGCGAAGCGAGGGCGGGCTAGTGGCCCGTGTCTTGAAACATTTTAGTTAAAAATATGGGTTTATATTTCCGTTGCTTCTGTTTCATTCAAGAAAATAAATCAAACAACTAGATACGAGTGTGACTACCACGAAACTTTTTTGTGTACATATATGCCAAATTGCGCAATCCTAGCGCGACCGCCGAGCGTAGGTATCCAAAGTGAAATATATAAATGAGATAACCTTCTGTATTCTCTATTTTGTGATACTGTCGCCTTGAGCTGATCCGGGAATTACAATTGTTGTTCCACAGTTAATTGAAATATCAGCAAGCTGTCGCTAATTCTCGACTAGGGCGAGAATAAAATGCAAATGTTCATAAAACCTTTTAAAGCATATTTAGAGTGTTCAATTTGTAAATAACCTCAACTTTCTCACAATAGATGGCATTGTACATGAGTCTAAATTGCGTTATGGTTTTGTCATACAAGAATTTAGGTATATTACAAGAATATATTGTTTTAAACTTTCATGGTCACTAACATAATAATAAGTAAGTTATAAGTTATTTACGGTATTGTTATCATGTACCTTGTTTTTAGCTAGTTTCCGATATTTCGGCACTGTTCCAAGCGCCATGATCACGGAGTAACTGAAGTAATTGCGGGTAGGCTGTTATTGGCAGACATATCGGTCTACCCTCCGACGAAGAAAATTCTTTATCCACAGAAATAAAACTATGGAAGAGGTATGTCGATGACGTATTATGTATATTAAGAGGTAACAAACATGATGTCGAGTCTCACCTGGCAAATTTAAATGGTATCCATTCTAAAATTAACTTGACCTATGAGATGTAAGAAGACAGAAGTCTGGCCTTTCTGGATGTGAAGATTCGGGTGAGGAATGACGGTTTTGCTTGGTCATTCCATTTACCGCAAACCTACACACACTGACGGCTATCTCAACGCCTCCTCGCATTACCACCCTAAACATCTTAACTCTGTAGTGACTTCACTGACGAGCCGTACATATGACCTGTGTGATGAGGAACATCTTCAAGAAGAGTTGGAGCATGTACAACGAGTCTTACAGAATAATGGATACCAGGGACACTTTCCATCTAGACACAAACTAAGACACCAGAGACACAGAGTAGACAGACAACCTGTTTATTTGCCATATGTCAAAGGAGTGACTGGCAAGGTCTCAAACATACTGAATAAGTACTCACTAAACACTGTCTTCACTCCTGTACGAAAGGTTTTACAATACCTACGGTCTCCTTAAGACAACTTCCCCTTGGAAAAACCTGGTGCCTATAAAGTCGATTGCAGCTGTGGCAGTTCGTACCTTGGCCAAACAAAGCGAACAGGGCAAGCGAGGGAACACATAAAGGCAATCAAGAACAACGATACACAGAAATCAGTCATCGCAGAACATTTGATTGATTCCGGTCCTAACAACCGGATTGAGTTTCATAACCCACAGATTATCTCGACGGAACTCCACTACATACCAAGATTGGTCAGGGAAGCGATTGAAATAACAAAACATTAAAATTTCAACCGTGAGGACGGGTTTAAATTGTCGAGTGTCTGGAATTCTGTGGTTCGTATGTGTACAACCGGAAATAAACAAAAAAAGTGTTGTGTCGCGATCCGATACTGTAAGTGTTGTGTGTCGAGAACAGTTTCGAGTGAATAGTGAGAATGTGAACAGTGGTACGGGTATCGAACGCAATAAAAGACTTCGTCAGAGGGTAGACTGATATGTCTGCCAATAACAACCTACCCGCAATTACTTCAGTTACTCCGTGATCATGGCGCTTGCAACAGTGCCGAAATATCGGAAACTCGCTAAAAACAAGGTACATGGTAACAATCCCGTAAATAACTTATATTACTATAATATTACAATAATGTATTTATCTAAAGAGCAAATTTTATTAAATGGATTCGCAGAAACGAAACCATATTCTGTTCAGGTTTACAGAGAAAACCAATTCCACTGATTTAGAAAATAGGGACAAATTAAAGTTTGAAACAAGCGAACAAATATAATTAAATAAATTTCATCTAATATTTTCCAAGTACAAGGTTTTACAATCGTAACTGTCGTTGAATTTAATAAATCACTTATAAGACGAAAGCACGCGATAAGGGTTTCTGTCAGATATTTGTTATTGCGTTATATTTTCAAGAAATATGAATAAAGAGCCTGAAGTTTTGAGTCAAATTGAATATTATTATTATTCCTTACCAAATCATATTTAAGGCCTACGCAGCGTTAAGCGGGAGCAGAGAGCGTCCAGCTTGGTGTCCGTCCACGTGCAGCTTAGTGTCATTACATAGACCAGCACTGCGACGCATCGGGACGGGAGCCCCACAAATAGGTAGCATGAAACAAACACGTGAAGCGGACGCACGCACCGTGCTTCAGCTTAATGTAGCGCAGGCCCTAAATATGATTTGGTAAGGCATGAAGGTACTATTCCGTGCATCGCGGTCGATCGCGGCCGCGCGCGGCCTCAGTGTTACCAACCCTTACCAAAATTTTACCCTAAATATTTTTTAAATTCCCCTAAATATAGAAATTTCTATGTACCTACTTATCTTATTACCTAAATTCTTTGGTTGCTCATAAATTAAAACGTTTCATATTTAGTTACAGTAAATTATTTTATAGAATAAATACATTTTCCGAATGGAAAATCAAAAGAAAATGAGCTGACAGGCTGTTAAATCTTATTTAGCTGTTTTGATTGGTGGAAAACAAAGAACTTTAGTCCATACAGCCTTAGGAAATAACCTGCCACACAGTGAGTTCAGTCGTTTCATATCGTGGTACGTTCCGTTCTACGCACAAAACTGAAAGAAAACACACGCTTTGTTTGTCGATTTAATTGCAAGTTTTGTTAAAAGCCCCTAAAAAAAACCCCCAAAAATTCCAGCCCCTAAAAAAGTCCGTTTTAACCCTTCTAGCCCCTAAATCTGGTGGCAAAACCCCTAAGTTGGGAACCGTGCGCGGCCTACGACTGTCGTCGGTCGCGCGCTACAATTGTCATAGTATGAAAATGTATGGCACCGCTTCCGAGGCCCGCAACAGACGCGCGTAGCCAACGAATGTCGTGAATCTCGCGCGGCCGTGCGTGTCTCGACATGCTCAGCGCTCAGCAACAATTTCATGGCGCAAACATGTCTAGGAACCTTAGATTAAAACAAAAAGGGTAGATTCGGCACTAGCCTCACTAAAGTGATCCGCACCAATTGTGGTCCACGACCCTAATCGCTTTAGTCACAACTTGATATGCAAACGACGTACATGTGAACGACAAATATAAATATTGCTAACATTTTGTGTTTATATGATAAAACAATGCCTAAGTGTGTTTTTAAAAAGTGCTCAAATTGCTCAAGAACTAAAAATAATCCCACGGCATCACTTTTCATTCGTAAGTACTATAAAATATATTTTTTCATAAAAATTGCTGTTTGTTTTGAATCTTATTTGGTAGTGACGTCGAGTACTGGTCGCGTGATTGGTCGGTAGTGCAGTGACGCGGATCTCGCCGTCTCGTTCGCGCTGCCGTTGAAACTTAACGTGCTGTTTCGTTCGGGTCGGTAATGCAGTGACGCGGATCTCGCCGTCCCGTTCGCGCTGCCGTGGGATCAGTTTTTCTTTGATGCAAGTATGAGTGTACCGTAAGCGAACCCTTTTTGTTTTAATCTAAGCTAGGAACGCAGAAGAAAACTTCCGAACTTATGGAAACTTTTTTTCATCACAATACAAATGCTTTTGTATCAAATGTTTGGTTGTATCCTTCTTCATTTCTGCTTTTATAAATAGGGTCGATAGCTTCTCTTTTTTCATAATATAACAACAGCAGCTCGTCATCCTCCTCTTCTTCTTCAAGAATGTCAATTAGCACTACGACCATGATTTTGACTTCGATAGACACACGTCTAGAGGGATCTGCCGAACAACACCGGCTAACTTTGAGGCAAAGCCGCGCGCGTCTGTCGCTGGCCTCGGAAAAATCGCGATGCACGGAATAGTACCTTGATAATAATAATATGCAATTTGTCTTTAGACTGGTCTATTAAGTTAGGCACTTCGCGCACTCCACAACCACAATCAGTAACCGCATAGACCAAATTAACTTAAGCAACTCTTAAAACGTCGCGCACTTTGCCACAATGGCTAACAGGCAGCAGATAGGACTCGAACCCGCACCCTTCGCTATCCGGGCGAATGCACTGACCATTATGCTACCGCGGGCCTCACGGCCCGCGAATTCTTTCTAGCTTTTCTTAAACTGCAAGGCAGCGCCATCTCTTCGCATTCTAGGTAACCAAACTTATCCACAACCGTATCTTCCGCAACCAAGGTTGCGACCACGGCTACGATTCCAACCCAGTAAGCCAACAAAAAATAAACAAGCAATATAAACATCATTATAATTTATAATTCATTTTTACTGGACGTGTCGTGAATGGACAAATTTTTAATGAAATTTTGTGTGCATTCTAATTCTAATGCACATAAAATTTCATCCAAGCCATATGGCTTATAGTAAACGGTTACTAATTGTCACTCCTATATAGACCCTTACGGTTCACCCCATTTATCCCATAAAGCTTTTACCTCTCTGAAACATTTTCAACAAATTCAAAATACATTTAAAACATATTCCATAACACAAGCAAGGAGAAAGCTTTGCAAATTGAAAAATTAACACGATAACATCTCATAAATATTGCTCAACACTGTCAACCCACATGACAGTTGACAAACTACCAAAACTTAAAAGGCTTGCATTTAAAGCGGTTAAACGAAATGCACTCTCAAAAGTGACTTTATCGCTCAGCCTTAAGGTGCACAACGTTCTGAATAAATAAAATATCACTTAAACCTCGGAAGCGTCAGGTGCCTTGTCAATTACTTATGTTACGGACGGAGAGACTGGGGTCCTTTAAGAGAGGCGTGAAGAAGCATTTTTGCATGCGTAATGCATTTCCCAGACACAAAAAAAAGGTAAATTTAAAAAATCAAAAAACCCGACTGCTTAATTATTCTTCAAATAAGAACTGAAAAGAAAAAAACAAGTCCAGTAGTCTATAATTCTGTTAATAAGGAACAAAGCTACTTTAACAGTCGGGACCCACTGTTGAAAAATATTATGTATTCTTGAATATCTAATGGGTCCCGACTGTTAAAGTAGCTTTGTTCCTTATTAACAGAATTATAGACTACTGGACTTGTTTTTTTCTTTTCAGTTCTTATTTGAAGAATAATTAAGCAGTCGGGTTTTTTGATTTTTTAAATTTACCTTTTTTATTTCACACTTTTTAGTTAGTATTTTAAGACGGTATATACCGTAGTCTTGTTACTTCAGTAAGGGAATTAATATCGCGGGAATTATTAAGTACCTTGCGTCGGTCTAAAAGATTGATTTATTAAGACATATAAAGACTTTACCAGCGGGGTCAAGGCTACAGATGGGCCTCAATTTTCGCAAAAATGTGTGAAGTTAAATCAAGTCGTTACATAAATATCTCTAATATAGGTAAATTTTATAGTAAACTAGCACTTACTCAAAAAGTCATCTTTTGTTTATGTTTTTTTTTAATAGTTTAGCAGTAAATATAAAATTCATTTACTTTTATTCGTCGTCTATTTAAAATTGGCAGTGGCTGCATTGTCATGTCAATGCCGGACGTCTAAGATTGTGATATACACAAATTCAGTGTCAGTCCCTAGTCTCATAATTTGATATACCTACATAATTCACAGAAACCCAATATGTAGATGCCAGAAAATAACTTCAAATGTTTTTAATCATCCTATATACAATACCAATCAATGACGTTTATGTCGCAGGTTGAAGAAAGAAGTAATTCCCGTCTGTTGTTTTGGACAATGGTGGCAACTGCCTTAGATCACTAAATTAAATAATTATGCAATCACCAAAGCAAAGTTTATAATATTTGATTAAACTAAAGGCGCATAATAAAATTTTCATAACGTTAGGTAGAGCACCATAGCAATCTCATTTATTATCAATTTATAGTTTTCTTTGTAGTTTTCTTTTAAAGCGTTCACATTTAACAGGTCAAAGACTTTGTGTTCGACCCTTTTTTATTGGTAGTGTAAAGCTCGAATGAAGAGTACTCCCAGTAGTGCAATCATGGCAATTATTTTCCAAATTTTCTTTTTGCTATAAAAATACCGAATGACGTATCACTGTTAAGCACAAATGCTAAGTAACTTTTACAAATATAATCAAATAAACCTATTACTTACTTTATTTTGAAATCTTTTTCATCAATTAAATACTTATGTTATCCTAACTATCTATACTAATATTATAAAGAGGCAAGATTTGTATGTTTGTAACAAATAATCTGTCAAACTACTGAACCGGTTTCAAATATTAATTCATCTTATGGTAGCTACATTATTTATTATAACATTTTTCTTTATTTAAATACATTTTGTCCGAGTGACATAGGCTATATTTTATCCCGATAAATAAATTTCGCCAGGACAATGCCCGGGTGGATCACTAGTAAGTATAATATAATATTATAGATGCGAAAGTGAGTTTGTTTGTTGCGCTTCCGTGCCCTAATAGCTAAATCGAATATAATGAATTCCCATATAGAAGTAGATGGGAACTTGGTTCTTAGCTACAACATCGCAATACTTATAGGCGTAGGGTGATGAAAGGGGTGATTTACCTATAAAAATCTACATTATTTACTTTGAATTTTGCAGAATTATTACAAAACCAATACTATCGCGAGCTGATTAATAAATACAGGGATTCCGATAAGTATGTACTTACTAGCGAAAAATGGGTTATTTGTCATTATATTAAGTAAACCTTTTTTGTAACCTTAAGTAATATCGTTAAAAAAAATGAAAAACAGTAAAATTCTGAGTTTTTCATTAAAATTCAATAATCATAAATACCTATTATGATAATATATTTTTCATCATTTAATAAGAAGGAACTGTATCACAGTTTTAATGTTAGTACTTCGTATAGGATCAGATACTGCGAATACCCCATTTTTTTTTCTTTTACATAGTACACCGCGCTATCAATTTGTCATCGTTGTAACTTTTTAAATATTTGTCGAAATGACATAGTGTAAAAAGCAAAGTTTATCATCTTTAAATATCAAAAGCGACTTAAGTATTTGTTTTGATAAAAAAATATTTGTTAATACAAAATGTGCATTTTGGAAATAGATATCAAATAATATTTTAGTTTTGATTCACTATTTTAGCGGTAATGACTTACACATTAATAAAAATAGATATATGGTGTCACGGAATTTTTTTTAGAACTATTTAAGAGATACATTTTCACTCTACATTACATTCATGTAACTTTTATTGTTTTTGCAGTGCAGGCCAAAATGGCTCGCAGATGGGACATTTTTTTCCGTCTTATGTGACACTTATTGCTATATATTGGCCAATTCACTTAAAAACTACATAAATTATTATATATATGTAATTATCATATATGAGCTATATTACTGTTAAGTTTCATTAAAATCCATTCAGTATTTTTTAGGTGAAAGAGTAACAAAGATCCATACAAACGTAAGATTGAAATTAAAAGCGTAAGTGGTTAATATACAACTTTAAAGCGTTGTAGATCCTAAAGAATCATATAAAATGAAAAATGGTGTTAGGAACCTAAATATGATTTTCGATTATCTAGACAGTGATACCCCACTCGACATATTTTGTCAACTTTTTTTTTTACTTCGTCACAATATGGCGCCTAATTTTGCCCATATTGAATTTTGATTACTATCATATCTTTAGTAGCACTTCCATGATTGAGACAAATCGATTGATGTATGAATCATCAAAATCGGTCCAGGCGTTTGGTCTCTAGTGTGCCACAAAGGAACAAACATACATATATAGACTGTTAAACACATAACCCTGTCTGCGCGTCGCGCTTCGCGCTCTTGCAATGCGCAGCCAGGTAAAAAGGCCGGCAAGGTGAGGATGGCTGGTGTGGCACTTTATAACTACTGTAACAGCTATCTTCGCGTTTGGACTTTATCGCCACAGAGTCATTTGCCTACCTGACTATTATATAAAAAACCCGACTGCTTAATTATTCTTCAAATAAAAACTGAAAAGAAAAAAACAAGTCCAGTAGGCTATAATTCTGTTAATAAGGAACAAAGCTACTTTAACAGTCGGGACCCATTAGATATTCAAGAATACATAATATTTTTCAACAATGGGTCCCGACTGTTAAAGTAGCTTTGTTCCTTATTAACAGAATTATAGCCTACTGGACTTGTTTTTTTCTTTTCAGTTTTTATTTGAAGAATAATTAAGCAGTCGGGTTTTTTGATTTTTTAAATTTACCTTTTTTATTTCACACTTTTTAGTTAGTATTTTAAGACGGTATATACCGTAGTCTTGTTACTTCAGTAAGGGAATTAATATCGCGGGAATTATTAAGTACCTTGCGTCGGTCTAAAAGATTGATTTATTAAGACATATAAAGACTTTACCAGCGGGGTCAAGGCTACAGATGGGCCTCAATTTTCGCAAAAATGTGTGAAGTTAAATCAAGTCGTTACATAAATATCTCTAATGTATGTAAATTTTATAGTAAACTAGCACTTACTCAAAAAGTCATCTTTTGTTTATGTTTTTTTAATCGTTTAGCAGTAAATACAAAATTCATTTACTTTTATTCGTCGACTATTTAAAAATGGCAGTGGCTGCATTGTCATGTCAATGCCGGACGTCTAAGATTGTGATATACACAAATTCAGTGTCAGTCCCTAGTCTCATAATTTGATATACCTACATAATTCACAGATACCCAATATGTAGATGCCAGAAGTTAACTTCAAATGTTTTTAATCATCCTATATACAATACCAATCAATGACGTTTATGTCGCAGGTTGAAGAAAGAAGTAATTCCCGTCTGTTGTTTTGGACAATGGTGGCAACTGCCTTAGATCGCTAAATTAAATAATTATGCAATCACCAAAGCAAAGTTTATAATATTTGATTAAACTAAAGGCGCATAATAGAATTTTCATAACGTTAGGTTATTGGTAGTGTAAAGCTCGAATGAAGAGTACTCCCAGTAGTGCAATCATGGCAATTATTTTCCAAATTTTTTTTTGTTATAAAAATCACTGTTAAGCCCAAATGCTAAGTAACTTTTACAAATATAATCAAATAAACCTATTACTTACTTTATTTTAAAATCTTTTTCAGCAATTAAATACTTATCTTATCCTAACTATCTATACTAATATTATGAAGAGGCAAGATTTGTATGTTTGTAACAAAGAATCTGTCAAACTACTGAACCGGTTTCAAATATTAATTCATCATAAGGTAGCTACATTATTTATTATAACATTTTTCTTTATTTAAATACATTTTGTCCGAGTGCCATAGGCTATATTTTATCCCGATAAATAAATTTCGCCCGTACAATGCCCGGGTGGATCACTAGTAAGTATAATATAATATTATAGATGCGAAAGTGAGTTTGTTTGTTGCTGCGCTTCCGTGATAGCTAAATCGAATATAATGAATTCTCATATAGAAGTAGATGGGAACTTGGTTCTTAGCTACAACATCGCAATACTTATAGGCGTAGGGTGATGAAAGGGGTGATTTACCTATAAAAATCTACATTATTTACTTTGAATTTTGCAGAATTATTACAAAACCAATATTATCGCGAGCTGATTAATAAATACAGCGATTCCAATAAGTATGTACTTACTAGCGAAAAATTGGTTATTTGTCATTATATTAAGTAAACCTTTTTTTGTAACCTTAAGTAATATCGTTAAAAAAAATGAAAAACAGTAAAATTCTGAGTTTTTCATTAAAATTCAATAATCATAAATACCTATTATGATTATATATTTTTCATCATTTAATAAGAAGGAACTGTATCACAGTTTTATTGTTAGTGCTTCGTATAGGATCAGATACTGCGAATACCCCTTTTTTTTTCTTTTACATAGTACAACGCGTCATCACTTTGTCATCGTTGTAACTTTTTAAATATTTGTCGAAATGACATAGTATAATAAGCAAAGTTTATCGTCTTTAAATATCAAAAGCGATTAAAGTATTTGTTTTGATAAAAAATGATTTGTTAATACAAAATGTGCATTTTGGTAATAGATATCAAATAATATTTTAGTTTTGATTCACTATTTTAGCGGTAACGACTTACACATTAAAAATAGATATATGATGTCACGGACTTTTTTTTAGAACTATTTAAGAGATACATTTCCACTCTACATTACATTCATGTAACTTTTATTGTTTTTGCAGTGCAGGCCAAAATGGCTCGCAGATGGGACATTTTTTTCCGGCTTATGTGACACTTATTGCTATATATTGGCCAATTCACTCAATAACTACATAAATTATTATATATATGTAATTATCATATGTGAGCTATATTACTGTTAAGTTTCATTAAAATCCATTCAGTATTTTTTAGGTGAAAGAGTAACAAAGATCCATACAAACGTAAGATTGAAATTAAAAGCGTAAGTGGTTAATATACAACTTTAAAGCGTTGTAGATCCTAAACAATCATATAAAATGAAAAATGGTGTTAGGAACCTAAATATGATTTTCTAGACAGTGATACCCCACTCGACATATTTTGTCAACTTTTTTTTTTTACTTCGTCACAATATGGCGCCTAATTTTGCCCATATTGAATTTTGATTACTATCATATCTTTAGTAGCACTTCCATGATTGAGACGAAGCGATTGATGTATGAATCATCAAAATCGGTCCAGGCGTTTGGTCTCTAGTGTGCCACAAAGGAACAAACATACATATATAGACTGTTAAACACATAACCCTGTCTGCGCGTCGCGCTTCGCGCTCTTGCATTGCGCAGCCGGGTAAAAAGCGTGTGAACAGAACGCATCTCAGAAGTGAAACTTTCAAAATAATAATTATAAAAATATATATTAACATAGTTACATAACTTAAAAAAGGCAAAAATTTAACAAAAGTAATCTGATATTTAGAATAGGCATGTGGTGTGTAAGCTTTTTAACAGATGGCGCTGTTCATACATCTACATCACGCTATGGTTTGGTATAACGGCCTTGAATGTACAAAGAGAAAGAATATAATGAATATATGGCTTGTTTAGTCTTGTACTCTTTTTCTAGATATTTACATCTTTCCGTCATTAAAAATGGTCGCACTACAATCTGACGCTCAAATCGTGACGCGGCCTTGAAAAGTTACCCTCATCGCGCCCAAAGAAGTTTCACTTTAAATAAACTCTAGCCATCAACGTTATGAATGACTTAAAAACACGATCTATACTCAGTGGCGGGGCTAGACCACATGTGGACGTCGGCGACATCAAGTTCGCTAGGCCTATTTTACTTCGCAGTAAAAAACCATTAAATTAAGTGAGCCAAATTATAAAATAACGTATGAGTAAACGAGTTTTATTGTTGATAATCAAATTATGACAAAAAATAATTGCAAACATAGAAATTTAATTACAAAAATAGTGTTGCCAGACAGACGATTCTGAATACCCGTAAAGTACTACTCGCTTCTATCACGCACATGTTCGAAAATAATAAAAGTCATTATCATCTGCTTAGCTTTTTCCCCGAATTGTTCGGGGTCGGCTACCTAAGCCAGGCCAGGAGAAACGAAAATAAATAGGTAACTATTAAAAATTTTTTGCGAGGCCCCCTCAGGCGCGAGGCCGTCGGCGGTGGCCGACGTCGCCGACGCCTAGCGCCGCCACTGTCTATACTATTAAATATTATAAATGAGTGCACTTTCCCATTTTTCCCCTAAAATGTGCTGTGCTCGGAGGCGGGTACGTTCAGCAGCTTGGTATGCTGAAACTTCCCCTGGCCATGACGCTGCTCCATAGTTTTTTACAGTTGGTAAATAATATAAAGTTCCATATGTTTCGCCCTCGGAAAAGCATACAAAATACTTATAAATTATTTAAAAAATCTAATTTAAATTGAGTAATAGTTGCATTTCAATAATAATTATACAATACATGTCAAATTTTCTAAGTCAATAGCCATGTCTTCATTATGTCAATACAATTACAATTATTAATTTATAATAAGAATTCCTTTGTACTATAAAAACATTTGCCTATTAACCAGTCCCGTAACTCTTTAGCTATCAATTTTATAGGTCAGTATTTGAGTTAATTAGGAATAATGTTGTATACCTTAATGCACGTGTTTAACAGCTTTTCTAGTACACCGAGGTTTTTGGTGCAAAGTCCAAAACAAATCTATCTGATTTTCTAATACAGTATTTACTTGTGCTTCACAGAGTACGTAGGTAATACATTGGAGTCCCTATAGTATATCACTGTTACGTGCTAGATAAATTCTTAATTGTAATTACATTATAATACTATCAAATGAGGCGGCTACGCCGGTAATGTGTTTATGACCTTTACAGCGTCACCGGGTTTGGGGACAGCGAGATCCTACGGGGATCTCAAGGCGAGAATTGGCGAATGTCCTTAGAGGTATTCTACGCGGATGGCATCTCCCCACGGGGGGAGTCTCCTCTCCATCTGGAACCTTTAGACCACTCGAACCCGAGGGGTCGGCTCAACTAGAGGGTGTCTCTGAGACCCGGACCTCGGCTGTAGGTAGCCGTTGTCGTGGGGGGCGGGGAAAAACGCTCAGGCACGTCTGTAGTACTCAAGCTAAAACGCGGCTAAATGACAAAACCAACTTTTGAGATATGGCTAAAAATCGCCCGTCAACTTTAAATTATTGCTATTATGTAACCATTCATCAAATGACGTATTTTTAGACTTAAACTGTAAAAGATACAAATACTTGTTAAAGACAGATCCATAGAGAATTGAAAACTGTATAAAATGCAATTTAAGACTGAAAAATCGAGCACTTGTCACTTAGCGGCACTTTAGTATGAGGACGGCAGACGTGCCTGTACCTGGTATAGCTTGTCGTGTGTAGACCGGGTCTTCACTCTTAGGCCGTATACAGAAAGAAAGCCGAAAGCCGATCGGCGCCGATCAGCGCCGACACGCGCTGGTCCGAATAATAAATATTTTATATTTGAATTATTATTATACTTTCTTTCTGTATACGGCCTTATCCCGTCCTTACTCGCGACCGTGGCTTTGGCGGAAGAGAGCGAGTGAATGCTGCTTGAGCGACTCGTCTGCGCCCGCGCATGTAATGCGATACAATAGTGATGCGAATTTGTATGAACAGTCAGTATGCATTGTAACACCCTTATTAATAAAGAAATGAAAACCTTGTATTGGTTACTCCATGTTTTGTGTCCGTTCATGAATTACTTAAGGCACTTGAGTGACATGAACAAAATATGGTGTAACTATTCTAAACTTATTCCTTGTTAATAATAAGGGAATAATAAGGGAGTATGGGTTGTGTTTAGTGTTGCCAGGTATCCCGATTTGCGCGTGACGTCCCGATTTTCAAGGATCTGGGGACACGTCCCGATTTGTACGGAATTTTATTGTGGGGAAACGCCGCCGACATTCAAACTATTTTTGTGCTGCAGAAGAGAGCTATTCGATCAATTTATAATCTTAAAGTTAAGGATTCCTTAAGAGATAGGTTTAAAGAATTTGGTATAATGACAGTCGCATCACAATACATATACGAAAATTTATTACTTGTAAGAAAAAATACTAATTTGTTTCTTAAAAACAGTGATGTTCACACACTTAATACAAGAAACAAAAATAAACTAACTTTACCTGCTACTAGGCTTCACAAAATCAATAATTCATTTAAAGGTCTTTGTGTTCGCTTATACAATAAAGTCCCAAGCAATATCCAAGAGTTAAGCATAAATAAATTCAAAGATAGTATAAAAAAAGCACTTATTAAAAAAGCTTATTACAAAGTGTCTGATTATATTACAGACAAAAATGCTTGGGTTTGAACTGTTCCAATCATTCCAACAGGTTTTCTATATTAAATAAATCATGATTGTATTGACGTTGTAACAACATAATGATTTGTGAATGTTGTTACATTATGCTTTTAATGTTGTGGAGTTTTTTTCGCTCGTTTTTCTCCGCAGCTAAAAAATATGTCCTATAACGAGTGGTAGGGAAAAAAAATGTTTGGACGATTCAAAAGTGTTGTACTATACATCCAATTTGAATAAAGATATATTGATTTCTGATTTCTGTATTTGATCGGGACGCTAAATGTCCCGATTAATCAAAAAATTAAATTTATGTAATTAATATAATAATATACTTGCACTAGTACTTTAAAACGCAATAAATTAAACCCAGATTTAAAAACCCCTTGTTTTTTTTACTGTCCCGATCTGCAACCCTAAATCCCGATTTTTTGACTTCATGTACCGATTTAAAACAAATCGGAGCTGGCAACACTAGTCATGTTACATGATACTAAAAGAACAGATCGAAACGCATAATATTATAATGGTACAATATTAAGTATATTTTTATATTTTTTATTATTTTAAAGCATGTAACTGCTTGATGTTTAAATCTAAAGAAAATATAACTAGAAAATATTCCACGCGGGCCAGGCAGCAGACGGGACTCGAACCCGCACCCTTCGCAATCCGGGCGAATGCACTGACCAATTATGCTACCGCGGCCCTCACGGACCGTGTCGAAATTCTTCTAGCCATTCTTAAGCTGCAAGGCAGCGCCATCTCTTCGCATTATAGGTAACCCACAATGTCTGCTGCCTGGTCCGCGTGGATTTTTTTCTAGTTATATTTTCTTAAGTATATTTTTGTTAACATAAGCGTAGTCATAAAGTGTATTCATCATGAAAACATATGGCTTAACGGGGTTAGATCCTGGACCTCTGAGTAGGATACACTTTGTAATCCGGTGAACTGTAATACCGCTTTCATCAACAGCCTATCCTAGTCCACTGCTGGACATATAATGATAATAATAAGATAGCCTCTTTATTTCCATAATGTACAAGTAATAAACATCATAGAATTATTCATAAGTACATGCATGAAATAATAAAATATTACAACAATTAATACCATAAATTAGATAACAACTAGCAAACCAGTGAACCAAATGTTCACCAAAACCTGATTTAAAAAAAATGTATTTATTTTATTGAGAACTTCGGACATTTTGTGTGGTTTCGTTTGAAATTCGTGATTTCTCGAAAACAGGAAGTGCTACGTTACTCAAATCCGGTTTGTAGTCTTATCAGACTATTCTTAACTTATAACTTAAATATTCTCTTTATCTATCTCTTACGGTTTGGCCGCTGAAACAGCACCACAGACGGACGGACGGACTTGTCTAATAGATAAGAGATTAGCATTTTAAAATTTTCATTTCATACAATTGTCAAGTAATTATAATAATAATAATAATAAAATTCAAATTCCAAATGATAATTGAATGTCAAAGTAAATATTAATGCATGTCATTATGGACCCCTCAACGAGTAAAGGCCTCCTCCATTTTGCTCCACGTCTGTCTGTCCTTTGCTTTTGTAGTCCAATTTTCACCTGCTGCTAGACAGCTGGACATAGGCCTCTCCAATTGCACGCCACTCAGATCGATCTTGGGCTACTCCCATCCAGCTCCTGCCAGCCACCTTGCGCAAATCGTCACTCCACCGTGCCTGAGGACGTCCTACACTACGTTTGCCTAGACGCGGTCTCCACTCCAGAACTCGTCTACCCCAACGGTTCTCGGTTCTTCGGCAAATATGGCCAGCCCACTGCCACTTCAACTTGCTAATCCGGTGGGCTATGTCGATGATATATAATAGGTACCGCTTCACTAACGGTAATATTGTTTTTTTTAGAAAATAACAAAAGCAATAATTATTTGCTTATATTTGTAGCCTGGTTCGCATTCGCGTCATATTTTCTCTCTATAAATGGAACTTCAATCTGATTTCAGGGGATGCTAAAAGCCACGCCACCGTGCCACCCACGGTAAGCTTAATAGATTGAATTTATATTCTTTTCTAGGAAAAGCTTTTCCTAGTTAAGGAAAAAAACATTATTAAAGATTTACATTATTTTTATGTTGTCTAATCTTATCAGCGAATTCAAATAGTAGCAACGATGAAAAATGCATACAGGTATATCAAGGTAGGTATATTATGTAAAAATAGTTAAGGGGTAGCTGAAAAACTGCTTTGCTTTTGAGATGTGGTGTTGGAGGCGGATGCTAAGGATTCCATGGACTGCACGGCGGAACAACGTGTCCATACTTGATGAGCTCGGCATCACCACAAGGTTGTCCACTATCTGTTACCAGCGCATACTTAAGTATTTCGGACACATCGCTCGCAGAAACCCTGACAGCCTAGAGAAGCTGATGGTGGTTGGCCAGGTCGACGGGAGAAGATCACGCGGTCGGTCGCCTACTCGCTGGTCAGACCTAGTAAAGTCGCTCACTGGCCTATCAATAACCAAGGCTATAAAGACTGCCGAGGACAGGAATGCGTGGAGAGGCATAGTACTTCAGGTGGTCAACATTTCGAGTTAGACACGACCTTCAGCAATGAAGATAGCGACTAAAAAGAAGAAGCTGAAAAACAGCGTCGGTTCAGGTCCTAATGCTTAACTAACATTGGCTAAGCCATTCCCTATAGTCTTTGTTTATTTTAATATTTATTTACATGTCTGTCAGCATGTAAATAGACTAATCATTTGAATAAGGTATTTCCTCATCAAATATATATATATATATAGTATATCATATATATTTAAATATATAAAACTCAAAGGTGACTGACTGACATTGTGATCTATCAATGCACAGCCCAAACCACTGGACGGATCGGGCTGAAATTTGGCATGCAGGTAGATGTTTTGACGTAGGCATCCGCTAAGAAAGAATTTTGATCAATTCTTCCCCCAAGGGGATAAAATAGGGAATGAAAGTTTGTATGAAACTTTGTCAATTTTAAACCGTTCGGGATGAGACTTTGCATGCAGGTATAAGAAGAATCATAGATGAATGTCATTGTGTATAATACAAGCCTGAGAACAAAAACTGTAGTTCTGCACTTCAGCTCTACACCGAAGGGAAGCGAGGGCGGGCCGCTAGTCTAAATATATAAAAGAAGAAACTGACTGATTGACTGACATATCAACCTACAGCTAAAACTGCTAGGTCTAGAGAATCCAAATTTGGCACGTAGATTGCTTATCAGGTCTAGAGGTGCACTTAGAAAGGATTTTTTCAAAATTCACCTCCGCAGGAGTTAAAAAAGAGGATGTAAGTTTGAATGGATAAATCATTTTCCTTGAGTTAATAAATAGACTTAAAACTTGACACAAATACTTATTTAAATAAGTTAATAAGTTTGTAATTTTGTTATGACGACCTCCGTGGCCGAGTGGTTTGTACGCCGGGTTTCATGGCGTCGCCGACTCGAGAGGTCCCGGGTTCGAATCCCGGTGGGGGCAGATGTTTGTGTGATGAACACGAGCATTTGTACTCCAGTCATGGATGTTTAATATGTATTTCTATATAAATATACTTATATAAGTAAAGTATTCTATCCTTTACCCTAGTATCCCATAACACAAGCCTTATAGTGCTTACTGGAAATATTTATTTGTTTATTTATTATTTATTTATTTAATTTTTAGTTTTCCTAAACTACTCCCTAAATGGGGATTGGGAGAGTGTCGAAGATTTTATTAGGATTCATTTTCGCTTTTTGATACACTCTAAACTTGATATTTTTACTAAAGACCAGAAATAAACAATAACGTGAATTAGGGTTTTTCGAAAATCTACTCCTAATAATAATAATAAAGTCTTAAAATAATAAAGTACAAAGTATAATAGGGGTGATGACGGGGTACAGTAAACAAAATTCTATTTAGTCCGTCAGTTAGATGATCAAAAAATAATGGACACGTATTTCTTCTTTGGGCAATCAACCAAAAAATGACAAAGTTATAGCGCGTCAAAGTTTGGGAGTAGGGGCTCGTGACGTCACTTTTTAGTGAAATTTTCACTTAAAAGTGTACTCAAACGTGACGTCATGCGACTTTACAAAGGAATATATCACTGCAATGTTTATATTATGTGAAAAAAGTAAAAATACGTGTATAACACTTTTTGATAATCTGCCTGATAAACGAAGAAAAAAAATTAGTCATCATCCCTATTGACAAATAATTTTACCTTTCCCGAGACTGGTGTCTGCACTAGGTTGTGAAACCTGTCTTACAGATCACCAGGCTCCCACTGCGCCGGTCATCACTTTCATAATACACTTTAGTATTCAAAAAAGGTAAAAAGGGGGTTAAGGATGTCGAAGTTCTATATGGATGAATTTTAACGCGCGGTTCGAAATAGTAAAGTCTAATATGATACATGGGCAATTCGGAAGTTTTAATGATAAGTCACTTTGTATGAAAAAAAAATTACTCTAAGAGGTATCCCATGCCTCTATTTAGTGACACAAGCTTAGATTAAAACAAAAAGGGTAGATACGGCACTAGCCTCACAAAAGTGATCCGCATAAATTGTGGTCCACGACCCTAATCGCTTTAGTCACAACTTGACATGCAAACGACGAACATGTGAACGCCAAAAAGAAATATTGCTAATATTTTGTGTTTATATGATAAAACAATGCCGAAGTATATTTTTAAAAAGTGCTCAAATTGCTCAAGAACTAAAAATAAAACCCACGGCACCACTTTTCATTCGTAAGTACTATAAAATATAGTTTTTTCATAAAAATTGCTGTTGAATCTTATTCGGTAGTGACGTGGAGTACTGGTCGCGTGATTGGTCGGTAATGCAGTGACGCGGATCTCGCCGTCTCGTTCGCGCTGCAGTTGAAACTTAACGTGCTGTTTCGTTCGGGTCGGTAATGCAGTGACGCGGATCTCGCCGTCCCGTTCGCGCTGCCGTGGGATCAGTTTTTGTTTGATGCAAGTATGAGCGTACCGTATCTACCCTTTTTGTTTTAATCTAAGGACACAAGCCGTGGGCGGGACGACGGCTTCCCGCAATATAGAAGACGTTTCACAGACATAGGGTTCAGGTAGGCTTTACTTTTGACATTAATGGAGTAGAGATCGACAACCGCTGGGTAGTTACATATAATCCAGTTCTTTTGACAACATTTACCGCGCATGTAAACGTCGAATTCTGTCACTCTCTTAAATCAATAAAGTACGTTAGCAAATACATAAATAAAGGATCCCACTAGACCACTTGTGCGGGTTATACACCTTTAGAGAAGAGATTGGTTAATAGAAAGTCACTGGAAACAATTACTGAGAGTTTATTGAGATAATTTACACTACAATAACAAAGTCTATAAACAGGAAAACTAAAGTTAAAGTATGGTGAAAGAATGGTTTACGTATGGTGAAAATGTAAGAGTGAGACACGCGGTTGGTAAGGCTACCGGATAGACACTAATTATAGATTCAATATGTTATTATTGCGAAACAATGAAATTAATAAATTATAAAGTAACTAGCAAACCAGTGAACCAAATGTTCACCAAAACCTGATTTCTCGAAAACCGGAAGTGCTACGTTACTCAAATCCGGTTTGTAGTCTTATCAGACTATTCTTAACTTATAACTTAAATAATCTCTTTATCTATCTCTTACGGTTTGGCCACTGAAACAGCACCACAGACAGACGGACGGACTTGTCTAATAGATAAGAGATAAGTTGCGCAGCGGGTCATATTGCTGACGCGTTAACCTACTTATTATGAGTTTAATGTGCGGCTAAACCCGTACACCACTTTTGTTTTAGAAAAGGAAAAAGGTGAAGTAAACATTCACGAAAGTGTAGTGTACATAAGTAGTTAAGAGGCGGTATGGCGAATTCTTGAATTTCCGATTCATGAACGTTTCCCCAACGTGTTAAATCTTGCAGCTCATCTGGAAAATGGCCAAAGAGTATGTATTTTAATCAGCAAAACCTCGCAGATAATCTTAAAAACCCACCAAAAACTACACTTCTTGCCTTCTTTGCGTTGTGTCGTTGTGGTGATGGGGTGTGGGTGACTCTCGGGAGAAATCACGACGAGCGTTCAGTGTGGAAATCAACATTTAATTAACTTAACCTACATCTTATATACTATTTACAATACGTATACGACGTGCTTAGGGCTTAGAGACCTAATCGTATCGAGGATGATTATCATCACGTAGAAGACGTGTTTTACACTTCACCACACCTCCCCTGAAACGTTAGGCGTCCCTCCCCTGAAAAGGAAGACCCTAAACACTTTTCTTCTACGTTCTAACATATGTAACTCGATTTATTAACATATTATACATAACAACATGTTAAAACCTTTTTAAGAGATTTACTAATCTCATATATATGTAACTTAAATTATTTCATTTACTTTATTAAAAAAATATCTTAAAATTTATACAAACAATTATTATCAATATAAATCCTTACTATAATTACTAAACAATTATTTACGTTTTCCTTACTATAATTACTAAACAATTATTTTTAACAAAAAAAAACATTACATATTAGAATTTTACATTTTCATTAATCTATTCCAACATCACGTTGGTTGTATGCCTTCCTAAATAGCATGTCTTGAAAACAATTATTTCTTTTCTTAATAAAATCTTTCTTATTACACTTATTTGTATAATAAACATTAAATAAAATATTGTTATTTTTCGAGCTTTCGGGTTTACACCTATGATATATATTAAAAACCCCTTTTATTATATTATTATTCATTTTATCCTTTCCATGTGTAATATCGCTTATTACAATTAATATGGGTAATACAACATTATATTTCTCCCTTAAGTTATTAAAACTTTTAACCCATTTTTCATTAATTATCAAACCTTTTATTTGTAAATGCTTACAAAGCAATTCAACATCTTTCGCTAGTCTTTTCTCTTCTAGGAATGACACAGACTTTATATATATTTCGCATTTTGAAGGTGCATAAACACATAAATTACATTTAGAATGCACATACTTCTTATTGTCTATTTTGTCATTAAAATACTCTTTAACAATTACGTTTACATAAGAACTAGCTTTTACATAATCTGCTTTAATTGCAGGGAACTCTTTCTTAGAGTTATCATTAGACATTGTGATCTCGTCGATTGCGAACATATTTTCCTTTCGTATTTTATAAGAAGCTTTTCGCTTTTCCTTACATTGGTTAGACTTAATTAAGTTACCATTGCTTTTACTTAGCAAATTATTTTTACAACATAGATCTTTTTCTAAAAAAAATTCGTCTAACTTTAAATCATAACACTCGTCATTAAAACTATTTATAGAATTCACTACCTCTGTATTACAAGTTTCTATATAAGAGCACACCTCATCGATTTGAGCACGATTTTGCTTATCTAGCGCTTTGCGCGAATGAACTTGACCGTCGCGCGGAATGCGAGATTCCAACGTCTTGCAAACATTCCTTTTACTTGCTACGCTACAATTTTTAAAATAATAATTTCTTACTCTCGGTCTGTAACTTAACCTTGACTTATAGTAATTACATTGCTGAATCATATTTTCCTCTCTATTCGATGATGTAATATATTCCTCGAGTGCTATTTGAATAGCATCTTTTAATAACGTGGGCTGCCTACACTTTAAAATTAAATTTATTCGACTACTATTTAAACCTTCAGCAAAACATCTTATTGCAAAAGCTTCATTTAACGGAAGCAAAATTTTAATCTTTTCCTGATCATTTTCCGATTGAGCAATAGTTAATTCAGATAACAGTTTATTGATCTCTAAACCAAATTGTTCTATAGACCTACTTCCTTGTTTGCACTTAAATAATTTAAATTGAATCGATGATGGACACTTTTTCGGTAAAAAATAATGTTTTATGTCACTAATTAAATGATTAATACTATCATAAGAAGATTCTAAATAAATTTTTGCTGTTTCTGAGAGTCTAGTTTTTAAAACAAAATTAATTAAAGTATTTTGCGAGTTATTATCAATAACGCTACTGTAAAATTCTATATTATTAATTAAACATTGTGTGTTATGCTCTTCTCCCGTCATTCCAGATAAGAAGGCTAGTGCGGTCTCTAAATCAAAACTTGCCATTTTTACAATGAAAACCTTAAAACTTTAAATTGCGAAAAATCCTTAATAAGTAATAAATGAAAAGTCTACCGGGACAAAAGTAATATAAAAAATTAGGATGAATTAACTGTTAAGCTGCATTTTAAGATCTTAATGCGTTATATAATTTATTTTAACAAAACAAAAAATAATGTCGGGTAATATTTACTTATTGTTCTTAATGCTAAAACTGACGACATTACAACTTACTTGACATTAATTGTAGCTTAATGATTTCCTTCATAATAACGTAGTCATTTTCATGCCCTTTTGCAGTATTGGAATATATCTTCTTCTTCAATGTATCTTCATATACGTGAAACCGAGGAACCGAGTGCGTAGGTAATTTGTTTGCAGTTTTCCGTGATTCAATAATCATCTTCAATTTCTTCAAGCGAACCCTTCTGGGTCTTTGCGCTCAGAAGTATGCTGCCATGGTCGATTAAAATTTCCAAAAAAACTCACATAACGGACCCCGTCCGATGCAGCACGATCTTCTACGTCACAGTCGCCATGTGGTGATGGCGTGTGGGTGACTCTCGGGAGAAATCACGACGAGCGTTCAGTGTGAAAATCAACATTTAATTAACTTAACCTACATCTTATATACTATTTACAATACGTATACGACGTGCTTAGGGCTTAGAGACCTAATCGTATCGAGGATGATTATCATCACGTAGAACACGTGATTTACACTTCACCACATCGTACTAATGATTTTGCAAAAAACCTTTTTAGCATTATTATGTTTGAACTAATTCACGTTTCCAAAGCAGGAACCGCGGAGTGAACGTATCAAATATTTATTTACCACTAGTAGCTTAGCGTCAGCCACTCGACTTCGCTTGAATCAATTGGTGGCTTCGTCTCGTGGCTTGACTGAGCCACTAATGGTCGCGTTTAGTAGCTCAATGTGCACTTGCTCTAAGTATGTCTATGACTGACCCTCTTTATATTTTATATCATAGGGAACATACGTACAGACGGCCTAACTGATGGTAAGTGATCACCATCCTCCATAGATGTCTGCAACACAGAAGTATCACTTATCCAACGCTGGCCTTTCATCTTCCTCACTCACACAGCGCAAGAATATAACACATCGAAATTGCAGTCTTATCTCTTATTGTCACTCCATGACAATGGCTAACTAGTGCCTAGGGCCGAGTCTTAGAGACGCCCTCTAGTTGAGCCGACCCCCTCAGGTTCACGTGGTCTGGAAGCTCCAGGCGGAGAGGAGACTCCCCCCGTGGGGAGACGCCATCCGCCTGGAATACCTCTACAGGCACTCGCCAATTCTCAGCTTGAGATCCCCTTAGGATCTCGCCGTCCCCAAACCAACAGCATACACACTCAAAAAAAAATCTTCTTGTCTACGGCTTAGTATCAGTAAATCTCTGCTTTAAAAAAATTCGCCTGTAAACCTGATACACATCAGGCTTTATGGCACATCATCCGTGATGCGTAATCAATATTCATACGGCAGCTATCACGCAGCGGTAGGAGCGTGTCACCTGCCGTTTATACGAATGCTAAGCAGGCGCGCGGCGCGTGACGCGTAACATTTGACGTGCAAGCCTCATTGAATAACCATATTTGCATGTTATATAAATACTGTTTTCTTTCATGTAAAGGTGTATGGAATAAGTATAGCCTGTCTGTTGGTAAGAAACTCTAATCAAGGGTATACGCCCTTGGGACCATGGGGTCCTAGCTTGTCTTTGTGTTTTAATTATCCTGTGGTACTCACCATCTTCACAAATGCTTGTAACAACCTAGACTGAATAAATACTTTCAAAAAAAAACGCGTAATCAAAGCGTAACGAACTGTCAAGTGTCAATTCGTTAACTATGTCTTTATGTGACAACTTGACGTTATCGGAGCGCAAAACGAATTCGCTACGAAGCGTTTGCCACTTGCCTAGGGAGGCTGGTAATGCCTGCATTTCAGGCGCGGCGCACACCGGGAGGGGCGCGGCAAATATACTGATACGTTAACAATTCTATTCAAAGCCTAATTCCTGCATCATTAATTAAAAAAATCAGTGGCAAACATAAAACAAAACACAAGCGGCGCACTGCTCTGCAAAGCGGCCACGAGAGCCGACGCGTGACTACTCCGCTCCGTTGTTCTAGGCCGCGCTCGGAGTCGCCACGCGCCGCTCCTTGGCTCTAGGCCGCGCTCGGAGTCGCCACGCGCCGCTCCTTGGCTCTAGGCTGCGCTCGGAGTCGCCACGCGCCGCTCCTTGGCTCTAGGCCGCGCTCGGAGTCGCCACGCGCCGCTCCTTGGCTCTAGGCCGCGCTCGGAGTCGCCACGCGCCGCTCCTTGGCTCTAGGCCGCGCTCGGAGTCGCCACGCGCCGCTCCTTGGCTCTAGGCCGCGCTCGGAGTCGCCACGCGCCGCTCCTTGGCTCTAGGCCGCGCTCGGAGTCGCCACGCGCCGCTCCTTGGCTCTAGGCCGCGCTCGGAGTCGCCACGCGCCGCTCCTTGGCTCTAGGCCGCGCTCGGAGTCGCCACGCGCCGCTCCTTGGCTCTAGGCCGCGCTCGGAGTCGCCACGCGCCGCTCCTTGGCTCTAGGCCGCGCTCGGAGTCGCCACGCGCCGCCCCTTGGCTCTTGGCCACGCTTGGAGTCGCCGCGCCTCTCCCGGTGTGCGATGCGTCTAAAGTGTCAGTGTCAGGTCTGTTTTTGCGTGCAGTCGGCAACGTGGGCGGCAGGCGGCCTGCGTCATCGACTCCTGTAGTCCTGTCGCCCCGCGCTCGACGCCTGCCGATGACAATGATCGGCTAATCGACCAGAAAAACCCGGTCACGCGTGACGTCAGCCGTTCTTTATTATCGTTAACCTGCCAGAATAATAAGCGAGTTTTCTCCATTGTCAGGAAAACAGATTGTAAATGGTAAAGATTTCGCTTCATGTTTATCAAGTTAAATACATCACAGGGGTGCATGTTTGGTTTACATTGCGGAGGTTAAACAATGTTCGCTCAGCAGATGGGTGAGCACAGGAATAAGAAACAAAGATGGTCCTTACTCAATGATGGTGGTAGAAAAATTACTCCTCTATATTGACCCAATTGAGAATTGAACCCGTTTGTTAAACATACGTGATTACATTCATACTCTTCATTCACACGTACAATAATAACTCGCAAATTTTGTGAGCTCAATTATATTAAGAATGAATAACACATTCGTATTTTTTGACCCCATCGTAAGCGATACCCGAATAACGAATTAATTTAATTAACGAAAACAGGATAGAGTAATTTTATTAGCATAATAACGATTGGTATTTCGTTTTAAACATAAAATTTGACTTGCAAAATTTATATTAATGTAAATAGGCAATTTGATGTTTATGGTAAATCAAATTTAGTAGAAAGTATGTGTGTGAAATACGCAGTAAATCGTACTGTGATATTCACATCACAGAAATATAACTTTGGTAAAATAAATAAAGAAAAATTTCACTGGAAACAAATTCAACTCGGCCCATTAGGTGTACTCTTTTTCTCCGAAACGAACTTTCAGTAACGAAGTTCAAACGAAATTGAATTTAGTCAATTTGGGTTTATATTTTATTTAAACGATAAACTATCAAATATTTTTTTTCTAAGGGTAAGTTTAGAGAATATAGATTCTGTAGCATAGTGCCTTAGTCTATTTTTGGGTCCGGGTTTGAGTCCCGTCTGCTGCACGGTCCGCGAGAATTTCTTTCATAGTAAAATTTCCTTTAAAAATGAAAATGAAAAACATTTATTCGGAGCAGTCTTGGATACAGGCAAATGGTTTAACTTATATACACACACATAATTATATATATGTGTATAAGGACACTAAATGATGGACATTAAAAAACATATATTACATAACATGTATCCACAGCTGGGCCGAGAAGGACCCAGTTCAGCATTGTGTTAGTTTGCACTGACGCTGGTTTTCGACTGGTTCCCTTTATGACACACGGTTGTGGTTCCCTTTATGACACACGGACACTGAAGACAAGATTATAGGGTTTTATATTAAACAAAAATTAACAATCTGAAGGCAAGGCTGTAGAAGTTCTTTGCCTTCGCCTACATTAATGATCCATGCTATTTTCCTTGATGTAGTAGAAGAGTAACAAATTTTATGCAAAACGAGGATGTATGGACTATGCTCTTTGTCTTCCTAACAGAGGAAATTTAAGAACAAAAAAGTATAATGGTAAAAAAATATAGAAAAGAATTGACGTTAAAGTAACAAACAAAAACAATCCGTAATCAATACTATTAACAAAAACGTGAATGGTAACACATAATTGAAGGATAAAGGATTTGTTTAAATATTGCATAAACCACCAAGAAGTATAACTTCAACAAATAATTAAAAGAGGACTTTAAAACTAGGTGACCTAAAAGTCATTTTATTTCAGCCTTTTTACTGCCAAAGATTTTTCAACGAATAAATTCTTTCTTCAAACCTTACACTCCTATTTTGGCTGCCGGGTGAAAAAAACCAGAGGAAGTGTACTATATTTAGTTTTAAAGGATACAGGTACATGTACGCTGATGTACGAGACATTATTCATGTAATATTTAGAGGCGCATCCTGCATACGTGTGTTCGGAAATAGCCCGGAGCTCACTATATGCTAATAATGTTTGCAGGGTGTATATTTTATGCGAAGTTCATTATATCAAAGCCAGCGAAGACGCACAGACAGAATTATCAGTTCAGCAATTACTAGTATACCGTTATAACTAACGTATTAATACAGGATTTCAGACAGAATTAATAACGATATTGTGTAATGATTGAGCTGAAAAAATAACTACACTTTTTTGTTTTCAATGTTTCTAAATCTTTGAGAAAATTATTGGGGATTTGTGAGCGTTATGCAGAAGCTCTCGGGCTTAAGTATAACGCGAACAAAAGTGAGTTTATGGTGTACAAAGCTGAGACAAAATGTATTAGACCTGATTTACCTGTCAAACTTTGTAATGCAAATTTAAAGAGAGCGTTTCAATATAAATACCTTGGCCACTGGGTTACGGATACTTTAAAGGATGATATAGATATTTTGTTTTAAACTTTCATGGTCACTAACATTATAGCTATTAACGGGATTGTTACCATGTACCTTGTTTTTTATGAGTCTCCGATATTTCGGCACTGTTGCAAGCGCCATGATCACGGAGTAACTGAAGTAATTGCGGGTAGGCTGTTATTGGCAGACATATCGGTCTACCCTCTGACGTCGTCTTTTACTGCGTTCGATACCCCTACCACTGGTCACATTCTCACTAATCACTCGCATTTGTTCCCGGCACACAATACTCACAGTATCAGATCGCGGAACGACACTTTTTTGATTTTTGCGGTTTTTGCACATACGTACCACTGAATTCCACACACTATACAATTTAATCCCATCCCATCATGGGTTTAAATTGTCTAGTGTGTGGAATCCAGTAGTTCGTATGTTACTCCGTGAACATGGCGCTTGCAACAGCGCCTAAATATCGGAGACTCGTAAAAAACAAGGTACATGGTAACAATCTCATTAATATCTATAATGATATAGATATTGATAGGGAACGCAGGGCGCTGGCAGTTCGATATAATATGCTGGCTCGCAGGTTCGTACGTTGTACAAAGCAAGTAAAAATTACACTTTTCAGGGCGTATTGCCAGTCTTTCTACACGTGTAGCCTGTGGGTCCGATTTACGCAGGGGGCTTTAGGGTCCAGTACAATTATGCTCTCAGGTAGCTGGGTTTGCCGTGGTGTTGTAGTGCCTCAAGTATGTTCGCAGATGTGCATATTGACGGCTTTCATGCCATAATCAGGAAACGCTGCGCGGCACTGCCTGCATGTTGCTTCTTCACGCCTCTTTTAAAGGATCCCAGGTTGTAAGAGGGAGGGAACACGTGAACGGGTAGAGCATTCCATTTATGGATAGTACGACAAAGAAATGAATCACCAAATCAGAATACGTGGCAGCACCAACAGCATCCTGTCGGCACTGGTCGACAGGTGGGATTCTCCACTGTTGGAGCGCTGGTTGCATTTGCATGCGAAGCCCCCGGGCCGCATGTAGCCTTGTGTTCCAGCAGGGGATGATCATATGATTTTTTATTTGTAATCTATTTTATACTTTACTAACATAGTTTTTAAGGTACATTGTTACTAACATCCTATGGACTGTATAATATTGTCTGAGAATAAATTATTATTATTATTATTAAATCAAGAAGAAACCTTTACAATTTCACTATGGCTGTCTGTCCGCAGCTTAGCTCAGACTCAGAGGCTTTAACTCTTGATACAAAATAGAAATGAGATTCAGACATCAGAAATCAATATAATATCTTTATTCAAATTGGATGTTTAGTACAACGCTTTTGAATCGTCCAAACATTTTTTTCCCTACCACTCGTTATTGGACATATTTTTTAGCTGCGGAGAAAAACGAGCGAAAAAAACTCCACAACATTAAAAGCATAATGTAACAACATTTACAAATCATTATGTTGTTACAACGTCAATACAATCATGATTTATTTAATATAGAAAACCTGTTGGAATGATTGGAACAGTTCAAAGCCAAGCATTTTTGTCTGTAATATAATCAGACACTTTGTAATAAGCTTTTTTAATAAGTGCTTTTTTTATACTATCTTTGTATTTATTTATGCTTAACTCTTGGATATTGCTTGGGACTTTATTGTATAAGCGGACACAAAGACCTTTAAATGAATTATTGATTTTGTGAAGCCTAGTAGCAGGTAAAGTTAGTTTATTTTTGTTTCTTGTATTAAGTGTATGAACATCACTTTTTAAGAAACAAATTAATATTTATTCTTACAAGTAATAAATTTTCGTAAATGTATTGTGATGCGACCGTCATTATACCAAATTCTTTAAACCTATCTCTTAAAGAATCCTTAACTTTAATATTATAAATTGATCGAATAGCTCTCTTCTACAGCAGAAAAATAGTTTGAATGTCGGCGGCGTTTCCCCAAAATAAAATTCCGTACGACATTACCTTCCTATTTAGATCCAAATTAAGGCACTCTAAAATGCCTGCGCCGAATAAAGTCTGAGCAAGATTGTTCTATACATAATTCACATCTTTCTCTTATAGTGTATCTATTTTTCGCCGGCACTCAAGCCTACTTGTGTTTCCTCACGGAATTTAATAAAGTATACTGTCTGATCTCGTTGGAAGAAATTTTTTATTGATTCTATTGCTCCCGAGCGGGGACTTTCTTTCATAGAATATTAATGAAAGGTGACATGTTTGATCACATTCTGATGAATAGTTCCAATTTATTGAATACCTATGGGGGTAAAGGTATATGGCAATGAAAGAGCTTGTATTGTAAACTTAGTAAGCGATTTATTATTGATATACGATTCTGTTACTCGCTTGTTTTTGTTACATTTACATTTATATTGTTTATAATTCATTTACAATGAATATATGACTACGAAAAGAATTTTCAACCTTCATTTTATCAGTTTTTATCATAACGTTACATGGAATTACTCATGTTTAGGGAAGGATAAAATAATATTTTAATTGCACTCTAGCATGTCGTGTTTAAATCCTATTAATAATAATAGTACTGTTTTTTATATTGCCTCCAGTAATATTTAACTGCTTACTTCATTGTTACAATTGTACTTTTGTTTCACGATCTTAATATCCACAGTCAAGGGGAGTTCTATTCTACGCCCTTATTTGCACGCGGAAGACAAGCACTGCTGTTGAATTAAAATCGGGCTCTCAAGGCTGAAAACGGGTCAAGGCGCTAAAAGTGGCCAGGTTAAATGGACCCCTGATTACCTCTACAATCACCCCTTTGGCATCTGTACCCCTTGAAGTCGAAGAAGGGGTAGGGGTCGAATTATACTGGGATACTTGTGTAAATTGCAACAGAAGTATAATCTAGAGAAGATAGCCTGCGAAATGCAATTAGGAAGCGACGAGTGACGCCTTCACAGTGGCTTAAGATTACACTGTCGGCCATGATAAGTGGCTGTTAGAATTACAATATAGTTTTCTAAACTGAATTAAAAATGGTTGCCTGTAAAGTCGGTTTTACGGGCGAAGATTTTACGTGACAACGTCTTTTTCTCGGTAGAATATTTATTGATATGAATATAATTAAATTGCACAATAGGAACAAGGAATTGAATGAAAATAAGAATTGCACAAATTTTAACTATAGAAATAAACAAAATATTGTTTACTAAAACATTGTACATGTAAACTTAAACTTAACACGAGAGACTCATCGTAACGTTACCGAGCGTTACACTTTTTCATAAGTGACTCCCAGCCGCAACCTAATTTAAGACGTTGTCACGTCAAAATTAATGTCAATCTTTCCCCAAAAATTTGTAAAGATTACTGTCTTTCATTCGGCAATTTGCCCGTGTCAACCGACAGTTTACATGAGTTTATATATATGTAATGACCACGGCCCATGTCAACTACTACTTGACATGGGCTGCTTTTGAGAGACCGCGATTTATGGAAATACATACATCTCTCTTATTCTCAGTCCCATTTCTATACGTTTATCTCACTTTTCCGTTAAATTTGTTAGCAGAACATCGCCAAACAAATACTATACTCTGTGGGGAGAAAAAACGAAAAAGTCACAGACGACAGTTCGTATAAGCCCGGGCAAGTGTGAAAGGAAAATATCACTAGAAAAAAATCCACGCGGACCAGGCAGATTTCTTTAAATTTTAACATTAAGCTTAAAAATAAAAATATGACTTTAATTGTTATTTCTTCTTTCAAATATTTAATACTTAAAAAGTAAGAAAAGTATTCATTTGACATTGTAGGTTACCTACAATGTTAAAAGGTAGCGACCGCCCGCTTCTTCGTCTGCGTTAACTTTGGTAGACTAACCTTTATTGTGATTAAAATAATAACCACAGAAAATTGGAATCTTGTGTAAAATCAGCGCACTTAAGTCACCGATCCGAGCGTATGTGTGACCACGAGCATTAGAGTAATTTCCGGATCACACACTCAAGTTTGCATCAAGTCTTTTCGCCTAGCTTTTTATGATAGAGTTTTTGTTTACTTTTGGGTTTTAGATTTTTGTACAATACAATGAACAAGTGTGCAACGTTTTTGGAAAAGGCATAACTTTGATGCGTAGTAATTATTATTATTGTATTGTATATAGCATATAGAACCAAAAAATTAGAAAATCTTAAAGTGATGTCACTGTGTTAATAGGACTGTTGCACAAATTTTTATATTTATCGTTATTAATGAATGCTATTGTCAACATTTTTGTATAATTTGTAAGAATATTAGACTAAAGAAAATATAACTAGAAATTTTCCTAGCCTTAAGCTGCAAAGCAGCGCCATCTCTTCGCACTGTAGGTAACCCACAATGTCAAATAAATACATTTAATATTACAATCAATTAATAATAAATAATAAATAAATATTTACAATAGTCACACCAATTAGCCTAGCCCCAAAGTAAGCACAGCTTTTGTTGTGGGATACTAGGGTAACGGATAGAATACATATACTGTACATATATAAGTATATTTATACAGAAATACATATTAAACATCCATGACAGGAGTACAAATGCTCGTATTCATCACACAAACATCTGCCCCCACCGGGATTCGAATCCGGGACCTCTCGAGTCGGCGACACCATGAAACGGTCGGGTTCCTCCGTGGTCGTCAATAATTAGCAATTATAGTTATGTTTTTATCCTTTTAAGCATTATACTGTTAGTTTAATTCTATGTTTAAATATAAAGAAAAGTTTTACTAGAAAAAAATCCCATAATTGGTCAGTGCATTCGCCCGGATTGCGAAGGGTGCGGGTCCGAGTCCCGTCCGCTGCCTGGTCCGCGTGGATTTTTTTCCAGTAAAACTTTTCTTTAGATTTAAACATCTAGCAATTTAATGCTTAAAAGGATAAAAACATAATGGAATAACTAATCCAAGCTTATTCTGCGTTTATTAATAAGGGGGTCTAAGTCTATCTCAAATTACGCCTGGCGGCTCCAGATTAGGCATTGTTCTGATGACATGCATACGCTACGCGTAAGCCCCGTCAGCAAGCGCGTTTGACATGCTTCGAAATTAGTTGTATACAATTTCAGTCTTTTGACACTTCAATAAAGCTCTGAATCCGTTTATCAAAGTCCAACCACGCACGCCACGCATACGCCACGCACACGCCATAAATACCGTATTAACTGCACAGAAGCAGCACAAACATTATCTACAACATATGGTAGATATGCTTGTCGCTAAACACGCAAACATTGACTACTTTAGTAAATCTGAAATTAGAGCCGCGCACACATTACGCGAAGCATGAGCCGTTCTCTTTGTGTGAAATATTTGGAATGTATTTATTAGTTAGTTTAGTTAATAAAAGACTTTATTTAAAATTCATTTTTGTAATTATGAGTTTATTAATTTGACCCTAACTACCGTAAACTACCACCGGTTCCAAAATTGGGAGACCTTTCTGAGTAGAACCGGCGAAACAAACTCAGAGAGCCTCTTTGAGTTTGTTTCGCCATACATAAATTCATACATAGGCAATAAAATTTTAAAAATCTTCCAATGAAATAACCAAACGCTCAATAAAAGTATTTCGAAGGTAGCTCGATAAAATTAAATAAAATTTAGTATTCTGACGATGCAGGCCTGAAAAGGCTGCGAAACGTCAATAAATAAATAAAGTTTCGTGCATTAACCCGTTAAAACTAGTTTTATTTATATTTGGATTGCTCTATCTAGGCGTATAAAAAGGCAGGACTATTCAAAGAGTATTGGGTTGGAAAAATTCCGTACAAAAAATGAGTAACATGAAATTGGTGGCGGATTAATTGTCTCGCAGTGTACAATGCGATCGCATCTGAACCTTTTAATTGCGCGACTGTCCGTTGTTCGCGAGTTTCAATTAATGCGCTTCGAATTTTTTTCCCATTCAGATAATCTTTATTCGCTAATTGTGGAATCTTGATGTACTTCGATTGAGTTGTTGTAAACGTTTTCGTACAGTTTAACATCATCATCATCAACCCATGTTCGTCCACTGCTGGACATAGGTCTCCCCTAATGCACGCTATTGCTCCCGATTTTGTGCTACTCTCATCCAGCCCACTCCAGCCAGCCTACGAATATCATCATCCCATCTTGTCTCAGGGCGTCCTACACTACGTTTACCGAGTCGTGGTCTCCACTCAAGAACTTTCCGGCTCCAACGGCCATCAGTTCTGCGGCTAATGTGACCAGCCTACTGCCACTTCAGTTTGCTAATTCGGTGGGCTAGACTTTCGTTCTCTGTCGGATTACGTCATTTCTGATGCAGTCCTTCAGGGATACTCCGAGCATAGCCCTTTCCATTGCTCTCTGAGCGACTTTAAACTGGTGGACTCATCCATACGTGAGTGTCCACGTCTCGGCGCCGTATGTCATAACTGGGAGGACGCACTGGTCGAAGACTTTCGACTTGAGACATTGAGGAATGGGTGACGAGAAGTACGTAAGTACAGTTTAACATTTTTGCGAATAAATTTTATAGTATAATTTTAGGCCATCTTAGGCACTTCTCCCACCGCTGACGAAGTGAAATGAAAAGTGAGTAAAAACTAGAAACGATTTGGCGACCAGCGGGAAGCGTGTGTGTTGTTCCGATAGTTTGACCGCTGAACTTAAAGCGACTTATAGTTGAGAGTTTTATCGTTGATAGCTCTTGTCGCTCAGTGACGAACTAGCGGAGAGAGTTCTCGCCGGCACTGTGAACAGTCAGCGATTTACTATTAATGTTAGGGTTAGTGATATTCATAGAAAATCGGTATGAATTTATTTTTAAATTGGCAACATTTGAATTTTCTATGATGGCAACTCAATGCCTTGCCGCGTAATCTAGCTCGAACGCTATTGGTCAACGGGTATTTGTCGTCAGCTAATCAGAACGCTTTATTTTCCCGCTGCATTAATGAACGATCAAACGAGAAGTTTTTTAGTGGGAATGGAGAGAGAAAGTACGGGAAATGACCACATTTGCACATTCTTCGTCACGGTGTTGAGAAGTGAAGACGTTGTAAAGAGTGATAAAGAATTTAAATAAAATTAATAAAAAGAAGTTCATTGTTTTCATTTAACGGAATCTTAGAAGCATTAGTAGCTAGTTCGACAAACGTTTAACTTGCTGGGTCGCCAAATATTTCGATACTATGTTTGATACATCACATAACACATTATCTATCTATATATATATAAAATTCAAAGGTGACTGACTGACATAGTGATCTATCAACGCACAGCCCAAACCACTGGACGGATCGGGCTAAAATTTGGCATGCATGTAGATGTTATGACGTAGGCATCCGCTAAGAAAGGATTTCAATTAATTCTACCCCCAAGGGGATAAAATAGGGAATGAAAGTTTGTATGAAACTTTGTCAATTTTAAATCGATCGGGCTAAGACTTTGCATGCAGGTATAAGAAGAATCATAGATGAATGTCATTGTGTATAATACAAGCCTGAGAACAAAAACTGTAGTCTACACTTCAGTTCTACACTGAAGCGAGGCGAGGGCGGGCCGATAGTAGTATAATAATATTTTAGTATAAATCTCGTACAAATTAACGTACCATTCACGAGAAAAATGAATATTTACTGGGAATATTCCCGTGAACATTACCTTAGTTCCCAATCTCCGTATCAAACTTATTAAAAATAAATAAACATTAACATATACTACGCGACCGAAATTATTACCATTATTTAGTTACGGAATGAGTAGACTGCGGACTACGAATACTAAATACAGTCGGTAACACATTACTAATCGCTTTGACCAACTATTTGCTCAGGATCAAACGCAAACAAAGCTTAAATGGAGTTTCTAAACCTAGATGGCTTTACGTCAGCTTTAATATTTATAGAAAAAGTTTTTTTTTTAATAACGTAAATAACAAAAAGCTACAATTAACATTATTGACAAGAATACATACATACATGGTCAAATATCACCCCGTATCGTTTCTGGCGCAAAGGTGCCCATTAAGCTTGCAGCATTGCCACGCTGGATGGCAATGGGCAGTCTTTGTGCTAGAAACGACCCGGAGCGACGGTCATTAGTATAATAAATCATCATCATCATCATGTCAGCCGTATGACGCCCACTGCTGATCATAGGCCTCCCCCAAGGATATCCACACCGATTGGTCCTGCGCCACTCGCATCCATCGGCTTCCCGCGACCTACACAAGATCGTCGGTCCACCTTGTGGGGGGCCTACCCACAGAGCGTCGTCCGGTGCGTGTAATAAATAATTAAAGTAATAAAGTATAATAAATAAAAAAATCTTTTTTACTAGATACTGCTCTCACGTCAGATATAGTAATGTATGTAGATATATACACCAATCATATGACGTAAACATATTTCAGGTTTCCTTACCTAGATAGAAGAATCTAAGTACCTATGTCTATAGCTCATGAACCGTAATAATAGGTAAATAAGTAGCTAAAAATTTCACAGATTAACAGAAAACAAAGCAATGTAAAGATTTCACGTCCCTTTATAAAAAAACAAACTACTTACTGACCACAAAACTTTAATTTCGTAGAATTGTTTTCGGTTTCATACAATAGGGATGATGACTATTTTTTTTTTCTTCGTTTATCAGGTAGATTATCAAAAAGTATTGAACGTATTTTTTTCTTTTTTCACATAATATAAACATTGCAGAGATATATTGATTTCAAAAGTCGCATGACGTCACGTTTGAGTACACTTTTAAGTGAAAATTCAATCAAAAGTGACGTCACGAGCCCCTACTCCCAAACTTTGACGCGCTATAACTTGTCATTTTTTGGTTGTTTGCCCAAAGAAAAAATACGTGTCCATTATTTTTTGATCATCTAACTGACGGACTAAATAGAATTTCGTTTACTGTACCCCGTCATCACCCCTATTATCCGATTCCCAGACTCTGTAAGCTTCACGAATAAGTAATTTTTCTCTACCGTTCTGTTTCTCTAATGAATGTGACTAACAAAGTTGAAAATGTAATTATTTGTGTGCTGTTGCAGATGAGTTTGGCGCATGGGCTGCCGTATCACAGCTTCGTAAAAAGATAAAAGAAGTACTAAAAATTGTGGTTAGGATCGCTTCAATAACACTATAAAATTAAGATAACCTTTTTTTTTGTTGACGGTGGAAAATGCATTTACGCATCATACCGCGCGCTTGCCAGGCGCGCGACGTGTGTGGAACTCCCCGGCGCGGAACAACGCCGGTCCTACCCACTAAAAACCACCGGTACCCTCCTCGGTCCTTATGAGGGCGCTCTGGGATCGATGGTGTATTCACCAGAGCGTCCTCGGCGAGTGGACCGGGCGACGCGCCTATGGGGGATTACTCTAGGGTACTAGGTAATCCCCAGACGGGGTGGCCTATGCCAAATGGCACCAAGGACGCGCGGCTGGCATGCTGCGCCCAGATTACCTTAGGGCCGACGAGCCGCCTGCCTTCTTCGGCCCACCCGTCTATGCCGGAGGGAAAATCAAGATAACCTAAAGATTACAGGGTTTTTACAATACCTTGCCAGGCAGCAGACAGGACTCGAACCAGCAACCTTTTTTTTATAGATAGATAGGTCCGACAAATGACTCCACCCCACCTGATGTTAAGTGACGGTGAAGTCCAGCCATGAAGATAGCTGGGGCAGCAGTACTTCCTTTTTTTCCGTCAGGAAAATGCGTGACGCATACCCCGCCACCTGGGAGTGGCAACGGGGTTATGTGGGACTCCTCTCGACTCGTCTTGCCGGTCCACTCAGCCAGTCCTGGGACTGGCTCAGCGATCGCCCAGGAGGGGCCCACCCACTAAAAACCTGACGATGCCCCTCACCTCACTCGGTCCACGGTCCCAAAACAGCGTGGTTGAGACAACGGCACTATATGAGGCTACGGGAACCCTTACGGAATCTTCCGCGACCTCACCAGTGAGCGTCCGAGTCGAACGGACCGCTGGGAGAGGGGAGTGTTGGGGATGCCCCGGAGCAGTACTACCTGCCACACCAGCCATCCTCACCCTGCCGGCCTGCATGTTGCTTCTTCACGCCTCTTTTAAAGGATCCCAGGTTATAAGAAGGAGGGAACACGGGAGCGGCCAGAGCATACCATTTACGGATAGTACGACAACCCTTCGCTATAAGGGCGGATGCACTAACCATTATGCTAACTTGTCGAATTATCTCTAGCATTTCTTATGTTGCAAGGCAGCGCTATCTCTTCGCATTGTAGGTAGCCCACAATGTCAAATGAATATCTTTACTAGTATTGAACATTTGAAAGATACGCTGACTTTTTTGGAGTGGCGCGTGAGCGCTTTTCCAAATCACCCAGCGGTACCTGAGTGAGAATGTAGGTAGTCAAAGTAGGCTGTAATTGTCGTTCGATCAATTCCAGAAGACTCAATTCAATGAAGGAAACACTGAATATCTATATATATAAAACTCAAAGGTGACTGACTGACATAGTGATCTATCAACGCACAGCCCAAACCACTGTACGGATCGGTCTGAAATTTGGCATGCAGGTAGATGTTATGACGTAGGCATCCGCTAAGAAAGGATTTTGATTAATTCTACCCCCAAAGGGATAAAATAGGGAATGAAAGTTTGTATGAAAGTTTCTCAATTTTAAACCGATCGATCGGGCTGAGACTTTGCATGCAGGTATAAGAAGAATCACAGATGAATGTCATTGTGTATAATACAAGCCTGAGAACAAAAACTGTAGTCTACACAGAAGCGAAGCTAGGGCGGGCCGCTAGTATTATATAAAACTCAAAGGTGACCGACTGACATAGTGATCTGTCAACGCACAGCCCAAACCACTGGACGGATCGGTCTGAAATTTGGCATGCAGGTAGATGATATGACGTAGGCATCCGCTAAGAAAGGATTTTGATCAATTCTGCCCCCAAGAGGATAAAATACCGAAGCGAAGCGAGGGGGGCCACTAGTTAGAATATAAAATTAATCACACACTCAACTCCGCGCTATCGACACCCTAGGTCTTCCTAATTGACGCTTAGGTCAAAATTCTTTCAGTAGAGCTTTGGAAACCATCGCTAACTATCCCAAGAAAAAAAAATATTGCTCGATATTTCTTTATTTGAAGTTGTGTTGATCAGAAGGTAAGTGTCAATAAAATAGGCCAAAACTATAAATAACCTGTCAATACAAGCAATTCAATAATAATGTCAATAAAATCGGGCAACTAAACAAAATGTCAATACCAGCATGCTACAAAAATCAAAATGTCAATACAATAACAAAATGTCTATAAATTGGGCAAATACTTTAAATAATATGTCAATATTATTAAATCAATAATCTTTCAGTAGAGCTTTGGAAACCATCGCTAACTATCCCAAGAAAAAAAATATTGCTCGATATTTCTTTATTTGAAGTTGTGTTGATCAGAAGGTAAGTACACAAGAATACTTTTATCCGTAGTTCAATAGATTATCTAGAATTTACCCTCGATTAAAAATTAAGAGTAAAGCCAGCGGGTAAAGGTATATTTAAGATTTCACTAAAATCACAAAGTTATTTCGATATAGACGAGCTAAGCGAGCCCTATTTTTAGCTCTATAAATATAAAATTCGTTGTATTAATTTTAGGATTGGAATAAGAATTATTGAAATTGCTTTTTCTATTAATAATGTATGCCTAAGCCGACGCTTTGAACTTTATATGACTAGGCGTGTATTTTGACATAGACATTTTAATATTACACTAGCGATCGCGCGCTACTTCGTCCGCGTTAACATTACTTTTTTGATAATCCCACAAGAACCTACACTTTTGGCGGGATAAAAAGTAACCTATGTTTCAATATACGTCTTAAACAATATGCGTACCAAATTTTATCCAAATCCATTCAGTAGTTTCTGCGTGATTGAGTAACAAACACAGTAATACACAAATACACAAACTTTTATATATATAATATTAGTAAATAAATAAATAAATATTTCCAAGACTCACACCAATTAGCCTAGCTCCAAAGTAAGCACTATAAGGCTTGTGTTATGGGATACTAGGGTAACGGACAGAATACATATACTGTTACATGTATAAGTATATTGATATAGAAATACTTAAGCATCATCAACAAATGCTCGTATTTATTACACAAACATCTGCTCCACCGGGATTTGAACCCGGGATCTCTCTAGTCGCCGACACCATGAAACCCGGCGTACAAACCACTCGGCCACGGAGGTCGTCAAGTAGCAACTCACATACCGTTTGGGCACAGATGGATAGAACTAGGTTAGACCATGAAACACCACTAGGGCCCGCCATTAGGGAATGCCAACGACAGCGTTTATAAATTTACGGAGGAGTTCCATTTCTGGGGTCACCCAGCCTAGAACTGGCTGTAGCAAAAGTTGCTCAACTCTTTCCAGGTAGAGAGCGAAAGAAAGAAAGAAATTTTATTTGTAACAACATGTGTAAGAAAGATGTTCAGTGATAATTAGCTAAGTACGAGTAACTTGTTGTGCCAATATTGGCATACAAATTAATTATTATTTGTATTCATAATTATTACTCTAAGATTCAAATTACAAAAATCAAAATGTCAATACTGTCAATACAATAAAAAATGTCAATTAATTGGGCAAAAGCTGCTAATACATGTCAATACTGTCAATTCAATAATTAAATGTCAATAAAATAGGCCAAAACTATAAATAACCTGACAATACAAGCAATTCAATAACAATGTTTATTTTTTATTTGGCCTATTTTATTGACATTTAATTATTGAATTGGAACAGTTCATAACTGTTCCAATAAACAACTGGCTTTTCTGTATTAAAACAAAATATTATGAACTGGTGGCCCGCCCTCGCTTCGCTTCGGTGTAGAGCCGTAGTGTAGACTATAGTTTTTGTTCTCAGCTTTGTATTAACACAATGATTTTTTTTGCTGCTCGGCTAAATTGGCGTTGGTTACGGACGCGTGGGACACGACAATTGGTGCAGTACTTCAGCAGCTGAGAGACGATGCTTGGGAGCCACTTGCTTTCTTCTGACGGAAGCCCAGTCCATTGCAGGAGAAGTACTCGCCATATAATCGTGAGTTGCTGGCCATTTACGAGCCCATTAAATATTTTAGGCACATGCTCGAGGCTAGGCACTCCACTGTCTATACTGACCATCAGCCCATCAGTAACTGCCCGCCGAGGCAGTATAGACACTTGGACTTTATCGCTCAATTCACGACCGACATTCGCCACATATCGGGCAAAGAAAACGTCGTTGCCGACGCTTTGTCCCGTATCGATGAATTGAGCGCACCCGTCAGTCTCGAGTGATTAGCCGAAAGCCAAGCCTCTGACCATGAACTCACCAAGTTCCTCCAAGACGGTTGTTCCGTTAGAAAAGCGACAGGCACCTGGGAGCCGTACTGCATTGTACTGCGACGTCAGTACTCCGACCCCCAGGCCATATGTCACAGAACATTTTTGCAAGAAAATTTTTAACAGCTTGCATTCTCTTAGTCACCCTAGTGCCACTACATCTGCTAAATTAGTTACGGATCGGTACGTCTGGCTTGGCATCAGGAAGGACTGCAGGAATTGCGCTCGCGCTTGTATCCCATGCCAGCGTACCAAGGTCAATAGGCACGTATCAGCGCCATTAGGTACATACTGCTTAGCGCGAGCACGTTTTAAGAAGATCCACATCGATCTTGTTGGACCACTGCCACTATCGCAGGGGTATCGGTCTGTCTGACTGCCATTGATCGCTTTACGCGATGGCCACAATCAGTACCGATCGAGGATATTACTGCTGAGACAGTCGCCAAAGCTCTGATTTCGATGTGGTTTACTTGATTCGGCTGCCCAACGACCATCACGACTGACATAGGCCGTCAATTTGAGTCGGCCCTATTTCAGTGTCTGTCGAAAATAGCTGGATTCGAGCATAAGCGCACAACAGCTTATCACCCTGCCTGCAGCGGACTCGTTGAACGGTTCCACCGTCAATTTAAAGCGGCTATAGTGTGCCATGCTAATTATCGGTGGACCAAATCGTTACCTTACTGGGCGTGAGAACAGTCTTCAAAGAAGACTTACAGGCTTCGTCAGCCGAATTAGTTTATGGCGAGCCATTACGACTGCCTGGCGAATTTTTCGAGCCACCAATACCTGGCACAACAGATTTGTCGGATTTTTCCGCTCGAATACGAGAATTTGCCGTCCGTCCCGTACCTGCTTCGCGGCACAGCAGCCCAAAGGTATTTATTTTTAAGGAGTTGAGCACTTGCGATTTTGTCTTCCTCCGAGAAGACGCATCACGACTGACCCTGACATCACCCTGACTCCAGCTTATTCTGGTCCACACAAAGTATTAACCAGAGGGGACAAAGTTTTCAAAATCTTGTTGAATAACAAAGAGGTCACGGTTTCCATAGACCAGTTGAAACCGGCCTATATATTATGTGACACTGAACCCGGAATTCCCCATACGGAACCCTTGCCAGAGCCAACTAGCCAAAAGGAGCGTATAACATAAAATTTTTAGTACCATGTCTTGAATGGCCCGCTGATATACAAACTTTAAAGTAAGAATGTATATTCTTACTTTGACCTCCGTGGTCGAGTGGTTTGTACGCCGGGTTTCATGGTGTCGCCGACTCGAGAGGTCCCGGGTTCAAATCCCGGTGGGGGCAGATGTTTGTGTGATGAATACGAGCATTTGTACTCCAGTCATGGATGTTTAATATGTATATCTATAAAAAAAATACTTATATATGTACAGTATATGTATTCTATCCGTTACCCTAGTATCCCATAACACAAGCCTTACAGTGCTTACTTTGGGCTAGGTTAATTGGTGTGAGTGTTGGAAATATTTATTTATTTATTATATTTATTTATTATTCTTTAAATATGAGATTGTAAAAATAGAGATTCAGACACATACACTCGGAAAATTTAAATGAAGTCTTTTGTAAATATTAACTATAATTGTTATGTATATAATAAGTAATGAAATACTCATTACACAAATTTTATGAAGACTTTATATGACCCACGTGTTCGACATAATCGTTCCTGGATCTTAGCGCTTCAACTTGTAAATTTATTGAATATTCATTAAATTTTCCTAAACTGTCGGCAAATAATTCAGAGTATTTTCCTTGTAATTACTTAATCAATGACTCTGTAGGTTGGCAATAATTAATAGATAATAAACTGTAATTTAAATTTAGCAATAAAATCCCTACCTAATAATGGCCGCTCACCTTCTTTTACTACATAAAAAACTATTATGTGAGAGGTACCAGCGTAGAGAACCGGTAATTGCATTGTACCTACACAAAAAATATGCCTACAATTATAGGACATTAACCTCTTTCGGGTTCCTAATAACGACACATCTTTGAAATGAACTTTGCAATATTTCTCAGAAATCACCGTTACTGCCGTACCACTATCATATTCGAATAGGGTATTTGACAAGTTTTAGTAAACGATCTCACGTTATTGACTAATGTTTATGAAGTCCGTAAAAAGTGGATATTCATCATTCTGTTGTGTATTTCAGTAAAAATAACCAAATCAAAAACTCCATTTTCATGTTGCCGCGAAAACGTTTCTCTGGACAATATGGCGTCTTACTAATGTGTGACGTCACACGACTGTTACGATTAAAACGTCTAACGAAACAATGAAATGTCACTTTAACCGGAAGTTTACTTGCGTGTGACGTCATTTTGGGTCACGTGACAATAGATAAGAAAACTATCTTTTTGGTTAGTTTTTAATAAAATTATGAATATCTTTTTTGTAACAATAGTAAAAACTCCTGTTAGTATTCATTCTTAACACAGATGCTAAGAATTGGCACTTTATTTTTAACACTGTCAAATACCCTATTGCAGCGAAAGGTTATTTAATTAATATTGTTTCTACCATAGGATATGATAAAGCTTACCATCATCTATCGTTCCAGAGGGTTCGTGACACTATATTAGTAAAAGTAGTTGCTTCATTGAATCTTATAGAGTTTCTTTCATTCTAATTGTTCAAACAATGAAATAACCAAACGCTCAATAAAAGTCTTTCGAAGGTAGCTCGACAAATTAAATAAAAGTTTTATTCTGACGACGTAGCCTGTAAAGGCTACGAAACGTCAATAAATAAATAAAGTTTTCATGCATTAACCCGTAAAAACTAGTTTTATTTCTTTCATGCGTTAATACAGCTTGAAAATCGTTGTATTATTATTCCAATTTGAATTAATTATCTACAATTTGAGTAAAGAAAGTTTCACTTGGTGCAATGAACCCCCGTACATAGTCGACGAAATCTTCCAATGTCGACTTACATGACAATTACGATTGGAACGCGTATTCACGGTATGCATATTCATGTGCCGCCGCCGCCTTCGCCGCTAGCACAAAATGATAACACAGAAGTCAAACTCATGTACGTACTTTAAATAAATAAATATTTCCAACACACACACTAATTAGGCTAGCCCCAAAGAAAGCACTATAAGGCTTGTGTTATGGGATACTAGGGTAACGGATAGAATACATATACTGTACATATATAAGTATCTTTATATATATAATTCTTCTGTGAGTGTGTATGTCACTGAACTTCTCTTAAACGACTGGACCGATTTTGATGAAATTTTTTGTGTGTGTTCAAGGGGATCTAAGAATGGTTTAGATTCACAATTTTGTCCGCTGGACAACCCCTATTTTTTTAGGGCGGTACGAAGTTCGCTGGGTCAGCTAGTATTTATATAGAAATACAAATTAAACATCCATGACTGGAGTACAAATGCACGTATTCATCACACAAACATTTGCCCCCACCGGGATTCGAACCCTCTCGAGTCGGCGACACCATGAAACCCGGCGTACAAACGACTCGGCCACGGAGGTCGTCAACTTTATTTTTCATATCTACGCTCGGCGGTCGCGCTTTCACTTATGTACAAAAAACTTTCGTGATAGCAGCACTCGTATTTAGCTATTTGATTTATTTATGATAATGAAGCTGGAAGACTTGAAATATAAAACAATCATGACTGAAGACCTACAATTTTATGTTATTGTTGTGAAATGAAATGAAAAACCATTATCATCATCATCAGCCTATTAATGTACCCACTGCTGTGGCACAGGCCGTCTCTATTGATGGAATAAGAAGATTGGGCCATGAACCACCACGCGGGCCCAGTGCGGATTGGTGGGTGCTAACGACTGCAATTGCAGACGAGACTAAAGGCTTAACGTGCCTTCCGAAGCACGGAGAAACTCGAGATAGAAGATTTTTGGTCACCTATCAAATTACCGTACCCGCTAATCACCCGTAGGGATGCCGAAAGTTGAAAAAAATATCGATATATCGATACATCGATATTTTAAAAAATATTAATATCGGCTTCGATATATCGCGAAAAAAACATCGATATATCGATATATCGGACCAATTTTCCCAAAAATATCGTACAGCAGCTCACGAAATATGACACGCGGAATAATAATGGAACGAAAATTATCTCCCTAAAAATAGACTGACCCTATTTTCCAATGATGACATAGACAATACTAAATACAGCACAGATCATAGATATGTTGAATATCATTAATCTGAGATCCAGTTACGATTTTTCCAGATACGAATTTAGTTAGATCGTGATATGCCGCTAATAATTAAAAAAATATCGTTTTTGATACGAATTTCGATATTGGTTATTTTGTATCGATGTATCGATATATCGAATCAAAAAATATCGGCAAAAAATATCGATATATCGATACATCGATATATTTTCAACGAGCCTAATCACCCGCGCCATCGAACTCCTCAATTTTAATGTTATTGTTATAAATTAAAGATACTTAACTTTTTGTTGCTTAATTTTTGCACAAAAAAGTGCGTAGACGCAGCAGTTTGAATCCGCCCGCAGTGGTCCCGGACTGAGATAACGTGACCGTGGGCGGTTTCTATTGGTGTGTTTTTCTTTGTTACTGTTTCGACAGTTAACAGGTTCCATGGAAAGAAAAGCGCCGATGGCTACATCAGCATCATGCTGAGTTGGAACTGATTTGAGACAAAATTTAATGTTAGTTTTTTTTATTTAAATTAATATTGTTTTTGTCTTAAATAAAATTATTTTACTTTCCTTTTTCCTATGTTTGCGTTGCTTGAGCGCACTTTGTATGTAAATAAATAAATATTTCCAACACTCACACCAATTAGCCTAGCCCCAAAGTAAGCACTGTAAGGCTTGTGTTATGGGATACTAGGTTAACGGATAGAATACATATACTGTACATATATAAGTATATTTTTATAGATATACATATTAAACATCCATGACTGGAGTACAAATGCTCGTATTCATCACACAAACATCTGCCCCCCCGGGATTCGAACCCCGGATCTCTCGAGTCGGCGACACCATGGAACCCGGCGTACAAACCACGTGGCCACGGAGGTCGTTGTATTGTTTTTGTCTCAAATAAAATTATTTTACTTTCCTTTTTCCTATGTTTGCGTTGCTTGAGCGCATTTTGTATGTAGATTGACTTCTGTACTATCTATTATCTTCTGTGCTTCTAGTGCCACCAATTAATATTCTGATTACTCAGAGATATTACGCGAAAGTTTAGCACGATGAATTCACGCGCCTGTTGGTTCACCCTTATGCTTGGAGATTAATCAAAGTTTAAAACTTAAGACTCTTTATAATGAGAACGAGATTTTTTATAACGAATGTTAATGGCTTAGCTTAGCCTAAATAAATGCCGAAGTTAGTGGAAAAATTGAGCTCGACTTTTTCGATATTGTATCGTTACGAAGGCAAGTTAAATCGTTGGTCCCGGCTGCATCTGCAATCGTTAGCACCCACCAATCCGCACTGGGCCCGCGTGGTGAGTCATGGCCCAAACTCTCTATTCCATCCATAGGGAAGGCCTGTGCCCCAGCAGTGGGGACATTAATAGGTTGATAATGATGACCTTTGGTCTAAGATTCTATAAATAACAATAGGCTTCGAATTCGCTACACCGATAACAAGCTTTTGTTACAAAATAGGAAAGTACAGAAGTCAATCTACGTACAAAGGCATTTGGGCAACGCCACATAGACACAGCTCACGGGCGCGATATCTTTCGGATCAGTTGGGACCGTTGCATTTATTTCTTGCACATCATATATCTGTAATGGCGGCTTAATACTTCGCCGGACCGTATGTACATATATATATATTTTCATTGATTCTGCTGTATTAAGTATGCGCATTATTTAGTTAGCGAATTGATTCCACGAAATGTCATTTGGTTTTTCAACTAAATGAACTTTATTCAAATTCAATGAGGGTGTTTGTTCGGGGTATCAGTCTGCGTGGGGTTTTAATGGAGAAATACACTATTTGAACTGTTAAATATTTTATTTTACTCCACAGTTGGACACCTGTGTTCACTTATATTTAGAAACTAGCTGTCCCAGCGAACTTCGTACCGCCCTAAAAAAATAGGGGTTGTCCAGCGGACAAAATTGTGAATCTAAACCATTCTCAGATCCCCTTCAACACACACAAAAAATTTCACCAAAATCGGTCCAGTCGTTTAAGAGAAGTTCAGTGACATACACACTCACAGAAGAATTATATATATAAAGATGTTCCTAAAAAACCTGAGGTTTGAGTGGTCTAGAGGCTCCAGGCGGAGAGCAGAGCCCCCGTGGGGAGATGCCACCTGCCTGGAATAGCTCTGAAGGTACTCGACAATTCTCGGCTTGAGGTCCCTTCGGGGTCTCGCCGTCCTCAAACCCGGTGACGCTGTAAATGTCATCTGCGACCAACACCATACACAGTCAAAAAAAACCGCCTACGATTTTGCGATTGAGGCATTCGAGCCTCCCGTAAAATCGTAGTAGTAAGCGGGCGGTGGATGTGAAAAGTAATTTTCAGGATTGCCCGTAACTCACGTCTTATAATGGTAGAAAGTGCTCAGCAATTCACATTCAGGGGTGCACCTCATTACTTTAAAATTACCCATAAAACGGTCTCGATTTCATAGGAAAATGATGTTGAAGGACTTTTATTGGGAAAATTATAAATAGATACGATGTCGGAACAGTGGTGATGACCGCATCATAATTAGTTGTGCGTTTTAGGAATTATCGAATGTAGATACAGTCAGATGAGGAAAACTGCTTTTATATTTATATTTGTCACAAACGCTCTCGAAACGTAACCGCGAAAGTGCTAGAGATCGAATTTGCCAGATCACCGCGGGTAGCGATAGAGGTCGAGTAATGCGGCTCATTCTAAAATGAGCCTTATGCGGTGCGACGTTAGGGAGAAAGTGCAACGACATCTGCACTTGTTTACAAGTTATGCGTGTTACCTGCGTAGGTATAAGTAACGCAAGTGCTAGCTAATTCTCAATTTAACAGGTGCTTTGTAGAATGCGTCAATCGGCGTATATAAGCACGATTGGCGCCGCGCAGAGACAGTTGAGTTTCAACGGCGATTTCGGAGCGAATCCAAAGGCGATCAAAGTGCAACAAAAGTGTTCAAGTGAGATTGTTTACAGACTTGTATAGTGAAATACAGTGTTTAGTGTGTGTTTTGTAATTAACATTGTGTGTTAATTGTGTGAACTGTGTGGTGAATAAAGAACTGTCAAGCGTGAACTGGCATATAATTTCGAACCCCATTCCGACACGAAAGAATATGTATTTTGTTTAAGCTAACTACTTTTATTTACGCATTTACTAAAAAACTAAGCCCCTGTATATAAGCAATTAAGTTGTTTTCATTGTTAGGTAACTTCTAGTTTTTCCTTCAGGTTCAGGGAGAAATAAAACACAATTTATGAGTCATAAAATACGAGTACATTTTACCCCAGAATAAATGTTCTTGTAAGATATGGCTTTATAAAAATTAATGTGGTTACGTCTTACTTCTTAATTTTCTATAATCTCACGGGAATCTAACATTTTTTCGAGATGAACGTAATTTTATTATGATAATAATATATGTATTGACGCGTATACATCATAATATAGTACTGCTGGGCGTTTTTACTATAATAAACAAAATAATGACGTTGGTATGCTTTAAATTAACTTTTTTGCAGTGATGTTGGTACGATGTGTGCGAAATTGTGTCTTGTGTTGGATTTAACTATTCTATATCGTGATTTATTGGTTTGTAGCGTCCAGGTAGGTTTAATATTGTAATTTTAATAGATTTGTATTATCTGTGTTTACCTACCTTCTAATGTGAGCATAAAAATTCAAATGTTATATTTTAGTCCTTATTTTCATTTTTTGGTAAAATTTAATATTGATTTGTTATACTGATAAAAACGTACTCGGAAATACTTTTTTGTTTTGAAACTACATTCGATGGATTGTGAATTGTGGATATTTTTGTCTCATTTTAATTTTCCTCTCTAGGAATAATAGAGTTTGTTTAATTTATACATTGATAGGAACACTGTTTCATATTATACGGGAATGGGCGTTAATTCTGCACCACAGCTTTTGTAAAACTATAGCAGATTTAACGATTCATAATTTTATGTACATTGCACTTTTTCCAAATAAAGTTATCATTATTATCTTTATTTATTGTATACCATATTGATTACATTTTTAAATATTGATATAAAAATAAAAACATTTAAAAATATAAAAAATAGAAGCCAACCGGCAGCGGGAACAGGGTCCTAGCTACCGGTGGTTAGGGCCCCAGAGAGAGGAACCTCCTCACTATGCGAGCCGTGTCAAGGAGCACTGCCTTCTGTATCAGGCCCTTGACCCAGTCACCCAACTCGAGCCTCCGCAGATGACAGTCGAAACTCTTAGCTATCAGGCCATTGACAGTCACAACTATCGGCACAATGATAGCCGAGTCAACATCCCACATGGCGACAACCTCATGAGCCAAGTCAAGATATTTTATTTGTTTATCTTTCTCGGCTTTCATGAGGTTCTCGTCATGAGGGATGGCCACATCAACTATCATTGCGAGGCGCTTTTCCCGATCTATCATCACTATATCAGGCTTATTAGCAACAATAGTCCTGTCAGTGATGATAGATCGGTCCCAGTACAGCGTGATATGACCACTTTCGAGAACTGGGTGGGGCACATACCTGTAATATGGCACCTCAGAAGCAACAAGGTTGTATTTCAGGGCAAGCTGCTGATGGATAATCCTGGCCACTTGGTTGTGTCTGTGCAAGTACTCGCCGTTAGCTAGACGAGAATAACCCGAAAGAATATGCCTAATCGATTCACCAGGACAGTGACATGCCCGATATATGTCAAACGTCCCATCTTTCAGGATATACTTTCGGTAATTGTTCGTCATCATAACTTCGTCTGCAATTGCACAAACAAAACCTTCGGTCTCTCCAAATAGATTACCGAATCGAAGCCAGGCCATGGACGCTTTGAGATCTACTTCGGGTCTATGTAGCGCCCGGAAAAAGCGTCCATGAAGCTCTTTGCCCTGCCATACCTCCCTGCGTTCATCTGTTGTCATTATTACAGGTTTGCGCCAGTTCTCTTTAGCTAAGGATAGAGGGGTCAAGCCCGAGTCCACTGCGACCACATCTCGATGCATACCTACGTCAGCTTTTAAAAAGTATTCCCTAAGGCTGCACACCTCACGGTTGTGGAGAGTCTTGGCATTTAAAAAGCCACGACCTCCACACTTCCGCGGAATGTACAGCCTCATGACCGATGAACGTGGGTGATGCATTCGGTTTGCAGTCAACAGTGTGCGAACTCTTCTGTCCAGGGCGTTCAATTCTGTCTGAGTCCACTTGAGTATGCCAAAAGAGTACATCAGGACCGGCATGACCCAACCGTTGAAGGCGCGCACCTTATTGCCACCTGACAAAACACTTTTCAGTACTTTGTTCAGGCGACCAAAGAAGCGCTCCTGCACCGATTGTTTCATGTCAGCCCCATTGATGCCTAACCCCTCGGACATTCCCAAGTACTTGTAGGTCTCGTCTGCGGAGAGGGATCTGATATTTATAGAATCCGAAAGTTGCAATCCTTCGGATTCGACAATCTCTCCCCTCTTTACATGCATAACTGCACATTTGTCCACACCAAATTCCATATTGATATCTTTACTAAAAGTTTCTGTTACTTTCAGTAACTCCATCAATTGCAATTTAGTAGGATCAAACAATTTTAGGTCATCCATGTAAAGAAGGTGAGATATTATCTGACCTCCTCTTCGCAAAGAGAAACCCAGCCCTGAAGCTTCCAGCAATGTGCTGAAGGGATTCATGGCTAGGCAGAACCACAATGGACTCAGACTATCACCCTGGAATATTCCCCGCTCAATCCTTATCAGTTCGTCGTTCTCCCGAATTGGTCGACATCCTGGATAGCAAAGAACCGTCATCCATTGCCCCATACGTGACATCAGGAAGGTGCGTAGAGTTGTATCCACTTTGTACAACTCCAGCACCCTCATGAGCCATGTATGTGGCACAGAGTCATAGGCCTTCTTGTAGTCTATCCAACATGTCGATAAATTCTTTCGAGAACGCCGAGCCTGTTGGCTAATGGCCATATCGATGAGGAGAAGCTCCTTAGTACCACGGGACTCATTCCTACATCCATTTTGAGTAGCATTCATTACAGAATTTTGTACAATATGGTTTAAAATTTTTGCCCTCAAAATGGATGTAAGAAGCTTATAGACCGTTGGTAAGCATGTAATCGGTCTATAGTTTTTGGGTTTCATGGTACTACCTGATTTGCGGAGCAAGTGGGTAATACCAGTCGTGAGCAACTGCGGGAGCGAACCACTGTCTAAGCAGGACTGAAACTGCGATGCCAAGCAAGCGTGTGACGTACGTAGCCATTTCAACCAGAAGTTGTGCAGACCGTCCGGCCCCGGAGACTTCCAATTCGGGACCGAACTGACTGCACAGGTCCCGTCTTCCACCGTAATGGTAATGGGCTCCATTGGGGAAATTCCATCACACGCCTGCTCAACATCGCCCATCCAGTCACCCTCGATGTGGCTGACAGGTGCAGACCAGATACTACGCCAGAATGAATTCGTAGCACTATACTGATAGTTATTTTGAAAATATATTTCATGTACAGAATTGACCTCTCTACAGATTTATTATAAGTATAGATGATAAAGATCATATTATTCCCACCAAATATTTACTCTCGAATATTTGCGCTTTCTGGTGGGCATTTACGGAAGCATAAATTGCGTTTAGCCTGATCGCACATAACCATTTTTTAAACTGCTTTCCTCTTATTCCCATAAAACGATAGGTTTAAATTTTATTATAAGATGAGCTCAAGAACGCGGGTGGTTAGCACGATCGGCTGCGATCGTTTAGGTTAAGCAACTTTCACAGTGGTCGGTCATTGGATGGGTGACCAAAAATCTTCTATCTCGAGTTCCACCGTGCTTCGGCACGTTAAGCCATTGGTCCCGGCAGCATCTGCAGTCGTTAGCCGCCAATCCGCACTGGGCCCGTGGGTCATGGCCCAATCTCTTTAATCCATCCATGGGTAAGTCCTTATTTTTGTGTCTGGGAAATGCCTTACGCATTTTTCAACCACTGGGGGAGCGAGAAGAAGGTATGTGGGACACCTCCCTGTTTATTTTAGCCAGCCCTGTGGCCGGATGAAATATACAGGGCCCTACCTAACGCCCTGAACAGGGCCACTAAAAACAAGACAATACTCCTGCACCGTCACCCGACACGCACTATGAGGACCGCGGTCCCCCTAGTGAATGCCGAGAGGGCGTGTGTGGTCGCGACTCCCGTTTCCGAATGGCCGCGCACCCGGCAGGTGTTTATCCGCAAACTCACCCCAATGAAGGTACCTCGGAGCATATGGGGCATCAATATCTAGAGCTTGTGCAATACGAACCACCCCCACCCCCTAGGATGGGCTTGTGGCTCTCGTAGGAGTGGGAGGAAGTAGTGGCGGACTAACAGGGGGGCGGAAGGGGCCACCTCCCCCGGGCCTCCGATCTTGGGGGCCCCCAAATGCCTCCGCGTTCCCCTGATCAAATCCTAAACCAGACTTTACAAATGTGTTTAGTATATTTGTTTCTTAGGTTTTCACGCACATCACTCATTAAATAAAACTAGTTTTTACGGGTTAAAGCACGAAACTTTATTTATTTATTGACGTTTCGTAGCCTTTACAGGCTTCCTCGACGACGTTTGACGACGAAGCCTGTAAAGGCTACGAAACGTCAATAAATAAATAAAGTTTCGTACATTAACCCGTAAAAACTAGTTTTATTTAATGTGCTTAGTACCTATAGTCCATTCACTTTGGCGTGAGACAAAATGTAAACAAACCATAAAATTGATACTTTTTAAGGTCACGTTTGACAAAAGCAAAGATTAAATACTATTTACATAGGAAATGCAGCGAAAATTTAAGTTAATTATTTTTAAACCTGTTGCATACATATGAATAATAAAATAAAATATTTTACATTATATTCAACGTACATTCACATCATAAATTCGTATATTTTTAATTTGCTGGTAAAAGTATTTTAACAACTTAAGTTGACATGGAAAAAGACCTAATAACACAATCATTCCCAAACCTAAGACGTATTATAATACGACAAAATTTAAGAGATGACATGATACAAGTATTTTACGTTGCAGTGTTGTGTTTTGTAATCGGTTGGTTTATGTCAGCCATCTTTACTCTCCCGATCAACCTGTTGACGCGAGCGTGCTTAGTCAATCTTATTTGTTAAATTCTTGTTATTTCCTTATTTTATTTGTTAAGTTTGTTGTTATTTTATTTACTGTTAAGTTTAAAGTTGTTTGTGATTGTTTTCTTGTTTAATTGACGTTTTCGTAGCTATAGTTATGAGTGGTGAACCGGGACCAAGCAGCTCTTGTACATTTTCTTCGCCGAAGAAAAAGCGTACAAAGAGTGGACCATTGCGCTCCAACGAAAAGGAGCTCGTGATAAATGTTTTTAAACATGTTGAAGAAACCTGGCCAAAAGATTCATATCCATATAGAAGTGATATAATCAATAAATCCGCCGAAATACTGGGCATATCACGAGCTACTGTTTACCGGTTGGTGAAGGAAAAGAAAAGTACTGGCCGTATCTCATCACCTCCGCCTCCGCCATTTAAAGTATCTTTGTTGGATAGGATACATTGGACGATATGGATAAGGCTGCGATACGCCGCAAAGTCCACACATTTTTTTTAATAAGGAGATGCCCACCGTTGACAAAGTATTGCATGCTGAGAATACAGATGAAACTTTGCCCAACTTTATGAGGACCTCTTTTTTCAAGTTGATGAAATCATTACAATTTAAATATCCGAAAGAGTGGGCTTATTGAAAGAGATGACATAGTTTAATGGCCCATCAAATATTTAAATAATATTCTAAAGCTCAGGAGCGAAGGTAGAACTATTTATTACACTGAAGAAACTTGGATAAATGAAGGTTAGTAAAATACAATATTAAACTACTTTATCCTGTGGGAAATTTACTTCTGAATGAAATTATATTTCCTTTTGTATTCATAAACTGATAAACTAAATTCATATTTTTTATTGTTTATCATCACAGTACTAAAATATATTAATTTCTATGCACATAAATTTATTATAATCTTTTTATAAATATTGAATGATACTTATTATTTTCATACCATGTCTTTATCCTGTGAAAATGTTACTCAAATATGTTGTGTCATGTTACCAGTTGTATTAAATAAATTATTATTGTTTTTATTTTTCATAAGTTGTTAATGAACTTATATTTGTTACAGGACACACTATGAACAAAATTTGGCAAGATCATACAATTAAAACTGCGAAAGAAGCTCATCGAAAGGGATTGTCAATAGGATTGAAAACCCCAAGTGGAAAAGGGAAGCATCTGATTGTATTGTACATATAGCACAAGTCAAGGGATATATTGGTAAAAATAATAAAACATTTAAGATGACTGAAATTAAAAATTAGCCGATGCCTTACAATCAATCACAGCTGAATCATGGAAACGTTGCATTGACCATGTCATTAAAGAAGAGCAGAAAATGCTGAAATTGAATGGTATTGTTGATGATGTTGTGGATAAATTTATTATTAAAGTTGGTACATCCAGTGAGTTGTCAGACAGTGAATAAATATTATTTGGTATTATGCTGGTTTCATTTGAAATACACATTCTTTTATTATATTTATCATCAAGACAGAATTCATTATAATTTTAATATAGGTTACATAAAAGATATACCTAACCATTGACTAGTAGGTACTTTCTGGACATTATAAAAGTTTTAGAACCTCAGATTCTTTGTTTACATTTTGTCTCAAGCCAAAGTGAATAGACTATACATAAATTCATCAAGATCAAAACACTACAGCCATCTAGACTTTTTACGCGGTACTAATATTCTTTTAACTTTGCTGAACGTGTCCAATACGCTGGGGGAATTCCCGTCTCTGTAGCGAGTACTTCCTCAGGTATCCCTGAATGAATGAAGTACAAATAATTCACTCTTCTCACGCCTACATTTAATAACATTCACTACAATTACGTCGAAAAATAAACATTGGCCTCATTTAAAAGATCCGTTCAAAGTAACCTCATTAAAAAGTGTAATAGTGTTTTTGATTTTTGTTGCGGTATAAAAGTAAATGACTTTAGGAGTTGAGTTAGTGCATTTTTAAGTATTAAGGAAAAAGTAAGTAATTCTTCGTATAATTTAGCCTAGAAATAATAATCCGTAGTTTCTACTCAATATGCACCTACGTTTCTAGTCAATATGTACCGTATTGTAGGTATTTATGTTTATTTAACCGAAATAATTTAATTGGAATTTAAATTTCATTTGCCAGATTTTAACGAAACAAATAAAGAAACTACATTTTTTTTAAAGCTGGGGGGTCCCATTCAGCTTTGCCGCCCCGGGCCTCTGACGAGCTTAGCTTTGCCGCCCCGGGCCTCTGACGAGCTTAGCTTTGCCGCCCCGGGCCTCTGACGAGCTTAGCTTTGCCGCCCTGGGCCTCTGACGAGCTTAGCTTTGCAGCCCCGGGCCTCTGACAAGCTTAGTCCGCCACTAGGAGGAAGAGCGTAGTTCTCTCCATCCCTCTCCCAGGAGTGGGGACATTAATAAGCTGATGACGAATGATGAAATTTTATAAAGCTAAAAAAGTTCGTATTCAAATAGGCTTAATTTTCTCATTACATGATTAGTCATTCAGAAATCTTGAAAGCGAAAATTAAATAATTCTGTGAACCCCTAACGAGAAGCGGCTTTCGACTTTTCCCCCTAACAAAGAATACCGAGCTAGTGGAGTTAATGACTAATTTTAATCTTTAAATAGTCATGAAAATTTAATAGCTCCACCGAAGAAGACAATGCCAGTCATCACGGAGGGCCATACACGCTCCCATACAATAGGGGATAATTAACTTAATGAAGACCCACAATCGGTAGTAGGCCCGAACAAAGGACGGCCTCCGACAGTTTACGCTGATAATGAGAGAAGGCCGTCCGCCGCTCGAGGAGGCATAGAACACACGCCCTTTTGTATTGGGCAGGTTTTTTGTGGGGGTTAGATTAATTGTCTGGTCAACCTCTGCCCTGTATTGAAGACGCTAGAATGGATCTGAGAAGGTAAGCTCTCGAACACAAACGTTGAGTACTTATTAGTTTTGTACAGACAAGAGTAGGTTTATGATTATAATTTTTATTATTTTAAAGCATGTAACTGCTTGATGTTTAAATCTAAAGAAAATATAACTAGAAAAAATTGCAGCTTAAGAATGGCTAGAAGAATTCCGACGCGGTCCGTGAGGGTCGCGGTAGCATAATTGGTCAGTGCATTCGCCCGGATTGCGAAGGGTTCGAGTCCAATCTGCTGCCTGGTCCATGTGGAATTTTTTCTAGTTATTTCTATTTTCTAGTTTCTAAGACCCATTTGCACCAAAATTCTTAATTAAAATTTAAAAGTTAATCATGTCTACGCCTCATGCCATTTCTATTTGACTTAAAACAATTGACAAGGATTGAATGATGTTATTATCACGATATGGCCTCATTTGAATTAATAACTTTGGTACTAGTGAACCTAAGAAACTTTTGATTCCCAATTTTAATTAAGAAGTTTACCATTTTTGGACCTTATGTATCATATTTGTGTGAAAGCAAAATAAAACTCATGTATGGAATTAGGTAAGAATTGTTCCCGTAGCCCGTAGCATACACGTCAGACTTTTCGTACCACTTGCTCAAAAAAAGTGACATTCTATGCCACAAAAAGCGAACATAACAATAGTCATTTTTAATCTGTTAAAAACAGGGAAAGAAAATTGTACTGAATTTCATTCATCTTCTAGGGTGAGAATGTGATTTAAAGGAGATTGCTCAAATTGGCCCAAATGCACAAAAAATATTGACATACACGGTAATTCTTGGCGAAATTTATAATTTAATTTACAGTCATTAGATTTCAACGGACACCTTTGTATAATATATTTACTTTAAAAAGGACTTTTAATTTTACCGGTTTGGAAAACATACGAATCATTTTTAATGGCTATGGGTGTAGTAACATTCAGCCAAAGACTGATCGAAGTTGTTTATATAACATAAAAACAAATCTATTATGTTAAGATCGATAAAATAAATCATTTTTTATTACACTGTGGTATTAGTATCCACAACTATAATATCATTTTCACTAGATGCAATTATTATAGATGGTAGGCGACATCAAAAAGTCTATTGCCATACATTTTTCGCCAAACACCTCCATAAACATATAATCTGTATATATGTTAGACTTTAAGGTATCTATCTATGGGCCTACGTTCCCTGACTATAAATTAATAAATAAATAAAATTATAAGGTGTGATACACTAAAAATCTAAAATATGGTCTTAATATGTATCTTAAAAACATAACAAAAATAATGAAGCTACTGAATATATGGCTAAAGAACCTAAATCTCTTAGCTTTCTTTGGTTAACGAAAGTTTAAAAATTCTCTTTAAAGTTACTCTTATGCATTAACTTTAAAAACAGGCAACTATCTGTTAATCTACATGCTCTATATACCTGAATCTAATCCATAATTTGGTAATTCGGTACTTGGCTTCATTTCCCTAGTTTACTATATAACTTATTTGTTTTTTATTATTTTAATATGTTCAGTGTATATGGTTTTTAGAAGTTCTCAGGGGTGTCCGTCAATAATATTCGTTTCTACAGTAATTTATATATAATTTCGAATCTAGGAAATATTTTTTCATGATTATTGGTCTTTAGGCCAAACATCTATGGAAGCTGAGCAATCTCCTTCGGAATACTTATCGTTTATACTGAACTACATCTGTGTTTACACCATTGAATTTGTATATAAAGCATTATAGATCTTTTTGAAAGAGGAATACGCATTTATTGTGCAGTTATGATTATTAAATAAAATTACGAAAACCGACGAGGCCGTATTTAATTGGACCAATGTTTCGAATGTTAATTTTTACTTTTAATTGTCATTATTTTTAATAAATGCTTATCACTTTTTTCGCAAATGATACGAAATGTAGAGTATTTTCCTCGGTGATAAAGCTGTCTTAGTCTTGGGTGAACTTCAATCCCTCGCTACACTCAGGACTCGTCTTAAACCCCTCGCTTCGCTCGTGACTTAAGTTTTTAACACCCTCGCTACGCTCGGGAGTAAACCTCGAGTCCTTCGTTACGTTCGCGATTTAAATCGTCACTCGCGACAGAAGACACTGCTTTATCCCCTTGGTTAATAATCTACTATTATTTGCTTCGTCAAATATAAGAATATTCTTGATATCTCTGTTTCTATGTTTATCGGTATTCTCAACTCCAAGCCAATTACATTTATTCTGAGTGGAAAGAATATACTCTTAAAAATCAAACGGGGTCATTGAAACGATTACAGGGAGGCAAAGCGCCAAATATGTAAATAACGTTCCAATTCAATTGGTTGCAGATTTGTTTGTATCGCCTTGTGACGTCAGGATAAATTGGTCTTCAAATAAATATGTAGGCAATCGAGGTACCCTGATAGATCACCGTAGTGTTTCTTTGTCTACGGGTCAAACTAATGAGTGTATAATGAAGAGATTTTAGCGACTGGGTTTCTTATAAAATAAGGGCGAAATAATTGATGCTTACAGATCTAGATTTAAGAAGAAAAAATTATATGTGCAATAGTTGTTTCATGTAGTAGAAATATTTATTACATACTATATCTAACTAGCTAGTCTAGCTCGATGGCGCAGGTGGTTAGCGCGTTCGGCTGCGATCGTTGTAGTAAAGCAACTTTCGCAGTGGTCGGTCATTGGATGGGTGACTAAAAATTTCTATCTCGAGTTCCTCCGTGCTTCGGAAGGCACGTTAAGCCGTTAGTCCCGGTTAGATCTGCAGTCGTTAGCACTCGCCAATCCGCACCGGGCCCGCGTGGTGGGTCATGGCCCAATCTCCCTATTCCATCCATAGGAAGGCCTGTGCCCCATCAGTGGGGACATTAAGAGGCTGATGATGATGATGATATCTAACTACTGTTTACGGAGTATGATAAAAACGAAGCCACTTAAAATATTACCCCGAATACAAAATGAAATACCTACGAAAGAAAACAAAATGGGGTCGGTGCCTCCAATTAAATTTTAAGTCTTTACTAATTTTGCAACCTGTCAACCTCGAGACCGTTATCGTTCGGGTATCTGTCTCGTATAGTAAATGACAAAATTACGGATACCTATCTTGTGTCAAATACTGTACTTTCCGTTCATCGAATCTCAAGTCACAACGACACTAAAGAAGTTTTCACTTCAACAAAATGGGTGCGTGTACTTATGTAGGCGCGTGAGAAGTTATCCTTCTTTGGCATCGTTTAAAATTAGTTTTTAATTGCATGCAAATAATTAATTACAATAAATTAATAAAAAGTCTGGAAAAGGACACAGTCAATAAAGTTCAGTTTTAATTTGAAAAAATAAATAAATAATCAAAATATTCAATTAAAATCACTACTGAATATAATTTATTAGAACATATGTGATTTGCACTTGTATGAAACTCAAACATGTATTCCGAATATACAAACTAGAAAAATGTGGATAAATATTATAAATATGAATACCTATAACTGTTACTTTATTACAAAAAATAAAGATGTGGTTTTTGGTTCTACTACACCAATGGTCAAGAGATGGCGCTGTAGTCTCCTGAATCGCGGTTCCGTTGTTCCAGATTAATAAATGCTTTTGATAGTCGCTAAAGCGACCAACTTCATGCTGTTAAAATTTTGTGTTACAGTGATGCGCGCGCATCTTCAAATTTCACTCTCATCATTTTTTCATAACGCGCCTAAAGAAGTATAACTTCAATAAAAATATAAATACTTATTCGATCTTTCTTTCAACATGAACTGTACCTCTAGCACGAACCAGTATCGAATTCGAATAGTTTGCAAGCCGTAATGTCAATGTCAAATTTTGTATGTAAACTTGAACAGCAGCGGCACAAAGTACGTAACGAGAACTAAAAATCAGTACACATTTGACAATGACATTTTGGACTCGCAAACGATACGAATTCGATATTAGTTCATGCTAGGGGTACTGTTCCCATATCCTTACCTTAAGAACGACACTTTGGGTATTGGCAGGGTCAAATTATTATCCAGAAGGTTGCCGGTCACTTACAATTGACAAGGCATTTGGAGAAACTTCCAATTTTCTGTCGTTTAGTAAGCTTTCAACATAATAATCCTTAGAAAATTAGCAGTTAGCGCATTTTATATTTTTATTACACTCCCAATAGGGTATTTGACAGTATTAATAATAAAGTGCCAATTGTAAGAATCTTTGTTTAGAATGAATATTGGCAAAAAAATATTCATAATTTTACTAAAAACCCACGAAAAAGATAATAGTTTTCTTATCTATTGTCACGTGACCCAAAACGCTTGGGATTGGCGCATCCTAAAATGACGTCACACGCAAGTAAACTTCCGGTTAAAGTGACATTGCATTGTATCGTTAGACGTTTTAATCGTAACAGTCGTGTGACGTCACACACTAGTAAGACGCCATATTGTCCAGAGAAACGTTTTCGCGGCAACTTGAAAATGGATTTTTTGATTTGGTTATTTTTACTGAAACACACAACAGAATGATGAATATCCACTTTTTACGGACTCCATAAACATTAGTCAATAACGTGAGATTGTTTTCTAAAATTTGTCAAATACACTATTCTGAGCGAGTGACTACAGATTAACATTAGTATTGATAGCTTCAATCATGATTTTATTTATTTTTTAAGCATTTAACTGCTAGATGTTTAAATCTAAAGAAAAGTTTACTAGAAAAAATCCACGCGGAGCAGGCAGCGGACGGGACTCGAACCCGCATCCATCCATCCATCCGCAGACATTGTGGGTTACCTACAATGCGAAGAGATGGCGCTGCCTTGCAGCTTAAGGCTAGGAAAATTTCGACGCGGCTAATAGGGCCGTGGTAGCATAATGGTCAGTGCATTCGCCCGGATAGCGAAGGATGCGGGTTCGAGTCCCGTCCGCTGCCTGGTCCGCGTGGATTTTTTTTTTCTAGTAAACTTTTCTTTAGATTTATGCTTCAATCATCTCAAAGTTGTAGGACACTTCCAATTTACTAAAACTAGACATCTTAAATATCTCGCTCAAAGCTTTTAATTGTAACCTAAGACCTAAATTAAAACTCTCAGACATAAATTGGGCTAAGTTCATTCTCATTAGCAAATAATAAATCAAGCTAATCTGGCGGCAGCGCTTTTTCGACAAACATGCACAATGTTTCGGCATCTTAAGACTTGATTGATGGACGGCCCGCGGCATCTAGGCCACTGGGCTTATGTGTATCGCTTATTTTAACTTCAAAAGGCTCGTTATCATTAAGAATGAGGTCGTCGTTAATAATATCCCCATTGAAAACGTCTCAGGAATCGTTAATTAAGACCTAGCATTATTATCGATCAATTCGCTCCAATAAACTGTGAATGGTCGAGTAAATAATTCCGACAGTCACACCAATTAGCCTAGCCCCATAGTAAGCGCTCTAGGCTTGTGGTATGGGATACTAGGGTAACGGATAGATTACATAGACAAGTTTATTATAGAACTAAAAAACTGGAATAACTAATTGAAGAATAAAAATAGTTTCATAGTCATTTGCTGTTTCTAAAAATACTCTGTTTTAGCTTCAATAAACTTTTTCATATAAATGAATAATTTTTAACATATTTTTGCCATTGTTTCGTGTGATACTTCCTGGAAAGACCCATTCATATACAAAGGATATGACTAATAGAAACAAAGATATAAAATGGTAGTAAAATTGAAAATTTTATGAACTTTAGAGGAAAATTATGACGGATAGATTTGTAACTTTAAAAGTAATAGTTGTTTAAATTTCGTTAAACAGAAAATAAAGACAATTGCAATAGTGGTAACTACGTGCAACTACGGAACACTACGACACGCACTTGGCCGTTTTTTTTTTCAGATTTTTCAAGCCATTGTTTTAACTTTTAGAGGGACGAGGACCTTCTCGTAAACAATTTGCACTTTAAGGTTTAATATTACACAAACAAATCCCTAAATCGAAAAATAGTCTCACCAACACCGAAGTCGCTTTAAAGGACCTATTCGAATACCTTACACGATAGGGAAGACGATTAAAAAAAAACACACAACCTAAAATAAGGATTTTTTCCCCTAATTTATATGGGACCAACTTCGGAGTATACCCTTTCCAATAAAAAAAAATGGGTGCGTGTACTTATGTAGGCGCGTGAGAAGTTATTCTTCTTTAGCATCGTTTAAAACTAGTTTTTAATTGCATGCAAATAATTAATTACAATAAATTAATAAGAAGTCTGGAAAAGGACACAGTCAATAAAGTTCAGTTTTAATTTGAAAAAATAAATAAATAATCAAAATATTCAATTAAAATCGCTACTGAATATAATTTATTAGAACATATGTGATTTGCACTTGTATGAAACTCAAACACGTATTCCGAATATACAAACTAACTGTTACTTTTTTACAAAAAATAAAGATGTGGTTTTTGGTTCTACTACACCAATGGTCAAGAGATGGCGCTGTAGTCTCCTGAATCGCGCTTTGGTTCCGTTGTTCCAGATTAATAAATACTTTTTGTTACTTTATTACAAAAAATAAAGATGTGGTTTTTGGTTCTACTACACCAATGGTCAAGAGATGGCGCTGTAGTCTCCTGAATCGCGCTTTGGTTCCGTTGTTCCAGATTAATAAATACTTTTTGTTACTTTATTACAAAAAATAAAGATGTGGTTTTTGGTTCTACTACACCAATGGTCAAGAGATGGCGCTGTAGTCTCCTGAATCGCGCTTTGGTTCCGTTGTTCCAGATTAATAAATACTTTTTGTTACTTTATTACAAAAAATAAAGATGTGGTTTTTGGTTCTACTACACCAATGGTCAAGAGATGGCGCTGTAGTCTCCTGAACCGCGCTTTGGTTCCGTTGTTCCAGATTAATAAATACTTTTGATAGGCCTTCACAATGCAGTCGTTAGCACCCACAAAATAGAGATTCTATCTCTATTTTGTTGGTAGATTTTCTTAATGTGCGGTAAACACAAAAGTAACAGCATGAAGTTGGTCGCTAAAGCAACCAACTCCATGCTGTTAATTTTTTGTGTTACAGTGATGCGCGCGCATCTTAAAATTTCACACTCATCATTTTTTCATAACGCGCCTAAAGAAGTATAACTTCAAAAAAATATCAAAATTAGACAACTCTGTGAGAAGTTATGCGTGATCATACATAAAATATACGCGTCGAATTGATAACCACCTCCGCTTTTTTTCGTCGATTGATTAATCAAAAGCATAGTGTCTGAAGTCATAAAACACAAAATAGAAGCGACCAAACTCATATTTTGGTTTGATAGCCTTGGCCACAAATACGCCACCATTTCGCGATGGTGTAACTTCCTTGATTGATGCTTGCTTGTAGTTTTCTGGGTCACTGGGCTTGAGGAGCTCACCGATGGAGTGCGGTATAAGCACAGAACACGGAAACCGGTAAGAAGGGCCCTGTTGGCGGGGCAGGCGCGCCACAGTTATGTGTGAGCAAATGCTCATAGCTTGTCTAAAACTTGGTTCTGATGGTGGCGGTGACATCTTTATGCCCCACATATATACAACGAATGGAGGAAATCATTACTCACCATCCTGTAGAGATGGCGTTACCTGCACTGCGATCATAACAGTATGGAAGCCTACATCGCGCAAATGAAATTCGGAGGCTAACTCTTCATATATACGATGCCCGACCAACATCAGTCGGTCCGCGGCCCCCGAGCTACCATCACCCAGCTCGGAGGAAGATCTTCCCCTTTGGCCTTCCTACACACTGATTGCATCGTTGTTCTCAGGTGTTGAGCACTGTTGGTTCAGTTGTTTGATGTCGCGTCGTTTGATTGGCCTTTTTTCTATTAAGCGGAAGTGTAGTGGGGACGAGTCGGCGACATTGGTTCCCGTACAAACAGCCTAAGATAACCTATCTTATCTCTTTCTGTGTTCTCTGGTTGTATTTAGGTGTCGACAGAACCTAGCTTTGACACGTTATTTCTGAGCGCGAAGTAATTTGATTCACCTCAATAACGCGATTTTAGTTTATGATTGAGTATTGTTGGCAGCTGGCGAGATTATGGTATCTATGCAATTGCACAGTCAGCGGAACATCAAAGTTTCTGCCAAATTTTCCCAATCGATGGTGAATCTTATAACATTTGTAATATAAGGAAGGGAAATTTACTACCCAGTCGTCCACAGATGTTTCTAAAATTGCCTTTTTAATATTTTTGATTGACCTCTCTGTGTCCGTGAGGCATATCGCGTGAACCAACATGTCCTGTCTATTGTGATTGCTGAATCTGAATTGAATCACCTCACAGGCTAATAATAACTTGGAAGTTCTGGCAGGAGATTTTTTTGAAGTGAAAACTTCTTTAGCGGCGTTGTACACTTTTTTTGTAATGGGTAAAAATTTTTGAACTCGCGTCAGGACACGTGGTCTGATCGCGTCAGGACACGTGACCTAATCAAAAAATTGTAAGACGATAAAATTGGAAAGGTTGTGGACTTTCAATATATTGAACGAAACATAGTAATATTTTATTTTATCGTATTATAATAATAAGTCTCTATCTAGAACGTTCAGGTGGCAGCTTTATTGCGAAGAAAATGCATTTTTTACAATAGATGTCGCTAGGTGCGCTTGAATGTGATTCATGTAAGTTGATTTTTCTGACATATAAACTTTGTGTACGATAGCGCAATAAATAAATATTGTATTCTGTAACATAAATGAAAGTACTTTTATACTGATAATCAAAGCAATTCGTGCAAAATTATTCCCTAACTATTCCAAAATGTCAAAAATGCACAACGTTAATATTCAAGTTTTCACTACTGCCGGTACTCCCAGGGTGCAACCCGTCGTTTTATTTTTATTTCCAGTCACATATTTTGAACACACCTCATTTCTTGTTCTTGAAGATTTCCATATATACCTAGGTATATAAAGGCGCAATTTGGAAACATTAAACATGGCCCTAATAGCCTTACCACGTCACGTAATCCCAAAAAGCGAAGTGCCCTCTCGCAGAATAACTGCCGGTGAATTAGCAGAGTTTTTCGCCGACCCTCCTCGCAGCAAAAACAAAACGCGCGCCATAATGCCATCATTAAAGCCATTCACAACGAAATAAAACGTTGAAAAAAAAAGTATTTATTTTTTTCAAAGACGCCAAAATTAAGTGCTATTTACGTCAATAGATTCATCTTATTCCGGGGTACATCTCGAATTGGTACTCTTTGATTCCTTATCCTCTTTATGGAGTACGACTGAAATGAGGTTTCGGCTTAAGCTGCGGGTTTCACTCGTATTGTAAAGACTTGTACTCATACAAAAAGCGCATTGTAAATGGTTTGAAGTTTGGAACGGTTTGTTTACTCCGCGAAAAACGTCGTGGTAGGACCGGAGACCTCTAAGCTTTCTGAGATAAACATCCGACAAAGAAAAGGTCGCCTCCATGAAATTTCGTTTCCATTCCGAGACCTTTTTTTTCTTGAATGGAGCAGATTCTTTCATTTCGCCGGCATTCCACAGTAGATGATATTGATAAAGGGCCCGATCGAAACTTTTGGGTCACTCCGTCGCCACTTATGTAACGATCTATACAGGCCCCTGTTGGGGGCCGGACAAAGCCGGAGGTTCTGTTGGGAATTGATGGGAACTACCAGGGCCGGATTTAGGATTGTGAAGGCCCCGGGCCACTTAGGATTTGTATGCTTGTTGACCCATCGAAATTTTGTTATCTTTTATCCTGTTGTGGAGGCCCCAGGCCACTTAGGATTTGCATGCTTGTTGACCCATCGAAATTTTGTTATCTTTTATCCTGTTGTGGAGGCCCCGGGCCACTTAGGATTTGCATGCTTGTTGACCCATCGAAATTTTGTTATTTCTTAAGCTGTTGTGGAGGCCCCTGGGCCACAACCCCACCTGCCCTGCCTTTAATTCGGCCCTGAGATTAATATAATCAAATAATCATGTATGTTAGATGTACAAAGTACTGTAGGCTGTAGGTAAAAGAGCAAAAAAAACAATATCAAAGGAAAAGATGTTTACTAGTTGGAATTTATAAGATTTTTTTTTTCCGAAGTCTATTGTGGGGGCCCCCCGTATGCGGAGGCTTTCGCCCCGGTTGCCCTCCCCTAAATCCGGCAGTGGGAAGTACACTCGCTTTTTGACAATAACGCTTTGGTCGGTACAGTCGGATGCCTTACGGGAAACATGTCAGGTGCGTTTCCGGTGGTGATGTCGGCTGTTATTTATTTATCACCTACTGTGCCCCGCGGTCTTACCCGCGGTTTTTTAGGGATATTTTCCCGCAGTAAAACGTAGCCTATGTGTTAATCTAGGGTTTCAGCTAACTCCATACCAGCAATCAAATTATAAAATCTATTTATTTATTGCTGAACCATATGTACATAAAAAGTGTTAGACAAAAAATATAGACCACTAGCAAACCCCGCGAACTCCGTTTCGCCACCAGATGGCTTCGTTTTATGTAACATTTCGTTTGGTGATTAAAAGAAGATTTTTTTTTTAATTTTTCCTGAATTTTCTTTGCTATAAACCTCACGGAGCCCGAGACCTTTCCAACGAATGCAAAACCGTGGAAATCGGTTCGTGCGTTCTGGAGTTATAGCGTCAGGAAGGAAAACCCGACTTATTTTTATATAGTAGATTAAGGACCCTGTCGCAATTCAAGAGTAAGGAGAGAGAGAATCAATACTTCTTGCACGATATTTTAAAATTTATAATATTCTTGGGGCCCAGATCGTGGTACTCGTATCCTGACTTCGGATTAGAGCGCGCTGTGCAAGGGTCAGCTTGGCGAACCTGATGGCAATGATGATCGGCAATAGGGGTGATGACGGGGTACAGTAAACGAAATTCTATTTAGTCCGTTAGTCCGTCAGTTAGATGATCAAAAATTAATGGACACATATTTTTTCTTTGGACAATCAACCAAAAAATGACAAAGTTATAGCGCGTCAAAGTTTGGGAGTAGGGGCTTGTGACGTCACTTTTAAGTGAAAATTGTACCAAACCGTGACGTCATACGACTTTACAAATCAATATATCTCTGCAATGTTTATATTATGTGAAAAAAGAAAAAATACGTGTCCAATACTTTTTGATAATCTACCTGATAAAGGAAAAAAAAATAGTCATCATCCCTATTATCACAAATACAAATGCTCACTGTTTATAACGTTTTAATGTTTTAAGCTTTGTGATTTTCTTCTTCAATATTGTTTTCTACGAATTTTCTTCCCGATTTGTTGTTGAGTTTTGTAACGAACATTTATTGGGGAGATTCAGTTAATGCACTTAGTTTTTCGCGGGTGGTTAGCGCGTTCGGCTGCGATCGTTGAAGTTAAGCAACTTTCGCAGTGTTCGGTCATTGGATGGGTGACCAAAAATCTTGTATTTTGAGTTTCTCCGTGCTTCGAAAGGCACGTTATGCCATTGGTCCCTGCTGCATTTGCAATCGTTAGCACCCGCCAATCCACACTGGGTCATGGCCCTATCTCCCTATTACATCAACAGGGAGGACCTGTGCCCCAGCAGTGGGGACATTAATAGGCTGATGATGATGATGATGATAATGACTAATTTTAAAGAGACAATAACACGCATACATTGTTTATTTGTCGGTGCCCACTAGCTCTAGCGATCACCTCTAGCGACAATCTAACAGTAATATCCATAGACGCCACCTTATTTTTAAGTTTGATTCAGGTTAATGCTAGGAAGGGCTCCATGGATCCCACTCAATTTTAATATACACTTACTATTATTACAACTTCACAGATTCGACATCCTAGTGTTAAATGCGTGTGAACCAGTAAAATGCAATGTTCCCCATACAATAGGATATTTGACAAGTTTTAGAAAACGATCTCACGTTATTGACTAATGTTTATGGAGTCCGTAAAAAGTGGATATTCATCATTCTGTTGCGTATTTCAGTAAAAATAACCAAATAAAAAACTCCATTTTCAAGTTGCCGCGGAAACGTTTCTCTGGACAATATGGCGGACTACTAGTGTGTGACGTCACACGACTGATATTAAAACGTCAAACGATACAATGTAATGTCGCTTTAACCGGAAGTTTACTTGCGTGTGACGTCATTTTAGGCTCCGCCAATCCCAAGCTTTTTGGGTCACGTGACAATAGACAAGAAAACTATTATCTTTGTTTGCCATTCTTGTTTCCGAGTCCTTTTTAAAACCTTCTCTTTTATCTACCTCTTACTCTCTTCCTGGATATGTACTTATTCGAAATGATAGAATCGGTAAGGGTGGTGGTGGTGTGGCTATATACCTACGAGCTGACTTACCTTTTAAAATTATAGTCTCCTCACCCGGATTATATTCTGAATCCGCTGAATTTCTATTTATCGAAGTCACTTTAAATTATAAAGTATTACTACTCGGCGTTTTGTATAGCCCTAATCTTAATATTAATTACTTCCCTAAGCTTGACTCTCTACTAAGTGAACTGTGTCCTACTTATACGGATATTCTTCTTTTAGGTGATTTTAACACATGCCTCCTCAAAAATAACTCTCGTTCTCGTCTCCTACAGGACACAGTTACTTCCTACAACTTGCACATTCTCCCTTTGTCGGCAACTCATACTTCACCAAACTGTACACCTTCTCTCCTTGACCTTCTAATAGTTTCCTCGCCGGACAAAGTAGCTACACACGGTCAACTATCAGCAGTTTTCTCATATCACGATCTCATATACTTATCGTACATTGCTCGTTCTCCTAAGCGCAAATTGCAGTATCGTGACTACCGTAGTTTTAAGTCAATAGATATCGATGCCTTGAAGCAGGACGCATCTCTCATTGATTGGGCCAATGTGTACCATACTGACGACTTGGAAGGTAAAATTGACATTGTTAACTGTAACATATTGAATTTATTCAATAGGCACGCCCCCGTTAAACGTGTGAAGCTTAGACATCGTCCGGCCCCTTGGCTTACGCCTGCTATTAAAGAAGTGATGGTCAAAAGAGACAGAGCTAAGAACCGGTGGAAGCGCTTTCGAAGTGACGACAATCTAATGCGTTATAAACTTCTGCGTAACCGCTGTAGTCGTCTGTGTAGAGATGCCAAACGACGGCATTTTCACGAGTCGTTGACAGGTAAATCGCCCTCGGATATTTGGAAATTCCTGAAGTCCGTTGGCATAGGTAAGTCACATGATCAGGGTGGTGATAAAGTAGACATTAGTGCCCTGAATGCACATTTTGCTACGTCCTCCACGCCCCTGGATGCCAACATCAAAGTAAACACCTTACGTCATTTATCGGACTCCCCTAAGCCCTCCTCTAATCCTTTTAACCTCAGTCCCGTTTCCGAAGATTCTGTGCAGAAATCCGTTTTGGCAATTTCGTCTACTGCCAAAGGTAGTGATGGAATCTGTTCCAGGATGGTTTCCCTTATTCTTGGTGAACTCATTCCTGTGCTTACCCATGTTTTTAACTTTTCCATCGCAAGCAATAGGTTCCCATCAGCTTGGAAATGTGCTCATGTTATTCCTTTACCTAAAATCACGAACCCTCTGTCCTGTTCTGATTACCGTCCTATCTCCATATTACCATTCCTCTCAAAAGTCCTTGAACACCTTGTGCATAAGCAGCTCTCTCTGCATTTGTTGTCCAATAACCTATTAAACCCATTCCAATCCGGCTTTAGGCCGGGACATAGCACCGTAACTGCTCTTATTCAGGTGACTGATGATATCAGGCTTGCTATGGAGAATAAGTCCCTCACATTATTATTGCTGCTTGATTTCAGTAATGCTTTCAATGCAGTTGACTTCGACATTCTCCTAGGCATACTTGACTCTCTCAACTTCTCAGTCGGTGCTGTCTCCTGGTTCGATTCCTATCTCCGAGACCGATCCCAAAGTATCCGAATAAATGACAATCTCTCGGACAGATGCACATTATCTACGGGAGTTCCTCAAGGAGGCATCTTATCCCCGGTACTTTTTTCACTACTTATCAACACCGTGACTAAATCTTTAAACTGCAGCTATCATCTCTACGCCGACGACTTGCAGTTGTATCGTCATTTCCCCGTTTCCAAAGTTAACGAGGCTGTATCGGCTCTGAATGAGGACTTAAATTACATACACAACTGGGCTAAATCGTATGGGTTGCAGGTAAATCCCTCAAAGTCTAAAGTTATGATGATAGGAAGTGCTTATATGACGAAACAGTTGGATTTGAAGTTGCTGCCACCCGTGGTATTTGATGGCTCAATTATTCCTTTCTCCCTTACTGCCAAAAATTTAGGAATCACGTTTGACAGCAACTTGAATTGGAAAGCTCACATTAACGAAGTCAGTCGTAAAGTATTTTCCTCTTATCACTCATTAAAATCTTTTCAATACTGTTTACCGATTGAAACCAGAATTTCTTTGGCCCAGTCACTGATTCTCCCCAGTCTGGACTACGCAGACGCCTGTTATCTGGACATCACAGAGGAACTTTTGACTAAGCTCGAACGACTACAAAATTTGTGCATACGTTTTATTTTTGGCCTGCGTAAATATGACCATGTTTCCAAATTCAGAACACAACTTAAATGGCTTCCTATCCGTCTTCGTAGAAATTCCCGTATCCTATTTCTGTTATTCAACATTTTGCATAACCCAGCGTATCCTGCGTATCTTCGTGACCGCTTCCAGTTTGTGCGATCTCCTGGGGTGCTCTGCAGATCACACGTTCGGACTCTGCTTAAAATACCACCCAACCATTGCCGTACCGACTTCTACAGCGACTCCTTCACTGTTTATTCAGTGAAGTTGTGGAATGCCCTGCCATCAGAAATTAGAGACATCACAACACTTCCGCTTTTTAAAAAAACAGTCAAGGAATATTATCTGTCCTTGACATAATTTTTTGTATTTTTTCTTTCTCTCAGTTGTTTTTTTTTTTCCTTTCGAAACTTCTTCTGTGTTCATTTATATATTTATTTGTATATGTTTATGTATTTATTATATATTGTTTATATATTTTTTATTCATATAGTTGATATGCATTTATTTTATATTTTTTTGATTAATGTGTTTTAGTGTAGGTACACGCGACATTTATGTCTCCCAGCATAGCTCCTATCGCAGGTGGGCTGGAAGAGATTTCTTAGAGAAATAAGCCACACCTTTTGTACGTAATTATTTAAGTATTTTTTATGTATTTTTATTTCGTGTACAATAAATTATTAAATAAATAAATAAATAAATAAAAATCTTTTTCGTGGGTTTTTAGAGAAATTATGAATATTTTTGTTGTAAAAATAGTAAAAACCCCTGCTAATATTCATTCTAAACACAGATGCTTACAATGGGCACTTTATTTTCAATACCGTCAAATACCCTATTCACACAAAATGAAATGTTGTTGAAATATACTGTCATATATTTATTTGGCTGAATGAACGCTCCTATTTTAGCAGAAATTATTCTCTACAGGTCATCGCTCTTACAAGGATTCCTTCATCTGGACTTCTAGGAATTTGTGTACTACAGTAAAATAAATTCCACAATATATACGCGACCAATTCGGTACTCTTTCATCTCGTTACACTGACAAAAGTCCCAAAGCTCTTACAATACTAAAGATATTTACGATGTTCCTATATAATACTACCACTTTATTTTGACGAAATTTATATACATTCCCATTTTAAGTAAATCTTTTGATGTCTCAGTAGGTATAGGAACGAAAAGTCCACCGGGATTTCCCGGCGAGCTGTACCACTAACAAACCGGTGTCTCTTAATATTGATACAGAATGTCTGAGAGGAATATTTCACCGGAATCCGAATGATTTGTAGAATTCAACGTGAATATGTTACTTACCTTTTATGTACATTGTATGAATCTCTTAAGTGATTCTGTTGACGTCACGAGGTTTCAGTTATTTAATAGCGGACGCGAGCTGAGAAACGTTTCAGAAATAGGTATTTGAAACAAATATTTCTTAATAATTTTTATTATTTTAAAGCATGTAACTGCTTGATGTTTAAATCTATAGAAAATATAACTAGGAAAAATTCCACGTAGACCAGGCAGCAGACGGGACTCGAACCCGCACCCTTCGCAATCCGGGCGAATGCACTGACCAATTATGCTACCGCGGCCCTCACGGACCGCGTCGAAATTCTTCTAGCCATTCTTAAGCTGCAAGGCAGCGCCATCTCTTCGCATTATAGGTAACCCACAATGTCAAACGAATACTTTTACAAGTATTAGACATTTGAAAGAAGAAATAGCAATTATAGTTATAATTTTTATTATTTTAAAGCATGTAACTGCTTGATGTTTAAAAATCTAAAGAAAATATAACTAGAAAAAAAGAGTCCCGTCTGCTGCCTGGTCCGCGTGGAATTTTTTCTAGTTATTTTAGTATTTTATTTATTCAGCAATAATATGAAATGTTGTTAGACATATTTTTATTAGACTTTGGCCTTTTATTCAACTTTCAACTGCGTTAATATCCCCACTGCTGGGACAGAGGCAATCACGTGGACCCAGTAAGGGTTGGTAGTGAAGAATACTGAAGGGTGCGGGTTCGAAACACGTCTGCTGCCTGTTCCGCGTGTTATTTTTTCTATTACAATTTCTTTAGATATAAACATCGAGCAGTTTCATGCTTAAAAATGGAAACTTGGTGTTGTGCAGCATCGAATGCTTCTTCGTTGATTTTTTGTAAAGATAATTCGGAACTCCTGCTTTGACCACTACTGCATTGACGACCTGCGTGGCCGAGTGTTTAGTACGTCAATGTGTCGCCTTGTCGAGAGGGTAAGAATCCCGGTGGGGGCAGATGTTTCTGTGATGAATACGAGCATTTGTACTCCAGTCATGGGTGCTTAATATGTATTTCTATGTAAATATACTGATATATGTACAGTATATGTATTCTATCCGTTACCCTAGCATCCCATAACACAAGCGTTACAGTGCTTACTTTGGGGCTAGGCTAATTGGTGTGCCTCGCGCTCTTTTTTTTTCTTTTGCATTGGTATAATGAAAACAATAATAACAATATTAAAGAAAATGAGCGTGAGGTATTTGAAAACCTTCGGCGGTCAGAAGTAACAAAATGAAATCGAAAGCGTTAGCGTTTTCCAAAGCATTTCCGTTAGGCGAATGGCCCCCAGGTGGTTAGCCGATTGGCGCATTGACTAGAGAAGCCCAGGATCGTGCCGGAGGACGTGGAGTTGGCTGCTGGACGGTTGCGGGGTTAAGGAGTTAGTCGCTTATAAGCTTCCATGAGCGAAAGCTTTTGCGACCGCAGACGGTCAGCGGTCTGTAGCGCTACGTAGCAGGAGAACACATTTTTTTTTTCGGCAGGAAATGTTGCCACTCCCACGTCAGGTGGCGGGGTATGCGTGACACATACCCCGCCACCTGGGAGTGGCAACGGGGTTCTGTGGGACTCCTTCCGACCCGTCCTGCCCGTCCGCTAAGCCAGTCCTGGGACTGGCTCAGCGGCTGCCCAGGCCCTACCCACTAAAAACCTGACGATGAAATTGAAATGAAAAAAAAGAATGAAATGAAATGAAACCTGACCCCTCACCTCACTCGGTCCACGGTCCCAACAAGCGTGGTTCAGACAACGGCACTAGATGAGGCTACAGGAACCCTTACGGAATCTTCCGCGACCTCACCAGAGCGTCCGAGTCGAACTGACACACTCCTCTCCCCCCGGAAGAGGGGAGTGTTGGGGATGCCCCGGAGCATCGTGGGCATCCCCAGCCATCAGCAAAGACCTGTGCAAGGCAGGATCTGAACCTCCCAAATCCAAACCCGCTTCTGCCGGGGAGAGCCTGAAGACGACGGGGGTTCCCCCGTCTCCTAAGAGAACACCCTGCTTTTCACCGGCTGTTGTGTTCACTACCAGCCCAAGCCGAGGGGACCGCGCAGTGGAAGTAAAGATTGTATTGTCCCAACAAATACTTCAGCTGGGCTTGGAACACAATAGCTCCTGCGATGTCGCAGGGTTTACTTAACTAACTAAATGACTTACCAAGTTGTATGTAAGTAAAGTCGTCTGTCGCTTTGGTATCTGCCTAAGAAATGGATAGGAAGGGATAGGAAGGCAGATCAATTCCTCTGGACTCTTCTCATCCAACAACCGCGCTTATAGCGATCCAAAGTAGGTTAGCACTCACACAATCAATTTCACAAATCATGTACATTACACAAACAACACTAGGATTCTTATAATTTAAGTTATTACTACAATATTACAATGAGATATCCGGTACAAACAAATCAAAGCCACATATAATCGGCGATGCAATTCGAACATGAACCTCACGAGTTCTCAAGACGCCATTACAGTAACAAAAAAAAACGTTTTTACCCGCGCACGAAAAATAATTCAAAATATGCGGACACCGCACGGCAGTGAAGTTAGGGATGTGCCGTTTTATTCGTAACATCCCCCCGCCCCGGACCGTTAAGGACGGTACGTCAATCCACGGGTAATCGGGAGAGCCCACTAACTGCTCTCTTCAAAACCGAATCTCTAACCAAAACCTCAGCAACACGAGGAACTCCGTCAGTTCCTGGGTAGAGTTTAACAATGCGCCCCCTTCGCCAACACAAGGGCGGCAGGTTGGCATCCTTAATCAATACAAGGTCGCCAATCTGGGGTGGGGTTGTTTTATCTGTCCACTTCACGCGCTGTTGTAGGATATGCAAATACTCCATCGACCAACGTGCCCAGAAGTTTTGAGACATCTGTTTCAACAGTTGGTACCGCGACAAACGATGGGATCCTACATCCTGAATCGGATATTCAGGCAAAGCCAAAAGGGGCTGTCCGATCAAAAAATGGCCTGGGGTCAACGCTTCCAGGTCATTTGGGTCCGAAGACAACGGGCACAAGGGTCGCGAGTTGAGGACGGCTTCAATTTTACAACACACCGTATCAAGTTCCTCAAACGTTAGAATCGTTTCTCCTATCACGCGACGCAAATGAGTCTTGGCAGACTTTACACAAGCTTCAAAGATCCCTCCCCAGCTTGGACAAGCTGGTGGACTAAACTTCCAGATTATCCCACGCCGGGAGAGGGCGGTTCCAATGTCTATCTTATTATCAACTAGAAACTTAATTACATCCTTAAGATAATTACAAGCTCCCTTATAATTAGTTCCACAATCAGAACGTATCAATGTCGGCAGTCCTCTACGGGAAACAAATCTGCTTAGGGCAGCTATAAAAGCTTCAGTAGACAATTCCGATACAATTTCTAAGTGAACAGCCTTGGTGGATAGACACACAAATACACACAAATAAACCTTATACGTTTTAGCATTACGTAGCCTCGAAGCCTTTACAGGGAAAGGACCGGCGAAGTCGGTAGCGACTCCGGCAAAAGGTCTACATTCCGTGACGCGATCAGCAGGCAAATCTCCCATCTGGGGTTGCATAATTGCGGCTTTTAATCTATAACATGGTAAACAACGAAAAATGACTGTGCGAATAACTCGACGGGCGGACAGAATCCAGAATTCATGCTGTAAAATGGCCAACAAAGCATTACAGCCAGCGTGCTGCGCCTTCACGTGACGATCGGTTATTATCAAGCGCACCAAGTGTCCATCTTTAGGCATCAAAAGGGGGTGGCGAGCTCCATACGGCAGGTTAGCATTTCGGAGTCTTCCGCCGACTCGTACAAGACCATTCCCATCCAAGAAGGGATTCAGGCGTGACACCGCGCCCTTCAACTTGCGACGACCTGAACGCAAGATCTCAATCTCTGATTTAAAGCTATCAGACTGCACCATTCGGATCCAACACAAAAGAGCTTCTTGACGCTCATCTGGACTGAGAACCGACGAATCACGCTTTGCGCGTGGGTTCTTACAATTGTGCAGAAAACGTTTGATCCAAGCGGTAACACCAAGCAGCTTATCCAAGGAACTGTACCGATTCAACAAAAAATCCTTGTCATCGGCGGGGGAGGTCTCCAGGACGCATGCCCGCATTTCGGGAATGGCAACGTCTGACAACGCTGGAGAAGGCGGCCACTCAGACTCAGACCGCGTCAACCACTGTGGGCCCCACCAGAGAGGATGGCTAACGAGAGTTGAGGCTGCACAACCTCGAGACGCACAGTCGGCGGGATTCATGGTTCCCGGTACATGTCTCCAAATCAAGTCGACTTCCGAACTACAAATCTGTGACACTCGATTGGCAACAAAAACCTCCAATGTGTGCGCCGGAGCCTTCAACCAACAAAGGACGACCTGACTGTCGGTCCACGCAAAAACTCTCTGTATTTCTATCGACCTACCTAATGTGAGCCATACGTGGTTCAACAAACGCATCAAAAGGGCGGCTCCACACAATTCCAACCTCGGGATCGTATGACGAGTCCGAAGGGGAGCGACCTTGCTTTTTGCAATGACTAAATGCACAGAAACCAGTCCATCAACAGTGACGGTGCGTAGGTACACAGCTGCCGCAAATCCACGTTCGGAGGCATCACAGAAGCCGTGAAGGCTAGTTTTACACTTTTCAGAAGGAAGGAACATCCTCGGCAAACTCACTTCGTTAATCTCGGGGAGGGACGAAACAAAACCTGACCAATCTCGGAGTAGTTTGTCTGAGAGGGGTTCATCCCACGACGTACCCGAAGCCCATAACCGTTGCAGAAAACATTTGGCCATAAACAGCACAGGACAAATCCACCCATTGGGGTCAAAGGTACGCGCGACAGTAGACAACACCAAACGCTTGGTCCAGATTTTCGGTGGCTTCAAATCCACACAATACGTAAATGTGTCAGAGACCGGTCTATATTGTACGCCAAGGACGGTCACCATATGGGGGTTATCAACGTTTTCAAATAAATGAGGGTCCTGCTGGTGCTCTTCGGGTAAACCTTCAAGGACCTCCGGCGAGTTGGACAACCATTTCCTCAACTCGTATCCGCCGGACTTCAAAAGAGCAATCAATTCCTCTCGTAAGACCATCGCCTCTGAGACACAGGAGGCGCCAGTGCAAATGTCATCCACATACACATCACTGGTCAAAATGGCTGAGGCGCGAGGATATCTCAAGCGCTCCTTCTCCGCTAATTCCAACAAAGAACGTATCGCAATGAAAGGGCTCGAGGCCAAGCCGTACGTATTCGTGTTCAATTCATAAATCATCATGGGGCTACTAGGACTCTCTCGCCACAAAATCAGCTGATATCTTCTATCCTCGGGATGGATCACCGTCTGTCTAAACATCATCCGGATATCAGTCATAATCACAATTTTATGCCGCCGGAAGTTGGTCAAAATGTCTGAGATCTCCGTGTGCAACTTAGGACCTACATGCAGACACTGGTTCAAAGACGCTCCACTGGAGGAGGAAGCAGATCCGTCAAAGACCACCCGAATTTTTCCGGATTTCAAAACGGCGTGGTGCGGCAAAAAGAAGTGCTCAACTGAGCGATAATCCAAGTCGCTCACGGTCATGTGCCCTAACTCCTCATACTCCCGCATGAAGTCTATGTACTTCTGACGGAAGACCGGATCCTTGCTCATGCGGCGCTCCATGGACACTAGCCTACGTTCCGCTAGTATTCTGGATTCACCCAGAGGAGGTCGGCCAGCACGAAAGGGGAGGCGGGTGATTAAACGACCAGAGCGGAGGCGACCAGTGTTATTCTGGTAAAACAACTCGCATTCTTGCGCTACTGGGTCAACCCGCGGGGCCGGTGGAGGTTCCTCAACCTCCCAAAACTTCTGTAGCACTTCAGAGAGAGACACGTTCAAAGCGACACCGCGATCCTCTTCTGAAGAAACCAAAACGCGGTGCGCAGGACCCATAACAACCGTACCGAGTGTCGTCTGCAGAGCTACCAAACCTCCTGGCTGCAAGACTCGCTTCCCCGTCAACAAAACTCGCCCCAGGACATCGGCTCCAAGGAGAGCATCAATCGGGCCCGGGCGGTAGAACTTAGGGTCGGCGAGAGCTGGGTCAGACACCAAAGACACCAGGGTCGATCCTAAGTCAACTGACGGGTGATGACCAACAACTGTATCCAAAACAATCGCCGAGGCGTCAATACTCTCTTTGGACCCATAACATGAGGTGAACGTGAAGTTAACATACCCTAACAACCCGGGAACTTTCACATCGCCAATACCTCTCACGCCATGCGGATGGGGGTGCACCTTGAGGCCCAACTGCCTAACCAACCAAGATGACACCACACACCCTTGAGCACCGGAATCCAATAAGGCGCGAACTCTCAACCAGTTTCCATTCGATCCCCTAACAAATACAGAGGCCGTGGGCAACAAAACGGTCTCTGGATGGGCGGACTGGGGAGACGATAATTGCTAATATGTGGGGTACCACGGAGCCCTCTCAGACGGAGAGGGTCGCTCAAAACGATTCAGCGGGTCCCATGCCCCCACATATTGCTTGCGTCCAAGTCTCCCAGTGCTTCGATACCGGGGTGCGCGACGCTCTAAACGCGGGTATACCGCGAGCGGCGGTGTAAATCGGTGCTCGTCACCAGCCGCGTTCATCACCCCATAGTCGCGGGGACGCGGTGGTCTATTTTCCTGTGGAGGATCCTTTGGACCCCCGCCCGTGCAAGGTTCAATTCGCGGCGGAGAGCGTCTGGGGCTGTTGCCACTACCACCAGAACTGCTGCGGGAATCATTCATCGCGGGGGGACGTCCCCCGCCCGTACGCGAGGTCCCTACAGTCACTCGCTGAGGTGCTCCACCGGCCTCGCTCTGGTTCATGCAGAGGATGGGGTGATGCTTGCCCCCACAAAAGCGGCATGAGCGCGCTTGGGTACAATCACGCTGCAGGTGCAGGCCCAAACATGTGTAGCACCAACCCCTCTCCCGCGCGATCTTTCGACGCCCTTGTACTCGCTGGTCGAGTAACTGCTTACAACGGGTCGTGCTGTGACCCGGTTCCCGACATTTCAAACAGCGGGCGGTCTCTTGGACTGCTGCGTATCGGCCAGGTGCGCGTGGTTCAAACCGGCCTGTACGTGGTGCTCGGGGGGACCTATTCTGTGGCACAGGTCGCTCCGACCTAACCGGATCGGACACAGATGAGTTATCTGCCAGCCGACATTCTCCTTCCAGAAACTTAACGAGATCTGAGAAGGGTGGCAGATAAGTTGCACTGTCCCCACCATACTGCTGCTCAAAGCGGACCTTAAGAGCGTCCGGCAGCTTCCTTAAAATAATATGAAGCAACAAAAATGACCATTGCTCCACGGGGAGCTTCAAATTTTTTAAAGCGTTAAACGCTACCAACAGCGGATTCAAAAGCTCAACCCTCAGGTGAGTCACGCTGGAAACTCGTGGTAAGTTCAAAATGGTGGCCACATGGGTGTCCGCCAGACGTCGTACGTTCTGGTACCGACGGGCAATTAACTCCCGAGCAATCGGGTAATTCTCGTCTGTGGGGGCCAGGTGCTGAATTTGTTCAAGGGCCTCCCCCTCCAAAACAGACAACAAATAGGCCAACTTCTGGCCCTGGGTCAAGTCCTCCCGGGCATGGACCAAACTATCGAAAATATTGATAAACCCCTCCCAATCCTCTAGGCGACCAGCAAAACGCCTTAAGTCTAAGGGGGCCAACCTAGCGAAGAGGGGTGCTAGTCCCTTAGTGGGGCTCGAGGACGTCATCGGACCATGTTCTCTTGCCATTTGCAAGGGTCGAGCAAACTCCGTGAGTGTGTCCGCCAAGTCATAACATTGTGCGACATCACTTTCAACCTCCTGTCGCAGCTGGACATCCTCATCGCGAGTCCTTTCCAAAAATAGAGCGTACTGCTCTTCTACTGTAGCCAAACGTACCGGCAGATCCATGTACCTATTCAACAAGGCCTCCCTCCGATCCAGTCTATCGATAAGGGTAACCGCAGTAGCCAACCATCTCAATTCAGAGCGAATTCTCGCTTTGTTGGTTGAGGCCGACATTGTTATGTTACTGGTGGTAAACCTTCCCACTACAAGCAGTAAAAGTAACAATAAAATAAAATATTATAATTTTTCAACAAACAAACAAATTTCTAATTCTTTTTATATTATTAATTAAATTATAATAATTTTCAATGCAAGGTTTAAATATGAATTATCAACAAACCAACAATCTGAAATTCTTTATATAATATGTATGTACGCAAATTTTCCAAAGTAACGTTTAATTATAACTTCTCAACAAAAACATCTAAGGTTATCAATTAACTTCATCAATAACTCAGCAAATTAATTACTAAGCTATGACTATCAAAAACTAAATATATCTAAGTTTTAACTTTTGAACATGAGACAATAAGGAAATTCTTATCTCAAATATAAACAAGCACTATATAACTACAAACCAATGACATAAGAGAATTTGCATAAATGTTTTATTCACAATGTCAACAAACAAAGAAGTAAAGAAACTTATCAATGTTTTTATGTAAACAATCTAAATTATACAATTTATGCAACCAAAATTCAGTTCTTTACCTCCTTGTCAACAACAACAATGTTATACCAGAACCAAATTGCAGACAAAACCTATAAATATAGACAATTGGAACCTTGTACAAAGAGTATCCTTTTCATAAGCGACCAACAAATTCAAAACAAATGTTTTAACAAAATTAACAAATTTAGCATGGAGCGTGGACCTTCAGGTCAACAAACCACGCTCTGCTACCAGAAACTGTTGTGTTCACTACCAGCCCAAGCCGAGGGGACCGCGCAGTGGAAGTAAAGATTGTATTGTCCCAACAAATACTTCAGCTGGGCTTGGAACACAATAGCTCCTGCGATGTCGCAGGGTTTACTTAACTAACTAAATGACTTACCAAGTTGTATGTAAGTAAAGTCGTCTGTCGCTTTGGTATCTGCCTAAGAAATGGATAGGAAGGGATAGGAAGGCAGATCAATTCCTCTGGACTCTTCTCATCCAACAACCGCGCTTATAGCGATCCAAAGTAGGTTAGCACTCACACAATCAATTTCACAAATCATGTACATTACACAAACAACACTAGGATTCTTATAATTTAAGTTATTACTACAATATTACAATGAGATATCCGGTACAAACAAATCAAAGCCACATATAATCGGCGATGCAATTCGAACATGAACCTCACGAGTTCTCAAGACGCCATTACAGTGACAAAAAAAACGTTTTTACCCGCGCACGAAAAATAATTCAAAATATGCGGACACCGCACGGCAGTGAAGTTAGGGATGTGCCGTTTTATTCGTAACACCGGCCAAATGCGTATATGATATTTTTAGTATCATAAGCGTCTTTAGGCTCAGGTGGCTGGTATCATCAGTCTGCCCAAATGTTTTTTTGCCACCATTATAACATAAAAAATCCTCTTGGTACAAGGTCGCCCGCTGTAGAGTTGCGAATTGATGGCACAGCCCTTAGACATCCAGAAGAGTTTGTAACAGTCAAACTTTAATAACTCAATACTGCCAGAAACAAAGAAATGGACTTTACGTTAATGTCGAAGATATTTCTTGTTCGCTCTTACTAAAATCTGATAACTTTTTTGTCTTCGGTTATTCATTACTAGCGGCCCGCCCTCGCTTCGCTTCGGTGTAGAGCTGAAGTGTAGACTACAATTTTTGCTCTCAGGCTTGTATTATACATAATGACATTCATCTATGGTTCTTCTTGTACCTGCATGCAAAGTCTCAGCCCGATCGGTTTAAAATTGACAAAGTTTCATACAAACTTTCATTCCCTATTTTATCCCCTTGAGGGTAGAATTGATCAAAATCCTTTCTTAGCGGATGCCTACGTCATAACATCTACCTGCAGGCCAAATTTCAGCCCGATCCGACCAGTGGTTTGGGCTGTGCGTTGATAGATCACTATGTCAGTCAGTCACCTTGAGTTATACCTATATATATGTATATAGATTGTTATAAGGTGCTGCTGCTGTACCAGCAATCTTCGTGTCTGAATTCTACCGTCATTAAACATCAGAATATTTGGTCAGTGCATTCGCCCGGATTGCGAAGGATGCGGGTTCGAGTCCCGTCCGCTGCCTGGTCCGCGTGGAGTTTTTCTAGTAAAATTTTCTTTAGATTTAAACATCTAGCAGTTAAATGCTTAAAAAATAAATAAAAACATAATCAGAATATTTGTTAGTAGTTAATTAAATTAGTGAGTTCGCAAAAGACCGAAAGCGATGGGGGTGAAGTCATTTATCGGACTTATTTATCAAAAGAAAGATGTATGTCATAATTATAATAGTAGCAATGAATAAAATATTCTTTAACAATTTACGTTTCCATAGATGAAGTATCTCAGAAACAGTGAGTGTTTTACGTGAATTCAAACGAAATTACTCGGAAATATAGATTTTCGATGAGTCATTATAAAATTATAATTTCATAGAATAGCTCCTGCTCACCGGAAACAGTGTTAATTAAAACAACAAAAACATACAACAGGTATTAGTCCGAATCACACCTAATAAATACGAGGCGGCGAGGGCTTCCACCCTTATGTTGTCGAAGTTCCTCCCATTCGCACGAAGCGATTTGCTTCGGCCTTCATTATACGAACGGCTAGGGAGTGGAACTCCTTGCCGAGGTCTGTTTTCCCGGACCAATATAATCTGGACATCTTCAAGGCCAGAGTGAACAGGCATCTTCTAGGCAGGCGTGTACCATCCTAGGCCTCATCATCGCATTCCATCAGGTGAGATTGTGGTCAAACGCATTGCCTATTTTGCATAAAAAAATAACACTACAATTTTAAATAAAAAAATCGTTTGTTCCCTTGAGTGAGGACTATTTTTTTAAAGTACTAGCTGTTACCCGCGGGTTATTAAGGATATTTTCCCGCAGTAAAACGTAGCCTATGTGTTAATCAGGGTGTCAGCTAACTTCACACCAAATTTTATGAAATCGCTCCAGCCGTTTAGACGTGAAGAAGTAACGAACAAACACACTCACAAACATTCTCCTTTATAGTATTAGTGTGATTAAAAAATATTTTATATTTTCTTTTTTCTTGATTAGTATTATACTATGGCTTGTACAATGATCACAGGAGAGGAATAAGTAAGATACAGTGTAACAAAGGGTATAGTGTAACATGAGATATAACTTTAACCGTTTCATATTTGTCTATGTTCTGTCTTGACGTGTTTTATTAGTTTTATGTGCCATCTTAAGCAGCTGTCATCAGACGTAAAACGGCGGGGTATAATACAGAGATATGGCTTATGTTACATTGTGCTCCTTGTTACACTTGCCCCCCACTTGATCCTAGTTAGTTTATTTAACGAAAATATAAAGAATTTAAAAGGCGGTTATTTCAATTTTGCCCATAAATCTACATCGCAGAATGCTATAAATAAAAGGTAAATTCGTTAATAAAAGTTATATTTATTTATTTACATATAAGCATCATTTAGTAAGTTTTCTTTTCGTATGACAATGTTACACTTTGACTGCTAAATTACTAAATTTATTCCACGAAATTTCTTCTAGACACAAAGGGTACTTGAGAAAAGGAGGTAGGCTTCAATTTGTCGCGAAAACAAAATTAAATGGTGTGTTCTTAAACTAATTGACCTAATTGAATTAAGTTTTCACGGCAGAACAAAAACATGCAGAAATCAGCTACACAAAGTCACGAACTCTCCACTCACGAAAATTTGATCAACTACACAAATTCTCAAACTCATGGAACCTGGTCTCATAAATTATTTAAAACGCTGCAATTTGTCAAGACCCGTCTCATCTGGTCATGTCACTTAAAGTGTTGTATTATTTTTTTAACTGGAATTACGATTTGACGACTACCGTGACCGAGTGGTTTGTACACTGGGTTTCAAGCTGTCGCCTACTCGAGAGGTCCCGGGTTCGAATCCCGTTGGAGGCGGATATTTGTGTGATGAATACGAGCATTTGTATTTGAGATATGGATGTTTAAAATGTATTTATATATAAATATACTTATATGTATCAGTATATATATATTGTTACTTTGGGGCTAGGCCAATTTGGTGTGTCTTGGAAAAAATATTTAATATTTATTAGTCCTTCAAAAGAGGCGTTAATAGTAGTTTAACTGCTACACCAGCTATTTTCGAGTCCGCACTCTACCACCACTTAACATCAAGTGGAGCGAAGTCAATTGCCTACTTAATAAAAAAAATTGTGTAGTTTTACGAAACCACGGTGCAAGTGAAAAATTTAAGGGTTTTTCATTACCTGAAATTTTGTTTGATATTAACCAGGCTTATATATATATATATATATATTTTTACATTAAATAGGCTTACGCTTGACGGCCAGGCAACTGATGAAAAGCGACGTAGCAGCCTAAGGTGGGACGCGCTTGCCTAGAAGATACCGATTGACTCGCGACTTGAAGAGCCCCAGATTATAGGTGACTGGAAACAGAGATTCCGGCAAAGAGTTCCACAACCTAGCTATTCTGACTATATAGGTGGAAGCAAACCGTTTAGTACGAGTTTGTGGGACCTCTACGGTATATCTGTGGCGTTCTGCCGTGAAAAATTGGAAAAAAGTCCTATTTCGACTGAACGCGGGACGCCCGCGTGCCAGCACAACTTTTTACCATTGAACCACCGATGCTCATTTTGATAAGATCAAATCATAGTGTGTTTGGGATGCGTGCGCAGCTCTTACCGGCGAGCATGAAATTTGGAGGGTCACTTGGCGAAGGCTGAAACGCTATGAGCATCACGTGCGTCAAGCGCGACAATATGTATATAAATATATTTATCTATACAGGGTATTACAAAAATACAAATAAAGCTTGAAGGGCGTTGAAGTACATCATATAAGGAGTCTTCTCTAATTTACTTAAAATATTTGCATGAAGTTTTAACTTTTTATAAAAACAGTTGTTTTTAATGATTAATAAAAATATCGATCATTTTAAGACACATCACTAGTTCGAGGATCATTAAAAATATATGTTTTTATAAAAAAGTTAAAATATCATGCAAATATTTTAAGTAAATTAGAGAAGACTCCTTATATGATGTACTTCAACGCCCTTCAAGCTTTATTTGTATTTTTGTAACACCCTGTATATATGAGTGATGCGTGCGCTGCGCCATTCCCCTATGCCTTAAGCACCGCCTAATGTTAGGTAATTTAAGAAAAGAAGTTTCACTTCAGATGTGTGGTCCGTGCACACTGTTTTTAATTTAAATAACAATCAAAAAAGTATTGCGAATTGCTAAAAATGAAGAAAAAAAAATTGTGGGGATGTAATGAAGGTTTCGCTTTGTAATATTAAGCAATCAAGTAGCTTAGATCTTAATACCAATCGTGGTACTTTTGTAAAGAGATCTTTTCCTAGTCAATAAAGGCGGGTACCTATAAAGGAACCTTGGCAAGCGCTATTCTTACTTAACAATCATCAAGCGATAACCTAACGAAAGGCCTCATAATCATAATCACCCTTTGTCCTACTTAAAGGTTGAATAAAGCAACGCCGTAGATAATAATTTGGCGGCTAACACCTGGATTTGTTTAGCATATTTACCGCGGTTAATAGCCATAAATCAATTAACGCGAGCTATCCCCCGCCCCGGGGACCCGCCGACCTGAATTGATTATGATTGGTTTCGACTAAGGCTTTAATATGTTTCGCCGGTTCGCTTTTTGGCTAATGAATTACATGATATTACAGAGAATCGTGATATTATATTTGATAATATAGACGAGGATTATAGGGGATTAGTATTTCATGCTAAATTTACCAATATTTGATGAAATTGATAGATTCGTAGTGGACAGCCACGGAAAATAAAGGCTTAGGCTTGCAGATAAATACAACCTTTCCGTGCCAGTTTTTTGTTATGTTAAAAGAGTGGCAAACAAGCAGATGGTAAGCTGCCACCATAGAATAATTAATTTCTATTTTTGTAACATAGTATCCATGTGTGGTTATGAGTAGTCATGCTCTCTTAAAAATCTCTTCGGTGGTGTCGTGTGAGGCGGTTCGTTGCGTTCCCTAAAACATGGTTGAGCGAAGCGATGGCTGATTCATGCGTCATGCTCGTGAACGGGTGCTGCCAGCGGAGATGAGTCTGCTCTTGCTTCATTGGGTACTATTAATCGTTGTACTAAACTTTAATCGTCCACTATTATTCTTTTTTGCCTAAACAGTAGGACACGGCATTCCTCAACTTTGTTAAACCAGTTTTTTATATAGTCATAATTTTTATATTAATTGCATTTGTAATGGAAAATGACTTTATGGGTTACCTCATATTGAAGTCATTTTTCAATTTGACGACTTTGTATATAATACAAGGGGGGAAAAAACAGCCCTTGCTGAGTTTCTTGCCGGTTCTTCTCAGTACAAGGTCTCCCGCCGTAGATTTGCGAACAGATGGCGTAGCTTTTCGACATTCACAAGTGCTTGTAACAGCCTAGACTGAATATACGATATTGAATTTTGAATTTTTGAATTTTAATGAATATTTCGCTACAAAAAAAATCCCTCGCCCCGTTGCTTTCCCTGACCCAATCCCCTACCCCGTGGAACTTAGCTGGTACTGACGTCTTACTCACCGAAATTCATAATCAAAATCATTTATTCAGTGTAGGCTGTTACAAGCACTCATGAATGTCTAGAAGCTACGCCATCGCTTCGGGAGACCTTGTCTTTTGTATTGAGAAGAACCGGCAAAAAACTCAATAAGAGCTGTTTTTTTTTCTCTCTTTATTATTAGTTACAGAGTCGTGAAGTTGAAAAATGACTTCAGAGATGATTCATGAAGTCACCTTTCATTGCATAATGTGAAATATACATAAATTGTTCGCCTGCATATTTATTGCTGTGTCATACAGTATACAGGGGGTAACAAAACCATGAACGAAGTCGAAGGCCACGTATTTTCCACATCATGTTGATCATTTTTTACAAGCTTTTATTTAACTTGCTATGTATATTTGTTACGGTCAAATCTTACAACTCAATTTTAAAGCACTTGCTCTCAACCGATTAAGCTGAAATTTGGTACGCTCGTTCAGTTCGGATGACAATGCATGCTTAATAGTGTGACGTCATTCTAAATCCAATATGGTGGCATACACAAAATGGCAGACCAATCATTTTTAATGCATTCCTACAATATGGGTATCAAATTAAAGGGCTTGCTGAGAGTAACTCGAAAAAAATGTGACGTCACTCTCAATCCAATATGGCGGACTTCTAAAATTTGAAAATCTATTTAGAAACAAACTTTAACTAAATTTTCTTTTTTTCTTTTTAGCGCATTTGAATAAAAGCTTGTTTTTAAAAAGGTTTTTGTACCTTAATTTTATTTTTTCTGGACCATACCTGGGAAATTTATGGTTATGGAGATATTGAAGGTCAAAGTCAATTTTTTTTTTTGATTTATGCATTAATATTTTCAAAACGTTATTTAGAAACTTTTTTATCGACGCACTTACACTCACTCACACACACAGGCACATTCTTTGCGTAGCGCCTAAGTAGCGCGCCGGGCTAAACACTGCGCACTGGAAAAAATATGTTTCTTTTTAATTAAAAATACAATTTTTTGCCACGCTTAATATTTTGTAATATTGCTTGTTTGGGTGTACAGAATGCGTAGTTTTAGTCTTAGTCACAGGTTTTTTTACTCCCTGTCAATATAAATACTGTTATTTATATTAGGTGTGACTAGACATTAAAATCTTCAATAGCAAAGTAGGGTAGACTCATCTCCGCTGGTAGCACCCATTCACGAGCATGCGTCATGCTCGTGAACGGGTCAACCATATTTTCACGTAACGACCTGTTTCACACGACACCACCGAAGAGACTTATAAACACAACAACACCAAATAAGTAACAGCAAGAAAAAAATTAAGCAGTTTTTGAGATCGTCATGATCATGGACATACATACTTACAGACGTCAGGACTTTCGTTATTTAAAAAGTAATTTCAATCAATCAGAAATCAGAAATCAATATATCTTTAATCAAATTGGATGTATAGTACAACACTTTTGAATCGTCCAATGTCGTCGTCGTCGTCGATGGCGCAAGTGGTTAGCGCGTTCGGCTGCGATCGTTGAAGTTAAGCAACTTTCACAGTGGATGGGTGACCAAAAATTACTATATCGAGCTCCTCCGTGCTTCGAAAGGCACGTTAAGCCGTTGGTCCCGGCTGCATCTGCAGTCGTTAGCACCCACCAATCCGCGCTGGGCCCGCGTGGTGGGTCATGGCCCAAACTCCCTATTCCATCCATAGGGAAGGCCTGTGCTCCAGCAGTGGGGACATTAATAGGCTGATGATGACACATTAAAATCTTCAATAACAAAGTAAGACTCATCTCCGCTGGTAGCACCCGTTCACGAGCATGACGCATGCTCATGAACGGGTCAACCATATATTCGGGTACGTAACAACCCGTTTCACACGACACCACCGAAGAGACTTATAAACACATATACTTACAGACGTCAGGACTTCAATCAATGACTTCATATATTACGATATTGGTTAAATAAAAATATGTGTTAAAACACCTTCTAACCATATAAGTGTCAAGCACGCAAAATCCAAAGTACGCCATGGTCGCTTTAAATGGCTTTTTCTCAAACATGCTTAGAAATGTGAACATTATTTTAATTAGCTTCTTCGTGATAAATCGAAATTGCTGCACCGGTCACATACACGCGAACAGCGGCCGGCAAACGTTGTATGAAAATCCTTATCTGTCGAGTTTAGTGACCAAATAAATTACATAGTAAACTCATATCGAGGGGTTCGATGGCGCAGGTGATTAGCGCGTTAGGCTGCGATCGTTGATGTTAAGCAACTTTCGCAGTGGTCGGTCTTTGGATGGGTGACCAACAAAATTCTATCTCGATTTCCTTCGTGCTCCGGAAGGTACGTTAAGCCGTTGGTCCTGGCTGCATCTGCAGTCGTTTGCACCTGCCAATCCGCACTGGGCCCACTTGGTGGGTCATGGCCCAATCTCCCTATTCCATCCATAGGAAAGCCTGTTCCCCAGCAGTGGGGACTTTAATAGGCTGTTCTTTAAAAATGAAACGATCTTTTACTCCGAAGCGTGGTAACCAATGAGGTTACTTTATCAAAGCTTTTATTTTAATTAAGAACCCGATTTTGAAATAGAAGAAAGCTGTTTATGAAAAAAAAATCAAATTACCACTTAACGCAGGAAAAAATATTGTCGTTCGTCATTCATTATCCAGAATTTCGAAACTACTGCCTTGGTACTTACTTATTTTTAACTAGCGGCCCGCCCTCGCTTCGCTTCGGTGTAGAGCTGAAGTGTAGACTACAGTTTTTGTTTTCAGGCTTGTATTATACACAATGACATTATGCGATCGGTTTAAAATTGACAAAGTTTCATACAAACTTTCATTCCCTATTTTATCCCCTTGGGGGTGGAATTGATCAAAATCCTTTCTTAGCAGATGCCTACGTCATATCATCTACCTGCATGCCAAATTTCAGCCCGATCCGTCTAGTGGTTTGGGCTGTGCGTTGATAGATCACTATGTCAGTCAGTCACCTTTGAATTTTATATATATAGATTTTTGCGCAGTTTTTAAGAAATGACGGAGCCTTGGCCACTACTAGGCATTAGTGGACTTCACCTGCCGGGTGCGCGGCCATTCGGAGACGGGTTCCGCGACCACGCCCGCCCTCTCGGCACGCACTAGGGGGACCGCGGTCCTCATAGTGCGTGTCGGGTGACGGTGCAGGAATATTGTCTGGTTTTTAGTGGCCCAGTTCACATCAGCGAGCTCCAGGGCTGGCTGAAGGGGACAGGGAGGAGTCCCCATATACCTTCTTCTCGCTCCCCCAGTGGTTGAAGGATGCGAAAGGCATTTCCCAGACACAAAAGAAAAAGCATTGGTGGACTAACGTATGTATGCACCGACATATTTTAACACGTTGCGTTTTAATAATGTACTATTATTAAAGCGAGTAGATTTAAGCTGCAGGAATTGATTTGGTTATAAAATCATTAGTTTGTATTAACTCATAGTTCAACATGAAATATTCAGTCAGCAGTCTTTTATTCAAAACGAAACCAATTTATATTAAACAAATGACAACATTTCAATAATTCAATCGTACGAATAAAGCACTCTTAAAAAACGCACTCTTTACATATTACATAAACAAAATGGCCGCGATCCTTTTACAAAATGTCGGTCGCAGTTTTCAATTGAAAACTCTCGAACTATCCGAGCAGGGCACGCAGGGAAAAAGAGATTAAAACCCGCTCCGCTAACTATGACAGTCATCAAAAGAGGGGAGCGAACAATGTAAGCGGTGGGGAGAGGGGTACTGGAAAAAGACAAAAAGAGGAGTTTAGGAAGTGAAGTGATATTTCAGTGGCAGCGGGGTTGTGTCGACCGTCGCGCCACAAAATAGTACAGAAGTCAAACAATACACAAAGTGCGCTCGTGCAACACTCACATAGGCATCGCTCACGGACACGATGTCTTGGATCGTTTGGGTTGTTTAAATTCAACGTTAAACGGTGAATTGTCGTTTCTTTTATTTTGATTTATTTATTTATTTCTAACACACCTATTAGCCTAGCCCCAAAGTAAGCACTGTTAGGTTTATGTTATGGGATGCTAGAGTAACGGATGGAATGCATACATTTAAGTTTGACGACCTCCGTGGCCGAGTGGCTTGAACGTCGGGTTTCATGGTGGCCAACTCGAGAGGTTCCGAGTTCAAATCCCGGTGGGGGCAGATGTTTGTGTGATGAATACGAGCATTTGTACTCCAGTCATGGATGCTTAATATCTATTTCTATATAAATATACTTATATATGTACAGTATATGTATTCTATCCGTTACCCTAGCATCCCATAACACAAGCCTTGTAGTGCTTTCTTTGGGGCTAGGCTAATTGGTGTGAGTGTTGGAAATATTTATTTATATTTTATTTATTTAATACATATATAAGTTTATTTATATAGAAAAATATATAAACATCCATGACTAAGGTAAAAATGCTCGTATTCATCATACTAACATTTGCCCTCACCGGGGTACGAAGCCGGGACCTTTCGATTAGTAGACACCTTGAAACCAGGCGAAATTGTGAAATATTTTTTTATTATTAGTGAAATCAGATAAATCAAACAACTAGACACGAGAGCCTCAACCCCGATAGTTTGTTGTACATATGTCTATGTTGACAATCCTACCGCGACCTCCGAGAAAGAAAGAAAGAAAATATTTATTTGAAACAACATGTGTAAGTAAGATGTTATGATTTAAGGGGTGCATAACATGTCATGCCAATATGGGCATACAAATTCATCAAGTTATTTAAATTCCAAGTCAAAAATCTTAATGTTCAATAATAAAACATGTTAAATCATTCCAATTCAAAAATAAAATTTTAAAATTAATCAAAAAATAGAAATAATAATAATAAAAACATAATTACAATTCAATATGTCAAAAATATGAGAGTAGGTACTAAAGTGAAGACAATACTAAGTTTAACTTCTGTACTATTTATATTGTGGTTGCGCCCAATTTTATTTTAAAGTTGGTCGAGTCACCGAGCGCGACTGCTCTTTATTTATTTATTATATATGATGAACAAAAAACATGTATTCTATAGTTTACATACTATATTGTAATCCTTAATACGTTGACTTATCAATGTAAGAAAAATAAAAATACGAGCAAGAAATACTCTTCAAAACAGGTTAACTACATTCTACATTAAACCATATAATCAGATCTATGGTCCCTTTAAGCTGTAAAAAAATGTAAATTCTAATAAAAAAGAGATACGGCTTTTTATGTTGCGTATCTATACATGAAATAGAGCCGTCGATTTGCGAACCGATGGCGTAGCTTTTCGACATTCACAAGTGCTTGTAACAGCCTAGACTGAATGAACGATATTGAATTTTTAAATTCTTTTCAATGTCTGTTCCAAAAAAATATATTTCATATTTCATTTCAAATATGTACGGAACTCGGTTGGCGAGCCCGTCTCACACGTGTCCTGTTTTTTTATATTAGTCACAAATTAAAGATTAATATTTTGTGTACACGATAACCCATGAATGTTGCCATGCTTTAAATTAATATTTTTTTTGCTGTACATTATCGTGAGCGGTATAGAATTTCTATTGCATTCTTGTCTTTTGCCGTTTTTTGCTCGATACTAACAATGGCGACAGGTAGAAATTTTCAAAGTTTAAGTTGTTTATTCACTTTAAATATAAATATTTAAATAAAATGAATATTTAAGTGGGAGGCATATTAAAGGAATATGCAAATATGCATTTTAAGACAGAGTGATATATTTGACGTTTATTGCTTGATATTATAGTTCTCATATTGTATAAATATTTTTTATTTTATTTTTTTACTTTAACACAAAGTGCACAACGCGTAGCTACGCAATCCATTCAAATACCTGTTGTTTTTGAATAAGTAAAACTTGTATAATTGTAATCCTTAACCTAATTCCTGAGATTTTTTTTCCAAAACATTAAAACTAACTATATTTGGGTTTGTATGCAGTTCTGAGGATGAGAAAAATGAGAAAAATATGTGCAGCCTTTCCTTCCAGTTTTTCTTTATTTACTCACATCAGTATATCAGGACTCAATCCTTGCCGGAGTATATAAAATAATCGAAGATGAAGACCACAAAATAATTATTTTTTGTACCAAATCAATTTTATTTAATGAACGAAAATCAATGATCTTGCAATTTTGAAATAGATGTTTTGTTTGTCTGTGTCACAATATTTCATGACAAGGCAAGTCAATTTCATAAAGGAAGCAATCATAAAAAAAAAACATAAAAAATTAATTCATTTTTCATCTAATTTCTTAATTCGAAAGACAGGGATTATTTTGCCTCACTTATCGAAGTGTAGCGGGCTCAAACGAAATTTCAATGGATAGATACAATAATGTACTTTATCCCTGTGCATTTTTTTTGTAACCTCTGGGAATTCTTATATGGGAATTGGGGGAAAGCGTCCCCCCACGGGTGTATTTTTGTCAGTAAGTGTCTGGCAAAACGGTCGCCCCGAAGTCTGGATTTTTTTTTTGCATTTGCAACTTCTCTGCGACTTTGCTACAGAGCCCAATACGCAACACTCTCTGTGTTTTTAAACTTTATTGCTCTGTTTAACGGATTATTTGATTTTGCATATTCTTTTGCATTCGCTTGAAATGGAAAGACAAAACCGTTGGGTTGTTTGTGGTTTGTGTTGCGGCGCAGAAAACATACGCTATCTCAAGAATTCCTTCACACAAGCAAAGGATAGGCTAAGATATGATTCTCACAAAAATGCGCTCAATGTCAACTTAGCTGGAGGTCTAAAGATTTAAAATAAGATAGAATTCATTTCTATCTGCAGCGAGGTGTATTATACAGTAAAATTCCAAATGTCCTCTAAGCCTTCATCGTGCTTAGCTTTAGTACATTATTCCATCTTTGTCAATTTTTCAAAGTCAAACATAGATATTATCATGAGACTCAAACGTGATTAGCTTTTCAATCTATATATATAAAACTCAAAGGTGACTGACTGACATAGTGATCTATCAACCCACAGCCCAAACCACTGGACGGATCGAGCTGAAATTTGGCATGCAGGTAGATGTTATGACGTAGGCATCCGCTAAGAAAGTATTTTGATCAATTCTACCCCCAAGGGGATAAAATAGGGAATGAAAGTTTGTATGAAACTCTGTCAATTTTAAACCGATCGGGCTGAGACTTTGCATGCAGGTATAAGAAGAATCATAGATGAATGTCATTATGTATAATACAAGCCTGAGAACAAAAACTGTAGTCTACACCGAAGCGAAGCGAGGGCGGGCCGCTAGTTTGAATTAAGAACTTTGATGCGAGTGGTCCTTAATTCACGAAACTAGTCTCTACATCAGCGTATCCCGTGTCTACGTTTTATCAGATCCTTTATTTTACGGCCAATATATCTCGCCCTTATCCAGTACTGTGTAAACTGTCGGGTAGATCCTTGGAGAACCTTTACTCAGTTGTTGGCCGAAATGGTGGAATCCGGTTTGCGTCAGGAACAATTAAAACTGATACTTGTCGTGTGCGAAATAAGGATGAAATTGCGAACGCTGGACTCGCGTCCTCAGATAATGTGGCGAGTTTAGTCCAGTCCATTTGTCAGCGAGATCTTTGGCGTTTTGTTTATGGCAACGCTCCTTCATGGAGGCTCGTGGACAGACAAATGGAGGTTATAGCGATATTAATATTTCAGAGCATCTTGTGTTTCGAGCGTTGAATAAATAAGGGATGTTTTGTCCGAATATATTTCAGGTTCAATTGCGACCTTGAAGGGTTTACGTGCAGCAATTTATTTGAACTAAAAATAACAATAGCTTTGATTGTGTATTTCTTTTCATTCTTTCTCTATTGTAAATGTGAAAGTTTGTATGTTTGTTACTCAATCAAACATAAATAAATAATAAAATAAATATTTTCAACCGATTAGCCTAGCCCCAAAGAAAGCACTGTAAGGCTTGTGTTATGGGATACTAGGGTAACGGATGGAATACATATACTGTACATATGTAAGTATATTTGTATAGAAATACATATTTGACATCCATGACTGGGATAGAAATGCTCGTATTCATCACACAAACATCTGCCCCACCGGGATCCGAACCCGGGGCATTTTTTGGTTGATTGCCCAAAGCAGACCCGTCTTTCCCAGTGGGCACTTTGGGCAAGTCCCACCTCAGTTCCTGTTAGATCACCAAGGGGGTGTCATAGGGGCCCCATTATCCTAACATGCCCAGGACCTCCAATAGGTCAAAGACGACACTGACCCAAAGAAAAAATACGTTACCATTATTTTTTGATTATCTAACTGACGGACTTAATAGAATTTCGTTTACTGTACCCCGTCATCACCCCCATTGTCTATTTCCTAATATGTTATGCGTGCTAATATAATGAATTAAGAATGAACCTGACGGGATCGGTGTTTATGTGCGACTGGCTCGCGTCACCGTGGACCGCGCGTCGACGCTTATATCAAGTCAGCATTCTTAGAATCCAAGTCGCCACAACATCATTGTATGTTGTGGTCATTTTTTTGAACTTAAATTAAAGCAGTCTTCTATTGGCTTAATAACACTTGGTCGTTATCCCGTATTCGGGTGTACGTAATAATATTAACACTGGACTATGAGCTGGGAAATGTTACGTTACCAGAACGAAAACTACCCGAATAAGCGCGCACTCGATTCCGTTCGTATACACTTAGTTTACCCGAATCCTATTAGCGCTCGTATTCGGGCTAGCGACCAAAGGATATTGGGCAAAAATGTATGGACGCTGCACCCACGTCCGCCACGGCTTAAAGTACATTTGTTTGAAAGGTATTATAGTCATGATCATATGTGACAAAGCGCATCAAATTCCATCCCGGGGGTCTTTAGTTATTTTTAGGTTAATAAGTGCAAGTAATACCTATAACGAACGAACTTTAGTAAAATAAGGGAATTAATTATGTCAGTCCGACCCTACATAGAGGGCTCAGGTATTATGGGAGTACTCCACAAGGTGCACGGGTGCCCCCTTGTGTTATTCTGCCGCGATAGAGTAATTCCAAAAGTCCCCGCATGGGTTGGGGTTTTTTCAAACAGTCAATTGTCATGGAGCGACCACAAATCACACAAACTTGTCCACTCTTCGAAGAAAACACGATGGTCTGCAGGCTTTGTCTCTGGTTGTCTAGTACGAAATGGCATATTATTATTAATATAAAATGAAGTAACTATACAGTGAATTTATTTAGCTACTTAAAATTTAAGTGAATTCACTTTACATGGGCATATTTAATATACCCATGTGTCATATCTTTTGACTACCAGGATATTTTTTTACGGTGTCATAATAAAAAAGGCTAGTTTTTCATAGAACTATCGATTCATACTAATTACATTGTTGGCGGAGCTGGGTGTGTTTTGCCCATTGTCCTTTAATCGCAATATTAAGGCTTTTTTTTGAGTGTGCATTCTGCTGGTCGCAGATGACCTTTACAGCGTCACCGGGTTTTGGGGACGGCGAGATCCTAGGGGGACTTCAAGTCGAGAATTGGCGAGTGCCTCTAGAGGTATTCCAGGCGGATGGCATCTCCCCGCGGGGAGTCTCCTCTCCGTCTTGAGCTTCTAGACCACTCGAACCTGAGGAGGACGGCTCAACTAGAGACTCGTATCTCGGCTTACGTTAGCCGTTGTGGTGGGGGGAGGGGATAAAAAGCCCAGGTACGTACCTGTATCTGGTGTACATGTGTAGACCGGCTCTTCGCACTCTTATCCTACGGGTGCGGTGTCTGCCTAATGATAAGCTAGTGTGCAGTTATACTAGCTGAGTAGTGTTGGTGTTTGTAGCCTGTGTGGGAGGAGTCGGAGGCGCGTTGGCGCGCGTGATTTCATCGTCGGGGTAATCTAAGACGTGCCTAGGCCGACGGAATCAAAAGGAACCATAAAGGCGGATAAAACTATTCCTTTAGAGTCGGCAACGCATGAGTGAAAACCTGTCCTGTGAGTGTCCATGGGGGTGTGGCAGTTACCACTTTCATCAGTTAAGGCAACCCCTTCTCGGAATGGACGAATCATTCAAGCTTATATATAATTAACTAGTGGCCCGCCCTCGCTTCGCTTCGGTGTAGAGCTGAAGTGTAGACTACAGTTTTTGTTCTCAGGCTTGTATTATACACAATGACATTCATCTATGATTCTTCTTTTACCTGCATGCAAAGTCTCAGCCCGGTCGATTTAAAATTGACAAAGTTACATACAAACTTTCATTCCCTATTTTATCCCCTTGGGGGCAGAATTGATCAAAATCCTTTCTTAGCGGATGCCTGCGTCATAACATCTACCTGCATGCTAAATTTCAGCCCAATCCGTCCAGTGGTTTGGGCTGTGCGTTGATAGATCACTATGTCAGTCAGTCACGTTTGAGTTTTATATATACAGATAAATATAATAAAACAGGAGATCCACTCATAGACGCACGGTATTAAACTACAAAAACGTATAAGTATTGAGAATTATATACAAAAAATCGAAAATCGGACATATTTTTATGCTTGAAGGGTGGCAATTAAGCTACCTGAATTGGTTGACTACCCTGACCCTATCCAACCCCCCCCCCCCTCAGAGTCCTGGAACTTCACTAACAGAAACACTACACCACCAAAAGGTAGTGTTATTTTACTGTGGTCTTCTATAAGGTGGAGGTTACCTCCTCAGGCCAGTGGGAAATCTGGTATATTCTACTGCAAACCGGTTTTATCGGCGTTTGACGAAAGTTCCTTTCACCGAACACACTCAGCCCACGAAATTAGTAACAATAACAAATTCGCTTTTGTTTAAGCCTTATTAGGTGGCTTACTTAAGTAATCGGGCGGCGAGGCCAGTGACGAATGCTTCGCATAAATCAAGCGTGTCTCCGATACGGCGAGCTCTGCGTTCAATTTCCTCAAAAGATTTACAATACAAACTACACTGTATCCTTAAGCGGAGCTCGATGGCGCAAATGGTTAGCGCGTTCGGCTTCGATCGTTGAAGTTAAGCAACTTTCGCAGTGGTCGGTCATTGGATGGGTGACCAAAAATTTATTACCTCGAGCTCCTCCGTGCTTCGGAAAGTACGTTAAGCCGTTGGTCCCGGCTGCGTCTGCAGTCTTTAGTACCCATCAATTCGCACTGGGCTCGCATGGTGGCCCATCCTGATTCTTCTGTTTAGCAAAAAGTTTCTTTCAGGCATTGCTGGATGGCTTGACCACATCTAAGCTATTTAACTTGTACATGAGGGGCTTATCAGAACTGGCATTGGATGTCATATTGACGGGATTTGTGTTGACAATCTGAGTTAGGCCGAGCCCGTCTATTGGTGCAAAAAGTTTGTGAAAGCTATGCGTTGGCGCACGGACTTAGGTATAATGCCACAAAGAGTGAGATGTTGGAGTTTAAAGCTGGTTCGAAAACGTATCACAATATAACCAGTGGGATTCTTTGTGTTGTTGAGTTAAAAAGAGTCAACTTTAAATAGTTGGGCCATTAGTTGACTGATGATATGGTAGATGACACGGACATTGAAAGGGAACGTAGGGCGATGAGCGTTCGTTATAATATGTTGGCTCGCAGATTCGCACGATGTTGTACTCAGGTAAAGATGACGCTGAACCTAAGAACAAAGATCAGAACTTCTACACGTGTGCTTTGTAAGTTAGCTTTACGTGGGCGCACGTACAGCACACTGCATGTGCAATATAATAACGCGTTTAGCACATTGCAGGAAGTCAGCTACCCAAGAACAGAACTGGGCCGGCAGACCGTATGCCGGAAGCTTGGAGAGAAGGCTTTTGTGCCAGACCCTGTCGAATGCCTTGGCAATGTCTAGGCTGATAGCCAACGACTCGCCCCGCTTGTCGATAGCCTCACCCCAGATATGAGTCAAGTACGCTAGAAGATCACCCGTCGATCGTTTCGGTCTAAAACCATATTGACGATCATTAATCAGGGAGTGATCCTCTAGGTAGCGGGTCAGATGGTTGTTAAGGACCTTTTCTAGGACTTTACATAATACTGAGGTGACTGCTATTGGCCGGTAGTTTGCCGGGTCTGAGCGATCCCCTTTTTTGGGTACCGGTTGCACGTTAGCATATCTCCAAGTCTTCGGCACACGCCCCAAAGAATACGAGCACTGGTACAAACGCGTGAGCACGGGAGACAACTCCCGCCAACTTGGGGCTGGCGCGATTTTGTAGTGCGTCCACAATATTTGCAGAGGCGCGTGCTGATTGCTTTTATGCAATAATATGCAAGCGCAGTGGGTCGCTGCTTTCGCGGGTACGCATCAGCCCAAACAGTATCCTGCGCGTACTATCCGAATGCTGGGATTCACCGCAGCTTATGCGCTGGATCCATCTGCATATAGCGACGGTGACTCCTTAGTCGGTTTTTTTTATTATTTATTATTAATATTTTTTTGTATTGAATTCAATTTACTAACACTAGATTTGTACGTAACACTGTTACTAACTGTTAATTGTTATTATGGATGAATAATCTGAAATAAATTTTATGATTATTATAACGCAATTCACGGTGGAATATTCAAAAATGCTTTCTCGTTTAATGACTACGTCATTTAAACAACATATTTACCAAAAGTGTAAGCGTGCATTCACGCACTATTACAAAACTTCAACATGTTACATCTTTGTATTATGAGGGTAGTTTTGAAAAAACTAAACACAGGTAGCATTTTTATCTTAGACATAGTAGGTGTGCAAAATTATAATCAATCCCATGCACTTTTGGATGATCTGCGATACAAAGTTTGACACGAATTTTTGTAATTTTTTGAGGGTAGTTGAAAAAATGTTATATAACAGGTTTAGTGTACGTCTATCAAATAATGTTTATGCAAAATTTTCAGTCGAAAGATTCAAAGGTAAGAATTTTATGATCAAACATTTGTTGCAATTTTCACGCTAAAGAGGCTGAATTTCAAAAAATCCCATCTTACTACTTGTCTAGGCAATAATAGGAACCAACTTTTCAAATTTCATTATTCTAGGTTCAGCCGTTTTGGCTGAGCGTTGATGAGTCAGTCAGTTTGTCAGTTTGATGCTCTTTAATCATTGACAAAGAGTTACAGGATGATACGAGCTACTCGTTAGATTTACGTGTTCACTCCCATACCTAAACTTTTACCCCCCCGCCCCTCTTACTCTCACTAATAAACCAAGAATATGCTTGGATTAGTTACTCCATGTTTTGTCTTTATTCATTGAATAACAAATGGCATTTGAGCGATATGAACAAAACACGACCTAACTATTCTAAACTTATTTATCGTTTATTAATAAGGAGGTTATAGTGTCCCATAAGAAGTTCAACTTCAAAACAGTCCTTCAGAAGGGCTTCGAACCCGAGCCGACCCTGTGCATCTGAATTGAGTGATCCTTGTTTAGTTTTCAATAAAACCAAGACGTACGTTTAGTGTAAAATTGTCAACACTCATAACCGAAATCAAAAAATTTGTCACTCAAAGGCGATCGAATTTTACAAAAAATCAAGTTACATCAACGTAAATCCAGAATTCTATGATAGTTTCATTGGATCACTCAATCCTGACGCATATAGATTGAGTTATCCTAGAAATACGGCGTTATGTTTAAGAATTGCATAATATTTTTTTGTCACCGACCCCAGATAGATGACCATATAAGTAAGATACAATAATCCCTTCCTCAACCCTACCATAGATCAGATCCAGTCTGATTTACTCAATAAGCCACTGTTTCCAAAATATAACACCAAAAAACGTTTAAAGAAAAAGCTCAATTTCGACCGCTATTAAATTGTCTTTTAACTTCACATAACCTATATTTACCAAGTACTAACATATACCACAGTAATCGGTTGTAAAAATGTTGCATCCAACCATTTCACCGCGAGCAATCTCCACAAACGGCTGGCTAAGCTGTTCCAAGGAGCGAAGTGTGTGTGATCACAGCCGGGCGGTAATGAAACCGCTACAAAGTATTATAATATCCGGTCGGTACCGGCCAAATCAAATGTTTATGTAGCGTGAAATAGCCAAGTCGATGCCGGCGCACATAATCCACCCCCCTCTAACCCGGGTGGGGTGCCTGAATATGAACGATATAATAATGTGTCTTTGAAGGTTTTCCAAGTTGCAACTTTGTGATCGGTGCCACGGTTTCAATGAACGGGTTATTTTCCTAAAATTATCATTGTCAGCCTATTCCCCTCTCAATAGGCTGACAATGATAATTTTAGGAAAATAACCCGTTCATTGAAACCGTGGGCAATGTTCTTTCCATACAAACGTTTTCGACTCATTCGTCCTTGACACCATTAGTGGATTGGGCTGATGACGGGGTACAGTAAACTAAATTATATTTAGTCCGTCAGTTAGATGATCAGAAAATAATGGACACGTATTTTTTCTTTGGGCAATCAACCAAAAAATGATAAAGATAAAGCGCGTCAAAGTTTGGGAGTAGGGGCTCGTGACGTCACTTTTAAGTGAAAATTGTACCAAAACGTGACGTCATGCGAGTTTTCAAATCAATATAATATCTCTGCAATGTTTATATTATGTGAAAAAAGAAAAAATACGTGTCCAATACTTTTTGATAATCTACCTGATAAAGGAAAAAAAAATAGTCATCATCCCTATTATCACAAATACAAATGCTCACTGTTTATAACGTTTTAATGTTTTAAGCTTTGTGATTTTCTTCTTCAATATTGTTTTCTACGAATTTTCTTCCCGATTTGTTGTTGAGTTTTGTAACGTTAAAAAAAGAAAATTAGTCATCATCCCTATTGATTTTAATAACTTTAAGTAAATATCCCTGCGTTTCAAGAAAACTAGAAGCCCTCGAAAAAGGCCACTTATAAACATTTTTTATAAGTGGCCTTTTTCGAGGGCGACCACGAATTTACAAAAAATAGAGACATAGGAAACCTAATTATTATTCTTAGTGTAAAAAAATATTTTACATAATTTATCCAATTTTTGAGGAGGAAATCGTCGAGAGCAAAACCTCAAATTTTGCTATTTTCACCCGACTGCGCAATGCAAGAGCGCGAAGCGCGACGCGCAGGCGCAGGGTATAGTGTTTAACACTTGCAGGACAAAAAAGGGAAATTCCTAACTTTTGTAAAAGTAAATACTAGATATATTAGTCAGAGGTTCAAATTCAATGTACATGTGTGTAATGCTAAAATGAGCTAATTATGATATTTATTTATATATGATAATTTATATATTAATGTAAAAACCAAGCGTTATGAAAATATCGTACATGATTTTATTTTTTTATTTTTTCTTTTCCTTATTTGCAAAGCGTAAGCTACCACAGGTATTTTATTGTCGGGAAGCCTTTTTCCTTGTGTGTAAAGGATGGCCCTTGTTAAGTCACTTGTAAACCTTGACAGTATTTCCTGTTCTTTATAACGATGAAAAAAGAAATTTACTGTCTAGGACAATATCTGGTGACAAACATAACATCTCAGGTAAGATGACGGCGTTAATACCTTAGAATAAACTGCAGATCATCATCATTAGCCTATTAATGTCCCCACTGCTGGGGCACAAGCCTTCTCTATGGATGGAATTGGGAGATTGGGCCATGACTCACTACGCAGGCCCAGTGCGGATTGGCGGGTGCTAACGACTGCAGATGCAGCCGAGACCGACGGTTTAACGTGCCTTCTGAAGCACGGAGGAACTCGAGGTAGAAGATTTTTGGTCACCCATCCAATGACCGACTACTGCAAAAGTTGCTTAACTTCAACGCTCGCAGCCGAACGCGTTAACCACTTGAGCTATCGAGCTCTTCGGCTACGGATATTGCATTGCAATTAAATTTACATGAAAACATCAGGTTTTTTTTTATTAGAATAACTAAGTGTTTATTTATGGAAAGATCTGTTGTAATCTGTATTTAAAGAAATGCTTTGAGTTCTTGGGTTTTTAGGCTGAATGTGACTTAGTTTGATAAATTTCAGTCTTTTATTTTGGATCAGATTCGTATATAACTACAAGCTGACCCAGCGAATTTCGTACCGCCTTAAAAATAGGGTCAGGTGGTAGATGACAAAATTTAAGGTTGTATGTATTTTTTAATACCACATTATTAAAAAAATATTGCCCAAAATAACATTCCTCCTAACCCAAATGAGAACACTACGTTACAATACCCAATAGTTTGAATTTTGGCGCGATGGCGCAAAAGCAGGTTTCAGAACACTACGTTACAGGTGGACAACCATTATCACTTAAGGATATGAAAAATAGATAGTAGCCGATTCTCAGACTCACGGAATATGCATATCAAATTTCATAAATCTCCGTCTGGAGCCTCTAGACCACTCGAACCTGCGGGGGTCGGTTGAACTAGAGGGCGTCCCTGAGACTTGGACCTCGGCTCTAGTTAGCCGTTGAGGGATTGAGAGTAAATAATAGTAATTGTTATAAACTGGCTAAGCGCGAGTCTGGCGTCGCTCTGTTAGGGGTTCCATAAAATAATTTGTTTGTTCGCAACTTACAAAGTAGGTTATGTTTCCTAGGATTTGGTGGCCGCTTACCATGAACCGAGTTATATACTAGTTTGTCACCATATTAATATAAAAAAAATGAGAATGAAACTAACATTGTGGTATTTCTCGAGACAAGTCAAACTTTAGAAAAAATACAATTTTATTTCCCTTTTCAGTATTCCCAACTAAGAAACTAAACTTATAGGAAATAAAGAGTCGCTAACTCGTGATTTATCTTTGAATAATTTTTCACCGGCCCTTCGCGTGGCCGAAGTTCCGCACAGTTCTCGCAAAGTTGACACTTCATTAAATTTTATCTCGTTTTTGTGATACTTAGGGGATGGCGAAACAAAAGTGATTTACTGGTTTCGGTACGGAGTTCGCAACCTTTTTATACTGAACTTGCTTTTGGCGAACTTTGGGGGTAGGCTAAGGCCGAGCGAGACAAATCGATACCTAATGTAATCATGTACAACGGAAGTTACAAATGAATGAAAGAAAAATCTTTTACTAACCACAAAAAATAAAAACAACGGAACATAACAAACAAACATATAAAAGAGATAAGAATAATAGGAGATGGTCCATCAGGTTGATGCTGTCATAGTGGGTCTTTACAATCTAAAACATACAGAGCTGGTATTCTTGAGGCCTATTTGAGTATGCAAAATAATGAATGTATCTGCCATATTTAAAATTAGTCCATCAAAAATTCTATATCTATTCTATAAATTTTCTTTTGAACTAAATATTATATAAGAAATTGCGTGAGTGCCGTGGAACACGTCGATTTAATGCAGTTTTAAAATATTTACCACCCACTAATTTAGATACAACACACTTTTCACCTAACCTCCATCCGCCATACCATCCGAAAAGAATCTTCGTTCCAAAATATAATACGATTTCCCTGCTAACTTTCCACCAAAAATACTTAATATAAGTAGTGCAATAAACACAGTAGTTTCAAATAACATTTTTCTTAAACACCCGTCTTAGAATCGGCCTCTGCAAAAGTTACTTAGTCTTCATGATCGTAGATTACACGCGCTGACAACTGTGCCACTTATAGAATCGCTTTCTCTGGGCAGTTTCGAATACGTAGTGCCAACATTTCACTGTTGTTCTTAGATAATATTCAAACAGCGACATTGAAATGTTTGATGTCAATAAAATAGGGCTTTAGGGTACTAGCATAAATAAAGATTAATTTTGAATAGTTGTAGCTGTGAATATAGTCACTTTGGCCTTTTCCAGTAATTGTAAAATTAAAAGGTACGGAATGCTATAAAAAACATATATTCTATTTCTACATTCTATACTGTTAGGAAAACGCATAAATTATGCTGTTTGTACAAAGGGGATTTCAACCTCATTTCAATTTGCTTAATGAGAGATACTGTACAAAAGTATTTGTGATTAAGCTGAAAAAAAGCAGATTTCTTTTGTCAATTTACTTAGGATTAACAATAGTCATTATTATATACATTTTAGATATTGGTGGACACCTTGAATTGGGTGCGAAATTAAATCTCAAAACCCTTTGTATTTAAGGATTATCTCCTTCCCTTAAGCGCGCTACATAACAAGAATATTATAAATTTTGGAAAGGCTATAAGTTTAAATCTTGAAGCAACTCAAGCTGCGTATTTACCGATCATTATTGATAAATAGGGATAAACACGTTACGTGGTACACAAGTCTGGAAGCCCAATAGGCGTCTCCGTAAACACGAGCACAATTTAAACTACTAAACATTAAGCAGCAACAAACGGGCCCTGTAAACACCCCTACGTAAGTTCGGATTTGCAAACAGCGTTGGATAAACTTGCACACTCGCTACGCATACGCGAATGGATTCTATCTTAACTGCAATAAAGTTCAGTGTTGTGTATTCGCGTTGGGAATCAGCGGTGCATTTACGAAGTCGGCTGGCGTTCTCCCAGTGTATTTGCATTGTTAATATAGTCAACTGTTTCAATATTATCGATGTGGTAAAGTGACTCTTGAGTGATATTTAATACTATTCTCTAATTTGTATTTGGTAGTGTGAATCCATTGGCTTTGTTTGGTTTTAGTTAAGCAAAGTGTAAATTCGTTGTAATTATTATTAAAACATTAAACTAGATTCTTAAATCAAAATATTTTTTTAAGATATTGAAATACAAAGAAAACGGTTCCATGTTGTTTTCAAGAAAAAAATACTACTAAGTTCGTTGTCTGACATATTTAAAGTTTTATTGGAATAAAAAACCTATTTCAATATTTGAAACCTTGCAATTGGAAGGCTTTTAAAATTTCACTTTTAATTCTGGATTTTAAATTAGAAAGCAAGTATTATATGCAGTTAATAAAAAAATTGCAAAACAAAATATACCTGTTCAAAATAAAAATGTTGGAGTGAAAATTTTCCAGGAAATCTTTGCGCGTTAAAATCGAATCATATCTTTAAAGTAGGTATAATATGGATAAATTTCATTATAGTTTAAGCAGCTCACAGAAAAAATATTTATGTACCAACATGCCGCTAAGGATTGCTATTCACTAACTGACATTAAATTCGGGGCTGTGTAGACACACACGCTATAGGGCAGACTACTATTTTTATTTGCTGAATACCAATAGTCAATTTTTTATTTCGATTGACAGCGGGCTCGTTGTCAAAAGTCGAGTGATACTTCCGATTTAACAACCGCCGCTGCAATACAATTTCATATTGCAATATTTACAGCGCTTTTGTTACCTAGAATACGAGTAAAATTTTAATAGCTGATCCACTACATTGCCGTGCGCGATATCAAGCAACTTGAAGAAACTAAAGCTATTGTAAAATGCTTACTGTTGGTAGAATTTGAGTGCTTGTTACGTCTACACTGTCGCAATAAGCGTAGTTACACGTTAATATCCCTTTGTATCACTCACTCTATCCCAGGTGTACGTAACCAGTAGTCGCGGTACACGTCGCGAATTACAACTAATTAGAGGCGCGGTCCTCAGAGACGGCAGTCATATGTGTCCCGAGGTCGCGATCGCAGCGACTAGCGGGGCGGTTAATGTCTCTATCATCTAAATAGACATTCATATATACACTTGGGGACGATTGGGGAGGATCTGGAAGAACAGAGGAATTACTAAATCCACTAAAGTGCGGCTGATGCGTGCCCTGGTCTTTTCGATTTTCTTATACGCTTCCGAAACCTGGACGTTGAAAGCACGCGTCCGTTCCAGGATTGATGCATTTGAAATGTGGTGTTGGCGCAGAATGCTACACATACCTTGGACCGCATGAAGAACTAATGCATCTATCTTGAAGGAGCTGGATATCAAGACGCGTCTCTCTTCTGTCTGCATGCAGCGCCTCCTAAAATACTTCGGTCACGTAGCAAGGAGAAGCCCGGATAATTTTGAAAAGCTTCTGGTCGTGGGAAACGTGGAAGGCAAGAGGAGTAGGGGCAGGTCTCCATCCCGGTGGTTGGACATAGTTAAAGAAACTACGAATGGCAACTTGCAGGCGTCCATCCGCCTTGCAGAACACAGAACGGTCTGGAGATCGTTGGTGAAATGTGCTGCCCTGAAAGGTCACGACCCTCAGCCATGAGGAAACGACGATGAAGAAGATATACACTAAAATGTAAGCTCATTGTTTATTAATTGTAATGGAAGGTAACTTCATGAATTATCTCTGAAGTAAACTTTCAACTTGACGACTCTGTATGTAACAATACATCGAGAAAAAGCAGCCCTCTTGCCGGTTCTTCTCAGTGCAAGGTCTCCCGCCGTGGACTTGCAAACCGATGGTGTAGCTCTGCGACCTTCACAAGTGCTCGTAACATCCTTGAATGAATAATGAATTTTGAAATTAAATCTTCTTGAAAACAAGTCGGAAAATAAATAGACATAGCTTAACATGTACCCGAACAGATAATTTTAATATTATCGATAGCACTGTAATGCATAAAATCCTATTTAGTGGTCTATTTTTGATTGGACTTAATCCTAATAGACTAAGGCTCAACTTACACTGGCACAAAGTCATGGTTTCCCGTGTTTTGCCTGTAGCAAATTCTTCTCTTTTTTACCACCTAAAAAGCAGTCACAAAGCAAAAAACATGACCCACCTCCGTGGCCGAGTGGTTTGTACTCCGGGTTTCATGGTGTCGCCGACTCGAGAGGTTCCGGGTTCGAATCCCATGGGGGCAGATGTTTGTGTGATGAATACGAGCATTTGACTCCAGTCATGGATGTTTAATATGTATTTCTATGTAAATATACTTATATATGTATTCTATCCGTTACCCTAGTATCCCATAAGACAAGCCTTTACAATGCTTATTTTGGGGCTAGGCTAATTGGTGTGAGTGTTGGAAATATTATTGTTATATATGTTTAGTCTAAAACGGGCTAAAATAGGGTAGTCTGGAAAACAACTCTCACGGCGAACGCGCGGTCGTTTTGTCTATATACTTAAGCTAGCCACTGAACGGCGTAGTGCTCGGGCCGAGTTTTATGCAACGGAATTTGCATCTGGAATTTTGTTTTCGGTATTTAAATTACGCGATCAGCAGTGCGTTTAAGTAGTTTTGTTGGGTTCACTGTGGGCAAAGGGAGTTGTGCAGTGCTAAGCGAAGGAGCTTTGCGGACAGCGTACTGGACCCAAGGTTGGAGCAGTGAAGCTCGCCTTGGAACACCACACCGGACTTAGGTTCTACTTATCACTCATGACACTAAACATACAATACACCTTGATTTCATTTAGTTTGCATTAACACTATTGAATTTGTCAAGGTGCGCCTCATTAATCTTCAAGTGAGTTATAGTCTAGGTGTCATTTTGATTTTATGTGTATTTACTGTAATGATTTTACATTGTGAATTTTAGGTTTTTCGCATTTTAGATCTAATTGTCGGTAAATTTATTTTCAAGGGCCCAGCACGATCTTTACTTTTTTTTTTTTATAGTTAGGTCCGACAAATGACTCTACCCCACCTGATGTTAAGTGAAGGTGAAGTGAAGATAGCTGATACAGCAGTTCTACCTGCCACACCAGCCATCCTCACCCTGCCGGCCTGCATGTTGCTTCTTCACGCCTCTTTTAAAGGATCCCAGGTTGTAAGAGGGAATACGTGAGCGGGCAGAGCATTCCATTTACGGATGGTGCGACAAAGAAATGAGTCACCAAATTTCTTTGTACGCGTTGGAATTGTGGCCACAGTAAAACGGTGACAACGTTCAACTTTCAACAATATATATATATATATATATATTAGTCTACTAGGTAAAGTCATAAATTAGTTTATCTGTATACTGCAGTGCCCCATCCGCTTTGCTAATGAACTCGGCCCGCTCACCGCTATTATTAAGAACACAAATAATTGCGGGCGGTCTCTGGAGGCAGTTCAAAGAGCGCTCATCTGTCTCGTGTGCCTGTTGAAGGCAGAGTCCCCTAAATATGGTTATGAAACTTCATCTGACCAACGCGTATGATGTAAGTTAGACAAAACGGAATTTCATTTCGCCATACAAAAGTTTGTTCACGAGGCTTGATTTGAAGTTAGTGTTATTAAAGCATAGCTAGTTGCATTCGCTCACAGGGCGTCGTCCGTTGTTATTAAAGTTTGTTGTTATTATGCATTGTAAAATGAATTGCTTCTTCTTTTGCAAGATTGTATATATAATCTGCAAGTTATTATAATGATAACAGAGTTTTTCTTGTGTCAATAATTATTTTTGTTAAAATAAACTAGAAGTACAGTTTCGACCTAACTTTATTTTAATATCCTTAAAACTGTAGGAAGACCAAAGGGGAAGATCTTCCTCCGAGCTGGGTGATGTTAGCTCGGGGGCCGCGGCCAAAATGATGTTGGTCGGGCATCGTATATATGAAGAGTCAGCCTCCGAATTTCATTTGCGCGATGTAGGCTTCCATACTAATATTGATCGCAGTGCAGGTAACGCCATCTCTTGAGGATGGTGAGTAATGATTTCCTCCATCCGTTGTATATATGTGGTGCATATAGATGTCGCCGCCACAAAACTAAAGAAAATTTACAAAATAAAAAATCCACGCGGTCCAGGCAGCAGTCGTGACTCGAGCTCGCACCCTTCGCTATCCGGGCAAATGTACTGTCCATTATGCTACGGCGGCCCTGATGGCCGTATCCAATTTTCTTTAGATTTGTTAGGCTGCAAGGCAGCGGTATCTCTTCGCATTGGACGTAACCCACAATGTAAAATGAATACCTTTAGAAGTATTAAACATAGCAAAATTTTTCTTTAGATTTGAACATCTAGCAGATAAATGCTTAAAAAATATATATAACTTTAAATATTTTTGTAATTACTTTTGTGGCAATGGTATTTGGAACAGCCGTTCCAACTTTCCAAACCTACTTTCCAGTTTCCAATCTGCTACTTTTTATACTTATTTAAAGTCTACCCTTGAAAATATGTGAAAATTACTGAGTAAAAAACAAAGAAACATACGCACTTTTGCATTATTTTAAAATTAAATTCATTCAACATTTGAAAGCAAATGGGGTACCCACTCAGCTGCGCATTAATTTTTTTTAGAATTTTTCTTCAAGAGCTAAACTTATATTTGTGGTGTCAGATGTATAGTGTAATGACATTCATACAATAGGGGTGATGACGGGGTACAGTAAACGAAATTCTATTTAGTCCGTCAGTTAGATTATCAAAAAATAATGGACACGTATTTTTTCTTTGGGCAATGATAATCAACCAAAAAATGACAAAGTTATAGCGCGTCAAAGTTTGGGAGTAGGGGCTCGTGACGTCACTTTTGAGTGAATTTTCACTTATAAGTATACTCAAACGTGACGTCATGCGACTTTTCAAATCAATATATCTCTGCAATATTTATATTGTGTGAAAAAATAAAAAATACGTGTCCAATACTTTTTGATAATCTACCTGATAAACGAAGAAAAAAAAATTAGTCATCATCCATATTACAAGATATCAATCAAATCACCTTGTTAACACATGTGATGTTAACACAAGGTGACTTCTCGCGCCGTATGACTGAACTGAAAGCAGATTACGCAAATTAACTATTCCACGAAACCTAAATCAAATTTAAGGTAACCGACGTTGCTTCAGAAACAGTAAACTTCCTGTATAGTTCTCTGTTCTTCGACTTACAGTTAATTGGGGAAGCTGTCATAGCTCGCTTTGCTACAAAACTAGGTATCATCCAACTCCAACATTTCTGCTCCAAATAACGGACAATTAGCGCTTGTACGTCTCAGGTGGCTCAAACAGGCACACCCATGCTGTCTGCAAATAGTTGCAGAAGCCGTATTGCTGGGTTTTAATCTTTAATGTTTCATAAATTAAATGATATTAAAAGAAAAATTAAATTACATTATTTTTGTCTTACTTTATCGTTTACGCAGCGCACGCGACGAAAGCTCACAAATGGAATATTTTTTAACAGTTGTTGCAATATTTTTCATGGGTTCTCTGCTTTTATTAGTCTTAGCGTTATATTTTATAGCCAATAGCTTGTTACATGCAATATCCAACACAGAAAGATTTTTTCAAATCGGACCAGTAGTACCTGATATTAGCACGTTCAAACAAACAAACTCTTCAGCTTAATTTAATATTAGTATAAATGTAGATAGTATAGAGGGGACCCCCATACCAGAGGGCTCCCCCTGTTTTCACTCGTGAATATCAGCCGTGACGCGACGCGCCTCCGACCCAACACGTGCCCTAATAGAATGATTCCTCAATTTTGTTGAGTATTCGGTCATTACCTTTATTGACGACTTTATTATTCATCTCTCGTAATTTTATTTAAGGTCACGACTATGAAATTTGACGCTTACCCTTATTTTAAATCAGATTCGAGTTTTGATGTGGAATATATGGTAAGCAAGCATGATTGTGGACTCTTGGAGGTTTGTTTTTATAATAACAATAATAATTCATTTATTTCAACCATAAAGATCATAGCATGCTAATGAAAAACTAATAATAAATAGTAGTAACTATGATACATAAAAACCAATTCAATTCACATCTCCACATTAGATTACATTTAAAACAAAAATAAAATAAAATTCAAATGGTTTCACAGTTTCAAATATTAAAAAAATAAAATGTCAAAATTTAAAATACAAAAGCTTAGCAAATTACCCAAACCTGCATGATGTGTGAGTAGAATCCAGCCCCGAAGGTAGCTGAAGCTGGCTTTGCTGGAGTAAACCCAATCCCCTACCACGTGGAATTCTAGAATATTGTTCATGGAGAGAATCACAACACCATCAAAATGTGGTAATATCATATCAATTTGTGATCTTCATACAAACTTTTTTTTATATACGGCACGTAACAAATTACCCCACCTCACTTTCGCTACTGGACTCCACTTACACTTACATTAAATGTAAGAAGAAGCGAAGATAGACAGACATGTCATGAGACCAGGCTTCTAAGGGCTTTCTTAAGGCCTATCATATAATCTAGAAGCTCATATGACGACCAATTAAAGTTCTTTAAGATGCAATCTCTTCGCTAGCGACGCATGAAGTTAGATATGTTTTTTTGCACCGTATAGTGAATGGCAGTATTGACTGCCTATATTATTCTAAATGATTTTTAAAATTGAATTTGATTGACGAAGGCTAAGAAAAAAATTGACATTTACTATCTCGAGCTCCTCCGTGCTTCGGAAGGCACGTTAAGCCGTTGGTTTCGGCTGCATTTGCAGTCTTTAGCACCCACCATTCCGCATTGGGTTCACATGGTGGGCCATGGCCCAACCTCCCTATTCCATTTGTAGGGAAGGCCTGTGCCCCAGCAGTGGGGACATTAATGTCGAGACTCTATAGCATAACGTGACCTTCGGTCTTCTCATAACCTATCCTTAGTTATCTCACCCTACTCCACTGATTTCGTAGCCAATTCATTCTATGTAAGAGCTGTTAAATTGTGGAACTCTTTACCTTTAGATGAGGAGCTCGATGGCGCAGGTGGTTAGCGCGTTCGGCTGCGATAGTTGAAGTTAAGCAACTTTCGCAGTGGTCGGTCATTGGATGGGTGACCAAAAGTTTACTATCTCGAGATCCTCCGTGCTTCGGAAGGCACGTTAAGCCGTTGGTCCCGGCTGCATTTGCAGTCGATAGCACCCACCAATCCGCACTGGGCCCGCGTGGTGGGTCATGGCCCAATCTCCCTATTCCATCCATAGGGAAGGCCTGTGCCCCAGCAGTGGGGACATTAATAGGCTGTTGATGATTACCTTTAGATATTAAACGTGCACGGACGAGGGACTCCTTTGCTATTAAAATTAAGGATTATTTCCTCAAGCTGGACTCTGACTGATCTTTTTATATGTTCATTACTTTGTATTATATTTTATAGCTTCCATATACTTTCTATATTTTATTTTCCTATATTTACGTTAATTTATTTATTTTTACAATGCACAGCCCGCTGTTTCTACTATTCTTATGGTATCGTTTCATTTAGCCAAAGGTTGCCTGGTAGAGATTGCTACCTTAGCAATAAGGCCGCTGTTTTATGTTTATTGTTTTTTTTGTAATAGTGCAATAAAGAGTATTCATTATTTCATTCATAACAACTTCATTCCATGATCTTCACGATGTACTTATATTATTATTAAAAGAATAAGCAGCTGTGATTCCTTAGGAAGTACAAAGTAGGCCATTATTACTGCAAACATTCGTGAGCCCGCGGTACGTGATTAACGAGCAATCTTCCGAAGTGCCCGCCTTTTATGAGGCTTGATGGAAATTTCATAAGCACACCTCGTAAGTTTAAAGAATTGTTCTTTGAACATTGCAAAGTACATGACATCAGAATCAGAGTATGTCGCTTACATTGCCAATTCATACATAGTAGCTTTAAGAGAGGTAGTCTCCACATTACAAAAGACAACAGTAAAATAACACAACCTTTTGGCGGTGTTGTGTTTCTATTTGTGAGTAAGGTTCTAGGGCTTTACCGGGCAGGGGATTGGGTCAAATCCCACCAACCACCCATGGCCTGGCGAACCTTCATGGTTATGCAGGCCGAAGCAGCGGGAGATACGCGCGGAATGGCCTCCACCGCGCGTACTTTCTTGACTCCCTACAAATTGTTCTTTATCTGTCTCCTTTGCCCCTTTGGTCCCTCACCCCTTTCTGGGGCGGACGCACACGAAAGTGGATTGGGTCAAATCCCACCAACCACCCATAGTCTGGCGAACCTTCTTGGTTATGCAGGCCGAAGCAGCGGGAGATACGCGCGGAATGGCCTCCACCGCGCGTACTTTCTTGACTCCCTACAAATTGTTCTTTATCTGTCTCCTTTGCCCCTTTGGTCCCTCACCCCTTTCTGGGGCGGACGCACACGAAAGTGGATTGGGTCAAATCCCACCAACCACCCATAGTCTGGCGAACCTTCTTGGTTATGCAGGCCGAAGCAGCGGGAGATACGCGCGGAATGGCCTCCACCGCGCGTACTTTCTTGACTCCCTACAAATTGTTCTTTATCTATCTCCTTGTCCCTATGGTCCCTCTCCCCTTTCTGGGGCGGACGTACACGAAACGCCTTCGTCGCAATCCCAGTCGTCCCGTGCCCACTCTGAAGTGGTACCGCTGGCTCCAAACTGTACGGTCCTCACTTCTTTTTTCGCCTCGTGTCTTCTTTCTTCACCTCTCGAGTCCACTCCGAATCCTGTGCCATCTACGCGCGAAATCCCGCAGCTGCCTGAAGTTCGCCTCCGATCCCACAAGGTCGCAATAGTAGACCGGCCCAACCTCGAGCACCTTCACACTGTCCAGAAGTTCCCTACGCGCCTCCCCGTAGAGCTTACACTCCCACAGAGCGTGGTATGCGTCCTCTACTTCTCCCTCCCCACAGTAGCACGACCCCACCTCCGCGAGCTTCATTCGGTGAAGCCCTGAAACAGCCATGTCCTGTCAGCAATTGCGAGGTTTCATAGTCAGGCTCGACCCAAGTGGCCTTGAGTCGGGCCTCCACTCCCGGGAAAAACCGATACCACTCCCTCCCCTGGTCCGATGCATCCCAACGCCCCTGCCAGTGGATTGGGTCAGGGTAATTAACGGGGCAAGTGATATGTTTTGTATCGCAAGCATCTATAGGATATGGTGGCCGCTTACCTGCTTACCATCAGGCGGGCCATATGCTGCTTTGCCATCTTTTTAACATAAGTAAAAAAAGATATACAAGAGGCCGAATTTAGCGCCGTTTTCTTGATTAAAAGTGATTTACAGAATGATATCAGTGGGAGCCTTAGATTAAAACAAAAAGGGTAGATACGGCACTAGCCTCACAAAAGTGATCCGCACCAATTGTGGTCCACGACCCTAATCGCTTTAGTCACAACTTGACATACAAACGACGTACATGTGAACGCCATAAATAAATATTGCTAATATTTTGTGTTTATATGATAAAACAATCCCTAAGTGTGTTTTTAAAAAGTGCTCAAATTGCTCAAGAACTAAAAATAAAACCCACGGTGTGCTTACAAATAAGCACTATAAAATATATTTTTTCATAAAAAATGTTGTTTGTTTTGAATCTTATTCAGTAGTGACGTCGAGTACTGGTTGCCTGATTGGTCGGTAATGCAGTGACGCGGATCTCGCTGTCTCGTTTGCGCTGCCGTTGAAACTTAACTTGCTGTTTCGTTCGGGTCGGTAATGTAGTGACGCGGATCTCGCCGTCCCGTTCGCGGTGCCGTGGGATCAGTTTTTGTTTGATGCAAGTATGAGCGTACCGTATCTACCCTTTTTGTTTTAATCTAAGGTGATGCCTGGTGATCTGTTAGACAGGTTTCATAACCTAGTGCAGACACCAGTCTCGGGAAAAGTAAAATTATTTGATAATTATACTTTGTACTTTATTATATAAGACTTTGTAACCATTCTTGAGAGAAATATATAGATTATTATTATTATTATATCGATTTTTCACACTGAAAAACAGTGTAAATTCTTAAATGTCTGAATTTGAAATTATTTTGATATTTTATGTGATTACTACCATTTTTATCTAGTCCCCGATAATTTCAGTGAAAACAAGGTACATGGTAGCAATCCTGTAAAGAACATAAATTATAATACTATGATGTTAGTGGTCATGAAAGTTTAAAATGATATTCCTGGTTTATTAAAAAAATAATAACTTGATAAAATTTGAACATTTCAATTATCTGCAGGTGCGTCAAGCAACTCTGATTATATATAAATCACGAAGAAAGTGCAGAGACGTTTCGTTATGACGAGAATCGAAAATCGCTGAGAACACGTACAAATGGAGAACCTTTACGCCATTGCGGCACCGAGAAATTGATATTGATTTTATTAAACGCTTGTTGTACTAGGTCAAAATGCTAAGTCCTAGATTTAAAATCACGATGACAATCCGGCTAACTGTTATGCCTTATTATAATCATAATCAAAATCATTTATTCAGTTTAGGCTGTTACAAGCACTCATGAATGTCTAGAAGCTACGCCATCGGTTCGTAAATCCCCGGAGGGAGACCTTATACTGAGAAGAACCGGCAAGAAACTCAGCACGGCTGTTTTTTATATCCCTATTTCATTATTTACAGAGTCATCAAGTTCAAAAATGACTTCAGGGATTATTCATGAAGCACCTTTCATTACATAATGATTAAATATAGATTAATTGTTCACCTGCATTTTGATTGCTGTGTCATACAGTATAAATATAAATAGTGTTATTTATGTGTTATTTATATTAGGTGTAACTAGAAATTTACATCTTCATCTGTATTTATAATAATAAATAGCATGCGTGCATACCCTGTGTCAACTTAATGATGGGGCTGGTGAGAGATCAATTGTAATTATATTGTAAACGAGCGGCCCGCCCTCGCTTCGCTTCGGTGTAGAGCTGAAGTGTAGACTACATTTTTTGTTCTCAGGCTTATATTATACACAATGACATTCATCTATGATTCTTCTTATACCTGCATGCAAAGTCTCAGCCCGATCGGTTTAAAATTGACAAAGTTTCATACAAACTTTCGTTCCCTATTTTATCCCCTTGGGGGTAGAATTGATCAAAATCATTTCTTAGCAGATGCCTACGTCATATCATTTACCTGCATGCCAAATTTCAGCCCGATCCATCCAGTGGTTTGGGCTGTGCGTTGATAGATCACTATGTCAGTCAGTCAGTCACCTTTGAGTTATATATATATATGTGTGTGTGTTTGGTTACTCATCGCCCGGCCCTGGTCACTTGATGGGTTCTTGCAATGGGTCGTTGTTATTACTGTAGACTAAAAATGGAAACCTTTTACTGTCATTATTTCTGTCCGTATGATGCTATTTTATTTATTTTTGTTGCATTGTCTCTGTTCAAACTAAAGAACTTGGCGATGTTGATGTTTTTGTGCAGTTGTTTTGTTTAATATCACACCTATTATTGATTATAAAGAAAACCTGTTATTGGTCTTACCGTAATTAATATTATTTATAGAAGTACTATTTGTAACACTGTTGGTTTTCTCTTAATTAATAAAACGCATAAACAGTGTAGCTAATGCACTGCATACGTTGTAAAAAGTAGAACTAGGTCAAGACTTGACAACACTATAATAGTGTTGTCATATTATAATTGCCTAACACACAACATACTTCAATACAAACACGTGCAACAATATTAAAGCTGAGAGCTATTACGAGGTTTCTCATAACTTATATTAAGCATGCAACTGCAAATGAGCTTGTAGTTTGTGATAGTAACTTGCATGATTCCGTTTCCCAGAATAATAACTGTATTTCATTAAAACTTCCTATTCACTAAGAAGAAATAGGTAAAGCGAGCGAACAATTTGTTGCAGTAAAAAGAAATTTTACAAAACGCAATAATCCGGACCGTGTAATAAAGAAAAAAATATTTAATTGATCTAGTACTTTATTAACAGCTCAAATCTAGTGTGTCGCGTCTATTTATTTCAACATCCACATTTTAACAGTATTCCCCAGTTCATAAAATCCAAATCTGTTCAAGACACGCGTGACCAAGCTTCTTCTGGGTCTTACCTTAGTTTTCAGGATTCCATCAAAGATCAAGAATTAACCCAAATCAACAACACAACTAATAATAAAATAAAGTTATTTAGAACCATTAATCGCTAAATACCCACAGTCAATAGCGAAGCAAATAACAAAAAAAAATGAGCTTCGAAGCGGCATCGTTGCCGAACCATTTCGTACATACGAGTACAGTGGAATTTAAAATACTCTGTAAATAAGTTATGTAATCGATTGAACAAAAACAATAGTTGGTAGTGAGTGGGCCATTAATATTTCAGTTGGCTATCGACTGCGGTTTAAACTACCGATCGACTCGGCCGAATGACAATGAATGGTGGGAATATTAAATAGCTATTTCGGTGACACAAATCTGTTTGTTGGAGCCAACACTTAGTCTGTCGCCTGATTCACATGCCTGATTTACTAATTAAGCCTTAAATAAAACTAGTTTCAACGGATTAATGCACGAAATTTATTTATTTATTGACGTTTCGCAGCCTTTTCAGATCTGCATCGTCAGAATAAAGATTTTTAATTACTTTGTCGACCTACCTTCGAAAGACTTTTATTGAGCGTTCGGATATTTCATTAGAAGATTTTTAAAACTTTATTGTCTATGTATGAATTTATAAGTTAATTAAGTTAATAAATTAAAATTTTGAGTTTATTTATTTGACTCTAATTACCGTAAACTGCCGCCGGTTAAAATTGGGAGATCTTTCTGAGAAGAACCGGCGAAACAAATTCAGAGAGGCTTTCTATCTCCTTCTTATGTTAAATTCTGCAAACAAAAAGAACTAATAGTATCTGTTGGTCTTGCAGTGTGTGCTCGGGGTTGGGATTTTATATCTTGTATAATGGGTTCCCAAGCTGGTGGTACACACCAACCATCTTCCCTATTGAAATTTGGATATTATTTAATCTCAATAGCCTCGCGTATCATTCTAGGAATGAATTTTTGTTCAGTTGCAAGGATCTGTGGTTTAACAAATCTAATGTAATGGTTTGGTCCCCCAAATGCATGCTCGCACACTGCAGACTTATTTTCGCGCTTATATTTCATATCTGCGATATGTTCTTTAACCCGAGTCCCTATACTTCTCTTTGTTTGCCCGATGTAGGAGAGCCCACAGTCGCATTCAAGTTTGTACACACCAGCAACTTGAAAGGGTATATTGCACTTGACAGGTCGTAGAAACTGGTTGATCTTCTTTGGCGGCTTTAAGTAAGTATTGATTGAAGCACGCTTCAGAATCCTCCCAATCTTGTCAGTGACTCCTTTCACGTAAGGTAGTATAGCAGGTTTTCGTAATTAAGCCTTTTTGAGTTAAACGACTTTAGTAAAAGTCAAACATAATAATTTTCGGAATAATCTGTAGTTTTAAGTCTAGGTAAGTTTAATGCTTTCATTAGCTCTTCAACCCACGCTACGTCCTTTGTAAAGTTACGCGTCTTAATGTAGGAAGGAAAAAAGTTATTGCATAAAGATATATATTTTGTGTAGAGACTGAATTACATGAGTACTTATCTTTAAGGTTGTTAAAGGGTGAGCTACTTAAAAGATTTTGTGCCTAGTAATTTTCTATACAAAGCTTTTATTCAGTCGCAGACACGGACGCTAGTCATCTATCTAAGCTCGAGATTGTGCATCGTATATATATCTCTTCATTTCTGAGCCAACATTGATAATTCGCTTTAGGAATTCTTAAGAATTTTCCTGGGAATATTCAGATTCCAGGTAATTTACTTACAAACTTACTTCAACACACAATAACCAAAGACGTGCGTATCTGAGGGCATGTTAGTGCCCCCGCCAAGAGGACAAGATGAGCCAAGAGAAGCGGAAAGGCTTTTTAATTTTTCTGTAAGCGTCGTCTTTTTTATCTCAAATAAAACTAATTTATTAATAACGATGTGATGTCAATAGCGAACTTATTAAACATTTAATTGCATAGCTTTTATACTTAAGATTTTATTGATTCCTAAAAAAATCCTGATTTCGTCACTCACTCATTGATAATCATCAAAATGCTAAAGGTTAGATAGATATCTTTAGGATTTTGATGATTATCAATGAGATAATAATTACGACGTCTTAGAAAGCTGAAGTTTAGTATGTAAGCTAGTATGAGTACTCAAAAAACAAAAGCATATATACAATTTGCAACTTTTATCCCTCAACTCTGTAAACTAGGGATGGAAATATGTATCAGGCATCTGTAATTTTGACGCTAGAGGTCTCAAAATAGTTATGGCACTCCGCGCGTCGTATGATCTCGCCTTGGCAACATTCTACATGAAAACGTTTTTGGTGTGATTATGTATTTACTTAACATTAAGAGTCTTGTATTAAATTACACCAGTTTTCGCATCGCAAAAGAAATTGTAGTATAAAGAACTAACTTATGCTAACTGTGTGAGGGTTGGAGCGAATAAATTGTTCTATTTCGTCCACAGTTTGCGTTTATGAATATTCACGAACGAATTTACTTATTCAACTTTTTTATCATTTTGAAATCAGATGGGATGTCCTTTTTTAGCTGCCCGAGCTGTATTGTTTGAAAAATAATGTGCATTCAGGGAACCGCTAAGGTTTTGTGAATTTTATACGACCTTTGTGTATTGCTATTTGAATCTATTGATTCATACTTACATCCCTTTATAATTCGAATTGAGATATTGATATAAATTTATTAATGTATCCTTCAAATGCAGATAGCGGCACATCAAGTTACCACAAACTGTTATATATTCCTCACGGTTCGAAGCTTGAAGTGAGGAGCTTGAAGTTAAGCAATTTTCCAACCGTCGGTCATTGGATGGCTGACCCAAAAATTATTATCATAAGCTCCGTGCTTCGTAAGGCACGTTAAGCTGTTTGTCCCAGCTGCATCTGCAGACATTACACACCTACCTGCACTGGGCCCGCGTGGTGGGTCACGGCCCAGACCTCTATTCTATCTATTGGGAAGGCCTGTGCACCAGCAGTGGAGACATTGATAGGCTGATAATGATGATAGGTCAAAGTCAGTTAGGAAAAGAATACAGATGTAAGTAAGTTGTCGTACGGTTGCTATACGGTCACTTGACACAATTACAGAGCTATTGAAGAATGTTAGGGGATCTAAAGAGATATCCTAACTTCTATTGATGGGGTTAGTGTAGACAGCGCACGAGTGATACTGTACGATATCGTAAGCATGTTAAGTAATAAAATCTACATCTATAATAATACCTATATCTAAACTACTAACCTAATTATTGTTCATAATACCTGTTGTACACTAACCTTAAGACTCGTAGCATAAGCATTCTAACTCTAGTTATTGTTCATCATATCTTTTGTATAATAACATTTAGTCTCATAAGCATCCCTTATCACATTAGTAAAATGCTCTTGTAAATAAACTAGCGGCCCGCCCTCTCTTCGCTTCAGTGTAGAGCTGAAGTGTAGACTACAGTTTTTGTTCTCAGGCTTGTATTATACACAATGACATTCATCTATGATTCTTCTTATACCTGCATGCAAAGTCTCAGCCCGATCGGTTTAAAATTGATAAAGTTTCATACAAAGTTACATTCCCTATTTTATCCTCTTGGGGGTAGAATTGATCAAAATCCTTTTTTAGCGGATGCCTACGTCATAACATCTACCTGCATGCCAAATTTCAGTCTGATCCGTCCAGTGGTTTGGGCTGTGCGTTGATAGATCACTATGTCATTCAGTCACCTTTGAGTTTTATATACGAGTATATAGATGAATAAGTCCATTCCTTTAAACTAAGACAGTTCCATTTCTGTCTCCGTTCGTGTACCATATCGTTACTCTGTTTCTTTTAATTATATTTTTTTAATATGTATGTGTAGCAACACTTTAAATTAAATTTTATTGAAGAAAATTTTAACAATACACATATTTAGAATTAAAAATTAAGAATAATAAAAATGATCATGCCCAGGTATCTTCAATATTTGAAATCTTTTAATAGTCCTATAGTATTCACCTAAATTAAAAAGAACATATATTCACAAAGTAATCATTTGAGGTTGTAACAAACTTATCGTATTCGTCTATCTGCCTAATATACTTCGGTAAATCGTTATACAATTTAATCGCCATTGAATACAGCCCTGATCCAATTATTGATAGCGTAGTTTTTGGTACAAATGTGATAGTACAAATCTATATCTATTTCTAACTTATGTCGATCTAGTATTATTATCTTTACTATTTACCAAAATATTTTGGTTTATTTTTAGTAGCTTAAATGCTTCCAAAGTAGGCCAGCGTGCGTGTTCCTCTGGAGAATAGGTGATGGAGGGAGAAGAGAGAATAACTCCTGAGAACAGTGGCAGGTTAGTTTCCTAGACGGCCCCGCTAATTCGAGCGGAATATCCGCTATGCCCTACCTCTCTCAATCAATATTTGAATGATAAAACGGCCTGGTTGTAATTTTACCTGTAGATAATTTTTCAAAAGTTATATTAAAACTAAGGCTCCCAGCCTTAGAAAGAGTTTTGAAGAGAACCTTGCACTTACTCCCTTTCATATACTTGATCATTTTGTTTTGAAAATTGTTTCTTGCTATTTTGGGACTTATCTTTGCACTTATTGTTAGTAAATTCGTTGATTGTCTATTGTTACATATTTGACATTATGTGATGGAAGTTGACCTCAACACATGTTTGCAAGCTTGATGTCAACTTTCAATTGGACGACACTGTATGAAATAAAACAGGGAGAAAAAAGCAGCCCTTGCTGAGTTTCTTGCCGGTTCTTCTCAGTACAAGGTCTCCCGCCGTAGATTTGCGAACCGATGGCGTAGCTTTTCGACATTCACAAGTGCTTGTAACAGCCTAGACTGAATAAACGATATTGAATGTTGAATTTTGAATTTTTCTAATGATGACCCATCAAAGTCAAATCATGAGCTTCCCATCAAAAAACAATTTTGTCTTACGTGAAAAAACAATTTGTATTTATTAGTGAACTCATTAAATTATTTCCTTAACAATTCACCTACCCACTTGACCGTTGTCACGCATTGAGTACCTCGTCCGAGTTAGGGAATCTTCAAAAAATATAGCCATTAATTTTTATTGCGCCAGCCAGCTATCCTGTTTCCTGTAAAGTTTCGCTGTACGTCCTAAAAATTGCTCGTCGTAGTACCGCGGCGAAGTTGGCTCACAGCTTTATACTTTCAAGCACGTAATTATTCTTTGCATAATTTATGCTTAACATTTTCCCGGCCGCCCGACGTATATTGCATATTAAGGATATAATAAGCCTTCCCTCTAGTACAGCGATAATGCACTACTGGAATAAAATGAAGTGCTTTCTTTTTATCAAAGTTGTATGTTAAACAGGTATAGTATAACATAAAGTGACTAAATAATAAAATTTATATTTCCAACAGTATCACCAATAGGGATGATGGCTATTTTTTCTTCTTCGTTTATCAGGTAGATTGTCAAAAAGTATTGGATACGTATTTTTTCTTTTTTCACATAATATAAACACTGTAGAGATATTATATTGATTTCAGAAAAGTCGCATGACGTCACGTTTTGGTACAATTTTCACTTAAAAGTGACGTCACGAGCCCCTACTCTCAAACTTTGACGCGCTATAACTTTGTAATTTTTTGGTCGATTGCCCAAAGAAAAAATACGTGTCCATTATTTTTCGATCATCTAACTGACGGACTAAATAGAATTTCGTTTACTGTACCCCGTCATTAGCCCTATTAGCCTAGCCCCAAAGAGAGCACTGTAAGGCTTGTGCTGCGGGTACCAATAGGATAGAATACATATAGAAATACATACTAAACATCCATGACTGGAGTACAAATTCTCGTGTTCATCAAACAAACATCTGCCCCCCACCGAGACTCGAACCTGCGACCTCTCGGGTAGGCGAACCCTTAAACCTGGCGTTCATACCACTCTGCTACCGAGGTCATTAATCTCTTATCTATTAGACAAGTCCGTCCGTCTGTGGTGCTCTTTCAGCGGCCAAACCGTAAGAGATAGATAAAGAGGATATTTAAGTTATAAGTTAAGAATAGTCTGATAAGACTACAAACCGGATTTGAGTAACGTAGCACTTCCGGTTTTCGAGAAATCACGAATTTCAAACGAAACCACACAAAATCTCCGAAGTTCTCAATTAATTAAATACACTTTTTTTTTTAATCAGGTTTTGGTGAACATTTGGTTCACTGGTTTACTAGTTAAGCTTAACTTACTTTTACGTGGTGCGAAAAAGTTCTTATTTCAAACTTAGTTTTAATCGTGGATTGTACGAGTAAGAACAATGGCCTTTTGAATTTACTTATCGCGTGTGCCAGCGGCATGTAAGTATTGTTTTCAGCAAGTTTTCGGGGTCGCCCTCGAGACGGGAACTAACTGAATCCTGGAAACTTGAACCGGCATCCCATCGAGGAGCTGTCAGCTTGGAAATACGGAATTTGCGAGAACTCATTGAGCTGTTCTCGATTGGATTCGATTTTATTTGTTTTTATACAGATTGAATTTCGAAGTGATTTTCAAAAAGTCTCTTTAAAAAGGATATTTCGATTGTAATCGAATCCAATCCACCCAAGATGTTATTTTATATATATTTATTTTAATCTTTTTAATCAAAAATACACAAGAATGGTACAAAAGGCGAACTTAATGCTAACAGCATTATCTCCCAGACAACTTTTGGGCAAAATAAAAACGCAAACGCCGGTATAAAGCTAAATATATTATACTAGCTGACCCAGCGAACTTCGTACCGCCCTAAAAAAATAGGGGTTGTCCAGCGGACAAAATTGTGAATCTAAACCATTCTCAGATCCCCTTGAACACACACAAAAAATTTCATCAAAATCGGTCCAGTCGTTTAAGAGAAGTTCAGTGACATACACACTCACAGAAGAATTATATATATAAAGATATAGATAATAGAATAGAATAGAAATAAATTTATTAGTATTAAACACAGTCAGATTTACATAAATAAAATAAGACAAAATAGGCCAACTAGGTCCCTGCCTCAGCTTAATACTACAGCAACACCAGGGCTGCTGCAGCGCTGATAATTCTGGCAGGGCCTACGGTAAAAGGTTGATAAATAAAACAACAATAATACACCAAAAGAAACAAGCATACCAATAAGTACATATCAAGGAGAAAAAAATGGTATGGCTGTATAATTTTACAATCTTAGCCTTAAGACAAGTGCAAAGATTTAATAATAAAAAAAATAAAAAAGAATGACTAATCTGTGGGAGGACAGAGTACAAATAAGATAACATAATAAACTATAGTAATTTATGTTATTTACGGGATTGCTACCAATGACCTTACCTTATACCTTGTTTTAGCGAGTTTCCGATATTCCGGCACTGTTGCAGGCGGCATGATCACGGAGTAACTGAAGTAATTGCGGGTAGTTTCTTATTGGCAGACATATCGGTCTACCCACCGACGACTCCGTGATCACGGCGCTTGCAACAGTGCCGAGATATCGGAAACTCGCTAAAAACAAGGTACATGGTAACAATCCCGTAACGTAAATTACTATAATGTTACTGGCCATGAAAGTTTTAAACAATATTTATCCTCAATTATATTTAGTAAAACGACTATTCATCTTAAATTTTGCAGCAGATGAGTGTGAACATTTCTTTTAAATTTAAGTTCACTAGGAGAATTGATCATTAATTAGTATCATTTTTATCATTATAAAGCATGTAACTGCTGGATGTTTAAATCTAAAGAAAATATAACTAGAAAAAATTCCACGCGGACCAGGCAGCAGACGGGACTCGAACCCGCACCCTTCGCAATCCGGGCGATTGCACTAACCAATTATGCTACCGCGGCCCTCACGCATATATGCCTTGCAGCTTAAGAATGGCTAGAAGAATTCAGTGCATTCGCCCGGATTGCGAAGGGTGCTGGTTCTAGTCCCGTCTGCTGCCTGGTCCGCGTGGAATTTTTTCTAGTTATATTTTCTTTAGATTTAAATATCCAGCAGGTACATGCTTTTAGACAGACTTACTTTTTCTGTGTTATAATTAACCAGTAGTCGTCAGTGACATCTACCTCGTTAAATTTTGAACCCTCATTTTACCCCTTTGAGTGGTGAGTTAGAAAATCCTTTCATAATGCGCGCCCAAATCATAATAGTTATATTATATGTACCATATTTTAGCTCATTCCTTTCAGGGGTTTGAGCTGTACGTTGAGAGATTAGTAACGATTGCCTTTTATATATATACCTACAGCTATTTATTTTAGTCTGAAAGACCCCAAATATAAAATTGAAATACTCGTACGTTCTAAAAGCATATTAAAAATCGACATTAGATGTGCCGTGAACTTTGAACTTTTACGTTTTACGATACACAGTTACGGGGAGTGTTCTGAGGAATTGTTCGGATTAATTCCAGCTGCTGCATTTCGCCATCGTACATCGCGACAAAAATTTCATCCCCATCATCTTGATGCGTGGCTATCCACAACGGTGCGTTTTTGTCGAAATTTTTTACCACGTACGACAAAACTGTGTAATATATTGTCGCCAGCAGTGTTTCCAGACCAATACGACCCAAAAACCTTCAAAAAAAGAGCGTACTCCTTCTTTAAAGGCCGGCATCGCATTTGTGATACTCCTGGTGTTGCAAGTGTCCATGGGCGACGGTGATCACTTACCATCAGGTGAGCCGTCTGCTCGTATGCCCCCTATAACATAAAAAAAACACACTGATACAATGATACGATACATAATTAAGCTCCGTGATTGCAAGACATGAAATGTGACTATGGAATCTGTAAAGGATACAAAACGTTAAGAAGAAATAAATAGTAAGGACGCGGCGAATAGGGCCGTGGTAGCATAATGGTCAGTGCATTCGCCCGGATTGCGAAGGGTGCGGGTTCGAGTCCCGTCCGCTGCCTGGTCCACGTGGATTTTATTCTAGTAAACTTTTCTTTAGATTTAAACATCTAGCAGTTAAATGCTTAAAAATAAATAAAAACATAAGTATAATTGCTATTTCTTCTTTCAAATGTTTAACACTTGAAAAAGTATTCAATTGACATTGTGGGTTACCTACAATGCGAAGAGATGGCGCTGCCTTGCAGCTTAAGGCTAGGAAAATTTCGACGCGGCGAATAGGGCCGTGGTAGCATAATGGTCAGTGCATTTGCCCGGATTGCGAAGGGTGCGGGTTCGAGTCCCGTCCGCTGCCTGGTCCGCGTAGATTTTTTTTCTAGTAAACTTTTCTTTAGATTTAAAGAGTACCTCTAGTTTTAATTATAATAATCTTTTTGTTTTATAAGAAAAGATAAATAAAATTATCTTTTCATTTGAAATAAAATTGCTTTTAATGATAGATTGTCATAGATAATTTTTATCTATGACAACACACAATTTAATTCTACATGACTCAATGAACCGTGTTGGACAATCTTACTTCGTGCGTAAAATGTCTACATAAATGTTCAATTGTCTGAAGCTTGTCTAAAATGAGTATTTTTATGATATCTGAAAAGTAATTTACGCCTTTTGTGATAAAACTTTTAGCAACTACTATTGAAATAGTGATATAAAATTGTTTATGTATGACAATATTAAGAAATTGTGTATTTGTTATATTTAATAATTTATAGTCTGGCAACGTAGGTCCATAGATATACCTTAAAGTCAATAATTTCAACAGATATAAAATTTAATTCCTTCATTTCATTGGAGCACACCTTAATTTTATATGTAATAATACAACGGTCTAGGCTCCGAATATTATTTTGTCCCATTCGGTGTCGAGACCCTTGGTCCGTGGGGTCCTAGCGCTATGAGGTTTTTTAAGGAAATATCAACAAAAAGGTTAGTCGACATCACTGGAGACCTAAGAGCTGGCAGCTACCTCAGACAACAAATTAGTCTAGCTATTCAAAGGGGGAACGCTGCCAGTATCTTCGGAACCATGCCTAAAGGGACTCCTTTTAGTAATATATTTTAGTTATCTTAATATATATAAATCTCGTGTCACAATGTTTGTCCTCAATGGACTCCTAAACCACTGAACCGATTATAATAAAATTCGCACACCATGTGCAGTTCGATCCAACTTGAGAGATAGGATAGTTTAAATCTCAAATTATAGTCGCAATTTTAATTTATTGCTAATTATTACTTTTGGGCGGTACGAAGTTCGCCGAGTCAGCTAGTTATATTATATTTTTTAAGGTTTTTAGTTTAAGGTTCATTGTTCCTGTATACATTAATGTATATATAATAAATTATCTACATTTTATATGTAAGTACCTGCCCAGTTTTTTTTTATTATTAATACACAAACGAATTGCGATACCCTCAATGGGTGCTAACTGGTTTGTTTATTGAATTTTAATAAGACCCGAATCCTTCCCAAATTTATCACACAAGGGGTCTAATCCCTAATTGGTATATTGTTTATAATACCGTACGGATGTCCCATTTTTGTTTGAAATATTACCATCCCCTCTTGCCCCGTACCCTCGAAGTTGCAGCGATTCACAGCGCAGCGAGTAGCGGAGCGACTGTCAATGCGACAAAACCTACGTCTTGCGAGCTTATATAATGTACTTATAGCGGGCCGTGGACAGAAATATCAATACTAGTTTATTCTATTTTTAAAACTACTTGATTTATAAAAAAAAAATGTATACTTATAGATTATTTTACTAAAAATAAATCCAATCGCCCGAGTGGAATACCAGTGAAAATATTTAACAACAACAGGCGTGGTCATGATTTCTCCATTGCTTTTGCTTTGTAATTGTTTGCAGTGTCCTACTGATAAATTACTTTAATTTTAAGTAAATATGTTGTGGTTGATATAGGTGGTTATGGGTAGTTATGCTCTCTTAAAAGTCTCATTCCCTAAAATATGGTTGAGCGAAGCGATGGCTGGTTCATGCGCCATTCTCGGGTTGGGTGCTGCCAGCGGAGATGAGTCTGCCCTAACTACTTTGATATTAAAGATGTTAATGTTTAGTTACACCTATTATAAATAACTATATTTTTATTTATAATGACACAGCAATCAAAATACAGGTGAATAATTCATGTATAATTTCACATTATGTAATGAAAGGTGACTTCATGAATCATCTCTGAAGTCATTTTTCAACTTGACGTCTGTGTAAATGATAAAACATGGAGAAAAAACAGCCCTTGCTGAGTTTCTTGCCGGTTCTTCTCAGTACAAGGTACAGTATTAACGAACCGATGGCGTAGCTTCTAGATATTCACATGTGCTTGTAACAAAAAGCCTAAACTGAATAAATGATTTTGATTATTATGATTGTGATTTTTATGATTAAGATTACATTTCTTCTATTGTTAGTGGTAAAAAATTTTTTCATGTACTATGACGACCTCCGTGGCCAAGTGGTTTGTACGCCGGGTTTAATGGTGTCGCCGATTCGAGAAATCCCGGGTTCGAATCCCGGTGGGGGCAGATGTTTGTGTGATGAATACGAGCATTTGTACTTTAGTTATGGATGTTTAATATGTATTTCTATATAAATATACTTATATATGTACAGTATATGTATTCTATCCGTTACCCTAGCATCCAATAACACAAGCTTTATAGTGTTTACTTTGGGGCTAGGCTAATTGGTGTGTGTTACAAATATTTATTTATTTATTATTTACTTAATTTTATCATACACTAGCAAACCCGGCGAACTCCGTTTCACCACCGGATGGCTTCGTTTTATGTAACATTTCGTTTGGTGATTAAAAGAAGTTTTATTTTTTATTTTTCCTGAATTTTCTTTGCTATAAACCTCACGGAGCCCGAGATATTTCCAACGAATGCAAAACCGTGGAAATCGGTCCGTGCGTTCTGGAGTTATAGCGTCAGGAAGGAAAACCCGACTTATTTTTATATAGTAGATAATCGTGCGTACCGCAACTCGCTCTGCTCACCAACACGCTCCGCTGCGCGCTGTCAGCGTGACAGCAACGTTAGGATTCATTTAGGTCGGAGCTAATTACCCTCAACGGTAACGGAGCGTTCTGACAGCATTTTTTTCAAGTGATGTAAAGATTTTCTCCGCTTCTAATTTATTTCTTCTTTGTTAATCAATCTTGTGAAATAAATTGCTTTATGAATAAACAGTGCTTCCTCGTCTTGACTTATATTTTTGTATTTTTTTTCTGGCGTTATTACTGTGTCTGTAATGCGCCCCGCTTTATTACACTGTGTTCATGACAGTTCTGCGCGTTTTGCTCGACTTTTTTTTGTGTACTTTTGATTCTGTATTTTACTTTTCGCGTAGTTAACTACGCAAAAAAAAATTAAAATACAGAATGTCACAATTAAAGGTCCCCTGTGGTTCCACAAGCGTAAAAAGGTTGTAATGAGTCTAACTTAAATTATGGACATGTGCTGTCGCGGACTTCTTTATATAACTTTTAAAGCGAGACATTTATCTCATACATTATTTTTATGTAACTTTAACTGTTTACGCAGCACACGCAATGGAAGCTCACAAATGGAATATTTTACCCGTTTTTGCAACATTTTTCATAGATGTACTGCTCCTTCTGATCGTAGCGTGATGTAATTATATAGAAAAAGTCATTGTGCATATACAAGTCTGAAATAAAAAAACTATAGTCTTATCTAATCTTTAAACCGTAGCGGAGCGAGGACGTGCTACTAATAACTTATAAAGATAGCTATTATAAAGTAGAAGAAGGTTTTTCTATATTTATGGAATAATTAGCGACCATCTGAGACTTCCATCTTCTCTGTATGAAATTTTAACTAAATCCGTCCAGTTATTTTTACGTGATTGAGTAACAAAAATACAAACTAACTTTCTCATTTATATCATTAGTAAGATAGGATGGAAAGCAGCCACCAAAGCCCATATAGGCTTGCAACACCAAAAAAAAATCTCTTTTGCCCTGGAACCTTACCGAAAGAAGCACAACACGACTATGAGGTAGTTTATTTCCCTTCACTTATGAATGTTATGATAATAATGTGTACTATTTTAACACAAGCAACATTAATACAAACAAGCAGCACTGAATAACGTTTGGGCTCTGCGTTAGATCCTTTTCAAGGTCCGTGGTCGGCGGGTTACATTGAAGAGGGTAGCTGCGTTATACTTGAATAAATGTCTTAAAATTAAATAATAAACACGCTCGCATTATCCGTACTAAAATTATAACGGGGTTTCTGGTCTCTAAGAAAATTAAAGACAAAATATTAGGCTATGATGCGTTCAACGACAGGATAGTTAGATTAAAGCTTGCCGCACGTCCATATCTTCTCAATCTTATTCAGGTTAACGCGCCGTCATCCAAATATTCGGGCGATGAAATTTGCAACCCTTACGCTGATCTGTCAAATGTATAACATTCTATTGCCAGCAAGAAACCCACGGTTCTCATGGGTGACCTAAATGCAAAGGTTCGCGATACAACGATGGATGATCACCTAAGAGATGTTGTTGGCCGATACGGCACAGGTCAAAGAAACGAACGTGAACACCTATTACTAGATTTCCGAGCTGAGAACAGTTTTACGACAATGAATACTTGGTTCCAAAAGCATGTCAAAAGATTATATACTTGGCCATCTCTAGACGGTAACTATAAGAACCAAACAGATTATGTACTAATGGCTAGAAGGTGGAGATCTTTTGTTCAATGCTTTACAACCAGATCTGGAGCTGACTGTGGTAGCGATCATCAACTGCTACATGCAAGGGTTACAGTTTGTCTGAAGTTGTTAAAGAATTCTCAGTCCATAAAACCAATTAAGGTAGATTACACTGCCTTAACGAAATTCCAGGAACTTGTAGACGAGAAACTTCCTTGTTCTACGAATGGCCTTTTTGTATCGGCTGATAACGCATGGGGTAATTAAAAAAACTCAGTCTTGGAGATAACTGAACAAGAAGTTTTAATTTTCAGTCGTGATCAACCAAGAGCTGAATGGATGACTGAGAAGACTTGGGAAGCGGTAATGGAAAACGGTGAGCTAAAGAATCAGGCTTAACAATGGATGACAAAGGTGAAAAATTCTAATAATATTACTATTTGGTGTAAACAATCTTTTAGGGAGGTCAGTTTACAGACTTCAAGACGCTACTCGATGTATCTTTGCTCCTCTAAGTGTCGCCGCACACGGGTCACTCGCTACAGCCACAAACGCCGTCACGAGAAGCTAGAAGCGGCTACTAAAGCGGCTGAAGCGCGCTACAGCGGCCGAGTAAGGTAAGGGAGAGAGGAGTGGGGAATCGCGCGAGTGACGTGTGGCAGCGTTTTGTATCGGCGCATTAAGTGACCGGTGCGGGCCACAAGAAGCGAGCAACGACGATTTGTAGCGTGTGGCGGTCACCGGCGTACCGTGTGTGGCGAGTCCATATAAAATGTATGAAAACTTCAAGAAATATGCCGGTGCAGCCGACAGCAGAATAGAAATCACCACGTTTTCACAACACAATATATGCTGCTACTTCAGCTGCTAACGACATATTTCCTCACTCTCTTTACAGTCTACGCGTCAGTTTTGTGTCATTGTTTCTCTTAATAATTAATTGTAATATCTCGGGCAAATAACATCGTGTAATAACAGTCGAACGTCACGTACAGGAAAGTTCATTTAATTTTCAATAATACTCACAGAAACTTAATGATTTTCTTCTTTCCAATATCGTCTCTTTAATAATTGTAAATGTATGTTAGTTAAATGATATTAAAAAACAAATTATTAATTTCTCAATGGCATGAACCTTGCTGTGGTATTATGCACCTTATTCCGGGAACTTAAGAAACATTGAATCGGGGCAAGTGTAAATCCGCTTACCAGCACCTTACTGCTTCGTGCAATAATTCTTTTTAAGTCCTCTCACAACCATAAATTCACTTGTTATTTATTTAAAAAATATTAAAAGCAACAAATAGCTATAAGAACGTATTTATGATGTTTGTTGTCTTAGCACCGGCACAAAATCTCCGGGCAAAATTTTTGTATATTGCCATTTTGACATAGTATTTGGCATAGTATTCAATAATATACAAACTAAAAACCTGAGGATTCAGAGTGAATATGCCTTTATTTGTCGTACGTTTTAAGTAATTACTTCAATACTATTTTTGATAGATTTTTTTCAACGGTGCAGAAAAAGCGGAAAGCTGTGGATTGCTTACCTTATGGATTTCATGGACACCTTAAACACGAAGTGAGGACAACCAGTAGCCGTTGGGGCGGAAAAGTTCAACAATGGTGACTATACTACATTCAGTGGGCAAAATCCCATCAGTGCTCGCCCTATTTCACGAATGCGACATTTGTCGCTGACTTATGCGAGGCGACTTTTTGTTGTGGAGTAATTATCATATAAAAAAATTCTTTGAACGAGAATCAGTGATATCAAAGATAAATTTTATTCGCTCTTAATAAATTATCCTGTATATGAACTCATCTTTTCAATTTTTCGCGGAAAACCATTTTGTAACTAACAACGGAACTCTACAATTGTAACGCAAATCTTACACAGCTCCGATTTCATGTCAAGAATTTTTGATAAATTGATACTTACATATATGTGGACTTAAATAAATTACCCTTGTTTCACAACACAATTGTCGTTGAGGTAAGATACGGACAATTGACAATTTTGTAACAAAATGTCTGCCACTTTTGACGATCTCCGTGGCCGACTGGTTTGTACGCCAGGTTTCATGGTGTCGCCGACTCGAGAGGTCCCGGGTTCGAATCCCGGTGGGGGCATATGTTTGTGTGATGAATACGAGCATTTGTACCTCAGTCATGGATGTTAAATATGTATTTCTATATAAATATACTTATATATGTACAGTATATGTATTCTATCCGTTACCCTAGCATCCCATAACACAAGCCTTACAGTGCTTACTTTGGGGCTAAGCTAATTGGTGTGAGTGTTGGAAATATTTATTTATTATTATTTATTTATTACTTTTAGAACTTTCATAAATGTCGGTGACAAATTATGTCAGCTTGGTGAAATAGGGCCAAGGTGGGCCGATTTATCTAGTGAAGGGACTGAGTGTGGGCAGCGCAGGTCCAGAGAGAGATCCTTGAGCTAATGTGCAGCCTTGGAGGACATACGACTAAAATGAAATTTTTGGGAAATATTCTAATCAATCCAAAATATCTTTATTCAAATAGGAAGCATAATATAAATACTTGAAAAAGTATTCATTTGACATTGTGGGTTACCTACAATGCGAAAAGATGGCGCTGCCTTGCAGCTTAAGGCTAGGAAAATTTCGACGCGGCTAATAGGGCCGTGGTAGCATAATGGTCAGTGCATTCGCCCGGATAGCGAAGGATGCGGGTTCCTGTCCCGTCCGCTGCCTGATCCGCGTAGAATTTTTTCTAGTTATATTTTCTTTAGATAGATTATATTACCCCAAATTGGAACTGGTACTGGTGAAAGTACTGGAACATTATAACTAGATACCAAGCAGAAAAGGGCATATAATCATCATCATCATCAGCCTATTTATATACCATATGCAGGGGCACAGGCCCTTCGTTCATTAATGGAATAATATAAGATTGGACCATGACCCACCACGCGGGCCCAGTGCGTATTGGTGGGTGCTAACGACTGTAGATGCAGCCGGGACCAACGACTTAACGTGCCTACCGAAGCACTGAGGAGCCTGAGATAGTAAAGGACAATGGCGAAATATTTGTTGAAGTAAATCTTTAGCGTCTATAGATGTCACTATCAGAAATGTTAATAAAATAATCTCGAAAAATTTATTCAACAATCGAGGAGGGTTGTCTAAGTCTGGAATTAATAACTTAAAAAAGGGAAACACAATTGACTATTTATTTTTTATTTTTATTGTGGCTTGGCATCATGGCTTTCAACAAAAATTTGTATGGGAGTTTGCCATTATCCTTTTTGGTCATCCATCCAATGACCGGCCACTGCGAAAGTTGCTTAACTTTAACGCCGAACGCACCATCGTGCAAATCCACATAATGAAAATTGTTTTAAACAAATCTTGAGGTTACAGACACGGCGAAGCTAAAGTTGAAGCACTTATGCTTCCTCGTTCGATCTCCATTGTTCCTCATTAAGGCTTTCTAGAGTTTGGCGTAGATCCGAACGCAGAAATGCACTTAACCCATTCACGGTTAGTGGGATTTTTTAAAAGTATCTTCAGCTGCGAATACTTATTCCGTTCGTTCTGATCATAACTGCGCTTAGTCAAGAGAGATCGGGCATAGCGGATTTTCACATGAATTAACAGTCTGTGTGATTTTCACTTTACAGAAGACTACATTGAAATAGCACTGCCTTTGTTTAGTGTGGTATAGATCTTCTTCATTACCGATTACTTTGCATGCTTTTCAACCTTTTATACGATCCACGTGCTCCAGAGTACCTGAAAACTAGATTTTAATTTCTGGGCACTTCCAACCATCGTGTTCTTCGCTCGTGCAGAAATCTTACTCTACAAATCCCCACTCATCACTCTGGCCACTGCCATAACCTCATCACATGACGACCTCCGTGGCCGAGTGGTTTGTACGCCGGGTTTCATGGCTGTCGCCGACTCGAGAGGTCCCGGGTTCGAATCCCGGTGGGGGCAGATGTTTGTGTGATGAATACGAGCATTTGTACTCCAGTCACGGATGTTTAATATGTATTTATATAAATTTACTTATATATGTACAGTATATGTATTCTAACCGTTACCCTAGCATCCCATAACACAAGCCTTATAGTGCTTACTTTGGGGCTAGGTAAATTGGTGTGTGTGTCGGAAATATTTATTATTTATTTATTATATTATATCACTGCCATACGTCTGTGGAATGCTCTACCACTCAACATCCGTTGCTCTAACAATAAGATGTAGTTCAAAAACTAGTGCGTGAACACTTCCTGACCTGACTACGCAATCTCTTCTTTCTTGTTATTATTTATAGTTTGTATCTATTTATATATTATATTTATTGTATTTTATGTATGTTTATATTTATTTATGTATTTTATTTGTGTAGTTTATGTAGGTGTATTAAATTTAGTATAAAAATATTAATATATTTTAATCATTGTTATTTTCTTAATGTTTTATTATAAAGCATTTTGCCCTATCGCCATACCATTTGTCTCTAACACTCGTTCAGGTTGACAGGTAGAGAATGCCTATGGCATTAAATCCGCCGTTTGCATATGTATGGCAATGAAGTTTAAATAAATAAAAATAAATTACCGCCAATTATTATAATCATCAGACTATTAATGTATCACAGGCACAGGCCTTTCTTATGGATGTCATAGGGAGATTATGGTATAAAGAGGTGCGTGCAAACGACTTCAGATGCAGTCAGGACCAACGACTTAACGTGCCTTCCGAAGCACGGAACAGCTCGAAATAGAAAATTTTTGATCACTCATCCAATGGCCGACCACTAAATAAACTTCGAAAACCACGCACTATGAAGGTCCTCACCTATCCATGCAACTGAATTCAAATAGCAGCTACTTTTTCATTAATAGAAGTTGCTTGAACATCCAGCTGTCTCTCAGACTCCTTACTTATTTCAGAAGAGAGTATTCTTGTATGTTTTCCAAAATGTCAATAAATGTACCAACCGAGCTTTACGAAAACTCAATAAATTAGGTACAATTATTTTTCAATCTATATCTATATATATAAAACTCAAAGGTGACTGACTGACATAGTGATCTATCAACGCACAGCCCAAACCAATGGACGGATCGGGCTGAAATTTGGCATGCAGGCAGATGTTAGGACGTAGGCATCCGCTAAGAAAGGATTTTGATCAATTCTACCCCCAAGGGGATAAAATAAGGAATGAAAGTTTGTATGAAACTTTGTCAATTTTCAACCGATCGGGCTGAGACTTTGTGTCATTGTGTATAATACAAGCCTGAGAACAAAAACTGTGGTCTACACTTCAGCTCTACACCGAAGCGCAGCGAGGGCGGACCGCTAGTTTTGAATAATTTGTCTTTTGTAAGTCCTATAGCCAGAAAATCTATATTCGCTTACTTATTTCACACAATTACTTATAAACAGATTCATTTAACAACTGATAATTTCTCATGCTTTAGACCACACGCTGCGAAGGTATTCCGAACAACTAACGTGATTAGGCAACCCACCTTTCCCTCAAGTATCTGTCATTATATATTTAACAAGGAAATCTACTTAAGCTGCTCGGAGAACAACCGAACCGTAGCAAATATCAAACATGCTATCAGAATCTAAGACGATGTCTGAACAAATTGGAACTGTGAATTTTTAAATATTTTTTTTTATTAAAAATGAAAGAACTATTCTTGCTCATTCTGCGTGATATGTGAAGTTCAAATTTCATTTTAAAGGATTCTTTCATTCCAGCCACATTTGATTATCAAAGCTTAGCTAGGCCGTTTCGTTACTAGAAAAACTATTGTATAACATAAAATTTCTACCGATATGGCCTCTGTCCTACCGATATTTTTTTTTATAGACAGGTCCGACAAATGACTCCACCCCACCTGATGTTAAGTGAAGGTGAAGTCCAGACGCGAAGATAGCTGATACAGCAGTTCTACCTGCCACACCAGCCATCCTCACTCTGCCGGCCTGCATGTTGCTTCTTCACGCCTCTTTTAAAGGATCCCAGGTTGTAAAGGGGAGGGAACACGTGAGCGGGCAGAGCATTCCATTTACGGATAGTGCGACAAAGAAATGAGTCACCAAATTTCTTTGTACGCGTTGGAATTGTGGCCACAGTAAAACGGTGACAACGTAGGCCAGCGCGCGTGGTCCTCTGAAGGAAAGGGGAAGGTGGGATAAGAGAGAATAACTCCTCAGAACACTCGCCGTGGTACAAACGATAGAACGCGCTTAGTGACGCCACGTCACAGCGTAATTGAAGAGGCTCAAGGTGTTTAGTCACCTCCTCGTCGCCTATGATGCGGATCGCGCGCCGCTGTAACCTATCCAAAGCATCGAGCAAGTACTTGACGGAGCCATCCCAGAGCTGCGAGTAGGGATATTCCGATACTAGTAAATACGAGTAGGTACTCGATACTTTTGATTCGATACCAAGTATTTAATGTATCGAATCAACCTTGCGATATATATTCGGTATCGAAACAAAAGTACTTGGTATCAAATCGAATCAGCATCACCATTTATTTTGGTATTTCCTTGTCTCTACAAGTATGCACAGCAATATTTAATTATTGTTGCAACATAAGTTCGTAGCGAGTGCCGTGTTCCCAAAGTCGGTGCAACAATGTCTCAAACAAGGAACATTATTGTCTCCAAAATACCTCGAACTGTTACTGTTTTTGGGCAATCTTGATGTTAAAAAGTTTTTTTGTTTAAAGTAGGTACTCAAGTGACGCAATACGTTTATAATTAAAGTTTTATTTTACCTTCTCAATTTTGTTTTAGTTCCTTCAACGTGCCTTCAACGTAAATACATTACGTTAGTTTCCTTAAAAATAAAATCGAAAATCGTTAGTTTCCTTAAAAAACTATCGAAATGAGTAGGTATCGATACTTTGATGGTATCGGAACATCCCTAGGTGCGAGCAATATTCCGCGCAGGACCGCACTTGCGTTTTGTACAACAAGCACAGTTGATCGGGCGTGAAAAAACGCCGCACCTTGTTCAGGACTCCGAGTTTGCGTGAAGCTGTTTATACCGAATATATATACCGAAATACCGAAATGCAATGTTTTTTCCACGATTTCTTAGAATACATGGAAATTGTCCCGATTTTACACTTTTAAGTCGGCAGATTTTTTCATTTATGCTTAACGTTACGGGAAATCATCCAACGGTTAGTATGGATGATTAGTTATTCAATTGCTAAAAGTAAGATATTAATAAAAAATCGTGATGACTATGTTATTTTTTCTGCTATAATAATTATAGCAGAGTTTGTTTGTCGTCAGTTGATTATCAGAAATATGTGCGAACAACATTAAAATAATTATACTGACGAATTGAGAGTAAAAATTTGTCTGTAAGTGTTATAAATATACAAATTTGTTATGTTTTATTTTTTGTTATATACCGATTTTGGGTACAAATATACCGATTTTAGAGTGCAGCTCTACCGATTTCTGACAATGACGTTCGAGACCTCTGGACTAATGTGTATAGATTATGAGATTAGGCATTGCAGAGGCAGTGCGTCTAGAGTTAAAATCTTGGTTCTATACGAGAACGAACGAAGTTCCTTTTCAGACGATATGGTAGATGGGGGTAGATGAAAAATTCCGTCACAACCTAGCGAGGCAGCTGGGTGGGTTCTGTAACGCCCGCAGCGTTACAGCCTCTTTGCTAGTCTAGTGCCATTTTTTATTGTCAGATAAATGCGTGACGCATACCTGCCACCAGGGAGTGGCAGTCAGCCCAAGGACTGATTCAACGGCTACTCGAGACTGAGGGGGCCCCTCCCCACTAAAAACCTGACGACCCTCACCTCAAGGATGGGCCGTGGTCAAGGATAGGCCGTGGTCAAGGATGGGCCGTGGAAGAGGTATTTGCACTAAGTGAGGCCAAGGGAACCCTTTCGGATGCTTCCTCGACCCCACCAGTTGCTTGTCTTGTGCCTACTGCAGGTATTAGATAGAGAGATAGATTAGATATTTAAAACTATAGGATATATTTAAAATATAGAATTTGGTTGCCTTTTGCCTCGATTCAATGGGCGGCAGTGTGAAAAGGGGCGTAGAAATGAAAAAATACTGATAATAATGGTGTAATTCTTCTATATATAGTGTAATTCTTATATTCTAGATGATGTAATGGAAGGTGACTTCAGAAGTATCTCTGAAGTCATTTTTTAACTGGACGACTCTGTATATGACAAAACAGAGAGAAAAAAAATAGTCCTTGCTGAGTTACTTGCCGGTTCTTCTCAGTGCAAGGCTCCCGCCGTAGATTTGCGAACCGATGGCGTAGCTTCTCGGCCGTCACAAGTGCTTGTAACAGTCTAGACTGAATAAATGATTTTTGATTTTGTTTTTTTGATTTTGATTTGAAACACAATACAAAACTTAATACCAAAGTGATCTTTCATTGCATAGTAGTACCAAGTTTATGTGGCCCTGGGCTTCCTTTCGTAGCTTTAGCGTACTTAGATGGGCAGCTAGGTGCCACTGACGACGGCGGCTGTGGAGTTGGTTTAAAGTTTGTTTAATAGTTTGACGGAATCGAGGGATCGGACTATGACACACCACGAGGTCTTAATGCGGATTGGTAGGTAGAATACTTTTTTTTATGGAAAATGTAGATGTTGAGATGGATAGGCCACTAGGCCCAATGAACTCTGGACACAATATGATTGGTGAATAGGCTACTTTTTTGGCCATTAGAGATTGGGCCATGACTATGTGACATGTATATACATATTATTAACCTCATAATCATAATCTTTATTAAAGATATTAACGGGATTGTTACACGGAGTTACTCCGTGATCATGGCGCTTGCAACAGTGCCGAAATATCGGAGACTCATAAAAAACAAGGTACATGGTAACAATCCCGTTAATATCGATAATGTTAGTGACCATGAAAGTTTAAAACAATATATAATCTTTATTTGCTAAAAACACGGTACACAGGTATTGCATAAAGTGGATTGAACGCGTGTTTTGCCATTTTAAAAATAGCATGCAAATACTTATGACACAAATTAAAAAAAAAAAAATAGTTTTTACATTTTTCTATAGAATTATGAATGTCAGAATTACTTAATATTATGTCAATAAAATATACAATGTCAACAAGGTTTCTAAATGTCAGATAAAAAAAAATGAAAAAGAAAGTTCCTCCATTCCTCGTTCCCAGTGTTTCACGACATTGACGCACTTTTATGTTCTTGAAGTATTTTTAATTTTACTAACAGAATGTAACAGTTACATTCTTGAATAAAAAATAAAGGTAATAAAACAAAGTTGCCGGCTACATTTGGAACCTTATATATGCATGAGTTATTTCCCAGCGCAAGAAATATCTTCTGGAGTAGGCCATTAAACCGTAATAATATGGGAGTCGTTAGCGTTCAAACATAATAATGTGTGATATTCAAATATTATTTGTTCGAAGAAGCGAAGTTCGGGAATAACATTTCGTGCCGAATAAAACAGTGCTTTATGAATTCATTCAATTTTATTTGATGTTACTTACACTTGGTTCACGACATCGTCGAAATTTCATTTCAAATTGGTAAGCAGTCTTTGTATGATTAAGTGACAGACATACTAACTTCTTTATTTATAACTAGCGGCCCGCCCTCGCTTCGCTTCGGTGTAGAGCTGAAGTGTAGACTACAGTTTTTGTTCTCAGGTTTGTATCATATAGAATGACATTCATCTATGATTCTTCTTATACCTGCATGCAAAGTCTCAGCCCGATCGGTTTAAAATTAACAAAGTTTCATACAAACTTTCATTCCCTATTTTATCCCCTTGGGGGTAGAATTGATCAAAATTCTTTCTTAGCGGATTCCTACGTCATAACATCTACTTGAATGCCAAATTTCAGCCCGATCCGTCCAGTCGTTTGGGCTGTGCGTTGATAGATCACTATGTCAGTCAGTCAGCTTTGAGTTTTATATATCTAGATATAAGTATGACAGTCATGAGAGGATCGATAAAGTATTGATTGGTCTGATTGGTCTGCATTCAATAGTATGGGTGGTAAAAAAATTACCATCCCATCCTTTTTATTGCACTAGAATTGCGTAGTGGGTCTTGAGTGGGTGAACCTCGGTAATTATTGGTAGATAATATCCGATGAGTTTGCGATAAATTGTCCTACTTCTATTGCGCTATATTCTATTGTCCTAGTACTAAATATCTATATATATAAAACTCAAAGGTGACTGACTGACATAGTGATCTATCAACGCACAGCCCAAACCACTGGACGGATCGGGCTGAGAGTTGGCAAGCAGGTAGATGTTATGACGTAGGCATCCGCTAAGAAAGAATTTTGATCAATTCTACCCCCAAGGGGATAAAATAGGGAATGAAAGTTTGTATGAAACTTTGTCAATTTTAAACCGATCGGGCTGAGACTTTGCATGCAGGTATAAGAAGAATCATAGATGAATGTCATTGTGTATAATACAAGCCTGAGAACAAAAACTGTAGTCTACACTTCAGCTCTACACCGAAGCGAAGCGAGGGCGGGCCGCTAGTAATATTATAAATGTGAAAGTTTGTATATTTGTAACTTAATCACTCAAAAACTACAAAATGGATTTGAATGATGTTTGGTACGCATACATAGCTTATGACCTGGACTGAGACATAGGATACTTTTTTCAGGAAAAACGTTAGGTTCCTGTGGGATTATCAAAAAACTAAAGTTAACGCGGATGAAGTCGCGGGCGGTCGCTAGTGTACTGTACTGTAAAAATAGGTATCGCTACAATGCATTCGATAATATCGCCTATAGGCCTATGGTCTACTATTTTAAATTTTGACATTTAATTTTTATTTTACCGTTTTAAATTTTGATATTTAATTTTTATTTTACTATTTTAAATTTTGACATTTAATTTTTATTTTACCGTTTTAAATTTTGATATTTAATTTTTATTTTACTATTTTAAATTTTGACATTTAATTTTTATTTTACCGTTTTAAATTTTGATATTTAATTTTTATTTTACTATTTTAAATTTTGACATTTAATTTTTATTTTACCGTTTTAAATTTTGACATTTTATTTTTGAAATTCTGAAACTGTTTATACTTAGGTGTGAAACCGATTGAATTGAATTGAATTTTTGTTTTAAATGTAATTGTATGTGGAGATGTAATTTAATTTATTTTTATGTATCATAATTATTACTATTTATTATTATTTTGTCATTGGCATGCTATGATCTTTATGAATGAATGAATGAATGAATGAATGAATGAATGAATGAATGAATGAATGAATGAATGAATGAATGAATACTCTTTATTGCACTATTACAAAAAAAAACAATAAACATAAAACAGGAACGCAAACACAAAAGGCGGCCTTATTGCTAAGGTAGCAATCTCTACCAGGCAACCTTTGGCTAAATGAAACGATACCATAAGAATAGTAGAAATAGCGGGCTGTGCATTGTAAAAATAAATTAATAAACGTAAATATAGGAAAATAAAATATAGAAAGTATATGGAAGCTATAAAATACAATACAAAGTAATGAACATATAAAAAGATCAGTCAGAGTCCAGCTTGAGAAAATAATCCTTAATTTTAATAGCAAAGGAGTCCCTCGTCCGTGCACGTTTAGTATCTAAAGGTAAAGAGTTCCACAATTTAACGGCTCTTACATAAAATGACTTGGCTACGAAGTCAGTGGAGTGGGGTGGGATAACTAAGGATAGGTTATGAGAAGACCGAAGGTCACGAACAGGATTAAATGAGTGAAAAGTGAAACGCTCCTTAAGATAGAGAGGAGTGTGTGGATGAAAGAGGATAGAATAAAGGAGTGATAGGATGTGACAGTCTCTTCTACGAGAAATGGGTAGCCATTGAAGTTGGGAACGATAATGAGAGATATGGTCGTACTTACGCAGACCGAAAATGAATCTAATACATAAATTCTGCAGACGCTCGAGTTTATTAAGAAGAACAACACTAAGGTCAGGGTAACACGCATCGGCATAGTCAAGCAACGGGAGAAGAAGGGACTGTGCAAGAGAAATTTTAGTCTTGGTCGGCAACAGGTTTTTCAGGCGCTTCAGTGAGCCATACGCACCAAAAACTCTCCTACTAACTTCACCAACATGGTGACTCCAAGACAAGTTACTGTCAAACAACACACCAAGATTTTTTACAGTGTCCTGAAGTGGTATGTGGATGCCGTTTAACAAAATCGGTGGCAGAGCGCTTTTGTTGATTCTAGCATTATACCAATGGCTTCCGATAATTATAGCTTGCGTTTTGCGCGGGTTAACCAACAGACCATGCCGCCGACTCCAGTCAGATATGAGTTCCAAATCGTTGTTTGTAACTGTGATGGCTGTAGGTAATTCCTCTATAGAAGTTTGAGTATATATTTGGAGATCGTCTGCATACATATGATAGGAAGAAGAGAGAGGAAGAGTTATTGAATTTATGAAAATAGAGAAAAGGAGAGGAGACAAAACGCCACCCTGCGGAACGCCGGCTGTTGAATCGCACCATGATGAAAAATATCCATCCACGCATATGCGCTGCCGCCGCCCATGCAGGTAACTATGAAACCAATCAATTACTGGTGGAGATACATTGAGAGAAACCAACATAGCCAATAAGATATCAAAATCAACCATATTGAATGCGTTACTAAAATCTAACAGCGTCAATACAGTGAGCTGCCGATTTTCCATACCCATACGTATATCATCTGCGATTTTGACAAGTGCAGTAGTCGTACTATGACCGGGACGGAAACCGGATTGAAGTGGATTTAGAAGATTGTTCATGGAAAGGAATCTACTTAACTGTTGATGGACTAATTTTTCGAGGACTTTGGAAAGGAAAGGCAATATTGAAATAGGACGATAATCAGAAAAGGACTCAGGTTTCGATTTCTTAGGTAAAGGAATAATATTAGCTTCTTTCCATGCAGAAGGATAAACAGATGACGATATGGATTTATTAAGGATTTTCGTAATTACAGGAGTGAGGATATCTAGTAGAGGAATGATCATATTACGACTAATGCAATCGCTACCGATGGCATTGGACGATACAGCAATGATATTTTTCTCAATGTCACACTCGGTAAATTGTTTTATGAAAAAAGGAGTGAAAGATGGTGTTGGCGAAGAAGAAAGCGTATTCAAAGTGTGATTTTTGATTATTCCATCCATGGAAGTAGATAAGGAAAAGTGAGCATTTAAAGCATTGATATCACTATTTGAAGCAGAGGTAGAGTTGCGTTTAGATTTGCCAATACCAAGCTTATTGAGAAAGCGCCAAACTTTGGCGGTGTCACCATTTTCTACAGACCTATGAATGTGGCGTCTTTGTTTATTCCTGATCAATGTATTGCAGCGATTCCTTATTTCCTTATATCTGGCACGATTGGCATCCGTTGGATTCTTTTTAAATTTAGTTTTTGCGCGGGTCTTTTTTTCAATTATTGTGCGTATGTCCTCCGTAAGCCAAGGAGCAGGAACATGCTTGATGCGTACAGGCCGCACGGGAGCGTGAATATCCATTAGACGTATGAGTAAGAAATTAAATAGCTCTATTTGTTCGTCAATGGTATTGAGATCATCAATTGCCGACCAATTAACTTTACGAGCATCTTCTCGCAGAATATCAATATCCATGGCACTGAAATTACGCAATAGTTGGATTGACGCCTTACGTTTAGGGGGACGGATTCGATACGACAAATAAATTAAATCGTGATAAGAAAACTGATATATGATATATGATTATGATTGAAATAAATGAATTATTATTATTATTATTATAGGGCTGAGGCCTTATTCGCTGTGAGCATTACTAAAGAATAACAAAGTCAGGCTTTAATTTCTTTTCACTAACAAAATAAACACGTTCATTCCGCTTCAACGTGTATTGTGAAGAACGTGACTGAAGGATTTAGGGCCGACTTATTTTAGTTCGACCCAAGTCATTTATCATAACCGCAATGATAGCCGGGTGAAAAATGGACGCGATTTAATTGAAACATCGCGTGTAGTCGACTCGCCGACGACTATTAATTAAATTTAAAGGACCGCGGGCCTCGCGAGTGGAATGACCTAGACTTTAGGAAGTAACTGATAACTCACTGATAGCCTGGACTCTATGGACAAAGAAAAAGGTTTGTCAACTGCACGATAATGTTGATTCCGTTATCACGTTAGTAGACAAAAATAATCTTGAAGAAGATTGATGGAGACCACTGGAGTCTGTATGGGTTTTGCCCCCAGATTTAGGGGCTAGAAGTGTTAAAACGGACTTTTTTAGGAGCCCCGCGGGAGGGAAGAAGTAGCCCCGCATTATAAATGGCTTCCCATCGAGTTAGGGCATACTATCCAGGCCAATCTGCCTGATGATGCCCCCAGAGAGAGACGGACAGATTCCTCAACGAGTCGAGTCCAGAACGTCCCGCGGTTCGTGCCAATGCACACAAGGGGAGTTAGTGCAAAGAGGAGGGTCCGAGAGGGCGCTTTCACGGTTGGGGTCTGGGGCAAAGGCTTGCTGATACCCTTCCCCCATCGTGTGAAGATGGAACCGCAGGAGGTGTTTTTAGTGGGTAGTCGCGGCGCGGCGTGAAGTATGCCCCGTGGAGTCCCACAACCCCCACGGCAGGGCACGGTCGTGGGAAGTGGGTAAATGCATTTTCAGCTTCCCCAAAAAAAAAAAGGGGCTGGAATTTTTTGGGGGTTCTTTTAGGGGCTTTTATTGAAACTTGCAATTAAATCGAAAAACAAAGCGTGTTTTCTTTCAGTTTTGTGCGTAGAATGGAACGCACAACGATATGAAACGACTGAACTGACTGTGTGGCGGGTTGTTTCCTAAGGCTATATGGACTAAAGTTAAAAAATAGCTAAATAAGATTGAACAGCCTGTCAGCTCATTTTCGTTTGATTGTGCTTTTGGAAACTGTGTTTATCCAATAAAATAATTTGCTGTAACTAAATATGTAACGTTTTAATTTATGAGCAACGAAAGAATTTGGGAAATAAGTAGGTACTGAAAAAAATATATATTTAAGGGATTTTAGGGGAATTTCAAAAATACTTAGGGGAAAATTTTGGTAAGGGTTGGTAACACTGACCGCAGAGCTGGCGGCTATTTTGCCCAGCGCATAAGCCTCGCCAATCAGCGGGGAAATGCTACTAGCATCCTGGGAATCTTTGCTGACGGGGAAGACTTAGGGCAGCTATTTTTTTATTATCCTGACATAGTTTTGTCTAGTTTTAATGTAGTTTCATTTTAATATTCAAATGTAAATATTTATTTTTATACCCAAACATACGTTTTATATATTAAAAAAAGTATTGTATACTTCATATTACAATCATTGAAGAAGTAATTAACGCTTCGAACTTTCACTCAGATATTTTTATTATTTCCTGTATAAGATGTGAAAATCAACAAATTGATTGTCTTGAAATCTATTGTTCTCGTTTTTAAAGTCTGATTTATTGATATGTTTGTCCCTATGAATCCATATATTATATCAAGTTGTATAGATTAAGCGTGTTGCAATGTTTTTTAGTCTAGGTGTATGCGCGACTGGTTCGTGTGCTGAAGGGTGTAACGGGAGAAGAGGGATAAGTAGATTAATGGAAGACTCACCAGTTCACCAACATTCAGCTGCGAAATAAGTACCTCAGAGTGTCCAGCACTTACTTAATACGAGTGGCCACTCGAAATACACGGTTTTTCTTCTGCAAAACACTAACACGATGTGCACAGCACGTACAGAGCACCAAGGATTGTATTCTTATCCTTTTTGGAGTTTGACGACGAATGTAATGTTAACCGTGCGATGATAGTTCAAACACTAACGGTGAGGCGAGTACTGGAGGGGAAGCCAATTTATGGCCCAGGATCGGGTAGGTATGTAATAACTGGATGGAGATTAAAGGACTTACCCTCCTAGCACACATTAATAAAAATATATATATAATTACGTTCAGAATCCCAAAAAGGGGTAGAACCGAGCTTCAGGTAACATTTGGTTACACATAAAGCCTCGTCTGACAGTATGGGCCATTGATATTTAATAATTACTGTAATTTGGCCTAAACACTAGGCATTGCATGCTTTGATTAAAAACCAGTAGATATACAATTACGAAACTGTCCAAAAAATGTTTATATATAATTTCTTTACCGAAAGATTACACGCATTACACGGCAGTATGTTATGCCCACAGCCCACCAAATATTCTAGGAGGACGATACTGCTAATGATAAGCACTCGACTACAAATGTTTATATTTTTCTCTACAAACTCCTATAAATACATACCTTCGCGGGGTTAGCAGTGGATCAAAGTTGGAATACCAGTAGACATTATACACAGTCAGGTCATAAGTATTGCCACACAGTAAAAACTTTTCTTTTAGAATGCTGGCCACAAAAAAGTTTATTGAATTCGATTTTCGAATTGTTCATGAACATTTTCTTAAGAAAGGTGTAAAAACGAATGCAGTTGTGTATCAAAACACAGTCCTGACGAACCTTGTGGAACCTGTTTCTTATACCATATTCAATAAATTCCAACAAGATTCGGCGCCAGCTCATAGAGCGAAGAGCACACAAGACTGGCTGGTGGCGTGTGAAATCGACTTCATCCGGCACGAAGACTGACCCTCCTCCAGTCCAGATTTGAGTTCGTTAGATTACAAGATATGGCAACACTTGAAGGAAAAGGCGTGCTCAAAGCCTCATCCCAATTTGGAGTCACTCAAGACATCCTTGATTAAGTCAGCCGCCGATATTGACCTGGACCTCGTTCGTGCTGCGATAGACGACTGACCGCGCAGATTAAAGGCCTGTATTCAAAATCACGGAGGTCATTTTGAATAAACTTTATTGACATAAGAATCTATGTTTTGTTAAGTTCATTTTGGTATATAAATGGTTACATAATGAATAGACTTGTTTCAATTATTTTATATTAAACATGTGACAGAATTTATGACCTGACTAGGTATATACATCGTAACCAAACTTCATTAATCAGCATAAATATTGTTTAACACAAACTAATTTTAAAATAAATCATCACAAATCATTAAAATTGCCATTGTCTGAACAAAAATATTCCGAGAACTAGCGTACACATCTCCACCGTCAAGTATTAGACTAGATATTTCCTAAAGATTTTCCTCATACTTATGGACAAAGCAGAACATAAATAATTCCCCTGAATAATGCATGGGCCCGTATTCATGAATCAATCGTCGTTAATGAACGGGGGATCATTAACTTGCTGTATTCTGCCACATCTTCGAATGTTCCTTGGTTTATTATACGGATCAACTTTATATTCGGCGGGAGATATTAATGAAACAGCTTGTATCTACTGCTATCTTATAATGGGAGCAAAATAACTGACTATTACAAATAGAATATTTAATCAAATATACTGACTTGTCATTACTAAAATTTGCAACGGGTGCAGTGAGAGAAATTGCATATTTTTTTCTTCTTATACTTACATAGCATTAACATATACGCATATATAAACACACATGTTTTACATACTGACCACAACAGGGGGCATACACTTTTGAATGATACCTACTGTAAATAAAATTAGTTTTTACGGGTTAATGCACGAAACTTCATTTATTTATTGACGTTTCGTAGCCTTTACAGGCTACGTCGTCGGAATCAATTTTTTTTTTTTTAATAAAATTTGATTCCGACGACGTAGCCTGTAAAGGCTACGAAACGTCAATAAATAAATAAAGTTTCGTGCATTAACCCGTAAAACGTAAAAGAGGAGCTCGATGGCGCAGGTAGCTAGCGCGTTCGGCTGCGATCGTTGAAGTTAAGCAACTTTCGCAGTGGTCGGTCATTGGATGGGTGACCAAAAATTTACTATCTCGAGCTCCTCCGTGCTTCGGAAAGCACGTTAAGCCGTTGGTCCTGGCTGTATTTGCAGTCGTTAGCACCCACCAATCCGCACTGGGCCCGCGTGGTGGGTCATGGCCCAATCTCCCTATTCCATCCATAGGGATGGCCTGTGCCCCAGCAGTGGGGACATTAATAGGCTGATAAACTAAGAAACAAATATACCTACTGTATTTTAGTACAGTCTTGAACATCAGTAAGCTTACGTATTCTACGTAAGTTGGAGTGCTTCGTCTCGTAAAATATGGATTTACACTCGACCTCAATCCGGGTCATGTTTGAGATCCAATCGATGATCAAGTAGCCAGCTAATATTGAGTAGTTTCTAGAAACGCCGCGTTGTACTCTGAGAGACATCAATTTTACTTCTGAGTGTCAAACTAATTATAATTTTAACTAGCAAACCAGTGAATCAAATGTTCACCAAAACCTGATTTAAAAAAGAAAAAAAAAATGTTTTTAATTAATTGAGAACTTCGGAGATTTTGTGTGGTTTCGTTTGAAATTCGTGATTTCTCGAAAATCGGAAGTACTACGTTACTCAAATCCGGTTTGTAGTCTTATCAGACTATTCTTAACTTATAACTTAAATATTCTCTTTATCTATCTCTTACGGTTTGGCCGCTGAAACAGCACCACAGACGGACGGACGGACTTGTCTAATAGATAAGAGATTTTTTTTAAGGCATGTAACTGCTTGATGTTTAAATCTAAAGAAAATATAACTAGAAAAAAATCCACGCGGACCAAGCAGCAGACGGGACTCGAACCCGCACCCTTCGCAATCCGGTCAGTGCATTCGCCCGGATTGCGAAGGGTGCGGTTTCGAGTCCCGTCTGTTGCCTGGTCCGCGTGGAATTTTTTCTAGTTATATTGTCAAACTAATGTGGAATTTAGCCGTACGCAGTTTAAAGTTGAAGTAAACGTCAATAAATAAATAAATTCAGTGCATATAATCCGTGAAAACATTTTATTACACATTTGATCGTAAAGTGTCTCTTATTGTCTTATTGCACCAATTTCAATATCATAATCTATCACACTACACACGCGTGCGGTAATGTAAAGTAAAACGCACGGCTTATTATGTTCCGTCTAAAAACGAACGATACTTTTTTAAATCTTAGCAAAGAGTTTTTATGTCAGAAAGGTAGACAACATTTTCTTAATAAAATTAACTTTGGGAGATAAAATATAATATATAGACATTTAATTCTTTAATTCGATTCTTTTTGACAATAAATTATAACCATGTAACACACACAAATACACAAAAATATTAATTTACTTTATTAGTGACACTGGCTGTTTTTTGTTTCTTTGCCTAAAAAAAGCGTTGATGCGCGCGCATCGCTAATCTGTGAAAAAGTTATTTCTTATCTTTTCGCTGTATTGTTTGTATTTGAAAATATTGTCAAGTAGTAACGAATTTATTAATTTGCCACCCGCCAGAAGAGGAAAAAGGCTACGGATAGATACTTACAGTCAAGCGTATCAAAATTTCATCTTATGGAAAACAAACAAAGGTGCAAATTTATTTTCAGAAAGTACGTACGTAGGCAGTATTATTTCCTCGCAAATGTGTTATAAAACGTCGTATGACATACGTGCGGTTTGATAATTATAGCCCTTGCTCTCTTATACAATACACAATATCGCCTCGGCTGTAATTCTCAACTCACCGCACTTATATCATACTGTTCTGTTATTTAATGAGTGAGAGGAGCTCGATGGCGCAAGTGGTTAGCGCGTTCCGCAGCGATCGTTGAATTTAAGCAACTTTCGCAGTGGTCGGTCATTGGATGGGTGACCATAATTTACTATCTCGAGCTCCTCCGTGTTTCGGAAGGCACGTTAAGCCGTTGGTCCCGGCTGCATCTGCAGTCGTTAGCACCCACCAACCCGCACTGGGCCCGCGTGGTGGGTCATGGCCCAATCTCCCTATTCCATCCATAGGGAAGCCTGTGCCCCAGCAGTGGGGACATTAATAGGCTGATGATGATTTAATGAGTGATGTGCGTAAAAACCTAAGAAAAAAAATGATGTGGTGTCGTGGGACACCAGGTAGGAACGAAGTTCCTTCGGCTAATATAGAATCGACACAAATTGCAAACTCGCTTGTGTATGCGACTGTCGCGCCTGCGCACGTCTCATTTAACGGTTTTATTCTACGCACTTTTTTCCACGGATTTTTTCTTACGGTTTCACTATCACATTTTTTCAGTTCGGTCGCGCAGCAAAATCCCTATCCCCTTCTGTCTGTCGCGCCTGCGCACGTCTCATTTAACGGTTTTATTCCACGCACTTTTTTCCACGGATTTTTTCTTACGGTTTTACTATCACATTTTTTTCAGTTCGGTCGCGCAGCAAAATCCTTATCCCCTCCAAGCCTGCCGTAAGGAACTTCGTTCCAAAAATATGCACTGTAAAGTTGAAAATTTTCTGACAGCCAACGCAATTATAGAATGCATTGTTTACTACTGGGCATTTAGCTAGATGAATCGAGAGTTCTGGAATAATATTTTTTTAAAGAAAAATAAACAAGTTAGTTCTCTTTCATCGGAATAGAAGTTTTCTGAGCGAACATGTGATATTATGTTTATTCTGCCAGTATGATTCTTCTTATATTAAAACTAAGTGTTACTGCAGTCTCTTCTTTACATATTCATTATTCTTCGTTAATGATGTATTTTACACTACTATCATATACACTTTTTGTCCTAGACAATCATACTTTATTGAGGCCCAAAGTAGAGCATCCTTTGTAAAATATATTAAATTAACAAATACTATCAATATTTTCACCCGGCAGATACCAATATTACCGAAAATAAAACGTCTCAATTATTATGACAAAGTATATACTTGCATTAAAAATAATTAGGATGAAGTCGTTTCCGGCTACGCTTTTACGCGAAAGCATCGTTAATGTATAACAAATGATGGCGAGCCATTACAGAATTAATCTTTATCCGAAATTAAAATAATGGAATCTCCGATAACTTCCAATATTCGCTGCAGTCTGCTAATTAGGTGTGCAATTACCATCGGAATATCGGATTTTAATCAATTTATCTGGCAATAAGTGATGGACTAATTAGTTGTTACATATGGGATGGAAACAAATTGATAACTGGACGCAGCCGAAAGATTTTTATAATTGGTTTATACTGAAATTTTAACTTTTACCTATTTTATTTATGGAAACATTTAACTTCTGGGTATATTTATACTTCTTTAATTGAAACTCAAGAGATTTTATGAAAAAAAAAATGTTATTTTTAAAATTATTTTTATTTTCTAAATCCGATTAAAGTAGTTTTATTAAAAAAAATGTTTAAATACAATAATCTGGGAATCAAAATATTTAATATTTTTTAAAAAAAAATAAATTAAATTTTGTTTGTTTTAATAATAATAATCATTTATTTCAGATAAACATCCATATAATTAGAAAAGACAAGCTTTATTAGGACTGGAATCCAAATATTTAGTTATTGTATTGAAGTCCCACTTAGTAAATTTTTGTGTTGAAATTCAGTTAATTCCTGCTTGTATAAGTATGTCACCAATGGGCTAAGGTAGGTATCAGTAGGATCTTCATGGGGGTGGGGTAGAAATCTGCGTCTCGTATTCAAAACAAACACCTTAATAAGTTGGCACAAATAACATTACTAAAAAATATGGCGGTACATTTTTACATTTAAAATGCGCCAATGCCACAAACCCAGTCAGTGTTTCTTCAAAACAAACTATTAAGGTAAAAGAACAAACTCCACCGCATGAATATTCAATGCTTAACCACTATTTAACCGCGTCCCGCACTAATACTCTTTAGACCTGTAACAATTAGTTATGTGCATACCATTACCCGCTCCAGGCACAAGACAGCGATTTGAATAATCGACGCAAACTTCCAAGTAATTACTTTTGCGCGGATGCGCTTAAACGCGACAGTCGTCGATATATGAATACTTTAGCATTACATTATGAGATCACTTGGGGCATAACGTCAGATTCTGCCGCTCCCTACACAGTTTTCGTCTAACCAAATATCACTTCAATTTGTAAGTTTCATTGCAATAACTCGGTTGAACATTTCGTAAATGTGTAATTGTTGGAATTAATTGTGATTTGAGAGAAGGCTTCTGTTAAACCAAATTATGTGTGGCTATAAATAGTCCAGATGTACTACGAGGTTTGTTGTAAAATATGAGGGCAAAATTCACTTTAACTTGGTGGATTTCAAGCAAATAAACCTAAAAGTCGATGTATTTTTAATCCATGAATAACTATTCGGCCAAATAGCAATACCATTTTCATCAGCCTATTAATGCCCCCACTGCAGTAGTATATGCCTTCCCTATTGATAAAATAGAAATATTTGGCAATAAAGCAGGCTCAGTGCAAATTTCTCAGCTTATTTGCTCAGCTCAATGCACGGAGGAGTTCGAGATAATACGTTTTTGGTAACCCATCCAATTACCAGCTATTGAAAATTTTGCCTAACTTTCACGATCGCAGGCCGAATACGCCAACCACTCCTCAATAATGCAAAGGACATTATTTTTATTGTCTAATAGATAACTAAGCCCGTTCAAATAAAAAAAAATAATGTTAAGAAAATAATTTTATACAAATCAGCTGCCATTGATTATATTATGTAATGTGATAGTGATAGATATGAAATGATTTAATATAGATATAAATTTTATTTTCTCCATTCTAAGTAACATTTAGGACAAACCGGAACGGTTAGATAGTTTATTATATACAAAAATACTCATCACTTTTAGATGTTTAAATGTAAAGATAATGTTATTAGAAGAAAATCCACGCGGACCAGGCAACAGACGGGACTTGAACCCGCACCCTTTGCTATCCGGGCGAATACACTGACCATTATGCTACCGCGGCCATGACAGCCGTGTCGAATTTTCTCTAGCCTTAGACTGCAAGGCAGCGCCATTTCTTCGCATTGTAGGTAGCCCACAAAAAATATATTTAGTAAAACGAAGACAACATTTTAACGAACATCATTGTGGCGAGCTCCAAAATCCTTACTCATAAAAAGCACACCGTAACAGTGACAAAAGTAATTTATTCCGCGGACTGATTGCCTGGAAGCGCATAGAAAAGTTGCACCAGCCCGTGTTTCCGACACCACGATAGTTACTACAGCACTATATGGCGCTTTGCATTCGCAGTCACAAGTTTTAAGTGCGGCGTACCATCGAGTGTTGCATGCATCGGAAGTTTGCCGTCACTCCACTTATCACTCAGCTTGTAAAGAGAACCACACACTCCATCATGGGCATTATTAAACACGAGATCTGCAGCACTTGCACTGCATAAGGTGAATATTAATCTATGGCATTAAAATGAGCTCTGAGAGTTAGGGCCGCCGCGGAAGTTGGCAGTGGATGCTTGCGTTCCCAGATTGCAGAAACATAATATACGTTCTGTTATGAATATGCATGCAACAGCTTTTAAACAAATTGACGTCACTTTTAGATGCAATGAGGCCGAATACTGTAGAAAAAATTATTATTTAAACAAGAGGCTGCGAAAATAGTATTTGAATTCTGTAGGTGATTCTGTAATAAAAACTCACTTCCGATTTCGGTAGCCATTTTAGACATTAGTTTGATATGCATTACGCAATTTCACGGCAAAATGTCGTTATGACTGTAGAAGCTGCCAATATTAGATTTTTGACATTTGACAGAAATCCAAATAAATGAGATCGTAAGTGAGATTTAAGTGAGATTGCATCTTACAGAATAAAAGGCAGAAATTTAATTTTGCATGACCAAAATTAACATTAAAATTAAATCTACTTTGGTCATGATTTTAATAAAGTTACCAATGAATGATTCTGCTTTTGAATCGGATATAACGCATAATTCGTGTGCAATGTCATTATTTCTCAATGAAATTGTTAATTATGTTTTATTTAAAATCGAGCTTTTGGCACGTAGAGAAACAAATTACAATGCAACAAAAGACAAATAGGTAAATTTAATTAAAATATGTGTATTATATTTAAATGCTTCGTTTAAATTAGTGAGAAAATGAAAGGCTTTATTTTTATATTAAAAGAGTAGCTAACAAGCCAGAAGGCCTACTCAAAAACGAAACTTAGCACTTTTCTTGCTATGTTTCTGGTTCGTTTTAATTATAATAACATTCGTCGCCTGAATATAGATTGAGGTGTAGATTTTCTAAGCCTACTCAAAGAAAGCTTCAATTTGATAGTTTATCGTTCAAATTAAGTAGTATAACATGAAATTGACGAAATTTAATTTCGTTTGAACTTCGTAATCGAAAGACTCCCTGATGCTAAGCGGTCAACATAGCCAGTAGACGCTTGCAATACTTAAAATATAAATCACACCGTTGCCTACTTTGACTCAATCCCCTACTCACCGACAGAAACACAATAGGTACCACCGAAAGGTAATATTATTTTACTCAGATCTTCTGTAAGGTGACGGTTACTACCCTGACGGGAGCATCAATACAAGCGGGAAATACGCTATGCCCTAGCTATCTCAAAACTGTCCGTGTACAATATATACACAAACTACAATACATCTAGATCTCAAATAGAAACAGTGTGTGTCAGCTGAATATCGTAAAAAATCATTCAGGGAATTGGTTATATTTTATTTTTGCTCGCTTGTCAGCAACATAGTGACACTATTGTGGCAATGTCCAACACAACGATCGATGTGCCACTTTACTTTTGTAAATAAAGAAATTAATACAGAATATGCACCGAATATGTCCTTGGTATTCTTATTTTTTTCATAAAGTCAAATAGGCAAATAACTCTACGAATGAAAACCACCTGATCTTAAGTGGTGATAAAGTCCAAAAGCAGATAGCTGGTACAGCAATTATAAACTGCCACTCCAACCATTCTAACCTTGCCGGCCTGCAAAAATGCTTCTTCACGCCTCTCTTTAAGGACCACAGATTGTAAGAAGGAAGGAACGTATCCCATACGTCTTAAATGAGCTTCTACACCAATTCATTTATACAGGTTTCCTAGACTGTTACAAGCCCCTCTGAACGTCAAAAAGTTGTTCTACACGTTTGTTCTTCGACGGCGGGATACTTTCATTTGTAATGAACCGGTAAGTAATTCAGCAAGGGCTGATGTTTTTCCCAGTATTATTTCATAGCATAGTCAATTGAAATGCAAGTCAAAAATTCAACATATGTACTGAAGCCAATTTGTATCGTTATAGAAATGTCGTATAAATCAAATTGAAAGCAAATCATTTAAACATTATTTGACAGTACTGCAACCTTTATTAATAATACAACTAGAGACACTTACATCTTTCCTTCTCTTGGTATTTCCTTATTTATCTTTAACAAAGTTTCTACAGCGATTTTGTCGGTGCGTATTTCATTATAGTGTCAAACATGTAACTACCGCCTTGTTAAGTTCAAGTAACTACAACTAATATGGAGTAGGGACGTAAAGGAGCAGTAAATTCTCGTGCAAGACAACCTCCCGTAGCACCCGCTATTGTAGTAGGTAGGTATATAAATAAAGTTCCTTATCGTGGCACTTTGTAGACCAGATCGGTCTGGTGCCAGTTCCTTTGTCTCCTGTTATCTAGTTTGGCAGTCATCTCTAATCCACCCTTTGATTCCGCATTCTACACAAAGCACGAAGAGTGATTGGACGAAATTAGCTCCTGTCCGTATAATTTGAATGCGTTCCCATACCTATGGAGAGAAAGTTATTTGATTCTAATAGTTTTTAAAGGTAAGGCTTTGGTTGATGAGGGGAGAATAGTTGAAATTTTAGATCAAATATTTTATTTTAATTTTATTGGTATTTATTATTAACAAGTCCTTTCCCTTATGTTTAATAAAAATTTGATCTCGATTTATCTGACTTTTATAGTTTTATACCTATATTATACGTAAAACAAATGAGAATTTTGCCACGCGTATTTGAAAGCCCGCATATTGATAAACACGTGTATCGTTTAAGTCTAATTAAATCAAAACAGGACGAAACTCAAGTTCAAACACGTTAAATTAATACACTTATTTTGTAGTAAATTATATTTATTTTAAGCATTAAGCTATTTTATAAATATTTGAAAAAAATAATAGAAAATTCCACACGGTAAAGCCAGCAGACGGGACTCGAACCCGCACCCTCGGCTATCCGGGCATCTGCCCGGCACTTACAAATTATGAGACCGCGACTTTAATGGCTGGGTCGAATTTCTTATAATATTTCTTAGGTTGCAAGGCAGCAGCAGCGGTTGTGGGATTTATTCTAGTTAAAAATTCTTTAGAAATAAACTAATTCGTTAGTATTCGGTTAAAAAGAAGTCCATAACATGACCACAGTTTGTCAGCAATATAGTGTCTCGCCATGATTCATCAAACACATTGAAAGTAAATATAACTAGAAAAAAATCCACGCGGACCAGGCAGCAGACGGGACTCGAACCCGCACCCTTCACTATCCGGGCGTATGTACTGACCAATTATGCTACCGCAGCCCTAACGGACCGCGTCGAAATTCTTCTAGCCATTCTTAAGCTCCAAGGCAGCGCCATCTCTTCGCATTATTCGACGCGGTCCTGCCTGGTCCACGTGGATTTTTGGAGTTTACTCCTTAAGAATCGATTTGCATATATAAGGGGCCCGGTATGAGAAAAATGTGAGGAGTGAAATCTATCCATGAATGGCCTCGTACCGTTTTTGGTGCGCATCCTGTTCGAGCCAAAATGACTCTTAAATCCGAGAGTTAGACTATAAGGTATATATTTCTATGGGCCTACGATGCCTGAAACAAATAAATAAATAAATAAAAAAAAAAATTGGTCAGTGGTCCGCGTGGATTTTTTTCTAGTTATATTTTCTTTAGATTTAAACATCAAGCAGTTACATGCTGAAAAAATAAAAATTATAGCATTGAAAGTAATTTCATTCTGAATCATATGAAGGGAAAATATTTTCACATCACTTATCGCAGAAAAAATGTCGAAGTCTTCAAACACAAAAGTGTAAAAAGAATCGTCACCAATGATTTATCAATTAAGCTGCGAACGGTGTGCACAATAATTGAATCTGAAAGACTAAACGAATGCGACAACGGCCATGCCATTACGGGTTCAGTCGAACAAATTAAAAGAGAAGCGAACGCTGATTGAGTATTCGCGTGACTTTGTCACACTAACAGTAATTTTTTATCGATATTTTGGTGGCGGGCCCTGCGGCACACCATTCCGTAGCAATTTGAATACATGATCACGAATCATATCAGATTTCAAAGATAATTCAGCTGTTACAGCATTGCGAGGGGCTAAAGGATCTTGTGATCTTCAGCTCGATTAGCGCGTTCGGTTTGTGATCGTGGAAGCGAAATAGTAGTGTCCGACCGAAAGTTCGGTTTCAGTTTCGGTTTCGGCCGAATTTCGGCAAAATTGGCCGAAACTTTTGCCGAAACCGCAACTGATTTCGGAAGTTGTCGTGCACGCTCGCCTTACTACGTTTCTCGCACAGCAGTCCATATCCTATATTGAGAAGTGCAGTTTCCTATATTGAGATAAAAGAGATTGATGATTCTTCTTAGTGCAAATACAAACGAAAGTATTAATTAATAAGATTTCAAAATACCAATGGGTATTGAATGAAACAGGAACCATTTGTGAATTGATTATTGATAACTGATAAAAATTTTGCTATGAGAACTGAATTTGAAAAAATAATAAAAATGTTATTATTAATACTTTTTAATTTTATTTTTAACTAGTGGCCCGCCCTCGCTTCGCTTCGGTGTAGAGCTATAGTGTAAACTATAGTATTTGTTCTCAGGCTTGTGCTATAAAGAATGACTTTATTTATATAATTACACGTGTTATTGTGAATCAACCATAAAAGATAGACATATGCTGTTGCGGGATATTTTTTAGACAATTTTATGTAGAATATTTCCGTCATACATGATTTCTATGTAACTTTAACCATTAAGGCTGCACCCGTGACGGAAGCTTAAAAAATGGAGTAACTTCTCCCGTTTTCCCAACATTTCCCTTCACTACTCTGCTACTATTGATTGTAGCGTGATGAAAAGTATACTATAACCTGCCCAGGAGTATGAAGAATAATTGTACCAAGTTTCGTTAAAATCCTTTGAGTAGTTTTTGTTTCTATAAGGAACATACACACAGACAGACAGACAGACAGACAAAAAATTTACTGATTGCATTTTTGGCATCAGTATCGATCACTAATCACCCCCTGATAGTTATTTTAAAAATATATTTCATGTACAGAATTGACATCTCTACAGATTTATTATAAGTATAGATAAATGATTACCTGCAACAAAATTAATATACTGTGTTTCCATGTCATGTCCTAATTAATGCTGAATAATGGGTAAAATGCACCAAATTTTAGTATTTAAAGGAATTTTAATCTTGACCACGTGAGTTTCGGTTTCGGCCGGAAAACCAGTTTCGGTCGGACTCTACTAAATAGCTATCGCAATAGCCGAACATTGGATGGGTAACCAAAAACTTATTATCGCTCGCTTTTCCGTAATTAGAGACGCACGTTAAGCCGTTGGTGCCGGCTGTGTCTGCAATCGTTAGCACCCACCAACTTAATGTGCCCGCGTGGTGGGTCATGGCGCATTCTTCCTTTGTTATCCGTAGAGAATATTAAAGCCGCCTGACAGACGCTGTGAAAGACAAGTGGATATACGGAGGAAATAATGGGTGGACGGATGTAAGACGGAGAAATGGACAAGCAGACAGACAGAAATTAAAGACGTCGAGTTAATCATGCCAGGGTTAAAGTCAAGACGTTTTGCGGTGTAACTAACTGCCTCGTTGGCAATAATCGCTGGATTTACATTTCGCTGCTAAAACATTGACATGCTGCAGGTATGTCTGGCTTTGATAGTCGAGCACCCGACAAACTGCCATAGTTTGATTCTCAAAACTTTTTTCGTTACGCTATAATTCAGTTGGTAATCAATCAATTTATTTCTTCAGATATCAGTACATAATTTGGTGTAAGATAATTATAAGGTCTATTCATATTTTACCCTGTATGGGTGTGAAACAAATTAGGTATATCTACAAAATCCAAAATTGTCACAAATCAATAATTGTACATAAAATAGATTTAAATTGTGATAAAATCAACATTTAATTAATTGATTCAAATTAAATAGAAATAGTTCATATAAAAGCTTTACACTATATTACATCAAATTAAAATCAATTCAAACAGAGCTAAAAAAGATATTAAAGCAATATTAGTAAGTACTAGCAAACCAGTGAACCAAATGTTCACCAAAACCTGATTTCTCGAAAACCGGAAGTGCTACGTTACTCAAATCCGGTTTGTAGTCTTATCAGACTATTCTTAACTTATAACTTAAATATTCTCTTTATCTATCTCTTACGGTTTGGCCGCTGAAACAGCACCACAGACAGACGGACGGACTTGTCTAATAGATAAGAGATAATTAATAATTAAAATAACATCAATTTCATTGTGGGTACTGTCATTTAAAAAATCATTTATGTCTTCAATACAAAGCCTTCTTTTAAAAATAGTCAAATATAATTGTTGCAAAGAATCTGGAATCTTATTGTAAACACGAGGCGGCAGGTGCAGTACGCTTTATTGCAAGAGGGCTGGTTTACATTGTGATATTCTCAGCTTATTAACGTATTGACCCCGCGGGGGGCTCCTTTGAAAATATATCTTAAGTAGAATATTGTTTCACGTTTTAATTACATGGGGCGTATTATTAAACCTTAATACAACAACGGATTTGCAGTTTATCGCGTTTGATGTTTGGTGGGCCTTCGGAACGGGCGAACTGAATATTTTTGTCTTAAAAAAATTAACATAAGGTTTTATAGAGTCTGTGCGGAAAGAGAATGGGATTTAGATTGGAGGGCGCTGTAGTGCTTTTCTACCGTATTTGTAGGGTTTTACCCCTTTTAGACATGATTAAATACAAAAAACCGCAAGAAATCACAACAGCAAACAAATCCGTATCAATACAAAACTTTGACGTTTTACAGATTGCTGGGTTTGATTGCCAAATAAAAATCTTAATGTTAGTTCCGTTTTTCGCCACACCTATTCTCTTTCCGCACAGACTTTACCCAGTTTTTTTATGGATAACGTTTTCAACAAGAAACCTAGATGATTCCTCATGTACTTTCGGCATGGATCTGCATCAGTAGTCACACAATAACATAGTTTAAGGTTATGTAACAATCAGATGGGCTATAATTATTCATGACCCCACTCATTTAAGTAAATTTTAAGTTTAAACTTTGGACTTCGGTATTGCTCGTGCAACTATACATTAGCTTAAATCACGCTTATTAAACATATTATTTCTTATATTACATACGTCATATTCTTTTCAACATAATCGCGTCGTATATTAATAAGACGTATTTCATTAGCATGACATAACTTTGAACTTCAAAAGGTTGAAAGTATCGGATTCTTCTCTTCCTCTTGGGCACAGAGTGCCTATTCGTTAATAAAGCAAGCTAAAAATACCTAAACAGAAATACCTACACACATCAAAAAGCGGCGGATGCGGAGAGATCGCATGACAAATCCGGCGATTAGTCGGCACACCGGGTCATTTGTTTCAAAATTGGGAATAAAACAACTGTTCCTGGTCCTTTGATCCGCGCTCTCATTAGTAGTAGCCACTTTACAATGTCTTACGAACAGAAGTGACGTTTGGTGCATAGAGTTATGATTTATTTAAAATTTAGAGGCAGGGGTTATGAAGAGGCAACTGCAACTTGTTTTTTCCTTATATTAAATGCACGATTAATCTCATATTTATGTAATCATATAATTTATTATTTTTTATTTATATGTATTTATGTGTAAATACCTAATTACATTTACATGTATTTTTTTATGTTAATGTTAAATTGGCTTTCCTTGAGCACATAGGTACATATTCAGATGGATTCGATGTTACAAAGCAGATGATCTTAATTGGCCTTCAAAATGTAAAAAATATTTTTTTCATGTACAAATATATCGAGCTGTGATTATCTTTACAATAAATAAATAAATAAAAGTAATAGACACACATAAAAAATAAGCATCTAAAAGATCCATGCATCTGCATCGAATTTTAATTCAAAAAGCAAGCAAATCTTAGTCTTCCTTCTAAAGCTCTAATAGATTAATTCTTACATCACTCATTATTTAGTTTTCACGCACATCACTCATTAAATAAAACTAGTTTTTCACGGGTTAATGCACGAAACCTTATCCATTTATTGACGAAACAACCGAACGCTCAATAAAAGTCTTTCGAAGATAGCTCGACAAAATTAACTAAAAAATTGATTCCGACGACGCAGCCTGTAAAGGCTGCGAAACGAAATAGATAAAGTTTCGTGCATTAACCCGTGAAAAACTAGTTTTATTTAGTAATATTTATGTACTAATTTATCTACAGTGTGACTTGAACAATACGGCAATTGCATCACGTAAAAGCTGTCTTAGTACCTGGATTCAACTCACATTTGCTATAGTCGGATTATAGTGGAGGTGAAACTAAAATCCCCGGGACTCTGTATACCTCATTAGCGTCATTTTCTATAATTAATATAAAAAAAAAATTTACCCATTTTTATTGAAGTTTTTTGGCGACAGTTCTAGACATTTACATGTCTGCTATGATTTACAAATACGCGGACTCATCGCGCATGAAGTGCAGTGAGTGGCGTGCCTTATTTTTAGATTCCCTCCGTTACAGGGGGTGACTATGGCGTGATGAAAATGCTTGTATTGTGAACAAGCTTTGTTATAATTATTCAAAACATTGATCGTTAGTTACAATTATTATATTTGTAGAAGTATCATCATCATTATCAGCCTATTAATGTCCCCACTGCTGGGGCACAAGCCTTCCCTATGGATGGAATAGGGAGATTGGGCCATGACCCACCACGCGGGCCCAGTGCGGATTGGTGGGTGCTAACGACTGCAGATGCAACCGGGACCAACGGCTTAACGTGCCTTCCGAAGTACGGAGGAGTTCGAGATAGTAATTTTTGGTCACCCATCCAATGACCGACCACTGCGAAAGTTGCTTAATTTCAACGATCGCAGCCGAACGCGCTAACCACTTGCGCCATCGAGCTCCTCTAGAAGTAAGTAGAAGTATAGTGTAGTGTATATATAATGCAAAAGTATAGTGACAGAATATATAGAAGTTTTAAACTTTCATGGTCACTAACATTATAGTAATGTAAGTTATTTACGGGATTGTTACCATGTACCTTGTTTTTAGCGAGTTTCCGACTACCGAGCCACTACATACCAAGATTGGTCAGGGAAGCGATTGAAAAAACAAAACATAAAAATTTCAATCGTGAGGACGGGTTTAAATTGTCGAGTGTATGGAATCATGTGGTTCGTATGTGTAAAACCGGAAATAATCAAAAAAGTGTCGTGTCGCGATCCGATACTGTAAGTGTTGTGTGTCGAGAACAGTTTCGAGTGAATAGTGAGAATGTGAACAGTGGTACGGGTATCGAACGCAATAAAAGACTTCGTCGGAGGGTAGACCGATACGTCTGACAATAACAGCCTACCCGCAATTACTTCAGTTACTCCGTGATCATAGCGCTTGCAACAATGCCGAAATATCGGATACTCGCTAAAAACAAGGTACATGGTAACAATCCCGTAAATAACTTATATTACTATAATATATAGAAGTTTCATTTATTCACAGTTCCAAGGAACCGTAGATTTGAGTATAATGTTTAAGTTTCAACTTGATACCTTCACGCGTTCCCGAGATAGAGATAGACAGATAGACGGACAGACAAACAGATAGACAGACGGTTCTGTTTTTTTCCTTTTGAGATACGGAACCCTAATATGAGATTTTTGCAATCCTCTAAAAGTTTTTATGGAGAAAAAGCTTTTCTCATGCAAAATCTCCACGAACGAAATGTGCCTAGATTTCTTTTCTTGAATGAATCATAATATTAATACGTTAATATTATGATTAATTTATTCTTAGATTAAAACAGAAAGGGTAGATACGGCACTAGCCTCACAAAAGTGATCCGCACCAATTGTGGTCCAAGACCCTAATCGCCTTAGTCACAACTTGACATGCAAACGACGTACATGTGAACGACAAAAAGAAATATTGCTAATATTTTGTGTTTATTTGATAAAACAATGCCTAAGTGTGTTTTTAAAAAGTGCTCAAATTGCTCAAGAACTAAAAATAAAACCCACGGCATCACTATTCATTCGTAAGTACTATAAAATATATTTTTTCATAAAAATTGCTGTCTGTTTTGAATCTTATTCGGTAGTGACGTCGAGTACTGGTCGCGTGATTGGTCGGTAATGCAGTGACGCGGATCTCGCCGTCTCGTTCGCGCTGCCGTTGAAACTTAACGTGCTGTTTCGTTCGGGTCGGTAATGCAGTGACGCGGATCTCGCCGTCCCGTTCGCGCTGCCGTGGGATCAGTTTTTGTTTGATGCAAGTATGAGCATACCGTATCTACCCTTTTTGTTTTAATCTAAGCATTTATTACCTCATTGAAACGTTCTTATACGTATATAGACATTGACAGTGCAAATTGTTCGCAATTTTCCAGTTTACGAGTTGCCAAGCCGGAAAGTTCCTTCGGATTTAAGTTTGTGGAGCTGTGAACTATCAACCTCTGAAATCAATTACCCTGGCTCCGAAAATCTGGTCAAACTGCGATGTGACTCGCTGGGACCGGCGGCTAATTAGAATGCTTACGGAAACTTTGCTGAGGGATAAAGGGCATTTTAGTTTATTGCTATTCGATAGACGCTAATAATATTATAATATCGTTAATTAATATAATAAACTAAAAGAAACGTAGAAGTATTGAGTATTCAATACATATCTCTCTCGCTCACGCAAATCGCACTCTTTATAGTTATATCGACGACCTCCGTGGCCGAGTGGTTTGTACGCCGGGTTTCATGGCGTCGCCGACTCGAGAGGTCCCGGGTTCGAATCCCGGTGGGGGCAGATGTTTGTGTGATGAATACGAGCATTTGTACTCCAGTCATCGATGTTTAATATGTATTTCTATATAAATATACTTATATAAGTAAAGTATATGTATTCTATCCGTTACCCTAGTATCCCATGACACAAGCCTTATAGTGCTTACTTTGGGGCTAGGCTAATTGGTGTGAGTGTTGGAAATATTTGTTTATTATTTATTATTATATTGATGATGTAGTGCCCGGGTTGCGGCGTCCGCCATCTCGTTACCAGGCATAGCATTGAAGCTGCATGGACACACACACACACCCACACACACACACACACAAACACACATACATAAACGCACACACACCCACTCACACTTCATAAAGTTATCATGTGGCAAACTCTTGAAAACCCTTTTATATGGATATTCAGTGTTTGTTTTTCTTCTTTTTGTCTTTTTGTTATGTTTTTGTCCAATATTAATTTTATTTAATTTTTTATGTTAATGAATTATATGATTTTTATGCAATTTTTAAAATTAAATTAAATTAAATGTAATAATTACTGACATAAAATAACGCCGTTAATATCTAATGTGTACGTAATGAGTTTCTGTAATTGGCTTTAAGATTATATCTATATTTTACTGTATTAAATTTCACAAAAACCGCTGTAGAAACTTTGTTAAAGATAAATAAATAAATTTTATTATTTTGAAGCATGTAACTGCGTGATGTTTAAATCTAAAGAAAATATAACTAGAAATGAATCCGTGAGGACCGTGGTAGCATAATTGGACAGTGCATTCGCCCGGATTGCGAAGGGTACGGGTTCGAGTCCCGTCTGCTGCCCGCACTCTTTATATTAAAAAACTGGCAATAAAGCTTATGGCCCGCCTGATAGTAGGTGGCCACCATAGCTTATAGACGCTTGTGATATTAAAACTAGCAGTCGCACCGTTGCCTACTCTGAACAAAGCCCCTACCACGTGGAGACTTGGAACCTTATTCACATAGCACCTTAGATTAAAACAAAAAGGGTAGATACGGTACGCTCATACTCACATCAAACAAAAACTGATCCCACGCAAGCGCGAACGGGACGGCGAGATCCGCGTCACTGCACTACCGACCAATCACGCGACCAGTACTCGACGTCACTACCGAATAAGATTCAAAACAAACAGCAATTTTTATGAAAAAATATATTTTATAGTACTTACGAATGAAAAGTGATGCCGTGGGTTTTATTTTTAGTTCTTGAGCAATTTGAGCACTTTTTAAAAACACACAGGCATTGTTTTATTATATAAACACAAAATATTAGCAATATTTCTTTTTGGCGTTCACATGTACGTCGTTTGCATGTCAAGTTGTGATTAGGGTCGTGGACCACAATTCATGCGGATCACTTTTGTGAGGCTAGTGCCGTATCTACCCTTTTTGTTTTAATCTAAGCATAACACCCACAAAATGTAATGTTCCTTTACCGTGGTCTCCTGTAAGGTGAAGGTTGTCTCCCCAGATGGAAGCTCCAATTCGAGCGAACAATCCGCAATGCGCTACCTCTTTTTCTGGCACTTTTATAAGGGGAGCAACAATTTGCCCCACATCACTAAGTATAAGTGAAGTCCAGTAGCAGATAGGTACAGCAAGAGATAAGTCGCTCGAGCTATCCCCACCTTTTTTTTATAACGCAGGTAAAAAATGCTATTTACAGACGACGGCGCCTTTAAGAGGCACACCGCCGCACGGACCTCACACCTGACTCCCGCAAGTCTTACGGACCTCCTATTGGCTGTCCACCGAGGACCACGCAACTCTTATGGGCGCTTTACGGCATAATATCCGCTAAAAAAGTCCTGCGAATACCCTCTGAGCCCGGAGGAGCTCGATGGCGCAACTGGTTAACGCGTTCGGCCGCGATCGTTGAAGTTAAGCAACTTTCCCAGTGGTCGGTCATTGGATGGGTGACCAAAAATTTACTATCTCGAGCTCCTTCGTGCTTCGGAAGGCACGTTAAGCCGTTGGTCCCGGTTGCATCTGCAGTCGTTAGCACCCACCAATCGGCACTGGGCCCGCGTGGTGGGTCATGGCCCTATCTCCCTATTCCATTCATAGGGAAGGCCTGTGCCCCAGCAGTGGGGACATTAATAGGATGATTATGATGATGATGATGAATACCCTCTAAGCTGATTAGCGTAAAGCCGCGGGATCCCCGGTTAGGGATTCTACCGCGTCTCCGCACCTAGCAGCCTCCCGGCCTAGCCGGGGCTGAGCTATCCCCACCTTGCCAGCCTGATTCCAATTCTCTACCTCGTAGAGCATTAGAATCTAATTCACCAACTGGACCCAATACCATCAAAAGCTAGTGTTATTTTAACGTCTCCTTCTGTAAGGTGGTGCTTGAAGAAACCCACTGTAACCTAAACAGCATATACTGGTAATTCCTAATATGAAGATCTTCCAAACATATTCCAAGGTCCACTTTTGCTAAATCTCGATTTAATTAGCACTTAATCTAACCCATACAAGAATGTCCAATTATCATTTTTGTATCAGTTAAATGTAGTTTTTGACAATAGAGATTTAGCCGATTTGCTGCAATCGGGCCTCAATATAGTAACTTCCAAATAATGGTTCGCAGTGATCAAACAGAATCGTCGACGCAATATATTATTAAATTTATATTATGAACAAAAACTAAAACCTTTTAACAGGACAACGGACGTTTAAAAGTGAGGGATGCCCAACAAATATCGGGACGGCCCATCAGGAATTCCTCACGAAGTTGCCCGATAGAATGTCGGAAGGCTGTGAAGAGATTTAGACAATTCCCCATTCCTCCCGTCCCCCCACAAGTTTCCTTGTAAAACAATCGGGCTGACTTAGCCGGGATGATGCGGCGGAATAAGTTCCCGGATGAATTTCCGAGGATGTTACAATATTTTCCTGTGAAAGAACTTTGTGGTACTTAATTCAAGGGAGATCGTGTAAAATTAATGCTGCTAAGAATCAATACCTCGGCAGGTCCGAAGCGTAATTCATTCTGTGGAAAACTCGCGATAGATCGCGAGTGGAACTTTGAAAGAAATGAGTTTTTATTAACCCTACACGTTTAAGAGGAGCTCGATGGCGCAACTGGTTAGCGCGTTCGGCTGCAATCGTTGAAGTTAAGCAACTTTCGCAGTGGTCGGTCATTGGATGGGTGACCAAAAATTTACTATCTCGAGCTCCTCCGTGCTTCGGAAGGCACATTAAGCCGTTGGTCCCGGTTGTATCTGCAGTCGTTAGCACCCACCAATCCGCACTGGGCCCGCGTGGTGGGTCATGGCCCAATCTCCCTATTCCATCCATTCGGAAGGCCTGTGCCCCAGCAGTGGGGACATTAATAGGCTGATGATGATGATGATGACACGTTTAAAGGAACTTAAACAATATTAAATACAAGGGCTGGGCAAGCATTAGTTGATCCGTTATTATGTCACACTAACGATGACATTCCGGCAGGGCCTATTGAGAGGAACACATAAAATATGTTTATAAATTTAACCAAGAAAAAATATGACCAACAAGAGAATATATGGAAATGTACTCTACTTAATCTATTCTATATATTTATAATAAATCTGTAGAGATGTCAATTCTGTACATGAAATATATTTTTAAAATAACTATCAGGGGGTGATTAGTGATCGATACTGATGCCAAAAATGCAATCAGTAAAATTTTTGTCTGTCTGTCTGTCTGTCTGTCTGTGTGTATGTTCCTTATAGAAACAAAAACTACTCAACGGATTTTAACGAAACTTGGTACAATTATTCTTTATACTCCTTGGCAGGATATAGTATACTTTTCATCACGCTACAATCAATAGCAGCAGAGTAGTGAAGGGAAATGTTGGGAAAACGGGAGAAGTTACTCCATTTTTTAAGCTTCCGTCGCGGGTGCAGCCTTAATGGTGAAAGTTACATAGAAATCATGTATGACGGAAATATTCTACATAAAATTGTCTAAAAAATATCCCGCAACAGTATATGTCTATCTTTTATGGTTGACTCACAATAACACGTGTAATTATATAAATAAAGTCATTCTTTATAGCACAAGCCTGAGAACAAAAAGTATAGTTTACACTACAGCTCTACACCGAAGCGAGGCGAGCGAATTGTTTAACTTCCACAATCGCAGACCAAAATATTGAGCACCAACGAAATACTCTTATTTGATTCTTTGATTTGATGATCATCATCATCAAATCAGCCGTACGGCGCCCACTGCTGAAGAAAGCCCTCTCTTAAGGATCGCCACACCGATCGGTCTTATATCCATTGGATTCCCGCGACTTTTATAAGATCGTCCGGTCCACCTCGTAGGAGGACTGCTCACTGAGCGTCGCCCGGTACTTGGCTGCCATTTAAAATCTTTCCGCCCCAATGGCCATCGGTTCTCCTTGCTACGTGTCCCTCCCACTACCACTTCAACAGAGAAATCCCTCGAGCAATTTCAGTTATTTTAGTTCTTCTACGGATTTCCTCTTTTTTGATTCTATCGCATAGGAAAATACCGAAAATCGCTCTTCCATTGTTCATGTGTCTGTATGTCTTGTGTGTGTGTATGTCTTGTTGTTCAATGTGTGACTCTCGCCGCTCGCTCGCTTCCAGAATTCCAAGAAATAGGTTACAGAAAATTCGTAAAACACATAATTATATTTCCACGTAAATATTTATTGTATTAATAAAACAAGTTTCAACGGGTTAGACGCACTGATTTTATTTATATATTAAAGTTATTAGTGCAAACCTAAGAAACAAATATATTTATTGTAATCTATATATATATATATAAAACTCAAAAACTCAAATGACTGACTGACATAGTGATCTATCAACGCACAGCCCAAACCACTAGACGGATCGGGCTGAAATTCGGCATGTAGGTAGATGTTATAACGTAGGCATCCGCTAAGAAAGGCTTTTGATCAATTCTACCCCGAAGCGAAGCGAGGACGGGCCACTAGTGTTATATATTATGTTTTTTAAGATTGACTCAAATATTATTTCGTATCGCGAATTAGACGACGGTTCGCCTCAGATCTTCCAGATATTAATTTTGCTGTTTCTAGAATGTAACGTATAGATTTTATTGCAATTATACTGCCTACTCTACATATTGTTCAATAAATGAATTGTTTAACTTACTCAAACGCAGACCAAATGTGCGCCATCAAACTCCTTACAATCATCACACATTCGGCTTCCAGTGCGACCCTCACGTAAGCTTCCATTATTTGTTCCTCCTAAATTACATAAAAAAATGGATGCGTGTAACTTATGTACGCGCGTGAGAAGTTATACTTCTTTAGCATCATTAAAAATATTTTTTTTAATTGCATGCAAATAATTAATAATTACAATAAAATAATAAAAGGACTGGAAAAGGATAGTTAACACAGTCAATTAAGTTCAGTTTTAATTTGAATAATTAAATAAATATTCAAAATATTCAATTTAAATCACTACTGAATTTAAGTTATTAGTCCATATGTAATTAGCACTTGTAAGTAACTAAAACACGTTGTGTCTATATAGAAACTAGAAACATGTGGATAAATATTATAAATATTAAAACAGTGATCAGAGGCGACGAGCGTGCCAACATTGTTTTTGACAACGCGATCATCTTATGGAGCTCCGTGGATCGTTCAAAGTACCTTTCGAACAGATGTTATTAGACACTAACATTCATAACGCGCCCGCGGCCAACTTCATGGTGTTACTATTGTGTTACAGTGATGCGCGCGCATCTCGAAATTTCACTCACATGATTTTTTCATAACGCGCCCGCGGCCAACTTCATGCTGTTACTTTTGGGTTACAGTGCTGCGCGCGCATCTAAAAATTCCACTCTCATCATTTTTTCATAACGCGCCTAAAGAAGTATAACTTCAAAAATATACACGTAACTCTTTTATTCATCGTTCCACCAACACTTATAAGAGGTTATTCCACGATATTGACATTTTCCATAATTCTTTAAAATCTTTTAAGCAACAACTGAAGATAAAATTAAGATATAGATAAATTCACTGTTTGTTTTTGTATTAAGGCTGTAGAATAGTTAGTTCTTGTTATATTTTTCTCATTCACTTTTCTTAATGTACACTACGGTACGACGAGGATCTTTGTTTTCGGGGGGGCGCCGCTGTCTGCGTAAACGACATACAAAAAAAATATATATTTGTGTGGCGGTGGCGGCGATAGTTACGATTTTCGTTACGAATACGTAACCAACGAAACGGTAACGGTAATCGTTAAATCGTTTTTATTGGTGGGGATCCTTGTCGGTCTTTAGAGGAAGTAAGTGCGACCATAGAAAAAATATTGTAAATATCACTTTTCGGCACTATAGGTCTTTACTCATAACTGATGTATAATTATGTAATATACCTGTAAACGACTGTTTGCTGCCAAAATAAAGAGAGAAAAAAAATCTAGAAAAATATCCGCGGCCCTGATGGCCGTGTCGAATTCTTACTAACCTTTCTTACGCTTCAAGGCAGCGCCATCCCTTCGCATTGTAGATTACCCACAGTGTTTAATACCTGTAAAGGTACTCATTTGACATTGTGGGTGATTTACATTACGAAGAGATGGTGCTACCTTGCAGCTTAAGAAATACTAAGCAGAATTCGACACGGACATTAGGGTCGCGGTAGCATAGTGGTCAGTGCATTCGCCCGGATAGCGGAGGGTGCGGGTTCGAGTCCCATCTGCCATCAAATACATCATCATCATCATCAGCCTATTAATGTCCCCACTGCTGGGGCACAGGCCTTCCCTATGGATGGAATAGGGAGATTGGGCCATGACCCACCACGCGGGCCCAGTGCGGATTGGTGGGTGCTAACGACTGCAAATGCAGCCGGGACCAACGGCTTAACGTGCCTTCCGAAGCACGGAGGAGCTCGAGATAGTAAATTTTTGGTCACCCATCCAATGACCGACCACTGCGAAAGTTGCTCAACTTCAACGATCGCAGCCGAACGCGCTAACCACCTGCGCCATCGAGCTCCTCATCAAATATATATATGATTTATTTTAGTAAAATTTTCTTATAACATCTACCAGTTAAATGTTTAAAAAACATATCAGTCGTACGGTGCCCACTGCTGAGCATAGCCCTCCCCCTAGGATCGCCGCACCGATCGGCCTTGCGCCACTCGCATCCATCAGCTTCCCGCGACTTTCACAAGACCGTCGGTCCACCTCGTAGGGAAACTGCCAACTGACCGTCGTCCGATACTTGGCCGCCATTTAAGAAGCTTTCCTCTCCAATGGCCATCGGTTCTCATTGCTAAATGTCCCGCCTACTGCCACTTCAGCAGAGCAATCCTTCGAGCGATATCAGTTACTCTGGTTCTCTTATGGATTTACAAATTTCTGGTTCTATCGTGTACGGAAATACCGAAAATCGCTATCTCTATTGCACGCTGTGTGAGATTGAGCCTTCTAATGAGACCCGCAGCCCTCCTCGTCACAATACGAACTAATAACTATACACCAAATTCTTCCCTCTGGCCACAATATAACTTCCTTGTTTCCAGAATTCCAAGAAATGTGTTACAGAATACCTACATGCTTACAATACATCATTACATTTTCGCGTAAATATTTAATGTATGTTATAAAATACATAAACTATATATTTATAATATTATTATGTTCCATAAGATTGAGTCGAGTAAAATATTATTTCGTATCGCGAATTAAACGTCAGCGTAAAGCAATAAAGCAAATGTTGCTCTTTTCAAGATAACGACGACGTGTCGCCCCTGATCTTCTAGATATTAATTTGCTGTTTCCTGAATGTAAAGTATGGGCCACCCACCAATCCGCACTGGGCCCGCGTGGTGGGTCATGGCCCAATCTCCCTATTCCATCCATAGGGAAGGCCTGTGCCCCAGCAGTGGGGACATTAATAGGCTGATGATGATGATGATGATGATGGGTACCTTCTGGTTAGTTTGTTTTCAGAGAAGGTACACCGGTTATTTTATGGCCAAAATTTATACTTGTTCGTAATTTTTCTGTTGTTACATGTAAAAAGGGTGTTAAACAAACATGGATCACTTATTTATATCACAAACGCTCTCGAAACGTAACCGCGAAAGTGCCAGAGATCGAATTTTCCAGAGCACCGCGGGTCGCGATAGAGGTCGAGTAATGCGGCTCATTCTAAAATGAGCCTTATGCAGTGCGACGTAAGGGAGAAAGTGCAACGACATCTGCACTTGTTTACAAGTTATGCGTGTTACCTGCGTAGGTATAAGTAGGTACTTCGTACTCGCGGGTGCTAGGTAATTCTCAATTTAACAGGTACTTTCTAGAATGCGTCGACCGGCGTATATAAGCGCGATTGGCGCCGCGCAGAGTCAGTTGAGTTTCAACATCGATTTCGGAGCGAATCCAAAGGCGATCAAAGTGCAACAAAAGTGTTCAAGTGCGATTGTTTAGAGACTTGTATAGTAAAATACAGTGTTTAGTGGGTGTTTTGTAATTAACATTGTGTGTTAATTGTGTGAACTGTGTGGTGAATAAAGAACTGTCAAGCGTGAACTGGCATATAAATTCGAACCCCATACCGACACGTAACAATATTTAAAAAAAAATCTAGTAAACTTTTCTTAGATTTAAACATCCAGCAGTTAAATGCTTAAAAAATAAAAACATAACTATAATTACTATGTCCTCTTTCAAATGTTTAATACTTGTAAAATTATTCATTTGACATTGTGGGTTACCTACAATGCGAAGAGATGGAACTACCTTTCAGCTTAAAGCTAGGGAAAATTCGATACGGCCAATAGGGCCGTGGTAGCATAATGGTCAGTGCATTCGCCCGGATTGCGAAGGGTGCGAGTTCGAGTCGGATTTTTTTCTAGTAAACTTTTCTTTAGATTGTTTAAGTTGTATAATTGTAGTCCAGATATGCTAACGCGCTGCGCCATAAAGCTTTCCATTCTCTTTTATCTTTTTGTTTTGTTGTGTTTCGTATTCTTCTTTATACCACCAATGTATTTCCATAAAGACGATAGAAATTAAAGTTCGGTAGGTATTAATAATGTTGAACTCAAAGTAATTAATAAGAAACAAGGCATCCATTATGTTCCAACGTGATACCTAATTGATTATATTGTGAAAGAAAGTTAATATAGCCACTTAATGTTAACAAGAACGATCCGTCCATTTAAAGGATGGAGGAGGAAATAGAATTCACCGTTTGGGGAAGTAATTTAGAATTCCACCTAATTACATTTAAATAACACTTTTCAGTAGTAGATACATTTAAATCTAAAGAAAATATAACTAGAAAAAATTCCACGCGGACCAGGCAGCGGACGGGACTCTAACCCGCACCGAAGAGATGGCGCTGCCTTGCAGCTTAAGAATGGCTAGAGGAATTTCGACGCGGTCCGTGAGGGCCGCGGTAGCATAATTGGTCAGTGCATTCGCCCGGATTGCGAAGGGTGCGGGTTAGAATCCCGTCTGCTGCCTGGTCCGCGTGGAATTTTTTCTAGTTATATTTTCTTTTGAATTAAACATCAAGCAGTTACATGCTTTAAAAAAATAAAAATTATAACTATAATTGCTATTTCTTCTTTGTCAAATGTTTAATACCTTTAAAAGTATTCATTTGACATTGTGGGTTACCTATAATCCGAAGAGATGGCGCTGCCTTGCAGCCTAAGAATGGCTAGAGGAATTTCGACGCGGTCCGTGAGGGCCGCGGTAGCATAATTGGTCAGTGCATTCGCCCGGATTGCGAAGGGTGCGGGTTCGAGTCCCGTCTGCTGCCTGGTCCGCGTGGATTTTTTTCTAGTTATATTTTCTTTAGATTTAAACATCAAGCAGTTACATGCTTTAAAAAAATAAAAATTATAAGTAGATACTTTTGCTAAAATAGGCTAGCATATTATTTTAATGGATTTTTTTAGACGGACGGTGGTGGCTAGGCGATAAATTCCGTCACAAGCTATCGAGGCAGCTACCTAGACAGCTGGGTGGATACTGCAACGCATATTTTCACATCAAAACAAATATCCATCTGAGAAAAAACCGTTAAAAGGCTTGACTTTTTAAATCTAAACCCACTCCAGTTCAGTACGTCGAAAAAGAGTTCTTTCGAAAATTTCACGGAGTCTGCAAATGAGTTATAAAAAATGTTAGGTATATAATTGAACCAGTTCTGGGTATCCAGGGAGAATTATTGCGAGCGAAGGGCCCTTCAGTTCACCGCGCGGGTCGAGGTTCAGTGCCGAGTTGACACACCCACGCACATTACTCCTACCTCCTACACTTAGCCGTGTAATATTTTACGCCCCATCCAAAAGTAGGTTTTACTGATTTGTGGACTTTTTAGAGGGTCGCAAACAAGCTTAATTCATTCCTGATGGTATTCTGCCACTAAGGGAACATACATACACATACTACGTGACCTGTTTAAATAGAAATGGTTTTTTATAGTTATAATTTTTATCTTTTTAAGCATGTAACTGCTAGAAGATTAAATCTAAAGAAAATATAACTAGAAAAAAATCCACGTGGACCAGGCAGCAGACGGGACTCGAACCCGCACCCTTCGCTATCCGGGCAACTGCACTGACCAATTATGCTACCGCGGCCTTGGTTCGAGTCTGTAACGTATGTACCTTAGGAATCGTCTCATGGTTTCGACTATCATAGGTTCCATTTCACACATTTTATCATATAACATCATCGATATTCATCAGGCATCAACATATATTTTATTATGTATTCCTGGAAACACATAATTTCATATATGTTGATGCCTGATGAATATCGATGATGTTATATGATTGTGGTGATTACCAGGTGATGAAGTTAAGATCGGAGATGGTAATTGAAACAAGGTTGAACAGAGAGTGTCTTTATTAGTATAATATAGATTAAAAGTAAACTATAATTGCGTAATATAACATGCCAACTTAATATATCGTGACCTCTATAATTTGTCTGTTTGCGGAATTTTATTATTAATATTATTATTGCATCATTACATATTATACACCTACATGATAAAATGTGTGAAATGGAACCTTTGAAAGTCGAAACCATGGGACGATTCCTAAGGTACGTTACAAGTCCCGTCTGCTGCCTGTTCCGCGTGGATTTCTTTCTAGTTATATTTTCTTTTGGTTTTTTTATGTTAAAAGGATGGCAAACAAGCGTATGGCTCGCCTGATGGTAAGCGACCACCATAGCCTATTGACCATTGCGTTACTAAAGCTATCACTGACTCAATCTCCTACCCGGTGAAGTCTTGGAACCTTACTCACCCCAGAAATGCAAAACTTCCAAAGATAGTGTTATTGTACATGCTACTTACATTGAGACATCGAGCAGTTACATGCTTAAAAAAATTATAACTACATCTGGGGGCACGGCAGTGCCCCCGCCAAATCGAGCGCGAAGCAAACACTGTCGTACCATTTTTTTTTTTATGTATTATGGGTGGCATACGAGCAGACTGCTCACCTGATGGTAAATGATCACCGTCGCCCATGGGCACTTGCAACACCAGGAGTATCACAAATGCGATGCCGGCCTTTAAGGAAGGAGTACGCTCTTTTTTTGAAGGTTTTTGGTTCGTATTTGTCCGGAAACACTGCTGGCGACAATATATTCCACAGTTTTATAATAATCATAATCAATCAATCATAATCAAAATCATTTGTTCAGTTTAGGCTGTTACAAGCACTCATGAATGTTTAGAAGCTACGCCATCGGTTCATAAATCTACGGCGGGAGACCTTGTACTGAGAAGAACCGGCAAGAAATTCAGCAAGGGCTGTTTTTTTCTCCCTGTTTTATTATTTACAGAGTCGTCAAATTGAAAAATGACTTCAGAGGTGATTCATGAAGTCACTTTTCATTACATAATTATTAAATATACATTAATTGTTTACCTGCATTTCGATTGCTGTGTCATATAGTATAAATACAAATAGTGTTATTTATATTCAATGTGACTAAACATTAACTTCAATATTATGGAAGTTAGGGCAGACTCATCTCCGTGTAACCGTCGTACGTGGTAAAAAATTTCGACAAAAACGCGCGGTTGTGGATGGCCACGCATCAAGATGATGGGGATGAAATTTCCATCCATGAACCATCCTTTACTGGAACCATTTCGCCGCATTTTTAGACCCCAATTTGAGAACCTCTGGATGAGACCAGAACGCTGAAATTTTCGTCATCCAGTAAGCTATAATAACATACTTAAAATCCAAAATTTCAAGTCTGTAGGTCATTTAGTTTCGAAGTTAAGCGAAAGCAAAGTTTCGCATTTACGACACTCACTCACTCATGATCATCTGCACCTGGTTTTGTACCCTTGTGTACCCTTCAACGGTCAAATCACACAACATTAACTATAATAATAAAGAAATCACAGTAAGGAACCTTAAACTTGGCACGACTTTGTCTAGATTTAATTACTTTTTAGAGATAAACAAGCAAGCTCCATCGAGACTTGGCTAGTTCTCTACAGAACGTTTTTGGTGGGATCTGCTATTTCTTCTTTTAAATGTTTAATACCTGTAAAGGTATTCATTTGACATTGTGGGTTACCTACAATGCGTGAGATGGCGCTGACTTGAAGCTTAAGAAAGGCGAGAAAGAATTCGACACGGCCATCAGGACCGCGGTAGCATAATGGTCAGTGCATTCGCCTGGATAGCGAAGGGTGTGGGTTCGAGTCCCGTCCGCTGCCTGGTCCGCGTGGAATTTTTTCTAGTAATATTTCCTTTAGTGTTATTCTACTGTGATCTCCTGTAAGGTGAAGGTTACTGCCCCAGACTAGCGCTACGATTCGAGCGGAAAATCCGCTATATACTACGTCTCTTTCTTCAACTTCATTATGGTAGTTTACACACATCAAAAGTGTCTTGTTCCTTTTGTAGTTTTTGCAATAATAATAACAATAAAATCATTTATTGAAGGTAGCTTAGACCCATATTTAAATCATTTTTTGCCATCTACGTAGAAGCGGAGAGCTAGTAGGATGGAAAATGAAGGCTAGGATTTTGGACGTAATGAATTTATTTACACTATTTTAAATTAATACAAAAAAATAATATTAAAGCAGATGACGGACGAAGACTACGAGAACACAATAACAATTTTAATAGAAAAAATCATTAATATGTCAATACTTTAAAAACACTTCAAATAACTATAAAAACTTAATCTGTCAAATCAAAATCAAAGGCAATATACGTTAAATTTTCTAAAGCGCATGAGTATTTCATTTGAGGGTTTAGTGTCGCCGCACACGAGCCACACAATCGCCACCACGAGAAGCTAGAAGCGGCTACTAAAGTGGCTGAAGCGCGCGACAGCGGCCGACTAAGGTAAGGGAGAGAGGGGTGGGGAGTCGGCGCATTAAGTGGCCGGTGCGGGCCACAAGAAGCGAGCAACGACGATTTGTAACGTGTGGTGGCCACCGGCGTACCGTGTGTGGCGAGTCCCTATAAAATGTATGAAAACTACAAGAAATATGCCGATGGCGGCGTTTTGTGGTTGTGGTCGGTAGCCCGTTTGCGGCGACACTTAGGTTTATTCCGATAAAAATTTTGTTATCGTTCCAAATGTTATGTTTGTATTAACTACTATAAGTGATAAATTGCTGGTCCAGCAATTCTCAAACATCCATTAACTTAAATGTAGAACATCTAATGGTTACCATCCCTAGTAGGAATAACTCATTTTCATATGTGTTCAGTGCTGCTTATATACCCCCCCAAACTTCGTCGATCTCATATATGACGCATTTTGAATTCTTACAAGATGTACTCAATGATCCGAAGTTCAGGGTATTTATTGTTGGTGACTATAATCTTCCCGATGTTACCTGGTCTGCTCCTCAAACGCTACCACCTAGTCATGGGGCCGGAATGGTATGTACTGGATCTGGTTCTGTGAGTAGCAGGCTACAACAGCTTATGTCTGTACTGGATGCTTTTCAATATAATACGATTTTAAATAGCAGCGGAAAAGTACTTGATCTTTTCATCTCAAACAATTTTTGTACACTGATGCACATAACAGATTTCTTGCTACCTATCGATTTATATCATCCTCCTTTTGCCATAAATGCGTCTGTTGATATTACCTACCAAATAATGAAACATAAACCCAGAACCAGGTACAATTACCACAAAGCTGACTATGTTAACATTAATAAAAATATTGCTGATACAGATTGGGTTAATCTGTTCGGTCATTTAATGCCCGAGGAGGCATTGGAAACTTTTTATAGTAAACTCGATGAGATTGTACGTGCGAATGCCCCATTGGCAAGGAATCGGTCTTCAGGTTATCCAGTATGGTTTTCCCAAAAACTTATCAGGTTGAATAAGAGGAAAACGAAATCCTGGATCAAGTGGAAGAAATATGGTAACCCCAGGGACTACCATGAATTTTCTCAGTATCGTTCGTCGTTTAAGTTACTTAGCAACTCCTGTTATTCGTTTTATCTGAATTCGGTTGAGGAGAGTCTCTGTAGAAACCCCAAACATTATTGGACATATATCTCTAATTTAAACCGTAAATCTGGAATTCCATCGACAATGCAGTATCAAAATAATAAATCCAATGATCCAGATGTGGTTTGCAATATGTTTTCCGACTTTTTCCTGTCTGTGTTTGAATCAGCATCTCCGACGTTATCTACATGGCGGGAGTCTGGGGAGGATGATGGTAGTAGGGGCTCTTTACTTACTGACTTATACATTGATGAAAGCAAAATTATGAGAAAACTTGCTTCACTTGATCTCTATAAAGGGGCTGGTCCCGATGGATATCCGTCTCTATTCTTTAAGAACACTGCTGATAGCATATGTAGACCGCTTTGGATAATTTACAACAAATGCCTGCAGAGTGGTACGTTTCCTGAAGTATGGAAACGTGCTAATATTGTGCCGGTACATAAAAGTGGCTCGAGGCACGATGTTGAACATTATAGACCTATTTCAATACTGTCAGTCCCCTCAAGTCTCTTTGAAAAATTGGTACACGATGAAATTTATCCCATGTTACATCAAAATGTGATAGCCCAGCAACATGGATTCGTGAAGCGCCGCTCAACAACTTCAAACTTGTTGGTATTTACTAACGAACTGTTTGAGAACGTTGATAGGCGTGTTCAAGTTGACGTTGTGTACTCAGATTTTAAAAAGGCGTTTGATAAGGTTGATCACGAAATACTTCTCAATAAAATTGCATTTAACGGCATCCGTGGAAACTTACTTCGATGGTTCAGTTCGTATGTTCAAAACAGAACACAAAAAGTTGTGGTAAATGGCTACCAATCAAGGAGTATTCATATCACATCTGGTGTACCACAAGGTTCCGTACTGGGACCGTTATTATTTATTCTTTACGTAAATGACATTAACAACTGTTTCCAGAATTCAAAATTTCTTATGTATGCCGATGATCTTAAGATCTACAGACCTGTGCGTTCGGTTGAGGACTGTCGTTTATTCCAGGAAGATCTTAATAGACTATCAGCTTACTGTATGAAGAATAAGCTTCGTTTTAGTATTCCAAAGTGCAGCTTTATTCACTTTACTAAAAATATTAATGTTATTCACTTTAGCTATCATCTTTGTAATGCAGAATTGGAGAACGTTGTAAAAATCAGAGATCTCGGCGTACAATTCGATAGTAAATTAAAATGGACCAGCATACACAGAATATCGTCAATAAGGCATTTAAAATGTACGGATTTGTTATGAGGTCCACGAAGGAATTTAAACGTGTATCAACCTATCTGAGCTTATACAAAGCGCTGATACGTTCACAACTTGAATACGCTGTAACTATTTGGAACCCCTTTTACAACAAATACAAGGAGGAGATCGAGAGAGTTCAACGTAAATATCTACGTGCTATGCATTACAGGTGTTTTCGGCGTTATTTGTCATATCCGCAGTTGCTAAGCAAATATAATATGATGACTCTAGAGGATAGACGCAAATATCTAGAAGTTACAGTATTGCATGGCATTGTTAATAACGAATTTGATTGTAGTGATATTACAAATAAAATAAGTTACAAAGTGCCTCGAACTGTTAACATCCGCAAGCTCAAAAATATTAATTTATTTGCCACTAAAATTTGTCGAACAAATACAGGGCTACGTTGCCCTCTACATAGAATGGCTGAAACTTACAATACTTTGTTTGCAGAAGTGGATATATTTTCAAAAACTAAATATAAATTTAGGTATGATGTTATTAAAATATTGCAGAAAGAGACATAGCATCTATATTTATTTATATGTATTAAACTCGCTTGTTGTGTAGTTATTTCTTATTTTTGATGTAGTGATAAAATATATATAAAATATTACCAATTTGTTTATGAAAAATGTTAAATTAGGTACTTTTTGTTTGTTAAAATTATAGCTAAGCATAAGGATTATAACAGTGTTAAGTTTACACACACTGAATGTAACATCAGCAAGGCACTATTTTTATTTAATAATTTGTGGATAATATTGTGGGTTACAATATTACCTTAGATTTTATGGTACCATGGTACCACATATAATAGTCTTTAGTCATAAAACACATATTGTAACCGTTTCTTATCCCTTAATAAATAAATAAATAAATAAGTTATGTCAACAAAGAACAAGAACCCTTAAAGTAAACCAGACAAGAGCATTATCTCCCCCCACAAGAATTTTATTCCCACTTATTTACATTTTGCAGGCAAACACTGGGATATATTTTTATTAGAAAATATGAGAAAATTCTGTTCTCAGTAAGAAATCCTACTCCTCATCCTACATCCATACACAACAAACTTGTTTTTTATATCTATATATATAAAACTCAAAGGTGACTGACTTACATAGTGATATCTATCAACGCACAGCCCAAACCAATGGACGGATCGGGCTGAAATTTGGCATGCAGGTAGATGTTATGACGTGGGCATCCGCTAAGAAAGGATTTTGATCAATTCTACCCCCAAGTGGATAAAATAGGGAATGAAACTTTGTCAATTTTAAACCGGCCGGGCTGAGACTTTGCATGCAGGTATAAGAAGAATCATAGATGAATATCATTGTGTATAATACAAGCCTGAGAACAAAAACTGTAGTCTACACTTCAGCTCTACACCGAAGCCAAGCGAGGGCGGGCCGTTAGTTATGAACATTACGATTTGCGATCGTGACATTTAATTACCATTCACAATGACTACATAGAGGACGGGTGACCAACAATGTTATGTCGAGCATAGAGGCAGTGGTCCCAGCTGAATCTGAAGTGCTTGCGACTACTACGACCCATTTATCCACATTTATCTTCCTTTACCCCTTGGGTCATGTACCATTTTCCCTACTCCATCTATAAGGAAGGTCTGTCTGGGTAGGGTGGGTATTACCAGCAGTGGGTACATAAATGGACTGATAAAACTGATTCATAGACAATTAGACCATGGCATTGAATTGCCATGCATGCATGGCTTCATTGCCCAATTTTACTGTTATCGAAATTTTGTAAACCCCATTGTCTAATTATGGACTAAAAATCCCTAGGATTTTTGCGATAATTCGATTTATCAAATCATCTTACGACGTATGCAATTAAAAATTAAAAAATACTATAATTTTTGTTATTTAAGCATGTAACTACTCGATGTTTAATTCTGAAGAAAATATTACTAGAAAGTCCCGTCTGCTGCCTGGTCCGCGTGGAATTTTTGTAGTAACATTTTCTTTAGATTAAAAAAAACTAGTATTATATAATACACTAACAGGCGTACTCAGAAACGTCGAAGCAATTTATTACTTTTAAAAGTCACCATATTGCCTTATTCTATTTGTTTCGGCGTTATGCGTACTCTTCAATAAATCTCAGTTGTTTACTTGAATAATGCGTATATTGCGAATATAATTACAAATAAAAAATTAAACGAAAATTGCGAAAGAAAGTTGAGCGTACAAAAGTTGAATTGCGTAGAGAGTGACGTGTAGAGGGGGTGTTCTTTTTGATCACGTGGGTCAAAGCTGCTTCTACTGGTAGAAATGAAGCGACGTTCCGGTGTAGGCAGAACTTCTTAATAATTGCTATTTCTTCTTTCAAATGTTTAATACTTGAAAAAGTATTCATTTGACATTGTGGATTACTTGCAGCTTAAGGCTAGGAAAATTTCGACGCGGCGAATAGGGCAGTGGTAGCATAATGGTCAGTGCATTCGCCCGGATAGCGAAGGGTGCGGGTTCGAGTCCCGTCCGCTGCCTGGTCCGCGTGGATTTTTTTCTAGTAAACTTTTCTTTAGATTTAAACATCTAGCAGTTAAATGCTTAAAAATAAATAAAAAAACAGAACTTCTTACTCATGCGTCAACACTATTCTTATTCAAAAAAAGTAACTATCAATTTTAGACAGACTTCAAAGTATATGAATATGGCCGTAAACATTTGTAGCATCCGCAACACACAAAAAAAAGGATTGGTGGCTTTCTGTTACAACTGAGTCAGACTAATTCGAACGATATGCCGATGAAAAACGGGACTGAAATACGGGAATTAGTAAGTAATGAATATAAAACACTCCCTTGCTGATGACGATGATTTCAACCGACACAGCGCAGGTGGGTTCACGGGTACCGCAGTCCAGGGTAATGATGGAGCCGCACGGAAGACCGTGGGACGCGACAATGGGCAAGTGACGCGATGATAAAATATAGGCAGCGAATGAACACCTTTTGACTTGAGTAACTGCCGACGATTTTGCGACTGAGGCATGCGAGCCTCCGTACAATCGTAGTAGTAAGCGGGCGGTGGATGTTGAAAGTCATTTTCAATTAGATTAAAAGAATAAGGAACCTAATCATGATTTTCGATTATGTAGACAATGATACCCCACTCGACATATTTCGTCAACTTTTTTTACTTCGTCACAATATGGCGCCTTATTGTCCCCATATTGAATTTTGATTACTATCATATCTTTAGCACTCCCATGATTAAAACGAATCGATTGATGTATAAATCATCAAAATCGGTCCACGCGTTTGGTCTCTAGTGTGCCACAAAGGAACAAACATACATATATAGACTGCTAAACACTATACCCTGTCTGCACATCGCGCTTCGCGCTCTTGCATTGCGCAGTCGAGTAAAAAAGGGAAGATACGGTACGCTCATACTAGCATCAAATAAAATATGCTCCGACTCAACTACATAAGCAACTTTCACACACGCACACGTCTGTAAATAAACATTCAATCAAGCGAGCTAGACAAAATTTTATGCGTAAAACCAGCGCTAGCGAAACGGCGAGTCTGCGCTCGAGTCCGCACGGCTGAGCTGTATTATTGTCCTTTTCTTGATAAAACAAAGGCTATTACGTAAACAACATTCACAACAAACCGTGATTTTTGAGAAAAAAAAATGTTGTTACTGTTTTACGAATGAAAAGTAGTACCGAGGCATTTGTTATTTAATTTTGAACTATTTGTGTTTTGTAAAAGCATCGAAGACATTGTTTACTCTTTATAACACAGAATATACGCAATGTTGTTATACTGAGTGCACATGTAGCCTGTTTGAATGTCCAATTGTGACTAAAGCGAATTGTGGTCATGCACCAGAATTTTAGCGGATCACTTGAGCTGCAAGTGCCGTATCTACCCTTTTTGTTTTAATCTAAGTATTTTCACGATTGCCCGATATCTTATATGGTAGGCAGTGCTTATCAACCGTCAAGGGCACCTCGTTACTTTTACTTATAAAACGATCTCGATTTCAAAGAAAAATTATGCGATTTTGAATAACTGATAAAGGTAATATTACAAAATATATCCGATGACGGAACAGCATTCGTTGTTTCGTGATCTCTGGGCCGGTCGTTAGTGGCCACTAATTAATTAATATCTCAAGGATTACGCCTTAAGTAGCTTGTGTACGAAGGCAATATATACACAGATTAATCTCCCGGCATTAATACAGGGGCCATTAGAACTTGGCCCCCATTTTACATATTAATTCATCGTTGTACTAATCCGTTCACAGTGAATAGTCATACAGTACGTAACAAATAATAAAAATATTTATAGCTTTAGATTTTAGATTATTATATTTGAATTTTAAGCATTTCAATTCTACATAAACATGTAATCTAAAATTTTGTTTCAAGCCAAAAGAATGCATGAGACCGAGAGAAGGTGGATGGATGTCCCATACATCCAGGGTAGATTATTTCGCATGGGAAGTAATCCTTAGTTCATGGCGATAATAATAATAATAATAATAATGGCGATAAATATTTCCAACACCCACACCAATTAGTCTAGCCCCAAAGTAAGCAGTGTAGGCTTGTGTTATGGGATGCTAGGGTAACGGTTAGAATACTTATATAAGTATATTTATTTAGAAATACATATTAACATCCATGGCTGGAGTACAAAACAAATGCTTGTATTCATCACACAAACTCTGCCCCCACTGGGATTCGAACCCGGACCTCACGAGTAGGTGACACCTTGAAACCCAGCTTACAAACCATTCGGCCACGGAGGTCGTTGAGGTAATGATCGAAAAAACCGTTGATTTGCAATGACTGTCAAACACTGAACAAAGCACCACGTACCTTGAAGCCGTCTGAGTAGATGGCTTTTTGGAAGACGGCACTAGTTCACGAAAGCTGTAAAACGGGAGGATTCAAGTGTCTGTCTGCGGGCTCTTCCCTGTAGATGTTCATGGCAGCTTTGTCAATGTTGAACTACACTTTTCTTCAACGAACGAAAGCCAATCGAAGATGCTGTAGACCAAAAGTTATATTCCGCCGTCGACTGTATTCGAATCCATTCAATGATGATGAATTTTCGACGATGCGGGTTTGAATCACGTCACGTCACGTAAAATTTTCTATAGAATTTTTTAATAATTACCTAAAGCTATAGAATAAAAATAGCAAGTTGAACTTCAAATACCTTCTTTGTAAATATGGGCCTCTCATCCACAAACGTAGTATTCATTTGGGATGAAATATAATACTCCCAGAGGAAACAAAATCACTAAAAGCTAGAAACATTTTGAGCTTGACTTGGTGGCTTGTCACAAAAAATCTTATAGGACGCAGTGACTACAGTTCTATTAGAACTGCATAGCCCTAAAAATCTAAAATAATAAAGTTGGACTGGCAAACAAAGGTCTTCAAACCATGGTGTCAAGATGTAATACTAGAACCAGCATAAAATATCATAAAACATCATCAAAAATATCATCTTCATCATCAACAGCCTATCTTAGTCCGATGCTGGACATAGGCCTCTGTAATTGCACGCCACTCAGATCGATCTTGGGCTACTCGCATCCAGCTCCTGCCAGCCACCATGCGCAAATCGTATCTGGAATCAAGAATATAATTTATATTTATCTTTTTAACATCAACAAAAACACAAATTTTAAGAATACTAACACCACCTCCGACATTGTTCTTCATTCTCACTTTTTGTACACAATGTTTTATAAGCGTGTCTTTTTTTACTACTTTTCTTTTTCTTGCATTATTGTCAACCATTACCTGTATCTCGCTGCTAACTTCAATTATCAATTATGTATCATAATGATAATGATAGAATTCACGCTCTCTCTAGTTATTACTTATTTATTTAAATCTATTAGCGTGAAAACTAGGTTAATTTGCACTACTGCTTGCATCTGCATTGCGCAACATCTTCTGCTCTATAACGCTATCCAGTACCCATGGGAGCAGTTTCGTATTTCAACAAACTGGTGGTGGCTATGATTTGCAGGATTACGATACCTATTTCCTGGTATCTTGGTAACTATATCCCGCTGTCCATATTAAAACGTTTAGCATTATTCCAAGAAGGGACGTATCATGCTATAATGTCATGGTTTAATAATATTTTAACAAATTAATACATATTTTAAAACATTACGAAAATTTATTTAATGCTCGCTGCTTGCCTTTTGTTGTAATTGGTAAATCAACAAACAGAGCTTTTCGGAAACTTAAATTGTAATAGGAACCTTATCTACCCTCCATAATCTACTCAGGGCGGACATGTTGTGAAATCAAGTTATTTATATTTAATATCCAATCTTATAGTTTACCTTTCTAACATCCTAATAAAAAGTGCTTTTTGTGCATCAGCATCACCCATCGGATTTTGCACAGGACACCATCATTTCCTATTGTGTTCAGCAGGTATAACATTGTTTGTTTTTAATCATGACTGTCTGCAGCGCATGCAACAAGACAATTAAATCGGCTGACAAGATCATTTGTTCCCGCAAGACATGCTCCAGTCACTATCACCTGTGTGTGAACCTTACCCAAGAAAATGACAAAAAACAAACGGCGTGGACATGCCCCCTTTGTAACAATGTTCGCCCTAAGGACACAAGGGACAATAGTAAAACTCCAGTGAAAGCTCTGAGCCCAGTTGAGCTTCCTACTCAACACCATGCCAGCGATGAAGCCAGCACTAACGTTACGTTTCGGAAGCCCACTAGCACATCTGGGCAAGAATACAACCAAAATCAAGAACTCCGAAACGACATTCGAGCAATCATTAAGGAGAAACTAAATTACACTTTACGTGCCCTGATAAGCACTGAATTCCAAACGATTAGCGGCTTGGAGACATCTGTCAGCTTTGTGAGTTCACAATATGAAGATCTGACGAAGTTGATGATGAGTAACTCAATGAGCTTAAATTCGTTGAAGGATGAAAATAGCGTTCTGCGTGGCAACTTAACAGCACGTCATCAACAATGGGTCCGTCTACAAAATGTAGAAATAATAGATGTTCCCGATGATGCTGAAGACGACACAGCTAATATCGTGTTGAGCATTGCGAAACACATCGGTGTTGACGTAGCTACAAATGATTTGGAGTTCGATCATCGAGTTTAACCCTACAATTCTAATAAAAGTTCCATCATAAGAAATATTGTAGCACGGTTCAGGTTGCGATCTACAAAGGGTGTTATTTTGGCTGCAGCGCGGAAGAGGCGTGCTTTCTCCTGTGCTGATGTGGGCCTGGGTGGCGAGGAGTCGAAAAACAGTAAAATATTTATAAATAAACACCTAACCCGAGAAAACAAATCGCTGTTAATAGCCACTAAGTTAAAAGCAAGGGAACTAGGTTACGAATATATTTGGACAAAATACTGTCGTATGTTTGCCTGCCGAAACGACATCGCCTGCTTTGCCAATACTAACTATGGACGATTTCAAGAAAATGCGTTAATTCCAGTGTTTATCAATTGTTTTTGCTGTATTTTTAACATTATTTCAACTACTAAAGTCATATTTAATATAACACATTACACACTATAAACCTCACTCAACCAACTACATTTTTATATAAACTATTTATGGTACAAATTGCCATTGAAAGTATTTATGTCAGCGACCGGTGCCAATCCCATCTTCAACATTAACATTTCAAATATATACCGCAATTGAGCATTTATATGATGTATAACGAATTTTGTGCATGTAGTTTATTCACTGCAAAGTCATTATTGTTATTGTTTTGCGATTTTGCCGGATAACATTATTATGTTCAAAGTCTATACAATTTAGGCCTCGCTCCGTATTCTAACGCGACTATGTTTATTCGCAGTCACCAACATTTTTTCTTTCCTTATTGTCTCACCCATACACTTCTATGCATTAGTACGCTTATATATAACACCTATTCAAACACAGTTAATACGCAATGGCTTCGTCACCTAATCGATTAAGTTTTTATTATCAAAACGTAAGAAGACTGCGTACTCAGACTAACTCGTTCTTTAACAACACATTTTAAACCGAGTTTGATGTGGCTTTGCTATCTGAGACGTGGTTATGCGACGGCATACTAGATTCAGAACTCTGCGTAACTTGTCGTGACCGAGGCGCACTCGGCGGCGTAGTGATGGCGCTCTGCGCCGCGCATTTGCAAGCGCGCCCGCGGCCAAAGTGGGGGTACGACAAAGTCGAATGTGTTTGGTTTACTATACCTTCGCGCGCTCTCGGAACCGATAAGCAAAACATGCATATTGCCGTGATTTATTTACCGCCCGTTCGAGCTATTCCCACCCGTATTCAAATATTACTCGACATTATACCATATGTCACAGAAACTCACTCTGATGACTACATTCTTTTGGCTGGTGATTTCAACTTACCGTGTGTTGAGTGGTCTACTGGTAAGCCTAATTTCTTAAAAAAAGGGATCTGTGGATGTGCAAACCTCAGCTGCGAAACTGATTAATACGATGTCATACAACGGTTTTTATCAATATGATTCGATTATTACTGACACAATAATACATTAAATTTAATTTTTGCTAACTTTCCCGCAGCTCTGGACAGATCTTGTAGTCCATTAGTTGAGGAAGATAAATTTTACCCGGCCTTACTATTTAACGCCTCAGATATAACTATATCACACCTTAAAATACCTACACATAAAAAGTATTAATACCGTAAAGCGACATACTCTGCTCTTAACGATGACTTTTCATCTTTTGATTGGTCCCTTGTTTTGCATCAGGCGTCTACGGATAACATGACTAGAAACTTTTATGATATTCTGTATAAGTTAATTAATAAGCATGTGGCATAAGTAAATGTTTGGTGGTAGACATCAATATCCCTCGTGGTACAGCCCCGCTTTAATTAAAGTTATTAAAGAAAAATTCAGAATTCACAAACATTGAAAACAATTTCGGAACCAAATGAATTATGTCTCATTTTCTGTGCTTAGGGCTAGAGAGAAAGCACTGAGAACTAGGTGTTATGAGGTCATACATTTTGGATTGCCAAGAAAAAATTAAACGTGTGCCTAAAACTTTTTGGTTATACGTTAAGTCCCGCAGGAAAAATAACTCCTGCTATCCAAGATTAATGGTTTATGATAATAAAAATCTGTCTAATGAGCAGCAAATCTGTGCAGCCTTTAATGGCTTTTTCTACAGAAATTTTAGCACAACTGACACTTCGAGCCATACAGTACCACCTCTCTCTGAAACTCAAAATGATCACCTTTACACTATTGATGTCGATCCGAAAATGGTTCTAAAACTTCTTCAGGATTTAGATGTCTCTAAGGGTCCTGGCAGTAACTTGATTCCTGCCAATATTTTTAGTCCGATGTGCGGAATCATTATTTGCGCCCATAACATTTATTTTCAATAGATGTTTGCGTGAAGGTTTTTTCACCGATATTTGGAAAACTGTCCACATTGTACCCATACACAAGAAGGGACTTAAGACGTTGGTTGATAATTATCGGCCAATATCTTAAAGTTCTAAGTAAGCTGTTTGAAAAGGTTGTCCAACATCATGTTTATTCCTTCATTAATCGTATTATCCCTGAACAGCAACATGGGTTTAAAAAGGCAGGTCAACTAATAGCAATCTCGAAGTGTTTTTGCAAGATGTCCTCGAGAGTGTTGATAGGGGAAACCAGGTGGATACGATCTAAACAGATTTTGAGAAGGCATTCGATCGCGTCGATCATTTAATCCTTCTCCGTAAGCTTCACGAAATCGGGATACATAAATAAATAAAAAAAAATACGTGGTTAGGTTTGAGTGTGCCATCGACGTCAAGCGGTAGGGTGCGGCCAGAGTGCACTCAGATTCAGATTCAGATTCAGATTTCGAAAACAAGCGCGAGAAATAAACAGTGTAGTCGAAGGGTACGGCCAGATATCACTCCTGATTCAGATTCAGATTCAGACTCAGAAAACAAAGCGCGAGAAAAAGCAGGCAACCTGCTTAGACTACACTGTTTATTTCTCGCGCTTGTTTTCAGAATCTGAATCTGACTCTGAATCTGAGTGCACTCTGGCCGCACCCGTAGTCATGGGTGAACTAAGATCTGACTATGTTACAATACCAGCTGGAGCTGGATATGGTAGCACGGGGGCCGCAGCCAGACCGATATTGGTCGGGCATTGTATATATGAATTGTAAGCCCCTGAATTTCTCTAGCGCGATGTAGGATTGCATGCATTTTGAGTGCAGCGCCGGTAGCGCCTTCTGTTGTTATGAAGTGTCAAGTCTTGCTTCGTTTATTATTACGTGACCAGTGTAGATGTCGCCGCCACCTTATAGAATTAGTTACGAGGGCAACTTAAATAATTAAACTTAATTTCGGAATTTCGGATACCGCCATTTCCAAGCGCCGGTCGCCTGTAGTCCGTGAAACTAAAATCACATTGCAACAAACTCAGCACATGTATGTACGTAAGTAGTTAGTTTCACTTTTAACGTGAGTTTAAAATTACGTAAAGTTTAATGTTTCCTTTCCCGTAAAAGGTTTTTGAATTTAAATGCAGTCGCTGCATAGCGTATAACTATTAAAATTAATTAACACAGCTTATTTAAAGACATGAAAACAATTTTAAAGTATTTCCGTCGTATTTATAAACAAGTATAAGTAATTACTTAAGTAATCACTTGAGGAAAATTTACATTCCAAAGAGATTTATCAAAGTAAGAACTGTCATAAAAAGGAATTCTTAACCAAGTATTAGTCACCATTTTCGTTGATAAATAACCATTTGTTTTGTGCTTTTAATTAGATTACAAAATCTGTAATTATTGATAGGTATCAACAAATAATTTTATTCTTTATTAAAAAAAAGAAGAAATTGTAAATAAATTAAACATCCGTAAAAACGTAAATATTTCTAGCCCATCTTAAGCATTTGCTTAAGTAAAAGTAAGGCACTTATTTTATAAGAGTATTTTTTATTAAAGTAAATTTTCTATTATTATTTTAAAAAAGTAAATTTTCTATCGAAAAATTCTAGTCTCAAGTAATTTTCGGTTAATTAGCAACAAAAATTACTTATTTATAAATACGAGTGATAATTGTTGAACAAAGACACGTTAATATTTTTTTATTAAAACCAAGTTTAAATTTAGCTTCCAACTATATGAGTTATTGATATTAACAATTATATGGATCTGTGTTGTCTGAATGAAAATAATCTTTGCGAACAAATAATAATCTTAGATTAAACAAAAAGTCAAGATACGGCATTCGCGGCTCAAAAGTGATCCGCTTAAATTGTGGTGCATGACCACAATTCGCTTTAGTCACAATTGAACATTCAAACACGCTGTATGTGTACTCAATATAACAATACTGAGTATATACTGTCTGTCTGTGTTACAAGGATAAAACAATGCCTTCGATGCTTTTATAAAGAACACAAATACTTCAAAATCAAAAAACAAATGCCTTGGCAACACTTTTCATTTGTAACACTGTAAAAACATTTTTTTCTCATAAATCACGGTTTGTCGTGAATGTTATTTATGTAGTCGCCATTTTGTTATCAAGAAAATGACAAAATACAGCTCAGCCGTACAGACTCCGAGGCGGACTCGCCGTTTCGCTCGCTCGATTGAATGGTTTGTTTACAGACGTGTTGGTGTGTGAGAGTTCCTTATGTAGTTGAGTTGGAGCATATTTTATTTGATGCTCGCATTAGCGTACCGTATAATCCTTTTTGTTTAATCTAAGGTAATAAATAAATAAATACCTACACGAGAACACAACACACGAATTATTATCATAATTGTTTATAAAGTGAACAATTTCCGGATTCAAAATACAGTTTCCTTTGATACCATATGCCGGGAGCGCTGTTGTTTGTGCGCGGTTTCAAATTAATTTGAGGGCAGTTGGTAAAATGAAAACATTATTGCTGTATACTACTCGTATGTCAACAATTACATAATGAGTTATGTTTTTATTTATTTTTAAGCATTTGACTGCTAGATGTTTAAATCTAAAGAAAAGTTTTACTAGAAAAAAATCCACGCGGACCAGGCAGCGGACGGGACTCGAACCCGCACCCTTCGCAATCCGGGCGAATGCACTGACCAATTATGCTACCGCGGCCCTCACGGACCGCGTCAAAATTCCTCTAGCCATTCTTAGGCTGCAAGGCAGCGCCATCTCTTCGCATTATAGGTAACCCACAATGTCAAATGAATACTTTTAAAGGTATTAAACATTTGACAAAGAAGATATAGCAATTATAGTTATAATTTTTTTTTTAAAGCATGTAACTGCTTGATGTTTAATTCTAAAGAAAATATAACTAGAAAAATTTACACGCGGACCAGGCAGCAGACGGGACTCGAACCCGCACCCTTCGCAATCCGGGCGAATGCACTGACCAATTATGCTACCACGGCCCTCATGGCCGCGTCGAAATTTTCCTAGCCTTAAGCTGCACGGCAGCGCCATCTCCTCGCATTGTAGGTAGGTAACCCACAATGTCAAATGAATACTTTTTCAAGTATTAAACATTTGAAAGAATAATTACATAATAAATTTAATAAAGCAAATTTGAGGAGTTTGAGGAAGTGTTTAGTGCGTTCGGCTGCGATTGTTGAAGCTAAGCAACTTTTGCAGTGGTCTGTCATTGGTTGGGTGACCAAATATTAACTATCTTGGCTCCTGCGTGGTTCGGAAGGCACGTTAAGCCGTTGGTCCTGGCTGTATCTGCGGTCGTTAGCACCTACCAAACCGCACTGGACCCACGTGGTGGGTCATAGGCCAATCTCTCTCGTCCATCCATAGTGAAGGCCTGTGCTCCGGCAGCAATTAATAAGCTGATGATGATGATGATGAAAGCAATTCCAATAACGTTTGGTTTGCGATCGTGGAAGTTAAACAACTTTTGGGTGACAGAAAAAATCTTATCTTCAGCTCCTCTCTGCTTCGGAAGGGCTGAGCCGTTGATTCCGGCTGCATCTGCAGTCTTTAGTATCTACCAAGCCGCACTAGGTTTTTTTTTATTCGGTAATAGGTAAGCCCCTGACCATAATTCGCCTGATGCAAAGCAATATTATGGTCTACGATGGAGCGCGCTTACCTAATAAAAACCGGTACACTCTTGCTATGATTGTAGTGCTCGGGGAACAAGGGCTCAGGCAAGGAATTCCACAATTTCCAGGTCCGTGTAGTGAGTCATGGCCAAATCTAACTATTCCATCTATAGAGAAGGCCTGTGACCCTGTAGTGGGGATATTCCCAGGCTGATCATAACAAGACTCGCCTATCAAAATCAAACTGATCGTATTCTGAAGGTAAGTGACGTTAGAAACCATTAAAACCGGCGATAAGAAAAAAGTTATGAGTGTAAACGAAGCGAAAGACGTGTGTATGGACGGTATATAATATACGACTCCTTATCTCACACGAGACATGGCATATAAAATACTAATTTCTTTTATATTCTTTTTTGTATCTTTGTGCTAAACTTTATATATTATATGAACCTCATGAAACATATATTCCATAGTAACATAGCAATTTTAACCTATTAAATAGCTACACGATAAATTACCAATTTGTCATTTTCGGAGACAATCCTGATTGATACGAAACCGGATCATAGATCGAGATTCCCGTATGATCTTAGAATAGGACCTATCTCAATGTTTCGAGAGCAACTAAAGGAAACTTTAAATTCACTGTCCGACAATAATGAGTTAAAGTTTGGCATTTTCCTGGAAAACCTTGGATATTTACATTTTTCTGGTAAAGACTATCTAACAATGTACTCGACATTTCGGTGAACAGCGGGATCCGAAAACTTGCAATAACCGGTGAACGGATGGGTAATCAAAATTTTAATATCGCGAGTTCTTTCCGTGCTTATATTATGAAATAGACCACATGCATGTCATCTACATACATTGAGCAACACAGAAGGGAGTAGCCATAGAGACATAATACTATTCCAATCATTCTGGCATTTTTAGAGGGGGGAATAAACACACAAACGCAGATTTAACCCACTCAGGTTCGAGAGGTCTAGAGGATCCAGACGGAGAGGAGACTCCTCGAGTGGGGAGACGCCATCCGCCTGGAATACCTCTAGAGGCATTCGCCAATTCTCGGCTTGAGCTCCCCTTAGGATCTCGCCGTCCCCAAACCCGGTGAAGCTGTAAAGGTCATCTGCGACCAACAGCATACACACTCAAAAAAAAAGCGGATTTTACGTACATGCGTTAAAATAACACTGTAATTACAGTACTCCCACATAAAAAATGACGCAATACACCATCAAATCCTGCACACATGTATAGTGTGTGTGTCCAAATTTCAAGCCCAATGCGACATGGGGAAAGCTGTGTATGCCTACTCCCCTCGTGGCCGCGTCTGCTATGTCACTCTACTTCTTTGTCTTAGAGTATAATTCAATATTATATATATATACTAGTGGCCCGCCCTCGCTTCGCTTCGGGGTAGAATTGATCAAAATCTTTTCCTACGTCGTAACATCTACCTGCATGCCAAATTTCAGCCCGATCCGTCCAGTGGTTTGGGCTGTGCGTTGATAGATCACAATGTCAGTCAGTCACCTTTGAGTTTTATATATATAGATATAACCCTCTGTAAAAGATATGTTTGTGATTATGTCCTTGGGATGTGCCTATTAGCCAGTATTCAGTATACCAGAAGATTGATAATGATGATGACAGAATCCGTTGAATGCTAAATTATATTAGCGGGCTTATCTGTACGTCTGTCTCGGGGGACACGCTCGGAAACAAACAGCTCATATCACATCTGAAGAGCAAACAACAATTCAATCAGTAAATTTTCCAAATACGCTTGTTGATGTATTGTAAATGTGGAATAAAATTACATAACTTGTTATGTAATTTTATTTATTTTTAAGCATTTAACTGCTAGATGTTTAAATCTAAAGAAAAGTTTACTAGAAAAAAATCCACGCGGACCAGGCAGCGGACGGGACTCGAACCCGCACCCTTCGCAATCCGGGCGAATGCACTGACCATTATGCTACCACGGCCCTATTCGCCGCGTCGAAATTTTCCTAGCCTTAAGCTAGCAGTTAAATGCTTAAAAATATATAAAAAAACATAACTATCTCTTATCTATTAGACAAGTCCGTCCGTCCGTCCGTGGTGCTGTTTCAGCGGCCAAACCGTAAGAGATAGATAAAGAGAATGTTTAAGTTATAAGTTGAGAATAGTCTGATAAGACTACAAACCGGATGTGAGTAACGTAGCACTTCCAGTTTTCGAGAAATCACTTGATTTCTATTTCAAACGAAACCACACAAAATCTTCGAAGTTCTCAATTAATTAAATACATTTTTTTTTATTTGTGAACATTTGGTTCAGTGGTTTGCTAGTAATTGCTATTTCTTCTTTCAAATATTTAATACTTGAAAAAGTATTCATTTGACATTGTGGGTTACCTACAATGCGAGGCGCTGCCTTGCAGCTTAAGGCTAGGAAAATTTCGACGCGGCGAATAGGGCCGTGGTAGCATAATGGTCAATGCATTCGCCCGGATTGCGAAGGGTGCGGGTTCGAGTCCCGTCCGCTGCCTGGTCCGCATGGATTTTTTTCTAGTAAACTTTTCTTTACATAACTTGTTGTTGAAATATTTAAATGATCTTCAAGCAATAATAAAATTATGATCACTTAAAATACAGTTGGTGAACCTAAAGGTCAGGTTAGGTTTTTGAGAGTAGGCGGTGAGCCAATGTGACCCGCGGCGCATTGTTCACGTAATCGGAGAGGGTGCAACCTTGCCCCCTGTTCAGAGGTGAAAATAAGTTAGATCTTTATTGTGGCGGGCAACTGGCATCACCTATCTATGTGTGCGTCTCGGTCCCATAGCGACACCTACTGCCAGAGTGCCTTTGTCTGGGTAGGCTCTTGCCTACCGTCTAGGAGAAATCAAATATTCGTCTCGATTACCAGTTGTATATTTTTTAGGATCAATTACTGTGTTTTTGATGATCATTGTTATAGATATCTAAAAAATGGGATTTTACTGGTAACTGGCCATTGCGAAAGATTCTTAACTTTCACAATCGTAGACTGAAAAACTTCTAACGTTCTACTGCAATGCAATGGAGTGGCCGAATACTCAGCTCACCGGGAAACCTCCAAGAGTCAATCACCAATTTGAAGGCCTGGGTGTGTTCCTACCGGGGCTGGGCTGGTTAGCGTGACTCCAGCAACACACCCTCCTCACTCAAAACGTTCGCGCGTTCTATCGTCTGTACCACGGCGAGTGTTCTGAGGAGTTATTCTCTCTTATTCCACCTTCCCCTTTCCTTCAGAGGACCACGCGCGCTGGCTTACGTTGTTACCGTCTAACTGTGGCTACAATTCCAACGCGTACAAAGAAATTTGGTGACTCATTTCTTTGTCGTACTATCCGTAAATGGAATTCTCTGCCCGCTCACGTGTGTGAGGATGGCTGGTGTGGCAGTTAGAACTGCTGTATCAGCTATCTTCGCGTCTGGACTTCACCTTCACTTAACAGCAGGTGGGGTGGAGTCATTTGTCGGATCTATCCATAAAAAAAAAAAAAAAAAAAAAAAAAACAGGCGCCTAATGGACAACGTGTTGTGGAAACGCCCGTAGGAAGAAGAAAAAGCGCTTGCCCCTGCGACATCTGACTCTTCACTTAGATAAGTCTTCCATATTTACGCTCCGGTGTGTATTTCTTGGGTTTATTGAACAATGCACGACATCTATGTTATAGCTATAATAGAGTTATTATTTTACAAATTCTGGCCGCAAGAGGAGGGTCGCACTCGAACCCAATTTACGCCTCAAGGGATGAACCACGACACAATAAACATTATGCGTTCTACGAAACCTTCTTAGTGCCTTATTACATAAGACATAATGGTTATATTGCTTTGCTGCCAATGCATGGGTGTACATGACGTTTGTGAAAGCTATGTGTCGTATACAAGATCAGGGTTGGACTTTGTTAAATTTCATTTATCTGTCCCAGTCACAAAACTTAATAGTATGAACGGAAATTCAGATCAATATATTATAAAGATTAAATCATCTATTTGTTTTTCTCTCACATGAAAATAGGTTGTTGTGGTGTACCATTTGAGGTTTACAGTCTTTTGATACAATATGTTATAGTATTGTGAGAGACTGGTGCCTGAATTAAGGCGGCTTGAACTCACCGTGCAAGGTGCGAAACTGCGTGCTCAGTGTTACCACCTTGGTGGTTTTTCCACCAGAACTGGTGCTTTTTCACGGCTTCTAGTGATATATTTTCATTATCTAGCAGGTATTTTTTTTTAGTGTTTTTTAATGGGTTTTTAACATGAAATCTAGTAACATATTTTTAAGGGGGAAATGCCCTAACTTTCCGAAATTTCATAACCACATAGGTTACTCACAGTTATTTCTGTAGCATCTCATACATATTCACTGGTTTTTTATTTAAATTAGGGTTTTTTGTTATCAGAGATGTTTTTGTAATTTAGCGGATTTTGGTGTATTTTATTAAACCCAAATTTTTAAGATCTGGCGATTATTTACCTTTGACTTGGCGCCTTAAAACAATCCAAGGTGGCAACACTGCATGCTGATTTGCAGCTGTTAGTGTTGCATATGCAGTTGAACTCACTAAATATTCTTCACTTTGTCGTGTTACATAGTTCTTCTCTGTCTTTTACTAGATTCAACCTCCTTTGTGGTTATGCCCTCCTAATGTTTGATGCGATTTTATTTGAAATACTATTTCAATGAAAAAAATACATAAAGAATGACTCAAGAGACGTCTGCTTCGCACAGGATCCGAGGAAGGATCCACGAAGGGGAGATTAATAACGATACGATGCTGTTTCATGTGATACTAGAGAACTAATATAAATAAATAAATTATATTTATGATTTTATTTATTTTTTAAGCATTTAACTGCTAGATGTCTAAATCTAAAGAAAAGTTTACTAGAAAAAAAATCCACGCGGACCAGGCAGCGGACGGGACGGGAAATAATATTTATTTCGGACAACAACAGCCCATATGACACATTAAAACCAAACAAACAATTAACATTCAATATAGATACAAGTTATCAACATTAAATTAATTTACACTAATATAAAATAACATGTCAATATTTTTATCAATAATAATAAATTAATAAATATAAAACATGTCATTATTTACTGTTAGTCAGTACATGAGCCATACAACAGTGACGCAGGTACTGAGAATCAGAATGCTGTTAGAGCTAGCCCAAGCCCTACGTACCAGTGATGCTCACCGCTTCAGTACGATGGTGACGAAACAGTCCACCTGTGCATCAACAAACATCCCTGATGCGCTGCCAAAACGCGGCAGCCCCATCAGTACTCTGAACGCGTTTTTGTACTAAACACGCAGATCGCTGTATTGTTTCTGTGTATGACGTGACCACATGCTGCTTGTATAAGTTGGTAATAAGCACAAAAAGAGTACGCTTAACTTCTGCGGAGCTATGAGCGAACCTGCGAGCCACCATATTGGCCCGTACGCCTTACGGTCTCTTTCAATGTCTGCATTATTTAAATTATCCACAAATTGATGTTCCATTCAATTTTATAGAAAGGATGTTAATAGAACTTCTCATTCAACCCAAAAGACCATACATTCACATCTTTTAACATTATATGTATATAATGCCGTATTCTCGGGTATATTTCTCTTAGATTTTCAACATTTTAGTGATGCAACAGATTACTTCAGTCTAGGCTGCTACAAGCACTTGTGAATGTCGAAAAGCTATGCCATCAGTTCGCAAATCTACGGTGGGAGACCTTGTACTGAGAAGAACCGGCAAGAAACTCAGCAAGGGCTGTTTTTTTCTCCCTGTATTATATACAGAGTCGTCAAATTGAAAAATGACTTCAATATGAGATAACTCAAGAATCAGATTCTATTACAAATGTAAGTGTAGACCATTAATATGACACCCGACACGGCTGCCGCTGAGATCACCAATCAGTGCATCAGTGTCCAAATTGAAGAGTTTCGGTGAGGTCAGCCCTCCCTGCCTTACACCGCACTCCATTCTACGAGTATATGGCTGTGTGTAGGTGCCATGTGTCCATCTCACAACAATGACCTAGTATAATCGCAAGCGGATATTTATGCCACTTAACTTCTGCCATAGTATGTAATAACGAACCAGGTCAAATGCTTTGGAAAGGTCGAGGAAACAGGATGAAACAGGTGTGTGGCGGTCGATATAGTACTTGACAGTCTACTTCAAGGTTAAGATAGCCATGTCAGTGGAGAGTCCTTGATCTATAGCCGAATTGATTATCATGTTCACTTAGATTATCGTCTAGCTGAGCTTTAAGCAGACTATCATCACTTTCGCTACAAAGTGGCCAGTGAGATAGCCCGATAATTGTATTTGTTTCACACATAACCGGTTTTATCTTTTACAAAAGGTATCACCACAGTTTTCATAAGATCCGCAGGAAGGTACAAGTGTACGATACAAAGTCAATAGAACATCGCTAACACCCTGGGTAAATGCGGACCCGCATATCTCAGGTGCTCAATGCTGAGCCCGTCGTGACCAGGACCGGGCGACATAGATGGAATAGCATTCTTAATATCTTTAGTTAAAAATTTTGTACAGAGTTCCGTGATTAAATGGACTAATACATCACACATATCACTCGCCGAATGAGAGGGTGAATCATCTGAGGAATTGTTCGGATTAATTCCAGCTGCTGCATTTCGCCATTGTACATCGCGACAAAATTTCATCCCCATCATCTTGATGCTTGGCTATCCACAACCGTGCGTTTTTGTCGAAATTTTTTACCACGTACGACAAAACTGTGGAATATATTGTCGCCAGCAGTGTTTCCGGACCAATACGACCCAAAAACCTTCAAAAAGGAGCGTACTCCTTCCTTAAAGGCCGGCATCGCATTTGTGTTACTCCTGGTGTTGCAAGTGTCCATGGGCGACGGTGATCACTTACCATCAGGTGAGCCGTCTGCTCGTATGCCCCCTATAACATAAATAAAAATGGTGCTCGTGGTGATTTAACAGTGAACTGCTCTCTGCACATGTCAGCTTTTCTTTTCACGTCACTGAAGCCGTCGATACTTATGGCGAGGCTCTGTTTTCCATTTAATGACTTTGTGGCCGTCCAAAATTTAGAATTCCAATTATGTAATTTGCTAAGAATGACAAACGGTTAACATTCAAAAATAGTAGTCTGAAACGATAATTTTCCTAATACTGAATTTAATTATTACTCTATGTCATATTCATACAAGTACTTTTATCATTATCATATCATGTTATTATTATAAATTTGTCAAAAACTCTCTTACACTATAAAAGCACTTTTCTGTCAGCCTCATGCGCAGGTTCCTTGTCATTAATTTATAAGGCCCGCTTTTAAACTGCTTTGGGATTTTATTATATATTTTAATACACATTGCATAGCAACCCTTTTAAAACAGAGAAGTATTTGGGCAAAAGTCCAATCAATGCAATTCTATTCTTATCTCTTGAATTTCGAGGATAATTATCTTTGGCACGCTTAAACAATTCGGAACGCTGGTTAACAAATTTAAAGGCTTCTAAAATGTACAAACAAGGAAGGAACTGTTAGCAATCCTAGTTTAACAAATAAAGGTCTGCAAGATTCAAAATGGCCCTCTCCACTTAAAGCAAGTATTCACTTTTTTTGTGCAACGAATGCTTTCGTCGTCGTCGTCAGTTCCATCTCCCCACAATATGAACCCATAAGCTATATTTGATGGGACATCACCGTGATAAGCTGACAAGGTCACATTGAGCGAGGTTTTCTTTGTTAAACGTATTAAGACATAGACAAATCTATTGGTTTTATTGCAGTCCTGATGCACATATGAGCAGCAAAGTTTAATCTTTCATTAAATTCAACTAACAAACCAGTGAACCAAATGTTTACAAAAAAAATAATGTATTTAATTAATTGAGAACTTCGGAGATTTTGTGTGGTTTCGTTTGAAATAGAAATCACGTGATTTCTCGAAAACCGGAAGTGCTACGTTACTCACATCCGGTTTGTAGTCTTATCAGACTATTCTCAACTTATAACTTAAACATTCTCTTTATCTATCTCTTACGGTTTCGCCGCTGAAACAGCACCACGGACGGACGGACGGACTTGTCTAATAGATAAGAGATTCCTAAGAATGTGACATTGTCCCTTCTTGCAATGATTGTGCTGTTATAACATACATTTACATATATTTAACCGAACGTCCTCTTATATTAAAATTAACAAAATTAGTCTTACGCGACTGCACGCTGTTTGATGCCGAGTTCTTACAGTATGTATACATTTATTTTGTTTCTTAGGTTTTCACGCACATCACTCATTAAATAAAACTAGTTTTTTGCGGGTTAATGCACGAAACTTTATTTATTTACGAAACATCAATAAATAAATAAAGTTTCGTGCATTAGCCCGTAAAAAACTAATGGATACAGTTGTTCGATTTCCGTCCATGATACACCTATCATTCTTCTCCAGTACCACATTTAGAGATCGTCTATCTTTTTCTTTTCTATATTACGTAATGTCCTTATCTCTGGCGCATATAACAAAATGGGGAGTACAAATATATACCATCTGTCAAAAAAACACCACGTACGACAAAACTGTGGAATACAATGTCACTAGCAGTGTTTCCGGACCAATATGACTTGAAAAACCTTCGAAAAGAGAGGGTATTAATTCTGTGGAGGCCGGCGACCCGGCGTCGCATTTGTGATACTTCTGGTGCTGCAGGTGTTTCTACAGGGTTACACCTATTCCTTCGCTCTCTGACAAAATCCCTGATGACCAGTTTGAAAATCATATGCTCGATAAATTACAAAATATGGTTTCAGAGGTCATGCATAGAGAAATCCGACAAATGAAGCATGGGATATCAGCAATTTTTACCTATAAGATAGAAATTGTATGGCAGATAAATCAAAAATTGATTTTTTTTGCAATTAAAGACAAGTTAAGCAACATTAAAATTAATTTAAGGCAACAAAAGGAACACAAACGGTCGCGTTAATTTTATTGGCGTTTAATTTTAACTAGCGGCCGCCCTCGCTTCGCTTCGGTGTAGAGCTGAAGTGTAGACTACAGTTTTTGTTCTCAGGCTTGTATTATACACAATGATATTCATCTATGATTCTTCTTATACCTGCATGCAAAGTCTCAACCCGGCCGGTTTAAAATTGACAAAGTTTCATTCCCTATTTTATCTCCTTGGGGGTAGAGTTGATCAAAATCCTTTCTTGGCGGATGCCTACGCCATAACATCTACTTGCATGCCAAATTTCAGCCCGATCTGTCTAGTGGTTTGGGCTGTGCGTTGATAGATCACTATGTCAGTCAGTCACCTTTGAGTTTTATATATATATAGATAAATATTATCAAATTTAACCTGAAGCAGGTCATCAGCTTAGCTTAAAAAAAGTTAGTTGTTGGAAAAGGATAATTCATTCTTATCAAATCGAATTTCCTTTTCTCTTAGTTTAATTAAAATCAGTTAGCTTAAAACCAATAAAAAGGACAACACAAACAGCGCAATCATTTTAATAAAACAGAGAGATGTTAAAGACACTTAACCTCTTAAATCTATTTGAGGAAGTAATAATTACTGACTAAGAGGGTGGTTGCGAACCGTTAAACGATTCATTGTGATACATCGAAGCATACAGACACACAGATGATTAGAGAATTCCATCGTCGGTATAGGCATGCCGAAGACTAAGGAACATGTCTCATATTATAGCTTCTTCAGGAACTAATAACATAGAATCACGTAGTAATCATCTATACTTATAATAAATCTGTAGAGAGGTCAATTCTGTACATGAAATATATTTTCAAAATAACTATCAGGGGGTGATTAGTGATCGATACTGATGCCAAAAATGCAATCAGTAAATTTTTTGTCTGTCTGTCTGTCTGTGTGTATGTTCCTTATAGAAACAAAAACTACTCGACGGATTTTAACCAAACTTGGTACAATTATTCTTCATACTCCTGGACAGGTTAAAGTATACTTTTCATCACGCTACAATCAATAGCAGCAGAGTAGAGAAGGGAAATGTTGGGAAAACGGGAGAAGTTACTCCATTTTTTAAGCTTCCGTCGCGGGTGCAGCCTTAATGGTTAAAGTTACATAGAAATCATGTATGACGAAAATATTCTACATAAAATTGTCCAAAAAATATTCCGCAACAGCATATGTCTATCTTTTATGGTTGACCCACAATAACACGTGTAATTATATAAATAAAGTCATTGTTTATAGCACAAGCCTGAGAACAAACACTATAGTTTACACTACAGCTCTACACCGAAGCGAAGCGAGGGCGGGCCACTAGTTTTATATATGTTATTTACGTTTCAGCTTACAGGTAACTTAACTCCTTCCTATGCCATCTAAAGGGAAGGCCATTAGAAGTGGGGACATCAATAGGTTGATGAGGATTATTATAACAGGTAAACATTTGTTGAAAATGACAAGAGAATTTAGGAGTCGTAAGCATTCCATGAACCAGCTACATTTCTGATTTGTTATTGCCAATTTACTCAAAATATCAAAATATAACTTCCTAGCAAACCAGTGAACCAAATGTTCACCATAACCTAAAAAAAAAAAAAAAATTAATTGAGAACTTCGGAGATTTTGTGTGGTTTCGTTTGAAATTCGTGATTTCTCGAAAACCGGAAGTGCTACGTTACTCAAATCCGGTTTGTAGTCTTATCAGACTATTCTTAACTTATAACTTAAACATTCTCTTTATCTATCTCTTACGGTTTGGCCGCTGAAACAGCACCACAGACAGACGGACGGACGGACGGACTTGTCTAATAAATAAGAGATAATTATTTAAAATACGAATATCACTAAACATACAGAACATATAGAGAAATATTGCGATGTGGGTCCTGTTTTTTTTAAATTACTGATGAAGAAACTCGTCTGCTTTGCGATTGCAAATTCTTATTATTGCTTACTTTAAGGTGGAGACTGACTTGCAAAAATGGTATATTGTATCGAGTTTTTGTAAATCAAACATACATGATAATATTACATAAATATAATATAAAATAATATAACAATAGATTTACATAATGAAGAAATGGCTATTGAATTAAAAATGGCATGTATTGTATGATTAGTATGTGTAATATAATGTATAGTTATTATATTTATTAATTATTGTAATTGTGTTGACATAATGAAGAAATGGCTATTGAACTAAAAATAAAATAAATTTGACATTTGGAATGCAACTATTACTCAATTTAAATTTGAATTTTTAGATTATTTATTAGTATTTTGTATGCTCTTCCAAGGGCGAAACATATGGAAATTTTTATATATTACCAGCTGTAACAAACTATGTTTCATGCAAATAAACTTTCATTTCATTTCAAACCAAATATTGACTTGTTACGTTAGTTTGTAAAGTATGTCAATTTTTCGTAAATCCCATTGAGTGTTACATTACAAGGCAGTGCAGGTTGAAAATCTGTCGACGAAATTACCATATTTCTATTCTGACATGTAAACTCTTGGTTTCTAGAAATATTCATTAAATTCATACCACTATTTGCGATTTATCTTAGGTACAAATGGATATCCAATATTTTAAATTACCATAATTTAGTGAAATAATTAATGTAGCACGCACAACCGCTGCGTCAGCCAATTTCTATAAAAATTGAGTACACTTGAGCTCAGGACTAAAACGATAAATTACAAAAATACGCTACAAGTCAGTCTGTGTTTCCGTATTGTAACAAGATCGCCTCGAATGGTATATTACAAGTAAACGGTACAAGTCAGTCTTTAGCTTTATAAGTCTTGCCAGTCTGATTTACGAAGGTCATGTAATAACATAAACAGTTCTATTATGTTAATATTTTTTTAGCATAACAAAGAAGCTTACAGAAATCTAATAAACAATATTTCAGTGTGCCGGCCCCCTTACCACAGCTCGTTGTGATCTACAACACAAAAGTGATAAATCAAGCCCGTTTCGGAGCGAACATCACTTGGATTGGGAATGTCTCCGTAAATACTACACGCAATTTATGTAAACAAAATGGAGGCTCTTAAAATAAACTTCACGTTAGGTGCTTCTGAACAAACACGGAATTGAACGAACTAAGTCTTGGATGGTCAACAAACAAATTTAAATATTCAGATTGCTTACATTAGTTTAATAAATAAAATTTTGTTTAGCTTCTAGCTACTAATAAATAATTGTACGTTTTGTTTTCTGACAGAATGACGTTCTACCCAATGATTTATCTATACTTATAATAAATCTGTAGAGAGGTCAATTCTGTACATGAAATATATTTTCAAAATAACTATCAGGGGGTGATAAGTGATCGATACTGATGTCAAAAATGCAATCAGTAAAATTTTTGTCTGTCTGTCTGTCTGTCTGTGTGTTTGTTCCTTATAGAAACAAAAACTACTCGACGGATTTTAACGAAACTTAGTACAATTATTCTTCATACTCCTGGGCAGGTTATAGTATACTTTTCATCACGCTACAATCAATAGGAGCAGAGTAGTGAAGGGAAATGTTGGGAAAACGGGAGAAGTTACTCCATTTTTTAAGCTTCCGTCGCGTGTGCAGCCTTAATGGTTAAAGTTACATAGAAATCATGTATGACGGAAATATTTTACATAAAATTGTCTAAAAAGTATCCCTCAACAGCATATGTCTATCCTTTATGGTTGACTCACAATAACACGTGTAACTCCCGATAGCTTAGCAGTTTACTCTTACGTTTATAATACTCGGTATAGAAACACCAAACTTATATATGAAATAAGCCATCGCGCCGTCGCACGTGAATACTGAATCATGCTATAAGGATTATTTTTGTGTAACGGTTGCCGCGCTCGACACGGGTCGCGGCAGCGGTAGGGTATCAAAGGTCCGAGAGCGAGCTGTCTAAATCTGTTTTCTGCGTCGCTCCCCCCCTGGGGGACGATCGCTTCCGATGAACTCTTACGTTTATAATACTCTCACTCATCCCTAATTTAAAAAAGTTAACATTATTACCTATTCAATAAAAAGAGAATCATAGAAATCGGTATAGAAACACCAAACTTATACATGAAATAAGCCATCGCGCCGTCGCACGTGAATACTGAATCATGCTATAAGGATTATTTTTGTGTAACGGTTGCCGCGCTCGACACGGGTCGCGGCGGCGGTAGGGTATAAAAAGGCGGGAGGTCCAAAAGCGAGCTTCCCCCCCCCCCCCCCCCCCGATCCTGAGAGACCTTCAGTCGCTCTGTCCCAAACCGATACGGATGCACATCAGAGTGCATCATCCCCTTCTCAGGGGTTGATCGCATCAGATGAAGCCTGTATGGCCCCTAAGGCCATAGGCATCCCCCACGGGTGTGTTTTAGTCAGTAAGAGTCTGACATAACCCTACAGACGGCTGTAGGGTATCCATGAGGATTTCACACCCGCTCGCCCGCCTGAGAGGAAACAAAAAAAAAGAAAGCGAGCTTCATTCAATATTTGGCTGTTGATGCGTTCGACCTTATTGAAAGACAATAATTGATATTAAGAAACCGTGCTTATCTATACTTATAATAAATCTGTAGAGATGTCAATTCTGTACATGAAATATATTTTTAAAATAACTATCAGGGGGAGATTAGTGATCGATACTGATGCCAAAAATGCAATCAGTAAATTTTTTGTCTGTCTGTCTGTCTGTCTGTCTGTCTGTCTGTCTGTCTGTGTGTATGTTCCTTATAGAAACAAAAACTACTGGACGGATTTTAACGAAACTTGGTATAACTGTTCTTCATACTCCTGGGCAGGTTATAGTATACTTTTCATCACGCTACAATCAGTAGGAGCAGAGTAGTGAAGGGAAATGTTGGGAAAACGGGAGAAGTTACCCCATTTTTTAAGCTTCCGTCGCGTGTGCAGCCTTAATGATTAAAGTTACATAGAAATCATGTATGACGGAAATATTCTACATAAAATTGTCTAAAAAATATCCCGCAACAGCATATGTCTATCTTTTATGGTTGACTCACAATAACACGTGTAACTCCCGATAGCTTAGCAGTTTACTCTTACGTTTATAATACTCGGTATAGAAACACCAAACTTATATATGAAATAAGCCATCGCGCCGTCGCACGTGAATACTGAATCATGCTATAAGGATTATTTTTGTGTAACGGTTGCCGCGCTCGACACGGGTCGCGGCAGCGGTAGGGTATCAAAGGTCCGAGAGCGAGCTGTCTAAATCTGTTTTCTGCGTCGCTCCCCCCCTGGGGGACGATCGCTTCCGATGAAGCCTTAGAGGCCTTCCCGGCCAGAGGCAGCCCCTACGGGTGTTTTTTAGTCAGTACGAGTCTGACATAACCTTGCAGCCGGCTGTAGGGTATCCATGAGGATTTCTCATCTGCTCCCCCGCCTGGGAGACCGAAACCGTGCTTATCAGCGCGACTTTTAGTCTTTAAATAGTTTATTTGAATTTCTTTTGTTGTTATTTTGTAAAACAGGTATTAGTTGTTTTGGTAGTGTTTAAATATTCGTTCAAATTAAAAATTATTAAGCGTAGGTACTTTTATTAATTAAAGTAGTTATAAGTATTTATTTTTAAGTGAAGGAGGTATAGGTAGATAGTATTGCACAGGCGTTTCAGCTTTATTTTCATTTCTTTTTTGTTGTGAGTTGTATATATTTCTGGTTATAATTCTATAAGAATATTTTAGTTCAAATAGTCACTTAGATTTTATGTGTAAGGTAGCTAAAGTTAGGACCACGTATTAGTTGTTTTGGTAGTGTTTAAATATTCGTTCAAAGTGTAATTTAATCATATAGGATGAATGTACGATGGCCCATCGAAAAGGAGTAGAAGCGGTAGACAGAGCTTTAAGAGATATAAGACAAAATGATCGACCTATGGGCGGTATCACAGTTTTATTTTGTGGTGATTTCCGACAAACCTTAACGGTAATACCACGGGGAACCCGAGCTGCTGAGGTTAGGGCTTGCCTGAAAAGCTCTTATTTGTGGCGTGATATACAATCGGTGCATTTGACTATAAACATGCGAGTGAGAACTGTAGATAGCCCGGATGATCGTCAATTTTCTGATATATTATTAAAGAAAATACCTTCACCAAAGATACCTATCCACTGCTACACCAAGGAAAACTTATTCTGACGCCTGAGTTATGTTGTATAGTGCAATCCCAACAACATCTTACATCGTCAGTTTACGGTGACGTAACAAATATATTAAATAAGAACAATTCTTGGCTATGCGAAAGGTCTATTTTAACTCCTCGCAATGACCAGGCATCTCAGATTAATAATAAAATACTGTCGAATATCCAGGGGGAAAGCAAAGTTTATAGTTCAATAAATAGAATGGCCGATGAACAAGAACCCACTAATTACCCGATAGAATTTTTAAATTATTTAAATATGCCCGTACTTCCTTCTCATGAAATTTGTTTAAAAATTGGCATTCCGATTATTCTGCTCCGAAATTTAAGACCACCACAAATTTGCAATGGAACTCGGTTTAAAGTAACCCAGTTGCAACAAAATGTAATCGAGGCTCAAATTTTAATAGGTTGCGGTGCAGGAGAAACCATCTTTATTCCCAGAATTCCCATAATACCAAATAATTTTCCATTCCAATTTAAAAGAACGCAATTCCCAGTATCGGTGTGTTATGCAATGACAATAAATAAGGCTCAAGGGCAGACCTTTCGTGTTGTTGGAGTAGATCTCGGTGTCAGTTGTTTTTCACATGGTCAGTTATGTCGGTCTTTCCCGGGTTAGCAGTCCTAGAATTTTTTATGTTCACGTTCCGGACGGGTCAAATTTCAACGTAGTAGACGGGTAGACTTACCCGGAAGCTTTGCGCTGAAGTATTTTCATTCTATATGTACTTAAGACTCATATGAAAGCGATCTAAACAATATTACCAATACATTAACATAATAACAAACAAGGAGTTACACGCTGATGGTCTCGGGGCACAGTGATAATAATAATATTCTGCGGTTCCTTATTGCGATATTTTTAACAGTATTATATTTCCCTACTAAAATACGAAAGTTAATCTGTCTGTCACATCAAAACCACGGAACCCTGCGGAAGGATATATGCTACTTTTTTACGAAAAACGACGATAACGCGGACGAAGTCGCGGGCAAAAGCTAGTATTGAATAAAAATCATGAGTGAGCTTAGTATCATAAATAAAAGTGGTCTTGGATTAAGATTTCGGTTCTGGATTATTGCTGGATACTAACTTAGACAAACTTAACCAAATTCAAATATACAGTTGGTTACATCAGTATACATTAAGTTAGGAGAGGTAGGACATAGCGGATTTTCCGCTTCAATTGGAACGTACGTCTCAGTACGTTCCAATACTACTTTTGTATATACTTTAAATAAATCATGTGTAATTATAGTTATTATATATATGTATGATATCATCTAATTTTATCTCGTCAACAATCACTTCATTATTTGTCTCTATATTGTAGTAAATATGTGTTTGTCTCCACTGCATTGTCATGGCTGTTTTCTCTTTTCTCCTTGCAAAATCTTTTAAATGTTTATTATTAATAAAGCTAGTCTACTCACTCATAAATGTGATGGCTGAAAATCGGTATTTTGCCCTAAAACTGGCAAATGTTTAGCCGAGCCTTGGCCTTTTGCTTTCTGCAGCATACATATGGATATTTCATAGCTGATTTCTTGTATCTTCTTTTTTATTGTATTACTCTGTCTGTAAATGTATATGTATGTTGAAGAAAAAAAATAAACGCATTATCTATCTATCTATCTCAGGAGTAACCTCCACCTTACAGAAATTCATAACATTACCCTTTGGTGATTTTATATTTCCTTGGCCAATAAGGTCCAGGTCTCCACGGAGTAGAGGATTGGGTCAGGGTAGCCAACGGTGCGAGTGACAGTTTTGGTATCGTAAGCGTCTATAGGATATGGTGGCCGCTTACCATCAGGCAGGCTATACGCTTGCTTGACACCCTTTTGAGAAGAAAAAAAAATTTAGTTACCGAATACAAACTAAACACCTTGTGCCTCTTCAATTACGCCGTGACGTGGCGTCACTAAGCGCGTTCTATCGTTTGTACCACGGCGAGTGTTCTGAGGAGTTATTCTCTCTTATCCCACCTTCCCTTGATCCCACAACCTGGGATCCTTTAAAAGAGGCGTGAAGAAGCAACATGCAAGCCGGCAGGGTGAGGATGGCTGGTGTGCTCCTTGAACTGCTGTATCAGCTATCTTCGCGTCTGGACTTCACCTTCACTTAACATCAGGTGGGTTGGAGTCATTTGTTGGACCTATCTATAAAAAAAAATACAGTAAAATGCTCTCAATAGAATATAAATCGTACGCCAAAGAGTAAAAAGTAAATTTGGTTGCCTGTTCCTACCTAAATAAATTGAGGTTACTTCATAAAACATAATTAAACTTTTTCATATAACAGGAGATTAACGAGCAAACAGCTGCCATGATTACCGTTACCATGTCTCCCGATTTTCCACGAGATCTCCTGTTTTAATTAAATATAGCTTATTTCGATTTTTTATAAAGAATAATGGCGGTCAAACTCTGGCGGCGAAATTCACTACTTTTAGAAAGGAATTGTGTTAAATTTGTTAATAAATTCGCTTCGGAAATCATACTTCATTTCCAAAAAATAATAAAACCTATTAACTCCATGTTTTGCCACTTGCTCTCCAATTTCAAAAAATTGATTTAGCAACACTGCGTATCCTAAGTAAAGGCCACTATCGCATACCAGAAGTGTAGTGTGTATAAAATTTAGGCGACATTGGAACCGGAAACTTTGCTAGCGACAGTAAATTTCTTTTAATTTCACCAACGTTTAACTGTTCTCTCATTCATGTTGTTGCAGCTATTTTTTCTTCACATTTCACATATTCACATAATATATCACGTACATAATTAATGATAACAACGGCTACTGCAATGTCTGTTCTTACACAAAACCCCTAGCTGTCAGTAATACGGCTAACCCGGTCGCTGTAACTCTAATTACAAGACAACTACTTCGCCAAGGCTCGTCGGTAAGACACAGCGGCTCAGCCGTAAATATTTCGCTACAAAGGGGAGCGAACTTCTTTCACGACTTTTTTCGCGATCGAAATAAGACATTAACGGAACAAATGGCTTCCTTTGATGTCGAGTAATGTCTGCGGAACCTCTCTTCTTCAGTCTACCGTCGTCACAGAGTAGTGACAACGCCATTACAAAGTGATACGAACTGGAAGTCTTCCTTTGTAGCGGTACTGAACATTTCCGAACTAGTACGAGTGCCATAATTATACATTGAAACAAAAAACGTTGAGTGGGAATAGGTTGTTTTTGTCTGTTTTTACGCCGCGGAATAACTTGTTTTATAAATACGTTAACGGAATGCTTAAAACGTGCAATCCAAGGCATTCGTTTTTGTAGTATTAACGTAAGTTTAAGGACTGTAATGTGAGTTTTTAGAAATAGAAAGTCGAGGATGTTTTTGTTTGACCTAATTTTGCCATGATTATCTAAACTGAATAATGGATTTTGTCGGACAAAAGACAACATAGGTGCTTGACTGACGACATCATCAAAAAGTGGCTAAAACCAGGCAATGTATACCCGCGGCCCTATTATGAAAGCAGTAGCCACTTGCGAATATAGCGTAATTGAGTTTATTATTATTTGTAAAAACTCCATTAATTCACAAGGTTTATTGTGAATCAGAACTCTGGAAATCAGGAAGGGGCGCTTAAATGGCTGACTTTAGCCTAGTAGTGTCCAGGGAGTTGTCTCTCCTGCATAAGTGACCCGAACAGGAGATACTCGAGACTCCTAAAATTGGTAAATGGAAACCAGGGATTGACAGAAGGAAGGTGGGAAGATAACCTATTCGCTAAACTGATTACATCATCAAAATAGTGTACGAGACACGGATGCGCGTAACAAGGAATCAGGTAATGTGGGAAGATCATGAAGGGGCCTATACCCGACAATAGGTGAACCCGGATTTTTGAAGAAGAAAATCACGAAAGAATATGTTATAGTCGATAATAGCTAAACCCGTTCTTATAAAGAAGATTCACAAATTGAAAGGTGTGTATAAATATATCAGTTAAAATCAAGAAATATCGCCTTCAAAGAATACAACCTACACGTACAAAAACCCAAGTAATAACAATTGAAATGTACGCAGTCTTTCAACACAAATCGAAACAAATTAAGTTAGTTTTATTGGAAGAGGATCAAAGAATTTTATCGATGTAGTTAACGAAATAAGTTAAAATGGAAAAACTTGTATTTTGGGGGTACTTTCAAAAGATAAACACGTTCTTTAATGAAACCTTCGATATGACAGGCTAACTTACTCAGTTATTTAAGTTGACTGTCAAGATACTCTTAGTAAATCAAATATAAAATTTTGTAGTAAATATATTTATATAAAAAACTTATTACTAAGCCGAGGACAGTAAGTAGCTTACAGCAAAGTAGACCAACATTGAGTATGGTGACAGGTTCTATTACTTTAATTTTAATAGACATTTTTTTAAATTGAGTGTCACGGACAGCCTCCTATACAGAGGATATATGGAGGCAGAAGAAACAGCTACTCACTTTCTGCTGGAATGCAACAGAGTGGCCGAATACCGGGCGAAATACTTTGGCTCACCGGGAAACTTCAAAGAGGCAATAATCACCAATGTGAAGACCCTGGGTGCGTTCCTGGTGGAGCTGGGCTGGCTAAAATGACTCCGGCAACACACCCTCCTCACGCAAACTAGGCGCTATTACGGAAGTCGAGTTGTGAAAACGCCCATAAGAACAAGAAGAAAATATTATAATTCGCGATAATGTTTGAGACCGTATAACGACATGTTTTATTTCATTAAGTGTCGTTAATTAAAAGATGACATTAAAACTCAAAAACATGAACTGATGCCAACTTTAACTCTTATGTGAAAGTGTTCATAAGTTTCTTAATGTAACGTTTGATTAATGTAATTTGTATGAACAATTGCGCAAAATAATTATTATCTCGTATTTAGAGGGTTCGATTCGGGACTAAAATATGACCGGGATCGCGGGCTTCGGAATATTTTAGTCCCGAAATTTTCGGGATTAAATGTAAAGAATCCCGGGATTTTATATAAGTCAATAAAAATGTGCATGAAACGAAACGCGCTTACTTTCATTTGACATTTTGACGGCCGTCTTTTTTACACAGCTGACTTCATTTATTTTTGCTTACGACTGCTACCGGATTATTTGTAAAAATTCCGCTTCACGTCGTGTAAGTATTGATATTTTTTTTTATAATTGGTGATAATCAATGAATTTATTAAAAAACAACCAATGCATTAATGTGTCTGAGTAAATATAGATGACAAAAAACCAATGTTATTTTCTGTAGCTCCAAGAGGTTGATATATTGTTGTATATTTGTATATTTATATTATTGTGCATAGACTTAAATGTTCTTTTCATTTTTGTTTAGGTTTAAGAACTAAACAATGTCATTATCCAAAGAAAGTTTGGATGTCAAACATAAAAAAGATGAAGATGTTTCGTCAGTGTGGATGTAGAGTAATTTTTAAGACCATAAAGCGGGTAGCTAAGCCCAATGTAAGCGTTGCTTAGCTATTTTAAAGACCTTAGGAGAATCAACCAAAGGCCTACATACTTATATATCTTTAAAACATTCTGTGAAGGTAGATTTTGCTAAAGCATCTTCCTCAACGGGCCAAAATAATGAAGGACCACCAGGTCTTTTTTACAGTATATCTATACAAGTTTTAAGAAGTTGAGTTTTTTAAGTTTTTTGTAAAATAGTATAAATAAAATAGGCAACCCTGTAAATAATTTATGAAATAGTTTCATAAGTAGCCTAGTTTGTTTATTTTATCAGATGAAGGTACAATTTTGTTTTGTTTTTCAAAGATTTAAAATAAAAAGTTGATTTTGATATGGTTTGCTGTCTTTTTGTTACCAATTTCTGTCACCAATACAATCCCGGGACTATCCCGGGATCCCGGGATTAACTGTAGATAATCCCGAAAGCCCGGGATTAGAAAAATCGACCGGGATCAAATCCTCTACTCGTATTGTACTTCTGCTAGAAGTGCACTACGGTTTCACCCGCTTTAATTTCAGGAAAACGGTTATATATAGTGGGTCACCCTTACATGTTTGACATATGCTGTCCCGGACTTTTTATAGGACCTTTAAAGGGGAATTATTCCGTCATACAAGTTTTTTTGGTTCACTTTTACCGTTTCAATATTTTTCCCCGCATAGAATATTTTTTCCTATTTTTTGCAATATTTTTCAATGTTGCCCTGCCTATTACTCGTAACATTCTCTACATAGCCTATACCCTTTCTCGATATAATTATGCACTATACAAGATAAAAAGATTTTTTCAAATCGGACCAACAGTTCCTGGGATCAGCTCTTTCTACTAATTTACTCGTAGATACAGCGAAGCTTGACTCGTACTATGTAACTATTTAACCAGCTCAAACGTGCCTTATTCAATCGGACACCAAGATAGGCGCAGACAAAGTCGCAACAAGCACTAGCTTACATCACGATTCAGCTCAAATGGAAACTTAGAACAATGTATGCCATAAAATACAATGTTATTGAATACCTACCCATAGTAGCGTTCGTGTGCTCAAATTTAAAGCAATTGAAGAAGAACATGTAAAGATACGAGCAGATCGAAAGATACGAGCAGATCGCCTCGTTTCTCAGACAAAACAAAATTGTTAGTTACATTTCCATGCACAACAATATGAAAGCTTGCCGTTCCATGTTTCAGACTCCAAAAATCAAGAGGTTCATTTCTGGGATGTATTGCATTGTTTAACAAAGTTCCCCAAGATCTGATTGAGCTTCCACTAACCAAATTTAAATCTCAGATCAAGAATTCTCTTATAAATAAGGGCTATTATAAAGTTAATGATTATCTAAATGATCGTAATGCATGGACATAGTGTTTCTTGTAATTTGTTATTTGATGGGTATTAGTCAGTTTTTGTAACAGTAATATGGTACCTATCTAATGCCGCTTCCTATATACTAAATATAAAATTTATTGTAACTATATATCTATAGTAAATAAAACTAGTTTTTACTAACCCGTAAAAACTAGTTTTTTTTAATGAGTGATGTGCGTGAAAACCTAAGAAACAAATATATATATCTATATCAGAAATAATGTAATGGAAGATGACTTCAGAAGTATCTCTGAAGTCATTTTTGAACTTGACGACTCTATATATCAATACAGGGAGAAAAAAGCAGCCCTTGCTGAGTTTCTTGCCGGTTCTTCTCAGTACAAGGTCTCCCGCCGTAGTTTTGCGAACCGATGGCGTAGCTTCTTGACCTTCACAAGTGCTTGTAACAGCCTAGACTGAATAAATGACTTTTCATTTCATTTCATTTCAATGTGTAAAGCGCGTTTTAATTCAAGACGTCGCAAATCTTTTCATACTTCGTGGGAAGTAGGTAATTTTAAGGATCTTTACCATCATTATCAGCCTATTAATGTCCCCACTGCTGGGGCACATGCCTTTACTATAGATAGAACAGGGAGAATGGACCGTGACCCACCACGCGGGCCTAGTGCGAATTGGTGGTTACTAACGACTCCAGATGCAGCCGGGATCAACGGTTTAATATGTCTGAAGCGAGGACGACCTCGGGTCAGTTTACGTTTAGAAAGTTGCTTTACTTCAACGAATGCAGGCTAAACGCGCATACCACCTGCATCATCTAGCTCCTTGAACTTTTACTGTCTCGTCAAAAACAATTCATTCAAAATGTTATTTGATTTCAACGGGTGTTCCGTTGACCACATTGCGCGAGAGAGAAACTTAGAGAAACATGGCAAAACCAACTCAGATAGGCTTTTTATCTCCCACAATTAAAAATTTAAAAAATCAAAAAACTCGACTGCGAAAATATTACTCGAAATAAAAACTGAAAATAAAAAAACAAGTCCAGTAGGTAGTCTATAATTCTGTTAAGTAAGGAACAAAGCTTCTTTAACAGTCGGGACCCATTAGATATTCAAGTATAGTTTAAAATTTTGAAAAATGGGTCCCGACTGTTAAAGGAGCTTTGTTGCTTACTTAACAGAATTATAGACTACCTACTGATGTATAAATCATCAAAATCAATCCACACGTTTGGTCTCTAGTGTGCCACAAAGGAACAAACATACATATATAGACTGTTAAACACTATACCCTGCCTGCGCGTCGCGCTTCGCGCTCTTGCATTGCGCAGTCGGATAAAAAGAAGTAATAGTTGCTATTTGTCTTTGCAGTGTGTGTCTGGAGTTGGAATGTTTGTGTTGAATAATGGGACATCAATCCTGTAATATATTCTAACCAAAGGATCTTTTAAGGGTTCCGTACCTTAAGGGTAAAAACGGAATGGAATGCAAGATCGCGTTGATGAGTTGATAGCAAGATCATTTGTTAGAAGTTTACATAATAGCGGGTGGAGCATAGCATGAGAAAAATACCGTTGGACAGTGGTTGTGCCGTTGTCGTTGTTCATCTGTAGTTTCTTAAATCTAATAGGGCAGTTGGGTTCCCTGAATGCGTGTTCATACACTGAAGACTTACGCTCGGGCGAAGATTACTAATATAGGTATATTTATACAAAACTCATTCTGTATGCCCGATGTTGGAGAATCAATAGAACATTCAAGTTTGTAGACTTGTGAAATTGAAATGTTTGATCGTAGTAGTCGAGTCGTACGGTTGGAGTCCAGTCACAATGTGAATTTTAATTCATTTGTGGTGAGGGTGCCGACGGAACATCTGGCGACTTTGATGAAGGAGGATCTTTAGCCGAAAGGCGTAGTATTCCGGCGCTTCCGAGGTCGGTTACCTGACACCACTTCGCGTCATACGTCGCCGTCTATACGTGTTGGTTAGGTGTTTACTAACATAGTTAATATTTTTTTTTACTAACAACAATGTTTTGTATCTGTATATATGTTAGACTATATCACTATTTGTATTTATACTGTATGACACAGCAATCAAAATGCAGGTAAACAATTAATGTACATTTAATAATTATGTAATGAAAAGTGACTTCATGAATCACCTCTGAAGTCATTTTTCAATTTGACGACTCTGTAAATAATAAAACAGGGAGAAAAAAACAGCCCTTGCTGAGTTTCTTGCCGGTTCTTCTCAGTACAAGGTCTCCCGCCGTAGATTTACGAACCGATGGCGTAGCTTCTAGACATTCATGAGTGCTTGTAACAGCCTAAACTGAATAAATGATTTTGATTAATTGATTGATTGATTGATATAAGATATTTATCTATGGGCCTATGTAGCCTGACTATAAATAAATAAATAAAAAAAATTATTAAACTTGAAAGTTCGTAGAAACTACTTACTGTCCTTTAGCGGCTTAAATGGGTAAAAAGCGAAGCACGCTTCAGAATCTTCCTATTCTTTCCAGTGTACCTTTTCATATATCGCTCCTTCAATGCAAAAGGGCCACAATTCAAAAAATCTCAAAACTCGTTTTATTGTAAAAATGTGATCTAAATGCATGATATTTTAGAGTGTCATTAAAACACTCGCCATTTTAGCTTTAATAACTACCAAATCACAAAAGCGTCCGTTTTGCATTCAAGCGTTTTGATGACTAACTTCAGTGCAAAGCGGCCATTTTTTTAGTTCCGACCCGATTCCCAGCGTGAACGCACGTCGGTTTAGTGCAAAAGGGCCACAATCCAAAAATTTACCTTAAACAAATAAAGTCTTTAGATCAAAAGTGCCTTTTTTTGAAAAGTGGCTGTTTTGCATTAAAATTTTATGAAGTTATAATTAATGTCATTAGATCAAAAGTACCATTTTTTTAAAAGTGGCTGTTATGCATTAAAATTTAAGTAAATTATTAAAGATTCTTATAATAAAAACTGCAGTATTTCAAAAAGCATCCTTTTTTGTATTGAATAATGCATTATAATCTTATAATAATTTTATTGCTAGGGTATTTTTTAGAAATGATTATGTTTTAAAATAAAACAAATGAGATTGGAACGTTATTTTTAAATATTTTGTGTTTGAGTGCCTAGAGTTATTGTAAATCTGTCGTTAATATTCGTACTTTTAAGCTAGGTACTTTTTTATTAAGAAATCAAAGGACAAGCCTTTGATTTCTTAAGTGTAGGTTTGTAAATATGCAAACTTTACTATAGTGTTTGAGTTTAGGCACATTTTATAGATAGATTGATAATTGTGAGCCATACAGCAAAACGGGAGCGTCGGGTAGTGTCTATATAGTTCTTATATAAATAAATACACAAATTATAACACAAACGCGATAGTACCTAATGTTTGCATATTTTCAAACTTACATCGGAGGTATATAATGATGTAGTCTCATATTTATTTATTTAAGTCATTCTCATTTATGGTTTCTAATTATTTTATGAATATGGAATAAACCAGTGCATATACGATTATTATAATATCATCTTATGTATCTATGATAGGCTTTTTATACATATTTATGGTTGGGATTTCCCTATTCCATCCATAGGGAAGGTTTGTGCCCCAGCAGTTGGGACATTAATAGGCTGATGATGATGATGGTTGGGATTTACAATAATAATAAAATAAAAAATAAAGGCATTGTTGATTATGTGTATGCATTGCATATGTTTTGCTTGTTTTGCTTACAGAGTGAATCTTATCCAAACCAAGAATCAAATTTTAATAATCCAGTCAACCGCCCGCAATAGCCTAGAGGAACATTTTATATCAGCAGATGCTCAACAACACATCTAATTACAGTTTTGATACAAATTTCTTACCAGACAGTCAATATAACCTAAACTTCTCATTACTTGATGATGAAGATGACGATATGCAGTCTGTAATAGAATACACACCAGATGATTTTACTTCTGATGAAAGCCCGACTTTTCAGCCTTACCATCAACGCAATACTGGAAGATTTTCTATAGATCTAGAACACAGGATATTCGCAAAAAAATCGACATTTCGCCCCAGCCTGGGTCTTCTAGTATTAAGTCGCAATAGTTTACTTAAAGTACCTCAAAAAAAGAAAGAAGGTTTACTGAAACTTAAAGAGAGGAATATAATTCCAAAATAATATAGAGGAATATAATTCTTCACTTCAGGGTGTTTTGCACGAGTTATTTACTAATTTTTTTTTAATGATTATTACTTGCTTTAATATTTAACTTAAATGGATCTCATTCAATAAAGAAAAAAAAAATTCAGAAACCTTTAATTTTGATATGGTTACATACGACTGTTATTTTAGCTTCAGTAATAAGAGTTTAAAGAACTTTCTTTCAAAAGAATATAAAATTTGTGTTTTTTTTTAAGACAGAATACATTTTGTTCATAACCTGATCGATATAATGTGTTATTCTGATTATAATTGAGAAAGTTATTATTTTTTCTTTTATGAAAAATAACAAGAAAGTATTATTTGATAAAAAAGTGTATTAATTTTTGTTTTTTTTTTAAGATTTCTGGTCCGATTTTTAATACAAAAGGGCCTCTTGTGCAAATTTCTCACAATATATCATAGTTAATATAAATTGTTTAATACTCATAAATGCAGTATAAAAATACGATTCTAATGATGTATAACATTTATATATTATCGCAAAATAGAGTACAAAAATTACCAAAAAACGTTTTTAAAATTTTGTTTTGGCCGTCCTGTAAAAACTCATTTTTTGAATTGTGGCCCTTTTGCATTGAAGGAGCGATATGTATACGAGTACAGATTTTTTACGAGTTGACTCAAGTTGTCACAGTAGTTGAAAACTTTAGTAAGTAACGACTAAAATTGTTTTTTAAAAGTTCCACTCACTCAGGTCATTGCATAAACACAGTCTAAAAGTAGGTTTTTTTTTACTGGCTTAGAGAAAACTTCTATTTTATTTTTATTTTTTTGGATTTAACAGTTAAAAGCTTTTAAAATAAATTATAACTACAATTTCAAATGTTTAATACTTGTAAACGTATTCATTTGTCATTGTATGTTACGTACAGTGCGAATAAGTGGAACTGTCTTGCAGCCTAAGAAATAGTAGAAGAAATTTAACACGGTCATTAAAGCCGCGATAGCATAATTGTTCAGTGCATCCGCCCGGATAGCGGATGGTGCTAGTTAGAGTATGCCTAACTGCGTGGACTTTTTTCTAGTAAGATTTTCTTTAGGTTTAGAGTAGATGTTTTTGTTTATGTGGCTAGGCTTTTTATAAAAGCTATATATAAAGTTATTGGAGTTTACTCCTTAAGAATCGATTTGCATATTTATGGGGCCCGGTATGAGAAAAATGTGAGGAGTAAAATCTATCGATGAATGACCACGTTAACGTTTTTGGTGCGCATCCTGTTCGAGCCAATATGACTCTTAAATCCGAGAGCTTAGGTGCAAAAGAATTAAATTTGAAACTACAGTGTATTTTGTTAGACCATAGATTTCTTTATTAACCTAACATGTTAATTATTTGTTTTAACCAACTGAAAGAATAGGCGGCGGGGTTCTAACGGGCGGGTCCATTACGGGCATCGTCAAAAATGGCGGCGCGTCAAAACAACCGTCGGTAACCTTACACGGAACTTCGCGCCAAGATTAATGGCGTGTCGCAAGTAGTGGGACCATGATGATTGTCCGAACTCGGACAGATTACAATAAAAGAACACTTCAAAAGAGTCTATGCATCCAGTAATAAATTGATTCTATATATATATATATAGCCGTATCAGCTGGACTGAAAAAGTCAGGAATGAAACCGTACTCCAGCGTGTCGAAATGACTCGGAAACTCATGCAAACCATCAAGAAGCGCAAAATAGAATACCTCGGTCACGTGCTTAGACACGGCAGGTACAAGCTGCTCCAAATCATAATGATGGGCAAGGTTGAGGGTAAAAGGCGCGTGGGACGCAGGAAGAAGTCCTGACTATGAAATATCAGAGAGTGGACGGGGATCAGTTCCGTCGAGCAATTGTTTCGCCTTGCCATAGATAAGGAGAAGTACAAAAAGTTAGCGGCCAACCTTCAATAATGAAGAGGCACTTAAATAAATATATATATGTATATATATAAAACTCAAAGGTGACTGACTGACATAGTGATCTATCAACGCACAGCCCAAACCACTGGACGGATCGGGCTGAAATTTGGCATGCAGGTAGATGTTATGATATAGGCATCCGCTAAGGAAGGATTTTGATCAATTCTACCCCGAAGCGAAGCGAGGGCGGGCCACTAGTTAACAATATGACACAAAATAGAGAAAGGGTAACACTTTATTTTTCTCCTAGTAAAAGGCTTGGGGCCGTATTGAGTACTTCGTGATGTGGAGCAAAATTAAAGATGTTGATAAAAACAACAATGTATTGGGATATTTGGATCATAAATATATACATATATAGATGTGGACACATTTTGACTTTTGTGAATGACAAATACAAAATTACTACTTTTACTTTAATAAAGTCTACTACTATTTCAATGCCGTATTTATAAATAAGTAAAAGACATTATTTTTGCTTAAGTTATGACTTGAGCTACATTTTTCATTTAATTTAAAAAAATGATCATAACAAGAACTATCAAAAATGAGTTTTTATAACTCGTGCCATTAAAGAAACGAATCGAAAATACCGACGCAACAAAGTAACTGAGTTAATATTTGGCACTAAAATTATTCAATAAAAAATGGTTACTTAGCAACAAAAATGGGGTCCAGCGGCCCATCGTTAGAAGTTAGAAAAGTCCGACCAAATTGAGGAGTCGCGGCCACACTACACTCCCCGCCTCCCTCCATCTTTGCATCAATCACTTATCCCTTTGATGTATTATTTACTCCGGAGCGCTACTTCTGTCACTCTGTTTTTGAAGGGAGAGCAAATATTTTTCAAGACCATCTGTCATTGCGATTGTTAGGGTCTGACACCCCAGCGCCTGTTATATCATTACAAATATAAGTATGGCATTATATTTGGAATGATGAAGTGGGGCACAATTTTCTCGTAGGAGATGGGGGGAGGAATTTCGAAGCAGCTCGACTTTTGCGGATTCCATTCTCTGGCATCATTTTAAGCTACAAGCTCTTCGTGAGCTCTAGTTTCATTGTAAGACCATTTAGATTTAGCAGAAATTCTTGGTTACGTTTCCTGTTAATAAGAAAGCCGTGTTTCATCTTAAGAGCCCATTAAAGGTAGCCTTTGTATCGTGGGAGCTATTTTCCTTAATGCGACAAGACTTTTGTACATTAACCTCTATTTTGTTATTAACGAAATTAGTTGGTGTAATTAAGCTGTTGAGAAAATACTGATCTCGCTCAACGTGAAAATCTCCGGTGTCTTCGCATCCATCAATCTTAATCTAATTTGTGTTTTCTTTGTTTAAGAGTTATTTATACTTTCCTGTAAAGGAACCTGTGTAAAACATAAAAAGTCCTTATTTATCATCGTATGTCTTTCAATCTAATCTAAAATCCATACCAATTTTCATCATTGCCGACGATGCCTGTCATTTTTAAGATATTTCTAACTCGGTTAGTTGATAATGATTTCAATTCGTGAATCCGCATACCAGCAATGAGCATATTCTTTCTTATGTTTATCTATAGACCCGTAGGGCAACTAGTCAGACAAACAGCAGTTGAGCCACGAGCTGAATGGCAATTACCACCATTTATCGTGGATGCAATTTGTAAATAAATCTCATCTGAACGTAACCACCGTACATCGTTAACGAGAGATTCGCGACAGGCCGCAGCGTCCCGTAGCATTTTCATTTACCGTAACGAATAGCGATTTGCTGATGTGTACAACAATTAAACAGTGATATTATAAATCTGACAATATGCAAATTGCTCCATTTGATAGACACATTTTTGATGTGAAACATCTATTGGGGCAGGTGTGCGAATGGAAGTTGAAAAGCAAATTATCTAAAGTGATGAGCTATGAGAATATTAAGTAGCATTGTACATTAGTAGTAGCATATGTGTGAGCTACGTTAGGTCAAGTATCCAACAGAGAGACTGTAGTAAACAAAGATTTGTTGGTTCTGTTCCAAGATACATCATCATCATCATCATCATCATCATCAGCCTATTATAAAAGCCTATTATACCCAAGATACATATTAAAGACTTTTATCTTTTTAAATAAGTTTAATATATTTCACATCTGCCAGACGACCCACGATGCTCACACAATTTTCTAAACCTATCTATGTGTCCAAATCAATAATTCAAAAAGTGGAAATTGGTTCTCAGGTCGTAAACGTGAGTCATGTCTTCATTGCGACGTGTTTTCAAGTGTTTAAGTTTCCAGTTTACATCGTGTCCCCGATCATTAGATATTTCTTTTTCATTCAAAACTCTACGAACTAGCAGCACTTAGGATAATCGATTCGTTCAAAACTTTCATAAGTACTACACGATAACTTTGTAAGTTTTGTTGTTTATGTTATGTGGGAGAAGCAAACGAAAATAGGTAATGTTTATTAAGGGTTTCGTTATCCGTCCGCCTGAATACAGATTGTATCTTATGAACCGTAATAAGAACTATAAGCAATGATAAAGACAATAAAAATATAATAAGCGTAAAGCCTTTTTACAAGATTCCTGTAATTTTCAGTCTTTTTTGCCTAACTTTAGCAGTCATTGTTATACAAATATTTAAATCTTGTTAGATGGTACGGAAGTCATCTTTTAGAATCAGACTTTTACAAGACTGGTTCTTAAACCTTCCGAAATTAAAATGGACGCAGTTTTAGTCCTAATAGATTGTCTACAGTAATTTTCAACTTTGCCCCAGCACATTAATTTAGACTTTATACTACGTCTGCAAATATACGTCTTCTTTCGCAATCCAATTTAAAGGGAGTAATTTTATATTCATAGTTACTTTGAATGGGAATTTCAGACCCTACATCTATAATTCCTACTCCAAAATGGCGGCAGTCCATTAAACATGGCTGCGGTGCAAAATCTGATTGTTATTGCATTTTTTGTTGGAAATGATCGCTCCTAGGTAATTTGCCGAATGGCGAATGGAGTGGTGTGCCGCGCCGTTAATAGTAAATATTTTATGTATTTTGTTCTATTTTAAAAAGTGGTAGAGTGCAACGAAATTTCCTTTCAAATTGTAGTGCCTATATTACGTAGACTGTTCTTATTTATAAGGAGAAACCCTGAATGTATGGTCAGTCTGTAACTGTTTATTATTAAGAACTTCAAATAACTATTAATTATCTGCTATATAATTGTATAATATGAATAAGAAATTTGATGCCTATTTTGCGACGCTTCTGCATCGCATTAAACTATTATATTGCACTACACAAATCTACAATGTGTTGAACTTCCATAGTTTCTGGAAACGCCATCATCATCATCATCATAGACCCATGCTCGTCCACTGCTGGACATAGGTCTCCCCTAATGCACGCCACTGCTCCCGATTTTCTACCACTCTCATCTAGCTCACGCCAGCCAGCCTACGAATGTCATCATCCCATCTTGTCTCAGGGTGTCTCACACTAGGTTTACCGAGTCGCGGTCTCCACTCAAGAACTTTAAAACGCCAGTAAGACATTAATTCGATATTCGATGGCTCAGCGGTTGAATTGAACTTGTTCCAGCAGGTTCCAGTGCCATTGATAAAAGTTCTTTACGGCCGGCGGCGGACGAATAGAGCTTATTTTCTTTCGATCAACAGTTTTCTTTAGTGTCGCGTTGGTTTAACGAAGTTATCGCAGCATGGTGGTCATGCATTTTAGTTTACCATTAACGTTTTATTTCATTATATTAACCATTGTCGACAATTTATCAAGTGCAAGGTGTGTTTTGAATGGATTTTGGTAGATTCTATTTGACATTGAGTTTCTTTTATAATTAAGCCTCTCAACATGCTCACTAGTTTTGGCACGGATCTGTGGTTTCGCAAACTCTTTCAGCCTTTTGATTGAATTTTAACATACCTTTATGTTTGGTGCTTGTTTTACTTAGTCGCAAAATGGCTAAACGGATTTGGAAGAAAAAATCCGGTACACGGACACATTATTAATTTATTTTTACTGTAAATCGCTTGAAATTTCATATACCTAGATGGAATAAAAGAATAGTAGCAAATTGCATTCTTGTTGTTATTGTTACTTTATATAGTTTTCTTTGATTCCATTAGAAACTGTATTGATTTATACAATATATATGTGACGGTATAAACATTGTTTTTATTAAATGTTGGCATTAAAGTTATAGGTAGAAAATGAAATGAAATTTTCTAACCACACTGGTAAAACTTTTCTGGCAGCGACATCTTCATTTATCCTTGTGATATTATTATCTAATATATAAAATTCTCGTGTCGCGGTGTTTGTGGTTAAACTCCTCCGAAACGGCTTTCCCGATTCTCATGAAATTTTGTGTGCATATTGGGTAGGTTTGAGAATCGGACAACATCTATCTCTTTTTCATCCCCCTAAATGTTAAGGGTAATCCACCCCTTTTTTTTCAATTTTAGATATTTTTTTTCAATTTTTTTATGATACATCATACAAAAATACATACAACCCTAAATTTTCACCCTTCTACCACCAACCCCTATTTTTTTATGGCGGTTCGAAGTTCGCTGGGACAGCTAGTTATATTATTCCAATTATTCCATGGAATAGCTATATACTGAATTAAGCTAGCGTATTGAGCGACATCTTTTTGGCGCAACTGTTCTGCAACTCAAACACACCTTCAGGCCCACTTGCACCAAAGTACTTAAATAAAAAAAGGTTAAAATTTTAAGCCTCATTCCGTTTCTCCATTTGGCTTACAATCGAAAAAGATAAAACGATGTGTTCGGCAGGATGAAGGCTAAATTAGAATTTTGGTGCAAATTGCCAACCAAATAATAATGTTACGTCCAAGAGATATGTTCCACAATTTGATACGGCATGAAAGCAGCCGGTCCGGTTGAACCGAGCATATTCGGACGGCAGTAAAACGGCTCGGATCCGAGTTGCATTCGAAATAAGTTTCGTATTAAACGAGTCGTTAAGCGTTCGGGGCGAGAGTCTCGGGACCCGGGCGGCGTAGACGTTACACCGGTAACCGCTGCGATTGAAAACCATCAGGTTATGAGTATTACATTCATAGGTCTGACCCGCCATGGCAAATCGGGGAATCACTATCTCGTATCACTGGTTCGGAAACTGATAGATTTATTCAACCATTTGGTTTCTTTACAATTACACTACTAACGGAAGTAAGAATAAGTGTTATGGCTGTATCTGGTATTACAACTGTAGATGGTTTAAAAAGATTCAAAAAATAAAGAATTATTGAGTAATAAGACTTAGTCTAAATCTCTGAAGGAGAATCTCTGGAGAAAATCTGAGGAGCTCGATGGCGCAAGTGGTTAGCGCGTTCGGCTGCGATCGTTGAAGTTAAGTAACTTTCGCAGTGGTCGGTCATTGGATGGGTGACCAAAAATTTACTATCTCGAGCTCCTGCGTGTTTCGGAAGGCACGTTAAGCCGTTGGTCCCGGCTGCATCTGCAGTCGTTAGCACCCGCCAATCCGCACTGAGCCCGCGTGGTGGGTCATGGCCCAATCTCCCTATTCCATCCATAGGGAAGGCCTGTGCCCCAGCAGTGGGGACATTAATAGGCTGATGATGATGAGTCTAAATCTCGTACTAAATGATTACTATTACTATGCTTGAAACTTAAAGAATCTTAGTACTTAAAGAAGCATAGTAATCATTTAGTAGTTGCACTATAAATATAATAACAAGTCAGTTCGTCAACAATTCCAGAAACTTAGTATTTACTTCCATCCCATTGTTACTTTTGCTGGAATAATTCAGATTGGATAAACTGCACAATATAATTTATTCAAAGGTTGTTTCGGAATTGCGTTGCCCAGTTCCAGCGATCCAATTACGAATGTACAGCGTGTATCTATGCGCTAATGTTAGCTATCAATTAAACATGCAATGGAGGCAACACAACAACCGCACTCCAATTCACCACAACATTTGTGCCAGATACTTATACGGACTGCGCTATAAACAAAGAAATGTACACAATACGTAGGGATGATCGATATTAGAAAAACATCGATGTTGACATCGATATGTCTAAAACATCGATGTTTTTGGAAACAAATAAAACTGTTTATTTATTTATGAAACGAAGAGTGTACTTCTTAATATTAACATATAAACACGTATTTTTTGAGAGAGTTGAAATGTTTTTATTGGATTCTAGAGTAGATTATGTTTCGATTAAACATGAAATAAAATATTCGGCAAAAGGCCCCCACGGCTCTGATGACAGGCCATCTAAAAGCGCGCCATTTTTAATAATGAGAGTAAACGTAGGTGAGTGAAACCTGTCAAATTTCAGAATTGCCACCTGTACGAAAATAATGACACTAAATTTAATAAAAACTGCTCTCTTACTGAGACACCTAGAAATCACAAAAATAATAAGGAAAAATTAACATTCCCAGTAGTTTTAGGGACACTTTGTAAAAAAAAATAACTTTGATAGGTGTTTTACTTTTAGTCTGTGTAACATTTAGTTGAAGCTAGTACATCTAATGCACGCTAGACGGCGCCCAAAGGAATAATTGACGTTTCGATATTTTATTCTAGTAACATCGATGTTTCGATGATATCGAAGTCAACCCATCGATGTTAAAACATCGATGTTTTCCAGTTAAACATCGATGAATATCGATCATCCCTATATAATAGTAATCAGTAAAAGAAGTAATGAAATTTGGGATAATGTGGTTCTACAAGACGACCGTAATAAATAACAAGTTCAGACTTTAACAGTGCAGTGAGACGTCTAAAGCATTCGATTGTGTAAATAAATTTGATGTGAAGCTTTAAGTACATACATATATATATATATAGTGTTATTGGTATAGATATCAGTCTCATAGTGCCATATCATGTATTACTTTGTATGTATGTAATATATATTCATAACAAGTTACACTTTCATTTAAACCATACCCCACAAAACTGCTTACGCAGTTTGACTGCAGGTAGCTCGCTTTATATAAACATAGCTTATAAATTTTTCAAATTAGGTTATATTAATACAATTAATTTACGTAAATGGTTACAACGAATTTAACAAGCGTTTTTTTAATAAGCTTTTAAATTTAGAAAGTTTAGGCTCACGTCTTATGTCCTCGGGTAAACTATTGAGTAAGTATGGAATTCGATTTTTTATTAAAGCATGTATGTTTATTTATGTAGCGTAAATGGGGTAATTTGTTGCGCTTTATAAAACAATAGATATATTATTTAATTAAATTGTGTAATGGCCCCCGCGAGGAAGGAAGAGAATGCAGAAGACGCGCTTACCTTTTTAATTTATTTTCCAAAATCATATTACTTTTTGCAACAGCCGAAACTCTTTTTAATTTATATAACATGGTGTCTTACAGTTAATTGATAATTTTAATATTTTTTCATAATGTATATGTGTCACTTCTCTTTTTTTTTTAAAGAAAAAGGACAAAGTCCATTGGACAAGCTGTCGTAAGCAACCACAGATTACTTCTGTAATCATAAACAATTTTCTGCCACAGATAATTATTGTGATATTGTGATGTATTCTGACCGTTCTGACCTATAGTGTGATTTCTTTCCTATTTGTATTTAGGAGGTAATTAATTTTATTTATTTTTTAATAATATTTTCTGTGATGTCACTGCTCTGGGTATGGCAGAATACCAGTGCAGCAGGTATTTTACCTGTCGTGTATGCTGAGCCATATCCAGTGTTGGCATCACATAAAATACACATTCTGTAGCTGTTTTTTATTGTTTGTTGATTTTACTTGTTCGTTTCGTTTTACTATATGTTTAATGTATTTTTGCATTTTATGTGTATGTTATGTGCTGTCAACAATAAAAACGGTTTTCTTTCTTCTTCCTTTGTTTCTTCTACCAAAGTTCAAAGTTTTACCCATCCTTCGCGCGTCGAGAAGGTTAAATGGAGTAGAGTCGATCGAGAATCGATTGCAAAGTTTAGTTTTAAAACAATCGAGCTGAAGTATGATTCAGTTAGCGAAGTTACGGACATAACTCGTCTACAGGAAGGTCGGCGAGTTAACTCGACTGATGCGATTACTCAAGATCTTTTGTTGGTTCCCCTGTTAGTCCGATAAACTCTGGATGTTGACTCAATTCCCCAATTAGGTGAACTCACCTAACTGTATTAAACACGGGACTTGTTTTTGATTCGTCTGAAGAAATAACCATTATTGGATCAGTGAACTTCCATTAATTTACATCTGTCTCGTTTGAGACGTCAATTTTCATTACCATCAAATAGGAATGTTTCAAATGTTTCTCAATATAAGCCTAAACACATTAAATAATTTGGGAGACTAAAATAGCCAGGCTCCAGTTCGTTGAAAATTGCTTTCTCTACCACACAAGCAAATAAAATACATTGGAATCTATTACTGGACGAGAAATTTAGTTTGTTTTTTTGGTTTAACTAGCGGCCGCCCACGACTTCGTCCGTTTTAACTTTATTTTTTTGAGAATCCGCCAGGGCCGTATAATTTTTTCGGGAAAAAGTTTAAAACTATAGAAAAAAATCCACGCGGACCAGGCAGCAGACGGGACTCGAACCCGCACTCTTCGCAATCCGGGCGAATGCACTGACCAATTATGCTACCGCGGCCCTCACGGACCGCGTCGAAATTCTTCTAGCCGTTCTTAAGCTGCAAGGCAGCGCCATCTCTTCGCATTATAGGTAACCCACAATGTCAAATGAATACTTTTACATTTATTAAACATTTTGAAAGAAGAAATAGCAATTATAGTTATAATTTTTATTATTTTAAAGCATGTAAATACTTGATGTTAAAATAATAAAAATTATAAAAAGTTAAAAATGTTACAAATCAATCGATCAGAGGTGTTTCAGTCAAAGGGTGGGATCACATGAAAAATTACATTATGTGATTTTTGATCTTGAAAATTTATGAATTATTTGATGTTGAGTTTACGAATATGACCAGTTATGACAGTACTTATTGAACAATAGAATAGCTTAAAATGGAACGCACGAACGAGCGGGGACCAAAATTACCAAATTAATGGACGCAAATACACATTCTCAATTTCTTATATTCTAACGAAGCAGACCTGAAAAGGCTAAATAAATAAAGTTTCGTGCAGCAACCCGTAAAAACTAATTTTCTTTAATGAGTGATGTGCGTGAAAACCTAAGAAATAAATATTCTTATATTATTTTCAGATACTTTATTCCGTATTGGAAAAATAGAAATAGAAATAAGGATTTCATTTAACCAGCAGTTTCAGTATTCAGGGCAAGTTTCACATTATTGTTAATCCCTAATTAGGCAATAGATCTACGAAAATACCAACGTCAAGTCTTGTTACAATTAAAAGTTTTTTAAATCATTTTAATTGCCAATATTTTGATCATACCAATTTTAGCAATTGCCCTTAACGTTGATTTGGCTACTTTCTAATGAGACAACAAAGGAAAAATAGCATTGCTCTTTAGATCGTTGGAAACCTAAAAAGGCATGTCCAAAACATCGGATATTCACTCGAAATAAAAGTACCATCTATATATATAAAACTCAATGGTGACTGACTGACGTAGTGATCTATCAACGCACAGCCCAAACCACTGGACGGATCGGGCTGAAATTTGGCATGCAAGTAGATGTTATGACGTAGGCATCCGCTAAAAAAGGATTTTCATCAATTCTACCCCCAAGGGGATAAAATAGGGAATGAAAGTTTGTATGAAACTTTGGCAATTTTAAACCGATCGGGCTGAGACTTTGCATGCAGGTATAAGAAGAATCATAGATGAATGTCATTGTGTATAATACAAGCCTGAGAACAAAAACTGTAGTCTACATCTCTGCTCTACACCGAAGCGAAGCGAGGGCGGGTCGCTAGTGTTTTATAATTTTAATTCACTAGTTAGGAACTTGCCCCAGCGCCGCCGATAAACGAGAACCGAATAGAGCTAGAAACTAGTAACGAGTCGGCGATAAGCGAGTGTGCGAGTACAACGGGCAATTCTCTTACAATTCTCGCCACCCGCGCACTGTGACAGTTCTGAGCAAAAATGCACGCGCTCGACGGCTAAGCTAGCATCGCAGCTGAGCGAGTATCGATGAGCAAGTATACTTTTGATAGATTTTGTCGCTCGGCTACAAACCAGTGGAGCGAGTTTTCGCCAGCAGTGTGAACAATCAGTTATCAACTATGCATCTCTTTTATTTACAGGAGTATTTCGAGCAAGAAAATAGGTAGGATAGTTAATCGCTTACTCGCCGGCTGTGGGACAACCGGCTTAACGGTAAGTCAGGGCTTGAAACCGGTTTCGAAAATACCGGTAAATAAAGGTTAATACCGGTTTTCAGTAAAGGTTTCTTTCGGAGCGGGTCTGTAATGAAAGCGGTACCTAAAACCTTAATAAACCGGTTTAATCCAGAGCGACACGTGCACGCGTCGGCATCGCTTGAAGTTTGTTTTGTTCGAACTAATCAATCCAATCAAGTATGAAACTGTCTGACTCTCTACTTCACTCACTCACTCTGTAGCTGAAACTGACATAAAATCATTATAAATTTGAATTGAAACGGCGAAGGCGATGCCGTAAGTAAGAGCGAAATGAAATCCTTTAAAAACCGCTTAATTGATTCAAAACCTATTTGATTTCGCTTTTTAGGAAAACCGGTATTTTTAAAGTTAAGGTAGAGCCCAACCTAAATAAAACGCTCCTAATGTACTTGACACTGATTTAGGTTTGAAAATTAACCGGTAAACAAGCCCTGCGGTAAGTACATAATATGTTATTGTAAGAACACTTGACTAGCTATGAAGGCTTACATGGAATCAAACAGAATTACACTTTTAGCTTCTTACTTTAAACATATCATGCTGCAGAAACAACATAATGATAAGAATTCAGATGCACGTGATGATTATCCAGATATAACGTGATTCTGATTTCAGTCAGCAAACGTTATCGGAGACTAATCGATCAGGAGCTCTATTTTTGAATCACTCACCTTGCGTCGAACGCTCGATTTCTTTTATAGCTATTAACGTGATTGTTACCATGTACCTTGTTTTTTATGAGTCTCCGATATAAAAAGTGTCACAGATTCTACGGGCTCCCAAAGACAACTTCCCCTTGGAGAAACCTGGTGTATACAAGATAGACTGCAGCTGTGGTAGTTCGTATATTGCCCAAAGGAAGCGGACAATAGCGTGCCGAATGAAAGAACACATAAAAGCAGTCTGAAATAATGATACGCAAAAATCAGCCATCGCGGAACATTTAATTGATTCGGGTCCTAATCACTGGATTGAGCTCCATAATCCACAAATTATTTCGACAGAACGCCACTACATACCAAGATTGGTCAGGAAAGCGATTGAAATACCGAAACACAAGAATTTCAATCGTGACGATGGGTTTAAATTGTCAAATGTTTGGAATCCAGTGTTTCGTATGTGTAAAACCGCAAAAATCAAAAAAACTGTCTTTCCGCGATCTGATACTGTCAGTATTGTGTGACGGGAACAAGTGCGAGTGAATAGTGAGAATGTGACCAGTGGTACGGGTATCGAGCGGAGTAAAAGACGACGTCGGAGGGTAGACCGATATGTCTGCCAATAACATCTACCCGCAATTACTTCAGTTACTCCGTGATCATGGCGCTTGCAACAGTGCCGAAATATCGGAGACTCATAAAAAATAAGGTACATGGTAACAATCCCGTTAATAGCTATAATGTTAGTGACCATGAAAGTTTAAAACAATAGCTCGATTTCCACTTAATTTCATTCGACATAATTTGTGCACATGCCATGCAACGAGTGGTCTCAACCATTCGACGAATGGTTGAGACCACTCGTTGCATGGCGAATGGTGGAGGCGGATGATAGAATAATTGTCATTTTTTTTGTGCTATTAGATGACGATATTCTATCCTTGTCATGCTTTATATAAAACGACAAGGGCAGACTCATGTCAAGTTTCTTCTTCTTTTAATAAGGCATGACGGCTAATGCATGTCAAGTTTACAAACGACAACACTAATAGCTAAGTTAATTGCCGGCATAATAAACGACAAAATACAATTGTATTATAAAGTCATGTACTTGAATTTTTCGTTCGGTTTTCATTGCGGTAATTACTAGTTTTTTGTGCGTGAATTGAGTAAAATTTTATATTTCGTATTAAACTAGTGACACCGGTGACGAACGATTCAAAAATACTGAAAATGACCCCTAAGACTGATCGAATCACATAGTTCATTCAAGTCTAAATTAAAGAAGTATCTGCTGAATATTCAAAAGCAATTTGAAAATATTGTCTGTCCCTATGAGAGTAAGGTTAAATACGCTAAAATCGCAAACTATTGGGGAGTAATGTGAGTCATTAATTGTAGATGTAACCTACTAAATTAATTAATTTACCTGGATTATTATTATTATTTATTGTGTGTAAGAATTATATAAATTGTAATTAATTGACAAGTAAGAAAATGACATTGTAATTAATATATTTAACATTTATTGTTCGTAAGAATAATATAAATTGTAATTGACTAGTAAAAAAAAATGGGTGCGTGTACTTATGTAGGCGCGTGAGAAGTTATCCTTCTTTGGCATCGTTTAAAATTAGTTTTTAATTGCATGCAAATAATTAATTACAATAAATTAATAAAAAGTCTGGAAAAGGACACAGTCAATAAAGTTCAGTTTTAGTTTGAAAAAATTAATAAATAATCAAAATATTCAATTAAAATCGCTACTGAATATAATTTATTAGAACATATGTGATTTGCACTTGCATGGAACTCAAACACGTATTCCGAATATACAAACTAGAAACATGTGGATAAATATTATAAATATGAATACCTATAACTGTTACTTTATTACAAAAAATAAAGATGTGGCTTTTGGTTCTACTACACCAATGGTCAAGAGATGGCGCTGTAGTCTCCTGAATCGCGCTTTGGTTCCGTTGTTCCAGATTAATAAATACTTTTGATATTATAAGTATGAATATCTATAACTGTTACTTTATTACAAGAAATAAAGATGTGGTTTTTGGTTCTACTACATCAATGGTCAAGAGATGGCGCTGTAGCCTCCTGAATCGCGCTTTGGTTCCGTTGTTCCAGATTAATAAATACTTTTGATAGGCCTTCACAATGCAGTCGTTAGCACCCACTAAATAGAGATTCTATTTCTATTTTGTTGGTAGATTTTCTTAATGTGCGGTAAACACAAAAGTAACAGCATGAAGTTGGTCGCTAAAGCGACCAACTTCATGCTGTTAAAATTTTGTGTTACAGTGATGCGCGCGCATCTTAAAATTTCACTCTCATCATTTTTTCATAACGCGCCTAAAGAAGTATAACTTCAATAATATGACATTTCAAAACGTGACATTGAATTGACTAAGCTTTGAATGACATCTAAATGAATTGCCATTGTAATTAATATATTTGACATTTAATTGGCTATTAATAATAATTGAATTTGAATTGAATTATAACTAACCACAAAAATTTGACGATGGGTAGGCTTAAAACCAGCTGCGCTGTGCCTACTCCTTTTTCCAACTCACATTTGATACTCATATTTAATAATAATAATAATGTAATAATAAGGTATGGAAATAAAGCGCTTGTATTTGTTTTTATTTGTATTTTGTAAAATCAGTATCATGCGACTTGAAAGTCGAAGGTGACTTATGTCGCATTCGACGATACTATGTCAGACGAGTGATTCAAGAATAGAGCTCCAGTACTTACACGAGCTCTGGTGTCGATGACTCGAATATTGATAATCACACATCACAAGTGCCATTTGCATCGACCCGAGGAAGGCATTAGCTGAGAACATGATCCGCCATTGGTGGCTGCCTGTCGAGTTGTTTGATTAACAGATGGAATGTTGCTGGTGTTGTCGAATATAAACATCTATATGCATACAAGACAGCGTACGATAAGAAGATGGGTAGCGATAGAAAGTTTATAAAAATAGCATAACAAAACCCACGCAATGCGTATGACATGCAAATGTTACAAAATAATAAATACTAGCGAACCAGTGAACCAAATGTTCACCAAAACCTAATTTAAAAAAAAATGTATTTAATTATTTGAGAACTTCGGAGATTTTGTGTGGTTTCGTTTGAAATTCGTGATTTCTCGAAAACCGGAAGTGCTACGTTACTCAAATCCGGTTTGTAGTCTTATCAGACTATTCTTAACTTATAACTTAAATATTCTCTTTATCTATCTCTTACGGTTTGGCCGCTGAAACAGCACCACAGACGAACGGACTTGTCTAATAGATAAGAGATGATTATACCCAATATACCCATGTTTTAAATCCTATGTAAAAGGTTCTGAAACAAGTCATCTTAATGTAAACATTAAAACATCCAATGTCTTAATACCCATAACTTTAACACGAGATTTAAGAACAAGCTTGCCGTTCCATGTTTCAGACTCAAAATTACAAGAGGGTTGCATTTCTGGGTTGTAGTATTGCATTGTTTAATAAAGTTCCCCTAGATCTGATTGAGCTTCCACTGACTAAATTTAAATCTCAGATCAAAAATACTCTCATGAATAAGGGCTATTATAAAGTTGATGATTTATCTGAATAAACGTAATGCATGGTCATAGTGTTTCTTATAATTTGTTATTTAATGGGTATTAGGCAATTTTCATAACTGTAATATTGTACCTATCTAATGCCGCTTCCTATATACTAAATATAATGTTAACCATAAAATTTATTATAACTATATATTTATATTCTAAATGATGTAATGGAAGGTGATTTCAGACGTATCTCTGAAGTCATTTTTCAACTTGACGACTCTGTATATAACAACACAGGGAGAAAAAAACAGCCCTTGCTGAGTTTCTTGCCGGTTCTTCTCAGTACAAGGTCTCCCGTCAAGGTTCGCCGTAGTTCGGCGAACCGACGGCGTAACTTCTTGACCTTCACAAGTGCTTGTAACAGCCTAGACTGAATAAATGACTTTTCATTTCATTTCATTAATAAAAATAACATAATATCATCCAAACGGGTGTTATAATGTTGTACAAAATTCCATAATTAAACTCCTTTGCTTTTTCGATCCCTTCCGCTCTCAAAAAGGGTGTACTCATCAGTCATGCACATTCTCACTGCTCGATGCGTGGTGTTTTGGTACTTGTATAAATTTCAGAAAAATAAAATTGTCATTCACGCCCGTTTCACTACCACAGCACCGTAGAGTGAACCCACATTCGTATTTTAAAACCACTCATTATATGTAGAACTTGCATAAATAACTATTAAATCGCCGTTATAAATAATTTAATTTCACCTCTAGTTCACTGGACATGATTATATTTTGACGACCTCCGTGGCCGAGTGGTTTCGACGACTGGTTTCATGGTGTCGCCGACTCGAGAGGTCCCGGGTTCGAATCCCGGTGGGGGCAGATGTTTGTGTGATGAATACAAGCATTTGTACTCCAGTCGTGGATGTTTAATATGTATTTCTATATATATACTTATATAATGTACGGTATATGTATTCTATCCGTTACCCTAGCATCCCAAAACACAAGCCTTAGCTTTAGGCTTAGGCTAGGCTAATTGGTGTGAGTGTTGGAAATATTTATTATTTATTTATTACATTTTACTAACACTAAAAGTCTATTGTTTCTTAATTATGTGAACTTTAACAAACTGTTGGTTATTAAAAAAAGATCTTCAAAGTCCGAGTCAATGTTGGGACTCTTGGGACTCTATAAAAAGTAAAATCGGTTGCAACAAGACAACAAAAATGTTTGAAAGTTTGAGGATATAAAAACCAAGAACTTTTGTCTTGATTCCAAAATTGAACAAAGAAAATGTTGAGGCAATAACACTTCAACAAAGCATAACGCGTGTTGTAATGATACCGTTAACCCAAAACAATGATGCGAGCATTTCCCAGGTGGGCTTCAACAGTTTACGGCACAAATAAATTTAACCAAAGCCGTAATAAAAACTACTTACTAAAACACCGCCTCTGCTAAATCCCTTGTTATACTAAATTGATTCACCAATTCGTCGGAAACAGGAGCTAAGGAGATTTCGCGAAGCAATTTGGGCCACGACTATAATTCTCCTCAGAGTGATTCCGAAATTACTACGTAGTCTGTTGTAAATATTGTGGTTCGTTTCATTTCCAATTAGTTATTACTGTTCTCATTTAGTTCTTTGGCGGCGGGAATGGGTGACCCTCTTCGACATTTATTTGACTTAATTAGCTTAATTGGTGAAAGATCGTCGACGGATTAATATTCTACTTTTTGACAATTTGTATTTTTTTATGTTCTGACTTACTATTTGTTTCTTAGGTTTTCACGCACATCACTCATTAAATAAAACTAGTTTTTACGGGTTAATGCACGAAACTTTATTTATTTATTGACGTTTCGTAGCCTTTACAGGCTTCGTCGTCAGAATAAAACTTTTATATAAATATATTTCGAATAAAGTTTCGTGCATTAACCCGTAAAAACTAGTTTTATTTCTGACTTACTACCTTATTCTACCTTAATTATTAGGAACAGTAAATAGTTAAAAATATTAATGAACTTTGTAAGGATCGATAACGAATATCGCTGGAATTGCAGTTGTCCCTAAATTATTTGCAGCTAAATATTTGATATCAGAGGTGTTGCCATCTCATATGATCAGTGTTACCAACCCTTACCAAAATTTTCCCCTAAGTATTTTTTAAATTCCCCTAAAATCTCCTAAATATAGAATTTTATATGTAGCTACGTATTACCCAATTTCTTTCGTTGCTCATAAATTAAAACGTTACATATTTAGCTATAGTAAACTATTTTATTAAATAAATACGGTTTCCTAAAGAACAGTCAAACGAAAATGAGCTGACAGGCTGTTAAATCTTATTTAGCTGTTTTTTAACTTTAGTCAATACAGCCTTAGGAAACAACCCGCCACACAGTCAGTTCAGTCGTTTCATATCGTGGTGCGTTCCATTCTACGCACAAAACTGAAAGAAAACACACGCTTTCTTTTTCGATTTAATTGAATGTTTTGATAAAAGTCCCCTAAAAGAACAAACAAAAAATTCCAGCCCCTAAAAAAGTCCGTTTTAACACTTCAGCCCCTAAATCTGGGGGCAAAACCCCTAAGTTGGGAACCGTGCATATGATATGTAAAATCACACAGAAATCACTGTACTATCACATAAAACTTTGCTTTGAGAAACTCCACGGTGCAAGTGGTTAACGCGTTTGGTCTGCAATCGTGGTAGTTAAGCAACTTCGCAATGGCCTGCTTTTGGATGGGTGACCAAAAATGTATCCACAGTCTTTAGCACACATCAATAATTATGCACTGGACCCGCGTGATGGTTATGCCCAAACTCCCCATTCGAAATCATTTATTGTCTGTAGCTGTTTTTTGTTGTTGATAATTATACTTGTACGTTTTGTTTTACTTTATGTTATACTAGCGGACCCGACAGACGTTGTCCTGTCTACACGTCTTTGTGAATCTAAACCATTCTCAGATCCCCTTGAACACACACAAAAAATTTCATCAAAATCGGTCCAGTCGTTTAAGAGAAGTTCAGTGACATACACACTCACAGAAAAATTATATATATAAAGATGTATTTTTGCGTTTTATGTGCATGTTATGTGTTGTCAGCAATAAAAACATTTTTCTTTCTTTCTTTCTTTCTTTCTTTCTTTCTTTCTTTCTTTCTTTCTTTCTTTCTTTCTTTCTTTCTTTCTTTCTTTCTTTCTTTCTTTCTTTCTTTCTTTCTTTCTTTCTTTCTTTCTTTCTTTCTTTCTTTCAATAGACTAATGACGATAAAGCTTTTTAAAATATTTAAAACAAATCATTCATTTTATTTCATGTTACATTTAATGTAACTTTCCCGGTGGTCCTAATAAAAAAAAAATAAGGAACTTATATTACAATACTGCGAACTCATAATTGCTCCCAGACTTTACTATCTATGTCATAGAGAAAGACTCTATGATATTAAAGTTTGAGCTTATATTCGTGTATCCGATTCTACAGAGACACCCGGTGAAAGCCACAGGAGTTCCCCAAGGAACTAGCAACGCCACAATTTAGCAGCTTTTACATCCTAAATGAAATATTGCCACTTGAAACGCAAAGGCAGCTGTGGTATACTGAAATTTTCGTATCAGGAGCTTATAGCCTCGAGAGATATATTGTCCTTAAATATTGTATCATCCACGCTGGTCGGTCGCAAAAGTGAAATATAGTGTACTATCAGCCGATTTGATTCCTGACCCACCATACAACCATTGACAAACGTTGAAGTTAACTTTCGCTTAAATGTACGTATCCCTGGAAACAGTCTAGCTGTTTACTAATTTCTGCCGCCTCCCTGCGACAAAATGTTGTCGTTACACTATTTGTAGTTTTTCCCATAAACAAGGATTTAAAGCTTTTTTTTACTAGAAATAAAGGAAATACAGCTTACCAACTACAGCATAAAAAAATCTATTGCTTTGCTGACAAGCCAAAATGAACAATTCCAACAAAAAAATGAGTCTTGAGGTGACCTAAGAAATACTAGAAAGAATTCGACACGACCATTGGGGTCGCGGTAGCACAATGGTCAGTGGTAAACTGACCATGCAGGGATCTCTGCTCACGCGTTCGCTCTCACGCAAGACTTGAAGCAACTGGTCGATCAGCCCACCAGGATTCCAGATATTTCAAATCAAGCGCCTTCATTACTGGACCTTCTGCTCACGACCCATCCACAGGGCTATCAGGTTGTGGTAGGAGCCCCCCTGGGCTCTTCAGATCACTGCCTGATATCTGCCAAAGCGCCACAGGCCAAGCCTCCGCGTCCAACGGTGGTAAAACGCCGGATTTGGCATTATGGGTCGGCAGATTGGGACGGTATGCGTGACTACTTTGCGTCCGTCCCTTGGAAGCAGCGCTGCTTCAGTGACAAGGACCTATCGGCCAGCGCCGTTGCTATTACTGAGGAGATTGTAATGGGTATACTATATTCCTCATTCCAATCTCATCAGTAAGGGCACACGTAACCTCTGGTTCAATCACGACTGTGCTGAAGCTGCTTCGCGTAAGCAAGCGGCATATCGTGCTTGGATCAGAGGCCGCACTCTTAAGGATCCCGGGGTCGATTCACTAAAAGCAGCCTACAATATTGCTTCCAAGGCCTGTAAGAAGGCTTACATCAGAGCGGATGCCCAGCGCGTAGCACGTGTTGGTCACGAACTTATAACGCATCCTACGGGCTCCCGTAGCTATTGGCGTTTGGCCAAGGCCGTGCAAAAGAACTTCTGCCAGCCCTCGCTGCCACCTCTGAGATGCCCAGACGGAACACTAGCTCATAAGCCGCAGGAGAAAGCCGATTTACTGGCAAAACTCTTTGAGGCTAACTCCCGAATCGATGATTGCAATGCACCGCCACCATCATTACCTCATTGTAGCACAACGATGCCGGATATCAAAATCAGGCAGCGTGAGGTTCGTGCCGAATTGCATCCTAGCAGTAGTACTGAAAAAATGTGCAGCGTTGTTGTCTCCCGTGCTCACGCGTTTGTACCAGTGCTCGTATTCTTTGGGGCGTGTGCCGGAAGCTGGGAGAGTTGCTAACGTGCAACCGGTACCCAAAAAAGAAGATCGCTCAGACCCGGCTAACTACCGGCCAATAGCAGTCACCTCAGTATTATGTAAAGTCTTAGAAAAGGTCCTTATCAACTATCTGACCCGCTACCTAGAGGATAACTCCCTGATCAATGATCGTCAATATGGTTTTAGACCGAAACGATCGACGGGTGATCTTCTAGCGTACTTGACTCATATCTGGGGTGAGGCTATTGACAAGCGAGGCGAGTCGTTGGCTATTAGCCTTGACATTGCCAAGGCATTCGACAGGGTCTGGCACAAAAGTCTTCTCTCCAAGCTTCCGGCATACGGTCTGCCGGCCCAGTTCTGTTCTTGAGTAGCTGACTTCCTGCATGAGCGTAGAATTCGTGTCCTTACGGATGGTAGCAGTTCGCGGTTCATGTCAGTGAATGCCGGCGTTCCCCAGGGCTCCGTCCTATCCCCCACTCTCTTTCTGCTGCATATCAATGACTTAATTCCTCTTGGGAATATTCATTGCTATGCAGACGATAGTACAGTGCATGCGTGGTATCTCGGACAAGCAGCGGCTGGGCAGGCGATAACCAAGGAGAAACGGGAGAATCTTGTCATTGAGCTCAATCGGGCTTTGGACCACATTTCTGTATGGGGTACCAAGAACTTGGTTGAGTTCAATGCTAAGAAAACCCAGGTCTGTGCTTTCACGGCAAAAACGTCGCCATTCCTTTTATGTCCTTCTCTTCAGGGCACACCACTGGAGCTAGAGAGCAGTATCACCATGCTCGGTATGGAGATTCGCTGTGACTTAAATCCAAAGAATTACATCGAAAGTGTGATAAAAACAGCCTCACGCAAACTCGGAGTCCTGAACAAGGTGCGGCGTTTTTTCACGCCCGAGAAACTGTGCTTGTTGTATAAGACGCAGGTGCGGTCTTGCGTGGAATATTGCTCGCACCTCTGGGATGGCTCCGCTAAGTACTTGCTCGATGCTTTGGATTGGTTACAGCGCGGGCGATGAGGAGGTGACTAAACACCTCGAGCCTCTTCAATTACGCCGTAACGTGGCGTCACTAAGCGCGTTCTATCGTCTGTACCACGGCGAGTGTTCTGAGGAGTTATTCTCTCTTATTCCACCTTCCCCTTTCCTTCAGAGGACCACGCGCACTGGCTTACGTTGTCACCGTCTAACTGTGGCTACAATTCCAACGCGTACAAAGAAATTTGATGACTCATTTCTTTGTCGTACTATCCGTAAATGGAACTCTCTGCCCGCTCACGTGTTCCCTCCCTCTTACAACCTGGGATCCTTTAAAAGAGGCGTGAAGAAGCAACTTGCAGGCCGGCAGGGTGTGGATGGCTGGTGTGGCAATTAGAACTGCTGTATCAGCTATCTTCGCGTCTGGACTTCACCTTCACTTAACATCAGGTGGGGCGGAGTCATTTGTCGGATCTCTCTATAAAAAAATAATAAAAAAAAAAAATCCGCCCTGATAGTGGGTGTGGGTTCAAATACCGTTGCCTGTACCGCCTGGACTTTTTCTAAAATTTAATAAAAATTTCTTTTCTTTCAAATAATTAGCTGTTAACTGCTTAAAAAATAAAAATATGACTTAGGAATTCCCCATTATTTTGTATTTTTTTTTCTTAATTTCAGTAAATCGAAATAGGTTTCGTCATATATTTCGAAATTCAAACTACAATTCGGATTTATCTGAAAGATGATCTATCGCATTAAAAACAAAAGTCAACTATCTTTAACTGACATTGATAAAGCTTCCTTGTTGCAAGAAGGTCTTAAGTACAATAACGCATTCTTTAAAGAACAAAACTCGACCGATTTGACATTTCAAAGCGAATTATCATGCAAGTGGGTTAGGAATTAATTTGTTCGACAGTACATAAATTGCAAACTATCTTTGCGCAACTTAAGCGAATGGGCAGGCTCCTTTTGGAGCTAGCTACATCGCAGATCTCATCTCTGCTGAAACCTCACCTTATAGTAAAGAAAGAAATAAAACCTACTACAAAAGGAATAAGCCATTTGAACAGTATGTCCTAAAATCAAATCAAATAGCGCGCGCTTTCGCGACTTCCTGTTACACACTTCCGTCCCATTTCACGAAATCACTCCCACAAATTGCAGGAAAGCGAGAGGAAAGATGTTACTCATCAAAAATTGATGTTTAAAACTGTTTCTGCTTTTTCCTAATTTTGCGCCGCATATAAGACGCGGCACAAAACTCTAGCACTGACCGTTATTGCGCAGAAGTATAAATTAAGATGTGTCGGGGGGAAACGAGGTGCGCGGGTGGGCGTACGTAGCGCCGATTGTCTCTCCAGTCATACCCATACCACGGTAATATTATCTATGCAGTATTTTATCTTCATACAAACGGTCAGAAAGCGTGTCATACCTACGCCACTCGAGTTCGCGCGGCACCCGGTGGGCATCTAGTCGCGAATGCGCCGCAGCGACGACTGAACGGTGTGAATTGTTTTTTAAGCAGTAAGCAGTGCTTTAACGTTTGTATTGTGAATATTTGATTGAACTATATAATTTAATATTGCAAAGAGCAATAGTCGATATTGTGCTGTTTTTGGTTGCTTGAACCCTTCAATAATTAAACTTTTTATACGAATGCGTATTTATCGTTTTTCTTACGTCTCAGTCGAGGCGTAAATATTTCTTCTGTCTCCAATCTATATATTTTTTTTATTATATATTACATTTAAAACTACATGTAATTTTATGTAACACTTCCTAATTCATTCACATTTTTTTACATATGAAATAAAATATTTACAATCACAAAACTAGAAAGAAACTCAATTATGTAGGTGAAATTAAAATACTGTAGGCGGGCAGCCCTACCGCGTGGATACGCCCCGCTCGGCCGTAGGCAGTTATTTCAAGGACAAGGCCGAGTCACAATACTGTATAGATAATATTACCGTACCCATGCGCAGCTATGCCTGACGCGTTTTGTTCAGCGCTAGAGCTACATGCCGCGACCTGTAACAATAACTTTATCTGTCCAGTGATCGGTCTAGTAGATGCCGAGCAAATCGATTATAATGGACAGACGGCTTGAGTGATCCTTTAAGGGTTTCGCTTTTTGCGTTTGAGGTGTGGAACCCCCTTTTTTTTTTTTTTTTAATACGCAGGTAAAAAATCTATTTACAGACGACGGCGCCTTTAAGAGGCACACCGCCGAACGGACCTCACACCTGGCTCCCGCAAGTCTTACCAGTGGCTGCCCACCGAAGACCCCGCAACTCTTACGGGCGCTTTACGGTATCATATCCGCTAAAAAAGTCCTGCGAATACCCTCTAAGCTGCTTAGCGCGAAGCCGCGGGATCCCCGTTTAGGGATTCTCCGCGTCTCCGCACCTAGAAGCCTCCCGGCCAAGCCGGGGCTCCACGGCAGGGGTCTCCCGGGGTATCGCGGGGACCCCGCAGACGTGCGCGGGTAGGCCCGCGCGCGGGGGCTGAGTACGCGGCCTAGTGCCCACCGTACCGCCCCCCCGTCCGCTGCGGAGGGCTACTTGGGCGTGCCCGTGTAGCTCCCTCCGCCGCCCCCCTCTTTGCAGGGCAGAACTACAAGGGGGGGCTGCCGTCACGGGAAGGTGGTGTGGAACCCCTAAAATTGTGCTCGCCGACAAATAAATGCTTCTAGCGGAATACGAACCCACAACCTTTTGTGTTGTAATTATTGAAAATAACCCAGCCTAGTGCGACCATAGTTAGAGGGTGACAGCGTAGGGCAGCACGCGTGGTCCTCTGAATGAAAGGAGAAGGGAAGCAATTTTAAAGGAACTATTCAGCGATACCCCACGCGATGGGGTAGACAATGAAAAAATAAAATCTCCTCCAGGTTACATGTAGGAACCTACTATTAAAAACATTACCATTTTCTCGGCATGATTGATATCTTAATATATATAAATCTCGTGTCACAATGTTTGTCCTCAATGGACTCCTAAACCACTGAACCGATTATAATAAAATTCGCACACCATGTGCAGTTCGATCCAACTTGAGAGATAGGATAGTTTAAATCTCAAATTATAGTCGCAATTTTAATTTATTGCAAATTATTACTTTTGGGCGGTACGAAGTTCGCCGAGTCAGCTAGTTTTATTATACATATCTCCAGAAAATTACAGCTCTCTAGTCCTAACAGTCTCCAAGCAAAACCGGACATGACGAAATTATAATATATATTCGCAATCCGGGCGAATGCACTTGACATTGTGGGTTACCTACAATGCGAAGAGATGACGCTGCCTTGCAGCTTAAGGCTAGGAAAATTTCGACGTGGCGAATAGAGCCGTGGTAGCATAATGGTTAGTGCATTCGCCCGAATTGCGAAGGGTGCGGGTTCGAGTCCCGTCCGCTGCCTGGTCCGCGTGGATTTTAAACTTTTCTTTAGAAATTATAATAGTTCCTTGTGAGGACAACGGAACCTTTAAAAACACACTGAGCTTTGTCGTTAATCTTGTGTTATACCTATAGGTAGACTGATTAACTAGCCTATTAAAGGATGTGGGGGCGAAAACAGGCACCGTGAGAGTGAGAGACCGTTCTTGTCAAAATTACAAGCGCCCGCCACGCCGCCCGCAACTCGAGCGGCGCCCGTTCTCCCCTCCCCACACCCTGTACCCCGCAGGCGAGGTCTCAGTTAAGCGGTTTATCTATGACCACTGAATCTCTACTGTACCGTATTTCATAAATGACATAAAACAATGTATAAAATTAATCACACACACACATACACACATAAAGACACAAACACACAGGCACACATGGCACACAATATCTGCATTACCTTTCTTAATTGCAAATACTTTTGCTTAGCTTTAAGTCCTATTAATGGGATTTAATGATCCTAAGATTATTTTCAGCGTAGATCGTCTGTTTATTGTTTTGTTTTATTTTATTTTAGTTCATTCTTTCTTTTTGTTTTTTGCATGTTCATTTGTTCATTCACTGTAACCATATTGGAGTTTGTAAATCACATTATTAGTTAAGGAAGAGCGGAGCCTCCAAACACAGGCAATATTTGCTTAAATGGAGACTCCAATCGATCATTTTGTTAAGAAGGCTATTTATTATTACTAGCAAACCAGTGAACCAAATGTTCACGAAAAAAAGAAAAAAATAATAATAATTAATTGAGAACTACGGAGATTTTGTGTGGTTTCATTTGAAATAGAAATCACGTGATCTCTCTCGAAAACCGGAAGTGCTACGTTACTCACATCCGGTTTGTAGTCTTATCAGACTATTCTTAACATAAAACTTAAACATTCTCTATATCTATCTCTTACGGTTTGGCCGCTGAAACAGCACCACGGACGGACGGACGGACGGACGGACGGACTTGTCTAATAGATAAGAGATTATTATCTATATTATCTATAGTTAAATATATTAATATGAAACCTTTCATCCTGTGCTTTTGGCTTTTCACTTGGTCCATGCTTTAAGATTTCAGTTCTGTATTAAATTCGGTCAGTTCAAATACTGTTAACAATTACGTTTTCAAACTAGTAACTGGATTGTTGAATATTGTTTTCGAGTGGGTCGATTGGGTTTATTACTTATTCGATACTAGCAAACCAGTGAAACAAATGTTCACCAATTAAAAAAAAAGTATTTAATTAATTGAGAACTTCGGAGATTTTGTGTGGTTTGAAATTCGTGATTTCTCGAAAACCGGAAGTGCTACGTTACTCAAATCCGGTTTGTAGTCTTATCAGACTATTCTTAACTTATTACTTAAACATTCTCTTTATCTATCTCTTACGGTTTGGCCGCTGAAACAGCACCACAGACGGACGGACGGACGTACTTGTCTAATAGATAAGAGATGAGAGGAATAATCCATCCAATTATATCGTTTGCAGACGTGTTTTTAATTTTAAGCGATCCCCTTAAAGTTCGACTCTATTGATCGGCGATTATGCAAATTAAGCAATGTTTTAATGGTTAATTCTTTGACGGGTGATTGACTTTTATAGGTGACCAAATATTTACTACCTCCACCTCATTTGTGCTACAAAACGCATGATATATATATAGTCCATTGTTTGTTGTTTTTGAAGTTATACTTCTTTAGGCGCGTTTCGCTTTAGCGACCAACTTCATGCGTTACTTTTGTGTTTACCGCACATTAAGAAAATCTACCAACAAAATAGAAATAGAATCTCTATTTTGTCGGTGCTAACGACTGCATTGTGAAGGCCTATCAAAAGTATTTATTAATCTGGAACAACGGAACCAAAGCGCGATTCAGGAGACTACAGCGCCATCTCTTGACCATTGGTGTAGTAGAACCAAAAACCACATCTTTATTTTTTGTAATAAAGTAACAGTTATAGGTATTCATATTCATATCGGAATACGTGTTTGAGTTTCATACAAGTGCAAATCACATATGTTCTAATTAATTATATTCAGTAGCGATTTTAATTGAATATTTTGATTATTTATTTATTTTTTCAAATTAAAACTGAACTTTATTGACTTCGTCCTTTTCCAGACTTTTTATTAATTTATTGTAATTAATTATTTGCATGCAATTAAAAACTAATTTTAAACGATGCCAAAGAAGGATAACTTCTCACGCGCCTACATAAGTACACGCACCCATTTTTTTTTTTGTTGTTTCACTTGCCCTTTTGAGCTTTGTGAGCCCTTGTAGTCGGTTATGTATGTCCAGGTTTGAGGATTGCGTAGCCTGGCATGTAATCCGCTTGTAAGATAGTACAGACTGAACCTTCACTGTGTAAATCAGACTCCAACTTGAACGGTTTTTTTTGTCATCATCATCATCAGCCTATTACTGCCCCACTGCTGGGGCACAGGCCTTCACTATGGATGGAATAGGGAGATTAGGCCATGACCCACCACGCGGGCCCAATGCGGATTGGCGGGTGCTAACGACTGCAGATGCAGCCGGGACCAACGGCTTAACGTGCCTTCCAAAGCACGGAGGAGCTCGAGATAATAAATTTTTTTGGTCACCCATCCAATGACCGACCACTGCGAAAGTTGCTTAACTTCAACGAGCTCCTCTTTTCCTCCTCGTTTTTTCTGTATCATAGAAGTAATCTGTAGCCAATCATCATGTTGTTAAAAGGCTAATGACGAATATTGTTTGTAATCATTCACTATCATCATCAATAGAGATTGGACCATGATAGGTCATGGTCCAAGCGAGCCCAGTGCGGATTGATGGGTGCTAACAACTGCAGATACAACTGGAACCAACGACTTTACATAATTTCCGAAGCACGGAGGAGCTGGAGATAGTAAATTTTTGGTCACCCATCCAATGACCGACCTTTGCGAAAGTTGTTGAGCTTTCCCAATCGCAGACCGAAAGCGCTTATCACCAGCGAGCTCCTGGAATCATTACTTACAGAAAAATAAATAGAGAAAGATACCGACGCATAAACTTTGCATTTAAGATAAAAAAAAAACATGTCAAAGAATAAAACTAAATTATTAAATCAAAAAAAGTTAATAAAACAATCAAGCAGTCGGTGTTTGTTTTATAAAGGACCTCTGGGAAATATAAATAAGGCCGCCACGACAAATATTTGCGAGCATAATTTCTTAACCAAAAGTAAAAGAAGATTTTCTACGAGGTATCTCTTATCTAATAGACAAGTCCGTCCGTCCGTCCGTGGTGCTGTTTCAGCGGCCAAACCGTAAGAGATAGATATAGAGAATGTTTAAGTTATAAGTTGAGAATAGTCTGATAAGACTACAAACCGGATGTGAGTAACGTAGCACTTCCGGTTTTCGAGAAATCACGTGATTTCTATTTCAAACGAAACCACACAAAATCTCCGAAGTTCTCAATTAATTAAATACATTTTTTTTTGGTGAAAATTTGGTTCACTGGTTTGCTAGTATACTACTATTTAACTAATCTAAATTATTTATAAGCACATGGAACGATGTCATGCAAACGTTTTTTGTTTAATTTTTTTAACGAAGTGCTATATACAATCTCTTGTACGATGAGTTCCATACCAAAGGCATATAACATTTATTATACTTCATGCTTCGTCCTCGAGATTAGCGAGATTAACTAAAAAGTATAAAAATATTAGTTTTTTTTTCTTTTCTTAAAATTTGGAATATGGGTAAGCCCTGGCGCCCGTCATAGCTGTCATTCGCTTTTTAGTGTGTCGCCGTTTCTTTCATGACTTTTAACAAACAAGATTGAAAGAAAGAAGATTCAAATTGAAAGAAGATTCAAAATCGGATTTGAACATTTGGGGGAAACAATAAGTACCTAAACTGAAAATGGATTAGAAAGACTATTTAGGACAAATATCTTATGATTGAAGAAGCGGCTTCGGCCTTATAGAAAAAAGAAACAAAAAAAAATATTTTAAATGAAGACTATGGCTGCATGGCTCTGCCTTTGCCTTTCCCAAGATGAGAAAAAAAGATATAAAAAAAAGTGGAGTTTTTGGCGGGATTTCATCGAGTGCACTTGGCGTCTTATTTTAATTATTCTTATATTCGTTCATAGTGGATATTGTGAAATAAAATTGGTGTGGTTTTGTGTAACAACCGTCTGCGTAACTGAAGAATTAGTGGAATCGTTAAAATATACGCTATTCCGGTCAAGTGGAAGTGAGAATTTTATTGTAGTTTTGACTACCTCACAGAAGCTTATCGAAAAAGCCAACTCGATACATTTCGTGCCAAACACTCCAAGAAACATTAGAATGCGTCACACTGACATTCTAATGTAAAAACAAAAAGAAGATTAATTTTATTAAAGACCAGGCTGTATGGGCATTGTTCCCTTTGCCTTCCCTAAAACGGGAGAACTTCAACAAAAAAAAAAGTGTCGCCGTTTCACATCTAGTTTTATTTCAATTGTGTTAAAAGTGATTATTTAGGATGCCCAAACGTAGAAAAGAAAATTGTGAACACATTAAACGGGATTTTTAGTTTATGTATTCTCAATATAGTCTGAAATGGCGCGTGCTACGGGTATTACATGTGTTATTCAAGCTAATCTCGGGGACGAAGCATGAAGTATAATTAGGATAGAACTTCACTTCAGCTAAGTTTGTTTAATCAAGTCAATCAATATTTGAATGATAAAACGGCCTGGTTGTAATTTTACCTGTAGATAATTTCTCAAAAGTTATATTAAAACTAAGGCATCCTGCCTTAGAAAGAGTTTTGAAGAGAACCTTGCACTTACTCCCTTTATACTTGTTCATTTTGTTTTGAAAATTGTTTCTTGCTATTTTGGACTTATCTTTGCACTTATTGTTAGTAAATTCGTTGATTGTCTATTGTTACATATTTGACAATATGTGATGGAAGTTGACCTCAACACATGTTTGCAAGTTTGATGTCAAATTTCAATTGGACGACACTGTATGAAATAAAACAGGGAGAAAAAAGCAGCCCTTGCTGAGTTTCTTGCCGGTTCTTCTCAGAACAAAGTCTCCCGCCATAGATATTGCGAACCGATGGCGTAGCTTTTCGACATTCACAAGTGCTTGTAACAGCCTAGACTGAATAAACGATATTGAATTTTTTTTTTGAATCTCTAAAAATAGAGCAAAACAGTTGAAAATGTTGTTTTTCGGAGAAGTTTATTCTCCCTTATTCCTCCATCACCTTTTGTTCAGAGGACCACGCGCGCTGGCCTACGTTGCCACCGACTTACTGTGGCCACTATTCCTACACGAACAAAGCAATTTGGTGACTCATTTCTTTGTCGTACTATTCGTAAGTGAAATTCTTTGCCCGCGCACTTGTTCCCTCCTTCCTACAATCTGGGGTCCTTTAAGAGGCGTGAAGAAGCATTTTTGCAGGCCGGCAAGGTGAGGTTGGTATAGCAGTTTATAACTGCTGTACCAGCTATCTTCGCGTTTGGACTTTATCATCACTTAACATCAGGTGGGGTAGTCAGTTGCCTACCTGGCTATATAAAAAAATATATTTTCAGGTGAAGCTATGTCCCCTTCAATGTTAACATTATGTAATACAGAGGGTTTGATAAAAACTGCGAATACATACGTCCAGACACCTTGGCGGAATTGATATTTTCTTTAAGATATAAAACTCAACAAGATTAATGCCTAAATATTTTGATAAAGCATCGCCGTATAGAGTAAAGTCACCAAGTACATCAAAATGTATTTTTAATTATGAAGGTTTAAAGTTATAAAAACACAAAAAAAAACTTAGTTTTTTTATGAGATTATGGTAATTTTATGGTTTCATATATTAGAAAATAGATAAGCTCTTAATTTATCGTTATTACTATTTACTGAAACAATGAGAAAACATACTTTTTTATTCTTTACAACTACTTTTCACCCTGAAATCCAGTACCAATTTTTAATTTATCGGTCTGGGTGAATTTTAAACAGAAAAACAAGTCATTCATAAAGAAATCAAGTTATTTTAATTGATTTTGCCATGGATTAAGTCGATTCCGGTAAAGGGGAACTACGAGGTCCAACTGAACCGAAGAAAATATCAACTGAAACTAAAAAATACCTATGAACTGCAAATTCGGACTCATTAATTAGTATTAGTTGAGCAGTCTACACTTTACTCATATTGCAAATTAGTTTATTACTAGCAAACCAGTGAACCAAATGTTCACCAAAAAAAAAATGTATTTAAGTAATTGAGAACTTCGGAGATTTTGTGTGGTTTCGTTTGAAATAGAAATCACGTGATTTCTCGAAAACCGGAAGTGCTACGTTACTCAAATCCGGTTTGTAGTCTTATCAGACTATTCTTAACTTATAACTTAAACATTCTCTTTATCTATCTCTTACGGTTTGGCCGCTGAAACAGCACCACAGACGGACGGACTTGATAAGAGATTACGTTTCATGAGAGCATTCGAACAGAACGACGGACGGAAAAGAGAGGCTTAACTTATTATAGGGTTTTATTAACAGCTTTCATTATGGTCGGATCCCCAAAAATGACTGAAACTGTATCAAAGTCCTTCTATAAGCTTTTTTGATTGACTTTGATTGATTGACTGATTTTCAGCAATCGAGTGGGTACTTGTAAATATAACATCGCGCTATGGGTAAGGGTACAGCGGCGACTATCGGTCTGATCTTTAGTCGTATGCTCGCGATGCCGGAACGATTAAAAAGGCTAATGACACTCATTTGTTTACGACGATTTGAGTGTCGGGAATTCGAATAAATGATTTGAAGACAGATTTTCACTGATGGCTTGGTACCAGATTGAAATCTGTTTCGTACGTTTAGAATGTAGAAAATCGCATGCCAATCCCATTTAGATGTCCACATCACAAGCATTTGGTTTGATTAGCGAGCGAATTGGATTGCCTAGGCCGTTCAGTAAACGTTGTATTGAAATGAAATGGTTGAAGGAAAACTAGCCAAGTCATTGAACGCAACATTGTGTATTCATTTAGTTATAATGGATATTGGTCAATTTCTGAAATTTTGTGTTAGATATAGTTATGGTGTATGCCACCTGAAATATAGGTTCAAACCTCCGAAGGACTGTTCCCAATCCAAGAACCATGGACTTTATCATCATCATTATCATCAGCCGTATAATGTCCCCACTGCTTGGGCACAGGCCTTCCCTATGGATGGAATAATAAGATTGGGCCATTAGCCATCACGCGGGCTCAGTGATGCAGCCGGGGCCAACGGCTTAATGTGCCTTCCGAAACACGGAGGAACTCGAGATAGAAGATTTTTGGTCACTCATCCAATGACTGACCACTGCGAAAGTTGCTTAACTTCAACGATCGCAGGCAAACGCGCTAACCACCTACGCCTCCTGGCCTTCTCCTGGACCTTATGCAAGGCGTTAAATATACTTAGGACTAAAGTCGGTCGCTGTTGTTGTTGTAGTTATCAGGTTTAATTATGGCCAAATGGGGGCTGCTGCGCTACATATCAAACCAGTGCGTTTGCTAATAATAATCTCTTATCTATTAGACAAGTCCGTCCGTCCGTCCGTGGTGTTGTTTCAGCGGCCAAACCGTAAGAGATAGATATAGAGAATGTTTAAGTTATAAGTTAAGAATAGTCTGATAAGACTACAAACCGGATGTGTGTAACGTAGCACTTCCGGTTTTCGAGAAATCACGTGATTTCTATTTCAAACGAAACCACACAAAATCTCCGAAGTTCTCAATTATTTGATATATTTTTTTTTTTTTTGGTGAACCTTTGGTTCACTGGTTTGCTAGTAATAATAAATTTATTTATTGTCACATAAATTGATTACATACTTGTTTATAATGTAGTCCCGGACCCCTATAATAGGATAAAGACCTGTGTGACAGGGGTCAGTGACCAGTTCCGAATACATAGATTATAACTATTTATGTAAGAAGACAGTTCTACAATAAGACAAACATTATTGAAATAATTAAATCAATCAGAATTCGATCAGAATAAATAAGTGCGCGTGAGGGTCCGTGTGTTTGTGTGTGTGTGTGTGTGTGTGTGTGTTTTTGTGTGTGTGTGTGTGTGTGTGTGTGTGTGTGTGTGTGTGTGTGTGTGTGTGTGTGTGCGTGTGTGTGTATGTGTGTGTATGTGTGTGTGTGTGCGTATGTATGCGTGTGTTTTAGTGATTGTGCGTGCAAGTCAAAAAGTAGGGAACTTAGTTTAACAGCAAAGATTCGGTATAATCATAGTTAAGGGTAAGTTACCATTTTCTTATTTTAGTTTTCACGTCTTTAATAGGTAATGGGTAAAAATCATTTTTTTTTATTTATTTTATTTTATTATAAAGATACTTAGATAAGTAAACAAACTGTCGCCTAGCAAATACTGTGCAAAATCTTGGTAGATTACATACACTGACAATAGTGCGTTTACTTCTATATTTTTTGGCATTGTATGGGGTATTGCGATGTTGTTTTAAAAAAGTTTGGAGGATATTTATTTGTCTTACGGTAAGAACTTCACACTTTTACTTTCTTTTCTTACAGCAACTTGGTTGAAAATCTGAACGGGCTAAACGTCATAACCTTCAGTATGTACCTCTGAGCTCTAATCTAAATGAAGCTGCGTCACTTTCGCTGGGTTCATCGGTTACCCCCAGCTCGCTAGGTCTTGCTTTCTCGTTCTCTATGTGAACTTCATTTGTAAAAAGATGCAGTAGCGACATTAGCGATGCTACGTTTCTCTGTCTATCCTGGGTTTTAATGTATACATTATCGTATCCTCGACAGTTCTCACAAGAGTGGGTACTCGCGGCCATTGTTTTAAATTGATCCCATTTCGAACGCATTACACGACAGACTCGGATTAAGTGTGCCATCTCGGGAACAGAGTGTCACAGTACGAGTGTGGAGATAATGCGAGACGCGAATCTCGCGATGTGGGAAGTAATGGCCATAATAAAAAAAGTAAACTTGAAAGGACCCACCCTTAGCCTAAAAGGCCGGATGCTGAATTTAGTAAGTAGTACAAATGCTTTCACGAGCTCGGATGGTTATTAAAGTGTAGGCATTACCAACACTGCATATAGAATTAGATATAAATTCCGGTAAATATAAGTAAATGTGTTTGATTTGACAAAAGATATTATACGTTCTGAATGGCTAAACTCTCATTATGTTGAGGGATCTAAGGTGTATAGTCAGAGGATTAAATTTTCACCTAAATATACTAATTGCTTTATTAGATTATAAAATTAGATCTGATGCTTTGATCAAATCGTTATTTGAATTAGGGACTTTGCACAGGGTACACTAGCCTCATCATACCCTAAACTTATGACAACACATCAAAGAGTTGAACGCTGCACCCGATGTAATTAATAATTTGGAATGCTCCTATATGGAATAGGTTTTAATAATGTACCAATTGAGTTCCTTTGGTTTTTATAGCTTACCACCTAGAAGTATTGCACATATTCTTTTCCCACACAAACTAGACTACTGTGAATCCGCTCTGTAAATGGTTAAACTTGTTGGATGATGTCCAGATCGCATTCTATGTAAAAGTACAATTTACCTATACCGTATCCACCCTTTAGATTTAGTGCTTTTCTTTTGTTTTTGTTTTTGTTATTCGTTAATTATACTACTCTTTGATGCAGACAGAATCTGTGTAATGTGTATATTGTTTTGTGGAAAATGTCTTTTGACATAGCGTGTGGGGAGAGGGAGAGAGAAATGTTGTTTTTTTATTATGTTTTTTTGCTGTCTCAAATAAAATTATTACTTTCTTTCTTTCTTCTTTAAAGGGTCGATTTATGTATGAGAGAATTACGACCTTAGCACAGGTGCAATACAAATCCGAAATTACGCGTTGCGACAACTGAAATTTACTTTCCATCGAGCCTTGAGGATCCGAGGTGAAAGACAGGTGTAATCTTATTCAAACAGCGACAAAAAAGGTTTAACAAATCGTCACGATCAAATGAGGCATTGCGGAGGCCTCGCGTACCGACAGCACGATTAATAACGGGGCCTTTCGACGCCAGGGGGCGCCAGGGGACGCCAGGGGACGCCAGGGGGCGCCGCGGAGAGGACCAAATGTCACCGGCAGCTACAGCGACTAGCCTTTAAAGGTTAATGACCCGCTGATCAATACTGTATCAGTTCTGTTTCTTAAATAAGACGCAGAAAATTACACCAGACCGTCTGATGTTGAGGAGCTCGATGGCGCAAGTGGTTAGTGCGTGTAGCTACAATCGTTGAAATTAAGTAGATTTCGCAGTGTTCGGTCATTTGATTGGTGACCAAAAATTTACTATCTTGTCTGTCTCCGTGCTTAGGAAGTTAGAATGTTAAGCCGTTGGTCCCGGCTGCATCTGTAGTCGTTAGCACCCACCAATCCGCATTGAGCCCGCGTGGTGAGTCAATTCCAAATCTCCGTATTCCATACAAAGGGAAGGCCTGTGCCCCAGCAGTGGGGATATTAATAGGCTGATGATAATGATTAACTGTTATTAAATGTAAGCACAGTCGAGGGCTAAAAATAGTTGATTCATCGCGTACCAGCCTAGTAGGTCTTGTATGCCCGCACCGACTAGCGGCGCTCGGGCTGCTCGCCGCTTGCCGAATTTACCTTTTTCTTTTTTGGTACGCTGGGGAAATGCATGAAATTGCATACCACATGGTGGTTTATGTGGGGCTCTCCTCTCCAGAAGGGGGAGGCCTACCCACTAAAACCCCAGCGATGGCCGCCATCAGGCATTGTACGGGGCCTCAGGATCGAGTATCGCATCTGAGGACCCGCAGCCTTTGCTCCCCTGCTTGCCCAATGCACCACGCCTGCCTGCGTCGCGAGTGTTTTTTGTCAGTAAACCAACGCGGCCTTGGTCATTGTCGTGGATATAATGCATTTTTATTCCCCATCACTGAAAAAAACAAGGTACGCACTTGCATAGGAAATGAAACTTTGGCTTTAAGAGAAATAGCAATTAGCGATTTCCAGCTCGAATTGAGGCCTTTTGGTCACAGTTATCAAAGCCTACTATAAAGAGAGCATCTTCTATGGGAATCAGAAAAGGCGTTGAAGACTTTAGAAACAATCGGAACCAATAGATCAGTACCATGTGGAGACCGGAGAAGCATGGGATAATAATATTTTTATCTGCTCACCCATCCATTGATCTGATCAAAATTCACAGATGTCGTGCTCTGCACAACTTGAAAGGGCATTGAAAATTAATCTACCTATTATAGATTATTAAAAAAAAATCGTCCTCGTGGCCGCACTCGAGCCGCCCGCCGCGTGATATCGCACCTCGCGTAAAACTCGTCAGCCTCAACCGTCACCAATATCTAAATGTAAGGCGCTTTGCAGACGACGGGGCGGGGCGGGCTTTTTGTCCGCGAAGCAATAAAAACCGCGTCTGCCCGTCGATGTCTGCGGCTGCTCTCGCCGCGAACACAAGCACACGACGCGACGGGCAGAGGCAGTCAGTTCAGGACGTTCGTTCTAGTGAATAGTCCATCACTAAAAAGCGCGTGGCGCGGAGTGAGCTAGCCGCCCCGCGCCACCGTCTGCCATACTGCATATAAACTGGTTTGTATGATCCACGGCGGGCAGCGCGGTCTTTTTGCCCTCTGTGTGCGTTTGAAGTATAGGATTCACTTTGTGCTATCATTGGCGAAATTGACCGGCCCGCTCCGCCCCGCCGTCTGCAAAGCGCCTAAACGTAATGACCTAAAATGTTCCTTGGTTCAATACCGAGGTGTTCATTTTTCATATTTTTGAAATTCGGCCCCGTTTTCGAGACATCGGAAATTTTCTGTGAAAATACGATTTTTCGGTAGAAAAAGTAGGCTTTTTTTTTATTTCCAAAATAGTTTTTGACTCCTTAACTCCGCGTCTTTTGAGCCCTCATATGACCTTGTGGCCCTAAACCTCGGGATATCATGGGCAAATCGCACTTTCAGCGAAAATGGGGACTTACTGGAGCGAACGAAAAAATATTTTCAATGTTAAAACCAAATGCACTAGCTTCGCAATAGAGCTCATTATTAATAACAATAATCGGTGATCAGTTTCCGCAAACAAACCTCAATATTTGTTTTAGCGACTTGGAACCGCCTCGAATCGACATTTGAAGTAGATACCTATATAAAAGGTTTCCTGTTCCCCGAAAGTATATTAAAAAGCCAGCCCGTGTCCCTGACACACTTATGATAATGTGGTTTTGGGTTATCCTATTTAACATAATATATTTATATAGAAGGTAAAGGATGGTATATTATATTATATATGTTCCAATAACATCTCATTAGGCCACCTTTGAATTGAATATTTTATTGAAAAGAAATAAATTAGGTATATTACTACTAAGTGACAAGCTCGGTCTACCATATCGATAGTTAGGCAATTCTCGTAGTTACCGTAGACAAGATTGGTGACTAAAATTGTTACGTCATACTTTTTTTGGAACAAAGTTCCTCCTCGTGCATGATGGCGAAAATTATTGGCCATGCGCGGTTCTAAGGTCGCTCTAAAATCTAGAAAAAATAATTTATACAATAAATAAGGCCGGCCAAGTGCGTGTAGTGTAGGTTTCCGGAGTTGTTCGTCGTAACCACAAAATATTTTGGAAAAGGTCTATATTTTAAGCAATTATTTCGTCTGAGTCACTTTTAATATTTTCATCTAAAGAATTTTTATTAGGTCAGAAAATTTCTACTTCATAAGTTGATCGACTATTAAACTAACTAATATATTTTAACCATTATAAAAGACTGTCTTTAGATTTAAAGACTAATAGGCTAGTTGGCTCATTTCAAATTGCACTATACAAATGTTTATTTCTTATAAGTTTTGGTATGAGGAACATTAATACATCGATTTCACTTCATAAAATTAGAAGATGGCTGTAGTAATTTAATTTGAAAAATAGTTCTTTAGTCCATGTTTTTTAAACACTATAAACGCAGTCCACCATGATTGTGACGTCAACATAATAGCAAACAACTAAACGTCATTGTCGTGTTACTGTGGTTTCTTTCGTCCGACTAAAATATATATAAAAACTATTATATCTTGAAGGAAAATTTCCGTTTATTGGTTTTCTTGACTAAATTAATGCTGGACGCCAGATTTGTGAAAGCAGAGACGACAAAACTCTTTGACTTAGCAGGTACATTCATAACCTTAAAAATTGAAACCACAACATTTCTGGAGTTTTTAACGATGTGTTTCTTTATTTTCGTATAATACAATCATGATAATTACTATATTTATCATGAAATCTGTTAGAAATCATGGTTTTGTAATGTAAATTCAGATAGTTTATATCCTACGTGCTTGCGAGTGTTTGTTTACTATTTTGTTCCCGTCATACCATAGATAATCTATAGACTAAAATGGCCGACAGCGTTTTTGTATGTCCATGAAAAATCTATTTTAAAATTAAAGTTTTGTAGCTTTCTAGGTAAAAAAAATACTATACATTTTCTTTGGTCTAATTGAACAATTATTAACCATTTAAAACATATTTCCAAAAAGTGTCAACTGACCTATTAAGTTATGTGAGTATATTCCCACGTATTGATCAATAACGTCGTTAATCTCAAGGTGTGGACCCCTGAGTACGTATTAGATTATGCGTGACGTAACGAGACCTACATTAATTGTATTTGAGTTTGTTGAGACACTGCCGGAGCGGCGCGCGGTGTTAAGTAAAGCCTCCCAAAAAACTCTCGGCTAATTCAGTTAATGCGAGTCCTTGAGATGTTTGAACTCGATCTAATCTCGGTGGATAAGATAAAATATCGGATAAAGCGCGAGAAAGAGGTTCACGTTATTTTCTTACACAACATTACAAAGATTATTGAAGTAAAACTTCTTTTCGGATGGTGAGTAAATGGAAAAAATCCTATCAAAAATATCAAAAACTAGCCGTGCCCCGCGGTGTCACCCGCGTTTTTCTCGTTTCCGTGGAAATACCGAGACAAAATATATAGGTACCAACTCTTAACATCTTACACACGTGATAACTTTTAAACGAAATTTCCGATTGAGATGAAACAAAAAGTATTTTACTTCTACATAAATACTCTTGATAACATAATGCTTAATTTCGATAAAGATTAATATTACGATACATATTTAACGTATTTTTTTTTCTTTAGACGATTTAATAATTATTTTGAACACAAAATCGGTTATTGTGATTAAACCATGATAGCTAGATATATATTCTCGCGGACTTTTTTGTAGGTCTTAATGGGATCTACAAACCCGTAGTACATCATTTTGTTTTATTGTCAATAGTTTTTGCAGCGCACGCAAAAATAGGTTTTCGATTTTACACCTTGTGTTACAAAATAGCAATTTTATTACGGATCCCTAATTTTGAAAAAAAAAATAGCCTATAGCCTTCCTCGATAAGTGGACTACCCAATATTTAAAGAATTATTCAAATCGGACCAGTAGTTCCAGAGATTAGCGCGTTCAAACAAACAAACAAACAAACTCTGCAGCTTTATAATATTAGTATAGAAGTATAGATATGAAGCAGAGATGCGTCACGAGCGGCACTCGACTATATGTCGTGTGAGGCGGGTCGTTGCGTTCCCTAAAAAATGGTTGAGCGAAGCGGTGGCTGGTTCATGCGTCATGCTCGTGAACGGGTGCTGCCAGCGGAGATGAGTCTGCTCTTGCTTCATTGGATACTATTAATCGTTGTACTAAACTTTAATCGTTCTTCTTTTTTGCCTAAACAGCAGGACACGGCATTCCTAAACTTTGTTAAACTAGTTTTTTAAATAGTCATAATTTTTATATTATTTGCATTTGTAATGGAAAGTGATTTTATAAGTGACCTCATATTGAAGTCATTTTTCAATTTGACGACTCTGTATATAATACAGGGAGAAAAAAAACAGCCCTTGCTGAGTTTCTTGTCGGTTCTTCTCAGTGCAAGGTCTCCCGCCGTAGATTTGCGAACCGATGGCGTAGCTTTTCGACATTCACAAGTGCTTGTAACAGCCTAGACTGAATAAACGTTATTGAATTTTGAATTTTATGAGTGATGCGTGCGCTGTTTCATTCCCCTATGCCTTATGCACCGCCTAATATTTGGTTATTTAGAAGTTTCACTTCAAATCTATGGTCTATGGCTTCAGGAGGTTTTTCATTTTGGATTTTGGAATGTAAGAAAAAACAGTTTATCAACTGCTTAACATCTCTACAGACTGGATAGTTTTGTACACCATTGTATGCTGACAATTTTTTATTAGAGTTACTGGTGATCGTTGCGTAATAGGTTAATACCAAAATATCGTTAAAGAAATTTAGTTTTAGACTGATTTTAAATGTAGGCAGCGGTGCTGAAAAAGCGAAGAAAAGCTTTCACAAGTAAACCTTAAATTAGACTGTCCTAGAAAAGGTAAACCATTAATTTCATATAGAAAAGATAATTAACAGCAAAGGTTATACATCGCACTCGAGTGAACCCGTAGGCACAGGACAAATCAACTGTTCGTCGGCACAATGTACGTTGGGGCCGAATGAAGCTATTAATAACTTTAGCGGCGAACAGCTGTATTATAAACTCTATTTGGTGGGGATGAATTGAAATTCTGTTTCGATAATAGTGATGTACAAACTAGTGCTCGCTATTTATTTTGCAATATTAAATTTCAGTTCATTAGAAAGCGTCCTTTGTAGCCTAATATTAATAAGGCTACAAAGGACGCGCCGAGCGAACAGGGATGACGACTTACTATTTTTTCTTCGCGTATGAGATACATTACCAAAAAGGTTTGGACACGTATTTTTTCTTTTTGCACATAATTTGAGAAGTCGCATGACGTCACGTTTTGGTACAATTCCTACTTAAAAGTGACGTCACAAGTCCCCACTCCTAAAGTTTGACGCGCTTTATCTTCGTTATTTTTTGATTGATTGACCAAAGAAAAAATACGTGTCCATTATTTTTTGATCATCTAATTGACGGACTAAATAGAATTTCGTTTCTTTTGCCCCGTCGTTACCCCTATTGTCGACGACCAGAACCTTTCTGTTAAGTTTGATCCTTTGGCTTTGCGTAGAGAAGTACCCTTGCTCTGCATCTTCTATCGATTTAATTACGCAGAGTAAACAGAGAAATTGTTGAATACATCCCAGCTGCTGCTTTTCGCTATCAAACATAGCGACCAAAATTTCTTCCCCATCATCCTTTTGCGCGGCTGTCCACAACCTTGCGATGTTGTCGCAGTTTTTTTACCACATTCGTCAAAACTATGGAATACATTGTCGCCAGCAGCATTTTCGTACTAACACGACCCTAAAACCTTAAAAAAGCGTATTCCCTCCTAAAGGTCAGCATTGCATTTATTATACACCTGGTGTTGCTGTAGTCTATGGGCGACGGTAATAACTTACCATCAAGTAAGCCGTCAGCTCGTATGCCCCCTATAATGTAAAAAGGATAATCATCAGCCTATTAATGTCCCTACTGCTGGGGCACAGACCTTCCCTATGGATGGAATAGGGAGGTTGGACCTTAACCCACCACGCGAGATCATTGCGGATTGATGATGGCTAACGACTGCAGATGCAGCCGGGCACACGGCTTAACGTGTCTTCCGAAGCACAGAGGAGCTCGAAACTGTAAAGTTTTGGTCAGCAGTCAATAACAGACCACTGCGAAAGTTGCTTAACTTCAGTGATGGCATCCGAAAACGCTTACCACCTGACGCAGGTGGTTAGTGGCTGCATCAAATTTCACAGGATATCTGCGGACAATATATTACACCTATCAATTGTGTGTTAGCAACCAATGCTCATTATAATAATTCAGGTAAAATTGACGTCAGATTTACACACATTAGTCGTGGCTTGCCGTAAAGTTTACGTTTGTACTTTTCGCTAACCTTGCCTTTCTTGTAGCGATATGACGTAGTTGCTAAAAATGCAAGCTCAGATAAGGAGCTCGATGCTGGATATTATTTTTGTGGGCTAGCACTCGGTTCGCGATCGTGCAAGCTAGGCCACTTTCGCCATGACTGGTTATCGGACTACTGGCCAAAATTTACTCTTAAAAATCATCTCTCTCTCATTCCTGCTTTTGGGTGCATGCTAAGCCGTTGATCCCGGCTGCATCTGCAGTCGCTACTATTCACCGCACTAAGCTTACACGGTGAATTTGTGGCCTTCCCTATTTCATCAATAAGGATTTGAGGTCTGTGCAGATTTGCCATACCGAACTCTTCGAATTATAACATTTTCAGTAGATACGCAGTATGAATAAGGTAGGTAATTATGTCTAAGGTATTGTTCATGTTTACATTATTATAGCAATCGAGAGAACTCCTCCGAAGTTTTGAGCCGTGAATAACTTAAGAGAGGTAGGGCGCATTTGCCGCTCCAATTGGAGCACCCGTTTGGGGAACTGCCGTCCAACTTGCAGAAGACCACAGTAAAATAACACTACCTTTGGTGGTGTTGTGTTTCTGTCCAGGGTTCCAGGAGGTAGGGAATTAGGTCAGGGTAGGCCAAGCGCTTTCTATATGGAGCTAAGACGTGGACACTCAGAACGAAAGACCGTCGCAAGATTGATGCTCTGGAAATGTAGTGTTGGAGACGGAGCACCGTACTAACGTTTCAATCCTGAGGGAACTCAACATCAAAGAGAGATTATCGTCGACTGTGAAAATACAAATCTTCAAATTATTCAGGCAGATAAGTCGTAATGAAAACTCCATGGAACGGTTGGTGGTGCAAGGGAAAGTTGAGGGCAAAAGGTCTCAGGGGCGCTCTCCGGCGGCGGTACGGTGGGCAGTAGGTCGCGTACCCAGCCCCCTACCCAGGGGGAGATTCCTGCCGTGGAGCCCCGGCGAATCCGAGAAGCTACTGGGGGCGGAGCCGTGGTAGAATCCCTAACAGGGACCCTGCGGCTCCGCACTAAGCAGTGTTGAAGGTATTCGCGGGACTTTTTTAGCGGATATTATGCTGTAAAGCGCCCGTAAGCGTTGCGGGGTCCTCGGTGGGCAGCCACTGGGGGGTCCGTAAGACTTGCGGGAGCCAGGTGTGAGGTCCGTTCGGCGGTGTGCCTCTTAAAGGCGCCGTCGTCTGTAAAAAGATTTTTTACCTGCGTTAAAAAAAATGGGCGCTCTCCAACACGGTGGACACACCTTATTAAATCGGCGACTCACTTCAGCGTAAATGATTGCTTTCGCTTTGCAAAACATCGGGCCGCATGGCGACGCATCGCGATTCCATCAGTGGCACAGGAATCGACCGCGACATGACCACGACCACTCTAACAAGAAAGCACGACTAGGAAGAGGCAAAGCGCGAGGGATATTTTTGACGTGACAACGTCTTATAATTCGATGGAGCCCGCTGCACGCACGAAAAAACATGACTTATGCGGCGTCACCTCGCTCTGAGGCGTTCCATTTAAGGCTTGAAGTGCAAGCGAGAGCGCGCAACGAACGACTCAGAGGCACAATCGGCCTCCGCGTTCGGCAGCGTTCGACATCTGTCTCTCTCCTACTTGAGTGAGCGATGCGTCCGCGTTGACAGCTGCTATACAATAATACGTTTACATGTTTTCGTATGAAGTGCAGTGATAAGTGAATGTGGTGTCAATTGTTTATAGCAACGATAATTGCGGCGATAAAGGTAATGATTCTTTCGATATTAAATATATGTTCAGTGTCAATATATTGTCGAATATTCGTACTTTCATCATTAAAATAAATAGCATCGGTCCGCTAGTGCATCGATTGTAGGTTATGCTATAATTGACAAAACTATAACAATAAGTTCGTCCTATTCTCAACAGAATAACACAAATTGTAAGAAGTTAAATATCACACATGTTTAAAAGTTGTAAAAGCACATTCATACTTTTAAAAACTGTGTACATTGTAAAAAAACGTTGTCACGTTCAACTATCGTCAGTAAACCGACTTTACAGACAACCGATTTTTTGTAATCGTTTATAGGCTTGGGTAACCGCTTACAATCAGGCGGGCTATATGATTGAGTGCCACCTTTTAAGAACAAAAAATAAAAATTGTCTTAAACTTTCATGGTCACTAACATTATAGCTATTGAGGGCTATATAGGGATTGTTTCCATCTACTTTGTTTTTATGAGTCTCCGATATTTCGGCATTGTTGCAAGCGCCATCACTGAGCTATAAAATAAAAATTACTGCTTTCGGTCCAAAATCTACGAATGAGAGTATTATCTTCCAATCCAAATATCCGGCATCCGTAATTCACGCGACACTTCACTAGTAATGACTTATGTAGTATTTGGGCTCACTATATCCATTATTTCGGAGCTAGCATTGGCGCCCCGGACCTACTTACACTGAATAATAAAAGCGAACCCGTGACTTTGATTTATAAAGCCGTCATATTTCATCGTACGATGAGAAATGTGCCGGCGGCGGAAACATGGTGTGCGCGAAAATAAATGTTAATCACGTTTGACAATTAATCTTTTATTGGAAAGCAGGTTTTGATACACCGCTTCGGTTGTAGAATGTTCCAACCTGCTTTCATTTCGTTTACTTTCCGTTTGGGAGTTTTTATGTTGATGAATTCCTAGTCAGTAGTCTAATAGACGAGTTTCCCTTTTAAGTTTGGAACGTTATTGAGGAAGAATCTTCTGTCTAAGTTTATGTGGGTAATTTTATGTTGTGCGTATTCTGCTTATCCCACTCCTGCGTGACAAAGCACTGTAAAAATTGCTGGATCTTTACGTCTGGACTTCACCGTCACTTAACATCAAGTGGGGTGGAGTCATTTGTCGGACCCATCTATAAAAAAAAATAAGGTTACTCCCGTAACTGGCGCTCCAATTCGAGAAGATGCTCTTTGCCTTATCTCTTCTCTAAAGTGGATATCTTTGCAGTATACGAATTCTTTTGCACGTCTTTTGTCTTTATAATTCTTGTTCGCTGATATAAACCTTCCACAAACAATTTTAAAACGACATCATGGCCATTCTTAAGCTACGTACTTGTTGTGGCTGTCCATTTACATACAAACGACCGCGGTCGAATGCGGATCGGAAGCGGCTGATGACAATCGTTGGTGCGTCGGAAGGGTCCGATACGGACGGACGGATGCAGTCTATGGATGAATATTCATGAGCTCGCCGGAGTGATGGAACTGATGGCTCGACGACTGGAGCACGTGAGTAAAGAAAGAACAGAGACGAAGTTTTATACAATAAAGATGATGTCGGGGTTAAGGAAATGAAATTCTATTAAGTCCGTCGGTTACATTTTAAAAAAAATAGTGGACAATTGTTTTTTCTTTTGTCAATTAATCAAAAAATTCATCATCATCATCATCAGCCTTTTAATGTCCTCACTGCTGGGGCACAGGCCTTTCCTATGAATGGAAAAGGGAGATATGGCCATGACCCACCACGCGGGCCCAATGCGGATTGGCGGGTGCTAACGACTGCATGGCAGCCGGGACCAACGGCTTGACGTGCCTTCCGAAGCACGGAGGAACTCGAGATAGAAGATTTTGGTCACCCATCCAATGACCGACCACTGCGTGAGTTGCTTAAATTCAACCATCGCAGCCGAACGCGCTAACCACTTGCGCCATCCAGGTCCTCAAATCAAAAAAAATACAAACATAAATACTTAAATCAAAGTTTGTGATTGCACACTCTTAGCGTGAAAAGTGACGTCACAAACCCAAGCTCGCGACGTCACTTACCAGTAAAAAATGGTATCAAAACATGACGTCATTCGACATTTCAAATCAATACAATCTCTGTAAAGTTTTGATTATGTGAATAAAGCAAAAATACGTGTCCAATACGATTTTGCTTATGTGTACTTGATAGGCGAAGAAAAATAGTTAATCGTCATTCTTATTGCGTGTGGCTGAATGAGCACTGGCGACCTGTCGTGTACGCATAGAAACGTTTATATTGGAGCACTGGCGACCTGTCGTGTACGCATAGAAACGTTTATATTGGAGCACTGGCGACATGTCGTGTACGCATAGAAACGTTTATATTGGAGCACTGGCGACCTGTCGTGTACGCATAGAAACGTTTATATTGGAGCACTGGCGACCTGTCGTGTACGCATAGAAACGTTTATATTGGAGCACTGGCGACCTGTCGTGTACGCATAGAAACGTTTATATTGGAGCACTGGCGACATGTCGTGTACGCATAGAAACGTTTATATTGGAGCACTGGCGACCTGTCGTGTACGCATAGAAACGTTTATATTGGAGCACTGGCGACCTGTCGTGTACGCATAGAAACGTTTATATTGGAGCACTGGCGACATGTCGTGTACGCATAGAAACGTTTATATTGGAGCACTGGCGACCTGTCGTGTACGCATAGAAACGTTTATATTGGAGCACTGGCGACCTGTCGTGCACGCATAGAAACGTTTATATTGGAGCACTGGCGACCTGTCGTGTACGCATAGAAACGTTTATATTGGAGCACTGGCGACCTGTCGTGCACGCATAGAAACGTTTATATTGGAGCACTGGCGACCTGTCGTGTACGCATAGAAACGTTTATATTGGAGCACTGGCGACCTGTCGTGTACGCATAGAAACGTTTATATTGGAGCACTGGCGAACTGTCGTGTACGCATAGAAACGTTTATATTGGAGCACTGGCGACCTGTCGTGTACGCATAGAAACGTTTATATTGGAGCACTGCCGACCTGTCGTGCACGCATAGAAACGTTTATATTGGAGCACTGGCGACCTGTCGTGTACGCATAGAAACGTTTATATTGGAGCACTGGCGAACTGTCGTGTACGCATAGAAACGTTTATATTGGAGCACTGGCGACCTGTCGTGTACGCATAGAAACGTTTATATTGGAGCACTAGCGACCTGTAGTGTACGTATAGAAGCGTTTATATTGGAGCACTGGCGACATGTCGTGTACGCATAGAAACGTTTATATTGGCGGCGACAGGCGCCAGTGCCCACTCACACAGACGCACAGTGTGAAGTTTTGCCTGTACCTTCTTTGATCATGTGGTCTGGAGCGCGTGAGCTAGTGCACCCTGTTTTGCTTTCAAACAAACTGTCACGGTTAATCAACATGGACCATTTGTGCAAACTCAAATAATAGGGTATTTAACAAGTTTTAGAAAACGATTTCACGTTATTACCTAACGTTAATAGAGTCCATAAAATTGGATATTCATCATTCTGTAGTGGGTTTCATTAAAACTGGTATGTGACGTCACAAACTGTCCTTAAAACGTCAAACGATACAATGTAATGTCACTTAGACCGAAAGTTTACTAACATGTGACGTCATTTTATGTTTCGCCAATCTCAGGCGTTTTCGGTCCCGTGACCGTAGAAGAAAAAAAAATAAATTTCTATTTAATGATGTTTTAGAAAAGTGATTAATTATTTGTTATCTCAGAATAGTAAAGTCATTACTGATATTCGTATTAATACAGTTGCCAACAATTGGTACTTTATTTTGCATACTGTCAAACATCCTATTGTGACATTTGAATGTTTACTTATTTTTTTTATTTTGTTGTCAGTCTTTGTTGAATATTCTTGGGAGACATCGAAGACAACTAAATTGCTGAGAAAGCAAGAGACTAATTAGATATGTGATATATTTCTTTTTTATATTTTTTTTTATATTTTTTTATTTCAGTATTGCGATTGGGAATTTCTTTTAAGTAAATATATGCTTGTATTAGAAATTCCCTAAAAAAGACATATTTATTAACATTCTTTATCCAATTTTTCTTTAATAACACTTTTTAACACCACATGTAAATTTGTAGTTGAATCACAAAGTAACCATCCTAATACAAGTCGGATTCGCAGACGAAATGTCTTTTAACATAATCCCACCAGATGTTAAGTATAAGTAGATTTTGTCAATACCCGAGAACCGATAAATCCAAAGCAACAAAGATTATGATATTTTTGGAGTTTACTCATTAACAATCGATTTGTATATATAAGGGGCGCGGTATGAGAAAAATGTGAGGAGTGAAATCTGTCGATGAATGACCTCGTTACGTTTTTACTGTCTTACTAGCGTACCTTTATTTATGCACATCTTAAATTGTCTATTGTAAAAAGTTTAATGTAAAATATTTCGTCGATTAGTTATAATAAATGTATATGAAATGAATAAATATATATTTATATACGTATATTATTTTCATTAATTTGTTAATTTACCTTTTCATACAGTATCAATCTTTTTGAAGTTATACTTCTTTAGGCGCGTTATGAAAAAATGATGACAGTGAAATTTTTAGATGCGCGCGCATCACTGTAACCCAAAAGTAACAGCATGAAGTTGGCCGCGGGCGCGTTATGAAAAAATCATGTGAGTGAAATTTCGAGATGCGCGCGCATCACTGTAACACAATAGTAACACCATCAAGTTGGCCGCGGGCGCGTTATGAATGTTAGTGTCTAATAATGTTGGATTATTAACCACTTAGTGGTTTTTCAAATTAAAACTGAACTTAATTGACTGTGGTAACTATCCTTTTCCAGTCCTTTTATTATTTTATTGTAATTATTAATTATTTGCATGCAATTAAAAAATATTTTTAATAATGCTAAAGAAGTATAACTTCTCACGCGCGTACATAAGTTACACGCATCCATTTTTTAAGTTAAATAAACTCTTTTTGCGTCTGGTTAGACTATCGAACTTAAGAAGTAAACTCTAGTCGTGCGTCGGAACTGACACACACATTTTTTTTATTTTTAAGCATGAAACTGTTAGATGTTTAGATCTAAAAAAAATTCATCTACGTAATAAAACCAGGTTCTCAAGTCGAAGCGTTTTTTTTTTTTAATTTATGACCAAGACAACTTTATACCGAGTAGTCTGATTTTAATCATTCCATTTTTATTGGAAAGGGTATACCCCGGATTGGTCCCATACTAAAATAGGAACAACAATCCTACCCTTAGGTTGGGAAAATATAGTTGAATGTTCAGTCACAGATTCTGATGCCGAGTTGTATATTACAAAAAATATAAACACAAAAAACATAGAATGAAAACTTTTTAACAAAAACATTAAACCGCCTAAAAGTAAAAATTAACAAAACTTTTTTATCTTCAGTCAAATTGATGTGTCTGCGCCATGCAGGTCGGATAGATCTGGACTTTCTGATATATAGAATTTATATATATATCTTAAAATTTTTTGGACGATTCCAAAGAATTTTATTCAAATTGGATGTACTATACATCCAATTTGAATAAAGATATATTGATTTCTGAGTTCCCATTTACTACTTGGGTTGGCAGGGCACTGATTCCAAATATTAATTTGACTAAGGATAAAAAAGATTTTTTTTTTTCTTTTCAGCGTTTGAATATTTTGTTATAAAGTTTTACTAGAAAACCTTCTTTCGTTTGAAACCTGAACTGAGTAGAATCAACAAAGATTCCTTCGCCCGGTAGGAATTAAGGTCACGCGATCTTATTCAGAGATTTCCGAACAGAAGAATTCGGCAATCGAGCAAGTTCAGCGCCGCAGAACCGTTGAACGGGCCCATATCGCCGGCCGAGCGAATGAAAGCATTCGTCGGCACCCAATCGAATTTACTTACAAAGGTGATGTTCGCTTATCTTATATCTTTTTTGCGAGCGCGCGAGTCAAAGCCTGCTAGAGTTATCTCGCCAACCATCTGCGTCGAACTTCGTTACCTCACGAATGGAAATAATGTTTTAAACATGTTTGTTGTTAGGTCGACTTTGTAAGAAACAGGCCGTATTGATAACCCACCCTTTAGTTTCAGTGAAAGCTTCTTGTACCTACTTTCGGGAATCTCCAGCAAGGTTTGGGGATATATCGATACTTCTTGTTTACAAAAGGTGAATACTGTTGCCTTTTTCTCTTTCAATGTAACTTGGGTCGTACAACCTCCTCATTGATATGTGAATAATAATAAAGTGAGTTTCTTCTCTGTTTACTTGCGTGAAATGAGGTGATTATGTCGCTAAAGGCGGTGGTTACGCCAAAAAGAATAAGACGCTCAACTTTAAATATACTTTTGTTCACATTGTGGTTTGCGAAGTTGTTAATTTTCAGACATTAATATTGTTGTAGCAAATAAATTGGCTAGGTTGAAAACGAGTACTGCGTTTTGTATTCTATTATTATATGGCATTGGAGAATAGAAGATGTGGAAGAGGCGATGTGTTTGTCCTCTAAACCGCGCAAGTTGACCGCAGCAAAACGCAGTGGCTTTGTTCGAAGACATTTATCACGGGATCGTGGCGATTGTTCCCAGTTTTTGTGCATAAATCAAATGTTGAACACTCCGCAGCAAGCATACCGCTATATCACTGACCATAACATGTAGGAAGCCGTGAAGGCCATATATTCAAGAGAGATAGTGATAGTAGTATTTGGGGAAGTAACCTCCATCTCACAGAAGGCCACAGTGTTGTTTACACTTCCTTTTTTATATATACCTAGTCAGGTAATAAATTCTGTCACATGTTTAATATAAAATAATTGAAGCAAGTTTATTCATCATGTAACCATTTATATATCAAAAATGAACTCAAAAAAAACATAGACTCTTATGACAATAAAAAAATGTATAATGTCCAGTAAATAATGAAGTGCCGCTTACCATCAGACAATACATTTAAATGCTTGTTTTCCAACCTTTCAACATAAATAAAATATAATGGCCAGTAAATATTGAAGTACATATTTGGAATCAGCCAGTATTTATATGGCCAATTTGGAATCTTAAACCAAATAGTTTTGTTTTATTTTATATTTGTGTTAAAAGAAAAAGTTTTTTTATCTGTTTTCTAAAAACTAACTCTGCTATAAGTGGTTAAAAGATTTAATAATTTGATATATTTGCAGTACTAAAATGTGTTTCACAATGTATTCAAGTGGAAGTATGTACCTGGACCGCGTGTTTTTTTCCTTTTAACATGTTCCTTGAATTTAAACATAGAAAGTCAATAGTTCAATAAAAATATTAAAAAAACAAAATATAATAAAAAAAATTGTGTGTGTCAGCTCCGACGCACGACTGGAGTTTACTCCGTAAGTTCGATAGTCTAACCAGACGCAAAAAGAGTTTATTTAACTTAAAAAAGATTGATACTGTATGAAAGGGTAAATTAACAAATTAATGAAAATAATATACTTAAATAAAATTTGGGTTGTATGGAAGAAATCGCTCATTAGCGATAAGACCGCCCTTTGTGCAATGTTGTATTTTTCTACTTGTTTTTTATCTGCTTGTTTTGTTACTGTGTTGTGCAATAAAGAGTTTTTATCTTATCTTATCTTATCTTATATAAATATATATTTATTCATTTCATATACATTTATTATAATTAATCGACGAAATATTTTACATTAAACTTTCTACAATAGTTAATTTCAGATGTGCATAAATATATCATTATGTTGATAAATTATGTTATTATTATTATCAGACTATTATCATTTTTTTAAATATTAATTAAATCAACATTGTCTGCATTATTAATTACAGTGACAAGTGGTTTATGGTAACTAAAATAAGACACATGGACGTTCGTAGATACGTGGTTCACGAATCTTGAAAATACCGCATCAATGGTTGTACCATACCTCGTTGTCCCCATTGCTCTATTAGAAACAATATCTAAATTCAGTTCAGATTTTAAAAAAAATATTAATGTCAATCCGTCATCTTTGTTTGTCAAAGTTGCGCGACATAGGATGCGCACCAAAAACGTAACGAGGTCATTCATCGATAGCTTTCACTCCTCACATTTTTCTCATACCGGGCCCCTTATATATGCAAATCGATTCTTAAGGAGTAAACTCCAAAAAATAAGTAATTTCAATAAACAAATAGAACGTGTAATTCATTGTGATTTTTCAAGATATTTTAAGTGTGAATAAAGTTATATATTTTCGGAAACTCAAATGGAATGAAAAAAAATATATATAACAAACCGCAGCTTCGGTTTGTAGTACATTCATAACATAACACAAACCGCAGTTGGACAGTTGTTTAATCAAATAGAGTAATTCAAATTAATGGCATAGTGGTTGATATAATTACCGATGTTCATAATTATAAATATACTAGCAAACCTGTGAACCAAATGTTCACCAAAAAAAAAAAAAAAGTATTTAATTAATTGAGAACTTCGGAGATTTTGTGTGGTTTCGTTTGAAATAGAAATCACGTGATTTCTCGAAAACCGGAAGTGCTACGTTACTCACATCCGGTTTGTAGTCTTATCAGACTATTCTTAACTTATAACTTAAACATTCTCTATATCTATCTCTTACGGTTTGGCCGCTGAAACAGCACCACGGACGGACGGACGGACGGACGGACTTGTCTAATAGATAAGAGATTCAGCATTTAAGTGAAACTACAACAAAAACATAGGTTCCTTTCTTAGCACTTTAATTATGTGATACAAAATCAATCACATAAGTAATCAAAGAACTGGTTTTAAAAACTCTACCGACACGATATCATTTTTAAAACCAGCACTTTGATGCTTTGGTGGGAGACTTGCTCAGGTGGGAGAATTGAACCATATAGCAAAATTGTGCCCCGATATATGGCCAATGAATGAAGGAGTTTTGCTTACATAAAATTTAATTTCAATTTTGAAAGATGGTTCAACTCTTTTCCAGGGCAAGTCTTCCAGTTAGTACAGGAGTACTAGTTTATACTAGTGTCTCGCTAAAGTAGCATTAAAGTCTCTTTAATACTGTATCATTAGTACTGTCAATCTGTCGAAAAAAATATCGTTTCAGTGAAAAAAAAACCTAAAGGGTAAGTCTTGTTTTTTCTGTTCCCAAATGACGTCAGTAAGCCACCTTGGCGATGGGCATGTTCAACTCGTAGGCGTTTTTTGAAAAACTCAAAAAAACCTTCAAAAATTTTTTGAAACGCATTTTTCTTGTTTTGTATGCATTTTAGAAACTTTTTTTTCGACCATAATTGTAGAGGGCGTTGAGTACTACAATTTATATCATTATTGCAATCTCGTACAACAAAAAATGCGCATTGTAGGTGGCGCTAAAGTCTGGCCCTTTAGGTTTTTTTTTCACCACTCAACCTACAGATTGACTGTACTACATTCCGTAGTTTGATTACGTTCAAATCATATAATTGATACTGAAATTACCTCTAACTATATTTGACAACAGTCAGACCTTATAATGCAAAGCATGTGAAATCACAATAACCTTAAATTAAGTTTGGTATTTTGAGAATAATGTCATGAAATTTGAAACTGTCTATTGATTTATCCATATTGTTATGAAGCTATAATAATTTGTTTATCATAGATTTGGTAAAACACATTTCTCAACCGAGTATCTACGAGTATATATATAAAACTCAAAGGTTGGACTGACATAGTGATCTATCAACGCACAGCCCAAACCACTGGACGGATCGAGCTGAAATTTGGCATGCAGGTAGATGTTCTGACGTAGGCATCCACTAAGAAAGGATTTTGATCAATGCTACCCCCAAGGGGATAAAATCGGGAATGAAAGTTGGTATGAAACTTTGTCAATTTTAAACCGATCGGGCTGAGACTTTGCATGCAGGTATAAGAAGAATCATAGATGAATGTCATTGTGTATAATACAAGCCTGAGAACAAAAACTGTAGTCTATACTTCAGCTCTACACCGAAGCGAAGCGAGGGCGGGCCGTTAGTAATACAAATGTGATATATCTGCATTATATTTGAAACGTCGGTTTTTTGAAGGCTCCGTGATTATATTGACGTGAAAACATAAGAAATACATTTACCATAGTTGCTAAATAAATGATCTATAACATATATCAAAGGAAGAATTTAATAACCAAAGAAGTAATTTCATAATCATAGAAGTAAAGTAATCTAATATATTTGTTTCTTAGGTTTTCACGCACATCACAAACTAGTTTTTACGGGTTAATGCACGAAACTTTATTTATTTATGACGTTTCGCAGCCTTTTCAGGTCTGCATCGTCAGAAAATTACGTAATGGCCTGCCTGAATTATCTCATATTGAAGCTATTTTTCAACTTGAAATCTCTGTACCTATATAACAATAAAATATTACAGAGGAGAAATAGCCTTCTCTGAGTTTATTGCACATTTTTTCAGTACTAAGTCTCCTGCCGTAGATTTTCAAACAGACGACGCAGTCTTTCGACATTCATAGTCCTTGTAAAAGCCCAAACTTCAAAAAGATAGCATTTTGAATTTTGGATAATCCATAAAATACATTTGGTATTGAAATAGAAGGATAACTTAATTATAAGGACACCAAAACGTGTCGTGTTTGTGTTTACAAAATTGTTTACATCTGTGCTCACTCTCGGTGAAATAGTTGGGCAGTTAACGAAAACCCCTTCGTTTTAGAGCGAAACCTTTGAGTTATGGCCCAAGTCGAAGATTCGGGAACATTTTACGACCCTCACTTATTAAACGCTGTTCTGCAGAGTATAGTTTGGCCCCGGAGATCGATTTAGATAAATAGCTGGCGGCATTACGGTTTCATCTAGTGAGAAATTGGGGAGGCAACGCGAAAACCTTACATTTGTTTAAGAAAAAAGAGTGAATGCTTTCTCTCTGAGTTTTTAGATCGTTTTCCTTTGAAATGTTTAACAGTGAAATGGCTGAAGTTAACTGTATATAACACTTAATTGTTAATAGATATTGATACATAAACGTGAAGTTTATTGTAATAGAAAGTTAAAAATTATAACAAATAATTTATACCTAAATAACTCTACAAAATGTATTTATAGACAATATTTTCTGATTTTTGAAAAACCCTGAAATAAGTTTATGCTTATTTTAGTTAAAGATTAAACCCATTATCTTGGAGCTCCATACAAACTTTGAACCACCGTTTATATATACCTAGTCAGGTCATGAATTCTGTCACAGGTTTAACATAAAATAATTGAAACAAGTTTATTCATTATGTAACCATTTATATATACCAAAATGAACTTAACAAAACATAGATTCTTATATGACGATAAAGTTTATTCAAAATGACCTCCGTGATTTTGAATACTGGCCTTCAATCTGCGCGGCCAGTCTATCGCAGGACGAACGAGGTCCATGTCAATATCGGCGGCTGCCTTAATCAAGGATGTCTTGAGTGACTCCAAATTGGGATGAGGCTTTGAGCACGCCTTTTCCTCCAAGTGGTGCCATAATAATATCTTGTAATCTAACGGACTCAAATCTGGACTGGAGGAGGGCCAGTCTTCGTGCTGGATGAAGTCGATTTCACGCGCCGAAAGTCAGTCTTGTGTGCTCTTCGCTCTATGAGCTGGCGCCGAATCTTGTTGAAATACTCAGTGCCTGTTATTGAACATGGTATGAGAATGGGCAATTATTACACACTGGTTTACCCTATATCACTTTCACTACGTAGTATAAAGCAAAGTCGCTTCCCGCCGTCTGTCCCTATGTATGCTTAGATCTTTAAAACTACGCATCGGATTTTGATGCGTTTTTTTTAGTAGGTAAAGTGATTCAAGAGGAAGGTTTATATGTATAATAAATGCATAATATAGTAGAGAAACACTGGTAATTTTAGAGGTTTTAATGTAAGGTCTTAAATTAACACATTTTTTGCGCTTACATTGCAAACACTGGCTGAACCCTACGAGATAGATCAAAATAATGTACTACAGTATTGTACACCTTAAAAAGGTCCACAATAAAAGTCCGCGATGGTATATCTCTTAGGGTTAACGCACTATAACCATTTTTTATCCTATAATTTTTACGAGAAATAATAGCTTGTTTGCGAAGCGATTTTCAGCAATATTACATTCATCCTTATCCAATTAAGTACATTGTGCATTTAATATAGATCAATTTGGCTCTATAAAGCATGTAATTTAAATGAATATTTTCGAAGATATTGCAGATTTATAATGCAGGGACAAAGCGGTTCCGAAGCTACCGGGCTGGGGTCCTGACGGCGCGTGCCTATTGTAATTAGGTATTAGAAGAATATCATTGTGTATAATACAAGCCTAAGAACAAAAACTATAGTATACACTACAGTTCTAAACCGAAGCGAAGCGAGGGCGGGCCACTAGTTTATATATAAATTGAATTCGTAAAACGATTCCCTAATTATTTTATGACGACTCCTGGGGGCCAAATTCACTAAAAATTAAACTAAATTTTTTTTTTTTATTTATTTTATTAATTAAACTTGCATTCATATTGAATCTCTGAAAGTAATACCCCAGAAAATACATCTACCGTATTGTAATCTCTAATTCTACGCAAAAATCTGATCAGTAAGCATTTACAGTCAAACCACTATACAGGGTGTAAAAAAACCTATGATAAAGACTTAAACTACGCATTCTGTACACCCAAACAAGTAATATTACAAAACATTTACGTGGGGAAAATTTGTATTTTTAAGTTAAAAATATTTTTTTTTCCAGTACGCAATGTATAGCGGGGTGCGCTACTGTGGCGCTACGCAAAGAATATGCCTGTGTGTTAGTGTGTCGTAAAAAAAAAGTTTCTAAATAGCGTTTTAAAAATATTAATGTATAAATCTAGAAAAAAAAAATTTGACTCTGACCTTCATTATCTCCATAACCATAAATTTCCCAGGTATAGTCCAGAAGAAAAAAATTATCGTCATGATGTAGAAAATTCGTGGCCTTCGACTTCGTTATAGTTTTTTTTACACCCTGTATATTGTGGTATCCAACAAAACACAACTTTCCTACAATAGAGATATAAATCATTATAGTTCATAAACCGCTCTCGGGCGATAACAATAGTGTACCGAAGAGGCCCTGTCACGGTGCTCACCGCTTTTTATTCTCCAAACAGACAAACAGCCTGCTTGTGACGTGGGACGAATCAATGAACCGATCTTTATACAATTCTTTTTTCCAACAGTAAGGCCACGTGAGTAAAGAAAGCAGAGAGACAAAGCTTCACACAATAGGCTATTTGACTAGTTTTCGAAAACGTTCATATGATATTTATTAATGTATTGTGACTCCATAAAAGGATATACACATCTCTTATCTATTAGACAAGTCCGTCCGTCTGTCTGTGGTGCTGTTTCAGCGGCCAAACCGTAAGAGATAGATAAAGAGAATATTTAAGTTATAAGTTAGGAATAGTCTGATAAGACTACAAACTGGATTTGAGTAACGTAGCACTTTCGGTTTTCGAGAAATCACGAATTTCAAACGAAACCACACAATATCTCCGAAGTTCTCAATTAATTAAATACATTTTTTTTTAAATCAGGTTTTTGGTGAACATTTGGTTCACTGGTTTGCTAGTACATATAATTGTGTCGCGTATATCAGTAAAAAAGCGAAAATAAAAACATGTTTTCAAATATGCCGCGGAAACACTTCTCTTGTAATTATGACGTCTTACAGGCAGGTAACGTCACACAGCTCTCAAACACCAAAGTGATGTCACTTCAACAGCATATTTACAAGCTGGTGACATCACAATAGGCTCCGCCAATCATAGACGTTTTCAGTCACGTGAATATAGATCAAAAACACTTTTTTATTTCATTATTTTAGTAATTTAATCAACTTAGTTTTTTTTTGTCAGAATAATGGAATAGTTCCCATTATTCGACTGCTAAAATGGCGAGTATTTTAGCTAAGCGCGTGTGTGAGTGAATATTGGCGGCCTTTCGCGTACGCACAGAAACGTGTCCATTGGCGGTGACACGCGCCAGTGCTCTCACTCACACACGCGCACTGCATGAAGCTCTGCCTCTCTGCCTTCTTTACCCGTGTTGAGAGGCATTCTACTCTCCCGATCCACAATAACAGGGTAAATTCTTCGTTAAATCGTAAGGTAAACAAAATTTTCAGTTATGACTGAAGTAAGTTGTGGCTTTGTTTTTATTAAATCTCTTAACTTTATTCTGTTGATTGTAAAATATAAGTTGTATATAAATATCTGAAAATCTTTTGTTTTATCAGATAAAATTCAACTCTGCTCAGCTATCAGACCGGAATCGAACTCTCGTTTCCACCTTTCCGAGCGAATGCATTCTTCACTACGTTATGTTACTTATTTATGGTTATGCTGGTTCACGATCAAAAGCTCTAAGTAGCAAAAGGACTCACGAGCAGGAAGCCTCATTAGCAAAATGTCCCATAAACTTAGATTAAAACAAAAAGGGTAGATACGGTACGCTCATACTTGCATCAAACAAAAACTGATCCCACGGCAGCGCGAACGGGACGGCGAGATCCGCGTCACTGCATTACCGACCCGAACGAAACAGCACGTTAAGTTTCAACGGCAGCGCGAACGAGACAGCGAGATCCGCGTCACTGCATTACCGACCAGTACTCGACGTCACTACCGAATAAGATTCAAAACAAACAACAATTTTTATGAAAAAATATATTTTATAGTACTTACGAATGAAAAGTGATGCCGTGGGTTTTATTTTTAGTTCTTGAACAATTTGAACACTTTTTAAAAACACACTTAGGGATTGTTTTATCATATAAACACAAAATATTAGCAATATTTCTTTTTGTCGTTCACATGTACGTCGTTTGCATGTCAAGTTGTGACTAAAGCGATTAGGGTGGAGGACCACAATTCATGCGGATCACTTTTGTGAGGCTAGTGCCGTATCTACCCTTTTTTTTTTAATCTAAGCCCATATATAGCAAAACGTCCAGCTCTCAGATAGTCTGTGTAGCAGAAAGTCTATTAAGCAAAACGTAATTTTTAATATGTTCATGTGCTAGAACATTGAAAATTTACTGGATTTATTTATAAAGCTTTCAAAGTTTCCAATAAATTATTTATTGGATAATCCCGATTTTATATATTGGAAATACAATATTCTTGTTGAATCAAAGTGTCTGAGTTCACTGTTAAGAAGAGGAGAGATAGAGGTGTCGAATTTCAAAGTGAAAAGCACCACGATTTTTAATGATCTATAATCCACAAAAATTTAATATCACAATACTACCAGTGGCCACGTTATTAAATGATACTAAATAATATAGTGAGATTAAAGTTATATTTAGCTCTAGGAAGCGGATATTATGTATTCATAGACCATTTTGAATATAACCTATTTCATTTCAATTGGAATTCATTTGATGTCGCATGTTATATTTATAATGGTAGCTTTCAAAGCTGCATGAAACTTTGAAGGTACCATTTGCACAGAATACGCAGATTTATAAATGAGATATCTATTTAAATCTATTATAACAATCATTCGAGTTTAGACACTTTAATTGTTCAAATAATGGTTTCGGCAGATGATAGATTTGCTACTGAATGAACGCAAATTGATTATTCGACAGATGTCAGGTGAGATTGTGAACACATTTAAATTGTAGATTTGTAACCAACCATTATTGTTCATTTACAGTGAAGGTCGTACGATATATTATTTTACCATTCACAATGTATCCAATAAGATTAAAAAGGAAAACAGCCAGGATTTGACACCAAGTCGGGTTACTTGAATAACCTGATTTGAATTTTAATCATGCAATATTTTGGGGCGTCACGGTGGCAATAGCAATAATTTAAAAACCAGCGTCAGTCTTCATAAAGGTAACATCATGCTGAAATGACAACCTGTTTCGGCTACGTGAGAACTAATGACTTAATGAGACAACAGTGTAAAATAATATCACCGGTAGTTACGTACTTGTACAAGCACATATATAAATATATATCCTTTAAAGCGTTCACCAGTTTCAGGTCGCAGACTTTCTGGTCTACCCTTTTTTATGGGTAGTGTAAACTCGAATAAAGAGTGCTTCCACCTATCAATCTCATCACCTATCCATAACTGCTACCAGCCTAGTAGGTATTGCAAATGGAGCAATCATAGCATTTATTTTTCCTGAATACAATGAATCCGGGTCACTTAAAGAATCCTAAAAATCTCGCAAACTAAGAATGCTAGCTTAATAAAATAAATTCTAATAAATAGACAATCAAATACTCCTTTAATGAAGATATTAAAACTTCTAAGTTATTGTAAAATATATTATAAAAAAATCAAATTTGAAAAAAAGGAGACTTTAAAGATGGAACTACGAAATTACTGCATTTGATTTTACTTTTGTTTCTAATCTGTCATTTGTCTTTAATATAAACCATTTCGATAGTGTTCAATATTAATTATTCAAGCTGTAATCATGTCGCTTACACCTGAAGATTGCACCAGAATTCTCACAATGTTGGAAACCGGCCGGAGTCGAGTACAAAGAGTTCTCCGACGTTACGTGGAAACTGGCTTTAATTTACGCATACCAGGAACAGGCAGAACCAGATGTATCACAGCACGAGAAGATCGATTCATACAGGTTGGATTGTGGATGACTACCTTCAAGAGATGAACATTGCTAATGGAGCGGCCAGCACGTAGCCCGGATATCCACCCGATCGAGCATGCTTGGGACGTGCTAGGGAGATGCGTAAAACAACGAAACCCTCCTCCAAATAGCTTCGTGAGCTTAAAATTGGTGTCACAGAGGAATGGGAGAATATTCCCCAAAATCGTATAAGAAACTTGGTGTACAGCATGCCAAACCGGGTTAACGCAGTAATGGAAGCATGAGGAGGTAATGCGAAGTATTAAAATTCAAGAAAATCGTTATGTTGTTCATTAATGTCATGTTTCCTATTTTTGTTTTAAGGAGCGATCAGCCAGTTTTTTCTGTATGTATTTTTTTGTAAATAAAATGTGGTGACTCATACATTTTATTACTTCCAATTAAGGAGTATTTAATTGTATAATAAACGCAATTTATTTCATTCAGCAAGCATTCTTTGTTTGCTAGATTTTTAGGATTCTTGACCCGAATTCATTGCTCTCGAGTATAAGCATAAGTATGTATAAATTACCGAATAACGAAATACTTTTTACCAAAAATGCTAAGTAACTTTTACAATTATAATGAAATAAACCTATTAGGTACTTGGTTTATTTTAAAATCTTTTTCATCAATTAAATATTATTATCCTAACAATTTTTACTAATATTTTAAAGAGGCAAGAGTTGTATGTTTGAAACAAATAATCTCTTAAACTATTGAACCTATATCGAAAAATCATTTTCCATAAGGTATTATTATGGGAATATTTGAACCGTCTAGCAATAATAGATCTCTGACAGACAGACATACGGACGGACAGTGCATGTTTAGTAATAAAGTTGTCATCCTCTGGGTAGAGAGCGGCAGTGGTTATTAGCGCGTTCGGTTCGCAATGATGGAAGTCTATCAACTAGCGCAATGGTCGGTTATAGGATAGGTGACCAAAATTTACTTTCTGGAGCTTCTCCCTTCACCCTATCTCGTCCTTAGCGAATCCCTGTATCCCAGCAGTGGGTTGATTGCCTGATCCTAATGATGATGTTATTATTATCATTAAATTCCTCTCTCAATTGTAAGACGAAAATAAAATTAAGCTTTTCAATCTGGGTAGAAAACAACCCAATGATTGTGAAACACCATTAGCCAAACCTCTCAGAGTTTACGCGAGGTACGTCTTAAATATGTAATGAGAGTCAAAAAACTCGGTCCCGAACAGCTTCCGGGTATACCGGGTCCCCTGAGGGGTCTGACTCCACTGGAGCGTCGCGAGTAGAGATATGCACGAGCGCGGAGGAACCTTACCTCTTAAACAGACCCGTTTGGCGGGATGCCAATGATAAAAGAGGAATCTTCAAATAAATGTATTTGAGATTTCTATTGTCGCAGTTAGGTAAATTTTTAGATTTAGATTTACATATATATGGGAAAAATGTTAGGAGTAAAATCTACTGAACAAATGACCTCGTTACGTTTTTTTGCGCAACCTCATCTGCGCACCTTTCACTTTTAGCCATGGCAACGGATAAAAAACATAAAGTTGTCACAAATGTCAATAAAGTAAATAAACTAAAAATAGATAAAATCGGAGCAAAATTAATGAAAACAAATAAATAACAGAATATAGAGAAATGCCGGTAAGTGTCCAGCACTCTGGAATAGTGATTTTCAGTACAGCTACAGATGGAATTATAATACATATTTACAAAATGATGACTAGTGTGTGATATTTTTGAAATTGTGTGTTTCCAGAAATACATAATAAAATATATGATGAATATCGATGATGTTAGATGATAAAATGTGTGACATTGAACCTATGATAGTCGAAACCATGGGACGATTCCTGAGGTATCTCTACTTGTAACCGACTTCTTCGGACTTGATTTTGTTTTGTGTCTGTTCAAAGACAATCGTTTTTAGAGTGTAAACTCCGGTCGTGCGTCGGAGCTGACACACACAATTTTTATCCGGCTCGAAGGACCAATGTTTAGTGTCCCAAAAAGAAGGTGAAACTAACTATATGAATTAAACACCTGTTCCAATTTTAGATAGCGAGATAGCGTTTATTGCTTTTACATAACATACTTATATTTCAAACAAAACAAAATGGTGACGTGATTCAGAGAACTATTCCTGCCATCTATCGTACGTAAAAGTTAAGTAATTCTAAACATATTGGAATCTCAACAGTCTAAGAGGTCTTATTCACAGTGTGTCTTTGTTTCAATAAAAGAATTTAAGAATTTCTTTATTTGCATTAGAATAGGGATACACTGGAGATATCACAAATACAAAGTTCGGCCCATTCTGCCATTTACAATAGCATGCAAATATTAAACAATGCATTAATTACATTAATATTATTAATTTACATTAAGCCATCAATTTCATATAGCAATAATAAATTCTTAAAATACAACAAAAGCGAATTACAATAAATTATCGCCATCAAAATTATAACTGTCAGCTTAGTCTTCATTTATGTCAATCGAATTTATTGAAATAGCTAACAAAATAAAATAGTCAATTAATAATTTAAATTATAGAATAAAATGTCAATCAACATACAATAGAATAAAAATGTCAATTAAGTACAGAATACATATCATAAAACGATACTGTCATTACACTACACTACTACAATCATTACGTAAATATTCTTTTACACTATAAATCATTCTATCATATAGCCAACTGTACAAGGCAGTCTTAAAGATATTTTCTCTTTGGTGAAGAAATAAGCTTCATGCATTGCAAGTTTATCTCAAGACGGCAAATCTAGGACTTTTTAAGTCCAAGTCAATGGTCATCATCATCACCAGCCTATTAATGTCTCCACTGCATGGGCACAAGCCCTATGGATGGAACTGAGACAGATGGAGGGAGGCTTGGTCATGACCCATCACGCGGGCCTTGTGCAATTTAGTGATTGCTAACGAACGCAGATGCCGGACCCAACGCTTAAACATTGCGAAAGTTGTTTAACTTCCACGACCGCAGTGCGAATACGCTAACCACATGCGCGATCGAGCTGCTTAATATTAAACAGAGTTATGGTTTTCTGACTTCTGCCACGGTTCTTCTAAAGCTGCACTTCACGGCTATTCGTATTACTTGTTTATATCAAGAAGCAGGCCCTCCTTTAAGATTATACTTACGTGCTAAATGTACAAAAAGATAATCCAATTAGACTATGTTGTTTCATAACTCGAGTGAATACAATACAGTGTCAGTAATTTTTCATCACACACTACAAAGTGTAAGACAAATAACGCACGCCCTGTTTATGAGTTGGCTTCTGAATCGATTTCAACACTAAAAAGTATCTAAAGAAAATATAACTAGAAAAAATTCCACGCGGACCAGGCAGCGGACGGGACTCGAACGGGACCCTTCGCAATCCGGGCGAATGCACTGACCAATTATTATGCTACCGCGGCCCTCACGGACCGCGTCGAAATTCTTCTAGCCATTCTTAAGCTGCAAGGCAGCGCCATCTCTTCGCATTATAGGTAACCCACAATGTCGCGGTCCTTAGCTAGTAGCTTTACTCATTTTAGAATTCCACAGGCTCCTGCCATTTTCCGGGATCAAAAGTATCATAAGTCTCAATCCAGATTCTAAATTATATGAGTTCTTGCCAAATTTCATTCAATTCCGTTCAGTAGTTCTTGCGTGATCGAGTTACAAACATAGAAACAGACAAACACACAAACTTTCATATTTATAATATTAGTATGATAATAATACGAGGCAATATGGTTGGTTCACGTAATAATTTTATCAACATTGAGATATCACTAGCTAAATTGATTTTATAAAAATCAATAAAAAAATTACCTACTTCCAGGGTGTGTTATATATGACGCGGAAGATCCCGCGGTTTCGCACTAAGCAGTTTAGAGGGTATTCGCAGGGTTTTTAGCGGGTATTATGCTGTAAAGCGTAAGAGTTGCGGGGTTCTCGGTGGGTAGCCACTGGGGGGTCCGTAAGACTTGCGGGAGCCAGGTGTGAGGTCCGTTCGGCGGTGTGCCTCTTAAAGGCGCCGTCGTCTGTAAAAAGATTTTTTACCTGCGCATTAAAAAAAAAAGGCCAGCGGTGTCATTCGTTTTTAGTTTATTCTGTTACGAAACTAGCCCATTATCGGAATCCGGGACAATATGGTCTAATTACTGGACACTGAACAAAACGCAAAATTCCTGTATATTCCCGTCTGGTAAGCCTAGTTATCTCTTATCTATTAGACAAGTCCGTCCGTCTGTGGTGCTGTTTCAGCGGCCGAACCGTAAGAGATAGATAAAGATAATATTTAAGTTATAAGTTAGGAATAGTCTGATAAGACTACAAACCGGATTTGAGTAACGTAGCACTTCCGGTTTTCGAGAAATCACGAATTTCAAACGAAACCACACAAAATCTCCGAAGTTCTCAATTAATTAAATACATTTGTTTTTTTTTAAATCAGGTTTTGGTGAACATTTGGTTCACTGGTTTGCTAGTATCTACTATACGTTGTAGGTATATGGTTATCCGAATGTGAACACGATTGACAACAGAATTGACAGCCTGCGAGGTACACGTTTAGCGATATGTAAAAAATACCGGTATCGATACAAAAAAAAAATTCAACCATTGCGTTTAAAAAGCTGTGTCGTGTCACGGAATATATGGCGCTTCCGATACAAGGTTGTCTTTGAGAGTTTTTAGCGGTGTTTATTCGTCGGAATTTATGTTGGCGTCGATAGGGGCTGATACCGGGCGTTTTATTGGAGCTCCTGATAACCGTTCCGTGTGATTGCAACCCTTACGGAAACAACAATTTGTGGTGTTTTCGAGGAGTACTTTTACATCGAAAATGACATTTGTTTAAGCGTTTTTTTTTTTATAAAAGTTTTTCAATCCTTGACTGTTTTGAAGGAAACATTAAACCATACTTATAATAAGTTTAAAAGAAATCTACCCATATACAACTATCTATATATATAAAACTCAAAGGTGACTGACTGACATAGTGATCTATCAATGCACAGCCCAAACCACTGGACGGATCATGCTGAAATTTGGCATGCAGGTAGATGTTATAACGTAGGCATCCGCTAAGAAAGGATTTTCATAAATTCTACACCCAAGGGGATAAAATAGGGAATGTAACTTTGTATGAAACTTTGTCAATTTTAAACCGATCGGGCTGAGACTTTGCATGCAGGTATAAGAAGAATCATAGATGAATGTCATTGTGTATAATACAAGCCTGAGAACAAAAACTGTAGTCTACACTTCAGCTCTACACCGAAGCGAAGCGAGAGCGGGCGGCTAGTATATAATATGACTAGAACCCACTAGATGCGGAAAGCTCAGGATCGTTGTTTTTGAAGATCCCTAGAGGAGGCCTATGTCCAGCAGTGGACGTCCATCGGCTGATTGTGATGATGAAGATGCTGATATAATATAAAAAAGACAAACTGCCCAAAGAAAGAGGATTTTACATAGGCGGCGAAAGGAAATGAAGTAGATATTTAAACAGTAACTACCTTTTTAATTATGCTGTTAAGCCACGAGGACAGAGGACAGGCAGACTTACATGCGAACCCTCGTTTTGCCAAGATGAAATCGACCAATGGTTAGCGCTGATGGTACGTCCAAACCATCAGCAATGTTTGCGCCCATTGTGAAAATATATCAATTTCTTTATTGCATATCCACAATGTACAAAAAGATGTAAGATAAGACATAATACGATCATTATGGACCCTGTCGGGCACGCAACTAAATGAGAGATAGAAGAGAGGAGTTATATTCAAATTTCTATGTTGATTTATAGATTGAAACAGTTAGGGACTGAATGTCACCATAGGTAATTTATAAATTAATTAAGTGAAGATAAAATCAAATTCATTTATATAAAGAAATTATCTTATATATAAAATGCTCGTGTCACAATGTTAGTTACCATACTCCGCCGAAATGGCCTGACCGATTTTTATGAAATTTTATATGCATATTCCGTGGGGTCTGAGAATCGGCTACTATCTATTCTTCATATCCTTAAGTGATAATAGTTGTCCACCTGTAACGTAGTGTTCTGAAACCTACAGCGCCTTCGCTCGAAAATTCAAACTATTGGGTATTGTAACGTAGTGTTCTCAAATGGGTTAGGAGGAATGTTATCCCAGGAAATTGATAGAACACTACGTTACACACCTCTAAAATATTTTTGGACAAAATTTATTTTTTTATAATGTGGTATTAAAAATACATACATCCCTAAATTTTTTCTTCTACCATCTGCCCCTATTTTTATGGCGGTACGAAGTTCGCTGGATCAGCTAGTTAGTAATATATTATTGGGCCGAAATACATTCAGTGCTACGCTGACGGCGAACTAAAATGCATGTGCATTGTTCCCAAGTTCTCTCTCTCTTTGTCACCGGAGCACTAAACGCATACAGACATTCTCATACCTCGTCTGTCAACCGACCATTGTTGTCATCGCGACGAAGCAGCTGTACGCGCGTAGCAAATCATTAACGCAGCAGTGTAAGCGTTCATATACCTGTTTGCAAAGATATAACTATGTCTGACCGATATCAGCGCCGATGGTCGGCTGTCGAGCACTGTTCGCTTCCGGTTATTCTCAGTACAAGGTCTCCCGCCGTAGTTTTGCGAACCGATGGCGTAGCTTCTTGACTTCCACAAGTGCTTGTAACAGCGTAGAATGATTACTTTTTTATTTTGATTTTGACTGTTTCCAGAATTACACTATGAAGACCTGCAACCTAATTCACCAACAACTACCGTCACTAAATGGCAGTGTAATTTACAATCTATCTTTGTAGGTCATCTGCAAGATCAAGTTACCTCTCCAGACGAGCGCTTAATTTCGATCTGAAAGTCCGCTATGGATATCTGGAAATTCTGAAATGCTATATATAAATCCGTGCGGATCTAACACGTTCTCGGTATTTGATTAACCTTATCTTTTATGTATTGCGATTATTATATGTACCAAAAGTGCCAATTTATTTATTTTTCTAAGTAACATGGCAAATATTAAACTAAAACTACACTAACACTAGACAAATATTTAAAATATTAAAAATATAGCTGCCCTAAGTCTTCCCCGTCGGCAAAGGTTCCCAGGACGCTCTATTTTTCTTGAAATTGCTTTGCAACGTTCGAAGAATTATGTTGTTATTCCTTACGACATAATTTTGTAACAAAATATGTCTTTTTGATAACAGCATAATCAAAACTGCATGCAAAGGACTTGATAATCCTTTATTCAAATACTGGATTTCAGTGCACCAGGGTGAGAACCGAAAATGACGTAGGTAATATTATACTACCTGTTTTACTTTTACTGTTCTTTTATGCTTTTACGATTTTATTTTATTTTTATTCTTATTTTGTTTACACTTTTACTTTTTTTAATTTTGTATATGCCTTTTTATTGGGTTTTTTATGCCTGGAATAAACAATTATTATTATTATTATTAAAATTCCAAAACATTCTCCGTTAAAGACATTCGTCACAACATTTGCAAAGTATGCACTTTCCGGTCCTCACATCAGTCCGCCATCATTCGTTCCGTTGACACAACTCGTCAATCGCGACACATCGAATTTAACACAAGTCGAGCGCTACATCAAAAGCCTTTGATTTATAATGGGTGCATTATCGCTGACTGGGCTGATTCCCCCACTCCTTGTGGGTGGGTGGAATATCCCCGCACTACCTCCCGAATAGGGCTGGCAGAGGGTATCGTACGGATTCTCCCGACATTTCATGAGAAGCCCAGACTCCCGAGAAATGTCGAAATCTTCCGAGAAACGAATATGACAATAAGCCTTGTTGTTTGCCCTATGCTAAAATATAGTTTTAGCATAGGGCAAACAACACTCATAAATTGTGCCTCTCTCATATACTTTTGGCTTCCTAGAAATGCCCCGATGACAATCCCAGAATAACGATATTTATAATGTTCTTAGTCATCACCAGCATATAACTGGTGGTGCATAAGCTTTCCTTATATATATTTATATGTATATGAATGCACTTTGTTTATTTATTGCTTGCGGGATGCACTTCGCATGGTTATTTTAATTAGTTTTAACGACCTCGCCCAGGTCCTGCCAGAATACCAGCGCTGACATAGTGAGAAAGTACTTTCTCATTGTGTCAGCATAAGCTGAGGCAGGGTCCTGACTGGCTATCTTAGGTTTTGTATGTTCTTTTTATTTTTTGTTTTCTTAGGTTGTTTACTTGTATTTCATTGAAGTGAAACTTCTTTATCGGCGTTGGAAAAAAATTTACCGTCATATTTTTCGGTTACGCGTCACATTTTTCCGTTACGCGCCATCTTTTTTTATATTAATAGTTGATAGCTGAATGATCACACTGTCGCCGGCGAGAACTCTCTCTACTCGTTTGTAGCTGAGTGACAATAGTTATTAAAGATAAGACTCGCTCAGCCAAACTCGCATAGCGATACTCGCTCAGCGATACTCGCTCAGCGGCACTCGCTCAGCGATACTCGCTCAGCGGTACTAGCTCAGCGATACTCGCTCAGCGATACTCGCTCAGCGATACTCGCTCAGCGATACTTGCTCTGCGATACTCGCTCAGCGATACTCGCTCAGCGATACTCGCCCAGCGATACTCGCTCAGCGATACTAACTCAGCGATACTTGCTCCGCTATACTCGCTCGGTTAAGCTGGCTTGGCTGTCAAAAGCCGTGCGCGTGCATTTTAACTCAGGACTGCCAATTCGTTTCTAGTTTCTACTCGCTTATCGATCATCGTCGGAGGTGGAACATGTGCCTTAGATTACTGAGCCGTGTAATCATAACAGTTTCATAGGCAGTAATTTGTATTCATGTCTATGATAATAAAATCCTTTTGTTTAAACTTTACCTAATTTAACTTTATTTAACCAATTTCTGGAAAGTTGCATGTAGATCATTTTTCGAAAAATAAGGCCATAAAGAAGTTTCACTTCTTACGTATGTACACTAGTACACGCACACATTTTTTTTATGTTCTTTTTATTTTTTGTTTGCTTAGGTTAAGTTTTCTTGTATTTCTTTTTTTTATTTTTTATTGTTATATTGATAAGTTTTTCTTTTGTTAAGATGGCCAATAAAAGGTTTCATTTTCATGTAGCCGGGATCAACGCATTAACGTGCCTTCCAAAGCAAAGAGGAGCTCGATGTAATAAGTTTTAGTCACCTGTCCAATGGCCCGTTTGACGACCTCAGTGGCCTAGTGGTTTGTACGCCGGGTTTCATGGTGTCATCGACTTGAGAGGTCCCGGGTTCGAATCTCGGTGGGGGCAGATGTTTGTGTGATGAATACGAGCATTTGAACTCTAGTCATGGATGTTTGATATGAATTTCTTTATAAATATACTTATATATGTACAGTATATGTATTCTTTCCTTTACCCTAGTGTCCCATAACACAAGCCTTACCAGTGCTTACTTTGGGGCTAGGCTAATTGGTGTGAGTGTTGGAATATTTATTTAAATAAAACTAGTTTTTACGGGTTAATGCACGAAACTTTATTTATAAATTGACGTTTCGCAGCCTTTTCAGGTCTGCATCGTCAGAATGCATTTCGTCAGAATGAATTATTCTGACGATGCAGACCTGAAAATAAAGTTTCGTGCATTAACCCGTAAAAACTAGTTTTATTTAATGAGTGATGTGCGTGAAAACCTAAGAAACAAATATAATATTTATTTATTTATTTATTATTCCGAAAGATCTAGACTATAAAATGTTATCCTGTAATATAAATACTTCTCGATCTGGGAACCTTAACGCTGAATGTCACCGATTTTCGTTCGTTAAAGCGCTATGCTGTACTACTTGTACTTAGGCGGGGGATTAAGTTAAGCTACGGCTTAAAGTTAGTTTTGTGTATGTTAACCGGCGCGGCACCCCGTAAGATCTTAAGCAGTTAATTATAATCTGTCGGGTGCGAGTAAAAGTGCTAAGTTGATCGTAACAATGTTAACACGAATAATACGTTGATTAATTCAGAACTCTTATAAGACTGAGTACGTTGAGATGGTATAGAAAAGTACATTCCAATTTAGTTCTTTTTCTATGTACTTTTGTTGATTCTTAATGAAATTTAAAAAGCTGAAAAAATATTCTCACAAACATAGTCGTTAGCACCCGCCAATCCGCACTGGGCCCGCGTGGTGGGTCATGGCCCAATCTCCCTATTCCATCCATAGGGAAGGCCTGTGCCCCAGCAGTGGGGACATTAATATAGGCTGATGATGACGATGATGATATTCTCACAAACGCTCTCGAAACGTAACCGCGAAAGTGCCAGACATCGAATTTGCCAGATCACCGCGGGTCGCGATAAAGGTCGAGTAATGCGGCTCATTCTGAAATGAGTCTTATGCAGTGCGACGTAAGGGAGAAAGTGCAACGGCATCTGCACTTGTTTACAAGTTATGCGTGTTACCTGCGTAGGTATAAGTAGTAATACTCGCGGGTGCTAGGTAATTCTCAATTTAACAGGTACTTTCTAGAATGCGTCGATAGGCATATATAAGCGCGTTTGGCGCCGCGCAGAGTTAGTTGAATTTCAACAGCGATTTCGGAGCGAATCCAAAGGCGATCAAAGTGTTCAAGTGAGATTGTTTATAGACTTGTATAGTGAAATACAGTGTTTAGTGAGTGATTTGTAATTAACATTGTGTGTTAATTGTGTGAACTGTGTGGTGAATAAAGAACTGTCAAGCGTGAACTGGCATATAATTCCGAACCCCATCCCGACACGTAACAATATCGTAAGGCTGTGGGCATTACTCCTCGACTTACCGTTTCTTACCTCAACGCTTAGTTTTAATATTAGATTCAGCGTAATCCCACCCATAGGGTATTTGCTCTGCAAATTTATAATTTTTTTTTTTTTTTTTTTTTTGTTTCCTCCCAGGCGGGGGAGAGGGTGAGAAATCCTCATGGATACCCTACAGCCGGCTGTAAGGTTATGTCAGACTCTTACTGACTAAAAAACACCCTTTATTCATGCTTATGGCCAGAAGGGCCTTACAAGCTTCATCTGAAGCGATCACCACCCGAGAGGGGGATGATGCGGCGCTGCGTTAGTTTAAACTAGTGCATAGTTTAAAATAACGCAAAATGCGCTTAGAGGACAAGTGCACTCAGATGTGCACTTGAAACGGGAGGGGACTGAGAGGAATCGAACCTCTCTGTGTCGGGGGGGCGGGGGGGGACTCATCGCGGGTGTTGGATCCTCAGCGGCCAAGAGGGCCGCGAGATCGCGCGTGAGTTTATTGTGTGTGGCTGTGAGTGCGTGTTTAGGCCTGCGGGGCCTGAATCGAGATGGAGTGTGTGGAGCGTATCCCGACGCCGATCTAATGAGTGTGTTAGAGTGCTCTAAACAACACGTCCTTTTATAATCCAATCACAAATATGTGTCGTCAATACGATAACCTGCATAAGGCTCATTCTTCCTTGGACATTTTTTGTAGTTGACTTCTTGAATATCGGAAAGAAATCCAACGATTAATAGTTCTTTAAAAGAAATCGGTTAATTTTAACTTTTATTGAAGTGTTTTCTTTTTGTTTAATTGTTGAAATTCGATTTATATATTTTTCTTTAGTGTAAACTTCGGCCCATAAAAATTTATCATGTTATGCCCACATATTTAGAGTTACAGTTTGGTTTTCTATTGTATTGTAATTGTTTTTTTTTTTTTAATATAATTGTAACTTGTTTTGTGAGCTAATAATAAATAAATAAATAAATATTTCCTACACTCACACCAATTAGCCTAGCCCAAAGTAAGCACTGTAAGGCTTGTGTTATGGGATACTAGGGTAACAGATACAATACATATACAGTACATTTATAAGTATATTTATATAGAAATACATATTAAACATCCATGACTGGAGTACAAATGCTTGTGTTCATCACACAAACATCTGCCCCCACCGGGATTCGAACCCGGGACCTCTCGAGTCGGCGACACCATGAAACTCGGCGTACAAACCACTCGGCCACGGAGGTCGTCAATAATAAAAAAATGATGTGGTGTCGTGGGACACCAGGTAGGAACGAAGTTGAGTATATACTATGCATTGGCGGAGTGGAGTGATAATAGAAAGAGAAGGGATGAGAGAACGAAAAGAAAGAGGGAGAAAGAGAAAGGTATTATACACTACTCGCTTGTGTATGAGACTGTCGCGCCTGCGCACGTCTCATTTAACGGTTTTATTCCACGCACTTTTTTCCACGGATTTTTTCTTACGGTTTTACTATCACATTTTTTTCAGTTCGGTCGCGCAGCAATATCCCTATCCCCTCCAAGCCTGCCGTAAGGAACTTCGTTCCAAAAAATAAATTACTTACTTGCTACATCTGTCATGACCATCTAGAGCTATCAACTTTTCTGGTGTTGCTACCACGGAAATTTTTAGAGCCGGCAACGCATGGTACAAACTTTACTCGTGAACAGGCTTACCGGCACCGGCCCTGGTAGAAACCGTGCCTAGACCTGGGTGGAAAACCGCCCGTTGACAAGCACCCTAAATGTTTTGATGACGTACCCCTACATCTTAGCTACCTACTATTATATATATATATATTTTTGTTATTATTTTTTATTTCATTACCATTTAAACATATAACACAAACATTAATTACAACATTCACAAAAAAAAAACACATAAGGTTTAAACTAGGAATGCGTCGTTTGGACATTCACATTATTTTACATTGTTTGGGAACTGGCTTTAAACAAACCTATAAACACTATTCAACTACTTATTATGAATAACAGAATAAGAAACGAACAAATTTCAGTGTGATAACACACACAGGTAAAGCGCGTCATAGCACGGTTATAGACAACTTAACAAATACAGTGCAACTGCAATGATAAGACATGGATTATACAGCGTGTTACAATGTATATACAAATATGTTCAATACATAATCTCAGTATACAATTCAAAATACAGAAAGAGGTTAGAATGGTGATCATAAACCTTTTGTACGGAAACCGATGTCGCCGGCTCGTCCCCACTACACTTCCACCTAATAGATAATAGCCAATCCAATGACGCGATCCAATCAAACAATCGAACCAATCAGTGCTCACACCCGAGAGCGACGACGCAATCAGAACCAAGTTTTGGTCAAACTATGAGCATTTGCTCACACATAACTGTGGCGCGCCTACCCCGCCCACAACTACCTTCTAATCTCTTTTTGTGTTCTGTGATAAAGACACATAACTGTGGCGCGCCCACCCCGCCCACAACTACCTTCTAATCTCTTTTTGTGTTCTGTGCTAAAGACACATAACTGTGGCGCGCTCACCCCGCCCACAACTACCTTCTAATCTCTTTTTGTGTTCTGTGATAAAGACACATAACTGTGGCGCGCCCACCCCGCCCACAACTACTTTCTAATCTCTTTTTGTGTTCTGTGATAAAGACACATAACTGTGGCGCGCCCACCCCGCCCACAACTACCTTCTAATCTCTTTTTGTGTTCTGTGATAAAGACACATAACTGTGGCGGGCCCACCCCGCCCACAACTACCTTCTAATCTCTTTTTGTGTTCTGCGATAAAGACACAACTGTGGCGCGCCCACCCCGCCCACAACTACCTTCTAATCTCTTTTTGTGTTTTGTGATAGACACATAACAGTGGCGCGCCCACCCCACCCACAACTACCTTCTAATCTCTTTTTGTGTTCTGTGATAAAGGCACATAATTGTGGCGCGCCCACCCCGCCTACAACTACCTTCCAATTCCCTTTTATGTTCTGTGATAAAGAATTATATTTTAAATGTTTTTAAGAGCGTTGATCATTTTGGATCACCCAAAAGGCCACAACAAAAAAGATTACATATACTGTTTGTTGGCAAAAAGTGTAGCATTAAATGACGTGGCGTCAAGTGCACACGTAAGCACCATACATGTTCAGAGGTTCGAGTTTACAACAAATTTAAAAGTGCTCTTTGACGATCAGCGTTGCGAATAACTTGTGAAGTTATGTGTACCAATAAGCATACGACGAAAACGGCGGTAGTGCAAAGGCTGAACTGTTAAAATCAACATACGATATTTTGAGATCTTTGTCGTGACTTATCCTACTCTGTGCCATAAGTTAGAGAAGGACAGAATACGTGGATGAAACGAAAGTCAACTTTAAATATATAAGTGGAGTTTCGACGCCTCATCGTAGGATCAGAGCGCGACAGCCATTTTGCGAATCGAATCTGCAAACGAGTTTATATTTTTTGAAGTGCAGTAAATTAAATAGAGTAAACAAAAATCTGAATGACGATGAAGTGTTATTTTTAGTATTTTCGTCCAAGTTATCGATAGAGTAAAGAACTGCTCTCAAATTGAGTTGAGTAAACAAAGGCTCTGTGATTTATTTGCAAATAAAAATACAAAAGTGCATATTCTCGTAAAAAGCAAGAAAAAAGTATTCATCAAATAACGGAGTGCAAGTGTATTGTTATCTCGGAAAACTATAGATGATTATTTGAATTATTAATGCAAAACACTATCCAGTTTACAAGTGACAAAAATCAGTCCTATATCAATTACTCAATTAAAATTGAATATAATATATTATAAATCTCAAATTACAACGGTGTTAAAAAGGACTTTCACTTCAAAAGTGCAACAAAATTGTTTTGAATGATTTACTCATAACGGCTTACCCGAATTTAAAAATTATCAAAGAAGATTATGATCCAAACTTTCGTCAACATCGCTAAGTGATCGCTGGCCACGACGGGAACCCGCCGTAGTCTAACCCCGGAGGACTTGAGTTCGAACCTCGCATCGATCAAGTCTATTTTTGTTTATAAACAATTTTACAATCAAGATAAATAAGTTCCACAAAAAATTATTCCACTATACGAATCAACAAGGCAGTGACATCTATCGACGTAATTGGGAGACAAACGAATAACTAGAAATAATATGTCAACAAAAAAGGCTAGTTTATCTAAAAGTGGACGAGAGATGTTAGTTGCGTGTTACAAGTGTAAATCAAAAGTTCTCACAAGAGATTCTATTCTATGCACAAAATGTGGAGAAAGATATGAGTTTGACTGTGCCGGGTTATCCGAAAAATTGTACCGTTTAATGAAGCCAGAATCTAAACGGAAATGGGAATGTAATACTTGTACAACACGACCAAAACTTGCTACTGTGATAAAAAAAACACCGTCTCATATCACAATTAGGAAAAAACAGCCGTTGGTAACGCAAAAACAAGGAATGGATATTTCAACATCTACACCTAAATCAAGCAATCAATTAGTACTTAAACCTAACCGCAGTGACGCACCAATCGAAAGTACCAATTCAGAGGTACAACCAAAAGACTTCTTGTGTCTTGAGAATAGTATATCTAAAAGTTCTACAGAGGATTCGTTTGAAAACCTTTCTGGTAGCAGTCTAGAGAACACTTTCTCTTCTACAGTAGCAACACAACTAGGTGACATGAACCGTAGTGTTCCAGATATACGAATCAATACTAGCTACAAAATAGAAGAACTAAGGAAAAAACTAGAAAATACAGAAAACGATCTTTGCATTGCTGAAAATGAAATTGAAAAATTACTACTAGAAAACAAAAATTTACATAAAAAAATTAATGATTATGAACGTAAAATCAGTCAATTAACGGACATTTGCAAGTCAACGCCTAAAGCGAAGAACAAAAAACGAAAAAGCTTATCTGGAACACTAACCACGAATATTTCTCATCCGGAACTTCAAGCACAGGAGATTTTACGCCATCAAATCGCTGAGACTGTTTCATCTGAAGTGAATACTATTAAATTGGACTCACAAAACACTTCTATTATCCACGAATCATCTGACACTTCTTACCATCCAAAACTAGAGAATTCACCAAAAAAGAAAAGAATTTTCATTCTCGGAGACGAAACGCTAAAGGGAGTCGCTGCCAACATTTCTAAATTAAGGCAAGGAAAATGGAACGACGTGTACGAAACTTCGGCATTTATTATGAATGATGCATCAAGTACTAACATGTTGTCATATTGTGATGTTATTAAAAGAGACTCTAATCATAACGATGTAGTAATATTGGGTCTTGGAAATCATGATAATGATATACATAAGCTACATTCAAACTTGTGTATAGCTATAAACACGCTCAAACCTGTATCTGTTTTGCTTATGCCTATACTTAAGAATGATTATTTTAATGTCAATACTCTAAACTATAATTTGAAACTTTGGTTCAGTCATTTTGAAAATTGTAACTTCATTGACATAAAGAGGACATACTTACTAAAAAATAATTTAAGCCTAAGAAATATTATTTGTACCAAAATTAATATGTGTATCGATTTTAAGGAATATAAAGATCAATTTCTAACTTTTAAAAATATTAAAAACCACCATAATTTATTAGTATCATACTCCCCGAAAAATGATAAAATTGCCATTTGTAAAAATGATATGAAATTGAAAAAGGGTACCATACCATATTATTTTAAAAAACTAACCCCCGAATCTAAAGTTATATCTACTTCACAAATACCCGATTCTGAACTTTCTCCGAGTGGTTTTTTTCGTTCAAAGCAGTGTTAACATATTACACCAAAATATTAATGGGCTTTCTAATAAACTTGATCTATTGCAGGTAAACTTAGATATATTGGTGGACAAAAACTTAAAAGTTGACGTACTATGTATAACGGAACACAATATGATACATAACGACACAAAGTTAATTAAATTGCCTAATTATACAATTGGTGCGTCATGTACGAGAAAGAGTAGACGCGGCGGATCATGCATATTTATTCGAAATGGTCACCAATTTAGAACACTTGCTGATACAGCTAGATACAGTATATTGAATGTCGTAGAATGCAGTGCTATTGAACTGTCGAACCACAATTTAGTGATAATTTGTATCTACAGGCCACCTCATAACAGTCTAGAAGACTTGGATATTTTTTACAATAGATTAAAGGATATTTTAAGCCAATTTTGTTATAGTAAAAAAAAGGTAATAATATGTGGTGACTTTAATATAGATGTATTAAAAAATAATAAAATGACTATGACATTCACTGAAATAATTTCGGAATTCAATTTAAAGCTAGCAGTTAGACAACCAACGAGATTATCTAGTGGTACTTGTCTTGATAATATAATCCATAATATTCGGGGGTGCAGAAGTGAAATCATGGAGTTTGCTTTGTCTGATCACACCGCTCAATTTCTTATGTGTCCAGTTAAGTTGAGTTGTGTCTTAGACCATTGGTTTATTAAAAAACGTGACTTCTCTCATGGAAATCTAGAAAAATTTTTAGGGCACGTGTCATCCTTGACTTTTAGTGACATATATGCCAGTGATGACCCAAATGATGCTTTTAATAAATTTCATGATTTTTTTTCTTTGTTATACAATTTGTGCTTTCCTATTATCACTGTTCGAGTATCATTGCGAAAACGGCCAAAATGGATAAGTAAAGGCATAAAACTTTGCTCCAAGCGAAAGCGGCAACTACTCTGGAAATACAGGAAAACACGATCTGTTAAGGACAAAGTTAATTTTAAATCTTATTCAACGCGGCTAAATCGTATAATAAAATTGACTCAAAAATCACAAAATGACTTTTATATACAAACAGCAAATAATAAAACAAAAGCTAGTTGGGATATTATTAATAGATATAATTTTAATGAACCGAAGCATGACATACAACAATTGAATATCGATGGTAATATTGTTTATAACCCAAATGACATAGCTAATTCATTCAATAATTTTTTCATTGACCAAGTTAAACCTTTTACACCGGACATCAGACATAGTTTCAATCCACTGACATGTAATAACCATAATTCTATTTTCATGAATCCTGTTACACCATTTGACATTAATTCTATTATATTATCCCTTAAAAATACTAAAAGTACTGGGTATGATGATATATCTACTAATGTTATTAAATATGTATCTTATGCTATTTCTCCAGTACTATGCCATATATTTAACGTATGCATTTCTCATGGTGTTTATCCTGAAAAATTAAAAAAGACTATTGTGAAACCTTTGTTCAAAAAACAAAACAGAGACATGATGTCCTGTTACAGACCTATTGCTCTTATACCAGTCATGTCAAAAATCTTTGAAAAAGTGATCTGTGATTGTCTTTATAGTTATTTTGAAAAATACAATATACTAGCAAACGAGCAGACAGGGTTTCGAAAGAATAAAAATATAAACATGGCTATACATAGGTTTGTTGATGAAATAATGACTAAAGTTGACAAAAACATTCCTGTGTGCGCGTTATATATGGATCTAACAAAAGCATTTGATTACGTTGATCATAATATATTAAAATCTAAATTGATGAGTTATGGCATTAGAGGCAATGTCTTAGATTTATTAATGTCTTACTTAAGTAATAGAGAACAAGCAACTCTCATTACGAGAATATGCTCTAAATCAAAGCACGAAGTTAAATATGTGTCAAATTATAGACAGGTACAATATGGTGTACCTCAAGGCAGTGTTCTTGGGCCACCACTATTCTTAGCATATATTAACGACTTCCCCACAGTAGTAGCTTCACCAATGATACTGTTTGCTGATGACAGCACTGTAATTTTTTCAAATAAAAGTTTATCCCTGTTGCGAACTGACATAACTATGACACTTGACAAAATTGTAGACTGGTTAAAAAGAAATAATTTATTAATTAATATAGACAAAACTCATGTTATGACATTTCGAAATAGACCTAGAACTCCCATATCAATCGACGTTGAGCATTGTGGAAAGATTGTTAAGGAAGTGGACTTAATAAAGTTTTTAGGTATAACTGTTGATTGTAACCTTAACTGGAAAGCGCATATTGAGAGTGTTTGTGTTAAACTCAGTAAATTCTCCTATGTTCTATACATGCTCGGTAAGGTGGTCCATATATCAACAGTATTAATAGCCTATCATGCGAATGTAGCATCTACGTTACGGTATGGAGTAATATTTTGGGGGAACTCAGTTGACAAAGAATATGCATTTAAAGCTCAAAAAAAATGTATAAGGGCTATTTGTAAAATTAAGCAAACTGACAGTTGTAAACCGCATTTTATATCATTAAAACTTTTGACATTGCCGTGTATTTACATATATGAAATTGCTGTTTTTGTTAGAGCCAATTTACACTTATATGTTACTTTTAATAGTAGAAGATTCGAAACCAGACTTTGTTTACCATCTAACAAGACATGGCTTATGAATAATAGTGTACTTTGTATGGCACCTCAGGTATATAATAAAATTCCAATTGAAATTAGAAAAGCTGAAAGCCCCAATATATTTCGTTCTGAATTAAAGAATATGTTACTTAAAAAAGCATATTATAGTATTAAGGAATTCTTAGAGGACAAATCTGTGTAAATGGGTGTACACTATGTGTTTATTTTAATTTGCATGCCTTGTGGTGAAATATGGAATAAGCGTACGTATTATAATTTAACACCTTTGTATCACCTGTATTTGCAAATAAATAATTGATTGATTGATTGATTGATTGAAATTTTTAGTTAAAAACGTAATAAAACTTACTGCGAGCCAGTTTAAATGTACGTCAAAAAAATATACTTATATATTTCTTTTTGCTACTTTTTAGAGTTCATTATTATTAAAATATTAAGGTGATCAATAATTCAATGCACCATGTCTTTTAGCACGGAGAGTGGGAATTTCTAATACAAGTAATATTGCCTTAAAAGAAATTCCCAATCGCAATACTGTATCGGAAATTATTGTATCAAATAATTTGTATTTGTATTTGTACGTCAGTATATTGCCAGTGAAGTGTTACAACTGAGAGAGTTGAATCAGACTTAAAACAAGGCGGTATGGACTTTTATATCCTTGCCTTTACAATGGGAAAAAGAAACAAAAGCAAAGAAACTATTAAACCATGAGACGCAGCGTAAAACAGGAGAGGCGCGGAGAAGATACTACGCGCGGCGATTCCGAGCGCGGCCTACAGCCACGGAGCGGAGTAGCCAAGCGCCACGCTGCCATGAAATTTTGAAAGTTATAATATAGGAAAAAGTGTTGACTTCTCAATATCTTTGCCGCAAATCACCTTAGAGAGTGAGGACAATCCCCTTTTGTCCAAGGGACAATCATGAAAAAATTAACCACCGATGACTTGTCGCTAACACAACGCACACGATGTGCGAACATTTGTCCCCCGAAAATTTGGAAAAAAGCACGCTATGAAAGCCTGCCTTGCAGCTTAAGGCTAGGAAAATTTCAACGCGGCCATGAGGGCCGTGGTAGCATAATTGGTCAGTCCATTCGTCCGGATTGCGAAGGGTGCGGGTTCGAGTTCTGTCCGCTGCCTGGTCCGCGTGGATTTTTTTTCTCGTAAAACTTTTCTTTAAATTTAAACATCTAGCAGTCAAATGATTAAAAATAAATAAAAACATAATTGCAACACTGTTTTAGGCGATTCTGATTGAAAATTATTTGAGATTCAAATTCAACCAGCCCGAAACCTCCGGACTGAAAAAAAAGTAGTTTAAACAGATGCGTTATCATACCGATTGATTTTAAGGTGGGTTATACTTAGTAATTTGTTATGTACCTACATAGTTTTCATTTTATTAATATATTATAATTCAATTCAAATTAATTATTAATATTATTTTTATGGGATAATTGATGAAATATATTAATTTTGATTGATTGAGTAGATATTTATGTAACGTAAATTCAAGAAAACTTTATTTAAATTGTATATTAGATTATTATAAATTCTATTCGAGAACACCAAGTATTGCGATACCCTGACAGGGTTCATGTAACGTACTTTATAACATGTATTCAACTATCTCTGTAACTACATGAATGCAATAAATGATTTGATTGATTGACCGTTTTGTTCTCCAGCTCCTCAACTGCTACATACAGTATGTAGCAGTTGTATGCGTCGTAGCACGTTACACTCAAATGCTACGGCATAGCATATATTCGTAGTAAAAATCTCCGACATCCTTATGGTGCATTTACATTTAATCTTTAGCCCGTATATCGGTGCACGAAAGACATTACTCGAATTCGGACATCCGATGCAACTCGAACACGAGCTAAAGACGGCTTCGGATAATTAAAACTAAAACTGTCTGAATACGGGCGTACTCGAAGCGGTTCATTTACACTAAGTCGTTTGCATGAATGCCACAGGCAATCGAATTCGGCTAACGAACAAGTTTAATTACGCCATTATATCTGATCCCAATCTAATTTCTTTGATACAAAACCAATTAAATTTCTGCGTTCTACCTGATGTTTAGCAAAATAGAGTGAAACAGCTATATTTATTTATTTATTTAATAGATACACAAACAGAGTGCAGTTATCACATGGTTAAAAAAACATAAATGTACATACACAGCATAAATAAAATTAAAGCAAAATAAAAGCAAAACAAAACTTTAAAACTAGGCTAAATCGTTTAATACAGTTAATAAAACGAGGTAATAAAATAAAATAAAATATGGAAATTAAGGATCTTGAGTACCACAAACTACGAATGCTTCTTTTGAACACTGAGAAAAGGGGGTTGAACACATCAATACCTTTGTTGTTCCTTGAAAATTCGTTATAAGTTCTACACATTCTGACTATAGGATTATAATAAGAGGTGTCTATAAATTGAGTAATGATGCTATAGAAAAAACATACTGCCATCAAACCAGCCATCATCACCAGCTGGCACCAAATTCCCTCACCGATATCTCTGGCAGCCTTACTTTAAGAACAGACCATCAGAAAAAAAGTAACCCATAACCCCCATACATTGTGTCCCTCTAGAAAAACAATCATATATCAGAGACGTCAACGCCAGATGCCCGTCACCGCATCGTAAAAGCAAAAACAAATCTACAACAAGAGATAATTGAGTCTAAAATCGCTTAAAATTTAAACTGCATTCTAACAAGGGGACAGCTCCGAAGCTGATATTTGATAATGTGTCATGTGAGTTGCAAAGGGGTCGACGATAAATAATGATATAATGACTCAAAACTGACGCCTCACTCAACTGGTAATAATTCATTATTTTTGGACTAATACTTAAGGTCCAAAAAGGAGGATTGAATTTCACTACAGGTTTCTTATTTATTTATTTATTGTAATTTGAATTTCACTAAACTTTTTTTATTATTAATAGAATCATTGGCTGCTTTCTATACACGCATAGAAAGAGCAATTCAAATAAACTACCCAAATAATACGGTTCTCATTCACATCAAATCAAAAATCATTTATTCAGTCGAGGCTGTTACAAGCACTCGTAAAGGTCAAGAAACTACGCCATCGGTTCGCAAAACAACGACGGGAGACCCTGTACTGAGAAGAACCGGCGGGAAACTCAGCAAGGGCTGATTTTACTCCCTGTATTGTTATATACAGAGTCGTCAATTTGAAAAATGACTTCAGAGATACTTCTGAAGTCCCCTTCCATTACATCATATACAGTATAGATATATAGTTACAATAAATTTTATAGTTAACTTAAATTTAGTATATATGAAGTGGCATTAGATAGTACCATATTACTGTTATGAAAAATGACTAATACCCATCAAATAACAAATTACAAGAAACACTATGTCCATGCATTACGATCATTATGATAATCATCAACTTTATAATAGCCCTTACTCATAAGAGTATTCTTGATCTGAGATTTAAATTTGGTGAGTGGAAGCTCAATCAGATCTTGGGGAACTTTGTTAAGCAATGCAATACTACAACCCAGAAATGATTTTTGGGGTTGAAAACCTCTTGATTTTTGGAGTCTGACACATGGAACGGCAAGCTTGTTCTTAAATCTCGTGTCAAAGTTGGGTTTGACTTTTTTTTGCAAATGCTTCATAGTTTTTTCTTACATGTATTATATATTCATAAATGTATTGGGGTGCCAGTGTTAAAATATATTTTTTTTAAACTTCTTTTTAATTTAGCCCAATGTATGCATGACTCTAATGTCAGATTGTTTTCAAGCAGTCAATGTGTGCGTGTGTAGCGACGAGCGTATCTACCATATGTAGTAGATATTTTTTGGGCCGCTGCCGTGCAGTGAATATGGTATCTAGGCGTGTACATAAACAAAGATTGGCTGATATATTTTAACCTTCCTTGCTTAGTCACGATCTAAGTTAAGTATCTCATAATCGTAAAACAAGATTATAACAACGCCAACGCAAGACGAGTTTTTAATATGAAGATATGTTAGATACACATTAAGAAATTTACTACAAAATTTCAACACGTTTCTTCTAACATATGTGACTACATCTCGTAAATTATTTAGGTCGGAATACTTTAAAAATTCAAAATTCAAAAACGTTTATTCAGTCTAGGCTGATACAAGCACTTGTGAATGTCGAAAAGCTACGCCATCGGTTCGCAAATCTACGGCGGGAGACCTTGTATTGAGAAGAACCGGCAAGAAACTCAGCAAGGGCTGCTTTTTTCTCCCTGTTTTATTTCATACAGTGTTGTCCAATTGAACGTTGACATCAAACTTGCAAACATGTGTTGACATCAATTTCCATCACATAATGTCAAACATGTAACAATATTTGACATTATGTTTAGGCTAGGATTAGCATTTTAAATAACAAAAACATTGTATCTAATAAAGCCAAACAATGCTTCGAGTCTGTCAGCCGAAGCACTTTGTCTCACGGGAGCGCAATGAATAAAAAATTCGATTCCGTAAAAAAATGAAAATAAATAATAAAGTACTCCTTTTACGTCGCCGTATTTCGCAGGAGCTAAACGAATGCGCCGCCGCCGTCGAGTTAATATCGCGAAAATTTATTCTTCACGCAATTCATGTGAACGTTTACCGAACAAATAATACGGATGTGCTCGGAACCGACGGTTAACAAGGAGTGCGAATAAATTACCTTTACGTAGATACGTACTCGTATGTAGTAGACGCCGTGACGGTAAGAACGACGGACGTGTCGACATTGCGATAGAAAAACGAGATCACCGAATCGGAAAGCTGCGATTGTGAAGACATAAGACAATATACAAAATAAAGTGAAAATGGTACCTATATAATTTTAAAACTCGATCCAAATATTGTATTAATTACCTTTTAATTATATTGCATGTAATGAAAATAAAATAAAAGAAATGGATAATCACATGCCAGATTGAGGTAAAATAGATGAACTGTGTTATATTATATTTAAGAACTTATTGTACTCTATTTTTGGTGATTTAATAAAATTCAAATTCGAAGCGAAATTTGATAAATTGTTACTACACCAAATTACTCCAGATTTGTGTACGTTGATCCAACAGAAATGTGTGTCTCTGCAGCAATCCACACATTGCTGGTCTGGACAGAATGTCGCACAACGTGTACCCTTTTTGGGGGGGGGGGGGGGGAAGGTAAAAAAGCATTTACCCACTTCCCACGACCGTGCCCTGCCATGGGGGTATGTGGGACTCCACGGGGCATACTTCACGCCGCGCCGCGACTACCCACTAAAACACCTCCTGCGGTTCCATCTTCACACGATGGAGGAAGGGTATCAGCAAGCCTTTGCCCCAGACCCCAACCGCGAAAGCGCCCTCTCGGACCCTCCTCTTTGCACTAACTCCCCTTGTGTGCATTGGCACGAACCGCGCAACGTTCTGGACTCGATTCGTTGAGGAATCCGTCCGTCTCTCTCTGGAAGCATCATCAGGCAGATTGGCCTGGATAGTATGCCCTAACTCGATGGGAAACCATTTATAATGCAGGGCTAGTTCTTTCCTCCCGCGGGGCCACCTATGGGGCTACAGAGGCAGGGCTTCTGCGCCCAGTTCGACAACACAACGTGTAGCCTAGAAAATGAAACACAACACCACAAATAGTCAGTGTTATTTCACTTTGATCTTCGGTAAGGTGGAAGTGATGCGTCACACATTTATATTTTTTTTTATTTTTTTTTAATCATTTAACAGCTACATGTTAAAATCAAAGAAAGTACTACTCGAAAGCAAATCTTAAGGTTTTAAGATATGATGTGTTTTAAAATGCAAATGAAACTTTTAAAATATTGAATAAAAAGTCCTTTCTTGACTAGGAATCAGACCCGCGAACTTTCCACCACTGAACCGGACCAATGCTTATTGATGAGGTCCGAGTTCAATATACAATAAAAAATTCAATGCGACATTCTGAAAAATTAAACCAACGAAATAATATGAGTTGATGGAATAAAAGTTTTACTTTAAAAATACGGTTAAGACGTTTGCCAGACTCCAAAAAAATAGCGATAGCAGCCTCCGTGATTGATTCGCTTGGCTCCCTACAACAGGCGATGTCAATGTCAAATTAATTCCAGCAGAGCGACCTCTATTCCACGGGCACAAATCAAATTGTCGACTGAGACGTAAACAACGTGCTTCAAGAACACTCTCAAGTACCCGAAAGTCGTCTGAGCACTAATGAACCTTTGAAATGTATCGAACAAAAGTGACGAGCCATTAACGACGATTCAATTAGTTCTATGCAAATGCCTTCGCAGAATCAAAGCGTTCCACACCGAAAATTTATCGTTTGGATTTATAATATCTCGAATTGGTGCGCCCGCCTGGGGAAGTAATCTCCACACTAAAATCACATGATATTTTAGATGTGTTCCACTTCTACTGAATAATCAATAATCAAAATCATTTATTCAGTTTAGGCTGTTACAAGCACATATGAATGTCTCGAAGCTACGCCATCGGTTCGTAAATCTACGGCGGGAGATCTTGTACTGAGAAGAACCGGCAAGAAACGCAGCAAGGGCTGTTTTTTTTCTCTCCTTGTTTTATCATTTACTGAGTCGTCAAGTTGAAAAATGACTTCAGAGATGATTCATGAAGTCACCTTTCATTACATAATGTGAAATTATACATTAATAATGAATAAGGTTCAAGGGCTCTACGGAGTAGAGTATAGTCAGAGCAAGCAATGGCGCGAATGAAATTTTAAGTATCGCAAGCATCTATTAGCTATGGTGGCCGCTTACCACCATAAAAAAGAGAAGGGAAACGGGATTACCGCTCAACTGAAGCGCTCGTCTGGGAAAGTAAAATAAATATTTCCAATGCTCACACCAATTAGCCTAGACCCAAAGTAACCATTGTAAGGCTTGTGTTAGCGACAAAGGAGGTCTAAGTATACTATCAATTACTCGTCGATATTAATATATTTTTTAAAAGAAAAAAAATGCCATTCTGTCAATTTATGTCACCGCAGAGCTGGTTTTATTTATATTATTTTCCGTTTTATTTCTTTCGTTTACAGCTTGTGTTATGGGATATTAGGGTAATGGATAGAATACATAAACTGATACATATATAAGTATATTTATATAGAAATGCATAATAAACATCCATGAAGTACAAAATGAGGAGCTCGAGTGCGCAAGTGGTTAGCGCATTCGGCTGCGATCGTTGAAGTTAAGCAACTTTCGCAGTGGTCGGTCATTAGATGGGTGACCAAAAATTTACTATCGCGAGCTCCTCCGTGCTTCGGAAGACACGTTAAACCGTTGGTCCCGGCTGCATCTGCAGTCGTTAGCACCCACCAACCCGCACTGGGCCCGCGTGGTGGGTCATGGCCCAATCTCCCTATTCCATCCATAGGGAAGGCCTGTGCCCCAGCAGTGGGGACATTAATAGGCTGATGATGATGATGATGATGATGATGAAGCATCTATTAGCTATGGTGGCCGCTTACCACCATAAAAAAGAGAAGGAAAAAAGGGATTACCGCTCAACTGAAGCGCTCGTCTGGGAAAGTAAAATAAATAAATATTTCCAACACTCACACCAATTAACCTAGCCCCAAAGTAAGCACTGTAAGGCTTGTATTATGGGATACTAGGGTAACGGGATAGACTACATAAACTGATACATATATAAGTATATTTATATAGAAATACATATTAAACATCCATGGAATACAAATGCTCGTCTTCATCACACAAACAGCCACCGGGACCTTTCAAGTAGGCGACACCTTGAAACCCGATGTCGCCGACTCGCCCCACTACACTTTCACCTAATAGATAATAGCCAATCAAACGACGCGACATCAAACAATCGAACCAATCAGCGCTCACAACCGAGAGCAACGATGCAATCAGAATCAAGTTTTGGTCAGTTATGGGCATTTGTACCAAAGAGGTATAAGAATAGAGTAGGAGAGATAATATGTACTCTACTACAAGTGGAAGTGTCCGTCTTGTAGAAAGAGAAAGAAGATGAGGGACGGCTAGCTATCTCTCTCTTGTGTCACCTGTAGGTTTTTCATCCAATGCGCATTCGCAATTAGAGAGATAAAGGCTAGCGGTCTCTCATCTTCTTTCTCTTTCTACTAGATGGACACTTTTAGAGCCGCCATCCCCACTCTATTCTTATACCTCTATGATTTGTACACACATAACTGTGACGCGCCAGCCCCACCCACGAGGGCCTCATGTGTATGACCGTTCATACCTTCATAGATTTAAGATAACTCTAAATATACCACAAATCTGTCGCAGTGGTGTATAAGGTGTAAATCACCTTATACACCACTGCGACAGATTCAATTCTAGACGCGAAGAACATAAATATATCTGCGAAACACTCAAGGTCTCCTCCCCATTTGACTTGAGGTGAATAAAAAAGAAACATGAAAACTGTCTTTTATTAAATTCATTACACATGTTTTCAGTAACCTTAAAAATTTCAATAAATAACAATATTCTATCCGATAACATTAAATAAAGTACAATTAGAAAACATAACAGCGAAACACAAAACATTTAGCAATAAAAACTTGGTCTGTATCAAATACTCGATAAAAAAACCCACGAGGGCCTTTTAACTTCTTTTTGTGTCCTGTGCTGACGCCAGTGGTTCTACGAGTAGCCTGCTCCATCGTCGAGGCCTTTTGAGGAACAGGATGAAAGCATTTTGCGGATCATTTGCCGAGTCAGTGCGGCTTATGAAGGTGAGTTGCTGCTTACTTTGGCAGTAGTGGAATGCAGCGATTAATAATAATTATAAATAACTAGTGGCCAGCCCTCGCTTCGCTTCGGGGTAGAATTGATCAAAATCCTTTCTTAGCGGATGCCTACGTCATAACATCTACCTGCATGCCAAATATCAGCCCGATCCGTCCAGTGGTTTGGGCTGTGCGTTGATAGATCACTATGTCAGTCAGTCACCTTCGAGTTTTATAGATATAAAAACGTTTATTTCGCACAAATTACAAAAAAAAATTTATTGTATTAAATAAAGATTTTTTACCAAACAGGCCACTACTCAGTATATGTCGTGGCAACTTGTGCCACGACAATGAATTTCAACAGCAGCCTACTTAGTATCAGACCAAGCGCTAACTAGTTAAATTATAAAATATAATAAAAAAAATGTATTTAATTAATTGAGAACTTCGGAGATTTTGTGTGGTTTCGTTTGAAATAGAAATCACGTGATTTCTCGAAAACCGGAAGTGCTACGTTACTCACATCCGGTTTCTAGTCTTATCAGACTATTCTTAACTCATAACTTAGACATTCTCTACATCTATCTCTTACGGTTTGGCCGCTGAAACAGCACCACGGACGGACGGACGGACGGACGGACTTGTCTAATAGATAAGAGATAATAGGCTAACAGCAATAATAATTTAAATTAAATGACATTTGTAATTTATTGATAAGTCTCAGATATCATTAAATTTTATGGGTATGAAAAATATTAAAAATTAATTGGATAAATATTGTGAAATAAAATGAAGGCCAAAGAAAATTAAAATTGACAGCGCATCAAGTGGTGCTCAAAAACATGGCGTTCTATCGACCCTCATTACAACTTTTGTACATCCAATAAATATTTCCTGAATTTAACTTAAAATGTGCAAATCGTTTTAGAGTTCCTTATTGCAGGAGGAATGTTATTCCAACTTTTGATCGCTGCGTAACGAAAAATACCTCGAAACGCAGCAGTTTTCTGTGCGGGACACTTCATACGAGACGTTATATATATAAAGTACGTTCAGAAAAAGTCAGCTTCTCATACAAGTATATGGGGAGATTACATTGTATAACTCCAAATAACAAACTCGCAAAATTCAACGGTTTCCAGAGTTAGCATATCACTTCTATTAAAATTCGATTTCTCGTAGTATTTCCATCTTTCTGCAACAGATGATAATTAACAAATTAATAAACCTTTCGTGATACGTAAATTTGTACAGGGTAGAATCTACAAACCATATTGCTAGGTGTAGCGCCCAAAGTTTACCTTATGCTGGCACGTCATGTGGCTAAACGTGTTTGCTATTTGGTAAATGTGTATCCACTACGGGCAGTGAGAGAAAGGGACTGCTATCGAGGCGGATGCGATTGGCCATGAGCATTATGCTGAGGCAGGGTCCTGGTTGACCACAAATGGTACTATTATTAATGTATTTTTTTGCTCCATTACGTATGTTTTAATTTTTTGTATGTTGTTTTGTAAATTTATTAATGTGATCAATAAAAATGATTCTATCTCTTTATAAGTTCTTTAAAAAAAAATCCTTGACAGCATATGTCTATCTTTTAAGCTACTTTATCAGTCGGGACCCATTAGATATACAAGAATACATAATATTTTTCAACAATGGGTCCCGACTGTTAAAATAGCTTTGTTCCTTATTAACAGAATTATAGACTACTGGACTTGTTTTTTTCTTTTCAGTTTTTATTTGAAGTATATTTAAGCAGTCGGGTTTTTTGATTTTTTAAATTTACGTTTTTTACTTTGACTCACTATAACCGCAGGGGACCTCCAGTTTCCTATAAAGGGTATTTCTCTCGTATACCGCACTTTGTAACGGTGCAAAGGTTCGGCCACGCAAAAAGGAGTGAAAGATATACCAGTTTACAATATCCATCAAACGGATTGGAGCGAACGCTTTAACAGCGTCTAGTGTCGGTGGGTACAGAAGAAAGGCCGGCGTCCGAACCGCCTGCCTAGTGCGGCACAAAGGCGGCAAAAACTGTTGGCTGCTTTGTCACGGGAGGCGGTTCTATCGGCCCCGCTGACCGAACAATGATAGGGCTGCTGCGGCGGTACTAATATCGGTAATGTACAAAACAGCTGAACACACAGCGTGATGGTAAACGATTTTTTTTAATTTATCATAAGGAACACTAGCGTATTGGTGCTTTATAATTAACATTGTTATCCATGACGTTATTAATTTGACTTTTGATTTTTTTAACCATGTATTTAATTTTGAATGATGTTTTATAAAATTAAGCGGACACTTTTTGTAATTTCACTGATTTATTATTTATTTGATGAATTTAAATTTATTGTTATTGAAAAATGATTTCATAATGTAATTTAATATGTATTACGTTTAGTAATGTAGTGTAAAATATTTGCATGCTATTTAAGATGGCTGAATGGGCCGAACTTCAGAATTTGTAAGATCCCCAGTGTACCCTATTCTAAGGAAGTTGACCTCAACACATGTTTGCAAGTTTGATGTCAACTTTCAATTGGACGACACTGTATGAAATAAAACAGGGAGAAAAAAGCAGCCCTTGCTGAGTTTCTTGCCGGTTCTTCCCAGTACAAGGTCTCCCGCCGTAGTTTTGCGAACCGATGGCGTAGCTTTTCGACATTCACAAGTGCTTGTAACAGCCTAGACTGAATAATAATATTGAATTTGAATTTGAATTAAATGCAATAAATAAATTCTAATTCTATTTTTTTGCACGCGAAAGAATTTTGAAATTTCAAATTATTTTAGTCAAAGTCAAAAATTCTTTATTTAAATTGGAAGTTTATTAAAACTAAGTTAGGGACCCTTTTTTGCTCTGGATTAATTCGGAGAAGTTATAAGTCATAAAGCTAATAAAATTTTATTGAATCAAACGTTAGAAATACTATAGATAAATCGAATAAATATTGTACTTACAACTTAGAATGAGAAACACATTTATACGCTTTGACAGAAAAACCTCAATAACGTTCACCTTTTAAAAGGTGAAATTTTAGTTATGATTTTATTTATTTTTTAAGCATTTAACTGCTAGATGTTTAAATCTAAAGAAAAGTTTACTAGAAAAGAATCCACGCGGACCAGGTCCCGTCCGCTGCCTGGTCCGCGTGGATTTTTTTCTAGTAAACTTTTCTTTAGGTTAAATTTTGGTCACTAGGTGACGAAAAGTTACATTTTTGAAAATCACATAGGAACCTAACATTTTTCCGGAATAAAAAGTATCATTAATGTGAATCTAGGTGATATTCTATACACATGCTTAGTTTCACCCAAATCCGTTCAGCAGCAATCGCATTTTTGTATAGTTGATCATCATCAGTATAATCATTAGCTTGCTGGAGCGCAGGCTTTCCCTACTGGTGGAATAGTGAAATTGGTCCGTGATCTACCACGCGGGCCCACTGCGGATTGATGTATACTAACGACTGCAGATGCAGCCAAGACCAACATTTTAACGTGCCTTCTGAGACACGGAGGAGCTCGAGGTAACAATTTTTGGTCACCCATCCAATGACCGACCATTAAAAAAGTTCCTTAACTTCCACGATCGCAGGCCGAACGCGTTAAACACCTGCGTCATCGAACTTCTCGATCTCGAGATTTGTGTAGTTACTAATCTCTTTTATGTTATCTTCTTATTATCTTTATGAGTCTCCGAAATTTGACTCCGTGATCATGGCGCTTGCAACAAACATCGGAGTCTCATAAAAAACAAGGTAGTAACAATCCAGTTAACAGCTATATTTTTATTTTCTTGTTTCTGTATACCCGTATATTAAGCAATTATCGAGTATTCAACGTCTCATCCTTCTATACCAGTTTACTCTTGTTAATTTATCCATTAAATATAAGTACTTGTAAAGAACGTCAGTAACTGGCTGAAAACCTTAAACTATGTAGATACCGAAAAATTTCTGACTTTCGATATTTAATTATTTATTTATTCTTATTTTAAAAATGCTTTTGGTTACTGTTGAATGCCTACGTACCTGATAGAATGTAAGCCTGTTAGCTGCTCTGCTCGTAATTGTGCTTTATGCGATGGTCGTGAGTGTGAAACCTAAACTATTAACTTTTTCAGAAATGAAACGAACATCTGTACACATACTATAACATAAATTGTTCAGTCTTTTCCTAACTCACAAACTGCTATTTTAATTTTATGGTCGATTATGGTGATGGCTGCCTTCTGGACTTGGGATTCTTTGTTTGGTTTCTCAAAAATATAATAAATATTTTTGTGTATTACTTTTAATATACTATTGCACCTTACCAATAATTTTGTCAATGCAGTCTGCAGTATAATTAAAGCACTTCTTAGATTACATGTCATTTTTTTCTCTCTGACAATGTATTTTTCAAATTTGGAGTAGGTATTGAATTTTCCATTAAGATATGCAATACATGTATGGTTTATGTATGATAGTCTGGGCCTGGTGACCTTTTAGTACAGGTAGCTATTCGTAGTTGCCTTTTTTGTATTGATTAAGTTAGTTACCTATTGTATTGTATTATTATTATTATACTCTTGCGGCAAACACCCTTTTACATAAAGAAGTTCCATAAACCAGATATTTATTATCTCTTATCATTTCTTTCTTCTATTTGTGTCCTTTACATTCATCAGCTATCGAATTTTCTACGAGAAGGAAGACCCTTCTAAATTCATCCAATTATCATTACGTCGAGCACCTTACATAAACAAATCCCATAAACCGGATGGCCACTATTACCAGCCCTTTCACTCAACAAGTGATCACATTTATTTTAGTTATTTACGCTCTTCAATTTCTTCCTTCTTATTGTGTCCTCTTCAATATAGCTGCTATATCGGATTTCTCGAACGCATCTTTCTTGTATCTAGTTCAGTTGTTCTTCCATTATCAAATTTCCTTTTTCTTCTAGTCCAGAGTTTGCTTTTGTGGCAAACACCAAGCTACATAAACAAGTCCCATAAAACAAGCTGCCTCTATTGTCAGCCTTTTCACTCAACAGGTGATCACATTTATTTTAGTTATTTACGCTCTTCAATCTCTTCCTTCTTATTGTGTCCTCTTCAATATAGCTGCTATATCGGATTTCTCGAACGCATCTTTCTTGTATCTAGTTCAGTTGTTCTTCCATTATCAAATTTCCTTTTTCTTCTAGTCCAGAGTTTGCTTTTGTGGCAAACACCAAGCTACATAAACAAGTCCCATAAAACAAGCTGCCTCTATTGTCAGCCTTTTCACTCAACAGGTGATCTCATTTATTTTAGTTGTTTACGCTCTTCAATTTCTTCCTTCTTATTGTGTCCTCTTACACGCAGCTATATCGAATTTCCAATGCCTATTTCTTGTATCTAGTTCAGTTGTTCTTCCATTATCAAATTTCCTTTTACTTCTAGTCCAGAGTTTGCTTTTGTGGCAAACACCAAGCTACATAAACAAGTCCCATAAAACAAGCGGCCGCTAGTGGCAGCCCTAATGGCGTGGAGCTAGCGGGAGCGGTGCCACGACCCCGTTCAATCGTTTGTCTTGCTTACGCGATGTTTCCGAACGGCTGTGCAAATGCCCTGCTCTATGCCCGCTCTACATGCTTTATTTTTTGTGTATCCGAACTGAATTCCGTTTATTTTGCGAGCAAACAAACAAAATATATTTTGCCCCTATTGTTTCCGATGCGATGGAGTTATAAATTTTATCATTTTTTATTTAGATTTTATATTTTATTTTATCGCTGCTGTATGTTATGCTTACTTTTCAGGCCATCCAATGATCGCTTAAAGGATTAAAATTTAATATTCAAACCTGCCGAGGTAAATTTTGTTGAACGTGTGTTTAATTTGAAGCGTAAAATTGTTACGTTTTCTTTAATATGAAGTTGAATGTACTCATTTAATGTGCTCATGTGCTTAAATTAACAAGGCTTCAGAAAATGGTTCCTGGGGAGTCCTATGTGTGTATATCATAATGTAGGATCTGCTCTGATTTTTTTTCACCTAGCCCTCTCAATGTGCTTGTTAACTCAATAATAACACCGTATTTGACATTGCTTCGGCCTAAAGTACACTCAACAGCAAATAATCCAGCTCACCCGCTAGTGGGATGCAATGTCAGGCCACCTCCCACTACAGGACGTAGTGCACCACGGGCAACCTGGTAGAGCCCTGCCGCGGGCTAAGTGTTTGACAGTGGCCCCGTGGAAGGGGCGTGGTATGGCCAAGTGCTACTTGGCGGGCCGATCAGTGTGGCCAGCCACTTTTCGCGGTTTCGAACAGGTCCCCTTTCTTAACTAAGAAGAGATAGCTTGTAGTCAATAGCTAGTGGTGATTTATCTGATAGCGGTTGCGGCGGCTGAGTGCTGCTTTCGGCCAGCTCATAGTCTTGTACGCGATGCAGGATCAAAAGGAGTGACCTCCATAAAGAATAAACTGTGAGTAGGAGTTGGGCCCGACCGCATAAGGCTTACAAACATGAAAGCTGCTTTTTTTGTTGGTAAGCATTTATATCTAATTCATTTGGGAGTACAAGTGGGTACCTGCAATTGCTGGGACACCCACCCTGGTATTTCGACATCAGGTCAATGCCCCGAGAATCTAGGGGGGTAGCAAATGCGATCAGGCCAATAGGAAAGTAGAGAGAGAGGGTAAGAGTGTAAGTTTCGAGCGCGATTATGAGGATGCCACCACAGAAAGCACCAGGGCAGGAACAACAGCAAGAGCTGCAGCAGAAACATAGCGAAGGTAGAGCGGTCAATTTGGGACCGCCTTCGACATCGCCGCCTGTAACAGCGAGAAAGAGTAAGAAGGGAGGCCAACAGAGGGAAATTAGCACTAGCCCACAACACAATAAAGAGACCCAGCGAAATTGTACGAAGCACCTCCGAGACCGGCCTTTCGGAATCAGGGGCTAGGAAATGGAAGACAAAGAAGGAAGAGTGAGAGTTCGAGGAACGGGGTCTAAGGAAAGGACGAGCGAACCCGTGGAGCACGACATTCCGGCGAGTACAGCGACGTGGAGCAGGAAATATACCAGTCCTAGAAAGCACAAGAAGCTTGGAGAAGGTGCAATCGTTGCGCCAGCCCGTTGAAGTAACGATCGGGACACTATGGGATTTTTGACGGGGGTAGGGTTAGGAACTTGAACAAGACAACGTACTTGAAGAAATCTGGAGATCCAGAGGGACAAATGAACCCTACGGATTGAACGAAACGGCTGAAGGATCTCGAAGAAATCGAAATCTAATGAAATACTTGAATATCTTGGAGCCCTGATAATAATAATCATAATCAAAATCATTTATTCAGTTTAGGCTGTTACAAGCACACATTAATGTCTAGAAGCTACGCCATCGGTTCGTAAATCTACGGCGAGAGACCTTGTACTGAGAAGAACCGGCAAGAAACTCAGCAAGTGCTGTTTTTTTCTCCCTGTTTTACCATTTACAGAGTCGTCAAGTTGAAAAGTGACTTCAGAGATGATTCATAAAGTCACCTGTCATTACATAATGTGAAATTATACATGAATTGTTCACCTGAATTTTGATTGCTGTGTCACACAGTTTAAATACAAACAGAGTTATTTATAATAGGTGTAATTAAACATTTACATCTTAAATATCAAAGTAGTAAGGGCAGACTCATCTCCGCTGGCAGCACCCGTTCACGAGCATGACGCATAAACCAGCCATCGCTTCGCTCAACCATATTTTAGGGAACGTAACGACCCGCCTCACACGACAGCACCGAAGAGACTTTTAAGAGAGCATGACTACCCATAACCACCTATATCAATCTGATTCGACTTTTTCAAAAAATATGTAACTGAAATGTTAGCAAAGTTTTTCCTTACGTATAAATATAATGACAACCTCCAGCCGCACACAAAACGAGATACAGTTGAGAAATGAAATTGTGTACATTAATTGGACTGTCACTCACATTTCCTGAGGTGTGCTTCTGGAGCTAGCGCTCTCGCAACGTATCAGTGACGCGAACGGAATGGGCAAAAGACTTGTGTTATGACGGCCTATCAAATGAAAATGTACTCTGCAAAGGAAATTAATGATTTAACACAGAATTGGGTCTTGTGTAAAATGAAAAAATAATTTGCTACAGTAGCTGTTTCTTAAATTGATAGGACTTTTAGGTTTTTTTTATATTGGTCGGAGAGGGAGCGGGAGGAGGACGCTCTGGCCGCTCCCCTCCGGCGTAGACGGGTGGGCCGAAGAAGGCAGTCGGCTTTGACCGCAGGTCTTCGTCGGCCCTAAGGTGGTCTGGGCGCGGCATGCCAGCCGCGCGTCCTTAGTGCCATTTGGCATAGGCCACCCCGTCTGGGGATTACCTAGTATCCTAGAGTAATCCCCCATAGGCGCGTCGCCCGGTCCACTCGTTGGGCCGGGCCAGCCCGAGGACGCTCTGGTGTAGTGCCGATCCCAGAGCGCCCTCATAAGGGCCGAGGAGGATACCGGTGGTTTTTAGTGGGTAGGACCGGCGTTGTTCCGCGCCGGGGAGTCCCACACACGTCGCGCGCCTGGCAAGCGCGCGGTATGGTGCGTAAATGCATTTTCCACCGTCAACAAAAAAAAAAGGTTTTTTTTATTGGTGCCAAGTGTTTTGATGAATGTACGTACATTCCAACGGACTACTTAAAGGAAAGGTTTTAAATTCGTTAATAGTTTTTCTGGTTCGGTTCCTTAATCACCAAAAACGGAACCATTATAGGATCACTCAGTTCTCTGTCTGTCTGTCTGACACAGTCAATTTGCCAGGAATATAGGTTATCGTAGGGAGGATGGCTGGCTCAAGTGACGGCCAACTTTGTCACAACGAACAAAGCTAGCGGCTGGCGCAGACGTCCGTTGCAGACCTTTAACCGTCTCGGCCACACTAACTGGTTTTTGTATCAGCGTTCTCAAATGTTTTCTTGTAGCAATAGGGATAATAGCAATTTCTTTTACTTCATCTTCGTCTGGTGGATTATTTAAATTTATTGGACACGTATTTTTAAAGTGAAACTTCATTTCGGACGGGATGTAAATGGAAAATTCCCAGGGAAACAATGAAACGGAGTTGCGTCACACGTCTATATGTATGTATCTGTGTGTATGTGTAGGATGCTTGCGCAGCTCCTCCCGACGAGCATTAAAGTTGGAGGGTAACGAACGAAGGCTGAAACGCTACGAGCTTCACGAGCGTCACACGCAAATATATATATATATATATTATATATTATATATATATATATATATATATGCGCCTGCGCTTATGCACCGCCTAATATTAGATTATTTAAGAAAAGAAGTTTCATTTCATATTTGTTGTCCGAACACACTTTTTTTTTCTTTACACACACATAAATCAAAATATGAAAAGAGATAAATATTGATTTGAAATATCGCATGACGTCACGTCTTGGTATCTTTTCACATAGCAGTGACGTCACGACCGCCCACTCCCAAACTTTCACGCCCTTTATATTTGTAATTGACGGACTATATAGAATGTCATTTACTTTGCCCCGTCATCACTTCTATATCGTTTCTCATTCATTTTTTCTTGTCACATCCTGTCTGTTAAATATAGTCGATGGGCATGGACCGGTCACATCGATGTCGTCATCTCTTCCAGATTTGACTCCGAAAGAGTTAATTTTGCTTTTATGTATTGCCGCACTTGCGAGAAAAGAAAAGATACAAGTATGAAATATTTATAAGTTTAAAATAAGAATGATATTTCTTATCAGTAAATTTTATAATCCAAGAAATACTTAGGTATGCGAATATAAGTTTCCTGTTTTTTGAAAATTAAGTAAGTGTCGCCGCACACGGGCCACCGACCACAACCACAAAACGCCGCCACCGGCATATTTCTTGCAGTTTTCATACATTTTATATGGACTCGCCACACACGGTACGCCGGTGGCCGCCACACGCTACAAATCGTCGTTGCTCGCTTCTCGTGGCCCACACCGGCCATTTAATGCGCTGATACAAAACGCCGCCACACGTCACTCGCGCGATTCCCCACGCCTCTCTCCCTTACCTTAGTCGGCCGCTGTCGCGCGCTTCAGCCACTTTAGTAGCCGCTTCTAGCTTCTCGTGGCGGCGTTTGTGGCTGTGGCATGTGGCCCGTGTGCGGCGACACTAAAACATCAACTTCATGAATGGAGCCAGTGTGCTTAGTGCATTATTTTAGTGGCATAACTATTTCCGTATTATTTGCTTTCAAATAAAATCGGTTTGAGGTACAACGATTTGATTTGTTTCAAATTCTTTAAAGAATCATTTTTGGGTTTACGTTTATATTAAAATAAGCTCAGCGCTAAGAATATTTCTCCCTTAATGGTGTCGATTCCGACATAATTACCCAAATCCAAAATATACTCGTATTTTTCAGTACATCCTTCCCATTCTCTACACAGAATGATAGGGAGAGACGGATGTTAAATTTAGTTTTAAGTTTAGAGAATCATAGTTATGTTTTTATTTATTTTAAGCATGTAACTGCTAGATGTTTAAATCTGAAGAAAAGTTTTACAAGTAAAAAATCCACGCGGACCAGGCAGCGGACGGGATAGTGCATTCGCCCGGATTGCGAAGGGTGCGGGTTCGAGTCACGTCCGCTGCCTTGGATTTCTTTTTTCTAGTAAAACTTTTCTTTAGAGAATCATGTCAGAAAGGAAAACATTATGAACATATCACCATCATCATCATCCGCCTATTAATGCCCCCACTGCTGGGGCACGGGCCTTCCATATGGATGGAATAGGGAGATTGGACCATGACAAACTACGCGGGTCTGCACATATAGTTTAATCAAATGTGATGTGAAAAAGTCTAGGTAAAGGCGCAACAAGTTTATAACAATATGCGAAAATAAAGCGTCTAATTTTCTCAATGAGATTCTAATTCATATTCCCAACAAGAAATTTAGCCTTAAACGCACCAAGTTTAGACTTAATTTTGCGGTTTGCACAAGCTTACGTTGAACATATTATATAAGCTGAATTTGCTTTCCCACGAACAACATTCCATACAACATATACACATACCTCAACCAAGAACCCTTTCGTGTTATCATAGGATAAGATCTACCGAGTTCTAGCTAGTTGAACAGGTGGCCAAATATTTAGAGAAGTTCCTTCAACTCGCGGCCGTAAACGGCATATAAACAGAATATGGAGTCAAGAGGCATTCTTATTTAATACCGTGAGTACTACCAGCAAGCTGACAACGTGACAATGAATGAAATGTGTGGTTGTCCGTGATTCAAAAGTGCAGATAATTAAAATCTGAATTACCTTTGTTTTGACATAAAAAAACTTACTAATTAGATGTAGTTCTGCTTTTGTGAATATTCTTCTATAAAACAGCTTGTTTAAATATATTTCGTGTGTCCTATAATGTATTAATAATCGTTTTTATATGAATATTACGGGTGTTTTGCTCGAATTGGACTGTCTGTCTGGGGAAAGTAACCTCTACCTTAGGGTGCGGCCAGAGTGCACTCAGATTCAGATTCAGATTCAGATTCTGAAAACTGAAAACAAGCGCGAGAAATAAACAGTGTAGTCTAAGCAGGTTGCCTGCTTTTTCTCGCGCTTTGTTTTCTGAGTCTGAATCTGAATCTGAATCAGGAGTGCACTCTGGCCGTACCCTTCGACTACACTGTTTATTTCTCGCGCTTGTTTACGGAATCTGAATCTGAATCTGAGTGCACTCTGGCCGCACCCTTAAGGAAGAAGTGGTGTTGTGTTTCTGTCACGATGATAATGGCATAAACAAGATTTACCCCTGTTTTTCTACACAACTTAACTTAAAAAAAATAGCCAGCATTGAAAATAATTTTGTAAGAGCACGTTTTGATTCCAATTTGAATAAAGACAATTTTACTTAATTTTTTTGCGGAATTTTTAAAACAAAAACAAGCCCTTGAATAAAAGGAAAAGAAGAAGTACTTTGATTTTGTCGGTGGGTAAGGTTCCAGGACTCCACGGCGTAGGGGATTGCGTCAGTTTGGGCAACGACGCAAGCTAATTTATCTTGATAACATTAGTATCGTAAGCGTTTATTTTCTATGCCGGCTATTTTTTTAGTGTTACAATAGTGGCAAACAAGCATGTGGCCACCATAGCCTATACACGCTTGCGATACAAAAAATATCACTCGTGCCGTTGCCTAACCTTTTTTTTTTTTAGTTATAGGGGGCATACGAGCAGACGGCTCACCTGATGGTAAGTGATCACCGTCGCCCATGGACACTTTGCAACACCAGGAGTATCACAAATGCGATGCCAGCCTTTAAGGAAGGAGTACGCTCTTGTTTTGAAGGTTTTTGGGTCGTATCGGTCCGGAAACACTGCTGGCGACAACACATTCCACAGTTTTGTCGTACGTGGTAAAAAAATTCGACAAAAACGCACGGTTGTGGATAACCACGCATCAAGATGATGAGGATGAAATTTTTGTCGCGATGCAATGCAGCAGCTGGAATTAATCCGAATAATTCCTCAGAACACTCCCCGTGATAAATGCGATAGAAGATACAGAGCGAAGCTACATCCCTACGCAAAGCCAAAGGATCAAGCTGATCGGAAAGGCCCTGGTCGTCGACTATTCTAACTAACCTGACCCCATCCCTTACCCCGTGTAGTCCTGGAAACTGGAACTCACCGACAAAATCAAAGTACTTCTTCTTTTCCTTTTATTCAAGGTCTTGTTTGTGTTTTAAAAAATCTATTTCAGGCGGTAAAAATATTTTTGTAAGAGTACGTTTTGCTCCCAATTTGAATAAAGAAAATTTTACTTTGACTTTTGCGGAATTTTTAAATGTAATGAAATGAAATTTATTTATTCAAACAAAACAGAGTAGATACATTTTGGTGGTGATTAACATTTAGTTAGTCCATTTTGCAAACGACAGGGCATGTGAATGGCAAACTTAATTTAATTCTAAAATTTATAGGTACTAATGTCATTTTACTTATTCTATTCTAAGTCAATTTTCGTTTCTAAATCTCTTATCTATTAGACAAGTCCGTCCGTCTGTGGTGCTGTTTCAGCGGCCAAACCGTAAGAGATAGATAAAGAGAATATTTAAGTTATAAGTTAAGAATAGTCTGATAAGACTACAAACCGGATTTGAGTAACGTAGCACTTCCGGTTTTCGAGAAATCACGAATTTCAAACAAAACCACACAAAATCTCCGAAGTTCTCAATTTTTTTTTTTAAATCAGGTTTTGGTGAACATTTGGTTCACTGGTTTGCTAGTATCTCTAAATGAGTAAAAACATTTCGTTATTAGCCACATTTTAAGCTTCTTTTTAAATATAGGCAAACTAAGCTCCCAAACACAAACAACACAAACAAGCCCTTGAATAAAAGGAAAAGAAGCAGTACTTTGATTTCGTCGGTGAGTAAGGTTCGAGGACTACACGGTGTTGGGGATAGCGTCATTGTGGGCAACGACGCAAGCTAATACATTAGTATCGAAAGCGTTGATTTCCTATGCCTGCTATTTTTTGACGTGACAACGTCTTAAATTAGGTTGCGGCTGGGAGTCACTTATGAAAAAGTGTAACGCTCGGTAACGTTACGATGAGTCTCGTAGCATGCTGGAACCCCGTAGCCGTGTAGCAAGTTTGCTACGAATCGTCGTAGCGTGGTTGCATGCTACGATGGTATTCACAAGCACAATGCATTGTAATATGTTTTTTCGACGTATTATATATATTTCTATAGTTAAAATTTGTGCAATTCTTATTTTCATTCAATTCCTTGTTCCTATTGTGCAATTTAATTATATTCATATCAATAAATATTCTACCGAGAAAAAGACGTTGTCACGTAAAATCTTCGCCCGTAAATCCGACTTTACAGGCAACCATTTTTTTAAGTTAAGTTGTGTAGAAAAATAGGGTAAAATCTTGTTTATGCCATTATCATCGCGACAGAAACAGAACACCACCAAAAATTAGTACAATTGTGGTCTTCTTTAAGGTACAGTTACTTCCCACAGACAGACATTCCAATTCGAGCAAAAGACCCGTAAAATTCTTTATGGCCCCATATATGAAAATGATTATCATTAATACATTATAGAACACACGAAATATATTTAAACAAGCTTTTTATAGTAGGACTAGCGGCCCGCCCTCGCTTCGATTCGATACAAAAAATAGCACTCGCGCCATTGCCTACTCTGACCCCATCCCCCACCTCGTGGAGCCCTGTGGGCCAATCGCCTAACCAGATTGCTTTGGAAACGCTATCGCTTACGATTTCATTTTGTTATTTCTAACCGCCGAAATACCTCACGCTCATTTTCTTTAACATTGTTATTACCAATGCAAAAGAAAAAAAAAAAGCGCGAGGCATTTGAAAACCTCAGGGGGCTAGAAATAACAAAATGAAATCGTAAGCGATAGCGTTTTCCAAAGCAATCCAGTTAGGCGATTGGCCCCCTGGAACCTTAATTTTAATTTTGACACCATTAAGTATGATTTTCTTTTTGTCATATATTGCACAAACTACCATATCATTGATTTTGACGTACGTTTAATAATTTCGTTCGGAATTTTTACGTAAATCAAACAGCATAATAACTTTTTTCCTGACAAACGTAATAATAACAGATGGTGACAGGTAACATAGAGATATTTTTTTTTATATTCTCTCTAAACGTCTGACGAAGGTACTTGATAGCAAGGCTCATCATCATCATCAACAGCCTATCTTAGTCCACTGCTGGACATAGGCCTCTCCAAATGCACGCCACTTAGATCGATCTTGGGCTACTCGCATCCAGCTCCTGCCAGCCACCTTGCGCAAATCGTCACTCCATCGCGCCCGAGGACGTCCTACACTACGTTTGCCTAGACGCGGTCTCCACTCCAGAACTCGTCTACCCCAACGGTTATCGGTTCTTCGACAAATATGGCCAGCCCACTGCCACTTCAACTTGCTAATCCGGTGGGCTATGTCGATAACTCTGGTTCTCTGCCGAATTACCTCATTTCTGATGCGATCCTTCAGAGAAACGCCGAGCATAGCCCTTTCCATAGCGCGTTGAGCGACTTTGAACCTGTGGACCAGCCGTACCGTCAGTGTCCACGTCTCGGCTCCGTATGTCATCACAGGTAGGACGCACTGATTGAAGACTTTCGTCTTCAGACACTGTGGGATCGACGATGTCAGGACTTGACGTAACTTCCCAAACGCTGCCCAACCTAGCTGAATTCTTCTATTCACCTCGTCCTCAAAGTTGTTTCTACCTAACTGCAATGTCTGCCCGAGGTACACATATTTTTGAACAACTTCGAGAACGGCACCGTGTATTGCAATCGGTTCCGGTAGAACATGTTCATTGAACATGACCTTGGTTTTATCCAAGTTCATCCGTAGGCCGATGCGTATAGAAGAGTCAGCCAGGTCATTCAGCATCTGTTGTAGGTCCTGCAGGGTTTCTGCCATGATGACGATGTCGTCTGCAAATCGCAAGTGAGAGATGCGTTCGCCATTTATGTTGATGCCACGTCCTTTCCAGTTCAGCGTCTTGAACATATCCTCCATTGCATTAGTGAACAATTTCGGGGAAATAACGTCCCCTTGTCTCACTCCACGATGCAACGGTATGGGACTTGTTTGCTGATTCTGTACTTGGACAGACATGGTGGCGGCTTCGTACAGACATCTAATCACTTGGATGTATCGCCAGTCGACTTGGCAACGCTGCAGGGACTCCAGAACAGACCAGATTTCAATCGAGTCAAAGGCCTTCTCATAGTCCACAAATGCTAGGCACAGGGGCTGATTGTACTCTTCAGTCTTCTGTATAATCTGCCGCACTGTGTGTATGTGGTCTATGGTGCCGTATCCGCTCCGAAACCCAGCCTGTTCCGGTGGTTGGAAGTCATCAAGTCTTCGCGCAAGACGGTTCGCGATCACTCTTGAGAACAGCTTATAGACGTGGCTTAGAAGGGATATGGGTCGATAGTTCTTAAGTTGGGTCTTGTCCCCCTTTTTAAAGAACAAGACAACCACACTCCTACTCCACGCCTCCGGAGTTCTCCCTTCGAACAGGACAGTGTTGAAAAGCTTTTGGAGCTCCCTCAGTACGGGTTTACCTCCAGCCTTTAAGAGTTCTGTTGAAACACCATCCTCTCCAGGGGCTTTTCCATTTTTAAGCTGTCCAAGAGCAATTTCGATTTCGCCAATACTGACTTCTGGCAGGTCTTCGGTGAAGTGGCGTGTTAATGTGGCTCTAGAATCCTCATTTCCGGGATCGGGTCGAGATGCATGTGATGCGTACAACTGGCTGTAGAAGTCTTCCACTTCCGAAAGGACTGCCGGCTTTGAAGCAACAACTTCCCCACTTGCTGTGGTCAACTTCGTCAGATGGCTTCTTCCAAGAGATTGTACGAACACTTTGGATCCTCGATTCTGCTCGATCGCTCTCTCGATCGAGAGAGTATTAGAGCACCGGAGGTCGCGTCGTACGTGCTTACTGATCTCTTGGTTTAGAGTCCGCTTTGCCGACGAAGTGACGGGTGGATTTTCACGTCGTTCCTTCATTAGCCCTAAAGTCTCTTCCGAAAGCTTTGACTTCCTGCCCTTACGCTGTGTTGCACATAATCTCGTACCCTCTTCCCTGAGGATCCGAACCACATTTTCGAGGTTTTGGTTTACGTCTGTTGTGGTTTCCACGGCAGCAAATCGGTTCTCCAGGTTTGACTGGAACGTTTCAGACCCTGTTATAGATTGGAGCAGAGTAGGTTGGAGCCTGGATTTCATCAAACGGACGCGCTCGGCCTTAAAGTTGATATTCAAAGAGCCCCGGACGAGTCGGTGATCACTACCGGTATTGAACCTGTTGATCACTGAGACGTCTCTGAATATGTACCTCTTGTCCGTCATGATGAAATCGATCTCATTTTTAGTCATAGTGTCGGGGCTTTGCCACGTCCACTTCCTTTGGGGTTGTTTCTTGAAGAAAGAGTTCATCAAGAAGAGCCCCTCCCGTTCGAGGAAGTTGACGAGCATTTGCCCCCTATGATTTCTGCTTCCAAATCCATGGGATCCTACTACCGATTCGCTGCAATTCTGTACTCCCACTTTAGCGTTGAAGTCCCCCATAACAACGTTGTAGTGGGTCTTAGTAGTGGAGTGGAGGGCCCTCGATATATCATCGAACATATCCTCCACTTCGTCGTCCGAGTGTGTCGAGGTCGGTGCGTACACTTGCACCACCTTGAGGCTATACCTCTCGGTGAGCTTTATAATAAGGTACACTACCCTGTTCGACACGCTGGATATTTCCACAACGTTATCGGCAAGGGACTTATTCACCAAAAACCCAACGCCACCTTGGGACTGTTGGTCTCCCCCGCGGAAGTACATTAGGTGGCCAGATTCGAGCGTTATGGTGTCCTCCCCCTCTCTTCGGACTTCACTTAACCCTAAAATGTGCCACCTAATCTTCCCAAGTTCCACCTCGAGTTGCGCCAGATGCGAGTCAAGCCGTAGCGTGCGTCCGTTGTACGTCGCCAGGGTCAGTCTATTGTGGTGGCCTCCCGTAGCCCGGAGATTCTTCGCACCCCCCGCAAGGCAAGGCTCACTACAAGGTTAATTGAATGTCGAGAACATTAAACTGAAGTAGAATCTAACTAATGACGACCTCCGTGGTCGAGTGGTTTGTACGCCGGGTTTCATGGTGTCGCCGACTCGAGAGGTCCGAATCCCGGTGGTGGTAGATGTTTGTGTGATGAATACGAGCATTTGTACTCCAGTCATGGATGTTTAATATGTATTTCTATAAATATGTACTGTATATGTATTATGTCCGTTACCCTAGTATCCCATACACAAGCCTTACAGGTCTTACTTTGGGCTAGGCTAATTGGTGTGTGTGTTGAAAATATTTATTATTATTATTATTATTATTTATTTATCTAAGTAAATAGAAAAATAAGTGAAGGAAAACCCATACAATTGGCGTATATGAACATGTCATTTATGAAACAAAACATTGTGTGTTTACTCCGAAACAACATTACAAATAGTAATTACTGACTACCCAATACCTACAACAACAAAAAAAAACTATTGACACAGCAACGAAATGACTGTGTCATCGCCAATTACGACGCTAAACAAATTGAAACAACCCTTGAAACAATATCAATCTGAAATCGAACGGTGAACCGAAAACGATTCCATCTAACGACCGCACCGCAACGCCGCTCGGAACGACAAACAAAATACACCTAGGTGTAGTGTATTAGGTGTTTCGTCGCTTAGCGGGCAAACCCGCGGCACATAATGGTGTCGGACGTGTGTGTTTAGGCGGCTAACAGAATTGTTATAGCCCAGCCCATTAGCACGGGGACTAGACACGCTAGTTCACGACGCAACTATCGATATTATATCGATCGCACATTTTTTTATCGATAAACAAGCGGCCGCCCTCGAGTTCATCAGTGTTAACTTATTTTTTTTTGTGAATCCCTTAAGAACCGAAGTAACATTTTTCTGGGATAAAATGCATCCTATGTCTCAATCCAGGTCATATTCAGTAGTTTTTGCTTGATTGAGTAACAAACATAAAAGCATACAAACTTGCAAGTTAACAACTAGCAGGGTTGCAATTTCGACGTCACTAATGATTGTTCTATTACATTTCTTGATTTTAAAATGCAGTTAACATGACTTGCAAATTGAAATGAATTTCGTTTTACATATTCACGTAATGCTCTATTCAATCACTACGCGAAATTTAGCGTTACCTTAGGTCTACAGTTTGTTCACATGTGCGAGGTTAAATTACCTTATATATAATTTTCCATTTGGTATTAAGGTACATCTATTGTCTTATTGGCTGGCTGGAGTGGGCTGGATGAGAGTAGCACAAAATCGGGAGCAGTGGCGTGCATTAGGGGAGACCTATGTCCAGCAGTGGACGAACATGGGTTGATGATGATAATGATGATGATGATTGTCTTTTTTGGAAATAATAGATCATCTTAAAACTGTAGATTCAAGGATATTAATTAAAGGGTTCTTAAATTATAGAGTATTTAACAGAAAAGTTTAGAATATTTCTTTTGTTGTTTTGACGTTTGCCAACGCAACAACAAGTATACATACTTTGAACCGGTGATAGGTAAAAAGAATCTTTGCAAAAACAAGCAACCATAACATCGATAACGACAATCTTATCAACAAGCAATGTCCCACCACTATCATCGGTTCACATACGTCCGCGGGTGCGTGCGAGGGCCACGCGCCCAATATTTACGAGCGTTGTATGTGTATTTTTATGGCCATTTTTACTAGACTCGCGAAATTGGCGCCTTTTGTGCGCACCACCTGGATTGAGGGAGCCATTTTTATGTGACGTCGTTATTCCAGGTTATACCTATACGTTGGGCTTTACACGTCGCGCGTGTAGGTGTTAATTGTATATGAAAAATTAAATAGCAAAGACCTTTTTTAAAAAGAAAAGTGTTTAGAGGAACGACATAGCATACAGGGCATAACATCAAAATCATAATCAAAATTATTTAAATCAATAATTCGTTTATAGGTCTTTGTGTTCGCTTTTACAATAAAGTTCCAAGCAATATTCAAGAGTTAAGCATGACTAAATTTAAATCGACCATTAAAAAATCTCTTGTTAAGAAAGCATATTATAAAGTGTCTGATTATATTACAGATAAAAATGCTTGGCTATGAACTGTTCCAACCATTCCAACGGGTATTTCTATATAATTTAAATTATGAATTATGTGTTGACAATACTATAATTAAATTTGAAAGCTGTATATAAAGTTAATAACTGAAAGAAGATTATCAGTCTGTTTAAGAATATTTGATTGACAAAACGGCGTAGTCGTGATTTCTCCATTGCTTTGTTTTTGTAATTGTTTAGGGTGTCCTACAGGTAAATGACCTTAATTTAAGTAAATATGTTGTAGTTAGTATGGGTAGTCATGCTCTCATAATAGTCTCTTCGGCGGTCTCGTGTGAGTCGGGTTGTTACGTTCCCTAAAATATGGTTGAGCGAAGCGATGGCTGGTTCATGCGTCATGCTCGTGAACGGGTGCTGCCAGCGGAGATGAGTAATATTGAAGTTAATGTTTAGTCACACTTAATATAAATAACACTATTTGTAACAATTAATGTATATTTAATAATTGTCATGAAAGGTGACTTCATGAATCATCTCTGAAGTCAATTTTCAATTTGACGACTCTGTAAATAATAAAACAGGGAGAAAAAAACAACCCTTGCTGAGTTTCTTGCCGGTTCTTTTCAGTAGAAGGTCTCCCACCGTAGATTGGATGATACTAACCGATGGCGTAGCTTCTAGACATTCATGAGTGCTTGTAACAGCCTAAACTGAATAAATGATTTGATTATGATTATGATTATTATAACTCGTAAAGCGGGTCAACGCGTATTGTTAGGTCCTAATGACTGCAGATGCAGCCATAATCAATACCTAAACTTGCCTTCCGAAGTACGGACGAGCTCGAGATGATAAAATTTTGGTCACCCATTCAATGATCGGTCGTTGCGAAGAAAGACGATACAGTTGCTTAATTTCAGTGGACCCAACGCGCTGACAACTTGCGCCACCGAGCTTCTCTACATAATAATATATTGCTGTAACTGTGGCGGCGACATCTATATGCCCCACAGATATACAACGGATGCAGGAAATCATTACTCACCATCCTCAAGAGATGGCGTTACCTGCACTGCGATCATAATAGTATGGAAGCCTACATCGCGCAAATGAAATTCGAACGAAGGCTAACTCTTCATATATACGATGCCCGACCAACATCAGTTGGGCCACGGCCCCCGAGCTACCATCATCCAGCTCGGAGGAAGATCTTCCCCTTTGGCCTTCCAACATAACTATCCTACTAATGATATAAATGTGCAAGTTTGTATATTTAACAACCAATCACACTAAATTTAAAGAAAATATAACTAGAAAAAATCAAGCAGTTACTTCTTCTTTCAAATGTTTAATAAGTGTAAAAGTATTCATTTGACATTGTGGGTTACCTATAATGGGAAGAGATGGCGCTGCCTTGCAGCTTAAGAATGGCTAGAAGAATTTCGACGCGGTCCGTGAGGCCGCGGTAGCATAATTGGTCAGTGCATTCGCCTGGATTGCGAAGGGTGCGGGTTCGAGTCCCGTCTGCTGCCTGGTCCGCGGGGAAATTTTTCTAGTTATATTTTCTTTAGATTTAAACATCAAGCAGTTACATGCTTTAAAATAATAAAAATTATCACACTAAATTTACTAAACGGATATATTATATCTATTAACGGGGTTGTTTTTTAGGAGTCTCCAATATTTCGGCACTGTTGCAAGCGCTATGATCACGGAGTAATTAAAGTAATTGCGGGTACATGTTATTGGCAGAGATATCGGTCTACCCTCTGACGTCGTCTTTTGTTGCTCTCGATACCTCTTAAACTAGTCCCATCTCACTAGTAGTAGGGGTATCTTGTGCAGTAAAAGACGACGTCAGAGGGTAGACCGATATGTCTACCGATAACATCGGTTCCCAAGGGAATTCTTAAAAAACTAATGTAATTATGTTTTTATTTATTTTTAAGCATTTAACTGCTAGATGTTTAAATCTAAAGAAAAGTTTACTAGAAAAAAAAATTGACATTGTGGGTTACCTACAATGCGAAGAGATGGCGCTGCCTTGCAGCTTAAGGCTAGGAAAATTTCGACGCGGCCAATAGGGCCGTGGTAGCATAATGGTCAGTGCATTCGCCCGGATTGCGAAGGGTGCGGGTTCGAGTCCCGTCTAATGCCTGGTCCGCGTGGATTTTTTTTTTCTAGTAAACTTTTCTTTAGATTTAAACTAATGTTACTTGGACGAAGTCGTAGGCGGCCGCTAGTTAATAAATTGCTAATGACAGGACATGGTAAAATTTTGAGCAACTGCCCTAGCAATGTATAAACATTGTACTCAGTAATGTTTAATGCAGAATGGCTGCGTATTTATAATTTCTATGAAAAAGGACTCAGAAACTTTTGATATAGTCACAATATTGAAAATTGTAAAATCTCCTACGACGTCATTACCTTGCTACATTTGATAAAAGATGTTGCCTATTATTTACAGCGCCATCAATTTCGCATTTTCGTAGAATATTTCCTCCCATTTATCTGATTAACACTTCAAAAAAATATATTTAAAAGTAAAAATAAATACAAAGAATTTGTTGTCGTCTCGGCCTGACATGAAATCTGTGAGGTTTTTTTTTGTTGTTTTTTTTTGTTTAAGTTCTCCCTTTTCTGGGAAGGCCAGTGGATTTTATTTTGTTCATTTGCGAAAATCAAAGCATTCTTTATCGTACAGCCTTCTCTCAAGCCTGATCAGAAAAATAAAATCTATTATTTCAGGCCTTCAGTGATTTGTTATAATAAAAATAAGGGCCAAATATGTCATAGTTTTTGGGAGGTTTGTATTATTATTATTTATTTCGATATACTGACAGAAATATTTTTGGTTTAAATTTATTGTTCATTTATTTTCCATTTTTCTTTTGAAACATACATGAAGTCAATTTTTAAACTTTTAAATATTTTAATTTCACGAATGTTGTATGAGAATTTAAAAACGAATTTAAAAAAATGGATTATAAAGTTACGGGCTAGTGCAAAATAATTACACACGTTAAAGGCAGTTTCTAAGCCATGTCCTTTAATAAACTATTAAAATACACATCCATGTCGACAAAAATACAACGTCGACATAATAATTTACCGGTTTTTAATTACTTTTTTTTTATTTTTTTTTTTTTATTTTTTTACCACGTACGACAAAACTGTGGAATATATTGTCGCCAGCAGTGTTTCCGGACCAATACGACCCAAAAGCCTTCAAAAAAAGAGCGTACTCCTTCCTTAAAGGCCGGCATCGTCCATGGGCGACGGTGATCACTTACCATCAGGTGAGCCGTCTGCTCGTATGCCCCCTATAACAAAAAAAAATGGGTGCGTGTACTTATGTAGGCGCGTGAGAAGTTATCCTTCTTTGGCATCGTTTAAAATTAGTTTTTAATTGCATGCAAATAATTAATTACAATAAATTAATAAAAAGTCTGGAAAAGGACGAAGTCAATAAAGTTCAGTTTTAATTTGAAAAAAAAAAATCAAAATATTTAATTAAAATCGCTACTGAATATAATTTATTACAACATATGTGATTTGCACTTGTATGAAACTCAAACACGTATTCCGAATATACAAACTAGAAACATGTGGATAAATATTATAAATATGAATACCTATAACTGTTACTTTATTACAAAAAATAAAGATGTGGTTTTTGGTTCTACTACACCAATGGTCAAGAGATGGCGCTGTAGTCTCCTGAATCGCGCTTTGGTTCCGTTGTTCCAGATTAATCAATACTTTTGATATTATAAATATGAATACCTATAACTGTTACTTTATTATAAAAAATAAAGATGTGGTTTTTGGTTCTACTACACCAATGGTCAAGAGATGGCGCTGTAGTCTCCTGAATCGCTCTTTGGTTCCGTTGTTCCAGATTAATAAATACTTTTGATAGGCCTTCACAATGCAGTCGTTAGCACTGAGATTCTATTTCTATTTTGTTGGTAGATTTTCTTAATGTGCGGTAAACACAAAAGTAACAGTTAATATTTTGTGTTACAGTGATGCGCGCGCATCTTAAAATTTCACTCTCATCATTTTTTCATAACGCGCCTAAAGAAGTATAACTTCAAAAATAAAATTACTGGTGTTTTTGTTACAGTGCTACAGTAAGTAGTTTACTTACTGAGTAATGTTATAAATAATTACGTATTTGAAGTATCTATAACTCAATTCATGTTGTGTTCCACTTGTGACCTTCTGATTGTCGTGTCCCGGTTGCTCATAGACTGATCATTACACTGCATGTTTTGCTGAACACTTTGTTCACATATTATAGTTTAGCTGAAGCCCCTACCGTGAGATTGTCGATTCAAATCTCGTTTAACAAATATTATTGACATATTTTATGAAATTGTTACAAAGACCTGTTCTATGAAATTTAAAAAAAAAACTTTTCTTCATATGTGTTTAGAAAACTGTGACTTTGTAACTAAATAGTTTGTATTCATCACAGAATTTAAAAAAAAAAACATTTGACGGTCGTTGCAAAAAAAAAATTTAAAAAATATTTTTGTTAAATACGCATGTTACGTCTATAAATCAACCAAAACCTGCAATCATAGAAGAATTAATTACGACTTTTAATGTAACCGACAATGAAAGAACCACAGACTTTAAAACTTTTCGATTACCAACAAAGTTTTAGCCAAGCCACTTTACTGACTACCAACCGTGCTTTTCTGTAAGAAGAAACTCACTTTTCACCTTGGCATCCGCGGTGTGATTCAAAATTTGAAAAAGGAAATAAATATAATTTTTATTATTTTTAAAGCATTTAACTGCTTGATGTTTAAATCTAAAGAAAATATAACTAGAAAAAGTTCTACGCGGACCAAGCAGCAGACGGGACTCGAACCCGCACCCTTCGCAATCCGGGCGAATGCACTGACCAATTATGCTAACGCGGCCCTCACGGACCGCGTCGAAATTCTTCTAGCCATTCTTAAGCTGCAAAGCAGCGCCATCTCTTCGCATTATAGGCAACCCACAATGTCAAATGAATACTTTTACAAGTATTAAACATTTGAAAGAAGAAATAGCAATTATAGTTATAATTTTTATTATTTTTAAAGCATTTAACTGCTTGATGTTGAAATCTAAAGAAAATATAACTAGAAAAAGTTCTACGCGGACCAGGCAGCAGACGGGACTCGAATCCGCACCCTTCGCAATCCGGGCGAATGCACTGACCAATTATGCTACCACGGCCCTATTGGCCGCGTCGAAATTTTCCTAGCCTAGAAATTCTTCTAGAAATAAATTTCAAATCACACTCGCAAATTCCGCGGTTCCAAAGTGATATCGTCCAATATTTATTTACGACGGTGACCCATGGTAGTGATTCAGAACTCTTTTATTCGATGCGAACGTGTGCGGGGCCCTATTCAACGGGGGACCATTAATCTTGCGCGCAGTTCGATGCGCGCTTGAGTTTGTCCTCAATTTATTGGCCGATCTTCGCGTGCTTTCTTGTTGGCGAGCCTCTTATAGAAACCAGCAGTAGGGGAAAATCGACAAAGCATTGTTATTATTGCTAACTTTTGATTAGTTATGGTCGAGTTTCAAATACTATTAAATCCGCACTACCTTTACGATTAAAGCTGCACAACTTTGGAACAAGCTTCCGCCTGAGATCCATCAAGCAAATTCAATTGACATTTTTTTTAATATTTTACATGAAGTCAATTGACAATTGTTTTTAAATAAATTTACATAATTTTCTCCTACTTAGGTCCGTTTCTGTATTATATGTATGTATGATGCATTATTATATATTTATAGATATATATGTAGTATGTACATATGTTTATATTTGTTATTTATTTGTTGTGTGTTGTTATAAATGTTCAAGAAAAATATGTATATTTATTTGTTTTATCTTGCTGGCATACTACAACATCCTCTTCGTTTGGCTATTCTTTACCGCAAAGTTGTCTGGAAAAGATCGCTTAAAGCGATAAGGTCGCCTTTGCCCATATTATATTAATGTTTTCTTTTTTTTTAATTCTTTTGTGTGTGTGCCATAAAGAATTTATCTATCTATGTAATTATGTACTATGAATTCTAAGATGTCTCTAAATGAACACAGGTCATACGATGGTTGACTAATCTTTTACAATCTCGAGTTCATCCGTCCTTCGGAAGGGGCTGGCAGGTAGGGCTCGGAGGTAGTCACTGTGTAGGAAGGAGCCCCTTTGGTGGGTCATTTTATCTCCCTATTATATCCATTGTGAATGCTTGTGCCCCAGCTGTGGAGGCATTAAAAGGCTGATAATAAACGGCTTAGCAACGCAATATAATATATGAATGTAATCGGAAATAAAGTATTTTATTTTAATTATTGCGTGGATTTCAGATTGAGGTTTTACTACATAAAGAATTTTAAGGTAATACAAACATTTTGTCTCTTTATTTTATCTCAAAGTATTACCTGACACAGGCTAGTGATTCAGGTCCACTTACAGCGATTTGGCTAAATCTCAATTTAACTAAGGGTAAATTTGGATAAGAGGAGGAGCTCAATGGCACAAGTGGTTAGCGCGTTCGGCTGCGATCGTTGAAGTTAAGCAACTTTCGCAGTGGTCAGTCATTGGATGGGTGACCAAAACTTACTATTTTGAGCTCCTCCGTGCTTCGGAAGACACGTTGTGCCGTTGGTCCCGGCTGCATCTGCAGTCGTTAGCACCCAACAATCCGCACTGGGCCCGCGTCACCACGCCACGACCCACCGGTCATGGCCCAATCTCCCTATTCCATCCATAGGGAAGGCCTGTGCCCCAGCAGTGGGGACTTTAATAGGCTGATGATGATGATGAAATTTAGATAATACAATAATGTGAAATTGATTGAGTTGTATAAAATTTCAATTGAATTAAGTTTGAACAAGATTAAAAAATTTGCTGCAAGAAGATTTAGCAACTTTAAAGTACTTGGTTTACTTGTCATTACCAGTTAAGTGTAAATGTCATTGATTGACATTTAATTAAACTAAAATATTATTTGTTACTTTTTGGATTTAATTATCCAAAACTAAAAAAATACGTAACCTAACTTCAAATTTAACAAATAGTTGAGGTTGGAGTGGGACAGCACAATAACTTCTTATAATGCGATTCAAATAAGAATAGGAAAGCCAATGACCTCCATCTGTCAAATGTCGCTTAAAAAGTACGGTTTGTAAAAAAATCTCGGAACACTTTTTTAGCACTCCGCTGATTCTAGAATAAAAACCAAACATTTTTAAACAAACAATAACAAATGTTGATAATTATTATTAGTTGTTTTTTTCTTCATTTATTGAGCTTTGGCTATGAATGGTTGATAACCTAAATCGTCAACCAAATGTCACTTTATGTTGCGTTCAAAAACTCGATTTAAAACTTTCGTTTACATAAAGGATGCATGTCCGTATCTGACCTGCATGATTATTCATAACTTCTCTGGCGGTAATGCAGAGATGAGCGAAATTGAAGAGCTACATTTTGCTTTTTCACACAGTCTTAATAAAGAAATACTATTAAAAATCGGTTGTGTTCTTCCTCAACCTTAGTAAATTAATTTTATTAAAAAAATCTGATGTTTTGTCTCACTTAATCTTATTATATAAGTTTTATTAAATGGCAACTTTTTTTGCTCACTCTACCTATTTGGTTTGAATTGACAGCTATGACGTCAAAATATGGCGCCCAGTCGGTCCTGTTCTTAGTTGAATCGCATTATACGTCCCTCTCTCCATACTGACCCATTTCAATGTATCACCCTGTATATTACGGGGCTGCGGTGTCAGGGCAGCGGGGCGTTGCGGTCAATGAAACATGCTGTATATAACGTCCATTTCTGTTCGCTGACGTTGATATTAGGCTCATTGTTGTCGGAAATTTCCGATATTGATAACGTCGTGTGAAGAGACTAGACAATTTTGATGGCGTAATTTAAAAGCCATTTCAATATTTTTTGCATGAAATCATAATGTTCATTCGTCTAATTTATTCTTTTAGAAATGGTTTACACATTTGCCAATACAAGTTGCAAGTAGATTAATCTTTCTTATTATAAGTTAAGGTATAATATTTGCAAAATATACCTTTTTTTTGTACTGATCGTTCTACCGCATCTAGTTTACTGAAAGAAACGACATAATGCACAACTTTAACAGCCTAAATGTCTGAATTAGATTCGAAGAACTATGTAGTTAAAATTAATTACTACTAATATCAAGAGGAGCTCGATGGCGCCGGTGGTTAGCGCGTTCGGCTGCGATCGTTGAAGTTAAGCAACTTTCGCAGTGGTCGGTCATTGGATGGGTGAGCAAAAATCTTCTATCTCGAGTTCCTCCGTGTTTCGGAAGGCACGTTAAGCCGTTGGTCTCGGCTGCATCTGCAGTCGTTATCACCCGCCAATCCGCGTGGGCCCGCGTGGTGGGTCATGGTCCAGTCTCCCTATTCCATATAAGGAAAGCCCTGTACCCCAGCAGTGGGGACATTAATAGGCTGATGATGATGACGATATCAAGACTTTTGTTGTAATGTTATGTAGCAACAACTTGAATTTCATCTCATTAATAATAAAAAAAACGTACTTAATAAGATGCGTGAGTTTTTGAGTAATTATTAATAAGAGTGTAGGTGCATAATATGTGATGATGAAAATATACTTAATAACATTAATAATAAAATTCCGCAGAGAAGACAAATAGGGTATTTGTCAAGTTTTATAAAACGATCTAACGTTATTGACTAATGTTTATGGAGTCCGTAAAAAGTGGATATTCATCATTCTGTTGTGTATTTCAGTAAAAATAACCAAATCAAAAACTCCATTTTCAAGTTGCCGCGAAAACGTTTCTCTGGACAATATGGCGTCTTACTAGTGTGTGACGTCACACGACTGTTATTAAAACGTCAAACGATACAATGTAATGTCACTTTAACCGGAAGTTTACTTGCGTGTGACGTCATTTTAGGCTCCGCCAATCCCAAGCGTTTTGGGTCACGTGACAATAGATAAGCAAACTATTATCTTTTTCGTGGGTTTTTAGTAAAATTATGAATATTTTTTTTTGTAAAAATAGTAAAAACCGATGCCAATATTCATTCTAAACACAGATGATAGCAATTGGCACTTTATTTTTAATACTGTCAAATACCCTATTAATGAAGTTACGATGTATTAAGCTGGCATGTTATATAACGCAATCATAGTTTACTTTTAATTTACAATCACTACATAGTATAAAACAAAGTCGCTTTCTCTGTCCCTATGTCCCTTTGTATGCTTAAATCTTTGAAACTACACATTTTTTTTAATAGATAGAGTGATTCATGAGGAAGGTTTATATGTATAATAACATCCATTAAATAGTGGAGAAGTATTGTTATTTTTGAGGTTTCTGATGTGATGTCGTAAATAATTACATTTTTTCCGCTTACATTGCAAACGCAGGCTGAACCCTACGAGTTTTATCAAAATAATGTACCAAGTATTGTACACATTGAAAAGGTCTACAGAAAAGTCCGTGATGGTATATGTCTATCTCTTATGGATAACCCACAATATTTTTTTTTTTCATTTACTTTTTACGACAAATAATGGCTAATTTTCGAAGCGATTTTAACCAATACAGCATTAATCCTTAACCAAATAAATACCTTGAATACATTGTTCATTTAATATAGATCTATATGGCCCTTTACACCGTATGATTTAAGTGAATATTTTCGAAGATATTACATTTTTAAAATGAAGGGACATAGCGGTTCCGACGCTACCGGGCGGGGGGCTTGGCGGCACGTGCCTATTGTAATTAGGTATTAGAAGAATGTCATTGTGTATAATACAAGCCTGACAACAAAAACTATAGTCTACACTACTGCTCTACACCGAAGCGAAGCGAGGGCGGGCCACTAGTATAATAATAATAAAAACCCTCTCTTGTCAACCTTGTTTCAATTACCATTTCCGATTAACTTCATCACCTTGTAATCACCATAAGAGTAACGAGAAGGCTTCCGAAAAAAATATGGCATAAAGTTACCAATTCTGATAGACTAGACATAGTTAAAAATTATTAAAGTTGTAAAGAAAAGTTTACTAGAAAAAAACACGCGGACCAGGCAGCGGACGGGTCTCGAACCCGCATCCTTCGCAATCCGGGCGAATGCACTGACCATTATGCTACCACGGCCCTATTAGCCGCGTCGAAATTTTCCTAGCCTTAAGCTGCAAGACAGCGCCATCTCTTCTCATTGTAGGTAACCAAATGCCAAATGAATACTTTTTCAAGTATTAAACATTTGAAAGAAGAAATAGCAATTATAGTTATGTTTTTATTTATTTTTAGAAAGAAAAGTTTACTAGAAAAAAAAAGTCCCGTCCGCTGCCTGGTCCGCGTGGATTTTTTTTTTGTAGTAAACTTTTCCTTAGATTTAAACATCTAGCAGTTAAATGCTTAAAAATAAATAAAAACATAATTATTAAAGTTGTATTAATTTCTTTTCGCTTTTTCATATAGCAACATAAACAGCTCGTGCGGCGCGTGAGTTTAACTGTCAAAACTTGTTTTTGTCGTTTTACCGAGTCCCCGAGAACACTACATTCCTCTCAATTAGACATCTGGATGAGGTATACGGGAGACAGGGACGTACATATGGTACTCAAGCGCGTGCGACAGGGACAAAACAGGGTGATATTTATCGCGGGTCAAACGTTCGCCAGACAATATTGTCTTATTCGCATTCCCCTAGCGCCCGCCGGCCGCCTATTGGTGCCACATACTATCGAAATAGCAGTATGTCTACGAAATACTGAGTACGAAACCTGCACCCAGTATACTCACCATGCACTCACAGTATTTCGAGAATGCAAAACAATGTTCTCAAGCAGTGACAGTCAGTGCCCACAGCAACATTTATTTCAGCTCTTCCCTACGAGCATTAAAGATGGAGAGTAACTCGGCGAAGGCTGAAACGCTTCTCGTCCAGGTTGTTGTTCAAGTGAGACGTGTTACTTCATATTTATTAAAACATGTGTATTAAAATTTCACCTTTAAACGTGCAGTAGTATATTCCAAATTAGTTTGATAGTTATAATTCATTTACGCTTTTATTCACTCACTGCCGTTTGAGAAACTCACAGTATACGCGGAGGAAACAGATAAGATGCATCGCACCCCAATATCTGGACAACAATTACGGTTTTCATCACAACCAGATCTTTCTGCACCATTAGAAGATCAAGATATTATACGGAATACCAACCTTAGGAAACGGAAAAATCCTGAAGAAGAACGCTATGAAAATCTGAAGGAGGATCTGATGAACTCATTTAAGGAATTGATAAACACTGAGATTGCTGAGATAAAAAGTCAAAACCAAAAAATTCTAGAATCTAACTCTCAGATAGTAAAACTGTTGGAATTGAATGCTAATAACTACAATGATATAAACACTAAGGTGCAAAATCTTGAAGTTAAATACGAAAAAGCAATGGATCGTATTACTGAGTTGGAAAATCAACTGAATATAGTTCATAAACAACTTATTAAGAATACAGTTGAAATAAGGAATATACCAAGAACTGACAAAGAAAATACACCTGAAATTGTCAATAATATTTATAAAACTTTAAATTTGGAGCCAATGGATGAATTTACAAATATATTCAGAAGAGGTAAAAATAATGGACCTATTATAATTGAATATCAAAATTCTAAGAAGAAAGAAACAATTCTGAAAGCTTTTAAAAAATATAACGCGGACAATAAAAATAATCCATTATGTACCGATGCTCTGGGTATCAGTGGTGATAATAACCGAATATTTATATCTGAAGCCCTAACACCCCTTTCAAGAAAGATCTTGGCAGGTGCTCGTGAACTCACGAAAAATGGATTATACAAATACTGTTGGGCATCGCGCGGAAATATTTTACTACGTAAAGATGACGGAGAGCCGGCCATTATCATCACATCCCTTAGTCAAATCAATGACTTGGTGGCGGAATGACTATCTTGGGAGAAACATCGTATAGACCCATATTGTGTTTTCGTATATGCTTGGGATATTGGTATGATTGATATTTTAAATGACTTATGTTCTATCTGTTTTAGTTGGGATAATTTCTCTAGAATAGTTTTAAGATTTTATACTACACATAATGCATTAACTGGGTTAATATTTGATTTTTATTATCAATATTTATTATATATTCTAAATCAGTATGTTATATTTTTATCATTATATATTTACTTGTTTCTTACACTTAATTTTATTAAATTTATGTCCGATGGCACAAAGCAAATATCCATTGACTACATGAATACCACTTTCGGAGGCTCTCACACTCAACCAAAAAGGTTATACTGTTACTTAATAACATTTTGCTATGGGTACTGATATGAATGAAGTAGTTACCGAGATTGATAATAATATCAGTATCGGTGACTCGTTTTTGGTTGAGGATCCGGAAGCATTTTCACAGTATAGTCTTGGAGCAGAACCATCTCTCAAAATTATTGTGCAGAATATTCGAAGTATACACAAAAATTTCGAAGACTTAACTGTTTTTTTAGCGAGGACTAAAGTTGATTACGATATTATTGTGTTGACTGAGTGCTGGCTACAAGGTTCGGATTCACTACCGATACTTGATCAATATAATTGTTTTTGTACTCACAAGCATATTAATCAGAATAGTGGCGTAGTTGTATACATAAAAAGTCAAATAACTGGTGTTATTGTTTACGAGCCCAATATGATCAATACTGACTGCTTAGTGGTAAAAATAGATAATACTCTTGCTTTTATTTGTATGTACAGGTCACCTTCGTTTACTATTATATCAAATTTTATTGAGTCCTTGGATGAGCTTTTGTCAGATCTTAAAAATGTACCTAATGTTTACTTAACTGGAGATATAAACATTGATATTTGTCCTAACAACAATGATATACGGTCTGATGAATACATGGATTTATTGGCCACGCACTGTCTTTTACCTAGTCATATATTTCCTACTCGTATTAATAAATGTCTGGACCATTGTTTCATAAGGTCGAGAGCCAAAAGTTTAACTGTAATCTGTGATTCTTGCATAACTGATCATAGAAGTATTAATTTTAGTGTATCACTTTTCAATAAGAGTTTTAAAAATCAACATAAAAAGACGACACGGAAACTTGATTACAACAAGGTTAGCAAACTAATAGAAGAATTTGATTGGAAAAACTTTATATTATTGACAGATCCCAATAAAGCAACAGAAATCTTTAACGAAACTTTATCTAGGATTGTTAAGGTAAGTACAAACACTTTTTTGGTACCTAATAGACAGCAAACGATTCAGCCGTGGATAACGCCGGGCTTATTACGATGCATGCGGTTTAGAGATACTTTACATCGAAAACAATTAAAAAATCCTAATAATAAAGACCTAGAACTCACGTACAAAAGATACAGAAACCACTGCAATAATATTTTACACAATCTAAAAAATGAATATGATAAAATAGAGTTAAGCGATAGTAAATATGACATCAAAAAGACTTGGAAGGTTATAAAACGAGTTTGCCACTTAAAAAAATCCGATAGTTCCCAGATCCCTAGTGAATTATTAAAGACTAAAACAACAGCACAGGATTCTATTAATTACATAAACAATTACTTCGTTAATGTTGGTTCTAAATTATCAAATGAAATACTACAAAAACTAAAACTTAGTGAAGCGGAACTTGCAAATGAATTTAAATTTAAAAATACACCAGTGAACTCATTTTTGATGCTAGAAACCGATGAACTAGAAATATATCGAATTGTAAAATCGTTAAAAAATACCAACTCTACAGGCTGGGATGGGATATCATCTGTTTTTATCAAAAAATACTTACATTTTCTCATCCAACCTTTAACTCATATAGTTAATTTGTGTTTGTCTTCTGGCATATTTCCAAACGTATTAAAGGAATCTATTGTTGTACCTGTGTATAAGTCTGGGGATAAGGATAATGTTACCAATTATCGTCCTATTTCACTTTTACCTACTACTGCAAAAATTTTGGAAAAGGTTATGAACAACAGGCTAGTGAACTATCTTGAAAGTAATAATATTATCTCTGATAATCAATATGGATTTAGGAAGAAAAAATCTACTTTGGACGCTATTGAAAATTTAGTAACTAATGTGGCACAAAATCTTGACAGTAAAAACAAATGCATAGGTATATTTCTTGATATGTCAAAAGCATTTGACACGGTGTCAATTCCATTGCTGATTCGTAAGTTGGAGTCAATTGGTATAAGAGGTTTGCCTCTTAATCTTTTCAAGGATTATCTGTCTAATAGGTCACAGACGGTAAGAATAGGGGATTACTTAAGCTCCAAACTAAAAATAGATTTCGGTGTTCCGCAAGGTTCGGTACTCGGCCCAACATTATTCCTAATATACGTGAATAATATGTGTGATATAAAAATCCCAAACTCAAAAGTAATCACATTTGCTGATGACACTGTTATTTTATTTCAACAGAAAACATGGTCCAAAGTTAAAGCAGTAGCTGAGGCAGGCTTTCGTAGTGTAATAAAATGGCTTGAGCATAATTTGCTTACCCTTAACCTAAGTAAAACAAAATACTTAAGTTTCAGTATAAGAGAAAACTTGCAACCTACCTCTGATTTTATTTTAAAAGCGCATTTTCCTAGCTGTATTGGTGATGCAAATGAGTGTGACTGCGTTGAATTGTATAAAACTAGTAGTATTAAATACCTAGGAGTAGAAATTGATAAAAATTTAAATTGGAAACAACATATCAGTAACTTAAGATCTCGCCTTCGTAAGCTAATACCTGTATTCAAGAAAATCAGAAATTTGAGAGATGATAAAACCAATAGGGCAGTTTACTTAACATTGTGTCAATCTATTACTAACTATGGCATTTCAGTCTGGGGTGGAGCCAAAAAGAGTACTCTTATAAAGATAGAAAGGGCTCAAAGGTGCATTTTAAAGGTTATGGGTTTTAAGTGCTTCAGGTATCCAACTACTAAGCTGTATAATGAATGGAAATTTTTGACTGTGCGTCAGCTCTTTGTAAAAAGCATTTCTTTGAAACAACATGGCTGTAATAAAAATAATAAAGCATCTGCCAGGCGTTCGTACATGATATTTGACATCCCCGTTTGTAGGACTACATTTGCACATAGTTTTTCGTATTTCCTGGCCCCGCTAATATACAATCGCATATGTAAAACTAGGACTATAAATAATCTAACTAGATTTCAATGTGGAAAGGCTTTAGATGAGTATTTCAGTAGTATGGATTATGAACGGACTGAACAATTATTGCAAGTAAACTAATTTTTATTTAATATTTTATCTTTATTTTGAATAAAAAAGTATAAAAATATATATATAGTTATTGTTATTTGTTATATATTGTACAAACATAGCTATAGTATATTATGTGTTATATTGATTAAGGATATACTCTATATTTAAATATATATTTAGTCTTATACATATAGTTGTATAGAAATATGTTATAATACGATTTATTGTTATAAAATTCATAACATCCATGCATTGTTATTGTCAAAATGTTGAATGCATTATATTATGTTATGTTTTTTAGTTTCCATTGGATCAACATAGTTTCATTGGAATAAACTCCTTTGTTTGTTTATTATTTGTAAAATGTAGTTAATTTTCTGCTTTTTTGCTTTATCTGATTGTTTTGCGTTTACTACATGTTTAAGTAAAACCTGTTATTCCTTATCGTAAGTAATATTGTATTGCTAGAACTGTAGAATCATAGTAAAAATCCTTAAGTCAATTAAGTTAAAGTTAGTTTTTCTGGTGCGAGAATCTTGCCTTGCCGTAACACAGTGTTAACTAGCTCGGAAGGTAAAGAATGTTTGGCTCGTATACCTACCCACACATAAAATAATTTTCTATGAGTATTAACTAAGCAGCTTTTCTTTTAATTATTTACTGTTAATATTGAGCATAATCATGAAAAGTGCTTAATTCCATATAGTTAACATGTTATAACGTGAGTGTGTGTTGTGTGTGTGTTGTGCGTGGAAATTACATAATATGTAAGTGGTAGCTCAATATTGTAACTATTACTTATTATCAATTGGGAATTTAATCGCTGTGTGTTTTGAGTCTGGGGAAACACGGATAAAAAGATTTTTTATTTTGTTTTCTTTAGATTTAAACTTATGTTTTCTTAGAAAACTAGTACTAGTTATAAATAGCTTAAGAAGGTTTAGGTTTATTGCCAACCAAGGTATACTGTAACACATGTTTATGAATAAAATTCTATTCTATTCTATTCTATTCTATTCTATTCTATTCTTCGAACGTCACGAGCGTCATACACAACAATATAGATATACATATATAAGTGATGCCTTATACATCGTCTAATGTTCGGGTATGAAGTTTTATTTCAGTACCCCTAGCACGAACCATTATCGAATTCGAATAGTTTGCAAACCGAAATGTCAATCTAAAGAAAATATAACTAGAAAAAAAATGGTTGCCTGTAAAGTCGGTTTTACGGGCGAAGATTTTACGTGACAACGTCTTTTTCTCGGTAGAATATTTATTGATATGAATATAATTAAATTGCACAATAGGAACAAGGAATTGAATGAAAATAAGAATTGCACAAATTTTAACTATAGAAATATATTTTGTTTACTAAAACATTGTACATGTAAACTTAAACTCATCGTAACGTTACCGAGCGTTACACTTTTTCATAAGTGACTCCCAGCCGCAACCTAATTTAAGACGTTGTCACGTCAAAAATTCCACGCGAACCAGGCAGCAGACGGGACTCGAACCCGCACCCTTCGCAATCCGGGCGAATGCACTGACCAATTATGCTACCGCGGCCCTCACGGACCACGTCGAAATTCCTCTAGCCATTCTTAAGCTGCAAGGCAGCGCCATCTCTTCGCATTATAGGTAACCCACAATATCAAATGAATACTTTTACAAGTATTAAACATTTGAAAGAAGAAATAGCAATTATAGTCAAGCAGTTACATGCTTTAAAATATTAGAAATTATAACGAAATGTCAATGTCAAATTATGTATGGAAACTTGAACAGCAGCGGCACAAAGTACCTAACGAGAACTAAAAATCAGTACACATTTGACAATGACATTTCGGACTCGCAAACGTTACGAATTCGATTTTGGTTCGTGCTAGGGGTACTGATGTGTGCTCCGGGCATACAATTTTCTTTTCGGTTGTAATACTGCATTTTGTAGGCTGCGGCCTGCCTTCCCATCGCAGTACTAAAGCGGCGTTTATTGATCTTATAGATTTGTAGTGAACTTCATATTTATTTACTGGTACCAGATCGAAATTTATTCAGAGCGTAAGTAGATTTGTATTATTTATTATGGAGCACCAATAAGCCTATTGGCGACATTATCGTATGAATATGGATCGTGGCTGTTAACTAGACTTTTATCCTACTATAGCCATTTGTATAATATAATTACGACCTCCGTGGCCGAGAGCTTTGTACGCCAGGTTTCCAGTTGACACCTGCTTGAGAGGTCCCGGGTTCAACTCCCGGTGGGAGCAGATGTTAGTGTGATGAACACGAGCATGTGTACTCCAGTCATGTATGTTTAATACGTATTTCTATATAAATTTACTTAAATATGTATCAGTATATGTATTCTATCCGTTACCCTAGTATCCCATAACACTAGCCTACAGTGCTTACTTTGGGACTAGGCTAATTGTTTGGAGATACCATGAAACCTGGCGTACAAACCACTCGGCCTCGGAGGTCGTCAAAAATGGATTTGAATTAAATTTGAAACACACACACAGAGACAGCTTTTAATCTAGGAAGAGATAAAAAGTGTTTGGTTCCTAAGGGATTTTCAAATAACAAAAGTTGACGTGGACAAAGCCGCGGGCGGTCGCTAGATAAATAGATTAATAATAATTATTAAGGCCGCTAGAGTAGTAGATAAATTGAAAGTAAAGAAAGGTAGCTTCATATATTTTATCATAGTATCATAATGAGATCAGATGATAAAAATTATGCGTTTTTTGGTGTCTTCAATTAATAGGATCGTAATGGAATATCAAAATAAATAAATATTTCCAACACACACACCAATTAGCCTAGCCCCAAAGTAAGCACTGTAAGGCTTGTGTTATGGGATACTAGGGTAACGGATAGAATACATATACTGCACATATATAAGTATATTTATATAGAAATACATATTAAACATCCATGACTGGAGTACAAATGCACGTATTCATCACACAAACATCTGCCCCCACCGGGATTCGAACCCGGGACCTCTCAAGTCGGCGACACGCCACGGCCACGGAGGTCGTCAAGGTATTAATTTGTTTACTTACGGTGAGAGATATTTCTCGGATGGAAGTCGAAGAGTGTAGAGTGAAATGAAATGAAAAGTCACTTATTCAGTCTAGGCTGTTACAAGCACTTGTGAAGGTCAGAAGCTACGCCATCGGTTCGCAAAACTACGGCAAGAGACCTTGTACTGAGAAAAACCGGCAAGAAACTCAGCAAGGGCTGCTTTTTTCTCCCTGTATTGATATATACAGAGTCGTCAAGTTGAAAAATGACTTCAGAGATACTTCTGAAGTCACCTTCCATTACATCATTTAGGATATAGATATATACAGTTACAATAATAATTTTATATTTAGTATATAGGAAGCGGCATTAGATAGGTACCATATTACTGTTACAAAAACTAACTAATACCCGTCAAATAACAAATTACAAGAAACACTATGTCCATGCATTACGATCTTTTAGATAATCCTTAACTTTATAATAGCCCTTATTCATAAGTTTATGTGTCTGTGATTGAGACGTTACTGGGCCAAGTCACAAATTGGGCCCGACAAAATTTAGTGCGATTTAACCCGACAAAAACATAAATGTGATCGTTCACCGTCAAGGAATCCTCATTCGTAGCAGCACCCTATATAAAAGACACTCTTATTTCTAGGAGTCGATATTTCAAATAAAGTGCAATTCCGAGACCAGGTGGAAGGAAACGCTAAACAAGCTTGCCAAAAGCTTGGGTTGCTCAATAGACCGAGAAAGTGCTTCAAACCCATTAGTTTTTAATATGAAATTACCCCCTCTTTTTGCGCGCGAATCTACTCAAACGCCTCGATTCTACAAGATCTTCCGGTGTCAATAAAGTACTGTTTATAATTATGACTTAACGTATGGCATATTATTTTAATAAAAATAAATCATCATCATCATCAGCCTATTAATGTCCCCACTGCTGGGGCACAGGCCTTCCCTACGGATGGAATAGAGAGATTGGGCCATGACCCACCACGCGGGCCCAGTGCGGATTGGTGGGTGCTAACGACTGCAGATGCAGCCGGGACCAACGGCTTAACGTGCCTTCTAAAGCACTGAGGAGCTCGAGATAGGAAATTTTTGGTCACCCATCCAATAACCGACCACCGCGAAAGTTGCTTAACTTCAACAATCGCAGCCGAACGCGCTAATCACTTGCGCCATCGAGTTCCTCAAAAATAAATATTAATCTTTTATTAATTTTCAACCTCATTTTATTTTAAGAATGTAGATATAAGTGGCCTTTCGAAAAATAAAGGTGTTTATAATAAAAATCTACGGGCACGTAACGTTCCATGTGATAGTGCCATATTTGTTTCCCGTCCGGTGTCCCGCTGTGTCCCATGCCCCGAGTCCCATCATGCGGCCAACACGCTCTGTTTGGCACAAGCACGTGTTGTGAGGGCGAGCGCTTCCCAACGTGACTATGACACTACTAAAATAGTACGTTAATAATAGTAAGAGAGAAAGGTACCGATTACTAAAGAGGATGTATGTTTGAGCCAAGGGCCATGACACCTTAGATTAAAACAAAAAGAGTAGATACGGTACGCTAATACTTGCATCAAACAAAAACTGATCCCACGGCAGCGCGAACGGGACGGCGAGATCCGCGTCACTGCACTACCGACCAATCAAGTAACCAGTACTCGACGTCACTACCGAATAAGATTCAAATCAAACAGCAATTTTTATGAAAAAATATATTTTATAGTACTTACGAATGAAAAGTGATGGCGTGGGTTTTATTTTTAGTTCTTGAGCAATTTAAGCACTTTTTAAAAACACACTTAGGCATTGTTTTCTCATATAAACACAAAATATTAGCAATATTTCTTTTTGGCGTTCACATGTACGTCGTTTGCATGTCAAGTTGTGACTAAAGCGATTAGGGTCGTGGACCACAATTCATGCGGATCACTTTTGTGAGGCTAGTGCCGTATCTACCCTTTTTGTTTTAATCTAAGCATGACACACCCAAGTTGGGAATAGCACTTTCTTTCGAGAGACAGAAAGTGCTTTATACTCTATACCTATGAGAAAAAATAAAATAAAAAACTTTTCTAAAAGCGTACTTTTATTTAAATAAAATAATAAAAAAGCGAACATAACAATAGTCATTTTTAATCTGTTAAAAACAGGGAAAGAAAATTGTACTGAATTTCATTCATCTTCTAGGGGGAGAATGTGACTTAAATTTGGAATACTTACCGAAATTTATACTGAACTACATCTGTGTTTACACCATTGAGTTTGTATATAAAGCATTATACATCTTTTTGAAAAAGTAATACGCATTTATTGTGCAGTTATGATTATTAAATAAAATTACGAAAACCGACGAGGCCGTATTTAATTGGACCAATGTTTCGAATGTTAACTTTTACTTTTAATTGTCATTATTGTTAATAAATGCTTATCTCATATTATTATTGTGTATTTTTTTCGCAAATGGTACGAAAAGTAGAGTATTTTCCTCGGTGATAAAGCTGTCTTAGTCTTTGGTGAACTTAAATCCCTCGCTACACTCAGGACTCGTCTTAAATCCCTCGCTTCGCTCGTGACTTAAGTTTTTACCACCCTCGCTACGCTCGGGAGTAAACCTCGGGTCCTTCGTTACGCTCGCGATTTAAATCGTCACCCGCGACAGAAGACACTGCTTTATCCCCTTGGTTAATAATCTACTAATTTCCTTTAAGACTTTTACTATGAATTTGGAACGTCATTACTTAATTTATATAATATAAAAGCTTCCGTCCAGTCTGCTGCCTGGTCTACATGGATATTTTTGAAGCTATACTTCTTTAGGCGCGTTATGAAAAAATGATGAGAGTGAAATTTAAAGATGCGCGCGCATCACTGTAACACAAAATTTTAACAGCATGAAGTTGGTCAGTTTGTATATTCGGAATACGTGTTTGAGTTTCATACAAGTGCAAATCACATATTTTCTAATAAATTATATTCAGTAGCGATGTTAATTGAATATTTTGATTATTTTTTCAAATTAAAACTGAACTTTATTGACTGTGTCCTTTTCCAGACTTTTTATTAATTTATTGTAATTAATTATTTGCATGTAATTAAAAACTAATTTTAAACGATGCCAAAGAAGGATAACTTCTCACGCGCCTACATAAGTACACGCACCCATTTTTCTAGTTAAGCCTTTCTTTCGATTTAAACATCAAGCAGTTCATGCTTTAACAATAAAAAAGCTTGTCGTCATATTTATTTATATGTAACATTTGTTTAAATTTGTACATGATAGCAAATAAATAAGTAAATAGGTTTTGGCAGTTGCAATATACGATTTTCATACACTTTTTCAGCCCACTTAGTAAAACAACAGTAATGAGGTCCTTTCTGCTTTATTTTTAAAACAGGACTTAAGCACTTTCCGAGTCTACCTCCTCCTTAACGATTCTCACACTGCGCCCCACTGCACTGCATAGCGCGGGAGTCCGAGTTAGTTAATTGTATCAGAGAAACTGATACAATCGAGACATCTGGCTCCAATCATGAGATTCGGTCAGTATAGCTCCCTTGACGCGCAAGCCCCAGCACTCCGTGCGTTTGGGGGTGTAATCGTGTTCGTGCGTGATCTACATACAGATTAATATTATACTATATATATATATACTATTTATGTATAGAGCACCTCTACTACAGTCTGCATTACTCAATATTGTATTTTCAAAAGGTGACCTATGGGCTTTGGGCTATACGCACTCGCAAAATTACCTACCCTATCCCATTTTTGTTTGAAACCAAAATTGCCAATATATCGCGTTTTGATTGGACATGTCAGTGTGATCTCACGCATACAAATTTGGTGACATTTTAGAATAAATTTACATACGAGGAATGCTATAATAGCAACAACATGCATTTGGTCCGCCCTGCTTGCACGAATAAACCTGAAAAAGTATTAGAAAGGAATAGATATTGCTCTTTAGTCATTTCGTAAGTGAGTCAAAATCTTCTTGTCGCTATAAATATAGTTAAATATTGTTAAAATGCTCACTCACTTTCCTAATAAAATTGCCAATATTTAAAACAAACACGGTGTCTCTTTCCAACGCTTTTCAAAGTCCAAATACATATAAGTAATTTAACAAAAAGTAACACCAAATCTCTGAAAACTTTGAAAGAATGTAGCAAAAAAACCTAGCATTTGTCGACGTCTTCACACACAAATCTCTTATCTATTAGACAAGTCCGTCTGTCTGTGGTGCTGTTTCAGCGGTCAAACCGTAAGAGATAGATAAAGAGAATATTTAAGTTATAAGTTAAGAATAGTCTGATAAGACTACAAACCGGATTTGAGTAACGTAGCACTTCCGGTTTTCGAGAAATCACGAATTTCAAACGAAACCACACAAAATCTCCAAAGTTCTCAATTAATTAAATACATTTTTTTTAATCAGGTTTTGGTGAACATTTGGTTCACTGGTTTGCTAGTGTAGTGATAATAACAAAGTATGCCGCAAGCTGGAGCCCACAGACCTAGATTGAACTATAAAGTTGTACCTGAAATTGTATGGAAACTGAGCGTGGGAGATTTTGAGTACTCCGAAAACAAAGAAGTGCTGAAAAACATGGGCCAAGGTCTCCTATTTCAATTAGGTATATCGTTTTAACAGCTTCATAGGACATAGCAAGATATTTCTGAACATTAAAATTCACGTTCTGCATCAAGAACGGTGATGCGACGAAATTTGTCTCCTTTCTGGCACGTGAAATACGATTTATAGCTTAAGATAAATATCTTTTGTTATTTCAAGAATTAAGTAATTTATTGTAAACTGAAATTCAATAAACATTTATAATTATTATTTATGTCTGTGCGTCTCTAGTTGGGGTGGTCTGTCTATTGATGTTTACATCTTACACCCTTCGTGCTGTTGTTGGCACGTAGCAATTAGGGTACACTAGTATGGAGGGACGGTGCGATGGGACAAAGCGAGCATTCGTCTGTGAACACTCAAGTGCAAATCTATACTTCTTTAATTACATAAAATCTCGAGTCACAGTTTTTGTTACAGAACTCCTGCGAAACGACTTCTTCGCCAATTTATATGATTTCTTTTGTGTTTATACATAAATAAACATATTTAATTTACTAGCTATAAGAGAAAGATTGGTAGAAAATGTACGCGCACTGCTTTCACTCGCTTATATCCCCCACTGAACTCCCGTTCGCCTCGCCCAAACACACTTTTCGTAAGGCATAACGCATTCGCCAGCTTACCCCCCAAGTCAAGCGTGCGTAAAGAAGTTTCACTTCAATAATATCACTCGCACTGTTACCTACGCTGACCCTGTCCCGTACCGTGGAGTCCTGGAACCTTTCTCACCGACAGAAACACAACACTACCAAAAGGTAGTGTTATTGTGTGTGTATGAAATTGTATTGTACAAAAGATGTGTATGCAAATTTACAATAAGTTACCAACTTATATAAAAAAATGGGTGCGTGTACTTATGTAGGCGCGTGAGAAGTTATCCTTCTTTGGCATCGTTTAAAATTAGTTTTTAATTGCATGCAAATAATTAATTACAATAAATTAATAAAAAGTCTGGAAAAGGACACAGTCAATAAAGTTCAGTTTTAATTTGAAAAAATAAATAAATAATCAAAATATTCAATTAAAATCGCTACTGAATATAATTTATTAGAACATATGTGATTTGCACTTGTATGAAACTCAAACACGTATTCCGAATATACAAATGAATACCTATAACTGTTACTTTATTACAAAAAATAAAGATGTGGTTTTTGGTTCTACTACACCAATGGTCAAGAGATAGCGCTGTAGTCTCCTGAAACGCGCTTTGGTTCCGTTGTTCCAGATTAATAAATACTTTTGATAGGCCCTCACAATGCAGTCGTTAGCACCCACAAAATAGAGATTCTATTTCTATTTTGTTGGTAGATTTTCTTAATGTGCGGTAAACACAAAAGCTTTAGCGACCAACTTCATGCTGTTAAAATTTTGTGTTACAGTGATGCGCGCGCATTTTAAAATTTCACTCTCATCATTTTTTCATAACGCGCCTAAAGAAGTGTAACTTCAAAAAATGCCTTTTAAGAAATTTAAGACTGCCTTGTACAGTTGGCTATATGATAGGATGTTTTATAGTGTTAAAGAATATTTATGTAATGATTGCAGCTAGTGACAGTAGGTTTTAGGTTTTATTATTTGTATTCTTCATTTGGTTGACATTTTTATTCTATTGTATTCTGATTGACATTTTATTCTATTGTGTTTTGTTTGACATTTTATCCTATTGAATTTTGATTGGCATTTTTTCTATAATTGACATTATTAATCGACTATCTTATATACATAATACATAAATTACTTACATAAATTAAGACAGTTGTAATTTTGCTGACGATAATATAATGTAATTGAAAGAATTTATTAATGGTATGTGAAATTGATGGCATAATGATTGTTAATGATATTGATGTAATTAATGCAGTGTTGGGTATTTGCATGCTATTGTACATGGCAGAATGGGCCGAACTTTATATTTGTGACATTTCCAGTGTACCCCTATTTTTATGCAAATAAATAAATTCTAATTCTATTTTACTGGTGGTCTTCTGTAAGGTGGAGGTTACTTCCCCAGCCGGGCGCTCCAATAGGGTATTTGACAGTGTTAAAATTAAAGTGCCAATTGTTAGCATCGGTGTTTACAATGAATATTGGCAGGGGTTTTTACTATTTTTAACAAAAAAATATTCATAATTTTACTAAAACTAACGAAAAAGATAATAGTTTTTTTATTTATTGTCACGTGACCCAAAACGCTTGGGATCGGCGGAGCCTAAAATGACGTCACACGCAAGTAAACTTCCGGTTAAAGTGATCACATTGTATCGTTTGACGTTTTAATAACAGTCATGTGACGTTACACACTAGTAAGACGCCATATTGGCCACAGAAACGTTTCCGCGGCAACTTGAACATGGAGTTTTTGATTTGGTTATTTTCACTGAAATACACAACAGAATGATATATATATCCACTTTTTACGAACTCCATAAACATTAGTCGATAACGTAAGATCGTTATTTAAAACTTGTCAAATACCCTATTCTAGCGGCAATCCGCTATGCCCTACCTCTCTTAAGTTTTACGATAGAAGGTTAGAAGTCACCTCTCTATCAAAACTTGACATTTGCAATATTAGTTAATAATTAGTTTTTACTGTATATATTTTTGTTTTTTGACGTGACAACGTCTTAAATTAGGTTGCGGCTGGGAGTCACTTATGAAAAAGTGTAACGCTCGGTAACGTTACGATGAGTCTCTCGTGTTAAGTTTAAGTTTACATGTACAATGTTTTAGTAAACAAAATATATTTCTATAGTTAAAATTTGTGCAATTCTTATTTTCATTCAATTCCTTGTTCCTATTGTGCAATTTAATTATATTCATATCAATAAATATTCTACCGAGAAAAAGACGTTGTCACGTAAAATCTTCGCCCGTAAAACCGACTTTACAGGCAACCATTTTTTTTTTTAATCTTTTTATCAACAATTTATCATCAACAAGTTAAAGTTGTTTTAAACTTTCAGAGTCACCAATATTATAATAATTTGTGTTAATAACGGGATTGTTACCACGTTGGTTTTTACTAGCTTCAAAGCTTTCCCATTTTGGTGTAGTGCAGGCCGATTAATAATTATAAGTCGCTGCTACGCTACTATATCATCTTTGCTGATAGATAGATATTCCAAAATTTTCTTAAATTTCGGTGTTTGTTAAAAAATACGGTGGGTTACCTACAATGCGAAGAAATGGCGCTGCACAGTCATTAGGGTCGTGGTAGTATAATGGTCTGTGCATTCGTCCGGAGAGCGAAGGATGCGGGTTCGAGTCCCGTCTGCTGCCTGGTCCGCGTGGATCTTTTTCTAGTCATACTTTCTTTAGATTTAAACATCGAGCAGTTACAAGCTAAAAAAAATATATAAATTTTAAGTAAAAATATGATTTAATTTGTATATTAGCTTCGATTTTTTTTCTATTTGTTAATTTTCCGTAATGTCAATTTTTATAAGAATTTTCATTCATTTATTATTGGGAAATAATGAAAATAAAACTAGTTTTTATGGGGTTAATGCACGAAACTTTATTTATTTATTGACGTTTCGTAGCCTTTACAGGCTACGACGATCGAGACGAACGAGAATCAAGTTTGATTCTGACGACGTAGCCTGTAAAGGCTAGTTTTATTTAACGTGCGTGAAAACCTAAGAAACAAATAAATTTTCTTTGCCTTTGTTTTCCTGTGTGACGTGATGTAAAAAAAGAGTAATGTATTTCCTCTGCCTGTACCTAGGTATGTTTATTCCTGGGAATTCACCAAACAAGTGGATATATTTACATAATAAAACTTTGTTACACAAAAACAACCTCCCACGCGGAGATTGTTAGTGTATTTTGCTCAACACAACGTCTTCTCGGCCAAGTGAGTGTATGGAACAAACATAAAGTTTTATATAAATTGTCCCGGGGCTGTGATTCCGATACCGTGTTCATTTATTTTATTTCATTTATAAATGTACATCAATCATAAAGGCGAAAGTTTGTGAGTGTGTATGTTTGTTACTTCTTCAATTCTAAACGGCTGGAGCTATTTTAATAATAAATTTGCTATGGAGTTAGCTGATACCTTGGATTAACACATAGGCTACGTTTTACTGCGGGAAAATATCCCTAATAAACCACGGGTAACACCACGGGGCATAGCTAGTCTATATATATAAAACTCAAAGGTGCCTGACTGACATAGTGATCTACGAGTATCAACGCACAGCCCAAACCACTGGACGGATCGCGCTGAAATTTGGCATGCAGGTAGATGTTATCACGTAGGCATCCGCTAAGAAAGGATTTTGATCAATTCTATCCCCAAGGGGATAAAATAGGGAATGAAAATTTATATGAAACTTTGTCAATTTTAAACCGATCGGGCTGAGACTTTGCATGCAGGTATAAGAAGAATCATAGATGAATGTCATTGTGTATAATACAAGCCTGAGAACAAAAACTGTTGTCTACACTTCAGCTCTACACCGAAGCGAAGCGAGGGCGGGCCTCTAGTTATTTATAAAGTTTGGAACGCCCCTCTGGGAAAGCAAATGTAAAATATCTCAACCTTTTGGTGATGTTGTATTTCTGCTGGTGAGTAAAGTTCCAGGGATTCGCGCGGTAGGGGATTGATATCAGTCCGGCAAGGTAAGGATGGTTGGCGCGGCACACCTTCTGCTGCATCTAACGACTGCAGAAGCAGCTGGAGCCAACGGCTTAACGTGCTTATCGTAGCTCAGAAAAGCTCTTGATAATAAAGTTTTGGTCATTTCATATCATATCCAATGACCGGCTCTTGCGAAAGTGGCTTCTCTCACGCTTCTGCATTGACATACTTAATTGTTTTCTATTCCATTTCAGCGACACAACAATAAGCATTAGGAGATACTCAGAACGAATAGTCATATGACACATTAACACTTTTAGAAAACATCTCAAAAAGCATCTAGGATATACTGTACTTCCAGGGCCCAAAAGTAATAACTTCACAGTTTTGTTGGTTGTAATTTCTCATTTTTGTTGTTAAAAAGGTTTCTGTTAACCACATTATTAAAAAAAATGTCACACTTATGCACTGGTAGTTTTTTAGAAAAAAATTATTGAAAATTTTTACTTTTCTTATCAAGTGGTGATACTTCACACTAGGTTAGGTTGGGTTAGTTTTGTGACCATAACGCGCGAGCCGAGCGAGCAAAGCGAGCGTGCCGCGGCAGCGGCCGGCGAAGCGCCAGAAAAAAAAATCTGTTAAAAAGACCTTTTCTACAAAAAAAAAACAAGTATCACCTTTTGGGCCCTGGAAGTACAGTTTTACCAGCATCTATTAAAGGAACAATCAATTATAGCGTAACTTACCTACCTTGATTTCTTTTGCTGAATAAAAAGCGGAGAGGTGCTGCTTCACAGCATTGATGCAATTTGTCCGTAGCATGATTTGGCCTTATACTTTTGTCACTAGTATGTCCTGTTTTCTGGAGAACAGTATCTTATGCTTATTGTTATTATGAGTAACTGCTATTTTTGGGTGGCGGTTGCATTATCAATCATGTAAATTTTTAATGTAAATGAATTTTTAGGCTAAAATTAAATAAATTGCTTCGTTTTATTTTTGCATTGCTTTGCTTGCTGTTACTTAAGTTTTTGCTGTTTTGATTGACTTCTAATTATTTTTATTTTTTTGTTACTTGAAGGCAAAGGATGCTAAGTCCATACATCCTTTCAAGTGATAAAAAAATAAAAATGATTAACATGTCTTTTTTTGTGTCACTAAACAGGCTCTGCCAGAATAACAGCGCTGGAGCGACACCATGTCGCATCAGCTAATGCTGAGGCAGAGTCCTGGTAAGCCCTGTATTGTTTGGATTTGTATATGTAAATGTGTAATATCTGTATTAAGAGGGCTAATAAAATATATTCTTTTCTATTCTATTCTATATTCTATATGTTCCCAGCTTATCGTCTTATTGGCAATAAGGCATTAATCATTACTGAAACTAATCACACATCACTGCATATAGAAACATTCCGTGGAGTAGTAACCATAAATAAATACATAGAGTTCGATCAATTTTTTTTGTGAGGGCAAGGTTGGAATGGGACGATTAGTCTCGATCTCCCGGGAGATTCGGAACGGGTCTTCCCCTATTTGTACGCGATGACTTTTCGGGATAAATGATAAATCGTTGTGAAATCAATGAAATATGTGACGTTAAGATAATGGACGGCCGCCTAGTCCAATGGTCAGATAAGAAGAATGCATTGCTGGAAGGGAAGACTGGGCAGATTTGATTACCTGTTTTAGCAGAAGAATATTATAAGGGTTTAGATGTCTCAATCAAAAAATACCTTAAAGGAGCTCGATGGCGTAAGTGGTTAGCGCGTTCGGTTGCGTACGTTACAGTTAAGCAACTTTTTTCGGTTCGAGCTCTGGATGGGTGACCAAAAGTTTACTACCTCGAGCTCCTCCGTGCTTCAGAAGCCACGTTTACCATTGGTCCCGGCTGTATTTTTGCAGTCGTTAGCACCCAACAATCTGAACTGGGCCCGCGTCGGTCTTGGCCCAATCCATCCATATATGGCCTAGGACTGGGGACATTAATAGGCTGATGATGATGATATCTCAATCAAAAATTATCTCGAGAGCATTTTGATTAACCCATTTTTGCTGTGTGTTTTCATTAAGTGCTCCTGAGTCCTTCCATTATAATGTAGCTACCTTATGATAAATTAATATTTGAAACCGGTTCAGTAGTTTGACAGATTATTTGTTACAAACATACAAATCTTGAGGGCTTTAGGAAGCTACTTTCAGTCTGTGAGAATTATATAAATTCCCATGGTCTGAAATACAATGCTCAAAAAAACTGAAATGTTGGTATTTAAGGCAGGAAAGGGTCCGGCTAACGTGCCTAATTCCGGTACTTGGGACATATACTGACCGAAGATATGAAAGACGACGTGGATATAGAGCGTGAAAGAAGGACGATGGCTGTTCGGGGTAATATGGTCGCCCGTAGGTTTAGTCGGTGTAGCAGGCAGGTAAAATTGACGCTGTTCAATGCCTATTGTGTCAGTTTCTACACCAGTCAACTGTGGATAAAGTACAGCGGGCGGTCGTATGGTACCACCAGGGTTCAATATAATGATATTTTTCGTAATTTGATGGGTCTGCCGAGATTTTGCAGTGCTTCTACAATTTTCGCGGATGCTGGGGGATTCGGACTTCTATGCTGTTATTAGGGCGCGCATAGCATCTTTTTGGGAGGGACTGCGTTGTTCTGGTAACCGCATACTAAAATGTTTGTACGCGGATTTTAACAATCCAATTTATAGATATTGGCTATCTGTGCACGTAGAAGATTGACGTTGTATTATAATAATGTAAATGTATTTTTAATTAGTTTTTATTAGTTTTTTTTATCATGTTTTCAATATGGGTCTTAGCTACCTGCAATAAATGTTTTTATTATTATTATTAAGTCTGGTCACCCATCTGGTGACTTACTTATCACTGGTAGTAGTTGTAGTGGGTCCCTGTTTCTGCACGTAGATTCCGTGATTGGTCCATTCTGCATGCAGGATTGTTGGGCTAGCATAGCCAGCTCAGCTCCTTCCAGCAGATCCTTGGACTCTCTTGTCAAAATTTATCACTAGAACAAAGCCGACGGATTGTTTAAAAATAAAACGAGTATGCTTATGACCACACGTGAGAAATGAAACTTCTTTAGCTCCATCTGTATGTATTATATATGTGTGTACAATATATACATGTATGTATATATACATATTTCATTTACTAGCTATAAGAGAAAGGTAGAAGGGAAAAGTGCGCGCGCACTGCTTTCTCTTGCTTATGTCCCCCGCTCAACTCCCGTTCGCCTCGCCCGAACACACTTTTCGTAACGCGTAACGCATTCGCCAGCTTACCCCCCAAGTCAAGAAGTTTCGCTTCAGTAATTTCGTGTGACTTAAGTACATAATATATATACAATAGTTGACACGCTAGGACGCCAAACAAACAGTTATTTTTTTATAGCAATAAAACTACACAAGTCGTTTCGTAAATTATTTAGTGCCATTTGTTAAACGCATAAATTTGCATCCATCTTCTAAATGAATGTAAATATTATATTTTATTGTGTCAAGTCTTCTCGTCACCCATCCCTCAATGTCTTAAGTCGAAAGTCTTCGACCAGTGCGTCCTCCCAGTTATGACATACGGCGCCGAGACGTGGACACTCACGGCTGGACTGGTCCACCAGTTTAAAGTCGCTCAGAGAGCTACGGAAAGGGCTATGCTCGGAGTATCCCTGAAGGACCGCATCAGAAATGATGTAATCCGACAGAGAACCAGAGTCACCGACATAGCCCACCGAATTAGCAAACTGAAGTGGCAGTGGGCTGGTCACATTAGGCGCAGAACTGATGGCTGATGGAGCCGTAAAATTCTTGAGTGGAGACCGCGACTCGGTAAACGTAGTGTGGGACGCCCTGAGACAAGATGGGTGAGACATTAGTAGGCTGGCTGGAGTGGGCTGGATGAGAGTGGCAGAAAATCGGGAGCAGTGGCGTGCATTAGGGGAGACCTATGTCCAGCAGTGGACAAGCATGGGTTAATAATGATGATGATGATTTTATTGTGACTTTAGTTGGACAGTTCTATTGTAAGAGCGGAAGGAGTTTCACAAACAGTATTATTGTCCGACCGACGGATATCCTGTGATGCGTGTTTGTAATGAGCAAATAAGTAGTTTATCTAGTTGCCCTATAAATTTTCAGTGCTGGCCAAGTTTAGCGGGCCAATAATCGAATCAGACTTTTATGACTGCCGGGAAACAAGAAAGAATATCCAGCAAGTTTACCCGAGTAAAGTTTACGAGCTCGTTTGGTATTTGACCGATTTCTTGTTTCCGATCGGATAAAGTATAGGTTTTTCGGTTAACATTAAACAACTTGGCGCTCTGTGATAGAATAAATTTCACAATCGAATTCCTCGTGAAAAGTTTTTTTACGTTTGTGTGAGTTGCAATGAAAATTCTACTCTTCAGACTCAAACGAAGAAAGATCAAAATAAATAAGTTTAAACCGCAAATGCTTTTCAACGCAATCACGATTTAATTTGCTTTTATTATACACATATTGTTTGAGGACCTGGATGGAGCAAGTGGTTAGCGCGTTCGGCTGCGATTGTTGAATTTAAGCAACCTTCGCAGTGGTCGGTCATTGGATGGGTGACCAAAAATCTTCTATCTCGAGTTCCTCCGTGCTTCGGAAGGCACGTTGGTCCCGGCTGCATCTGCAGTCGTTAGCACCCGCCAATACCCATTGGGCCCGCATGGTCATGGCCCTATCTCCCTATTCCATCCATAGGGAAGGCCTGTGCCCCAGCAGTGGGGACATTAATAGGCTGATGATGATGATGTACACATGTTGTCGCCTTCCTACAACCCGAGGTCTTTTAAAAGAGTCGTCAAGTAGGAACTTGTAGTAAAGCAAGGTGAGGGTGCCTCGTGTGGGGGTATCAGGTAAAACTGATGTCATATCAAAACAACATCAGCCTATTAATGTCCCCACTGCTGGGGCACAGGCCTTCCCTATGGATGGAATAGGGAGATTGGGCCATGAACCACCACGCGGGCGCAGTGCGGATTGGTGGGTGCTAACAACTCTAGATGCAGTCGGGACCAACGGCTTAACGTGCCTTCCGAAGCACAGAGGAGCTCTAGATAGAAATTTTTGGACACCCATCCAATGACCGACCACTGCAAAAGTTGCTTCAGTTCAACGATCACAGCCGAACGCGCTAACCACTTGTGCCATCGAGTAATGAGAACTGGAGAGTTTGGTGGGTTAGGTGGATGGGCCATTGCACCATCAAGCGAATTTCAATATGTATTTTCAACCCATTTTATAAATAAACCGGTCAATGCGAGTCGCACTTGTACAACAAGGGTTTTGTACAGCAAATCGCGAAAAGTAAAAATCATTTGTTTATTTTTATTACAACTTACAAAGTCTATTAGGAACCTCCCATGAAAAATTATTTAATTACAGTTTTACTTAAATTTTCGGTTTTGAATAAGCATTCTACATAAAATACATAAATTTCAATTATGTTACTCATTCCGTTTACTATCTAGAAACCCGCGACATACGGATAGACAGACAAAAAGACAGACGATACAGTGACAGAAATAGGGTACCATTTTTACCCTTTGGGTACGGAACCCTTAAAAGCGAGTCTGACACTGGGGTGGGAAGTAATAATAGGAATTTGCTGAAGACTTATAGAGCCACTCGCTACGAAACCTGTCTGTAATCTGAGATGAAATGTTTACAGCGGCGGATTGCGGGGGGTAGCGCGGGGTATTAATCTTCAGATATTATATTACATGCCGATTGCCCACCAAACGAAGACCAAAATATAAATAAAGTATATTAATATACTAGCAAACCAGTGAACCAAATGTTCACCAAAACCTGATTTAAAAACAAAATGTATTTAATTAATTGAGAACTTCGGAGATTTTGTGTGGTTTCGTTTGAAATTCGTGATTTCTCGAAAACCGGAAGTGCTACGTTACTCAAATCCGGTTTGTAGTCTTATCAGACTATTCTTAACTTATAACATAAATATTCTCTTTATCTATCTCTTACGGTTTGGCCGCTGAAACAGCACCACAGACAGACGGACGGACTCGTCTAATAGATAAGAGGTACATCAAAAAAATCTATGCAATATGTATCTTTAACGCAAACTGTAAGTTTTATCAGTTTATACAGAATGGTCCAATTAGTGACGTCAACATTTTTTTTTAAAGTCCTCGCACCTGGTGATTTTAAATTTAATTTGAAATTACAAATTTAAGTTTAATTTACCATAACAATGATAAAAAGTAGATAAAATAATTTTTAATGCTTTAATCGTGTTTCAATGATTTTCTCCTATCCGCCTTCGAAGGCCAATTACAACAAAAATAGGCTGATTAAGTATTTTGACGTGACAACGTCTTAAATTAGGTTGCGGCTGGGAGTCACTTATGAAAAAGTGTAACGCTCGGTAACGTTACGATGAGTCTCTCGTGTTAAGTTTAAGTTTACATGTACAATGTTTTAGTAAACAAAATATATTTCTATAGTTAAAATTTGTGCAATTCTTATTTTCATTCAATTCCTTGTTCCTATTGTGCAATTTAATTATATTCATATCAATAAATATTCTACCGAGAAAAAGACGTTGTCACGTAAAATCTTCGCCCGTAAAACCGACTTTACAGGCAACCATTTTTTTTTTTCATGTTTTTTGGTAGTTAAGCATGCGAAGTTTTTAATTTTAGCCAGAAGCTATGAAACTCCTTTTTGCATTTTTAAATTGAAGTTAAATGTTTGAGTAAATCCTACAAAAAACTAAAGTTCCAACTTTCAAGCCTTTTTTGAGTAACTTTAAGTAATTTCAGGAAGCTGAGTTATTTTTTTTTTTATTAAAACAACTTTGTAGACAGTTATGTCACAAAAAAAGGCTGCAAAATACCTACTGCGAAAAAAATTTGAATTTTTGAAATCTCGCTGGCAGAAATCATTAAAAATACACAGAAAAAAATTATAACTCGAAAACTAATAAAAATCGCGGAACATACATGGGGTATTTTCGGATATTCCCAGGTGCGAGGAATCTAAAAAAAAATTGATAACGTCACTAGTTGGACCAACCTGTATAATATTTTTAAAACAAAATAAAAATATTCAAATGTTTTAATATTTTCGTCACTAATAAATTAAATTGGGTATTCATAACAAAATAAAATATTAAAATCTGTCAGGTAAGGTTATAAAGTTCAAAAAATTTCATGTTACTTACATTTTTTTAATGAGTATTTTAATTTTCTACTTTTTTTTTGATTCGACATTTACCTCGTTTTACTGTCTGATTCGGTCTTTTTAGCAAATTACTAGTAATAAAATGATGTTCTTATAATAAAAAAATATATAAAAAGAAACGTAGCAACCGTCTTATGTAACTAATTAAATTGTTAACAGCACAATGAGGAGCTCCATGGCGCGGGTGGTTAGCGCGTTCGGCTGCGATCGTTCAACTTCAGCAACTTTCGCAGTGGTCGGTCATTGGATGGGTGACCAAAAATCTTCTATCTCGAGTTCCTCCGTGCTTCAGAAAGCACGTTAAGCCGTTGGCCCAGGCTGCATCTACAGTCGTTAGCACCTACCAATTCGCACTGGGCCTGCGTGGTGGGTCATGGCCCAATCTCCCTATTCCATCCATAGGGAAGGCCTGTGCCCCAGCAGTGGGGACATTATTAGGCTGATGATAATGATGATACAGCACAATCACTATTATATGCAACTCGACGTGAACTGCAGTGTGTGCGTCACCTCGATCCCTGTATGATATACAAAGTACATTACCTATGTTAAATAAGTATGCGATATGTTATATAGCATTAATGTATAACACAGTTCAGTCAGAACGCATAAATAGTTTGATTTGGGAGTCTCCCAAGGCCACACAATGCAGCACAATTTACCACGTAGGTACCCAATTACATCATCCAAATGAACCCTTTCATTCTAATGTCCACGAATGTTACGGAATCCGTGCTGTCACCAAATCGGTTTAAACGCAAAAGGAGGCATAAATCGATTCCCTAGTGTTTTTCGTCGGAACACTCTCCGAAGAATTTTCCGTGTCCTTACGATGGATTAGATAAGAATTTCAGGCTCCCCCTCCCTCGGGGGACTCCCCGCCTGCCTGACAGACGGGAGATCAGTTTTTTTTTTCACGTCTCTCTTTTCTCTGAGGCTATTTAAAACAGCGCCGAACCACTTTCGTTCGATGCGATATTTCTCTTGCAATTGACCTTCGGAATAATATCTTGGGACGGAAAGAAATACGAATATCTTAATTTTTAATCTATACTTATAATAAATCTGTAGAGATGTCAATTCTGTACATGAAATATATTTTTAAAATAACTATCAGGGGGTGATTAGTGATCGATACTGATGCCAAAAATGCAATCAGTAAAATTTTTGCTGTCTGTCTCTGTGTATGTTCCTTATAGAAACAAAAACTACTCGACGGATTTTAACGAAACTTGGTACAATTATTTTTCATACTTCTGGGCAGGTTATAGTATACTTTTCATCATGCTACAATCAATAGCAGCAGAGTAGTAAAGGGAAATGTTGAGAAAACGGGAGAAGTTACTCCATTTTTTAAGCTTCCGTCGCGGGTGCAGCCTTAATGGTTAAAGTTACATAGAAATCATGTATGACGGAAATATTCTACATAAAATTGTCTAAAAAATATCCCGCAACAGCATATGTCATTCTTTTATGGTTGACTCACAATAACACGTGTAATTATATAAATAAAGTCATTCTTTATAGCACAAGCCTGAGAACAAAAACTATAGTTTACACTACAGCTCTACACCGAAGCAAAGCGAGGGCGGGCCAATAGTCTTGAATGAAATTGTTTCTTTGTGTCCAAAGCAAGGCAATGAATCGATTTTTAATAATTCCAGTAAGATTGTTTTGCTAGGACACAAATTAATCCAATTTTTCATATACTTACTCCAGCACACTTGATTGTAAAAATTGTTACTGGGGCAAAGAAATATGTTTCACCTTCCTGAACTCAATTCCACTGACCCATGGAGGTCTAACTCCTCTGTCCCTCCTCCTTAAGTTGTCCCAAACAACCATCGTTTGATCAGATATAACAGATACAACGGCATCATTTAACATAATAACGCGAGCCAATCTCACTTGAGAAAGACCTCCGAAAGTATTCGTCGAGGTAATAAGAGTACAATAACATCGTAAACGCTAACGGCGGTCGCAGAGGCCTGATAAACCAGGGCCAGCGGTCCCTCAACACCCATCGGCGTCAAGGAAGTGGCCATCAGCCGCCGCCGAATATATCGACGCTAGTTCGATCACCGGCGGTAGGGAAAGCTTCGCATAGAGCTGGAAAGTGAAAGAATAGTCTGCGAATTTAGTATGGATTTTTTTTAAGATACAATATTAGCACTCGGCACGTATGGCAAGAGGATATCATGACACATTCGTATCATTTTCGCCTTGCGAATCTTAAAAAAACTTCTTCATACCTCTTTTGAATCCATGCTGTTTTCTTTTGGGAATTGCTCAACAAGGACGGGCTCATTCCACAGCTTTACATAAATTTGATAGTTTTCCTCAATCAATTTATATTTTCGCTTATAATAGTAGACAACACTAGGTCCAAGTTTATTTCAAAGGTGAAGACGTTTTTAGCAAGATTGCAGCAATCTTGTTAAATTGCCTATCATATTGACATTGACGTTTTGAGTTAAATCGAACTAGTGTTGAATCCAGTTTAACTTTCTTGCAACTGGGCCTAAGTATTCTAGAAGAAGGAACTAAAGACCTAATTTACCTTCTTAACTTTATACGCATGCTTCTGAGGTTGCGTAAAAATGGCAGCAACTGTGATATAAGGAATAGTAACAAACATCTAAACAAACTTTCGTTTTTATAATATTAGTTTTTTTGTCATAAATGTTCATCATCATCATCAGCCTCTTAATGTCCCCACTGCTGGGGCACAGGCTTTCCCTATGGATGGAATAGGGAGATTGGGCCATGACCCACCACGCTGGCCCAGTGCGGATTGGCGACCAGGGACCAACGGCTTAACGTGCCTTCCGAAGTACGGAGGAACTCGAGATATAATTTTTTGGTCACCCATCCAATGACCGACCACTGCGAAAGTTGCTTATCTACAACGATCGCAGCCGAACGCGCTAACCACCTGCGCCATCGAACTCCATAAATGTTCACCATACCATATTATAGACAGTTTTAAATACGAATAAAACCGTTTGATAATTTATTATATTTTAAAGAATGTATTTTTTATATTAGAAATTTCCATAAAATTTGATATTTTTTCTGCTATAAATATATACCTATTTACCTGTGCAGTTGTTCGTCGCTTAGGTCTATGGCGCGTCGTGGGAGCGATCGCTTTATTTATATTTACCGCAGTATCGTAGTATCGGGTGTCGACAGTCGGTCGGATTTATCGAGCGGTTATCGTGCCGCGAGGAATAAGCCGCCCGCGCACGCACACCAACGTATGATGGACTGGGAGGAAAAAGAAAACATAGGACACGGCAGATGCTTACTTTTCTGTGAGCGTTTAGCAAAGTTAGGGTAGTTTATGAAAATAACGACAACAACGATGGATAGAAAACTTGGTAGGTAGAAAAGTACGAGTTCCGCATCATGGTACATGGTTTCCGTCTCGAAATACAGTAATAAGGTCGAAAAAAGGTCTAGGTTGATTTAATTTTTTTTGGGAAGGTTAATAGTTTTGGTGGGTTGAAAGGTAAAAAGCAGTAAAAGTTCTGTAAAAAAAAATCTACTGTTTAATTTATTATCTAATATATAAAATTCTCGTGTCGCGGTGTTTGTGGTTAAACTCCTCCGAAGCGGCTTTCCCGATTCTCATGAAATTTTGTGTGCATATTGGGTAGGTCTGAGAATCGGACAACATCTATTTTTCATCCCCCTAAATGTTAAGGGTAATCCACCCCTAAATTTTTTTTTTCAATTTTAGATAATTTTTTTTTATTTTTTTTATGATATATCATACAAAAATACATACATCTCTAAATTTTCAACTTTCTACCACCAACCCCTATTTTTTTATGGCGGTACGAAGTTCGCTGGGTCAGCTGGTGTTTTATAAAATTTAGTCAACTAACTGACAGACGGGCAAACAGCAGAAGCACAGTATTAGGTATCAGACCCCTTATCACGTTTATCACAGGTTAACACTCGATTACGTAACTTTCAAATTTTATATCTTTGAAGTTCTGTCTACAAAGGATTGGATAAATAATTAAAAAAAAAATATCTTATTCAAAACTAATGTTCATGTTTCGAAGTAAAAAAAATCATGTGAATAAAAAGATCACAAAATATAAGGTATGTATAAATCTGAAAACTAACCTTCTATAACAAGAACTATAGCAGTCTCCAAACTCAGCGCAAAGAAATACCAAATAATACAATCAAACGCATAAAATAATTAGAAAATGTACGACCCAGCCTTGTGCAGATTCATAATAAAAATAAAAATCTTTATGTTATTATTTATTTTTAAGCATTTAACTGCTGGATGTTTACATCTAAGGAAAAGTTTACTAGATTTTTTTTTTATAGATTTTATATTTATAGGTAGCATAATGGTCAGTGCATTGCGAAGGATGCGGGTTCGAGTCCCGTCCGTTGCCTGGTCCGCGTGGTTTTTTTTTTCTAGTAAACTTTTCTTTAGATAAAAATCTGTATTGGATAAATAGCAGAATTCAAAACAGAAGGGAACCTGGCTCCTAAAAATATAGGATTAATTAACCTGTGTATTAGGAGGCAGTATCTTAAAAAAAATTACACATTTACTTGGTAATTTCAGACGCGTATAAGGCAATGTTTAGTGTTTTAAAATTAGAATTAGTAAGTAATTGGGAATCATATTTATCTAGCGTGTGTGTGTGCGTTTGCGTGTGTAGGTGTGTGTGTGAGCGTGTGTGTGTGTGTGTGTATGTGTGTATGTGTGTGTATGTATGTGTGTGTGTGTATGTGTGTGTGTATGTGTGTGTGTGTGCATTATCTCGAGGTGCCATAAGACAAGACAAGACAGGATTTAGATACATTAACATTATTTAAAAAAGCAAATCCAACACTAAACCTGTCGTTTAGCTATTATTGTTTACAGATTTAAGGTAAAATCAAAGTTTCCAAGAAAATAACAATTTATCGAGTTGATTAGGGTTCCGTAACAAAAAGATTGACACCCTGACAACTGTAAGATCTGTCAGCAAGCTGTATTTCCTTTTAAGCACGGAACTGCACGATGTTTAAATCTAAAGAAAATATTACTAGAATGCTTTCCACGCAGACCAGGCAGCAGACGGGACTCGAACCCGTACCCTTCGCTATCCGGGCGAATGGACTAACCAATTATGCTACCGCGAACCTGATGGCCGTGTCAAATTCTTTCTAGCCGTTTTTCAGCTGCAAGGCAGCCCCATCTCTTCGCATTGTATATAACCCTAGGTCGATGTATTTTTTATGTTAAAAGAGTGAACAATAGGCATAATGGTCCGCTTGATGGTAAGCGGTCACCATACCCTATAACAAACATATCACTCGCACCGCTGCCTTACCTGACCCAATCCTTTGACGACCTCCGTGGTCGAGTGGTTTGTACGCCGGTTTGACTCGAGAGGTCCCGGGTTCGAATCCCGGTGGGGGCGGATGTTTGTGTGATGAATACGAGCATTTGTACTCCAGTCATGGATGTTTAATATGTATTTCTATATAAATATACTTATACACGGTGTTTCAAAAATACCCCTAAAGCGAAAAGGCTGTTAGAATGTCCCTTATATAGAGATCATTGCCAATATATGACAACCGTAGCTTAATATTATTATATGCTGAAAAATTAATTATTCTTCATAAAAAATATAAATGAAATGCAATGAGCTCTATGCATGGGACCTTCTAACGCCCTTTTCGCTTTAGGGGTATTTTTGAAACACCGTGTATATTATTATGTACTGTATATGTATTCTATCCGTTACCCTAGTATCCCATAACACAAGCCTTACAGTGCTTACTTTGGGGCTAGGCTAATTGGTGTGTGTTAAAAAAAACACATAACCTGTAGTGCCCTGTAACCTGACTCACTGACAGAAACACAACACTACCAAAAGATAGTGGTATTTTACGTGTGATATTCTGTAAGGGAGGTTACTTCCCCAGACGAGCGCTCCGATTCCGCTATGCCCTACATCTCCTTAAAAATGTATCAATGAATAAAATATGCAGTCATCTAGTATTTTCACCGAAATTTTGATTTTTGAAGTTATACTTCTTTAGGCGCGTTATGAAAAAATGATGAGAGTGAAATTTTAAGACAAAAATTAACAGCATGAAGTTGGTCCGCTTTAGCGACCAACTTCATGCTGTTACTTTTGTGTTTACCGCACATTAAGAAAATCTACCAACAAAATAGAAATAGAATCTCTATTTTGTGGGTGCTTACGACTGCATTGTGAAGGCCTATCAAAAGTATTTATTAATCTGGAACAACGGAACCAAAGCGCGATTCAGGAGACTACAGCGCCATCTCTTGACCATTGGTGTAGTAGAACCAAAAACCACATCTTTATTTTTTGTAATAAAGTAACAGTTATAGGTATTCATATTTATAATATTTATCCACATGTTTCTAGTTTGTATATTCGGAATACGTGTTTGAGTTTCATACAAGTGCAAATCACATATGTTCTGATAAATTATATTCAGTAGCGATTTTAATTGAATATTTTGATTATTTATTTATTTTTTCAAATTAAAACTGAACTTTATTGACTGTGTCCTTTTCCAGACTTTTTAGTAATTTATTGTAATTAATTATTTGCATGCAATTAAAAACTAATTTTAAACGATGCCAAAGAAGGATAACTTCTCACGCGCCTACATAAGTACACGCACCCATTTTTTTAATTTTTTTTTTTTATTTCAGGTGGGGTAGAGTCATTTGCCTACCTAGTAATATCAAAAAAAGAACTGTTTTTTTTTGGCGTCCTTGGCTAGCTAGTTAATATATTTGTTTCTTCGGTTTTCACGCACATTACTCATTAAATAAAACTAGTTTTAATGGGTTAGGTTAGGTTAGGTTAGAGGACTGATTTTTAAAAATCAGTATTCTGATGATGCAGACCTGAAAAGGCTGCGAAACGTCAATAAATAAATAAAGTTTCGTGCATTAACCCGTTAAAACTAATTTTATTTTGCTAGTTAATAATTAAATCAAAAGCAAGGGCCTGTACAAGAAACATGATTTTTTCGACATTTTCCCTCTACTTCATCATCATCATCATCAGCCTATTAATATCCCCACTGCTGGGGCACAGGCCTTCCCTATGGATGGAATAGGGAGATTGGGCCATGACTCACCACGCGGGCCCAGTGCGGCTTGGCGAGTGCTAACGACTGTAGATGCAGCCGGGACCAACGGCTTAACGTGCCTTCCGAAGCACGGAGGAACTCGAGATAGAAGATTTTTGGTCACCCACCAATGACCGACCACTGCGAAAGATGCTTAAATTCAACGATCGCAGCCGAACGCGCTAACCACTTGCGCCATCGAGCTCCTCCCTCTACTTACCTAGCTTTAAATCAAATACTGAACCCTACATTTGCAAGTACAAATCACACATGCCTGGTTTATTTTTAATACACTTTGGCGCTTCATTCAGGTAAAATGAGTCTTATTGAAAGTTATTTCTTTCCGAGAAATGACTTCAATATCTAAAATTAAATAAATCTCTGGCTTTATATTGTTTTTTTTTGGTTAAATGCCCTTTTAATTTAAACAACTAGCAGTTAATGCTTAAAATATAAAATTATTACTATACATATATATGTATATGCCGCTAATGCCGTTTTAGTAAACTCTAATAAAAAACAATCCTTGCCGAGTTTCTTGCCGGTTCATCTCAGTAAAACTCTCGTCATGGATTTTCGAACCGATGTGGCGTAATTATCAACTTTTCAGAGTATGCTTCTATGAGCCTTATTTTAACGAATTAATTTGAATTTTTGTCAGGTCGGGCTCCCGTATCCAAGGCGCACTCAGGTGCACAGCTGCTCTTCACAAGGTCTTTTCCAAGCTATTACTAAGAAAGACCAAGATTCGGATGTACAACACAGTGATTAGGCCGATCTTGATGTACGGTTGTGAGGCTTGGACGCTAACCCTTAGAGAGGAGAATAAGTTGCTGGTCGCCGAAAGAAGGATTCTGCGGAAGATCCTGGGGCCGACTCAAAGAGAGGATGGTAGCTGGAGAGTGCGGACGAACATCGAGTTGGAAAATCTAGTGTCCGAGCCCAACATCATAGGAGAAATTAAAGCAGCTAGACTCCGCTGGCTCGGGCATGTGGAGAGAATGGGAGAGGATCGAGCCGTGAAAAGGGCGTATTTGGGGCAACCGATAGGACGCTGATACCGCTGGAGCGACGAGGTGCAGAGGGACTTGCAGTCTTTGGGTGCAGAGCATGGCGTCATCTTGTGTCGGAGGCCAAGATCCACTTCGGATCGTAGCGCCACAGCAGTAAGTAAGCAGTAAGTAAGTAATTTGAATTTTGGATACAAATATAGGAGCCTGCTCGTATACACAATTTTGATGTGCGATTGTAGCATAAGTTATATAGTTAATCATAAATTAATTATAATTTGGTGTCCATAGTAGACTCACTATGGACCCATGGGGTCCAAGCGCTCGTTTCTTTTTTAAGGAAAGTTAATGAAAAGGCTGGCAGGTTTTACTCTTCCAAAATATTTTTTAATTCTCTTAAAGCCCTTCAAATTTCTCGTCTTTAGAGCCATCATACGTTCTCGTGGCCCTAAACCTCGGTGTATCACGGGCGAGTCGCACGTTCAGCGAAAATGGGGGCCTACTGGAGCGAACGAAAAAAAGATTTTCAGTGTTAAAAAGGAGACATTTAAAAAGAGAATGCTGGGCCCATCTGTTTAAATCAAATTGTCACATGAGTTCTATTTGTTTCGGGGACACTCGCGTACTTTTGTTCAGTCCAGTCTCTCGGTGTCCTCGGTAGTTCGAGGGACTTTTTGTACGAGACACTTTAAATCCTTCGTGTGCGTTACTCGATGCAGTTTTAAGCGATCTATTTTGGCAGACAAAATAGTCCGCGGTCAAATCAAAAGTCCCTCATCTGTACAGGCTATAATGCGGACTTATAGAAAGACTGCTCTTTGCCTATGCCCTTTGACCAAGCGAAGACCATTGGACCACCTATAAAAACGGACGGTTCTAGAAATCGATGACCTTTAGACCTGATCCTTACTTTTTAATGACTTATCATCAGACGGGACTCGAACCCGCACCCTTCGCAATCCTATCTATAATACCTGGGTTACCTATAATGCGAAGACATGGCGCTGCCTTGCAACTTAAGAATGGCTAGAAGAATTTCGACGCGGTCCGTGAGGCCGCGGTAGCATAATTGGTCAGTGCATTCGCCCGGATTGCGAAGGGTGCGGGTTCGAGTCCCGTCTGCTGCCTGGACCGCGTGGATCTTTTTCTAGGTATATTTTCTTTAGATTTAAACATCAAGCAGTTACATGCTTTAAAATAATAAAAATTATGACTTATCATCACTTCATAAACCATTCCCGACCAATATAGCTACACTTCTACATACTAATGACCTATCTGTGTATAAATAAATGTATTATATCTTTCCTTTTGCTCAATAATATAAAACTTTAAATGTAAATAATATGTATATTTTCTACAATCCTGATCCTTTCCAAATTTCGTAATATTTCCGTATCCTTTTTTTCCTATACTGTTTCCTCAATTTTCACTTGACATTGGCTGAACTCACAAACCGTGCATGCCATAAAAAAAGAAAAAGAAGAAGATGACCTTTAGACCCCGTTTGCGAATCCCTTTGAGGAAATAACCACGTGCCACTTACCTCGAGAGGTACATTTCTGCCCAAAACGAGAAACTGCTTAACACAAAGCTTCTATTTTGGACACGGGTTTAAGTACGACTTAACAATGTTTTGTTTCTGTAGACTTCCTAAACCCTCTTATTAATAAATGAAGTGGATATATGTAAGTATATTTGGAATTTGAGGAAAAAGCTTTCCTCCGTTATTAAAAGGAACCCTGTGTTTTAATGTTAATAACAATTCTAGTTATAATATTGTAACAGAAGCATAAACAGATATGATATTAAATCAACAAATATTACTCACACACACCAATTAGCCTGGCCCCTAAGTAAGCACTGCAAGGCTTGTGTTATTGGATATTAGAGTAACGGATAGAATACATATACTGATACACATTACCATTTATCTAGAAATTGTTGTCATTTTGCTGCAGAAATAGAGTAATACAACACTAGCTGACTTCAAAAGACACATTGTATATGACATCATCTCATAGTACGGCTAAAGTCCTCCAAGATTCATTGGTCATCATCATTTCAGCCGTATGACGCCCACTGCTGGGCAAAGGCCTCCCCTAAGGATCTCCACATCGATCGGTCCTGTGCCACGAGCTTCCATCAGCTTCCCACGATCTTCACCAGATCGCCGGCTCACCTGACCTTCACACCGAGCACCCGCCCCAATGAAAGGCCATCAGTTCTCCTCTTTATTTAGTTCTCCTGCGGATTTCCTCATTTGTCCTCCTTCCTTACATTTCAAAAAAGAGTAATTCCAGAAAACAAAGACCCCGACTGCTTCATTATTAATTCAAATTAAAACTGAAAAGAAATAAACAAGTCCAGTAGTCTAGTAATTCTGTTAAGTAAGGAACAAAGCTACTTTAACAGTCGGGACCCATTAGGTATTCAAAAGTGGATATTTTTTTTTAATAATGGATCCCGGCTGTTAAATTTAACTTTATGACTATAAAAATAAGATTGAAATTAAAAGCGCAAGTTGTTATTATATAACTTTAAATGGTTGTAGATAAAATAAAAAATGTCACATTCACATTCACAACAGCCACATAAAATGAAAAATGGTGTAATGAACCTAAACATTGTTTCGTTTCTATACACTGGTACCTCACTCGACATATTTTGTCAACATATTTTTTGTTCTTCTCACAATATGGCCCCATATTGAATTTCAATCACTATCATATTTAAATAGCACTGCCATGATAAAGACTATTCGATAGACATATCGACGGGCGCAAAGTAAATAAAGTCAACTACACATTCACGTTTTTCTTTTTATTTCATTTTCGTACTAATCAAACAAAATGCCACAACCTGACATATTTTGTTTTGCAGATTTCACTTTATTTCCATGAATTTTCGAACGTATAAAAAGCTATCTACGCATGTTTTTGCAAATAGTGCGAAGTCAATGCGACCAAGTAACGTAGGTCGTTTCAACGCGGGGCGTGAGGTGGGCACCGAGCGCGCGCAAAATGACATCAGGCAGTTGGCTCACTTGTCACCGGCGCGCGTACCTTTTAGGTTAAGAAAAGTTTTATATAATTTCAAAATGAATAAAGAATGCAAACTCATGGTGCAATTAGGAAGAATAAGAAAACAACTGGACATCAAGGAAACGGATAGGCTTTTAAAACTAACAAAATATAATAGCCGTGATACTGAGGCTGCTATGTATAACTATACGGACGGACGTTTTGTATATATACGGATGGTATATATAACTAGACGGAGTATACACGACCAACTGGTAGTTGGCTCAGTTAGCATTTTTCAAAGTAAGTGTAAGGACGGCTATCTGCAAGATCTCGTAAATTATCAAGAAATTAGCTAAACTAGCTTAATATACAAATATAAATAGATATAGTTAATAGTATAAATAGATTATGATAAATTTTTCAGAACAATTGGTCTACTCATTAGAAAAATAACACACTTTATTCGATCTTTTCGCTCTCCTGTAAAGTTGCTATTTTGCAGATGTCTGTTTTTACTTTGCACCCGTCGATATGAATCATCAAAATCGGTGCAGGTGTTTGGTCTCTAGTCTGCCACAAAGGAACATACATACATACATATATAGACTGTTAAACACTGTACCCTATCTGCACGTCGCGCTTCGCGCTCTTGCATTGCGCAGTCGGGTAAAACTAACGTAATTTTCTTAAGTAATATATTTAAAGTATCTCAACAAATCAAAATCGCGTTTCAACTAAAACTATTTAAAACAGATCTCAGATGTTAAAGTTTAAAATTAATAATAACACTAATTTTCCAAAAGAAAACCACTTAGCAAATATTCATCTAAGGCTGTGCACAAGCAAACACGGTTAAACTTGCAACAAACTTACTTTATTAACGCCAAACTTTGATGTTTACTTGAAAGACTTACTGCGTTCCGAACGCAGACATTGCCTTCGGAAAGATTTTTCGCAATTACATTTACAAACAGCAGTAATGTGAAATAAGCTGAATGAAGTCCTCCGAACCGGTATTTTGAATTTTTAAAGATGCATTTAATTTTTAAACGATACTCGACATTTTAGATTATTTTTCAGGCCTGTAGTAGCTTCACTATTAAAATAATTTTCTTGCCAATAGTTATATAACACATATGTATTTTTTTGTCGAGTGTCAGTTTACAATTATTAATATGAGCTATTTGATCTTTCTGTTATCATTACATTATAAGAGCAGAGTGTCTCCAGACCAATAAGACCCTAAAACCTTCGAAACGAACGTACTCTTATAATAATAATAATATGTATATATGTGCCCTAAAAAAATACATATCAAAATACAGAAAACTTAAAAATCTAACATACCAACTTTTTTGGAAAAAAAAGGGAATGTGAGGCAGCCTTAAGCATTGTCCTAATACAACGCGATAACGCGATCATCGCGCGTTTAAACGATGCGACCATCACGTGATCGCGAACTGGGTGGCCTAACAGAACGCGAATACGCGATCACGATTGACACACAGTTTGGTCGGGTTAGCAGTGCCCCTCTCCCCGCTTCCTATCGACGCGACGCGATCATCGCGCGAACTTCAGTTAGGACATCTATTCATCATTAATAGGTTTGATTTTTAAACATTTTAGTTGCGGAAATGCATCGCGCGATCGCCTATTAGGACACCTTTTCTAGATCAATATGTTTGATCGTCGACTCGTACGATGAGCGCATCGCTCATTCGCGTTATCGCGTTGTATTAGGACAATGCCTTAGACAGCCCTATTGTCACTCCAAATATTTATTTGACTAAAATTATAAAAAGGTTAATTATTTTTTACTTTTCGGCGGTTTAATTTTTTGTTTTCAGGTTTTTATTTTTCTATTCTTGTGCCTATAATTTTTGTAATATACAGCTCGGCATCAAAATTTGTGAGTGATTAACCACACCTACGTTTCCACCCTTAGGGTAGTTTTTTCCAAATTTATGTGAGACCAACTTTGATGTATCTCATTAAAAAAAAAAGAATTATAAAATCAGACTACTCTGTAACAAAAAGTTAAGTGTGGTCATACATTACAATCAGTGAGTGAACAATCAATCATCCCCTGTTTTTGTTTTAAACTTTCATGGTCACTTACATTTTATTTAATTTCAATAATAGAATAGTGAGAATGTGAACAGTGGTACGGCTATCGAACGCAATAAAAGACTTCGTCGGAGGGTAGACCGATATGTCTGCCAATAAAAGCCTACCCGCAATTACTTCAGTTACTCCGTGATCACGGCGCTTGCAACATTGCCGAAATATCGAAAACTCGCTAAAAACAAGGTACATGGTAACAATCCCGTAAATAACTTATATTACTATAATCCCCTGTTTTCATACCCTTAAGGTTGTTTTTTTTCCAAATTCCAATAAAAAATAATTATCAAAATCGGACTACTCTATAAATAATATATACGCGTCGACTTGAGAACTTTCTCCGTTTTCTCGTCGGTGAAAACAATTATGTTTGGTTACTTATTTAGTATCCCTTTCCAATTTATAAGTGAATACCTCAGGAGGTATTAAAGCTGCAAGAACTTGAATAAATTGTGTTATGTGTAAACAAATATCAAAGAATATTTTATACCACTTTTTAATAACAATTACTGTCAGTGACAGTAGTTGATAGGCATCGCTCGACTTTCTTAATATCTTATGTTATTTCTTACATTCAAAGTGCCACGGTGACCAATTTCAAATTGCCAAAAGCAAACATCGTATACAGACACCAGGAGATCTCCTATTTTCCTGAAATTTCTCCTGTTCTCCTGTTTTTGTTAGAACACGATTTTTATTTTTAAATTGCATGTCGGGTTGCGTTTTGCGCCATTAAGAATGTAGGTAATCTTATTTATAATAAAATAAAATTGTCTTAAAAAAATGAAGTGGTGTCCTGGGACACCAGGTAGGAATGAAGTTCCTTCGGCTAATGTAGAATCGACACAAATTGCAAACTCGCTTGTGTATACGACTGTCGCGCCTGCGCACGTCTCATTTAACGGTTTTATTCCACGCACTTTTTTCCACGGATTTTTTCTTACGGTTTTACTATCACATTTTTTTCAGTTCGGTCGCGCAGCAAAATCCCTATCCCCTCCAAGACTGCCGTTCCAAAAAGACGAAAAAAATGTCTCTGCATCTACTGTTTTTTTTTGTAGCTCTTTTCATACATCTTCTGCTTTTTTCTATAACGCCTCCCGATTTTTAAAACCGGACCTGGCAACGCTGACAGACACTGTACTCCGACATGGCGCTGCTTACACTATTATGATTCTAGAGTTAGAAGCGATAAATAGATATAACATATCTTTATATTATATCTATAATTATACTTGATCGTAGAGTGAAAAATAATTAATCTTTTATATCACCACATACTACTTTAGTCCTGAGAACGGCACAGAAATAAATTACTGCGGACAGTTTATTTTTATGACGAAATTTGACAAGTTTTGTTATTTCACTGGTAGTTTAGTTGTTATTTCATTGGGAATTTCTTTTAAGTAAATATATACTTGTATTAGAAATGCCCGCTCTCCGTGCTAAGACATGTGTGTAATAATAATAATAATAACTGTATTTGGAACAAGTGCAATGTACATAAAATTATGAATCATTAATTCTGCTATAGTTTTACAAAAACTGTGTTGAAACAGTGTTCCTATCAATGTATAAATTAAATAAACTCTATTATTAGTTGTGAATCTCCGACACCACCTAGGTTGGCTGGAAGACATCTCTTTTAGAGATAAGCCCACCTTTGCTTACTATGTATTTGACTATATGTTTTAACTATATGATGCAACTAGCTTTTGCCCGCGACTTCATCCGCGTTATCGTCGTTTTTCGTAAAAAAGTAGCATATGTCCTTCCTCAGGGTTCCGTGGTTTTGATGTGACAGACAGATTAACTTTCGTATTTTAGTAGGGAAATATAATACTGTTAAAAATATCGCAATATGGAACCGCAGAATATTATTATTATCACTGTGCCCCGAGACCATCAGCGTGTAACTCCTTGTATGTTATTATGTTAATGTATTGGTAATATTGTTTAGATCGCTTTCACATGAGTCTTAAGTACATAAAGAATGAAAATACTTCAGCGCAAAGCTTCCGGGTAGACTACGTTGAAATTTGACCCGTCCGGAACGTGAAAATAAAAAATTCTAGGACTGCTAACCCGGGAAAGACCGACATAACTGACCATGTGAAAAACAACTGACACCGAGATCTACTGGTCTGAAAGGTCTGCCCTTGAGCCTTATTTATTGTCATTGCTTAACACACCGATACTGGGAATTGCGTTCTTTTAAATTGGAATGGAAAATTATTTGGTATTATGGGAATTCTGGGAATAAAGATGGTTTCTCCTGCACCGCAACCTATTAAAATTTGAGCCTCGATTACATTTTGTTGCAACTGGGTTACTTTAAGCCGAGTTCCATTGCAAATTTGTGGTGGTCTTAAATTTCGGAGCAGAATAATCGGAATGCCAATTTTTAAACAAATTTCATGAGAAGGAAGTACGGGCATATTTAAAGAATTTAAAAATTCTATCGGGTAATTAGTGGCTTCTTGTACATCGGCCATTCTATTTATTGAACTATAAACTTTGCTTTCCCCCTGGATATTCGACAGTATTTTATTATTAATCTCAGATGCCTGGTCATTGCGAGGAGTTAAAATGGACCTTTCGCATAGCCAAGAATTGTTCTTATTTAATATATTTGTTACGTCACCGTAAACTGACGATGTAAGATGTTGTTGGGATTGCACTATACAACATAACTCAGGCGTCAGAATAAGTTTTCCTTGGTGTAGCAGTGGATAGGTATCTTTGGTGAAGGTATTTTCTTTAATAATATATCAGAAAATTCACGATCATCCGGGTTATCTACAGTTCTCACTCGCATGTTTATAGTCAAATGAACCGATTGTATATCACGCCACAAATAAGAGCTTTTCAGGCAAGCCCTAACCTCAGCAGCTCGGGTTCCCCGTGGTATTACCGTTAAGGTTTGTCGGAAATCACCACAAAATAAAACTGTGATACCGCCCATGGGTCGATCATTTTGTCTTATATCTCTTAAAGTTCTGTCTACCGCTTCTACTGCTTTTCGATGGGCCATCGTACATTCATCCTATATGATTAAATTACACTTTGAACGAATATTTTTAACAAATACTTTAGCTACCTTGCACATAAAATCTAAGTGACTATTTGAACTAAAATATTTTTATAGAATTATAACCAGAAATATATACAACTCACAACAAAAAAGAAATGAAAATAAAGCTGAAACGCGTGTGCAATACTATCTACCTATACCCCCTTCACTTAAAAATAAATACTTATAACTACTTTAATTAACAAAAGTACCTACGCTTAATAATTTTTAATTTGAACGAATATTTAAACACTACCAAAACAACTAATACCTGTTTTACAAAATAACAACAAAAGAAATTCAAATAAACTATTTAAAGACTAAAAGTCGCGCTGATAAGCACGGTTTCGGTCTCCCAGGCGGGGGAGCAGATGAGAAATCCTCATGGATACCCTACAGCCGGCTGCAAGGTTATGTCAGACTCGTACTGACTAAAAAACACCCGTAGGGGCTGCCTCTGGCCGGGAAGGCCTCTAAGGCTTCATCGGAAGCGATCGTCCCCCAGGGGGGAGGGGAGCGACGCAGAAAACAGATTTAGACAGCTCGCTCTCGGACCTTTGATACCCTACCGCTGCCGCGACCCGTGTCGAACGCGGCAACCATTACACAAAAATAATCCTTATAGCATGATTCAGTATTCACGTGCGACGGCGCGATGGCTTATTTCATGTATAAGTTTGGTGTTTCTATACCGAGTATTATAAACGTAAGAGTAAACAAATATGATCAGAATGCTCCGAACTGCTAAGCTATCGGGAGTTACACGTGTTATTGTGAGTCAACCATAAAAGATAGACATATGCTGTTGCGGGATATTTTTTAGACAATTTTATGTAGAATATTTCCGTCATACATGATTTCTATGTAACTTTAATCATTAAGGCTGCACACGCGACGGAAGCTTAAAAAATGGAGTAACTTCTCCCGTTTTCCCAACATTTCCCTTCACTACTCTGCTCCTACTGATTGTAGCGTGATGAAAAGTATACTATAACCTGCCCAGGAGTATGAAGAATAATTGTACCAAGTTTCGTTAAAATCCGTCGAGTAGTTTTTGTTTCTATAAGGAACAAACACACAGACAGACAGACAGACAGACAAAAATTTTACTGATTGCATTTTTGGCATCAGTATCGATCACTTATCACCCCCTGATAGTTATTTTGAAAATATATTTCATGTACAGAATTGACCTCTCTACAGATTTATTATAAGTATAGAAGATAAAGAGTATAATATTATTACGATAGAGGAAAATTAAAATGAGACAAAAATATTCACAATTCACAATCCATCGAAGGTAATTTCAAAACAAAAAAGTATTTCCGAGTCAATATTATAATAAACCAACACTAAATTTTACCAAAAAATGAAAATAAGGACTAAAATGTAACATTTGAATTTTTAAGCTCACATTAGAAAGTAGTTATAGTTAAACCTCATCATCATCATCAGCCTATTAATGTCCCCACTGCTGGGGCACAGGCCTTCCCTATGGATGGAATAGGGAGATTGGGCCATGACCCACCACGCGGGCCCAGTGCGGATTGGTGAGTGCTAACGACTGCAGATGCAGCCGGAACCAACGGCTTAACGTGCCTTCCGAAGCACGGAGGAGCTCGAGATAGTAATATTTGGTCACCCATCCAATGACCGACCACTGCGAAAGTTGCTTAAGTTCAACGAGCGAGCTCCTCTGCGAGATATTAAACCTACCTGGCGGTAATAATAATATAGATGGTATTGTGACCTATTTCAATTGTAAAACCTTTGGTACACGCAGTGGGTTACAATTAAATAAACCCATTTATATTCCGTGCGACAGCCAGTTCTCCCTTGTGACACCTATAAGACAGGTTAGTCTCACCTATTGGGAGCTGTCGAGGCACATAATTTGTTTGGAGATTATCCCGACGAAAATATGCGGCTTAAAGCTTTGAGGGGAAACGATGGTGACACACACACGCACACACAAACTCGACAGACACTGTAACAATTTCAGTTTTTATTGCGATATCAGAATATTGTCAGAAATAACGGAATTATTGGTTTCCAATATCAGTTTTGAGGAGTTCGATGGCGCAGTTGGTTAGCGAGTTCGCGCGTTCAATTTTTTTTTAATGTGTCTCCAATTGAGTGGAGTTATTTACTCAATAGTTGTGCAATTATAAAACCTCAACAATATTGTCATAAATTGATTCAAATAAAACTACTTTTAGGATCAACGTACTTTGAACGGATAATTAATTTAAACGGATTGACGACCTCCGTGGCAGAGTGGTTTGTACGCCGGGTTTCATGGTGTCGCCGACTCGAGAGGTCCCCGGGTTCGAATCCCGGTGGGGGCAGATGTTTGTGTGATGAATACGAGCATTTGCACTACAGGCATGGATGTTTAATATATATTTCTATATAAATATACTTATATATGTACAGTATATGTATTCTATCCGTCCCTAGCATCCCATAATACAAGCCTTACAGTGCTTACTTTGGGGCTAGGATAATTGGTGTGAGTGTTGTAAATATTTATTTATAATAATTCCATAATAGGTATGTTATTTACAAAGGAGATCCGCCAAAATGGCCGCAGCTCGGCCTCCTACAGGCAAATAAACTATGTTAACATCCAAATTTAGCAATAGCAAAACTTCCATAGGTTTTTTTTTTATATTTTTACACTAAAATCTAAGTATTAATAATATATGTACATTAATTTATACAGGAACAATGAACCTTAAACTAAAATCCTTAAAAAATATAGTATAATAACTAAAATATATTACTTTTACAGCGTTCCCCCTTTGAACAGCTAGACTAATTCGTTGTCCGAGGTAGCTGCCAGCTCTTCGGTCTCCAGTGATGTCGACTAACCTTTTTGAACTTTCCTTAAAAAACCTCATAGCGCTAGGACCCCACGGACCAAGGGTCACGACACCGAATGGGACAAAATCATATTCGGAGCCTAGACCCCTGTATTTGCATGCTTATTTTCTAAGTTATATTTCAGTGTCATTAAGATTTTGTATGGGATTTTGCAGATACGCTTTGCGTCATTTTACAATATTTTAAAAACGATATAAATCAATATTTTGTATACGTATTCTCGCAATACCACTGCCCCCGTAGGATAAGAGTGCGAAGACCCGGTCAAGATACTACTCGCTATACCAATATGTACCTGGGCGTCTTTTCCCGCCCCCCACGACAACGGTTCCGAGTCTCAGAGACGCGCTGTAGTGGAGTCGATCCCCTCATGTTGGAGTGGTCTAGAGGCCACAGACAGAGACGAGACTCCCCTTTAGGGTGATGCCAACCGCCTGGAAGGAGGAGGCACTTACCGACTTGCTTTTAAGATCTCGCATTGCAAAACCCAGTGACGCTGTAAATGAAATCCGCCCCAGCAGCATACACAGTACACACAACAACACACAGAAGGTGACTTCAGAAGTATCTCTGAAGTCATTTTTCAACTTGACGACTGTATATATCGATACAGGGAGAAAAAACAGCCCTTGCTGAGTTTCTTGCCGGTTCTTCTCAGTACAAGGTCTCCCGCCGTAGTTTTGCGAACCGATTGCGTAGCTTTTCGACATTCACAAGTGCTTGTAACAGCCTAGACTGAATAAATGACTTTTCATTTATTTCATTTCACAAAAAAAAAAACATTTTTAAATTCTCAGGTAACAAAAATTCATACAGGAATTAAAGTGAAAAAACAATCTTGAAGACTGAATTTATAATAAAGTTTTTTTTAGGTAATTAAACCCTAGGTACTTTTCATGTGTTTATTAACATTTTCAATGTCTATATTTTTTATTTCTTAAGCATTCAACTGCTAGATGATGTTTAAATCTGGAATCTAGAAAGAATCCAACACGGCCATCAAAGCCGCGGTACCAAATGCGGTGAAAATTTAGTGTTGTATGTATTTTTGTATGATGTATCATAAAAAAATTGAAAAAAAATAATTAGGGGTGGATTACCCTTAACACTTAGGGGGATGAAAAATAGATGTTGTCCGATTCTCAGACCTACCCAATATGCACACAAAATTTCATGAGAATCGGGAAAGTCGTTTCGGAGGAGTTTAACCACAAACACCGCGACACGAGAATTTTATTTATCTATTAGACAAGTCCGTCCGTCCGTCCGTCCGTGGTGCTGTTTCAGCGGCCAAACCGTAAGAGATAGATAAAGAGAATGTTTAAGTTATAAGTTAAGAATAGTCTGAAAAGACTACAAACCGGATTTGAGTAACGTAGCACTTCCGGTTTTCGAGAAATCACGGGATTTCTATGTCAAACGAAACCACACAAAATCTCCGAAGTTCTCAATTAATTAATAAAATTTTTTTTTTGAACATTTGGTTCACTGGTTTGCTAGTTTTATATATTAGATTATGCTTAATTGTATAAAAGGGAAAGTACGCTGTTCCCCTTACCTTTTCACCTTCAGCCTTGTTAACAAAACACCGATAATGAAGACTCCGCGCGCAGCGGCTCGACGGTCCAAATTCGATGAATAAACAAACTGAAAAGCGGTCAAGTGCCAATCGGAACGGGTCCTGTGCGAGCGAATTTTTGTTTCGGAAGAGCTCTCAATCGCCCGGTTCTTATTGATTGAAGGTGTACTTAATGTGATTATGTCTCACGATTCACGAGACAATTGAAAACCTGTTAAACGAAATTTCTCGGAACTGTCTCCACTCCCGTCGTCGCCGAAGTGATTTCATAGCGACCGACCGATAATATTTCTTGGAGACGTTTTCTTCTTATTTTCCGTTTTATTACTAGGTATATAAATATAAATATGAGGAGCTCGATGGCGCACGTGGTTAGCGCGTTCAGCTGCGATCGTTGAATTTAAGCAACTTTCGCAGTGGTCGGTCATTGGATGGGTGACCAAACATTTACTATCTCGAGCCCCTCCGTGATTCGGAAGGCCCAATCTCCCTATTCCATCCATTGGGAAGGCCTGTGCCGCAGCCGTAGGAACACTAATAGGCTGATTATTTTGATGATATAAATATAAATTTCCGTTTTTACATCAAATAAGATTTTTTAGTGTTTATGCTTTTTTCTATTAAGTTTCTTTGATTATGTTGAAAGTGTTTAAAGAAAACTGATTTGAATGTCGTAAGAGGGTTTAATGGAAGCCGAGCAATTGCTTTTTCTAGACTTTCTTCAAAGGTTTTGGTTGTCAGCCTATCAAATAACGTAGTACCTAAATACACGTCATAGCAACAATAATAATTATTATTTATTTGTATTTATACTGTATGACACAGCAATTAAAATGCAGGTAAACACTTAATGTATATTTAATCATTATAGTTATATGTTTATTTGTTTTTAAGCATTTAACTGCTAGATGTTTAAATCTAAAGAAAAGTTTTACAAGAAAAATCCACGCGGACCAGGCAGCGGACAGGACTCGAACCCGCACCCTTCGCAATCCGGGCGAATGCACTGACCAATTATGCTTCCACGGCCCTATTGGCCGCGTCGAAATTTTCCTAGCCTTAAGCTGCAAGGCAGCGCCATCTCTTCGCATTGTATCATCATGTCATTATGTATTAAAAAATGACTTCATGAATCATCTCTGAAGTCCTTTTTCATCTTGACGACTCTTTAAATAATAAAACAGGGAGAGAAAGTGCAGCCTCTGCTGAGGTTCTTGTCGGTTCTTCTTAGTACAAGGTCTCCCGCCGTAGATTTATAAACCGATGGCGTGGCTTCTAGACATTCATGAGTGCTTGTAACAGCCTAAACTGAATAAATGATTTTGATTATGATTATCGTTTACGTCTTTTTTAACGAGATAACGTGTTATAAATTGATGAACATCAGCTGCACGCACGAAAAAGTGTCACGTTCCGACTGAACCTGAGCGTGCGAGCGAGAGAGCGGAGAAAGCGATAGAGAGGCACGATCGGCCCAAGCCGAGGCGCCTTCACATTTATCTCTCTTCTCGCGTGACGTCAGAGCTAGCAATTATGCATTTTTTCATCAATGTTTCTTTATGACGTTATAACGTGAAACTATCATCCGTTAACCCACTTTACAGACAACCATTTTTTTTGCATCAAAATCTTTACCTACTTTCCGTCTTATTTGAAAAATAAAACTTATTTTTACTTTAACGAAAATATAACTAAAAAAAATTCCACGGGGACCAGGCAGCAGACGGGACTCGAACCCGCACCCTTCGCAATCCGGGCGAATGCACTGACCAATTATGCTACCGCGGCCCTCACGGACCGCGTCGAAATTCTTCTAGCCATTCTGCTGTCTTGCAGCTTAAGAATGGCTAGAAGAATTTCGAAGAAAATAATAAGTACACGACTGTCGTTAAAGAAATACTACATAATAAGTAAAAATAAGTTATAATTTTTATTATTTTTAAAGTATGTAACTGCTTGATGTTTAATACTAAAGAAAATGTAACTAGAAAAAAATCCACGCGGACCAGGCAGCGGACGGGACTCGAACCCGCACCCTTCGCAATCCGGGCAAATGCACTGACCAATTATGCTACCGCGGCCCTCACGGACCGCGTCGAAATTCTTCTAGCCATTCTTAAGCTGCAAGGCAGCAGTAGTATTTTTTTAACGACAATCGCGTATTTAATTTTTTTGATTACCTATTTAATTTTATTAAATTATAGCTGTGTCATTACTATGAACGTCAGGTATGAAATAGCCATTATTTCAACAATGACTGTTGTAATCTGTTAATGTTAACGCCTGTTTCTGTCATGTAACTGACATCGCCGGACAATGCCCTGGGCTCCACAATAACACAACGTACAGAACACTCGCACATATGTATTATGTTATGTATGTGCGTGAATTTGATTCTGTCTGTTATTTAGCCGTTATGGTTCAATGGACAAGAAATCTGCAAAATTTTCCCACTAGGGGCGCTTTAATCGCTTGACCCAAAACTTCTATCAAATACATACATATTAGCTTATATTAATTTTAAAGCTTTTTGCAATTCCTGGCTGTTGTGAGAAAGCTGCATGCTTCTCGACTAAAATATAATTTTATATGTTGCTTTCAAAGGGGTAGGGGAGGGGGTAAAAATGAGCTGCTGTTTACACCATGGTATGTATCTGGAACAGATAATTGCATCTGGATGTCTTCATTTTGATCAGAAAAAACTGCACCAAAATTAAAATTGCGGTCATATGCCTCAAGTCTGTAAAAAACCCAATGTTATACTTCCCATTTTAGCCAGAGGTACTCTATGTAATGTAAAAAATAAAACTCTACGTAATGTCTGACTGATGCAAAAATACGATAGATTTGACTAATGAGCCCGCTAAAAGTTACTGAGATCCATGAACTATTAAAATAATCATGAAAAATCATCTATGTACCGAGAATGAGTATTCTAGCATAATAATAGAAGGAGTGCCTTTCTACTAGATCAGCTTTTCTGCCTTGCAAAGATGCTCCTCTCCTTTTTAGCTATATTACAGATCATGTTGAATACACTTTTACCACTTATTTAATATTTTTAACAACAAAAAAACACGTTTGAAATTTGACAGCTGCAATATTTGGCTGTGGTTTGGGCCAAGCGTTTGCAGCGCCATCTATGTCGAGCTTTGCGTATACTTCTCCATTACATTTGATCACTAGCCCGTATCCGGGTGCACGAAAGACGTTCCTCGAATTCGGGCACCCGAAGCAATATTTACACTGGAATACGGACTGGAAGACGGTTTCGGGTAAACAAAAGGATAACTACCCAAATACGGAAGAATTCGATCGATCGAATATCGATTAATAGAGCTTGGGCAATACCTTTTAACGTTTAAAATAAAAATATGATATACAGGGTGTAAAAAAACCTTTTAACGAAGTCGATGGGTACGTATTTTCCACATCATGACGATCATTTTTTTCTTCTGGACCATACCTGGGAAATTTATGGTTATGGAGATATTGAAGGTCAAAGTCACATTTTTTTTTTAATTTTTTTTACAAAAACGTTATTTAGAAACTTGATTATCGACGCACTTACACATACACACAGGCACATTTTTTGCGTAGCGCCACATTAGCGCGCCGCGCTATACATTGCGTACTGGATTTTTTTTTGTATTTTTTTAACTTAAAAAAAGGTAAATTTAAAATATCAAAAAACCCGACTGCTTAATTATTCTTCAAATAAAAACTGAAAAGAAAAAAACAAGTCCAGTAGTCTATAATTCTGTTAATAAGGAACAAAGCTACTTTAACAGTCGGGACCCATTAGATATTCAAGAATACATAATGTTTTTCAACAGTGGGTCCCGACTGTTAAAGTAGCTTTGTTCCTTATTAACAGAATTATAGACTACTGGACTTGTTTTTTCTTTTCAGTTTTTATTTGAAGAATAATTAAGCAGTCGGGTTTTTTGATTTTTTAAATTTACCTTTTTTATTTCACACTTTTTAGTTAGTTAGTATTTTAAGACGGTATATACCGTAGTCTTGTTACTTCAGTAAGGGAATTAATATCGCGGGAATTATTAAGTACCTTGCGTCGGTCTAAAAGATTGATTTATTAAGACATATAAAGACTTTACCAGCGAGGTCAAGGCTACAGATGGGCCTCAATTTTCGCAAAAATGTGTGAAGTTAAATCAAGTCGTTACATAAATATCTCTAATGTATGTAAATTTTATAGTAAACTAGCACTTACTCAAAAAGTCATCTTTTGTTTATGTTTTTTTAATAGTTTAGCAGTAAATATAAAATTCATTTACTTTTATTCGTCGACTATTTAAAATTGGCAGTGGTTGCCTGGTTGCATTGTCATGTTAATGCCGGACGTCTAAGATTGTGATATACATAAATTCAGTGTCAGTCCCTAGTCTCATAATTTGATATACCTACATAATTCACAGAAACCCAATATGTAGATGCCAGAAGTTAACTACAAATGTTTTTAATCACCCTATATACAATACCAATAAATGACGTTTATGTCGCAGGTTGAAGAAAGAAGTAATTCCCGTCTGTTGTTTTGGACAATGGTGGCAACTACGTTAGATCACTAAATTAAATAATTATGCAATCACCAAAGCAAAGTTTATAATATTTGATTAAACTAAAGGCGCATAATAAAATTTTCATAACGTTAGGTAGAGCACCATAGCAATCTCATTTATTATCAATTTATAGTTCTCTTTGTAGTTTTCTTTTAAAGCGTTCACTTTTAACAGGTCAAAGACTTTGTGTTCGACCCTTTTTTATTGGTAGTGTAAAGCTCGAATGAAGAGTACTCCCAGTAGTGCAATCATGGCAATTATTTTCCATTTTTATTTGTTATAAAAATACCGAATAACGTATCACTGTTAAGCACAAATGCTAAGTAACTTTTACAAATATAATCAAATAAACCTATTACTTACTTTATTTTTAAATCTTTTTCATCAATTAAATACTTATCTTATCCTAACTATCTATACTAATATTATAAAGAGGCAAGATTTGATGTTTGTAACAAATAATCTGTCAAACTACTGAACCGGTTTCAAATATTAATTCATCATAAGGTAGCTACATTATTTATTATAACATTTTTCTTTATTTAAATACATTTTGTCTGAGTGACATAGGCTATATTTTATCCCGATAAATAAATTTCGCCCGTACAATACCCGGGTGGATCACTAGTAAGTATAATATAATATTATAGATGCGAAAGTGAGTTTGTTTGTTGCGCTTCCGTGCTCTAATAACTAAATCGAATATAATGAATTCTCATATAGAAGTAGATGGGAACTTGGTTCTTAGCTACAACATCGCAATACTTATAGGCGTAGGGTGATGAAAGGGGTGATTTACCTATAAAAATCTACATTATTTACTTTGAATTTTGCAGAATTATTACAAAACCAATATTATCGCGAGCTGATTTATAAATACAGGAATTCCAATAATTATGTACTTACTAGCGAAAAATGGGTTATTTGTCATTATATTAAGTAAACCTTTTTTGTAACCTTAAGTAATATCGTTAAAAAAATGAAAAACAGTAAAATTCTGAGTTTTTCATTAAATTTCAATAATCATAAATACCTATTATGATAATATATTTTTCATCATTTAATAAGAAGGAACTGTATCACAGTTTTAATGTTGGTACTTCGTATAGGATCAGATACTGCGAATACCCATTTTTTTTCTTTTACATAGTACACCGCGCTACCACTTTGTCATCGTTGTAACTTTTTAAATATTTGTCCAAATGACATAGTGTAAAAAGCAAAGTTTATCGTCTTTAAATATCAAAAGCGATAAAAGTATTTGTTTGGATAAAAAATGATTTGTTAATACAAAATGTGCATTTTGGAAATAGATATCAATTAATATTTTAGTTTTGATTCACTATTTTAGCGGTAATGACTTACACATTAAAAATAGATATATGGTGTCACGGACTTTTTTTTAGAACTATTTAAGAGATACATTTTCACTCTACATAACATTCATGTAACTTTTATTGTTTTTGCAGTGCAGGCCAAAATGGCTCGCAGATGGGACATTTTTTCCGTCTTATGTGACACTTATTGCTATATATTGGCCAATTCACTCAATAACTATATAAATTATTATATATATGTAATTATCATATATGAGCTATATTACTGTTAAGTTTTATTAAAATCTATTCAGTATTTTTTAGGTGAAAGAGTAACAAAGATCCATACAAACGTAAGATTGAAATTAAAAGCGTAAGTGGTTAATATACAACTTTAAAGCGTTGTAGATCCTAAACAATCATATAAAATGAAAAATGGTGTTAGGAACCTAACTATGATTTTTGATTATCTAGACAGTCATACCCCACTCGACATATTTTGTCAACTTTTTTTTTTTACTTCGTCACAATATGGCGCCTAATTTTGCCCATATTGAATTTTGATTACTATCATATCTTTAGTAGCACTCCCATGATTGAGACGAATCGATTGATGTATGAATCATCAAAATCGGTTCAGGCGTTTGGTCTCTAGTGTGCCACAAAGGAACAAACATACATATATAGACTGTTAAACACATAACCCTGTCTGCGCGTCGCGCTTCGCGCTCTTGCATTGCGCAGCCGGGTAAAAATACAAATGTTTCCCACGTATAATATTTTGTAATATTACTAGTTTGGGTGTACAGAATGCGTAGGTTTAGTCTTTGTCATAGGTTTTTTTACACCCTGTACATGCTTTCACATTTTTCGAAAACTTATTGATCTATTTTGTAACATCGAACATTCTTAAAACTCGAAGCAAGACTACCTGAAGCTTTTAACGTGTGATTCAGGTTAAAGAAGCCCAGTAAACGGTGTCTCTTCTTGCCTATGATTATATTTATGACCAAAATATTCTTTGCCTGTATAATGTGTCTTTGATTCAATAAAAACGTGTCTTTTATAACGGTGACGGTGATGAAGGCATCTGCGCCACCTTTGGGCGTCTGGCGGCGTGCCAACGACTCCATATCCGACGCGAGCCGCACCGGACGGCGGCGCGCGAAAGAAACCGGACGTCCGGCCCACTCCGGCGAGCCCGGCGACAATGCTCCCCACTCGGCGATGCAAGATCCAGCTTTAGCGGCCTAGCCAAACTCCCAAATGAGTATCAAGACATTTGAAAATAAAAAAAAATTGTGTGTGTCAGCTCCGACGCACGACTGGAGTTTACTCCTTAAGTTCGATAGTCTATCCAGACGCAAAAAGAGTTTATTTAACTTAAAAAAGATTGATACTGTATGAGAGGGTAAATTAACAAATTAATGAAAATAATATACATATATAAATATATATTTATTCATTTCATATACATTTATTATAACTAATCGACGAAATATTTTACATTAAACTTTTTACAATAGTCAATTTCAGGTGTGCATAAATATATCATTAGGAATGTTGATAAATTATGTAATTATTATTATCAGACTATTATCGTTTTTTAAAATATTAATTAAATCAACATTGTCTGCATTATTAATTACAGTGACAAGTGGTTTATGGTAACTAAAATAAGACACATGGACGTTCGTAGATACGTGGTTCACGGATCTTGAAAATACCGCATCAATGGTTGCACCATACCTCGTTGTCCCCATTGCTCTATCAGAAACAATATCTAAATTCAGTTCATATTTTAAAAAAAATATTAATGTCAATCCGTCATCTTTGTTTGTTGCGCGACATAGGATGCGCACCAAAAACGTAACGAGGTCATTCATCGATAGATTTTACTCCTCACATTTTTCTCATACCGGGTCCCTTATATATGCAAATCAATTCTTAAGGAGTAAACTCCAAAAAAAAAAGAATTCCTGGTAGATAATAAAAGCTGAGGAGCTCGATGGCGCGGGTGTTTAGCTCGGTCGGCTGTGATCGTTGGAGTTAAGCAACTTTCGCAGTGGTCGGTCATTGGATGAGTACTGTGACGTCCGACACGTTACAGCCTCCTTGTTTAAGTAAACTCTTTGCTTTTGCAATGCCTACGGTTGGCAGTTATATTAAAAAGTTAATGTCATGATTTTAATTTGAAATAAGGAATCGTCTGTCTTTTGATAGAAGGTTCCATTCTAGATTAGATCTTCAGGCACCAAGAACTTCCTCTCGTATTTAGATAAAAATTCTTTATAATCGCCTGAATGATAAAATAAAATAAATAATTTATCTCTATCAGTATTTTTCAATTAACGTCTACGCTCCCAGGTCCTATCCCTTCTGGGTAGAACTCTATATGGTGGACGCGCCGCGTTAGCTTCAAGTACCGCGAGTGAAAAATAATTTTAAATCAAGAAAGAAGTAGTTTTATGAAGATGGAGACCAGGACCACATTCGACGGAAAAGGTGATGTAACCGATTTCTTTCGTCAATTTAATATCATCGCCGCTATCAATAATTTCAACGAGGATACAAAAAGAGTTGTGTTGTCGGCATATTTGAGTGGACCTGCATTGTTATTTTATAAAAATATTAATGAGTCTTGTGAGAATTTTCAGATTCTAGAAAAGAAAATTTGTGAGGAATTTCCATCATCGATAAATGCGTTGGAAAAATTTTTCTCACGAAGACAAGGCTTGTCAGAAGAGCCATTGACCTTTTTTTATGTATTGGATGAGCTGGCCACAAAAGCGGGAGCTGTCATCGATGACAAATGTTTCATTAGACAGTTCTTGAAAAATGCGAGTTTAAATACAAAAAATCTTTTCGCATTTCAGTTATATAGTGATAAAACACATTTAAAAAATATTTTACGTCAAGCACAGGATATTTTCGGAGACGAGAGTGCCGAAATTTGTTGGAATTTGCCGATCCAACCATCGTTTGTTACACCAATGACAAACTTCGAAGCGGCGAAAATTTCGCCTATAATAAGGCATGAAGAAGAACAAGAGAAGGAAATCAACTTCATTTCCTCCCAAAGTGTCCTTTCTCATCCCATTGTCCCTCCCGAACACATGATTCCCCGCACTTTTTGTTCCAGTAACAAGAACAAAAAGAAGCTTAAATCAAAGAAGAAGCAAATGAAGAAAATTTTTTATGAAGAAAATGTTATGACGATGGCTGATGGACAAGATTTTCATTCCCAACCGTCAGAAAACAACAATCAGCATACAAGTGAGTCCAAACCATTAATTAATATAACGTGTCGTGATAAGGAGTTTGTAGGGCTCATTGATAGTGGTGCTGCAGTGTCTGTGGTGTCGAAGGACACAGTTAATAGAATTCATCAACGAATTGATGAAAGCGATATGAAGTTGAAAGCTGTCGATGGTAAAGAATTGTCTGTTATAGGGAAAGTTAACCTTAAATTATTGATAGACAATGTGTTATTCATTCACGATTTTCTTGTGGTAGAAAATATTAGTCATAACCTCATCTTAGGACAGGATTTCTTACTTCGAAATAATGCGATAGTAGACTTTTATAATGAACAATCAATAATCAAACATATTAAGTGCAAGTTTAAAAGACAATATATACAAAAGAATAATGAAAGGAATAGTGATAATTCGGTATATGATGAAAATTTATATTATGCCGAATAGGTTGATAGTATTATAATATTGTGTTACTAATGAGATTTTATTTCAGTTTATTGTTTATATGAATGTTTTAAAGCAATGGTGGTATGTAAATAAGCTTCAATACAATAGTCATTTTAGAATTTTATTTCAAAAGCATATTAAATATAACTTTGTCATTATATTAGAAATTTTTTTTCAATATACATATTATAAGGAACTTTTACACATTTTGTTTATGACAGATCAATAGGTAGTCTCATTAAAGTATTTTCATTTCTTTTAATTGTTAGCTTTAGTGTAATTTGTTGAGTAGGTGGATTATAGATATGGTAATAACCATAAGAATGATAGGTAACAGGTTCGATTCTCTGTTCAACTTGGAATTATTCAATTGACTTTGAATATGATCATTGATAGGATTAATTCAGCATTAGGATAGAATATATATAGTTAATAATGTATAATAGGATAATATAGGTCCATAAAGAAAATTCCCTTATTATAAAAAAGGAAACGGGTTCGATTCCCTGTAAGGTTAAAAAAATAAATAAATGAATAATAATGTTATACTTTGAAAATTTACCCAACTATGGAAAAGAGGCTATAAAGATTTATCATAAATGTTTTCTTGAATATTAACTTACCCGACTGAAGAAAAATGGTGTAAAGAATTTTACTAATATTTTCTTGATTGTTTTATGTACTACCACATGATGCGGACTTCCCGAGAGAGAGCAGGCTGGCGCTCATGCAGACGTCAGCGATACTGACGATGATCCACCCTGAAGATGATGGAGACACCCTCTACGAATTCGCGTCGTTTTCATTTCAATTTGGTCGCGTCGCGTTCGTCAAAATCGTCACTTGTAGTAGTTTGATTTGGGGGTAGGGAACCCTTAGTATTCCATGGGAATTGGGTTTAATCTTGTTTGATGCTAGATGTCCTTACCCAAAATTTCTATTACGTTTGCGTATCATGGGTGTCTAATAAAGTACAAGACAATAAAGTGGTGGACCACGTCTGTATCTTTATTAAAGATGTACGAAAGTAAACATTAATTATAAATTCTTTAGGTTTTGCTCAAATCCAGTTCAATGTTTACGAATCTTAGGAAATAGTTTGAATTTCGTTTCGTACATCTACTTAGTATGGGAAGTAATGAAGTTTCAAAATATAAATTTTCTTGATATTTAATGGTTTAATAAATGGGATAGGGTAAAGTTTTGCTGATAGATGGGATAAAAAAAAAATTGCTTGGGTAATTTAAGTTATAGCTAGGGTTAGCTTTGTTTTTTTGTTTTTGCCGACTGATGTCGATGTAAAGTAAAGTAAAGTTAAGGTTAGGAGGGAGATGTGCGAGGGATTTTGTTAAGGTTTTGCTCCCGTAAAGTCTTTGCAATAAAACTTTGCAAACAGTTAGGGTTCTTTTCCCGTAAAGTTTTTTTTTGCAAGTTTTGCAAACTTATTGTGAGGGCTAGTCTGTAGTAAAGGCCACCTCCCAGTTGTATTTATGTCCTTAAGCAGGTAGGGATTTTAGATAGGACCGTCGAACCCTCTCGATGTAGTAGGTAGGAAAAAAAAAATTTGTTCGGTCATCTGGTATGACAAAACATTTTTTTTTTTTTAGAGGTGCCGGAGGGATGTGACGTCCGACACGTTACAGCCTCCTTGTTTAAGTAAACTCTTTGCTTTTGCAATGCCTACGGTTGGCAGTTATATTAAAAAGTTAATGTCATGATTTTAATTTGAAATAAGGAATCGTCTGTCTTTTGATAGAAGGTTCCATTCTAGATTAGATCTTCAGGCACCAAGAACTTCCTCTCGTATTTAGATAAAAATTCTTTATAATCGCCTGAATGATAAAATAAAATAAATAATTTATCTCTATCAGTATTTTTCAATTAACGTCTACGCTCCCAGGTCCTATCCCTTCTGGGTAGAACTCTATAGTACCCAAAAATCTTCTATCTTGAGTTCCTCCGTGATTCGGAAGGCATGTTAAGCCGTTGCTCCCTGCTGCATCTGCAGTCGTTAGCACCCGCCAATCCTCATTGTGCCCGCGTGGTGGGTCATTGCCCAATCTCCCTATTCCATCCATAGGGAAGGCCTGTGCCCCAGTACTAGGGACGTTAATAGGCTAATAATGATGATGGTAAAACGGGTATAATTATTCCCACTACCCAGGGTAGCTGGGGGGCTAGATCCCCTTAGGTTCCCAAACCTGGTGACGCTGTTAAGGTTATCTACGACCAACAGCATACACACTCATTAAAAAATCGAGTAAGATACGACACGACGAAGCTACAACACATCTATTAATTATATCGATTTCAAAAGTACTAGGGGCGGTCAGCGTCAAAATCCGCCGCGTAAGATCAGTCTACTATAATCACTTAGACCTATGCCAGACGGATGTAATCCAGCGTACCAACCAAGGTGACCTTGCCCGTTGCCATCCATCTAGACGAAGGATGTAATCCAAATTTTGATTTGACCTTCAACGTCCTTGGAGTACGGGCGCGTGTTTACATCCACGGTTGGAGCGCGTGGATTACATCCAATTAAAGACAGTTGTACTGTGGCAGTCAGCGGGTGCGCACGTATGCATGTAAAAAATGTCGTCCGAAGACCAGAATCGCGAACGCGATATTACTAGCGAACTAATTGATCTCTATAGAGACCTCCCATGCGTATGGGACATTACGTCGGAATCATATAAAGTTGCTCGTCAAAAAAATACGTAGGAGATATTACTCGAAAATTACTTTCAAATTAATTAGGATCGCCATGACGTGTATGTATTTCTGGAGATATTTATGATTTCCTTATCTTATACCGGGAGCGATACAAACAAACAAAAGCCAAAGATCACCCTTTGGTTATACACAGCAGTCATCAGACCCTCTATAACCTATGGTTCAGTTGTTTGGTGGCCCAGGATCCAACTGACCACAGTGAAATCCAAACTCCAAAGTCTACAACGCTTGGCGAGCGTAGCAGCAACTGGATGCATGAGAACAACTCCATCGGCTGCATTAGAATACCTCATGAATTTAAGACCATTGGACCTGGTCATACAAGAAGAGGCGAAAGCAGCAGCCTTGAGACTAAAATCTCTAGGATTATGGAGATTAAATACTGTAACAACACACTCCAATATTCTACAAAAGTGCACGAAGGAGATTCCACTCCTGGAGGCACCTATGGATAGAGTATTGAGTCAACACGTCTTTGATCGAAGATACAACATCCAACTTACCGCGGAAAAGGCAGATTATTCTGGCGCCGGGGAAGTTAGGATATACACGGATGGCTCCAAAACCAACAGTGGTACTGGAGCCGGTGTCTTCTCAAACGACCTGAATATAAAAATATCTACAATCTTAGGCAAACAAAGCACAATCTTCCAGGCGGGATGTATTGGCATTACCAGAGCGGCACAGGAGGTTGCAGCCAGAGATATCAGAGATATTCAAGCCCTACGTAGCCACACAATAAACTCTGTCCTAGTAATGGAGTGTCATAAGGCACTTCAATCCATTGCGGTTAGCAACACGGTAACTCTGCAATGGATAAGAGGAAACAGCAGCTCAATCGGAAATGACGCAGCAGAGCTTAATCAAAGCGTCATAATATAATATCCATTGCTCCGAATTGTTTGATATCCTTACCCTCACTCTTTCAAATCAATAAGGATCGCCATGACGTGTATGTATTTCTGGAGATATTTATGATTTCCTTATCTTGTACCGGGAGCGATACAAACAAACAAAAGCCAGCTTTTAACACTAAAGATAAGTTTAATATTATCTTCTAATTTAATAATAAATCGTTGTTAGGAAAATACACCCAATTGTAGGAGACATCTCCGACAGTTGCGATGCTTCCTCCGTTTCTCGTGGATAATCCTCGTTGCGAGAATCCTTGACGAGTTTCAGGTTAATTGGATGTTTCTGTCTTTGTTTTCAAAATAATTCCGGGTTTGTTACTTTTATTATTAAACAACAGGGATTAGGGGACGAGCGATCCGTTTTCTGAAGGCGTTTTGTTATAATATACCTACTTATGCGCCAATCAACTTATGCACCTTAGATATGTATTGACGTTGTAACAACATAATGATTTGTAAATGTTGTTACATTAGACTTTTAATGTTGTGGAGTTTTTTTCGCTCGTTTTTCTCCGCAGCTAAAAAATATGTCCATAACGAGTGGTAGAGAAAAAATTTTTTGGACGATTCAAAAGATCATCCAATTTGAATAAAGATATATTGATTTCTGATTTCTGATACATTTTGTGAAAAGTCTAGTAACCTACAGGTTACCTTGTATTATACATAATATAAATGGCAACCGTTATTGACCGACGCACTGAGTTGAAATATAGCGCTCGGATAGTTATTTTTACGTAGATTATCATCGTAAACTTAAGAAAGTTCCCACTGGTGGGGTACGAACCTTCCATATGGACGAAATAGGGAGATTAGGCAGTGACCCATCCGTTCCGAGTTTAGATTGGTGTATGCTAATAACCGCAGGTGCAGCCTGGACCAACGGGTTAATGTGCCTTCTGAAGCATGGAGGAGTTTAAGATAATAATTTTTTGAGGACCCATCCGATGAAAGGGCATTGCGAAAGTTGCTTAACTACTATAATCGCTGACTAAACGCGGAAACCACTTGTGCTATTGATCTCCTCGTATATAAGTATTTTCTAATAAAATATCTTCCAAAATTCACCCTCTAAGCCCTCTTAGAGAGTCTTAAAAAGAGATTAAACGGGGTCCAGAGTTTGTATGGAGAAACAGATTACTTAGACTCTAATTGTTACTATTTATACATATATATACAATAGCTCCTATTCTAGCTTGCATATTTAATGATTGTGTTGACTGTGTTGTTTTTCCTGACCTCATGAAATGAAGTAAAATTATTCCTTTGCATAAAACGGGAAGTACATCAGACCCCACAAACTTTAGACCAATTTCTGTGCTACCCACGTTTAGTAAAATTGTCGAAAAAATCATGTTAGATCAAATGCAATCACATTTTAATAAATATAATATACTTCACTTTAAACAATTTGGTTTTACACGGGGTCATGCAACAACCGATGCCGGTGTTTAACTTATACAACAAATTTTTGACGCCTGGGAGAACTCGCAGGATGCTCTAGGTGTGTTTTGCGACTTGTCCAAGGCTTTTGATTGCGTTTTTCATGAAACATTACTCAGGAAACTCCACCACTATGGATTTAGAGATACTGATCTGAATCTTATTGCGTCATACCTGATGGATAGGATTCAGAGGGTTGACATTAATGGCAATAAGTCTGCGGGTTCGCCGGTTAAAATGGGTGTTCCGCAGGGCTCAATCCTTGGTCCTTTCTTATTTTTAATTTATATTAATAACTTGCCTTCCTATGTTAGAGATAAACATGAGATAGTATTGTTCGCGGTTGATACATCACTTTTATTTAAACTCAAACGTAAGGAAACAGTTATTGACGACGCGAACAGTTGTATCTCTAAGGTAGTCCACTGGTTTAATGTTAATAATTTATTACTAAATGAAGGAAAAACGAAATGTATGAAATTTGTATTACCTAATGTAAAACAGGTAAAAACCAGTGTGAATGTGAAGGATAGGAATATGGGCCTTGTAGACACCACAGTATTCTTAGGGATTACTTTAGATTCGAAGCTTCAATGGGGCCCACATATTGGTAAATTGTCAAATAGACTTAGCTCTGCAGCATATGCCGTAATGAAGATACGCCAGTTAACGGATGTAGATACGGCCAGATTAGTGTACTTTAGTTATTTCCATAGTGTTATGTCGTACGGAATTTTATTGTGGGGAAACGCCGCCGACATTCAAACTATTTTTGTGCTGCAGGAGAGAGCTATTCGATCAATTTATAATCTTAAAGTTAAGGATTCCTTAAGAGATAGGTTTAAAGAATTTGGTATAATGACGGTCGCATCACAATACATTTACGAAAATTTATTACTTGTAAGAAAAAATATTAATTTGTTTCTTAAAAACAGTGACGTGCACACACTTAATACAAGAAATAAAAATAAACTAACTTTACCTGCTACTAGGCTTCACAAAATCAATAATTCATTTAAAGGTCTTTGTGTTCGCTTATACAATAAAGTCCCAAGCAATATCCAAGAGTTACTTTTATTGCAATGGCAGCTCACATGGTGGGTAAACAAAAAAAATAACAACTCCATCAGAAGACACGCTGAGCCGTTTATACCAACTGTAGTTGTAGTGTAAGGGCGCTTTCAATTTATGCGTTTCTTGACGGCCTGCTGCGGTGCCGGTACCGCGAACGCTTGACAACAGGACTGTTGCCGCACCGCGCGTTTTGTATGAAAAAAAACGCATAAATTGAAAGCGCCCTAATCTAAAAGAAAAGGAAATTAAAAGAGCGGCTTAAATGATGTGTTCCACGAAAGGTTGAGGCATGGCTGTGTCACTGGCCACTCAATATCAGGTGGCCCATCCGCTCGTCTGCCTTCGAAGGCAATCAAAAAAAAACAAATGAGTTCAATAAGAAAACTCGTATGTTTTGTTTGATACCAATTGTTATAGCAAAAGGTATCGGATGGTGACCAAAAATTTGTTTAGTTTAACCATCAATATGACGTCCTGAAAGGAAGATTAGCGAAACATTTTAGTCATCCAAAATGTTACTTTTGATTTGGCAGCTGTGTTATATGACACAGTTACTGTTTGATTAAGCTTTAAATCTATATATATAAAACTCAAAGGTGACTAACTGACATAGTGATCTATCAACGCACAGCCCAATCCACTGGACGGATCGGGCTGATATTTGGCATGCAGGTAGATGTTATAACGTAGGCATCCGCTAAGAAAGTATTTTGATCAATTCTACCCCCAAGGGGATAAAATAGGGAATGAAAGTTTGTATGAAACTTTGTCGGTTTTAAACCGATCAGGCTGAGACTTTGCATGCAGGTATAAGAAGAATCATAGAAGAATGTCATTGTGTATAATACAAGCCTGAGAACAAAAACTGTAGTCTACACTTCAGCTCTACACCGAAGCGAAGCGAGGGCGGGCCGCTAGTATATATATATATAAAGACTCGATTTAATAGAAAAACGAAACAACTGTATTCCATAGCGGAGGAATTGAGACGTAATAAGTGAGTTTGCAACAAAAAGTCCTCGTGGCCGAAAACCGAAAGAATCCCTCCGGAGCGGGGAAGCGGGTACGTCTTCAATATCTCGCTTTACACGAACGTAGCCGGCTGATTGTGTGCCCTTTGATGATTAGGTACTATTCGGGATACATTTATTGCTTTTCCCTTTGTTACAACGCCGAATGTGATGTTAGGAAATTCAAGAAGAATATGACGTCTCTTTTTTTTTTCGTTGTTGTGTAATAACATCATCATTGTTGGATTCGATGAATGGAAACGACACGATTTCAGAATAGCATTGTGTTAGGATCGATAAATCTAGATAGAGGTACATGTAAGACGTTTCATTTTGCTTAGAAAATGTAACAATAGTTTGGGAGTGTATTAGATTTTATTTATTTACTAGCGGCCGGCCGCGATTACGCCCGCGTATAGTATTTAAGAAAATACCTTAGGAACTTGACACTTTTCCGGAATAAAAAGTATCCTATGTCTCGTTCCAGGTCATAAACTATATGTGCAGCAAATGTCATCATAAAAGATAAACATGCTGTTGCGGACTCTTTTTTAAGAATTTTTAAAGGGGAATGATTTCATTTCACATGATTTTTGTGTAATTTTAACCGTTTACGCAACGAAAGCTCTGAAAAGGTATATATTTCCCGTTTTCGCAACATTTTTCATTGACGCTCCGCTCCTTATCATCATCAGTCTTATCATGATGTTTTATAGCCTATAACCTTCCTCGATAAATGATCTATCTATCACAAAATATTTTTTCAATTTGAATCAGTAGTTCCTGAGATAAGCACGTTCAACCAAACAAACAAACAATCATATTTTTATTTTTTAAGCATGTAACTGCTCGATGTTTTAATCTAAAGAAAATATTACTAGAAAAAAATCCACGCGGACCAGGCAGCAGAAGGGACTCGAACCCGCACTGCGCTGCCTTGCAGGTTAAGAAAGGCTAGAAAGAATTCGACACGGCCGTCAGGGTCGCGATAGCATAATGGTCAGTGCATTCGCGCGGATAGCGAAGGGTGCGTTCGAGTTCGAGTCCTGTCTGCTGCCTGGTCCGCGTGGAATTTTTTCTAGTATTATTTTCTTTAAGTAAACAATCTCTTAGTATTATTTGACCGTGGTCTGCTGAAAGGTAGAGGTCATATTCGTAGACGGGCTCTTCAAAATATAAGTCCTTTATGAAAGTCACTACTATTTCACAAAAAAATTGTCAATTAAAGAAAAACCTATTGTTAAAATAGCCGAGTTCCTCACTTAACAGAATTCTAGACTACTAGACTTGTTTTTCACACTAAGTTTATATTTAAAGTTATTCAAGCAGACGGCTGTTTTGTTTGTTTTTTAATTGACTATTATATTTTCGACATTTTAGTTCAAATGGTATTTTTTTAATTTGTGTATTTCCTGAATTATCCCTAAAACCCCTCTTGAAACTTTATAAGCCATTTTTTAAGATATTTCATTTTGGCGCCAATAATTAGCCATATTTTTTTTTAATATACCCAGTGTCACTCACCCAGTCACCACGAATAAAATGGCACCTCGTATCTCAAAAATCAGTAAGCCATTCTGGCTGTAGGGTGTGCCAAAGAAATGGACATGATCATCATCATCATCATCATCATCATCATCATCACTGCTGGGGCACAGGCCTTCCCCATGGATGGAATAGGGAGATTGGGCCATGACCCACCACGCGCGCCCAGTGCGGATTGGTGGGTGCTAGCGACTGCAGATGCAGCCGGGACCAACGGCTTAACATGCCTTCCGAAGCACGGAGGAGTTCGAAATAGTAAATTTTTGGTCACCCATCCAATGACCACTGCGAAAGTTGCTTAACTTTAACGATCGCAGCCGAACGCGCAAACCACCTACGCCATCGAGCTCCTCGAAGAAATGGACATGCATACATGAATACTTACATACGCTCGAAAAACATTACCGTCCGTAGTCGTGTTGTGGCGGCGACATCTATATACCCACATATAGACAACGGATGAGGAAATCATTACTCACCATCCTCAAGAGATGGCGTTACCTGCACTGCGATCAATAATAGTATGGAAGCCTACATCGCGCAAATGAAATTCGGAAGCTAACTCTTCATATATACGATGCCCGACCAACATCAGTCGGGCCGCGGCCCCCGAGCTAACATCACCCAGCTCGGAGGAAGATCTTCCCTTTTGGCCTACCTACAGTGTAAAGAGGGTTGCGCTTGTTTATCGTTCATCAATATCTTCCAGGAATTGCAAATGTGAAAATTATCTTTACAGGGACTGGAGCTCCAACATTATTGTACATTCAACGGCTGTAAAGTTTCTACATTAATAATATCGGTGTTATCCTGAACGCGCTGGAGTTTCGTGTGGTCCACATACTTAATTATCCAAGTTTTAATTCGCCAACAATTTGTGCACTCGTTCGCTCGCGGTAAATACATAGAATATTGGCAAAGTTGGTGCTATATCACGTGGGTTTCAATTAAGGGATGAGTATTTACGTAGAAAAAAGGTTAAGTTTTAGCTCTTAGAAAGTTCTCTCGGGGTTAGAAAAATATTTTTTTTCTCTCTTTCTCTTCGAAACAGAACTTTATTTTTGCCACGACAATAGGGGTGGTGACGAGGTACAGTAAACGAAATTCTATTTAGTCCGTCAGTTAGATGATCAAAAAATAATGGACACGCATTTTTTCTTTGGGCAATCAACCAAAAAATGACAAAGTTATAGCGCGTCAAAGTTTGGGAGTAGGGGATCGTGACGTCACTTTTTAGTGAATTTTCACTTAAAAGTGTACTAAAACGTGACGTCATGCGACTTTTCAAATCAATATATCTCTGCAATGTTTATATTATGTGAAAAAAGAAAAAATACGTGTCCAATACTTTTTGATAATCTACCTGATAAACGAAGAAAATAAAAATTGTCATCATCCCTATTGTGCGTCTTCTGTATGATGGGAAAAGTAGTTTTTGTTGAAAAGTGTTCTCGTAACAAACTTCTAAGAAACGTAGAATTGAAATTGAAGTGCTAGGATGGTTTTATCCTACTATATAATAAGAGCAATCTGATGATACATTTTATTTGGTACCTAAAGGTTTAGATTATTATACTTTTTTTGACTTTTTTATTTGAATTTGTCCGTGGCCGGGTGGTAAGTACGCCGGGTTTCATGGTGTCGCCAACTCGAGAGGTCCCGGGTTCGAATCCCGGTGGGGGCAGATGTTTGTGTGATGAATGCGAGCATTTGTACTCCAGTCATGGATGTTTAATATGTATTTCTATATAAATATACTTATATATGTACAATATAATTATGTATTCTATCCGTTACCCTAGTATCCCATAATACAAGCTTTACAGTGCTTACTTTGGGGCTAGGCTAATTGGTGTGAGTGTAGGAAATAGTTATTTATTATTATGTTTATTTGAAGCATTAAAATGCTAGATTTCTAATTTAATTTAATTTAATTTGAATGCTAGAATGTTATAAATCTAACATCCTCAGCTATCTGGGCGGATGCTTAGAATAAAAACTGTTGCTATTTCTTCTTTCAAATGTCTAAAAGTGTTACGTTTGACATTATGGGTTGCCTGCAATGCGAAGAGATGGCGCTGCCTTGCAGCTTAAGGAATACTAGAAGAAATTTCGTCACGACCATTAAGTTAGTAGCATTGGTTAGTACATCCACCCGGATAGTGGAGGTAGCGGGTTCCATGGGTCCGGTCTGCAACATGAATCGAGTGGATTTACTAGAAAAAAATCCACGCGGACCAAGCAGCGGACGGGACTCGAACCCGCACCCTTCGCAATCCGGGCGAATGCACTGACCAATTATTCATTTGACATTATGGGTTACCTGGAATGCGAAGAGATGGCGATGGTGCAGCTTAAGGATAGGAAAATTTTGACGCGGCCATCAGGGCCGTGGTAGCATAATTGGTCAGTGCATTCGCCCGGATTGCGAAGGGTGTGGGTTCGAGTCCCGTCCGCTGCCTGGCCCGAGTGGTTTTTTTTTTCTAGCAAAACTTTTCTTTAGGTTTAAACATCTAGCAGTTAAATGCTTAAAAATAAATAAAAACATAATTTATCGAGTGGTTTTTTTTTCTAGAAAAAAGGGGGTTTATGTTTACTCTAAAAGTTTATCAATTGTACATGTTAGTACGGGATTGTAGAGGTCTACAGCTACGAAGTTGTACCTTGGTTGAAAGCATTTTCTGAGACGAATACAAATTTTGGAGTAATTAGTACATCTATTGCAACAATTTTCGCTAACTTTGTACCTAGAGGTTGTGGCAAGACATATCTAACTGTTTAATCAAATATTAATTGAAATTCCATAATAAGATGGCGTCCAAATTTTATCTACAATGATTTGTAGATTAATGTGTAATATAGATGTTGTCATCTCGATGATTTTTAATATATTGTTGGTGTGCGTCAAAACATAGGAAACAAATAATGAACGTATTTTTATGTTGTTTTGTGGATTTTCAGTATGGTACTTTTTGGTAAATATTTAACGAAAAAGTTATAATTAAATAAAATAAAGCACAGGGGGGTAAACCAACCCGCCTTTTTAGTTCTATTGTCGAAGAATCAGAGTGTTTCTATGATAATCATGTGATACGTAATATCATATAATCATAATGTAATGCTTATCTATATATACAAAAACTCAAAGGTTACTGACTGACATAGAGATCTATCAACGCATAGCCGAAACCACTGGACGGTTCGGGCTGAAATTTGGCATGCAGGTAGATATTATGACGTAGGCATTCGCTTAGAAAGGATTTTGATCAATTCTACCCCCAAGGGGATAAAATAGGGAATGAAAGTTTGTATGAAACTTGTTTGTTGTTGTCAATTTAAAACCGATCGGGCTGAGACTTTGCATGCAGGTATAAGAAGAATCATAGATGAATATCATTGTGTATAATACAAGCCTGAGAACAAAAACTGTAGTCTACACTTCAGCTCTACACCGAAGCGAAGCGAGGGCGGGCCGCTAGTTATAATATAAGTGTATTAGCTTTTGCACTTTTACTCCATATAAACTTTTACAATGCAAAATATTAGACTGCTCCGAGCACAAAAATACCTACGCGCAAAAGTTTTTCTATCACTGACTAATTTCATGATGATTTATGACAAGAAATGTCGTGACACCAACTAGTCTGAGTACTAAACACCGGCTTATATCATAACACTCGGCCTGTAATATCCTCGGTCGGCGGTTCATCTGTGCGAACTAGAGAGGGAGCTAAGAAAACTAATAATATAAGGTTTACACGTTGCCGACTCGGTTTCGCAAACGTTTTACGTAACGCTTACTGGACGTAAGCACTCGGTAATCGACACACAGCATTTTGTGTAAGATGTGGGTAATTAGTATTGAGCTTCGCTATATTGCTAGAAATAAATACGTAGGCTAGCGCAAAAAGTTAATGTAAGTACCAATTTGCTTGAGATAATCTAGTGTTAGTAATGAGCAACAATATTTACCACCAACACTGAAATTAATGAATGATCCTACTTCCAGCTTTACCTACTACGATCTGATTAACTCTACAAGGCTTTACTACAGAAACATGTGACTTGGCATTTCGTTACCACAAGAAATACTGTATAGCAGAAAAGTAATGAACAGTGGCTTAATTTCTCACCTTATGGCAAAAATGAGACTGATTGATTGAAAAATGAAACAAATTATGAATAAGATGTAGAGTTTGAGAAGGTAAGCCTTGAAGTTCTGACGTGCAGAGAGATTCTAGGTTACAGGAAAACCTATAAAAAGTATGCAGTAATTAAAATAAAATAATTATTTAAGGACGCAGAACTGATTAAGTTCTTAATAAGAATTGATTTCGATCCAGTCGAAATCTGGATACAACGTTTCAAATAAAAGGTGGTGACCGATTTGTGGCGCCACATTCCTTTTGAAATTATATGTTATTGGAAACTGACCCTTATAATATGATGTTAATATGCAATATAAGCTGGTAAGTAAGCTGGTGCGGCTTGCGAAGCGGCTGAAAAAGCTAAGGCATGCAAATACAGGGGTCTAGGCTCCGAATATGATTTTGTCCCATTCTGTGTTGAGACCCTTGGTCCGTGGGGTCCTAGCGCTGTAAGGCTTTTTAAGGAAATAGCAAAAAGGTTGGTCGACATTACAGGAGACCGAAGAGCTGGCAGCTACCTCGGACAAAGAATTAGTCTAGCTATTAAAAGGGGGAACGCTGCCAGTATCTTTGGAACCTTGCCTGGAGTCCCTTTAGTAATATTTTAATAATGTATTATAGTTATTATATATTTTAAGGTTTTTTGTTATAAATATCTTACTATTTGTTATTTCATTAATAAATGCACTTTCAGTCAAATAAAAGCTTGTTTTAAAAAAAACTTTTTTTAATTATTTTTTCATATTTTTATGCTGAATTTTAGGTTCAGGTTTGGTATAACCTTAGCACTTTGCTGCGTTGTAGCACTTTCATAGATAGCTGTACTGCGGCTAAAAGATATTGAAGAAAGACATTTTGTTGAAAACACTTTCATTCTCCCAACATTAAATTTCTTCAGTCTCGGCAATATCTAGCGCAGTTGGTTCCTCAACAATTTTCACTTGTTCAAATATAACATCTTTAACATATTTGTCTTTTATTTTTATTATTCCTACTCATATAAAAGTAATATTTTGCAAATTCATCATCATTATCTTCCAAATGTTCAGGTAATGTGTGATCATTTACGTCAATTTCTTCATTTTGAACGATCTGCGAAGGTGATGGAACTATTATACTGTCCTCTAGCTCAGGTGCATTATCAGACGATTCAGGAGGTATACGATCTTGAAACGTACCATTGATTTCGTTTGTTTCCGCCCTTACATCATGAATCGGCTGAGTTACCTCCTCACTTGGAACAAGATTTGGTATTCTACGTAAATTTATTTCTATTTCAGTTCCAGGCCTTTCGTCATAAGTATCATTCTTGGTAATAGTTGATGAATCCTGAAATATGACATCTCTAAAACGTATTAGTATATGTGTGTTTCTGCTGATGCTTAGAAGACGGTACCCATCATCACCATCATACCCGATTAATAAACATTTCTCCGATTTCCTACTTAGATTAAAACAAAAAGGGTAGATACGGCACTAGCCTCACAAAAGTGATCCGCATAAATTGTGGTCCACGACCCTAATTGCTTTAGTCACAACTTGACATGCAAACGACGTACATGTGAACGCCAAAGAGAAATATTGCTAATATTTTGAGTTTATATGATAAAACAATGCCTAAGTGTGTTTTTAAAAAGTGCTCAAATTGCTCAAGAACTAAAAATAAAACCCACGGCATCACTTTTCATTCGTAAGTACTATAAAATATATTTTTTCATAAAAAATGCTGTTTGTTTTGAATCTTATTCGGTAGTGACGTCGAGTACTGGTCGCGTGATTGGTCGGTAGTGCAGTGACGCGGATCTCGCCGTCCCGTTCGCGCTGCCGTGGGATGAGTTTTTGTATGATGCAAGTATGAGCGTACCGTCTCTACCCTTTTTGTTTTAATCTAAGATTTCCTACCCATTTTGTTTTGCCTTTGTTTGAGCATATGAGCGTAACAAAGACTCCCGATGATACACAAATGTTTAATCTGTGGCTGTGGTGGATGGTGTTTGTTGAACCATAGTTTCTATGGTGATTTCCTACCTACTGGAGTACGTCCGCTCCTGTGAAGCACATATGCGCTGTATATATCAGCTCTGCAAAGCATAGAAAAAGGCCTGTGCCAGCAGTGGGAACATTAATAGGTTGATGATGAATTCGTGGACACCCATTCATACGACGTTAAGATATGCATCATCATCAGTCTATTAATGTCCCCACTGCTGGGGCACAGGCCTTCCCTATGGATGGAATAGGGAGATTTTGCCATGACCCACCACGCGGGCCCAGTGCGGATTGGCGGGTGCTAAAGACTGCAGGTGCAACCGGGACCAACGGCTTAAGGTGCCTTCCGAAGCACGGAGGAGTTCGAGATAGTGAATTTTCGGTCACCCATCCAATGACCGACCACTGCGAAGGTTGCTTAACTTCAGCGATCGCAGGCGAACGCGCTAAACACTTTCGCCATCGAGCTCCTCAAGATCATTGGATGGGTGACCAAAAATCTTCTATCTCGAGTTCCTCCGTGCTTCGGAAGGCACGTTAAGCCGTTGGTCCTGGCTGCATCTGCAGTCGTTAGCACCCGCCAATCCGCACTGGGCCCGCGTGGTGGGTCATGGCCCTATCTCCCTATTCCATCCATAGGGAAGGACTGTGCTCCAGCAGTGGGGACATTAATAGGCTGATGATGATGATGATGATGAATTCGTGGACACCCAAAAGTACCTTATAAACCTCAAACCACGATATCCTATACGATATACGAAGTTAAGATATGCATACGAGTGTATATATTACTAAACTCCTGGTGTTATCAATTCAGCTATTTATGTCGTTAATCCCCCGAGCAATACGCGCGTTGTTTACCGATCCAACCCTCAGTGTCTGACCGTCACGCGTCACCCTGAACAAACCTTTGCGTCGGAGCATCACGCCGTGTTTGCCCCCTAATGCCGATTTATGGGATACAATATATCACTAACGCCGATTATAATACATGCGCTAATAATGTACATTAGGAAACAACCCTGTCTATTTGCCTTTCGTTGCGTTCCCTAAAATATGGTTGAGCGAAGCGATGGCTGGTTCATGCGTCATGCTCGTGAACGGGTGCTGCCAGCGGAGATGAGTCTGCTCTTGCTTCATTGGGTACTATTAATCGTTGTACTAAACTTTAATCGTTCATTTTTTTTTGCCTAAACAGCAGGACACGGCATTCCTAAACTTTGTTAAACCAGTTTTTTGTATAGTCATATTTTTTATATTATTTGCATTTGTAATGGAAAGTGACTTTATGAGTTACCTCATATTGCAGTCATTTTTCAATTTGACGACTCTGTATATAATACAGGGAGAAAAAAACAGCCCTTGCTGAGTTTCTTACCGGTTCTTCTCAGTACAAGGTCTCCCGCCGTAGATTTGCGAATCGATGGCGTAGCTTTTCGACATTCACAAGTGCTTGTAATAGCCTAGACTGAATAAACGATATTGAATTTTGAATTTTTTTTCAGTCAGTAAAAGCGGTTTTCTTGAAGCGTAACGTGTTTTTTGGTACTTATATATAAATAAAAATTACCTTTAATAACATAGAGCAATACTGGCGCGGTTAGGTTACGTAACGGAGTACGTAGTTTGAAGGAATTACACTAATATTATGAAGGCGAAAGTTTGTGAGTGTGTATGTTTGTTAATTCTTCAGGTATAAACGGCTGGAGCGATATTAATAAAATTTGGTATGGAGTAAGCTGACACCCTGGATTAACACATAGGCTACGTTTTACTGCGGGAAAATATCCCAAATATACCGTGGGTAAAACCGCGAGGCACAGCTAATTCTAAAATATAAACTGTTTGGCTAGATCGTTTCCATCTGTTCTAACCATAGCGCAGTCCAATGTGTATGCGACAGTAGATCATACTTTATTCTGATTTTTTAAAGTTTTCCAAGATTTAGGTGTACTGTGTGGTTGAATTTCTGTTAAATTTCATATATTTGGACCTTTTGGACATTGAAAAAGGTCCAAAAGAGGAATTTCGTTTGTTTCAAATGTTGACGGTTTTAATGAGTTATTATTACAACAACTCGTATTTTACTATTGTTATCATCAAAGCATTATTGTTCAACTTTCGAAATGATGAAAAATAAAATACATTAACGGGCTAATTGGTGAGAGTAGAATGTACCGAATGCCATTTTAACATTCCTTCTATGTAAATCTTTATTCTAATCGAAGGAGTTCGATATTATTAATTTTGGACCCATACCCATCCTACTACCGGCTGTCGCAAAATTGCTTGACTTCTACGACCGCAGACTGAACGCGACGTTCTATGGAGCACCTCACTGAAGGTGTCCGTATAGTATAGGTTTATTACATTATTATTATACATACTAGTGGCCCGCCCTCGCTTAGCTTCGGTGTAGAGCTGTAGTGTAGACTATAGTTTTTGTTCAAAGACTTGTATTATACACAATGACTTTTCATAATAATTATTAACCAAAAAATTAGGATACGTTGCACCGAATGCATTCGGCTGTGATCGTTAAACTTAAGCAAGCAACTTTAGCAGTGGTCGGTGATTGGATGGATGACCAAAACTTTACTATCTTGAGCTTCTCCGTGCTTCAGAAGGCACGCTAAGCCATATGCTACATCTGCATCTACTTTTATGTCTAAACAGTAGGACACGGCATTCCTAAACTTTTTTTATTTTTAAATCTGTTTTTATATTTTTTAATTTATAGTCATAATTGTTTTGTCATTTACATTTGTAATGGAAAGTGACTTCATGAGTTATCTCATATTGAAGTCATTTTTCAAATTAACGACTCTGTATATAATACAGGGAACAAAAAACAGCCCTTGCTGAGTTTCTTGCCGGTTCTTCTCAGTACAAGGTCTCCCGCCGTAGATTTGCGAACAGATGGCGTAGCTTTTCGACATTCACAAGTGCTTGTAACAGCCTAGACTGAATAAACGATATTGAATTTTGAATTTTTTGAATTTTGCAGTCGTTAGCACTCACCAATCCGCACTGGGCCCGCGTGGGGGGTCATGACCCAATCTCCCTATTCTATCCATAGGGGAGGCCTTCGCCCCAGCAGTTCGGACATTAATGAGCTGATGATGATGATGAGGTACTTATAAGAAATCCAATAAAGAGGTGAGGTACAGGAGAGGAAGTTATTTGCAGATCGGGAAAAGTACGCCTCTGCGTCTACTGCTTTTTCTTTAACGCCTCCCGATTTTTAAAAAACGGACCTGGCAGCACTAGGCCCGCCTGATGGTAAGCATTTACCCTGACCCACTGTCCTACCCCGTAGAACCCTGGAACTTTACTCACCGACAGAAACACAACACCACCAAAGGTAGAGTAATTTTACTGAGTTCTTCTGTAAGGCAGAGGTTACTTCCCCACACGGGCTCCCCAATGCGAGCGAGGAATCTGCTATGCCCTATCTCTCTTAAATTTCATCAATATTTAATTTTCATTAAGTGCCTATAGAAATACAAAAGTACTTGCTTGGGGGAAATTTAAACTATGACGCTTCATTAGTGGTTCTGTTATAATAATATGTGGAAAACGGTTCAAAAGAGGAATTTCGTTTGTTTCAAATGTTGACAGTTTTAATGAGTTATTATTACAACAACTCGTATTTTACTGTTGTTATCATCAAAGCATTATTGTTCAACTTTCGAAATGATGAAAAATAAAATACATTAACGGGCTAATTCGTGAGAGTAGAATGTACCGAATGCCATTTTAACATTCCTTCTATGTAAATCTTTATTCTAATCGAAGCAGTTCGATATTATTAATTTTGGACCCATACCCATCCTACTACCGGCCGTCGCAAAATTGCTTGACTTCTACGACTGCATACTGAACGCGACGTTCTATGGAACGCCTCACTGAAGGTGTCCGTATAGTATAGGTTTATTACATTATTATTATACATACTAGTGGCCCGCCCTCGCTTAGCTTCGGTGTAGAGCTGTAGTGTAGACTATAGTTTTTGCTCAAAGACTTGTATTATACACAATGACTTTTCATAATAATTCCAAAAAATTAGGATACGTTGCACCGAATGCAACATTGCTCTGTTGTTCCGAATTGAAAAAATCTTTTTGTATTGGACAGTGCAAGTACGAGGAAGGCTATAGGCTAAATATTACCAGGCTATTGACCAGTAGCAGCGGAGCATCGATGAAAAATGTTGCAAAAACGGGTAAAAATATTCCATTTGTGACATTCCGTTGCGTGCGCTGGGTAAACGGTTAAAGTTACACAAAAATCATGTATGACGGTATTCTTTCCCTTTAAAAGTTCTGTAAAAAAGCCCACCACAGCCTATGTCTATATTTTAAGTTTGACTCACTATAAACCTTTTTCTTCAAATTAACGCGGAAGAAATCGCAGGGGACCTCTAGTTGTGACATAACTGTAGTAGTTAGACATATAGCATCACGGACTTTTTTGGAGATATTGGTATATTCTATAAAAATTTAGTACGTCACTTTGCGCTATTGTCTATGACTTCCGCAGCGTACTTGATATAAGGCTATTTTTTGGTATTTTTACACACGTTGGGTTACATTATGGAAGTTTTCATACGGAACCCTAACTTTTTGAAAATACACTATAGCGTATATTGATCAGTCATAATGTAGCATTAAAATGGTAAAAGAATTTTTAAAATCGGTTCAGTACTTTTTGAGGCAATTCGTTACAAACATACTTACATACAAACCTTTCCTCTTTATAATATTTATACATATTACCGATCACCGAGTGTTTCTTTCCAAGTCCAGCTAGCTCTGCAAACATAGAAAGTACAAATAATTAAATTACTTTTCCACAATTTTCGCTATCGGAGTTGTAGTGTTTGTGCTGCTCGCAGCTGCACGATAGGGTTGTACCGGGAATGAGTGATCGATGAGAACAGCAGTTCGAAAGAATCATTCATTCAATACTTCGCAAATTCGAGTTTATTCTTTGTAAACTTGGATGTAAGAATTTTCTTTATTATTTCTTTATACCGGCCATACACACTACGAGAAATCGTTACGATCAGACTGTACAGTTCGAACGGTACCGATAAATCGTAGCGTGTATGTTATAAAACTGCACAGTTTTCTATACGTACGCCACGTACGATAAACTGTTCCGTTCGAACTGTACAGTCTGATCGTAACGATTTCTCGTAGTGTGTATGGCTGGCATTAGTTAAGTATAAGATTAGGAACTCGATGGCGCGAGTAGTCAGCGCGTTCGGCTGTGATCGTTAAACTTAAGCAAGCAACTTTAGCAGTGGTCGGTGCTTGGATGGATGACCAAAACTTTACTATCTTGAGCTTCTCCGTGCTTCAGAAGGCACGCTAAGCCATATGGCTACATCTGCATCTACTTTTATGCCTAAACAGTAGGACACGGCATTCCTAAACTTTTTTTATTTTTAAATCTGTTTTTTATATTTTTTATTTTATAGTCATAATTGTTTTGTCATTTACATTTGTAATGGAAAGTGACTTCATGAGTTATCTCATATTGAAGTCATTTTTCAAATTAACGACTCTGTATATAATACAGGGAACAAAAAACAGCCCTTGCTGAGTTTCTTGCCGGTTCTTCTCAGTACAAGGTCTCCCGCCGTAGATTTGCGAACAGATGGCGTAGCTTTTCGACATTCACAAGTGCTTGTAACAGCCTAGACTGAATAAACGATATTGAATTTTGAATTTTTGAATTTTGCAGTCGTTAGCACTCACCAATCCGCACTGGGCCCGCGTGGGGGGTCATGACCCAATCTCCCTATTCTATCCATAGGGGAGGCCTTCGTCCCAGCAGTTCGGACATTAATGGGCTGATGATGATGATAAGTACCTATAAGAAATACAATAAAGAGGTGAGGTACAGGAGAGGAAGTTATTTGCAAATCGGAAAAAGTACGCCTCTGCGTCTACTGCTTTTTCTTTAACGCCTCCCGATTTTTAAAAAACGGACCTGGCAGCACTAGGCCCACCTGATGGTAAGCATTTATCCTGACCCACTGTCCTACCCCGTAGAACCCTGGAACTTTACTCACCGACAGAAACACAACACCACCAAAGGTAGAGTAATTTTACTGAGTTCTTCTGTAAGGCAGAGGTTACTTCCCCACACGGGCTCCCCAATTCGATCGAGGAATCTGCTATGCCCTATCTCTCTTAAATTTCATCAATATTTAATTTTCATTAAGTGCCTATAGAAATACAAAAGTACTTGCTTGGGGGAAATTTAAACTATGACGCTTCATTAGTGGTTCTGTTATATGTGGAAATTTATTATTAGCATGTGACTGATCGTAGTTTTATTAAACTTTGTTATTTGTCTGTAACCCAAATTAAATAAAATAAAATTAGGTACACCCCTTGACAGACGCATGCACGGTCCATCAGAATCATCTGGATATTGTGCATCCTCAAAAGAGTGATACATATATTTCCAAGAGAACTGCTATGTATGTGTGCATCACTCGCGGAAACAATTGAATTAGTTCCGTTGACACTGGACTGCACCACGCGCTGCTTCACCGCCGCCATCTTGTGTAAACAATTGGGTGGGTATTCTTAGAAATTCTACCTAAAGATGCATTCCAGACTATAAAACAAACAATAATAACATGTTATATAACAATATAAAAAGTGTTATACAATTGTGGATCAACAGTGTTAGATCATCTAGGCATCCCATGATAGCTATATAGCTAAAATCAGTATGCAAATTTTGCATAAGTTATGGACAAAACTTGCGACATGTATAGCTTTAGTTTATTACATCTAAATGGAATCTTATGCATACTTTAATGAAATTATAGATATATTACCAGATAGTGAAGATAACCTTGTATATTTACACATATTTACATTTAAACAACAAATACTTAAAAACTACATGATTACTAAAATTTACATTCCAAATAGACTTAACCTACTTATTTACTTAAATAATATATAAATTACAAAATAAAAGATATGTCACCCCCAGCTCCGCCGTCAGGAATAGCGCTTAGACCCCATGGGCCCATAGTCTCAACACCAAACGGCACAAATATGTAGTTCTCATTGAGAGCTGAATATTTACGCCGCTTGGAGCCCTCGGCAGAGGCCGCCGCCGCGCCTGCAGCTAGGGAGGTACTACCTGTATGGCACGGAGCTAGCGTATCCACGCAAGTTACGTCCCATACAAGAGGACGACACTGCTTCCAGGGAATGAGCGTCATACCGTCAGGTCTCTTGCCATCGTCGCGAAATATGCCGTTAGGCTCAAAGGCCGCTGGTACATTGACAGCGACAAGAGCTAAGTTAAATTTGATATAAGTTGGGATAAAAATATTGGCAGGATATAATATTTAGTCAAAGTTGCCTCTTTTTGTTGATAGTCTTTAACTCTCTGCACGCTCAGCTTATGAGCTGTTCTTAAACCTTTGCAATATCATGTACAAATAGAACCCGTTCTTATATTAATTAATAACTTCCCAGATATTCGTATTATGGTCAAACTTAACGTGCTTTAACTCCAGCACTTCTATGTTTGACCAGTCAATCCTGAGCTATGACAGAAAGTTTTAATCAAAGTTCAAAAAAAAAGCGTGTTGCAGGTTTTTGAGAAATGAACACTAGAAACAATCCGAAACGGCCATCAGGGCTGCGGTAGCATAATAGGCAGTGCATCCGCCCGGATAGCGAAGGGTGCGGGTTCGAGTCCCGTCTGCTGCTTGGTCCGCGTGGGTTATTTTTTAGTAAAATTTTCTTTAGATTTAAACATGTAGCAGTTAAATGCCTAAAAATATAACTATAATTGCTATTTCTTTTTTCATATGTTTAATACCTGTAAAGATATTCATTTGACCTTCTGGGTTGAGATAGCGCTGCCTTGCAACCTAAGAAATGCTAGAGACAATTTGACATGGCTATCATCATAAAAAACTTATTTAGATTTAAACATCTAGCAGTTAAATGCCAAAAAATTAAAATATAACTAATGAATTTGCCTCTACCTTTATGGACCAAGTCGAACAAATTCCCAAACAGCTTATTGTCTTAAGACATACGCCTAGAAATATTAGTCTAAATCATATATTGGATTGGAGTTCGCCAAAAGGCGTTCGTCGAATCCAATACAAACCACAAAAGGTAGTCCTACATATAGATGTATAACTACAACATATACACAAGTAATATATAATCACACGCTATCATTTTTCCGCACTTGTCAATCAATAGAAGCCATCGCCTTTTCGACATTATTGATATTCTGTAGGCAGCCGTTGGATAGGTAGCTAATATTTTGTGGACACATATGCTCGGGTGGCCGGGTGTCCCAGCCTGGCCGCTGTCCCGCTCAGTAAAAGACCCAATCTATCACCGGGACAGCAAGCCCAATTTATTGTTAGTACAGAGGACATCATGACGAATGTGACATTTACGGTGGTTCGTTTCGAAAAATTTAATAAAGCGTTTGTATGTACTATAGAACAAACTAGCTGTATGCGTTCTAGAGACCTACCGGTTTCAAGGGCCGTTTTGTGTTCCGCGACGATAGAACCGTTTTACGTTTCGGATCAAAACAGTCTTCGTCGAACAACTAGTCCTCGGATTGTCTACACGCCAATTTGAACTTAATGGTGAAGTAAATACAGTCTATAATAGAACGCAATGATATGAGAGAGACCGTTTCGTTCTATGACAATTACGCTTTCATTTTACAATAAGATAATCTTTATTATTGAAAAGATAAAGTCGATTATCGTATAAAACTACTTTTATTTCGATGTTTCGTCGTCTCTTTGTAGCACGGTGGTGCTAGTGACGGTAGCGCGACTGTGCCGCTTATGTATAACCTTATCGCCATTAAAATAGAGTGCAAGTTGGAGTAGCAACAAATAGAAACAAAATAATAAAATTTATTTAGAACCGCAAGTTGGCATTGCAAATTAGCAATACTTTCATACGTCGAAACGAACGTTGACAAGATTTTGTTTAGTTTAGTTTCGTTACGTTGCATTCGTTCGACCGTCGCGTTGCGTGTCGTTTCGTTGCGTCACCCAGCCGCAACCAAAACCAGTTGCGAACGAGAACTGTTTCGAGGACTAGTTTTCGTCTAAGAGAAAATGGTTGCGCTCGTCGTTAAAAAAATTGAGAACGACCCACCACTAGAACAAACCGATTCCTGACCCACTTTCCCGATAATTCGCTTAACAATTTTAAAACATACAAGTTTTTTTCTATAAAGAATGATTGATTGCACTAACGACCTACTAATAACAAGGAAACTGTAATAATATGTACCAAATATATGTATTTGAAATTTTATCTTTGTTTTCTATGCAGTAGAGTATCTTATAGGAAAAATTGTAATAGTTGTTACGAAATCTCTTTTAAAATCGTAAATCTAACAGAAACTCTTTCGATTTCTTGACATGAAGAATAGCCTTGGTAAATGAATAAGGTAATCCTTACATCCGGTTTCTGAAACGCATGTCAAATATTGAATTAGTTGACAGACTGTCATAATTAACTATTTGTTGAGCAACTGTGGGTTTCTGAAAAGATATTTACCGAAAAATTAACGAATCTACTGTTAAGGCAGGATTTATTTATTAGTCTGGCCACCCTAGCTAAAACCAGTCACTTTCATTCGATCATTCATGTTTTGTTTCTGTCTAACGCATAGCTTTGTCTCTACCTTTTGACAACTTATAAGTGACTTTTATTTAGAAGTCAGAAAAATAGAAACGATTGTGTGTACCGAAAACATTGAAATTTATTTTCATTTGTAAAGTTTTTACATAATATGTCACGAAAAAACTATACGGAGCGAGAAAAGAGGGAGCTTTTAACAATAGTGGATAAGTAAGTACCTAATAGGTACAAATCAGTTGTTCAAATCAAGCTTTCTAATCTATACAAATTAACCGATCTGCTTTTGGCATTTAAAATTTGTAAATATATTGATAATATATATTTCAATGTAGGCACAAAGCAATAATAGAAAATAAGTCTACCAATGCAGTGACGGTGGAAAAAAAACGTGACTTGGAAAAAAATTGAAGAATTTAAAAATAAAAATTAAAGAATTGGAATTTACTTCTAAAGCAAATAAAAAGTAAAATAATTATAGTGTAAATCTGATATAAACTACAATATAAAGATGTTTGTTTGTTTGTTTGAACGCGTTAACATCAGGAACTGCTGAACTGAATTGAAATATTCTTTTTATGTTGGGTTAGCCATAATTCTAGGAAGGCTTTAGTGTACAATAATTGTTCGTTTTAAGTTCCAGGTGTCTCAGTTTTCCCATTAGTTGATGGAAAACAGATTTTGAAATCCTGTAGCGATCCTTAAATTCTTCATCATTGTAATGAATTACAGGATTTATTCGTTTCCGGAACTGGCGAGTTGGTGCCAGATCTTCCTCGTCACTAGATAGGGATATATCGTCAACAGATAAATCTGACAACATTTTTTACTAACACTACAACAACTGACCAAAATATGAGTAAAATTTCTTTTGACAGTCTGTTAATTGATCAATTTTCACCAATTACTTATTAAAACACAACAAAACGTTAACATGCAGTTAACATACAAAAAAGCTTTCCGGAAACCAAAAACTACGGCAATCGGCCATTAATTCGAGATTTGACATTTGCAACAACAAATCATTGACAAACTGTCACTTGGCTCATCGAGAAACCCAAAGTGCATTTAAATAGAGATTAACAACTTGTTACGTAATTTTTTCGATGACATGCGTTTCAGAAACCGGGTGTTAGTCTATTATAAGCAAAGCTCTAAATAATTTAACGTCAACAATAAATCACAGGAGGTGGCAAAATCTATCACGTCAAATATGATTGTTCAGTTAATAACAAATTTGTTTCCATGTGGGTTAGGAATCAAATTGACTGATAGTACATAGTTATGTTTTTTTTTAAGCATTGAACTGCTTCATAAAACATAGTTAATATTTTTGTAGTCTTACTGATTGTATACACAATTTGGAGTAGTATTTGTTTAGTGGAAAGTTGTATTTACATGATAGCCATGATATTTATTCTCAGCTCCAAATTGATGTGTCCTTACATAAAATATATCTATTATCATGAGTGTACTCACTCATTTAATGAACGTAATAAGGAAATTGGATTTATATGAAAGCTCGAAATGGTGATACCAAAATTTATCGACAAGAAACTTTGAGAGACTGTTTTTTGTTTTATTGAAATGAAACTACATAAATATGAAATCTCATTCGGATCTACGAGAACCGAACAAAATGAATTGCACATGTAACACGATCGCTCATATATAAAAAATTCATAACCTGAAATAGATTCATTCTGTCTGTGTTGAGATAACTCATATATATGTGATCCCGTTGTCGCTATCTCGTTTGGCCCAAAAACGGGCCGATCAATCAGGCTGATGCGATATGGCGCGAATATGTCGCGAATTTATTATTATGACGGGCGATGGCGACACCTTCGTGCTACGACAGAGAGCGCTACGATCGTAGCACATATTCGTGTCGTAACGATTTGTTACTCGTAGCACTGCTGCGATATAAAATGGTCGAGTTGTAATGAGGAAATCGGGTTTCTTTTATTGTAGTGATTCATATACAACAAATAAAAAAAATTAATGGTTCTAAATGTTATTTAGTTTATGATTTTGTAAGTCAATTTTCAATTTCTACGGGTTTTAATTTGTGAATTGGTTTCATTTCATTTGGTTATCATAAAATTTAATAGCGGTTACTTTTAAAACAGTTACTTAGTATTTTCAATATAAATTCTGGATTGGTTTTTTTTCTAACGAGTACAGATAAAGAGTTTTGTTCGATATTGTTTCAAAGTTTAAAATAGAAGTTTTATAACCAAAAACAATTGAAAATAAAAACTCAATTGTCTACCTTATCTATTAAGGTTTTAAACACCTATTAGCCTATTCAAAGTTTACACTAGAATATCGGGTAGCAATTATTTTAACAACAAGCAAAACATGTAATAGTAGTTCAACCGCGCCTGAGGTTAGCGGCGCTTTTTAATCTGCAACCAACAGTGCTGTCTTTTAATTAAAAAATGTAAATGAGACACAGGAGTGGCTTCATTCGGTCAAAAAAGTTAATAGCCTAATAAAACCCGCTCGCATACCGGCGTGTGATTCCGGCTGCAATAAAAGCAGTTTCTCTTAACTAAATCGGCGCGTGTTCACTCTGCAGGGTTATCGATAGACCATAATCTGGCATGATTCCCTAAATTAAAAAAAATACATTTGAAAAGAAGGAGGAGCTCGATGGCGCCAATGGTTAGCGCGTTCCGCTGCGATCGTTGAATTTAAGCAACTTTCGCAGTGGTCGGTCATTGGATGGGTGACCAAAAATTACTTTCTCGAGCTCCTTCGTACTTCGGAAGGCACGTTAAGCTGTTGGTCCCGGCTGCATCGCAGTCGTTAGCACCCACCAATCCGCACTGGGCCCGCGTGGTGGGTCATGGCCCAATCTCCCTATTCCATCCATAGGGGACATTAATAGGCTGATGATGATGATGACGATGACATTTGAAAATATTTAATCCTCATTGTTAGTACTCTATAGGGATGATAAGGAGAGACTGCTGTCAAATCAAGATTTAAGTTTTTTTAATATTTATGGTCCAGAGCCATATTAACATATATAGACTAACTCATACACTAAAGTTTAGAGGATCGTAAAAGAACTACACTGAATATTTACTTATTAAAATATAAAACATATAGGAGCGTCCAGACTATATTCTTCCAACCAAATATTTAACAAAGTTAAGGTATATCTTGAATAGCAAGGCTATTAGGTTCCCTGTATTTTGGTACACGTATTTCTGCCGAGCAACAACAGAAAATGTAAGCTCTACAAAGTGTAAATAATCAAATTCGGGCCCTTTTAGTGTTTGTTAGATATAATTATCAATAGTAATTAAATAAATAATATTATTAGCCTTTTTTAAATAACTAGCAAATTAGTGAACCAAAAGTTCACCAAAAAAAAATGTATTTAATTAATTGAGAACTTCGGAGATTTTGTGTGGTTTCGTTTGAAATAGAAATCACGTGATTTCTCGAAAACCGGAAGTGCTACGTTACTCAAATCCGGTTTGTAGTCTTATCAGATTATTCTTAACTTATAACTTAAACATTCTCTTTATCTATCTCTTACGGTTTGGCCGCTGAAACAGCACCACGGACGGACGGACTTGTCTAATAGATAAGAGATATTGAATCCTAAGTTCGTATCTCAGTTATTTATTTTTTGTAGGCAGATTTAAATACTAAGAAATCGTCATTATTTCTGTGCCACAATCTTTATTTTGCCATCAAAGAATAGATTTTTTATATCAAATAAAAATACTAAGTATTGACTTTGTCAAGTTCAATAAGATTCTTCGAAATATACTATATCATTTGCATTTCTATTGTCAGAATAGTTGACTTGAACCAGTTTGTTTAGGTAGGTCTGGTATTGTTGGTCTGACAGCCCTATCGTCTTCAGTTGAGATTAGCCCACGAATCACCCCCCCTACCCACTCTTATTAACATGCCCCGAGCAAACAGTTCAGTAGACTAACTTGATGATAAACATAAATACAAGTAGCACAACTAAGTATTATATCTTAGAAACTTGCAAACTAGAACTGACTCGTAACATTCTCTAAATCAAAAAAATCCTCAATTAAACCAACAAAGATAGTCTTATGTACGAGTAAGTAATAAATGGCTCGAGGAGCTCGATGGCGCAGGTGGCTAGCGCGTTCGGCTGCAATCGTTGAAGTTAAGCAACTTTCGCAGTGGTCGGTCATTGGATGGGTGACCAAAATTTACTATCTCGAGCTCCTCCGTGCTTCGGAAGGCACGTTAAGCCGTTGGTCCCGGCTGCATTTGCAGTCGTTAGCACCCACCAATCCGCACTGGGCCCGCGTGGTGGGTCATGGCCCAATCTCGCTATTCCATCCATAGGGAAGGCCTGTGCCCCAGCAGTGGGGACATTAATAGGCTGATGATGATGATGATGAAGTAATAAATTGGGGGGTTTGTGATAATCGAGATTTGCAAAACTTATGCAGTTTTATTAGAAGTAAGGTTGGTTTAAATCTATTCTCTTCAGCTTTCTCGAGCTTTGAATCTACAGAATTTTAGATCCCTTCTGCATCTGTTGTAGTCTGGTCCATACTACGAGTGAGTGTTCTGAGGAGTTATTCGCCTCTATATTCCCCTTTCCTTCAGAAGTCCATACACTCTCGCCTACGTTGCGAGCATCGGTTTAGTGACTCGTTTCAATATCTGTCATACAATTAAAATGCTATATATCACACAAAGACCAGGGGGCCAATCGCCTAACTGGATTGCTTTGGAAAACGCTATCGCTTACGATTTCATTGTGTTATTTCTAGCCGCCTGAGGTTTTCAAATGCCTCGCGCTCTTTTTTTTTCTTTTGCATTGGTAATAACAATGTTAAAGAAAATGAGCGTGAGGTATTTGAAAACCTTCGGCGGTTAGAAATAACAAAATGAAATCGTAAGCGATAGCGTTTTCCAAAGCAATCTGGTTAGGCGATTGGCCCACAGATCAGAAAACAGCACATTACAGGACCACAATTTTGGATTAGGTTTACGACAGATCAGCAATGTAATTAATTTATTTCTAAAAGGATGATAGTATTTTCTTCATATTTATCACACTAATATTGTAAAGGTGAAAGTTGTAAGTGTGTATGTTTGTTACTTCTTCACGTCTAAACGACTGGGGCTATTTTAATAAAATTTGGTATGGAGTTAGCTGACACCTTAGATTAAAACATAGGCTACTTTTTACTGCGGGAAAATATCCCTAATAAACCGCGGGTAGCACCGCGGAGCACAACTAGTGATTATGTATTAATGGAAGTGTGTAAAGAACCCATCTATCTCTCTTGACATACTGTGCCCCACTATACTATAGAACACTGTTCCCGTCGGACATAAAATTAAATCAGGCCGGAGCGCAGCCGCGAGTATTCTTTGCTAACGAACCGCCTAATGTTGACTCCTCAGACCCAGGCTACAACCGGGTTGGTATTAAGCTTGTGGAAAGGAGCAACGTCTTAAGGGTTAAACTAGGTGGTAAATTCGACTAAGTCCTGCAAATTTTAGCATGAAGTACGTCAAACTGCAAGTATTTACTTGGGTTTGAACAGCGCTGCAGCGTTCTAGATAATCTGGAAGTTATATTATATGTTGATGTATGACGTTATATGCATCGTAATCTTTAGTTTTCGAATTCCATTGACAGCAACAGTGAGAACCTTGGCGTGTTAAAAGCCTAATCCAAAGTGCTCTAAATATTTGATTTGATTTAGTTTGACTTAATTATGTTTGACCTATTAATTTGATTTGATTTGATTTAACTTGATATGATATAAATTTACTTGATTAATTTTTAAAATGGATTGATTTTGTTTAAATTTGGTTGGACCTGATGTGATTTAATATGATCAACAATTAAGTGAAATTAATGTATTTAATGTTAAGCTTAAGTTTGTTGCAACACCCCAACGGGGTCATGTACCACTCTCTATTAAGTATGTAAGACCTTATAATAAAAAATGTACATGAGCAATGTGATATAAATAAATAAATAAATTTTAAATTTTCTTAGATATCACATTTTTAAATAAAACATTCTCGAAGCAGCCCGTAAAGAATGCGAAACGTCATAAACAAATTGTAGGAAGGCCAAAGGGGAAGATCTTCGTCCGAGCTGGGTGATGTTAGCTCGGGGGCCGCGGCCCGACTGATGTTTTTTTTTTTTTTGATTCCCCCCGCCTGGGAGGAATCAAAAGAGCGGGTGAGAAATCCTCATGGATACCCTACAGCCGGCTACAAGGTTATGTCAGACTCTTACTGACTAAAAAACACCCGTAGGGGCTGCCTCTGGCCGGGAAGGCCTCTAAGGCTTCATCGGAAGCGATCGTCCCCCAGGGGGGGGGAGCGACGCAGAAACAGCTGAACCGACTGATGTTGGTCGGGCATTGTATATATGAACTGTTGGCTGCCGAATTTCACTTGCGCGATGTAGGCTTCCTTACGTTGTGAACGCAGCGCCGGTAGCGTCATCTCTGGAGGAGGCGAGTGTTTATTTCCTCCATGTTAGTTATATGTGGGCATATAGATTTCGCCGCCACAAAATAAATCAGTGCATATATACCGTTGAAACTTGTTTTATTTAATGAGTGCTGTGCGTGAAAACCTATGAAACAAATACCGCATTTTATCTTTGGTGATTATTGTTTCGAGGCACCACCAGATAGGGCATTTGGCATCAGTATATTGTTTTAAACTTTCATGGTCACTAACATTATAGTAATATAAGTTATTTACGGGATTGTTACCATGTACCTTGTTTTTATCGAGTTTCGAGGGAACACATAAAACAATCAAGAACAACGATACGCAGAAGTCAGCCATCGCGGAACATTTGATTGATTCTGGTTCTAACCACTGGATTGAGTTTCATAACCCACAGATTATCTCGACAGAACACCATTACATACCAAGATTGGTCAGGGAAGCGATTGAAATAACAAAACATAAAAATTTCAATCGTGAGGACGGGTTTAAATTGTCGAGTGTCCGGAATCCTGTGGTTCGTATGTGTAAAACCGGAAATAATCAAAAAAGTCTCGTGTCGCGATCCGATACTGTAAGTGTTGTGTGTCGAGAACAGTTTCGAGTGAATAGTGAGAATGTGAACAGTGGTACGGGTATCGAACGCAATAAAAGACTTCGTCGGAGGGTAGACCGATATATCTGTCAATAACAGCCTACCCGCAATTACTTCAGTTACTCCGTGATCATGGCGCTTGCAACAGTGCCGAAATATCGGAAACTCGCTAAAAACAAGGTACATGGTAACAATCCCGTAAATAACTTATATTACTATAATTTGGCATCAGGCCGGCAAGGTAGAGGATTCTACGCAAGTGGAAAAAATCACTTACACTGAACATGAAGCGAGAAGTGTGTTGGTAAGCTTATAAAAGAAATAAAGCCTTTTCGTAAAAACCTCTAAGCTCGCTTCTCGAACCCGCTATGAGCGCCTTCACCTATCGCACCTTGAAAATGTTAATATGCTTAAAATTTCCATCACGGTACTACCATCTCTACGAATATTATCAAGTGAATGTTATTAATTCCGCTTTGCTGCGTCGCCGCAGACGCCAGCGGCATGATAACTGAATTAAGTACAACCTGCGTCGAGCGGCCCGTTGCATATTATTATAACGAGTATTAATCATTAATGGCGCTTTGTGAGGGTATTTTTAAAACTGAAACGATCAAAAGCTTTCGTTCCTAGAATCATGCATGATATATGAAGCGTAAATTTTAGAATTTGAATTTAGGACGCCGAATGTTGATAATTATATTTAAACGGTGGTAATGGTTTAATAGAAGCATTTTAAAGATATAAAGTTATTTATGATCAGAAGGTCCAGGAGTTAAAAATTAATTACAGCGGAGGCTTGACGACCTCCGTGACCTCCGTGACCGAGGGTTCTCGAGAGGTTCCAGGTTCAAGTCCCGGTGCCTCGAAAGCCCACAACGGTGGTAGCTTCGGCGGAAATGGAGGTTACCGAAGCGTCCCAATGACCAGACGCAATCAATGTAACGTTATCCAAGGTAACCTCAACCACTGCGCCGCAGCGCAGGACCTCCTCCTGGCAACGGCGAAGCAGTGGCAGACGAATGTCGCGGTGATCGCGGAGCCCTACCGCGTGCCGTCCAGATCAAACTGGGTAGGGGATCTGGACGGCACGGTGGCGGTGGTGGCCCCGAACGAAACACCACAGGCGACTCTCCTAGTGGCCAAAGAAAGAGGGAGAGGGTACGCAGTAGTCACGTGGGGTGAGTTCACCTTCATTGGGGTGTATTTCTCCCCCAATAGGACGCTGACGCAACTGCAGGCGTGGTTGGATACGGTGGAGGCGGCCGTAAGACGCGCGTCATCGGATAAAACGATTGTGCTCGGGGACTTCAACGCCAAACATATGGCGTGGGGGTCCTCGAGCGCAAATCGTAAGGGGGAGATGGTGCTCGACTGGGCGGCGCGATTGGGCCTGGTGATTGCTAATAGGGGGTCCGAATACACGTGCGTGAGGCCAAGGGGAGGATCCATAGTGGACCTCACCTTCACGACGCCCACACTGGCCCCGCGCGTGCAGGACTGGAGGGTGCAGGGGGATGTAGAGACGTTTTCGGACCATCTGTATATACGGTTCCGAGTCTCTCCCCCTGCGCAAGGAGGGACATCCACAGTACGGGATAGGAGGACTCACTTTCCACGGTGGGCAGTCACCCGGCTCAATCCGGAAAGGGCGGAGGAGACGGCAATAGTCCAGGGGTGGAGCATGGACTCCAGTGACTCCCGTGGCATCAACGAGAGTGTGGCGAGGTTTGGGCGCGCCCTTAGGACGGTCTGCAGTGCCGGCATGCCTCCTGTTAGAACTCCCCCGACCAGGACCCAAGTATACTGGTGGTCGGCGGAGATTGCGAGGCTACGCGAGCTTTGCCAGCAAGCCAGGACGCTCCTCCAGCGCTGTAGACGACGCGTCAGGCGCACGCAAGGTGAGGAGGAGAGGCTGAGGGCAGATTACCAGGCCGCCAAGAAAGCGTTAAAGGAGGAGATACTGGGGTCAAAGGAAAGGGCGTGGCAGGAGTTCCTTGCCGACCTCGACAGAGACCCGTGGGGGCGCCCGTATCAGATGGTTAGGGGCAGAATGAAGCAGCAGGCTCCTTCCACCGAGTCCTTCGATCCGGAGCTCCTCGAGAGGGTCGTGTCGGCCTTGTTTCCGGAGTCAGTGCCGGAGATACGACCACTAATGACCCCTCGAGACGTAGCGGACCCGGATCGAGAGCCGCCGCCTATAACAGCGGAGGAGATGGAAAAGGCCTTGGACAGGCTTCGTGGAAAAAGGAAGGCCCCAGGTCCGGACGGCGTACCGGGCCGTGTCCTCCTTCTGGCACTGAGACACATGGGCGAGCATTTAGTCTCAATCATGGACTCGTGCCTGCGGGAGGGCCGGTTTCCGGTCGCATGGAAACGGGGCAAGATCTGCCTCCTCCACAAGAGGGACCGGCCACTTGACTCCCCGTCGGCTTATCGACCCGTGGTCCTGCTGGATGAAATCGGTAAAGTCTTTGAGAGGATTCTCGCAGACCGAATCATCCAGCACTTGGACACCGCGGGTCCTAACCTGGCCGGGAGCCAATTTGGCTTTAGGAGAGGTCGCTCCACAATGGATGCGATCACGGAGGTGAAAAGGGTGTCACAGGAGGCTGTGCGCAAAGGAGAGAGAGTTATTGCGGTGTCCCTTGACATTCAGAACGCATTCAACTCTCTCCCCTTTGAGGTGATCAAGGTGGCCCTACGCTACCATGAGCTGCCCGCATACCTCGTAAAGGTAATCGAAGACTACCTAGAGGAGCGGGTGGTTCTGTATGTTACGGCGGATGGCGTGCTGGTGGAGAGGAATATGGTCCGCGGTGTTCCACAGGGGTCGGTCCTCGGGCCGCTCTTGTGGAACATGGGCTACGACTGGGTTCTTCGTGGCGTCTTTAGGCCCAGGATAGGGGTAATCTGCTACGCGGACGATACTCTTATCCTGGCCCGAGGGAGGGACTACGGGGAAGCCAGCCGGATGGCCGGGGTGGGGGCGGTCATATTAATGACCAGGATCCGGCGACTAGGGCTTGACGTGGCGGTCTCTAAGACGGAGGCCTTAATTTTCCATGGCCCACAGGCCAGGCCGCCACGTGGGTCTAGAATCTGGGTGGACGATCTACCGGTTCAGCTAAAACCGCACATGAGGTACTTGGGGCTAGAGCTTGATGGTAAGTGGCGGTTTGACCACCACTTCAGGCTTCTGGCCCCGAAGCTGGTTAGTGCGGCGGCGGCTTTGGGCAAGATCATGCCGAATGTGGGTGGCCCCGGTAGCAGTTGCCGGAAACTGTTCGTTGGTGTGATAAGGAGTATGGCCTTGTACGGTGCGCCGGTGTGGGCTGATGCCCTCAGTGTGGTCAACAGAGCAATGCTCAGGAGACCGCAGAGGGTAGTGGCCACCCGTGCAGCACGGCCGTATCGTACGACGTCATACGAGGCGGCGTGTGTTATCGCCGGGATGCCCCCCTGGGACCTGGAAGCGCAAGTGCTTGCGCAAGTGTACCAGGGGAGGGTCTCGGCGATGGCGAGAGGGGAGCGTGCCACTATTGAGGAGGTGGCGCAGGTGCATAGGGAGGCAAGAGAGGTGCTGATGGAGAATTGGCTGGGGCGTCTCGGCAGTCCGACGGCGGGCGTCAGGACGGTTGAGGCGATCCGTCCAGTTCTCAGGGAGTGGGTTTCCAGACGGTCGTGGTCGCTAACCTTTCGTCTGGTGCAGGTGCTTTCCGGGCATGGTTGCTTTGGAAGGTACCTGTATCAGATACAAAGGGAGGCGGACCCCTCGTGCCACGAGTGCGGTGATGCCGTGGACACAGCTCAGCACACCCTGGAGGTGTGCTCGGCGTGGACTCGGCAGCGCGGCACTCTGGTTTCGATCCTGGGAACGGACCTCTCACTGCCCAGCGTGGTCAAGGCAATGCTGGAGAGTGACAGGTCCTGGCAGGCGATGGTGGCTTTTTGCGAAGACACCATTTCGCAGAAGGAGGCTGCGGAGAGAGTCCGCGAGGAACAGGCCCTCGCTGGTTCTCTCCGGAGCAGGAGGGGGGGAAGAAGGAGGAGAAGACCGGCGCATCTCTTGCCACCCTAGCACGGGGGATGGCCTTATTGAAGGCCGCGGGGGGAGAAAAGGTCCTTTTTAGGGCCGGGGGTTGCTGAGTCCCTTTAGGGCTCAGAGGGGGGAAACGGCCCTTTTCAGGGCCAGGGGGTAGGAGCATCACACCACAGTGATTCTTAGCAATCACTGCTAGTGGCTGGTCGATGCTCAAAAGGCCCTTTTCAGGGCCAAGGGGGGACGAGAGAGGGACGGAGAGAACTACGCTCTCCCTCCCACTCTCATGAGGGCCGCGAGTCTGTCCTGAGGGGGCCAGGCTTGCATTGCACAAGCTCTCTGGATGTTGATGCCCCTCATACTCCGGGGCATGTTCATCGGGGCGGGTCCGCTTGCGGACAATCACCTTGCGGGTGGGCGGACTATTCGGAAACGGATACCGCCACATCACTCGCACTCCCGGTGCGCACTAGGAGGGACCGCGGTCCCTCATAATGCGCGCCGGGTGACCGGTGCAGGAGTATTGTCTAGTTTTTACGGTCGCCCTTGTGGCGGTCGCCTTCTTGGCGAGGTAGGGCCCCGCTTGCTTCTCGGAGCACTTGTGTTCCCTGAAGCGGCGGAGAGGAGTCCCCGATAGCTTCGTCCGCAACCCTCGGTTGGCGAAGTATGCGTAATGCATTTTCTAGACAATAAAAATAAAAAAAAAAAAAGGTTCAAGTCCCGGTGGACGCAGATGATTGTGTGATGAATACGAGCATTTGTACTCCAGTCATGGATGTTTGATATGTATTTGTATATAAACATACTTATATATGTACAGTATATGTCTTTTATCCGTAACCCTAGTGTCCCAAGCCTTACAGTGCTTACTTTGGGGCTAGGCTAATTGGTGTGTGTGTTGGAAATATTTATTGAAGTGAAAACTTCTTTAGCGGCGTTATACACTTTTTTTGTATGGGTAAAAAATGTTTAACTCGCGTCAGGTTAAACACGTGGGCCGATCGCATCATGACACAATAAATTTGGGAAGGTTGTTGACTTTCAATATATTGGACGAAATATAGTAATATTTTATTTTATCGTATTATAATAATAAGTCTCTATCTATGACGTCCAGGTGGCAGCTTTATTGCGAAGAAAATGCATTTTTCTACAATAGATATCGCTAGGTGCGCTTAAATGTGATTCATGTAAGTTGATTTTTCTGAGAGATAACCTTTTTTAATGTAATATAAATTGTCATGTTTGTGTACGAAAGCGCAATAAATAAATATTGTATTCTACCACATACATGATAGTACTATTATACTGATAATTAAAGCAATTCGTGCAAAATTATTCCCTAACCATTCCAAAATATCAAAAATGCACAACGTTAATATTCAAGTTTTCACTTCTGCCGGCACTCCCAGAGTGGAACTAGAGATGTAACGACTCGACTTTTCAAACCGGTTCAAACCGGTTTGAGCATGGACCGAGTTGAATCGGTTAACGTCTTCGTAAACCGGTTCTACCGTGGCATTCGTTCGTATCGCGCTGCGCGCATGCGCGCCTGTCAATTCTTGTTTATGCCGCCATCCACAAATCGCGTGCGGCTCCTGACGTGCTTTACCGACCCTAATAAAACTTGACCGACCAATACGAACCGACTTACAGCAGAGGATACGGTTAGCGCGCATCGTCAATTTAAATACAACAGACATAACCGACTTACCGACCGAACCGAAATGAAACGGACTCTGGTAGATTTGACTGACTTGACGGTGTAATTTTGTTTTCATTAATAAGTAATATGCGATGTAATTGCCCAGCTTCTAAAAAAATAGACCAAATATTATTCCTAAATAGTTGTAAGAAAACTTTTTAATTAAGTTGTTTGTACCAAATTAAGTTTCTACGTCTCAAATGATTTTACAAAAATAAGTTACGTATTTATTATATTGTTGATTATTAAAATTGTATTTTATTCTCAAAGTTAAGAAGTACGGTTTTATGTAATTAATAGAGTTTATATATTTTTTTGTAATTTTTTAAACACGGTATTACATAGATTTTTGTTTATTTTTATTTTGACATTTTTAATTCTGATTATTATTATTTGTTTTCATATTTTAATTGATATTTTTCAATTACCTTTAAATATTTGCACGATGTAATATCAACAAAATATGTAGAATTAAAAAAAATAGCACCTGTTGTTTCGTAAGTTTCATTCGTCAACTCGTCAAACGGTTCAAACCGGTTCAAACCGCGGTTTACTGAAAATTTGGCGGTTCGGTTCGGAAACCGATTTGCATGTATTACTAACCGATCAAATCCGGTTTGTCAAAATTCAAGACCGTAACATCACTAAGTGGAACCCGTCATTTTTCGTTTATTATACTGCATATAGAGGAGCTCGATGGCGCGGGTGGTTAGCGCGTTCGGCTGCGATCGTTGAAGTTAAGCAACTTTCGCAGTGGTCAGTCATTGGATGGGTGACCAAAAATTTACTATCTCGAGCTCCTTCGTGCTTCGGAAGGCGCGTTAAGCCGTTGGTCCCGGCTGCATCTGCAGTCGTTAGCACCCACCAATCCGCACTGGGCCCGCGTGGTGGGTCATTAATTGGCTGATGGTGATGATACTGCATATAAACTATTTATTTTGACTAATTCAAATCAATGACGAACTCTGCCTTCCAAACTGCGTAACGCAGTTCCTATGACGATCATGATTGAAATGTATATGAAATAATAATTGTGTGTATTTTGGAAGACGACTTTCTATAATATCGTGATAATCGTCATCTTTGTATAATGCGATTCAAATAAGAATAGGAAAGCCAATGACCTCCATCTGTAAAATGTCGCTTGAAAAGTACGGCTTGCAAAAAAATTTTCGAACCCTCTTTTAGCACAGCTAATTATGGGAATTATGGAATAAAAACCAAACATTTGTAAACAAACAATAACAAATATTGTTAATTAATATTGATTGATATATTATTTTCATTTATTGAGCATTGGCTATGAATGTTTGATAACCTAAATCGTCAACCAAATGTCACTTTAAGTTGCGTTCAGAAACTCGATTTAAAACTTTGGTTTACATATAGAATGCATGTTTGTATGTGACCTAGTAATAGTGCATGATTATTCATAACTACTTCGGCGGTAATGCAGAGATGAGCGGAATTGAAGAGCTTAATTCTGATTAAGGTTTTTTCTAGTACAGTCTTCATAAATAAATATTATTAAAAATCGGTTATTTTCTTTTCTCAATTTTAGTATTTTTTTTTAAATCGGATGTTTTTTCTCACTTAATGTTAGTAAATAATTTTTATTAAATAAAAAATTTTTTGCTCACTCTACCTTTTTCGTTTGAATTGACAGCTATGACGTCACAATATGGCGCCCCGTCGATCCTATTCTTATTTGAATCGCATTATAGGACACATTACGACAAAGTTCCCGCTATCTCAATTATCGATTTTAAGAGTCCAGCCCCTGTGTAATTAAAATACAGAAAAAAAAAACCTTTTTAATTAAAGACTGGAGTCCAGACATGATTAACAAAAAGTAAATACAAATACAGTGTAATAAGTACTCTTGCTTGTAAACACGATGGATTTATTTCTATGTACCGAGTCTCTTTGAAGTGTTTAATGGATATAGTTGGGCGAATTTAATAAAGCAACTTCGTCGTGTGATATTTAATACTTTTCCAACTACTTTACAATATAAGCATTAAAATAAAAACAGAGTCATGTTGTTAAGTAAGAGTTGTCCTTGGTGGGCGATTATGTATACGCCATTTGTGCATTTAAAATTTTAGTTCATATGTATCAAAATAGATGGCGTTGTAGTTCGTTGCATCACGCTTGTAAATATGTTTGGAGCTACATATAGGCAAAACGTCACCAAACTAATAAAGAAATCTATGGTTTAACAAAATACACTGTAGTTTCAATTTAATTCTTTTGCACCTAAGCTCTCGGATTTAAGAGTCATTTTGGCTCGAACAGGATGCGCACCAAAAACGTAACGAGGTCATTCATCGATAGATTTTACTCCTCAAATTTTTCTCATACCGGGCCCCTTATATATGCAAATCGATTCTTAAGGAGTAAACTCCAAAAAGTCCTCTTAGATAACACAGTCGCGATGGTGGGTGAATAGAAGTTTTCGCAGAATACTTAATTCTTCAAACTTTTATGTGCGTCTGCACTTTTAAGTTTCTGCTACTGTGCAAAGATTGTAGTACCTATGTATTATGTGAAGTTTCTCTGAAGTCTTTCTTATAATATTTATGACTCTTTTGTTGTTTTGTTCTTGAGAACTCATAACTGTTATCAGGGGTATGTGATAACCAAATTAATATTCTCAAGTTCTTTGTATTAAGCTAATTATGTCACTACATCGACATACTTAACCATATCCAACCTAAAGGCTAAGGCGGTTTAGCCGAGTTTTACTTGCCTGCGCTCCGTGGCTTCATCATCATTAGCCTATTAATATCCCCACTGCTAGGGCATAGGCCTTCACAATGGATGGAATAGAGAGATTGGGCCCTGACCCACCACGCGGGCCCATTTCGGATTCGCGGTTGCTAACGACTGCGGATGCAACCGGGACTAACGGCTTAACGTACCTTCCGAAGCACGAAGAAACTTGATAAAGAAGATTTTTGGTCACCCATCCAATGACCGACCACTGCGAAAGTCGCTTAGCTTCGACGATCGCAGCCGAATGCGCTAACCACCTGCACCATCGAGCTCCATGCCGTACCAGTAACGTAAACCTTCTCATATTTTTTAAGAAATCTTTTTAAAGACTGTATATACCTATATATACATATGCTTTTCCCGTAACAAAACAACCAGTGGGTGATTCCTGGGACCCATGATTTTAAGGGTCACATTGAAATATTAACGTAACGTAATATTAAGTAATAGACCAACTTGAATAAAATACCACTCCAAACTTTATTTAACTATTGTAGTGTTGAGGCCCATTGATAAAAAATAATATTTAATTAAAGAAATTGGTTAAATATCCATTTAAAACTGAAAAACGCGGTATTTTCACTAGATTTTTACGTGTCACACGCGCGATTCTTGCTATGTTATAGTGAATATTTTTTTATGCTCAAGGTTATACATGAATATATACTTTTTTAAATACATAAAGATTTATTCTGTTAGATCATGAACAAACTGTTCTAAAATAATCAAAGTTTAGTATACCTTTATTCGTTCAAATACATGTCACGCGGTGGGCATAGATTCAATCTCGCGGCGAAACTATGACAATTTATTTAGTGGAATACGCGGTAATCGTCTTGCGATTGGTCCAAATGATCGCTTGTTCACCGGCAGTGGTCGGACGGGAAGGTAGTGTCCGTAGATTTCGTGCCAAAAATTCTACAATGTTTAAATAATTATTTTTCATTGCAGCATATCTAGTGGCTTCGGTAACAGCGCAAGATTACAAACTAAGGGTACGGCCAGAGTGCACTCCTGATTCAGATTCAGACTCAGAAAACAAGTGTGAGAAAAACAGGCAACCTGCTTAGACTACACTGTTTATATCTTGCGCTTGTTTTCAGAATCTGAATCTGAATCTGAATCTGAGTGCACTCTGGCCGTACCCTAAGCCGCAGTTGTTCAAAAGTTTCGCCTTTAATTTTGTATACACCTCAATGGCGGAGGGTATACACATTCTGAATTATGATTTCAATGGCTTGCCTGAATAATAACACACAGCTAACCTACTGCCCCCGTTAATCAAAACAAATCAAAAATATATTTATTTTTGTTAATAGGAACCGCCTTTAATGATCACTCATTCAAGGAAGACCCACAAAATGTATAAGCAAACTCGACGATACCAAACTTCTTTTACTCAGATATTCTTTGGTTTTCTCGAGTCTCGTTTATATGAAGTAGATTTTATAAAGGAATTTTGAATGCGTGCTCTGAGCTACTTGTGTAATGTTTAGATCGCCAAACAATAAAATTATTGATTTCGTGTTTCGTAGTTTCGTGGACTTTACACGACGATTTGACACAAATAGAAAATCAGTCTCTCACGAGGGCCAATATGACACTAGGATAATAGGGATGATGACTATTTTTTTTTCTTCGTTTATCAGGTAGATTATAAAACAGTATTGGACACGTATTTTTTCTTTTTTCACATAATATAAACATTGCAGAGATATATTGATTTGAAAAGTCGCATGACGTCACGTTTGAGTTCACTTATAAGTGAAAATTCACTCAAAAGTGACATCACGAGCCCCTACTCCCAAACTTTGACGCGCTATAACTTTGTCATTTTTTGGTTGATTGCCCAAAGAAAAAATACGTGTCCATTATTTTTTGATCATCTAACTGACGGACTGAATTTCGTTTACTGTACCCCGTCATCACCCCTATTATGATTTTTTTTTTATACTTTCAAAAAAGTTGTTTTCTTTTCTGTATCAGTTTTTTGCTATTTTTCACGTCTGTCATGTGTACCACGACTGAATTCTTCTTTTTAATGTTTTTTAATTGCTATTATTAGTGTATCTACTATTCCAAATAATACGTTTTTAATCGTCTTTGGAATTAGCTTAATTACAATAAATAAATATGTCCTGTCAGTTCCAAGGGGTTGAACTAAGAACTAGGAACCATTTAAAAAAAAAGAAAAGGAATTTACAAAACAAGTTATAATACAGCGGAACCGCTAATGTAACCAACCACAGTTTCAAGATACGCGTTTTAATATCAAACATTCCGGGCCAGAAGGATTAACTTGTGTCGTTACATAAGAAAAGCCACGATTACGGTGCAGACTGGGGCTAATTGAGAGGACGAATTAGCCGCGACTCGCCCCGCGCCGCATTTGCATCAGCTGTGACCGAGCATTTTTGCTGACTGCGAGGATTAGCTCCGATTTGACAGATTAAATTTCCTTATTAATCCGCGGCAAACTTCGTGGCATACGACGGAAGTTCATTGTGATGCAAACGATGATAGTATTGTAGGGATTATATCTGCGTTCACCTGTAGGTATAGGGTATAATGAGAATCTTAAGACTACGGGATTGGAAAGGGATCTGATCGAAAACATTAAGTATCATGCTTTAGATCAGATCCTTTTCCAATTGACGTTGTGGGTTACCTACAATACAAAGAGATGGCGTTGCCTTGCAGGCTAAGGCTAGAGAAAATTCGACACGGTAGCATATAGCATACTTAAATAGTATGATTCTTTACTTTTAAGAGCCCGTATCAGATCAACTCGCACAACACAATAAATAAATGAAGGTTATATTATGAATGGACGTTTCAGTCATACATGTACAAAGTTTGAGTTTTTATCAAGAATCTAAAACAAAGATTCTAGATCCAACGTCAATAACCATTAACCGAGTCTTTGGAGTCTGTGAGAATTTTATTGCCATTGTCATAAAAATTGTTCGCTACCAAAAAAACCTTCAGAGCAAATTCTTGAATATACTCGGGCGAAGCTCGCTCACAGAGACCTTTTCTAGAGATATTATTCTGTGACTGAAAACTCGAGGTATTAAGTGTTTAGGTCACGGCATCGGACCTTTGCGTTCATTGTGTCGTCGAAGCTCAACATCTAATCCTCATGAAATGTCATCTTGAAGTCTATTGAATTATATAATTTCAAAGACATGGTTATTATATTTTTATTTTAAATGTTTAACTGCTAGATTTATAAATCTTAAGACATATTTTACGATAACTGGGTCTATGGTTTAACTATGAAGTAAGTTCCTACTACAGATAGTCTACAATTTTCTCTATTAATGCTATTTCCCATCCTTCGTTATCCACTTGTTCTCCACTTGATTCGTGCTTAGTGAGTTCTAAAAACTGTACAAGAATAGGCACATAAGCTTAAAGCAACTTAGACATGTTCATTAACCATTTATTTAAATAGTTAAGTCTTTCTGACTCAGTATTTTTTCAATTTTGTGCCGATTTGATTGATTTGAATTTTTAAAGATACCTTAGCTATTAGCTATCTAGGGTAAATCTCAAATATGAAAACAGAAACTCGAGTTACTAATGCAAACCTTGAGAACCATTACGAACTCGAATTTCAGTATGCAGTAGTACATGTACATATAGCGTAGTAAAGTGACTGTGAAATGAGTCATAATTAACAATTATGAATGTGCAATTATACAGGCCGTCAAGGTGAAGACGGCTGGTGTAGCTAACTTCGCACCTGGACTCAACCGTCACTTATCATTAAGTGAGGTGGAGTCATTTTTGGACCTATTTATAAAAAAAGGAATGGCTAAGCTTTAAGTGGCATCATAATTTCCGTACACACGTACCTAACAATAAAAAGATGCTGGTTAATGTTTTCATTGTTATTTATTTTGTCACTAAATTTTTTAAAGAAAAGTTTACTAGAAAAAAATCCACGCCGACCAGGCATCGGACGGGACTCGAACCCGCACCCTTCGCTATCCGGGCGAATGCACTGACCATTATGCTACCACGGCCCTATTCGCCGCGTCGAAATTTTTCTAGGCTTAAGCTGCAAGGCAGCGCGATCTCTTCGCATTGTAGGTAATCCACAATGTCAAATGAATACTTTTTCAAGTATTGAACATTTGAAAGAAGAAATAGCAATTATAGTTATGTTTTTATTTATTTAATATAATTGTGGACCTACAATGCGAAGAGATGGCGCTGCCTTGCAGCTTAAGGCTAGAAAAATTTCGACGCGGCGAATAGGGCCGTGGTAGCATAATCGTCAGTGCATTCGCCCGGATAGCGAAGGGTGCGGGTTCGAGTCCCGTCCGCTGCCTGGTCCGCGTGGATTTTTTTCTAGTAAACTTTTCTTTAGATTTAAACATCTAGCAGTTAAATGCTTAAAAATAAATAAAAACATAACTAAATTTTTTTGTTTGCATCAGTTTAATCGAAAGTGAAATTTAGGAATACTTCCATTAATTCGTACTAGAATGCAGTATATTGACTGCATTGTGATGTTTGCTTTGGTATTGGAATTTCATTTGGTTGCGGTCGTTCAGCACTTAACGCTTACACTCCCCTAATGAAAGGTGCACGTGTAAACATTATTCCAATGCCCGACCTGATAATGTTCCGGAACATAATTTGTCAAGATGGAGGTTTAATACTATGTCTAACGCTAAACGAAACTAAACTGTTACTCGATAGAACTACAGTTATAATTATTATTAAAGTCCTCATTGTACTATTAGACCTGGCTCCTGTTAGCCAAAACCTGATGATGAGTGGGAACTACTGAATCAGCAGATCTTAGTCTTAACTTAGTCAAACAACGCGGTTGACTAAGGGTCCATTGTCATGTGCATAATATTGCACCAATTTATTTTTGTAATTAATCTATACATATATATAAAACTCAAAGGTGCCTGACTGACATAGTGATCTATCAACGCACAGCCCAAACCACTGAACGGATCTGACACTGAAATTTGGCATGCTGGTAGATGTTATGACGTAGGCATCCGCTAAGAAAGGATTTTGATCAATTCTGTGCCAAAGCGAAGCGAGGGCGGGTCACTAGTAAATAATAAATTTATTGAACGTCTCGTTTGGGTCCTCGTAACAGCACGCAATACATTCAAGTGGTTAATTAACCATGAAACAAAATTAATAATTATCTTAATAACCAAATAAAATTCTACTTCATAAAGGTTTTAAAGAATTTATCAATTTCCTTAATGAGATGTTATTAAATAATATGATGTTATTAAATATTATAGATGTTATAAAAAGTATTGTTTAATAAAGTTCCCCAAGATTTGATGATTTGAAGATTTGATTTGAGCTTCCACTGACCAAATTTAAATCTCGAATCCAGAATTCTCTTATGAAGAAGGGCTGTTATAAAGTTGATGACTATCTAAATGATCGTAATGCATGGGCATAGTGTGTCTTGTAATTTTTTATTTGATGGGTATTAGACATTTTTCATAACAGTAATATGGAACCTTTCTAATGCCGCTTCCTGTATACTAAATATAGAGTTAACTATAAAATTTATTGTAACTATATATCTTTAAGCTAAATGATGTAATGGAATTTAATTTCAGAAGTATCTCTGAAGTAATTTTTCAACTTGACGACTCTGTATATAACAATACAGAGAGAAAAAAACAGCCCTTGCTGAGTTTCTTGCTGGTTTTTCCCAGTACAAGGTCTCCCGCCGTAGTTTTGCGAACCGATGGCGTAGCTTCTTGACCTTCATAAGTGCTTGTAACAGCCTAGACTGAATAAATGAGTTTGAGTTTGAATTATTTTGGTTTACCAAGCTGAATGGCTGCCGACAAACCAACGAATAGCAATATAAAATTTAAAGAAAAGTTTACTAGAAAAAAATCCACGCGGACCAGGCAGCGGACGGGACTCGAACCCGCATCCTTCGCAATCCGGGCGAATGCACTGACCATTATGCTACCACGGCCCTCTTAGCCGCGTATTCATTTGACATTGTGGGTTGCCTACAATGCGAAGAGATGGCGCTGACTTGCAGCCTAAGGCTAGGAAAATTTCGACGCGGCTAAGAGGGCCGTGGTAGCATAATGGTCAGTGCATTCGCCCGGATTGCGAAGGATGCGGGTTCGAGTCCCGTCCGCTGCCTGATCCGCGTGGATTTTTTTCTAGTAAACTTTTCTTTAGATTTAAACATCTAGCAGTTAAATGCTTAAAAAATAAATAAAATCATAAATATAAAATTTATCTGCTCTGAAAACTAATTTACAAGAGGAGAAAATTGACGTCAAAAAAATTCTACATAATTTTCACATAAGACCCTACCAGTTTTGCAACTGTTATCTAAACTAAACTTTAGTGTAAAAGAAAATCCCCAGAGAACCATTCGATATCGATAAATTTCCAGACAATCCACCCAAGGACCAATAAGTTTATAAGACAGTTTTTTTGAGAATCCCACGGGAACCTAATTATCTATGTCACAAAATCGATAGTCCTGCTCAAGACATGTGACTTTAGTTGCTACTAACTCGCGTCCAGACGTCCGATGGAAAGAAGGGGGAAGGCGGATGAGTACGTTGTTTTGAAATATTGCTCTTATGTCTATTAGTTTTTCCCCGGAGAATGAGCTTCTCACAAAAACCTGAAACTTATGAGTCTATCGGCTGTCATTTCATTCAATAGCTACCAACCTATCTAAAATAAATGGTTGTTCCGACAACAAATGAGGATAAGATAAAATGCCCTTAACAAGTCCTTAGTTATTTGTAAGTGAACAGAGAACAGACAATACAGACATTATAGAGTCTTGAGTAAATTTCATTTGTCTCCTTATGTTAATAACTGAAGCTTCAGAGATGTTACTATATTTATTTTATGATATTATGTCAATGTTTCATAAAGCTTCTATTAAAAAGAAGTGTGCAGTTTTCTTCTAAAAATAACAGTATGATACATACACTGCTATCCGTTCTGAGAACAGAAATGTGATCTACAATGTAGCGAGCTCACTCAGAAGGACATTGTTCATTATAGTTTAAAAAAAATGGGTGCGTGTACTTATGTAGGCGCGTGAGAAGTTATCCTTCTTTAGCATCGTTTAAAATTAGTTTTTAATTGCATGCAAATAATTAATTACAATAAATTAATAAAAAGTCTGGAAAAGGACACAGTCAATAAAGTTCAGTTTTAATTTGAAAAAATAAATAAATAATCAAAATATTCAATTAAAATTGCTACTGAATATAATTTATTAGAACATATGTGATTTGCACTTGCATGAAACTCAAACACGTATTCCGAATATAAATATGAATACCTATAACTGTTACTTTATTACAAAAAATAAAGATGTGGTTTTTGGTTCTACTACACCAATGGTCAAGAGATGGCGCTGTAGTCTCCTGAATCGCGCTTTGGTTCCGTTGTTCCAGATTAATAAATACTTTTGATAGGCCTTCACAATGCAGTCGTTAGCACCCACTAAATAGAGATTCTATTTCTATTTTGTTGGTAGATTTTCTTAATGTGCGGTAAACACAAAAGTAACAGCATGAAGTTGGTCGCTACAGCGACCAATTTCATGCTGTTAATTTTTGTGTTACAGTGATGCGTGCGCATCTTAAAATTTCACTCTCATCGTTTTTTCATAACGCGCCTAAAGAAGTATAACTTCAAAAATCTGAATGTATGCACTTGGAAACGCAACTGCGGGCATGCAATTCAACTCCTTTGCTGTATGCATTATAAAATAATATCAATCAAAGTTAATATTCATTTATTCAGTTTAGGCTTTTACAAGCACACGTTAAACTCGAAAGCTGCGCTATCGATTCGCAAATCTACGGTGGGAGACCTTGTACTGAGAAGAACCGACAAGAAACTCAGCAAGGGCTGCTTATTTCTCCCTGTATTATTTCATACAGTGTCGTCAAATTGAAAGCTGACATCAAACTTATAAACTTGTTATAGAGGTCAACTTCCATTACATTATGTAAAAAAGGTAACAAGAAATATATACAAAAGCTCCGAGATATCCAGTAAACAATTTTCAAAATACATGACCAAGTTTAAAAAAGACACTAAGTGCAAGATTCTCTTCAATACTCATCTTGAGGAGACAAGTTTCATATAACTTTGAAAAAATTCTGAAGGTAACTATTACCACCAGGCGGTTTTAGCATTAAAATATTGTTTAAGAGCCCTTTTACAAAATTGCGCCGCTGCCGTACTGATCGGCGCGTAGTTATATTTGCACTAGTATATATTGCATTTTACGGGTGATGTTTCGAGTCTTATAAAATAATTATTAATAAACTAATTATAAAAATATACAGATATTTCAGTATTTCAATGATGGTAGATTAGTGTTATGAAAGTTTTTGATAGTAATTCTATTTAATTCAATATCAAAATACGAGATAAACCTGCATTGTTTTTTGGGAAGGCTCACGGAGGTTAGATGTTTTTGACGTGACAACGTCTTAAATTAGGTTGCGGCTGGGAGTCACTTATGAAAAAGTGTAACGCTCGGTAACGTTACGATGAGTCTCTCGTGTTAAGTTTAAGTTTACATGTACAATGTTTTAGTAAACAAAATATATTTCTATAGTTAAAATTTGTGCAATTCTTATTTTCATTCAATTCCTTGTTCCTATTGTGCAATTTAATTATATTCATATCAATAAATATTCTACCGAGAAAAAGACGTTGTCACGTAAAATCTTCGCTCGTAAAACCGACTTTACAGGCAACCATTTTTTTTTGATAAGTAATGAGATGGAAAATCTAAATTCTAATACATTATGTTACAACAAAAACATATTTCTGATGTCGTAGTAATTAATTTGATCCAATTTATTGAACACTATTTAGACATTCAGGCGTTTGAAGTTGTGCATATTATCGTTTTTTCCGCAAACTAGCTGCAGTAGAACGATCAGCACAAAAAAAGGAAAATAGTATTTGTAAATATTCTACATTAGCTTTCAAACGAAAGAATAACTTTACTTCTATTGGAAATAGTCAAAAAAATCTAAGGGGGTAATCAGGCGCTCAAAAATTACGATTTTTTGCAACAAATGTGAAAGGGCTCTTAACAGTATATATTCTTTTAGCAAGCAATTTTTATGTGTGTTTTAAATTCATTTAGAGGCAAATCACGAATATCACTGGTGATCTTATTATAGGAATGTATACCTTGAACCATAAACGATCCATGAACTCTATGTAACCTGTACAATGGTAACTTAAGTTTGTTTTTATTCCTAGTATTAAAAGTATGTACGTCACTGTGTTTGAGATACACGTTAATATTGTTACGAACAAAAAGTATACAATTGTAGATAAATTGTGAAGCAAAGGTCAAAATCCCGATTTTTCTTTTTTTTTCTTTGAGAGATTCTTTTGAGCTTAGTTGATAAATAACTTTATTTATTTGAAATAAATATTTTGACAAGCTTATTGTGCGAAGGTGAGGAATAGCAACCATGAGAGATGGTAACCCGCAGTACGTACGGACATCCGATGGGAGAAGGGGGAAGGCGAAAGGGTTATTTCTAGATAATTGAGTATTTGAGTAGTTACAGAATATCTTATTGCCAAACATAAATTAGCATAAATAAAATATTGTCTCAAACATGCAACAAGATATCTTCTTCTCGATTAGATCTTAAAATATATCGAAGTTTTTCATAATGCGTTGTACTTAATAGTGTGTTGCTAGGGCATTACCACGATTCCTATAAGCGATCCGAGACAATAATTTTCCGGGCACATTCAATCGATAAATCGGGTGTATTACCGAGGCCGTGAAGTAGGGTCGGCAAAACAAATGAATAAATAAGTTTCACGACGTTTACGCGTACAATGGGCGTTGAATAACGAATGGAAAGCTTATTTATTACGGCTCGGGGCCCGGCCTTTCACACGACCACCGTGTAGATCGCTTTTCGTCATTGTTGCGAGTCAGCCTGTTGCGGTGAAAATGAAAGTACCTCCTTTGCTGGACCACGTCCCTTTTTACCAGAGCTGATCGTGGAGCGTGGCTAATCTCCATACATCGACTTTATCACAAGGGTTGGCATACCTATCTAGATGCTTTAAAAGGCTGCCGCTGTAAAATGATGATTCTCAACGATCAAAAAAGTTTTTGCCTATCAAAGTCAGTCCAACTACACGAAGATGTGATTTCTAAATAATAATATCCCAACAAAAACATTCTGTAAAAAACTAGCCAAGTCTCGATGAAACTAATTGTTTATCTCTTAAAAGTAATAAAATCTAGACAAATTCGTGCCAAATGTAAGGTTCCTTACTGCGATTTCTTTATTATTATAGTTAATGTTGTGTGACTTGGCCGTTGAAGGGTACACAAGGGTACAAAACCAGGTGCTACATGACACCATAACACCGATGCATTCATACATGCAATATTACGTGTAAACGCAATTTATGGGAAGTACTAGTTCTATCCTGATGATCATGAGTGAGTGAGTGTCATAAATGCGAAACTATGCTTTCGCTTAACTTCGGACCTAAATGACCTACAGACTTGAAATTTTAGATTTTAAATATTTAATTATAGCTTACTGGATGACGAAAATTTCTGCGTTCTGGTCTTATCCAAAGGTTCTCAAATAGGGGCCTGAAAATGCGGCGAAATGGTTCCAGTAAAGGATGGTACGGCAGTGTTTGCTTCGCGCTCAACTTGGCGGGGGCACTGCCGTGCCTCCCGATAGTCAGGTGCTAAAATAACTTTATAGAAGCGATTCAAGAATTCTTAACCTTAAACACATGGTCACGTCTTATTGAAATATTCACGTTTATACTTCATCGAACTACCACTCTGTAGCTATATGACATTTACTTATATTTAAGGGGTTTTAATGGATACTTTCGCAAACCTAGAGTATATTTTGTTTATACGCATACCTTCTGTCTGCAGCCACTCTGTAGAATAGTGTTATGTTAATATCTCACAGATTTGAGAAAATGAAGTATACTAATCCATAAAAGCGCTTTTAGTTCGAATGTACTAATTTACATTACGTTTTTATTAACATTGCGCAAGGCATTCTTTAGAATGTATACTTTATGATATACTAGCAAACCAGTGAACCAAATGTTCACCAAAACCTGATTTAAAAAAAAAATGTATTTAATTAATTGAGAACTTCGGAGATTTTGTGTGGTTTCGTTTGAAATTCGTGATTTCTCGAAAACCGGAAGTGCTACGTTACTCAAATCCGGTTTGTAGTCTTATCAGACTATTCTTAACTTATAACTTAAACATTCTCTTTATCTATCTATTACGGTTTGGCCGCTGAGACAGCACCATAGACAGACGGACGGACTTGTCTAATAGATAAGAGATTAGCATTTCAGTGATATTCCGGGAAAGGTTCAACATAAAGAAATTTAATATACTCAGTACTAAAGTCTTTGATGTATAATTAAGTCACTAATATAGTCTTTATGAGGAGCTCGATGGCGCAAGTGGTTAGCGCGTTCGGCTGCGATCGTTGAAGTTAAGCAACTTTCGCAGTGGTCGGTCATTGGATGGGTGACCAAAATTTACTATCTCGAGTTCCTCCGTGCTTCGGAAGGCACGTTAAGCCGTTGGTCCCGGCTGCATCTGCAGTCGTTCGCACCCGCCAATCCGCACTAGGCCCGCGTGGTGGGTCATGGCCCAATCTCCCTATTCCATCCATAGCGAAGGCCTGTGCCCCAGCAGTGGGGACATTAACAGGCTGATGATGATGATAGTCTTTATTTATTCACAGTAAAAGCGTCGCTATAGTCAAAGGAGTTCACATAATGCTAGTACTGTAAAATAGGTCTGTGTTTTAAATTTCTTCAGAAGTTACACGTGCCTGTAAAAATCAAATTTGCATCCCCTTATTCCACAAATCAGAGTTTATCGGGTCCTCGTTTGTAAAATTAAGCATAATCATTGATCTACCAGAGGCTGGGAAAAATTAAGTTAACGCGACTAAGTCCACCTTAACTGTTTTTTTGTTTGAGAATCCCACAGGAACATAACGTTTCGCTGGATAAAAGTATCCTATGTCTCAATCCAGGTCAAAAACCATATGCGTACCAAATTTCATCCAAGCCCGTTCAGTAGTTTTTGCGTGATTGAGAAACAAACAAACAAACTTTTCTAACATTGGTAGGATATATAACAGTACTAGCTGACTCGGCGAACTTCGTACCGCCCAAAAGTAATAATTTGCAATAAATTAAAATTGCGACTATAATTTGAGATTTAAACTATCCTATCTCTCAAGTTGGATCGAACTGCACATGGTGTGCGAATTTTAATATAATCGGTTCAGTGGTTTAGGAGTCCATTGAGGACAAACATTGTGACACGAGATTTATATATATTAAGATGTTATGTGCCAATAAGTGTACCTACTTCATTTTCTTCTACACGTTATCTAAAGACTTACATTATATTAAACAAGCCTACTTAATTTCATATTCAATCAATATTAAATAGAATCCGGGCGAATGCACTGACCAATTATGCTATCGAAATTCTTCTAGCCATTCTTAAGCTGCAAGGCAGCGCCATTTCTGCGCATTATAGGTAATCCACAATGTCAAATGAATACTTTTACAAGTATTAAAAAAAAGGTAAATTTAAAAAATCAAAAAACCCGACTGCTTAATTATACTTCAAATAAAAACTGAAAAGAAAAAAACAAGTCCAGTAGTCTATAATTCTGTTAATAAGGAACAAAGCTACTTTAACAGTCGGGACCCATTAGATATTCAAGAATACATAATATTTTTCAACAGTGGGTCCCGACTGTTAAAGTAGCTTTGTTCCTTATTAACAGAATTATAGACTACTGGACTTGTTTTTTTCTTTTCAGTTTTTATTTGAAGTATAATTAAGCAGTCGGGTTTTTTGATTTTTTAAATTTACCTTTTTTATTTCACACTTTTTAGTTAGTTAGTATTTTAAGACGGTATATACCGTAGTCTTGTTACTTCAGTAAGGGAATTAATATCGCGGGAATTATTAAGTACCTTAAGACAGTCTAAAAATGAATCTAATGATACCGCATACATATTTTTTTAAAGGGAAATTTAGAAAAAATATTATTATGTCTTTATCCCGTGGGACTTTTAGGATAAAATGTATCCTATGACACTCCCGTAATCAAGACAAATCTAACGATACCTCATACATCAAAATCCATCAAGCCGTTTAGGCTACAGGAGGTCACAAAGGAACAGACATACATACATACTTACATACACTCCCTAAACATTACCCTCCCTCTTTGGCAGTCGGGTAAATATTTGAAAGAAGAAATAGCAATTATAGTTATATTTTTTATTATTTTAAAGCATGTAACTGCTTGATGTTTAAATCTAAAGAAAATAAATATAACAAGAAAAAATTCCACGCGGACCAGGCAGAAGACGGGACTCGAACCCGCGCCCCGTGAGAGCCGCGGTAGCATAATTGGTCAGTGCATTCGCCCGAATAGTGAAGGGTGCGGGTTCGAGTCCCGTCTTCTGCCTGGTCCGTGTGGAATTTTTTCTTGTTATATTTTCTTTAGATTTAAACATCAAGCAGTTACATGCTTTTAAATAATAAAAAAAATATATAATTAAATAGAATTTTTCTAGCACATAAGCCCTAGTGCAAAAATATTCGCTGCGTATAGCATGAACCTATCAAAAGTTGAGTAAAAGTGCCATTCAGTTATTACGATATTCTGTGGTGCAGAATGTTCTTCAGAATTTTTAATAAAATGCAACACTCAATATGATTTATTCAGTCTAAGCTGTTACAAGCACTTGTGAATGTCGAAAAGCTACGCCATCGGTTCGCAAATCTACAGCGGGAGACCTTGTACTGAGAAGAACCGGCAAGAAACTCAGCAAGGGCTGTTTTTTCTCCCAAATATAAAATCCCAATTTAATTCAATAGCCAAATTTCGAAAATGGATAGACCTCCGTGGTCGAGTGGTTTGTACGCCGGGTTTCATGGTGTCGCCGACTCAAGAGGTCCCGGGTTCGAATCCCGGTAGGGGCAGGTGTTTGTGTGATGATTACGAGCATTTGTACTCCAGTCATGGATGTTTAATATGTATTTCTATATAAATATACTTATATATGTACAGTATATGTATTCTATCCGTTACCCTAGCATCCCATAACACAAGCCTTACAGTGCTTACTTTGGGGCTAGGCTAATTGGTGTGAGTGTCGGAAATATTTATTATTATTTATTATAGACCAAGTAAAACAAACCCAACCTCCACCAACCGCTCATTTGTAATACAATCGGTTGATTCCAAAACGAGTATCTATCTCATCAAAACCAAATCCCCGTTAAGTTTTATTAACAGCCTTTTAATCCGAGCACATCTAAGGGAACACGTAACTCGTTCCTACGGTTTCGTTCAGGGTCGCAATCACGGCATTTTGAACGTATATGTGTTCTACAATCGAACGTAACCGATTTGTTTTAGTTTTGGTTTGTCGATAACATGAATTGGGATGATGACTAATTTTTTTTCTTCGTTTTATCAGGTAGGTTATCAAAAAGTATTGGACACGTATTTTTTTCTTTTTTCACATATAATATAAACATTGCAGAGATATATTGATTTGAAAAGTCGCATGACGTCACGTTTGAGTACACTTTTAAGTGAAAATTCACTAAAAAGTGACGTCACGAGCCCCTACTCCCAAACTTTGACGCGCTATAACTTTGACATTTTTTGGTTGATTGCCCAAAGAAAAAATACGTGTCCATTACTTTTTGATCATCTAACTGACGGACTAAATAGAATTTCGTTTACTGTACCCCGTCATCAGTTTGTTTTTTATTATCTTTTTTACCAAACACTCTTCTTGCAAGTTTATGATTCAAGTGGTGTGAGAGCGGCTGTTAAGCCTAAAAGCTACAGCAAGTAATAACAAGGCTTATAACATGACCCTTATTTTTTCGAGCTTCGTGTGTTTCTAAGTGACTATTAAAATTGATAGTGCATCCGAGAGGCACCAAGAAAGTTTTAAAATTTTATGTTTCTTTTCTCTTTCGTAATTTATTTCTTCACTTGAATTTTAAGTATTTTTTATATCATTGTAAAAACAAAACTAAAACTGATATTTTCAATACTATGTTATAAAGTACTAAACGTTCAAATGATCGTGATTGAGCCCCTGGCTGCTAAATCAGGTAGGTAACAGTACATACGACACCGGATCCGGTGACGTATCCAAATCGAATTAGCGATCTGTGTCAGATTGATTTAATTCTTCGTTCTGTTTGCATGCGGGGTGGAGGGACGGTGCCGATAAATCCAATTAGGTTTTTATTATACGGCTGTGGAAGCTCTATCAATGAATGAAGCAAGAACAAATGATACGATAATATGGTGAACTGCTGTCTGTTAAGGACGTTAATTGTCGATTGGTATTCAAGAACTATCAAAATTAAAAAAAAAACAATATCGTTCATTCATTCTAGGCTGTTACAAGCACTTGTGAATGTCGATAAGCTACGCCATCGGCTCGCAAATCTACGGCGGGAGACCTTGCACTGAGAAGAACCGGCAAGAAACTCAGCAAGGGCTGTTTTTTTTCTCCCTGTATTATATACATTCGTCAAATTGAAAAATATCTTCAATATGAGATAAATCGCTTTCCATTACAAATGTAAATGATATAACAATTATTACTCTTAAATTAAAAAAATTTAAAAATACATTTAAAAAAAGTTTAGGAATGCCGTGTCCTACTGTTTAGGCATAAAAACAGGTGTATGATTAAAGTTAAATACAACGATTAATAGTACCCAATGTAGCAAGATCAGACTCATCCCTAATAGTAATTTCTTTGTATCCTGGTCATACATCTGCCTACCTTCATGTAATTTTGTATTATATACATATATAATACAAAATTACATGAAAGTCCATAAGGTTAATTTTTTCCTTTCTTAGAGCTATATTTTTATAAAAACAATTGTTTTTTTGACAAGTTTCTCAGTTTTTTTCATAAATTTACTGATTCGGATATTTTTTTTAATTTTTTTCACACTTGTTATACTATTATGTGAAACCTTCGTACTAGCTACAGGCTCTAAATTTAAGTTCACGTTTAAAGGTAAGTTTAAGAGTCCTCCGGGAGATTCTATTAGTTCTTCAAAGAAGCTTTGCGTGTGTGCAGTTTCTTGTAGTTGCTGAGCTTCTGTATAATGAGCTATTTGCTTGTTTGCTGCATAGAGCTCTTTTTCTAGGTCCGCAATACGCTGTAGCGCCCTCTCGAAAGTGTCAAACTGTTGGTCATAAGTACTGATGGTACTATTCAGTTCGTCCCGTTGTAAAACAAATTCTACATGTTGAGAGTGTAGTTGGGAAAGCTCATTTTTGAGCTGGGTATTCTTATCAATGATTTTCTTGATTTCAGTTTCACTCTCATCACGTTCACGAAGGAGCTGACTGCAAGTTTCCTTTGTTAACTTCAGTTCTTCCAGGGTTTGCCTTAATTTAAGTTCAGTGTTTTGAGATGTAGCTTTGCTTTGATTTTTGTTATTTGTATAAAAATCTGAAATAATTTAAACGGTATAAATATATTTCAAAATATGTTAGAGACAAAGGCAATTATTTTTATATATAATATAATTTGTGAACGCAAATATCCTTTTTTTATGAAGAGATCAAATCAATTTTAAAAAGCAACTATGAACACCTTCACAGCTTAAACAAAGCTGGTAGACAGAACAGATTCAATTCAATAGACTTATTTTAACTCTGTATCCAGCTTAATGTGACAGAAGTAAATGATGTCAAATTAAGTTAATTTTGCAAATCTTTACCAAATCAAATATTGAATATTTGTTTATTATCATATATTATGGTAAACAATTGATGAAATGTTCGTGACATCTTAGAGAATTAAATAGAATAAAAACAAATAACAAAACTGTTAAATTTTGGATGGGATTGTCTTAGAATTACGTAAATAATACTTATTGAAATTTTTGAACTGTTATATATAACTCCCTAGGTTTAAGCAATAGCCATTCCTGAAAATTTGGTGCTAATATTACTTGTCAGAGCTGTTGACAGTTTGATGAGAACTTGATGTGCTGTTTATTCAAAATCCTTGTATTGAAACTTCGTGATTTAAATTTTACATAACTAACACAATATTATCTCACTGTTTATTTAACACGAATAAACACAATTAAAATAATTAATTATTTTAAATACGAGTACTAAAATTTGACAACTGCACTCTTCAGTGTTGCCTGTCGAAAAAAAGTAATATCTAAACCTTACAACGATTTCTATGAAAATTTATATTTAAACGATATGTACACGCACTTAATAAATAATCATAAATTCCCTCAGTCTATCTTAATTGCCTTTAAACAGTTCAGTGATGTTTTATTAATTAGTAATGCTTTATAAGTTTCTATTTAATTAAAAACGGTGGTGTAAGTTTCGTCAAATATTTTACTTAAGAAACTTTAAATATGTAATTCTAATCTAACCAAATTTTATTAGAGAAGACTCTAATTAGTTATTAAGAATTTTAATGGGACAGTTTGAAAGGTTTCATTGAAATTTTTTCTACAATAAGTAAAGTCAATAAATAATGCTTAAACAATAAAATAAAATAATTTGTTCCGCCACTAGATGGTCTTCCAATCAGCTATCAGTTTTCAACTGTGATTAAATTTATCAAGAGTTTCAAATTTCCTGTTGAAACTTTTTGATTACTTTGACTAACAGACGGGCATCCTGTTTTGGTCATGATACGAGTAACAGTAAAAATAATTTATTATTTACATCACCAATAGCGTGTCCTTTAATTACTTCGAATAATTACTTCATTCTAATGATAGTTGCTGATTACAATGTAATGTTGTAAATTGATATATTTGTGCCAATAGCAAGGCAAATGTTAAATTAAATTGGGAATACCAAAATTCTGATCAATTTTTATCGAAATCAACAAAATATAAAAACTTGTTAAGTAAATGAATGAATTTGAATTTTGAATTTTGAATTTTGAACCCGCACCTTTCGCAATCCGGGCGAATGCACTGACATTGTGGGTTACCTACAATGCGAAGAGATGGCGCTGCCTTGCGGCTTAAGAATAGCTAGAGGAATCTCGACGCGGCCGTATCCGTGAGGGCCGCGGTAGCATAATTGGTCCGTGCATTCGCCCGGATTGCGAAGGGTGCGGGTTCGAGTCCCGTCTGCTGCCTGGTCCGCGTGGAATTTTTTCTAGTTATATTTTCTTTAGATTTAAACATCAAGCAGTTACATGCTTTAAAAAAAATAAAATTATAAATGTTATATCTTTCTATATCGATAAAATATTGTTGTCACTATTGTATGGGCATTTCTGTGATTAAATTTATTAGACTGCAGCAAACTATATGCAAAGTGAAGTCTTCTAAGTGTCTCAATCAAATTAATTATCTGACTTTATTGGAAACATTCCATTCCAGGAAAATTCTTTAATTAAAAACTTCCTTCCTTTAATGGCAACCATGGGTTATTTGAGATTATAGAATAACATTATGAACATTGATATACATAAGCGTATTCACATAAATTACGGAATTGAGCTGTCAGGTAGGGTTTTTAAAAACTAAACTTTCAATTATAATTTTATTTATTTAAATGTTTTACAAAATTACTTATATTAATTGATCCCGATGATCCGGTCTTACAAACTATACGTCAAGATGCTACCACGATTGAAGCTCAAGCGACTCCCAAAACTGTCCGAAGGTTTTACATGAACTAAATCTGTCTAATAAGCACTCTTCAACACGATTGCTCAATCGAGCCACCTGCATTTGGGAAACACTTAATGTACGCGTGACGTATTAGTGACGTAGACGAGTTTTGTACTCGTAACACATATTTTCGAGATTTTTTATTGATTTTCAATAAAGATTTAGTTACTTATAATATTTACAAACAATTCCGGTCTTCTTTCATATTTTTTAAATAAAATTATTATAATCTACTTATACACACATAGATCGTGTTAGATATAATTTAGATCTCTATAAGACTACGACTATAAGGTTTCTGAACGTTGTTATTATTTGTATTAGCAATAAAATTTACGAACAAGCCTTTCCATCTAATTTTAACGATCAAATGAGTTACTAGCGGCCCGCCCTCGCTTCGCTTCGGTGTAGAGCTGAAGGGTAGACTACAGTTTTTGTTCTCAGCCTTGTATTATACACAATGACATTCATCTATGATTCTTCTTATACCTGCATGCAAAGTCTCAGCGCGATCTGTTTAAAATTGACAAAGTTTCATACAAATTCTCATTCCATATTTTATAGATGTAGAATTGATCAAAATCCTTTCTTAGCGGATGCTTATGTCATAACATCTACCTGCATGCCAAATTTCAGCCTGATCCGTCCAGTGGTTTGGGCTGTGCGTTGATAGATCACTATGTCCGTCAGTCACCTTTGAGTTTTATATATATAGATTTAAAGCTTAATCAAACAGTAACTGTGTCATATAACACAGCTGTCAAATCAAAAGTAACATTTTGGATGACTTAAATGTTTCGCTAATCTTCCTTTCAGGACGTCGATGATCGGCTTCTCAGAATCTAAACAAAATGGGAAGTAATATACCTATAATTTGGATTTGGAAAAAGTAGTTGGCAAGGACTTGGCAATGGCGGTACTTGTTGTGCGTTAACGCACGTATTTAGTTTTATCTAACGTCTCGGACGTCGTCCGAGTTCTTAATTAGATATTCCGAGTAGCGCTCTTAATAGGGCAGGGTCCAATGACGTCATTAGGGCTCGACGGACAATCGCCGTATATGGAAGGGATCTGTGTGTCGCGGACGATGTGGCAGTATTGTTTTAGCGGAGAAATTTCTTGAGGAAGCTAAGACATTTATTAGGAGACTTCAAGAAGGAGCATCTTTTCAATATTTTCCCTGTATACTTATACTATTTTGTCGTGCTTGTGTACCTTTTGTGAACAAATTTTATTGACTTTCATTTTGTTTGAGAACGTTTAGAGATGTGTGTACATCTATTCAATCTAAATCTGATGGGTGATTTGCGAGATAAACATTCAAAAGTTTTTGGTTAGTTAGTTTTTTTAAGACTAGTGGCCCGCCCTCGCTTCGCTTCGGTATAGAGCTGTAGTGTAGACTATAGTTTTTGTTCTCAAGCTTGTATTATAAACAATGACTTTATTTATATAATTACTATAGGCACGTGCTGCCGGCCTTGGGTAACCGCTATGTCCCTGCATCTTAAATCTGGAATATCTTCAAAAATACGCATTTAAATTACATGCTGCATAGGACCATATTGATCTACATTTATTGCACAATGTATTTAACGTACTTCATTCGATATGGATTCATGATGTATTGCTTAAAATCGCTTCGTAAATAAGCCATTATTTCTCTTAAAAAGTAAAGGATAAAGAATTGTTATTGTGGGTTATCCCTAAGAGATAGACATATACCATCGCGGACTTTTTCGTAGACCTTTTTAAGGTGTACAATACTGTAGTACATTATTTTGATCTATCTCATAGGGTTCAGCAAGCATTTGCAATATAAGCGCAAAAAATGTGTTTATTTACGACCTTAAATTAAAAACCTCTAAAATTATCAGTGTTTGTCTACTATATTATGCATGTATTATACATATAAACCTTCCTCTGGAATCACTTTATGTATTTAAAAAAAAATGGGTGCGTGTACTTATGTAGGCGCGTGAGAAGTTATCCTTCTTTGGCATCGTTTAAAATTAGTTTTTAATTGCATGCAAATAATTAATTACAATAAATTAATAAAAAGTCTGGAAAAGGACACAGTCAATAAAGTTCAGTTTTAATTTGAAAAAATAAATAAATAATCAAAATATTCAATTAAAATCGCTACTGAATATAATTTATTAGAACATATGTGATTTGCACTTGTATGAAACTCAAACACGTATTCCGAATATACAAACTAGAAACATGTGGATAAATATTATAAATATGAATACCTATAACTGTTACTTTATTACAAAAAATAAAGATGTGGTTTTTGGTTCTACTACACCAATGGTCAAGAGATGGCGCTGTAGTCTCCTGAATCGCGCTTTGGTTCCGTTGTTCCAGATTAATAAATACTTTTGATAGGCCTTCACAATGCAGTCGTTAGCACCCACTAAATAGAGATTCTATTTCTATTTTGTTGGTAGATTTTCTTAATGTGCGGTAAACACAAAAGTAACGCATGAAAATGGTCGCTAAAGCGACCAACTTCATGCTGTTAAAATTTTGTGTTACAGTGATGCGCGCGCATCTTAAAATTTCACTCTCATTATTTTTTCATAACGCGCCTAAAGAAGTATAACTTCAAAAAACCGCATCAAAATCTGTTGCGTAGTTTTAAGGATCTAAGCAGACATAGGGACAGACAGCGGGAAGCAACTTTGCTTTATACTATGTAGTGATAACATGACCACTCTAAAAACAAGGACGGAATCTTCGGTAGGACTACGTGTCATGTGGTGGGACGCAAAGACCACACCGACCGCTCCGATGAAACTTTATTTTTAGTTTATTCATTTGTTTTTTATTTCACGATTTCTATTTTTGAATTTATAGTACATTCAAAGACCTTAAAACTGATAATCGATTCAGTACTGACTGCTGACGCTTCATCGCATTATATAAAAAAGGTAAATTTAAATAATCAACACTCAGGTGTCGATTCTGGCATGATTCTCTAAACTTAAAATTAAATTTGGCAACAGTATATCCTTGTCATTCTGTGTACATTATGAAAAGGAGACCTCTGACTGCCTAAAACATACTTTAAATAAAAACTGAAAAGGAAGAAACAAGGGATAAAGCTACTTTAACAACGACTGTTAAAGTAGCTTTGTCCCTTACTTACCAGAATTATAGACTAGACTTGCTTTTTCTTTTTTGTTATTTAAAGTTTTATATTATATTTTTAAGAAGTCAGTTTTTTAATTTTTACCTTTTTTATTTCGATTGATTATAAGACGACATAAACCGCAGTCTGGTCCTTTCAGCTAGGGAGTTAATATCGCGGGGATTATTAAGTACCTTGCGGTGGTCTAAACGATTGATTTATTAAGACATAAAGAGATCTTACCACTATCCACTATCGCAAAAAATTGTAAAGTTTTAAGTATCAACTACAGCTATGGGATGGTGATGGTAATGGATTATCAGAAAGTATTGGACACGATTTTTTTCTTTATTCACATAGTCAAAATATTACAGAGAAAATTGATTTGAAACATCGCGTGACGGCACGTTTTGGTAGAATTGTCCCTCTCTCAAACTTTGACGCGCTATATCTATGTAACTTTGCGGTCAATTGCTAAAAAAAATAGGTGTCCATTATTTTTTATAAACTAACTGACTTACTATTATCCATTTTCTTTATAAGCTATTGAACTATTAAGTTATATATGTAATTATCTATTACGTAATAGAGAAAATCCAAAATCATTAAGGTGTACTGCTATGACATTTAGCCAAATTCAAAAAGGTCATTGTGCAATTTTCTCCAATCATAAGCTATGCCTTAACCTCTCAGTACCTTAAGACTTGCTGGGAATTAGGAATGATTCTATATTTTTGAAAACTTAAACCAAATGAAATGAAATTTCTGTCATGTTGAAATGAAAAATATGATATTGATAGGTGCATAATTGAAGTCATATCTATCATATATTTGCCAAAATATCAAAAGATATTGCAGCTTGTCCTATGTTTAGAGTTTTTACATAAAATTACAAAATCTTTCCAGACTTAAGTAGACTATCCAAATTTTCCACATCTTTTCCATTTGAATACTATTTCCAAAATACCTTTTGGGTAATCATTTAAAAAGCGTTCTCCGCGCAACTTTCGTGGCAAAATTTCATATTGAGTTTTTAGAATATATAATGTTATTACATCAAATAAAACTTAATAATAAGATATAAGAACAACGCGATTTTTATGCGTGGTCTTCGATTCCCTGACAATTGTTCTCAACAAAGTTCTTTTTATCACGACCGCATAAAAACTGTATTATTCTGCTTAGCTCTAGTTCATCATGATATAACTCTAGCTCTAGAGTTATATCATGATCTTGTTGTTATTCAGTCTTGTAATTTTCAGATCTTGTCTTATTATTAACGATTCCTTTTTCTAAAACACTGCAGTTTTTACTATTAAAACTTAGTTTCCATAAGAAATTTCATAAAAATATAATGTATATTGTAAAATTGACATGCTATGTCGCGGCTGTCGCGTCGCTTTGTTAACAATACACCTACTTAGGTCTAACTTAAGAATTCTTTGTGTGCAGTAGTTATAACATACTTAGATTTAACTTGAACGTCAAAACGTCTACTTTCGCGCGATGAGTGTACAGTGCCGGCTTAAGCACGGAAAGTGGTGTACTTAGAGACTTCATGATGAAGAAAGGTAAAGAGTGTGTTATTTTAATATGAAAGCTTAATGCTGTGTCTCCTTATAGCTAGGGCAGGAATTTTATATGAAGTCATCGTCTGGTAGAGGTTGATAATATTAGAGTACCAAGTTAATAATATTTTAATTTATTTTTGCATTTTATTAATTGCTGAAATATCAAATAGGAGCTTGTGAAAAATGACAATAAAAATAAGTGTCGTTAACGATATCATCGCTTCTGTCGATAGTCTTAATACATTATCATTATTATCATAATCATCAGCCTATTAATGTTCCCACTGCTGGGGCACAGGCCCACCCTATGGATAGAATAGGGAGTCTGGGCCATGACCCACCACGCTGCCGCAGAGCGGATTGGTGGATGCTAACGACTGCAGATGCAGCCGGGACTCACGGCTTAACGTGCCTTCCGGAACACGGAGGAGCTCGAGATAGTAAATTTTAGGTCACCCATCCAATGACCGACCACTGCGAAAGTTGCTTAACTTCAACGATCGCAGCCGAACGCGCTAACCACTTGCGCTATCAAGCTCCTCATAAACATTGTATTTAATATAGTAAAATAACACTAGTGGTAAAAGTTTTTCCTGCTGTGTTTCAGAATAATTAATTTGTTTTCTAATTAGTATTATACTCGTATATAAAAAAATAAATTACTTCACCGTCAGGCAGACTACAATGATAATAATAATAATGTTTATTTCAGGCACATATTAAAAATTACAATTGCATTTTGTCCCATTTTATCTTAAAATTAAATCGGTGTATCACAACTCGTCAATTATTCAAACTAGATTCAAACAATAATAATAAAAAAATATTAATAAAAATAAATAAAATATAGTCATTACTGAATTTTAAATAATAATAATAAACAATCAAAACTATATGACAATAATCATTGAAATGATATTATAAGAGATAAAAAAAAAAGTTTCTTAGGTTTTGATGTTTGACGATGCATACCTGAAAAGGCTGCGAAACGTCATAAATAAAGTTTCGTGCATTAACCTGTTAAAACTAGTTTTATTTAATAAAAAAATACGTCTGCCACAGTGACGATGTTGCATTAATAATCTGTATTTTTTAAAAAATATAACAATAATAACAAATTATTAAATGGTTTAAGTCTAAGCTTTTAAGTCTACTATGTCTAATAGTTATGAGAAGCATAAAAATGAAAATAACAGAAAAAAAATCCGAACCTGTCTTTTCGAAAGCAGAAATATGTCACTACCTGAGAACAGCTGCAAGGGAGTACGAATACACACTCACTAATATGATTTATAAATAAATAAAATAAATAAATATTTCCAACACTCACACCAATTAGCCTAGCCCCAAAGTAAGCACTGTAAGGCTTGTGTTATGGGATACTAGGGTAACGGATAAAATACATATAAAGTACTTAAATAAGTATATTTATATAGAAAATACATATTAAACATCCACGACTGGAGTACATCTGCCCCCACCGGGATTCGAACCCGGGACCTCTCGAGTCGGCGACACCATGAAACCCGGCGTACAAACCACTCGGCCACGAAGGTCGTTAATATATGTTTATTATATTTGTTTGCATGGAAAATAAAGCTAGGAAGAGTAGGTGGTTCAAAACCGGGAATGAAGGTCACGGAAAAAAATAGAGAAATAAAGTTGATCCAAAACACGTTAGACGCTCCATAAAATAAAAACTGAAATCAAAGTTGTAGACGCTTGCCACCTTTTTCTTACATTTACAAATACTTTCAAAAACATAAAAAATATTTATTGAAAAGACTATGGAATGATATAGTACAAACTATTTTTTTTACAGTTTATTAATTTTCTAAACTCCCACCATCCTGACATCTGCTAGCTTTAATTTCAGTATCCATTAAATGTAATTAAAAGATATAATTGACAACAGAAACGATGAAAAAAATTCAGTATTCTTTATTTACAATTTCGAAATTATTTGGAAAAAAAACAGAGCTACCTAAGCTCGCCCCTTATTTTTTCTCGTTAACATAGGTGCAGACTACATTACTTCTTGGTATAATAATAATAATGTTTTATTTCAGATACTAGATCCATAGAAATGTTAGTAACAATCAAACCTTAAAAACTATGTTAGAACATTTTAAAAACAAAGTTATTTCATATATATATGTTCTGAGGCACCGGTCTTTGTGTGATGTTTGTGTGATGAATACGAGCATTTGTACTCCAGTCATGGATGTTTAATATGTATTTCTATATAAATATACTTATATATGTACAGTATATGTATTCTATCCGTTACCCTAGTATCCCATAACACAAGCCTTATTATAGTGCTTACATTACAGTGCTTACTTTGGGGCTAGGCTAATTGGTGTGAGTGTTGGAAATATTTATTTATTTATTTACCAATCTGCCACCAGCTCCCTAGCTAGTACCTAATCACGCCATTACAATTGGTCGTCAGCCCGAATCCGAGTGCCAATGGAATTCGGGTAAACAACTAAATGTAAATGAACGGAGTCGAGTACGCCCATATTCGGCAAGATTTCCTTTTGTTTACCCGACACCGTCTTCTAGCCCATGTTCCAGTGTAAATATTGCTTCGGTTGCTCGAATTGGAGTAATGTCTTTCGTGGACCCGAATTCGGGTTAACAAACAAATGTAATTGCGGCATTATAAAGAAAATAAAAACATTTATTACCGACACACATGTAACACATTTACCTTCACACACTTGACAGAAACATTGTAATTGTTGCAAGGTAGTAATTCTAAAATCATTACTTAGTAAAAATTATCATAATTATTGTCATTAGTAAAATTACAATTAATTAAGTATAAAGGATTATAGCGTATTCTAATGATTTAAAAAAACTTATGTTATTATGTTAGAATAAACTAAATGGTATTTTGAATTTGTATTGAAATAAAAGAACTTGATGTTGATATATTTACTAAATGGCAATTTCATGTAACATAGTATAAATTATTATTACCATTGCAAACACCTTTGCAGGGTGTCACATGTACTGTATTTTTTTGATTTTTGATTATGTTGTGATCTTTACATCCATGTGACAGTCTTTTAAATAAATAAAAAAAATAAGAACATCAACTTTATTCAAACTTCAGCCGTAACTCTTGAAAACTGCATTCTTAATGGTCCACTTGAGTACACACAATGTAGAGAAATAACTTAGTAAGAATAAGGGTAGGTAAAAGATTCTCTGGGGAATCTAAAGTCCATTGCAGACTAAGGTGCAGCGCACACTGAGAGATTCAAAGATTCTTTATTTGCTAATACTGTGTACAAATGATGGCTATGTGTAAAATTAGAGCAAAAAGTATTGACCTTAATCATATAGTCATGCAAATAATTAAATACGGGTTTATACGGGTAATGCTATTAAATATCAATATCATTAACTAAAACACAGTGAATAGCATTTTTAAATACCGAGGATTTAACAATTAAAGATGAACCCTAATTTAGATTATACAGATACTGCCAGGACCTACTTAGTTACTTTAATAGTATTTTATCGTACGTCATTATACTCTAGAGAACAGCAGCTGATATTGAAAGTATATTCATTGTACAAAAAAGAGATGTGAGATCTATTTATCAATTGAGTAACCAAACATCCCTTAGAGAAAATCCCTTAGTCAAAATGCCAATTTTAAAGAAATTGGCATTTTTTCATTCTTTGCCACGCAATATACCACGTTGGGTTGCAAAATACCAGTAAAATACCTCGTAAATAATGAAATGCTACATCAAAAATTCAAAAAATTGAGACACGGGGCACGAGATAGATACTAGTCGCGGCGACTCTAAAATCAAGCATGCGTGGCTTGGGAAGGTACAAGATTGCACCACAGATTAGGGTAACATTGGATGATGCCGGCAGTTTACTTGGCTACTCGAGAGCACATTGAATTTTATTATGTTCCTGTATTATATTTATGTAATTGTGTTTATTATATACACATGTGTTACGATATATATTAATACACAATTTTATTTATTATTTTGTGGGATATACTTCGCATGGTTATTTGAGTTGGTTGTAGCGACCCAGGTCCTGCCAGAATACCAGCGCTGATACAGTGAGAAATTTCTCACTGTGTCGGCATAAGCTGAGGCAGGGTCCTGATTGGCCATCTTAGATTATTATGTTCTTTTTTCTTTGTTCGTTAGGTTAAGTTTTCTTGTATTTTTTTATTGTTGCATTAATAAGTTTCTCTTTTGTTAAGATGGCCAATAAAGATTTCATTTCATTTAGTATCTTCGCCGCGTGTCCTGTTATGCGCTGCGCCTTAGATGGTACACCATTAAGTTAGAGAGAGTTGGACAATTCATTTTCCATCTCTTTTTCCGAGACTGAAGTTAAATAACTACATGCAGCGTTCTCATTACTCCCTGCGGTTTTCGCGAACAAAAATAAAAATAAAACCAAGTGAAAGTAACTAACTTTAGGGTGTGGACAAAAACCGTATGAAACTGGAAGCGGGTTTAAAAGTGCACAACTGTACACAGGAAATATTATTTTTCATAGTGGACATTTCAGAGTTGCGAATACTAGAGATTTTTTTTTTTGAAAATTCAACCAAAGCTTATATTACTTTTTACTTGAATACGCTTGTGGTTATTCAATATCATGTAGGCCTAGTGTTGCTTGGTGGGTACCAAATCACCCCTTAATTTATATTGTCATTTTCATCAATCCATATGTTACCTTTAAGGATATCTGATTTTAATGACAACTGAAATACGTTTACAACTCTGTACCACAAAGTTAGCAGATCACGATTATACTCTGTAACTTTTTTTCGGTATCAGTCAAGAGAGGGGGATGCAGGACCGGGTAGTACCCTCAATACGACCAGCCAGTCCAATCTCTTCGGCGATAACAGGGACAATTCAGATCGAACTTTACTTAGGTAAGTTCGTTTGATCATTAAAAAAAATACGTGTGGCACTCGGAGACTACCCCGGTAAAGCGATTGCATAGCAATTATGTATTTATTTTTCTTTGATATTAATAGATGGCGAGACAGGCCTTATGATAGTTTATTGGGCAAGCACAGCAAACAACAGCATTGCCCGGCGCCAAAAAAACTTCCACAAGCTCCACAGTTTACCATCTTTAGTCAAAAAATTTAAATTATAATTATAAAGTCTAAATAAAAGGGAGACAAATTAAAATATGAATAGGTGCTAAGGTCTAAAACAAATATATAAAAAAAGGAAAAAAATAAAAAATACGAGTGCGGGATTTGAACCGACGACCGCGATTTTTTTAAATTAAACACTGCGCGAAAAATTTAACACTGCGCCTGCCGTTTCGATCTATACTGGAAAGGCGAAAATTGTCTTCATATGCACTGTTGGTCTTTACTGCGGGTCTCATAAGAAGGCTCAAGGTCACGCAGCGAGCAATGGAGAGAGCGATGCTTGGTGTTTCCCTACGCGATAGAATCAGAAATGAGGAAATCCGTAGGAGAACCAAAGTTACCGATATCGCTCGAACGATGGATCTGCTGAAGTGACAGTGGGCGGGACACGTAGCAAGAAGAACCGATGGCCGTTGGGGCGGAAAGGTTCTGGAATGGCGACCACGCACCGGACGACGCTCAGTGGGTAGGCCCCCCACAAGGTGGACCGACGATCTTGTGAAGGTCGCGGGAAGCCGATGGATGCGAGTGGCGCAGGACCTATCGGTGTGGAGATCCTTGGGGGAGGCCTATGCTCAGCAGTGGGCGTCATACGGCTGACATGATGATGATGATGCACTGTTGGCAGGTTATTTACGTTACGGAATTTCTTGATTCGGTCGCCGCGCTCAAAGCCCGCGATAAAATCTATGCAATAGCTTAAAAATGTAACCTTTGAAGTCATTGTGCAAAAGTAACCAGCGGTCCGCTCGGGAAGCCTACAGTATGGACTCGCAGCATCTAACGATCGTATACAACCATACTATTCTATATTGCAACACTGGCTTAAGTTACATTCGCCAGTCTGTCATTATAATTATTTATAAATAACAGACGAGTCTCATCGGAATCCGAATGTATTATATAGTTATTTGTGTTCGATTGTACTTTTTTCATTTACTAACACTAGAATAAGATTTCGTCTGTTACTAACACTTTTATATGGATTTAAAGTCTGAAATAAATGTTTATTATTATTATTATTATTATAATATTACTCAAGGTTAAGTTCGTTAGCCAGAAGGCGTAGATATCTCCCCTGTGATGCAAGTATGATTTTAATGTAACGTCTGACAATCTATGACAATTTATTACGAAAACAAACATTGAACTCGCGACACCGTGACCGACACCTCTGTAAATATATAGAGGTGTCGATCACGGTGTATGTGTATTTTAACTTTGCCCCTCATTGTTAGTAGTGGCCCGGTCTAATGCAACAAACGCTCCTTCTTTAGGCGCGTTCGACGTTTTTTAGATGAGACTTTTCTTAACAATTTGCTTCGTATATATTTTTTTTAATTTTAGTTTCGTCCGGATAGCTAAGGGTGCGGGTTCGAGTCCCGTCTGCTGCCTAGTCCGCGTGGATTTTTTTCTAGTCATATTTCTTTAGATTTAAACATCAAGCAGTTACATGCTTAAAAATAAAAATTATAACTATAATTGCCATTTCTTCTTTCAAATGTTTAATACTTGTAAAAGTATTCATTTGACATTGTGGGTTAACTACAACAATGCAAAGAAATGGCGCTGCCTTGCAGCTTAGGAATGGCTAGAAGAATTTCGACGCGGCCGTTAGGGCCGCGGTAGCATTATTGGTCTGTGCATTCGCCCGGATAGCGAAGGGTGCGGGTTCGAGTCCCATCTGCTGCCTAGTCCGCGTGGATTTTTTTCTAGTTATATTTTCTTTAGATTTAAACATCAAGCAGTTACATGCTTAAAAAATAAAAATTATAAAGATTAGATCTGTCTAATCTTTATAATTTTTAATGTCTGCATTACTTTCCATATTTTGATGATGTTTCCTTCAAATTTATTTCGTACTAGTGGCCCGCCCTCGCTTCGCTTCGGTGTAGAGCTGTAGTGTAAACTATAGTTTTTGTTCTCAGGCTTATGCTATAAACAATGACTTATTTTATATAATTACACGTGTTATTGTGAGTCAACCATAAAAGATAGACATATGCTGTTGCAGGATATTTTTAGACAATTTTATGTAGAATATTTCCGTCATACATGATTTCTATGTAACTTTAACCATTATGGCTGCACACGCGACGGAATCTTAAAAAATGGAGTAACTTCTCCCGTTTTCCCGACATTTCCCTTCACTACTCTGCTGCTATTGATTGTAGCGTGATGAAAAGTATACTATAACCTGCCCAGGAGTATGAACAAAATATATTTCATTTACAGAATTGACCTCTCTACAGATTTATTATAAGTATAGATAAACAAACTGCAGTTATAAATTTTTGAAGTTACTGCAATGTTGTAACTACGGATGTAGGTATACTTTGAGAATAGCGTCGCGGAGAGCTACCGGCCGGCGTTCGTTTCGCTCGTTTACAGCCGTCCCGCTGTCCGGACATAAACGAGACCCGGCCCGCTGGGACCACCTAGCCGGCCCGAATTTACGACGCACACACTACCCGACCAAATGAACTAACCTATTTCTTGTTCTTTGTTGTCTTTAATTTTGTATGCGCTCTTTAGCTTGAGGCTATTCGTCTTCGTACGCACATAGATTAAAGTAAAATGAAAGGTTCTACAACAATAATGAAAGAAAACGATTAAGTTCGATGGTCTAACCAGACGCAAAAAGAGTTTATTTAACTTAAAAAAGATGGATACTGTATGAAAAGGTAAATTAACAAATTAATGAAAATAATATACATACATAAATATATATTTATTCATTTCATATACATTTATTATAACTAATCGACGAAATATTTTACATTAAACTTTTTACAATAGTCAATTTCAGATGTGCATAAATATATTATTTTAAGTTATTGTACATCTTAGTGTTTTTATTTGTTTTGTTACCTACCTTAAGTCATGGTGGGCGATAACAGAGTCATGTTGTTAAGTTAAATATTTATAATGACAAATCTCAGTTTGTCCTTGGTGGGCGATGATGTATACGCCATTTGTGCATTTAAAATTTTAGTTCATACGTATCAAAATAGATGGCGCTGTAGTTCGTTGCATCACGCTTGTAAATATGTTTGGAGTTACATATAGGCAAAACGTCACCTAACTAATAAAGAAAGCTGTTGTCTAACAAAATACACTGTAGTTTCAATTTAATTCTTTTGCACCTAAGCTCTCGGATTTAAGAGTCATTTTGGCTCGAACAGGATGCGCACCAAAAACGTAACGAGGTCATTCATCGATAGATTTTTTCTCATACCGGGACCCTTATATATGCTTAATCGATTCTTAAGGAGTAAACTCCAAAAAGGGTTGGTACTGTAGTAAAATATTTTATTACAATATGTGTGAAGAAGCACTTAGCGCATTCAGCCTGCAATCGTGAAAGCAAATCAACTCTAGCAACGGTCAGTCGTCGGATGGGTGACCAAAGACTTATTATCTCAAGCTCCTCCGTGCTTCGGAAGGCATGTTAAGCCGTTGGTCCTAGCTGCGTCTGTAGTCGTTAGCACCCACCAATTCGCAATCAGTCACGCCTGGTGGGTCCCCATCTAAAGTAACAAAATAAAAAGTAAAATAAATTTTATTACATTTTTTTTAAAATACTCTTTTTTCGGGCAGTCGTGTAAAAACGTAAACACACATTCGAACTTTATAACCGTTTACCAAAATTCAAAAAGTTAAGAATTTTGAAAAGATACTGTTTGTGTGTAACCATGGTGCCTAAAAAGAAAATAAACGCCAATAAAACGGTGCTTTAATTTACATTTAATTGCGTAACCTCATCTATATGGGTCAGAACTGAAAATCAGCGATTTACTCTCGGAGTAAATGTTACGCTGAGTTTTCGCCCATTCGCATCGCTGCTGCACACGAAAATAAGCATAAGCAGTATAGTTGTACAAATATAATTTGTTGTATGTTTTAAAGGATCTATATAATTGTACAATTTGTCTTCAATTTTGTATGTGTGCATGTTGGTGTGAATAAATATTTATCTATCTATCTATCTTTATGATGGGCCACTTAAACGGAATTCGACATTGACTATTTTACACTTAAAAACCGCCACAACGGAAACATGAGTGTAGAAAAAATATATAGATAAAGAATGGCCTGCATGCCGTGACTGCAGCGTTCTACGAATATATTTACCAAACAAACGGGTACAAGTACACGTCTAACGTCAAGTTTGCTAATAATTATGCTAACAGGACTTAGTTAACGACTTGATTAGAACACGAAAATGTTACTTCAAAACATGATCAAAGGCAAGCTGGAGGAGCTCAATGGCGCGGTTGGTTAGCGTGTTCGGCTGCGATTGTTGAAGTACTTGAAGTTAAGCAACTTTCGTCGTGGTCGGTCATTGAATGGGTGACCAAAACTCTTCTTAGCACTTAGGCACGGTAAGCCGGTGGTCCCTTCTGCATCAGTCGTTAGCACCCGTCCATCCGCACTGGGCCCGCGTGGTGGGTCATGGCCCAATCTCCCTATTCCATCTATAGGGAAGGCCTGTGCCCCAGCCGTGGGGAAATTAGTAGGCTGATGATGATGATGAGGCAAGTAGAATTCTCAGAACAAAGATTATTTTTATATTTACATTATATGCATTTAACTACTTAATGTTTAAATCTAAAGAAAATTTTACTAGAGAATATTAAACGCTGCCTTCATTTCAGAGAGGCACCAGGTGGAACTGGAACTCTCCACTATCCGAGCGGATGCAATAACCAATTATTATGTTACCGCGACCTTAATGACCGCGTCGAATTCTTCTAGTATTTCTTAGGCTGCATAGCAGCACCGTCACCTCGCATTGTAGGCACTCCACAACAAGGGATCGTACAAACTTGTACGCATTTACCCTCAAGATGCGACCCGAAAGCAAAAATTGCCTATTGGACCTCATTGCATTATCACGGGAAACGGGTTTCGTATAACTTATTTTTTCTATAGAGTAAAACTAAGAAAAAGAAAAAAATGGGTGCGTGTACTTATGTAGGCGCGTGAGAAGTTATCCTTCTTTCGCATCGTTTAAAATTAGTTTTTTTTTAATTACAATAAATTAATAAAAAGTCTGGAAAAGGACACAGTCAATAAAGTTCAGTTTTAATTTGAAAAAATTAATAAATAATCAAAATATTCAATTAAAATCGCTACTGAATATAATTTATTAGAACATATGTGATTTGCACTTGTATGAAACTCAAACCCGTATTCCGAATATACAAACTAGAAACATGTGGATAAATATTATAAATATGAATACCTATAACTGTTACTTTATTACAAAAAATAAAGATGTGGTTTTTGGTTCTACTACACCAATGGTCAAGAGATGGCGCTGTAGCCTCCTGAATCGCGCTTTGGTTCCGTTGTTCCAGATTAATAAATACTTTTGATAGGCCTTCACAATGCAGACGTTAGCACCCACTAAATAGAGATTCTATTTCTATTTTGTTGGTAGATTTTCTTAATGTGCGGTAAACACAAAAGTAACTTACAGTGATGCGCGCGCATCTTAAAATTTCACTCTCATCATTTTTTCATAACGCGCCTAAAGAAGTATAACTTCAAAAAAAAATTGTGTGTATCAGCTCCGACGCACGACTGGAGTTTACTCCTTAAATTCGATAGTCTAACCAGACGCAAAAAGAGTTTATTTAACTTAAAAAAGATTGATACTGTAAATGCCATATCCACGTTTACTTCTAAAGCTCAATGGTTTTGTGTTCAACGAATGGCGCGGTGGTACACCGACGCGGTTTCTTTGTCGTCGTAGGCAATAAAGGTACGCCACGATACTGTGCTACGGTGTAGCACTACGGCTGCTACAGCGTAGACAGTAAAAACGTAACGAGGTCATTCATCGATAGATTTCACTCCTCACATTTTTCTCATACCGGGCCCCTTATATATGCAAATCGATTCTTAAGGAGTAAACTCCAAAAATAAGCAATTCCGTAAATACGTCACCAAATCTCATAAGATCGTTATTCACCCGGATATAGTGGTGACTGGGTGATAAGGGACGTTTTGCCTGTCAGCTGACAATCGGTAGGTCCTCGTTACTCGGGTCGCGTAAAGTCACGCAGCGGTCAATATGATAACAGCACAAAAGCTATGCTGACGGCTCGCGTACACAAACGAAAGGAAAGCCAAAGAGAGGTACGTCATAGCGGTTTTGTTGTTTGCATTGGATCGAATCGGAAGATCACAGTGTACCAGAGATCACAGTGGGGTACCAGTACTTTTGCAGTGTTGTTTTTCTGCCAGTGACAACAGTTTTTAGTGCTCCACTGATTGGAAGGTGGAGTTACAATTAGCAAGGTTACCAACGAAATCACCCGCGCTAACGCGCCTCCGACTCCTCCTACAGGCCACAAACACCAACACTACACAGCTAGCATACTTTCACACTAGCTTAGCATTAGACAGACACCGCACTATACCAGGTACAGGTACGTACCTGGGCATTTTTCTCCGCCCCCCACGACAACGGCTAACAAGAGTCGAGGTCCGAGTCTCAGAGATGCCCTCTAGTTGAGCCGACCCCCTAAGGTTCGAGTGGTCTAGAGGCTCCAGATGGATAGGAGACTCACCTCGTGGGGAGTTGCCATCCGCCTGGAATACCTCGAGAGGCACTCGCCAATTCTGAGGTCCCCTTAGGATCTTGCCGTCCCCAAACCCGGTGACGCTGTAAAGGTCATCTGCAGCCAACAGCATGCACATTAAAAAAAAAGGTTACCTGGTCTATAGGCTATGGTCACATGTCATGTCGGTCTCATATTATCAAACGGGCCATATTCTTGTTTGCTTTCCTTTTACATGAAAAATCTGTTCTGATATTGCAGCTTCTTGCCACCTAGAAACCAGATAAATCCCATTCGCTGTTTCCCGGATTGTGAGCTCTTTTTAGGATCCTTGTCATCCGCGATAAACAGCGTACAAAATATATCAAAAATGGGACAATAACTATGACAGAGATACAAATATTTACCATTCCCTTTTGATTATATATGTTACCGTCAATCTTTATAATTCAATTATCTTTACAATACCTACTCAATGTATGGTATGCCAAAAAAGTGAAGGCAATGTATGAAATATTATTCATTTTAAACTTTGCCTAGGTATTCTATACAATGACGAATGCGCAATGGGCAATGTGTGTAAAAGATATAGCGTGTCTACTTTTCCTTGTTTTGTACATCTATTATCTTCTAGCTGGCTCGGCGAACTTCGTACCGCCCACAAGTAATAATTTGCAATAAAATAATATTGCGACTTTATATTGAGATGTAAACTATCCTATCTTTCAAGTTGGATCAAACTGCACACGGTGTGAAAATTTAATTAAAATCAGTTAAGTAAATAAAACAAGTTTCAACGGGTTAGATGCACTGATTTTAATTATTTATTGACGTTTCGCATCCTCTGCAGGAACGCGTCTTCCGATTAATGTTTTTTATTTAATTTTGTATTTTCATTGTCGAGATACCTTCGAAAGACTTTGATTGAGCGTTTGGATATTTCATTGGAAGATTTATGATACTTTATTATCATAGATATATGAATTTTCAATCAAATTTAATTAAAAAAGTACTTAATTTAATTATTTTTTAAAATTTTGAGTTCATTTATTTGACCCTAACTACCGTAAACTACCACCGGTTCCAAAATTGGGAGGCCTTTCTGTAAAGAACCGGCGAAACAAACTCAGAGCTTTCTATCTCCTTCTTATGTTAAATCATGCAAACAAAAAAACTAATAGTATCTGTTGGTCTTGCAGTGTGTGCTCGGGGTTGGGATTTTATCTCGTATAATGGATTCCCAAGCTGGTGGTATATAACTTAACCGTTGAAACTTGTTTTATTTGTGTATTGTGAAAACCTAAGAAATAAATCAGTTATTTTAGGAGTCCATCGCGGACAAACAGCTATAATTATTCATCTATTCGGTGGCTGGCGCTTCGCCGGCCGCTGCCGAGGCACGTTCGCTTCGCTCGCTCGGCTCGCTCGGCTCACGCTAAGTTTAAGTTACAACACTAACTTAACCTAACCCACTGTATCCAATGTCAGATTGTTTTAAAGAAGTTAATATCTGTGTATATAGCGACGAGCTGATCTATAAGATAATAGTAGATATTTTAGTGCCACCTCCGTGCAGTTAATACAGTATCAACGCATGTATATAATCAAAATCTTGCTCATATTTCAACGACGCAAAATATAAAAGAAAAAATCACCATCATCATCAGCCTATTAATGTCCCCACTGCTGGGGCACAGGCCTTACCTATGGATGGAATAGAGAGATTGGGAAAGGAATAATATTACTATTTAATACGACAGCATAAATACAATGTGATAATGAGCGTGAACCATCAAGGAAGCAAGAATGGCGTGTCAGGATCATGGCTAATGAAGATCAATTAATTGTCTTTACGTATTCCCGGTAGGCAACAATATTATTAGTGATAGTTTCGCGATCTCTCCCGTGATGGTCGCTTAGCTTCAAAGTTACACGCATACAAGTACCTTTACGCAATGTATCCCTCGGCGGGTTCGGCAGAGTTTCAAACTATAAACCTTTAGAGGGGAGGTGGGCAATGCTTTTTCCATACAAACGTTCCCGACTGAATCTTCTTTGGTTTTTATCACTAGAAACATGAATTTCATACATAAAATACAGTTTTACTCATTCCATGCTCCTATGTCAAGTCTTAACAGTTCGTCAACTTTTTATTTTGGAGACTGTGCTAAAACAACACTCTGCAATTGCATATGAGGCAGGTAGTCGTATCGTTGGTGATAGACGAAGGAGCAGGAGTGATTTTCCGACTTATGCAGTTAGAAAAGCCGGACCACCGGAGTAGTTATGAATAATCATGCACTATTACTAGGTCACATACGAACATGCATCCTGTATGTAAACAAAAGTTTTAAATCGAGTTTATGAACGCAATTTAAAGTGACATTTGGTTAACGATTTAGGTTATAAACCAGTTATAGCCAAAGCTCAATAAAATGAAATGAAAAAAGAATATCAAACAATATTAATTATCATAATTTGTTATTGTTCGTTTTAAATGTTTGGTTTTATTCTAGAATTAGCTGAGTGCTAAGAAAAAAGTTCCAAGATTTTTTTGTAAACCGTACTTTTCAAGCGAAATTTGACAGATGGAGGCCATTGGCTTTCCTATTCTTATTCGATATTTCAACACTGTTGCAAGTGCCTAAGTAACTGAAGTAATATCAATAACAATCCCGTTAATAGGTACAACGTTAGTGACCATGAAAGCTTAAAACAATATGACGTTAAATTTAGTTTAAACCCTGACACAATTGACATTAAACCTAGCTAAACATTTTCATTCTCTGAAACCTTAAATTTAATATATCTGTTCTATATAATAACTTGGTAAATAAGTTGTTGAGTTTAGATTCAAATTGTCTATTAATCTGACTTCACTCGCTCTGTGTAAACTATACTGTTGTGTCTAGTTTTACGTGACACGATTTTCAACTAACTAACCAACTCTTCGTGAAACTTCGTTATGTATCTGGTGACAAGGTGCTTGTGTACTCTTTCATTTGATTAGAATTGTTCAAAATAACCAATAATTCGTCTATCTGAACTCTCCAACTGTGTACTTATACGAAACATCGTACAAGCACATTAAGTACTCTATGTAAGATTTAACACTTATTTATGTTAAAAGGGTGGTAAATAAGTATTAATGGACGCTTGTATTACAGCGAACAAAATGGTTATTTTTGTAATGTTATAAAATTTTTATTTTATTTGATTCTAAAGAGGCCACAATTTATAGATGTCATAGGATATGATAATCGAATTTTCGCAAAAAATCTATAAATATTACATAACGCGGATGAATTATTAAACAGTAAGGCATTGCGGATGCCATTTCTCAGAATTATTTTTAACGAATATTTGTCTTGCGCGTCGGCCGATAGCTGCTCCGGCACGCTCGCTGCTCCGGAACGCTCGCTGCTCGGGCACGCTCGCTGCTCCGGCACGCTCACTGCTCCGGCACGCTGGCTGCTCCGGCACGCTGGCTGCTCCGGCACGCTGGCTGCTCCGGCACGCTCGCTGCTCCGGCACGCTGGCTGCTCCGGCACGCTGGCTGCTCCGGCACGCTGGCTGCTCCGGCACGCTCGCTGCTCCGGCACGCTGGCTGCTCCGGCACGCTGGCTGCTCCGGCACGCTGGCTGCTCCGGCACGCTCGCTGCTCCGGCACGCTGGCTGCTCCGGCACGCTGGCTGCTCCGGCACGCTCGCTGCTCCGGCACGCTGGCTGCTCCGGCACGCTGGCTGCTCCGGCACGCTGGCTGCTCCGGCACGCTGGCTGCTCCGGCACGCTGGCTGCTCCGGCACGCGGGCTGCTCCGGCACGCTCGCTGCTCCGGCACGCTCGCTGCTCCGGCACGCTCGCTGCTCCGGCACGCTGGCTGCTCCGGCACGCTGGCTGCTCCGGCACGCTCGCTGCTCCGGCACGCTGGCTGCTCCGGCACGCTGGCTGCTCCGGCACGCTGGCTGCTCCGGCACGCTGGCTGCTCCGGCACGCTCGCTGCTCCGGCACGCTCGCTGCTCCGGCACGCTGGCTGCTCCGGCACGCTCGCTGCTCCGGCACGCTCGCTGCTCCGGCACGCTCGCTGCTCCGGCACGCTCGCTGCTCCGGCACGCTCGCTGCTCCGGCACGCTCGCTGCTCCGGCATGCTCGCTACTCTGGCACGCTTGCTTGGTTCGCAGCTTATGCTCACAATACTAAATTTACCGTACCTGCTCTGAAGTGTCGATTTCCAGGTCCAAAAATATTTATAATAAGTCAACGATTCCTTTCGAAATCTTACTGAGGCGACTCGCCTCGCCATCTTTTAAATAAGATTGATAAATGTCATCATCATTGTTTAACTATCCGCGTTTTCGCAATATCCCTAGAAATTTTGCGAAAATTAGATTAATTAAATTAGATTATCGTACTACGACATACAAAGAAAACACATTCTGTGAAAAATTATATTTTTAAGGAATTTTTCAATAAATGCTCCTTGAGAAACGGGTTCACCGAGAAAACTTACCGCCTTACTCAAAAGCTTGATAAATAATTTAATGCTCTTTTAAATTAAATGTCTCACTTTACTTTAAAAATTTATTTCTCTTAGTGAACTCAGTACCCGAAAAGTGAAAAATATATTTTTTTCCCAAAGAAATCGCAATACACTGTGGTGGATCGTATAGAATGTCTGTAGCTACAAATCTTGCGGCGGCTGTCACTATTCGAGTTTCAAGTTTCCAACTTCATACAGAAAACTTTATATCCGACAGTGGCGCGCTCGTACATACACTTATTGTTTGCTTTCTGTATCCATATCACATCTATACAAGAAGCGGCAGTTGTGACATCGAACCACACGAGTAAAGGAGGCGCAGAGGCACAGGGCGGGCGTTAAACATAGAATGGTTCGGTATCTGTGTAACATTATGCGAAGTCATCATCAGCCTATTATTGTCCCCACTGCTGGAGCACAGGCCTTCCCTATGGATGGAATGATGGAATGGATTGGTGGGTGTTAACGACTGCAGATGCAGCCGGGACCAACGGCTTAACGTGCCTTCCGAGCACTCGAGATAGTAAATTTTTGGTCACCCATCCAATGACCGACCATTGCGAAAGTTGCTTAACTTCAACGATCGCAACCGAACGCGCTAACCACTTGCGCCATCGAGCTCCTCAAGTATGCGAAGTAATAGATACCAACTGTTGCAATTTATGATGGGTAAAGTGGCTGGGGAAAAACTAGTTAGAAGAAAGCCTTGACTAAGCAATATCCGCGAGTAGACCGGCATCAACAGCGCCGCTGATAGCGAGATTTTCTCCAAATTTACAGCCAACCTTCAGCAGTGGAGGAGCACTATAAGAAGAGAGAGAGAGGCAGGGCATGGCGGGTTTTTGGAGTTTACTCCTTAAGAATTGATTTTCATATAAGGCCCCCTGTATGAAAAAATATGAGGAGTAAAATCTACTGAACAAATGACCTCGTTACGTTTTTGTGCGCAACCTCATCTGCGCACCTTTCACTTTTAGCCATGGCAATGGATAAAAAACATTAAGTTGTCACAAATATCAATAAAATAAATAAACTAAAAATAGATAAAATCGGAGTAAAATTAATGAAAACAAATAAATTACAGAATATAGAGAAATGCCGGTGAGTGCCCAGCACTCTGGAATAGTGATTTTCAGTACAGATGGAATTATAATACATATTTACAAAATGATGACTAGTGTGTGATATTTTTCAAATTGTATGTTTCCAGAAATACATAACAAAATATATGATGAATATCGCTGATGTTAGATGATGAAATGTGTGACATGGAACCTATGATAGTCGAAACCATGGGACGATTCCTGAGGTATCTCTACTTGTAACCGACTTCTTCGGACTTGATTTTGTTTTGTGTCTGTTCAAAGACAATCGTTTTTAGAGTGTATACTCCGGTCGTGCGTCGGAGCTGACACACACAATTTTTTCGGGAGGAGTACCCTCCACCATAGAGAAGACCACAGTAAAATAACATTACCTTTTGGTGGTGTTGTCTTTCTGTACGTGAGAAAGGTTCCAGGACTTCACGGGGTAGAGGATTGGGTTAGGGTAGGCATCGGTGCGAGTAATATTTTTGTTATCGTAAGCGTCTATAAGGAGCAAGTGATCAGCGCGTTCGGCTGCAATCGTTGAAGTTAAGCAACTTTCGCAGTGGTCATTGAATGGGTGACCAAAAAAAGGTGTCGTGTGAGGCGGGTCGTTGCGTTCCCTAAAAAATGGTTGAGCGAAGCGATGGCTGGTTCATGCGTCATGCTCGTGAACGGGTGCTGCCAGCGGAGATGAGTCTGCTCTTGATTCACTGGGTACTATTAATCGTTGTTCTAAACTTTAATCGTTCATTATTATTATTATTTTTTTTGCCTAAACGGTAGGACACGTCATTCCTAAACTTTGTTAAACCATTTTTTTTACATATTTTTATTTTTTATTTTATAGTCATAATTTTTATTTTATTTGCATTTTTTTTTGTTTGTAATGAAAAGTGACTTTATGAGTTACCTCATATTGAAGTCATTTTTCAATTTGACGACTCTGTATATAATACAGGGAGAAAAAAACAGCCCTTGCTGAGTTTCTTGCCGGTTCTTCTCAGTACAAGGTCTCCCGCCGTAGATTTGCGAACCGATGGCGTAGCTTTTCGACATTCACAAGTGCTTGTAACAGCCTAGACTGAATAAACGATATCGAATATTGATTTTTTTTTTAATTTTGAAAAGTTACAATCTCGAGCTCTTCTGCTTCGGGAGGCACGTTAAGACGTTGGTCCCGGCTGCATCTGCAGTCGTTAGCATCTACCAATCCGCACTGGACCCGCGTGGTGGGTCATGGCCCAATCTCCCTATTCCATCCATAGGGAAGGCCTGTGCCCCTGCAGTGGGGACATTAATAGGCTGATAATGATGACGATGAAGCGTCTATAGGATTTGGTGGCCGCTTACCATCAGGCAAAAGAAGAATAAGTGCTCACTCACACATGCGCACAGCATAAAGCTTTGTCTGTGTGCCATCTTTACTCTTGTGATCGAACTTCAACTCGTCGAGACAAAATACATATTGTTTCAGTTTCTCATACGTTATCGTACATGACGAAGAAAACTGTTGTCTTGTGATATGTATCAAAAACTCTGCTATCGGATGATTTATTAAAGTATGGACTTATTAATAGTAAAACTGGAATGGTTTGTTTTGACAAGTCGAATATTGGACGTTAATATATTGTCACAAGATTGTCATATATATTACAGTTATGGTCTTAATGATACAATTGTTCAGACAGTTCCTAAAAAATGTACCTGTATTTAATTTTATACCTGTATTTTAAGTTTTGAATTTTACTAAAGTGATCAAAAAGGTGCCATTAATATTTTTATAGCATCCGATTAAAATTTAACATTTAAGTCACTTTGCTTCTTGGGATGTAAAAATATAAAGAAATATAATTAGAAAAAATTCCACACGGACCAGGCAGCAGACGGGACTTGAACCCGCACCCTTCGCTATCCGGGCGAATGCACTACCCAATTATGCTATCGCGGCCCTGATGGTCGCGTCGAAATTCTTCTCGCCATTCTTAAGCTGCAAGGCAGCGCCATCTCTTAGCATTATAGATAACCCACAATGTCAAATGAATACTTTTACAAGTATTAAACATTTGAAAGAAGAAATAGCAATTATAGTTAGAAAAAATTCGCCATTGTGCATTGTGAAGTGCATTCGACCGGATAGTGAAGGGTGCGGGTTCAAGTCCCGTCTGCTGCCTGGTCCGCGTGGATTTTTTTCCCCTAGTTTTATTTTCTTTAGATTTAAACATCAAGCAGTTACATGCTTATAAATAAAAATTACAATCTAAAAATATGTTCAGACTGGCTTCTATATACTTCCACTTGCGAAATTGTGTCTTATATTGAATTTAACTATTCTATATCATGATTTATTAGTTTGTAGTGTCCAGGTAGGTTTAATATTGTAATTTTAATAGATTTGTATTATCTGTGTTTACCTACCTTCTAATGTGAGCATAAAAATTCAAATGTTATATTTTAGTCCTTATTTTCATTTTGTGGTAAAATTTTAGTGTTGGTTTGTTATAATATTGATAAAAATGCACTCGGACATATTTTTTGTTTTGAAATTACCTTCGATGGATTTTAAATTGTGGATATTTTTGTCTCATTTTAATTTACTCTCTAAACAGATTGTTTTAATTAATTTTATACATTGATAGGAACACTGTTTCATATTATACGGGAATGGGCGTTAATTCTGCAACACAGTTTTTGTAAAACTAAAGCAGTTTTAACGATTCATAATTTTATGTACATTGCACTTGTTCCAAATAAAGTTATTATTATATTATTATTACTTATATTTATTAAATAGTTTGCTGTTGCTGTAAATATTTTGTGAGACCTTCCTTTTGCTAGGAGACTTGTTTATTAAAAACTATCAATTAAATACCTGAAAAGTGCGTACCTGAAAAGACCCATGCCATTGAACTTTTTAGAAAGTTTGTCCTCAGTAAAACCTTTACCCGCTCATCTCCAGAGTGCGTCTCGTCTACCAGACATAGGTTGTTCGGTAGCAGTTCATGTCTCATTCCTTAAGTGAATGCGAATAAATAATGATGTATTAGTAGTTTTCGTACAGTGCATACACAGAAACAGTATGTAGCATATGTGAAAAATAAGCAATCAAATACCCACTGTTTCTCAAAAAGCAGAAATAAAGGAGATTGCTCAAATTGGTCTAAATGCACAAAAAATATTGACATACACGGTAATTCTTGGCGTAATTTATAATTTAATTAACAGTCGTTAGATTTGAACGGACACCTTTGTATAATATATTTACTTTAAAAAGTACTTATAATATTACCGGTTTGGAAAACATACGAATCATTTTTAATGGCTATGGGTGTAGTAACATTCAGCCAAAGACTGATTGAAGTTGTTTATATAACATAAAAACAAATCTATTTTGTAAAGATCGATAAAATAAATCATTTTTTTATTACAAAACATAACAAAAATAATGAAGCTACTGAATATACGGCTATAGAACCTAAATCTCTTAGCTTTCTTTGGTTAAATAGAGTTTAAAAATTCACTCTAATCTGTGGCTCATTCACAATCATCACACAGTTTCTGTCACAGAGTATCTTATTATAACCGGAAATGACACCTGATTTTAAAAGTTACTCTTATGCATTAACTTTAAAAATAGGCAACTATCTGTTAATCTACATGCTCTTTATACCTGAATCTAATCCATAATTTCGGTACTTGGCTTGATTTCCCTAGTTTACTATATAACTTATTTGTTTTTTATTATTTTAATATGTTCAGTGTATATGGTTTATAGAAGTTCTCAGGGGTGTCCGTCAATAATATTCGTTTCTACAGTAATTTATATATAATTTCGAATCTAGGAAACAATTTTTCATGATTATTGGTTTTTAGGTCAAACATGTATGGAAGCTGAGCAATCTCCTTTATGTATATTTATAATTTTTATTACTTTAAAGCACGTAACTGCTTGATGTTTAAATCTAAAGAACATATAACTAGAAAAAAAATCATGCGGACCAGGCAGCAGACGGGACTCGAACCCGCATCCTTCGCAATCCGGGCGAATGCACTGACCAATTATGCTACCGCGGCCCTCACGGACCGCGTCGAAATTCTTCTAGCCATTCTTAAGCTGCAAGGCAGCGCCATCCCTTCGCATTATAGGTAACCCACAATGTCAAATGAATACTTTTACAAGTATTAAACATTTGAAAGAAGAAATAGCAATTATAGTTGTAATTTTTATTATTTTACAGCATGTAACTGCTTCATGTTTAAATATTTTTTTTATTTGACAAAAACAAGTGAACAAGAAACTGCGTTATGCCTTTCCAGAACCTTGTATCTTTTTTCTATTTGTAAAATTGATCTCGAATTTTCTCTAGCATCGAAAGGCCTGGATTGAAATTTATGATGTGAAAAATATGATGGATAGGCGTGTCATCGCGATGTCAATTTTGTTGTCATGCGACATCTGAGACCCAAACAAATTCCAACCAACGTCGACTTGAACTTTAACAGCGTCAGTTTCAGAAGCATGTGGTTTCATGTTCCGTACAGCTTTTTTGTATTCTCTTATATTGTTTTTTTTTATTTATTGTCAATTTTATATAGTCCACACGAATCACGAATCTAATTTACAGTGCCATTTGTATACTGTCTCATTGTTATCGCATCAATGATTGTCTGCCGACGCCGCGAGGCGAGATATACAAGGCGGGAAGCTTTATAGCTATAACATCTCACGACCTTCGACCTATATAGGTAAATTGAAAAAAAGTGCCGTCTCGTTTGATAAACACCATTTTAGCAGAAACAACAGAACATACTGTGCAATCCATCTCGCCGTTTCTAGGTTTCCAATCAAGCCTAAAAGCGGGCTCAGTGGCCGCATCAATCAACCCCGCGGCGAATTATTAACTACCCGCGCTGCGGGATTCAGATAGATTGCGAAGAAATTTTAAGAGACGCGCGAATAATTGCTTATAACTGTGTTAGTAAACGTAGGCAAAAGTAGTGTAGGTGTAGGCAAACGTAGTGTAGGACGTCCTCAGGCACGATGGAGTAACGATTTGCGCAAGGTGGCTGACAGGAGTTGGATGCGAGTAGACCAAGATCGATCTGAGTGGCGTGCATTTGGAGAGGCCTATGTCCAGCAGTGGACTAAGATAGGCTGTTGATGATGATGTGTATTAGTGCTTGCTGCTGGACGGAGCTGCGGCGAAATCTTGGTCTGGCCTCCTATTTATAATAGCGGAGCTCGTGCCTTCGGCCTGCGATCTTAGAAGTATGCAATTTATGTAATGTTCGGTTATAGTAGTAGGTCAGAAATTACGTATAGCAATCTCTTCCTTTAGCAGCGCATGGGCTGCATCTGCAGCGTCCACCAATTAGTACTGGGCAAGCGTGGTGTATAATGGTCCATACTCTCTATTCCATCAATAAGGAGGACTTTGTCTTAATAGTGGAGACTGGAGATATTGATAAGATATGTGGTTGGATAATATTTAAACTAGTCAAAGTTCGCGTATTAGGATATTTTTCAGCGGTGTAAGATATTTTACCTCCTCGTCTCTCATCAGAACGTATACCAAAGGTATAGTTAGTAGTAGTTGCAGTTAAGCAAAATTGGATTAGATAAATTATGGTCTAAAACAGAGGCGGCGTAAGGTGTGGGCGACGTGGGCCACCGCCCATGGCCTCGCGGTACAAGGGGCCTCGCGCCTCAAAAATATTTATGCATTGCTTAAAAGCGAATTTCTTTTTTTATTATTATTTTATTAAATCCGTCTTCAGGTCGCCACAGAACAGGGCCTCGCGAAATCTGTCTTGCCCACATCAAATTTAGGTCTTGCCCCGCCACTGGTCTAAAATAATAACTCAATACATTTTTATGCACCGTTTTATTAAACACTTTTTAAACGGCATTACATCTTGACTATAGAGCCTGAAGAAGATCCGGAACATCGATAATTATGTAAAAAAAAACGAACTTCAGATCGGTCTAAAGGTGTTTTATATTAATTTTTTATTCCTTATAATTTATCTGTAAAAACGTAACCATCACTGAATCTAATTCATATAATATTATATCAGCCATACTTTCTGTAAGCATAATGTTGCCTACATCAGAATCTACTTCTGTTAAACATATAAACACAAATTAAACCTCGGTTTCTACACCAAAGGCTACACGTGAAATCTGAATCAGTTCCACACCAGGATTACCCGGATACATAAACAATTTCATATTCCCAGGATTGCTCACACACCGGAGTTGGAAATTAAATACGTTGACTCCAAATCGAGAATGTATAATTCCTCCGCACTGGTGTAATTACGATTACGATAAATGTTTACTGCCGGCCGTAAGTTAGCGCACAAAAGGGGCCGTCTTTACGAGCAGCCAGATGAAAGGGCCCAGATACTATGGAACCCACCTTTGGGTCGGGTCTGTTATGATGCGTGTGCTTACACTAACATAAAGTATACACAACGGACAAGGTCAACATACCGAATATGGCGTTTGAGACACAATAAACCAAATTAATATAAATTTGACGACCTCCGTGGCCGAGTGGTTAGTACGCCGGGTTTCATGGCGTCGCCGACTCGAGAGGTCCCGGGTTCGAATCCCGGTGGGGGCAGATGTTTGTGTGATGAACACGAGCATTTGTACTCTAGTCATGGATGTTTAATATGTATTTCTATATAAATATACTTATATATGTAAAGTATATGTATTCTGTCCGTTACCCTAGTATCCCATAACACAAGCCTTATAGTGCTTACTTTGGGGCTAGACTAATTGGTGTGAGTGTTGGAAATATTTATTTATTTATTATTTATTTAATAAAATTAAACATTTAGAAGTTTGCATGATGATTAGAGGAGCTCGATGGAGCAAGTGGTTAGCGCGTTTGGCTGCAACAGTTGCAGATAAGCCACTTCCACAGTTGTTGGTTACTGGTTAAGTGACCAAATATTAATATCTCGAGCTCCTCCGTGCTTCGAAAGGCACATTAAGCCGTTGGTCCCGGCTCCACCTGTAGTCTTTAGCACACACCAATCAGCATAGGGCTCGCGTGGTGGGTCTTGGCCCAATCTTCCTATTCCATCCATAAGGAATGCCTGTACCCCAGCAGTGGGGACATTAATAGGCTGATAATGATGATAAGGGATTAGGGACCACCCCAGACCATACTTCTAATGCTGAGATTAAAAATCTCATTACAGGGCTACGGCCCAAGAAGGTCCCAGGCGCAGACGGCATCTTCAACAAGACACTAATATTTTCTAATTTCCAGCAAACTTTCTTATGTTAAAAGGATGACAAACATGCGTATGGCCCACCTGATGGTAAGCGGCCACCATATCCTATAGACGCTCGCTACGCTTACGCTTGCTTGCTACGCTTACGCTTGCTTGCTACGCTTACGCTTGCTTGCTACGCTTACGCTTGCTTGCTACGCTTACGCTTGCTTGCTACGCTTACGCTTGCTTGCTACGCTTACGCTTGCTTGCTATTCTTACGCTTGCTTGCTATATTAAAAACAACACCCTAGCAGTCCAGCAATTATCAGGCTGATGTGAAAAGATGCTCTTTAATATTGCGGTATACGATACATTAACATTTTAATGTATCGTATACCGCAATATTAAAGACTCATAAGTCTATGCTTATTATTATTATAGCCTTGAATTCCCTAACATGTCATTTATTCAATGCAATAAAAATATCAGGTCAATTAATTAACTTCATGTTTGTAACATGTCAATTATGTCAATTTAGGCAATGCTTTTAACTCGTAATAATTAAACTCTTCAAAGTTTTTAGGAGACAAAGATAACATAGAACTTTTGTAAGATTACTTTGTTGCACGCCTATCAGTTTATCAAGCTAGACCTTTTATTAGGAGAGGACCGTAAAGGAGAGGTCCTTGGAGCTTCGAAACAAATTAAAGTCTATGTTAACGCAAACAGTAGATATATATTTAGAAATTTAAAAGAGAATACCAAAAAGATAGTGCCTATAGATCGTGAAATAGGATACTTGGAATGTAGCAAGATTATGTAGCACAAATAAATTGAAATATCACTTGTGTGTCTGTTGTAATTACTTATATGGACGATCTAATTAAATACCTGCAAGTTCGGAAACCCTCGGCGTGCGACACGCACTTGACCCGTTTTTATTTAACCCATCACAGTTCTTACCTAAGCTCCTTTAGATTACCATGATTAAGTATCATGAAAATGATTCATTGGTAATTTTGAAATAGCGACTTTAAAATAAAGGCCTTTAGTTTAGAAACGTTGATTAAGCGAATACAAATGCCATTTTCATTCTAAATTAACAGACGTTGTTATTCTTAAACTGTAAACACCGACTAGTACTCAATCTATTGAACTTATCAATACTAATATTATAAAAAGGAAAGATTCGATTGTTTGTTTGTTTGTATTGAATAGGCTCCGAAGCTACTGGACCGATTTGAAATATGCTTACACGTTTAGAATCCTACATTACTTACTGATGAACATAGGCTAGTATTTAAAACATTGATAATGTGGGAAAAAACACCAAAACTACTACTACTACTATAGTTTTATAGAAGACATCAATTTCTATAAAAAAGTCCGTGAGCCAAACTTAAAAGATGCGGTCTGGGACTTTTTTATATAACTTTTTGAAGTGAAACAACTCCGCCATACATGATTTTTGTGTAAATTTAATCATTTACGCAGCGCACGTAACGGAAGCTCACAACCCGTTTATACCCGTTTTTTCAACATTTTACATCGATGATCCGCTCCAACTGGTCGCAGCGTGACATTATATAGCCTTAAGCCTTCCTCAATAAATGTACTATTTAAAACAATAGATTGTGGATTACCTACAATGCGAAGAGATAGCACTGCCTTGCAGCTTAAGGCTAGGAAAATTTCGACGCGGCGAATAGGGCCGTGGTAGCATAATGGTCAGTTCATTCGCCCGGATAGCGAAGGGTGCGGGTTCGAGTCCCGTCCGCTGCCTGGTCCGCGTGGATTTTTTTTCTAGTAAACTTTTCTTTAGATTAAAACAATAGAGTTTTTCAAATCGGAGTTCTTAAGATTTGCGCGTTCAACCAAATAATGGTGCATTCGCTACAACGGGTCCCAAAGTAAGTAACAAAATTTTCACTATCAGTTAAATTAATTTTCATGGAAGATCTATAATTATATAAAGAAATTAATTGTGTATAATGCAAGCGTGAGAACAAAAACTATAGTCTACCTACACTACAGCTCTACACCGAAGCGCCTTCATTTCATTAAGTTTGTTTTATAGAGTTCAAACTATATAACTGTATCTTTAGTGAAATAGATTTAATTCTTGAAATAAATATGTTTACTACTTACTTCAAAATCTAATTAGAACAAGGGTGATTAATAAAAGAAACGACCAATCTGATTAAACGTACTCAACCATGACGTAATGAATAGAAATTAAGTAGTTAATTAAGACCACAACAAAGGTACTATTAACTTGTATACCGTATAGGTGCTGTCAAAAGCTCCTCCCAGTTTTTTTTTTATGTTATAGGGGGCATACGAGCAGATGGCTCACCTGATGGTAAGTGATCACCGTCGCCCATGGACACTTGCAACACGAGGAGTATCACAAATGTGATGCCGGCCTTTAAGGAAGAAGTACTCTCTTTTTTTGAAGGTTCTTGGGTCGTATTGGTCCGGAAACACTACTGGCGACAACGTACTCCACAGTTTAACTTATACCTAAGAAAAGGGTGGGATAGGAGTTGTGCACTTAAAAAGGGCGGGATAGGAGTTGTACACTTAAAAAGGGCGGGATAGGAGTTGTACACTTAAAAAGGGCGGGATAGGGGTTGTGCACTTAAAAAGGTCCACAAAGTAGTTTTTAGAACGTGAAATGTTATTTCAATGGAAAAAAGGCCCAGATAAGGATGGAATAAAAAGGAACCTACAAATTCTTCTAAAAATCTCCAACTCATTCACTTACCTACTGAAGGGGGGTAGACTCCCTAAATTGGTAACACTGTACTCGACATCCAAAGAGAGGCCAACCTAAATACTTACAAAGTTCAAGCACGGGCATTTCGAGAATGCGACTACTATCGTTAGAGATAGCATTAAAATTAACGTAGATAAAAGCCGGGCCTACTATGAAACGGTCGTTACAGAGGCGTGTGACTCGCTAGCTAATGTCCGATTAAAATGATGAAGCGTTCGGCAGCTGACCGACCAGCGACCAGTCCGCCGCGCCTTTGTGTCGCACAAAACAGACATTACAGAAGGCTCAGATTACAGAACTGATAGGCTTGTTGAAAATATATCGATGTATCGATATATCGATATTTTTTGTTCGATATATCGATATTTTTTGCCGATATATTTTGATTCGATATATCGATACATCGATACAAAATAACCAATATCGAAATTCGTATCAAAAACGATATTTTTTTAATTATTAGCGGCATATCACGATTTAACTAAATTCGTATCTGGAAAAATCGTAACTGGATCTCAGATTAATGATATTCAACATATCTATGATCTGTGCTGTATTTAGTATTGTCTATGTCATCATTCGAAAATAGGGTCTATTTTTAGAGCGATAATTTTCGTTCCATAATTATTGCGCGTGTCATATTTCGTGAGCTACTGTACGATATTTTTGTGAAAATTGGTCCGATATATCGATATATCGATGTTTTTTTGGCGATATATCGAAGCCGATATTGATATTTTTTAAAAGATCGATGTATTGATATATCGATATTTTTTTCAACTTTCGACATCCCTAAGAACTGAAGACAGCTTGAGGCCTACCCTATTTCCATTCGATCGAAATTTCACACGTTCCTTACTCTGTTTCTATTTCATTTCGAAAATTCGTTCGTCCGAAAATAGTTTGACATTTAAATTCTCTAAGGCTACTCTAATTCACAAAACTTTTGAACTAAAAATTGAATTTGACAGATGATTGTTAGATAATTTTAACCTCAAATTGACGAAATGAAAAGTGTTACCTTTTATTTTCACTTTGGATTTTTGTTAAAATTAAACCTAAAATTACTACTACAGCATTTTTAATTAAGCTGCTTAGCGTGAGGAACATTTTTTAGTATGAAAGATTTACAAATAAATCTTATTTTTGTTTATTATTGTATTGCCAATACTTCAAAGTGTTACACGACAAATTTAGGTTACAAATTAGTCGGCTAACACTATCAAAAGAGATTGTTTTAATGTAATCAAAAATGTTGTCATAAAGTAATATTGTTTTGAAGTAAAAAACGTTAACTAAAAAGTGTAGATGAAAAGAACTCACAAACATAACTCATTCCATTCGTTCACGATAATTGTCTGTGATTCCGAACTTTATGTGCGTGTTCGAAGATGAAATGGAGTAGAGTCACTGGCGAAATTTCTTTTATAATTCGTTCGTTGCCGAAATTTCGTTTCGGAGAAAGAGAGTAGAGCTCCTGGAGCGTACGGTACACAAATTGCGTGCCACCAAAGCAAATATCAAGTCAAAAGCAAATACCAACTCGCGTCAGTACACTACAACGCATCGTGTTTTGAATTCGTCCCTAGAATATTAAGTTTTTATCAAAACTGTTCCGCCTTGTTCGAACGTTGTAGAAACTGCTCACAAAGACAAAGAAAGGGCCAGTTAATAATAATAATTCATTTATTTCAACCATAAAGATCATAGCATGCCAATGACAAAATAATAATAAATAGTAATAATTAAGATACATAAAAACAAATTAAATTACATCTCCACATACAATTACATTTAAAACAAAAATTAAATTAAATTCAATCGGTTTCACACCTATAAACAGTTTCAAAAATTCCAAAAATAAAATAAAATAAATAAATAAAATAAAAAGTTAAGGCCACTGCCAGTGCGAGTTTCATCCGCTTGAGATACGCGACTGTTAACTATTTTGTGCAGAAATGGAACAACATTTTTTTTTAATTTATCATTAAAGAGCCCTTTCACATTTTTTGCAATAAATTGAAATTATTGAGCGCCTCGTTTACCCCTTTTGAAAAGATTTTGGCTATTTCCAATAGAAGTTAACAGTAGATATATTCTTCTTATTATAAGTTAATGTAGAATATTTGTATATACTATTTACCTTTTTTTGTGCTGATCGTTCTACTGCAGCTAGTTTGCGGAAAAAACGATAATATGCACAACTTCAAACGCCTGAATCTCTTAATAATGTTCAATAAATTAGATCAAATTAATTACTACGACATCAGAAATATGTTTTTGTTGTAATATAATGTATTAGAATTCAGATTTTCCATCTCAATAATTAACAAAAAAAAATGCAGGTTTACCTCGTGTTTTGATATCGAATTAAATAGAATTGCTAACAAAAACTTTCATAAAACTAATCTACCAATATTGAACTACTGAAATATGTATACATTCTTATAACAAGTTCATTAATAATTATTTTACAAGACTCGACACATCACCCGTAAAACGCAATATATACTAGTGCAAATCTACCTACGCGCCGATTAGTAGCTAAAGCGACCAACTTCATGCGTTACTTTTGTGTTTACCGCACATTAAGAATATCTACCAACAAAATAGAAATAGAATCTCTATTTAGTGGGTGCTAACGACTGCATTGTGAAGGCCTATCAAAAGTACTTATTAATCTGGAACAACGGAACCAAAGCGCGATTCAGGAGACTACAGCGCCATCTCTTGACCATTGGTGTAGTAGAACCAAAAACCACATCTTTATTTTTTGTAATAAAGTAACAGTTATAGGTATTCATATTTATAATATTTATCCACATGTTTCTAGTTTGTATATTCAGAATACGTGTTTGAGTTTCATACAAGTGCAAATCACATATGTTCTAATAAATTATATTCAGTAGTGATTTTAATTGAATATTTTGATTATTTATTTATTTTTTCAAATTAAAACTGTACTTTATTGACTGTGTCCTTTTCCAGACTTTTCTATTAATTTATTGTAATTAATTATTTGCATACAATTAAAAACTAATTTTAAACGATGCCAAAGAAGGATAACTTCTCACGCGCCTACATAAGTACACGCACCCATTTTTTTATAATGAGAAGTAGCGCCATGAAAATAAAAACATATTCTTAAAAAAATATTTCATAAATATCCTTGTATTAAAAAATTACATAGTGCCTTTACGAATTTTATTAGATGTCGCTTGAGATTCATTTGGCCCGCCATACGTTTCTAGTCAAACGAACATCAAATCATGCGTCAAATACTAAGCGTCATTGGTCAAAAAACACTAAAAATTATATCGATTCAACGTTATGAACTATTGTTTTTTAAATTGAGTTGCTTAATCGCCATAAAAGTGTTCATATCTTTACGAAACATAAACAGATTGACGCAGTAAAAAAAAATATTACAATGATATATACAACTCATTTTCGACCAAGACGGCGTAGAAGTCATTTTGCCTTTCCAATGTTGACTTAATGGCATCTTCTTTGAAATCCACCAATATCAAAGTCAAAACGAAACTCCGACACTACACTACAATGATAGTGTGTCGGAGCTTCGTTTTGACTCTTACAAAATAAAAAACTATTTTCACGCAAAGCAATATTTCACGTGCACTCACGACAGGTGTACAATTGTTTATTTCCGATGCAGAAAAAAGAAAACAATGGTGATATAAATATTTCTCTCGCATCGTACGTAAATATCGCGCAGATGACAAATCGTTTGTTCGCAACTAAATAACTGGAGCGGAGCTTGCTTACAGCCCGCCAGGTGACGCTGTCGACTTATAATAATATGTAATTTAATGCAGATAGCTAAGAGCCATATTTAATAAACAATAAAATTTAAAAACTAATTATAATGCGATTCAACTAAGAATAGGACCGGCTGGGCGCCATATTTTGACGTCATAGCTGTCAATTCAAACCAAATAGGTAGAGTGAGCAGAAAAAAATATATTTAATAAAACTTATTTACTTAGATTAAGTGAGAAAAAAGGAACAAATTTTTTAATAAAATTAATTTACTAAGATTAAGAGAAAAAACAACTGATTTTTTAATATTACTTTATTAAGACTGTGTGAGAAAAAACATTAATCGGAATCTAGCTCTTCAATTCAGCTCATCTCTGCATTACCGCCGGAGTAGTTATGAATAATCATGCAGGTCACATACGAACATGCATCCTATAATTATGTAAACGAAAGTTTTAAATCGAGTTTCTGAATGCAACATAAAGTGACATTTGGTTGACGATTTAGATTATCAACTATTCATAGCCAAAGCTCAATAATGAAAAATAATTTCAACCAATATTAATTATCAATATTTGTTATTGTTTGTTTAAAAATGTTTGATTTTTATTCTAGAATTAGCTGAGTGCTAAAAAAGTGTTCTGAGATTTTTTTGCAAACTGTACTTTACTGGCGACGTTTGACAGATGGAGGTCATTGGCTTTCCTATTCTTATTTCAATCGCATTATAAAGATAATTAAAGAATACGCTTACATTATCCTAACATCCCTTATGTCACTCGTCTATTTGAGATTCCCATCACTGTGCACAGATAGCCGATATCTATAGATTGGATTTGTTAAAATCTGCGCACAAAGTTTTAAATTAGCCGTTACTAGAGCAATCTGTCCCAAAAATAAGCTGTACTCGCCCTAAAAACAACATAACAGTGTCGAAGAGCCATCAGAAAACGAAAAATATCATTATATTGCACTCTAATGGTACTCTATGACCTCTGGTTGTATATCACTCACGGTTGACTGGTGTAGTGACACAATACGCATTTGAACAACTCATTGCCTGTACCCAGAATTAGTGTCTGGAAAGACCTTTCCAAGGAGATACAAACTGCGGAGGTGTTAATTATTTCAACAGCCCTACACTAACTATACATTACGGGCAAGAAGCGAGATAAGGAACGGCCCGTGACCCTCCCCCCCCCCCCCCTTCCACCTAGCACCCTCGATCCACTCCTAATTAAACGAGAATACAGAATTAACTTTTTCTCGGCACAAATAAAATGGCTAATAAACCACGACCTCCGCAAACGACGGGTCACTCATGAAAGTTAATGCCTGTTTTATCGTTGCCAAGGTAATGTATTTGTTGTCTTGACAGATGGAGATGGCTTTAACCAAACGGACCGACGAACCGACCACCGCGCGCTATTAAGCCGACCGAAGACACCCGATGGGTCAAGTGCCTCGGCGGACGACTTAATCCGAGGTAAAAGGTTATTTCTTCACTCGCAGCGAATAAGGATGGAATGCTTTCTATTTTTTTGTAGAAACAAAGAGGCATGTCAACTTTTTAATTTTGCTAGAATTTTATACGTATTGCCTGCAGCGGCGGTCGACGGTAAAAAATTACCAAACATTATGCTAAAGCTGTTTTTGTTTTCCGAGAAGCAAGATCGCGGAAACCGTAGGCTGCGTTGGACTCGAGAAATGGCCGAGATTATGTATAACTGGAAAAAGTCGGATGAAAAATTTTAGCGTTAGTAAACACTTCTAAATTGAAGCGACCGGGTCGAGAGGACGGCTCCCCTTTGATCTGCTGAAGTGATCGGTGCAATTCGAGAAGTGCAAAGGCTACGCCACAATAATTCTCGTCTCGATTGGAACACCTTTTGCATAGAATTAATTGTGGTTGTAATATCATCGTCTCAAGGAGGTTTCATGTACAGCGTTTAATATTCATTGCTACAGGTCAAAGGCAACATTGAAAAAATGTTCTATCTGTATATCACATCAACTGTTTAGGCAAAGTGTCTTTCAAGGATCATTTGAATATTTTACTGATTCTATATCACCTTTTCTGTCTGGATTTGTAGATAGTACTTAGCAATAAAGAAATTTATTTGGCCATAACATCAATACTTCATTTAAATCACCTAAAATAATCATGTGATTTTGTTTATTTATCTCACGAAAGTTCAGCTTAGATTAATTGTTATTATTGGGACCGTAAAATGAAATCGAATTTCTTTCTTCCTAATGGTAATATGTACATTCATTAAAAACTGTTACAATTGACTTATTCCTATTGGCGATCGTTGAATTTATTTAGCTGCTCAGGCACAGCCTTACAGCTCCAGCGATTTCAGTTGGATATATTATTTGGCGAGTTCTCGGCGCGGAATAAATATAGACCGTCGGGACCATCCGGATTAATGGCAAATATACACCAGGATGTTTATTTTGACCAGAGAATATAAGCAGTAAATTCCACTTTATGTTAGATAAGAAATATTCTCTTTTAACAAAAACTATATTGAATAGAATATAAGAATTTATACGCTTATTGGTATACATTTAGATTGAAGTAACTTCCTACACATTCGTCAAATCTGGATATTACGATTTACTAAGTGAAGATTATAAGTCTCGATTTATACCAATTGAAGATTTTAAATCTAATGGCAGGTTATGTGATAGTTGAGGAGCAGGCGAATAAAACGGTATAATTACATAAAATTAAATTTTACAGGCGCTGTATAAAACTGAATTTTATACCTCCAGTGAGCTTTTGGCATGGTTTTTAAATTATAAATTTAGTAATTCTAACACCGTTTTAGGCGGTTTTGATTGAATGAAAAGGGATCGAAACCTCCGGACTGTAAACAAAAAGTAGTTTGACCAGGTGCGTAATTATACCGTTTTGTTCGCCAGCTCCTCAGTTTGTATCACTCATACGGCATCGATTTTTACCACATTTGAGTCATGCAAACCAGTCATAAATAGTCCTCTGGAATTATAAATCACCACCAAAAGCAGTTTGAAAGTGAGGAACACTCTGCTGAGGCATCAGGCTAAATTAAAAATAACAATTAATCTTCTTTCAATATTCTTATATAATTCAAGGTGGCGCCAAAATGTAAATACAAGTGACAATATGTGAAACAAATATGAGCGGTCAATTAAATAAAAAAAAGTAGATTATTCACCATGGGAATAAAACAGTGTGTTATGTCACGAGCAATCTTAGAACATATACAGCATTAGAAACGAACGTATTGAGGAAATCAAGATGCTATGTTGTCGAAAATCACTGATTTTTCTTTAATTATGATAAGAATCCTGAATGGACAAAAGTATTCAAGTCTGCCCACGGCTGAGACATTTTTATTTCCGAAGAGCATACCATACTTACTCTGAGGTGCAATAAGAAAGAATTATAAATTCAATTAAAAGGAAGTTTATGAAATTAAAAATTTAATATAAGATATAAACATTGAAATGAAATGAAAAGTCATTCATTCAGTCCAGGCTGTTATAAGCACTTGTGAAGGTCAAGAAGCTACGCCATCGGTTCGCAAAACTACGGCGGGAGACCTTGTACTGAGAAGAACCGGCCATTACTCCAGTTATGGAAACTTAATGTGACAGAGATTTAGATATTGACTCGTTTTTTTACTATTTTCACATTTTGTAAATTCTTCATAAACTCTTATATTTTCATCATTGGATTTTTCGGGCAAAATCTCGTCAATAATGTTTCGTGTCCGTTTCTACCTATAAGACAGTCGGTCGCTCTCATTGATTTTTTTTCTGTTTTATTTTATATTATGGCAAAAATTTAACACTCCGCTTTAAAAATTACATATCGAAAATCGACGATTTTGTCTTGAAATACTTAGTTCCGTAGGCAAAGGAAAATTAATGTCTGAGCCAATAATATTCATTCTTTCTTTCACGAGTCGAATTTTATAGTTAAAAACTTCTTAGACCGAGGAAACCATCCCGTGAAATGCCTCTATTTCTGGTAGAAGTTTTTGCTGACATTTTGGCGTTCCGAATTGAAATGTCATTACTTCCCAAGGCAACATCCATAAAACTTTAGTGCCCTTGGGCTGTAATAGCTCACTTTAAATGGGAACAATTGATAAAGTAATACATGCTCCAGATGCAGGTGGTGTATAAAATAAAACCTTATCCATATTAACATTATAAAAGTGAAAGTTTATCTGTCTGGTTTTTACCTTTTCACGTTTAAACTGCAGAGCCGATTTTGATGAAATTTCGTTTAGAAATACTTTGAGTCTCGGGAAAAGACATAGAGTTGCTGTTATCCCAGAAATCATTCTTAAAAGGGGTGAAAAGGGGGAAGGTTGTATATGAAACCAATTTTTCCACAGAGGCGAAATCGCAGACACTACTAGTTCTTATATACAAACTCATTACTACCACTCAAGGAATTTGCTGTCTGCGTCAGTATGTGAATAATATTATTATTTGATCAGTACTAGATTTCCGTCAAAATAATTCTTCATACGGGGAACAAATAAAGAGAACATTGACGTGAAAAACCTGACGTAGAAACGTTCCGAGAACACATTTCAGTACTAACGTGGGGTACAAAGAAATATTATAGCTGAGTCGATATTTTCCTCCCGGTCTGTAGTCGACGTTTCAAATTAGTGAGGAGTCACGTCTCCTCTGGCGAAACTAGAATTAATACAGGAAATGAAGGAGAATCCTCCGAATACATTCCTGTACATTGTGATCTGTGTCAGGAGTGGCTTTTGAGTTAAATATTTTAAAAGCATTGGTATTATTACTTTTACCACAATGGTTATGTATAATTAAATGCTTACTTCTAAGTATAATTTTTTTTGTAGTAATAATATCTTTGGCTTCGGCTGAGCAATGATTCGTTCCTAGAATGATGCGGAAGGCTATTGAGATTAAAAATATCCAAATTTCAAAAGGGGAGATGGTTGGTGTGTACCACCAGCTTGGTGTGCCCATTATACAAGAGATAAAATCCCAACCCCGAGCTGTGTGCTCGGGGTTGGGATTTTAACTGCTGCAAAACCAACAGGTGCTATTATTTCTTTTTGTTTGCATAATTTAACATAAGAAAGAGATAGAAAGCCTCTCTGAGTTTGTTTCGCTGGTTCTTCTCAGAAAGATCTCGCAATTTTGGACCCGGTGGTAGTTTACGTTAGTTAGGGTCAAATAAATAAACTCAAAATTACATTTTTTTTTGAAATAAAGTACTTTATTAACTAAATTAACTAATAAATACATACATAAACAATACAGTTTTAAAAATCTTCCAATGAAATATCCGAACGCTCAATAAAAGTCTTTCGAAGGTAGCTCGACAAAATAAATAAAAAATCATTATTCTGATGACGCAGACCTGAAAAAGCTGCGAAACGTCAATAAATAAATAAATAAAGCTCGTGCGTTAACCCGTTAAAACTAGTTTTATTTAATAATATCTTTACTTTGCCACACTTTTAGCATAAAACGGTATCATACAATCATGATGGTAAGCGGCCACCATACCCTATAGCAGCTTGCGATACCAAAAATATTATTCGCGCCGTTGCCTACACTGCCCCAATTCCCTACAACGGTGTATGAAAATGTTAGATGTTTTTCCCTACTTCAATGTTTTTTTTTTAAGTGTGTATGCTGTTGGTCGCAGATGACCTTTACAGCGTCACCGGGTTTGGGGACGGCGAGATCCTAAGGGAACCTCAAGCCGAGAATTGGCGAGTGCCTCTGGAGGTATTCCAGGCAGATGGCGTCTCCCCACGGGGGGAGTCTCCTCTCCGTCTGGAGCTTCCAGACCACTCGAACCTGAGGGGGGTCGGCTCAACTAGAGGGCGTCTCTGAGACTCGGACCTCGGCTCTAGTTAGCCGTTGTCGTGGGGGATCTTCAATGAATATAGCAAGAAAGGGGTACTATTAATTTGACGATGTATTGGCATGTTATTTGAAGCATCCTGGCATGATTCTATACTTTCTAAAGGAGATTGCTCAAATTGGTCCAAATGTACAAAAAATATTGACATATACCGTAATTCTTGGCGTAATTTATACTTTATTTTACAGTCATTAGATTTTAACGGACACCTTTGTATAATATATTCAATTTAAAAAGGACTTTTAATTTTACCGGTTTGGAAAACATACGAATAATTTTTAATGGCTATGGGTGTAGTAACATTCAGCCAAAGACTGGTCGAAGTTGTTTATATAATATTAAAACAAATCTATTTTGTAAAGATCGATAAAATAAATCATTTTTTTTATTACAGTGTTACCACAGTAACAGTTAATATCAACAACTATCTTATCATTTTCACTACATGCAAATGTGCTAAGACAATTATTATAGGTGATAGGCGACGTCATAAAGTCTTTTGCCATACATTTTTCGCCAAACACATTATAAGGTATGATACACTAAAAATCTAACATGTGGTTTTAATATAAACATAACAAAAATAATGAAGCTACTGAAGATATGGCTGTATAACCTAAATCTCTTAGCTTTCTTTGGTTAACGAGAGTTTAAAAATTCTCTGTAATCTGTGGCTCATTCACAATCATCGCGCAGTTTCTGTCACAGAGTTATTATAACCGGAAATGCATAGATGATACCTGATTTTAAAAGTTACTCTTGTGCATTAACTTTAAAAACAGGCAACTATCTGTTAATCTACATACTCTATATACCTGAATGTAATCCATAATTTCGGTACTTGGCTTGATTTCCCTAGTTTACTATATAACTTATTTGTTTTTTTATTATTTTAATACCTATGTACCTCTTTGCAAACATAATCTCAAAATCGTTCAGTGTATATGGTTTATAGAAGTTCTCAGGGGTGTCCGTCAATAAAATTCGTTTCTACAGTAATTTATATATAATTTCGAATCTAGGAAACATTTTTACATGATTATTGGTATTTAGGCCAAACATGTATGGAATATTTTACTGACAACAACCACGTTATAGATTCCAAAATTGTATGATAGTAAACTATCAAACACAATATGGAAATTACTTTGCTTCATTATTGTTTCTGTGCTGAAAGCTTTAAAAACATAAGGAAAGTTGTGCAGTAAGACTTGCTTCTACTTGTATCTCAATCGTAAACAACCTACATATTAATAATCATGGTCACCCATCCTTAACCTGACCAATCATAAACACCCTGCACTTTCAGAATATCGAAAAAAAATTACACTGATACTATCATTAATTCATAGCTCTTGATAATGAATGCAAGTAAGATCAATCGTAAGATGACGATGATGAATTTGGTGATTGAAGGAACAGCAACCACGTCTTTAGGTTCGTGGCCTAACAGTTTTGTTAGCAAAAAACAGGCACGCCGGACTGGCTATATTGCTAACATGTTTTGATTCAAAAAGTATCTTTATCTTAAAAAAAATGGATGCGTGTAACTTATGTACGCGCGTGACAAGTTATACTTCTTTAGCATCATTAAAAATATTTTTTAATTGCATGCAAATAATTAATAATTACTATAAAATAATAAAAGGACTGGAAAAGGATAGTTAACACAGTCAATTAAGTTTAGTTTTAATTTGAAAAATTAAATAAATATTCAATATATTCAATTAAAATCTCTACTGAATTTAAGTTATTAGTCCATATGTAATTAGCACTTGTAAGTAACTAAAACACGTTGTGTCTATATAGAAACTAGAAACATGTGAATAAATATTATAAATATGAAAACAGTGATCAGAGGCGACGAGCGTGCCAACATTGTTTTTGACAACGCGATCATCTTATGGAGCTCCGTGGATGGTTCAAAGTACCTTTCGAACAGATGTCTAATAATGGTGGATTATTAACCACTAAGTTCATTATTAGACACTAACATTCATAACGCCCCCGCGGCCAAATTTCACTCTCATCATTTTTTCATAACGCGCCCGCGGCTAACTTCATTATGTTACTTTTATGTTACAGTGATGCGCGCGCATCTTAAAATTTCACTCTCATAATTTTTTCATAACGCGCCTAAAGAAGTATAACTTCAAAAAAAGATTTTGAAAATACGTATCTTGTATCTGGTATTTCAAATACCTTTTACAAAGGCATCTTGTATCTGTCATCTAAATACTTGACTACCTGCTATCTCGTATTTTGTATTACAGATACTTTTTTTAAATGTATTTTTTACATCTCCGCTTGTAACAGCCTAAACCGAATAAATGATTTTGATTATGATTATAGTAACATTATCAAGAAATAATGGTCACTTATTTTTTCTTTTGTCAATCAACCACAAAATGACGACGATGAAGCGCGTCAATGTTTAAAGGCTCAATGGGCCATGCGCCACGATCGGTTATTTAACGATTTTATTATAACCTCATACTAAAGAGTACACTCCTAAATCCTGGAGATAAGCTAAATTAAAACAGCAGCACGTGTGTCGGCGTAACAGCCCTCAGTACAAGTGTCCCAAACAAAAGGTTTCCGGCGCCTTTGTGTCCGGAGTTCCATGAAGCAACGATGCCCACGACGGCACTGAAACAGCACGGTTCCAATGTTCGTCCCTTTAAAATTTTGAAGTTTGAAGTTACAATACATTGATAATATGAATGAGGAGCTCGTTGGCGCAAGTGGTTAGCGCGTTCGGCTGCGATCGTTGAAGTCAAGCAACTTTCGCAGTGGTCTGTCATTAGATGGGTGTCCAAAAATTTACTATCTCCAGCTTCTTCGTGCTTCGGAAGGCACGTTAAGCCGTTGGTCCCGGCTACAACTGCAGTCGTTAGCACCCGCCAATCCGCACTGGGCCCGCGTGGTGGGTCATGGCCCAATCTCCCTATTCCATCCATAGGGAAGGCCTGTGCCCCAGCAGTGGGGTCATTAATAGGCTGATGATGATGATAATATCATTATTCAAGAATCGCTACGACACACTGACAAACTACAAAAGAATTTAAAAGACCAAACACAGTTACAGAGCTAAAATGAAAAAAATAAACCAGTGTGCTCCAGCATTTTGACAGGTATAAAAGCTCAGCGTGGAAGGTTTTATTAAGAAATAAAAAATGGGTGCGTGTACTTATGTAGGCGCGTGAGAAGTTATCCTTCTTTGGCATCGTTTAAAATTAGTTTTTAATTGCATGCAAATAATTAATTACAATAAATTAATAAAAAGTCTGGAAAAGGACACAGTCAATAAAGTTCAGTTTTAATTTGAAAAAATAAATAAATAATCAAAATATTCAATTAAAATCGCAACTGAATATAATTTATTAGAACATATGTGATTTGCACTTGTATGAAACTCAAACACGTATTCCGAATATACAAACTAGAAACATGTGGATAAATATTATAAATATGAATACCTATAACTGTTACTTTATTACAAAAAATAAAGATGTGGTTTTTGGTTCTACTACACCAATGGTCAAGAGATGGCGCTGTAGTCTCCTGAATCGCGCTTTGGTTCCGTTGTTCCAGATTAATAAATACTTTTGATAGGCCTTCACAATGCAGCCGTTAGCACCCACTAAATAGAGATTCTATTTCTATTTTGTTGGTAGATTTTCTTAATGTGCGGTAAACACAAAAGTAACGCATGAAGTTGGTCGCTAAAGCGACCAACTTCATGCTGTTAAAATTTTGTGTTACAGTGATGCGCGCGCATCTTAAAATTTCACTCTCATCATTTTTTCATAACGCGCCTAAAGAAGTATAACTTCGAAAACTGATTTTCAGCTCTAACCCAGTCCACATTTCGTCGCATGTGATAAGCATTATTAGAAATACTATATATTATTAGAATTATTGATCTTCTATGATTCTTCTTATACCTGCATGCAAAGCCTCAGCCCGATCGGTTTAAAATTGACAAAGTTTCATACAAACTTTCATTCCCAATTTATCCCCTTGAGGGTAGAATTGATCAAAATCCTTTCTTAGCGGATGCCTACGTCAAAACATCTTCCTGCATGCCAAATTTCAGCCCGATCCGTCCAGTGGCTTGGGCTGTGCGTTGATAGATCACTATATCAGTCACCTTTGAGTTTTATATTTAAAGATAGTGCATAACGGTTGAAAAAATATAATTATAAAATTAAGTATAAATATTTATATTATACTAGCTGACCCAGCGAACTTCGTACCGCCCTAAAAAAATAGGGGTTGTCCAGCGGACAAAATTGTGAATCTAAACCATTCTCAGATCCCCTTGAACACACACAAAAATTTTTGTCAAAATCGGTCCAATCGTTTAAGAGAAGTTCAGTGACATACACACTCACAGAAGAATTATATATATAAAGATTTTGGAAAACAGTCGCAAACAAAGGCAAATACTAGTCTATCATTTCTAGACCCGCAGTCATCAACAAATCGCAGACACATACAGAGGCAGCTTGCTAGATAGCTGGTTGGGCAACTAGAGCGACCACTGACGGCGGTTGTGGTTTAAAGTTTTCTTTGATAGTTTGATGGAATGAGGTGCAAACTACGCGCGCTAGGAAGTGTCTAAAGACACGATTTTTCGGGTGAAAATTTGAAGTGGTTTTGATGCCGCTGTATTTCTGTCAACCGTTCAATGGCTTCACGTGGTCGTTTTCTTTGATAGTTTGATGGAATAAGGGATCCGGCCATGTCCCACCACGTGGCCCCAGTGCCGATTAATGAGTAGTTTTTTGAAGTTATACTTCTTTAGGCGCGTTATGAAAAAATGATGAGAGTGAAATTTTAAGATGCGCGCGCATCACTGTAACACAAAAATTAACAGCATGAAGTTGGTCTTTGGCTTTAGCGACCAACTTCATGCTGTTACTTTTGTGTTTACCGCACATTAAGAAAATCTACCAACAAAATAGAAATAGAATCTCTATTTAGTGGGTGCTAACGACTGCATTGTGAAGGCCTATCAAAAGTATTTATTAATCTGGAACAACGGAACCAAAGCGCGATTCAGGAGACTACAGCGCCATCTCTTGACCATTGGTGTAGTAGAACCAAAAACCACATCTTTATTTTTTGTAATAAAGTAACAGTTATAGGTATTCATATTTATAATATTTATCCACATGTTTCTAGTTTGTATATTCGGAATACGTGTTTGAGTTTTCATACAAGTGCAAATCACATATGTTCTAATAAATTATATTCAGTAGCGATTTTAATTGAATATTTTGATTATTTATTTATTTTTTCAAATTTAAACTGAACTTTATTGACTGTGTCCTTTTCCAGACTTTTTATTAATTTATTGTAATTAATTATTTGCATGCAATTAAAAACTAATTTTAAACGATGCCAAAGAAGGATAACTTCTCACGCGCCTACATAAGTACACGCACCCATTTTTTTTATGCTATAAAGCATATACAGTGTAAACTCTATAAAACGACACTAAAGGAACTGTACATTTTATGGCGTTAAAGAGAGTTGTATTTAAATGCAAAGAAGAAAAATCAGAATTATAATAAGAAAAAGTTTATTTCAAGCTAGTAGTTATGTACATAAAAAATAATCTTATTTGAACGCTATTGCGTATATTCTGTTATTTTTATCTGACGTCTTTGGCTACACCAGTAATTTTGTTGTATTATATTTTTTTAGTCATGGTCAACAACAGTCTACACGTGCAATCCAAATTTGTAAACAAAAGATAGAATTTCTCAAAAAGTTTGGTTTGCACGATGCTGGCAGTCGAGTTTATAACGGGCTTAGTTAATAAAGCGACAAAAGAAAGTACACAGCTGCGCGATTTTCACTAATTTTGGAAACTTAAAAGGTACTTTTTATTACTTAATTGTTGTCGTTATTGAGAGTGGGTGTAATGCTATATGGAGTGTACCATTGTATGGAAAACAAACTAAACCAACCAAAGATGAGTGATTGCGACGCTTTAGGGAGTTTGTCGTTAAATCGAGTGACCTTACATGAAGTTTACACTGTATATATGGCGTCCTTAAGTATTTCCTGATTTCGGTCTAACTAAATGTCAACACCTCATCTTGCGAGAGACCTCGTTTTATGTAAAAAAACTGGTAAACAAGAATAGCCTATATAACAGTGATTCATTGATTTACAATTACTGGGGGGAGAGGGGGGTCCAAATCGACAAGATAGTAAAGTTTCGAGTGAATAGTGAGAATGTGAACAGTGGTACGGGTATAAAAGACTTCGTCGGAGGGTAGACCGATATGTCTGCCAATAACAGCCTACCCGCAATTACTTCAGTTACTCCGTGATTATGGCGCTTGCAACAGTACCGAAATATCGGAAACTCGCTAAAACAAGGTACATGGTAACAATCCCGTTAATAACTTATATTATAAAATTGTTATAATATTGATAAAAATGCACTCGGACATATTTTTTGTTTTGAAATTACCTTCGATGGATTTTAAATTGTGGATATTTTTGTCTCATTTTAATTTTCTCTCTATACAGATTGTTTTAATTAATTTTATACATTGATAGGAACACTGTTTCATATTATACGGGAATGGGCGTTAATTCTGCAACACAGTTTTTGTAAAACTAAAGCAGTTTTAACGATTCATAATTTTCTGTACATTGCACTTGTTCCAAATAAAGTTATTATTATTATTATTACATTATTATTATTATTACTATAAAATTGTCCCTCGTTTCTAAAAGGCTAATAACCACCGCTATAGACGCTTGCAATACCAAAGTATCACTTGCTTGCACGTTGCCTGCCATCCTCTACCACGTGATACCATTGAATGGTTTACTAACCGATAGAAATACAGTGGCATTAAGACCACTTCAACTTTTCACCCGAAAAATCGCGTGCGCCCTGTCTGTCTTTAGGCACTTCCTAGCGCGCGTAGTTTGCACCTCCCCGATAATTTACAGCCTTAACGAAAGTACACGTAGTCGCGCCTGCGAGTAGAGTTGTTCGGAGTAAACGAAACAATTTTCTCAAGCACATTCCAAATTAGGTTCCAAGCTAGCTCTTGCGAGTGCTCCAAGCCAGAGGGGAATGTGAATAGCCGATTTTGCGCTAGCATCTTTTTAGCCTCATGTCTAAGAAGGTTCTCTAATATTCTCGTCTTAAAATAAGAAATATTTACACACAAAATATAGCGAGAATATTTCCCTTTCTACCCGACTGCGCATTGCAAGAGCGCGAAGCGCGATGCGTAGACAGGGTATAGTGTTTAACAGTCTTTATATGTATGTATGTTCCTTTGTGGCACACAAGAGACCAATCGCGTGGACTGATTTTGATGATTCAGACATCAATCGATTCGTCTTAATCATGTGAGTGCTACTAAAGATATGACAGTAATAGAAATTCAATATGGGGACAATTAGGCGCCTTAGGAAAAAAAAGTTGACGAAATATGTCTAGTGGATGTGTGTCTAGATAATCGAAAATCATATTTAGGTTACATACACTATTTTTAGGGTTCCTTAGTACTATCAAGGAACCCTTATAGTTTCGTCATCCATCTGTCCGTCCCCGGTTTTGCTTGGAGACTATTAGCACTAGAGAGCTGTAATATTGTGGAGATATGTTTACCGATCACGCCGATAAAATTAAAGAATAAAATTAAAAAACAAAAGTGTTTTGAATAGGTTCTCTAAAATTACTTAGATGCTTTTAAGACTATTTTTCAATTAAGGGATCCGTCTGAGAAATATTGAACTCGTGCTTGAAGTGCTAATTTTTGTTCAAGTAGTGCTGTAAAGTGTGTGTGTTAAGGCTGCCCACGTCTGTAAATAGAGGTTTTTACCTGCGTAATAAAAAAAAGGATATTACATGACTAGGAGCAAAGGATGACTTTTTTAATTATTAGTTAAGCATACATTAAATATATAGGTAACGACTTGATTTATTTAACTACACACATTTTTATGAAAATTTCGGCGCATCTGTAGCCTTGACCCTGGTGGTAAATTCTCTATATGTCTTAATAAATCAATCGTTTTGACCACCGCGAAGTACTTCATAAGCCCCCGCGATATTTAGTCCCTTAGTGAAGTGACAAGACTGCGGTATATACCGTTTTACTCGTATTCGTAACTAAAAAGTGTGATGTAAATAAATAAAAAAAAACCCGACTGCTTAAATATTACTTCAAATAAAAACTAAAAAGAAAATAACAAGCACAGCACTCTATAATTCTGTTGAAACAAGCTACTTTAACAGTGGGGACCCATTATTGAAAAAAATCCATTCTTGAATATGCAATGGGTCCCGACTGTTAAAGTAGCTTTGTTCCTTACTTAACAGAATTATAGACTACTGGACTTATTTTATTCTTTTCAGTTTTTATTTGAAGTAATATTTAAGCTGCTGGGTTTTTGATTTTTTAAACTTGCCTTTTTTTTAGAGTTCTGTACCTTAATCATCAAAAACGGAACAGTTATAGAATAACTCGACTTTAACAAAATAATTGTGACACCAAAACCACAAATAATTTAGACGAGTGATATTGAATATTCGTTGATACTTTTCACCGAACTCCTACAAGAATAAAATCTACTTATTGTCATTTTTATTAAAAAAAGCGTGTGTGTCTCGGGACGCACGACAGAAGTAATAGCCTAAACCAAACTGCCGTATACGTCAGAGGAAGGGAAGCCAGACGCCGCTGGCTGGCGTCGTAACGCTTTGCATAACGAAGTGGTTTACCCTCCCATAAGAAGTAAGCAATCACAAAAAATCTTTTTAAAATTTGGCTCGGTACTTACACGTAAAATAAATTTTGTTTCCTATAATATGATGTTTAATTATTTACATCTCGAGAGTATTTCCTTTTTAAACGCTGTACAATTATTCATATCGTTAGTAAACATTTCGTTTAAAGTTTATCGTTTTTCATAGAAATAGTACTAACGTAGGCACTTGAAAGAGTCGCATACATTATATGAGCAAATATAACGAGCGTCAACAGCTCTGGGATTAGGGCTTTCTGCTGAATTCAGGTCGCAACAACAAGCCGTGTTTATCATTTGAATGTTCATGCATTAATTCTCGAGTCACTTTATTTTGAGAAGTTTCAAGAAAGGAAAATGTTTTATACAAGAGTCAGATAGACATACAGCGTAGGCAAGCAAATGGGGTTCCGTTAGTCATACTTTACTTTCTACGGAACCCTTCAAACAACATTCAGGTATCGGGTCTGCTTTGTACCAATAGTTTTCCCTTGAATGAACTTGACAGAAATGAAATGACTTGATATTAAATGACTCTTTATTCAAATTGACTTCTTGAAAGCACTTTTGAATCGACGAATTATTTTTTTCCTACCACTTGCCATTCAGGATATTTTGAACTGATAAGAAGAATGGTCTCAAGAAACTCATCAGCATTTTAATATTTAGCAAGAGAATGGAGGATTTCCCTCTCGAATTGAAATGCCCGTGTGCCGAAGCAACCTCCATCTTACAGGAGTCAGCAGCTAGGTTTACACGTGGGGTTATACATACTTCCAATATATGATACATTAGCCTATGACTCTCAGAAGAAAAGAAAAGGATTTCTATTGGTAAAACGATGTTTCAAATCGGTTCTGTAGATATAGAATACCGCCCACAACCACAAAAACTCCGATTTCATCATTTATACCAAATCAAAAAAAAAAACGACGGGTTGCACTCCGGGAGTGCCGGCAGAAGTGAAAACTTGAATATTAACGTTGTGCATTTTTGATATTTTGCAATGTTTAGGGAATAATTTTGCATGAATTGCTTTCATTATCAGTAACACTTTATATAAGAGAATTTTACGAATACACGACTGGCTGACGCGAGTTTAACATTTTTTACCCATTACAGAAAAAGTGTACAACGCCGCTAATGAAGTTTTCGTCTTACGAATTTTCGATCAGGTCACGTGTCCTGACGCGAGTTTTTATCATTTTTTACCCATTACAAAAAAAGTTTACAATGCCGCTAAAGAAGTTTTCGTCTTACGAATTTTCGATCAGGTCACGTGTCCTGACGCGAGTTTTTATCATTTTTTACCCATTACAAAAAAAAGTTTACAATGCCGCTAAAGAAGTTTTCACTTGAAAAACACAATAAAACATCACTAGTTCCACAATGCTACCGCGACTACCAACGTAACGGCTTCTGTGTTGCGCTAGCGTTACTTTTATAAAAAGTATAAGCACTTGAAAAGATCGGCATGTAAATATTATAAAGAGTTAATGACATTTATAATATTAGTGTTGTGGCGGCGACATCTATATGCCCCACATACTACAACGGATGTAAGAAATCATTACTCATCATCCTCAAGAGATGGCGTTACCTGCATTGCGATCAATATTAGTATGGAAGCCTACATCGCGCAAATGAAATTCGGAGGCTAACTCTTCATATATGCGATGCCCGACCAACATCAGTCGGGCCGCGGCCCCCGAGCTACCATCACCCAGCTCGGAGGAAGATCTTCCCCTTTGGCCTTCCTACAGTGTACATAGAATAACTAAATATATAAATAATTTAAAAAGTTAAAATAGTGTATGTATAATCAAACATTATTCTACAAATAAGTATTACTAGCAAACCTGTGAACCGAATGCTCACCAAAAAAAAAAAAAGTATTTAATTAATTGAGAACTTCGGAGATTTTGTGTGGTTTCGTTTGAAATAGTAATCACGTGATTTCTCGAAAACCGGAAGTGCTACGTTACTCACATCCGGTTTGTAGTCTTATCAGACTATTCTTAACTTATAACTTAAACATTCTCTACATCTATCTCTTACGGTTTGGCCGCTGAAACAGCACCACGGACGGACGGACGGACGGACGGACTTGTCTAATAGATAAGAGATACTTATATGGTACCGCTGAAGAGTTTGTTTGTGTGGTTGAACTCGCTAATCGCAGGATTTACTGATCCGAATTTCAAATTTATTTCTGTGTAAGATAGTCCTATTATTGAGGATCGCTATAGGCTATATAACTTCACACTAAAACTAATAGGAGGGGAGCATTGACGAAAAATGTTGCAAAAACGGGAAATAATTTTCCATTTCAGAGCTACTATTGCGTGTGCTGCGTTAACTTTACACAAAAAACAACATGTATGACGGTTTTTGGAGTTTACTCCTTAAGAATCGAGTTGCATATATAAGGGGCCCGGTATGAGAAAAATGTGAGGAGTATCTATCGATGTAATCTATCGATGAATGACCTCGTTACGTTTTGGTGCGCATCCTATGTCGCGCAACTTTGTCAAACAAAGATGACGGATTGACATTAATAACCATAAACCACTTGTCACTGTAATTAATAATGCAGACAATGTTGATTTAATTAATATTTAAATAAATGATAATAGTCTGATAATAATAATTACATAATTTATCAACATTCCTCATTAGGAAATATTATAATAATATTATAATTTCAGATGTGCATAAATATATAATATATCATTATATATTTATGCACATCTGAAATTGACTATTGTAAAAAGTTTAATGTAAAATATTTCGTTGATTAGTTATAATAAATGTATATGAAATGAATAAATATATATTTATTTAAGTATATTATTTTCATTAATTTGTTAATTTACCCTTTCATACAGTATCAATCTTCTTTAAGTTAAATAAACTCTTTTTGCGTCTGGTTAGACTGTCGAACTTAAGGAGTAAACTCCAGTAGTGCGTGGGAGCTGACACACACAATTTTTTTTTCTCTTTTAATTTTTTTTTAATATTTACATTTTCCTTAAAGTAACGTGAGTGAAACGGCATAAAACCTCTAGTAACATATAAATAAAATATACATTACTTTGCCTATACATATTTGTTATTTAAATACATTTTAGCAGTATTGTTTCTTTCTACAGCTCTATTTTCACTGATAATATAATTACATAATCTGTTAGCCTTAAATTAAATCTTCTGTTCACTTGTTTAGGTTGCGATTTATTGGTCTCGTCATGATTTTAATGAGGTGACAGTCCCCTTGTAATGACACCGGCTATCACGCACCCCTCGGTGGGCCACCGTGGGGTAACGTGGACTGTACTCATTGCTCCATTGTTCGGAGAATATAAAGGAAGATTATTTTCGACGTAAACAAAAGTATTGTACAAAGACGTTATTGGAAAAGGGAAGAACTTTAAAGTCAAAACTCCAATAGTAATTTTGGTCTATGATCATTTCCTGCAAAATCTTAAACTCAACTTTTGCAGTTTCGTATTATATTTCGATTTTTGAAGTGACAACTTGATCATCATCATCATCATCAGCCTATTAGCGTGGGGCACAGGCCTACCCTATGGATGGAATAGCGAGATTTGGCCATGACCCACCACGCGGGCCCAGTGTGGATTGGTGGGTGCTAACGGTTGCAGATGCAGCCAGGACCAACGGCTTAACGTGCCTTCCGAAGCACGGAGGAGCTCGAGATAGTAAATTTTTGGTCACCCATCCAATGACCGACCACTGCGACAGTTGCTTAACTTCAACGATCGCAGCCGAACGCGCTAACCACCTGCACCATCGAGCTCCTCTAAGTGAAGTGATAACTTACTGGAGGGTAAACCGCTTCGTTACGTAACGCGTTACGACGCCAATCTGGCTTCCTTTCCTCTCACACACACGGCAGAGGTAGACAGGCTCCTCCTCTCCCACCCTAACCCGCAGCGACGCTTAGATTAGTTTAAGTTATCACTTTTTATATTTAGGCAATAGTGGCCGCTTATCATTAGGCAGCATATAAGATGATATATAAAACTCAAAGGTGACTGACTGATTGACATAGCGATCTATCAACGCACAGCCCAAACCACTGGACGGATCGGGCTGAAATTTGGCATGCAGGTAGATGTTATGACGTAGGCATCCGCTAAGAAAGGATTTTGATCAATTCTACCCCCAAGGGGATAAAATAGGGAATAAAAGTTTGTATGAAACTTTGTCAATTTTAAACCGATCGGGCTGAGACTTTGCATGCAGGTATAAGAAGAAACATAGATGAATGTCATTGTGTATAATACAAGCCTGAGAACAAAAACTGTAGTCTACACTTCAGCTCTACACCGAAGCGAAGCGAAGCAAGGGCGGGCCGCTAGTCAAAAATAAACTAATTAGCTAAAACAAACGAGTTTAATTACCGGTTACAAATTAGCTTAATACAAGTAAATTATTACAGCTTAAAAAACATGCAATAGTAACACTACAAGAACAAATTGAGTAGCATCCTTTACCGGTCTAGGTGTAAAACCTGAATTCCGGATTCCGGCGCCTCCATCCTCGGTGTACAGAAAACATCAGTAAAATGTTACACACAAATTACCAAAAGTAAGTTAAAGTGTGCCTAGTTACGGCTGCATTTAAATTTTAAAAATTGTGTTATCAATTAATTTACGTATGTGTAAACACTAGTGTGGCGACTTTGCACCGCATAAAAGTTGATCCATGTCGCCATACAGCCAGTGTCTATGGACATTCCGTAGGCACTGGCACATTAGAAATTAAGTTTTTATAATTATGTTTTTTTTTTTATATTTTCTATTGGATTTTTAATTGCCATTCTAAAAAGAGACTTGAGAAGAAAATTTACGTATTGTATATTTATAATTGTGAATATTTTCCAAATATAGTGTAGATAAGTTGATGTATCGCCGTTTTATTATTCCATTTCGCTAGTGGGGAGCAGCGGCTAAACATTCCCAAACTAGTTAATTAATCAATTAAAATTTTTGTACCTTGTATGTTTTTTTGGCATGAATAAAAATTATTATTATTATTACATACAAAGAGAACAAAATCACATTATTATTAGTTTTTATACATACGTATGTATAAAAACTACGTACGTATGTACATACGTATGTATAAAAACTAATAACAATGTGATTTTGTTCTCTTTGTATGTAATAATAATAATAATTTTCATTCATGCCAAAAAAACATATAAGGTACAAAAATTTTACAGCTGTTAAATTTACGAGAGAAAGTACTGGAATTTACTTTTAGTATATTTTTTTACATAAGGCAGTAGTCATAAAATGAAAACGTACAACTGGCCCTAGATAGGCTATAAATATAGCCTGTGTTTAGGGATTCAGACCCTTCCAATAGGTTACTTAAGATCACACAGTAATAAATTGTTACAGGATAGCGAAGCAGATCAGATAACAGAATTTGTTCATGACAAAGATATTAATAAAAATTACTGACTACATAAAATGCATAGAATACGCGTATGTGTGTGTGTGTGTGTGTGTGTGTGTGTGTGTGTGTGTGTGTGTGTGTGTGTGTGTGTGTGTGTGTGTGTGTATGTGTATGTGTGTCTGTGTGTGTGAGTGTGTGTATGTGTGTGTGTGAGTGCGTATGTGTGTGCGTGTGTATGTGCGTATGTATGGTGCAAGTATGAGTAGATGCAAGTGGAGTGAAAGAGTACGTGAATGGTGATTGCAGACAGTTTACGGAACTTTAATTCGCACAGAAGTTTTGTAACTTACAAAAACTTTACAAAATGAGGCATCATTATCTAAGCTATAATTTTAATGGAATAAACGGATTGACGTCCACAAGTACACCATAACATCGTTTTACGATCCGAGTGGACGTTTAACTCGTTACCTGTTCGGTAACGTATCGCAGACACCAATTACGGGCAGTTTACGAGATGATTCCGAGTGATGTACCGCTAACTGAGGCATCGATGTCTCGATCATTAACGTTCAGCCCCTAAAATAGTGCGACGAATGAATATTTAGTTGCTTTGAGACAAACTGTTTCGTCTTGTGATCGCACGCTTGACTTGAGGGGTAAGGTGGCGAATGCGTTACGCGTTACGAAAAGTGTGTACGGGCGAGGCGAATGGGAGTTGAGTGGGGGATATAAGCAAGAGAAAGCAGTGCGCGCGCACATTTCTTTTACTCTTTCTCTTATAGCTAGTAAATGAAATATGTATATGTACATACATGTATGTATATATATAGGTACATAAGTACATACTTATATACAGATGGAGTTAAAGAAGTTTAACTACAGTTGTGTGGTCATAAGCACACTCTTTTTTTTTAAATGAATCTTTTATGACTCCGCTACGTTCGTTTTTAGTATGTCACATTACATTTTTAATAGTTAGTAAAATTTTTAGTCCGTGTCTACAAGCATCGGTGGTTCAGTAGAAAGCTTGCCTGCCACGCGGGCGGCCCGGGTTCGATTCCCAGTCAAACAAGCACTTTTCCACTTTCCACTTTTTCTAAGAATAACAACAAAGTCCGTGACTGAGTGATTTGCACGCCGGGTTTCATGGTGTCGCCGACTCGAGAGGTCCCGGGTTCGAATCCCGGTGAGGGCAGATGTTTGTGTGATGAATACGAGCATTTGTACTCCAGTCATGGTGTGGGTATTTTATATGTATTTCAATATAAATATACTTATATATGTAACAGTATATGTCTTCTATCCGTTACCCTTGCAACCCATAACGCAAGCCTACAGTGCTTATTTTGGGGCTAGGCTAATTGATGTGTGTTTTGGAAATATTAATTATTGTGATTATTATTTGATTAAATAATTACATTTAAAAATTTCACTCACAATGTGGTTTCATAAAACCACACTAGTTTTTATAATAAGAGTCTTGTTTTGTGCTCGTGTGTTGGCTTTTAGGTCTTTCTAGGAAAATTATTTCATTGATGATGAATACCGCTTGAGAATCCATTAAGTAGTTTATGTGATTATCGTAAGCATTACAAACATTTTTCTATAGATATAGTAATATGGGTATTCTATATTTTGTTATAATTTGAGTTTTAATCATTTAAAACAAATATGTAATGCTTTGAACAGAAAACACATTACAAGTACCTACTGCAATGAGAAACCTCTTGAATTTCCTAAACTTTAAGTTTTGTACACCTCACCATCTGCCAGCTTTGTTTCATCTATAGGTAAATTTGAGTACAGTTAAAATTAAAAAAAAAATAACAATTTCTCAAGGTTTGTAAGTATTTTTCATAACATTAACTTTTTATTTTATCTAAAGTTTTTCTAGAAAAAATCCACGCGGAGCAGGCAGCAGACGGGACTCGAACCCGCACCCTCCACTATCCGGGCACTGACGGGCGAATCCACTGACCATTATGCTACCGCGGTCCTGACGGCTGTGTCAAATTCTTTTCTAGCCTTAAGTTGCAAGGCGACGCCATCACTTCGCATTGTAGCTAACCCGTAACAATTTTCAGTTACATGCCTAAAATATTAAAAATTATAACTTTAAAGAAAATATAGGCAACAGAGGGCCGCGGCCCAGTCAGGTCAGCCATAATTGGTCAGTGCATTCGCCCGGATTGCGAAGGGTGCGGGTTCGAGTCCCGTCTGCTGCCTGGTCCGCGTGGAATTTTTTCTAGTTATATTTTCTTTAGAACCCGCAATTTTCAGTTACATGCTTTAAAATAATAAAAATTATAATTACAACTTTTTGTTTTATGTTAAAAGTGTGGGAAACAAGCGCAAAGCCGGCTAAATAGTCGGTGGCTAGCATAGCCTATACACGCTTGCTATACCAACAATATAACTCGCATCGTTGCCTGCATTGACCCACTCTACCCCGCGGAGCCTTACAACCCTAACTAAAAGACAGAAACACAACACCACAATAAGGTAGTGTTATTTTACTGTGGTCTTCTGTAAGGTGGAGGTTCCTTCCCCCGGCGGGCGCTCCAATTTGAACGGAAAATCCTATGCTCTTCCCCTTTTAATCATAGTAAAATTTTACTATGTACTTACATAGTTATAATTTTTATTACTTTAAAGCATGTAACTGCTTGATGTTTAAATCTAAAGAAAATATAACTAGAAAATATTCCACGCGGACCAGGCAGCAGACGGGACTTGAACCCGCACCCTTCGCAATCCGGGCGAATGCAGTGACTGTTCATTTGACATTGTGGGTTACTTATAATGCGAAGAGATGGCGCTGCCTTGCAGCTTAAGAATGGCTAGAGGAATTTCGACGCGGTCCGTGAGGGCCGCGGTAGCATAATTGGTCAGTGCATTCGCCCGGATTGCGTAGGGTGCGGGTTCGAGTCCCGTCTGCTGCCTGGTCCGCGTGGAATATTTTCTAGTTATATTTTCTTTACATTTATTTACTTACATATAATGTTTCAAACAACGCGGCCTTAAAAAAAAATTTAATAACCTTGCAATATATTGCTTATTTTGAATACAGTTTTTTTTTTCAATTTTGCTTTAGCGAAGGCCGCCTTCGTAATGAGATTTTTTTTTGTCAATTAACGAGTTGCTCACTAAAAATAACTGCTAAGCCAAGAGGTGACTAATAATGGACAAAATCATGTTTCAACAGTATCTGTGTCCTCGTCGACACTAATGAAGTTTGATTATAATTAATAGAACAGACACACGGACCTTTTTTTCGGTAGGTATGTCTATGGACTTGATGATGACATTCAAACATTGACATTAGGTTTTTGACCTTGCCAGTATACGCCCTTGTGCTAAGCTGACGATACTCAGTAGACGATTCAGGAGTCAATTAGCTAAGGATGACGCATTTAGAAAGTCTAATCATAGTATCTGCTCAATAAGGCCCTTGTCCCACCGCCGATGCTGAATCTGAAGTGAGTAAATGTAGAATTACAAACAACCTGGCGAGAAGCGGGAAGCGAGTGTGAAGTTGGTCGCAGATGACATACAGCGTCACCGGGTTCGGGGACGGCGAGATCCTAAGGGGACCTCAAGCCGAGAATTGGCGAGTGCCTCTAGAGGTATTCCAGGCGGATGGCGTCTCCACACGGGGGGAGTCTCCTCTCCGTCTGGAACCTCTAGACCACCCGAACCTGAGGGGGACGCTCAACTAGAGGGCGTCTCTGAGACTCGAACCTCAGCTCTAGTTATCCGTTATCTTGGGAGGCGGGGGGATGGGGCGAGATCCTAAGGGGACCTCAAGCCGAGAATTGGCGAGTGCCTCTAGAGGTATTCCAGGCGGATGGCGTCTCCACACGGGGGGAGTCTCCTCTCCGTCTGGAACCTCTAGACCACCCGAACCTGAGGGGGACGCTCAACTAGAGGGCGTCTCTGAGACTCGGACCTCGGCTCTAGTTAGCCGTTGTCTTGGGAGGCGGGGAAAAATGACCAGGTACGTACCTGTAGCTAGTATAGCGTGTCGCGTGTAGACTGGATCTTGACACTCTTATCCTATGGGTGCGGTGTCTGCCTAATGCTAAGCTAGTATGCAAGTATGCTTGCTGTGCAGTGTTGGTGTTTGCGGCCTGTGTGGGAGGAGATGGAGGTGCGTTGGCGTGCGTGATTTCGTCTTCGGGGTACTCTAAGTTCTCCTAGGCCGACGGAATTGGTGGGACCTACAGTTTCGATTAGTTTCATAGCTGGGTTTTAAGTGAGTGTGTGAGTATGACCCATTGTTGCCAGATCTCCAGATATTACAGGAGATCTCCTGTTTTTCTGAAATTTCTCCTGTTCTACTTATTTTCTACATGAATCTCCTGTTTTTTTAGAATACGATTTTCTTTATTAAATTGCATGTTGAGTTGCATTTTTCGCCATTAATAATGTAGATAACCTTAATAATTATAAAATAAATGTAATTGCTTTGAGGGGCGGCAGAAGCCACAGAAACACATTCGTTACTGGTTTTTATCTTGATTTGATTTACCAAATCTAGGGGGGGGGTGGCAAACCGGAAAAATTACACCTCTGCATCTACTGTTTTTCTTGTAGCTGTTTCCATACATCTACTGTTTTTTTCTATAACGCCTCCCGATTTTTAAAAATCGGTCCTGGCAACACTGGTATGACCCCGTATGACACCACTTGCGGGCAACAATGCACGCGCGCACGTCATTTCGCGATTATATTTGGTCGTTAGTCCGAATAAGAGTGCCAAAGAATTCGGGTAAACGACTTAGGGTAAATGAAAAATAATAAAACAGGGAGAAATAAACAGCCATTGCTAAGTTTCTTGCCGGTTCGTCTCAGTTCAAGGTCTCCCGCCGTAGATTTACAAACCGATGGCGTAGCTTCTAGATATTCTTAAGTGCTTGTAACAGCCTAAACTGAATTAATGATTTTGATTATGATTAATGAAGTAGTACGCCCATATTCGGATAGATTTGGTTTTGTTTTCCCGCCACCGTCTTCCAGCCACTATTCCAGTGATATTGCTTCGGTTGCCCGAATTCGCGTAATGCTTCGTGCACCTGAAAACGGGCTAACAAAAAAATGTAGTTGCGGCATCAGATCGCCCAGCAAGAGCATCAAAATGAAAAAAATGTATCTGTGTAGGCTTTCACAAGCATACGGAAAGTCGAAAGCTACGTCATCGTTTCGCAAATCTACGACGGGAGACCTTGTACTGAGAAGAACCGGCAAGAAAATCAACATGGTTTCGTTTTTCTCGCTGAGCAAGTATTATTTTTGATAGCTCTTGTCGCTCTGCGACAAACTAGTCGAGCGAATTCTCGCTGGCAGCGTTAACAATTAGCGATTGACTTTTAATATATAATTTTATTTTGTTTACTTGGAATGTATATATGTAGTAAGTTTCAAATAGCTAATAGTCAGGCGGTGGGACAACGGCCTAAAATCTTAAGATGTGTCTTGTGTTACTGAATGTGGTAATGATTAATTTAATACGTTTGCAATATTAATTCATCTACCTAATGGAGTAACAATCAATGATTCTAATTTACTCATATAGACTCTACATATAGTTAAAAATAACTTTAGCCAAAATATCAATGTTAGTATATTATGATGATTACATTTATAATTGGCAAATATTTTTAACTTAATCTACGGTTGCTTTTCTTAGTCATTTATTTTAAAAAGACTTAAATTCAGTTTCTCTAATAAAAGCCTTTATTCAGATACAAAACTGATTCTATATTCTTATAACGACAAAATTATCTAAATCTATAAAAAAACAACTTACGATTCAACATGCAATATAAGTAAGCGACAATTCGTAAGTATAATATTACGCAATAATGTGGCTCTGAAGGATCGTACCAAAAAATTCCACTGAATTCGTAATAAGAATCGATTATATTTATTTGTACAAGCCAGTGGATACTGCTTTCACTAGAATATTTATGAGAACCATGATTCGTAAATATACCTATATACTACATCGTCTGCATCACCAACCCTATTGGAGAAGGGAGAATGGGAATGACCCACCACACGGTCCCAGAGTGGATCGGTGGGTGCCAACGACTGCAGCTGTAGCTGAGGCTGCGAACCATGGAAGAACTCGAAATAACAATCTATACTTATAATAAATCTGTAGAGATGTCAATTCTGTACATGAAATATATTTTTAAAATAACTATCAGGGGGTGATTAGTGATCGATACTGATGCCAAAAATGCAATCAGTAAAATTTTTGTCTGTCTGTCTGTGTGTATGTTCCTTATAGAAACGAAAACTACTCAACGGATTTTAACGAAACTTGGTACAATTATTCTTCATACTCCTGGGCAGGTCATAGTATACTTTTCATCACGCTACAATCAATAGCAGCAGAGTAGTGAAGGGAAATGTTGGGAAAACGGGAGAAGTTACTCCATTTTTTAAGCTTCCGTCGCGGGTGCAGCCTTAATGGTTAAAGTTACATAGAAATCATGTATGACGGAAATATTCTACATAAAATTGTCTAAAAAATATCCCGCAACAGCATATGTCATTCTTTTATGGTTGACTCACAATAACACGTGTAATTATATAAATAAAGTCATTCTTTATAGCACAAGCCTGAGAACAAAAACTATAGTTTACACTACAGCTCTACACAGAAGCGAAGCGAGGGCGGGCCACTAGTTAATAATATTTTCCGTAGCTGACCGAACACGCTAAAGCACCTCGCCCTTAGAGAGAGAGAGGAACTTTTGCGGGTGCCGGGTTTCCGGGATTTCCGGCCCAGGTGTAAAAAGAAGCCCCCCTTTGAGACGCGCATCAAAGCTCACCTTCACTGCTGGAGTTGCCCGCCCTTCCTAGCCAAATTTGATAGGAGTCTGTTAGTGCAGCCTTATTTCATCCTCAGCCAATTAATGTCCCAACTGCTGGGACACAGGCCTTCCCTATGGATGGAATAGGGAGATTCGGCCATGACCCACCACGCTGGCCCATTGGCGGATGTTAACGACTGCAGATGCAGCCGAGACCAACAGCTTAACGTACCTTCCGAAGCACGGAGGAACTCGAGATAGAAGATTTTTGGTCACCCATCCAATGACCAACCACTGCGAAAGTTGCTTAACTTCAACGATCGCAGCCGAACGCGCTAACCACCCGCGCCATCGAGCTCCTCCGCTACGCCATACACATTTAAACTACGATTAAAGCAATATCTTCTCGATGCGCAGCGGGAAATGGGCCAATATATATGAATATATAATATATAAATATATATATATATATATATATATATATATTTATATATCGCGGTGACTCCTCATTTATATAGATATATGTGTGTGTGAGTGTGTGTGTGTATATATTTACATATATTTTTTTTTGTTCCTAGTGCATGTCTGTCAATATAAAAATGTATATACACGTATCTAATTTATGTATGATAATATTGAATGTGATATAGATGATAAATTGTATTAATTATTTATGTTCTAAATATTTTTACGAGCATGTGTTTCTGATTTTTTTTTATTCTTATATTTTTTTTCCGATAGTCAGTTGTCAAGAGAACCATAGGTGTCAATTGAAAATCAGCGTCAGGTCCCACAAACCTGACAACATGCTGAATTGACAACCTGGGGGGCAATCGCCTAACGGGATTGCTTTGGAAAACGCTATCGCTTACCATTTTATTTTAATATTTCTAGGCTCCTGAGGTTTTCAAATGCCTCGTGCTCTTTTTTTTTCTTTTGCATTGGTAATAACAATATGAAAGAAAATGAGCGTGAGGTATTTGAAAACCTTCGGCGCCAGAAATAACAAAATGAAATCTTAAGCGATAGCGTTTTCCAAAGCAATCCCGTTAGGCGATTGCCCTCCTGTTTTGGCGCAGCCGCGAGATAGCAACAGAATAAATCACCGGTGGTAACGACAGTTATTATTAGTTATTAGTGTGTGTTACTTTTTTGTGTTGTTTGTTTACAATAATTTTTCTTTTTCTTGTATTTTTTATAATAATATAATAATAATAACTTACTGCTTAAAAAACTGTGTACAATTTTGCAGTTGGAATTGCAATAACAACAAAGTCACAACAGTGTGCCCACAACGGGCATGCAATGGTAAAATTTATAACTTAAAACTTAATTTAAAAAGTACATTTTAGAGCCTAAATTATATTAAGTTTTACAAGTATAATATTCATCAAGATTATAAAAACATTATTTAATAGCCAGCTTTTTAACTTAAATTTAAACAGTGGCAAATTGTGTGCTTTAATTTCTGCAGGCAAATGATTGAAGATCCTTATGCTAGTACTGAACGCGCTATTATAATACAAGTGATTATTTATCCTAGGTATGCACATGTCATATTTATATTTATTACGCGTATTCGGACGTAATGTGGTTTTATTTTCAAAGTATTCTGGATTTTGTTTAATAAAAATTGCTGATTGTAATATATAAATATTGAATAAAACTAGTTTTTACGGGTTAATGCACGAAACTTTATTTATTTATTGACGTTTCGCAGCCTTTTCAGGTCTGCTAACTAGTTTTATTTAATGAGTGATGTGCGTGAAAACCTAAGAAACAAATATATAAATATTGGTCAAGTGAGATAGATTTTGTTCTCAAAATCTTATATCTACTGTCTCGTTGTTTGTGTAAAAATAAATGTATTTTCTTTCTCTTTCTTTCTTCTTTCTGATTCAACCAACATTCTGCTGTCTGTTTAATGCGGCCATGTGTTCGTAGTTTACCCCAGCGAGAGCAGGCGAAGTGCAGGTCGCGACAACTCAATTTGCGGCCCGCGACCCGCGCTCCACGCGATTCATACAAATAAGTTGCGCGGTGACGTCACACCTTTGTAGGGCACCGCGTCTGCACCGCTCGCTAGGGACACAAATAATTAGGTACAGAAGTAAGGAATGACTCACTCTCAACACCGATCTGATTGAGCTTCCACTAACCAAATTCAAATCTCAGATTAAGAATACTCTTATAAATAAGGGCTATTATAAAGTTAATGATTATCTAAATGATCGTAATGCATGGATATAGTGTTTCTTGTAATTTGTTATTTGATGGGTATGAGTCAGTTTTTGTAACAGTAATATGGTACCTATGTAATGCCGCTTCCTATATACTAAATATAAAATTTATTGTTCCTATACATCTATATCCTAAATAATGTAATGGAAGGTGACTTCAGAAGTATCTCTGAAGTCATTTTTCAACTTGACGACTCTGTATATAACAATACAGGGAGAAAAAAGCAGCCCTTGCTGAGTTTCTTGCCGGTTCTTCTCAGTACAAGGTCTCCCGCCGTAGTTTTGCGAACCGATGGCGTAGCTTCTTGACCTTCACAAGTGCTTGTAACAGCCTAGACTGAATAAATGACTTTTCATTTCATTTCACCGTGGAGTCCTTCACAGACAGAAATACCAAATTCAGTACTAAAAGGTATCGCTATTTCATTGTGTTCTTTTGTTAGGTAGGGGTTAACCCTAGGGCGGGCATTATGATTCTAGCGGAAAATATACTATACCTTATGTAGCTCTCTCAACATTACTATATTTATTTATTTAATTCTAGACCAAAATCCACAGCATTTTCTTATTATAATACAGGTTTTACAATAAAAATTATGTCAATTACGGCTTTTCATCTTTTAGTTATAGCAAGAATGGCATAAAAGTTTAGAAAACCCTCTACCAAACAAGGGCGATGAGCGAGATGTGTTCAATGCGCGCGCTCCATTGTACATGAGTGGGGTGTATATATATGTTTGTGGGTATACATATAGTATTTGTAATACTACAATAACATTTAACTTGAAACGTTTTAGTTATTGTTGCTTTATATTTCCGTTCTCTCTGTTTCATTCTCAACAATAAATCAAACAAGTACATACAACACGATTATTCGGTGCATTAGCCAAAGTTGACAAGTCTAGCGCGCCCGCCGAGCGTAGGAGGTATTCATTAATATTCTATTTTTTGTATCAATTTAACAAAATAATCCCCTTTGTTTACGACTGTCTAGTCTAGACAATTCTTATAATGAAATCTTAAGCTAAATTAAAAAATAATGAAAAACACAAACAGTTTAGTGTGCATTCATTTAGAGAGACCTTGTGATGGCCCTACATTATATACAAGCTTTTATAACATTTACAAAGATCAGAGCTAATAAATTCTGGGTATCTTGGTTACAAAGCTTATTTAAAAATTCTCTATAACACTATAGTAAAATCAATAAAAAACATAATTTTTAGCTGTCTGTGTGTTAAAGATGCAGCTTGATTAAAAAAAATGTATAATAGTTATTTATTATACAAGAGTGGAAAGTTCCTTTTTAACCGCGTGCTCGATTTGGATGACCGAGCAAGCGAAGGATTCTAAATTAGAATCCTGAGCGTCAGCGAGGGAAACAAACGAGCACAAGGTGAAAAATCTTTCCACTCGAGTGCAATACGTAACTTTTCATCCCACCTCAGCGAGGAAATGACAAAATGAAAAAGAAAACAATTTATAATGACAAAATATTTAAGCAATAAAACGTGAAAAACTAGAATGGCGCGAAGCACGCAAATAAAACAAAGAAACCAAGAAGGTTCCAAATTTAAATTTTTTCACAATTTAAAAAGTTCTAATCATAAATTTGGCACCATAGAGGTTACATTAAATAGGTTTAATGTCGTTTTGAATTTACAATTATATTGAGTACTCATTATATGTGATGTTCTAAATTCAAATCTACTTTGCCGCTCAAGCGAATAAAATAGAATTTTCCAGCCAGATTTCGAAGCGCAAAATTACACTTTCCGAGGTGGTGGGATGAAAACATTTTTTTTTATAGATAGATCCGACAAATGACACCACCCCACCTGATGTTAAGTGAAGGTGAAGTCCAGACGTGAAGATAGCTGATACAGCAGTTCTAACTGCCACACCAGCCATCCTCACCCTGCCGGCCTGCAAGTTGCTTCTTCACGCTTCTTTTAAAGGATCCCAGGTTGTAAGAGGTATACATCACTCCTTTACGCCTAAAGACTCCATATGAGAAATGATAATTAGCATTGGTTGGGTGTATTATCTTCTCCCGAAATTATATTGATAGCTTAATCAGTTAACATCTTCTGAAAAATGACATCTGTTGGTCGATTTCAACTACCTTCAGGTGACGCAATATAGGGATTTTCAGTTTCTCAGTCCATTGCGAAAGAACCACACAAAGTCTAGAAAAAAAGTTTGCCTCAATTCAATCTTACAACTGCCGATGGATATGTCCTGTTTTAAATTCGTGACGCTTTTCTGCTTTCATGCGAAATATCATTAAAGTCTGTCGCGTTAAATATAAGTATCCTACTGAATAATTCCGACAGAAAACATCGACATAGTTAATTACACGGTAAGAGATCTGTGCGTATCGCGCGTACGATAGGTGATTCCCTCGCAATGCGCCCCCTAGCGGGGATTGTTTAAATTAACTCCGACGCTCCCCTCCGCCATTGATACCTCGTCAATCCCCCGAGAGTGCGAATTACAATTTTACTAACGTCGTCATATCGAGGGAATTTGATCGTTACTTCATCATCGTTACGGTGTGGATGCTTTCACTCTCGGAAATTCATAATGGATGATGAGGGCCGAGAGGTGAATGGAGATGACTCGCCATTGATTCCCGATGACGCGTCTGACGGGATTTCTTCCGTTTGTATTTTCCATGGAGGTATTGATGAGGCCGTAAAACGACCCTCCGCGACTTATCGGTCGCTGCCTCATTGTTAACAGCCACTAAATAATATTGTACGTTTAGGTGTCGGCGATGCGCCGCACCTCCCGTTGTTTATGGGCCGGCTGCCTTCGTTCCCAATTATTTTATGGCTCATACCGATATAATAGTCAATCAAGTTATCGTGTTATTTATCTATCTTTTAACTTGTAAATTATGAAAGATAAAGAGCTCCATTTAAACTTAAAAAGCAAACTGTTTAACACCTGCATACTAGCTGTCCTTACGTACGGGTGTCAATCGTGGTCCTTAAATCAAGAGACCTCAAACAAACTAGCAATTTGCCAGTATGCAATGGAAAGGAGCATGCTTAATATTAAAAAGTCCGACAGAGTTAAAAAATCATCATTAGAAATAAAACAAAAACTACCGATGTAACAAATAAAATCAAATGACTCAAATGGCGATGGGCTGGTCACCTGGTAAAAGGACACGGCAGATGGAGCAAAAGGGTGACATGGTGGTACCCAAGGGAAGGCAAAAGGTAGAGAGGCCGACCACAGAAAAGGTGGGATGATGACAATAAACAAGTAGCAGGAGTCACGTGGAACAGAGTGGCTCAAGAAAGAAAGGAATGGAAAAGGTTGGAGGAGGCCTTTGCCGACTGGCAAACAGATCTAGGAAAGATAACTAAGCAACAAATATTACTTTAAATTGTTTATTAACTTTAAGATTTTAATGTTAGTTCTTAACATAAGTTTAAGAATCCATTGTACTAAATGATCTGAATAATAATAATAATAATAATAATGGAAAAGCAAGGAGCTCCACGGACGGTTCTATCGGGCCCTAACAGGGCCTGATGTGGACCAGCTCGCCTCCGTGAACTGGCTACGATTCGGTGATCTCTTTGGGGAAACCGAAGGGTTTGTCTGTGCAATTGCTGACGAAGTCATGATGACGAACAACTATCGGAGATATATCCTGAGGGACGGAACGGCCGACATTTGTAGAGCATGTCGTCGGCCTGGTGAATCCCTCAGACATATCGTCTCTGGTTGTTCTCATCTGGCTAACGGTGAGTATTTTCACAGACATAATCTCGTAGCCAGAATTATTCACCAGCAACTTGCTGTTCAATACAACCTTGTAGAATCCGAGGTGCCGTACTATAAGTACACACCGGCGCCAGTTCTTGAAAATGGTCATGCAACGCTCTATTGGGATCGACCTGTCATTACGGACAGGACTATTATTGCCAATAGGCCTGATATCGTATTGACAGATCGATTGAAACGCCAGGCAGTGCTCATCGATATCACCATCCCGCATGACGAGAACCTCGTGAAGGCCGAGAAGGACAAGCTCAGCAAGTACCTGGACTTGACCCACGAGGTAACCGCTTTGTGGGATGTGGATTCGACGATCATTGTCCCTATAGTCGTTAGCGTAAACGGTCTCATAGCGAAGAGTCTCGACCAACATCTAAAGAGCCTCTCGCTAGATGGTTGGGTCAAGGGGCAGATGCAAAAGGCAGTACTCCTGGACACGGCGCGCATCGTCAGGCGGTTTCTTTCTCTGCGGCCCTAACCACCGGTAGCTTGGGCCTCGCTCCGCTGCTGGTGGCCTTCTAGGTTTAATTTTTATACTATATTTATTTTTGTATTTACGTGTTTGTATTTTACTTTTATATCTATTTTATAAAAAACCTAACTGGTGAAATTAAATAAATGAGAGAATAATAATAATAATAATTTATTGGAACCACTTTACATTTAAGTACATGATAATGTGAACCCTGTCTTCTGGAAAAGGTTACCCTGAGGACCAGAAGACAGTGCTCTCCCCACTATTTTCACTTTAGAGCTACAATAATTTAAAACCACTAAATAAAAATTATATAAAAATAATTAAAAAAAAAAGTACCTAGGTATAGCATTAACCGGTGTGTGTGTGTGTGCGTGTGTGTATGTGTGTGTGAGTGTGTGTGTATGTGTGTGTGTTAGTGTGTGTTTGTGTGTGTGTGTGTGTTAGTGTGTATGTATATGTACCTGTGTTCGTGTTGTGTAGCGTATGTGCATTTGTTTTATCACTTTTTTCTGTCAATGTTATATATTTAGTAGTTGTTCTACTTCATTGTATTCTAGTCTATTAAGCCAATCTAGTAATATATTTTTTATAGAATAGTTATTGACGTGCTTTATATTTCTGTTAGTCTTCAAAAGCTTATTGTATACTCGAGGAGTAATATTATAAAAATGGTTTTCGTGCAAAAGCACTTTTCACTGTTGGAACTGGTACTGTACACACTCTCTTGTTTTTAGTATCTGTCAGGAACGGGACTATATGTTTGTGATATCTTCGCAGGCACAGATACAGGAACAGTTTACGAACACTGAGCACCTCGGACCTATGGTAGGTATCAGAAGTGGCGTGTCTGAATGATAGAAACATCGACACTTTCAGGACAGCCCTTTGTGAGCGTTCCAGACCTAGTAACTTTGTTTTGGATGCTCCTCCCCAGACACAGATGTTGTAGCTAATGAGAGACTTACATAAGGCTCTGTATGTGCGGTTTACCAGTTCCCGAGGCGCTACAGTTCTCAACGATTTAAAGATGAATAAAAGGCTTTATTATTGACGTGACAACGTCTTAAATTAGGTTGCGGCTGGGAGTCACTTATGAAAAAGTGTAACGCTCGGTAACGTTACGATGAGTCTCTCGTGTTAAGTTTAAGTTTACATGTACAATGTTTTAGTAAACAAAATATATTTCTATAGTTAAAATTTGTGCAATTCTTATTTTCATTCAATTCCTTGTTCCTATTGTGCAATTTAATTATATTCATATCAATAAATATTCTACCGAGAAAAAGACGTTGTCACGTAAAATCTTCGCCCGTAAAACCGACTTTACAGGCAACCATTTTTATTATTATTAAACTTGTGCTATCATTGGTCGTTTCTGTCACATTCTTATAGTTGTCATTGGTTATGTTTAAATATTACATCAACAAAATGTCTTGTGTTCAAAGTGTTTACTTTAGATTATTGTGTCTCTTCATTTTAATGCCAGATTAAATAATCTGCATTATATTTATCGTAGGTAATAAGAAAGTCGAGGTTTAGATGTACCTACAAAATACAATAGAAGTTTCGTTTCGTGGAATTATGTGGGACCCAGATTTAGCGCCGAACATTTTCTCTAAGCAGCCACCGTCAGATAAATATGTTTAACTCTTTTATTTGAAATCTGAATTCAGGCGAATATAATAATTCGAGCTTTATCTATTAACGTATGGTTTGGTGCCTGAAGTCTCTTGGAATCGTCTATCAAGCGACAGACGATTCCCAATTTCAAATATTAAAATCATGACATTAACTTTTTAATATGACTGCCAGCCGTAGGCATCACATGAACAAAGAGTTTACCCAAACAAGGAGGCTGTAACGCAACGGACGTTACAGTACCATAGTATTTCAAGCTTGATATATTTTAATGATATTTACTTCAAAAGAAAATTGCAATTTGCATTTTTTTTTATTCTCTAAAACGCGTTCTCAGAAAATCTGCTCTGGAGCCGAGTTATGTATACATTTAAAGCGAATATATTCTGCAATCGTATTTCATGCTTAATAAAATAAGACATATTTTATGCTCTGAAAAAATGGAATCTTACTGAAGAATAATTTATTCATTGAGTTGCTGCAAAACGTCTTGGATTGAAATCCCATTGGAGGCATACCTTTGTGTGATAAGCACAAATATTTTGCCAGAAATATGGTTTACTATATTTTTATTTTTAAACATTTAGATCATCTAGAAGTCAAAAGTCTAAAGAAAAAAAACCAGTAAATTTTTTTTCAGAGTTATGGTTGTTCAAATAATCACCGGAACTCAAACTGGTCCATATATCGTCGTGCGTCCTAATGACTGCAGACGCAGCCGGGATCATTGGCTTAACGTGCCTTCCGAAGCACGGGTCGAGATAATAAAATTTGTTCACCTATCCTATTCCTATATCATAGCGAATGTTGCTCATCTACCACGAACGCTAACCCAAAGTGCTAACTCGCTGCGCACTGTGGATTACCAAATACGTGTCGGGAACTCTTCAAAAGTATATTAAGTATTTTTATATATTTACCCACTCTCAATAAACTTAAAGCATTATTTAACATAAATTAGCCCTAAATTATTTTTCATTCATTTCAAAATATTAATGAATATAGTTTAAGCAAACACGCTGTTGTTTTACACAAAGAACTAGCTGTTTTTGTTAAAAAATAAGTAAATTTTTAGTTCGTTTACTAATAGCTGTTGTTACGGATTGTAGAAGCTGGTTTACTGAGGTACAATAAAAATAACTACATATTCAATAATAGAATAACGTTAGGTACATTTACAAGAGAGACAAGTGACAAGCAAATGCAAAAATGCAAAAACAGAAGATCAAAGTACGAGTAAAATATATTATTTTACTAGCTGACCCAGCGAAGTTCGCACCGCCATAGAAATAGGGGCAGGTGGTACAAGAGAAAATTTAGGGTTGTATGTATTTTTTAATACCACATTATAAAAAAAAAGTCCAAAAAGAAATTTAGGGGTGCGTAATGCAGGGTTTAATCAATTTTCTGGAATGACATTCCTTCTAACCTATATGAGAACACTACGTTACAATACCCAATAGTTTGAATTTTGGCGCGAAGGCGCATTGTAGGTTTCAGAACATTACGTTACAGGTGCACAACCATTATCACTTAAGGATATGAAAAATAGATAGTAGCCGATTCTCAGACCCACGGAATATGCATATAAAATTTCATAAAAATCGGTCAGGCCGTTGTGGACGAGTATGGTAACTAACAATGTGACATTGTATACTATAAACATATAATGTAATATGAAATCAACGAGTGAACCGCAAAACTCACTACTCAAAGGCTGATACGCAGGACGGCAGGACGCGACGCGTTGATTTTTACTCGCTTACGAGTAAAACTATGCCGTGTGCGTACAGACCATATAACGGACTTTTTAACAGCTGTTTTGCACGATGTTAGCTAGTGCCTAAATATTTTCTATATTTTCGAGGAGCTCATAGCGTGACTGGCTAACGTGTTCGGCTGTAATGGGGTATTTGACAAGTTTTAGAAAACGATCTCACGTTATTGACTAATGTTTATGGAGTCCGTGAAAAGTGGATATTCATCATTCTGTTGTGTGTTTCAGTAAAAATAACCAAATCAAAAACTCCATTTTCAAGTTGCCTCGAAAACGTTTTTCTGGACAATATGGAGTCTTACTAGTGTGTGACGTCACACGACTGTTATTAAAACGTCAAACGAAACAATGTAATGACACTTTAAGCAGAAGTTTACTTGCGTGTGACGTCATTTTAGGCTCCGCCAATTCCAAGCGTTTTGGGTCACGTGACAATAGATAAGAAAACTATAATCTTTTTCGTAGGTTTTTAGTAAAATTTTGAATATTTTTTTTTTACAAAAATAGTAAAAAGCCCTGCCAATATTCATTCTTAACACAGATACTATCAATTGGTACTTTATTTTTAATACTGTCAAATACCCTGACTTTCTCGGTGACGGTCATTGGATGAGTGACCAAAATTTACCATCTTGAGCCGTGCTTCGGAAGGCACGTTAAGGGTGAAGCCAAACGAGCGTAATTTTGTGAGTTGTGAGTCGCTTATTTTCGGTCACTTATTTTACGTTCAACTGAATTTCTGTTGAGCTGCCATACGAACGTAATTTATTCAGTTACTATTGAGCGTTAGTACGGGGTGTTCGTGTCGTCGAGTGCAATGGATCCATTAAAAATATTGTGTATTTACGAAGCATAATTCAGAAGATGAGGCCAGAAAAAGAAACTGGGTAAACCCACTGAATAGTCAGAGGCTGATATGTGGACAGTTCCATACTTTATATGAACGTTTATGTGCAAATCCAGATATGTTTAAAAAGTACTATCATATGCCATTACGTGTTTTTCAAGAATTATTACACCACGGAACTTGTAACAAACTGTTGCTTCCCCACTCCCCTTCCTTGTCCTACCCTCACCCCGACCGAAATTCGGACGAGCTTATGCGCATTGAGTCGGCAGACAACTCATTTTGCGTTGTCGTGTGGCACCAACTGCCTTTTTGTATAAAACCGAATGCAGCAGAATTTTGTGACCGAATTCTGCGACTCACTCACAAAATTACGCTCGTTTGGCCTCACCCTAAGCCGTTGGTCCCGCCTGTATCTGTAGTCGTTAGGACGCACCAATCAATACTGGGCCCGCGTGGTGGGTCATGGCACAAGGGAAGGCTAGCGCCCCAGCAGTCGAGACATTATTAGGCTGCTGATGATTATACATTTTTAGATTAGTACCCTAATAGCTGTTTTGTACAACGCTAGCTAGAAAACGTAACAGCAATTCCTGTGTGTGGGGCCGGGAACGTGCGGAATTGTGTCTTTGCGAGAGTCAAATCGAATTTACTGGCGCCGGCGGATTGCATTCGGCGCCGGATATGCGAACGTTCACACGACATAGCAGCTTTACAACACAGATTTAAATTATAAAAGCGAAAATATTCGCTATTTTGATGGAAACATCTAGGTGCTGCGCAATAGGCACACATTATAATCCTCTTTGGTTCTATTTCGAGTATCTTTTGCTGGCGACCTGTATTAAATCCAATATAGTCATATTTTTTATATTATTTGTATTTGTAATGGAAAGTGACTTTATGAGTTACCTCATATTGAAGTCATTTTTCAATTTGACGACTCTGTATACAATACAGGGAGAAAAAAACAGCTCTTGCTGAGTTTCTTGCCGGTTTTTCTCAGTACAAGGTCTCCCGCCGTAGATTTGCGAACCGATGGCGTAGCTTTTCGACATTCACAAATGCTTGTAACAGCCTAGACTGAATAAACGATATTGAATTGAATTGAATTTTTTGAATTTTGAATAATCTTTAAAAAATAATCTTTCATCATAATAACCATAACAACCTAAGCGAAGTAATCACTTTGAAACAGCGATGGCATTTAAGCCCTATTCCATTGTAAAATTTACACAAGCTCGAGCCGGCGCTTTCGCTCAGCTACAGCTGATTGGCTTTAGCTGAGCGAAAGCGAGCTTAGAACATCAACAGTACAAATTCTTACTTATTAAAATCAATGAAACGCATATGAATAATTTAGTCATTTCTAATGTTTACACGCACACCAATAAGATAATAAAACCTTAGATTAAAACAAAAAGGGTAGATACGGCACTAGCCTCACAAAAGTGATCCGCAAAAATTGTGGTCCACGACCCTAATCGCTTTAGTCACATCTTGATATGCAAACGACGTACATGTGAACGCCATAAAGAAATATTGATAATATTTTGTGTTTATATGATAAAACAATGCCTAAGTATGTTTTTTAAAAATTCTCAAATTGCTCAAGAACTAAAAATAAAACTCACGGCATCACTTTTCATTCGTAAGTACTATAAAATATTTTTTTTCATAAAAATTGTTGTTTGTTTTGAATCTTATTCGGTAGTGACGTCGACTACTGGTCGCGTGATTGGTCGGTAGTGCAGTGACGCGGATCTCGCCGTCTCGTTCGCGCTGCCGTTGAAACTTAATGTGCTGTTTCGTTCGGGTCGGTAATGCAGTGACGCGGATCTCGCCGTCCCGTTCGCGCTGCCGTGGGATCAGTTTTTGTTTGATGCAAGTATGAGCGCACCGTATCTACCCTTTTTGTTTTAATCTAAGAATAAAACAAGAGTAAATACCCGTGTTTATTTCATATCTTTGTTTTTCCTTGAAGTGTGGATGCAAATCATACGCAAGTACTATTTATTGAAAATGAAAACTTCTTTTTTTGCAAAGAAACTAACAAATAAATAAACTTCTTTTTTACAGATCTTTATTTCCCTCATTATAATAAGCTGCTAGTTTTATTTTACGACTAGTTCGGTACCTCGACAACTCCCTCGTCATCTGAGCTTTGATCTACGGCAGAGAGAGATCTTTTGCGAAGTTTGATCGTTTTAAGGGTTCCGTAAAACGTAAAAAGGAAAACGTTATAACAAAAAAAATAATCATGATATGTGAGTGAATTTGAAATTCACCCCTATTTTCCCACCCTTAGAGTAGCAAGAAGGATTTTAGTTCCTTAATTCATGAGGGACCAACTTCGGAGTTATAACCCTTTCCAATAAAAAAAGAATTATCAAAATCAAACAGCTCTGTAAAAAGTTATGTGTGTCATAATTACAATCAGTGAGTGGAAATGAAAATATATTTGAAATGAAAATTTTCTTTTTTTCCAAATTCATACAGGATTAACTTCGGGGTATACTCTTCTAATACAAAAGACTTATCAAAATCGGACTCCTCTGGTAAAAAAGTGATGCGCGGTCATACATAGAAAATACAATATATATACATATATATTTAAATATGTTTCTTTTTGTCTTACATTCGCATATATTGCGTCTACTTGAGAACCTCCTCCGATTTTTTTCGTCGGTTAATCATAATCATAATCAAAATCATTTATTCAGTTTAGGGTGTTACAGCCGCTTATGAATGTCTAGAAACTACGCCATCGGTTCGTAAATCTACGGCGGGAGACCTTGGATTGAGAAGAACCGGCAAGAAACTCAGCCACAACTCATGGTTCGCCTCTCTGCGGTCCTTTGAAACTGTTGAAAAAATCAAACTTTCAAGTTAACGGGATGAAGGTACTGCCGTTTATATTGTACCAACAAATTTGTACGGAACCTTCGGTGGGTGAGTCCAGCTCGAACTCTTGTAGTTTTTTTTAGAGTTTACTCCTTAAGAATCGATTTGCATATATAAGGGGTCCGGTATGAGAAAAATGTGAGGAGTAAAATCTACTGAACAAATGACCTCGTAACGTTTTTGTGCGCAACCTCATCTGCGCACCTTTCACTTTTAGCCATGGCAACGGATAAAAAACATTAAGATGTCACAAATGTCAATAAAATAAATAAACTAAAAATATATAAAATCGGAGCAAAATTAATGAAAACAAATAAATAACAGAATATAGAGAAATGCCAGTAAGTGTCCAGCACTCTGGAATAGTGATTTTCAGTACAGATGGAATTATAATACATATTTACAAAATGATGACTAGTGTGTGATATTTTTGAAATTGTGTGTTTCCAGAAATACATAATAAAATATATGATGAATATCGCTGATGTAAGATGATAAAATGTGTGACATGGAACCTATGATAGTCGAAACCATGGGACGATTCCTGAGGTATCTCTACTTGTAACCGACTTCTTCGGACTTGATTTTGTTTTGTGTCTGTTCAAAGACAATCGTTTTTAGAGTGTAAACTCCGGTCGTGCGTCGGAGCTGACACACACATTTTTTTGGCCTAAATTTGAGCACAAGCTAGCAATCTCGGCGTGAGTAACAACTGATCAAATGCAAAAATTTGGGATATGTCTCGAGGAATCCAGGTTACGGGTTGCAACCTCCGCGAAATCCGATTTCGTCGGAGTTACGGCGGAGAGATGTACGCGGCACGCGGGAATGCTTCCCTGTGACACGAATCACGATTTTGTAACAGCTTCATACAACCGCCTCAGTGGAAAAGGGTGTATCTTACGTTTTGAGAAGTACTAGAAAATGCTTTATCTATACAATTCTCGGATATCGATGTTACGAAAAAAATGACGAACTGTATAGAGTTTGAAATGTTAAGGAACTTTGTTATATTACTATAATTATAACACATTTTTTACTAAATAAGTAATGTGTCTGAAAAATAAAAAATAAATTGTATATTTTTTTCAAATATTTATGTCATATATTAAATATTAAGATTAAGATACATACCTATATGATTTTCCACGTTTCATCCTCTAAAAGTTTTTATTATAATCAAAATGCACATGTTAACTAAAATAAGTGCCTGAGTAAATTCCTCTTACCGAAATTACATTACCACTTTATAACTCTCCGAGAAAATTGAATCACTAACTTTATTATAATTCTGTAATATATGCAATACAATATTTAAAAGATATTCAGTTACATTATATACAATACTTTTACATTTTACATAATATCAGATACAATTCGTTCAATGAATGTGTTGCAACGTTTCAGAGACAACGTTCCACGAATTTTTAAGGCCTATAAGATATTAAAATTTCATTTGACACACAAATTATGCAATAAAAAAATATACAAAAAAGCATTAATTTTTCATTTATTTTGAGCTAACGACTTCCAGACGACATTACGCGCCAACAACCAACATTAGATTCCAAGAAATGAACAATATTAATATACAATTCCAGGAGATCGTAATTGGACTGATGTTGCTTTCAAAATGAATATTTTGGACGTACCTATCATTTTGAAAACGTTAACGAATAAACTTAATACTTTCAATTTAAAATACTTCTCACACAGCGTAACTTAAATATATTCAAAATTCTTGAAAGTGATCTCAGTTATAACTAAATACAATATCGGAAAATACAATGTCCGTAAAAATAAACATCCGCATAAATTACATATTATCTGGGCGGAAATATTACCAACTGCATTCTACTAGTTAATGTTTAAATGGTTGATTGAAAATTTGTTATGTTGGAACGTTTTATAATTATGACTGAAGTTCTAGCTACTTACTATTAAGTTTAAAATTTTGACATTTTTGCATTATATTTAGGACAATAGGTGTGATGACGGGGTACAGTAAACGAAATTCTATTTAGTCCGTCAGTTAGATGATCAAAAAATAATGAACACATATTTTTTCTTTGGGCAATCAACCAAAAAATGACAAAGTTATAGCGCGTCAAAGTTTGGGAGTAAGGGCTCGTGACGTCACTTTTCACTTATAAGTGTACTCAAACGTGACGTCATGCGACTTTTCAAATCAATATATTTCTGCAATGTTTATATTATGTGAAAAAAGAAAAAATACGTGTCCAATACTTTTTGATAATCTAACTGATAAACGAAGAAAAAAAAATAGTCATCATCCCTATTGAATTAATTTTTACAATATGTTCATCATCATCATCATCATCAACAGCCTATCATAGTCCACTGCTGGACATAGGCCTCTCCAAATGCACGCCACTCAGATCGATCTTGGGCTACTTGCATCCAGCTCCTGCCAGCCACCTTGCGCAAATCGTCACTCCATCGTGCCTGAGGACGTCCTACACTACGTTTGCCTAGACGCGGTCTCCACTCCAGAACTCGTCTACCCCAACGGTTATCGGTTCTTCGGCAAATATGGCCAGCCCACTGCCACTTCAACTTGCTAATCCGGTGGGCTATGTCGATAACTCTGGTTCTCTGTCGGATTACCTCATTTCTGATGCGATCTTTCAGAGAAACGCCGAGCATAGCCCTTTCCATAGCGCGTTGAGCGACTTTGAACCTGTGGATCAGCCGTGCCGTCAGTGTCCACGTCTCGGCTCCGTATGTCATCACAGGTAGGACGCACTGATTGAAGACTTTCGTCTTTAGGCACTGTGGGATCGACGATGTCAGGACTTGACGTAGCTTCCCAAACGCTGCCCAACCTAGCTGAACTCTTCTATTCACCTCGTCCTCAAAGTTGTTTCTACCTAACTGCAATGTCTGCCCGAGGTATACATATTTTTGAACAACTTCGAGAACGGCACCGTGTATTGCAATCGGTTCCGGTAGAACATGTTCATTGAACATGACCTTGGTTTTATCCAAGTTCATCCGTAGGCCGATGCGTATAGAAGAGTCAGCCAAGTCATTCAGCATCTGTTGTAGGTCCTGCAGGGTTTCTGCCATGATGACGATGTCGTCTGCAAATCGCAAGTGAGAGATGCGTTCGCCATTTATGTTGATGCCATGTCGTTTCCAGTTCAGCGTCTTGAACATATCCTCCATTGCATTAGTGAACAATTTCGGGGAAATAACGTCCCCTTGTCTCACTCCACGATGCAACGGTATGGGACTTGTTTGCTGATTCTGTACTTGGACAGACATGGTGGCGGCTTCGTAGAGACATCTTATCACTTGGATGTATCGCCAGTCGACTTGGCAACGCTGCAGGGACTCCAGGACAGACCAGATTTCAATCGAGTCAAAGGCCTTCTCATAGTCCACAAATGCTAGGCACAGGGGCTGATTGTACTCCTCAGTCTTCTGTATAATCTGCCGCACTGTGTGGATGTGGTCTATGGTGCCGTATCCGCTCCGAAACCCAGCCTGTTCCGGTGGTTGGAAGTCATCAAATCTTCGCGCAAGACGGTTCGCGATCACTCTTGAGAACAGCTTATAGACGTGGCTTAGAAGGGATATGGGTCGATAGTTCTTAAGTAGGGTCTTGTCCCCCTTTTTAAAGAACAAGACGACCACACTCCTGCTCCACGCCTCCGGAGTTCTCCCTTCGAACAGAACAGTGTTAAAAAGCTTTTGGAGCTCCCTCAGTACGGGTTTACCTCCAGCCTTCAAGAGTTCTGTTGTAACACCATCCTCTCCAGGGGCTTTTCCATTTTCAAGCTGTCCAAGAGCAATCTCGATTTCGCCAATACTGACTTCTGGCAGGTCTTCGGTGAAGTGGCGTGTTAATGTGGCACTAGAATCCTCATTTCCGGGATCAGGTCGAGATGCATGTGATGCGTATAACTGGCTGTAGAAGTCTTCCACTTCCGAAAGGACTCCCGGCTTCTTCCAAGAGATTGTACGAACACTTTGGACCCTCGATTCTGCTCGATCGCTCTCTTGATCGAGAGAGTATTGGAGCATCGGAGGTCGTGTCGTACGTGCTTACTGATCTCTTGGTTTAGAGTCCGCTTTGCCGACGAAGTGACGGGTGGGTTTTCACGTCGTTCCTTCATTAGCCCTAAAGTCTCTTCCGAAAGCTTTGACTTCCTGCCCTTACGCTGCGTTGCACATAGTTTCTTTTTTTTTTTTTTTTTTTTTTAGTTTATTCTGGACAACAAACAGTCATGTACATCGATACAATTTTTCTTTACTGTAGCTAAAGTTATAGACCTTGAGTGCCAACACATAAGTCTAAATATACTTAAGAGGAACAAAAAAAAAACTTAACTTAAGGATTTAAGTGCTAATTAATAGACAGTTGGTTCTTCGATATCACACAACACGGAACACTAAGATTATATAATGTTATGAAAAACAAAACAAAATTCTAAATTGACATTGCTTTTGATATTCACAATTACTATAGTTCGCAGTAAGTAAAATATACCTAAATTATAGAGAACAAACAATTAAATACCTTTTGCTTAAATTGGTTTACACTATTTGAGAAATGGTCAATATTTGCAAATGATGTATTATATGCGGTCAAACTTCGTTGTAAATATGCGTTTGCTGTATATTTTTTGTTAGATCTGGGAATGGCAAATAACCGGTTGGTGCGACGAACACTTTTTGTGGGAATTTGAAATTTAATTTTTTGAAGCAAGTTAGGGGAATCAACAAAGTTATTTAATATTTTATACAAAAACATTTGGTCGAACTGCTGTCGACGATACCTAAGCGGGAGAATGTTATATTTTTTAATGCAGTCCTCATATGAGGTATAGTTTGATCCAGTTCGGTATGCAAGCGTTTTTACAAAACATTTTTGAATCTTTTCTATCCGTTTACTATGACATTCATAATTAGGGTTCCAAATAACAGAGCCAAAATCCAGGATTGAACGTACCATACTAAAATAAAGTGTTTTATACGTTAGTTCTTTTTTAAATGGTTTACAGACCCGTAATAAAAAGCCAAGTTGTTTATATGATTTCTGAATTATATGGTCAAAGTGATTTCTAAAGGTCAATTTATTATCCATTATTATTCCTAGGTCTCTAATTTTTTCAACCCTATTTAGATTATGATCATTAAATTTGTAATCAAAAAAGATAGGGTTGCGCTTACGTGTATATGTTATAACAGAACATTTGTCTAAATTTAAATAGAGGTGATTTTGGGAGCAATAGTTAAATATATTGGATAAATTCATTTTGGAATTCAATACAGTCGTTTACATTTTGAATAATTTTATAAAATTTTGCATCATCGGCGTAAATGAGTCTATTACAAGTTTTGGCACAGTTTTCAATGTCGTTTATATATAAAATAAATAGAAGAGGCCCCAAATGCGAACCTTGGGGGACTCCAGAGGGTACGATTTTATAGTTAGACATGAATCCCCGGATTGAAACTGCTTGGGAACGATTCGTTATATATGATTTTATCCAGCGAAATAAATCCCCGTGTATACCGGCCTCCCAAAGCTTTAAAAGTAATATATCGTGACTTATTTTATCAAAAGCCTTTGAGAAATCGGTATACACGACGTCCACCTGCTGATTTTTATCCATAGCATTCAACAAAAAATCAGTAAATTGAATTAAATTTGTGTCAACGGATCTACCGCGATAAAAACCATGTTGATTCACCGAGATATAATTACGAACCCCAAAAGAAATCTGATCAGTCACAATTTTTTCTAGTAATTTTCCAAAAATGCAAAGTTTAGAGATTGGTCTATATTGACTAATGTCGTTCCGTTTGTCATTTTTTGGTACAGGAGTAATAAGAGATTTTTTCCATTGTGATGGGAAAATCCCATCTGACATAGACTTACAAAAAATATATGTAATGGGTATGGTTAGCTCATTTGCACATCTAGATATCAGTAAAGGATGTACACCGTCTGAGCCGGCACCTTTTTTGGTATCAACACATTTTAGTAATTTGTGTACCATGTCTGAATTAATATTGACCGTACAAATATCCAGAGGGGCATTAGGCCTAGGTATATCAAGTTTAGGGAGAGTGAGTTCTGAAGGTCGTTGTATAAAAACAGAATTAAAATAATTGTTAAACATGTTACATATTTCGGTACCGTCACATGATGTTACGCCATCGTATGTTAAATTTTGAGGCAACCCAGACTGACACATTTTTGATTTAACATATGTCCAGAAAAATTTTGGATTAGTTTCAATTTTTTTTTCAGTATTGAGATAATAGGTATTACGACACTCATTTTCTAATTTTTGTGCCCTACTTCGAAGTAAAGAGAACGTATTGTAATCTAATGGATTACCGTAACGTTTCCATTTCCTGTGGTATTTACGTTTTTCATTAAGCAATTTGATAAGGGGTTTAGTCACCCAGGGAGAAAATTTGTAACATGATGAGACTTTTCTTAGAGGTACATGCTGCGAAATCAATTTATTGAGTTCACTATAGAAATGGTGAACTGCTGACTCCAAACTGTTACACTTGGCGAACTCATCTAACCAGTTTATTCTCTGAAGACCTTCAGTTATTGCATCAAAATCAGCCAAATGAAATAATCGCTTGCTGGAACTGGGATTAGTTTTAAATGGTGTGAAATTATTTATTACTATGTCTATTTCGATTGCTGGGTGATGGGTATCCTCAGGTACGAGTGGTTGAGAGTTTTGTTTAGTTATGCAATGTGTATTACAGAAAATCAAATCTAGATATCTTTTATTTTTATTTGGTATTGAGTTATACTGTTTTAGTTGTGCTAAATTCATAAAATCCGCAGTCAATATGGCTAATTGATCATCGTTAGTAAATATCGACATGCTATTTGTATTTTCATCAAAACACCAAGCACCGTTTGTCACGTTGAAGTCACCCAAAACAATAAAAATATCATCAGGATGTAAATTCATATAGTCGACGGTCCTATCGTAAAAAGTTGAAAGTCGATTTGAGTGGCTTGGACCGTGCGGTACATAAGTGATTATTATATGAAGAGTACTAGGTAGTGCAGAAGCGCGAGCAAGACAATCAGCTCGCGCGTATGCAGTGCGGCAAGACGCGTGCGCCGAGGCCGGGCGCAGCGGCACAGTGACATACAGCTCGTCGGCTACGTCCGGTGCATGCGGCGCATCGGCTGCCTGCACGGGACAGAGCTCGCGTCTTATCGCAACCATCACACCCCCCCCTCGGCCACACGCGCTCGCAATTTTGTCTCTGTCCCTGCGAAATACTATGAAATTATCATTAAAATATTCTCTGGTATTAAATCCACCAGTCAACCAAGTCTCTGTCAAACAAATTATGTCAAAAGTACACAGCATAGTTTTAGAAAGGAAATCAAACGACTTTGTTCGGAGACCCCTAACATTTTGATATGAAATTGATAATGTTTTTTGATTAGCCATTTTTATTTAAGTAATAATGAGTTAAGTTGAAAATGAATAAAGGCAAATTATTGTATGATAGTAAACAAAAATACCACCTGGTGCTTGTCACTGACCAACGGGTAACTAAATAAAGTGTATACGTTGTAATAAATACATTATTCACGTTTAATTCTATGGGTTTGGTTTCAAGAAAGAATATTTTTTTGGGTTCGACCGAATACAACACATCTCTCATCACCACATAATAATATACATTTTTAAATATAAATTTTCTTAGTACTTTCAAAATATAATATTTGTATATGAATAGGAACACAGATAATTTAATAAAGTTTACAGTGAACAACAACAACAACAAAGAAAGAATAATATTTTTTAGTTTTTTTGTAATGATATTACTCAAGACCGCCAGATCACAAAACAAAATATAGTAAACAGTCCAATGTAGTCATTTGATTTTGTTTAAGTCAACTTCATTAGATATATAAATAATTTTTGAACTTTCTGATTTTCTGACGAACAGTTTACCATCCTTCACCCAGGCAAATTTATAGCTATAATCACTGGCAGCAGCTCGAACTTTTTTGAATAACAACTTGTTCTGCGGGGTCAGATGTTCATTAACAAATATTGGTTTCGATGGTCCATCGTATCCGAGGTCTACTGTAGTGAGCTCCCGTCGAATTTTGCAGGCCGCCAAGAACTCATCTTTTCGTCTTTGCTGGGAGAAGTGTACTATAATGTTGGGTGGCATCTCGGAGCTCTTATCGGCGGTTGCGAATTTTCTTACTCGATGGATATTATCAATGTCATGTGGGGTTAGGTCTACGCCTATTTTTATAGATAATAATGTTATTATGGAGTGTAGGTTCTCACCTTTATTCAAGGGAACGTTTGAAATTTCAAGGTTTTTCAAGCGACCCCGTTGGTCTTTCAATGCAAATTGACATTGCAAATCTTGCATGGTGTTGGATAAATCCTGCAACTTGGTGGTAACATTTCCTATCGACGAAGAGTTTTTTTCGAGGTTATTAATGCGCACATGATAAGCATCAATCCGACCGCTGATCTCCGTAATGCTCGCTCCTGATTGTTGTTGCTTCGAGTGTAATTCATCGATGGAAGATTGAAGCGATTTACAGGTTGTCTTGATGTCCGTAACTTCGTTCTTGATGTCGTCGACCATGGATCGAAAGTTGGCCATTTCAGTAGCAAATATGGTATTTATATTAGATGTGAAACTTTCTAATTTTGAGTTCAACTCATCTCGTAGCGAAACTATCGATATATTCAAATTCTGCGTCATGCGTTCCAATGCATCAGTAAAACAGTCATCAGGCTGCTTTCTTTTTCGGATGTTTACTTCGGGATGTTTGTCACAACTTACGCTGAGGTTAGGATTCGATGCACTTAAGTTCGGAGGTGACCGCGTAGTCATCGCGACAAACGTTAGTAACAAGCACAGCAAATAAATTGATACACGTCTCGCACCTAATGCGTTCCACGCACGACTGTCGTACCCTCTTCCCTGAGAATCCGAACCACATTTTCGAGGTTTTGGTTTACGTCTGATGTGGTTTCCACGGCAGCAAATCGGTTCTCCAGATTTGACTGAAACGTTTCAGATCCTGTTATAGATTGGAGCAAAGTAGGTTGGAGCCTGGATTTCATTAAACGGACGCGCTCGGCCTTAAAGTTGATATTCAGAGAGCCCCGGACGAGTCGGTGATCACTACCGGTATTGAACCTGTTGATCACGGAGACGTCTCTGAATATGTACCTCTTGTCCGTCATGATGAAATCGATCTCATTTTTAGTCATAGTGTCGGGGCTCTGCCATGTCCACTTCCTTTGGGGCTGTTTCTTTAAAAAAGAGTTCATCAAGAAGAGCCCCTGCTGTTCGAGGAAGTTGACGAGCATTTGCCCCCTATGATTTCTGCTTCCAAATCCATGGGATCCTACTACCGATTCGCTGCAATTCTGTACTCCCACTTTAGCGTTGAAGTCCCCCATAACAACGTTGTAGTGGGTCTTAGTAGTGGAGTGGAGGGCCCTCGATATATCATCGAACATATCCTCCACTTCGTCGTCCGAGTGTGTCGAGGTCGGTGCGTACACTTGCACCACCTTGAGGCTATACCTCTCGGTGAGCTTTATAATAAGGTACACTACCCTGTTCGACACGCTGGACATTTCCACAACGTTATCGGCAAGGGACTTATTTACCAAAAACCCAACGCCACCTTGGGACTGTTGGTCTCCCCCGCGGAAGTACATTAGGTGGCCCGATTCGAGGGTTATGGTGTCCTCCCCCTCTCTTCGGACTTCACTTAACCCTAAAATGTGCCACCTAATCTTTCCAAGTTCCACCTCGAGTTGCGCCAGATGCGAGTCAAGCCGTAGCGTGCCAGGGTCAGTCTTTTGTGGTGGCCTCCCGTAGCCCGGAGATTCTTGGCACCCCCCGCCCCACCGTTACCGTGGTCGCCACCGTGACCAGGAATAGCGGGGCTGCCGGGAACTGGGGGCCGTGGCTTGAGTTTCTTGTGCATGAAGGTTTTGCCCATAATCGCCACGCTGGGCAGGCGGGTTGGCGATCGCAGAGCGTAGGTTTATTTACTGATGACGCTGCTGCCAGTGACATTTTCCTCCCCTACGTCATTGGATGGTTATACCGCCATCGGTCGGTTTGCCAGAGCCTCGTCTGTTGGTCAACAGGGTGCACCACGTGAAGGTGAGGTTGGCTTGGGTTCTTGCAGGTGTATTTAGAACCCCTTACACCCCAATATTACAATATGTTATATAGGATTAAAAATTTGTAATATTGGAACGTTTCATAATTATGACTGTAGATTCTATCTATTTAGTTTAGAATTACTGCAATACCCTAACTGGGTTCTTGTTTGGAATGATATATATTTTTTTTTGTAACAGCATGTAAACAGTAAGAATGCAATAAATGAATATGAATACGTTTTCCCTTTTCTGCCATACTAGCTTGGGATACCACGATAATTGGTATACCAGCAAATATCATTGATCGCCACAAGTTTCATAATATCGGGGCGCAATATTTATAAATCCCGCCCTAGGGTCCAATGGCTGTGGCACATGGGAAATAGTTATACCTTCCCTCGCAACGGACAAACCTCATTTAAATACAAAACCCTCCGCCTCGCCTCGAGAGCGAGGAGCGCTCCACACATCCGGCCCGATATTCGGGGAACCGGCATAAATTGGCAGAAACATCCCTGAGACAAGTTCACTCCGACACACAACATTTGTTGGATAAATGCTGCCCATATTCTGGAAAGTTTCACAGGAATCGGGCACCGAGAGAGAGGTATACCTACTAGTGATGTAACGAATGTCATTATTTGAACATTCGCGAATGCGAATGCGGATGCGAATATTGAGTTTTTGTTGAATTGCCGAGTTGATATGAACTCATCCGACTGAAGTGTCATTCCGCTCGCGCCGGTCTTTTCGTAAACAAAACAAGTGAATTTTGAGGTTAGTTTGAATAGTGATTTAGTAAATCAATTTCTAGTGAATTATGGACTTATTTTACACTTTGCGATGCTAAACGAGCTAAACGAAAGCTGTGTAACAATGAATATTCAAGGAAAGGAAGAACTACAACTTCTTCAAATTGTTTTTCTCGCGAATATTCGTTACATCACTAATACCTACAGTATTCATAATGTTGGTCACACGCGTGTATGTGACCAACATTTGGGGGATAATTATTAGACGCATAACACGACCAACAATTTGTGTGTGGGGTTTAGCAGAGCGGACGATCTGTTAGTCTGAGTGTCTGGAAGTACGTCGTTAACGTCTTAGCTTAGGTATATTGGTGGTTTTTCTGCGGCATCATTAAGATTACAATGTCTGATCGTCTACGCCGTCGTCATTCTTTGGGAATGTTTGGTCGGGTTATACTGTATCCAACTGAACTCTCATATATATGTGTACTTAGGAACTTATTGAGCTTTAGTTCTTTTGCTTGAAACTAAGTGAGGCTGGGACGACAGTAGCCATACTCCTTTATGTTTTGTAAAACTATAGTAATATCGCTCCCTATACCATACATAAATAACATACCTTAAAGTTGCCATCTATTATATTGTTGTACTTTCTTATGTGTAGTTTCGGTGTGCTGAAGCAGCCGATCTGAGCATTTGTGTACGAATATTTGACGACCTCCGTGGCCGAGTGGTTTGTACGCCGGGTTTGATGGTGTCGCCGACTCGAGAGGTCCCGGGTTCGAATCCCGGTGTGGGCAGATGTTTGTGTGATGAATACGAGCATTTGTACTCCAGTCATGGATGTTTAATATGTATTTCTATATAAATATACTTACATATGTACAGTATATGTATCTATCCTAGTATCCCATAACACAAGCCTTACAGTGCTTACTTTGGGGCTAGGCTAATTGGTGTGAGTGTTGGAAATATTTATTTTATTATTATTATTAATAATATAAACTAACTCGCAGAATATCTTTTGCTCCGCTCAATAAAACAGCGAAATCCATGAAGATGACATGGAAGTTACAAGTTAATTCAAAGGTAACAAACAATGCGATTTATTGAATATTGTTCCCTGTAAATAATTTGAGGGAAATAAGTATAAATTTAGAATGTACGCCTGACAATAAGTATAGTGCCGACCCACCTCTTCACTTCTATACCACACGCACAGCACAATGTAATAATTAGTGCAGTCTTTAAATTTTACTAAAACCAATTACCGCTCAAAGTCGTCGACAGTCAAAGGTGTACTTCAATCTACTTTGTTTGATTAAATTGCAGCTTCGTTATAAAGAACTGCGTCTGTTCACAGCGCGCGGTCATTTCATTACACAAGAGCAGCCTTATTTTCTGCATTAATGATATCTTGATTAGGTTACTATTTACAATCTTGTTCTTCATTAACCACCATTGGATCATTGAAATTCAGTTTGTTCTAGAGGTCTGCAAACTAACGCGCTTGTTATTTCGACGTTTCTCTGAATGCGCTCTACGTTGCTCATGTTAAACCAACTATTAATTATTGAGGAACTGCTAACTTGTTTCCTAAATGTAATTATTCGGTTATTTTGCATCGTCTTTCATGCTGCTATTCGACATTACACTTACAGCTTGTCATTGACCCAAAATTAAACTAAAAACCTAGACTCTATCATAGCTAATTGAGATGTTTTAAGTTAATACATCAATATGCACCTAAATCTATTATATCTGACAAACAAATAGATTAAATAATTTGTTCATGGAATTCACTCAAAGCTTGCCTCCTTAAATCTCCTACGGCTTAGCTTGATTGTGTTTTTTGGTAGTTATAATAAGGTCCAACAAATACTTAATGCTGTTTTTACAAAAGCTATGAAAAATATCTCTTATCTAATAGACAAGTCCGTCCGTCCGTCGGTGGTGCTGTTTCAGCGGCCAAACCGTAAGAGATAGTAATAGAGAATGTTTAAGTTATAAGTTAAGAATAGTCTGATAAGACTACAAACCGGATGTGAGTAACGTAGCACTTCCGGTTTTCGAGAAATCACGTGATTTCTATTTCAAACGAAACCACACAAAATCTCCGAAGTTCTCAATTAATTAAATACATTCTTTTTTTTTTGTGAACATTTGGTTCACTGGTTTGCTAGTTGATAATAATGGATTAATAATCAAATAATATCGGCCAATCCATTCCACCGCGGCACAAACACAATAAGAGAGCTACTTAATTAACGCGAGCGACATCCGTTTAATAATTCCGTAACAAATTGACCAATAAAAGCGAAAGTTGCAAACTCTTGATTTCCTTAGAGCTCCGGGAACTTGTTCAAAGTTCCGATTGTAGTCGGATTGTTTTTTAAATTATTTCGGGGCACGCCTCCGCCAGCCCGGGGCGAGAAGATGCCGCGAAAAAATACCGACGAGATGCGCTGATGGACGAATACACGAACGCAATTCTCACAACAGGCACAGAAGCTAGACTCCCACTGTAAATCAATCTAATACAGGGTGTGACAAAAATACAAATAAAGCTTGAAGTGCGTTGAAGTACATCATATGAGGAGTCTTCACTAATTTTCTTAAAATATTTGCATGAAGTTTTAACTTTTATATAAAAACAGTTATTTTAAATGATCCTCGAACTAGTGAGGTGTCTCAAAATGATCGATATTTTTATTAATCACTAGCAAACCCAGCGAACTCCGTTTCGCCACCAGATAGCTTCGTTTTATGTAACATTTCGTTTTGTGATTAAAAGAAAACGATTTTTTTTTTAAATTTTTCCTGAATTTTCTTTGCTATAAACCTCACGGAGCCCGAGACCTTTCCAACGAATGCAAAACCGTGGAAATCAGTTCGTGCGTTCTGGAGTTATAGCGTCAGGAAGGAAAACCCGACTTATTTTTATATAGTAGATTAACAATAACTGTTTTTATAAAAAAGTTAAAACTTCATGCAAATATTTTAAGAAAATTAGAGAAGACTCCTCATATGATGTACTTCAACGCACTTCAAGCTTTATTTGTATTTTTGTAACATCCTGTATGTATAGTTTGCCACATAATCTAGGCTTTAATTATTTTCTTTTGGCTAAGCAGTAGTTTTTAATTTTAATCTTCTGCATGAGTGTCGTGAAGCACTCTTTTGGAACGAAGTTAAAATATGTATATACATACATTAACATACATTAATTAACATCTTTTCCCCATTCCATCAAAATAAATGTATCCGTCCTACCAATCTGCACTGCGCCACAGCCCGATCTCCCTATTTCATAAAAAATAGTACTCATCAGTGATCAGACAAATAATTTAAATCGTGGGGCGGGTGAAATTCCTAACAACAGTCAACAATTCGTTTGATTAAATGCTATTTAGTAGGAACAATCTTTAAAACATTTCACTCCATCGCTATACTGTCCAAAAAAGAACTTCATGCCAAAAAACTTCGTTCCAAATATCAATGCGTGTCCACACAGTAAACTTCAGATCAGCCGAGAAATAGCAAGTTATTCTTCACAAGTAAAAGAAGTCCTGAACCAGTGGTAGGGAATAAATTGAGATTAAAGAAGAGTTGCTTCTAATTTGATTAAAGTAGGATTTGACCAATTATATTTGATATATAAGGCTGCTTTTGATATAATAGGAGCTCGATGGCGCCAGTGGTTAGCGCGTTCGGCTGCGGTCGTTGAAGTTGAGCAACTTTCGCAGTGGTCGGTCATTGGATGGGTGACCAAAAATTTACTATCTTTAGCTCCTCCATGCTTCGGAAGGCACGTTAAGCCGTAGATCCCGGCTGCATCTGCAGTCGTTAGCACCCACCAAGCCGCACTGGGCCCGCGTGATGGGTCATGGCCCAATCTCCCTAATCCAGCCATAGGGAAGGCCTGTGCCCCAGCAGTGGGGACTTTAATAGGCTGATGATGATAATAGGCTGAATCCTTCTCGAGGCCATAGGGTGACCTGAACTTAAATCTCCATGCGTTTGTGTGTATGCGTGCGTGCTTCCGCTCCATGCGTTTGTGTGTATGCGTGCGTGCTTCCGCTCCATGCGTTTGTGTGTATGCGTGCGTGCTTCCGCTCCATGCGTTTGTGTGTATGCGTGCGTGCTTGCGCTCCATGCGTTTGTGTGTATGCGTGCGTGCTTCCGCTCCATGCGTTTGTGTGTATGCGTGCGTGCTTGCGCTCCATGCGTTTGTGTGTATGCGTGCGTGCTTCCGCTCCATGCGTTTGTGTGTATGCGTGCGTGCTTCCGCTCCATGCGTTTGTGTGTATGCGTGCGTGCTTCCGCTCCATGCGTTTGTGTGTATGCGTGCGTGCTTCCGCTCCATGCGTTTGTGTGTATGCGTGCGTGCTTCCGCTCCATGCGTTTGTGTGTATGCGTGCGTGCTTCCGCTCCATGCGTTTGTGTGTATGCGTGCGTGCTTCCGCTCCATGCGTTTGTGTGTTTGCGTGCGTGCTTCCGCTCCATGCGTTTGTGTGTATGCGTGCGTGCTTCCGCACCATGCGTTTGTATGCGTGCGTGCTTCCGTGCGTGTGGAGCCAGCCTTCTGCGTCCGTTTATTCTGCGAGTCAGTTTGCCGCCCGCTCAGCCGCTAATCTCGATATGAATCTCGGCAGACAGCAACTAATCCTACGTGACGTGACGGACGCGCCCCTGTTTATCTTATTCTAGAGATTCATTCGAACGGCATTCGAATTTGGCCAAGTTTTAAATAGAATTTGTAAGTTTAAATGTGACGTGAGTTATTGTCCGGGGCGTGTTTAAAACAGATGTAATGCGTTGATAAGGGTCACCTAAATACCAGCTGCTTAGTAAATTTACCTAGTGAGATAACATTCAAAGTACAGATCGGGATATTTGATACCCTGCCAAGACATCAAAGGACTTATGGCCTTTAACTTGTATGTAAATGTATCGGTTTAAATATCAAAAATTAGGACACTGCAGATCTTCCCTTTTAAACTTTGATTACGCAAAAATCGCGACATCCATGCGCAAATTGTAAATGAATTAATAATGACATTTATCTAAATAAAATATAACTAGAAAAATTCCACGCTGACCAGGGGGCCATTCGCCTAAAGGAAATGCTTCGGAAACCGCTAACGCTTTCGATTTTATTTTGTTATTTCTGACCGCCGAAGGTTTTCAAATAGCTCACGCTCATTTTTTTTAATATGGTTATTACCAATGCAATAGAAAAAAAAGAGCGCGAGGCATTTGAAAACCTCAGGCGGCTAGAAATAACAAAATGAAATCGTAAGCGTTAGCGTTTTCCAAAGCATTTCCGTTGGGCGAATGGCCTCCAGGCAGCAGACGGGACTCGAACCCGCACCATTCGCTATCCGGGCGAATGCACTGATCAATTATGCTACCACGGCCCTATGGCCGCGTCGAAATTCCTTTAGCCATACTTAAGCTGCAAGGCAGCGCCATCTCTTCGCATTGTAGGCAACCCACAATGTCAAATAAATACTTTTACAAGTATTAAACATTTGAAAGAAGAAAAAGAAATTATAGCTATAATTTATAGTATAGGGTCCCGTCCGCTGCCTGATCCGCGTCGAATTTTTTCTAGTTTTAGTCTAGAAAATTATAGCAATGATATTTATATTATTTTTTTCCGACGAACACCCATTCTAAATCCAATGGATTCGAAAGCCAATCACCCAGCCTTTTATATATCAGATGACCTTGAGATACGAGTATAGGATACTTACAACACGTGGAAAATGATGTTGATGCTCAAACCTGATGATGATAAAGCAACAAAATCTATATCACTTATTATCTTAAAACAATCTATTTAAATATACCAACTGATACTTAATTAAACCTATAAATATAACAAATTACAAAGCTTCCAAAGACGAATTTGAAACTACTTTACTATTGAAAGTGATCACTATCCAAATACAACTTCAGCGTTTAAAGAAAGTTCTAAAATTTTCATTAATTAAACTTTTGTACAAGGATTTATCGTTTATTACGGGACTATTTAAAGACTCCTTAAACTAAGATTTCTATAATGTGAGTAGGTGGGTAACAATACCAATCACGATATTGTTTTACCTAATTAACTTTGAGTATTTTTTCCAACAACTAACAAACAGTTCAATAACTTTATTTATTATTCTGTTTTAATATCAAATTCTTAAACTTCACCCAGTACAATAATTATTGATGTCAAGTTTTGATAAAGAATAACATCAGCATTGGACGATCAAGCGGCTGCGTTAATTTTCGTGTCCGCCATCAAACATTCACGTCCGCTGTTCAAACAATACCTTCCCGCCGCTCTCAGCCTTCATTAATTCCAACAGTATTTACATTACAGCACACGCCGGCCTCACAATGTTCATAAGCGGGCCTTTACATCCACTTCGCTATTCAAAAAGCTGGAGCCGCCCAGTTTGTTTAACCTGTACCAACCCTTCAAACTTGGTCTTTTCTCTGCCATCATTTGACCCTTCAAATCCAGTGGTTCTTGTTAATAGTTATCGTGGCATCCCTATATCGGGAGCTCTTCACCTGAAAAGCGAAAATAATAACGGTGAAGTGTATGGACTTCATTGTACCACCAATTACGTAACAATGGAGCTGAATTGAAAAGCACTCGGAGCGGCCGCGTCCCCCCCCCCCCCCCCCCCCCCCCTTCCCGGCCCGACCGCAGACGCACAACGCCTACCTCCTATTATTCAGACGGAATACGCACAATCTCTAGAGCGGCGCCGCGCCGTCTTCTCAACGACAACTGCGAGAAAAAAAATCGCTTCGCCGCCGTATGTCGGCTGCGGATAAATGGGATCCGCAAATCCCTACAATATCCAATAGCGTGAAAGAAACGCTCGAAATTAAATTCCGAAGCCGAGCCATTTGTAACGAGCACCGGGACCGTAGACGCGCGCGGCGCGCCCTGCGCTACGAGCTACGGCCGACGCTACGACGACTACGATCGCTACGCGCCACACTTTTCCATTTCCTCTACGAGAATCATGCCAATCGTTCCCCAAAGAACAGTTCGCAACCAGCGAGACGACGATAAATGCAAATACATCCGAATCACCGCTCCGACTCCGCGAGCGGTACTGTTCTAAGCGATTTCGAGAACGACGGAGGCGATCGTTTTATTTATCTCACGCTCAAATCGGCAATCTTAAACGCTTTCAATCAATGCGTTGCGGATTTGGAGACGGTAATCTCGCGCTCGTCGCTCGCCGAGCTGACTCCACCCGTCGAAGTGTCGTGCTCGATAATTTTCAACACGGGAAAATTCCCGAGTCCTCGTTATTCAAACACGCAACCGGAACGTGATCTCGGAACTCGACGCATTCGTACCGCGTCGAAGGGCGCCCAATCGAAAATTGAATTTCAATGTCACAACAGTGCAGATGTAAAAATCGGAGGCTCGCGATCGTTGGGGAAGCGCGCGCAGGCGGCGAGGCGGTGAGGCGAGGGGGGGCAGCGGGAGGTAGAGGGGGAGGTGCGCGCGCCGGGCGCGGGCGGCGCGGCGGCAGTGTCCCGGGCGACGCCGCGGCGACTGCACGCGTGTCGCGATATGCCGCGCCCGACCCCCGCGCCCCTGCGTATCCGCGCCCGCGAGTGAGTGCCGTCCGAGTGACAACCCAGCGTGCGGCGCAATGCCCGCGCGCCGCTCCGCAACGCTATAACCTAACCCCCTCGAGTTGCGATCGTATATACAGTCAGTTCCGTACTGTAAAGTGGCCGAAAGGCGAAACTAACCCCATGCTCCGACTTGAATGTGCACTACTGAAATTCGCGGGAAACGTGCTTGATGAGACAGACTCATCGCAAAATTGAAAAGTGCAAATAGTGTTTATTAACAAGGTAAGGCTTAGGAAATGTTCGAGTCTACGTTTAGAATAAGGTTTATATTGTATTAAATTGTTATAAAATAATGGTATTTAATATTTACAGTGAAATGTTTTGAAAATTCGTTTTTAATTTCTATTACTTAAAGCTTTAAAAATGGGGTACCCTATAGCATCTCTTTTTTTTATTGGGTACCCCATTTTGCGAAATATCATGTCAAATTTTATGACTTAGTGCATCTCGCATTAAAATACTACTTACGAACCCACGCTGGAAAAATTAAAAATTCTATACCTATAGATCTAAGAAATATTTACGCGAAAAATCTCAGTTAGTGAACGAAAACTTACGTTCAAATTGTATTTTTTTAGACCTGCAAGTAGTTTTCCGAGTAAACTTTCAATATTATCGTAACCTTCCATATGGCCAGAGCAATAGAATGCTTTTTAAAAATAATATTCTATATATAAACCTTAACCAAATAATAAATTCATTGTTTTTTCTTATAGGGACGGATTATTTATTCTTTATTTATTTCATTTATAAGATGTTCAATAAGTTTTTTATACATAACAAATAATTACTAATAATGATAATAATGATCTACTATAACTTTTTTATAATGACGAAATCAATTCAATATATTAAATTTAAAAGAACTTAAAATAAAATACATACTAGTAATAATAACTTAAATCATACAAAATTATAGATTACAAAAATATATATACAGGAACAATGAACCTTAAACTAAAAACATTAAAAAATATAATATAATTTAAATAATTAATAAGTAAGTAAGATCAATTAGATAAATAATTAAATAACACTTAAAATTAGATAAGTAAAAAGTTTAACATTCTTATTTTAGAAACTTTCTTAAATATTAACTTACTGGAATTGATTAATATATCTAATTAGAAAAAGATGAAGCTCAAAGACAAACAAAGATTGTATAAATTGGGCAACTGAAACAAAGATCCAGTGCACACAACATTTGGTAATCATAACATGAAAAGATTGAAATATAAACCGGATACATCAGTTTATATTCCAATCTTTATTTAATCGAGTGCCAAACACTAATTAATTTATATTATTCAAAAGTTCAAGTCTTGAATCAAATTTACAAAACTTCAAACTTTAGTAGGTATCCTTTATTTGTTAAGGGGCCTACTACTGAAGAGATCCAACAAAGAATTAAACAAGAGCTGGTATTTCTCCCGGCTTATTTCAATTCAAACTTCTCTGTAGAACCATGATTGGAATCAAATTTAAGGTAAACATTTTATTTGATCACCTTTATTACAAATTTAAAATATTCAAAATCAATGTTTCATCATATTAGTACCTGAGATTCTGACTAAATATATAAAAAAAGAAAAATTAAAATAGATATTTGATAAGGTCACACGATTGCGACTCCGGAGATTAGTCGAATTAAGTATTCGCCGCGATCACTCATTGCCGCAGATCACCGCGCTAAACTTTATAGCGGTTTAAAGCGAGCATTAGCCGACGAGATCCACCGATAACTCTCGTGAATAAAACATTCAATCTCACTGAGCAACCACTCTGTTTGATTAACTTCGTAATTACTCATACAAACAAGATACTTCTGTATATGGATGACTTGAAATTTAATATACTTGAATGCTTGAAAGCAATAAAAAGCTCTTTTGTCACAACGTAGCATCTTATTAACGAATAGGTTGCGAAGAAATCTCTTGGAAGAAATTCCATTTAAAAGTAAGTGAAGACAAATCTAATCCCGTTGGAGTCACGCCTCGACTAAAGAATGGACAAAACAGAACTGAAATGATAAGCAACTGTAAGAACAGTCGTAAAACCGGGTTAAGAGGATTCCCTTTTTAATCCGACGACAGAGTGAATACTACGGCCTGAATAGGTAGAGAGCGGCCCAGGAATAGTTGTAACCTTATTGCAGGTTGAGCCGCACTATTCAGCGAGCGTTTGAGGAACGGACTACGACGATGGAATCGCTTTACCGAGGGTTGACTGGGATTAGCCCTTTCGAGGGGACGCGATAAACTAATATGCGGACTCGAATTGGCTTCGAATAACCCTATTTAGTCCCAGAAGAACCCTGCTCCATCACTGACCAACATTGTGACAAATCATCTCGCAGGAATATTGACACACGCAGTTTACCTATTAGGTTTAATAATGTGAATCCTAGAAAACTAAATGCTTACTTGACTGATAAAACCAGTGAGAGTTTTTGTAAATGTTAATAAGGCGATTAAAAATAAGGCGACTGAATATAGGCAAACATAACACAATATAGAAAGCGAATGAATTAGTATAAGGAAGGTGGAAAATGGGGCGCCGTAAGTGCGGAGTACATTACAGGCCTGTCGCCGATCTAAGATAGCTCCCACGGGACCTGATAAGCCAATCCCGCTGCGCTGTATAAACCTCCTCTACTTTATGATGCGATTTAACGCGACGCCGAAGGTTGGGGATAAAGATGGTTCCTTTTGTGGTTACGTTCTAGTTGCTTCGCTATATCTAAAAAGAGTTATGAATTGAATCAATATATTTAAACGCTAACTAATTATTGTAAATCCTTTGGTGATTAATAATTTTACTAGACCTTTCTTCTTTCGATAGCCAACAGTTTATTTGGTATCATAGATGACAGACATATCTGTACGGTATACCGTAGAATATCATTCATTCGCATATATCAACTATATAAATATAATATAGGAATCCAAAGGAAATATTATTATTTTTAAACATGGTATTTCACAAATCTTACATCAACAAGGAATATCGTCTGTGCTTTGCTCTAAGTCATCAATAAAAAATGAGCTGAGTCATTCAATCGTCTAAAAATCCTTTTCTAAAATAATCACGTTAATAGCGAGGAAGCAGAAATGAGAGTGTATTACGAATCGAGAATCACCTAGAGGCTCGCCGACCGCGAGATCGTTTCCGCAAGCCTGATAACTCGATCCACAGCAACGCCGCGTAAACCTTTTTTTTAATTTACGGCCTCTTTAAGCACCGCAGAAAGATTGCGGAGAAATTGCTCGATGTTCCAGTTCTTCTTAATTGTTTATAATTATTGGCTTCTCTGTCCACTAATGTTATTGTGATATATTATTATAACCCTACAGTTTTGTTTCTTTTGTAGATAGAAAACAAAATAGTAATAACTGATATTGAATACCGCTTTAAAATCAGTGCCTTTTATTTACGATACGACAAATAGTTTCGTGACAATTTATGCCTTTTAGTGAAAATGTGACAGCTGTAGTTAAACCGGACAAACGAGGAAAACATGAAGCAAACAGAAAGCTAAAATATTGATATGTCGAAGTAATTTTCTATTGACTCGGGCCACAATTACATTTCCCAAAATAAATACCTGATACCGGACTGTCGGATGCTCAACAAGGAAAGCTCTTGATTAATTAAAGATTGAATCAATGTCGGTGGAGGCCGACACTGAGAATTCCGAGTGGGTTGTGGCAAAGTAATCAATTAAAGTAATTAAATAATTGTCAGAGCGGTGCCATCACTCATCGGGGAAGGAGCGAGCTGCGCCGGCAGCCGGTTGCCCTCAACTCTTGAATTATTCAACATTACAAATTACTCAGCCATCAACTCGAATTTAGACCTGTTAAATAGTTTCTACTAACTGCGGAAATTCCCCAAATTGGGTCATTTGAATTCAACTATATTCGAAACAAGATTTAATTGTAGTTAGCTTAATGTGTTTAAAATACAATTCTGGCCGAAGAGCTCCACATAAGTTGGTCTCATGACACGAGAGATATGAAGATGCTGTTGAGTCGAAAGCCGCAACAATGCAAGTAGCGGCTTGTATTAAGCCCTACAATAGCATTGTGTAGCCTTTGTGCACAAACAAGCTGGCCTCATCTCGGAGCAAGTCAGCCCAGCCAATATTCTAATAACAACGAGTTATTCTTATGGAGATGCATATATCTTGGTAATTATTGTTCTGCTATCAAGTAAAGGTTAGTAATGTTTATCATAGTCCAGTTTATTAAATTAATTGGTAAATGAAAAAGACCTTCTAATTGCAAAACCCCCTTAACATACTTACAATATAGTTATTCCTTTTCCTTTTTCTGGTTGAAATATTTTCGTTTTATTAGGGTTCCGTACCTCAAAAGGAAAAAACGGAACCCTTATAGGATCACTTACTGTCCGTTCGTCCTTCTGTTTGTCAAGACCGTGTTTTTCTCAAGAATGTCTCTCTTATACTCATGTCTACTGTCCCTTGGAGCTGTGAAAAAATCAAACTTCTAAGCCAAAGCAATCAAAAGATACAGCCGTTTATGCCGCAAATTTTCGAAACTCGCACGGGAATCAATACCTACAGGGTACTTCCAGTGAACTTAGAATCTTGAAATTTGGTACGAAGTAACGTCTTTTAGTACAGATAAGGAAAAAATACGAAAACTGTATTTTTTTACACCAAAAATATTAAAAAAAAATAAGTTACGACCTTTTTTGTCATGAACGCGTAGAGTTATTAAATTGAGTTTATACGGAACGTTTACACTTGGCTGGTTTTTTCTCTCATAACCACGCTTCTAATAATACCATTGAAATGTGTTTTTAGACTTGTCCATGAATTATATATTATTGTGTTCTAATATTCATAAGCATAAGCCGTATATTCATAAGCCGTATTATAAAAAAACTTCCATTAAATATAAAATTTTCATTATATTTTCATTTTTTTAGGCATTTAACTTATGTATACAAATGAGTATCTCATAGATCGATCATATTTTTGTAAACAAAACAAAACTAAACAGAAATTGTGTTTTGTATTTCAGAGTTTTCAAACACATTTATCATTCAGTGAACATTTTCTCATTCATTTTGACATGAATATGTAGTGTAATTTCGATGCGTATTAAAAAAAATATGAACGGGTCTTAGTTACTCATACCAGTTACTTTCTAAAGAATTTAAATCAGAGCTATTTTGGCGGAATCAAATTAGCGTAACACTACACTAATTATCTTTTTTTAAACCATGAACAAATAACTTTGTTCTTACTCGACTGTTGTTATGAAAATTTGTTAAAATAAGCACACTGACAAAAGGTCAGCCCCGGGCGTGCCCTTCCTTCTGCAGTATGAAGGTCGCTGCGATAAAATCACTAAACTATTAATAATGGTGAGGGTGCCATTCCGACGCACTTTGTGCTCCACAATCGATTGTGCTTATCTATGCATCGCAATAATTACCGCTCGTTTGTCACAACAGTTTTTTGTAGCAATCAAATTGTCATATAGTGTTATAAAAACAATTCCGCACTTATCATAATGTCATCTACATAGTTGATAAACATGGTTTAATATTTTAAAGTTATGTTTTATGGAGTGTTGACATTTAAAAATTAGTCATTTATATGATTTCACTATGTAATATGATGATAAATTAGTTTTTTTGTCAATTAAATACTGATTTTAATAGGGTCCAAACTCGGGTACGGGAGTAAGGATTTCTGTAAATCGTTTTTTTTTTGTGATAAGAGAATTAAAATCCGTCTGTCAGGAACTAAATCTGCTTATATGTTTATCACCGCAGGCTTATCTAATTAAAATTCTAATTAGCGTGATAATAATTCAAAGTAATATGAAAAATATATTAAGAAGCAGTTACTAGTAATAACATATTTTAACATTTTATAGTAGATAGAGAAATAAAGTTATTTGTATGAGCAGGAAACAGTAACATGTAAGATTTAAAGCTTCATCGAGTTAACGTCTAAGCGTAACAGCTAGTACAACGTCATTAGACACTTCTGGAGAAGCACATAGTTACTGTCCGTTATGAGCCTTGGGCGAGCAAACTGCGCCTTATTATGGCTAATACCCGCTACAAGTTGCGCAAGCCATCACGTCTTTATGTGATAGTCTCCTGCAACATAGTCTTCAACATTGTTCTAAAGTTATTTTACACGATTTTTACTGTAACACTTACTTAGTATTTTTTTTTATCGTCAATAACAGTAAATTAATCAAAATAGATTATTGCCAGATGTTGCAATTTGTATATTATTTGGAGTTCAATAGTTGGGCCTTTTGGATTTTTATTTTAAAATTAATATTTTTTTCTTTTTTATATTTGTTAGAAATGTAAAATATTTTTTATTAAGACAATTGTAGCCATTTATCTTAAATTATTATTTACGTCTTTCATGCTTAAACATTTTAAAAGCTATGGAATTGCCCATTTTAGAGCTCTACAAATATGTGTAGTGGAAAAAGGCATTACAAGCGTTACACTGTTATAAACCGCTGCTCTCAAAAGGCTTGTAATGTCGTCAGCCTTTTAACGGTCTTTGTGAGCAGTGAAAGGATTAAGTCGACTTTATTCTGCAAGCGAATAACTGTTATAGTTACAATGTATGCCTAGGATTACTGCGGCGAAGTCACTCCAGTTTATAAATTCAATTATATAACAAGAAAAGTGAAATATGGATTCATTTATGTCACCCAGTTCAAAAAAATCCTCCAATGGATTCGATCTTGGGAGCAGTGGCGTGTGTCGCGACTATTAAATAAACCGTTTAAGCGGCGGTGTATTTGAGTTCGTTTCCTTCGTTTGAAATTTTAACATTCTTTTTTTTATTGCGTTTACTTAAACTTTATTTCGTTTGAACACAAACAGATTATCGCGAAGCACTTCGAAGTTATTTCTCCCTACAAAAAAATAAATCAGTCCACAATCGCAGATTTCGTTCGTTATCGAGAATATTTTATTTTTAGTATATAAAATTCATTATTAACGTTTGACTGAATGCTGTCAATTCGATTGTTAATTTCAAATGAAAATAAAAAGATATTTTAATATCTCTGCAATTCTGCATCTTCCAGTTGTTCGAAATATCTTTGTGATTTATTATCTGCAAGTTACTTAATTGTGTTAGTATTTTGTTTTTTAATAATTTTTGATTTAGTATCTTGAGTCACGTAGATTAGACAAGGGGTAGATTTATAACGAGGGATTGAGGGCTCTCCGCGATTTTGACGAGAGGTGCCTTTCACCTGCGATCCGGCTAGGTAGGGCCTGTTTTGCACGATCATCATTAATTTATGACGGAGACAATATCAACAACCCTTATCTTTAAATCATTATTTTTAATAAGCTACACTCCTTTTTATATTTTAAACAAGACTTTGCTTACGTGGACTTGGAAACAAAAAAGCTTTGCTTCTTGTATTTCGTATTTTTGATCATTTTACAAGAAACTTGCAATTTTCGGTATAAAATATATCCAGATAAATAACTTTTCAAGTTAAATTTTTATGTTTAAATTTCACTTGGTTTAATCAAGCCGTAATACAGTAGCAAATATATTTTTGGTAAAAGCATCAAACTCCAAATGGATTAAAATTTTCGAATATAAAGTAGAATATGAATTCAAAACAAAAGTTCTTTTAGTGATTATTTCATAGTTTCATTCCAAAAATTGACGGGATTCATTGTTCAATGAAACAATCTTGTATCAAATTCTAATTAGTAATTAAGTCGCACGCGAACTTATAAAATGTATTCATGGAACGTAATATAGGCGGGTTTTAGTGGCATTAAGGCCTGATATTTTTAAACTCAAATTAATTCGATATTTCAACGTTGAAAAAAACTTGACTATGAATGAATGAATTTTTTGCTCATCCTGGCTTCCATCAATAGCAAACGATAAGTACAGGATCATCGTGTTCTTAGATCTAAGTCACATAAATGCAAAAATAAATACAGAATAAAGTTTTCATATCGAGTAAAATAATCATTACCTTATTGATGACCCCACTGCAGGGGCACAGGTCTTCCCTATAGATGGAATAGGGAAATCGGGCCATAATTAAAAAGCAACTGCGACCATGAAGCACCACGCGGACTCAGTACTGATTGGTGGGTGCTACTTACTGCAAATATAGCCGAGACGGCCGAACGTGCCTTCAAGAGCTTGGAAGAGTTCAACATTAATAGATTTTTCGTAACCCATCCTAAGACCAGATCTCTGCTCTAGAACTTCTATGATCGCAGAACGACGCGCTAACTACTAGCGTCATTAATCTCCTCAGAATGCCCAGTATTAAAATACAGAACACCTAGCATTAACTTAACTGATACGACATTACAGGATAAGTAATATCAGCAATTCAAGGTGCATATCAGTCGTCCGGGTACTATTTTTCATGTCAACATTCAAGCGGGGATTTTTAGGGAACCTTGCACCTTGTGAAGCACTCTCACCATACATTAGAACTCTTTGTAGGGCCGAGCGAACGGGCAAAAGCAAGAACTATGTCTTTTGGTCGCGTCTAAATTGACAGTCTTTTGAATAGAAGCTACTGGAGGGTTCATGTAACGTTTCTGATGACAGCAAAACTGTTGATCTGCCGGTTTGCAGGGTCGCCGTACAAAGCGGTAGAGTATAAAAGAGAATATTCGAGTGTGTTGTGAGAAGGGATGTTATATGAACCGTCCAGTAGCTTTTATTCAAAAGACATATGTCGAATGTTAAAAAAAAATGTTATTTTTGACGATAGACGTCGAAACGAACGTCTAGATGGTGAGATTACTTCACAAGATGGAAGATCCTCGAGCACGGCAGGATAATATGAGGGGGGCACCCTTAATTATCCTGCCATGCTCGAGGAAGTCCAAAAATCTCCACTTGGGCTGCCCTACTATTAGACCCAGCCAATTCCAAATACATAGTAGTTAAGCTGTAGCAATTGGAGTGTCATACACATTGATTAGTATGACATTTCAACAACTACTCAATCTCGTGTTGGACATCTAATCTTACATTTTAATAAATCCAAAATAGAATGAAACTGGTGAAAAGCAGATTTGGGACAAAAATAGCTTGTCCTTTTTAGATGTTGGCGAAGTAGTTGTGAAACAGAAACAACGTTCGTCGATGGCCATCGATCAGCTCGGCTGGTTCGCAGTTGTCATTGGAACGTGACGCGGCGAGTGTTGACGGCACGCGCGTGACGCGGGTCCCAACGCCCCTGGGGATAACCTAAAAATAATACCGAACAGCCTCCACGAATATTACATTTGCAAATTCATATTAACTCGTATCACATACGGAACAGAGGCACCAGGAAAAAGGTAGTCTTGAATAACTTTGTGTATTGGAACTCGTGTATTGAGTTAACCATTCTCGGTGTTGCTTTGTGATATTTTATGATGAAAACGCATTTATCAAGAACTACATCAATAAAAAATATTACACATTAAAGTCCTAAATATGGTGTTTTTTATGTAATTTATAAACGTGTTTTCATTAAAATAATGCCGAAGCATATTACCCTTTAGTTTAATAGCGTAATATAAATAAGACGAAGCAGTTTATTTTAATTTCAAACTTTCACCGTATTTAGCGTCGTTTGCATTTAAGTTATCATCCGAAATAACTATCAAGGTTACGAACTCATTGTCTACTGTAATTTTCACAAGTGCCCCGTCTATAGATAGACCTTAAATATAAGTATACACTAAGATATTAACTCTTTAATTAAAATTCCTAAAGTGTTCTTTTAATAATAGTTGTTCTGAAAGTCTAGCTGTGTAATTATCCACTAGGCCATTAGGAAAATTAATCGTTTGTAGAATATTTTCAATAGTTCTCTAGAATAAAAACAAATTTTCTCAAATCACTTATCGTTAAAAAGTTTCGTGAATTAACGGCGACATTCTCAATTATTTCTATCCATATTCAGCGGAGTGGCAAAGGCTCAGCGGGAAAACAATCGAGCGGACGATGTTGGCTAAAATAATAATGTTTCAAGTTCGCTGTCCCTTTACAAATCCCCTTCAGATCCTCGAGATGCGGATCCGCAAAAACCTTGGAGAGTTATCGTGTCGAACTCTCGGATCGGCTGAGTCGGCGCTACAGGGCCGTGTTTGTATTATCTTAATCCGACGCCTCTTGCAGTTTAGACTAATTTGTTTATTTATTCTCATCAACACTCACGGAGTGTTTGGAAATCTAAAGAGTGTTCCGAAAAGTTTATTTACGGAAAGAAAACAGTTTTTAAGCTAAACTTATTTATATAAATTTATTTCAAATCTGGTTGATTTATTTATTTTTAATTCGGTGACCATTAGTTTAGATAGATAGATAACACTTTATTATACACACCATATTAGATATTACACACTAGGAAAAATCTTAAAATAGTAAGCAATTTGCGGTCTTATTGCTATATAGCCATTTCTCCCAGATAACCATAGGATGGAGAGACGAAATTTAAAATAAAGAAGTACAATAAAAGATAAGCGATTAAACATAAATACCTACTATATTAATATATACAAATATTAATTGGTTATACAAAATAATAGCAAAGAATATAGTAAAAGTACCAAACGAGAAATAAAGTTAGAACAACACACATCTACTGTGAAAGGAAAAAATCCGTTATCTGTTTCTTAAATAAGCCAATCATCTGGGAACATCTAATGTTAACAGAGACAGAGAAAGTGCCAGAGGTACACAACTTTAACACAAAAAGAATATTTATAAAGGGTATTATGTGATGGAGTTTTAAGGTGCAGATTCTCTATGAGCGTAACGACTGAGAGTGAGAACAGTGGAGAAAACTGAAAAGTTCTTAAAGATAATGGGGGTAAGAGGGATTAATCAAAACATTGTAAAGAAGGGAAAGTATATTTGTATACGACGAGGAATTGGAAGCCACTTGAGTTGAGAACGATACTGGGAAACATTATCATATTTATCTTTAACCATATATCAGATCATATATTTATTTTTGGGACGACTTCAGGATATTAAAAATAGATATTAAAAGATTCGATATTAAATATGAAGATTAGATATTAAAAATTATTTTTATAGTCGTACGGTTAAACGACCGTACGACTATAAAAATATTTTCAAAGCTGACCATAACTGACGAAGAAATCGCCTAACAAACATACAAAAAATATACAAACCAATAGAATATCTCCTCTTTTTTTATCGGTTGAAAATCTGCATCAAGTCGGAAATATTTTATCTGGTTTAGCCATGTCACAAAGTTTCACAAAATTGTCTTTAGCTGTTACAAATATCAAGTGTTTGTAATTGAACAGCTCACATAATTAAAATAGAACTTCAAGTACAGGTAAGTTCGTTTTATATTAATAATAACTTCTATTTCCGTACTTAAGTTAAACTATTCTCTAAATAATCTACAATTTCAACAACCATTGCAACAAGCAAATAAATTTTTGCAAATAACAAAACTACAGGTGCCTAAAGAAACTGAAAACACTTGGCACAATTTAAAACAATGCCTAAACAAACGTCAGGAATGTAAATTATAACACTCAACCGGAGCTGTCACGTTGTGAATGAACACGTCTCGAGTGTAATGGCGGCAGCACGCCACGGCGGAACAAATACCATAATTACCGCCACTTACAGCCCGCGATAAGTGAGCCATGGAACGCGACTGATGCTCGCCAAATATTATTCGGTAGAGTAAGAAATAATTCAAAATGTAGTGAAAAAAAAACTACTTATATCAAAATTGCTAAGTACAAAAAATATGCACACAAAAAAGCAATAAAATTTTCCTCAGCAGCGAGAATCGAAGCGTCGTCGTTGCGTCGACCTGCATTCGAGTTATAAATAAACATCATTGAAAAGTAAAAGTTTACAACAGAGGACGGTCAGTTGCCAACCAATAGGGTTATCGGTAGTTTCAAGGTTGATTCTACTTCAACGGGAACATGTTACCTTTATGGGACACACCTTTGTCCTCCATGTATGTTCCTTATAAGTGTTTTTTTCTGAGAAATATGTAGGTGTTTAGTTGAAGTTAATACTACTTTTGTTCATTCATATATGTGTTGATATTTTTGTTGGATATAAAATCAAGAAAATTCTGAGCAAACTACATATTTTCATAATTCGAATAAAGGAAAAATATATTGTTGTTACATTTGGATTTTTTTTTATACAATTCTTTCAACATTACTTAAAAGAAATTAGTCTGACAAAGTATCTCAAATTTCTGTTCATATTATCTTTGAATGTCCTTAATAAATGTTTAATACTTAAATAAATACCAACATGCCCCGAAATATTTATTGTCTCTTACGTAAAGAAGTTCCTTAAGATTCTTCATCTTATTATGTTTTCATTGTATTTGCTACTATAGTGGCAAAAGAAATTCATTTGAAGTTTTTTGTTGTCTGCGTATTATGAGATATATTTTCTCGCACACATCTAAAAATTTTCAAGGACAGTCTTAATGTTGTTGTATTGTGTTTTCTGTTTGAATAACAAGGTTGGACTTTTAACAAATATTATTGACAAATGAATGGGCATCAGATGTTTAGTAAATAATGTTCTATTTTAATTTAATGCCTAAATAAAATATAATGAAAAGCTTTGATAACGTTCGAATAATTAATCCAAAATTGTATACGATTTAAAGAATAATTATAACGACCCAATGATTGGTTCAAACGCCTGAATTGGCCTCAAAGCTATACTCTGATACTATCGCAGTTTGTAAGGTCATCGTTACCGATTCCCTGAAACTTGTATTTTATAAAAGCAAACTAAAATAATCTGTCATTCTATCCGAACATTATGTGTTTTAGAACGATTGCCATAACAATAGATTTATTCCTTTTAACATTGTTGGTAAATCACCCAATTTTTAATTTGTGTATAATTTTTATATTGTCTGCTAGTCATGTTTGAATCAATATTACAATAATACCTACTTCATGTCATATAGTAAAGTTACATATACACACTTTATTCGTAAGATTATGTATCAATTAAGAACTTATGAATGTTTATTATTTGGCAGCTCTACAAGTGATTTTTTTTTTGTTATGCTAGGTTTTGGACTATTTGTTTCGTTACTACAAGAAATATCATATTATATATAACAGAAAAGTAATGAACAGTGAATTCCTTTTATCACCTTACGACCACGTCAATATAGCGAAATGGCCAAGCCATATAATTTAACTAATGTGTAGAGTTTGTGAAGGCAGACCTTGTAGAGTTAGAAGCTTGATTCTACATGAGATCTGATAACTTTTTGACAGTGCGAGTCATACGGCCTCGTCTGGCAACATTTTAGATGTAAATGATTTGGTGGGATTATTTTGTTACAGGAAACATTCCGCGGGTTCTTGCCGATAGATTTTAAAATTGAGACTTTATACAGCTAATAACTTAACCATAAGAAAAGAATCAAAGAACAACTGTATGCAAATTTTCGGCATACAAATACAACCTTTCAGTGAATGGCGATGTTGTAAAACAAAACGCTGAAGCGTTTAAATCTGCATCAACAGACGATAAATTTAGTGAACATGACTGTTAACTAAAAGGCGATGTCATCCATCACGTGTAACATACCACGGCCCGTAGTCAGGGTTATTCAGGACAGTCGCATGCAGGCATCAAAACGTAAGCCACACCGGAAGCGAAATGGGACACGCATCGCTACGCTTATGTCACTATAACAGCCATACAAACTTGCAAGCAGGCGATTGGGACGCACCTAGCAAAGCGAAGCATAGAAAGAAGACTCTACGCAAAACTAGAAGTGTTGGATAACTAAATTTTCAGTGTGAATCCACTTCGGTCGGCTTATCAAAAGTGACTAGGAATGAAGTACCTAAATATATTGTTGCAATTTTGTAAAAATGCCATTTCATTTAATTTCATTTATTTATTTATTTGTGGTACATAGGTAATACATGGATTTTGTGCTTAAATATACAGTCCAACTACGACCAGCCATCAGGCATACAAATATAGAATTAATATCGGTAAAATATTAAAATTAAATTACAATTCAAAATAAAATGTCATCATAATTATAATTGTTATATATCATAATAATAATGCCAAACAATGTAATTACCAAATTGAGTTTTCTAGATCGAATTTAATGTATAATTTAAGTTATCAACACAGCCCTAGATTTTGGTAAAAGTAGAGACCAATTCTGCAGCTGCTGCAAATCATCAGAAGGAAATTTAATGGCGGTGTACATTAAGTACGTGACTTTACTTTACTTACAAAAAAAATGATGTGGTGTCGTGGGACATCAGGTAGGAACGAAGTTCCTTCGGCTAATGTACAATCGACACAAATTGCAAACTCGCTTGTGTATGCGACTGTCGCGCCTGCGCACGTCTCATTTAACGGTTATATTCCACGCACTTTTTCCACGGATTTTTTCTTACGGTTTTACTATCACATTTTTTTCAGTTCGGTCGCGCAGCTAAATCCCTGCCGTAAGGAACTTCGTTCCAAAAATTAATTTAGACTTTTGAAATGAGCTTTGTGGAACTTCAGTCCGCTGCCTTTGAGGCCCCAGCTTTATGCGTTCGGGATCATCGCGTGTAAGCATTTAAACACGCGACCTTCATAATCGAAATGACTCGCGAGCTGGCGCACTGTGCGTGTACGCGCCTCACACCAACGGTTCTTTCATGATATCTACGTGTTTCATCTTGACTATGACTATGCTATTTTTGACAGAATAGGGGTGATGACGGGGTACAGTAAACGAAATTCTATTCAGTCCGTCAGTTAGATGATCAAAAAATAATGGACACGTATTTTTTCTTTGGGTAATCAACCAAAAAATGACAGAGTTATAGCACGTCAAAGTTTGAGAGTAGGGGCTCGTGACGTCACTCTTGAGTGAATTTTCACTTATAAGTGTACTCAAACGTGACGTCATGCGACTTTTCAAATCAATATATCAATGTTTATATTATGTGAAAAAAGAAAATATACGTGTCCAATACTTTTTGATAATCTACCTGATAAACGAAGAAAAAAAAAATTGTCATCATCCCTGTTCTGTTAATATGATTTCGAGGATAACTCCTTTTTTTGGAACACTTTTATACGAATGTTTTCTAATGCTTTTCAGGTTCTGAAACGTGTTATCTTCTTTAATATCTCGTCAGGAAACAGGAACTGAATTAAGTACCCACCATATAAAACATAGAATAAACGCGCTTTTCAACACGTTTAAGTCAAGTTTAATTATTTTTGAAGTGATAACTTCATTAGTATTATTGTGACTTGAGATTCGATGAAACGGAAGTAGATTATTTGAGGTAGGTATCCGTAATTTTGTAACATTCTACAAGAGAATAAAGTTCCCTTAATGCCAAAAGTAACTTTATTTGTAATGTAGCTCTAGAGATAAGATACAGATGTTGCATGTAAGTATTCATGGTTTCCATATTTTTCCACAGAATAAATGGGACATGTGATCAGACATACAGCAGCAGCTTAATAATTCGTTACAATCTGTACAATGCAACCTTTTATGGACGGATTTCTATAGATCAAAATGCGTGTCATACGACTATATCCCGAATATTCACTCGAACATTGAGACTAGCAAAAAAAACTAGCCGCGGGCCGCGGTAGCATAATTGGTACATTCGTCCGGATTGCGAAGGGTGCGGGTACGAGTCCCGTCTGCTGCCTGGTCCGCGTGGAATTTTTTCTAGTTATATTTTCTTTAGATTTAAACATCAAGCAGTTACATGCTTTAAAATCATAAAAATTATAACTTACTATTAAATGCTTAAAAAAATGTAAAAATATTCACTCGTTTACTTTATTCTGAGGTAAAGTTTCTAACCCCTATTCGTATTACCCGATGTGCTCAGGAAACGACGCCATAACCCAACACGCGAGCTCTTTCGTGATGTGTGTCACCGTGACAAGGTCGGTCGTTGCGCCAATGTAAGCTTGCATAAACAAATCTCCACCTTTATCTATAATAATAATGTTTATAGAAAATTCAATAAAAAATAAAGATTTCAAAGTATATTTATCACAAAATAGTTTCGGAAAGCCTAATTGAAAAACAGTTAATAAGTTAGACGCTGATTGTCGAAATCCGTTTGTTGATAAAAAAAATACTATTATAGTCGGAAATCAACTAGTTTAAAGGCGTCCAGAACTCTTGCGAATAATTAACAGCTGTAAATAAATAAATATTTTCAACTCTCACACCAATTAGCCTAGCCCCAAAGTAAGCACTGTAAGGCTTGTGTTATGGGATACTAGGGTAATGGATAGAATACACATATAAGCATATTTTGTTACATTGAAATATATATTAAACATCCATGACTGGAGTGCAAATGTTCGTATTCATCATACAAACATCTGCCCCCACTGGGATTCGAACCTGGGACCTCTCGAGTCGGTGACACCATGAAATCCGGCGTACAAACCATTCGGCCACGGAGGTCGTCGGAGCTGTAGTTGTCCAGTTTCTTTCCTATAAGAATCCAAAATTCTGTTGTTGTACCGTTATAAATTCATGGAGTTCCTTTCAGGAGTGTGCCCTGATTCTGACCCTGGTGCTCCCATCAAGCGGAGTAGTTTCCCTTTCACTAAATTACCTGACGAGATGGAAACGTACAGTACAGTAGCACAGAAACGCCGTGGCATCACGCCCAATGAGTTTAATGGCAGCGTCGACAAATTGAATGGCCTCCCCCGAGTCGTAAATCAAATCTCGTATTTTTTCAAATTACGCTCCCGACACTTTCTTAAAATGAAATGAGCCACAGGAGTCCATATATTCTATTGGGATAAATTGTTTAGGTAAATCTTTAGAAATTTCGTGGTTATAGAAATAATGTATAAATAAAAAAATTAAAAATGTGTGCGTGTACTAGTGTACACACGTAAGAAGTGAAACTTCTTTATGGCCTTATTTTTCGAAAAATGATCTACATGCAACTTTCCAGAAATTGGTTAAATAAAGTTAAATAGAGTATCGCTGAGCGAGTATCGCTGAGCGAGTACCGCTGAGCGAGTACCGCTGAGCGAGTATCGCTATGCGAGTTTGGCTGAGCGAGTCTTATCTTTAATAACTATTGTCACTCAGCTACAAACGAGTAGAGAGAGTTCTCGCCGGCGACAGTGTGATCATTCAGCTATCAACTATTAATATAAAAAAAGATGGCGCGTAACGGAAAAATGTGACGGTAAATTTTTTTCCAACGCCGATAAAGAAGTTTCACTTCAAAAAGCATGTCCCTATTTAATATTCTATACGGTAACATCAGATTGATTTAATACAACAGTACAGTTGATGGTCTCCAAAATAATTAAAATAGTAAAAAAACTCAAAAGCCTTCAATGTTGAAAATTATGATACTGAATTGGTACAAAGTTAAAGTTTATAATGTAAATAGATAAAATAATAAATAAATATTTTCAACACTCACACCAATTAGCCTAGCCCCAAAGTAAGCACAGTAAGGCTTGTGTTATGGGATGATAGGGTAACGGATAGAATACATATACTGTACATATATAAGTATATTGACATAGAAATACATATTTAAACATCCATGACTGGAGTACAAATGCTAGTGTTCATCACACAAACATCTGCCCCCACTGGGATTCGAACCCGGGACCTCTCGAGTCGGCGACACCATGAAACCCGGCGTGCAAACCACTCGGCCACGGAGGTCGTCAAATAATGTAATGTAGAAGAAGAGTTAAAGCTAGCTCTCGTTATTTAGCGTTTCAATGTATGCCCATAAATTAGTGCCATAAATATAAAATACTAGCAAACCCCGCGAACTCCGTTTCGCCACCAGATGGCTTCGTTTTATGTAACATTTCGTTTGGTGAGTAAAAGAAGTTTTTTTTTTAATTTTTCCTGAACTTTCTTTGCTATAAACCTCACGAAGCCCGAGACCTTTCCAACGAATGCAAAACCGTGGAAATCGGTTCGTGCGTTCTGGAGTTATAGCGTCAGGAAGGAAAACCCGACTTATTTTTATATAGTAGATTAAATCAAAGAATTTTAACGCCGTGCTTTGACAAAAAACCTTTAAGTAAACGTACAGAGTGAAACATCAGAAGAAGTGATAAAAACTATCATCACCCAATTAAAAGCGGAAGACGTTAGGAGTATCTTGTGGCAGTTTGAAATAAATCCATGTCTTGAGTGACGTGCGTTTGAAAGAACCGGGGGGTTGAATTATTTTTGTGGAAGTGGCGTCGCCATCGGGTCGCCGCGAGTTATTTTAAGTCGCAAGATCCGCGCTGAGCGAAGATGTGATCCGCGTCCGCCCTTACTCGCCCTTAACAACGTCTCTATAAATAAAAACTCATAACAAACACCTTTAATAAAAAAAACCGGCCAAGTGCGAGTCGGACTCGCGTACCGAGGGTTCCGTACAAAAATATTCAAAAATATTTTATATTCATAAAAATTTACGGTTTTCGCAATTTTTGCTTTATCTGTACTATAAGACGTTACTTCGTACCAAATTTCAAGATTCTAAGTTCACGGGAAGTACCCTGTAGGTTTTGATTCCCGTGCGAGTTTCGAAAATTTGCGGCATAAATGGCTGTATCTTTTGATTGCTTTGGCTTAGAAGTTTGATTTTTTCATAGCTCCAAGGGACAGTAGACCTGAGTGTAAGGTATGAATTTCAGTTTGATACCTCCACGCGTTCCTGAGAAAAACGGTCTTGACAGACGGACGGACGGACAGACGGACAACAAAGTGATCCTATAAGGGTTCCGTTTTTTCCTTTTGAGGTACGGAACCCTAAAAACACATCTCGTCTGGTTTACTGCCGACGGAATTGAAGTGTGTTTTTACTATCCTAGTTCGTTATAATTTGTCGCGTGTTAGCTTACGACCTTGTACCGGTGAAAGAATATAATTTTTATTTCGTACTTTCGAATATTACTTATTCGGTATTTTTTGATGAAAAAAATACAATTATTGTTATCATTGTGGCAGTAAATCGAATATAATTGTGATGAGTTGCCAAAGCAGAAACGGTGAGCGCTTCTCCAATTTCATAATATTAATATACAGGGAGAAAAAAATAGCCCTTGCTGAGTTTCTTGCCGGTTCTTCTCAGTACAAGGTCTCCCGCCGTAGATTTACGAACCGATGGCGTAGCGTTTGACTTTCACAAGAGCTTGTAACAGCCTAGACTGAATAAATGAGTTTGAATTTGAATTTGAATTTGAATTTGAATTAAAGATAGACTTTTGAAAATAATTTTACCGGCTCAAACGTTTTTTATCGTTGTCTTTTATAGCTCTTATCTGCAGATATTAAAGTTTTACCCAAACTGTCAGGTATAAGCTTTCTAATAATAACTTAAAGAGTTCGAGAATAATTGAAAAGTTTATATTTTTACTTATACTTAGTTACTAGCGGTGCCCCGCGGTGTTACCCGCGGTTTATTAGGGATATTTTCCCGCAGTAAAACGTAGCCTATGCGTTAATACGGGGTGTCAGCTAACTCAATACCAAATTTTATTTAAATCGCTCCAGCCGATTAGACGTGAAAAAGTAACAAACATACACACTCACAAACTTTCGCCTTTATAATATTAGTGTGATTAAGCCTTTATTTATCTTCTATACTAATAATAAATCTGTAGAGAGGTCAATTCTGTACATGAAATATATTTTCAAAATAACTATCAGGGGATGATTAGTGATCGATACTGATGCCAAAAATGCAATCAGTAAAATTTTTGTCTGTCTGTCTGTCTGTCTGTCTGTCTGTGTGTATGTTCCTTATAGAAACAAAAACTACTCGATGGATTTTAACGAAACTTGGTACAATTATTCTTCATACTCCTGGGCAGGTTATAGTATACTTTTCATCACACTACAATCAATAGGAGCAGAGTAGTGAAGGGAAATATTGGAAAAACGGGAGAAGTTACTCCATTTTTTAAGCTTCCGTCGCGTGTGCAGCTTTAATGGTTAAAGTTACATAGAAATCATGTACGACGGAAATATTCTACATAAAATTGTCTAAAAAATATCTTGCAACAGCATAGGTCTATCTTTTATGGTTGACTCACAATAACACGTGTAATTATATAAATAAAGTTATTGTTTATAACACAAGCCTGAGAACAAAAATTATAGTTTACACTACAGCTCTACACCGAAGCGAAGCGAGGGCGGGCCACTAGTTAAATATAAAAATAAAAATTATGCTCATCTTATGTATGCATCGCGACCTTCATGTTAGGAAAAATTATATTTAGTCGTATTTAGACTAATCACATCGGCACTGTGACAGGTTTCAAAAACCCAAGTTGTATTCACGCGAACATTTTATTTACTTTGAGGTAGTTTCATGTTTTATTAAAGCGACAAGTGATGGTTAACAATGTAATCTAATTTGTCTTCTTTAATGGCTCCTTAAAGATTAGTGTATGACTAGTGTATGTAGCAGGGATTGTCCATTTTATGCTAGTTCGGTATATTTTTGAATGAAATTTTATTTATTTATCTTTAACAAAGTTTCTGCAGCGGTTTTTTGTGGAATTTAATTTAATACAATAAAATATAGATACAATCTTAAGGCCAATTACAGAAACTCATTATGTACACATTATATACTAACGGCGTTATTATATGTTAGTAATTATTACATTTTATTTTAAAAATTGTATAAAAGTCATATAATTCACTAACATTAATAATAAAATAAAATTAAGATTGAACAAATCATAACAAAAAGACAAAAAGGAAGAAAAACAAACACTGAATATCCATATAAAAGGGTTTTCAAGAATTTGTCACATGATAACTTTATGAAGTGTGGGTGGATGTGTGTGTGTGTGTTTGTGTGTGTGCGTGTGTGTGTGTGTGTGTCCATGCAGCTGCAATGCTATGCATGGGGGCCAATCGCCTAACTGGATTGCTATGGAAAACGCTATCGCTTACGATTTCATTTTGTTATTTCTAGCCCCCTGAGGTTTTCAAATGCCTCGCGCTCTTTTTTTTTCTTTTGCATTGGTAATAACAATGTTAAAGAAAATGAGCGTGAGGTATTTCGATAGCGTTTTCCAAAGCAATCTGGTTAGGCGATTGGCCCACTGGTAACGAGATGGCGGACGCCGCAACCCGGGCACTACATCATTCAAGCACTTCGGTGTGAGTACTTGTAATTCTAGGCCTACATGGCGCTGAGAATAAAATCAAACAATAAATTAAATTGAACTTGAAACAAATTGAAATTTAATAACTCTGGTTAACAATTCAAAGTTTCTCTTTCATGTCAGTAGGTATTATTAAGTTTATAAATATCTTTTAACTCGATTTAGCTTCTGTTCGTTCATTTTCTGTCGCTGATATCAATTCTGAATATCTGTGGAACAGTTTATTCTCTTTTAAAAGGTAATGTTGTTGTTGTATTTATAGTAGTAAATATTTTCAAGTTGTTACACATAATTTATGAAACACACATATAATTACTATTACAGTTTAAGTAAGAGATAGCCAAGTGATTCACGAACACTTACAGCAAAGGGGTTATTCATAGGGTTTGATATTACCCTTTGGGTTTGGAACCTTAAATTTTACCGCAAAATGTTCAGCTATTGCCTATTTTAAATCGAGGCTTGTTGTCTTCGTAAGCTTCGTTAATTCTCCGCAGTGGCGTAACTGCCGTTATAGTCTAAGAGCCAGTGATCCGCAGACTTACGGTATAGTAGCAAACTTCATATTAATGCTAGTTATACTAATTCATCTGCCGTAGATCAAATGGTGGTTCACTATTCCCATAGAGGGTTCCTTTAGGTGTGCCGAGAAGTCGAAAAGCATGAAAATCGACTTTCAAAAACGTGATCGCAGCATGTCTGCCGTTTTGATATCTTAAAATATATATTTTTTATATAGAAAAACTTAATGGCAGACACTTTTTCCGGTTCCTACTATATTTTATATAATATCATAGTTTCCAAAATTTCATAAAATTTGCGTTATTGAAATTTTGAATATTGTTATTGAAATATATGAAATTTTGAAACTACATTACAGAAAATAAAATCAGAAATCCTACAAAACATTAAACTTACAATACAAGAAGAAATGAATAATACAATTGAAAAAATAAGACAGGAATTTAAACAGACAACGGACAGCGTAATTGTTGAGCAAAACAACATAAAACAGGATATAGTGACTATAGACAATAAAATAAAAGATATAACAAACCAACTTAACAACTTAAAAAACACAAGAAAAATAGTACTATATGGGCTCCCAGAAACATTAAATGAGACAGAAAATGACTTATATTTACGTGTTTCCCAAGCTTTCCATAACATAATGGATATAAACATCGATCCTTACATGGAAAACATAAAGCGATTAGGAAAACAGGGTGCGCGCAGACCACTTATGATCGAAGTTGTGAATAAAAGGATGACTAAATACATACTACATAACTCAAGGAAATTTAAAAATACCGGATTGGCTGTGTACATGTATTTGGAAGGAGAAAAATTACAAGAAAGGAACCAATTAAGACAAAACCTACAAAACGCAAGAAAAAGTGGAAACCAAGCATATATAAAAAATGATAAACTTTACATAAATGGCTCGCAGTGTTCTATCGTAGCCCATAATAATATCCGGACCGACAACGTTGAAAGAGAAATGCTTTCGGGTTCTCAAAAGAAATTAGAACCCTCGCGTAAGGAGATGTCAAAAAACTAATTACGACACCTGAAGATTTAATAGTTATATGTCAGAATATACAAAGCATTGGAAATAAGCTCCATATTTTAGAACATTTCTTATCCAACTCTAATATAGATATATTGCTTTTGTCAGAAGTGTGGAAAAATAGATATTTTTGTGATTCTATTACATGGGCAGGGTATAAAATGGCTTCAATATTCTGTCGTGAATTTCATGAAGGAGGAGGAGTTTGCATAATTGTTAAGGACACTATTACTTTTGTTGAGAGAAAAGACATTGTAAATTTGTCGAAAGAATTTGTCATAGAATTTAGTGCAATTGAAATACCTAAACTAAATTATATAATCATAGGTTTATATAGAGCGGACCGCGAGATAAATATATTTGAACAACAGATGTCAAAATTATTAAAAAAATTAAATTCTAAAGACAAAAATAAAAACATAATAATTTTAGGTGACTTTAACATAAATACTTTAACTAAAACTAAGCAAAATGTTGAATTAATAAACTTAATGCTATCCTTTAATCTTAAACTAATCATTAATGAGCCCACTCGCGTAACAAAAACATCTTCCACTTGTATTGACTTGGCTTTTACTAACAATGAACCTACATTATCTGAATACTGTGTAAAAGACTACGGCCTTTCGGACCATAGAGCTGTTAAAATAAAAATAAAACAACCATGTAAACAGAGTAATAACACAACGTGGCATATCAAAAAAAGAATTTTCACTAAAAGTAACATAAATAAATTTAAATTAATGATAAAAGACATAAACTGGAACAATAAAATAAATAAAGATAATGACATTAATAAAAATTATGAAGTATTTCTAAATGAATTACTAAAATGTTTAAATATATGTATACCTGTGCAAAAAATTAAATTAAATAACTATACTAGAAAGGGCTGGTTAACAACTGGTTTAAAAAAATCATGCACGCATAAACGTATGCTAAGAAAAATATTGAACGAAACTGGAAATCAAACTATTAGAAAATTCTATAATAAATACAGTAAAATATTAAAAAAATGTGTGAAAATATCAAAACAAAAAGAATATATTAGACTGATAAAGAAATCTGACAATAAATATAGATCTATGTGGAAAATAATTAACATGAAAAATGGTAAAATTAAACAGAAAAGTCGTAAAAATATATCTCTGAAATCTAATAATAGTATAATAAATTGTCCTAGAAATGTAGCTAATACTTTTAACGAATATTTTTCAACAATAGGCGAGTCTGCAAATACATCAACATTTAAACAAACTAGTTCACCAAATACACCTACCTGTTCCATGTTTTTACATCCTGTCGACTTAAAAGAGATTTTAAACATTATAAAAACAATGAAACGTAAATATAGCTGTGGAATCGACGATATTCCTCCCATTTTGGTCAAAGAATGCGCGAGCGAACTATCACAGCCCCTCACTATGCTCGTAAATCAAAGTTTCCAAGATGGCAAATTTCCAGACTTATTAAAAATTTCACTAATCAAACCAATCCACAAGCAAGGTGACACTCAAAACCTCGTGAATTATAGACCCATCGCGTTGCTTCCCACTTTTTCAAAAATATTTGAAAAAGCAATGTGTAATAGATTATGTAAATTCCTTGAAAAGTATAAAATATTAGACAATAGCCAAAACGGTTTTAGAAAATCCAAGTCAACCACTTTGGCAGTTTACCAATATATCCAAAATGCGTTACAACACTTAAATGATAAATATAGCGTGTTAGGCTTATTACTTGATATGTCAAAAGCATATGAAAAAGTATCATATAAAATACTGCTATCGAAACTATATAATTCAGGAATCCGTGGCCCAGCCTTCTCTTGGTTCAAATCATATCTTCAAAACAGAAAACAAATAGTCCAAATCGAACACTATAGCAACAAAAATGAAATAATGAATATACATTCAGAGGAAAAAAGTCTATCTTGCTCTATCCCGCAAGGCAGCGTGTGTGGATGTATTCTTTTTTTGATATACATAAATGATCTACCAAAAATATTTGATAGGAGCGAAGCACTACCAGTTCTTTTTGCGGATGACATATCAATATTGCTAAAATTTCAGAAGGGAACTGATCCAAATGCATTAATAGAAAAAACTTTAGATACTGTAACAACTTGGCTCGAGAACCATAATTTAGAGATAAACTATAAGAAAACGAAAGCTATACAATTCAGAACATATAAAACCCCACCATTAAATGTTACAGTTGTTTACAAAAATATAAATATCGAATTAGTAGATACATTTAAATTACTCGGTATAACTATAGATAGTAATTTAAACTGGAAAAGTCATATTGATTATGTTAAAACTAAATTATCCAAATTTATATACGCACTCTTTGAAATTAAACAGAGTACTAACTTAGAGACAGCTCTTTCTACATATTATGCATATGCCTATTCCTGGTTGCGGTACGGGTCTATGCTGTGGGGTAATAGTGTGAATTCACATGATCTTTTTGTTATGCAGAAGAAGTGTATTCGTATCCTTGCACAAATAGACAATACAGTGAGCTGCAAACCTTTCTTTAAAAAATATAAAATACTTACTCTTCCAAGCATATACATACACGACATATGTGGTTTTGTATTTAAAAATTCTAACGCGTTTAATAAAGTTAACCAAACCCATAATATTAATACCCGCCATAAAAATAGATTAAATCATCCCCCATCAAGACTAACCATGCTTAACAAAAGCCCCTACTACATGGCAGTTAAGATATTTAATAAATTACCACATTCTATAAAAAACCAAAAATCTATTACCACATTTAATACAAAACTTAAAAAATTTCTAATTGATAAATGCTTCTATTCTGTGGATGAATATTTAAATTACAAATAGATAATAATTTAATATATGAATGCACAAAGTTAAAAAGAAAATATATTTATTAGATTTTAAATATACTTTTTAATATATATAATGAAAACTTTACAACAAAATAATACTAATAAGGCGATTTTTTTAAAATACAAACCTAGTATATAATAATCATGTTAATTGACATATTATTTTATTTTTTTATTTTATTTTTATTGACATATTTATTAATTTTAATTATTGACAAATTTAATTTAATTTTATAAATGAATTTCCATTTCTATTATATTTCTACTGTTAATAAGATCAATTGAGTAAGTTATATTGTTAAACAAATGGAATCAGATGATATTTATTTTAGACACAAATTAGGTTCCTTATATACTATTTATTAATTAGATGCTTTTTAATTTTATATAACTGTTTATTAATTAGATGCTTTTGTAATTTTTATCTTTAACTGTACTGTATATTGCGATACCCTGACAGGGTTCATGTTAGGTACTATAAACATTTTGTAACCATCGATGTAACCACATGAGTGCAATAAATTGAATTGAATTGAATTGAATCTATGACAGATGAATTAGTATAACTAGCATTAATATGAAGTTTGCTACTATACCGTAAGTCTGCGGATCACTGGCTCTCAGTCTATAAGCATATGCAGGATAAAGGCTAATTCGAGTGAGTCTCGGGTGACACATATGCCCGGCCTCTCTGAGCATGTTTCCCTGTTTGATCCGACGTAATTTATGCGACGCAACGAATTTTAACGCGAGATGTTTGTGCCTCGAATAATTAACAATGCAGCGTGCTGTTGTTTCTTAAATCTCTTGAATAGTTTGCCTTTGTCGAGTAAGAAATATTTATGCTGTACATATTTTGTTCTAGACATCGAAACCATGACAGAACTATACATTTGCACTGCAAACGTCTCTGTTGAAGTTGAATACTTTGTAAAGTTAAAATTCGCGAATTTGGTCTCAATCGAAGGAGCTCGATGGCGCAAGTGGTTAGCGCGTCCGGCTGCGATCGTTGAAGTTAAGCAACTTTCGCAATGGTCGGTCATTGGATGGGTGACCATAAATTTACTATCTCGAGCTCCTCCGTGCTTCGGAAGGCACGTTAAGCCGTTGGTACCGGCTGCATACCGCACTGGGCCCGCGTGGTGGGTCATGACCCAATCTCCCTATTCCATCCATAGGGAAGGCCTGTGTCCCAGCAGTGGGAACATTAATAGACTGATGATGATGATAATGATGAGGTCTCAATCGTATCTGTCAAACAGTAGATATAGCTGATTCCAAGGTCCTTGTGAAATTATTCGTATATTACAAAATCTATATGAAATTATAACAGAAATTACTGCTGTCCTGTTTATGTGTAATTTTCATAATATTTATTATAACTGTATAAATTAACTTTTATAAGGATGTGTAAAAATTCTCATTTTTTTGTAATATGTTTGTCATTTCACGCATACATCTTTCAAACTACATTTTTAAATAACACTCCAATTAGTCTAGCCCCAAAGTAAGCACTGTAGATTTGTGTTATGGGATTCTAGGGAAACGGAAAGAATACATATTCTGATACGCATATAAGTATATTAATATAGAAATACATATTAAACATCCATGACTGGAGTAAAAATTCTCGTATTCATCACACAAACATCTGCCCCCACCGGGATTCCAACTCGGGACCCTTCGAGTAGGAGACATCTTTAAACCGGCGTACGTATCACTCGGCCACGGAGGTCGTCAAATAATTTTGATTGTACAATTAATTATTCGTCGCTTAGGGAACAGTTAGTTTAATAAAAACTAGGTAGCTAGGTTATTTTCAAGATAAAAGTAGAATAATAATCCTCATCTTTTATCATCATCAGCCTATTAATGTCCCCACTGCTGGGGCACAGGCCTTCCCTATGGATCCCACCACGCGGGCCCAGTGCGGATTGGTGGGTGCTAACGACTGCAGATGCAACTGGGACCAACGGCTTAACGTGCCTTCCGAAGCACGGAGGAGCTCGAGATAGTAAATTTTTGGTCATCCATCCAATGACCGACCACTGGGAAAGTTGCTTAACTTTAACGATCGCAGCCGAACGCGCTATACATATACACACTCACATACCTATACATACGATACACATTCACATAATTATACATAGACACAGATACACACACACTTTCAATCCAAAAAAAACCCCTCACATTTCTACACTAACGCACTCCTCACTGATCAGACTCCTTTTAGTGTTTCAACAACTTCCATTTTAAATTTTCCCGTTGCTATTTGAAAAGACGTCGATGCTATTAAAATATTGGTTATAAGTTTGAGCCAGTCGCAACAGAACTGAGTTCTGTAGATACTCGTAGTTCGTGCGGCACGGTTGAACCTGAAAAATGGCTGTATTGCGGGTTCGGTATTTAGGAATACGATAATTTATTTTAGCTATCAGATGTGGACAATCAATTTTACTATTAACTATGTCATGCAGTAGACCCATATCCAATACAATACGCCTCTGTTCTAATGAAAGAAGACCATGCTCAGTACAACCATCCTTGTAATTGTGAAAGGGTTTTCCACAGCGAAAGCTTACATGTTTGACAAGGTAAGGACAAGGTTTTTAATATTTGGTTACAAGGTTTGACGACCTCCGTGGTCGAGTGGTTTGTACGCCGGGTTTCATGGTGTCGCCGACTCGAGAGGTCCCGGGTGCAAATCCCGGTGGGGGCAGATGTTTGTGTGATGAATACGAGCATTTGTACTCCAGTCATGGATGTTTAATATGTATTTCTATGTAAATATACTTATATATGTACAGTATATGTATTCTATCCGTTACCCTAGCATCCCATAACACAAGCCTTACAGTGCTTACTTTGGGGCTAGGCTAATTGGTGTGAGTGTTGGAAATATTTATTGAAGTTATACTTCTTTAGGCGCGTTATGAAAAAATGATCAGAGTGAAATTTTAAGATTTTTATGTTACAGTGATGCGCGCGCATCACTGTAACACAAAATTTTAACAGCATGAAATTGGTCGGTCTTTAGCGACCAAATTCATGCGTTACTTTTGTGTTTACCGCACATTAAGAAAATCTACCAACAAAATAGAATCTCTATTTAGTGGGTGCTAACGACTGCATTGTGAAGGCCTATCAAAAGTATTTATTAATCTGGAACAACGGAACCAAAGCGCGATTTAGGAGACTACAGCGCCATCTCTTGACCATTGGTGTAGTAGAACCAAAAACCACATCTTTATTTTTTGTAATAAAGTAACAGCTATAGGTATTCATATTTATAATATTTATCCACATGTTTCTAGTTTGTATATTCGGAATACGTGTTTGAGTTTCATACAAATGCAAATCACATATGTTCTAATAAATTATATTCAGTAGCGATTTTAATTGAATATTTTGATTATTTATTTATTTTTAAAATAAAACTGAACTTTATTGACTGTGTCCTTTTCCAGACTTTTTATTACTTTTTATTGTAATTAATTATTTGCATGCAATTAAAAACTAATTTTAAACGATGCCAAAGAAGGATAACTTCTCACGCGCCTACATAAGTACACGCACCCATTTTTTTTTATTTAATATAGGTAGTATATTGAGGAGACCATATAGGACTCGCATACATTATCTAGAGTAAGATCTGATTTTTTCTTACCAACGACAAGTTAATTATAACCTTTAGCAGCGACCGGCCGTAGATCCAGAAGGGTGGCCGGTTTGGGGAGGCCTCCTCGGAGATCAAACGGTTCGTTACCGCCGGGTCGCCGCGCCGCACCCGGCCTCCCCAACCCTGACCTGAACTTCCAAATTATTCGCCTATTTTATTTTTTCGAAAAAAAAAAGTTACTCTGCAAATTTTGCCAAGTCGTTCGTCATTAGACCTAATTAATAGTGTAATCTTTCAAACGTTTAACCATTTTAGTCCTAAAACTGGTACATTTTTGTATCTAAAGATTATTTTATAAAAAAAAATGTTTCTTTTGCACTATTAACAGGACTTTAAGTTCAGCCACTGTCGTTTATTACTACTTAATAACTTAAGATCATTTTTATAAGTATTAGAATGAGTCTATAAATAAAAGCTGTGTCACAAACTAAAAGTTTTATCCAATTTTTCACGTAATTTAATAAAAAAAAAATACAGAGGAACTATGGCACGCTCGAAACTTGGTAAGTTTGTTAAGTACAAGTGTATTGTTATGAATGTTTCGTTATAAGTAAACACGTTAAAATAGAGGTTCTATTTCAATGTGCCATTAAATATTATTATTTATACTAAGTTGCCAGTAAAAAGAAAAGTCGTGTCAAAAGTTGTGCCAACTTTCATATGTTCTAACTAAAATTTTCTAATCCCATTACCGGAAACTGCTACCGATGGATTTAGATTTGTTTTTTATATGAGGCGCAACAATTAATCCCACCCCTAACGTCAACATCGTGTCTCAATATTTGTTCAATAGAATCGTGTTTTGACACAGTAAATGTGTCACAGAGCGATTCTTTGTTGTTTTTTAAAAATCAAATAAAAATAGATAAGTATACATAACAATAACAAATGCGAAAATAGTAGATCCTATTCAAAAGACTGACGATTACGACGCGACCAAATGTCATGATCCTGTGTTGTATTTTTTTGCTGCCCTAGACATTCTGTCCTTTAAAAAAGGCTCAGGTTTAGTGGGAGTACTTTGCACGGTGCAACTCAAATGGGTTTATTTACAATCCCCACTTGGCCTGCCCTACTAAGATATACACTTAATAAAATGTAACTTCTACTTATATATAAATTTGTCTTGTTATCATTAAGAGCCATGGCCTTTCTAGTGGTTTCATCAAAGTCGTTCTTCCACAATGTTAACTGGACGCTAAGATATTAAGCCAACCGTAAGATAAGGGACCCTTTCTCAAGAGAGGACACTAAAACAGACGGACAAAGATATTAAACCCTTTGAAGTCCACCTACTTAGTAATCGAAATGTCACACTCAAGAATACACGGAAAGGTCGGACCTATAGTTTCAGTACTTGTGCTCTCAATAGTTCAGATTTGAGGACAGGAGCTATATTTTTGAATCACTCGTCTTGCGTCGAACGTTCGATTTCTACTAAATTTCATTCGACATAATTAATTCCGTATTTTTGAATCGCTCGAGTGCAACGAATGGGTGAGACCACTCGCTGCATGGCGAATGGTGGAGGCGAATGATAGAATAATAGTTAAATTATTTGTACTATTAGACGACGATAATCTATTATTGTCATGCTTTATACGAAACAACAACGAGAATTTTTGTTCGGTTTTTCATTTTTTCTGCGTGAAATAAGTAAAATTTCGTATTTCGTATCAAACAGGTAAGACTGGTGACGAGTGATTCAAAAATACGGAAAATCAGTATTATGCGACGTGAAAGTTGAAGGTGACTTATGTCGCATTCGACGATACTATGTCAGACGAGTGATTCAAAAATAGAGCTCCAGGTCTTAGAAGTCGCTAGGAATACTTTGATACTGACACATCTTTCCTTTTCTTTGGAAATTGCTTAAGAACGAATACATTGTTAATGTTCTCTTGAAAACATCAAAGAGTTGATTCAGAGTGTGAATGTACTCGTAGTTCAGAAAAAGCGCAAGTGTATTAATGTGCATGATACTTCAAACGACGGAGTTCGCGTGTTGATAAACATTTATCTTGATCGTTATTACAGAGTACCGCGCGTGAGGAATGCGTTTTAAGTGACAGATAAAGTAAGCAACACGAGCTTACACATCAAAGAGGCTATTTAAGTCCAAAAGAGACGAGCTGGAGAAAACATACAAAAAATGCCGCGATGTTTGTTTTCTGTCGCTCGTATAATGACACTCGAGTCTGTATTGTAACACTTTGGGTTTAGAATAATGTAAAACGTAATTATGTTACTTCGAGTAGGTACTTATTTCTTCTTTTTTACTTCGAATATTTGTAAAACCATCTCATTTGTAATTTTAGTTACCTAAATTACAAAGAACTGGTGTTGTCTTGTACCCTAAGAAATTAGACGTGACACGTCCTTTACGGTCTCGGTAACATAATGGTCAGTGCATTAAGTCCACAGCTGGGTACCTGGAACAAATAGATTTTATATAAAAAATATCTTTAGATGTAAAGAAAGTTAGTTTAATGGACAAATAGAAATTTATAATTTATTTTTTATAGTATATAAAATAATGACTTTCTTAATAAGATTTAAAAATATGCATAAAAGTTTTTATTGGCCGAAAAAGAAATAGGCTCTAGATGGTTGCTTACACAATGCACCTTGACAGCTCTTTAGATCTTATAAATAACGCAATGACAACCTGAATACCCATCTCAACTTAAAAGCCTCGTTTGTCAACATCTTAAATCTGGATCACTGAAGTGTTTATCACTCAGGTATTATACAAATGAATTCTTAAGTAAAAATAGAATTGTGAGTGATAAGTTATCCCGTTTTTAAGATGAAGAGGCACGTCAGCACTGCGGCGGGATGAAAGCTTCTATTCACGCGTGCTGTTGACTGCTGACAAGCGCGTGAGCAATTATCGCAGTTCTCGGTAGACCAGACGTTTCCCGGAACGAATCAACTCTCACTAGAACAATCTTCTAACTTTAAGCAGAAATACAGTTGGGCGCCAATAAGTTAAGGTTACTAAAGATTCACATTAACACGTGCTTGATTCTATTATGAATCACCTTACCTTAAATTAAATTCGACAACAATGTATCCTTGTCAGGCTCTATGCAGAATGTAAAGGAGCTACTGTAGTCAAATTTAGTTTAAAGTTTCGAAAATTATCCCCAAGCCTAATCCAATATGATGATAAATATGGTTATAAAAGACTAAGGAATGCCACTTCTTTCAATCTTAAAAGAATTGAAGAAATTTGATATTCAAATTCAAAATATCTTTATTTAAATTTTTTAATATAATTTTTCACTACCTCGAATTGAAAATATTTATAAGCCACGGAGTAAAACCAGCGAAAAAATCCTAACTAATGTGCTTATAACATTTACAAATTTTTATGTTGTTTTAATAGAATACAATCACGATTATTTAATATAGAAAACCTGTTCGAGTGATTGAAGCAATTTATACCCAAGCATTTTTGTCTTTAATATAAGAGACACTTTGTAATAAGCTTTTATTAGAAATGTTTTTATTGTATCTTTAATTGTATTAAAGGTTCACTCTTGTATATAATAATAATGAATGATTTTTTATTAAAATAAATCAAGGCTTTACTAGCTTCGACAAACTCTTAAACAGTTTAACAAATTTCAAAATCATTAGTAAACTAGAAGGATCTTGATATTGTTGCTGAACAATAAATTAATACCGGTCCAATACGTCAAGCGATGAAAGGCCAGGATTTATTTAAGAAAATAAAAATACCATGCTCAGTGCTCAAACTATTCCTTTTGGTCATAATATCAGTAATACAAAGATTAATCCTCCACTCCTGGTTGGTTTGTATTATTCATATGATGTAATTTCACGTGTATCAGATATACAAAACATTTTCGTAGAATCGAAGCCTCGTCATTTGTCATTTGATATAATAACATTTCTGGAAACAAAAACATGGAGCGGTGGTAACCCCCCCCCCCCCCCCCCCCCGCCCTCCTCTTGCGGAACATCTCGCGGCCGCAATTACAGTCTGATCAGTAAAGATGGATTCGAGATCGAAAAATTCCTTTGTTCGATGCAGGAGCGAATGCTCGAATAGATAATTCGACGAGATGGCTCGCCCTTAATGTAAAACGTTAGGATATTACGAGTAAAATGTCCGCAACCTCCTAAATAACGATGTTTGTTTGTTATCGTACATTAGGTAAACTTTTTAAAGGCAAAAGTTTCTAGATTATTGTCTTAATGGTTGTTTCTTTTTATCGCTGTCTGATTTTGTTTTGAGTATCTTACATTTATTTTTAAAGACAATTGATAAACAACTTTTTACTTCTTTCCTGAATATGTGACCTGCTCAATAATCCCGTACCTACTACTGAACCTATCTGATCAAAACAGTAACTTATTCTAAAGAAAATATAACTAGAAAAAATTCCACGCGGACCAGGCAGCAGACGGAACTCGAACCCGCACCCTTCGCAATCCGGGCGAACGCACTGACCAATTATGCTACCGCGGCCCTCACGGACCGCGTCGAAATTCCTCTAGCCATTCTCATGTGAAATGAATACTTTTACAAATATTAAACATTTGAAAGAAGATATAGCAATTATAGTTATACTTTTTGACGTGACAACGTCTTAAATTAGGTTGCGGCTGGGAGTCACTTATGAAAAAGTGTAACGCTCGGTAACGTTACGATGAGTCTCTCGTGTTAAGTTTAAGTTTACATGTACAATGTTTTAGTAAACAAAATATATTTCTATAGTTAAAATTTGTGCAATTCTTATTTTCATTCAATTCCTTGTTCCTATTGTGCAATTTAATTATATTCATATCAATAAATATTCTACCGAGAAAAAGACGTTGTCACGTAAAATCTTCGCCCGTAAAACCGACTTTACAGGCAACCATTTTTTTTTATTATTTTAAAGCATGTAACTGCTTGATGTTTAAAAGCCCCGTCTAAGAGTCCCGTCTGCCGCCTGGTCCGCGTGGATTTTTCTCTAGTTATATTTTCTTTAGATTTAAACATCAAGCAGTTACATGCTTTAAATTATAACAGTAACTTATTATTTAAATTGATTGTTTTTGTAAAATCTTAGAACAAAAATTTCAATCGCATTTTTTGAAAATATTTATCTTAATCGTATCCGAATTCTCTGGAAGAGTGGGTATGTATATTTAATATAAAGGAGAAAATGCTATGCAAAGCCATTTATGCACGCGGGATTATCTGTCACGCCGAATTCGAAAAGCGACCGAGGAGTCGCAAAGTGAAAAACCATTTGTTCGAAACAAAAATATTTTCCCGATAAAGCTTTACTCGGCAATGAGTGCTTATAAAATGAAAAGAATAACACACCTTTTATCCAATGGGAGGTAAGAGGTACTCCGTCGAATGGGGATTTCGCGTGAAGCGTATTTTCACAGGCGGCTCCGGAGATTTTTGTTCATCGTCCAAATGATTCTGAGGTTATCAGAACTGTCACATTTTGTTCAAACACGCCGCCGTTAGCGAGTGATGTAGGGGGGACTTGTGAATACATATAAAAGGAACTGTTTCATAAAAAGTAGGCATTCGAGGCTATCCGGAGGTCCGAATAGCCGTTCAATAACACTTTATGTTCCCGAGATGTATGTGTACATTACCTTCTTTATTCCCTCGGTAATGCTCTGCCCCGTAATATTTCTCGGCCCAATTGTTGTCGGATAAGTTATGTACCTCTCATATTACATTTCGAATACGGGCAGTTCGTTTATTTATCGCCTAAACTTTTCGTGATTATCGGACTTTCGGCTTGACATCTCTATAAATATAAACATGCTAGTGTGGTCAAGATGCTATCTCGAAATAGTTGAGTAAGGTTTTGTTACCTAAATAATATAATAATACAAATTCTAGCTGTGATTAGGAGATTTCAAAGCAAATATTTTAATTTTAAGATAGTGTATAGTAGTCATAAATATTTATATGTTACTGTCAAAGAACTTCCTGATTCCCAGAGACTTGTATGCTGTGGTAAACTATTCCTTTGTTCCTAAACATATATCCACGTTCTTTCAGTTGGATAACTTATATTTCTTTCTTACTTTTAACGTTGCTTAGCTCTATATTCCGACTTCTTGAAATCAGAAATAGTAAGTTTATCCATTTCTTTGTAAAAATATTTGTGTATTAGACCTTCAACTGTTTCAATTATTTTTATCTTATACATAAATAATACTGGTTCGCCGAAACGTATGTACGCACATAATTTGAGAAAGACTACCACATTGGAAAATTCCTTTCTTTGTCCTATTTTTATTGTCAGGTCAAGGGTTGTTTAAAATAAAATAGAAATAATCGAACAAGAAAACAAAATATAGCCGAATAAAATGCGCCGCGTCAGCTAGTAATAAACTAGAGACACATTGGTGTCGATTCTAGCAGGGTTCTCTAAACCTAAACTTCAATTTGACAACAGTGTATCCTTGTCATTCTCTACATAGAATGAAAGGGAGAGACTGATGTTAAAATTAGTTTAGGTTTAGAGAATCGACATCATTACCTACCTAATCGTTACTTTAACTTAGGATGAATTTAACTCGTTCCCTCAACGCGGGCCATTGCGATACTTTGTCTCGCTTAACAATTATGGCCAACATGAAACTTCCAAGTTGGCGTATAAATCATAGCAACATTGTGACACGACTCCGTGCTCGCTCCACTACAAAATAAATTACACAACCGGGTAATTTGATTTAAAAGAAATAGGTAGCTATTAATTGCTTTAAATTTCACGTCTGATGTCAATAAGTAATGATCTGAGATAAGGATAGCAAAGGACGTTCATGAATAGTGAATATTGGAACAGTGATAGTATCTACAACATACCCAATAATTCTTTTGTGTTGATCATTAAGGTGTTGTTTTTGGACACGACGAATTTGAATGGTAGCTGGCTTGCGTTGTCATTAAGCTTTAAGTAATTTTAAAGTTTTGTTTTTAAATCGATCCATGTTTGTCATCGACTCACTTAATCGACATCGACTCAATGACTCAGGTGGTATTCCGAATAAATACTTAAAGTTAGACGATTAGTCTGCTGGATTACAATAACCTTTTTAGTTATGTTCATGATGCCAATAAAATTTCATCATCAGCCTCTTAATGTCCGCACTGCTGGGGCCAGGCCTTCCCTATGGATGGAATAGGGAGATTGGACCATGACCCACCTCTCGGGCCCAAACGACTGCAGATGCAACCGGGACCAACGGTTTAACGTGCCTTCCGAAGCACGGAGGAATTCGAGATAGAATTTTTTTGGTCACCCATCCAATGACCGACCACTGCGAAAATTGTTTAACTACAACGATCGCAGCCGGACGCGCTAACCACCTGCGCCATCGAGCTCCTCAATAAAATTTAATTATTGTCAAATGATGTCTCATCTCATCTTATTCATGAATGTCCATACATATTTTTAGTTTTTCGAATGAACGGTTCTAATCTTTATATATATAATTCTTCTGTGAGTGTGTATGTCACTGAACTTCTCTTAAACGACTGGACCGATTTCGATGAAATTTTTTGTGTGTGTTCAAGGGGATCTGAGAATGGTTTAGATTCACAATTTTGTCCGCTGGACAACCCCTATTTTTTTAGGGCGGTACGAAGTTCGCTGGGTCAGCTAGTAGATTATAAATTCCTTTTTTCTGTATAATATCTCCCCGAGATGGAACAACAAGAGACTTCAGAGTCTGGGGAAGTAACTTGCCACGTTGCCACCGACTTACTGTGGCCACTATTCCTACACGAACAAAGAAGTTTAGCGACTCATTTCTCTGTCGTTCTATTCGTAAGTGGAATTCTATGCCCGCGCACGTGTTCCCTCGTTCCTACAATATGGATCTCCCCGAGATAGAACAACAAGAGACTTCAGAGTCTGGAGAAGTAACTTGCCACGTTGCCACCGACTTACTGTGGCCACTATTCCTTCACGAACAAAGAAATTTGGCGACTCATTTCTTTGTCGTACTATTCGAAAGTGGAATTCTTTGCCCGCGCACGTGTTCCCTCCTTCCTACAATCTGGGGTCCTTTAAGAGAGGCGTGAAGAAGCATTTTTGCAGGCCGGCACGGTGAGGATGGTTGGTGTAGCAGTTTATAACTGCTGTACCAGCTATCTTCGCGTTTGGACTTTATTACCACTTAACATCAGGTGGGGTAAAGTTATTTGCCTACCTAATTATAAAAAAAACCTCCACCTTACAGAATACCACAGTAAAATAACCCTACCTTTTGCTGGTGTTGTGTCTATCGGTGAGTAAGGTTATAGGGCTCCACGGGGTAGAGAATTGCGTCGGGGTAGGCAATGGCGCGAGTGCTATGTTTCACTTGTTTGCCACCCTTTTAACATGAAGAAAATAATAAATGAAATGAAATGAAAAGTCATTTATTCAGTCTAGGCTGTTACAAGCACTTGTGAAGGTCAGAAGCTACGCCATCGGTTCGCAAATCTACGGCAAGAGACCTTGTACTGAGAAGAACCGGCAAGAAACTCAGCAAGGGCTGCTTTTTTCTCCCTGTATTGATATATACAGAGTCGTCACGTTGAAAAATGACTTAAGAGATACTTCTGAAGTCACCTTCCATTACATCATTTGGGATATAGATATATACAGTTACAATAATAAATTTATATTTAGTATATAGGAAGCGGCATTAGATAGGTTCCATATTACTGTTACAAAAACTGACTAATACCCATCAATTACAAATTACAAGAAACACTATGTCCATGCATTACGATCTTTTAGATAATCATTAACTTTATAATAGCCCTTATTCATAAGAGAATTCTTGATCTGAGATATAAATTTGCTTAGTGGAAGCTCAATCAGATCTTGGGGAACTTTGTTAAACAATGCAATACTACAACCCAGAAATGAACCTCTTGATTTTTGGAGTCTGAAACATGGAACGGCAAGCTTGTTCTTAAATCTCGTGTTAAAGTTATGGGTTTGACTTTTTCTTGCAAATGCGTCATAGTTTTTAAATACAAAACAATATAGAAAGGGGTGGTTAAAACGCAACTAGCGCGTAGTGACGTCAATCCAGGCCACACCGACGCTCCGATGCGATGCGGTCGAGTTGGCGGTCGGTTACGTGGCTCTGTTAAAATCCCGATTACAGCTGTCATGTTATCGGTATGTGAAACACATACTAGTACATGTAAACGGTGGCTTGTCGCGCGACGCGAACAACAACCGACTCGGTTTTTATTGCGTCGGGAAGCGGCGCCGAAAAACTAGAACGCGCAACAATGAAACTTTTACTCGCACTTCTGATATATGGCGTTGCAGATACGCGCGTAAAAACACATGAAAAATGTTATAAAAGTGTGTATCAGCTGCGGAGCGGGCCGCGACGCTGGGTATCCGACTAATATACCTTGGACTCGGTGTTTGGGAGATAAATAATGGTTTAGCACGTACACACTGGATATTCCGTAACACACGCTTTTTTTACTAAACTGAAAATTGCATTATATAAATATGTTACCAGTATTGAAGCTCTATATTAAAAGTAACTATATCTTTACTGTTGTATCTTGAGGAGCTCGATGGCGCAAATGGTTAGCGCGTCCGGCTGCGATCGTTGAACTTAAGCAACTTTCGCAGTGGTCGGTCATTGGATGGGTAACCAAAAATTTACTATCTAGAGTTCCTCCGTGCTTCGGAAGGCACGTTAAGCCGTTGGTCCCGGCTATATTTGAAGTCGTTAGCACCCACCAATCCGCATTGGGCCCGCGTGGTGGCTCATGGCCCAATCTCCCTATTCCAACCATAGGGAAGGCCTGTGCCCCAGCAGTGGGGACATTAATAGACTAATGATGATGATGATATCTTTACTGTGTGTACGTACATTGCGCCAGGAATCCAAACTTTACTACTAATATTATAAATACGAAAGTGTGTCTGTCTGTTACCTCTTCCCACTTAAACCACTGAAACGATTGCGATGAAACTCGGTATAGAGAAAGCATGAGTCCCACAATAGAACATGTTTTATGTCACATATCATCCTTTAAAGGGGGAAAATGGTAAGTGAAAGTTTATGGGGAGAACCAATGTCTCCAAGAAAATGAAGTCGCACCTGTTACTAATATAAAATCAGATCATTAACTTTTTTTATAAATCCCTCAGGAATCTTACACTTTTCCAGTATAAAAGTATCTTTCCCAGTTTTAAGCTGTTTGTTTGCAAATTTTCATCCAAATCCGTCCAACAGTTTTTGCATGATTGAGTAACAAACATACAAACTTCCACATTCATATTTTTTTTAACTCACACCAATTAGTCTAGCCCTAAAGTAAGCACGGTAGACTTGTGTAATGGGATACTAGGGTTATGGATAGAATACATATACTGATACATATGTAAGTATATTTATATAGAAATGAACAGTCATGACTGGAGTACAAATTGCTCGCGTTCAGTTCACAAACATCTGCCATCACCGGGATTCGAAGCCAGGACCTCTCGAGTAGGCGACACCATGCAATCCGGCGTATATACCACTCGGCCACGGAGGTCGTCAGAAAATTAGAAGAACGGTACTCGTAGCCCTCTCGCCCGCGTCGGTTATTTCTCTAATCGACACGGTCCCTTCATCATCATCATCATCAGCCTAATAATGTCCCCACTGCTGAGGCACAGGCCTTCCCTATGGATGGAATAGTGAGATTGGGCCATGACTCACCACGCGGGCCAAGTGCGGATTGGCGGGTGCTAACGACTGCAGATGCAGCCGTGACCAATGGCTTAACGTGCCTTCCGAAGCACGAAGAAACTCAAGATAAAAGATTTTTGGTCACCCATCCAATGACCGATCACTGCGAAAATTGCTTAACTTCAACAATCGCAGCCGTACTCGCTAACCTCCCGCTCCTTCCGTGCGCATAATTCCCCGCCTGCCTTATTTACATGAAATTTGTCGCGAATTTTTTAAATTCCCCCTTTTCTGTGTGCCCGTTCCGCCTTTACTCTCTCATTATTTGGTGTACGCTCCTCGTTGGAAGTCGAAGTCAATTACAGATATCGTTACGTGACAAGAATTAGCATTGCCATATTTGAACTTTTTCAACACAAAATTTTCATCTTTGTAGTTGCCAATATGTGTAGCAATGAATAACAAGTAAAAGACGAATATGTAAGCACCAAAGTATTCACGTATAACTGTCTACAGTGGAAAAGCAAAATGGCTTTATACGCCACTTTAGTGCTGCTAAAAATTTAGTTGATTTTAGTTTCTACTAGCGGCCTGTCTTCGCTTCGCTTCGGTGTAGAGCTGAAGTTTTTGTTCTCAGGCTTGTATTATACACACTGACATTGATCTATGATTCTTCTTATACCTGCATGCAAAGTCTCAGCCCGATCGGTTTAAAATTGACAAAGTTTCATACAAACTTTTATTCACTATTTTATCCCCTTGGGGGTAGAATTTATCAAAATCCTTTCTTAGGGGATGCCTACGTCATAACATCTACCAGCATGCCAAATTTCAGTCCGATCTGTCCAGTGGTTTGGGCTGTGCGTTGATAGATCACTATGTGAGTCAGTAAGTCACCTTTGAGTTTTTTATATATTAGTTTCTATATAATGTTGAATTTCAAGCAGCACTAGAGTGGTGTATAAGCGATTTTGCTTTTCGACTGTCAATATTATATGTTGGGTTTTCCAGATTAACATCTAAGAGAAGATATTGTATAAGTTTTCTAATCACGGTGGCAAAGTTGTAGTTAAGGTCTTAATAACACAAATGAAATTAACTTAGTTGTCAGAATTATTAATTACGACTTTGCTTTGTTAAGAAGGCTAACTAAATAAGACGAAGGGATTAAGCTGATACAAATAGAAGACTCAAAGGATTTGTAACCTAAGTCTACGCTACACTTGTGTCAATATGAGTAGAATCAGCAACATTCAATGGAATTTATTGATGAATTAATCAGAATTAACTATAAAGCCACTAGACAATCCGAACCCGAACTAAATCTTAACAGAAAACTAATTAGAAGTGAATAAATAAATATTCAAATTAATATTTCCAACACTCACACCAATTAGCCTAGCCCCAAAGTAAGCACTGTCAGGCTTGTGTTATGGGATACTAGGGTAACGGATAAAATACATAAACTGCACATTTATAAGTATATTTATATAGAAATACACATTAAACATCCATGACTGGAGTACAAATGCTCATATTCATCACACAAACATCTGCCCCCACCGGGATTCGAACCCGGGACCTCTCGAGTCGGCGACACCATATTACCCGGTATAAACCACTCGGACACGGAGGTCGTCAGAATAGCGATACGAAGTCGCTAGTTGCATATATAATCTTTTTTATTGCCTTCGTTGGCAGATGAGCGGACAGGCGGAAACCCTGATGTTAAATGTTCACCGTCACCACAGACATAAGCAATGCCAGTGACACATCCATACTGCTGCATTTTGTAGAACAATCTATTTAAATATCTCTAGAAGCGGACCATGTTATAGAACTGAGGCCAGTTTTCGGTAAAACATATTTTGTTCTCTTCTAATGATCCTGGGGGTCGAACAGAAGACAAGAGTGCTGCCGTTGCACAAAATTGTAGCCACCACGCACAGATTTTAAAAATAAAAATATTGAGATGGAAAATACATATTCCTTTGTTATATACGTACGTACATAATGCATACGTTCACATCGGCATCGGGGCACAGGTGCTCGATCAAGGTAAGTAGTAATTTTCTCCGCAAAAATGTTTTTTTTTTGGTCCTTACAATCCATAGTTTTGACTTGAATCTATCGTGTATACTGGCTATAGCAGTGGTTCTTAACCGATAGCCTGGCACACGAAGCAGAAAGATGTAAATAACGCTAGAGTAGGGTCGCTTGGTAAGGGGCATATTTACGCTAGTGGGTCATGCCCACTTGTCTCCCCGGATAGTAGAACTCATATACAGGCCATTCGTTACTGACTTGTATTTTGATTTCATTTAGAAAGTTTATGGGGGCCGGAAGAAAGTTAAGAACCACTGCTCTAGAGTGACACATCTGAAATCTACTTAGATTTGACATCAGAGCAACCTAATTGATTCTACCTTTTTAAAAAGTTATTGATAAAAAAGGTCCAAGTCAATAATGAATCACGGCTAGAAAAACGTTTGCGCGGTTGGCAATAAAGCTAGCTTAGGCATTACCGTTCAATATTAAGGTAGTATTTGTAGACGGCGGTTTGTAATTTCCTGCTGACGATATTCCCCCGATATTGAAGATCACCGAGGGAAGGGGGGGAGTTAGGAGACATTCTGTAGCCAACCGAATGTGTGGTTTAATCTACGGTCTAGTGCTAATCTTGTCTACGAAATCCACAGTTAAGGAATTGAATCTTGCAATACTAAGAGAACAAATTGGAAATTTAAAAGGACTCATTTGAATAGCCAAATATTTTCATCAACTGAGATAAAATTACAAATAATTTTCATTTTATGTTTCTCATGTAGTCGAATCCATATACATATATATTCGTTGGAACATATTCGCTGAGAAATCTCATTAACTTTTTTCTCGCCAGTTCAATTTTGCAGCGTAACGGCGAAACCTAAAAGGAGAACTTTAACTCTGTTACTATTCTCCGACATCCCGAGAACCGGAGATTGAATACAGCAAAAAACGGTAGGAAAAAGTGCTACTCTATAAGCATATGAAGTGAAAACGCCGAGACGTGTGTGCTTCTGATAATTTATAAGCAAGAAGTGATGCCACCAGCGAACGCTGTGCTGCAGGATTCCGTTACCATTTTAAGTGAAAATGCAACTAACTCTTTAATATGTCTGTAACTATACATACAGCGGTGGCGAGCGGCAGAACACGGGATCAAAGCGGGAATGTGAATAACAATTTAACAATATGTCTAAAGTATTTAAGGCTTTATTTTAAAACCTTTTTAGTGTCGACGCATGAAATTTGAATCATGGTCTCAATAGGTATAAGAATAAAAAAATATGCCTGTACGATTTCAGCAATGACAGGATATATGGAACAAATGACTAATGGATCAATTAATTGCCGGTAGTATTTTTTTCTCAGAATGGTTTATCTAAGTTGACACAAATAGTTTGGTTGTTGTTGGTAACAAGACAGTCGGATGGTGATAATTAGGATAATCATAATTTTTGTACGTATTCATCATCATATTAATACTATAGGGAATTTGACACGACCTTAAAGGTAGTATAATTGGTCAGTGCATTCGTCCGGATTGTGGAAGGCCTCTCGAATCCCATCTGATGCCTGGACAGCGTGGAATTTCTTCTAGTAAAATTTTATTTAGTCTTATATCTCTATTCATTTGCCGAACAAGGGTGTATCGATGTACATGTAAGTTAGTTCAAGATAGCATTGTTCTGAGACAGGTCTATTCAGACCTATCTCACGTTGATAGCTCTTTGTAGCATATGAGACGACTTCATTGTTCGACACATGTCTTATGTAAGTAACTGTCATAGGTGCGTGCTTATATTAATAAATCAAATATAATTCATTGTCTACATGTTTGTTTGCAAAGTTAGTGGTTACATTTGATTCACAATAATGTTAACATTTTACGACTTTAAAACTAAAGGAAAGGACATTCGGCAAAAATGTATGGATGCTGCACCCACATTTATCAGTGTTTCTAATATAAACTATTTGCTTTACAATGAGCATCAAATTTAAAGAGATCGCGCTGCATTAGTTTGAAGTCATCACTGCTGCAAATAATTTTAAATATTTTTGTGTCATCGGCATAAAGTAAGCAATCATTATATATCATAATCAATAAGTTATTAAGGTTATCCGTTTGCTCAATTATGTATATAATAAATAGAAGGGGCCCCAAATGGGATCCTTGCGGTACCCCAGATCTAATAGGCTTATAAGAGGATTGTTTGAGGTAGATCAAAATAAGGTATTATACTAAAAATACTTAGGGTTTAATTTAATTGTGTCCTTACAAAATTTTATTTAATTATCGTTACACTAAACTTCTAAAACATTGACTCTTATCCGCAGTATTTTAAAGTTATCACGGTCCAAATTACCATGAAGCTTCCACAATTTGTGATACTTGCGTTTCTCATGTTAAAGGTTAATCAATGCTTTAGAATACCAAATAGGCCTTTTTGATGTATTTATGCATCGCATTTGAATATATGTCTGTATTAAGTTGTCAAGTAAATTATTACATTAAGAAATACACGCTTCAATACTCAATAATTAAAATAAATCATTTCAATATTTTTTTTGGAATTCTCCTTTTAATAAGTCGTAATTCCCCGTGCGAAAATTAGGTCTAAATATTGTATTAGGTGTTAACTGTAAAGCATTCGTAATTTAGATGTCAAAATATAAACGCGGGTGATGAGCATCAAACAGGCTTAAAAGGATGATTACAACGAGTGACGTCACAATTTTCCCTAAAAAATATAAGGTCAAGGAACTGGTTATTGTTATTAAATATTTATTACATTGTTGCAAGTTTATAAAATATAAAAAAGTCACTTAATAACTAAACTGCGTGATTGCCGCTTTAGTTAAGTACAATTTATTAGATTTATCCGTCCATTGCGCCTCTGGTATATTAAAATTTTGTAATAGATAGCCTTTATAATTGCAATGTACGCGACCATGAGTATTTATTAACATATTAATAGAACTAGGTACCTACCCTCCTTCGTTAATAATACTAATAATACTTATCATTAGGATTTATATATTTTATTTATAGGTAGATAATTTCTGAAATTATGTAAAGATAATTTACACTCCCATCCCATATATCTGTTTATTTTTGTGAAAATCGTAATGATAACCAGGTACGTACCTAATTACCAATAATAAAATATAGAAACAGGTTAATGGAAAGCCTTTAAATATTTCATTTGAAAAGAAATGTATTATTGGTAGGTATAGGTACGAGTATCACAGTTTACTGCCAACACTCATAAATCAATATGATTATGAGCATTTATGATTTTTATTATTAATTGCATTTGATGTTCATTTAATTCATATTATTAAATTACTTACTTTGAGTAAATAATAAATCTATTAAGAATATATAAAGTGTAAATCGTTTACTATTAAGCAAAATAATTATAACCTCAAAATCTAATAAATTCTGTAGTAGGCCACGGTTCCTCAAGTTGTCTGTATTTCAACAAATGCCTGATGAGAGTTTATGAATGATTCCGAACACAACTAGCTGTGCGTTCTGGGGCATTCAATGTATGGAAAACGAGCAATGTCGTTTATTAGGAACCACTTATTTCATATAACTTAAAAAAATTATTTATTTTGCAGAAATATTTCAAGCTTTCCAAGTGTGTTTTATATTATAATTGGAATAATTCACAAAGTTTGCAAACCATTTTTCTTTTTTTGAAGCTTTCGAAATTATCATAATTTTACATAAAAATGAGTCGAACAATGATTTAACTTAAATAATTTACTGTTCATTATAACTCATTGTGACTTAAGGAGTTTAAAAAAAACTGAAGCAAAACGCATGAACTTCAACGTAAGGAGCGTACAATAACCTCAAAAAAATAATTTTAATGTTAATTACAGTAACTATAGCTGTAGATTAAAACAATATTAGTTAAAACATTGTTATGAAAAACGGGTACATATTACTTGTGCATAACTCTTAAATATTATTGATTTGGTTAACTCCCCGTTGAAAATCATAATATTGTGTTTAGATAAGTTAGTCAATAAATATGCAGTTTTTGGAGATGCGATACGTGCTAGTAACAATATAAACCCGATACATAACATTATATGTTGAATATTATGTTCGATACGGAGTGGTCGGTAGATTCATTTGCAATTAGTTACTGCCGATACTACCTATAAATACCAGCTGTTTGAACACAGTTCATCATATCCATTGTCGCACCAGTCCAGCAGATGCAGCCCTCCCAGATTGAGTCTATTAAACATATAAGATACAAGCGCCCATTGGCGAGGACATACTAAGACGTTATTAATACAATATTAGACGATCTACAATATTTATTTGTTTCTGAAACTTTTCAGAGCTTTGAATATGTGATACTAAGTAAAGATTATGATACAAAACAATATTTACTTATTGCTTAATCTAACTTACATTATGTATATAAGAAATCAGTCAATATTGTAGATCGTTCAAAGTTTTATAAATAAGTATTATGTCTTCTATCCATGAACAATAATGAAAATATGTTTAACATCACCACAAAAGTCAAAGAACATGGAGCAAAACGTACCCACCATGTAGCACATTGAAATTGGTACCATTAAAAAGGTTTTCAAAAGTGTATTAATTAATTGTATGAGAGCAACTTAGTAACTCGCGGGAGATAAAAGATATTCGTCGTTGAAAATGCCGAATATTCTTAATAAAATCTCCCTACGCATATTCAAAGTTTTTGAGATTTTATCCTTTAAGTACTTAGAACTATATTATGCGTTTGAGTCGGTGTGTCGTAAATAGTACCTATCTTTCAGTATGCAACCGTTGCCGTCGGTCGGTCACAATTGATGAGTGACTAGTACAGCGGAGCTGCAGAACTTACATTCAAGTGCGAGTGAAACGGATAGTGTGTAGTCGTTGACGCTACCGTTATCACTCACTAATTTGCGCTGGGTCCGTTATCATCCACCAATCCGCACTGGGTCCGTGATCATCCACCAATCCGCACTGGGTCCGTGAACATCCACCAAACCGCACTGGGTGCGTTATCACCCACCAATCCGCGCTGGGTCCGTTATCATCCACCAATCCGCACTGTGTCCGCTATCACCGACCAAACAGCACTAGGTCCGTTATCACCCACCAATCCTCGCTAGGTCCTTTATCATCCACCAATTCGCAATGGGTCCTTTATCATCCACCAATCCGCACTGGGTCCGTTAACACCCACCAAACCGCACTGGGTCCTTTATCATCCACCAATCCGCACTGAGTCCGTTATCACCCACCAATCCGCTCTGGGTCCTTAATCATCCACCTATCCGCTCTGGGTCCTTTATCATCCACCAATCCGCACTGGGTCTGTTATCACCCACCAAGCACTAGATTTATGTATTTTGTGACGGGTATTGTTCATAGTTTACCGATGAGCCGCCGATAAAACTAATCGTAACGCAAAAATCGTAACACATTGGCCAGTTTACCCCTAAAGTTCACTTCAAAAAGTCAAATTGTTATGACACTAGGCAAGAATTGTCATATCTTCGGTCCGCCATTCATTCATTCATTCGTTCATTAATTTTTGAGCTAGTTAATTATGCGTCTTTAAAATAACACCTGGTCTATAATGCTACAAGGTGGTTACGGGTACCAAACAAAATTACCCATTGTTCTTTAGTAAAATTCGTTGAAAGCTGACTTCTAGATAAAATGCCAGCCTTAAGTCAAGGTACTAAACTATTTTTACTTTAATATTTAGCATAACTTAAATTTATTCTAAAATTGTACATGAAAGTTTTAGTTTTGATAAATCAAACCCTTCAAATCAATCATCAACGACTGACAAATACAAACTCAACTAAAAATATTTAAGTGGTAGATAATTCCTAATACAAAAGAGATACGAAGTCTGATCCTATTCTGAGTTCTGTAATAGTTTAAGGAATACAACACAGCTCTGGATAACTTGACCATCATCATCAGCCTATTAATGTCCCTGGGGCTAATTTAACTAATTACTGCTGGGGCACAGGCCTTCTCTATGGATGGAATAGGGGTATTGGGCCATGCCCATGACCTACCATCCGGACCCAGTGCGTATTGGTGGGTGATAACGACTGTAGATGAAGCCGGGACCAATTAATTAGCTTAACGTACCTACTGAAGCACGAGATAGTAAATTTTTGGTCACCCATCCAATGACTGACCACTACTAACTTCAACGATCGTAACCGAACGCACTGACCCCTCGTGCTATCAAGCTCCCCATAACTATAGCTTCACTCTATTATATCAACAACGTTGAATTTACATATCTGAGAGGTGAAAAGCATCCGTAGTGATTTTACATAGCAGCTAGTCCTGTTTGAATAAGGCTTTGAGTTTGTAGCTATAACAGAGAAATGCACGACAGTTGTGTGTGAAAGCTTTATAACTGGCTTTACCAATACCCTACGTTGCCATTGGATTTGTAACACTCCTTTGTACCACAATACCAATGACAACATAGGGCTTTCTCACGATGACAGTCAAATCAATATTGGATATAACAAGAACAAGGCCAAGATTTATCCATCAGTTAATGCATAAACACCTACACTACTTGAACGTTAATTAAGTACTTTCTTCAAGCCCCTAATAATCTAGTTCATACTATCGCAAATGGAATTCCATTCTTTCTGAAGCAATCAACCAAGTTAGAACCAGATAACGCGCCGAGCACATTCTAATAGGTTTCTTAGTAATCAATGGCAGTTCATTCTCTCCGCCTGGTGAGGCGACAAGTTTATTCGAACTAATATCGCGCCTGTCGGGTCATCAAAACTGAACTGTCAAGTGTCCGTACAAGTTATGAAGTTGACCGCCTCTTGGCGCCCGACGACCGAACAACAGGTAACAAAGTAATCACAAGTTCGCCGCCCGCCCGGCCTCTTGTTACATGACGCGTGATCACGGAGTTTACACACTTACTTAGCCCGTCGGGTATGATACATCGCCCTCATTGTCAGCTTCTACCACATTTGAAGAGATTGTTGCTGGCACTTTCGCTGTAACGAAAACTTTGTTAAACTAAACGCCTAATATTTTGTTACTGCTTTTAATTTTGTGATTTAGTCTTAATGAGCTATCAGTATGAATAGGTCTTGCACATCAAGATTTATTAAAGACATAGCGGATGCTATTAGTGTATCTTCTGGCAATTCTTTAAGCTTCATGGCGATGACCATTTTCGTCGAAGATTACTCATGTGATTCCTAAAAGTATCTCAATGTTTCGGATTTCTTAATAACAATTGCTTCAACACAGATCTAGATACGAGATCCAGAACTAAATAGTATGAAAATGTTGCCCAGTATCAGGTTGAGTATGGATAATTTTAAAGTTGACTTCCACTTCTACCTTAGACTTTACAGCATTAGTTTTCAAGTAATTGTCTTTCATGCGATGATTCCCAATCTGATTTCCGTTATCGATACAGGTTCGATTAGCCTTGATATTATCAGAATACAGAGATATCCCCGTGGGACGTCCGCGGCATTCGAAGCCTTCTGTCTGTCGGGTGTACGTTCGACACGTGAGCACTTGCTAAGTGGTCGCTGACTATTCCCCTTATTGTTCCGGATGCGTATCTCTAGATTCCAGCCGCTGCGAGTGAACACATTCACGCCCCCGTAATTGGAGTTGTGTGTTTGTTTACATTTGAAACTTGAGGCGCACCTGCTCCCTCTCCGAGTTTGGGTTTGTGTTTGTGCTTAAAGTTTGAACTTTGTGAAATCATAAATAACGCAGCACCTTGTTTCACTTGCAATCACGGTGGGATTTCAAAAACGTATAAACTGCAGAAGCTTCCTTAGATAAAAATCAGTCATCTGTATTCTATTGCTAATAATGATTTGTCCTGCTGGAAGGGAAGTAATAAAGAAAATGAAACACGTTTTGAAGAGAAAATTTTAATTAAAATGAATACTCGGAAGTTTGATACTCAATCATGCAATAAAGAATCAACTCATGGTTTGACAAAATTTATCACAGATATAGAATGAAACTTGAATGGGTCAATAGAATTTTTTTATCACCGAAACTGATGGGTTTCTGTTGTATTTTCAAAAAAAGTAACTGCAGTACAAACTGTTCCAAATCGTAGATTTTCTAGATTTTACATTCTGGATGTTTTAGTTCTTGTTTCCCTGGGGATTTTTGAATGCTGAAGTCTTACTAAGGGGACTAAGAGCACGAGCAAAGTCTAGTTAATAATAAAGGATACACAAATCCAGTTATCGAACGTAAATAAATAGCAAAGCCTGTAGATATAAGTATCGGGTGCTCTCCTGGGACAGTCCCGTCCCGCGTCCCTTTACACGAGGCAGCTCAATTCCGATGCGAAAATTGGGATAATATGGAAAATAATTTATTTCACTCCCACGACTAATATAAATTCAACCTGTAAGGGATTAGCTTGTACCTGATCAATCGTTTAAATATTTGATATAGTTTACATATTAGATTGAGTATTAACTTTTGTTTGTGAATTTTGTAAGATGGGTTATATTGTAGATGTACTGTAATTACCTTTACCAATGAAATAGTATCTTCCTTGTTATAATAATATCATTGCTATAATAATGAATGGCGAATATTGATATTATGGAGATAAAGAGCAGCTAGCCAGTCATTTACTTGTTTCAAACAATAGACATTTATTATCTTTATTTACACAAAAAATATATGTCACAGTCAAACTCATAAAACTGTTTATGTCCGATTAATAATATCATCATCATCATCATCAGCCTATTAATGTCCCCACTGCTGGGGCATAGGCCTTCCCTATGGATGGAATAGGGAGATTGGGCCATGACCCACCACGCGTGCCCATCGCGGGTTGGTGGGTGCTAACGACTGCAGATGCAGCCGGGACCAACGGCTTAACGTGCCTTCCGAAGCACGGAGGAACTCGAGATAGTAAATTTTCGGTCACCCATCCAATGACCGACCACTGCGAAAGTTGCTTAAATTCAACGATCGCAGCGAAACGCGCTAACCACTGGCGCCATCGAGCTCCTCATTAATAATATCCCTGGATTTTTTCATGTGTTTTGTTGAGCATTACTGAGTTTTTACTGAAACGTGGATTATACGTATATATCAGTAAAAACCCTCCTGGCCTTTGCGTTTTCTACCTTACTCATCTGCCACACCAACGAACAAATTTTAGGAAAGGACGGGCCGCAACCGCCTAAGGCCCAGGCGGAAATTGGAGAAGTGCCCACACTGAATTTTCGTTTCAGAGAACTTTATTGACATTAACTCTCTAAAATACTCGTCAATTGTTTTAGCTTTATATACTTACAATTATGAATTCAGGTGATAAAATCTATATCTTTCCATACTTTAATATTTTAAATGCAAAAGTGTGTCTTTCTAACTGTCTGTTACCTCTTCAGGCTTAAATCGCTGCATCGGTTTAAATAAAATTTAGTATAGAGATATTTTCGGTCCTGAGAATGGATGTAGAATTGAACAGTTGTAGAGGGTGGAAATTTGTGTGGGAAACAAGATTTCCACGTAGACGCGGGCACTCACTTGTATTCTTATTATCCAAAATTTCAAAGGTGATGTATTACATAAAATCACAACATCACGTAAGTACCCGTTTCATTCTCACACTAAAATTCAGTTCGGTTTCTGAGGTGTATCGCAAATGAAACGGCGTAACATTCTTAAGACAAGACAAGACGTTAGCTGTACTGAGGGGTTGCCTGTCTGTCACTCACATATAGCCTCGGATTTAGACATAACCATATTAAATTCATACGCAATGTTACCATATACTTCTCTTTAGATTAGTACAGACTGCGTATCTGTGTTTTAAATCACTTCACGAGATCAAAGATTCCTCCACTGTCCCATTTGCTAGTCAGGTACTAAAATTATTGTCAAAGGGGTAGGTGCAGATATGAATTTCAAGTGTAGTGTATACCTATCGGAAACGTAATTAGGTCATGTCGCAATCCGCTATTTACGTAGATAGTTTTAGCAAGTAAGCAATATTATTAATTCAATTATTTTGTAATGTTTTATTTCACTCAATAAACGAACTTCAAACTATAAACTATGTTTCCTTAAATAACCAACGATAGACTAATATTAGACAAGTTTCATAACTACCATGAATTTTGAGTTACCTTAGAAACATTACTAGCTAATTCAAACAAAGTTTAGGATATATCTCCACAAAAAGGGGCTACCATTTATCGGTGTAGTACGTTTACCGTATATAAGCGTTCTCACTGTTATTATTATTGTTATTAAAAGATATTTAAGTTTCTCAGGTAACTCAAAATTCACGATGTATATAAACGCTTTATCTCTAACGCTTACCACAGTCCCATACAAGAGCTGTGATTTTTCTTTATCAAACGTTAAATCTTCTGATGCACTCTTCGTGTGTGAATCCGATTCACATTTGGCTGGTTTTCCACTCTTATTATCTACGCAATTTTATCAACAGTTGGCAAACTGTAACTTTTTCGAATAACTTATGCTTAATCTCGTAAATACAATGTTTTTCGTGGTGTTTGATAAACAGGTTTGTATTGTATTGTATTGTATTGTATTGTATTGTATTGTATTGTATTGTATTGTATTGTATTGTATTGTATTGTATTGTATTGTATTGTATTGTATTGTATTGTATTGTATTGTATTGTATTGTATTGTATTGTATTGTATTGTATTGTATTGTATTGTATTGTATTGTATTGTATTGTATTGTATTGTATTGTATTGTATTGTATTGTATTGTATATCAAATGTTTATAACCGCGTCGTAAGTAGATAATAGGTAGTAAGTAGATCGTGATACTGAATGAGGAGCACTTCATTCAGTATCACGGTTCGAGAATAATATATAGTTATAGTATCTTCAGTCAGTCATCAATCATTTACATGTAACGATCCAAAAAAATAGATCCACACTTTAATTTTATTAACAAAACATGCCTCAATTTCAAAAATCATATAAACTTGGGCTTTGCTATATAATTCAGTACATCATGATGAATAGGGGTACAAAAACAATCTCAAAATGACAGGGTAAATTAAAATATGAGAAAAAGCGACGTGGCTTTTTGACACAGATATTTTTCATAAATATAAAATATTATATGGTATGTAGGCAAAGCCTAATGAAAAGCCCGACCTACTTATTCCCATTGAAAATAAAAAAGCACCTTGTTAAATGTGAAATTTACACAAAACCAAACCTCGAGTTTACCTTTAAAAATAAATTCATAACGAAGCTTAAACTGGAATGAGCTCACGGCAAACGAACGAGCCGGGGCAGTCTATCCGCCCCCAACTTTATTTATCATCGGACACGAACCACGAGAACGGTTTGATTTATATCCGAGGAAACCTCTACCTGCCTTAATTCACGATTTAGGGAAACGGTAAACATTACTGGCGATATCATATAAACTTGTGCATTCTACAACATACTGAATTCCTGAACGCTATGTACTTTGTTTGAAGATAAACCAAAAGTGAAAGGTGCGCAGATGAGGTTGCGCACAAAAACGTAACGAGGTCATTTGCTCAGTAGATTTTACTCCTCATATTTTTTTCATACCGGGGGCCTTATATGAAAATCAATTCTTAAGGGTTAAAGTCCAATATGAATTAATAACTCACCCGATATGCTAGCATACTAGCACTTCAAATGGCTAATCGTATTTGCTGTACGTAAAGACAGCAATAGGATATACTGCTGTCTTTTCATGTCCTAACAAGGAGAGACTCTAGATAAAACGACAAATAGCTAATAAGAATAGCCCCGTGAAGCAGCAGCATTAAGCAAAATTTTTCTCCAAAAAACTGGTGAATAGATTGTACACGTAATTCGACGACAAAGCTTAAAGCATTTTGTTTTTGGTCTATCGAATATTAGTTGAAGCATTTGTTTGTATCATGATAGTAGACATTTATTTCTGAATCATGGCTGTTTATTTATTGTTAGTATTCAAATTATGGAGGAGCTCGATGGCGCAAGTGGTTAGCGCGTTCGGCTGCAATCGTTGAAGTTAAGCAACTTTCACAGTGTGTTTCATCTCGAGTTCCTCCGTGCTTCGGAAGGCACGTTAAGCCGTTGCTAACGACTGCATCTGCAGTCGTTAGCACCCGCCAATCCGCACTAGGCCCGCATGGTGGTTCATGGCCCAATCTCCCTATTCCATCCATAGGGAAGGCCTGCACCCCAGCAGTTCCTCACTGCTGGGGCACAGACCTTCCCTATGCCAGCATTAATGGGCTGATGATGATGATTCAAATGATGATCTCCTAAGTTTGAGACTAAAATGTTGTTCGGAATTTTTTAGACTAATTTTACTTGGTGTGTCCCATCAATAACTAATTATCAATATTTCACCAGTTGTTAGTGTTGTCAATATTTAAGGAGTAAGCGCAATGTCAACGTTTTGTAACTGTGAAAATTGCATATGACACTCATACTCGTAATTATAAGAATTCTCATCATCAATCAGAATGTCCTACTGCTGGGGCACATTGTGGATGACACAGGGAGGTTAGCGCATGACGCAATAGGAAACTTTTTGAATTCTGACGACTGTACTTGCAGTGGGGAATAACAGTTTAAAATGCCTTCCAAGGGACGGAGGAGCTCGAGATAATTTACTTTTGGTCATCAATCACAATATAACTGGCCATTGCGAAAGCAATGAAACTTAGACAGTGCAGACCGAATGCTCTAGTCACTGCGTCATCGAAAATTAATACAAGAACACATGTGGGCGATTTTTATTTAACATCTGACATATTTTAAATTATTAATCTACGAAACCAAGGTAGGTTTATAACAAAGAATGGCATCATTTACATTAAATTGATGTGAATATTTACCACCTGTTTATAAAATTTCAGTTAAAAAGCAATCGTGAATTGTTTAAGCTACAATAGCTTAACTTTAAAATAGAACTTTTTTTTTGTTATGAAACTGTTACACAATTACAATTTGCTGTGTTATACCTAGATTACAAACAGTAATCGCTTTATATCATGACAAATCAGAAGCAAGGCTACACCAGTTGAATGCATAAACATTATTTTTCTAGAAAACTAAAAACATTATCGTGTTATCGTGACTTCTAAATGAGTAATGCGCTTGTGAGAGAGCTCCTACACTCATTTTCGTTTCGTTCGGAATAATATCGATTATATACGGTTTCCATTATGAGTACATTTATTGACCTTTTTTTCTAGAGTGATTCTTCGCTGGTAGTTTTGTGTTGAATAGTAACTGCCTCTAATGATAGAGCGTTGTTTAATGTAGCTACCGAGCAGGTATTATATCACCGCTTGCCGCTCAGTATTTCAATTTGGGGCAAAAACATTTGGTGGAATAAAGGTGCTATTACTTGGCAGCCGCAACCACGAGAACCGCCGGCTGTTTTATATAAGGGTGTGGACGCCACAACAGCGACTGGCGAGGTGGTGAACTGGGACGGACTATAGTCATGCATATTAAAAAAAAGGTAAAAAAAAAACATTTTAAAAACAAGCTTTTATTTAAATGCGCTAAAAAGAAAAACAAACTATGCATCGTCATCCAAACTGAACGTGTATAAAAATTTTCAACTAAATCAGTTAAAAATATCTGTTTCAAAATTGATATTTGAGTTTTAATAGTCTGCTATATTGGATTAAGAGTGACTTCATATTTTTTTCGAGTAACTCTCAGCAACCCCTTTAATTTGATACCTATATTGTAGGAATCCATTAAAAACGATTGATCCGCCATTTTGGGTATGCTGCCATATTGGATTTAGAATGACGTCATACTCTTAATCATACATTGTCATCCGAACTGAACGAGCATACCAAATTTCAGCTCAATTGGTTGAGGGCAAGTGCCTTAAAATTGAGTTGTAAGATTCTACCCGAACAAACATACATTGCAAGTTAAATAAAAGCTTGTAAAAATCACCTGTTTTTGAAAACTACCTAATTCACACCACAGCGATAATTATTCTCGCTTTTTAACTTTTCTTGTCAAAGACAAAACTTTTTCATTAACTATTACATCGGCATTGCTGTCAACTTGAATAACGACAGAAAGGCCTGTGATCCAGCAGTTGGGACATTAAAAGACTGAAGATGATAATAATGATACTGCTAACTCTTTCCTAACGTACACTATTCTTTATAATGGAAGACCAAACCAAACTTTGATGCTATACATAGCTAGTCAGACCATAAAATCTGTCACATGTTTAATAGAAAATAATTGAAACAAGTTTATTCATTATGTAGCCATTTAATTACCAAAATGCACTTAACAAAAATTTGATTCAGTCGTCTATCGCAGCACGAACGAGTTCCATGTCAATATCGGCGGCTGCCTTAATCAAGGATGTCTTGAGTGACTCCAAATTGGGATGAGGCTTTGAGCACGCCTTTTCCTCCAAGTGTTGCCATATCTTGTAATTTAACAGATTCAAATCTGGATTGGAGGAGATCCAGTCTTCGTGCCGGATGAAGTCGATTTCATGCGCCGCCAGCCACTCTTGTGTGCTCTTCGCTCTATGAGATGGCGCCGAAACTTGTTGGAATACCCAGTGCCAGTTATTGAACATGGTATGAGAAACAGTTTTCACAAGGATCGTCAGGAGTGTATTTCAATACACAACTGCATTCGTTTTTACACCTTTCTCACAAAAATGTACCTCTGTTAAGCCCCAATAAGAAACTCCCAACCATACCATGAGCGAGGATGGAAAATGACGTCGTTGGACACGCGGAATACGGTTGCTCGCTTCTTCACTACTGTGTGCGTACGATATTGGTACACCTTATCATTTTGTTTGTTGTAGCTCTCTTCTACGGGAAAAATTTTTTCATCCATAAAAAGAATTTCCCGATATTTTTTTCCCGCGTACCGCTTCAACAAAGCGCGGCATATCTTCAGTCTCAGGTCCATTAGACGAGCATTCAAACGATGTCCTGTTTTTCTTCGATATGCCCGAAGCCCTAAGTCTTCATTTAACACCCTTTTCACCGTGGTTCTGCTTAACCCCATCTGAAGGGCCAACAGTTTCTGCTTACTTTTGGGATTTCTTTGAATTCACGCCTTCACAGCTTTTATCACTACTGGAGTCCTAACAGACCGGGGGCGGCCACTTCTTGACCTGTCATCTACGCAATAACTGCAACACGGTCTTCTTTAAGTGTCCACTCCATATTTTAAAATGAGTAAAATTCTAAAAGTATACCTTTTTATTTATATGAACAAATTTAAATTCGAATTCAATAAACTTTTTTGTGGCCAGCATTCTAAAAGAAAAGTTTTTAATGTGTGACAATACGACTGACTGACTTGCTTGACTTAACCCAGTGACTGAGGGAGACGGAATGTACCGAAGAATACTTTTTTAAGTGGGCTTTGGACGTAGGGGTCCGAATCGGGTTCACTGAATGAACACAGTTCAGTGGGCCCGAATCTAGCATGATTCTCTAAGCCTAATAAAATTAAATTTAAAAAAAGTCTATCCTTGTCATACTCTATGCAGAATGAGAAAGAGAGACTATTGATTGACAGTCGATCGCGACTTTTTACAGATTAAAAGTTTATGAAGTGGTTTTATTTTTATTTAAAAATGTAATTATAAAACCCCTGTTTCCCCCAAACCAAAATTTCTTCCCCCCATTAATGCTCTCAAAAATATTTTCTCCCCAATTATCCCCCCATCGCTTTAAAAACCCCCAAATTTGGGGGGATTCCCCCCAATCTGGCATGAGTGGTATAAATCGTTGTCTCTAAGTCTTCTTCACTCATGAGGTTTGGCTTCGCTCGCCGCTGCAGTCGCGTCCACCGCCGACGGCCGCGGGCGACGCGGCCGCGACACGCGATGATGGAGCACGGACATTTATCACGGCGTAATGCCCGCTTTTTCAAACGCTCCCGAAACCTAAACGAGACTTTAATACTTTAACAGAAGTTCGCCTTAATCCATTTTTATGCGAAAGAAATGTGACAGTGATACAATTGCTAATTTACGATCTTGATGGATGCCTTTTGTATTAACGTAGACGTAGACAATCTTGGTGAAGATAGTCTTTGGATGACTGGTGGATAATACAACAAATATAAATGGCATGAAGAGCGCACGTGACTCCATTGATGGATAAACGATTTTTTTTAATGCTAGTGATAGAAAACGAAGCAAAGCTAGTGAACGAGAATAAACAGATAGTTTATAATATATTGGAAACAATAATGTTTGGGTTTGAACGGTTACGACCTAAGCAACGAATCCATCGCATTGTAAACGAAAATATGTATTACAAATTAAATGATCTCGTAGCTTTCGCGAAGACTTAAAACATTTTAATATTTTGCTGCAGCTGAAATTCTCCTATGCGTGCATACATTGAAGGATATTTTCAGAGAAATGAATGCAGTAAACGATAGCATGTTGTGTAGGAGCATTCACTGTGATTGAGCATAATATAACTTGTATAATTCCTTCCCTCATCCAGGGAAATCTCTTCAGATTATGATTGTATGTAGAACCGAGCGCGCAGTGTGTATGGTGTCTAATTAATGCACAGCAAACTCTCCCAGATCCTCTGCGCCGTCTTTTAGTCACTTTGGGTCTCAGACAAATCCCTTTAATTCCCATACGACACGGTATCAAATAATAGGTTGGATTTGGGCGGAGATATGTGACAGTTAAAACTTTTCTTTGTAGCATGGGATACGGTTTTGAATGCTTTGTAACCTAATCATATTTGGTTGGATTACAGACTTCTAATAAGTCTATTTGAATGTATATATTATACTAGCGGCCCGCCCTCGCTTCGCTTCGGTGTAGAGCTAAAGTGTAGACTGCAGTTTTTTTCTCAGGATTGTATTATACACAAGGACATTCATCTATAATTCTTCTTATACCTGCATGCAAAGTCTCAGCCCGATCGGTTTAAAATTGACAAAGTTTCATACAAATTTTCATTCCCTATTTTATCCCCTTGGGAGTAGAATTGATCAAAATCCTTTCTTAGCGGATGCCTACGTCACAACATCTACCTGCATGCCAAATTTCAGCCCGATACATCCAGTGGTTTGGGCTGTGCGTTGATCACTATGTCAGTCAGTCAGTCAGTCACCTTTGAGTTTTATATATATAGATTAATAATAATTTAAATCGTCATGTGTGTTATTAAACTTAATAGCAGGGGAACCCAAGATGGTAAATAGAGATTTGCTCTTGCGTTATCAGAACTATTGGATTATGAAAGTTAGATGCAAAAATAGTTTGTTTGATGTTGCTTTCACTGAAGGGGAGAGAGTGTACAGGTTTTCAAAAATGTAAAAAATATGCCTTATCTGGTCACAAAGATACACTCGAGCGCGTCAGATATTAATAGTGTACATGCCCCACATGCTTCTGATAACGGGAAAATATTATTCTGCCGGTTTGCATGTTGTAGGTAGCCATATGGAAGGGTAGAAAATAGGAAAAAAATAGACATTGAGCAGGTATTTTTAAGTGCATATTTATCTCTGTTATATAAAATGGCATAAGGTTTTTTTACGAACATATCGTACCCTTAGTATGAAAAAATTCAGTCGTCCTTCAAATGCCTTAGAGAATTCTTTTTAATCGAATATTCGTCATCTGCAAAATACCTTACGGCATAACACAATGGAAATAAAGTAAACCCATCTGGCGGTATCATCCTGAGTTAGGATATTTAGCAAATTTTCATTACACCGAATGGTATAGTACATAGCTAATTCTTTACGATAATTTAAAGATTTTTATTATTGGTGTATAAACGCAAACACGAAGAATTTATAATTGTTTAACGATATTGCAACTTAACGATTTGTTTTATGAAAACTCTGATTTCAACCTAGCCTACCTACCGAAGGAAGATAAATCAGATATAATTACTATTATATCTGTGGCGTGTCTTAGCCGTCGGAAGGTAACATGAATCCATCATATTTAGAGATTTATTAGTGAGATAGCCCTTGTCATAGTATTTTCCGCCAATAGATCTTTAAGTACATATATCTTAAAGCCACGCCGATAAGAAAAACTGAAATTAAACAATAATACAATGATATTGTACCAATTTCAGTTTTATTTAAAGAAATTAAATTACACTTTCCATTTGAATTAAAACAATCTACGTGACATTGGTAATTTTCTTAAGCATTTAACTGCCAGATTTATAAATATAAAAATAATTTTACTAGAAAAATATCCACTCGGTCTAGACATTCTTCGGCTATCCGGGCAGTTAATCTAAAGATAATGAAATTTTCTTTAGATTTACTGGCTAAATTATAAAAAAACAATAATAAGTCATTTAATAAAGTAACAAAAGAAGACTAAGAAGAATTAGATACAGAACTAACTCTTTAATCCAGCTCACGCTATTGAAGACTTTTCATATCGATGAAATAGGGAGAACTGGTCATGAACGAGGAATGAAGTCACATCATGCGGACGCAGTACCCCTTATGAATAAACAAGGAATCAGCTCAGACTAATTACACCATTTTTTGTTTATGTCTTTCAATGAACAGAGACGAAACATGAAGTAACGATTCCAAGCAAATTCTGTGTTTAGTAATAAGAATGATTATGTATTAGTCATTTTATGTATTCCATTGCATAACATTGAAAAGAATTGAGAAAGTGAATGTAAAGATACTTCATCTGGCCATTTAGTCAAATTCACTATTAAAAGATCTGAATCATCCTTAAATATATTCTCGTATCCTAAATGGACTCTATCAATTATAATAATAATTACAACATTTAAATATCCTTGTTATAGGCTTTACGACTTTAGTCGATTTTACCTAAAATCAACGCATCTAAACCTCGTTTAAATTGTTCGAATGAACGATTGGACTGAACCGCTACCAAATATTTGAATTTCACCGCAATTACTCTATCGTTGAAACTAGCTTAATATTAATCGTTATAACCTATTATAATGTGTACCTTTTGAACTCATCGTCTATTTTCATTGAACATCCAATCAACTTTATTAAGGTGGAAATTGATCTGGCAATTATATAGTTTGTACATCGTACTGTATCATTTTTGTTGTATTTATATTCGTTTTTTATTATGACCAATTGCTCACGGTTGCCTCTTTATAAAGGATCGTTGCATATAAATCAAATTGGAGAGGTTATATTTTTCTGTAGCCACTTTAACAAGCAATTTTTTCAATTAATCCTTTGACGCTCGTACGAGAATTATTTGCAGATATTGCTCGAATTGTGAGCATAAATTCTTTGCGTGTCACAAATCACAATCCACTTGTTGTTTTGCTGTTGTTATTTCATTGTAATTTATTGCTTTTATAAAATCATGCTGTTTCATGCGGCTAAGTCGTTTATCTTTGTAATTTTATATAAGTATGATGTTCCAGAAAGATTTGCTCATAATTTGTTTTTAATGTTCTTCCGAACCACCCATGCTGTATTAAGCTACGTACGGACAGCGCTTTCGACGTGGCCAACAACGGGTGCCCTAACTCAAACGCGTTATATTTGTAGCTACGCATTTACCCTTGGGTAGCGCGTGCCTTGCGAGTTGACTCGCTTTCGATCCACCGTCAGTCGGTTTTTAGTCGCACGTCAAAGCAAACTCGCGCGCCCAGATACGCTGTAGCATTCAAACGGCAAAACTCGCGCGCCCAGATACGCTGTAGCATTCAAACGGCAAAACTTGCGCGCCCAGATACGCTGTAGCATTCAAACGGCAAAACTCGCGCGCCCATTTACGCTGTAGCATTCAAACGGCAAAATAGACACATCGATTTTCAATAGCGAATTAATAATGACAGGCGGGGCACGCGTAGCGCTATGGATTGTTTGCTACTTTTTCAAGTTCGCGGCGGTCAGTAAAGAGCTGGACGCGTATCCGATGACCGCGAAGAAACAAAAAAAAAACGGTAGTTATTATTCACATTTAAAAAATAATAATATCAAACTGATTTTGGGTTTGAGACGCAGTTTGGCTTTAATTTAGGTATTTTAGCTGAACATAGGTTCAAATTAATTGGCTTTTCTAATTTCCGATACAGCAAATAAAGACTCCTGCTCGTATACAGGGCGTCCCACGGGTTTGTCACACGAAGGCAAAGTATAATTAATATTGTAGATATATTGTTTTACTGAAAGAAGATATCATTTTATTTTTAATAATAAGTAGATCTGCCTTCACAATTTAAAAAATCGCCTGCCAAAACCGACAATTAATCTCGTGAAATACACATGTATTTTATGATAACCGTCGAAAGGGTAAATTATGAGGATTATTTTTCCTTAATAACATAGCATTTAAAATGAAAGAACAGTCACGTAATTTGTTTTTTCTTAATAATTGACCACAAACTACAGTAAAGAAGAAGCGGTGCTAGGTTTGTATTAGTATCGCTTTCTTTCGCGTAGTTATAGTAAGGAAATCCCGTATTATAAAGTGAGCCGGTACTAGTAAGTAAATACTTTGAAATGATAACATTAGCTGTTGGAAGCAATGAAAAGTAAGAGGAAATTTTCCTAAATTAAATTGTAATTTCATAGGCTTTCTTTCATTTAAAATGCTATGTTATTTAGGAAAAATAAAATTTATGATTCACCCTTTCGATGGTTATCATAAAATACGTCATTTGTTTTTTTTTTAATTTTCACGAGTTTGTTTGCGAGTTGTAGTAGGCGATTTTTAAATAAATCTGCGAATACAGTTCTAGTTTTTTATTAAAAATAAAATGATGACTGCTTTTAGTAAAATACCCTATCTTCAGTATTTAACATACTTTCCTTCCGTGTGAGAAACCCGTGGAACGCCCTGTATATTGTGGTGACTACAGGCAACTACGAATCCTTACACTGCGCGTGCACGACACTCTCTTGGCCTGTTTTTTGTCTTTGTGAAGAGTTTTTACAATGTCTGAACAAACAAGGCGGCATAGTTTTGATAAAAACTTAATATTTCCTTCACATCACGACTTTTTATTTGCTTCGGTGCCCGCACTTTCGTTCTTCGTGCGTTCCATCTGCCTTTTGTTCTGTTATCTGAGTTAGAAAATAGGTATATTTGTTAGTTCTGGCACACTCCGCTTCCTTTCCTCCGCCGCATCACCGTACCATCTGTGTCTGGATTCACGGAATCGAGTTACAAACTTTACGTGAAATACGTGCTACCTCGGATATTATAGCTCTTGGATATAAATGAAATATAGAATAGAAATAAATGTACAATTATATTACTTTGTGTAATTAAAGAAGTAATGTTTCAAATATCAAGATGATTAACTAATGTGTAATTGAAGTAACTTATTCCGAGAAATCATTTTGACGTCCTAGTAATTATAGAAGCTTTATTCATAGTATCAGAAAATAACCCTGAGTTAAGTTGTTTATTCAGAATTTTGGCATACCCTAGTCGTTTATTCATTGAACACTCAACATGGGTGAAACAAAATCCAGAAATACTCATAGAGTTATGTCACTAAAGCATGATCCAGCGTATAAAAAAAAAACACTAAAATGACTTGAGTATGTAAGCAGTTGATAAGCCTCAACTAGCGTATAAGTACGACATAAAACTATAAATTGCAGTTAATATTTGATATAGTTTTATCAAGTAGGAACAGCTTCAGCTAAAGTGTAGCTGAATTAGTTTTAATTGTTTTTAGGTACAGTATCATGAGGCCCTTTGGAAATTCCCTCTCTCTCTGTTTTACAAAGGTATAATATCCTGCCATCTGTACCGGAGTTTTGGAAATACACACATCAAAAGTGTCTAGGGATCAAGCATTTTTATGCGGATTTCTTGAGATTGAGATGTGGCTTTGTAATAAATTTATGATTTTATAAATTTATATGGATCCTTTTTGGTGCATTTCATAATTTGAATCAGGAACTGTGAATCAAATTCGAGTAAAAGATGAAAATCAGCTGTCAATATTTTCCCTACAAAAACATACAACGCATTGAAGACATTATTAGTGCTACTGTTTCCCTACTACTGATTAAAACCAACGTTATTATGGAGCGGCGACGTCATTTAAGCAGGGAAGAAATGCTCAGAGCCGTGGGAATGATAGAAGCTGGTTCCCGGCAACGTACTGTGGCTTTAGCTCTGAATACAAGTCAGAGTGTTATCAGTCGACTTTGGACACGATACCGAAGCACTGGTACCGTGGCTGAGCGCCATGGAGGACGGTATCGCTGCACCACACGGAGACAAGACCGATACATTCAAATCTTAACTCGAAGAGCTCCAACAATAACCGCCATGATGTTAGCCGTGAGGCTTCATCACTCTTCAGGGAACTTAATTAGCGACCAAACAGTCAGAAACCGCTTGCATGAAGTGAACCTTCATTCCCGAAGACCGCTACGGGTACCACCTATAGCAATGCACAATCGTAGGATTCGATATCAATGGGCTCTTGAACACAGAAATTGGGCAGAAGAACAATGGCGTTTCGTGTGCTTTTCTGATGAGTCTCGTTTTGGTATGAGACCGGATACAAGACGTATACGACACTGGAGAACCCCTGGACGCCAACAGCGATTAAAATCCTGCCAGGAAGTCCATCCTTATAGTGGTGGAACCATCATGGTATGGGCGGGTATTTGGATCGGCGGAAGAACTGAGTTGATTTGGATCAGAGGCAACCTCAACGCTCAAATTTATGCTGAGACGATTGTATCAGACGTCATCGTTCCTCTACAAGTGCAAATCGGTCCCTTATTTCAGTTAATGCATGATAATGCACGACCGCACACCGCAAGAGTTGTAAGACAGACTCTCGCCGCAGCTAACATCAATGTCCTGCCCTGGCCTGCTCAGTCGCCAGACTTGAACCCGATTGAGCATGCATGGGATATGCTACAGAGAAGAGCTCTGCCGAATATGGAGGGTATCCAGTCGCAAGAAGACCTTTTTTTGTTGTTGCAACGAACATGGGCGGCCATTCCACAGCGTGATTTGGATGAACTCATTTTGAGTATGCCAAACCGATGTTCTTGTGTTGTTAGTGTTCGCGGTAGAAATACGGATTATTAATTGTTTAAGTTACCCAATAAAATTTTAGAGAAAACTGTTATTTCAGTCTTTTTTTCGAACTTTTGTGTTAGTGGTTTAAATGTCAAAAATCCCTTTATTAGGAAAATGGCAAATTTCTTTATTAATGCAAAGGTGACTTGGTTTATCGTTACTGTGACAAACGAAAACACTTTATTTGATGAATCCTTAAAGAAAATTTTAATTAATATCAATCAGGAGAAAAGTTATTGCAAAAATATATGTTGATCCCTAGACACTTTTGATGTGTGTAGTTTGTATTTTAAAAACTGCCTCTCTCACAATTCGTCCTTGACTCTCCAAAAGAAAGCCTCAAAAAACTGTATCATACCTTGTTTGACATGACCACGAAGTAGCTGTCGGTAAGATCTGTTACTCCGTGATCATGGCACTTGCTAAACACAAGATAAGTAATGGCAATCCCGTAATTAATTAAATATTAGTATCCATGAAAGTTTAATATAAAGTAAAATATCTTAAATAACATCTGGGGAGGTGTACTTTTTATCAAAACAAAAAACTATGATTTTTTTGTTTCCTCCCAGGCCCGCGGCGGGTGCGAAATCCTCATTTATATCCTACAGCCTGCAAGGTTATGTCAGACTCTTACCGGCTAAAACAACCATGTACATGCTTATGACCAGAAGGGCCTTACAAGCTTCGTCCGAAGCGATCATTCCCTGAGAGGGGTATAATGCGGTGATTTAACAACAGTTTTGATGGTATATACGTACTACGAGTTATCGATTTAACACGGTGATCTTTAAGACGCAGAGCGCCATCTAGTTTGATCAATGGAAACTAAACTACTACGTTCAATCCAATCATCAGACAGGCCTTTTCGATTTTTAACATTTGTGAAAGTATTTATAATTTTTAATTTTTTAAGCATGTAACTGCTCGATGTTTAAATCTAAAGAATTATAACCATAATTGTTAGTTCTTCTTTCAAATGTTTAATAATTGTAAAGGTATTCATTTGACATTATGGGGTATCTACAATGCTAAGAGATGGAGTTGTCCTGCAGCTTAAGAAAGGCTAAAAAGAATTCGACATGGTCATTTGGGTCGCGGTAGCATAATGGTCAGTGCATTCGCCCGGATAGCGAAAGGTGCAGGTTCGAGTCCCGTCAGCTGCCTGGTCCACGTGGAAGGCACTTTGAACCGTAGATTCCGCCTGCATCTGCAATCGCTAGCTCTAGACCCGCGTGTCACGGCCCAATCTCCCCATTCCATCCATAGTGAGGGCCTGTGCCCCCGCAGTGGGGACATTAATAGGCTGGTGATGATGATGTTATGATGATGGTAGTGGTATCAGGAGCTCGATGGCGCAGGTGGCTAGCGCGTTCGGCTGCGATCGTTGAAGTTAAGCAACTTTCGCAGTGGTCGGTCATTGGATGGGTGACCAAAAATTTACTATCTCGAGCTCCTCCGTGCTTCGAAAGGCACGTTAAGCCGTTGGTCCCGGCTGCATCTGCAGTCGTTAGCACCCACCAATCCGCACTGGGCCCGCGTGGTGGGTCATGGCCCAATCTCCCTATTCCATCCATAGGGAAGGCCTGTGCCCCAGCAGTGGGGACATTAATAGGCTGATGATGATGATGATGAGTGGTATGAATGAGTTTGTTTGTGTGTGTTCAGGGCGGCCGGTGTGCCGGTGCGCGCGCGCATCATGTGCGGGTGCGCGTGGCGCGTGCACGCGTTCACCGCCGCGATCGTCCTCGCCGCGCATCTCATCAAAGGTACGTTCAATCTATATCCATACTATATATTTTTAATATTATAAATTGGAAAGTGTGTTTGATTGTTTGTTTGTTTGTCTTCTCTTCACGCCTAAACCGCTGAAACGATTGTGATGAAATTTGGTATATGTATAGCTTGAACTTATGAGACTGCTATAGGCTACTTTTTTTTAATTTATGTATTCGAATTTACATAATTTTCAACTAAATTAATCATTTTCATGGTTGGTCCCGATAGAGATGGCGCTACTGTCACGAAGACAGATTAAATTTGAAATGTGGAAGTTGCTATCTTAACATAATACGAGATGGCACCACTCGTATCTATATATATCTAATATATAAAATTCTCGTATCGCGGTGTTTGTGGTTAAACTCCTCCAAAACGGCTTTCCCGATTCTCATGAAATTTTGTGTGCATATTGGGTAGGTCTGAGAATCGGACAACATCTATTTTTCATCCCCCTGAATGTTAAGGGTAATCCACCCCTAAATTTTTTTTCAATTTGAGATATTTTTTTTTAAATTTTATTTATGATACATCATACAAAAATACATACAACCCTACATTTTCACTCTTCTACCACCAACCCCTATTTTTTTATGGCGGTACGAAGTTCGTTGGGATAGCTAGTCTATATAAATATAAAACTCAAAGGTGACTGACTGACATAGTGATCTATCAACGCACAGCCCAAACCACTGGACGGATCGGCCTGATATTTGGCATGCAGGTAGATGTTATGACGGAGGCATCCGCTAAGAAAGGATTTTGATCAATTCTACCCCGAAGCGAAGCTAGAGCGGGCCACTAGTAGGCATCTGTATTTGATATGAATATTAGTAGCGATTTTACTGATATGAAAGATCAAATAATTAATAAATTTTCTAAAAAAGTAAACCATTCAATAGAAACCCTTTTTTTGATCCATCGGGTCACGTGACCGATAATGCCTGGGATTGGCCAAGACTAAAATGACGTCGCACACAAGTGAGACGCCATAATGTCCAGAGAAACGTTGTAACGTTTCGTTGCAACTTGAAAAGTGAATTTTTAATATAGTTTTTTTTACTAAATTACAGAACAAAATTAAAAATATCCTCTTTTTTATAGACTCCATAAACATTAGTAAATAACGTGAGATCGTTTTCTAAAACTTGTCAAATAACTAATTTGACTTTATCAATACTTAAATTTAGGAAGTTGATAAATCTAACTTAGAAGCTATTTACGTTTAAGCCTCATTGCGACTCTATTGTTAGGAAATTGTCAACGAAGGAATTATGTCGGATTAAGCCTTAACTTTTAGAAGTTATGTTTTCATTTTCATGTTTAAGGTACGTCCTTTACATAACTACGGTTTAGATTGGATCCCACGGCGCGCTTTTCCAAAAACCACATGGTGCTTAGCGAAGCCGACAGGCCATGGGACCTGTTACATATGCTGAACTCTGGTGAACCATGTTAAATATTGTTATTTGATGACGTTTTAATACATTCCGGAACACGGAGGAGCTCGAAATATTAAATTTTTGAACGACCCAAGTGGGAAATTGTAAGCAGACCGTGTATTTTCAAATAGTTATATTAGTATTACTATTGGTAGATACTTTTGTCATCGTCAGTGTTATTGTTACGAAACAATTAGTCCATGTTAAGGCGCTTTTAATTTTCATTTTAGGCGCTGACTGAAAATCACCGCTGCTGTGGTATCGCGACGCGAAAGCGTTTACCACAGAACATAGCTGAGGTAGCGTCGTATTGGCCTTCACGGCACGCACCTAGTAATATGTTCCCATGTGCTTTTGTTAAAACTATGTTTTATATAGAGGAGCTCGATGGCGCAAGTGATTAGCGCGTTCGGCTGCGATCGTTGAAGTTAAGCAACTTTCGCAGTGGTCGGTCATTGGATGCGTGACCAAAAATTACTACCTCGAGCTCCTCCGTGCTTCGGAAGGTACGTTAAGCCGTTGGTCCCGGCTGCATCTGCAGTCGTTAGCACCCACCAATCCGCACTGGGCCCGCGTGGTGGGTCATGGCCTAATCTCCCTATTCCATCCATAGGGAAGGCCTGTGCCCCAGCAGTGGGGACATTAATAGGCTGATGATGATAATGATGATGTTTTATAATTATATAACCATTTTGTTTTTCTAAATTCTTTCTTTCTTTCACTTTCTTATTTTACTATCATACTGAGCAGAAAAAATGGGAAATGAGTAACGGTTAAGGTTGTTTGTACTTGTAATATTTTATTTGTTTCTTAGGTTTTCACGCACATCATTCATTAAATAAAACTAGTTTTTACTGGTTAATGCACGAAACTTTATTTATTTATTGACGTTTCGTAGCCTTTACAGGCTACGTCGTCCGAATCAAACTTTTATTTAATTAGTCGAGCTACCTTCGAAAGACTTTTATTGAGCGTTCGGTTATTTGATTGTTCGATTTTAAAGTTTTATTGTCTATGTATGAATTTATTATTTAATTTACTTAATAAAGTATTTTATTTAAAATTCTTTTTTGTAATTTTGAGTTTATTTATTTGACTCTAACTACCGTAAACTACCGAAACGTCAATAAATAAATAAAGTTTCGTGCATTAACCCGTAAAAACTAGTTTTATTGTAGCATTTTATCAATTTTATGTATTACACCGACTCTTTAATGAAATTAGAAGTAAATCGCTCAACACCTACAATACCCCGAATCTTTTTGAAATTACACAATGAACATTAAAGAAATTATGAAACGAACTATTTTATACAAAATTAGTTTTAAAGTATTTTATCAGAATTATCTGAAACTTTGAACAAAGAAGTCTAGAGGTCGTTGCTTGGATTAACAGATCCACACCGAAATATAATAAATTTCCGTTTAAGCTTCAAGCTGACATAACATATTTTGTAAGTATTTATACTTAACTAAACTTGTTATATGTTTCCTTGTTTATTGAAATACAATTTCATTCTTTGTTGCCTTCTTACAAAATGGAAACATATCAGCTGGTCCCAATAACAGGTGAAATTTAGTTCCATACATTTCTTTTAAAACACCTATAATTTCATTTTTATATCACATACGTGTTTCAATTTCCCTCTAACGATGGGAAGTGAAGAAAAATCGCGTGGATTTACGTGACCGGCGAGCAAAGGAGCAAATAAAGCGGGCTTTTAAACAGTGGAGCGGAGCGGTGCTCATCTATCGGGGTTACATCGAAAGGCTGAATCAAAATACTAATCTGCGCAAACTCGCCAGCACACCTAAGATTAAAACAAAAGGGTAGATACGGTACGCTCATACTTGCATCAAACAAAAACTGATCCCACGGCAGCGCGAACGGGACGGCGAGATCTGCGTCACTGCATTACCGACCCGAACGAAACAGCACGTTAAGTTTCAACGGCAGCGCGAACGAGACGGCGAGATCCGCGTCACTGCACTACCAACCAATCACGCGACCAGTACTCGACGTCACTACCGAATAAGATTCAAAACAAACAGCAATTTTTATGAAAAAAATATATTTTATAGTACTTACGAATGAAAAGTGATGCCGTGGGTTTTATTTTTAGTTCTTGAGCAATTTGAGCACTTTTTAAAAACACACTTAGGCATTGTTTTATCATATAAACACAAAATATTAGCAATATTTCTTTTTGGCGTTCACATGTACGTCGTTTGCATGTCAAGTTGTGACTAAAGCAATTAGGGTCGTGGACCTCTTTTGTGAGGCTAATGCCGTATCTACCCTTTTTGTTTTAATCTAAGCAGCACACTCGCCTTGACTCAAAGTGGGCAATAAGCTCACACTACAGGCAACATTCATTGAAGGGTTGCGGAAGGTGCAGGTTCGAACCCTGTCTGAAACCTAGACCAAGTGGAATTTTCTCTAGGAAAAAATTTCTTTTGATTTATTAATGTAGCAGTTTAATTCTTAAAAAAGTATAATAATAACATAATTTTATTTAAGATTTGAAATTATGAACCTTTTGACGCGTTTGGGAATTGAAAATAAAAAATACAATTGATTCCAAAACTTCGGTACAGATGGCAGGATTTTTAATATGTTTTAGAAAGAATGCGCGTCGCCAGATGGCGTTGTATTTTCCAATCTGCACTAGGTTCGCGTGGTGGGTTAGTTACCCGTTGTATCTGAGATGACCATGGGGAAGACTCGTGTCCCAACAGGGGTGATATAAATAGGTTGATGATAGTTACTTCTGTCGACATCGAATTTTAGATTCACAACAAGATCAGTAAATGTATTACAATCGTACACCTCAACAATCATGAAGTTAAAAAGAAGATCACAAAGTTTTTACTTTCACTAGATTACGAAAAAACTGAGGAATTGGTTGCCACGGCCCTATAAATATAGATGCTTATGATTATATATACACATACGTACTACACACATATACACACACACACGTACACACACACATACGCACACGCACACTCTCACACGCACACACACATTTATTATATTAATGTACTGTAATATTGATTAATATTGGAAATTATGCTACTCATGTTATTTGTATGGCTACATTGCAAATAAAATTCGGGAAGACCGCTGAAGCCAAAATACAGGATGAACTTCCTAGTTTGGCTGAGGATGTCTATATGTAGGTACTTTGTGTGAAATAATGGCCTTAGTATTAACATATTTATAAGTTTATTACCATGTACAATTTTTTACAAATAAATATATTATTATATTATATTATATTTAAGTTTAGTGGTGTTGTGTTCTTGTCAGTGATTAAGGTTAAAGGGCTTCACGAGGTAGGGCATTGAATCAGGGTTGGCAACGGTGCGAATGATATTTTAGGTATCGCAAGCGTATATAGGTCTCATCTCTCTTTTCTGAAGGTCTCGTCTCGTAACCCTTATAACTTAAAAAAAAGTGAAACCAGAGAGGTATGTATGGCGTATCGCTTTCCCTCTCGTGTAGATAGCGCCCGTCTGGAGAAAAACCCCGCCTTATAAAAGATCACAGAAGAATAACACTACCTCTAGGTGATGTTGTGTTTCTCTCGGAGAGTCTGGTTTCCAGATTTCCTGATTTTATAATGGTGCTCGCTTACCATCATGCGGACTTTATTATTAACCATAAGTTTGTTTGGCAACAAATATTTATTTAAAACCGTGCTAACAAAAAAAGCTAACAATGGACGCCTTGACTCTTCAAACCAACTGTCTCTGTATCACACAGTATCAGAACAGTTAAATGACAACGGCAAATCTGACTAATTAAAATCGCTCGTTAGTTTTAAATCACCTTATTTATTTCCTATTTACTTGCTGTTCTAACTTAACCTAATCGAACCAAAAACTTATCATTAAAAATTAACCCTCAAATATTTATATACATATTCACAAGAATCATCCAAAATTCCAATTTTGGGCATGATACCCAGAACACTGACAGCATTCTCTCGCTGAATAGCTAAATTGATTCTCTGCGCGAAATAGCCCTCTGATCACCCGAATAGAGAATCAATCAGAATCGACTTGGCAGCTATTTCGCGCAGAGAATCAGTTCTCCTTCGACATACCCTTCATAAACCGCTTCATGTCAGCTGACCACGACTGTAATGTCTCGAAAGCTAACGCCGCAAACTCATAATCTTCAGTTATAGAAGAGTATTTACGACGCTTGAGAAACTGAGCACGGTAGGCTGCGGCCCCAACTTTAGTACAAGTTTCATGTATATAAGATGGAGCCAGCGTGTCTACGCAAGTTGCACCCCACACCAGAGTGCGGCCCAGTCTCCAAGGCACAAGCGCAGCACCGTCAAGTCTCTTGCCATTATCTCTATATAGACCACACGGTTCTAATGTTGCCGGTATAGAAACCGTAGCAAGAGCTCTAAATACCAAATCATTAACTGTACCATGGCGATATAAGCGACCAGCACTTCTAGACACTTGTCCTGCAAGCCATGTCGACTCAACTGATTCACAAACTGTCCACATGAACACAAATGGAGTTCGCATACTTTGGCAACAAGCCGGAGACTAACGGAAATTCTCAGCGTTACAGGATTTAAAATTGTACCAAGATTATGTGAGGGAAGCGCGTACAACCATTGACTTGAGTGTTCGCTGCTGACTGCTAATAGTCTCGCTGTCTCTGTATTGTCCATTACTTGGTCAAAGAGAGACAAGCAAACGTCAGTTGTTGTCCAGGCATGTCCTAAATTTTTGTTTTGTCAGTCATTTTCCATCGGAAACATAGCCCTCCAAACATCCAAAGCCTCACCCAAGCCCGTCACTTGAACATCAGCTTGTTTTAAGTTTAAAATATTGCTGATGAGAGTAATCGTACTGTGATTAGAAGCTAAGAAAGCCGGTAGAGCCACGCGAATTCCCAATCCGCCAAATTTAACAAGAAGGCAGGCCTGTACTTGCAGATAAACTTTAAATTTAGAATTTCAGATATCATTTGTTTCAATGTAGAATCTATATGACCGGGAACCAAAGGGAATTTCCACACAGACAACACCGAAGTAAGTACATAGATTTTGGTATAAATAAGCAAAGACGAAGAAAGTTGATAGCCATGTGTGATTTCAGTTCCAAAAGGCGATCAGAAAATTTATGAAAAGTTTCTAATTTTGAATTTACTATAGAAGGTACTGCATCCTCGAAAATTGGAGCGCAATTAAACGGTAATAGGGGTGATGACTAACTTTGTTTTCTTCGTCTATCAGGTAGAAATAAAAGAAATATTAGACTTTTTCCACATAAGCAAAACATTAGAGAGATAATTTTGATTAAAAAATGTCGCATGATGACATCTTCATTACAATTTAGGCTACAAATTTTACTTAGAAGTGACGTCTATAGGCACCACTCCCAAACTTTGAGGCGCTTTATCTTTGTCTATTTTTAGTTAAAAAGAACAATTAAGTGTCCATTATAAGTTTGGCTTACTGAGGTGACTGGTGATCAAAAGGCTGGCAGCTATCTTGGTTAACGGATCAGCCTAGCCATCCAACGTGGCAATACTGCCAGCTATTGGGCATAATTCCTGACGGCGGCACTAGGGTTGAAATATTTTTTATTTAGTAAATTTTATATTATTAAAGTAGTTAAGTATCACTTAGTTTTTAATAATCTTACTGACGGACTAAATAGAATTTCGTTTACCTTACCCCGTCATTACCCCGACTTGAAATTGATTATGTGTGTTTGTATTTTAGAGACATTGGTAAAATTGTTTAATCATGTTATAGTAGAGTACTCGGCAACACATTTACGTTTGCAGCTCTTCAGACTGTCTAGCATCGCCTTTTTCTTAGTTACTTTATTAGTCTCGCACTAATAATACCTATTTAAGTCGTAATACAGCCTTAACTAGGATATCCTTTATTTCTTACTTCCTTCGGGAACCATGAGTATTTGAATGATAAGACAATGCGAACCCTCTATTTCTATTAGCCCATCGCATTCATATTCAATGAACATTATTGGATACGGCTCCGGAGGTTCCAATTAGACATAATCGCCTAGAATATTTGGCCACACGCTCCCTTCTGTTATTTCAGACGGGTAATTCAGTTGTTCTGTTATTACAGAATGAAAAATTTGAGCGTGCTCCGCATATCCCCAATCCTCTATAAAAATATCTGCTTTTCATATTCCTACAGTTGCCGGCGCTGGGCTTACGTCTTCTTGTTGTTCAAATTAAATATTTTTCAAATGCAAGCGCTCATCTCCCTCGCTTCGCCGTTCGTGCTGTCGTTATGTTGTTTGAGTTGGTCTCTTCGATTCTCAGTGTTATCTTTAAATATCCTCTGTTATGCGCCATATTATTTCGTGGAAATTTAGTAAGCTTTCTAGTAAGTATTTTCTCATCTATAATGTTTTTTTCCTTACATGTTAATTCTGACTTTACCTGAATCGCTGATTCGATTAGATCTAAAACATAAACTTATCCTTTTGTAGTTGTAATAAAGTCAGAGGATTAAAAACAGAATTCATTACGTTTGGTGTTCTGTGATTCAGTTAACCTGCCTTAAATTAAACTGATTACTAAAGTAAACATTAATTTATGTAGTGTTTGATAGATAGCGTATTAAGTGCACGAAGCGCGCCTAAAAATATCTACTAAATTTGGTAGATAAGCTCGTCGTTACACACGCACACATTGACTGCTTTCAGACAATCTAACGTTGGAGTCACGCACACATTGCGCGTAACATGACACGTTTTCTTTGCGTGGTTTATTTGTATTGCTCTATCTAGGCGTGTATAAACATTAATCAAAGAGTAAAATACTACAAGATTTAATATTAGACTCGTAGGCATGAAGTAAATTCATTATTTACGTTTCCGTGCACACAACTCATTTCATAATGCTTATTTCTTGAAAACGGTTATTAAGCACGTTCAAGAGATTTTTTTATTAAAAGTGTATTAAATAATATTTGACGACCTGCGTTAACTATAGTCGAGCACGCTAAATTTCACGTCAACACCATTCTGACGTCTTAAAAATCCTTTCTATTGTATACTAGTAACACGATTTCGATTTAAGTACAATTCATGAAAACTTTAGGTGAAAAAAGGTTTAGGTAACTGATGTTTCAAAGTCGGCTCTGATTGCAAACATACATATCGACAGATGCTGCGAATAGTGTTTCTTTATTGTATATAAGGATTATTATTTAACACATATATGTCTTAATATGAATAAAAAATCTAACTATTTCAACTTTTTAGTTTTAACAGTGATAGCAGGAGTATTTAAAAACAAAATTTCTTCGGTCCACATTTATTACCAGCTCAGTTCTTTATATCTTGCGCTAAAACTATTGCAGTTCCATTAGCTATCCTTTTTGAAAAATCATTGGTTGAAGGTATTGTACCAAGGTTGTGGAAACGTGCTTTTATCACACCTGTCCACAAGAAAGGATCCAGGATTGACATAACCAATTACCGACCAATCTCCAAACTTTGTATAGTCTCAAAGGTTCTTGAGAAGATTGTGTATGAGCAGCTATACTCAGCTCTTAAGCATTCTTTCAGCCCCACTCAGCATGGTTTTTTGAGAGGACGTTCTGTAGCATCCAACTTGACTCTGCTTAATGAATCGCTCACCTCGTCTATGGATAAGGGCTTCCAAGTCGATGTCGTATACACTGACTACAGCAAAGCGTTCGATCGAATTCGGCCAGACCTACTGGTGCATAAACTGGAGAAGATCGGCGTCAGTGGTGACTTGCTCAGGTGGTTAACTTCATATATTAACAATCGATCCCAGGCTGTTGTAGTGAAAAACTACATCTCCAGCTGGCTCACAGTGCTCAGCGGAGTTCCTCAAGGATCTCTGCTCGGACCTCTATTATTTGCAGTTTTTGTGAATGACATTGAGATGTGCTTCAACACATCACAACTCTTATGCTTTGCAGATGATATGAAGATAATTGCACCTATATCTTCTATTGCTGACGCTATTTCGTTGCAGGAGGACCTTAACAGACTTGAAATTTATTGTGTTGAGAACCATTTAGATCTTAATCCGTCAAAGTGTATTGTTGTCACTTATAGTCGTAAACAAAATTTGATACTTTTTGATTATAAATTAAGAGGCTCAACATTGCAACGTGATACTGTCGCAAAGGACCTTGGTGTCCTTCATGACAATAAGCTCTTATTTGACGCTCATATAGATAATATCATTAGTAAAGCTTCCAGGGCTCTTGGATTTGTGATGCGTAATTCCAGAGACTTCAAAAATGCAAAAACATTAAAGATTTTATATTGTTCATTTGTTCGAAGTCATCTGGAGTATGTGTCCCAGGTCTGGAACCCTCTGTATCTTACATATATAACGCGAATTGAAAACATCCAGAGAAAATTCATCAAATATCTCTGTTTTCGCACCAAAGAGCACTACGATTCAAACCAATATTTATATTTTTGTAAAAAGCACCACTTGTTACCACTGCAAAAACGCCGCCAAATTGCAGATTTAGTATTTTTATTAAAAATAGCTTCTGGTGCTATCGACTGCCCAGCACTACTGTCTAGGATTTCCCTTAGGGCTACAAAAAAACCATTGAGATTTAATCCCGTTATATGCGTTCCACAGGCAACCTCAAACTTTAGACAGAATTCATATCTTCTGCGTGCAGGTAATAGTTTTAATGTTGTATCTGAGAAAACTGGTATTGATTTGTTTTATACTAGCGTTCCATCACTGAGGCGGGTATTGAGCAGTGCATTTTTCGACGAATAGGCAATTGTACAATGCTTATTTTTTGTTATTATTATGTTAAAAGTGTGCCTAATTATGTTTTAGTGTGTCTTTATTGGTGAAGACCTGTAATTGGCTTTCTGTTGTTATTTAAGTTTTTATTATTTTTATTAATAGCTGTTGGTCTTCCAAAAAATAAATAAATAAATAAAAATGGGAAAATCATCACCCCTTCTTCTTCTTCTTGCTACGGGCGTTTCCGCAACTCGACGTCCTTATGGCGCCTGTTTTGCGTGAGGAGGATGTATGGCCGGAGTCACTCCAGCCAGCCCAGCTTCGCCAGGAACGCCCCTAGGGCCTTCACATTGGTGACTGCCTCTAGAAGGTTTCCCGGTGAGTCGTGGTATTTCGCCCGGTATTCCAGAAGAACGTGAGTAGCTGTTTCTTCTGCCTCCATGCATCCTCTGCATAGGGGGCTGTCCGTGACACCTATGTTGAAAAGATGTCTGTTAAAATGTGCATGTCCAGTAATAGCACCTGTTACCATGCGCAATGTAGGTTTGCGTAGCTGTAGGAGAGTTTTGGAGAAGGCAGCGTTCACCAGTGGCAAAGCGAGCTTGGTCTGCCTGTACGTCTCCAGATCGAGCCAGTGTCATCACCCCTTACAGCTTAAAGGGAATTGACCCGATTGCATACGACCTTGTAACTACATACTAGGAGGTAGCGATACCGCTATTTACTATAATGGTAGTGACCATGGAAATTTTAAACAATACTTATGATGTTACAATATTTCTGTAAAACTGACTTATAGTAATATCCAATTAAATCAAAAAACATTCTTCTCTAACTAGATTTAGATATAAGCAGTTAAATGCATTAAATGTAAAAAATATGTGTATAGAATATAGAAAGAGACCAAATGACGGACAATATAAATAAAGAATACCCATTTATTCATTCATTATCGATAAATACTATTATCAAGTTATTATTCTGCATGACCAGAGGCTTTACTCTCTGTCTCTCTCTCTCTCTCTCATTCTCTCTCATTCTCTCTCTGTGTGTTTCGGTAACGAAGTTTGAACAAAATTTCATTTCATCTATTTGAGGTTATACTCAGTTTGCACGATAAACCATCAAATTCGATTTTTCGTTGAGTAGACTTAGTAAATCTAAACCACAATATATTTTCGGGCGAACGAATATTATACTAATCACATAGTTCATTCAAGTCTAAATTAAAGAAGTATCTGCTGAATATTCAAAAGCAATTTGAAAATATTGTCTGTACCTATGAGAGCAAAGTTAAATACGCTAAACTCGCAAACTATTGGTCGGTAATGTGAGTCATTAATTGTAGATGTACTAAATTAATTAATTCACCTGGATTGTATATTATTATTTATTGTGTGTAAGAATTATATAATTGTAATTAAGTGGCAAGTAAAAAAATGACATTGTAATTGATATATTTAACATTTATTGTGTGTAAGAATAACATAAATTGTAATTGACTAGTAAAAAAATATGACATTGTAATAAAACGTGACATTGAATTGACTAAGCTTTGAATGACATCTAAATGAATTGACATTGTAATTAATATATTTGACATGTAATTGGCTATTTATAATTGAATTAAATTGTATAACTAACCACAAAATTTGACAATGGGTAGGCTTAAAACCAGCTGCGCTGTGCCTACTCCTTTTTCCGATTCATATTTAATAATTATATAAAAAGTAATAGTAAGGTATGGAAATAAAGAACTTGTATTTGTATTTATTTGTATTTAATTAGAAACAAATAAGAAACGTGTGAAATTGCGATCGAAATTTCGTTTTTCGTTGATTTAGAGTGCCGGTATCCAGCTTACTAACCTCCTGCATCTAACATGAGCTGAGTTTTGTAATCTGCACGGCCTTGTACATGAATAAAAAAGTACAGCCTACTCGTTCACGATTTTCATCTTCCTCGTATCATTACATTTCGATTTTGTTACAAAATGTTATGATAACCCTTTACCCTAAATACCCTACCCTACCCTTAAGGAAAGGAGAATCCTTTCCCGCGCACAATTTTTTTCTCGGATGCTTTGCATCTGTTCGTAATGCGTAAATACGTGACAATAAAGCTCGACACGTACGCTGAATAAGTTGGCGGCAACACGTGCCGGGACCTGGTACGAGACTACCGAGTATTGCCACGTTACGTAACGCGATACATGGCGATACCGGCAGATTTCTCGAGTGTGTTCATTTCTTAAGACCTCGATGGCGCAGTGGTTATCTTGTTTACTTAAGCCCCTTCGTACATAACGCTACGCGAATCTTCGATACTAATGTTGTAAATAAAACTAGTTTTTTACGGGTTAATGCACGTGCATGCACTTTATTTATTTATTTATTGACGTTTCGTAGCCTGTCGTCAATAAATAAATAAATAAAGTTTCGTGGACCCATTAATGAAAAATAATGATGTATTCTTGAATATCGAATGGATCCGGACTGTTAAAGTAGCTTTGTTCCTTACTTAACAGAATTATAGACTACTGGACTTGTGTTTTTCTTCACTGTTTTTATTTGACATAAAATTTAAAAAGTCGGGTTTTTTTGATTTTTTTTAATTTACTTTTTTTATTTCACCCTTTTTTGTTCGGATTTTAAGACGGTATATATCATAGTCTTGTCACTTCAGTAATGGAGTTTATATCTCGGGAATTATTTTGTACTAGAACTTCATGATGGAACATCGAAAAGTATAAAATAAATTAATAGTTTAAAAGAACTAAAAAACACGCTTATACAAATGCACATAAAAACCAAAAATAAATTATGTATCGTTCAAGTTGTCGCTATTTCTGGGCTGAAGTGTAAACTATGTGCTCTTAATTATAATATTTGATTGTAAAAGCGTGGGGCGCTGGAAAAGCAAAGACTTTTTGTATAACTTGCTGAGAAATCAAGTTAAGCGATGTTACGGGAGGCAGGTTACACAGATTGGCGTTCCAGTAACTGAGTTTCAGCACGACTTGTATTCCCTCAGATATTCTATTCATTATACTGATGAATATCGCATTACTAATATCTTGATTTCTCAGCAAATTATAGTCTTGCCTATTCCTTCCTGTCCTGTTGTTATTATGATTGATCCTGTTGTTAGTACTACGACCTCCGTGATCGAGTGGTTTGTATGCCGGGTTTCATGGTGTCGCCGACTCCAGAGGTCCCGGGTTCGATCCCAATGGGGGCAGATGTTTGTGTGATGAATACGAGCATTTGTACTTCAGTCATGGATGTTTCATATGTATTTCTAAATAAAAATATACTTATATTTGTACAGAATATGTATTGTATCCGTTACCCTAGTATCCCATAACACAAGCCTTACAGTGCTTACTTTGGGGCTAGGCTAATTGATGTGAGTGTTGGAAATATTTAATTTAATTTATATATTTATTTAAAATTTAATATTTAAATTTAATTTATTATGAATGAGCTAAATTGTTGTTAATTTCATTAAGATCTATTCAGTACTTTTTGGGTGAATGAGTAACAAAGCTCTAAAGTTTCATAAGCATACAAACGTAATATTGAAATTAAAAGCGCAAGTGGTAAATATAAAACTTTAAATCTTTGTAGATCCTAAACTGTCATATAAAATGAAAAATAATGTGAGAAACCTAAACATGATTGTCGATTATTTACCTGACACTGATACCCCACTCGATATACTTCGTCAACTTACTTTTTCTTATTTTACACAATATGGCGCCTCATTTTTCCCATATTGAATATCGATTACTTTCATATCTATAGTAGCACTCCCACGATTAAGACAAATCGATTGACGTATGAAGCATCAAAATCAGTTCAGGCGTTTGGTCTCTAGTGTGCCACAAAGGAACATATATACATACATATATAGACTGTTAAACACTATACCCTGTCTGCGCGTCGCGCTTCGCGTTCTTGCATTGCGCAGTCGGGTAAAAAAATCTACGATGGCTTAGCAAACAATTTATGTGTAAATAATATTAAATTAGGCCGGGCTGAAGGAGGCTGGTGACCTGTCAGACGGTTCCTAACCTTAGGTCAGGCACCAGTGTCCATAGCTAATTAATAGCGTATCATTCGAAGTATCTACTTAAATGATATTTTGGGGGAAGTTAGTTGACAAAGATTATGCATTTAAAGCTAAAAATGTAAAAGGGCTATTTGAAAAATTAAGCAAACCGACAGTTGTAAACCGCATTTTATATCATTAAACTTTAGATGAGAGGAGCTCGATGGCGCAGGTGGTTAGCGCGTTCGGCTGCGATCGTTGTAGTTAAGCAACTTTCGTAGTGGTCGGTCATTGGATGGGTGACCAAAAGTTTCTATCTCGAGTTCCTCCGTGCTTCGGAAGGCACGTTAAGCCGTTGGTCCCGGTTGCATCTGCAGTCGTTAGCACCCACCAGTATGCACTGGGCTCGCGTGGTGGGTCATGGCCCAATCCCCCTATTCCATCCATAGGGAAGGCCTGTGCCCCAGCAGTGGGGACATTAAGAGGCTGATGATGATGATGATGAAACTTTAGACATTGCTGTTTTTGTTAGAGCAAATTTACACTTATATGTACTTATATTACTTTTAATAGTATGCGATTCGAAGACACCTCGAGGCGTTACTTCGATAAAGCCGCGCATCATCCGAACCGCTTAGTAGTAAAAGCGATTAGTTATCATACGTCTGCCCTCCCGTCCTCCAATCGTAGGTCCCTCCGATTCCGTCGGCCTAGGCACGTCTTAGACTACCTCGACGACGAAACCACCCGCGCCAACGCGCCTGCGATTCCTCCCACACAGGCCACAAACACCAACACTACACAGCTAGCAAACGTGCACACTAACTTAGCATTAGGCAGACACCGCACCCGTAGGATAAGAGTGCGAAGACCCGGTCTACACACGACACGCTATACCAGGTACAGGTACGTACCTGGGCGTTTTTCCCCGCCCCCCACGACAACGGCTAACTAGAGCCGAGGTCCGAGTCTCAGAGACGCCATCTTGTTGAGCCGACTCCCTCAGGTTCGAGTGGTCTGGAGGCTCCAGACGGAGAGGAGACTCCCCCCGTGGGGAGACGCCATCCGACTGGAATACCTCCAGAGGCACTCGCCAATTCTCGGCTTGAGGTCGCCTTAAGATCTCGCCGTCCCCAAACCCGGTGACGCTGCAAAGGTCATCTGCGCCCAACAGGCATACACACTCAAAAAAAAAAGCTATTCGAAAACAGACTTTGTTTACATTCTAACAAGAGATGGTTTATGAGTACTCGCAAATCAGGGGTATCAAGCACAATAAGTCAAAATAATAACTTTAAGTTTCAATCCTCCAAGACCCTACCCTTTTGCTTCTATATATACAATCATAATTGTTTCAGTGTGTGGAAGAGACAGAATTCATATAGTATCACTGTTCATAATATTAATTATGGATGATTGCTTTAATTTGTCCGTTTTAACATCGGCACCCGCAGGCGCAGTTAGTTGTTCGTAATGCCCACACTCACGGGCCCACCCATGATTATATTCACGCCCATCGCTAACACGACACCTTATCGATTTCACACGATTCAAATTTGCCTCAAATATTTCCCCAGCAAGTTGATTTTGTTATTCGCTTTTAAATCTTGTCAATTGTTAAATGTCTATTACTGGCCGACAGTGGTATCGAATTTTTTCTGAATATTGGAGTCATGAATATTTAATTTGAATTATTTGACTTGACAGTGAGATTTGATTTCAATAATTGCCCTTTTCTTAAATTGAAACTGCCGAAGCTTTTATTTTATCGAATCGCACAAAATCATGAGCTAAATTAATTATCAATAATGAAAGAATATACTGAAGAGTATAGTGGGCAGATAGATACCTACCTCGTCTGAGTCGTCTAGTATTCTAAAAATAGATGTAATATATCAAACAATTAACGAAATAATCAACAGGCTCAGAAATACAATTCTCAGAACATGAACAGTCTACCAAAAGAATAAGGCATTAATATAATTGTAATTAAAGAGAGAGTCCGTCAAAACGAATCATTTGAAAATAAACCGTTTAATTTTCTAATATTAGATGGAAATACAAAATTAATTTCTCATGAAGGGAAAGCTTGTTATTCTATCACATTCACTCTTCCATTCTCTTGTGTCAACGCGAGAATTTTTAATAGAATGTAATTGCTTCCCTGAAAGCGGGAATATCGTCGCGTACAACGGTGCAATCAAAGAATATTAAGTTAGCGTTAAACGCGTATAATCTTAAAAGATAAAAGACACAGCCCCGATCTTACGGAACTCAACACTCTTCGAATAATTGAAAAGATCAAAACCGATTCTCAGATAAAATCTCGTGATAAAAGCTTTATTTTATTAAGCGTCAAGTGGTTTTCACACCGGTTTTTATTGTCATCATAACTGAGGACCCATGTTTTTAATGTTTATAATATATAAAAAAATCAGATATTTTTTTTATTTTTCTAAGGTCTGTGTATTCGATGTCTCTGTTGATTCAGATGTACACATGCGTTACATTAAATTAAAATAGTTTTGAAAATAAATCGTGAAAATTGAGGATGTTGTTGTTTATTTGTCGTGTGTCATATTGAAAATATAAAAAAAAATTGTGTGTGTCAGCTCCGACGCACAACTGCAGATTACTCCTTAAGTTCGATAGTCTAACCAGACACAAAACGAGTTTATTTAACTTAAAAAAGATTGATACTGTATGAAAGGGTAAATTAACAAATTAATGAAAATAATAAACATATATAAATATATATTTATTCATTTCATATACATTTATTATAACTAATCAACGAAATATTTTACATTAAACTTATTACAATAGTCAATTTCAGATGTGCATAAATTAAGGTACGCTACGATACTGTGCTACGGTGTAGCACTACGGCTGCTACGGCGTAGACAGTAAAAACGTAACGAGGTCATTCATCGACAGATTTCACTCCTCACATTTTTCTCATACCGGGCCCCTTATATATGCAAATCGATTCTTAAGTAGTAAACTCCAAAAAACAATATTAACACAAAATAAGACAAAGACTTTTGACACCACGGGTGTTTCAGCCATTCACTTTGAGGATCTTGCTATTTATTTAATTTTATATTAAGTTCTAATAGTTTACCACACCACCCCGGTCCACCTACCGCTGTCATCTTCGTTTCGGCTAACTTCGTTTGATAAATAAAATTTTGTCGCTGCAACTGCTCGCTAGAGCTCGCTCGCTGACGAAGAATTTACCCGTAAACCATTGATATATCGAAACTCTGCTTCTATAATGAAATACTAATATTAGTGCGATAGCTGTTTTATGAAGTCTGTAACTATTGACATCAAAACATTATTTTGTAATGATTGATGACTAACTGTGGCCACTATTCCAACGCGTAAAAAGAACTTTGGTGTCTTTTTTCTTTGTCGCACTATCAAGAAGAAGCAACATGCAGGCCTAGCTGGTATGGCAAGTAGAACTACTGTATCAGCTATCTTTACTTCTGGACTTCACCGTCACTTAACATTAGTTGGGGAGGAGTAATTTGTCAGAAAAAAAAGATTAAGGTATTCTTTCAACTTTTATTATATCAGGATCTTTGTTTTGAAAATATATAACAACAAATATTTTATGTAAATAACTAATAAAAAAAAATTGTGTGTGTCAGCTCCGACGCACGACCGGAGTTTACACTCTAAAAACGATTGTATTTGAACAGACACAAAACAAAATCAAGTCCGAAGAAGTCGGTTACAAGTAGAGATACCTCAGGAATCGTCCCATGGTTTCGACTATCATAGGTTCCATGTCACACATTTTATCATCTAACATCAGCGATATTCATCATATATTTTATTATGTATTTCTGGAAACACACAATTTCAAAAATTTCACACACTAGTCATCATTTTGTAAATATGTTATAATACATATTCCATCTGTACTGAAAATCACTATTCCAGAGTGCTGGACACTTACCGGCATTTCTCTATATTCTGTTATTTATTGGTCTTCATTAATTTTGCTCCGATTTTATCTATTTTTAGTTTATTTATTTTATTGACATTTGTGACAGCTTAATGTTTTTTATCCGTTGCCATGGCTAAAAGTGAAAGGTGCGCAGATGAGGTTGCGCACAAAAACGTAACGAGGTCATTAATGTCATTCATCGATAGATTTTACTCCTCACATTTTTCTCATACCGGGCCCCTAATATATACAAATCGTTTCTTAAGGAGTAAACTCCAAAAATATTTATTCCAGCGCCACGGATTAGTATAGGTACATTCTTGGGTCTGATAACAAAAGTTTCGTTCGCTTCAGGACACTCAAGATTCTATCGCTGCCATGATGGAAATTGGATTTTTTATTCTTTCTACATAATTGCAAAACGGTGTCAAGCGGGATCCAATTATGTACAACTGACAAAATAATCAAGTGACCGAAAAATGCGGCAGGTATAAAACGAAACACATCAACGCCAATTAACAAATAACGCCCCCCTCTTCCCCCGCGAGGGGGCGCCAGTGAAGTGCCTTCGAGTTAACGCCCACTCGCGTTTGACCGATTTTATAATATTGAAAATTGATTGTAATTGCTTCGCTGGTGTCAATGGACATTTCAGTGAGACGACAATTAATGTCCCTGTGGCCCACCAATTTAGTATGTACATATTTGAGGGCGATATATTTTTCCTGGCGCTTATATCGCAAATGGCCGGTCGTTTTGATCGCATTGTCTCAGTGAGCCGCGGGAATTTATAACCGTTTTTACACAAAGGCCCTGACAATGAACGAGTGGTGATTAGAGAGTATTAGTAACTTTTTTCATTCATTCATTCATTCATACAATCATTCATTCATTCATCATAATACATATTTTCATCAACGACATTTTCAATGCATTGGTAATGATGAAAACTTCTACATAAGATAGATGTTAGAATATAAAAGATAACATCATCATCAGCCTATTAATGTCCCCACTGCTGGGGCACAGGTCTTCCCTAGGGATGGAGTTTGGGCCATTACATGGCCCACCACGCGGTCCCAGTGCGTATTGGTGGATGCTAACGACTGCAGACGCAGGCGGGGCCAACTGCTTAACGTGCCTTCCGAAGCACGGAGGAGCTCGAGATAGTAAATTTGTTGTTTTCCATCCAATAACCGACTACTGTGAAAATTGCTTAACTTCAACAATCGGAGCCGAACGCGCTAACTACTTTTGCCATCGAGCTCCCCAAATATACAGGGTGTAAAAAAACCTATGACAAAGACTTAATCTACGCATTCTGTACACCCAAACAAGTCATATTACAAAATATTACACGTGGGAAAAAATGTATTTTTAAGTTAAAAAAATGCATTTTTTTCCAGAACGCAATGTAAAACGCGGCGCGCTACTGTGGCGCTACGCAAATAATGTGCCTGTGTGTATGGTGTGTGCGTGTGTGTAAGTGCGTCGATAAAAAAGTTTCTAGATGTATAAATCTTGAAAAAAAAATTTTACCCTGACCTTCATTATTACTGTTGGAGTATTGCCCTGTATGGATGTAAAGAGACAGAGCAATATTGGAAGCATTTGAGATGTGGTGCTGGCGAAGGATGGAAAGAATTAGTTGGACAGAGAAATTAACAAATGAAAGGGTATTGGACATTGTGGATGAACGGAGAACTTTGCTCGACACACTAGAGAATAGAAGGGGAAGAATGTTCGGCCACCTTGTGCGACACGACGAATTCATAAAAACCATCATAGAGGGAAAAGTGGAAGGAAAGAGAGGAAGGGGAAGACAGAGGATAACCTACATAAAGCAAATCAAGGAAAAGGTTGGCGTCGAGTCGTACAGGGGGCTCAAAGGGTTGGCGGAGGATAGAGGGAGATGGAGGTGGATACATAGTCTGCACCGACAAGAGCATAGCTCTTAAATTTAGAGAGAGAGAGACCTTCTTTATCTTCATAACCATAAATTTCCCAGGTATGGTCCAGAAGAAAAAAATGATCGTCATTATGTGGAAAATACGTGACCTTCGACTTCGTTATAGGTTTTTTTACACCCTGTATATTTAATAATAATACAAAACGATGGTTTCTTTAAAAACAAGTAAACGCACTAGATAGGTAATCTTACATGCACTGCTTATCCGGATTATCTGCTTGAATTAGGGCAGCCGCCTAGGAAAGCCACTTTCAGCTGAAATGAGACTGCAATGAAATAACGATACCTTTTGTTGGTGTTTTGATTCCGTTAGTGATTTAAAATATAGGTATTTCTGACAGCCCTCTGTGCAGAGCCTGCCTGGAGGACGAGGAGACGAGCGCCCATGTGCTGCTGGAGTGCACGGGCGTTGCAAGACAAAGGATTTCTCTAATGGGAGGCCCGAAGCCTATAGTAGAGGCCTGCAGTAACGTTCGGGGACTGCTGAGCTTTCTGGAGGAGCTGGGATGGCAGGACTGATGCCAATCCCCACGCAAAATAGGCACCAGATGTCGAGTTGCGGAAACAGCCCGCCGTTCTACTAAGACTAAGACTAAGACTAGTGATTTCAGTTTTGAAATCCCCACGCGAAAACAGGCAAATAAAGTAAGTCTTGTACGGTCAGATGATGCTGTTTCAAAAAGGAAAAACCAGCCAAGTGTGAGTCGGACTCGCGCACCGAGGGTTCCGTACAAACCTGAATTTTCAAAAAGATTTTTTATTATATGATGTTACTATAAGACGTTACTTCGTACCAAATTTCAAGATTCTAAGTTCACGGGAAGTACCCTGTAGGTTTTGATTCCCGTGCGAGCTTCGAAAATTTGCGGAAATTTGCGGCACAAACGGCTGTATCTTTTGATTGCTTTGGCTTAGAAGTTTGATTTTTTCACAGCTCCAAGGGACAGTAGATCTTAGTATTAGATATGAATTTCAGTTTGATACCTCTACGCGTTCCTGAGAAAAACGGTCTTGACAGACGGACGGATGGACAACAAAGTGATCCTATAAGGGTTCCGTTTCTCCCTTTTGAGGTACGGAACCCTAAAAGCGTAGGGAAAAAGAGCTTATTACCTGTACAGGGCAAATAATAGAATGTAAAACTTCTTTTCACTTCTATTATTCACAGCGACTAGTAGGGATTGCGATGGGGTAGTGTAAACAAAATTCTATTTTGGACCAAAAATAATGAACATTTAATTTTTTCTTTTGTCAATCTAACACAAAATGACAAAGATAAAGTGCATTAAAGTTCCAGAGAGTGAGCTTGTGATGTCTAAGGAAAACTATACCAAGACGTGACGTCATGCGACATTTCATATCAGTATCTCTTATCTATTAGACAAGTCCGTCCGTCCGTCTGTCTGTGGTGCTGTTTCAGCGGCCTAACCGTAAGAGATAGATAAAGAGAATATTTCAGTTATAAGTTAAGAATAGTCTGATAAGACTTAGCACGAAGCACTTCCGGTTTTCGAGAAATCACGAATTTCAAACGAAACCACACAAAATCTCCGAAGTTCTCAATTAATTAAATACATTTTTTTTTCAATCAGGTTTTGGTGAACATTTGGTTCACTGGTTTGTTAGTATCTTTATAATGTTCATATTATAAAAGAAAAATACATGCCAATACTTTTTGATAATCTACCTACCTATTTGGCTTTTAGCAATAAGCGAGGATGGTGTGAGTGTGTGACCTTGGCCTGACGATCAAAGTCACGTTACAATATCGTCGACACGAGAAATCTGACGTCCATACTCGTAGGTAATGAAAAAACTCCAATCGTACAATAATAATCGTTCATAGTTTCTTACGTATATTCGAGTGTTCTTTCAGCTAAGAATATCTACAAAGCTAGCTTTAAATAGATTCAGTACCTTTAGCTAAGTAGCTTTAGTTTAGCGAGTCAAAGGTCCAATCATATTGAGGATGTTTCTTGTCACGCTTCTTTACACAGTTTCTTGTTATCTATAAAATTTGTGTCTGTTTATTTTCAGTATCTGGATAGTCTTTGACGGTAACAGCGTATTTCTTTTGAAGTTTGCAAGCTTATAACGTCGCATGGTCTTTGTCGCACTGAACTTTACGAGCTATGTCGCTTGTTTTTGAAGGTTCTGCTAAAAGTTTCATTTAATAAGCTTAGTCAACCTGACATTAACCAAGTATCCATGTTTTTTAATTACAAATTTAAAAAAAAACATGGATACTTGGTTAAGTATCCGCGTTTTTTTTTAAATTTCTAATTAAAAAAAACCATGTATATTATCCATGTTTTTTAATTACAAATTAAAAAAACATGTATACTTGGTTAATGTCAGGTTCACTAAGTTTTTTTTTTTTTAATAAAAGCTTAGTGCACCTGACATTAACCAAGTATCCATGTTTCTTAATTAGAAATCTCATATTTTTTTGTGATTATAAATAAAATTGACATCAATCCTATCTAATCTATGTGTAGGAAGGAAAATACTTTCCCGTGCAATTTTGTTACATCGAAAATAGAAGCTTAAAATAAAATTGATAGGCTTATATTAATTGATCAGAATCAATCATCATCAAAATGTCACGAATATATTTCGAAATAATGCTTTTCAGAAAGCTTATTTAAGGAAACTAACATTAAATGCTAACATGATTGTCTTATATTTAGTACAAAAGCGTGTATCAATACTAATATTTCTTTATGTATAATGCTAGTACAAAATTTTTGTAATTTGTACCTAGTCAGGTCATAAATTCTGTCACATGTTTAATATAAAATAATTGAAACAAGTTTATTCATTATGTAACCATTTATATACCAAAATTAACTGTACAAAACAAAGTGTTCCTATGACCATAAAGTTTATTCAAAATGACTTCCATGATTTTCCACCGTGATTGAAGGCCTGTAGCCTGGACGACTGGAAGACTCAATCTGCGCGGCCAGTCGTCTATCGCAGCACGGACGAGGTCCATGTCAATATCGGCGGCTGCCTTAATCAAGGATGTCTTGAGTGACTCCAAATTGGGATGAGGCTTTAAGCACGCCTTTTCCTCCAAGTGTTGCCATATCTTGTAATCTAACGGACTCAAATCTGGACTAGAAGAGGGCCAGTCTTCGTGCCGGAGGAAGTCGATTTCACGCGCCGCCAGCCAGTCTTGTGTGCTCTTCGCTCTATGAGCTGGCGCTGAAACTTGTTGGAATACCCAGTGCCTGTTATTGAATATGGTATGAGAAACAGGTTCCACAAGGTTCGTCAGGACTGTATTTTGATACACAACTGCATTCGTTTTTACACCTTTCTCACAAAAATGTACCTCTGTTAAGCCCCAATAAGAAACTCCCAACCATACCATGAGCGAGGACAGAAAATGACCTCGTTGGACACGCGGAATACGGTTGCTCGCTTCTTCACTACTGTGTGCGTCCACCTTATCATTTTGTTTGTTGTAGCTCTCTTCTACGGTAAAATTTTTTTCATCCGAAAAAGAATTTCTCGTTATTTTTTCCCGCGTACCGCTTCAACAAAGCGCGGCATCTCTTCAGTCTCAGGTTCATTAGACAAGCATTCAAACAATGTCCTGTTTTTCTTCGATATGCCCGAAGCCCTAAGTCTTCATTTAATACCCTTTTCACCGTAGTTCTGCTTAACCCCATCTGAAGGGCCAACAGTTTCTGCTTACGTTTGGGATTTCTTTGAATTCGCGCCTTCACAGCTTTTATCATTGCTGGAGTCCCAACAGACCGAGGGCGACCACTTCTAGACCTGTCATCTACACTAGAGTCTTCATTGTATCGTTTGATGGTACGATAAACGAATCTTTTGGTTTTATTCAAATTTTTCAGTATGTCAAAAATTTGAATTGGCGCGTAACCGCAACGATGCAACGCAATAACTGCAACACGGTCTTCTTTAAGCGTCCACTCCATATTTAAAAATGAGTAAAATTCTAAAAAGTATACATTTTTATTTTCATGATCAATTCCAAATTCGAATTCAATAACCTTTTTTGAGGCCAGCATTCTAAAAGAAAAGTTTTTACTATGTGACAATACTTATGACCTGACTGTGTATATATGGTTGATTATTTTCTCGTTATTACTGTACCGCAATAACCTCATTAAGAAGATTGATGATCACATTAAAACTTAACATAGGTATCACGATTGTGCGCTGTGCTCCGGCCGAGGTATTGACGTCATCCGGACACAAAGAAAGCTCCCTCCTCGCACACGTCCCATGTAAATGGATTATAGGCCGCTGATTATTCGGCAGGGTCCGGCATTAGCATGATCCGTGAAGGCGCTTTCAATTTTCGCAGTGTAAGCCGGCGGGGCGCGCTCGCTTGCGATAATCCGCGGGCCGCGAGCCCTGAATAATTACATGCACCTTACCTGGCGGCGCCGGCGGTGCCCAACCCTCGCCTCGCCTCGCCATGGATCTTATCCGGATTATGAAGCCGATCTAACTCATAATCTGTTTTAGCATTTAATTTAATAGCGTAGTGAGAACTTTCTTTGTTAGCTCTGGTTTTGTACTCGACAATCGGTTTGTTGATGATTCAGATTGTTATTTAGCAATTGTTTAGCTTTTTGCTCTTAACTCTGTGTTATTGTTATAGCAAACACACTTCAATTTTCAATGCCGCTTTTGAGTTACAAAAACAATGTGACAACAAGACTACAATACAATATTACTACCTATTGATAGTGTTTTGTTTTTGTCGGTGAGTTAGGTCAATTGCACTTGGTCGGTAGCCTGAATCCGAGTGCCAATGGGATTCGGGTAAACGACTAAGTATAAATGAACGGAGTCGAGAGTCGGTACAGCCCGTATTCTAATGTAAATGTTGCTCCGGGTGCCCGAATTCGAGAAATGTCTTTCGTGCACCTGGATACGGGCTAACGACCAAATGGAATTAAGCCATTAAGGTTCCAGGGCTTCACGTGGTAAGGGTATGATTCAGGGTAGGCAACGGCACGGGTGATATTTTTTGTATCGCTAGCGTCTATAGAGGAGCTCGATGGCGCAACGAGTTAGCGCGTTCGGTTGCGATCGTTGAACTTAAGCAACTTTCGCAGTGGTCGGTCATTGGATGGGTGACCAAAAATTACTATCTGGAGCTCCTCCGTGCTTCGGAAGGCACGTTAAGCCGTTGGTCCTGGTTGCATCTGCAGTCGTTAGCACTCACCAATCCGCACTGGGCCCGCGTGGTGGGTCATGGCCCAATCTCCCTATTCCATCCATGGCCCAATCTCCCTATTCCTGTGCCCCAGCAGTGGGGACATTAATAGGCTGATGATGATAGCGTCTATAGACTATCGTGAGGCTTACCGCTTACCATGAGGTATGGTTACATATCACCCTTTTAACATAAAATAACCTTTATCGATGTTAATTTTAGTTGCTGAAATTATCTTTAGTAAGACTTTGACCCTTTCTGCCCTTGAAGCCGAAAAGGCGAACCTTAAGATCGAAGTGTTTTCCTTTTGCTGAAGGTGACAATCAAATTGAAATCTGATCAGTCGAATTCTATGTCGAAGGTCAATGTTTACATATGTGATTGTCATATATTTCAAATAAAAATATGACAATCACATATACCTTCAGCAAAAGAAAACACATCGATCTTAAGGTTCGCCTTTTCGGCTTAAAGAGCAGAAAAGGCCAAAGTCTTACTTAAGTGAAAAGCTTTCTAGAAATGCTGGATTCCTAAGAATCAGCGCGGATAAAAGCACGCTGGTGCAAGATAGAAAGAATTTATTCAAGCATAGTTTTATGAGTTTGTTTATTTGACCAACTTGAAGACGACCTCCGTGGTCGAGTGGTTTGTACGCCGGGTTTCATGGTGTCACCGACTCGAGAGGTCCCGGGTTCGAATTCCGGTGGGGGCAGATGTTTGTGTGATGAATACGAGCATTTGTACTCCAATCATGGATGTTGAATATGTATGTCTATACAAATATACTTATATATGTTGTAGGAAGGCCAAAGGGGAAGATCTTCCTCCGAGCTGGGTAATGTTAGCTCGGGGGCCGCGGCCCGACTGATGTTGGTCGGGTATCGTATATATGAAGAGTTAGCTTCCGAATTTCATTTGCGCGATGTAGGCTTCCATGCTATTATTGATCGCAGTGCAGGTAACGCCATCTTTTTGAGTATGGTAAGTAATGATTTGTTATATCCGTTGTATATCTGTGGGGCATATAGATGTCGCCGCCACATATGTAAGGTATGTAAGGTATATGTATTCTATCCGTTACCCTAGTATCCCATAACACAATCCTTACAGTGCTTACTTTGGGGCTAGGCTAATTGGTGTGAGTGTTGGAAATATTTATTTATTAACTTGCAACTACCCATACACGTCGCGTAGGTGACAAACGTCCGAGATATGGTGGTGTCGTATTGTCCACCAGCAGCATGTTGTGACAGCGAGCGGTGTGATGGCGTGTCGGAGTATCGCCGCCATCAGTCGGCGGCGCGGGCGGTCGGAAGCGGGCCTAACGCGCGTTCCGCACGCGACCCGTGTGCGAGGGGCATAACCGCACACATTTACCAACTTTAATTAACCTTGTGAAACAAAATGGTGTTTAACTTTTAAACGGCAACGGAGCGAAAGAATAACTGATAGAAAATTTTGAAACCGAACTACAAAGTTGTGGAACAAAGGGTGTTTAACATGAAATAGGCAATAACGAAGCCGGAAACCATGAAAGGAGCGTTTGTACAGGTAGCTGCATTTTAATCGTGGTTTCTTAGTCAATAATGCTCGTGTTCTTCATAAACTTAGAGTTTTTAATATAAACAGATTTATATATTTTAATTTTTTAAGCATTTAACTGCTAGATGTTTCAATCTAAAGAAAATTTTACTAAAACATGAGATACTTCTCTTTAGATACGAATAGATTTGTCAATGGCGCTCATACTATTGTTTTATGACTTCACTCTTAATAGATCTACGATCTAGCAGAGGTCACATAATCACTTTTGGCTTTAATAAGAATCGGATTGTATGCAACCGGAAATACTAGACAGACAACGACTCCTTGGCTGTACGCATTGTAAAAAAGGTAGAAAACCTTATAGTGCGAAGGCAAAGGACAGCGACCAAAAAAGGAATAGTAACCTGCAGGGCGTCCGGATGTCCGATAGAAGAAGAAATAAGGTGCAATCAGTATATGCAGCTCCTTAGCACACTACCTAGAAGTACAGTCTATTAACTCTATAAGGCCTGACTTCACAAACTCCACACCCTTAGATTAAAACAAAAAGGGAAGATACGGTACGCTCATCATCATCATCCTAATAATGTCCCCACTGCTGGGGCACAGATCTTCGCTATGGAAGAAATAGGGAAATTGGGCCATGCGGGCCCAGTGCGGATTGGTGGGTGTTAACGACTGCAGATGCAGCCGGGACCAACGGCTTAAAAAAACAGATAGGCATGCAACCTGACGGTGAACTAAATTGTGAAGCTCAGTTTCCACCGAAAGCGTATGATGATTCTCTTTGCTCTCCGTTCCGCCAAGTCCAGTGCAGCAAGTTGGTGTTACAGTCGTCCCTAAAGTAACTGCAATACTTCTTTACTTTTGTTACATCATAAGTTTTTTTCAGTCGTCTTTAGCTTGACGCATTGCATTTTCTTTTTTTATAAAAAAACTAGCTGACCCAGCGAACTTCGTACCGCCATAAAAAAATAGGGGTTGTCTAGCAGACAAAATTGTGAATCTAAACCATTCTCAGATCCCCTTGAACACACACAAAAAATTTCATCAAAATCGGTCCAGTCGTTTAAGAGAAGTTTAGTGACATACACACTCACAGAAGAATTATATATATAAGATTCAGACCTTGACAACAAGCATTGGTGCTTCAGCGGTAGAAACCGCGCGCCTACTACGCGAGCGGGGACAATTCCCGGCTGAGGAACAACTGTTTTTTTTTCACTTTTTGCAAGAAATAAATTGAGGTGCTGAAAAACACTTTTATATATGGATGGAGTATGGTTGCGCCGAAGTTGAGCTTATTTTCGTTCGTGAGACTGCGGCTGTAGCCTGAGATAATGGGACCAAACTAACTACAAATAAAATTAGCTCATGCCAGTTGTGTGATTCTGTTAGTGGTGCTACTCAAATTGATTAATTTATAATGGCACTGTATCTCTGAAGTGACTGCTTACAACCGGGCTAATTGTATGAATCATAATCATAATCATTTATTTCGTAATAAATTACACGTCAATAATAAACATAGCAGAAAATACATAAAGTACTAAGTAATCATTCAATTAATTCAATATTTCAAATTATATAAAAGTACATTACGGAGTCAAAACAATTAAAATACAATATTTTTACAAAATGTCAAATACAAATATGTCAAAATACAAATGTCAAATAGAAATAATAAAACAAAAAATAAAATGAATTTATAAATTAATAATCATTCAATATTATAAAAAATAATTAGTCCAATGTATGTAAGGATCTATCATTTAAAAATTAATATGTTAGGGTGATATTTAGCACATGAGACTATTCTCTCGCTGTTTTCTCTTAATTGTTATAATAATTATAGCCAAATAACTTTCAAGTCTCGAAATTAATCTTTGAACTGTCTGTAAGAAATTTCAAAATATTTTTAAGTCGTTAAATTATTGTAGCAGTAAGTTTTTAGAGGTGCAAAAACTGCTTTATTAGGTACACCATTTTTATAGTGAAACTTTTTTACGCACGCTTGACTTGGGGGTATCTAAACTGGCGAATGCGTTCCGCGTTACGAAAAGTGTGTTCGGGCGAGGTGAACGGGAGTTGAGTGGGGGATATAAGCAAGAGAAACAGTGCGCGCGCACATTTTCTTTCTCTCTTTCTCTTATAGCTAATAAATGAAATACGTATATATACATACATGTATGTATTGTACATATATATACACACACATATATATGGAGCTAAAGAAGTTTTACTTCAGTCGTATGGTCATAAGCACACATTTTTTTCTGCACAGTTCTTAAAATAATAGATATAACTTGAATTATTTTGTTAATTATTCATTGAAGGAGGAGCTCGATGGCGTAATTGGTTAGCGCGTTCGGCTGCGATCGTTGAAGTTAAGCAACTTTCGCAGTGGTCGGTCATTGGATGGGTGACCAAAAATTTACTATCTCGAGCTCCTCCGTACTTCGGAAGGCACGTTAAGCCGTTGGTCCCGGCTGCATCTGCAGTCGTTAGCACCCACCAATCCGCACTGGGCCCGCGTGGTGCGTCATGGCCCAATCTCCCTATTCCATCCATAGGGAAGGCCTGTATCCCAGCAGTGGGGACATTAATAGGCTGATGATGATTCATTGAAAACTAAATTTAGGACGTATAAAGAAGATAAGTTTCGAACATCAATTATTACCCACAGTTTGTTTATTCAGCATATAATTGCGTCCAAATATTATTGTTCTATTTCGCCACCGTAGCGAAACTATTTGACGTTATTATTTTTCCTGCGATCGTCGATAAGGGTTAGCGTCGCCGGTGGACTCCGATACGTTATGTGCTAATACGGAGGCGTGGCCCACGGAATGTATGTAAATTGGAGCAAATTGCTAGAAAAATTGTGGTGCTCCGCGCTGGTTGGCCTGAGTTATGGCACATTAGCGGGCCACACCACACGCTACTATAGTAGCTTCTTATGGTTTTATTGACTCCTCTGATTATATGGAAACGGGCAGAAATCACCCTGGAACTGTTTATTTTGCAGCGTCCACAAAAACGATCCAAAGTGATTGTTAAAGTCTACAAATACTTTGGGTTTGGTTGTTGCGACAAAGAGGTCGATTCCTAACGTAAATTTCTTCAAATCAACATTTAACTTATCTTAGAATTCATTATGTCAGATCTCTACAGTTTCTACGTAACAGCAGAATGGTCGATGATGAAAATCTACTTTAAGAGTAGAGTCCTTGATGCAACATCATCATCAGCCTATTGATGTGCTCACTGCTGGGGCACAAGCCTTCACTATGGATGGAATAGGGAATTTTGGGCCATGACCCACCACGCGGACCCAGTGCGGATTGATGGGTGCTAACGACTGCAGATGCAGGCGGGATCAACGGCTTAACGTGCCTTCTGAAGCACGGAGGAGCTCGAGATAGTAAATTTTTGGTCACCCATCCAATGACCACTGCGAAAGTTGCTTAACTTTAACGATCGCAGCCGAACGCGCTAACCACTTGCGCCATCGAGCTCCTCGAAGAAATGGACATACATACATGAATACTTACATACGCTCGAAAAACATTACCGTCCGTAGTCGTGTAATGAGAGTTGCGCTTGTTTTCCGTTCATCAATATCTTCCAGGAATTGCAAATGTGAAAATTGTCTTTACCGGGACTGGAGCTCCAACATTGGACAACGGAGGAGCTCGAGATAGTAAATTTTTGGTCACCCATCCAATGACCGACTACTGCGAAAGTTGCTTAACTTCAACGATCGCAGCCGAAAGCGCTAACCACTTGCGCCATCAAGCTCCTCCTGCAACATCATCCCTGTAATATTAACATAGGTGCTTACAGAAGACTGTATCAACGCTGCTAGTATTGCTAGAGGTGGGTCTTTTCAGAGCTGGTTATTGATATTTTTAACACATGGGACGATTTAATGGTCTTTCAGACAGTTCTTTCACTAGCTATGGTCAGTAGCTATTTAATATTAATCAAGCCTTGTAATACATTTTTTAAACAGTTACATCTGTTCCAGTAAACCTAATTTAAGCGTGTCAAAAATACTATTCCTGGTCGTTATTGGTCACTAAATTAATAAAGCCAGAAAACGTGATCTGAACTTATTCGATGTTTAATTTACTGTTGTATATTTTATTTTTCAAATCTTTCTCTTCCTAAAGATACAGGGAAACCTTATAAATGTATCGAACGCAGTGAAACCAATCTCATCAGCTGCAGAATCCATACGAACGCATTTAATTTAGAGGAAGAATAGAAGGCAGCGTCTTGCTTCTGGCGATGTGTTCTGATGAGTGGTATACATTCAAATTCAAACTCATTTATTCAGTCTCGCCTGTTATAAGCTCTTGTGGAAGTCAAACTCTACGCTATCGGTTCGTAAATCTACGGCGGGAGACCTGGTACTGAGAGTCTGAAAAGAACCGGCAAGAAACTCAGCAAGGGCTATTTTGTTCGCCCTGATTTGTTTCATACAGTGTCGTCAATTGAAAGATGACATCAAAAATTGAAAACATGTGTTGATGTCAACTTTCAAACTCAAACTCAAATCATTTATTGCAACCATAATGTGTACAGTGGGTGGTAGGTACTTATATAAATATGAGCATTATGGACCCCGTCGGGCACGCAATTGGTTATTAGAAGAGAGGATACGCTTCTCAGAAGAACAACACTAATAGTAAAATTTAAATTGGATGTTAGAGATTGTTTCATTTGTTTATTTTTGATTGTTATAATTGGATTGGATCTGATTTAATTATAAATAATAATATTAATAATTTCACAAAATTAAATATAAAATATAATAAATAATTAAATAAATTATTTGTACATGTACATTAATAATTACTGATCTTATCATTAAAATATTCATTTACATTATAATAACATTTGTTAATTAGAAATTCCTTTAATTTATTTTTAAATGTCAAGTAATTATTTTCATTCATTATTGTATTGGGCAATTTGTTATAAATTTTAATTGATGAATTCAATGTGCTTGATGATGATAGTTTTAGCCTAGAATTAGGCATTATTAATTTATTGTTGTGTCGAGATGTGTATCTAGATGGAATGTCTTGTCGTCTAGTGTAGAATTCGCTATGTTTGCGCACAAACTTGCACACTTCCAAAATATACAAACACGGTAGTGGAAGTATCTGATAACTTTTATCACATTAATATTATTAATTAACAATAACTTAAGTATAGCTAGGTATCCGATTTTTTTTAAATTTAGAAGTGGCGATTAAACAATTTTCAACCAAATTAGCAAATTAAAACGACTTTGTCTGTTATATTCAGCCGAAGGTGCCTTATTATTTATGAAATCTTTAACAGTGTAGTAACCTTTCTTAAGGAGACAATCTTTTATACAGACTTTAAAGTTATAAAAAGGTAAATTAATTATTTCTAAATCTTAAGAAAACATAATTAAAAAAATACCACGCAGACCAAGCAGCAGACGGGACTCGAAACCGCACCATTCGCTATCTGGGCGAATGCACTAACCAATTATGCTACCGCGGCCCTGACGGCCGCGTCGAAATTCCTCCAGCCATTCTTAAGCTGCAAGGCAGCGCCATCTCTTCGCATTGAAGGTAACCCACAATGTCAAATGAATGAATAAATAAATTAATTATGAATGAATTAATGAAATGAATTGATTATTTCTTTTGGTAGTTTATTATAGTAACATATACCATGACCCACAAATGAACCAAGAACCTTTTGGAGTGTCAACGGTGGCAATTTGAGTTTATCTTTATTTCTGGTATTGAAATTATGTACATCATCGCGCCTCGTATATAAAATTATGTTCTGACGTTAACAATTACACAATTGTAAATGTATTGAGATGCAACAGTCTTTATACCTATTACTTAAAATGTATCCCTAAGAGAAGTTCAGAAAGAAAACAATGTCACAAAGTTCTTCTACAAAGAAAGGTAAATCATTAATGTAAATCAAAAAAAGAAATGGACCTAAAATTTAACCCTGAGGAGGGCCTATTTTTCGGATAGAGGTCCGGATGATTTTGTACCGTTAATATCAACTGTTTGTGTCCTTTCTGTTAAATATGATTGCACTAATTTTTGAGTGGATTCTTTTATGCCGTAATGATTTAATTTCCGTAACAAAGATTGATGATTAACGCAATCAAAGGCTTTAAATAAATCGCAGAATACCCCAAGAGCATTCTGCGACTTTTGCCAAGCATTAAATATATATTTTAGCATAGTGGCACCAGCATCAGTTGTGGAACGGTTTTTGGTGAAACCGCACTGCGCTCTGTGTAAAAGTTTATTAATGTTAAAATGAGTCAACAATTGTTCTAACATTATTTTATCAGGGAATTTACTCAACGCTGGTAATATAGATTGGCCTATAGTTGCTAGAATCTTTACAATCTTCAGACTTAAATAAAGGTATAATTTTACTGAATTTCATAAGATTAGGGAGTATTCCCTGATCTTCATCCTTCCTCCCTATACATGTATTAAAATATCAGCTAGGTAATGGGCTGAAGAATGTTTAATATCCTTTAAGACTTTGACAGATATACCTCATAAATTAAATGCATTTTTTATTTTCAATGAATGGAAAACTTTAATTATTTTAAAAGAGCTAACGTGCATAAAATTACATAATAAACCACATGGAGGTCCATGTTTTTGAAACAGAGCTGTAGCAGTGCCAGACGATTAGTCCAAGTTGGAAGTAGTTTCTACGGGTATGTTCATAAAGAATTTATCTAAAATATTTGCGACTTCATGTTTCGATTTTACGAGATTATTATTGATTTTAAGAACCATGCTATTTTCACGAGGCTTATACTTGCCACTTTCACGCTTAATGACATTCCAAGTGGTCTTTATTTTATAATTAGTTTTTTTAATTTTATCCCTTATAAAATTTGTCTTTGCAGTGTTACATATCTGGAGTATTTGCTAACAAAGTAAAAAAACTCAGGATGCTGCTTATATTCTTTGATTCTTTAAAGCTCACACAGCCTTGTTCTACTCTTATATATACCAGTTGTCGCCCAGTCACAGAATTGCAACCTCTGTGTACATTTAATAGTTTTCGGTCTAAACATATTTTGAAATTCATTATTTATTAAATCAAAAAGATTTTTGTACAAAATATCCGGATCATCATGCGTCCAAGGCATTAAAGGAAGTTTATCGCTAATGTTATTTTTGAATTAATTTACGCGCTCATTTGTTATACGTCTACACTCTATTATGTCCGGCTCAGTACTGACATTGAAACTGTATGTTGTCTTTAAACCGAGATGACCGGAAGTAATATCACTAAAGGCTGACTTTTCAATTGCATCCAACTCAGAAAAAAACGTTGTCTAAACAAGTGGCTGAGTAAGAAGTTACTCTGGTTGGTTCAGTAAACTGGAAATTTAAATTAAAACATTTAAACAAAGTAATTAACCGGGGACTTAAAGAGCTATTTTCAAATAGATTGACATTAAAATCACCATAGTATGCGGTACAGATTTATTTTTTAATTTATTGAGAGAGTCCTCCATGACTAATTCAAATGTACTAAAGTTTCCTGAGGGGGACCGGTATAAACATACTATATACAAATTTACTAACTCTACACACGACAGCTCAACATGGCGTTCCATTGAACGACTTACAATGTCCTTTCTTTGCTTACATTTTACATTATCTTTTACAAAAATTAAAAACCCACCACGTATAGCTGTCGTACGTACAAATGCACTGCATAGTTGAAAATTGTTTAAATAAAATGATAGCCAGTGTTCAGTTATGCACATGATATGAGTTTCATGACTTTTTGCTAATAATTCCAACTCAAAGTCTTGGCCGGCATACGTACGTACGTACATGTACTCTTCTAATACGGAAATTGTAATACCTGAAAAAGTTGGCTAACAAAAGAAGTGGTAGGCTGCTGCGAGGGGAGGGGTTGTTTAGAGGCCTTTATTCCGAGGCTGGCTCGCATTGTTTCTAATTAATCACGAACCCGGACCCCCCCCCCCCCTCTGCAGGCATCCCTCCCCTCCCCTGGCCTGTCGGTTCCGGACCATTTCCCACACACACTCGCTCGGAGATTCGCATTCCCAGTATTTGGTATTCATTGCCGCCATCCGCACGCCCTAGCCGAGGCTAAACTGATTCAATTTCGCGGGCTCGTTTTATTTACGCCCTTAATTATTTCCTCGGAACGTTAGATAAAACGGTCCAAAAGAATAAAAAAGGAATACACAGAGGTTTGTAGAGCTGAATTTGTTGCGTTCAGATAAAGCTGAAGATGAACGACTCGGCCGACGTGGCGTTTTTTGTCGCGCCGGCGAACGCGAGATACTTACAAATTAATGGAGCTCTTAATTTAAAGGCATGCCAACCCCGAACAATCTAATTCTACTTAATTTAGATACTCCATCTTAATTGTTTAAAGCATGTTATATGAATATGATTACTGAAATGCCTAGCAGTTATAAAGTACACTTGTGTAAACAGAAACCATGACTGTGAGCTATTACTTATTATTTAATTAAAGAAATCAAGTAAATTTCAATTATTAAATCATCATCTTGAAGGGATGCAAAGTACATGCCTATATTAGAATTTGTTATGGCGCCACTAAAACTCGATGAGCTGTTTTCAACTATCCCGCCCGAACTTATGAATAGTTCGACCCGAAAGCGAGCGAGCAAGATATGAAATCCCAAAAAGTTTACTCTCCAAACTTAGTTGTGCAGTTCATGAGATGTACGGCCAGCGTAGACCTATTGGATGTGATAAAGTATTGGAAGTTGTGGACGTGCCCCGCGGACGTGCCTCGCATGAGCGCGGAACTCTTCCAACAACTGCTTTGGCTCAAAGACTCCGGTCTACATCGGTTGCGCAATCCTTGCCTTTAATAAGAAATGTTGAGCAATGTGGATCAAGATTCTAATATGATAGATACTAAAATAATCACTGTCAGAAAATAATCAGGGCTTGCACCAAATTGTTTGAATCAAATTATCCCATATTTGTCAAATTGGTTAAAGTCAAATAGAGATAGAATAAAGCTTTCTCGTCATTAGATTTTTAAACTTAATCTTAGATGAACTAAGTGGACTTTAATTAATGGAATTCGAAAAAATCTGCTGGGCGAGTCGATTTACAAAATAAGAGTGTGCCCTACAGATTTCAATTTATATTTGCAACGGACCCGTTTCAAGTTTAGAGACCTTTTTTTAATTTGATTGTATTGGATCTAATGGGCCTAATTATGTTCAGCTTAAACAGCATTCCAGTCCTATCAAAGAACTGGTAGAAAAAAAATCAATAATATCCTAATTGTAATCAGGATATAGAAATACGCATCCTGTGGAAAGTACGGCAAACGGACGGCCACATAATGGAGGCTTAAAAGGGGGTGGCCCTTATCACCATGTTCTAGCCTTAACTTTATGGAACTCTTACGTTAGTCTCTCACTAATGGACTCCTTTTAATAATGTATTTTAGTTATTATTTTTAAGGTTTAAAGTTATAAATATCTTACTATTTGTCTCTCACTGCAGGACCACATAAGACAAGAATACATTATTTTTATATCGCCTGGGGTTCTTTAAGAAAACCGTAAAGAAGCAACTAAAAGTCCCGCAATATATACAGGTTGGCCGGAACATGGACGTCCAAAAAAAACTTTTGGTCCCTCGTATCGGGGGGTGTCCGAATCAACCCCATGTATGTTCCGCGACTTTATATAGTTTTCAAGATATGATTTTTTTTCTGAATTTTCGGGAATTTTCGACATAACTAACTTAAAATAATTCTAAAAAAAGTAGACGACTTTTTCGTTTTATTTTTACAACTGAATCCCCATGTTTCGGCCACCCTGTATATATTATAGTTTTAGGATAGAATTTTTAAACCAGGGAGCCATTTAGTCAGACCTATGTATAAAGAACGACTTCTATAAAACTGTCTTATCGCTGCAATTCAAGCTGGAAGTCCTCTGTGTCTTACCTCTTTTATTGATAACCAAAGCCCTAGAATACTTATGGAAGGTCATATAAGTTACTAAAATCGTTTTTTAAACGTCCAAGTACGCGCTATGTCAACTTTAAAGAGAGTTGGTTCCACGGGGACAGCTTAAATTTCGCTCGCGAGACGATAACATACCGCCCTCACTTCAGTAGTTGCAGCACTTAATGGCACCTAAATTGCCATTTATACTCCACTTTGAGAGAGGCTTAAAGTTTCTTAAGTATCTAATAATTAATTGAAGCGTTTTATGTCTGTCGAAGACCAATTTTTAATGTTGTGCTGTAACCATCAGAACTTATTATAAACTAGCTTTCCAAAATATGACAACAATTAGAAACAAATTAATATTGATAAGTTATTTTATAATGACGATTTGAGTCTTCGTAAAATATTCAGTAGCTATGAAAAATCCACAAGTACCACTAATTAGGAAAATTGCTTTCAAACATATGGTTTTGATGGTAATTTTTCAAATACACTCGAATGTGTAAATTGCGCAATTGAGTTTGAACTCTTCAATCTACCACAATGGTATCTTGAAGAATTTCTTTGATCGTATATTACAATATAAAATGCCGCTGTATATTTAATGAAAATGATCTTGGTCCATTGCTTTGTGCTTTGAAAAAAACTTTATATTGTAACGTACCTCAGGAACATCCTTTCTTTTAGCAATTATAGGTTTCATTTTACCATCAACGGCAACGTTCAACGGCATGACCTCCCGACCTTCAAACCCAGGCCTCAAGTCTCCCGAATAAGTTCGCCGACCCACACCCTCTACACTTCACATCCTCACACTCCCATTCTCTATTCTTTTATTATTCTTTATTTTTGTGTAAATACTTTCAATCTTGTAAATATAATCTAAAACCTTTTCTTGTTTTCTCCTTTTCTTTATCTTTCCTATTCTATTATTTTGTTTTGTCGACAATATATACTTCAACTCGATTCAAATTATTATCATAAATGTTAAGTCTTGAAAACGTGAACTGTGAATCATACACACGTTGGTAGCTCACTGCATTTCCGCACAATCACGTCCGAGAAAACTGAGTGACGCGAGCTGCGGCATGTCACACTCGCGTGCCCACACCTACACCCGCCAGTTTACTCGCCAACTCGCCAACTCGCCACTGCAAACATCGCCTGACCGCACGGAATTAACGAAGTTAACCCGCCGAGATAAGGCACATTACATGTTATGACTGCACACTAAGGAGATGGTAATCGTGGTAAACTGGCAAAGCAGCGATATAGTAAAGTCACTAGCCAAATGGCCAGAATGCAGTAATTCGGACTCTGGTTTCACCGGACCCCACTTAGCTAAATAGTACTCAAATATCGAATCAATATCTCATAAGAAAGCAAAATGCATAGGATGCTCTTTGTTTGCATTGAAGAAGCAGCATTACTATGTGCTTAGCTTAATCATAAAGCTGATAACTTTGTTACTTCAACATACAACGGGTAGGTATGCAACTTAATGATATTATTGGCGAGGGACTGCCTATATAGGGTCTTTAATAAGTATTCCTGTGTTAGGGAACCATTACTGTTATACTTATAATATTGCTGAGGTAAGAATGCGATCCGATCGAAATGACTAAAAGCCTATCATTATAACTGAATAAAAATTGAATGATTGTAAACTAACATGTAATGACAGTTTATACAGACAGTTGTCGTTAGTATTCATAAATATGAAGTAGCTTTTATTATATAAATATCTTTTTCTACTTATAAAGTCCTGATTAATAATAAAACAGACACAAAAACTATTGAAATCACTTTGGCTATAGAGTTGACTTAACATCAGCGATATGAAAAATACAACAAATCATTAGATGAAAATAATTAGGTAAGAAATGAAAAATAATAAAAATAAATAAAAATTTCAACAAATGAAAGGAAAAAAATAAAAAAGCCGCCTGCTTAAAAATTAAGGTTAATAAAAATTAAAAAGGAAAAACACCTCCAGTGCTCAAGGATTCTGTTAAGTAAGGAACAAAGCTACTTTTACAGTCGAGAACTATTATTGGGAAATATTTTATCCATTCTGGAACATCTAATGAGCCCCTCCGCAGTCGGGTACAAACACAAAATATGTGTTCCATTGTATGTGCACATGTGTCTCGTGCAGAAACTGATGGATGTGTAAACTCTCTCTCTCCTTAATGTAATTGCCCAATACATTTCTCTCGCTGTCATCAAGATAAGTAAATTCGCTTATCCCACTTATTTTATTTTATTGAGAAAAAGTTTCGTAGCATTGGAATAACGTGGTGTTATGGTGTTTTGTAAAATTCGATAATTATCCTTGTATGTTGTGTAGTTTCTCCCGTTCTTTTACATAATAAAATGAAATTCTAGAGTGGCATGAAAAAGCTTGAAAACTTTTAGAATATATCTAATAGCGTCTTTGTAATTAAATATTTTTACGTTCAGGAACACCGTTGATCTCTCAATCACGAACCTATAATTCACACGCCCCTCCCTTTCAAACGAGAACATGACGTATAGCTTTACATAACAATATCAAGGCGAAATGATTTACACGTTCACCGAACATTCTCGATGGTTATCAACACCCAAATATTTCTAGAGAAAAATAGGTATTTTTCAACGGTAGGCAAGCTAGCCGCTGGCTTGCGTGTGGCAGTCGTCACTAATGACTCTATAAGTCAGCCGCAATTAAATTACGACCAAATAGCGATGTGCGTGCGCATAGCGATAAAAAAATTTGGACCGAGTCACTAGTCTTCTCGTGTGACTCGGGAGTGATTAACGGGAAAGATGTATATCCTTGAGAAGAATGATATCGGTCCACTCGAACGTTGTACTCACACGAAAAAGTAATAAAATCTATCTCGACGATTTATTGCACGACACTGCGTTCGTTTCTTCGATTTTCTTTTATTGGTGTCTACGCTATGATTTAACCGATTTCTAGTAAAAATTTATTTGTTTTCAATGTTACTTATGTACGTGAAATTTGTTCATGGAAAAATAAGGTTAATTCTTTTAACAACTGCTATGCTTTTGGTATATCATAATTTAATCAAGTTCTGGCAGTCAGCTTAAACGCTATTGTGAAATCACAAATCGTAAGTGGGTCGTAAAACACAATCTTACCGCGTTTTTAATTTTCTTATCTGGCGAAAATGACGCTGCGTGAGATTCAGATGGTTGCGTGTTATGCTGGCACTGCTATTGGCTATTCGTATTTGCTATTTGTCCTTGCCATGTGCAGTGCCGGCATGTCACTCGAATAAACTTAAATGAAAACATGAAAATATGTAAATAAAAAGTGTTTTTTTTTATTAATTTCTTTAGATTTAAACATCTAGTAGTTAAATGCTTCGAAAAATAAATAAAAAGATTTCATTAAAAACTTACGTTATTAATTTATTCGCGTTCATACGGTTGAGCTGCGTTTCAAACCAACACTCTGAACGTAACTTTCAACCCTGACGTTTCGATTTTGACATTGTTTTCAATACTTTTATCGAATCAAAAGTACTTATGTAAAGAATCGGAATCGATATCTTGTCCCACTTCCCTGATATTTATAAAAATATTCTATCGCAAATGTTCATCGGGAATTATGTAAGATTCTAAATGTAAAAGATTTTTTATAATTGGTCCAGTAGTTTCTCTGCCTATTCAATGCAAACAAACAAATCATTTCTCATTATAATATTAGTAAAGATGAAGTTGTAGAATATAGATTAAACCGAGGTCTCAATCTCAGAGTCTTCGTCGTCGTCGATGTATATTAGGATGCAGTTGGCAGGTATTGATTTGTGTTACCGCAGTGTGCCAGAATTCCAATAACAACTAGCAGAGTGGCCTCACCGGCGACACTGTTAACGTCTGTTGGAAACTGTTCTTGCCAATTGTGCTCTGCATCAGACGGTGCTATCGAGTTGCCTTTGTAAAGTTTCCGAGTGGCAGCGACGGTTCCAACATTAGTGATTAGGTACAGATTCCTTCCTACGATATTGCTACTAGAAATAAATATAACTTACTATTACTTATTGGTGGTTTAATAAACAGGTCTGAGTGCAGCATAGATTAGAAACTGAGTAACTTCATTTTCAACAAAATGCAGTTGTACATTACAGAGGTTTATCATTATACAATAATGCTCAATAACTGTGTATGTTTATCTGATTATAATTTTATTTATTATGTATTGTGTAAATAACAAGAAAATCATTCAAAACTATAAGAAAACCTATTGGAGTTAAATTTGAAAAAAATATTTAGAATATTTTTTTCAAATTGGGATAATGTTTCTGTTTTCTAAATTGATTGAACGCAAAACGCGTTGTTTTATATAATAACTAGTGGCCTGCCCTCGCTTTGCTTCGGTGTAGAGCTGTAGTGTAGACTATAGTTTTTGTTCAAAGGCTTGTATTATATACAATGAGCTTCATAATAATTACAAACCTTCCATTCCAAGTAAAAAAATCGTTGCGTAGTTTAGGACCCGTTGTACCGAATGTACCGAATGCAATATTGCTCTGCTGTTCCGATTTGAAAAATTATTTTTGTATTGGATAGTGCATTTATCGAGGAAGGCTATAGGCTATATATTACCAGGCTACGTAGCAGCGGATCATCGATGAAAAATGTTGCAAAAACGGGTAAAAATATGTGATATAATCCATTTATGAGATTCCGTTGCGTGCGCTCCGTAAACGGTTAAAGTTACACAAAAATCATGTATGACGAAATTCTTTCCCTTTAAAAGTTCTGTAAAAAATCCACGACAGCCTATGTCTATAATTTAAATTTGACTCACTATAAACCTTTTTCTTCAAATTAAAGCAGGTTAAACCACAGGGTACCTCTAGTTGTGACATAACTGTAATAGTTAGACATATGGTATCGCAGACTTTTTTGTAAATATTGGTATCCTCTATAAAATTTTAGTACATCACTTTGCTCTAATGTCAGTGTCTTTCGCAGCGTACGCAATATAAGGCTATATTTTGGTATTTTTTACACACGTTGGGTTACATTATCGAAGTTTTCACACGGAACCCTAACTTAATTGAAAATACACTATAGCCTATATTAATCACTGATAATGTAGCGTTCTGTACTTTTTGAGCCAATTCGTTACAAACATACATACAAACTTTTCCTCTTTATAATATTAGTATAGATTGTTCGAACTTCAGTACTCAGTATACATCCATAAAAGCAGCGTAACGTTGCAATCGTGTAGGCTTTGTGCAATCGCAGAGACCGAGGACATTGAATTTAGTATTAGATTACCTCTCGTCGGGCGTTTGTATCACATAACACAATATTCCGACTGGATTGTCAATTCAATTTTTCCGGCTTTGTCTGTGAATCGAATTATTCTTGTTTAACCGCCATAATTGAATCAGAGCGCGGCACAAAGGGCGGAACACGCAACCTGCCCTCCGGCCCTTTAATTATTGCAATCAACTCAATCATATAGACGAGTGATTCTGCTTGTTTGTTTTGAAGTCTCATGCTGGACTCCGGCTGGGAGAGGAAGAAAAAGCCAGCTGCGAATTTGACAATGCAGATAATGAAGTTTACCAATGAAGAAATTTACTCCTTAAGAATCGATTTGCATATATAAGGGGCCCGGTATGAGAATAATGTGAGGAGTGAAATCTATCGATGAATGACCTCGTTACGTTTTTACTGTCTACGCTGTAGCAGCCGTAGTGCTACACCGTAGCACAGTATCGTAGCGTACCTTAATTTATGCACATCTGAAATTGACTATTGTAAAAAGTTTAATGTAAAATATTTCGTCGATTAGTTATAATAAATGTATATGAAATGAATAAATATATATTTATATATGTATATTATTTGCGTCTTAACTCTTTTTGCGTCTGGTTAGACTATCAAACTTAAGAAGTATACTCCAGTCGTGCGTCGGAGCTGACACACACAATTTTTTATTTTTCTGGTAAATTGAGTGGACTACAGAAATTCATTGTGCCTCATTTATCGTTCTTACGAATGGTACCTACAATACAATTTTATATATGCTTTCCTGGTTTGTAGAGGATACTTTCTCCCCTGAAACGTGTTAATTCTATAAATGATAGATCCTGTTTTGCGATAATGCATCGTTTTAAACGTCATCATCAATGCTCTCTCGATCAGTTTCTTCAAACTAACATTAGTTTGTGAAATCAGGTTGCAATATTATGTAAAACAAATTATAGGTTAATTAAGTCCGTTGGTTGCTGCAAGTGAGCAATTTTAACTAATGTTCGATTAATGTAAGCCACTATGATTTGATCCGAACCTCGTTAGCGGGTATGGAGATAAATCACCTCCTGATATGATATGCATCAATTGGTTGCTGAATACGGAATCCTGATTACATTTCAGAGAAAGGAATCTAAACTAGATAGTACTTTGCAAAGTAAAACTCAGTCTGAATTTTGAAACACTGCGTGACTGGGAGTTTATAGCTGTCATCTACTATATAAAAATAAGTCGGGTTTTCCTTCCTGACGCTATAACTCCAGAACGCACGAACCGATTTCCACGGTTTTGCATTCGTTGGAAAGGTCTCGGGCTCCGTGGGGTTTATAGCAAAGAAAATTCAGGAAATTATAAAAAAAAATCTTCTTTTAATCACCAAACGAAATGTTACATAAAAAGAAGCCATCTGGTGGCGAAACGGAGTTCGCCGGGTTTGCTAGTTTAACATATTAACTTAAATATCCTATCGGGTATTGATATTTGTTACTGTTAATTTACTGGCAAATGGCAACTGTGGCGGCGACATCTATATGCCCCACAGATATACAACGGATGTGGGAAATCATTACTCACCATCCTCAAGAGATGGCGTTACCTGCACTGCGATCAATATTAGTATGGAAGCCTACATCGCGCAAATGAAATTCGAAGGCTAACTCTTCATATATACGTTGACCGACCAACATCAGTCGGTCCGCGGCCCCCGAGCTACCATCACCCAGCTCGGAGGAAGATCTTCCCCTTTGGCCTTCCTACACAACCATTCACTATTTCTCGCAGCAGATGACGTACGAGTAAATACTTATAAGACCCAATCAATGTCAAAATGTAGCATCGCGGGCTATGAGATAATTGTATACGTAACGCAGCTAAGTACTCCACCCTACCTGATGTTAAATGTAGGTGGAGTCAATTACACTACTAAAAGGTAGTCTCATTGCGTTATTTAGTACGAGGGTGAACAGCACAACACAAACGTAGTTTTCATTTGAGACGAAAAAGCGTAGAGGAAATCTCTAAAAGCTAAAAACATTCTGAGCTTCTTGGAAGCTGTCGGGCTAAAAGAGATACATTAACTTGGTAGTGAGTCATAATAGATCTTATCGGTTGCAGAGACTACAGTCCCATTAGGATTGCATGGCCACAAAAAATCAAAATAATAAACGAGGTTGACGTGCACTTCAATACGAGAGGCAAAATTTCTGCTATGCACTACCACTCTTATGAAAGGAAATGATTTTAATGTTAAATATTAAGCTGAGAAGGAGCTCGATGGCGCAAGTGATTAGCGCATTCGGCTGCGATCGTTGAAGTTAAGTAACTTTCGCAGTGGTCGGTCATTGGATGGGTGACCAAAAATTTACTATCTCGAGCTCCTCCGTGCTTCGGAAGGCACGTTAAGCCGTTGGTCCCGGCTGCATCTGCAGTCATTAGCATCCGCCAATCCGCACTGGGCCCGCATGGTGGGTCATGGCCCAATCTCCCTATTCCATCCATAGGGAAGGACTATGCCCCAGCAGTGGGGACATTAATAGGCTGATGATGATGATGATGATTAAGCTGATACACTCTTGAGGCTTTACCTATCCCGTAAGGTATATAATTTTTGTAAGGTATTTACAAACTTAAGTGAATACCCCTGTCCTATTCAGCAGCTTCAATCACTCCAGATTATTGAAGTTTTGCGTTTTTTCGAAGGGATAGCTGACCGGCATCACAGCAAAGGTCAAACCCATGCCGACCTTTCACAAAGAAATTCTTTTAAAAGAATTTAAGTAACCTTTCCGCTAGCGACCGGCGCGGCTCGCTCGCGATATCATCGCTGGTGGAAGCAATCAGTCTGCCCGCAAATTACTTCCCGCAACCGCCCCGCGCCCGTCCCGCGCCCGTCCCGCGCCCGCCTCGCACCCGCCCCGCGACCGTTATCTGCATCCGAAGATAGTAAAACTGGAAAATTAGAGCGCATGTTTGTTTTGTTCCTACGCGAATTACCAAAATTACACAATGAAAAGCTTTCTTCGAGGGTAAATTTTATTTTTGTCAGCGCTCATTTAGAAGAAGTGTTAAATTGATACATTTTTAAATTTCTATCTTCGGACACGACAACTCCGGAAACGATACTAGATTATAGGCTAGTTTGAACAAAATCTTACGCTCAACCGATCTGAATGGTAACGCGACATTGAGGCGAGCTCTTGAGAAAGGATTTGCTGATGATATACTAGTACTATTATTATGATTATTAACCTAATTAATATTAACGTCCGAACCAGGGCTTGTAACCGGTTTCGAAAATACCGGTAAATAAAGGTTAATACCGGTTTTTAGTAAAGGTTTCGTTTGGAGCGTGTCCGAAATGAAAGCGCTACCTAAAACCTTAATAAACCGGTTTAATCCAGAGCGACACGTGTATGCGTCGGCATCGCTTGAAGTTTGTTTTGTTTGAACTAATCAAGTCACAACTTGTTAATGCTCAGAGATTTATGCATTTATTGACACGTTTGCTAGCGTCTAGTGAGTCAAGTTATTCATTTTGTAGTTGTGTACTGACACACTACTTCACTCACTCGCTCTGTAGTTGGAATGAAACTGACATAAAATCATTATAAATTTGAATTGAAACGGCGAAGGCGATGCCGTCAGTAAGAGCGAAATGAAACCCTTTAAAAACCGCAAAATTGATTCAAAACCTATTTGATTTCGCTTTTTAGGAAAACCGGTTTTTTAAGGTTAAGGTAAAGCTAAACCTAAATAAAACGCTCCTAATGTACTTGATACTGATTTAGGTTTGAAAATTAACCGGTAAACAAGCCCTGGTCCGAACTGCTGAAGCACAAGATTTCTTGATAAATGGCATAGGGATAATGGGCTATGGCCGTGCCAATATACTTTTTAAAGCATTATTAATTAATTATTATATATTAATTATTATTTTAAAGCATCTTACTGCTTGATGTTTAAATCTAAAGAAAATATAACTAGAAAAAAAATCCACGCGGACCAGGCAGCAGACGGGACTGGAACCCGCACCCTTCGCAATCCGGGCGAATGCACTGACCAATTATGCTACCGCGGCCCTCACGGACTGCGTCGAAATTCTTCTAGCCATTCTTAAGCTGCAAGGCAGCGCCATCTCTTCGCATTATAGGTAACCCTCAATAATCATTTAACTTTAATGGTACATTTGTTTTTATGCCTAAACACTAGGACGCGGCATTCCTAAACTTTTTTATTTTTAAATATATTTTTTATTTTATTGTCATAATTGTTTTATCATTTACATTTGTAATGGAAAGTGACTTCATGAGTTATCTCATATTGAAGTCATTTTTCATATTGACGACTCTGTATATAATACAGGGAGAAAAAACAGCCCTTGCTTGCTTGCTTTCTTGCCGGTTCTTCTCAGTACAAGGTCTCCCGCCGTAGATTTGCGAACCGATAGCTTTTTGACATTCACAAGTGCATTTAACAGCCTAGACTGAATAAACGATATTGAATTTTGAATTTCATCAAAATATATAATTAAGAATATGGCAGTTGGCCGGTGGCCAGTGGCTGTCACCAACGGTGCCTTTGTATTATATTTTTTATGAATTCTAAAATAGTATTTTCTTTCCTCAGGTATGTACGCTGCCTCCATCCAGAGACCTTCAGACAATTTGTAAGTTCGAAAGTTGTTTGCGACTCTTGATGTATTTACCATGTTATTTGAATTTTGGACCACGGCTAGCCTCCAAACGCTAATATAAATGTTTATCAAATACATCATATTTTATAACGTGCATGCAATTTATTAATTCATTTAACAATTTTACAGTATTTTCTTGTTTTAATACTTTTGAGACTAGGATATTTCAGCCACTTTGTTTTGATTATGTTTTAATTTATTTTTAAGCATTTAACTGCTAGATGTTTAAATCTAAAGAAAAGTTTACTAGAAAAAAAACTTTTTAAATATATAATAAAAAATCTGAATACAATATTGTGTATATCATCATCATGCATCCGATTCTATAAAAGACGTAGAAATATGTATTGTGGTATTACAGATGAGTGTGTGTATTTATTTATTCGCATTCTTATTTGTTTGTCGTAAGTACCACACTATAGTTGCGGCGGCTGCCCTAACAAATAGCACGTTTTCATCCCAAATTAAGCGGCATCAGTCACCAACACAAATTAATCCCATTCGTCGGGCCAGGCCGAGGCCTGACGTGTTCCGTCGCCATTTTGTAGGCTCGGACGCAATTTTTTATGTCGTCCGTACAAAAGGTTATCTTGGAATTATCTAATCCATTTATATCTGTGCAATCTTAACGCTTTAAAGCGTCCCGACGGGTGAATATGTAGCGGGCTCATTAGTCTTTTAAATTTGAATAATATTTCAGAACGTGTTTTTAGTAAAAACTTGATAAATAAGGCGAGCTGTGTATTTTTAGTTTGGGAAAAAGATGCAGTGCTCGGACTAAAGTGGACAGCGAAAAGAGTCAGGGTCTGAATTTCGTTCATTATCGGTATATTTTTATTCGTCATTATTTTTAGTGATGAAACGATTTTAGATGTCCTGTCAGGAATTAAATGAGGGCTTTTGAAGTGAAAACATCTTGAAGCTCGTTGGGTGTTATTTGAGATGAGTTTTTTTTTAACTCAGGGCTTTTATTTTTCACTTCCGTCGGCATTCCCAGAATGCCACTGCCATTTTTTCTGAATAAATGCCTTATTTACGTTTGTACTTTTAACCTTACATGCTTTATTTACTTTGGTTTAACCACTTTTAACCTAATCCACCGTAATAAGTTCCTTTTTCTATATAAACAATATCCCAAACAGAAAATTATGTAATTTGACAGTACACCAGTAAATAAATTATAACTATAATTGCTATTTCTTCTTTCAAATGTTTAATACTTGTAAAAAGTATTCATTTGATATTGTGGGTTGCCTATAATGCGGAGAGATGGCGCTACCTTGCAGCTTAAGAATGGCTAGAAGAATTTCGACGCGGTCCACGAGGGCCGCGTTAGCATAATTGGTCAGTGCATTCGCCCGGATTGCGAAGGGTGCGGTATCGAGTCCCGTCTGCCGCCTGGTCCGCGTGGATTTTTTTCTAGTTATATTTTCTTTAGATTTAAACATCAAGCAGTTACATGCTTTAAAAGTAATAAAAATTATAAGTACACCAGTAGTTCTGTACTATGCGTTTTTCAGGAGCAGGCCTCGCGCTAGTTATAGAGGTATATATAACATTTTCTTCCAACAGATGTTATGCGAAGATTTCCTCTTTATGTTTGCGATTTCGCTGACAGAACAAAAAATGGTCCGAGCCGGTGGGCGACCTGCCCACGACGCGCTCCCTTTTCAATTTGCGCCTTCATGTTTTATTGAACACAACACGTTTCAGTTCTCCTTTATTTATCGGGTTACATGTAACGCGGAAGTTATTAGGCCTCCTGCACATAATTTATGGCAAACAATAGCCCGTACTCTGTTTTGTTTTTGACGTAATCCTGTGATATTATTCATTATTAGATGCGATGTATACGTAAAAGCTTTGCCATCCTATTTGAACCTAATTTAGTTTATTGTGCAGTATGAGATTTTGAATAAAAGTTTATGAGGAGGAGTGCAATCAATCAATCATTTATTTATGATTATTATGCTTAAGTATATAGTCCAACTATGTCCAGCCATCAGGCATACAAACGTAAAATTAACAACGGTGGGTACTACATCATTACACTACATCAGACGAAAGTAAGAAAGACTTTTATATATGACTTTTTCAAATATTTTAGCAAATACTGGAACTAATGCTAGCGGTTTATAATTTTTAATATTTTTTCTGTGTTCCTTTTTGAAAAGGGGTTTGATTAATGTAATTTTAGGAAGGTCAGGAAATACACCGTGTTCAATACTTAAATGTATTATTTGACTTATTAAAAGTGAAAAAACCTAAGAAATGTTTTAAAGTGAAACTTTTATTAAATCGCCACAAATTTCTTTGTTTTAAATTGTTATTATAAAATTTAGATCTAATGAACAAACATCCGTAGGTCAGTGGTATAGAACTCGCCTGCCACGCGGGTGGCCTGAATTCGAATTCCAGCCAAGGAGAGACTTTTCTTCTGCTTTTTATAAACCAGAATTACATCAACTGAGTATAAAAAAATTAAGGCGATGTAAAATACTTTAAAAGTTACACTTGTAACGTAAGATTTTTGCAGGCCGGCAAGGTGAGGATGGTTGGTGTAGCAGTTAATAACTGCTGTACCAGCTATCTTCGCGTTTGGACTTTATCACCACTTAACATTGGGTGGGGTACAGTCATTTGCCTACCTCGCTATATAAAAAAAAATGGGTGCGTGTACTTATGTAGGCGCGTGAGAAGTTATCCTTCTTTGGCATCGTTTAAAATTAGTTTTTAATTGCATGCAAATAATTAATTACAATAAATTAATAAAAAGTCTGGAAAAGGACACAGTCAATAAAGTTCAGTTTTAATTTGAAAAAATAAATAAATAATCAAAATATTCAATTAAAATCGCTACTGAATATAATTTATTAGAACATATGTGATTTGCACTTGTATGAAACTCAAACACGTATTCCGAATATACAAACTAGAAACATGTGGATAAATATTATAAATATGAATACCTATAACTGTTACTTTATTACAAAAAATAAAGATGTGGTTTTTGGTTCTACTACACCAATGGTCAAGAGATGGCGCTGTAGTCTCGTATCGCGCTTTGGTTCCGTTATTCCAGATTAATAAATACTTTTGATAGGCCTTCACAATGCAGTCGTTAGCACCCACTAAATAGAGATTCTATTTCTATTTTGTTGGTAGATTTTCTTAATGTGCTATATATTTCGCTAAAGCGACCAACTTCATGGTGTTAAAATTTTGTGTTACAGTGATGCGCGCGCATCTTAAAATTTCACTCTCATCATTTTTTCATAACGCGCCTAAAGAAGTATAACTTCAAAAACCCAAAATGTTACACAGTCTATTTTTATTGCACTGACAAGAGGACCTAGTTATTATATATTTATACTCGACGAATCAAACCAGCCCAAACTAGCTGCAATTATGTCTTATTATAACGGAGTTCCCATGACCACTTTCGTTCTGTTATCAGACCCTAGATACCATCTAAAGACTAAGTACTCATCAAGACAAATCAAACGAGTTCAAATTCGATAGGGTTACGTCGTTCCATTACAGTGTTCCGTCTTCCAGCTTCATCATCAAATCAGCTGCATGTCATCATCATATTGCGTCGTCACGCGATATACATATGCGTGCAAAAATTCAGGTCAAACTGAACTTCCCGGCTTCGAAAGATTTGATTTAAGAAGACAATGGGACAGGTGAAAATAAATTAAAACTCATAAAAATGTCTAATTTCGACCAATGATGGACGACGAGTATTATTAAACATGAAAACTGAAAAAGCTCCCTTGTCATGTTGCTGAGATTTGAATGGATCTAATTTAAAGAGAAATTTTGCGAAGCGATAATTGGTGACGTTTTGTAAATATAGTTTACTAGCGGCTGCATCTACGTTAACTTTTTTTTGAGAAACACACATTCTCAACAGGACTTAAAATTGTTACGGGATCAAAGGTATCCTATTTCTTAATTCAGATCATAAATTATATGCGTTCCAAATTTCATCCAAATTTTTTCAGTATTTTGCTTGAAAACATAGCAAACAAACTCACTTTCTTTTTATGTTATACTAGTGGCCCGCCCTCGCTTCGCTTCGGTGTAGAACTGTAGTTTTGATTATATTTTTGTTCTCAGGTTTCTATTAAACACAATGACTTTCTTTAAATACCTAATTACTAAAGACACGCGCCGCCGCCGGCCCCCCGGCCAGTACTGCCCGAACCGGTATGTTCCTGCATTTTAAATCTGTAATATCTTCGAAAATATTCATTTAAATTACATTAGGGTTATATTGATCTATATTACACGCACAATGTATTTAAGGTACTTAATTGGCTAAGGATTAATGCTGTATTGCTTAAAATCGCTTGTTCGTAAATAAGCCATTATTTTCTCGTAATAAGTAATTAAAAAATGGTTATTGTGGGTTATACCAAAGAGATAGGCATATACCATCGCGGACTTTTTTGTAGACCTTTTTAAGGTGTACAATACTGTAGTACATTATTTTGATCTATCTCGTTGGATTCAGCCAGCGTTTGCAATGTAAGCGCAAAAAAATGTGTTTATTTACGACCTTATATTAAAAACCTCTAAAATTATCAGTGTTTCTGTACTATATTATGCATGTATTATACATATAAACCTTCCTCTTGAATCACTCTATCTATTAAAAAAAACCGCATCAAAATCCGTTGCGTAGTTTCAAAGATTTAAGCATACAAAGGGACATAGGGACAGAGAAAGCAACTTTGTTTTATACTATGTAGTGATGACAGGTATTTTCTGAGCTCCGGCAAGCGGTGATAACAATATACTGACTAAAACTCTATTCACAATGCAAAAACACTAAAACAGGTCGAAAAATTCTATTACCTACCGGTTACAATCATTATTTATGAACATAAAATATTCAATAAATAAACACCAACGTTTTCATGCAACTTCACTGAAAAGCTTAACTGTCAGCCATTATGTAATACTCACCGCGATCAAGTGCTTTATTGCCACTATAAAAATGTTCGCGGCGAATTATTAATCAACAGTTTAGTACAATTTATATTTTTACTACGATAAAAGGCTTTGTTTCATGACCGGCTGATGGCTGTTCACTAAAGCTTGTTCTAGTGTTTATTGGATTCTATTTAGTTTAATCAGTAAGCTTTGCTTTGATTCCAAAAATACAAATAAATACTTTTAAATACAACTTTATGTCGTATTTTCGATTGTATTCATTTAGTTTTACGAGTATGATTAAACGGAAAAAATATCAATTTATTTCCACTAGTAGAACTGAACATTTAATACTGTCGTTTTGTCTATAAGATGTTATATATTTTTTTTGTCCTACCAATATAAATTAACGGAAAAAAAATATATAAATTCATCAACATTTGTTTAAACTAGTTTTAACGGGTTAATGCACGAAACTTTATTTATTTATTGTCGTTTAATCAATTAATAACAATAACAAGTAGTTTTCATAGTTTTAGGTTTCATAATTGCACAATTAGTGAGTTAAAGTGAAGACAGTTTTTGCAAAAATTACTAAAGAAAAATATTTTTTGCGGTAATATAACCTAAATCGTTGTCTGAGCTAGTTAAGTTTTTAAATAAACAACCGTTATTCCCAAACAGGTATTTCTATTCATCACAAGAATTAATGCCCTGACCAGGATTTGAACACAGGATCTTCAGATCAGAATGTAAAGAGCGAAAGTCCAAAACCAATCGTCGAAGAAAATTGATTAATATTTACAAAAGAACGAATCAAAATAATTACATGTTATCTATCAAAGCTACATGAAACACTTCATATTCTGACCGAATACTGTATGAGGTTGTTGAATCCAAATGACACTACAGTGTCGGTGCCAATGAATAAGTTAACATGACTGCGAACATCGCAAACCGCTAGGCAGCGGAATGAATAACGCTGTCGTGCAATAATTCGATATAATATCATTAGTATTGGTGATCGCGGTGGAACTGCACAATGTCGGAATTATTTATTTATACTTTATTGCACAAAAGTATGTACAAGTGGCGGACTTAATGCCATTAGGCATTCTCTACCAGTCAACCGGAGAATTTTAGCAAAAATCTTAAGGTAGTGCAAAAAGAATTCATCAAATTACTTATTATATTTTTATATCTATGGAAACAAGATAATATATATATATATATATATATATACTACATAAAATAAATATCTATAAAAATACATAAATAATAATATATATATATATATATATATATATATATATATATATATATATATTTAGTATATACATACAAATATATATCATATCAGGAGGATGCGGAGGAGGAATCTAATAAATGATGACGTACGGAGCGTTTAAAAGCCAGTTTGTTCGGAGCATCTTGAATATGAGGAGGCAGTGTGTTCCAGAGTCGTATAGTTTGAGGTTATACCTACTTTATTATTTTCTCAGAAACTAACCTTAAATGGCTAACGAACCGAATAAAAATAAAATATATACTGATATACATGCTAGGGTTTCTGATTTCTCGAACTATTGTCTCTCTTGAGGCACGAGAATTCTCGAGTCTCGAGGTTTTCAAAGAAGACATACTTTGCTTTAATTATAGGTAATAAAATTCAAAGAAAAAACTCTAATAATCTTAGCTCCAACTGCACTCACTTAAAAAAATCAACATAAAAATCTTCTAATACTCAATAATCAAATCTTAATACTCACAAGAACTAGAAACACTAAAAATCTGTAGAAACAAAAATTTTAATTATCCAGCTATTGCTCCAGTAATAATATAATATTGGTATTTATTAGCTATAACTTTGAGATCATTGAGATCAAATCAAGCAAATACATTACAATATAATCTAATGGAAACAGATAACAAGGGTAGTACCACAACAATCCTAACCCCCTTATAAACAAGGAATATGTTTACAGTAATTATAGGGATGTTTGATATCGATTCGATTAATCGATTTATCGAATAATCGTTTGTATAATTTTGCGCATTAATCGATCAATCGATTTCATAAGTGCAATTAATCGGTAATTATAATCGACACTGTAGAAATAATCGATTATCGAATAATTGATTACTTTGCTATCGATTATCATCCCTAAGTAATTAGTGTGTGTTTTGTTCATTGCACTCAAATGCCGTTTGTCAGTCAATGAACAGAGATAAAACATGAAGTAATTAATCCAAGCTTAATCTTCGTTTATTAATAAAAGGTGAAGAATATATTGTTTTAAACTTTCATGGTCACTAACATTATAGTAATATATGTTATTAACGGGATTGTTACCATGAACCTTGTTTTTAGCAAGTTTCCGATATTTCGGCACTGTTGCAAGCGCCATGATCACGGAGTAAGTCCGTCAGGCGCTTGCAACAGTGCCGAAATATCGGAAACTCACTAAACCAGTTACTCCGTGATCATGGCGCTTGCAACAGTGCCGAAATATCGGAAACTCACTAAAAACAAGGTACTTGTGTTATGGTAGGTAATATAGTAACATATGTTACTATATAGGGTTAAGAGTTTATATTTAAAATGTTGCTTGACATAACCTTTTAGGAATATTAAGTAAAACTTTCTAAAGAAAATTATTAGGCTTTACTAATTTGTAAGTTATTACTAAGTAAGTAACTACTCCTTATGGCTTTACAAATTTGTAGTAAGTAATTTGTAAAGTGTGTGTGTGTGTGTGTGAAACAACTCGCTCGCAGTGAGCGCGGACAATTTGCTAACTCGCCTCCTTCGAATACTTTGAATAAGTGGTTCGAGAATTCTCGAGGCTGGTTACCAGTGGGTACCGAAAACAAAGTACTAACTATGTTGAGACATATAAATGAATCGAGAGAGAACACAATATTGTGCCAACCAAAAAGTTAAACAGGACGGACCACGCAGCCGTATATTGAAAAAAACTTTCGGTAAAGCGTGCTTTTCTTTCTTTTATAATGTCATCATCAGCCTATTAATGTCCCCACTGTTGGGATACAGGCCTTCCCTATGTATATGGATGGAATAGGGAGTTTGGGCCATGACCCACCACGCGGGCCCAGTGCAGATTGGTGGGTGCTAACGACTGCAGATGCAGCCGGGACCGACAGCTTAACGTGCCTTCCGAAGCACGAAGGAGCTCGAGATAGTAAATTTTTCGGTCGCCCATCCAATGACCGACCGCTGCGAAAGTTGCTTAACTTCAACGATCGCAGCCGAACACACTAACCACTTGCACCATCGAGCTCCTCCTTTTTTAATGTATGTGCTTCATAATTTTATTAAATTGAAAGAGCTAACGGTGGTAGTAGTTCAGAGGGAAAAATGAAAATTCCAGCAAACGTGGCGCGGAAAAGTAGATACATGGAACAGTGCGAACGAGTTAAAACATGGCAGCAAGAAAAAATAAATATCTAGCGAACTCGGTGCGAAAGAGTAGATACATAAAGCGGACGAGGTAAATCAGTAAAGCATGGTAGTTGGACAGACGAGGCAGAATTATACCGAAGCTGTCCAGCGCACCCGCGTCGGGAAATGCGACCGTTATGCACATAATCACATCTAAAATAGTGTTTGTGTCCCGAAATATTCTTTATATTAAAACTTGCTTCTATCTACCCAGGTTTTTGTCAGAATTTACATTGAAATTTCATTCTCTGGTGAATTAATTACATATCCTAAGGTTGAATTTGTCCACTTCAGAAACATTTAATGTTGTTTTGTTTTTATTGAGAAAACTATTAGTTTTTTGTACTTATGTTATTATGTTAAAATGAATTTAATAATATTTTGAATTTGTAATGAAATAAGAGAACTTGATGTTGATATATGTCTGTTAATGTAACTTATTATATAAAATATTATCACTATTGCAAACACCCTTGCAGGGAGTCACATGCACAGTCTTTTTCTGTTTATGTTGTGATCTTATATCCATGTGACAGTGCAATAAATAAATACTCATTTATTGCCATATGAATTACTATAGTCCCGAAGCCTACAACAAAAAAAGAATATTAAGTTAAGAGTAATATTATGAAGTCTGGAATTAAAAGATCATAGATTTTATTGTTTATAAGACGTAACACAGTGGACATCGATTTGAGCTTTCGTAAAAATGATAAACAAATACATATTTATTGCCATATGAATTACTATAGTCCCGAAACCTACAACAAAAAAAATATTTGACGACCTCCGTGGCCGAGTGGTTTGTACGCCGGGTTTCATGGCGTCGCCGACTCGAGAGGTCCCGGGTTCGAATCCCGGTGGGGGCAGATGTTTGTGTGATGAACACGAGCATTTGTACTTTAATCATGGATGTTTAATATGTATTTCTATATAAATATACTTATATATGTAAAGTATATGTATTCCATCCGTTACCCTAGTATCCCATAACACAAGCCTTATAGTGCTTACTTTGGGGCTAGGCTAATTGGTATGAGTGTTGGAAATATTTATTATTTATTTTTATTTATATTATTAAGTTAAAAGTAATATTATGTAGTCTGGAATTAAGAGATCATACATTTCATTCTTTATGAGACGTAACACAGTCGACATAAATTTAGCTTCCGAAAAAATCATGATTTCATATTAATTTTTCAAACAAAATTCCTTCATCTGGAATCAAAGTAAAGTTGCTGTCATTATCCTTAAAAGTAATCCTAACCGAAAGGTCGAAGGTATAACCGTGCTGACTACACTAATATCATCAGTTATGACATCCCTTCATTATATTACTTGTTATCCACTCCGCATCGGTCCGCAGTAATCGACACTCGACGTTTATCGATATCATCATGACGTAATCGATTACATTTCAATAGTTATCATTGTTACGTTAATGGATGAACTTGTGCGAGGTCAGAATGATAATAGCTTCTTGCGCGTTACCCGGCAAATGCGATCAAATGGAAAGATACCACCTGCCGCCTCTTACCCACGAAAGGTAATTACGTCGATACCTAGGTTCGAGGCTTATACAATCCATGTGCCCTTCATATACGCCCAAAGCTTGCCATAACCACAAGGCAATGTATAATACTGAATAAGATTTCAACGTCTTTGTATCAAATTTGTGAAAGATCTCTTATCTATTAGACAAGTCCGTCCGTCCGTCTGTGGTGCTGTTTCAGCGGCCAAACCGTAAGAGATAGATAAAGAGAATATTTAAGTTAAAAGTTAAAAATAGTCTGATAAGACTACAAACCGGATTTGAGTAACGTAGCACTTCCGGTTTTCGAGAAATCACGAATTTCAAACGAAACCACACAAAATCTCCGAAGTTCTCAATTAATCAAATACATTTTTTTTTAAATCAGGTTTTCGTGACCATTTGGTTCACTGGTTTGCTAGTGTTAGGCTAATAGCAAAAACCGTCAGATTTCCCCCCGGCCCATTACATAATTCCTCTTTATTAACAACATGGTTATTAGTTAGCGCGGAAACATCACCGAGCCTCTACATTAATTCAATAGGATCCCATTTTCATAATAAATACGAGGTGTCCATTAGGGCACAACGAAATAAGGATTATACCATTTCAGCGCATCTTTGCGCGTGATATTTAGTTCGATAGAGGCAGCTGCCGCGCGAGGAGGCTGCGATGCCACTGTCTCGACAAATGTTGCATTGTCCTAAATCATATGCACTTTTGGGTTTATACGTGGTAATATCTTAATGTAATGCTCCGATTATCAAAGTCAGTCTTTTCCAAAAATATGAAATCCTTCCCTTTCTTCTTTTATCTTCCTTCTCTTTCTTCTTTTATCTCTTTTAGAGATAAGCCCACCTTTGCTTACTATGTTATTGACTATATGTTTTAACTAATGATGCAATAAAGAGTATAATAAATCCCCAGGTCCCAGGCTCCGAATTTTATTGTCAGTTAAAGACTAATTGTTGATTACCCATTTATGTTATAGCAGTAGCAAATTATTTTCCCGTGTTTAATTTACCCTATTAAATTAGTAGAACACATACCTTAGTATAATGGTTACTAAAATCTCCTTTTGACTAATTGTAATATCTATTCCTCACTTGCATTCGAGTGAACGTTTCGCTGGCTCCAGTCCGTTCTAATTAACTAAACATATATTGTACCGCTCAATGGAATGGAATCGGTTCCGTGGCTCTAACTGCAGTCGTTATTTACCGGGCAATTTGTCGGGCGACATTGCCGCGTCCCAATTCCACCGTCCAGCTCCAACAGTTCCCGCGGCCGCGACACTTGCCCGCATTGACACGGAAAAACGGCCCTCATGAATATTCGCGGGTGCACGTCGCGCGCCCTTTTATCATTGCGTTTGTAACAAGACATAAGATTAAATTATAAAAAGGCCGGCTCGTGAAATGAATCCGCGCCGGCGCGTGACGGGAATCCGTGAAAATACCACGGCTGGCTGCAAATAAAAGTTGAACGGCGGCCGAAGCTCGCGATTCCCCCCTGGCGACCTTGCGGCGCCCTCTGCCGGCGAACTTCCTAATCCAAACATTAACTGCACTCGCTCCGAATGAAAACATAGACCCCGAAGCTGTTTAGAGAAAAAAGCGTCCCCTAATCCCGCACCTGTGCTTTAAAATCTTAGCGTACTCGCGAAAGTTAAACTACCGGATACATCTGTTGTGTACTGCCTCCTTAAATATTTATACGGTGGCCTTTCGCAGCTCCGGCTAAATGTTTGCGTCATGTCGTCGGCCGGAATCGTGTTACGGCAACATTGGGGCTCGTTTTCACGCAGCTTTTGTTCGGCGGTGAGTTTCACGGCCGGTATTATTTGGGTGGTTCGACATGCGATCAATCGTCCAGGTCTCGCGTCGAGTGCCTCACTAAATTGTTCCATCGTCATTCGCTATCGCTCGACCCCTCGTCGTTCGCGCTGTTTGTAACCTCGTATCTTCAGCGTTGAACCGACTGTGGAATTGCCGATTGATAAGACTACTTAAAAATCGCTTACTTAAAAATAAGCACTGTCATTTACGACCGGAATGTAAGTAAAAATAAATCCTATTCTTTTTTTATACTATTTCGTAGTGAATTCATAATAAGAGTGCTGTACTTCTCTGAGACATTTTAACTTCCCATCGTCAATAAAGGAGACCCGGCACTTTTCATAGAAAAAATGCTAAACTTGTATACAGTTCAATTTGGTCTCAAAATAAAGCCAAAATTATTTGCTACATAAAACTACATTTGCCTTTTTTTTAGTGAATCGTGGAAAGAAGTTATTTAATGATTAATATTTTTTGATATGGAAACCCTAAATCTTCAAGGGACAGAATTTTACTTCAAAACAAATTACTCAAGTGACTGTAAAAACCATGATTCCTTTGCTTTTTCTAAATAAAAAACCAAGTGTCAATTTAAAAATCCTAAAATACAAACAAAAAAATTATTCGCATTTCGCATCCGCTCCCGCGTACTGTGATTGTGAATGTTCTCTGCTGTGATTGCCTTTTTATCCGTTATTTCTCTTGACGACCCGGCTACATATAGAGGTTTTATTGACAAACTTACGTATTTTACATTGACAGCTAGCTCCTGATGACAAATATTGCCAGACTACGTTATCAAATTATGAAACACAGATAAAAAAATTAAAAAAGTATACAACTTTGGCACAAAATGCCGGGTGTCCTTTGCTTGCAAACAAGATCGTTATTATTAAATAAAACTAGTTTTTACGGGTTAATGCACGAAATTTTATTTATTTATTGACGTTCCGTAGCCTTTACAGGCTACGTCGTCAGAATAAAACTTTTATTCATCGTTATTATTCGTTATTATTCTTCAGAAGTAACATAAAGGTCATGCGAGTCCCCCTGCGTCCGCTCGACGAGCAAAAAGTGAGGAGTTTCCGTTTGAATCGGCAATCGGTGTCGTTTGCATACAAGAGTTCGGATTAGCTCCAGGTTCATTTGTGTTACATGAGTATTGAGTGCGGTGTTGGAACACGTTACGCAGGGGAGAAAAGGGGGGAAGGAGCCGACCCTAAATGTCGTGCGGGTGTACTCACAACTTTATAATACGATCGCTACAAACTTAACATCGTTGAGGTGTAATCCACTTAACACTTAAATAATGCATAAGAATATTCTCTTGTAGACATGCTGAGTGAAACTGAACAATCATAAAATAACTTTTAAAAAATATTTGAAGTGAAATTTCTTTATCGGCGTTGGAAAAAAATTTACCGTCACATTTTTTTCGGTTACGCGTCACGTTTTTTGGTTACGCGCCATCTTTTTTTTAAAAGAGCACTATTTACCTCATCCGAACAATTGCTTCTTCTGTCAAATATTCGTGTTTCACACAAGGTAAGGTAAGGTAAGGTAAGGTAAGGTGTAGTTATACCCCTTTAGTGGGTGAGTTTTTGAAAAATCTCAGCGCACGCCTATATATATATTTCTGGAAAGTTGCATGTAGATCATTTTTCGAAAAAAATAAGGCCATAAAGAAGTTTCACTTCTTACGTGTGTACACTAGTACACGCACACATTTTTTTTTATGAATACACTCTTTCTGAAACCTTTTTTAATAGCACATACATAATTGATCCTCAAAAAATACATCTGGAAATCTAACCTTTAGGTTACCAAATGTGTTGTTTATGTGATCACCTATTTTTTGAGGATAATTAAAATATCTCCCTTTTTTTAAATATATTCAACAAAATAAAAAAGCCAGGCTTAAGTCTGTTATTCCTAAAAAAAAAAAAAAAAATCATTATTCTGACGATGCAGACCTGAAAAGGCTGCGAAACGTCAATAAATAAATAAAGTTTCGTGCATTAACCCGTAAAAACTAGTTTTATTTAATGAGTGATGTGCGTGAAAACCTAAGAAACAAATCTGTTATTCCTTCTTTAATTATTGGATATTAGGCTATTGTGGTACTGTTATAATAATACGTACGGGACGATTGTAAGAAAACAACACGTAACGACTTAATAATTATGAAAGCCTCGTTTCACAACTATAACAGTACCTACAAAAACAAACAGTATTTAGCAAACACGCTTGCTTTATACTGTTTATTTTGTGTAAGTACTGTTTTGGTAAGCTAATGGAGAAAGCAAAAAGTTATAGACAAATAAAGATTTTAAGCTTTTTTTAATGAAAGAGGCAAGCAGCTCTGTAATGATATGATAAATATTTCCAACACTCACACCAATTAGCCTTGCACCAAAGTAAGCACTGTAAAGCTTGTGTTATGGGATACTAGGGTAACGGATAGAATACATATACAGTACATTTATAAGTATATTTATATAGAAATACATATTAAACATCAATGACTGAAGTACAAATGCTCGTATTCATCACACAAACATCTGCCTCCATCGGGATTCGACCCCGGGACCTCTCGAGTCGGCGACACCATGAACACTCAAACCACTCGGTCACGGAGGTCGTCATGGACATTGACATGAATGATCGTCATGTACAATGGAACACTTTGAAATTTTTAATGTGTTTCTTATTAGCAATGGAAACAGGAGTAGATATATTTCAGAAAACCAACAAACTGTCGCGAACTTCGTATCGCCATAAAAATATGGGTGGTAGAGGGGTGAAAATTAAGGGTCGTTTTTTGTTTTTAATATTACGATACATATTTAACGTAGTCTTTTTTCTTCAGACGATTTAATAATGATTTTTTACTTAAAATCGTTTATTGTGATTAAACCATGACAGCTAGATATATGTTCTCGCAGACTTTTTTGTAGGTCTTAATGGGATCTACAAACCCGCAGTACATCATTTTGTTCTATTGTCAATAGTTTTTGCAGCGCACGCAAAAATAGGTTTTCGATTTTACACCTTGTGTTACAAAATAGCAATTTTATTACGGATCCCTAATTTTGAAAAAAAAATAGCCTATAGCCTTCCTCGATAAATGGACTACCCAACATTGAAAGAATGATTCAAATCGGACCAGTAGTTCCAGAGACCAGCGCGTTCAAACAAACAAACAAACTCTGCAGCTTTATAATATTAGTATAGATTTAAATCGATGTCATAATAGTATGTGTTCCCTCAATATAACTGTTTCAATAAAACCACACGAGTGACATTAGTTGGCCGGCTGCTCGAGAGATTAAGGAGTCTGAACAGACACTCACTGAACTTCATGACGTAAGCAAAATCGGTGTTCATTCTTTTGCGGTTCGCAGTTTTGTCATCATAAATGTTTTATGTTTTATTTTATAATGCCGCTCTCGAAGTTGTTCAAAAATATGTATACCTCGGGCAGACATTGCAGTTAGGTAGAAACAACTTTGAGGACGAGGTGAATAGAAGAATTCAGCTAGGTTGGACAGCATTTGGGAAGCTACGTCAAGTCCTGACATCGTCGATCCTACAGTGCCTAAAGACGAAAGTCTTCAATCAGTGCGTCCTACCTGTGATGGCATACGGAGCCGAAACGTGGACACTGACAGTACGGCTGGCCCACAGGTTCAAAGTCGCTCAGCGCGCTATGGAAAGGGCTATGCTCGGCGTTTCTCTGAAGGATCGCATCAGAAATGAGGTAATCCGACAGAGAACCAGAGTCATCGACATAGCCCACCGGATTAGCAAGTTGAAGTAGTTGAGAAGAACCGATAACCGTTGGGGTAGAGGAGTTCTGGAGTGGAGACCGCGTCTAGGCAAACGTAGTGTAGGACGTCCTCAGACACAGTGGAGTGACGATTTGCGCAAGGTGGCTCGATGTGAGTAGCCCAAGATCGATCTGAGTGGCGTGCAATTGGAGAAGCCTATGTCCAGCAGTGGACTAGGATAGGCTGTTGATGAAATGTTTTATGAAATTTTCTATCTTATAGGCACTTGTTATGCTCTACTCCTTACGAAATAACGAAACATCAGTAACATTAGAGATTCAAGACGAATTGAGAACCAACTCCTTCTCTCCTGAGAGATCCTTCTCCACGAAATTTATATAGGACCATCGCGAAAGAAAATTAATTTTAACAACAAAGGAATCATCAAAGTCTATTATTAATTTGGCAGAATTATCGCGTCATAAACATACAAAAAATATGCGGTCGAATTAAAACGTTTTACCTTTTGAAGTTGGTTTATAAATATTCCTCCCTCGGAGTTACAGTGATAAGGTCGTTTGGTCTTTTAATGGCGAGGTGATGTGTTTTTGTTGTTGTTAACATTAAAAGCCTTTGTATTATTAATTAGAAAAGTCAAGGTAAAATTAATCAATCTCTTAATGGCTTTAAAACATTATACTTTTTCCTTTGATACTCGATTTTGTATACGATTGTATTTTATGAACACCAAATTCCATTATAATTTATAATTCATGGATGGGTAATGGTGGCTAAAAAAAATGTTTTAAAGTTTCTTTAGAATTAAAACGCTTGAAAAAGAAAATAATGTACTACTTGCAACTTCAAAAATACTGGAGAGAATTCGACACGGCCGTCAGAGCCGCGGTAGCATAATGGTCAGTGCATTCGTCCGGATAGCGGAGGGTGCGAGTTCGAGTCCCGTCTGCTGCCTGGTCCGCGTGCAATTTTTTCTAGTTAAGTTTTCTTTAGATTTAAACATCGACCAGTTACATGTTTAATAAATAAAAATTATAAATGTAGTATTTATTCAAAAACCCAAACATTACGTTCCCGATTTGAATAATGAAGTGCTTAAGTTTTATTTAACCTTCAAATGTATTGAATAATGAAACTTTTTATCCATACTACTAATATTATAAATGCGACAGAGTAATTGTGTCTCTTTAACCACTTCACACTTAAACCTTTTATCCGATTTAAATAAAATTTGATATAGAGATAGCTTGGGTCACAGAAAAGGACTTAGGATTGGATGGAAAGACTGTTCACAGACGAAGTTGTTCGCAACGGTTAGTTTTATATAAATTATATATTTGACTTCGATATTACAAACAGTTAGTCGTTATAAAAGTCCTCATTTCTCTCTCGGACAAAAGGCATGAGATTTAGACGTAGCAAACCAGGAAATAGGCTTCTTCCACTCAATTACACCCTGAGATGCAGTTAACAGTTATGTGACCTCACTCACGCACCGGTCAATTGATTCTAACGTACGAGCCTGTAGAATCACCAATAGATACCTTCCAATGTCCCTTCAATATTCATGAAATTGCTCGACACGTGTCTCAGTTAACCGGTAACGTGTTTCACGTTAGAGTTTTAGTACTATAACTTTTATATCGTATTTTGTATGCCCAAGCACTATAATGACAGACAACATCTTGAATTGCGAATTCGTAAAGCCGTTTTTGTCAAAATATATTTTAAATACACCGATTAGCCTAGCCCCAAAGTAAACACTGTAAGGCTTGTGTTATGGGATATTAGGGTAGCGGATAGAATACATATATTGTACATATACAAGTATATTAAAACAGAAATATATATTAAACATCCATGACTGGAGTACAAATGTTCGTATTCATCACACAAACATCTGCTCTCCACCGGAGGTATAATACCGTTTTATTTTTTCTTCATTAATTCAAATGGTCAAAACTTATTGTTATATTCGAATGACACAAGAATGTGTGAGTCTTCGTCCAAATACTATTACGATAAGAATGTTTTAGCAATTATTGTTGCCGTCAATTCTGTGGCTTTCAACGACCTTCATAAATAACATACGTTGTCGCAGGAGAAGCGTGAATAAAAAAGAGCGACTTATCAACGCACAACCGAATTGCGTATGGAATATCAATGCCCTCCACAGAGCTCCTCGGGCAGCATGCGATGAGTAGGAGCTTTCACCGCTCCCTTCGCAGATACCAGGAAGCCTCTGTAAAAATAAATCAGAATCAGTAAAAGCATTAACTGAAACTTACATGAGATAATTACTTAATTGAAACCATCGACCTCCCAAAGTATAAGGAGAAAGTCAGGACAGATATTTTCCTGATTGAATGTATTTCATTTTCCAAATTTGATGGATGAATTGCAATGTCCCCTTTTTAGGTATGCAGTAGAGAAGAATATTCTAACTGCTCTATAAAGCTCTGTAGTGTTGGATTTTCACATTGATCTGCCACTTCTCCATGCGGCAGAAAAAGTTAGTTATGAGCAGAAACCTGGTACCAAGCTCCTGATGGTAAATCTGCTTATTAACCGCTCTCTTTCTATAAATATTTTATTGAACCTGTAACACCAATTGTTTTCATTCAGTCTCCGCCTATCAGAATAAACAGCCAATTTGTTTAAAGTGTACACATGGAACGATCGAATTCATTGAATCATGGCTGCTAACAGACCAGTTATAGGAAACAAATATTATATTACTAATATGCGTACCTGAATATATACTCCTTCTGCTTCAAGACACCGGACACTGCTTTATTTTGAATCCCAGTATTAAGTTGTCTCAATTGCTGATGAAGAAACATCAACGGATTTGCGCGCTAAGAGTTATCAGGAATCTTGTAAACAATTACAGTCTGAAGTTGTCTCGTGCGGAGCGCCGCGAGTCACGGCTCGACCTACTTCTGGCGACCCGCGTTGCCGCCGGTCACGTACGATCCACCTTGCGACTGACGACTAGGGCTAACATACTCTTTTAGAATATTACTTTTCAAATCATCTTTATGAGGTGCAAAGCATAGATAGGGAATACACCTCCACGTTACAGAACACCACAGTATTATAACGCTATTTTGGTTGGTGTATTTCTTTTGGCGAATATTGTTCCAGAACTTTGTTGACTATCATTAGGGCTAGACCCCTACTCTATGGTTAGGCTGAAGTAGTGACTTTTTATGCTATATAAGCTATCCTCGCGACTGGACTATTTGATGTCTGAGTGGGGCGTAGGAGAATTATCCGCGCCACGTGTACAAGAAATGTCGTCACCACCCACTTTTTAACGACAGCACTGTACGAGAATTGATTAAATGTGACGCGTATTAACAATTAGCCATAACCCACTATTCGGTTTCATTACAAATTGGTTGGTGCTAGCAATTGTATGGCTTAAAAATAAATAAAAACAATTGTTCAACATTTTTTTTTTCAATGAAATAAGCTAAACAATTAAGGCCAATGGAAAGCGATAAGGGGTGCTTAATAATAATGAAACACGCTATTATTATATAAGTTCTATATTAGCACTCAAAAGAGACTACTAATTACTGTGATTTTTACTCGTAGATGCAATTTTAGTTGGCACCTTCAGTGTTACATTGCCAAAAATATCTTCCTAGCTAACAATAAAGTATACATAATTTTGTAGCCGGGCAGCCCTACTAGTATCCACCGCGCTCGAAGGAGAGGAAATCGAAATCTCCCGGCTGTGGACCGTGGAAAGTGTTCTCTCATTATTTATAAAGCGAAACGAATCCGAGCTAATCTTTAGCTAATATTCTAGTTATAGCCAACTATTCATATTATAGCCAATTCTTATTTTACTCGTTACTTATGTAAGACTAGCGGCCCCCCTCGCTTCGTTTCGATGTAGAACTGAAGTATAGACTACAGTTTTTGTTCTCAGGCTTGTATTATACACAATGACATTCATCTCTGATTCTTCTTATACCTGCATGCCAAGTCTCAGCCCGATCGGTTTAAAATTGACAAAGTTTCATACAATCTTTCATTCCCTATTTTATCCCCTTGGGGGTAGAATTGATCAAAATCCTTTCTCAGTGGATGCCTACGTCATAACGTCTACCTACATGCCAAATGTCAGCCCGATCCGTCCAGTGGTTTGGGCTGTGCGTTGATAGATCACTATGTCAGTCAGTCACCTTTGAGTTTTATATATATAGATAATAGCGGTAATTGAGAATGGTGGTTGCAGTGCCTCACAACGTATAAATATAACAGGATATGTTTTTGTTTGTCGTATACATGGTTTAGAGTGTTTTATAATTAGGATCAAATTTCTTGCTAGTGTTTGGGACAGAAAGATCTCAAGGGAAGAGCATTTCATAATATTCATTTATATGATTTTGAGGAGCTCGTTGGCGCAAGTGGTTAGCGCGTTCGGCTGCGTTCGTTGAAGTTAAGCAACTTTCGCAGTGGTCGGTCATTGGATGGGTGACCAAAAATTTGCTAACCCGAGTTCCTCCGTGCTTTGGAAGGCACGTTAAGCCGTTGGTCCCGGCTGCATCTGCAGTCGTTAGCACCCGCCAATCCGCACTGGTCCCGCGTGGTGGGTCATGGCCAAATCTCCCTATTCCAACCATAGGGAAGGCCTGTGCCCCAGCAGTGGGGACATTAGTAGGCTGATGATGATGATGATGATTTTGACCAAGTACAACAAAACCTATAAAAATTAGTTTGGAAAGTCAGAATTTACATTAAGTTTATATCAATGTAGGTAATTACGTAAGGCAAGATTGACCCAGTACTGCGGACATTCTCACTTTGATCTCCATTCCTGATAACCGTGAACGTTGTCTTCGACAATAAAATACATTGTATTTTTACAACACTACTAAAGTACTAGTGAAGTAAAAATTTTAACGGTTCACTATCATTAAACCAAGTATGTATTTATTACTTCGAATGTGACTGGGGACAAATTATCTAGTAGCTAATGCTTAAAGCGGCAAAGTCAAGTTCAAGAGCAAATTCTAAAGCCGCTATTCTTACCTTCAAAGATGATTCCTCAGAAATTCCTCTACTTGGTAGAAAGCGCATTTTTGTTTCTCTCCCACTCCTGGACTAGCTTTGAAAAAACTAGCCAACTCACTCACTCACTCCCCACTGCTGGGGCACAGGCTTTCGCTTAGGATGGAATAGGGAGATTAGGCCATAACCCACCACGCGGGCCCAGTGCGGATTGGTGGGTGCTAACGACTGCAGATGCAGCCGGGACCAACGGCTTAACGTGCCTTCCGAAGCACGGAGGAGCTCAAGATAGTAAATATTTGGTCACCCATCCAATGACCGATCAATGCGAAAGTTGCTTAACTTCAACGATCGCAGCCGATCGCGCTAACCACTTGCGCCATCGAGCTCCTCGATAACACACACACATAGATATTTCATAAGACTCAACCTAAGTGTGTACTTATAAGCAGAAAAGTCGAAATAAAGAAATTATCAAACTTGTGTAGTACTCAGGTATTTCCTATTCTTTTCCCGGAATACAATTTCAATATTTTACAGTTCATAACATACAAACGTACCTAAAGCGTACTTTGGGGAATTTAAGGGTTGAAAATAATTTCAAGGTTTTTTTGTTTACGCACGATGTTAGCTCACAACTTGGGGATTCCGCTCAAATGTCAATGTAAACACTTAATATCGCTGCGAATATTATAAATTGCCTCGAAACTCACGCATGGCGAAGTTTTCAAATTAATCCGGGACCCCGGCTGTACTTGCGCCTGAAATTCGATAAAGGTCGGATAAATACGGAAACATGACGTCACAACACAAGTTATATTATAATGAGATCTCTTGTGCAGGAATGTTCGCGTTTCACTATAAATGTAAAAGAACAAATTTCATGGAGATGTAAATTAAATTCCCTAAGGCAGACGTTGTATGTCAAGCAGAAAATTCGCTGAAAAAGACCTTCATTGAAAGGGATTAATTATTATTAGTTAAATTTTAGATTCGTGGTAGAATCCCTAACGGGGACCCCGCTGCTTCGCATTAAATAAATAAATAAATATTTCCAACACTCACACCAATTAGCCTAGCCCCAAAGTAAGCACTGTAAAGGCTTGTGTTATGGGATACTAGGGTAACGGATAGAATACATATATTGTACATATATAAGTATATTTATATGAAATACATATTAAACATCCATGACTGGAGTACAAATGCTCGTATTCATCACACAAACATCTGCCCCCACCGGGATTCGAACCCGGGACCTCTCGAGTCGGCGACGCCATGAAACCCTGCGTATAAACCACTCGGCCACGGCGGTCGTCGTTAAGCAGCGTTGAAGGTATTCGCAGAACTTTTTTAGCGGATATTATGCCGTAAAGCGCCCGTAAGCGTTGCGGGGTCCTCGGTGGGCAGCCACTGGGGGGTCCGTAAGACTTGCGGGAGCCAGGTGTGAGGTCCGTTCGGCGGTGTGCCTCTTAAAGGCGCCGTCGTATGTAAAAAGATTTTTTACCTGCGTTATAAAAGAAAAAAAAGGGTTACATTTTAGATTTAGAATTTAATAAAATTTGGTATGGAGTTAGCTGACATCTTGGATTTACACATAGGCTACGTTTTACTGCGGGAAAATATCCCTAAGAAACCGCGGGTAACACCGCGGGGCACAGCTAGTTGTTACTTAAACACAAACATAAATATTTGGATCAATTTGGATTACATCATTCGTCTAGATGGATGGCAACGGGCAAGGTCACCTTGGTTGGTATGCTAGATTACATCCGTCTAGAACAGGTCTTGGTTGCTGATATCTATATGATATGCATTTGTTATTTTATTAATAGAAGCTGTATCAAAGAGCGGTACTATTGAATCATTGTTGAAACACTAATTGTACCTATATATTTGTTTCTTAGATTTTCACGCACATCACTCATTAAATAAAACTAGTTTTAACGGGTTAATGCACGAAACTTTATTTATTTATTGACGTTTCGCAGCCTTTTCAGGTCTGCATCGTCAGAATAATGATTTTTTATTTAATTTGTCGAGCTACCTTCGAAAGAGCGTTCGAGAGTTTGAGTGCTCGGTTATTTCATTGGAAGATTATTTAAATTTTATTGTCTATGTATGAATTTATTAGTTAATTTAGTTAATAAAGTACTTTATTTAAAATAATTTTTTGTAATTTTGATTTTATTTATTTGACCCTAACTACCGTAAACTACCACCGGTTCCAAAATTGGGAAACCTTTCTGAGAAGAACCAACGAAACAAACTCAGAGAGGCTTTCTAATTATCTGTTTACTTAGCAAAATCGACGCCCCAGAATAGTATACACTATAAATTTTGCGGAGTCTGCATCTGCAGTCATTAGCATCTGCCAATCTGCACTGAGCTCCCATTGTGGGTCATGGCCTATAAACATCCATGACAGGTAAGAAAATGCACTGATATATTGATCGCACATTGATGCAAACCCAGGTCCGTTGGTTTCGCAATTGGATCACTAATCACCAGACCTAGCGGCTAAGTTACTTTCCTGCGCGAATATCTTCTTTATCTGGGTTCAGTTTCCACCACGCCGCAGTATCCGGGGTGAAGCATGATCGCTGTAACTTAGGGCCGATTAACTCCGGAATGGCAGCGGTCGGCAGCGACGAGGCAAGCACTTTCTCACTGAAAATACAGTACGATGTAATTTTAAACTTTATCTATATAGTTGAAAGACACTGCACTTCATTTCGATGTGGACACTTTTGACAAAACTACAATCAGGAAAAAAGTCTTTGTCTTGTTTAGATTACCGTTTTTCTTGCGATTTAAACTTCTAGTAGTTACATGCTTAAAAATAAAAAATATAATTGCTATTTCCTCTTTCAAATGTTTAATACTTGTAAAGGTATTCATTTGACATTGTAGGTTACCTACAATGGTGAAGAGATGGCGCTGCTTTGCAGCTTAAGAAGGGCTGGAGAAAATTTGACACGGCTATCAGGGCCGCGGTAGCATAATGGTCAGCGCACCCTGCGCTATCCGGGCGATATTTTTGTGCGATTTTTTTCTAGTAAAATTTTCTTTAGATTTAAACATCTAGCAATTACATACATAAAAAATGTAACTTTTTTTCTGCTTAGTTCACTTGACTCTATTCGTTGTTGCAAATAACAGTTTTGTAATTGTTTTCCAAACTAAACTAGGAATCAAATTATTTATTTCATAATACAAATCATAGGTAGCAAACATGCCACCTGCCGTAAAGTGTAGATGGAGTCCAGCCTTAAAATCATTAAGCTGAAGCAATCGCTTGTTAATTATGCAAACATGCGATAGACATTTGTTCATTAAATTAATTAATAATACTAAACATTCAGCATAATCAAGATCCAGATTGTCTGCGTCACGTTAATACTGCTTTATTTACCCTTGTGTATTTGACTAGTGCTTGCTGCTAAACAGGCCCGTAAAGTCAACAGTTGTAGCTTGTACTCAACGTGAATAATTTACAAACGGCAAGTGAAGGGAGCAAATAAAGCAAGTGTTTAAAAAGGGCTCGTACAGTTTCGTTATTTATTTAATGAAGCGGCAGGATTGACGATTTGTAAGCTTGTTTTTATAAATCAATTAAATAAATATTTAGAACACACACACCAATTACAGCCTCAAAGTAAGCACTGTAAGGTTTGTGTTATGGGATACTAGGGTAACGGAAAGAATACTTAAATTGTGCATATATAAGTATAAGTATTTGTATAGAAATACATATAAAACATCCATGACTGGAGTACAAATGCCCGGGATTCGAACCCGGGCCCTCTCGAGCCGGCGACACTATGAAACCCGGCGTATAAACCACACGGCCATGGAGGTCGTTTTTATAAAAAAATATATAAGTAACGATTTTAAAACGAATTTAAGCATTACTCTGGAGAAACTAAAGATTTGGAAATTAAGCTTAGTTATTATTGGAACGAAATTCCTTATCACATGGTACGGGCTCGGCCGCGCACCGGACATTAATGCTCAGTGGGCAGGCCCCTACAAGGTGGACCGACGATCTTGTGAAGGTCGCGAGAAGCCGAAGGATGCGAGTGGCGCAGGACCGATCGGTGTAGAGCAGTGTTTCCTAACCTTTCCAATCCTGCTACCCCTGTAACCTATTAGGAAAAGGGTTATCATCAGTCCAAGAAATTCCAATTTGGTCGCTACATCTTCGTGTCTAATAATGTCATCATCAGGAGAAAATCTCGCCCCGTTTCCCACACTCAGCACCCCGCGGGCTCGCTAGCAAGAAGGAGCGCATGCTCTATTTAGTAGTATTATTATATAGTATTTTCTTATTATTTACATTTGACCAAATAATTAGGTACCAAGATCGATGCGTTTGAAATGTGGTGCTGGCGGAAAATGCTAGGGGTTTCTTGGACAGAGCACCGCACCAACATTTCTATTCTTTCCGAACTAGGCATAAGATCCCGCCTGTCTACTGTATGTATGCAGCGACTTCTTCAGAACTTCGGACACGTGGCCCGACGAGAACCAGACAATCTTGAAAAGCTCATCGTCGTAGGTCATGTGGATGGAAAAAGGAGCCGCGGAAGATCACCCGCCCGATGGACTGATGCGGTCAAGGAAGTCTGACAAACTGACATTCAGACATCTATCCGGTTGGCCGAAAACCGCAATACGTGGAGGGAGCTGATACACCGGGTGCCCTCATGCTGTCGCGACCCTCAGTCATGAGGTTACGAGGAAGAAGAAGAAATAATTAGGTGCTTTGTTACCCGAAGTATGGCTGATTTACCCCCGGAGGGGTAATCACCCCCAGGGTGTAGAGATACTTGGCGGCGGCCTACACTCACCACTGTGCGTCGTGTGGTCATCAATCATAAATCATTACCATAATGTAAAATTAAACTAATTGTACTTTATAACCGTTCAAAAGTTGCCTTAATTAATTATTGGTATACGTGAAAGGAGGAGCTCGATGGCGCAGGTGGTTAGCGCGTTCAGCTGCGATCGTTGAAGTTAAGCAACTTTCGCAGTGGTCGGTCATTGGATGGGTGACGAAAAATTTACTATCTCGAGCTCCTCCGTGCTTCGGAAGGCACGTTAAGCCGTTGGTCACGGCTGCATCTGCAGTCGTTAGCACCCACCAATTCGCACTGGGCCCGCGTGGTGGGTCATGGCCCAATCTCCCTATTCCATCCATAGGGAAGGCCTGTGCCCCAGCAGTGGGGACAATAATAGGCTGATGATGATACGTGAAAGTACCAACCTACTAAATAACTATATATAAGAAACTCTGGTCTGTGTGTAGACCGAGACTTTGTTCTGATGCAGTAAATTTGCATATTAATGTTGTGGTAACTAATTTATTAATTACCTTTTTGGGTACACAGACCCCGCGTCGCCTGCGAGCGGGCCGTCCGGAGCGGTCTCCTCTCCTGTCGAGTTAACAAATCCCGGAGACGTACATTTAATTAACGACAATTAATGCGACACGGACCCCCGTCTGTTGACAACGATCTGTCAAAATAACAAGTACCTCTGCCCGTGACCTCTACAGATGGATACGGGTGCAGGTAGTACTTTTACATAGGTCGTGTTAAGCAGAACTGTCAAATTATTTCAACTGAATTGGACTTCTAAAGAAAATTTTACTAGAAGTAAATCCACGCGGATCAAACAACAGAGAGGACTCGAACCTGTGCCCTCCGCTATCCGGGCGGATGCACTGACCATTATACTACCGCGGGCTTGGTGGCCGTATCCAATTCTGTCTAGTATTTCTTAGTCAGCAAAGGAGCGCCATCTTTACGCATTCTATGTGCTATTTCTTCTTTCAAATGTTAAATACTTGTAAAGGTATTTACTTGACATTGTGGATTACCTGAAGTAGAGAAGTTTTCTCTCTGTCTGAAGAACCTCATTAACATTCAAACTGAAATAGATCGAATTTTCGCAAATAATTGATTAAGCACTTGTGTAATAATAAATTCATCCAAAGCTGAAATTAATATCACCGAGCTGTGAGCGCGTAACAGGTGTTCTGTGTACCGCGAGAGAATGAATAAATAGAAGCTGGTTCTCATAATGCAGTGGATGGTAATTGAGATGAGCACAATCATTATGAGTTGTGTGTGCGCCCGAGCACTGCTCTATACTGAATAACCCGCTCTGGGGGCTCTATTCCGTATCGCTCGAGAGTTCATTTTCTACTGAATATCCATTTAGCATCCATTAACTAAGACTAGCAGGTCGCAACGACTTCATCTGCGTGGACATATTAGATTCCTGTGCAAATTTAGAACCGCCGTTTTACCCCTCTAAGGGAGTTTTGAAACGCACGCCCGCCCTTTTTTTTTAAGTGTGTATGCTGTTGGTTGCAGATGACCTTTACAGCGTCACCGGGTTTGGGGACGGCGAGATCCTAAGGGGACCTCAAGCCAAGAATAGGTGAGTCAGTGGCGGGGCAAGACCTAAATTTGATGTGGGCAAGACAGATATCGCGAGGCCCTGTTCTGTGGCGACATAAAGACGGATTTTATATAATAATAAAAATAAAGAAATTCGCTTTTAAGCAATGCATAAAAGTGAACATTTTTGAGGCGCGAGGCCCCTTGTACCACGAGGCCGTAGGCGGTGGGCCACGTCGCCCACGCCTTATGCCGCCTCTGAGGCGAGTGCCTCTAGAGGTGTTCCAGGCGGATGGCATCTTCCCACGGGGGGGATCCTCCTCTCCGTCTGGTGCCTCAAGACCACTCGAACCTGAGTTCCGCTCAAATAGAGGGCGTCTCTGAGACTCGGACCACGGCTCTAGTTATCCGTCAGAGGGCGCCCCTTAGCTACGTGGTGGACAACCGTATCCAAAGACCTGGAACGAGCTCAGCTGGACACAAAGACAACCCAGGATAGACTATCCTGGCGCCTAAAGACGAGGAGAGCCGACCCCAAATGAAGGGATAAGGCAAGGAAGATAGATAAATAGATAGATAGATAAATTCTTTATTGCACACACACAAAAGAATACAAAAATAAGGAAACAATAACATAATGTGGGCAAAGGCGGCCTTATCGCTTTAAGCGATCTCTTCCAGACAACCTTTGCGGTAAAGAATAACTAAACGAAGAGAAAGTTGCAGTATGCCAGCAAGATAAAATAGAGAAATGTACATATTTTCTTAAACATATAAAAATTATAAACAAATAAATAACATATACCTACACAAATATACATACTATATATACCTACACAAATAAACATATTATGCAATATTATATATTTATAGATACAGAGGACTATGATTTAAGAAACAGAAAATCATGTAGTATGTTTTTAAAAGTGTGCATTGATTTAACGTGACGGATCTCAGGCGGAAGCTTGTTCCAAAGCTGTGCAGCTTTAATCGTAAAGGAGTCCATATAATACTCAGAGCGGGTGAGAGGTATCTCTAACACATTATCGTGTTTTGAGCGCAAAACGCGATGAAGAAGAATCACATTAAGTAATACTTATGACGGATAAGTAGCTAAAAGTGTAGAGAATCGGCGTCACGAGGGTGCTAAAATGAGTATCACTTGGACCGCATGCGCTGAACACGCATTTCAAGCGAGCGTTTCAGGAATTGGTCTCTTATATTTATATCTCGGATTTATGACACGCGCGACACATCGCAGCAACGGACCCTCCACCCGCCGTTTGTATTTAATATCGCCCTTACAAATTGACTAAATAGCTCGGTGCCTTTACCCTTTGTCAGGCGGTAAAAGCTTGATTTACTCTGTGGCACGAGAAGTCCTCGGGAGCGCTCGTAAAGTTACACTTTATCGGAGTCGCTCCAGAGCTCTCCACGCTGTGTTACATGTTACATAAGTGTTACTGTATATCTTGCCTTTATTCATATCTTAGCGTCGAGTTGTTACTTCCCTGTTGTGTGAATAAGCAGCTGAAAAATGAGCTCTGTGACAAAAAAATAAGTCGTAGTAAGAATATTATATATTTATTAAAAAAACAACAGATATAAAGTGAAAATATTTACAATATTACCCAATATTCGATGCACCGGTTTAAATACAATACCAAATTTCGTGAAACACACAAAAGAAGAAAAATAAACGAAGTTAAGTAGGCTTAAACTTTCAATTTAAATATATGCATTAACCATTGTTTAATCTGAATGTATATTGAATAAATAAATCTTTTCAATTAATTTTCATCAAAAACGACGTTTCTACATTCATAAATGCAACAAATGTACGAGTATGACGTACTTGGTACAACACACAAAGAAATAAGTGTTGTAACTCTAAATGAACTGTACCCTTAGCGCCAACCATTATCGAAAGCGAATAGTTGAATTTGATCTACGAGTAGATATACGTCAAATGTGTACCGATTTTTAGTTCTCGTTACGTCCGTTGTGGCACTGTTGTTCAAGTTTCCATACAATATTTGACATTGACATTTTGCGACTTAATCCGCGTTTATTTTAGTTTTTAGAATATCTCTCAAGAACCCAATTATGTTTTGGGACAAAAAGTATTCTGTGTAAGCTAATTGGTGTGAGTGTTGAAAATATTTATTTATTTATTTATGTCTCAATCCAGGTAATAAACTATAAGTATGTGTGCCATATTTTATCAAAATCCGTTCAGCCATTCTTGCGTGGTTGAGTAACAAACAAAATCCCTTTCGCACTTATAATATTAAAGTTGGGAAAAGGATTATTGATTTAGAAATACGTACCCGTGACTACAAAAAAATTGGCTGAGTATACGAATTATAATAATAATATAACTGACAATTTATCGCCAAAAAAAGGAATATTACCACCTTGTTGCTTTTTATTGGCCTCTCGCACGAAATGTTCTACCGCCTCACTGACAAATTAAATTATACATTTATTCCGTCTCTCACAATTCTCTCATACACATTTATATATCTATGCTATCAAAGATACGCGGAATAATTTATTCGGAGAATAACTCCATTTTATTGCACCTAGCAGGAAAGAGTAGGCAGTAGGGATATTAAACGGTACGTGACTGTTTAGGCACCTAACGTACTAGACGGCCACCGCCATGGCCAGTCGTGGTCGTGGCCACAACCTTGGTCGCAGTAGATACGGTTGGGCTACGGCCAAGAGAGGTGACTCCCCCTGTGGGAAGATGCCATCCACCTTGAATACCTCTAGAGGCACTCTCAAATTCTCGGCTTGAGGTCTCCTTAAGATCTCGCCGTCCCCAAACACGGTGACGCTTAAAAGGTCATCTGCGAGCAACAGCATAGACACTAAAAAAAATTGCGGCCTCGACCACGACTGGACATAAAGCGGCCACAGTGCTGGTCGTTTCTTTTAAATAACTCTGTCTCAAAACTTATTGAGGAAAAAAAGTCATCGTATTGGGTTGCGGAACGATACAAAGCGTGTTCACTCACGAACTGTCCACATGACACTAGAACTGAGCGCCCTGACCACATTCTAAATGCTTTCTTTGTTTTATTCTTTTTGTAATGACAAAGTTCATATTGTTTTTTTTTAAACTCCACCAGAAACCACCAAATATTTTGAAATTCAGGACAACTATGATGTTTTTGTATTATGATACATCGCTTCTTAAATGCTCATTCATAGAAGTTCGCTCAGACCTGAATCCAAAGGACTACATCGAAACCTTGATCGAAACAGCTTCACGCAAACCCGGTGTCCTGAACAAGGTGCGGCGTTTTTTCACGCCCGATCAACTGTGCTTATTGTACAAAACACAAGTGCGGTACTGCGTGGAATATTGCTCGCACCTCTGGGATGGCTCCGCTAAGTACTTACTCGATGCCTTGGAAAGGTTGCAGCGGCGCGCTGCCCGCATCATTGGCGATGAAGAGGTAACTAAGAAACTCGAGTCTCTTCAATTACGCCGTGATGTGGCATCATTAAGCGCATTCTACCGACTTAACCATAGCAAGTTGTCGGTAATCGACACACGGAGGGATAAGCGAGCTGTTCTCGCTGATCCCTCCGTCACCTTTTCTTCAGAGGACCACGCGCGCTGGCCTACGTTGACACCGACTTACTGTGGCCACTATTCCTACACGAACAAAGAAATTTGGTGACTTATTTCTTTGTCGTACTATTCGTAAGTGGAATTCTATGCCCGCGCGCGTGTTCCCTCCTTCCTATAATCTGGGGTCCTTTAAGAGAGGCGTGAAGAAGCATTTTTGCGGGCCGGCAAGGTGAGGATGGTTGCTGTAGCAGTTTAAAACTGCTGTACCAGCTATCTTCGCGTTTGGACTTTAGCACCACTTGATATCAGGTGGGGTAGAGTCATTTGCCTACCACGCTATAAAAAAATACAATTATATATATTGCTAGCCATCAATAAATGTAGTAGCCCTCAAGGGCGCTGGGTATGTACATGAGTAAACAAGGCATAGAGACAAAGCTTCATATAACTGCGCGTGTGTAAGGGAGCACTGACGCAGAGAAGCATTTCTATTTGTGGTTTAGAGCAACAGCACCGAAGGGGGTAGCTATAGCGACATAAAACTATTCAAATTGAACGGGGGATACGCACACAACCGTATTTTTTACAACAATTAGCCCTGTCTCAAATTTAACACTGTAAGTAAGGCTTGTGTTATGGGATACTAGGGTAACACGGATAGCATACATATACTGATACATATTTATGTAGAAATACATATAAGCATGACTTAGGTACATATTAGGTCGACGACCAGGACCTTTCCGATCAGCTTGATCCTTTGGCTTTGCGTAGGGATGTAGCTTCGCTCTGCATCTTCTATCGCATTTATCACGGGGAGTGTTCTGAGGAATTGTTCCGATTAATTCCAGCTGCTGCATTTCGTCATCGTACATCGCGACAAAAATTTCATCCCCACCGCGTGTTTTTGTCGAAATTTTTTACCACGTACGACAAAACTGTGGAATATGTTGTCGCCAGCAGTGTTTCCGGACCAATACGACCCAAGAACCTTCAAAAAACGAGCGTACTCCTTCCTTAAAGGCCGGCATCGCATTTGTGATACTCCTGGTGTTGCAAGTGTCCATGGGCGACGGTGATCACTAACCATCAGGTAAGCCGTCTGCTCGTATGCTCCCTATAACATAAAAAAAAAATCGTAATAAAAATTAATCGTATTCATTATACTAACTAAAAACTAAACCCGGACCTCACGAGCAGGCGACACTTGGAAACCTGGCGTATATACCACTTGGCCACGGAGGTCGTCAAATAAAGCATTGCCTCTGCGGCTTGTCTACTCATGTGGCTCAGCGGTAGATAGATTGCTCACCGTACATCTGCAATACTCGACACCGCAGCCGGCTACGATTGTCTTTATTGCTCTCCGTACTGCAGCGTACGGGAAACCAATTGACCGATCAATGTTGTCTGTGGACTGTTGTAACCCAGTTTCTCGCAAATAAAACTTATTTTGAACTTGAGTTGAGAATATTTGTTTATTTCACGCACATCACTCATTAAATAAAACTAGTTTTTACGGGTTAATGCACGAAAACTTTATTTATTTATTGACGTTTCGTAGCCTTTACAGGCTACGTCGTCAGAATAAAACTTTTTTTTTATTTTGTTGAGAATATTGATTTTTCCATGCCCTATAACCTTAAAAGTTTGTATAATATGTTATATACCAAGGGCGGATCCAGCTTTGGCGCCAGGGGGGGGGGGGGGGGTCATATAGCCAGCTTTGGCGCCAGGGGGGGGGGGGGTCATATAGTCGTGGTGTATTAAATATTGAAAGTACTTAAATAAAATCCCCCTGGGTTTGATCCATCTGTACCCAGCCCAGAGGGGGGGTCATGACCACCATGACCCCCCCCCCCTGGATCCGCCCTTGTTATATACCAACTTTAAATCTAAAGTAGAAAGTAGAGACCAGGCAGCGGACGGGACTCGGACTGCGAATGCACAGACCATTATGCTACCACTATTATTATGTCCTGATGGCCTTGTCGAATTCTTTCTAATCTTTTTTAAGCTACAAGGCAGCGCCATTTCTTTGCATTGTAGGTAACCCGCAAAATAAAAAATGTTAAATACTTCCCAAAAATGAAGACCTCGATGGTGAAACGCTTACTTCGTTTGGTCTGCGATTTAAAAGTTAAGTCACTATCACAAGATGGAAACCTTTTTACTAACACAGAGACAGCATGTCTAATAGATTGTGTTATTACCCGACTGCGTAATGCAAGAGCGCGAAGCGCGACGCGACCATTAGATATACAAGGATGGATCTTTTTTTTAAACAATGGTCCCGACTGTTAAATTAGCTTTGTTCCTTACTTAACAGAATTATAGACTTCTGGACTTGTTTTTTTCTTTTCAGTTTTTATATGAAGCAAGCAGTCGGGTTTTTTGATTTTTCTTAATTTACCTTTTTTTGAAGTTATACTTCTTTAGGCGCGTTATGAAAAAATGATGAGAGTGAAATTTTAAGATGCGCGCGCATCACTGTAACACAAAAATTAACAGCATGAACGACCAACTTCATGCTGTTATTTTTGTGTTTACCGCACATTAAGAAAATCTACCAACAAAATAGAAATAGAATCTCTATTTAGTGGGTGCTAACGACTGCATTGTGAAGGCCTATCAGAAGTATTTATTAATCTGGAACAACGGAACCAAAGCGCGATTCAGGAGACTACAGCGCCATCTCTTGACCATTGGTGTAGTAGAACCAAAAACCACATCTTTTTTTCTTTGGTCTTCTATAAGGTAGATGTTTTTTCTTCCCAGAGGGATAGTTCAATTCGAGGTAAGCCCAGCTTAGCTCAACCTTCCTTTAAAAAGCATAGAATTCAGATGGAACTCTGAATTGATGGGCTTGTTTTGTATCAAACAAGAAAGAATGATACTTTCATGTGTTTACTAATGATTTTATCTGACACGCTACGCACTCGTTTCAGGGAAAACAAGTTTTGATGAATGTTTTTGTTTATCAGCAATACATATTGAGAATAAAAACTAAGAAAAATAATACGCAGAGCAATATATTAACACATTATTAAAACAGCACACAACAATATTTAGATTTCATCACAGCGTTAGTTACTTGGTGTAGGCGGTATATAGGCGATGATGCGAACGCAGTGTATTCATACTCGTTTTAAGTGTCGAATCCATCCAACTCCTTATAACCATAAAATAATCGCTATGCGTAAAATTTGGCGACATTTTTGTCACGATCACATTGACGTTATTGGAGTTTACTCCTTAAGAATCGATTTGCATATACAAGGGGCCCGGTATGAGAAAAACGTGAGGAGTGAAATCTATCGATGAATGACCTCGTTACGTTTTTACTGTCTACGCCGTAGCAGCCGTAGTGCTACACCGTAGCACAGTATCGTAGCGTACCTTTATTTATGCACATCTGAAATTGACTATTGTAAAAAGTTTAATGTAAACTATTTCGTCGATTAGTTATAATAAATGTATATGAAATGAATAAATATGTATTTATATATGTATATCATTTTCATTAATTTTTTAATTAACTCTTTTATACAGTATCAATCTTTTTTACGTTAAATAAACTCTTTTTGCGTCTGTTTAGACTATCGAACTTGAGAAGTAAACTCCAGTCGTGCGTCGGAGCTGACACACACAATTTTTTTTATGTTTACAGGCTCTAAACTGCTGCAGCGTCAGCATGGACTTTAAATCTAGAACACGCAGTGCTCACGATTTCTAGCTGACACACATAAATATTACTTAGGAAAATTAGTATATAACATGTAAACAGGAATGAATATTGCTCTTAGTTATCAAGCGACACACTGGCTGTTAGATTCCTATCTCCCGTCTCTAGGAGCCAAATTGGTGACCCCGAAGTGATAACGTCAAACTGCCAATGCAAGTAGAATCGACAGCTTCGATCGAACTTGTTGTGCAATGAAAACACCATTGATTTCTGTGTTGTTGATTAATATCACGTAGACAACCTGAAATCTAAAATCATTAGACATAAACCGTGGAATATTGCTCGCACCTCTGGGATGGCTCCGCCAAGTACTTGCTCGATGCTTTGGATAGGTTACAGCGGCGCGCGATCCGCATCATAGGCGATGAGGAGGTGACTAAACACCTCGAGCCTCGTCAATTACGCCGTGACGTGGCGTCACAAAGCGCGTTCTATCGTCTGTACCACGGCGAGTGTTCTGAGGTGTTATTCTCTCTTATACCACCTTCCTCTTTCCTTCAGAGGACCACGCGCGTCGGCCTACGTTGTCATCGTCTTACTGTGGCCACAATTTGTCGCACTATCCGTAAATGGAATGCTCTGCCCGCTCACGTGTTTCCTCCCTCTTACAACCTGGAATCCTTTAAAAGTGGCGTGAAGAAGCAACATGCAGGCCGGCAGGGTGAGGATGGCTGGTATGGCAGGTAGAAATGCTGTATCAGCTATCTTCGCGTCTAGACTTCACCGTCACTTAACATCAGGTGGGGTGGAGACATTTGTCGGACCTATCTATATACAAAAAAAAACCATCGACGTAAACTGTAGCCGAGTGTGCGCGCAATGCGAGCGACTAAATCGCGTTTAATCGCGAGGGCAGCCACTCAAGCTTTTGGTTTGCGCCGATACTATACCGAATCTATGGAAAGACTCGTCCGCAGCTTGTAGTCAGGTTTAGTGGCCGTGACTAGTGGCTCAATGAGCGATTATATTTATTCACGACTTGCGACTTGCGTATTGTCAAAATCAATAGCGGTAAGTTAAAGTAAATATTTTCGAAGCCGGCTCAAACTGGCCCTCTGGCTACATTCTATATTGGGATCATACTCTATAATTATCTCCATTGACCCAATAATATCACCATCGAGGTTTGAAGAGAACCTTGCACTTGCTACTCCCTTTCATATACTTGCTCAATTTGTTTTGAAAATATGTAGTTTCTTGCTATAATGGGACTTTTGTTTACTCTTATTGTTAGTAAATTCGTTGATTGTTAATAGTTACCTATTGGACATTATGTGATGGAAGTTGACCTCAATACATGTTTGCAACTTTGATGACAGCTTACAATTTGACGGCACTGTATGAATTAAAACAGGCAGAAAAAAGCAGTGCTTGCAGAATTTCTTGCCGGTTCTTCTCAGTACAAGGTCTCAAGGATGGCGTAGTTTTCGACTCTGACATATATGCTTGTAAACTGAATAAATATTTTTTGAATTTATGTCAACGCGAATGTTAGGAAGCCATTAAGTTACTGAAATGAAATGAAATGAAAAGTCATTTATTCAGTCTAGGCTGTTACAAGCACTTGTGAAGGTCAAGAAGCTACGCCATCGGTTCGCAAAACTACGGCGGGAGACCTTGTACTGAGAAGAACCGGCAAGAAACTCAGCAAGGGCTGCTTTTTGTCCCTGTATTGATATATACAGAGTCGTCAAGTTGAAAAATGACTTCAGACATACTTCTTTATAAATATAAAGTTATAGAGGTGATGAAATAAATTCAGAGACTAAAGCCGGTAAGCTGCTAGGGGAGTCTATGCACCGGTATGTCATTAAGACATTACCTGATACTAATCGTTATTCCTGAGGTAATAAAGGCCAGGATTGGGTGCAGCGAGGAAGCGATGCGCCTCACACTGGCACGTACAGATCGTTAGCACACTATCTCGAGTTGTATTTCAGTTTAATGTAATTCCGAATGAAGACGAAGAAAATCTTCATTTGAGTCTGGTGTGTATTAATGCTCTGCGGAATTACTAACTCGCGTATTTACAACACTGAACTCTTTAATGATGTTGCATTTCACAGGATTGTTAGCCTGTAATAGCATTTTTTATGTAATTTGTTTTATTTGCCAGTGACGGCTTCAAATTCCTGAACAGTTGTAGTTAAAATAAAAATACACAAGAGAGTATCCTAAGATTCAAATCTTTGAATCTATATTGTTCCTTATCTTAATAAGTGGGTGGCTAGGTAGGCTTGTAATAATGTAAAATATGTTTAATTGCTGTCTAATAATATTTATTTTTATCACCCTATAAAAATAGATACGCAAACGGAAAATCAACATCGAATGAAGGTAATCCTATCTAGTCGAGGATTATGGGCTATTTAAACGAAAGGTGAAAACGATGTTTAGCAGAATAACATTACAATATGTGCATGCACAGTGCCAGTAAAATGTCATTCGAATAGTGTAGGTAAGTTTCAAAATAGGTTTAATAAACAAAAAGACAAATAATGAAAAAATAGAAAGTAGGTGCTTTTCATTTATACGCTAAAAACTTTTAATTTATAGACTAAAAAAATGGCTGACTCACAGGGATCTATAAATATATTTTCTCGTATGCGCCAGCTGCTGAATTAAATTTTAATTTATGAACGGAAGCAATACATCCGGAAACTGAATTGTATAACTTCCGGACTGCTACTTAGGTATATAAAAATACAACAATTATGGGTAATGCGAAAAATGCTTACCAAGATCGCTTCGTTGTATATGGTTCCGTAGTCCTGACAGGGTACTCTTATAACTTCGTCATGTCTGTTTGTCCGTCAACGGTTGTGCTTAGAGATTATTAGCACTAGCATGCTGTAATTTATGGAGTTATGTATGTAGATCACGCCGACAAAATGGTAGATAAAAAATTGGAAAAATATTTGTGATAGGAAATCTGCTCTACATGACACCTGGGGATGTTTTTTCTCATTATCTACCCCATCGTGTGGGATGTTGTTTAATAGGTCATTTAAAATTACTTAGGGGTTTCTAAGACTACTTTTCGATTTAAGGATCCGTTGGCGAAATATCGTCGTGGAGACCACGACTCGGTAAACGTAGTGTAGGACGCCCTGAGACAAGATGGGATGATGATATTCGTAGGCTGGCTGGAGTGGGCTGGATGAGAGTACCACAAAATTGGGAGCAGTGGCGTGCATTAGGGGAGACCTATGTCCAGTAGTGGACGAACATGGGTTGATGATGATGATGATGGCGAAATATTGAACTTTAAAGTGCATTCATATCGAATTGATTTTGAGTTTGAGACGCAGTTTGACTTTGATTTGGGCATTTTAGTTGTGATACATAGATTTATATATAGATAATTGGTTTTTCTAATTTCCGGTACAGAAAATAAAGACTCCTGCTCAAATATATTGTGGTAACTACAGGCAACTAGGGTACCGTACACTGCGCGTGGCACGACACGCACTTAGTCAGTTCTCCTACGCAAGACAGCAGATTTTCCGCTCGAATTGTAGCGCTCGCCTGGGGAAGTAACGTCTCCCTTACAGAAAATCACCGTAAAATAACATTACCTTTTGGTGGTGCTCTGTTTCTGTCGGTGAGTCATGTTCCAGGGATCCACGGGGTAGGGAATTGGGTCATGAAATAAAATGAAATGAAAAGTTATTTATTCAGTCTAGGCTGTTACAAGCACTTGCGAAGGTCAAGAAGCTACGCCATCGGTTCGCAAAACTACGGCGGGAGACCTTGTACTGAGAAGAACCGGCTAGAAACTCAGCAAGGGCTGCTTTTTTCTCCCTGTATTGATATATACAGAGTCGTCAAGTTGAAAAATGACTTCAGAGATACTTCTGAGGTCACCTTCCATTACATTATTTAGGATATAGATATATAGTAACAATAAATTTTATATTTAGTATATACGAAGCGGCATTAGATAGGTACTATATTACTGTTACAAAAACTGACTCATACCCATCAAATAGCAAATCACAAGAAACACTATAAATAAATAAAGATTTCCAACACTTACACCAATTAGCCTAGTCCCAAAGTAAGCACAGTAAGGCTTGTGTTATGGGATACTAGGGTAACGGATAGAATACATATATAAGTATATTTATATAGAAAATACATATTAAACATTAATGACTGGAGTACAAATGCTCGAATTCATCACCCAAAACATCTGCCCCCACCGGGATTCGAACCCGGGACCTCTCGAGTCGGCGACACCATGAAACCCGGCGTACAAACCACTGGACCACGGAGGTCGTCAATACTATGTCCATGCATTACGATCATTTAAATAATCATTAACTTTATAATAGCCCTTATTTATAAGAGTATTCTTAATCTGAGATTTAAATTTGGTCAGTGGAAGCTCAATCAGATCTTGAGGAACTTTGTTAAACAATGCAATACTACAACCCAGAAATAATTTAGGCAACGGTGTTTTAGTATCGAAGTGTCTATAGGCTATGGTGGCCGTTTACCATCAAACGAGTCATAGGCTTGTTTGCAACCCTTGTAACATAAAAAAAATCATTTTGTTTACATTGCAAGCAGTATTCTCCTGCGTAAAGTCACAAATTCAAATCGAGTCTTCGCTCGACGACAGTAACTACACACGACGATTTATCGGTGTCCTCATGAATTCGTAGATGAAGGCTTTATTCGTGACACGTGAAAAAGTACGGCTCATCACGTATTCCAATTTATAGCCATTCGGAGATATGCTGGAGGCGATCCACGAGATACATTATGCCACGTAGCCTTATGACACGCGGCAATTGGTTGCCGGAACGAGGAGTTTTAATGTTTGGGTAACATTTAATTTCTTTTCGGGATTTTGGCATTGCTGTCGGGAGAAGGGTAAACGATGAGTCGTCATTTTCATTTGTCGGCAGTCTGGACATGTCATGAAATGTCGGGAGAATTCGGAAGATTTCCAATCACCTGTCAACCCTACTGGTGGCGTACGGCAGAGAAATCTGTTGTTTTTCCATATGATAAGGAAACGGGTGATTTTTTAAATATTGTATGTCCCCGCTTTGATGTCGATGCGTAGCGTGACTTGATTGCGTGGCTACATTTTATTGCACGAAAAATTCGCTTCGTTCGCTCGTAAAAGTTTCGCACGCTCGAAATGTCCCCTTCGTTTCATTGTCTCTTTGACGACGCCACATGTTAAGGGAAGGGGGAGGGGGGAGAATTTAAGTGGGGGGTGTCATTGATGTCATCCTGTGTTTACGAGCGGGCGAGCGACGCCGGAAGCTTTTCCTAGCGCACACAGTCACCGACAGACACGACCTACGAGTATGTATGTATGCATGGTACATGAACAAGAAAATCAATTCGATATAATTTATTGCACGTACGTAATATGTTATAGGGCCTCGTGCCGCTTCGTCGCGTTAATATTTTATACCACTATGAGTACCAGCAAGTATCTCTTATCTATTAGACAAGTCCGTCCGTCCGTCCGTCCGTCCGTCTGTCTGTGGTGCTGTTTCAGCGGCCAAACCGTAAGAGATAGATAAAGAGAATGTTTAAGTTATAAGTTAAGAACAGTCTGATAAGACTACAAACCGGATTTGAGTAACGTAGCACTTCCGGTTTTCGAGAAATCACGAATTTCAAACGAAACCACACAAAATATCCGAAGTTCTCAATTAATTAAATACATTTTTTTTTTTCAGGTTTTGGTGAACATTTGGTTCACTGGTTTGCTAGTAGTAATAAAATATGTATATGTATGAATTTAATATGCATGTTAAAGAATAAGGTTTCTCACTTCTTATATAACAATTTGAAGACAGATTCCGTCACTTCCGGACAACATTTTAAACCCAACTACTACCAAAATGTGAAGTGTCGTATGTGCGGTGTGATTACCCAAAAGGAGTTATAAAGAAGATGTTTATACAACATGCATTCGGGGGACCAAACCATTACATTAGATTTGATAAACCACAGATCCTTGCAGCTGAGCAGCGATTCGTTCCTAGAATGATACGCGAGGCTACTGAGATTAAAAATTATCCAAATTTCAATAGAGAAGATGGTTGGTATATACCACCAGCTTGGGAACCCATTATACAGGAGATAAAATCCCAACCCCGAGCATACACTGCAAGACCAACAGATACTATTAGTTCTTTTTGTTTGCATAATTTAACATAAGAAGAAAACAGAATAGCCTCTCTTGAGTTTGTTTCGCCGGTTCTTCTCAGAAAGGTCTCCCAATTTTGGAACCGGTGGTAGTTTACGGTAGTTAGGGTCAAATAAATAAACTCAAAATTACAAAAAAGAATTTTAAATAAAATACTTTATTAAGTAAATTAAATAATAAATTCATACATAGACAATAAAACTTTAAAAATCGAACAATGAAATAACCGAACGCTCAATAAAAGTCTTTCGAAGGTAGCTCGACAAATTAAATAAATGTTTGATTCTGACGACGTAGCCTGTAAAGGCTACGAAACGTCAATAAATAAATAAAGTTTCGTGCATTAACCCGTAATAACTAGTTTTATTTAATGAGTGATGTGCGTGAAAACCTAAGAAACAAATAAGATGTTTATAACCCCGCCTGGTAATAATATGATGAAGGTTTCTGTGTATGCTAAAACGGTTTTTAAAGTCACTAACTAAATTCGAATGTCCAATGCGGTAAAGGAACCACAGTTTTGGTTTCACTTAATAAGTAGGTCATCGTCATCATGATCAGCCTATTAATGTCGCCACTGCTGGGGTACAGGCCTTCTCTATGGATGGAATAGGCAAATTAGGCCATGACTACCACACGGGCCCAGTACGGATTGGTGGGTGCTAACAACTGCAGATGCAGTCGAAACCAACGGCTTAACGTGCCTTCCGAAGCGCGGAGGAGCGTGAGATAGTAAATTTTTGCTCACCCATCCAATGACAAAAAGTTGCTTAACTTCAACGATCGTAGTCAAACGCGCTAACCACTTGCGCCATCGACCTCCACAATTGAGTAGGTATTAACCTACATAATATTGAAATCTAAAACATGATAGTTTTTTCTAGATAAATATTTTGTTATAAACCAGATACCTGTAATGCACAACCCTCGAGTCCCACAGGATACAAAAATCTCGCGCCCCATCCCGGTCCATACCGTACGGATATTGATTGGTCCCGCGGGATCCGATGTCGCGAGTGGAGACCTGGAATCCCGCACATTGCCTAACACCCCTAAAACATTTCCGAGCAAAATGTCCGCCGTTGCGATACAGGAGGTGTGAATGTACGGCCAATTCCGGAATATTGGGCTCTTTGTTTGACACTCGTCAGAAATAACAATTTTACTAATATTTTAAATATGAAAATTTTTACTACTCTTGTATTTTTTAATTATTTATTTATTAACTAATTTAGTACACACCCAATAAAACAGATAAGTAGAACAAGAACAAGAAATTTGTACAAGGGCACTGCTTATTTCATATTTAAATTTCTTCCAGCAGGTCCGCTAAAGGAAAGAACATAAAAAAAGCCGTCAGTGTGTGCCTCCTGAATATAAATAACAAAATACAATACTTACATAAACAAAACCTACATATATATCTATATAGATGTACAAATAAACATATATACTTAAATAAAATACATATGTGTTAAAAAGGAGAAGCAATTCAGTTCAGAAACAGTGATTCTAGAAGATAGATAGTGTTCCTTCAACCGTTTTTTGAATGTAGCAACAGCTGAGCTGTCTCTGATTCCTGCTGGAAGCGAGTTCCACAAGCGGACGGCATGTACCGTAAAGGAGTACGATGTAAATTCGGTTTTATGCACAGGACATTTGAGTCGTGATTTGAGATGGGACCTGCAAGGAACATTAGGCGAGTGGGTGAAAGAAAACCCTTCGCGCGTCGTTCGGCAGATTCGCTATAGGACAGAAACTTGATAAGGCAGAAGCTGGATTGGGCAGAATCGTGTTTTGGCAGTTGTGGTACACTCAAAAGAAAACTTACTTAGTTATTTAAAGACATTTATTATTATTGCATATTATTTGAATAACATTCCCCGTTTAGAAGCACTTTTATTTATTCTACTTAACACAAGATAGCCGTCTTAAACACTCAATTATGTTATAGTCCTGTTTTAAAAGTCCGTTTATAATTTTATCAATGCTACAATTTTTTTGTACTATAGAATTTTGTCGCCGCTTTTCTTTTTGATAAATTTCTTTTCTTGCAATTTTTCGGTCTTGAAATGCTGCTTCCTTTTTAATTTTCTGTATAAACAGAAAAATTGATGGCCGTTCTGTAATGCGAGCGTTGATGCGTCTATGCCATCCTTCGACCGCATTCGTCGTGCGAAATTTCTCTTTATAGCAACTAAAGGTATCAGAAGTGATAATGTCCATCCACTGCCTTCGGAAATAATCGTTGAATTTATTAAATTCTTCGGATTCAGGACCCATGTAAAAAAGCTCGAAATATCCTTCTGGTATAAAATTAGGAGGAAGTAATGCCAGCTGGATGTATAAAAGTGTCATATTTTTTTCTTCGTCGTCAATTTTTACTTTGACGCTATCAAAGTTAAGCTTCTTGCTCATTTTCCACACCGCATTAGAAAAATGGTAAAAGCACCCTGATACCTTTACTTCAGGAAATATTGATTTCACAGCGTTAATTGCGGCTAGCTCATAATCGCATTTGTAATATTCAATATTAATTGAAAATTGATGCTTTAAAATTGTAAATAATCTTTTATAGGTTTCTTCTTTCTTGTCTGGTAATAATATGTACAACAATGGTACAAAATTAACATCATCATCTTCTGCTAAATCGACATGTAAAGTATATAATTGATAAAAAAGTTTGGGCACAACTCTAAAAGTACCATCGCCGTAAAACCTGCTGAATTTTTTAAAATATTTTTTTGCTAACGGCGTTCCGACAATTAGAATTTTGTCTTCATTTCCACAATCATATAAAAAAAAATCCTTGACGAGGACGTCCGGCAGTCTTATATCTTCACGTCTTTTAAATGTAAGAGTCTTGCAATGTAAGTAGTCTAATCTTGCCTTTCTCAGCATATCTTTCACGCTTTCATATTTTGGTAAATATTCCTTTTGAACATCATGCTTTATGCTGTTAATATAGTCTTCGAAAACTTTTGGTATAGGTTCCAAATTGAGACATACTTGCTTTTTACATTCATCCATAATTTCATCAATAACGTTTTTTATTTTGTTCGGAACACATGAATGATTTGCTTTTCTTAAAATTTGATCTTTTGAATCCAGCGTGATTGATGTATTACATTCCGTTTTATTGTAGCATCTCCAATTACTTGTACCAGATTTGTTTTTCATTACGAATTTATAGCGAAAACCGTCGTGTAGAAGCACTGGCTTACCTCGTTTACTGCGAATAATTTTCAAATTTTCACTTTCTGTACGTGGGCCCGCATCATCCATCATAATAAATTAAATTCAATTATATCTCAGATAATACAATGAAAAAATACTGACTTGACTATAACAATGTCATTGTAAAATATATAATTTGTCATGTCACCATAAACCATAAGTGGCCATTATTAATGATAAGATAAACCAAAGAGTTTACATCATAATAATATTATTAACATCCTGACTGTACTCTGCCAAAACACGATTCTGCCCAATCCAGCTCCAGTCCTATAGCGAATCTGCCGAACGACGCGCGAGGGAAGAAAACCGCTCCCGAAGATAGGAAGGATATGAAGGATTGTATAGGATATTGAAGAGGAGACAAAGGATTCTGACATTCCTGCGCAGACGTATGGGGAGCCACTTGAGGTCCTTTCGAAAGTTGGAGATGTGATCATACTTACGAAGCCCAAAGATAAATCATTTAGCAAGCTTCTGCAGGCGCTCAAGTTTATTAAGTATTACGACTATGCCGATACTTGTTATTTAGACGCTACGGAGGCTTTGTATGTTTGTTACTACTAACGGATTTGGATGAAAATTTACATACAGACACCTTATGACCTGGAAACGGCCATAGGTTACTTATCATCCCAGAAAAGTGTCAGATTCCTGAAGTGTTAAAAATTGTGTGCACGGAACACACATCTGAAGTGAAACTTCTTTTCTTAAATAACCTAACATTAGGCGGTGCATAAGGCACATATGTATATATATATTAAGAGAAAGAAGAATAAAAAAGAATACCTTATGTCAAATACTTTTAAATTTTCGTTTCATCGAGTTTCAAATCACAACGCTGCTAAAGAAATTTTCACTTCATACCAAAAAAAAATTCATGAACAGTCAGGTTTTATCTAGAATTTATCCTGTATACTATGAGCAGCGGTAAAGTTCTATTGTAGCTCCTAAAATGTTAAATAAAAAAAAATGACAAACAAAGTCCAATCGAAACGGCGTGCTACAGAACAAGTGCTCGTAGCGCGTAGTGTCGTAGCAGACGTAGCTCGTAGCCGCTACGTGCACTGCTCCATGCCTTTTCAATTCATTTAATTTTGCTTCGGTTTTAGATGATACAGACTGCAGCGTGCTGATATTTTATTAAAAATAAAAACAGAACATGCAATATTTATATCCTAAATAGAAAAATAATATATGTATTTTTACTTTAAGATAGCTAGATGTTTGACTTCAATCTGCTAGATGGAGAAGAAGTAAAATATTATTTATTTATGCGATACAGAACTTTATGCCATGCTTTTACTTGTAAATAAAATAATTATAAAAAACCTGATTATTAAGTGTTCAGATTTCACTTCATCATCATCAGCCTATTAATGTCCCCACTGCTGGGGCACAGGCCTTCCCTATGGATGGAATAGGGAGATTGGGCCATGACCCACCACGCGGGCCCAGTGCGGATTGGTGGGTGCTAACGACTACAGATGCAACCGTGACCAACGACTTAACGTGCCTTCCGAAGCACGGAGGGGCTCGAGATAGTAAATGTTTGGTCACCCATCCAATGACCGACCACTGCGAAAGTTGCTTAACTTCAACGATCGCAGCCGAACGCGATAACCACTTGCGCCATCGAGCTCCTCAGATTTCACTTACGCTTGTTTTTTGTGGGCGTGTACCGCACTTAAAATTAAGCGTAAATGTAAGTAAACTTAGAAGAAGAAATCATTTATTTATAAACTTAGTGTTAATTTTCCACCTAGTTTCATATTTGAAACGTCTCATTACGATTGTCTTCCCTATGACGTTTAATCGCTATATCTATTTTCTCGTGGACTGTGGGCCATTACCCGGCCGGGCGTCGTAACCCGGTTGTTTGCAATCCGGGAATTCAATTAGTCCATATTATTTCACCCGGCTCCCCGACCACGCGCTCAAATCACAAAGTGCCCGGGTTGCCCACCCCCCTTCTACCACACAATAAATATATGAGGGTCATATTAAAATTATCCTTGAAAATCATAACGTTCAATGTATGTATCATTTTAATTTGACGACCTCCGTGGCCGAGTGGTTTGTACGCCGGGTTTCATGGTGTCGCTGACTCGAGAGGTCCCGGGTTCGAATCCCGGTGGTGGCAGATGTTTGTGTGATGAATACGAGCATTTGTACACCAGTCAAGGATGTTTAATATGTATTTCTATAAAATATACTTATATATGTACTGTATATGTATTCTATCCGTTACCCTAGTATCCCATAACACAAGCCTTACAGTGCTTATTTTGGGGCTAGGTTAATTAATTGGTGTGAGTGTTGGAAATAATTATAAAAAATATATAATTAAGAGTGTGTGTATAATACTAATCATCGTCATACTTACATTTTTAAAACTCATAACTAGAATAAATCTTGTAATGAACCAAAAATTTGCTACAGTTCAACTCTACATAAGAGGTCTGAACTTAGTCATAAGAGGAAGATTTATGAAGTATTTATTAAAGTAGGGAAAAATGAATCTGGTACAAGACAATCCAGTGTCAGCCTCTGAGAATTCCTTGGTCTTTCAATTTTAATTGCAGGCGAATGTTCTTTAAGATTTCGCACTGGACATTATACATCCAGGAAATATGGTTTCCCTAAGAAAAAATAGATTCACATAACTGTGAAATTTGTGGTTCAGTCGATGACGTTCAGCACATGCTTGCAGAGTGTACTAAGTATAACAAGAAGACAATGTCATTATTGCAAAAACATAATATAAACGCTGTCGGTGTAGGGATATTCGCAACAATAACGGCAGATCCGCAGTCGCAAGTATTCAAAAGCCTTATATATATATTTTGCAACATTGAATTTTCGTAGTTTTATAATAATTTTGTAATTGATGAAGTTAGTATATGATGGGGCTGGCATATCCTTTTTATTGGGTAGAAGCCTGTAAATAAATAAGATTGAAAAAATTGAAATAGTTCACCTACTAGGCCACCATTTGTTTGTTGTACTTATACTTGTACAGATATACTGATAGGAGTGAACGTTAATTCATCATCATCAGCCTATTAATGTCCCCACTGCTGGGGCACAGGCCTTCCCTTTGGATGGAATAGGGAGATTGGGCCATGACCCACCACGCGGGCCCAGTGCGGATTGGTGGGTGCTAACGACTGCAGATACAGCCGGGACCAACGGCTTAACGTGCCTTCCGAAGCACGGAGGAGCTCGAGATAGTAAATTTTTGGTCACCCATCCAATGACCGACCACTGCGAAAGTTGCTTAACTTCAACGATCGCAGCCGAACGCGCTAACCACTTGCGCCATCGAACGTTAATTATACAAATACATAGTTATAACTTTTATTATTTTGAAGCATGTAACTGCTTCATGTTTAAATCTAAAGAAAATATAACTAGAAAAAAATCCGCGCGGACCAGGCAGCATAATTGGTTAGCGCATTCGCCCGGATTGCGAAGGGTGCAGGTTCGAGTCCCGCCTGCTGCCTGGTCCGCGTGGATTTTTTTCTAGTTATATTTTCTATAGATTTCAATACATAGTTGTTTTTTCAATCTAAGGGAATGCTAAGATTGTATTACACTCATTTCGAAATCAACAACAAAAATACTACAAGTCGAAGAGCTCGGTCGGCGTAGCGTCGGTGGTTAGCGCGTTAGGCTGCGATCGTTGCAGTTAAGAAACTTTCGTAGTGGTCGGTCATTGGGTGGGTGACCAAAAATCTTCTATCTCGAGTTCCTAAGTGCTTCGGAAGGCACGTTAAGCCATTGGTCCCGGCTGCATCTGCAGTCGTTAGCACCCGCCAATGGGCTTACGTGGTGGGTCATAGCCCAATCTCCCTATTCCATCCATAGGTAAGGCCTGTGCCCCAGCAGTAGGGACATTAATAGGCTGATGATGATGATGTAAGTCGGAATTGAAAACGAAGAATGAACTTCCGCACTACAATAATAACTAGATCAACAAGCAAGCACCAAAATGTTGAAAGTACTTTCGATTCTTCTTGAAAAATGTTACTGTCTTTAAAATTTTAATGAAATCTGGAAACTGCTGAATCTTATTCCAAGAAACCAAGGCAGTAGAAAAAATAAGTCAGTGTATTGAACGTGTTGTTGACACTACCAAAACTGCGCAATTGATAGTGAAACATTTGACAAATAACCTTAATTTGACGAAAACTGCATTTCTTGATAAAAAAATATTATGTTTAACAATATTTGAACTATGCTTAGAGTATTTTAATGACACTTCGTATTTTCCATTTCGACTGATTCTACTTCCTTCCATTTATTGCAGCTCTCCTGTACAACCCCTTTGTGTTTAGCTGTGCTATTCTGTATAAATTTCACGCGCAGATCTCACATTCGCAGGTCATTCACATTATTCACATATTGTTATCAGAAATAAACATCACAATCATCAGACACGAGACAACAAAGAAAACTTTATTTCGTACATGTTGCAGAGCCTACGGCCTAAGTAAATATGTATACAAAATGTCATTAGTACTTGAATCAACCTAGACTAAACGATATTGAAGTTTATAAATAGAGTAGATCGCAAAATTGGACGCCCTCGCGTCTCAGCTGCCTCGACTTCAATCGCTTCTGTACGCCCACCTAATCCATTAACTTATTACAAACGGGTCTCTCAGTGCCCTAATAGTTCATATTTTATACGAGCCGGAGCCCAATTACACACCGCAGCGATCGACACAAACACACAAGCACAACATGCAAACGTAAAGCAATCTAAAGTTGCGAGTTTCATCAACATTAATAAATTTTGCCAAAACTTTCTGTTCGCAAAATTTATCTCATATATTCACATCGCTGTTGCTAATCCACCGGGGGACGGCCGCTTTTATTTTCACCCAATAAATTATTCTGTGTTCAATTTGACTCAATATTGTGTGCAAACATGAATAGTTCCACGCCTCGATGCGATACTACAACGTAAATACTTTCATTCGTCACGTAATGATCAGCTTATTAATGTCACCACTAATGGTCGTAGAGCAACACGGCCAACGGCCAACAAATCTTCTGGAAGGTGGAGCTTATTTCCCTGAGGGGCGTTCCAATACGAGCGGAAAATCCGCTTTGACCTACCAATCTTGTATTCCATTAATTACAACTCGAAAGTACTTTGCACAATGAAACAAAGAAAAATTTACCATCAAGCTCAGAAACATGAAATCTGGGTCAATACTTGAGTTGAACATAGGCAGTAAAACAGTTGCGCACAGCTTTAATCCCAAGGTGAAGAACTAAATCTATGTAAATCAAATAAGTAAAACTAAAGTTTGATTCTGACGACGTAGCCTGTAAAGGCTACGAAACGTCAATAAATAAATAAAGTTTCGTGCATTAACCCGTAAAAACTAGTTTTATTTAATGAGTGATGTGCGTGAAAACCTAAGAAACAACTATGTAAATCAGATACGATGTCGGCACCACAACCACACAGTTACGAGAAATTAAAGAAAAGTTCGTTATGTTTTGTACGAGTCGGCTTCGTTAATATGGCGGCCGGCGCTTGTTCTGGTAACCGGGCACCGAACACTCGAAAGTCGGAAAGCTAATTTAATTAAAAGGAACTTCCGAGTTTCGGCACGAAATCACGGGTTAATTACAATGTTTAGAATTTGAAAATTTGTTCGGAAAGAACACAAGTTCGGCGAGTTAAGTAGGTTATTACGAAAACGGAAATATGAAGTTGAACAAAATGGAAAATGGAAGTCTTTCTAATCTGTCTCAAACTGATTATTAAAAACTTTTAAACGTCAAACATTTAAGCTAAAAATACCAATTTCTTTCAACTTTGCATAATAGATTTATTGGTACAATATCCTTTTTTTATTTAAACATTCATCTTTGTTGTGGTAAAACAGAACTACCTATCTGAAATAATGTACTCTTTCTTTACAAGATCCGCAGAAGTACTACGTCGTTTCATTTGTTTGGCTTGTAAAGAATAAAATCATTTGTAATGATTAATATTGATTTCTTAGGTTTTCAAGCACATCACTAATTAAATAAAATTAGTTTTTTACGGATTAATGCACGAAACTTTATTTATTTATTGACGTTTCGTAGCCTTTACAGGCTACGTCGTCGGAATCAAATTTTTATTTATTTTTGTCTTTTTGATTTTATATAAATCAGAACGATGCCTTTCTATAATCCTTCGAAGTAGCTTTTTTTACGGTAGTTAGTCAAATAAATAAACTCAACATTACAAAAAAGAATTTTAAATAAAATACTTTATTAACTAAATTAAGTAATAAATTCATACATAGACAATAAAACTTTAAAATTGAACAATGAGATAACCGAACGCTCAATAAAAGTCTTTCGAAGGTAGCTCGACAAAATTAAATAAAAATTTGATTCCGACGACGTAGCCTGTAAAGGCTACGAAACGTCAATAAATATATAAAGTTTCGTGCATTAACCCGTAAAAAACTAGTTTTATTAATATTGAATTAAGTTCAATATTTCTTTTTCGAATGTATTGGCCATGGTATTGGCGGAAGATTATAAAGAACGCTTTCCTATTCGTGTCTGGTGTGCGGGCGGATCTCTCCACGATCTTAGCTTCGATATCATTTGAATATTTAAACTTCGATCTGAATGGCAGTTAAAAAAGTCGGCCATAAATTGCGCGCGTCGGGCGCATGAATAGTTCGCATCGCCGCGGGAAATTCTCATTCCGACTGGAAAAGAAATATTGTAGAGGGAATCCGTTTTAGAGCTTCTGCTCGCGACGTGGCATACGTAGGCACGCGACACGCCATTCCCGACCGTGTTCCCTCGCTAGTAAGGCCCATTGTGGCGGTTGCGTGATCAGCCATTGCACAATATAGCGAAAATAGATTTACTTCTTTCCCGCCGCTGCAGTGCCATCATATCGTACCGGTTGTACATTTGGCGCGCCCGAGCTGCGGCGAAGTTCTATAATTTCTATTTAATTATGAGGTCGTTTGCTGATGAATATTTCGTTTTACGGTTGTTCTGTACTCGCTGTGCTGCGATCGTTATTGGTTAGTTTTTTTTTTTAATTTGTTCAAAAGCGGACTTAGTCACCAAATTGTCTATACAACCGAATTGAACTGATAAATCTAGTTTACCAATGTATTGAATTTAGTTTCAACCGAACCAATTGATTCCTGGCCCGCTTGCCCGATAATTCGCTTAAAAATGTAAAAAACAGACAAGTTTTCTTTTACAGAGAATGCGTGTTACTGTGTTAATATGGACCAAATAAATTTGATATTTGACCTTTACTGTTAATGAAATAGATCATGTTATAATTAAAATTAGAATAGTAGTTTGAATTTCAACATCAAGTTTAAACCTAGGTGGAAAAGAAAATAATGGGCTACTCGCAGTTTCTAATCCTAAAAGAATTTCAACAAAACAGAACTGTGATAAAGGTCTTTCTTATTAAATGATCAATAATAAATTATCATAATAGGTTTTTCTGATTTTTTTAATTTTATAAAAAATACATAATTATACTTCATGTTACTAAAGGGTTAAAAATCATAAATATAACGAAACTCTTTCAATTTCTTGACATTATAAAAAAGTTGGTAAACTTATAGGGAACTCCAAATCATTTAATGTCAAAATTATGTCACAGGAACGCGGCAAAATCTGTCACGTCAAATATGATTGTTCAGTAAATAACAAGTGTGTTTCCAAGGTTACGCACATTCAAGCAAAATTTTACCTTATTGTTTTGAAATGATTGTAACAAAATATACTTATGGTGGGTGAGGAATCAAATTGGCTGATCGTACTTTCAGCACGGTGACCCGTTTTACCCATGGTGCCCCAGGAGGCGATAGAGGAGGAGAGGGGGTAGAGGAAAAGAATTTGGCCAAATGTCGTCTCAGACTTATTTATTTATAGGGAAATAACAGCATTAATTTTCACACAAAAAATATAACATCAAGTTTAAACAATTGCCTATATAATTTCCACTATTATTTATCTCACATTGTGTCTAATAAACATAAGAGAAAAAAGAAATTTTTTTTGACATCATAGTGAACATAAACAAAACAAAAAGAAATAAAAATGTTGTGCCTAAAACCAGTTAGAAATTAGTTGTTATTGTGCTTGACACAACTGTAAATCGACCCCGAGACTTCAGGGGACCCTGTAAAACCCGGCGTACACACCGTTCTACCACAGAGGTATGTCAGAGATAAGGTAGGTTTTTTTTTTATGTTAAGCTGAAGTTAAAGAAAATTGTTTAGCCAAAAGTGGTTGTGACTTAATGTGTGGGTGGTGTTCTTATATCTAAGTGCCCACGCTGGCTGCAGGTCGGCTTCGAGATGCTCTAGTACGTAAAGCGGGTCAAGAGGGGGTAGAGGACGGGGTCACGGTAATATTATCTATACAGTATTGTGACTCCGCCCTGTCCTTGAAAATAAATGCCTACACCGAGCGCTGCGTTGGCACGCGGTAGGGCCGCCAGCCTACAGTATTTTAAATAGTTTTGTTTTTAACGCGAGTGTAGGTAGATTACTCATTTGTCTCTTTTTTCATCCTAACCACTTATTTATATATTATTCCAGTTATTTTGCCCGATGGAAAAACCGAAATACCTAAATATTAGAAAAAAATAACGTACTAGTACATAGGTATATAAAAAATATTCTATAAAGGTAAGACACCTTTCCAATATTTCAGGTAATTTAAAAAATGATATCTCTGGGTGTGTTATTGAAGAGTTCATTCAAGCAACCAAAAACAGCAATTGTGCTGTTGTACGATATTGATCGTCGTTTGTTCTTTTCCATACTAAATTATGTAGGTATCTACTTAATTAAATCAAATATTTACAATACAAAACGCACGTTTAAGCACGGCTAACTGCATAAAAAACAATTCACACCGTTCGGTCGTCGTTGCGGCGCGGCGGCGCATTCGCGACTGGGTGCCCGCCGAGAGCACATCGAACTCGAGTGGCGTAGGTATGACTCGCTTTCCGACCGTTTGTATGAAGATAGAATACTGTATGATATTATTACCGTGACGGTGTGTAAAGAGAGAAAATAGGCAGATAGTACAGAGAGAGGATAGACCAAAGTATAAAGTGATATATGCATACACATAATAGTTGAGTTAATGTAGGTGAGCTCTGTCTCCTCTAATCTAGTTCCACGTTCCTTGAATAAAAGTAGCAAAGAGAGCAGCGCATTGCTCGGGCAAGGAAGATTAGCTGAGAGCGCGTGACAAACGGGGGCGGTCGTGTCGCCGAGGAAATTGGGAAAGTTGCAGCAACGACGCGACACTAACTCCCGCGGGTGTGTTTGTGACGTCACCACCACATGAGGCAAAAAAGAGGTGAGTTTCATACTGTGTGCGTGTGTGAGTGAGCTTGTCGCCAATAGTTTTTTTTTTATGTCAAAAAGGTAGCAATCATGCATTTGCCCCCCCTGATAGTGAACGGCCACCATAGCATATAATAAATAAATAAATAATAAATATTTCCAACACTCACACCAATTAGCCTAGCCCCAAAGTGAGCACTATAAGGCTTGTGTTATGGGATACTAGGGTAACGGATAAAATGCATAAACTGCACATATATAAGTATATTTTTATAGATATACATATTAAACATCCATGACTGGAGTACAAATGCTCGTATTCATCACACAAACATCTGCCCCCATCGGGATTCGAACCCGGGACCTCTCGAGTCGGCGACACTATGAAACCCGGCGTACAAACCACTCGACCACGGAGGTCGTCAAAATATGATTGATGCTTGCGATATCTGGATATCACTCGCATCGTTGCCAACCCTAACCAAATCCCCTACCTCTCAGGACCCTGGACGCTTACATACCGACAGAAACACAACATCAGTAAAAGGTAGAGTCTGAGCGGAAAGAGAATGGGATTTGGGAGGGCGCTGTAGTGCTTTTCTACCGTATTTGTAAGGTTTTCCTCCTTTTAGACATGATTAAATACAAAAAACCGCAAGAAATCACAACAACAAACAAATCCGTATCAATACAAAACTTTGACGTTTTACAGATTGCTGGGTTTGATTGCCAAATAAAAATCTTAATGTTAGTTCCGTTTTTCGCCACGCCCATTCTCTTTCCGCACAGACTCTAGTGTTATTATACTGTGATCATATGTAAGGTGGAGGTTTCTTCTCCAGACGGTCGCTCCAATACGAGCGCGGAATCAGCTGTACCCTGCTTCTGTTTAACTTTCTCAGCGTACGCGACAGGCCACCAGTGCTCACTCACTCACACACACGCCTCGAAGCTTAACCTCTGTACGTTCTTTACCCATGTGGTTGTTACTGTGTCTGCAACTCGCTGCACATACAAACTTATATGAGTCAAGGTGTGGGGTACGGAGAAACAGGCTAGGCTTGTTGAAAATATATCGATGTATCGATATACCGATATTTTTGTTCGATATATCGATATTTTTAGCCGATATATTTCGATTCGATATATCGATACGAAATAACCAATATCGAAATTGGTATCAAAAACAATATTTTCTTAATTATTAGCGGTATATCACGATCTAACTAAATTCGTATCTGAAAAAATCGTAACTGAGTCTCAGATTAATGATATTCAACATATCTATGATCTGTGCTGTATTGAGTATTGTCTATGATTTGTAAATCTGTTTCGCTGGTGAATTGGTTGTGCTGAATTCCATTATATTCTGTGGAAGTGTGTGACTGTCTACTGTTGTTTACGAAAGATGGCACCTGAGAGGCCCTGCAATCATTTTCATCATTCGAAAATAGGGTCTATTTTTAGGGAGATAATTTTTGTTCCATTATTATTCCGCGTGTCATCTTTCGTGAGATATTGTACTGTCATGTAGTGTAGCGGCAATTTGGTACTTTGATAATTCTTTCGTTAATTAAAATTTGTATTGTTATTATTACTGACCTACATATATTTTTGGGAAAATTGGTCCTGATATATCGATATACCGATGTTCTTTTCGCGATACATCGAAACCGATATTGATATTTTTTAAAATATCAATATATCGATATTTTTTTCAACTTTCGACAACCCTAAAACAGGCATCGTACATCGAAACTTTTGTAATGTTGAACCCAGGAGAGCACTCTGGTTAAAACATTGTTTTCTAATATAATATATTAGATGTCAGAGCAGATTTTGCAGTTAGGTGGAATTTGCGAATCACTCACGGTTCATAATATCCTACATGTCGCCTTAATTACTACATTATTAAATATGCCATTTTAATATTGTTACGTGTCGGGATGGGGTTCGAAATTATATGCCAGTTCACGCTTGACAGTTCTTTATTCACAACTCAGTTCACACAATTAACACACAATGTATTAACATTGTAATTATACAAAACACTCACTAAACACTGTATTTCACTATACAAGTCTCTAAACAATCGCACTTGAACACTTTTGTTGCACTTTGATCGCCTTTGGATTCGCTCCGAAATCGCTGTTAAAACTCAACTGTCTCTGCGCGATGCCAATCGCGCTTATATATGTCGATCGATGCATTCTAGAAAGTACCTGTTAAATTGAGAATTAGCTAGCATCCGCGAGTACATAGTACCTACTTATACCTACGCAGGTAACGCGCATAACTTGTAAACAAGTGCAGATCGTTGCACTTTCTCCTTTACGCCGCACTGCATAAGGCTAATTTTAGAATGAGCCGCCTTACTCGACCTCTATCGCGACCCGCGGTGATCTGGCAAATTCGATCTCTAGCACTTTCGCGGTTACTTTCGAGAGCGTTTGTGACAATATAATGCATTATTTGTGTTCAGTCTAATTGTCTGAGTGAGTAGCATGGCTCTTACCCTCTTATTAATAAACCAGGACTAAGCTTAGACTAGTTACGCCGTGTTTTGTTCATGTCACTCAAAAGCCATTCGCGAAGCTCTTTGTAGTTTAACCTTAGCCATGTTAACCAATTTTGCATTTGCTTTCAACAACTCACGCCCGAATGCTGCTTTCAATGATTATATTGTTGGAAAAGTCTCATAAGAATAACATATGTAAATACACATTTTGTTAAACCGGCAATCCGTCTGGGAAACATACGTGTGCGAAGTTACACTTCAACAAATCAGAAATCCGGAAGCAGTATATGCTACCACTGATAATATTGGGAGGAAGGGGGGGAGCGAACAGTTCCCAGTGACGGTTCAATTAGTTGTCTGCTGCTGCGGTCATCAACGCTCGTTGTGTGCGGGTGGAGGCGCGGGGGGGGGGGGGGGTAGACATCACGACAGCTGCAATCTCAGCGCCGCTTGGCTGTCAATTGCTCGGGTGCCGATGAAGTACGGGTGTTGTAGCTACAATCACCGACGCCAATAATGTAGCGTCCATACATTGATCGTTGCCTACATCTTGTTGTTGGAGTTTACTCCTTAAGAATCGATTTGCATATATAAGGAGCTCGGTATGAGAAAAATGTGAGGAGTAAAATCTATCGATGAATGACATTAATGACCTCGTTACTTTTTTGTGCGCAACCTCATCTGCGCACCTTTCACTTTTAGCCATGGCAACGGATAAAAAACATTAAATCAGAAATGTCAATAAAATAAATAAACTAAAAATAGATAAAATTGGAGCAAAATTAATGAAAACAAATAAATAACGGAATATAGAGAAATGCCGGTGAGTGTCCAGCACTCTGGAATAGTGATTTTCAGTACAGATGGAATTAAAATACATATTTACAAAATGATGACTAGTGTGTGATATTTTTGAAATTGTGTGTTTCCAGAAATACATAATAAAATATATGATGAATATCGCTGATGTTAGATGATAAAATGTGTGACAAGGAACCTATGATAGTCGAAACCATGGGACGATTCCTGAGGTATCTCTACTTGTAACCGACTTCTTCGGACTTGATTTTGTTTTGTGTCTGTTCAAAGACAATCGTTTTTAGAGTGTAAACTCCGGTCGTGCGTCGGAGCTGACACACACAATTTTTTTTTGTTTGTATAAAGCTAAATGTCTTGCATGTCTACAAAAGTCATGAAATTGAACATTATTTACTACAAAAACCTTACACTGTACAGTACCTACAAGTGTAAACAAATGTATTTAATTTAACTAAAGAACAAATAGTAAGATATTTATAACTAAAAACCTTAAAATATATAATAACTAAAATACATTATTAAAAGGAGTCCCTTTAGGCCAAGTTCCAAAGATACTGGCAGCGTTCCCCTTTTGAATAGCTAAACTAATTCTTTGTCCGTGGTAGCTGCTAGCTCTTCGGTCTCCTGTGATGTCGACCAACCTTTTTGCTATTTCCTTAAAAAGCCTTACAGCGCTAGGACCCCACGGACCAAGCGTCTCGACACCGAATGGGACAAAATCATATTCGGAACCTAGACCCCTGTATTTGCATGAAGATATATTATTATATAATATTGATATTAGCACATTGCTGCAGCGGCCAGAAAAAGAGGCATTGATGGACGAACGTGTAAAGTTTTCGTGTGTGTTGCCAGCAACGGGCTTGAAATAAATAAAACCTTTGATAAGGAACCCTTATAGTTTCGTCATGTCTGTCTGTCTGTCCGTCACCGGTTTAGCTTAGAGACTGTTGGCACTAGTGAGCTGTAATTTTGTGTTTCAGTCACGTCGAGAGTGGTAGAATAAAATTTTGAAAATATTTTTTTTTTTGGTGTATGTCTGGTATATGTAAAATAGGGATGATTTCTTTTTTTCATCGTCTACCCCATCGTGAAGGGTATCGCTGAATAGGTCCTTTTAAGACTATTTTTCGATTAAGTGGTCCGTTTGCGAAATATTAAACTTTAAAATACAAATTTTTGTTCAAGTAAGGTCTCAACCCTTTTAAAAGCTAAACAATTGACTTGAAAAATCTAGGAAAATTCATAATAATAGTGATTTTATGAACTTTTAAGAAAAAATATAACGGTTAAGATAGATCAGTTCATTTATAAGTAATAGTCGTTCAACTGATGTATAAAAAAACTGTTACCTAATTGAAATTCCTTCGAAGAAAACATTAAAAGTGACTTAGATGAAGTAATTGTTTATTTATAAAGCGTAAAACTTTGCTTTGAAAAACAAAATCTAAAAAAAAAATACAGTTTTAAAAGCAACAATTAAATATCGTTAGTTCCACAAAGCTGCCGAAAGATGGTGTTATACAAACGGCTCCTGAATAACGCTGTAACAACGGCTTCTGAATCGCGCTATCGTTACTTTTTTATTAAAAGTTTAGGAGCACTTGAAACATACATGCTCCTTTTGGTATTTGTTTCAACTTTGTTTCAACTAATTGAAGTTTTGTTTCAACGACAAGCAACTAAGAAACCCTACACTGCGCGGGGCACGACATGAACTTTAACAGTTTTTATTAAATTACACGGCAGATACGAGTTTACTGTAAAATTTATTTGGCCACTAAACTACGAAAGATATGGACTATCATAAAATTTAAAGTACTGGCCACATGTATGTGGTCATATCTGCTATGTGGCCAGTACAGAAAGGACAATGTTAAATTTGGCCTAAGAACCAACACCAATTTGGCATTTATGATAATTCTTAGTATATTTTTTGCGATAATTATCAGTATTTAGATTGTCACGGACACTTCCAGTTAAGTAAGCTATATTAAAAAGTTAAAAAATAATCTGAGACTACCATTTTATGTGTATAATCAATGACAGCGGTGCAAACAAAACACTCTTTCTTCCTAATGCCGGGACTTCACTTGGCTATTCGTGTTTGCTTTTTGAAAACTTGACACAGTCTAATATAATTCTCCTTTTCCTCGTTTTATTCCTTATTAAGCATGACAAGGACAGACTGTTTGAAGTGATGGGTCGGCATAAAACTCGATACTCTGTGGTTGTGGTGCAGGCAGTTTGCATTCGTAGTAATCTGTGGCACTGTGGCATTCGTGTATTCTCGTTTCGGATTACCTGTTGTGTGTGTTTATTTGCGATTGTTTTTTATTTAATTTAACTATATCGGCTGTCTAATATGCCATCGATGTTACCAAATAGCAGAGACCTTATTACCAAGTGCTAGAGAACCTGTGCCACAACATCCTAAGAGGATCATACTGTCAAATTATTCAAGAGTACCTGATACACAAATATTCACGCTGCATATTTACACAATATACCTACATTTGATATACAAATAAATACAATATACAATATGATACAATTATGTGTAAAATAGTCAAAAAATAAGAAGCATAATTACAGTTTTTATTTTATTCATGATTCCTACCTAACCAAGTTTTTCCTAATAGTTATTCTTTAAAATCGCACCGAAAAAAAAAGAATTAGTTGTTATATTAATTCAATTCATACTGAGTTCATACTAAGTTCATAGGTTGACCTATGTTTCATTTATTAATAAACATAACCTCAAAAAATATTTAGTTTTCCTGATAATTTAAGTTCTCAGAAGTGTCCGTCAATAATCTTTGTTTTTTTACAGTAATTTACTTGCAATTTCGAACCTAGAAAATAATATTTCATGATTGTTGGTTCTTAGGCTAACAATGTATGGATGCAGAACAATGTCCTTTGATTTATCTCAATAAAGGTTGTCAATAAGATTTAATGATGAGGACAACCATTTTCAGTAATGCATGTCCAAGAGCTACAACCGCGTTCCCCATGACTTACGTATGTCAGTTGAACTTTTCTTTAAGTAAACTTGCAAGACTTTAACTTCATCTACTATATAAAAATAAGTCGGGTTTTCCTTCCTGACGCTATAACTCCAGAACGCACGGACCGATTTCCACGGTTTTGCATTCGTTGGAAAGGTCTCGGGCTCCGTGAGGTTTATAGCAAAGAAAATTCAGGAAAAATAAAAAAAAAAACTTCTTTTAATCACCAAACGAAATGTTACATAAAACGAAGCCATCTGGTGGTGAAACGGAGTTCGCCGGGTTTGCTAGTATTTGATATAAAATCCAATTTAAACCCGAAAGAGTACGAGCAATTTTAGAAACGGAAAAAACTTCCGCCTGAATATTTATCGTTCGAAACGCAAAATATCCACATTGATTTACTCCAATTAGAGATGATCAGAAGTAATTAATTTACATAATTGGAAGAAAATTACAGCATTGAAATGCGAAATGGTAGAGCGGAATAAGTCGGAGCGCGGAATTTGCATGCCGCCGGAATTAATTGGGGCGAGAACCGGCCGGCCCGCGCCGTCGCCGCGCCGCGGCCGCGCGGGGGCCGCATCCGAAACGCGGCTCACTTCTTTTTATGTTTAAAGATTGGCGAGCGTAGATAGCCGGTTAGTGGCCACCATAGACTATAGACGATTGCTCTTACAACCTGGGATCCTTTAAAAGAGGCGTGAACAAGCAACATGCAGGCCGGCAGGGTGAGGATGGCTGGTGTGACAGGTAGAACTGCTGTATCAGCTATCTTCGCGTCTGGACTTCACCTTCACTTAACACCAGGTGGGGTGGAGTCATTTGTCGGACCTATCTATACAGGGTGTCCCGTAAGTAATGGTCCAACCGTAAACCCTAGGTAGTTCACTCAATTGCCTACAACTAATTTGAACCGTTTTTTGAAATTCATTAGGGTTGCCAAAAAAAATGATAAAAGTTTTTTTTTCAATATTTCTGTCTTGAATTGGTTTTTTTAATAGCATTGATGCAAATATTAAAAATTTTCAAACTTTTTTTCACTAATATGTAGCTAGATTGATTTCCTATCAACTTGTTTATCACATTTGCATAATGACATTGTATTTCTCTCAAAAATATTGAAGTAACTTAACATTTTATTGCATTTTATTTGGATGACCTAAATTGAAAAGCTCCTAATGTAAAAAAAAAAGTATGACACCAAAGTGTTCCATTATTTTAAAAACATGTGCATTAAGTAAGGTTTCAAAATTGGTATAAAACTTATGGTTAAGTAGTAAAGTTACAAACATAATACAATGAATCCGAAGAAGAGGCAAATATCTTAAAAAATATAATTAAATTTAATTAGTCTCTAGTTGTGCATTTTTTCATTATTAGGAATGTTTTAACGACACTACGCGCACAGTACACAAGATTAGTACTTTGATCATACTAGCCCTCGAATCGACGCACGCACACAGCCAAATAATGTCATTTACACGGCCGCTAACCAATCTTGGCAAGACAAATCTACGCAGTGCCACGTCGCGCGCCGCCGAGACTGGTGTGAATTTGGACTTTACGAATTACCTATCGAATTTGGACTGTTTTTGTTTTTTATAGAGTTAACGACTTGGCGAGTCTATTGGACTCCGAAAATCTGTTTGTTTGGGGTTGTTGAATCTCCGAACTTTGCAATGCCTCGCAACGTGTACACACCTCGTGAATATGCTATGATGCATTACACCTATGGAGAAGCAAGAGGTAATGCCAGAAAAACTGCAAGATTGTACCGAGAAAGGTACCCGAATTTGCGTCACCCTGACCACCGAATTTTTGCTTAGAGTGCATAACTCGCTACTTGATGGAAGGATTCTTGGTACTGGAGTTGGTGTCGGTGAAGGAAGACCACAGCAAGTCAATGACGAAATAATTTTGTAACAAGTACAAGAAGATGCATCAACGTCAGTTCGAACTATAGCACGACGTTCTGGAATACCTAGAGCATCGGTGCACAGGGTTTTAAAATGATACCGTTTGCACCCGTACCATCTACAACGTGTACAAGGAGGAGCAGAATGTGCATAGCTGTAGGCGGAAGGCAATTTGAGCATTTATTATAAAATTATAACGGTTTATTGCTTTTATTTCTAAAGACCTTATTTTACCCGTCGTTTACACAAATAAGTGCCATAAAAGCTAATATCAGTATAATCATCATGTTGATTAACGTAAATACATTCCTAATAATGTGAAATAACACAACTAAATACTAATTTAATTAATTTAGTTTTTTTTAGATATTCGCCTCTTCTTCGGATTCATTGTATTATGTTTGCAACTTTACTAGTCAACCATAAGTTTTATACCAATTTTGAAACCTTACTTAATGCACATGTTTTTAAAATAATGGAACACTTTGGTGTCATACTTTTTTTTTACATTAGGAGCTTTTCAATTTAGGTCATCCAAATAAAATGCAATAAAATGTTAAGTTACTTCAATATTTTTGAGAGAAATACAATGTCATTATGCAAATGTGATAAACAAGTTGATAGGAAATCAATCTAGCTACATATTAGTGAAAAAAAGTTTGAAAATTTTTAATATTTGCATCAATGCTATTAAAAAAACCAATTCAAGACAGAAATATTGAAAAAAAAAACTTTTATCATTTTTTTTGGCACCCTAATGAATTTCAAAAAACGGTTCAAATTAGTTGTAGGCAATTGAGTGAACTACCTAGGGTTTACGGTTGGACCATTACTTACGGGACACCCTGTATAATTCTCATTTAATATAATATACTAAGTCGTTTTACTTTGCTAGTTCGGTTCAAAATTGTTTAATCGCCACTTCTAAATTTAAAAATAGCACCTAGCTATACTTAACTTTTGTTAATTAATAATAGTAATGTGATGGAAGTTGACATCAACACATGTTTTGAATTTTTGATGTCATCTTTCAATTGACGACACTGTATGAAACAAGACAGGTGAAAAAAAACAGCCCTTGCTGAGTTTCTTGCCGGTTCTTCTCAGTACCAGCGGCCTGACCGCCTAAGTCAAAGCGAGAGCAATACGAAAGTTGACAGCCATAACTTTTTCAAACTCTGTCTGCGATAAAATCGAAACGCCTAAAATTCACGACGTGTCGTAATGCTTATGGTTATCAAATGCTTACGTGAGTGAACGATTCAATTGCGTTATGTTCATGTATTTTTTTACAAAATTCTTTTCATTTTATAGTTGACTGAAATACATTAATATTTAATTTACAAATGTATATTATCATAGGGTGGCATAAATATTAATATTTAATAATTAGTCTTACAAAATTATTCTTAAATCAAAAACATAAGAAAATTTTAATTGGGTACCATAAATTGCACAAACAAAACGCTATGTCTGTTACATCTGCCTACGTTCTAAACTTATGCTCTGGGTGCATTTTTTTTACCCTGATTTATCAATTTTGACATAAAATGTATTAAATAAAACAAGTTTCAACGGGTTAGATGCACTGATTTTATTTATTTATCAAACCTAAGAAACAAATACATAAAATGTATGTCAAAATATACATTGTTCGTACCTGAAGCATATGTTCTGAACGTATGCCATAACAGCTGTCAGCACTTCACTTGGCTATTCGTGTTTGCTGTTTGTTAATTTGACCGCAGTCTGTCCTTATCATGCTTTATAAAGAATGAAAAGGACAAGCTGATGTCAAGTATACATATAACAAACTCGAAACTATTGAGCATACGTCGCATAGAAATTAGAAATCTGATAACTTTTAGAAAGAAAGTATCACATCGAAGAAACTTGACTAAGTAAGTACTTTTTGAGTAAACAAAAATAATTCAAGAAATTTAATAACTTTACTTTATCACGAAGATCATGTTAATTTTGTCAAAGATAATCGCATTTTCGTCATTATAATTTAGTACTTATTTAACATTTTAGAAACCGGCACCATATTAAGTCTACAACTCCAACGTACAGTTGGAGGCCTTACTAATATGGATGGAGGAGCACCCATTCCAGGCTAGAGGGATGCAAATTGGAGCCCCGCACAGGCCAAACAGGCTTCGATGGGCCTATGGAAGAGTTTAGCGTCCCTCCTAAACGCAATTAATGATGTTACTAAAACACCAAAGGAGTGGTGATTTAAAGTAAGTGGTACTTTACTATTATTTTGTATAAAGTTTATAAGGCATCTTGTTATGTGTTCTGTATTTGTACTATTGCATGGAATTCAATTACTAATTTGAAAATGGTAACTCCCCATACATAAGGTGCTGTTAAAAGCTTAACTATTTTTTTTTCTATTTGGCTGAGCCTGGCTTATGATCAATCAATGTTATTTTATTCACCTACTTAATAACATTGTAAGTTCAATTATGTTGCCTTATCTGTTTTAATTAAGCATCCATCCTATGGAAAGTACCAAGAGTAAAGTGTTACCTATAAAAACCTTTGGAGGTCTATATCTTTACCATTGATTAATTTCATGTAACATGGTAGGACTCATAGACTCATTTGTAAAGAATAATAACATACCACTTAATAAGTTTCAAAAACTGGAAAATACAAACAATCCCTTTTTAAAAAACGCTGGTAATTTGTTTCAGCTGTATTGGATTTTTGAGCTGGAAAACTGCCGGCTTTGCGACAGTCAACTGCATGGGGAAAATTTGAGGAGCGGCGACTGGAGGAACAGCAATTGCGGAGGGACGTGCTCCGAGCATTGAGAGATATTACTCATGTATTATGTTGGTTCTATAAGACTGTAACTCATGGAAATAAATAATGTGCATTTGTATCTGAAGTTGTTTATGGTAATCTTTTTACTAAAATATAACAGCAATACTACTGAATGTTTTATTTACTGAATATTATTATCGTAAGCTCCCTCCTCAACTTTATCACCTTGCAACCTTTTTCTAGGTCATGGTCTCACAGCTGTTGTTCATTGAGTAAAAAAGTAGAATAAAAATCTATTAAGAGTTAATAGCTAATAGGTGTTATTAAATTAGTAGGTCTTTGGAGACATACTGGCTGGTTTCTGAATAGCGGTGTGACCACAGTTACAAGGTCTACCATGCTTCTCAACAATAGGGTAGTCAGGAAATGAAATTATTTCTTTAAAGTTGATTAGTACCTACTAAAAAGTTTGAAACAGTTTTGAAATGAAATCATTTATTTATTTAGAGTCTATATTCAGAGTTAACATTGTTTATATAAAAATAAATTATTGTTTTCATTTTAATACTCTTTTAACTCTGTGCGCCTTTTGACAAAGGCCTCCTTAAACTTTTTCCAGTTTTTGCTCTCCAAGCCAGCTTTGTCCAAGGGGTTTCCCTTTTATTTCTCAAATGAATAAATTCAATTTGTACCCAATTATTAACTTGCTAATAGAAAGTAAATTTAGAATATTTGAACACTAACATAAGAAATAAATTTTATTGTTATGAATATTTAACAACAACTTATAAAATTACAGTTATATAAATCAAATTAAACTAGAGTATCAATAATAACTAGTTTCTCATTTAAAGTTAGTACATATTCAAAAGTTGTATTTAAATAAAACAAATTTGAAATGAAATCATATTTTATTCAAATTAAGTTATTGAGAGCTCTTTAATCATCCTACATTTTTTTCCTACTACCACACAGGACATCTTCTAGCTGGTGAGAAGAATGGGCGCAAGAAACTCATCAGCATTTAACATTTACATCAAATCATGTAGCTACCAATACATACAGGAAGATATAAAAATGACATGTTAAATTTAGACATTAAACTTAGGTGCTAATTAATAATTAATTAGTATAATAAAAATAAAATACAATAAATTGTAAACTAAACTTATGATACCTATTTTATCTTGTATGGTGCCTCTGCTCACAGATCCTTCTTCACACAAGTTTCTGTAAACAGTTTTAAATGGTCAATTATGGTTATGACTACTCCAGAGTAACTGACTGTCTTGCAGGACAGATGCCACGGACAGGCCTGTCTCCACTTGTGGCAAGTATGTCACGCTGTGGTTGGCGGACATGATCACACGCATGACATCCTCATCAATCTTGATACATGAGTCGCAAATAAGGTTGTGTAAAACAACACATGCATTTAAGATTTTCCCTGCTTTCTGATTTGGGTCTTGAAGATGCCAAAGCATCTTTCTATGACATTCCTAGTCCGCACATGTGAATTTGTGTAGTGATCCTCTGGTCTCCCTGGGTCAGCATGGAGGATTGGCGTCATCATCCATGCCCTTCGGGCATAGCCAGAGTCATCTGTAAAATAAATATTGTAAAACTAACACTGAAAAATACTAACATACAAAAACACTTATTTTGTATGAAAATATTCAAATAAAATGATAACAAATGATTTTTAATACACATACCCAAGAACCAGTAGATCTGTCCAATATCATGGAGTCTTTCAATTCCATTTTTCACAGGGCAACAATTCCAAACATGAGAGTCATGACTTGCACCACCAAATGATGCATCCATATGCAAAATATGTAAGTCTGCATCACACATCTGTAACAAGAGTATAATATTAAGGTTTAAACAACTATTTTATTTCATATGAGTATCACATTCCAAGAAATTATTTTTGAAAAGTTATGGTATAAATGCTTTTGGTATAGTACCTACCTTTGTGTAAAGTGTTATTTTATTAAACTAAATTTTGTTGGTATGAAGTGATTCTAATATAATATAATTCATTTAACACAAAATTTGTTAAGAGACAATTGATTAAAAAATAACTTGCTTCATATATTTACTGTTTTATAAATAAATGTAGAGTATTTGATTGTTAAAAGGTTTTATTATAATTCAATAGACCACATTTATTCAAAAATATAGAAATAATATGTGATTCTGTAATCATGTAAGCATTTGGAAGAGATTTAGGAAGCGGTTTTAATGTAATTATTACTTACCGCAAGCACATTAAGCACAGGGAGAGGTACATTTTCCTGTTAAAATATGCTTCTTCATAGTCTTTAGGTCGTTCTGTGCGTCGGATGCAAAAACGGCATCAAGTCGTCGCAAAGAGTAAGGAAATTATCCTTACTCAGGCGGAACGTTTGGACAAACGTTCGCTCCGGCAGCAACATAGGCATGCTGTCCTCCCGCAACTGTCTTCTTCGCAAGGTCAGCATTGTCTTCTGGCTCTCCTCCTCAGCTACCACCAACAGAAATATTCGAGCCATTTCTCACTAAAACAGAAAAAAAACTACAAGAGTACACAATCTTAGGTTAACAAAAGACAAAAGTAGCTATATTTTAATTTTATAAAGCAAAATAAATTGAATTATAAATATCGTATGAAAGCATGAGATGAAAACAGTGAGTCTATAGGTGTCTGCTTATCTGACAGCTTTAACGCTTACCCGCCATCTTGAAATCGCTTTCACTTTTTTTAGGCGTTTCGATTTCCTGTCAAAATAGTAGCGAGAAATTGAACGATGTCATTCAAAATTGTTAATGGCTGTCATCGGCCGCAAAGTAAATGTGAAAGCGTTATGGCTTTCATAGGCGTTTCCAAATGACAGTGTGACGTCATAAACTTTAGCATTTTTAAAGCAACGCGAGTTAGGCGATCAGGCCCCAGGTCTCCCGCCGTAGATTTACGAACCGATGGCGTAGCGTTTCACTTTGACAAGAGCTTTTAACAGCCTACAGGTATACATATTTATCTGCAATCATGTCATCGCAGCCCCACCCCGGAGGCTTAGCAAAGGTTTCTTTTATTTTAAAAGGGTGGCAAACAAACATTTATGGCTGAATGGCCTGATAGAAACTAGCTAACTGAGCCAATAGACGCTTACAATACGAAATTGTCGCTCGCCTATTGCCCTAGTCGTACCTCATTAAGCGCATTTCCAGGTACGTTTAATATTGTAATTTTAATAGATTTGTATTATCTGTGTTTACCTACCATCTAATGTGAGCATAAAAATTCAAATGTTATATTTTAGCCCTTATTTTCATTTTTTGGTAAAATTTAGTATTGGTTTGTTATAATATTGATAAAAATGCACTCGGAAATACTTTTTGTTTTGAAATTACTTTGGATGGATTGTAAGTTGTGGATATTTTTGTCTCATTTTAATTTTCCTCTCTAGTAATAATACAGTTTGTTTAATTTTATACATTGATAGGAACACTGTTTCATATTATACGGGAATGGGCGTTAATTCTGCAACACAGTTTTTGTAAAACTAAAGCAGATTTAACGATTTATAATTTTATGTACATTGCACTTGTTTCAAATAAAGTTATTATTATTATTATTATTCTACTATACCACGGCGAGTGTTGTGAGGAGATATTCTCCCTTATTCCTCCATCACCTTTTCTTCAGAGAAAACCACGCACGCTGGCCTACGTTGTCACCGACTTACTGTGGTCACTATTCCTACACGAACAAAGAAATCATTTCTTTGTCGTACTATTCGCAAGTGGAATTCTTCGCCCGCGCACGTATACCCTCCTTCCTACAATCTGGGATCCCTTAAGAGAATCGTGAAGAAGCACTATTGCAGGCCTGCAAGGTGAGCATGGTACGGCAGTTTATAACTGCTGTACCTTCTTGCTGTATCTTCGTGTTTGGACTCTACCACCACTTAACATCAGGTGGGGTAGAGTCATTTGACTACCTGGCTATGAAAAGAATAAATATTTTCCGCTTGTCACTATTTTGGTATTATGACCATTTGTTACATCGCCATAGTAACACTTTTGGTACGGAACATAAATGAACTATTTTGCTCTGACTTTAATATAACATTCAAGGAAATCGTACGGCGTTTCGCAATATTCCTATAAAATCTCTTGCACGGCTACGAGAAATGCTGCTGAGTAAAATCCTAATATATCTCAGAAGTATTACTCTCGATATCAAAGCATATTTCCGTTTTATAAAGGAAATGCTTATTGAGATACCGTTATCACAAAGGATTTATGTAACTACGTTCTTAAAGTATTGATTTCCGCATTCCAACTGTTCCAATTTCATTTATTTACTGCGATATGAGCTATTAGTATTATTTTTTATATTTAAAGAAAATTTTACTACTAAATATACAACTCGGCACAAGCATCAGCAGGACCTTTCTCATCATCATCAGCCTATTAATGTTCCCACTGCTGGGGCACAGGCCTTCCCTATGGATGGAATAGGGAGATTGGGCCGTGACTCACCACGCGGGCCCGGTGCAGATTGGCGGGTGCTAACGACTGCAGATGCAGCCGGGATCAACGGCTTAACGTGCCTTCCGAAGCACGGAGTAACTCGAGATAGTAAATTTATGGTCATCCATCCAATGACCGACCACTGCGAAAGTTACTTAACTTCAATGATCGCAGCCGAACGCGCTAACTACTTGCGCCATCGAGCTCCTTTCTATCTTTCTAGCAGTAAAAAAATTGCGTGAGTGTCGTGAAATACTCGATTGGACCGAAATATATTTATATACTGTTCACCAATATGCACTGGGCCCGCGTGATGAATCACGGCCCAATCTCCCTATTCCATAGAAAAAGGATAAGGCCCAGAGAGGAACTACGTTCCAAAAATATAATACTATAGTGATTTACGTCACCGCCCCCAAAATTTGTTTATAAAGGTATACTCACTTTTTCCTTCACTATTGACATAATAATGATGATAATCATATAAAAAATAACTTAAGGCTCAATTGGGACATAGGGACAGTGAAATAAGAGACAAAAGAATATGTCTGTGTAATACCTGGCCATTTGACGTCTGATGACAACGGCTTAAGATGGCGGCATATGAAACTAATAAATCACATTAAGACAGACCAAATACTTTGATACACTGTGCTTTTTGTTACACTGTGCCCTTTGTTACACTGTGCCCTTTGTTACACTGGGCCTTTTGTTACACTGTCTCGCATTTGACCCTATATTTTTACTCTACTATCAACTACAACGTTACTTAATTGTGATGTTTCTTTGTTACAGGTAAACTGCCATCAGAAGGGAACTACATATAACATGAAACTTGTAATAGTAAAGAAAAAAATTGCGCTGCCATATTTCCCGGTGCGCATTTCATCTGGTAAGGTAATCGTATTTGTGAGATGAGATATATTACACGTAAAGAGAAAATCACGGTGTACGGGGCGGGGACTACCTACGTATTGTTGTATTGAGAGCGACATCAGTATTAAATAGATTAACTTCTCCTCCGAATTGGATAGCTCCAACTTTAGACGTAACTTAAGTAAACATCACGTCATTACACTACACAATGTTACAATGATTGTTGACGCGACCACTTACAATAGATTGACTACTAATAGAAGAGACCAGTAATAGAAATTTCATATTTATGTTTTTATTTATTTTTAAGCATTTAACTGCTAGATGTTTAAATCTAAAGAAAAGTTTACTAGAAAAAAATCCACGCGGACCAGGCAGCAGACGAGACTCGAACCCGCATCCTTCGCAATCCGGGCGAATGCACTGACCATTATGCTACCACGGCCCTATTCGCCGCGTCGAAATTTTCCTAGCCTTAAGCTGCAAGTTTCGTCCGCGTGGATTTTTTTCTAGTAAACTTTTCTTTAAATTTAAATTTCATATTTACCAAAAAACAATAGATACATTTAATCAACAACAAATTTTAAAAAGTACTTGATATCTAAAATGTACATTCCAAATTACCTTAGCCTACTTAACTACTTAAATAATATATAATTTACAAAACAAAAAATATGTCACCCCCAGCGCCGCCGTCAGGAATGGTGCCCAAAAGGCTGGCAGCATTGCCACGTTGGATGGCAAGGCTGATCCGCTGACCGAGATAGCTGCCAGCCTTTTGATAAAAATATTCAAAACCAAAAATCGAATTAAAGTTCGAAGGTTGCATTGTTTGTTACAAAATTTACATGCAGAACCTTTGCAGAACTTATAAAACAAAAGAGGTGAAGCACAGCGGATTGTCCGCTCGAATAGGGTTTTTGACAAGTTTTAGAAAACGATCTCACGTTATTTACTAATGTTTATGGAGTCCATAAAAAGTGGATATTCATCATTCTGTTGTCTATTTTAGTTAAAATAACCAAATCAAAAACTCCATTTTCAAGTTGCCTCGAAAACGTTTCTCTGGACAATATGGCGTCTCACTGGTGTGTGACGTTACATGACTGTTATTAACACGTCAAACGATACAATGTAATGTCACTTTAACCGGAAGTTTACTTGAGTGTGATGTCATTTTAGGTTCCGCCGATCCCAAGCGTTTTGGGTCACGTGACAACAGATAAGGAAACTATTATCTTTTTCGTGGGTTTTTAGTAAAATTATGAATATTTTTTCTGTAAAAATAGTGAAAATCCCTGCCAATATTCATTCTAAACACAGATGCTAACAATTGGCACTTTATTTTTAATACTGTCAAATAATAGACGGAAAGAGACGTGCTGGGCGAACAAAAAAGTCATGGCTCCGGAATATCCGGGAGTGGACCGATATTGCCTCCGTCGAGCAGCTGTTCCGGCTGGCTGCTGACAGAACTACATACAGGAAGCTAACGGCCAACCTTCAAGATTGAAGAGGCACTGGAAGAAGAAGAAGTCAAATACCCTATTGAAGCGCTTGTCTGGGGAAGCAACCTCCACCTGAGAGAAGACTACAGTAAAATACTACTACCTTTTGGTGGTGCTGTGTTTCTGCTGGTGAGGAGGGTTCCAGGGCTCTGCGGGGTAGGGGATTGGGTTCAGGACGGCAAGGTGATGATAGCAAAAGCGGCACACCTTCTGCCGCATCATCCATCTTCGCGACTAGACTCCAATTACACTTAACATCACGTGGAGCTCGATGGCGCAAGTGGTTAGCGCGTCCGGCTGCGATCGTTGAAGGCAAGCAACTTTCGCAGTGGTCGGTCATTGGATGGGTGATCAAAAATTTACTATCTCGAGTTCCTCCGTGCTTCGGAAGGCACGTTAAGCCGTTGGTCCCGGCTGCATCTGCAGTCGTTAGCACCCACCAATCCGTACTGGGCCCGCGTGGTGGGTCATGGCCTGTGCCCCAGCAGTGGGGACATTAATAGGCTGATGATGATGATGATGATGGAGTGGGGTAATCTTTTGCGCCTTGTATAAAAAAATATCAGAGTATACTGCTCGAAGTAAGCGCATTGAATATTTTTTACAAGATCCTGTGTATCTGTTTTCAACATTTCATCAAAGTTGATTTAATGTTTTTTTATATAAAAAGATAGAGTTATTTTAGGCTAGTTGCTTCGTAGGTTTTCACGCACATCGCTCATTAAATAAAACAGGTTTCAACGGGTTACCTGCACTGATTTTATTTATTTATTAATGTTTCTAAGCTAGACAGCCAATAGATTTCCCTTGAAACAAAGAACTATTGATCAGTTCAAGGTCCCCAGGAGGTATCAAAGCCGGACCCGCCCCTCTTTAAATCAGGATACTCCGCGACTGCGGACTTTAAGCGCTCACCAGGTGCAATTAAGGAAAAGAATTTAATGTAATAAATTGCGCGGCAAAGCTCCGCATAAATCCGGCCCGCCGGAATATTTCGCTAAATTTAGTCAACGGGCCGTTACAGCAGCTGTGGGTAGCCTCTTGAAGTTTGTTAACTCGTGCACCGGACAAATAGAGGTACCGACATTTTGTAATGTCGGACGCCTTAGGGGACCGGGTGACGTTTGACCCACTTCGGTTAGGCAAATAAATGGTTTAGTTTACTCCGAATATCCTACTTATATTGTAAATGTGAAAGTTTGTATGTTCGTGTGTTTGATACTCAATCACGCAAAACCTACTAAATTGATTTGGTACGCATATAGTGCATGGCCTGGATTGAGACATACAAAATACAAAAGCCTTTATTGCTGATAATTACATAAAAAAACACATCATTAACTTTTACTTATAATTCAGCGTGTCCTGCAGACACATAGGCCTCCTCCAGCCTTTTCCACCCCGATCTATCCCTTGCTAACCTCAGCCATAGCGGGCCAGCTACCCTTCTTATGTCATCTGACCATCTTTTCAGCTGTCGTCCACGTTTACGGTAAGTGCTCATTCTGTGGTCTTCCTTGTCCACTTCCCTATTTCGTCTCTTGTGACGTGATCTGCCCACTTCCATTTGAGTTGTCTACTTTTTTGAATGACATCCTCAATTTTTGTGCGTATTCTGATGTCGGTAGCTCTCTTCTTGTCACTCCTTCTGTATCCAAGAATACTTCTCTCCATGCCTCTCTGACACGTTCTTAGTTTGTTTTGTAGTGCTTGTGTTATGGCCCAAGTCTGGCGACCATACTAACATATGGTAATATTGGCAAGATGCATGTGTTAAAGAGTTTTCTTTTCACTGAAATGGTGTAGTGGGCATTCTTTATGATATATTTTGGAGACCAGTACTTACATACATGATATCTTTTAGAGACAGATAGGATTGAGACATAGGATACTTTTTATCCTCGGAAAATATAAGGTTCCTGTGGGATTCCCAAAAAAACTGAGCGAACGAAGTCGCGGGCGGCTTAGCTACGATAACGCTAAATACATAATTATAGGTAATTAAAGATATTAGACGAGTCATCAGCATAAAGTCACTAATACCAACGATATAGATCTTTTACATGGCCGTGCCACTAGAACACAGGCCTTTTCTACAAACGTGATCGAGACTATAGACTCAAGCACAAACTTTGACAGCTCCAATAATAGTGTTACGTGTCCGGCTGGGGTTCGAAATTATATGTCAGTTTACGTTAGACAGTACTTTATTCACCACACAGTTAACACACGATGTTAATCATAATACACTCACTAAACACTGTACTTCACTAAATAAGTCTTGAAACAATCGCACTTGAACACTTTACTTGCACTTTGATCGCCTTTGTATTCGTTCCGAAATGTCCTGTTGAAACTCAACTGTCTCTACGCAGCGCCGATCGCGCTTATATACGCCGATCGACGCATTCTAGAAAATACCCGTTATATTGAGAGTTAGCGAGCACCCGCGAGTGCGTAGTACCTACTTATACCTAGGTAGGTAACGCGCATAACTTGTAAACAAGTGCAGATGTCGTTGCACTTTCTCCCTTACGCCGCACTGCATAAGGCTTATAATAGAATGAGCCGCAACACTCGACCTTTAACGAGATCTGCGGTGTTCTGGTAAATTCGATCTCTAGTATTTTCGCGGTTTTGTTTCGAGAGCGTTTGAGACAATGGTATCGTCATCGTCAAATTTTGTATGGAAGGAGTCAGGTTGGTCTTACATCCGGTAGAGGCGGTGTTTTATTTTCATAGAAACCTTGACGATGCGATACTCTTACGCAGCTGTCAAATTTCGTGCTTGTGCGTCTGGGACCACGAACCGCTACGCAGACCGCATTGGTGATCCTAATGCTTGCGGCTTAACGCGCCTTCCAAAGTGCTCGACATAATGTTTAAATTTAGTCACCCATCCGTACCTGCAATTGTAAAAGTTACTGGATTTTCACGATCGCAGACGGTGGTCTGCGTGTGGTCTATGTTATTTGATAATAAAAGCATTATAAATTTTATTTTGTTAAGCATGTAACTGCTAATTGCTATTTCTTCTATTTCTTCGTTATCTACAATGCGAAGAAATGGCACTACCTTGCAGCTTAAGAATTTCTAGAAAGACTTCGACACGGCCATCAGGGCCGCAGTAGCATAATAGCGGTGCGAGTTCGAGTCCCGTCTGCTGTCTGATCCGCGTGGAATTTTTTCTAGTAATATTTTCTTTAGAAATAAAGATATGGTTATCACGCTATGAAAACAGTTTTATACTTTGCCAGTGTAAGGTTCTTTTTATAGCGTATATTGTAGTAACGATATAAATTACTGTGAAACATGACTTCCACTGGAAAATAAAATATGTAATACCAAACCTTAACATTCCAATTATTTTCAACGATTGGATGTTTATGTGGTATTCGTGGAAATTGATAATTCCATGCAAAATATAAAAAAATAAAGTGATAGCGTACCTTATTAAATCGAAGGATCGTAAAAAATTTAAGTGCCCATTTTTATTTATCTTAAAACATTATATTGCATTACGTAGGTATTTGCCAGTGTTGCCATGTGCACCGTAACTTGAAAATGCACCGTACTCAACAAAAATCTACAACCTACCAACTGTTGAGCAGAACAACTGTGACAAAATCTAACCTTATTTATCAAGAAATGTTTATAGTACTAATTAATTTCTTTATGCAATTTCCTTTTTAAATATATTGCACCGTTATTAACAGCGTTTCTTGCCTGGGTTTATCACCGTATTTTTTAGAATTTACTGTATATTTGAGGGGCATCACCGTCGAATAGTATTTGGACATGGCAATACTGGTACCTGCGTTAATAACGTAGGTTATCCTATACGTTGTCGTACAGCATATTATAATTTCTCATTTTGTAGGAAACATATTTTTGAACTGGTATGAAAACAAATGCACTTCATCATCAACCTATTTATTACCCTACTATTGAGGCACAGGTATTCTCTATGGATGTTATAGGAAGATTGGGCCATGACCAACCTCGCGGACCAATAGGGGTGATGACGGGGTACAGTAAACGAAATTCTATTTAGTCCGTCAGTTAGATGATCAAAAAATAATGGAAACGTATTTATTCTTTGGGCAATCAACCAAAAAATGACAAAGTTATAGCGCTTCAAAGTTTAGGAGTAGGGGCTCGTGACGTCACTTTTGAGTGAATTTTCACTTATAAGTGTACTCAAACGTGACGTCATGCGACTTTTCAAATCAATATATCTCTGCAATGTTTATATTATGTGGAAAAAGAAAAAATATGTGTCCAATACTTTTTGATAATCTACCTGATAAACGAAGAAAAAAAAATTGTCATCATCCATATTGGCGGGACCAACGGTTTAACGTGCCTTATGAAAGACGAGGGAGCTCGAGTTGGTAAATTTAGGGTCATCCATCCAATGACCGATCACTGCTAAAGTTGCTAAACTTTAACGTTTGCAGCGGAAAGCGCTCACCACCTGCACCGTCGAACTCCTCCTTAACATAGGTGCACTTAACTTAACCTAATAAGGAGTAATACTTAACAGTAACTTAAGTAGTGATAAGCTCATCTCTTTGATACGCCGACCACGGGCGCCCGCGCAGCGCCAAACGCTCAAATTGTTTGTTGTTTGTTTACACAAACATAAACATTCCTCGCTCTTTATAGTCCTGAGCGAGTCTATACTCTATCGGAACACTCCACATCAAACAACTTACCGGGAACGCTGAATGCAAACAAAAGAACGCCAAACGCTTAATTCTCCGGCAGACGTTTTAACAGTGTACCCCTTCTGTTTGTGGAACGTGTTCTGTGTTGCGCGCTCTCGCGTAAGTTCAAACATTGAGGAACAACGGCTGTTTTATTTTACAGCCGCCGTGCTCTATGTATTTGCCCTTTGAAGCTAACAAAGTTCCGCTAGTTCTGGAATACAAAAGTCATTTTCTAGTTGATCGCTCCGAAGTTCTCCGTAAACATCAAAAAGAAACATTGCCAGCACTTTATTCTGTACGCGAAGTTATCAAAGTTATAAATATAATTTTCTCGGTAACTTGAGCGTGAATCTTGTTTTGAATGAATCATGAATCTCACTTATACGACGTAGGTACCGACTTACGACGAATTAAATTTTCTGCGTATTTTCAAAAAATAAATGTGAAGAATTTACTGCGTAGAACAGAACATACTTTTTTTTCATTTCCGACGTTTAACGAAAAAGTGTCTATCACTGTGGGTGGTTTTGAATAAAATCAAGGTGGAAACAATTCAAATAATCCACCAAACAAGGTAAAACATGAAGGAAATCTCAGATTCGCGAATAATCTCGAATTTCCCGGAAAGAAACAGAGAACGAATTCCAACCCTTTCCACTCCTCCCCCGCAACAAGATTGCGCTAAGAATTGGATCCGCGATGTCTTCAACATTATTATTATGTTTTCAAAGAACGAAGATTACATTGTATAGAAATTTTGTAGTTCGTAATGAGCAGTCGTATATATTTAGATTTTCTTTTAGAATTCTGCTTCAGTATTTCTCATAATTATAACCTCGTGAGTAATATGAAATACGTTGTCAAAACTCCTCCGTGACCGAGTGGTATATTGGCCGGGTTTCATGGTGTCGCCTACTCAAGAGGGTTCGAGTCCCGGTGTTAGCATGATGAATACGAGCATTTGTCCATGACTACGTGGATGTTTATATACACAGTCGGTTCATAAGTATTGTCACACAGTAAAAACTTTTCTTTTAGAATGCTGGCCACAAAAAAGTTTCTTGAATTCGAATTTCAAATTGTTCATGAAACTAAAAATGTATACTGTTTAGAATTTTACTCATTTTTAAATATGGAGTGGACGCTTAAAGAAGACCGTGTTGCAGTTATTGCGTTGCGTCGTTGCGGTTACGCGCCAATTCAAATTCTTGACATACTAAAAAATTTGAATATAACCAAAATATTCGTTTATCGTACCATCAAACGATACAATGAAGACTCTAGTGTAGATGACAGGTCAAGAAGTGGTCGCCCTCGGTGTGTTAGGACTCCAGCAGTGATAATAGCTGTGAAGGCGCGAATTCAAAGAAATCCCAAACGTAAGCAGAAACTGTTGGCCCTTCAGATGGGGTTAAGCAGAACCACGGTGAAAAGGGTGTTAAATGAAGACTTAGGGCTTCGGGCATATCGAAGAAAAACAGGACATCGTTTGAATGCTCGTCTAATGGACCTGAGACTGAAGAGATACCGCGCTTTGTTAAATCGGTACGCGGGAAAAAAATATCGAGAAATTCTTTTTTCCAATGAAAAAAAAAATTATATACTCTTTCCGCGCGTCGCCCTCTCAGTCGGGTAAAAATCTTCAATCAATGTTCTGTCATCTCAGCTATGCTGTGAAATTTTAGTATATAGAGTTAACGTTATTTAACTGACTATGATTACGTAAATCGATTAATATTTGAATAGGCCAGAACACTTAATAATATACATAGTGTTCCAAACCTTAAGTAAACTTTGGAAGAGACTAAGGGGTTGCAGGAATTAGTTGCGTATGTAATAGTTACTTAGGATAATAGAGCAATAGGCACAGGTAATGAATCCTAGGCATTTGTTAGAGCCCAGATCCACCCGTGACGGTGGAGGGTAATCTTTGTTTTGTCGGGACTCGTTCCCGCGCCATAATTCACGGCGATTTATCGTCTACACACGCTCCATTCCTAACTCTCGGCACACATGTGGACACACCGTGACGGGCTCGCGAAACTACTGACGCTGACGCTAATAAGCCGACTGATTTTATTAAGATTAGCTTTAGAAAATGTAGATTTCGATTTAATATCTTAGAAATATATATTTTTATTGGTGCTTAACAATTTACCACCTTACTTGATGCTTTATGCAATACGTAAAGAAAAGTGTACCACTCCAGTTATCGTCACCTCGCCGGCTTGAACCCAATACCTTACCTCGTGGAGTCCTGGAATAACCAACAGAAATACAACACCTCCTAAAAGCAGTGCTTTTTAACTGTGGCTTATGTGAGATGGAAACGTTTATTGCATGTTTAAGAGATATCATAAAACCAATATTAAACTGCAAATTAAATCCCATTAAATAACAAAAACTGGGAAATTTCATTTCTTAAAAATTATAGCTAAATCGTCTCCTGCAAAAATAACTTCTCAATTAAAAATTTTAGCAACAACATACCTTATTTTGGTTTAATAAACAGCTCATTCATTCATACAATAATACTTTTAATTTCCAGATATAATTAATTTTAGCGACCTGCGGAATATTTTACCAAGAACAGCCGTAATGGGAATATAATGATCCTCTTAAAATGTGCGCCCATTTATCATTGTAGTGATTTGAGGTGTGCTCTTTGGCGATCTCGGTTATTCCACGCGGAGCCCGTAGCGTCTTTAGACGGTTGGAACCTTTGCTACTAGAAATGTAACGATGCGCGACGACATTTTCATCGCGTTACGGATACAACGACCTCGCTTAGTGCTACGAAACTACTTTAATTCACTTTTGTTGTTGTGGCCTATATTTTTTTTATAGGCATATAATTCCGATTGAATTTTTGTTTTCCCAAAAATCTTGGCACTGAAGTTGACAAACATAAGTATGTACCAGATTTTGTTCGCACACTACTTGTTTGAGAGGTCATATAAAGGCCGTATTCTGTATGACGTGTTAGGCGAATTTGTGGGGAATAAGGGCCCTCGAGGGCGTCCTGCGGCGGCTGGAGGGCTCATTGTCCGAGGAAACAATACTCCCGGCACTCATCACGGCACACGGAGGTTCGCACATCTCTCCAAACGCTTTTGTGCGAAAAGAAATGGAAATGTGAACGGACATGTGATATTACCGCGATGTTTGTTGTTACACGGTTCGTAGACGATCGATAAATATGCCTCAGGTTTGGGTCACATTAATACTCATTCCATTTACTATAATGTAAATAAATGGCGTTGATACATATATAAATTATTAGAGCATCATGGACCCTGTCGGGCGCAGCAAAAGAGAGGGAGGCATTTTAGTATATATATAATTCTTTACTTTTATATATTTGTTATTGATTGCAAACATATGTATAGGATAGGATAGGGAGTTTGGGCTCTTTAATTCAATTCGGTTCGTCTTTACCGAAAGCTTAGTTATTTTTAATGAAAAACTGCTCATAATTGGTTAAAAAAAAACAAGTATGTATTTTTGTGATTATTATTTCTATCTACGCGAAAATATGTAACTCAAATGCGTCACTCTCAAAAGGTACTAAAAACTCACTCTTGTTATCAAAGAATCCAAAATTTTAAGTATTTGTGCTATAAAATTATATATACTAAAAAGTATATATATATGGTACTCTCACCGAGTAACTGTAATAACCCATATTTATCTGAAGAAATTGCTAATATGCAAGTATATACATATAAGCCACGCAATAAGAGTAAACCGTTTTACTGGCAAAGCTCTTTGCGGCTAACCCCCGAATCGATGATTTCCATGCACTGCCACCATCAAAACCTCATTGTGGCACAACGATGCCTGATATTCAAATCAAGCAGCGTGAGGTTCGCACTGAATTGCAATCACTCGACGTCCGGAAAGCTAGTGGACCTGATGGCATCCATCAGTTGTACTTAAAAATTGTGCAGCGGAGTTGTCTCCTGTGCTCACGCTTTTGTACCAATGCTCGTATTCGGCGTGTGCCGGAGACTTTGGAGAGATGCCAACGTGGAACCAGTGCCCAAAAAAGAGGATCGCTCAAACCCGGCAAACTACCGGCCAGTAGCAGTCACCTCAGTATTATGTAAAGTCCTAGAAAAGGTAAACAACGACCTGACCCGCTACCTAAAGGATCACTCTCTGATTAATGATTGTCAGTTCGGTTTGAGACCAAAACGATCGACGAGTGATCTTCTAGCGTACTTGACTCATATCTGGAGTGAGGCTATCGACAAGATATGCGAGTCGTTGGCTATCAGCCTTGACATTGCAAAGGCGTTCGACAAGGTCTGGAACAAAAGCCTTCTTTCCAAGCTTCCGGCATACGGTCTGCTGGCCCAGTTCTATTCTGGGTAGCTGACTTCCTGCATGAGCGTAGAATTCGTGTCTTTACGGATGGTAGTAGTTCGCGGTTGATGTCAGTGAATGCCTGGGTTCCTCAGGGCTCCATACTATCTCTCATTCTCTTTCTGCTGCATATTAATGACTTAATTCCTCATAGAAATATTCACTGCTATGCCGACCATAGTACTTTGCTGCTTTGGATAGGTTACAGCGGTGCGCGATCCGCATCATAGGCGATTATAAGGTGACTAAACACCTCCAGCCTCTTCAATTACGCCGTGACGTGGCGTCACTAAGCGCGTTCAATCGTCTGTATCACGGCGAGTGTTCTGAAGAGTTATTCTTCCTTATTCCACCTTCCCCTTTCCTTCTAACTGTAGCCACAATTCCAACGCGTACAAAAAAAACTGGTGACTCATTTCTTTGTCGCACTATCCGTAAATGGAATGCTCTGCCCGCTCACGTGTTCCCTCTCTCTTACAACCTGGAATCCTTTAAAAGATGCGTGAAGAAGCAACATGCAGACCAGCAGGGTGAGGATGGCTGGTGTGGCAGGTAGAACTGCTGTACCAGCTATCTTCACATCTGGGCTTCACCGTCCCATAACATCAGGTGGGTGTGGTGTCGGACCTATCTATAAATATATGTAGAGACAAGAGTTTCCAACATTAAGGGATCAAATTAATTATTAAACAACAAAATAACAAAGTTTTTGATTAATATTTGTACTAACTTATTTCATAAACACTCGAAAAGTTATTTAATAAAGCGCGTTTCACTTATATATTCATCGATATATTTTACTTTTTGGATCGGGTTCATTGTGTAAAGATTTTTCGAAATTGAAAATATTAATTATTTTTTTTAAGCTTCATATAAAATATTCTGCAATTAAAATTTCAATGATCATTAAATAAAATCACGCTGCTATGGCTTCTTTCGAAAGATTTGATACTTTTAAAAGTATCCTTTAAGAAATTGTGGTACTCTAAAATTTTTGTGATCGATTTCTCAATTTGTTTTAAGTCCTATTAATTTATGTACCAGAGCTAAACCTGTTTTTACTGCTCTGAATCTAAATTCTCCTAAAAATCAATCACGAACTACAGTTTCACTAATTCCCCTATATTGTTTTTGATATAGGCCCCTTGGTCTTATATACGGTCGCGGTCAGAAAATGTTTACCGCCTTAAGGATCATAATTCCATGCACACATTTAAGTTATAAGTTCTAAGTGTCTATTTCATGATAATTTGATTGACCATAGATTATGTTTTTTATAATGATATGACAATCAATCGCTCTAGCTAGGAGATGAACCTACTACTATCAAGGTTTGATATATACATATTTTGTAAATACTTCGCCTCACACTTGGATTTTCTTCTGTATCGTTGTAATTACAGAAAATCTCACATGCACATTGCACATACGCCCAGACTAGGACAAATTTCTGTAGGACATATAAAATATCTGTGCCGTACGGGAATCGAACCCGCGACCCGTTGCGCAACAGGCGACGACCTCTGCACTTGCCGTGACGTCAAACAAATATAGAAAACCATTGGAAAACCTAAAATTATAGTTTTTTAACTAAGAATATTAAGAAATAATAAAATAGAAACCTCAAAAATCTTATAATTTTTATTTTTTAAAGCATGTAACTGCTTGATGTATAAATCTAAAGAAAATATAACTAAAAAAAAACCCACGCGAACCAGGCAGCAGACGGGACGCGAACCCGCACCCTTCGCAATCCGGGCGAATGCACTGACCAATTATGCTACCGCGGCCCTCATAGACTAGCCAGCAAAAATCTTTATTTAATATCTAATATAACCTCCCTCTGCAGCTATGACGGCACGTAGTCTATTTCGCATTGATGCTACAAGATGCGCCCATAGATCGGTCCCTCTGATCTAAGATCATGAGGGTTCCTTTCATTTTGACAGTCCCAGCATTGAACCATAAGCCCCCATAAATTTTCAATAGGGTTTAAACCAGCAGACCGAGCGGGCCATTGAATGGGACGAATGTCACGGTGAAGGTTGAACCACGCCATAGTAACACGGGCCGTGTGTATCCGTGCATTATCTTGAACATAAGTAATGTGCGGGAATTCTGTTGCAGGATACACTACGCGCACAGTAGGCAGCATCACTTCTGCCAAAAGCGACACATAATTTATGGCAGTAGCCCTATTCTCTAACGACGCCAGTTCTCCGACGCCGTCGAGGCTCATCCACCCCCATAAGTTTACTGTTATGCGACTTGACTCGTTTTGAGGCATGATATGAGCTTCATCATACCGAGTTCGATTATAGCGCCATAAAGTTAATGTTCCGATTTGGCTAGATTTAAAGGTTTTCTCATCGGTAAATATAGTATTCAACCAAGCAAAATCATGATGTTGTCGCGCAAAGTTATGCCGAGCTGTTTGGTGGTGAGGTTTCAGCTTCATTTTAATAGCATGGTGTCTGTAGTGTAGTCCAGCACTGTGCTAAGCTCGTCGGATCGTCCGAGCACTCACATCATATAAAGCAGCAAAATAACTAGTTGGTGTGAAACCGTTCTTTTCATAACGACGAACCATTTGTGTTATTTGCGCGGCGGTTAGAATTGGTCGTCGTCCTGAATTTCTTCGCCGTCACGCCGGATCCAAAACCTCACAGTGAATCGCGATATATTGAGTTCTCGTGATATATCACTAACTAGTGGCCCGCCCTCGCTTCGCTTCGGTGTAAAGCTGTAGTGTAGACTATAGTTTTTGTTCTCAGGCTTGTATTATACACAATGACATTCTTCTAATACCCAATTACAATAGGCACGCGCCGCCAAGCCCGGTAGCGTCGGAACCGCTATGTCCCTGAATTTTAAATTTGTAATATCTTCTAAAATATTCATTTAAATTATATGCGTTAAAGGGCCAAATTGTTCTATATTAAATGCACAATGTATTTAAGGTACTTAATTGGATAAGGATGAATGTTATATTGCTTAAAATCGCTTCGTAAATAATCTATTATTTCTCGTAAAAAGTATAGGATAAAAATTGGTTATTGTGGGTTATCCTTAAGAGATAGACATATACCACCGCGGACTTTTTTGTAGACCTTTTTAAGGTGTACAATACTGTAGTACATTATTTTGATCTATCTCATGGGATTCAGCCAGCGTTTGCAATGTAAGCGCAAAAATGTGTTTATTTACGACCTTACATTAAAAACCTCTAAAATTATCAGTGTTTCTCTACTATATTATGCATGTATTATACATATAAACCTTCCTCTTAAATCACTCTATCTATTAAAAAATCCGTTGGGTAGTTTCAAAGATTTAAGCATACAAAGGGTCATAGGGACATAGGGACAGAGATAGCGACTTTGTTTTATACTATGTAGTGATACTTGTCCATCTTCGAAGAGAAATATTATTTCAGCCCTTTGCTCCAGGGTCAAACTTGTCATTTTACTTCGTAATGAAAATATTATTCGTAAAATTTTGCTCTTGTCCAAACAATGTTCAAACAATCATTTTTTTTTATAAATGTCATTTCAACAAATGAAGAAATGGATATAAAAAGTAATTTATAATTCTTTTTGTTATTCTCGCTGTCATATTGCATAATAACTTTTGAAAGGTAATAATTAACTTGATATGGCATTTCAGTTTGTAGTGAAAAAAGCGTGACATAGAATCTAATTTCAAAACTGGTAAACATTTTCTGACCGCCACCGTATATACACTATAATTATTAACTTGGCAACTGGCATCGCGTATATTTTCTTTCATCACTTCCAATCCACAATGGGATATCGTTAATCAATTATTGTTTCCATTGTCATGATGACGATAATGATACGCGAAAAATATATAATGCTGTTCAGTACCTATCTTACGAAGATTTGGCGCCTGGAGCCACTATTTCCTCGGTTAATATTCGAACGGAAGCGGCGCGGAAGGATTTCCCTCGACTCATAATGAGCAGCTAATTATCCGTGTGCCGACCCACCGACCCACCGACGCCGCGTTGCACCATCCCAAATCGACATACACATATTTTTTTGTTTCTCATATACTGAAACAGTGGCATAGCGAATATACCAAACTATTATACTGTGGCGGCGACATCTATATGCCCCACATATATACAACGTATGGAGGAAATCATTACTCACCATCCTCAAGAGATGGCGTTACCTGCACTGTGATCATAATAGTATGGAAGCATACTTCGCGCAAATGTAATTCGGAAGCTAACTCTTCATATATACGATGCCCGACCAATATCAGTCGGGCCGCGGTGCCCGAGCTACCATCACCCAGCTCGGAGGAAGATCTTCCCCTTTGGCCTACCTACAATACTAACAATAAAATCAAACTAATAGTCGCTTTATTTGAAACTTTAATTACAAATAATTACTCCTATTATCCTTATTTTGTTTTTAGGATTTTGAATCAGGTATTGGCCCCTATTACATTCAACGAAATTCTCAAGTACAGTGAAATATTTAGGTACGATATTTAACAAGCTTTACTGAAGCGGTCGGAAAGAAAATATTTTGCTGTATATGAATCGCAAAATCTGTTGCATAACTTTTGTTATATCCTTCTGATTTGAAGTTTTATGATTGTAAATTAAACTAAAATTATAACTTATTTTAAATCAATAATAATATGGATTTGTTGACATGATATGATGACAAACGATGATTTATTGACATGTTTAAATGGAATTAAGGTTTTAATATTATTGACATTAGTTTGACGTATTACAACATTAATATGCATTGGATTCATTATAAAATGATATTTGCATGCCAATATAGCAAACCATGTTTGAGCACCCCATGTATTGTAACATCTTTTTATTGTACCATGTTTCTTGTGAATAAATATGATTATTCTTTAAGTTCCCCAAAATTAATAAAAATTAGTACAACGATTTTGGATACAGAGTTTTTATTTGCAGAACTTAAAAAGGTCATGGATATGAGTGATATATAGTTCAACAATCGCCACCCGATCAATAGAGTAATATTATAATCATTTAATATTTATACCATCGTAGTGACACGTTGTTATGACAATGCGGCAGTTGTCATCCATTATTCATATACGAGAAAAAATTAATCGCGACCTGACCGTACTTTAAGGGCCTGAACACATTACAATTCAGAGAATGAATCATGAATTGGCGTAGGAAGGCTTATGGCCTTTTCCATAAATGAATAAATAAAAGCCAAAAATCTCAAATCGTTGAAATTTTATTAGGCCTTAATATGGGTGCAGTTTGCAGACCTTTGCACTGCATGCACTTAGTAATAAATAAATAAATATTTCCAACACTCACACACAGCCTAGCCCCAAAGTAAGCACTGTAAGGCTTGTGTTATGGGAGACTAGGGTAACGGACAGATACATAATTACTGTACATACATAAGTATATTTATATAGAAAATAGATATTAAACATCCATGACTGGAGTACAAATGCTCGTACTCATCACGCAAACATCTGCCCCCAACCGGAATTCGAACCCGGGACCTCTCGAGTCGGCGACACCTTGAAACCCTCGGCCACGGAGGTCGTCAAACGTGCTCAATGTACCTGCCTTACAGAAAGCTCATCAGCTAAAATGTTAAATTTCCATCAAAATATGTTGACGGACGTTCCGTCCGGGCGGTTTTGTATTTAGTGCGCTCCCGGCGGCAGGTGATATTAATGACACATAAATCTTCCCACTATTACTTTATGTTAATGCACGGAGCGGAACCACCGCAAACCCATTTAGTACTGAATCGATAACGCGCGAGTTATCGTTCCGAATATTCGATACAAGCGCCTCATCCTGCGGAATCGCCAGTTCCGCATTATTATTCATTGCACTCCGAAACCCCACTTCAATGGAAAGCCACAAAATATGTAATAACAACAAATTCCTTGCCGAATTATCGAGTCCCAAATTTAGCAGAAATTCCATGGATGTAACAAATAAGTTTATCATAGTATAATAGAACCCAAGTAGTTGTGTAATCATAAACAAGCGGTTACTGCTATATACAAATATACAATATACAAATATATTATAAATGCGAAAGTTTGTGAGTATGTGACTGTGTATATTTGTTACTTCTTCACATCTAAACGGCTGAAGCGATTTTAATAAAATTTGGTATGGAGTTAGCTGACACCCTAGATTAACCATAGACTACTTATATCCCGAAAAATGTTAGGTTCCAGAGGGATATTTAAGAAACTAAGTTAACGCAGACGAAGTCGCGGGCGACCTCTAGTATACAAATAAAACTGTATTCATTACCTTGTCTCTCAATATATGAGTTTAATACATAATTAATTGTCTTATTTCAAAACAGATGTTTTCGTACTTCGATATAAAAAAATAGGATGAATGTTAAACTAAACTGTAACCTCATCACCACAGGAGTTTAAGAATAAATGTCGTACAAAATTTGCCTAAACGAGCTTTTAAACAGTGCTTAACTTTTTTGTAGTAAAACCGTAAGAATTTAAAGATTATTTAAAGTTAATCTTGTTTTCGTTATTACCATTTATCCCTTGACATAAATGATATTATATTATTATACTGTTGCAGCTGTACCGTTTCGGTACAAATGAGTAGGGAACAAATAAGGAGGTAGATGCAATTTAATTCTTTTATACAAACTTTTACCCGACTGCGCAATGCAAGAGCGCGATGCGAGAGCAGACAGGATAGTAATTAACAATCTATATATGTATGTATGTTCCTTGTTGCACACTAGAGATCGGTCTCTAATGTGCCACAATGAACATAATACAAACAAAATCGGTCCAAATTCCTTTTTCCTTTTTTCCTCAGTAGGTGTGTTATATGAGACGTACGAAATAACAAAACACAGTGTAGTTGCACATACACTCATCACAAACCATTATTTATGCGTTTTTTTTAAACTATGTTAATAATATAAATAACTGTTTAATTTGTTGAATTGGCGCTTTTTATCTTGCAACATTGTTGGATTCTTGTGCTCCACCGCTGCTCCAAAACTAATTGTAACATTGACGAATGCGCAGGTAGAAGCCAGTTTGTATACGAGTATATACCTATATTTTATATATAACGTAACGCAGAAAAAGAAAGCGGGGCAACGCATAAATCCTGTTTTTATTGAGCCTCGCCGGAACTCGCGCGCGCGCGGGGAATGATTCAGGGCGGCGGGTCGGGCGGGCCGCGTCCGGCGGCGACACGCCGAAACCGACTTCAAATGTATTTGTAATAACTAAATTTCCGGAAAAATAAATATTATGCGGATAGGAGTTTTTAAATAAACATTACCGGTAAAATTTTTTTGTTAACATTTGTTTTAAACTTTTGTGGCGGCGACATCTACATGCCCCACATATAATGAACACAGATGAAATAGTCAGTCGCCTCCATAAGAGATGGCGCTACCGGCGCTGAGTTCACAACGTATGGAAGCTTACATCGCGCAAGAGAAATTCGGAGCCAAATACTCCATATATACGATGCCCGACCAACATCAGTCGGGCCGCGGCCCCCGAGCGAACATCACCCAACTCGGAGGAAGATCTTCCCCTTTGGTCTTCCTACACTTTTATGGGGCACTAACATTATAGTAATTAATGGTCAGACGGGATTATGTGGCTATTTGTAGGCTTATGACTCCTACCCGTTCAGACAGCTCTTGGGTCTGTCTCAGCGGCTGCTCGGGTTTAAAGGGCCCATGAAAGGGAGGCCTACCCATTACAAACCCAACAGCACTTCCTCGCCTGCCGGAGCAGATTTCGTGGGATCCGGAGACTCTCCACGTTACCCCCGGCTTGGGTTTCTCCTCCAACTGGCGGTCAGGGGGAAGCTTGGAAGCACCTGGACATTCCCTCTGCACTCTGTTTGCTATCCGCTAGTCTGACTAAGGTGGAAAGAGAGGCGCGTTACGCCGTCTCCTTCAACCCTGTCGTCGATGTCATAGAGGGCCGGGCCGGCGTCCCCCTAACGGGCCCTCTCCGCTGCCTTTTTGTAGTGCATCACTTCCTTGCAGAAGTAGGCTACCGCGGTCCAGGCTCTGTTGCTGCCCAGCACCGTGAAAGCGATGCAGCCAGAGATCGCGTCCTATTTATTTTTATTTATTTATTTTTATTAGACACACCAATAACAATATCACAATTATTACATAAAAAGAAAAACAAATGGGTATTACAAGTCTATGTGAATTATTTTTTAAGGTGCATACAGCAATTTCCTTACATTTTTTGGCACAATATTAGTCTCTAAAGTTATTCTTCAAATATCTACATGAAGTAAGTTAATTGTTTCTCATAGAGGTATTTGTTAGTGAATCGAAAATATTTTCTTTTCAATGCTGAGAAAGATAGGTGACAGATATCAATGTCATCGGATTTATCGTTACACGTCTCCATCAATCGACTCAGGGGTGCTACTATCTTGGTTCGGAAAAACGGTTTGGTAAATGGCAAGATTGGATAACGTGGAATTGTCCTTGGAACTGTGAAATTAATTTCAGCAAGCATATCAGGTACATTAATATTTCCATTAACCAACTTATGAAGCAAAAAGATGTCGGCACATTTTCTTCGTTTCTCCAGAGTGTCAATTTTTAAATGTTTCAGGCGATTTTCATAAATTGCGCGATAGGGACAGTTAGGACTTTTGAATGCCAAAAGTTTTGTGAACTGGCGCTGGATTCGTTCTATTCTTTCTTTATGAATTTTGTACTGTGAATTCCATACGCAGGAAGCATATTCCAAAACAGTACGAACGAGAGAACTGTACAAGCACAAAATTGCAGTTGAATTATGAAAATCCCTGCAAATGCCTGTCCTATCGCCATGGCTATATCATCGCGCTGCCGGGACCACGACGGGCACACCTCAATGCGCCGTATTCCCGACAGGGTCACAATGATGGCAGGAACCATGTATCTACCTTGTTTTTAGCGAGTTTCCGATATTTCGATACTGTTGCAAGCGCCATGATCACAGAGTATTTAATAATAGAGCTTGCAACAGTGCCGAAATATTGGAAGCTCGCTAAAAACAAGGTGGCAATTCGGTAAATAACATATATAACTATAAAGATCCCCTATTCCATCCATAGGGAAGGCGTGTGCCCCAGCAGTGGGGACTTTAATAGTCTGATGATGATGATGATAATGATGACTGTAAAGAAGTAAGACTTTTATAATATTCATGGCTTCATTTAACCTGAACAAAAAGATTCGGCTACCAGCATTCCAATCAATAGACAATAGTTAATGACAGTTTCATACATATAACAATGAGAAACATGTTTGATGGTGTAAGTACCTTAATCACTTTTAGCTTTTTGCCATTTTCTCAAAAACTAATGAAAAAAAAATGGCACGTCGTAGCGGCCTTGAAACTCACGTACAAATAAAAATTGACTATGCCGAAGCGACTGAAATACCAATCTTATTGGCAATGTTTAATGTAATAATATGTTCAATATTCTGTTAAACAACCAACATGAACAATCAAACAGAATTTTTAATTAAACATCGCATCCATCAAGAAGAAACCTTATAAACAATTTTCCTGCGAAATATCAAAGGTACGAGTATACCTAATATTTTAAGCAAACACGACTGATATTAAATGACGAGGCCGCGCCTCCCTCTACACGTCTTAAATCTTCGTAGAAATGAAATGAAATGCGAAATCCCCCGGGCATATATTCAAATAAAACTTTCGAAAAATATCCCAGCCGAGGTGACATGCTAAATATGGATTTTAGAGTTCCGCCGCGTCTCGTAAAACAGGACGACTGCCCGTGACACTAACTGAAACTTTACACTGGCAAATGGCCGTTGTGAGGTCGGACATTTTATTGTTTTATTTTATTCTTGCCGGAATTTTAAAACTGACTGCTTTTAAACCGAATTTAATAGTTGTACAGTTTTTGGCGTTAGTACAATGAAAATACTATACTACTTAAATAAATAAAAAACAAAAGAATATTTTGCTATAAAAAAAACCACGCGAATGCGGACCAAGCTGCAGTCGGGACTCGAACCCGCACCTCCGCTCTCCGAGCGAATGCAATGACCATTGTGCTGCCGCGGCCCTAATTTTCCGTGTTGATTTTTCTCTAGCATTTCTAAGGCTGCAAAGCAGCGCCATCTCTTCGCATTATAGGTAATCCACAAGATTCTTTAGATTTAAACATCTAGCAGTTAAATGCACCAAAAGTAAAAATATAACTATAATTGCTATTTCTTCTTTCAAATGTTTAATACTTGTAAAAGGTATTTGTCATTGTGGGTTACCTACAATGCGAAGAGATGGCGCTGCCTTGCAGCCTAAGAAATTCTAGCGAAAATTCTACACGGACTGTTAGGGCCGCCGTAGCATAATGGTCAGTGGATCCGTCCGGATAGCGGAGGGTGCGAGTTCGAGTCCCATTTGCCGCCTGGTCCGATTGGAATTTTTTCTAGTAAAATTTTCTTTAGATTTAAACATCTAGCAGTTGAATGCTTAAAAAATAAATTTAACTAATAACCGAGTTCATAAAAACAAAACTACTAAAAAATAAGAAATAATACATACTTGCTACTTTTGTCTAAAGTATATCTAATTGTCAGTGCCATTCCAATGCTAGCGGTAAATGGCAACTTAGATATATCAGACAAATAATTACAGTGTGTTGTATATTTCAGCATGTATCGGCGTCTGTTACCTATAGTTATGAACTCGAATGTTAGTAATTGCTATAGCAATTACTACTTAGGCTTAACATCTGGTAGAGCATAGTAACTTGTGACTAAAACGCGACTAGTAATTACTTTACGTCTTACGTCCGTATATAAATACTAATTAAGTTCAAAATAATAGCAATAAACATTTACGGATAAAAGTTACCATTTAGTTATAAGTTACCGTAGTCTAACAAGTAGTAGACTACTTATTAGATTACTACTAAGTTTATATATAGTGGCCCGCCCTCGCTTCGCTTCGGTGTAGAGCTGTAGTGTAAACTATAGTTTTTGTTCTCAGGCTTGTGCTATAAACAATGACTTTATTTATATAATTACACGTGTTATTGTGAGTCAACCATAAAAGATAGACATATGCTGTTGCGGGATATTTTTTAGACAATTTTATGTAGAATATTTTTGTCATACATGATTTCTATGTAACTTTAACCATTAAGGCTGCGCACGTGATGGAAGCTTAAAAAATGGAGTAACTTCTCCCGTTTTCCCAACATTTCCCTTCACTACTCTGCTGATATTGATTGTAGCGTGATGAAAAGTATACTATAACCTGCCCAGGAGTATGAAAAATAATTGTACCAAGTTTGGTTAAAATCCATCGAGTAGTTTTTGTTTCTATAAGGAACATACACACAGACAGACAGACAGACAAAAATTTTACTGATTGCATTTTTGGCATCAGTATCGATCACCAATCACCCCGTGATAGTTATTTTGAAAATATATTTCATGTACAGAATTGACCTCTCTACAGATTTATTATTATAACAAAATTTAACATTGTTATTTTGGTAATAAACGCAGGCTTACGTATGTTAATAAAAACGTAATTAGCGAGTTAAATCGGAGACGTGTGACGCGGAGTGGTGTCAAGTAATCGCCCGCGGAACTGCCGGAAGAAGACTACAACCTTTCAACCCTCTTTCATCATTTAAGTCACCTGATGTTAATTCAGCACTCTTGCAATGAAAGGATATAAATAACTAATACTCTCTCGTAATGCAGCCGTTCTAAAGCTTGATTACTTTCAAAATATACTGAAATTTCGGCGCGCTTAAAAATCGAAAGTTGTGCTAAAAATATTCTTGTTACCATCATCGACCTTTCGCTGGCTATTCTATTATTATAATTATATTATAATTCTACAATGATAGTTTTAATAACGTCTTGATAATAAACTAAATAATTCTAAAATGTCGCAGTATTGTACCCAAGAACGTTTGCTGGGAGAATATTGGTGCAGGCAATAGGTAAAGGTACTAACCTTTTTCCTTCGTCAACATTACAGAGATTATTAAATAAAACAAGTTCAACGGGATAGATGCACTGATTTTATTTATTAATTGACGTTGTTTTATTTAATGAGCGATGTGCGTGAAAAGAAAGAAAAACATTTATTGACGACATACATTAACAATTACAATAAATACACATAAAACATAAAAGGTCTATCGTCAACTAGGCCCCACCTCAGCATAAAAACACCTAATAAACAATTACAGAGATATATTGATTTGAAATGTCGCATGACGTCACGTCTTGGTATGATTTTTACTTACAAGTGATGCCATAAGCTCCTATTCCCAATCTTTGACGAGCTTTATTTTTGTTATTTTTAACAGACTTCAAACAAGGAGGAGGCTCTATATTATGCTGTTTTTTTTAATGTATGTTCACCGATATATCCGTCAATTGCGTTATTGTTTACTTGGACGATGTAATTTTCACTAAAATGGATGAAATAAAAAAAATTTAGACAAAAAATAAAACCGATTTCAAAATCGAAAATGGAACTAAAAAGTAAAAAATAATATCTGGTTCATGTTGACAAATCATGATGATTTTGAAGTCGGTTTTTATTTATTTTTTAAAATTTTTAAGGTTGATTGTTAGAAGAAAAAATAAGCGGCCATTATTTTTCGATATAATCTAACTGACGGAGTAAATATGATTTCGTTTACTTGACCCCGCCGTCATCCCTATAATGGCCAAGTAGCACCCAGCAAGCATTACAAAGTTTTTGAAGTGAAAACTTCTTTAGCACCGTCGTGATTTAAGATTCGATGAAACAAAAATAGAGTATTTTGACACATTTTGATAGGTATCCGTAATTTTGATATTTACCATAAGAGACAGATGGCCAAACGGTAAAGGTCTTGGGGTTGACACCAACTGATAAATGGTTCAATCCTGAGCTCAGTAATTTTTTTTTATCATTATTATTTATGTTTTTATTTATTTTTAAGCATTTAACTGCTAGATGTTTAAATCTAAAGAAAAGTTTTATTAGAAAAAAATCCACGCGGACCAGGCAGCGGACGGGACTCGAACCCGCACCCTTCGCAATCCGGGCGAATGCACTGACCATTATGCTACCACGGCCCTTGCCGCGTCGAAATTTTCCTAGCCTTAAGCTGCAAGGCAGCGCCATCTCTTCGCATTGTAGGTAACGCATAAGAAGGGTGCGGGTTCGAGTCCTGTTCAGCCGCGGGCGCGTTATGAAAAAATGATGAGAGTGAAATTTCGAGATGCGCGCGCATCACTGTAACACAATAGTAACACCATGAAGTTGGCCGCGGGCGCGTTATGAATGTTAGTGTCTAAACCACCATTATTAGACATCTGTTCGAAAGGTACTTTGAACGATCCACGGAGCTCCATAAGATGATCGCGTTGTCAAAAACAATGTTGGCACGCTCGTCGCCTCTGATCACTGTTTTCATATTTATAATATTTATCCACATGTTTCTAGTTTCTATATAGACACAACATGTTTTAGTTACTTACAAGTGCTAATTACATATGGACTAATAACTTAAATTCAGTAGTGATTTTAATTGAATATTTATTTAATTTTTCAAATTAAAACTGAACTTAATTGACTGTGTTAACTATCCTTTTCCAGTCCTTTTATTATTTTATTGTAATTATTAATTATTTGCATGCAATTAAAAAATATTTTTAATGATGCTAAAGAAGTATAACTTCTCACGCGCGTACATAAGTTACACGCATCCATTTTTTTTTCTAGTGAAACTTTTCAGTATTATTTTCTTTTACTTTTTAAAAATTTTGTCCCAATCTCCCTGTTACATGCAGGAGGAATTTCAGTGCGACAGTAGCATGATGATGGTGATTAACAGTATTGTGTTGTCGGCAGTGTTGTCGTGCGGTGAGGCGGGCGGCGGGTCGCGCGTGGCCAAGCGCTACGTGGGGCTGTACACGGGGCCATACTTCGACCCCGCCGCGCCCAACAACATCACCGCACAGCTCGGGACGCACGCCTACCTGCCCTGCAAGGTAACGCTACATCCTCCTTGTGTCGTGCTCCTCATTGCTGAGGATCGTGACCTCCACGAATTATTTTGTGGACGATCGCTTTCCACTTGTTGCGGTCTTCAGCAGTGTGGAGTGCATCCCGGACTCCAGTTTTGGTATTGTCGCGGATCTGGTCTGTCCAGCGCATGGGGCTTCTTCCTCTCGGTCGCCTTCCCTGTACTTTTCCTGTCACCAGGAGCACTTCCGGGGTATCGTTTTTCTTCCTTGCTATGTGACCGAAGAATTCGAGGATCCTACGCAAACAGAAATTGGACAGCCTAACGGTGACTCCCACTTCTTTAAGAATTGACGCATTTGTGCGGTGGTGTGTGAACAGGCGGAACATACATCCATACTAATCATCATCATCATCTTCCATACAACACTATCTGTACCTCGAATTGGAGTGCCCGTCTAGGGAAGTAACTTCAAACTTACATAAGATGTCATCAATAGCGATGATGACTATTTTTTTTTCTTCGTTTATCAGGTAGATTATCAAAAAGTATATTGGACACGTATTTTTTCTTTTTTCACATAATATAAACATTGCAGAGATATATTGATTTGAAAAGTCCCATGACGTCACGTTTGATTACACTTATAAGGGAAAATTTACTCAAAAGTGACGTCACGAGACCCTACTCCCAAACTTTGACGCGCTATAACTTTGTCATTTTTTGGTTGATTGCCCAAATAAAAAATACGTGTCCATTATTTTTTGATCATCTAACTGACGGACTAAATAGAATTTTGTTTACGTTACCCCGTCATCACCCCTATTGTGTTTCTGTCGATGAGTAAGGTTCCTAGGCTCTACGAAGTTAGGGATGGTGTCAGAGTAGGGTAGGCAACGGCGCGAATGATGGTTTTGGTATGCTTGCAGGCGGAACTAAGCTTATTAGCCACCCCTTTAACATTAAAAAGGTCAGAGTAATATGGTGATACATTTCTGTGTCGTACTATTCCTTACTACAATCTGGGGTCCTTTCAAAAAAGCATTTGTACCGGCCGTTAAGGTGAGGATGGTTGGCGAGGCAGTTCATAACTGCTGCATCAACTATCTTTGCGTCTGGACTTTACCACCACTTAGCATCAGGTGGGGTAGAATCGTTTATTTTTAAGATGCGCAATATTTAAAAAAATGATATAAGATCAAAGACAGATTGATATAGTTTTGAAATATCCATATTTAGGTTAATACCACAGACCTCCGGTATGCAAGCCGTGGTTGTGGTGGTTCTCAAAACTAACCTTCTTTTTATAGCTCAGAAAAAATAGAAGTAAGAACATTTTTAAAATGTTTACTTTTGCTTCCAATGCAGTATAATCACTATTCTGATCTCTATTTATTTTTCTTCTTCTTATTTGATCAACCTCGTTAAAATTATTTTTCACATCCTAATCACTATCTTTAAAACGGGTCTTACACCTTTTATGGAATTTCTAGACTAGATTTTGGAATGGTACAACAGTGTTAGACTAATGCCTTGAAAGACCCGACTATGCTACTTTGAGGTACAAATAAGCAAGTTGCGCTGACGATATGTTCCAGGTGCGACAACTCAGTAACAAGTCAGTGTCCTGGATCAGACGGCGCGACGCGCACATCCTCACGGTGGATCGGTTCACATTTATCGCCGACGAGCGGTTCCAGGCGTTCCTGGTGGAAGCCACCGACACTTGGACCCTGCAGGTCAGCATTCATAGATACTTGAGTAAATTAAGAGCTTGTGCTATGTCAAGCGGGAGCAAGGAACGTGCGTCCGCTCCGCGAGTCTCTTACATGTTATTCCATAGAGCAGCGGTATTCTATGATATAACATAAAACTGCACGCGGGGCGGGCTCCAGCTTCCTGCTGCCGTTTAACGTATTTTTTTAGTTTACTGAAAATTACTTATAAGATTACAAAGGATAAAAGTGCTATGTACACCCATGGAATCAGCAATAAAATCAACCAATTTAAACATCTTGCAGTCAAATGCTTTAAAAATAAAAATACATTGAAATGAACCTCTTATGTAAATGGATGTAGTTGGATATAAGATATCATCTTGGAGCTATGGTAACAACTGACATCAGCATTGATCTGAAGGTTTCATAAATACTCTGAAAATCACCTGCAAGTCTACACGATTGCACTGAAAATTCACTTGTAAGTCTTAAGAAAACATTTTTCTTAATAAAAATCCACGCGGTCCAGGCAGCAGACGGGCCTAAAACCTTCAACCTCCGCTATCCGGGTGGATGCACTGACCAATTAAGCTACCGCGACCTTAAAGTGTGACCGTGTCGAATTTCTTTTAGTATTTCTTAGGCCGCAAGCAAGTGCAAGTAAGATCATTCGTAAGGTTTGCAAAGGACCAAAGATGCGACACCCATGGGATCAGCAGCGAAATCAACGTCTCATGTAATGCCGGTTTAATAAAATGAGATATTCTCTTTACAGTAATATATTTGGCTCATTTTTAATGGTTCCCTACTAAACAGCGATTCTTTCCCGTAATATTAGGGTTAATAAGTGAGTTCGAAATCTATTCTTCACGTTCTTTTCGATCAAAGTCCAATGCAGAAGATAGACTAGATGAATATAAGAGCTGGCCTTACTTTACTTAAGATTGTCATCGGTTGCAGGTGAAATATGTGCAGGCTCGTGACGCCGGCGTATACGAGTGCCAGGTCGGCACCGAGCCCAAGATGAGCCACTTCGTGCAGCTCAACGTAGTCGGTGAGAACTGCTATAATTTCACTTAAGTTCTTAGAAAAGATAGAGAAGAAACAGAGTTCTGGGTATTTGCATAGTGTCTGCTAGAATTGCATGTCTCTTCCGTCTGAAGATACACTAAATTATGCCACTTAAGTTCTCAGAAAATATAGGTATTAGCGAAGTTTCTGCTCGAATCGGTTGCTCCTTCCACCTGAAGATACACTAGTCCTACATGTATAGGCAGCCTACCTTCAGTATGTTTAAATTATACAGAAAACGATAAACTAAATTATCCTACACCGGTATCTGACAGATGATTCTAAAGTTCTGTTATTTTCATCAGTCGCAATGAAGAGTACATAAAGAAATAGAGATTCTTGATGACTCAATTTATCGATTAGTCAATCAAAGTCAGACGCAGAAATGTGCTACCAAATCTTTTTCTCCTCCCACATCTGGTAAATGTTAAATTGATTTATGCAACAGTTGCAAATATTGACGCATACAATTAATCCGGTGGTTGCAGTGCCAAAGATCGAGATAGTGGGCGAGTCGGACATGTACGTGAAGGCGGGCACGACGGTGAGCCTCAAGTGCGTGATCACGCAGGCGCTGGAGGAGCCCGCCTACATCTTCTGGTACCACAACGACGAGCGCGTGCTCAACTACGACAAGAGCCTCGTCGAGATACGTATGGAGCGCGTCGCGCCTGACACCACGGTAAACACTTAGATTAAAACAAAAAGGGTAGATACGGTACGCTCATACTTGCTTTAAACAAAAACTGATCCCACGGCAGCGCGAACACTGCACTACCGACCAATCACGCGACCAGTACTCAACGTCACTACCGAATAAGATTCAAAATAAACAGCAGTTTTTATGAAAATATATATTTTAAAGTACTTACGGATGAAAACTGATGCCATGGGTTCTATTTTTAGTTCTTGAGCAATTTGAGCTTGAATCTTTTTAAAAACATACTTAGGGATTGTTTTATCATATAAACACAAAATATTATCAATATTTCTTTTTGGCGTTCACATGTACGTCGTTTGCATGTCAAGTTGTGACTAAAGCGATTAGGGTCGTGGACCACAATTTATGCGGATCACTTTTGTGAAGCGAGTGCCGTATCTACCCTTTTTGTTTTAATCTAAGGGTAAACATTGATAATAACGTGTTAACTACTTTAAGGCATCGGCCTAATTGGCAACGATCGTATTATGACACGATGCGTTCTCGTCGTGCGATGATTTTCAAACACAGATTTCTTCGGAGGTGTCGTAATACAGCTCAAAAGCCAATAAATAGGTTCGGCAGGATTTCCTAACCTTCTACTTATCTTGATTTGACTAACGATTGATGCAATGGCCGCTCTTGCCTTTACTTTTAGTCTTAGTCAAACTTAGGTTTCTAGTTCTCTCAATGTTACTGAGTCCGAATCCCGGTAGCGTAATTTATTTTTGTAATGAGCATAAATATAGGTATATTCTTCCCAGTCATAATTGTTTAAGTATTATATATCTTATTTAGTTTCTATAATTATTTTTTTTAAGGTTGGAATTCATAGTTGTCGTGAGCTATTCCCAAGTTAATCGATTTACTACTATTTCAAGACAGATCGTTACTCTATCAGCATTGTTTGTGATTCATTTCCAGCATTGGATGGCAGCATAATAAAATTGATTCACCATTGTGACAATTCACATTCGTCAGTTTTATGCGTGTTATCGTTTGTGTTTCAGGTGGGCAACCTGATAATCTACAGTCCGCGGCGCGAGGACTCCGGCAACTACTCGTGCTCGCCCTCCAACCTCGACTCCGCCTCCGTCGTGCTACACGTGCTCAGCGGTAAAAATATTTATATCAATAACAATATGTTCATAGCGTTTCATGAGCTCGATGGTGCAAGTGGTTAGCGCGCTCGGCAGCGATCGCTGCAGTTGAGCAACTTTCGCAGTGGTTGGTCAATCGGTGTCCGATCAAGTATTAACTATTTAGAGCTCCTCTGTGCTTCGAGTTCGTGCACGTTGAGCCGTTGGTCCCGGCTGCAACTGCAGTCATTAACACTCACCAATCCACATTGGGCCCGCGTGGAGGGTGCAATCTCCCTATTCCATCCATAAGAAAGGCCTCAGCAGTGGGGGCATTAATAGGCTGAATATGGTGAACAGCGTAGAACTGACTATCAAGTTTGAAAGAAGGTTATTCAAAAGAGGTATGGAACAGCTCCGGTGTGTCTCGAGATCTAGCAAAATTGAAAAAAGAATAAGGTCCTATTTATACAGGAAAGGCACGGCGAGCACTTTGAGTGTGAAAGAATTTTGAACTTTATCAAGGTACTTAAAAGACCAGTATCGCTTGAAAATTTTTCAAAGCAGCTCGCGTGGCCGTTTGCTTCATCTTTTGAATTTAGGACTAAATATGCGGCTGCGTAGTATGACTAGTCCAGAATCCTAAGAGAGGTGAGAACAACAGATCATCAGTTCTACATCAAGTTGGGTGGTGTCCCAGCAGTGTAGCTGTATTAACTGGTACAACAGTTTTGCCTGCCAAACCTCTCCCTCGTCATTGTAACCTTACAAACTCAAACACAAAACTCATTTATTCAGTGTAGGCTATTACTAGCACTTGTAATAGCCTAGACTGAATAAATGATTTTGTGAAGGTCAAGAAAACTAAATAATTTGGAGTGCGTTCATGAGTCGCGAGGTATCCCAAGTAAGCTAATAATGATAATTAGATAGATATATGGATTGAATGGTGGTGAAATCCGGTCGCGTAGATAGCTCTTTCGTCTTTCTGATTATAAATTTGCCTTTCAGCACAAAATTATATATTTGTTCAATGAGTGTGGTGACATGTTATGACATGTAAGTAGAATAACTCGCATAGTATGACAGTTCATGCCGTACCTAGAGGTTTTATTTGACCACACCACATTACCACCTCCGTCATGGAGTGGTATATATACGCCGGGTTTTATTGTGTCGCCTACACGTGAGGTCCCGGGTTCGAGTCTCGATGGGGGTAAATGTTAGTATGATAAATGAGAGCATATTTTCGTACCTTAGTCGTGGGTGTTTATATGTTTCTGATTAAAATATACTTATATATGTATCAGTATACTGCCGTCTTCTAGCTAAAACGCGGCTAAATGACAAAACCAACTTTTTAAATATGGTCAAAAAACGGCTCGTAAAGTTTAAATTATTGCTTTTTTGTAATCATTTATCGTATGACGGATTTTTAGACTCAGACTATAAAAGATACGAAAATTTGTTAAAAACAGGTCGATATATTAAAAACCGTATTTGATTCAATTTACGATTGAGAAATCGACCACTTGTCACATAGCCGCACTTTAGTTTGAAGACGGCAATATACGTTGGATACGTATATTCCTGTTACCCCAGCATCCTGGAACACAAGCTTTTCAGTGCTCATTTTGGGGTAGGCCTTGGGCTCCAAACCTGGGGGTAATTACCCCTCCGGGGGTAAATCAGCCATACTTCGGGGGTAACAAAGAAACTAATTATATGGTCAAATCTAAATAATACTACTAAATAGAGCATGCGCTCCTTCTTGCTAGTGAGCCCGCGGGGTGCTGAGCGTGGGAAGCGGGGCGAGATTCTATCCCGATGATGACATTATTAGAGACGAAGATGCAGCGGCCAAATAGGAATTTCTTGGACTGATGGTAACATTTAAAGTTGGGGTGAAATCTGTTTCCTTAATAGGTTACAGGGGTAGCAGGATCGGAAAGGTTAAGTAACACTGGGGTAGGCTAATCGGTGGAAGCGTGGAAATTATTGATTTATGTCGTTGTGTAGGCGAACAGCCGGCGGCGATGCAGCACGGCAACGGCAGCGGGGCGCGCGCGCCGCCACCCGCCCGCCTGCTGCTGCTCGCCGCGCTCCTGCTCATCGCGCTGGGTGCGCCCCGCGCGCCCCGAGGGAGGCACGAGTGAGTACACACCACCGACACCAACGGCAGCGGGGCGCGCGCGCCGCCACCCGGTGCGTGCGCCCGCTCTGCTATCGCGCTGGGGCCGCGCGCCGAGAGGCACGATGTACAAAGACCAACGGGCGGGGGCGCGCGCCGCCCGCCTGTGTGGGAGGCGTCTGTCAGGTGGTGGGCGCGAGGAGGCCGAGTGAGTACACCGACACCTTACTGATGCGACTGACGAACACCTTGCGGCGGAATGGTTTCTGCATGACGACGCTCAAAGGGAAGACCCGCCCCCGAACACTGACGATGCGGAGAAGGTCGCGGGAAGCCGGTGAATGCGAATAGCGATGGGCGTTTTTAGAATAACGATGCCAGGTTCAGATGCGCGCATCCGAACGAATACGGCATCCGGTCGTATTAGATGCGCGCATCCAAACCTGGCATCCTGCCTGCGTTCAAAACTTATACTCTGAATGATTTTTTTTTATGTAATAATTGTGCCAGCATTCAATCTTTTCAGATAACATACCGAAAAGTAAATAAATGGTTTTCGATTACATTTCCAAGTCCTGATTCAAGGAATCGAAGAGACACACCCACACAAAACACGCATATGTAGAAATTCATATTGCATCGTATCCTGTGATACAAGATATCGACATTCAGTTGAAATCGATGCGATGCCGGCATCTAAATGCGAGTGACGCAGGACCGATGGGCGTAGAGATCCTTAGGAGAGGCCTGTGTTCGGCAGGAGGCGTCTCGCGACTGGCATGCGAATGATGATATCAAATTCCTTAAGTTCAAATTAAAAAAATTCTTAATTTTAATTTTATGTTTGCCACTACCTATGCCCGTTGAAAAATTATACCCCGTTTACATTCAGCTCCTGTCATTGCCGTTCGCTCTAGCGTTGACGTTTAAGCGCACCATGGACTTATTAACGTACAATACATTAATGTAAAGATTTGCAAAGACTGAAATACCCAACCAAAAACTTTTAGTGGCGTGTTGTCAAATTGCATTTGAAATGAAATCGCTTTTGTTTGTAATTGAGAAAAAAAAGAAAAAAATGGGTGCGTGTACTTATGTAGGCGCGTGAGAAGTTGTCTTTCTTTGGCATCGTTTAAAATTAGTTTTTAATTGCATGCAAATAATTAATTACAATAAATTAATAAAAAGTCTGGAAAAGGACACAGTCAATAAAGTTCAGTTTTAATTTAAAAAAATAAATAAATAATCAAAATATTCAATTAAAATCGCTACTGAATATAATTTATTAGAACATATGTGATTTGCACTTGTATGAAACTCAAACACGTATTCCGAATATACAAACTAGAAACATGTGGATAAATATTATAAATATGAATACCTATAACTGTTACTTTATTACAAAAAATAAAGATGTGGTTTTTGGTTCTACTACACCAATGGTCAAGAGATGGCGCTGTAGTCTCCTGAATCGCGCTTTGGTTCCGTTGTTCCAGATTAATAAATACTTTTGATAGGCCTTCACAATGCAGTCGTTAGCACCCACTAAATAGAGATTCTATTTCTATTTTGTTGGTAGATTTTCTTAATGTGCGGTAAACACAAAAGTAACGCATGAAGTTGGTCGCCAACTTCATGCTGTTAAAATTTTGTGTTACAGTGATGCGCGCGCATCTTAAAATTTCACTCTCATCATTTTTTCATAACGCGCCTAAAGAAGTATAACTTCAAAAATATTTATTATTATTAACAACATAAAGCTTACGGTGTAAGCGTACAATTATTATAGTAATAGAGGATTCTCCTTTTAAATGTGAGAACACTTGTGCAAGGGAAAGCCCTTCTCTCATAGCTTGATGTGGTTACATAGAATCCAGTCAGTCCACAGTTAAATATAAATAAACATTACTTATGCCAATACCAATTCGTACATGTTAATGATTACAATTGATTAGAACATGTAAACTGTTACAAGTCCTACTTAACATGGTAAAGTTACAATGATTGCTTAAATTACCATATGTTCAGTTTCCTCGTAATTAAGAATCGACAGACAGTCGGTCAGAAGTTACTTGTTTTCGAAATTTGTCTTTGTGTACAATTTAGTTTAAATTTCAGAATCTTGTTTACAGAATTATATACATGAGATGATCGATTATATGTACAGGTGATTTACAAAATATTACAAAGCTATCCACTTTGACGTTTGTATAGTGTTACGCACGCTGTTAATGGACTTATTATGGAAGTAAAGTTGATGGTGATCAATTTTCGCCAGTCATTACAAATCAACGTTATGCTTAGGTATAACTATTGACTCAAATTTGCAGTGGAATCCTCATATTTCACTTTTAGCTGGTAAACTTAGTTCAGCGGCTTATGCCGTACGAAAGATGAGGCAACTTTCTGATGTACATACTGCTAGGACTGTATACTTTAGTTACTTTCACAGTATTGTATCGTATGGCATTATTCTCTGGAAAACAGCAGCAGATATCGATACGATATTTATTTTGCAAAAACGTGCTGCTCTTATTTATAAACTAAGCTCAAGAAAAACTCTCAAAGAAAAATTTAAAGAAATCGTGATTTTGACCGTTGCTTCGCCATTTATCTACAATTGTATACTTTTTGTTCGAAACAATATTAAGTTGTATCTCAAACACAGTGACGTATACATACTTTTAATACTAGGAATAAAAACAAGTTCATGGATCACTTATACCCATACGTGATCCATGAACTTGTTTTTACTTAGGTATACATGTCTATACTAAGATTCCCAGTGATATTCTTGATTGGCCTTTAAATGAATTAAAAAAACATTAAAAATTGCTTGAAAGAATATTATACTGTTCAACAATATTTGAAAGATAAAACCACCTAGTCGTAATTTTACCTTAAAAAATTTTTCAACATTATATTAATCCTGGCTCCTCAAGTGGAGCATAGAAGTATACCTTGCACTTAGTGTCTTTTTAAACTTGCACATGTATTTTGAAAATTGTTTACTGGATATTTCGGGGCTTTTGTATATTTATTGTTCCCTTTTTTTACATTATGTACTTCAATACATGTTTATGAGTCTGATGTCAGCTTTCAATTTGACGACAAAAGCAGCCCTTGCTGTGTTACTTGTCTGTTCTTCTCAGTACAAGGTCTCCCGCCGTAGACTTGCGAACCGATGCCGTAGCTTTCAACTTTCATATGTGCTTATTGTAAAAGCCTAAACTGAATAAATGAATATTGATTTTGATTTATTTTGATATGATTTTGTATTGACATCGTATCAATATAATATTTTGTAAATGTTGTTACATAATTATTTAGCGCTGTGAAGTTTTTTCACTAGTTTTTCTCTAAAGCTAAAAAATGTCCTTATCTGGTGGTACGGAAAAAACTATGGACGATTCAAAAGAGTTGTATTATGCTTCCAATCTGAATAAGGAATATTGAGTTTGAATTTTAACTTGTTGTGTGGTTTGGTTGCAGCGCGCGGCTTGCGGCAGGCGGCGCGGCGGCGACGCTCCAATAGCGCTCGTGCAGCGCCCTGTGATATACACTGTGCGACTCTCGGTACTAAACTTTATATAACATTACGGGAAACAAACTATGTACATAGGCGACGACGTAGGCGGCGGCCGCCCTCCTTGTACAGTTGTACATATTACGGTTGAACTGAATCCCCTTCGCTCACACCCGGCCGGCCCCGCTCGGCTTCCTCTCGCTTAAATTGACAGTACAAACGTCGAGTGGAATTGTGTACCATACGGATTATACGTTTATAATATATAAATAATTAACGAAGAACGGTGTGACGCGCGCCGCTCCTCGCCCTGTGCTGGAGGGCGTCGGTGACTTAAAAGTTATTCGAAGTTCGTGAAATGTTACGGCGATAAGCTGCGGCTGAATTTAAAGCGTTTAACGCAAGTGAATATGAATACTGTTTTCTGACTCACTTTTCATTTATCCGGCATATGAAGAAGCAGAAATTTGCTTTGTATAAAGATTAATTAATATTTTTTACAATTTCTCAATTCGAAGGCTTCTGTGATCGTTAGAGAGTGCTGTTGTAAATATACCATCAGGTCGTACGGAGCGGCGCGCGGCTCCCGCTTCATAAACGTCTATGTAATTAAGTTCCGACCTTATCCTCCAGTGTCGTCGACAGCGGAGTTTTATTCGAACTGATTATTGAGTATGTGCCGGTTGACGTTTATAAGTAAATTAATTCAGATTATATAGAGTATATTTTTAATGCGTCCGTCGGCCAGACGGCGGCTTCGACTCCCGGCGCCGAAAATGAAATTATATAAGACGTAGACACAAGGCAGTGGCTAACGTCGATAGAGTTATTGTTCGTTTTATATCGGATAGTTTTGGAGTTATATTGATTGTTCAGCGTCGGGTATGACGCGCCTCCGTCTGGCACACCGGTTGTGTTCTGCGTTTTGATCTCTGTAAATTGGGTTTTATTTCATGCAATTTTAGTGATTCGACGAAATGCGTTACTATGTATATAAATTAATATTTATTTTTGTATAAGTTTTCGAAATAAAGAAATATCTTTATAAAAATTAATAGAGGCGTTTAAAAGAGAAAGTTTTAAATCATAAGTTAATATTTTTATCTTCTTTTACAAAAATTTAATAGGTATTCGTTACATCACTAAAATTGCCGGACAAATTATTATATTATTCGATTATTCATGTTTTGTGATCTCTTAGTTATATTTATAATCATAAGGTATTGTCAAACAGTAAATATATTAGCTAACAGCAGGCAATAGAGGCACCAATTATATTTATAGGTATATTTTTCAAATTGACTAAAATTAACATACTATTTTAAGTTAGTGATTTATTACTGCCTATACTTTACATGTGTAAAGCCTGATCTTAAAGCGCTGGGAATTCTTGTTTTTCGGACACATTTTAGAAACAATTCAAAACCCAGTTTCAATAAAAAGTAAAACAACTACGAATTTTTTTAATCAATCAAATGTTTCTTATTAGGACTGAAAATAACAGATTCTTCTTTTAGTGTGATATATGATATAGATATGTGTCCTTTACAAAAAATAGCATTGCAGCATTTCTGTTACCTGAACAGCAGCAGTACCCCAGCAATGCATATGATTGCCTTTGACCTATCGCCGCTTAAGATTAACCGTTTATGAGCAATTGCGTTTCTGCTTTAGCTAGTATTTTACTGTGATATTATGTTACTGTTGTTGAGGAGAGCGCAGACTCCCGGTGCATGTTGATTTTAATATAATTACGACGATTATTGTTTGACGAGCAGTGGTTCTGTGCTGAGTAAGTTTGGTTCGTTGACACTGTTACTGCCTCACTTGTAAATAATAAATGTAAGTATACAAATAAAGATGAAATCGTTGAAACTTTACTGCTGTTTTATTTCATTGGATTTAATTTATAATATTAGGTAGGCAAATGGATACTCCCCACCCCATCATGTTACAACTGGTCGATCAGCCCACCAGGATCCCAAACATAGCAAGTCAAGCGCCTTCTTTACTAGACCTTCTGCTTACGACTCATCCGCAGTAGTATCAGGTTATAGTTTTCAGTATTACATTCGAAAAAAAATCTGATCTCATCAGTAAGGGCACACGTAACCGCTGGTTCAATAGCGATTGTGCTGATGCTGTTTCACGGAAGCCAGTGTGCAGCCGGTGTCCAAAAAAGGTGACCGCTCAGACCCGGCCAACTATCGGCTGATAGCTGTCACCCCACTGTTGTGTAAAGTCTTAAAAAGGGTCCTTAGCAACCATCTGACCCGCTATTTAGAAGATTATTCTCTGATTCACGATCGTCAATACAGATTTAGGCCGAAGCGATCGACGGGTGACCTTCTAGCGTACGTGACGCACATATGGGATGAAGCTATAGACAGGCCGGGAGAATCTCTGGCTATAAGCCTTGACATCGCCAAAGCTTTTGACAGGGTCCGGCACAAAAGCCTTCTCTCCAAGCTTCCTGCATACGGTTAGCCTGCTCAGCTCTGCGCCTGGGTATCCGTTCTATCCCCCATACTCTTTCTGCCGTATGTCAAAGGTTTGACTCCTCTTGGGAATATTCATTGCTATGCAGACGATAGTACAGCGCATGCGAGATACTTTATACACGCAGCGGCTGGACTGGTAGAAACAAAGGAGAAGCGGGAGAATCATGTCAATTCATGTCTCTGAACTCAATCAGATTCCAAATGGGGTACGAGGAACTTGGTTGAGTTCAATGCCAAGAAAACCCAGGTTTGCGCTTCCAATTCCTTCCCCTTTCCTCTCTTTAGGGCACAAACAACACTGGCGCTACAGAACAACATCATGCTCGGTATGGAAGTTCGCTGAGATCTGAATCCAACGGACAATTTTATTTCATATGCCTTTTTGTTTTGTTTCTTTTTTAAATGTTGTTTTAAATTTTAATTGTATTTTTTTAAATGTTTTCTTTATTTCTTTCATAAATTGACGTCTCAAACTGCTGTCCTAAGGATAATTGTAAATGTTTGTTTCAATTTAATTTAAAAGAGTAAAAAAAAAACAATGTTTATAATAAAGATAATTGTATTTCAATAATATGTATTTAAGCCACTCGTAAAATTAAAAAATTACAATATTTTTTTTTTCTTTATAATATTGAACAAATTTAATGCACAAGGCGTACAAACCACAGCACATGTTAAATGTTAATGCACGAATGAAAAGCGTGCTTGCTTGCATTAATTTTCAATTTATTTATAATATAATTCTATTCTAGCGAATCTACCACAAACGAGAGATTAAAAACAAACAAACATTATAAAGGCAGTGCGTAGTGAGGTAGTTCTTTTGGCAGAACGGACGAGGATATAGACAAGGCGACCGTCCACAAAATATCATCTTACACTTAGATAACAAAAAGTCTTCCAAAGTACCTAACAGACAAATATTTTCACAAAACATGGTAAAAGTGTTAGAGTCAATTATCACATTTATTCAAAAATTTCCCAAGGGGGGAGGGCTCATGTGTCAGTAGGAAACGGGGGCCGTGACCACACCCGCACTCCTGGGACGCATCGGGGGGACCTCGGTCTCACAATGCTTGTCGGATGACCGGGGCAGGAGTATCGTCCGGTTTTAAGGGGACCACCTGTTTTGGGCATTAGGGGAGGGGGGTGTTTATTCCATCCAGCTCAGGGGCTGCCGAAACGAGCAGGGAGGAGTCCCGCATACCTCCATTGCGTTCCCTCGGAAGCGGAAGGACACGAAAAAAAATTATAATTAGATATCAGAACTGTCGGCATGATCGCGTAGATAAACGCGCAGGACTTCGCTGTGGCGGTAGTTGGGCGCTACGCGAGCGCTCCGCAGCGGGCGCGCGGGGCCGCCAGCCGCCAGCGTGAGCTCGCGCAGCGCGGCGCGCGCGTACGTGCGCCCGTCGGAGGCGCGCGCGCACCCCGCGCCCTCCACCACGCGGTGCGACACGGGGCACAGCAACCCGTGCGGTGCGCTCCACGCCTGGGGCACCACCACGCCGATCACATATAGTATACTCATATCGATATTCTTTCTGTGAGTTTACGTATTGTGTTGTTTGGTTGCTGGTATAACATGCTGAATTGACGACCTGTTTTGGCGCAGCCGCGAGATACGAGTAGCGCCAGAATAAATCACCGCGGTGACGACGGTTATTATTAGTTATTAGTGTGTGTTACTTTTTTGTGTTGTCTTCCTATTGTTTACCATAATTTTTCTTTTTCTTATATTTTTTTGTTCTCAAATTCTTGTATCTACCGTCTCGTTGTTTGTGTCAAAATAGATGTATTTTCTTTCTCTCTTTCTATATTAATATTATAAATGCAAAAGTGTGCATGTCCTCTTCGCGCTTGAACTGCTGAACCGATTTCGAAATGAAAATTTGGTAAAGAGATTGTTTATATCCCGGGAGAGACGAGAGACCCTAGGATAGTTTATGATACAGAATTAATCCTTAAAAGGGGTGAAAATTTTGTATAGGACACCAATTTTTCAACGTTTACTAAGTCGCGGGCCCCGACTAGTGAGAAATAAAAGAGAGGTAGGGCATCCTGAAAACGGAGGTCGATAGCATAATGGAAAAATAATAAATAATTATAAAGAGGTCCTGTGTGCGGCACGATGCTTGCTGACACACGCCATGCCCTGACCGGTGGCATAGTGTTAAAATAATTTAATGGCATGGCGGAAGGAAGATATCGGTGGCATAGTGCCAAGTAGAAATGAACGACATAGCGATATTAAAATTATCAGTAGAATTGTATGAATAAGAGATCGGTAGCATAGTGGGAATGGAATAGAATGAAAAAGATCAGTGACATTGAGCTATGACGAGATTATCTGCATAGTGACAATAAGAGATCTTTAGCACAGTGATAAAAAAACAGCCTTTACTGAATTTCTAGCCGGTTCTTTATTATTTATCAACCGGTGGCGTACTTTTACGACCGAAGTTATTTCAAAGAAAATGTCATAAGAAAAGCTCTAGGCGAATGCACTAAACGCTTTCTATGCTATAGACCTATGATTGAACCTCAGATTTTCAAATAAATAAACAAAATTATTCAAATTACCGTTAGCGTTATTATCACCAAGAAAGAGATGGCCACTTGATTTAGCTGCCACAGTATTGCTTAGCTCTCATAATTGGTTTTAACAATAAATAAAAATAATTTCTCACCAGTCGCGCAGGTGGCGGCGGTTGTCGCAACCAATGCAGTTCTTCGACGAGGCGTGTTCGTATCTCTGTTGCCACTTCCTCTTCCATCTCATCATCACCTGAAAATATTTATAAAATACTACTAATAAATCTAGAATGCTGCAAAATAGTATTTAGTACTATTGTTTTTTAACAATAAAATAAAATAAAAAAAAATATACTACTTTTTTAAGTAGTATATTTTTTTTTATTTTTTTTTTATTTAATCTTTATTGCCTTTACACTGCAAATGGCGGACTTAATGCCAATATGGCATTCTCTACCAGTCAACCGGAAAGAACATACAGAGCTATAAAAAAAAATATAATGCATCTAGCTAATGTTTTTAAAGCGTACCTTTTTTAAATATTTTCCTTCCTCCACACTTTTTGATACTTTAAAAAATATCTTTTTATATTTTTTCATCTACTTACCGTATCCGAATACAGAAAGCAGCTCTTCAACAGGGTCGTCGAGTAGTCGCGACCCCATCACGCCTTCATCGCGCGCGCGTTTTATTAACTTCACTTCCACTTCGGGCCCCAGAGCACCGGGTACACCTTTGAACATTTTTATCACATTAAGTATAAAAAAATGGTTACCACTTATAAGTAAGGAAAGAAAAAGTAGAGCCTTTGAAAGAAAGAAAAAAAGCTTTCATTGACCTTACACAAGTAGGGAAAAAAACAATAAACATAGCAACAAAAATAAAATAACAACAGTGAGCAACAATATGGAGGGAGAAAAGGCCAATCGGGACCCTGCCTCAGCTTAATGCTGTTATAGTAGGAATGGAATATTCCCACCATAACAGTGCTGGTATTCTGGCAGGGCCTGTACGAAATTGCTAGAGATAACTAAAATACATATAAATATAATAGTATACATAAAGTGAGATAAATAATTAGAGATAATAAATTATATTAAATAAATATTAAAGCCGCAAGTGCTATCCACGCGCCCACACAGCGACAGCCGCGCACAGAGTGTAATAACTGAACGCAGCCCCAGCGGCCCTGACATTGACACTGACAATTGATGAATGCTAAGAAGTTAACCTGTCTATTTTGCCACGTATCACTTGCATAACAAAAACGCGTTTAAATTTACCACGCCACATAGTGCCACGTACGACGGAACATCATTTTGCCACGACAAGTAAAGATCGTTTGAGAGACAAGAAACCAAAAACATGCATTAGGTGTAAAAAATATTCGGAGGTATCCAACAATGTCCCGTCATACGACATCGACGCCAGTGCTAAATCTATTGCAGCCACAAGTGTGACAATACTTCAAACCTAAAGCTTTACAAGGCGTGATAAATCAGGTGGTAAGTTACGTATTGTTACTACTCTTGACTTGTAGATCAAAATAAAACTTTTTAAGGCTCTTTTTAAACGTGCTGTTGGTTTTCAAATCGCGAAACGGAGATGGAAGGTCGTTCCAGCACCTTGTGGCCGCGAACTTAAAAGATCCGCGAAAGGCTCTTGTGTGATGTGCAGGCATTTTGAAAATTGGCTTACACACTCGTCTAGGCTATATGCTATGATCTTCAGCCCATGTGAGTTTGTTACACGAGTAAATCGGCTTACCAGATGAAATGATCCCAAATAGTAGGCTGGCAAGGTGAAGTTTACTCCGTGCCTCCATTTTCAGTGAGTGAGAACAGTCGAGAAATGGAGTCACATGAGCTCTCGGTGGTGCTCGTGCTCCTTCGAAGGTGTTGTATAAAAACTAACCATAAGATTTTAGAACAAAGTAAATATCCGAACTTAGTACTATTAACGAAAGAACTATACCTATATAAAGGCCAGCATCAATTTTCATTTTCATATAGCAACACGTCATCTTCTAAATAGAATATATGTCTCACTAGCTCAGTCTGTTTTGACATACTGCATCTCGATATGGGGAGGTGCTGCAAAGACTAAGTTTATAGAAGTAGAAAGAGGTCAACGGTGTTTGCTAAAAGTAATGTATTTTAAACCTTACAGATTTTCGACAAATGAACTTTATGAAATAGCCAATTTACCGACTGTGCGTCAACTTTATATATTGATTGCAATCTTAAAACGCCATAAATACTTGCCATATGAACCTAAGATAACTCAAAGAAGAAGAAAATGCATAAAAATCTCTCAGCATAACACAGCCTTTGCTGGGCGGCAATTTGATATACAGAGTTGTAAAATTTACAACGAAGTAAATAAAAAGGTAGGTATATCTAATCTAAATATGTATGATTGTAAAAAAAATGTACTTACTTGGTTAAAAACTAAGAACTACAATGATACTGAAAACTTGCTTCAAAACTTGTAATAATCAAACACACACACGCACACACACACACAAACATAACAGATATATTGAACACTTTAGACTAAACATACAAAATGTAAAAAATCGTTATCTATTTGTAACCAATATGGTATTAAGTTTGGAAAAGTTATGGAAGAGCGAGAGTTCCTGACACAGGCACATAAATTTGTCTACTAGGGATTCTCAATAATAAAATAAAATAAAAAAAAAAAAAAAAAAAAAAAAAAAAAAAAAAAAAAAAAAAAATAAAAAAAAAAAATTGTACCTTCACCGCTCCTGGTAAACCTTTCACCCGCGATATTCATCGCATCCGAAGGCAAACGCGCGATCGGGCCACCTGATGTTAAGCGGGTACCATCGCCCATGAACATTCATAACGCCAGGGACACAGCGATGCCGCTGCCTTTCGCGGAACACTCCTTTTTCAAATCAATCCACACATAACATACCTGGCACCCGCACGATATACTCGCGCAGCCAGCGCGCCACTCCCTCCTCGTCCCAGAACTGCGGCAACTCGTCGTCCTCGGCGTCCGGAGCGCGGTCTCCGTCCGGGAGCCGCCACAGTGCCAGCTCCCCGGTGAGCGAGCCCACGGCCAGCGAGCCCGGCAGGAGGCCCACCGCGCCCCCGCCCCCGCCGGCGCCCCCCGCCGGCACCGCAGCGAGGGGCCGCAGCTCCCACCCGCCGGCGCCGGCCTCAGCGCGCCACACGCGCGCCCACTGGTCGCCGCCCGCGGACGCTAGCAGGCCGCCCCCGCCCCCGCCCGCGCCCCACCGCACGCACGAAGCGCCGCCACCGTGCGCCAGCACGGCGCAAGCGAGCCTAACGCGTGCTTCTATCGCCTCCTGTTTTATTATATTATATTTTTTTTACTACCGAGCTAGAAACGTTAAATACGACCGAAGGGTCCCCCGCGTGACTATATACATATGAATTAACTTTAGTAAATTTTGCCATTTCAAACTAAGTAATAGATATAGTTTAAACGTTTTCGGAAGATAACCGCGAACGCAAGGCTCGACCGATGAGATTCTTGGTTTTTCCGACCTTTCTTTATGACACCGACGCTCGGAACTTAAGACCGTAGCAAAATTGACGCTCCGAAGATGTGGTTTTGGAGACCGCGCCCCGTCCCAACGTTTCGATCCTGAGGTAAATCGACATCTAAGAGAGATTATCGTCGATTGAGCAAATAGGAATCCTCAAATTTCTCGTAATAAGATCTCAGTGGAACGGTTGGGAAAGTTGAGGGCGAAAGGTCTCGAGGTCGCTCTCCGACACGGCGGACAGACCTCAAATCGGCAACTCACTCCAGCGTAAATGATCGCTCTCGCTTTGCAAAACATCGAGATTACATCAGTGGTACAGGAATCGACCGAGACATGACCGCGACCACTCTATGAAGAGTGCAATACTAGGAAGAAGAAGAATAAAGTTACGTGGTAGACCCTGAAGTGGCTTATTCTGTCCACTTGCATATTTTTCTGAATCTTAATTCAATTAAAACTAAATTTAGCCCATACAATGGACATTGACATTTTCTATGGGATAAAGCAAGTTTTAGTAAGGCCTAGATATCCCATAGAAAAATGACAAATTGACATTGACTTTCTGACGTTTTTTAGGGACTTAATTTAGTTTTAGTTAAACTAAGATTTAGCAAATTTGCTACAAGTGGTCCTTAAAGTGGCAAGCTTGTCATATATATTTCATATCTAATATGCATATATTATTCTCGACTAAATGAGACAGACGGCGAAAAGAGAAAAATATCACAATCACGCACCTGTACTCTTTGTAAAGCTCTTCGATAATGTATACTTAAATTCGGCTCCACTAACAATAAAATCATATCAAACAAAAATGTCTTAAAATTTCAGATTATGAATTGGAGTTACTTATTTATAAGAAATTCTGAAATTGTTTGCTCAGCGTACAACTAACCTCATCGAGTTCGACTATCCATAACTTGAGCAGTGAATCAGAACCAGCGGTAGCGATTAAGTATGATCCTTCTGGCATCTCCACGCTGCCACAAGGTGCGAAATCACAACTCTGCACTCCTGGGGGAAGTATAATCACAAACATACTAAAAATTTCAGTAAGTCGCAGTATAATGTGGTACACTCATTTGTCATTTAAAGAGAGGTAAGGCATAGAAGATTCCCGTCCCGAAGCACCCGTCTGGGGAAGTTACCTTCACCTTACAGAAGACAGAAAAATAACATGAACTTTTGGTGGTGTTGTGTTGCTGTCGGTGAATAAGTTTCCATGGCTCCACGGGGTAGAGGATTGGGTCAGGGTGGACAGCGGCGCGAGTAAAATTTTTTGTATCTAGCGTGCATGTTTGTTGTAATGTCTAGTACTTCGGCAATTGGTATTTGCTATTTGTAAATTTCACAGAGGTTAAACTGCTATCAAGTTTATCATGCTATAAATGAAATAAAAGGTTGTTGTCAATTTTGTAGTAAATTCGAATGAATGGTCATGTAAAAAGCCAGCATGAGAGAATACTAAACTACAGATTCGGTCATGTGAGTTGATTTTAGTAAAGTCTTTGATAAAGTTGTATATATCGTGTATTGTTCTGGAATTTCCAGAATAAAAGTTTTATTACAGTTTGAGATAAGTAAATAAAGAATCGTCTAAGCTGAAATCGAACGCCCCTCCATTGTCTTACTGTTACATGCACAATCAGTGTACAGATGCATCGCACTCTAATTAGCTATAGTCATCGGTCATTCGGTTGATTCAGTCACTGGCTAGACAAACGCGGTAGCACGCTTCGATTACTCATAAAAGTACCAGAAAAGTGTTGGTGGCGTTTAGTTTTGGATTAGGCGATCTGTACCCTCTTCATGCGCGTTCTGTTGCGTGTGCAGGTCCCTGGGTCGGGGCGGGGGCGCGCGCAGCACGAGGTCGCCGCCCGCGCCCGCGGCCAGCACGCGCCCGTCGCTCGACCACGCGCAACACGTCGCCGCCTCCGTGTGGGACGCGTACAGGCTGCCAAACATATTATAATCTTCAACTCATATACTACGCATTAGTTTTTGACATGATAACGTATAAATCGATGAAAAACCGGTTGCATCCACAAAAAAGTGTCATCAAAATTTTCTTTAGATTTAAATATCTAACAGTGACATACTTAAAAAAATATAATATATATCACGTCACGAGTCACGTTATGTGACGTCATGTTACGAGTCACGTCATGTGACGTCATGTCACGAGTCACGTTATGTGATGTCATGTTACGAGTCACGTTATGTGACGTCATGTTAAGTTAGTTCAATGTTCCGCAGTGTATATCAGATGCGGTCGAGTGGTTCCCCCGGTGCGGCGTACTGAGTTCTAGTCTTCTGTTTACTACCTCTCGCATTTGAACACAAATATACTCACTAGGCCGGCAGCGGGTCGGCGCCGGCGAGGCTCCACAGCGGCGCGAGTCCGTCGTCGGTCGCCAGCAGCAGCAGCGCCGGCCGGTGCGCCGACACCCGCGCGCCGCGCACTCCCCCTCCCCCTCCCCCTCCCCCTCCCCCTCCCCCTCCCCCTCCCCCTCCCCCTCCCCCGCCCGCCCCCGCCGCCCACGTCCCCGCCGCCACCGCCGCGCGTCGGAACCGACAGCGAGCGCAGCAGGCAACCAGACTGATCGTTATAATAATCTTAATCAATTATCTTTTTAATTTTTTGAAGTTATACTTCTTTAGGCGCGTTATGAAAAAATGATGAGAGTGAAATTTTTAGATGCGCGCGCATCACTGTACCCAAAAGTAACAGCATGAAGTTGGCCGCGGGCGCGTTATGAAAAAATCATGTGAGTGAAATTTCGAGATGCGCGCGCATCACTGTAACACAATAGTAACACCATGAAGTTGGCCGCGGGCGCGTTATGAATGTTAGTGTCTGAGACATCTGTTCGAAAGGTACTTTGAACTATCCTTTTCCAGTCCTTTTATTATTTTATTGTAATTATTAATTATTTGCATGCAATTAAAAATATTTTTAATGATGCTAAAGAAGTATAACTTCTCACGCGCGTACATAAATTACACGCATCCATTTTTTTAAATAATAAGTAACCGGAACACCGACTACAGCGCTGTTTCGTTGCAGGAGGACCTTAACAGACTTGAAATTTATTGTGTTGAGAACCATGTAGATCTTAATCCGTCAAAGTGTATTGTTATCACTTATAGTCGGAAACAAAATTTAATAGTATAAATAAATTAAGAGGCTCAACATTGCGACGTGATACTGTCGCAAAGAACCTTGGTGTCCTTCATGACAATAAGCTCTTATTTGACGCTCATATAGATAATATCATTATCTATATGAGATCAGAGAGTAAAGTTCCAAAGATGCAAAAACATGAAAGATTTTATATTGTTCATTTGTTCGAAGCCATCTGGAGTATGCGTCCCAGGTCTGGAACCCTCTATATCTTTCTTATATAACGCGAATTGAAAACATTCAGAAAAAAATCATCAAATATCTCTGTTTTCGCACCAAAGAGCACTATGGTTCAAACCAATATTTATGTTTTTGTAAGAAACACCACTTGTTACCACTGCAAATACGCTGCCAAATTGCAGATTTAGTATTTTTAATAAAAATAGCTTCTGGTGCTATCGACTGCCCAGCACTACCGTCTAGGATTTCCCTTAGGGCTACAAAAAACAACTTAGATTTAATTCCCTTATATGCGTCCCACAGGCAACCTCAAACTTTAAGACATAATTCGTATCTCTTGCGTGCAGGTAATAGTTTTATTGAGCAGTTCATTTTGCGACGAAAGGGCAATTGTACAATGCTTTTTTTTTGTAATTATTATTTCTGAATTGGCTTTCTGTTGTTATTTAAGTTTTTATTAATAGCTGTTGGTCTTTCGAAAAATAAATATATATAAAAAACTTACTTTGGTATTGGATAAGGCTGTACTAAAAAAATCAATTGAATCTTATACCTTAATAGTGCTTATAGTGATAGGTACGAAAAAGTCTGTTAATTTGGTGATTTTTTTTTCCAGATATTTTCTAGGAAAATTAGTTAGGCGCGATTTTACTCTACTTTTACCATATGACTAGAGAAACGGATGTGCTTTCACAAGCTAAACCATAAATAAAAAACAACAGCTCCGAATACAAAAGAGGGGAATTTAAAAAAAAATACGAAATGTGGTACGACGTAAAACTCCATGTACGAGTCACGTACAGTTATCTTGTATATCTGCAGAGCAAGCATAACCTACTTTAATCACGTTGATGTATCTAAGAAATGCATCATAATACATCATTGTGCTAGGTATATAAAAATATAACTCTGCTTAATAAATAAAATGCTCGTCACGCATTCAACAAGATTAGTTGTCTTTCTTCCTTTATCCTAATATCATTATGTAGGGGGTCACCCCTACACTCCATAAGCAATAAACTAATTTAAAATCTATGATTTCTGACATTTTAAATCATCGCTTCATATTTAAAATACACGAGAAAGTAATAAAGATGGACCGAGTAGCCGTGACGTCTTTAGAATAGCGATAAAAAATACTCCATAATTAATTGCTATAAGGAAATAAATACCTAAAATTGGCAAAATGATAACCTACCGGCAGCAGCAGACTTTTGAAACCAGATTCTTACTACTTCCCCAGAAGGTGTTGCAACAAGGATATGTGAGGACTCCTTGCCACTCATTGCGTTCGTTCAGGGTTATGCGAAATAAACACAAAAACCAAAGACTTTAGTCCTGTACCAATCACCCGACACGCATACTAAGGAACAAGTTCCCTCGTGTCCAGATTGAGAATGTAGCAGTGGCGCCGCGTTAGGATTAGCCACGCAACCGCTATGGAATGGATAGAAAAATCTATCTGTGAGTTTTAAGAAAATATTTAAACTCAATATACTCGTACCTAAGTTATTATGAGTTCGATGCCCCTAACATGTTATTTCGACTTGGAAAGGGAATTTAAATACTTCCTCCGTACCTTAACATCCCATAGCCGCGCGCAGCCATCAAGCCCCGCGCTTAGTAGCACGGCCCCACCAGCGCCGAAGTCGCACGCGAGCGCCGGGTACTCGTGCGCCTCCAGGGAGTGCTCCAACGATGCTGTTTCCAGTGTCTCAATCCAGCGGAATATCTTCACCAGTCCATCGCTGCACATGTTCCACATACAGAATACTAGACACTGATTTTAGGATACAGAAGATTTTGTCAGAGACTTATCTCTTATCATTATCCACTGATTGTTTCGAGGGAACACTTGTAATTTGGAGTGAAAATAAATAACTTTATTATTATATACAACCTAGATATTAATGCACCCATATTAATGCACGGAAGCAGCAAAAAAAATATATCTACTACACTTGGTTGATATGCTCGTCGCTACACACGACTCATTGATTGTTTTAGTGCAATCTGACATTAGAGTCATGCATACATTGGCGAAACAAGAGACGTTTGCTTTGCCTTATTTTAATTGGATTGCTCTCAAGGTGTACAAATAATCAAAAATATGGTCCCAAGTCTATCTAAATCATATGCAGAGAGAATTGAATAAGCAGTGCCTGTGCAACTGTTAAAAAACCATGAATTAGCGACTGTCGTGCGAATCCGGGGTGTTTTTTTAGTTTTATCATAAGAACGGAAACAAAACCATATCTCCGTCATGTATTAGAATGCGAGCATTATTAAGCGTGAACCAACGACGACTTCATCTTAGGGATGTCGAAAGCAGAAAAAAATATCGATATATCGATACATCGATATTTAAAAAAATATCAATATCGGCTTCTATATATCGCGAAAAAAACATCGATATATCGATACATCGGACCAATTTTCCCAAAAATATATTTAGATCCGCCTAGCACAGTAATAATAACAATACAAATTATAATTAAAGAAAGAATTATCAAAGTACCAAATTGCCGTTACACTACATGACAGTACAGCATCTCACGAAAGATGACACGTGGAATAATAATGGAACGAAAATTATCTACCTAAAAAAGACCCTATTTTCGAATGATGAAAATGATTGCAGGACCTCTCAGGTGCCATCTTTCGTAAACAAGACTAGACAATCGCACATTTCCACAGAATATAATGGAATTCAGCACGACCAATTCACTAGCGAAACAGATTTACAAATCATAGACTGTACTAAATACAGCACAGATCATAGATAAGTTGAATATCTTTATCCATCTGAGATCCAGTTACGATTTTTCCAGATACGAATTAAGTTGGATCGTGATATGCCGCTAATATTTAAAAAAATATCGATTTTGATACGAATTTGGATATTGGTTATTTTGTATCGATGTATCGATATATCGAATCAAAATATATTGGCTAAAAATATCAATATATCGAACAAAAAACATCGATATATTTTCAACAAGCCTACTTCATCTACCTGGAAATTTTATTTTCCCATACAAACGTTGAACGCCCGTTTTACCCCTTTAGGAGGTGAGTTTTGGAAAATGCTTTCTTAGCGCACGCCTACATCATAATAGGTATGTATATGTGTGCCAAACTTCAGTACAATCCGTCAGGAGTGCGTTCATAGACAGTCAGTAACGGTTGCCTTTTATATATACAGAAGAATAATATTTAAACCACAAGCATTGTTATACAAAACGTTTCAAAAGATCCACCTGGATGCAGTAGCTATCAAGTCGTCGTGCACGGCGATGCAGTTGATGGGAGCAGCGTGCGCCTCGTACCGCCACACTCGCTGGGGGCCACCTTCCTCCAGGCTGTCCGTACCTATCGCTGCGTCATCCAAGCCATCTTCATCTACTGGGCCGATACCCTGAATTAATTAAACTATCAAAATATTTAAAGGGTTAATTTCAAATATTGTCTTCCAACACGGAGCAAATACAAAGAGAAGCTATGTAGCTCAGCTAGTAACAATGTTGCATTGACGTCACTGGTTAATAATTTTAGCCGCTCTGCACCAGAGGCACTGATATGGGTGGTTCTACTCAGGAGGGACGAAAATGAAGTGATTTATGGCACAACATTTTTTTAGCATCTAAGGTCAGAAAAGTAGCTTGACGTCTAGCTTAGGTCGTTATTTTACTGATCTCAAACGGGCCAGTCAAAAAAATTAAATATACCAAATTTATGACCATTTAAAAAAAATATGGGCCCAGGAGACTGAGGCTATGAACAGGATACTGAGTATTGATACAAAAAAAACTCAAAACCGTTGTAAATATTGAAATAAAATTATGTTTTATTAATAAAAATAGTTTATTATAATACTGGCATAACAATAGTGTCTTCCATGGAACACTTTTATTGTAAGACCTTGACTCACAAGTAATCACAAAATGACACAAATTAGTATCCTTATTACAAAATTAGAGAATTTTAAAAATGAATCAAATAGTTTTTTTTTGTATTTTTTACACAACAAACATTGTCAAAGTTTGTAAAATAATTATTGAAAATTAAATCAACTTACATTTATTACAAAACCTTTAAGGTTACATCAGTCTTCAATAGTTTCATTATTTGTAACTTAACAGTAATCTCACTATTCATTAACATCAACTACAGAGTTAAAAACTCAAAAATCTAAAACTTAAAAGTACTACTTAATCAGTCTCATCATTATAAGATTAGGAACTTTGCATAAAATTATGAAAAATAACAAGTTTTCTAAACTATTACAAAATGGCAACATTCAAATCAAATTTTTAGTATTTAAGTAAACAAAAATCAATCCTTTTAAAAAGAAAAACATCTCAATCTTCAGTCTAAAGACAGTATTCTTTGTAGTCAGAGTCCGACGAGCAATCTGGACATGTAAATGAGATAGAGTCACTTTTGATGCAACCAATTTGTGCCCACTGACGACATAAAATACACTGGACCCAATCGTTTCCCGTGGTATCTTCACTATATAAAGTACCACAGATAAGGCAACAACAATCATCCGATTCTTTGTCATTTGCCCTCTTCGCTTTTCCAGCTTTCGATTTTTTTTTCTTGTCTTTTTCGGCTGTTTTGTTTGGTTTGTTTTTGAGTTTTTTCTTAGTTGTAATTTTCTTTATCTTATTTGTTTTATCAGCTTGTGAAGAGTCTTTGTCTGTATTTATTTTGCTTTTTTGTGTGCCCTTTTTTGATTCATCTAGGGAATCAACGAACTTTTTAGAATTTTCGGCTTTTGTTGGACTAGCAATGGTCTCATTTGGGAAGAGATCAGTAGGGTCAATTTCTAAGTCTGGCATATCGGCTAATATTTCCGGATTCTCCAAATTGAGAGAGAGATTACTCATAGTGCTTAGGTTATCTAATTCTGATATGCCAGACTGCACCCGACCTGATTCGGTAAAAGGTCTACGTCCCATAATGCTGGTAGTGGGACTATCAGCTTCAGTTCGTTCCGAGTCTAAATTTCCATAGACAGCATCGACCCTATTCCTTGATTCTGAGCTGTATTTTAGTAAACCCAGTCGGTAATGTTCACATCCGTTATTATCGCAGAAACAACTAAGAGACTTCATTATGAGCCTTTTAGGTAAATAAGCATTTCCTTGCACTTGGTGGACTTTTAATGTGCCAGTAAAAGGAATCAAACTTCGTTGATCTTCTGAAATCAATCGCGACATGTCATCTATATCACTATCATTAACAACAAACAGTGTTATATTGGGGCATCTGGTTTGAATAGCTCCACAAAACTCGTTGAGGTTAGTTATATTACCTCCATAGGCCACTATATTGTCTGCTGTTCTTTTACAAACCGCTCCAACACCGTCAGGTGCTCCTTTTCCATGACCTGCTTCGGTGTAATTCCAGGTCCAGTTTATGATTCCAGGGCACAAATCTGGAATTTTGCAGGCCAAAACGTAAAACATATATTTATTTCTGTATTGGGTGACAGGCCCATCACTTAAAAAGTGTATATTTTCAACTTTTTCTGGCAACTCTTCTAAAACCGGCTTAAGGTGGGCCCAGATGGCGTTCACGTTATGAGACAAGTTTGTAGACACTGTGCAGTATGATCTAGTCGACTCTTTTAAATATACAACAACTGTATGAAGCGAGAGTTGTGTCCGGGAGCCCCCAAAATGGAAAGACTGAATTTCTTCATTATATTTTGTGCAGTAATTTTCCGAAAAGTCCATGTGGACTACAACGTCCTTTTCAGTTAGAGATTGCTTTATCATTTTTAGTGATTGATACTGGTGAACAATATTCAATTCATGTTTGAAAAGTTTAACCAAATCGTTCTCCAGTTTAACTTTAAGGTCTCGAGCTGATGTTTCAATATTTTCTTTCTTTTGTTTGGTTACAGGTCGTTCTCTTTTTGTCTTAGGGTCCACAATCATTTCTTTTGAAGAAACCCACTGTTGGTAGGTAACCAGTTTTGTGTCGTCAAAGTCTTCGCTAAATGAAATGGCTTTATCAGAGCATAATTCACAAATTCTCTCTAAACACCTTTCATTATATCTGTCGCAGCATAAAGAAGTTAATAAACTTTGGTAGCTTGTGTCTTTCAGAAGTTTTGCAGTGTTTAGAGCACTGACAACTAATTGTATGTTGCTGTGTAGAGTACACATGCAAGTATCTCGGTCAATTACTTTTGGAGCCACTATCCAGAAAGGCCTCAACCTAGCAAACATTGAGTAACTGATGAGAACGTTGCCAGACTTTAAAAACTCTTTATGCAAGTTTCTGAGAGTATCGAGTTGATAGCGTTTCTGTTTTCTCACTTTATTTTTAGTGATGAATTCTTTTTTGCCGGCACACAATCTGCTGTATTGATCATCTTCTAGAAATTTTTGTACCTCATTCTTGAAGGTTTTTCTTGTTTTTTCGTTTAATTTGTTTTGTTTTTGTGAGTGCCACACCTTTTTGTACGTGATGAGTTTGTTTTTTAATTTCCAAATTTTACTTTTTTTAACTACACGTCCCATAAGCAATTTGTTTGCAACTCGTTTCTCACTCTTTGTGCTCAAGTTGGTAATGTTTTCTGATAATTGCTTTTCTAAAGTGTCACCAAACAAAGCTTTTTTAACAACTTCGACTCGTGTGTCTGGGTTTTCAGCTAATTTTTTCATCTTGGTACAAGGCGTTAGTTCCTGTGGGAGCTGTTCTTTTCGTTCTCTCTTCAGCCTGTGGTATCTTTTTCTATACTTCTGTAACTTGGTTTTTAGTGAACGTATAAAATCATTCTTTTTTTGAAGTTCTTGGTTACGCTTCTTACGCTGCCTCAACGCTCTTTTTCGTGCCTGTGCTAATCTAGGTGTCACATTTTGTGCATTTACGACTTGCTGCTGCTGATTTGAGTTTACATTTTCATCGCAACTAGATGGCGTGTTTTCTCTTACAAACTTTCTTGCCGCCTTTTCCAGAGCAGTTTTTTTATCATAATGAGTTTTGGAATAGTTTCTCCATTTTTTGCGGGCTTGACGTTTTTCACGATCCGACATATTTGATACTAATTTTCTTTGGCCCTTTTCTTTTCTAGTTAAATATTTTTGCCGACTTTTTTCTTTTTGAGCCGCTAATTTAGTAGGATCATTTTTAATTTTTTGATATCTAAGCCTTTCAGCTATCCTTTTTTTCTCTAATCTTTCTTCCTTAGTAATATTTTTTGGTTTTGCCATTTTGCCATTTTTCTGTAAAAGAATATAATGAAATGTATATACGGTTTTTTACATTGCCTACACATATTTTACATTTTCTATCTAAAAATGTACTTATTTAATTTCAGATGAAAATGTAGAAAAAAATATTGTTTTTAATCAATAAATAATGAAGTTTTATTATATATATAAATCGGAGTTTTTGCTTCAGGTAATTCCCAGCTTATTAATTTATGATAACTATGATCAATAATATGTAACTAATCAAATAATACGTAAATGTACTAATAATTAATATATCAATCATGATGAACTGGATTACTATTCGTGCGGATCCTTAATGACTCTCAGTCTCCTGATTCATCCTCAGTCTCCTGGCTATTATGTTTCCAGGAGACTGAGGACAGGATACTGAGATTATTTTATGTTTTTAGCCAATAACTACGTTAATGCAACATTAATATTGAAATTATGCAATTCTGTACTCTAATGTAACGAATTTACGACCTATGAATGCAAAAAAAGTATGCAGAAAACAATGGATTTTAAATAAATACGTACCAGGTTACTGTTAAGTTGACTGGCCGTAGCACAACCTCACTCACACAACTTGCCGTAGCGACTAAGCCAACTGCGAGCCAAGACGGACGCGAGTGGTTGTTAGCTAACTTCACTTCGATCTTTCATTCAGACCGGACAGCAACGCGCTAGACGCGGTAATTCAAACAGATTTTAACGTGTTTTGATGTAGCAGGAGACTGAGGTAAAAACCGAGAGACAAAATATAATGCACTTTTTTTTTAATAAGTTTCGCATTTACGGTGAAATTCGACAAACAGATTGAAATTACATATATTATAGATTTCTATTTTAGTGCAGATATACCGTACATATACTCAAAATAAAGTTATGATGCAGCCTTTAAGCTTTCATTTCGTCCGAGAGACATGCCTGGAGACTGAGAATTTGGCACTTTAAAGTACGATTTTTGGAAGATATTATATTAAGGGATGAGCTAATTTTTAGTGTCATACTAGAAACCATTTAGTTCTACGGTTTCGATCGTTAATCAATATAATTTTCCTACAAAAACTATACAAAATAAGGTGAGCCGCGGAAAATTCCCTTGCGAGTAGAACCACCCATATCAGACGACTCTATATCTTGTGCCATAGATAGGTAGTAACGAATTTAAAAAAATATCTCTGAATGATATATTATTATTTATTTATCTGCTGATAAATTCGTGCTTACATTGACACTACTGCTATCTAGGTAATTAAAAATCACATGATAAAGATACGTCAGTTACGCTTACGAGCAGATTGCTCTTAGGTTCCCTACTCGAGCCTACTGTCGATAATGGCGCTGTTACCGGCCCGAATGTAATGCACCCCTTTTAGTGGCTTCGATTGATTTCTTAGAGTAAGCCCCTATTCCAAATCTCCTTGTATTTTGCTCCGTGACTGTCAACCACATGATATAAATCGGGCCGCAATGAATAATTTTTATATCAACTTTGTTATTTGATAAGAAATAATAAAGTTCTGAATAATGTAATTTTAAATCTATTTGCAATTATACGGTTTTAGAAAATACCGGTACCTTCAACTTATGCATGAGTAAAGATTCTCTCGCAGAACCCACCTCTAAGTCGCCGAGAGCGAAGTGAGCGTAAGGGTCGCAGGGTGGTTCCAGCTCGCCGTCTACAGTGAGCGCCCCCAGCGACCACATGCGCACTGTTTTGTCATTAGAACCTGAAATAATGGTCGGTCAATACTTTATGATGTGTTCAGTTCGAGAAACGATGGTCCACCTTCTAGTCTTCGAGAACTTGTAACAGCCTATACTGATTAAAAGGTGATATTATAGTTATTCGTGAACAACTAGTGAAATTAGGAAAATCACAGAGTTACCCTAGCAGTGCGGCCACAAGGGATTACTCAAGGTTCAATCCTGGGGCCTATATTTATTGTAATTTACAACTGTACTATTCTCGTTAGTGAAACAAACGTTGCTACCAGAATAATAATTCCATCATCCCACCACCCGAAACATATGAAAAAGGAGATCAGCGCTATTAGATCGAACGATCATCATGTGCCTTCGATAGTCTCATGTTTGCAGTAAGTAAATATCTTTACGCTATCTGTCATGTCCAGCCAAGAATATTAGAAATCCCACCGGTGACCATGTATCGTAGGTCTGCTGCCAGCGCTATGCAGGTGAGGTAGCGCGCGTGCGCGTGCAGCACGTGCAGGCAGGCGCCGGCGCGAGGCAGCCACAGGCGCGCGGTGCGGTCCAGCGCGCTCGACGCCAGCACCGCGCCCGCCCAGCGCAGCGACGTCACCGAGTCCGAGTGCCCTTCCAGCGTGCCCGCCGCCTGCACGCCGCGACGACCGTCCTCTGGGACATTGGCATTCCAAACGGGCAATACGAATGTTTTTCATTAAATAATCAAAGACGTTGTATTTATTTCTAACTCTCAGCTCGCATGTATATTATGTCCACCCACGTGGTATCGAATACACCATGCCTGCTTATTTCCTAATTTTAAAATTCGATGTCAGATGTTGCAGCACAAAATGTAAGTGTTGGTCTCGGTTACCCTATGAAGAGTCCAACTTTAGTAATCAGAAGTAACAAGTAAAGGACATTGCTCGTTCCCCATACATTGAATGCCCTAGAGCGAACAGCAATGATATAATGCTAGTTGTGCTTGGAATCATTCATAAACTCTGATTAAGCATTTGTTGAGATACGGTCAACTTGAGGAACCGTGGCCTACTACAGAATGTATTAGATTTTGAGGTTATGATTAGTATAATTAATCGTAAAAGATGTACACTTTATATATTCTGAAACGATTTAGTGTTTACATCTATGTAAGCACTTATATAATATGCATTAAATGAACATAAAATAAAGATATTAATAAAAATAATAAATGCTTATATTCATATTGATTTATGAGTGGCAGTTGGCACCTATGATATACCTATACCTACCTGTCGTAATAATAGATTTCTTTTCAAATGAAATGTTAATGTTGTATTTACATTAAAAAGGAGTGCCAAGATTGTTTACCACTAGGACAAGTTAGGATGATCTAGTAACAGAACTTTTATTTTTTTGAACAGATTGTCCGTTTACTCTGATTAATTACTAATAAGTTAAAAAAAATAATAGTGAAGGACATTCTTTTGGGCATGCTAGGGCCGATTTCGTCGATGTCCTTTAATACATTTTTTTAAGAATATACACTACATTTATTATGTTTGTAATCCCCTCTATGAACAAAAGCTATGTCAACTTCCTCATTTCCGAAACGTGGCATCGGAGAAGAGTATCTGCTATGTACCTGCCATATGCACCCGCCAGATCCTGATCCTGGCGTCGTGCCCGCCGGTGGCGGCGTGTCGCCCGTCGGGCGTGGCGTCGGCCGCCATCGCGCCGAGGTCGTGCGCACCGTCCACCCACTCCAGCGGAGCCGGCTGCTGGCCCTCCCCACACCGACATACCTCTGACACAACAATAACGTGATTTTCAATACTTAAAGCTCGAAGGCGCAGGAGTGGGGGTGTGGGGTCTGCGATCGTTGAAATTGTGTTAACGTTATAATCGATAAGTAATAATAATAATATAATAATATATTTATTTATTTCTCCTCACATGATGCTATTGTAATAGGTGAATACAAAAATGATAAATTTATAGGCTGTGAGAAGCTTCCGGAGGCGTGGGCCGCAGGTCCCCCCGTGTCGGATGCAGAGGTCGACATGGTAAGGCCGGCTCCGGAGCCGTAACAAGGCTCCGGGGCCTGACGGGGCCCCATCCAAGGTGATGGCCATCGCCTTGGGCCCCCTGGGGGAGCGATTCCGCGCGGTGCTGGATGTGTGCATCGCGACGGGTCGCTTTCCCAGGCGCTGGAGAGTGGGGCGGCTCTGTCTGCTCCGTAATGAGGGCCGCCCGGCGGTCTCTCCAGCGGGCTATCGGCCGGTGGTGTTGCTTGATGAGACCGGGAAGGCTTTTGAGAAGATTCTGGCCTCCCGGACCATCGAGCACATTGAGGGCGAGGGGCCGGACCTGGCTAACTGCCAGTACGGCTTCCGCACCGGCCGGTCCACGATGGACGCGGTGGGTCACCTCAAAAGGTGGACTGAGGTGGCCACAGCACGGGGGGAGGTGGTTGTCGCGGTGTCCTTGGACATCGCGAACGCATTCAACACCATCCCCCACGAGTGCATAAAGGTGGCGCTCGAATTCCACCGAGTGCCCCTCTACCTGCGCGCCCTCGTCCAGGACTACCTGAGAGACAGGACCGTCCTGTACGAGGATGAGGGGGGCCGCGACCAGTCGTGGCCAGTAGCGGCAAGTGTACCCCAGGGTTCCGTACTAGGCCCTCTACTATGGAACCTGGAGTACAACTGGGTCCTGCGCGGTGAGCTCTTGCCACGGATTGTCGCGGCGAAAGCGAAGGACTGGGAGGGGGCGGTCCGCCTTGCGTCGGTCGGCACCTCCATGGTCGTCCGACGCATCCGCCTCCTGGGGCTGGAAGTGGCCCTCGAGAAGACGAGTATATACATATTAAGTATCTCGGCCTGATCTTGGATCCCCGATGGAGTTTCGAGGAGCATTTTAGGCTCCTCGCTCCCCGGCTGTGCGCCGCCGCAGCCGGACTCGGTCGGCTCCTCCCTAATGTGGGGGGGCCGAAGGCGTCGTGCCGTCGGCTTTACCACGGGGTGATAAAGTCGATGACGCTATACGGAGCCCCGGTATGGGCGGAGTGCCTATCGTCCCGCACGAGGGCCCTCCTGCGCAGACCGCAGAGGGTCATCGCGGCCCGGGCCGTGCGGGCTTACCGCACGGTCAGTCACGGGGCTGCCTGCGTCCTCGCAGGTACGCTCCCGTGGGAAGTTGATGCCCTGATTCTGTCCCAGGTGCATCAACACAGGGCCGCGGCGAGAATGCGTGGCGAGCGGCCCGTTCTGGAGGAGGTAGAACGGGTCCGCACCGAGGCGCAGAGGGAGGCTCTGTGCCGATGGGGCGAGGCACTCGCCAACCCAGCCGCTGGCCACCGGACGATCGAGGCGATCCGTCCGGTGTTGGAGAAGTGGGTAGAGCGCCAGCGGGGTAGCCTTAGCTACCGCCTGGTGCAGGTACTGACCGGACATGGGTGCTTCGGTGACTACCTGCACCGTGTCGCCCGTCGGGAGGAGTCGATGCGGTGTCATCACTGCGCCTCTCCCGACGACACGGCCGAGCACACGCTAATCGTGCGCCCGGCCTGGCGAAACGAGCGCCGTACTCTGGTTGCGGCGCTCGGCGGTAGAGACCTCTCGTTGCCAAGCATGGTTAGAGCCATGCTTGGTAGCGAGCGGGCCTGGAAGGCTGCCGCCTCCTTCTGCGAATCGGTGATGACGCAGAAGGAGGCCGCGGAGAGGGAGCGGGAGGAGGACGCTCTAGCCGCTCCCCTCCGACGTAGACGGGTGGGCCGAAGAAGGCAGGCAGCCGTGAATGCCAGTCTTCGTCGGCCCTAAGGTGGTCTAGGCGCGGCTTGGCCGCCGCGTGCCCTTGGTGCTGTAGCAGCACACAATAATAACACAACACAGAAGTTAATCCTTTATTCAAATGACGAAACACCGTCCAGGAAATAGTGATGCTGAATAATTCTTTGATTACATAGCTCTGAAAAGAGCTTTCGTGCGAAACACAGATTATTTGGCTACATAGCTCTGAAAAGAGCTTTCGTGCGAAACAACGCTTCACTCTCGGCTATCACTACAGCTTCACGATCACCGCAGCGGCACGCGGCACGCCGCCCGCTCGCCGTGCATCGAAGAGGACTCCACACGTCTGCACCGTAGGTGTCGCCCGACGAAATGGACGAGTGCCGCCGCGGACGGCGGTTTTGTTGAGCGACGCGCACGCTTCCCCGCGCGCCGCATTCCTCGCGCCGGGTGCGAGCGAAAGGCGCAAACCTACCTCTCCCGCTCGCACATCACTCATAATAATTATTATGTACCTACCCAATTTATTGCCAATTAATTTATGTAAAATTATGTATATATACGATGCTTTTTCGAATAAAGGACATTCCTTAACTGACTATCAAAGAGTTTAATTTACTGAAACCTACGATCGCTAAAGTGGTGACCCCGACGTGATCGCTAAAGTGCCATTTGGCATAGGCCACCCCGTCTGGGGATTGCCTAGTACCCTAGCGCAATCCCCCAGAGGCGTATCGCCCGGTCCACTCGTTGGACCGGGCCGGCCCGGGAGCGTTCCAGTGAAGTGGCGCACACAGGTGCCGATCCTGAAACGCTCCCACATGGGCGTAGGAGGGTATCGGTGGGTTTTAGTGGGTAGGACCGGCGTTGTGCCGCGCAGTCCCACACACGCCGCACGCCCAGCCAGCGCTCGGTACGGAGCGTAAATGCATTTCCCATCGACAAAAAAAAAAAAAGGCTGTGAGAAGCTGGTGTCCGACATGGGTATAGAAATACCTGTATTACAGATCACCAGGCCCTCGGCCAACCGGAACGAGATAATTACAATACAACTTAACCAAAACAATTCTACAATATAGGAGAACTTATATAAAAAGACAAATTAATAATTAGCCTAGTTGTTTGTTTACAGAGTGCAGTCTCGATTTTAAAATGACTGACTTGAATTACCAACTAAATCGAAGACCTTCAGAACGCCTTCAGTGCAGGCGGTGAGCAGCAGCGCGGCCCGCGCGGGCGCGGCGATTGCGTAGAGCGCGCCCTCGTGCGCCGCGAGCCGCGCCAGCAGCGCCGCGCGCCGCACGTGCCACACGAACAGGGCGCCGTCGTCGTGCCCCGCCGCCACCCGCGCGCTGCCCAGCCAACACAGTGACCGCGCCGCCGCCGCTCCCGCCGCTGCTAGCGTGCGGCGCGCCTGTCGACGCGTTAAAACATACACTCGTTTTATCGTTCCGGGTTTTGCATAGGGCCTGGGTTCCGAACCTGGGGGTGATCACCCCTCCGGGGGTACATCGGCCATAGTTCAGGGATGACGAAGAACCTGGTCAAATCTCAATAATAAGAAAATACTATATAATAATACTACTAAATGGAGCATGCGCTCCTTTTTGCTAGCGAGCCCGCGGGGTGCTGAGTGTGGGAAGCGGGGTGAGATTTTCTCCTGATGATGACATTATTAGAGACGAAGATGTAGCGGCCAAATTGTAATTTCTTGGACTGATGATAACGTTTTAAAGTCGGGGTGAAATCTTTTTTCCTAATAGGTTACAGGGGTAGCAGTATTGGAAAGGTTAGGAAACACTGGCATAGGGGTTAGTAGCTGCGTTTCAAAGTAGCGCACATAAGCAGCGCCGTTCGATAAAAGCGGGAAACACTGTCGACCCGCGAGCTGGTCTAAAGGCGTGACTATAAAACCGGCCATAATAAAATACCCCAAGATTTTACTTTGACTTTTTAGGGCATCTGTAAGACACTCATGCAGCCATCAATAAATTCCAACAGTAATGAATTCAAAACAAAATCCGGCCTAGTGTGAGTCAAATTCGCGCACGAAGGGTTCCGTATAATAAACCGCGAATGGAAATATCATTTGTTTATTTTCGTCTCAACTTACACAGTACATTAGAAATCAGCGTTTTCAGTATTTGTTGTTTAAAAACAGCTCATGGGACATCATATACCAAAATTTCACTTTCCTAAGTTCCGTTTTTCTTAAAATTACAACTTTGACGGACCTTATTTTTGAAGAAGAAAGAAGTTTAAGTTGAGAAAAGTCCTTTAGTACCGTTGTGACTTGAGATTCGATGAAACGGAAATAGAGTATTTAACACAAAATGGGTATCCGTAATTTTATCGTTTCCCCCTTAAAAAATAATTTTATCGAATTTTTATCTAAATATTCAGCTTTGGGCTACCATTTTAAATAAAATATCAAAATTTCAGTTCTGTAACTCGTTTACTATCTAGAGACCCGTAACTAGAGATGGGCAGTGGGAAAAAACCCAATAGACGGGTATTTTCATTATTTAACATAATTATCACGATCTTAAAAAACATTTTTTTTTTAGAACAAATGTAGCGAAAAATAGGTACTTTGCAGTGGCGAAGCCTCCTTAGAACACGATTCCTGCCGGCTTATCTTGCCAGACTCTAATATATTTACATTCAATCACAAGCGAACATTGACGTATACGTTAATGCAAGCGACATAATTAAATTGCGCTCTTTGTGAAAATATTCTTTAATATGCTGGATATAAAATACGCAATCATTTGATATCGCGCACCCGCACACAGATCCTGGACAAGCCGCTTATCTTATTGGGACTTCAAATAAATAAAATGTAAGCAATTCACCCACAAATACATATTACTACCACATGCAACCAATCGTCGATATAACAGCGATATAACCCGATCTTAGATAGCCTGCAATCTTTATTTGTCATGTGTTAAGGCTCCGTTTAGCTTGAAGTTTTCGGCCAATCGCAGACACTTGGCGCTCGGCTCTGTTGACTTGACGTAGTGAGGCCATTATTTCGCGCGAATTCGCATGGACGGATTCGAGTGCTAATTTATCTTTTGTGATAAGTGATTAGCTTGATTGTGGTATATATGTAGTTTAACAGAATCGAAAGTAGTAAAATTATACTTGCCAAATGTTGCGTATAGTGTTTGTTTTATTTCACCGTATAAGTTCGTTTGCTTTTTTTGTTTCTTGCCGTCACGTAGGAGTGGTGGCGTTAGTACAAATAGCTTGTTGTCTCACAGATTTCCTTATTAAATGAGTTAACTTCATTCCCAAAACATTCGTTCGAAAATAAAACGTGGCCATGGCCTTCGGCTCTGTCTACCCCGTAAATCCCTCACTGACGTGATACTATGTATGTACGTAGAATAGAAATAAATTAGCGGTATTCCTGCTGGTTTTTATTTGTGATGGTGATGCTGGCAAGTTTCCTTTATTTTGGTTCTTTGTTTTTCTATATATTTATTTATAATCTGTGTATGAGTAACGTGTGCTTTATACGGTTTTTTGAACGCCACTTTTATCATAATCAACATGGACTGTTCATATAATACCAGTGATGTCATGTATGGTGAAGGTGGTGAACACTAACAACTATACAGCAAGCATGTTCTGTCGCATGAAAAAACTGCATACAACGCAACGCTAGCACCATACCTAACATTTTGTTGTAGTTTTGGGAAAGGTGTACTAACACACTATTATACGGTAAGTAATTTATTGCATGTATTTTTATAAGTTAAGATATGACATTTTGCTTATTCACGCGTTAGTCGTTTTTTTGATCCGGCTTTACCTTTCTTTTTTTTCACCCCACGCCACTGGTACTTTGCGATGCGCACATACTTTGCGACAGCGTTTGTAGGACACTAGCTGTTTTGTTTGTTGTTCGAAACGTCAAAACGTGTAGCCTGATTCAGGAACTAAAATAAAACCAGCAGTTTAATTTATCAACAAAAAGACGTCTTCAGAAGTCTACAAAACAAAATCACATTCGTAAATTAAAATCAGTACGCCACTGCGACTACCTGCCCCCCCACCCCCCCCCCACCCCACCCGCGTACGTAGTTTCGAATTACTTGTCGCTAAGAGCGGATGAACACACAAACAGACAGGTTTATTTTATTTAATTAGATAGCATGGAGATAATTATATAACGTTTTTATTGAATTATGAAAATAAAAAAAGGTAGATTAGCTCTAACTAGTTATAATGGTACTTACCATTTGATAAATACATGTATCTCTACATTACCTCGATGATACATATGCTAAATATGAAAAAACCCGAATATTTTCCCATTTGGGAATTTTCCCTGGGTTTTTTCCCTATATTTTCCCACATTGGGGTTTTTTCCGGGTAAAATCCCATCTCTACCCGTAACATACGGACAGACGGAAAGACAGATGACGGAGAGAAAGCAATAGGGTTCCGATTTTACCCTTTGGGTACAATCGAAACCCTATTGCTTTCTAACCCTAAAAACCGAATGGGGATAGGAATTGGATGGTGGCTAAAAATCACCCCATTAGACGACAGGCTATCCATCACTGTCAGCAAACTGACAGCAAAATCTACCGACTGATGACGCCTTAGCCGAATTTAAGGCAGGTCTTATTCGAACTGAGGTATATTCGTAGATCTACCAATGGTAATTTGTAACTTTTTTCACTTTCGTGCATTATATTAGTAACCGATGTCATCAACAGCGCATGGTACACAAATGTTAACCGACATAACAGAAAATAAAACTACTCACTTCAAGCTATCACTCTTATACCGGCCATACACACTACGAGAAATCGTTACGGTCAGACTGTACAGTTCGAACGGAACAGTTTATACGATATCGTTTAGTATAGGAAACTGTGCAGTTTTATAACGCACACGCTACGATTTATCGGTACCGTTCGGACTGTACAGTCTAATCGTAACGATTTCTCGCAGTGTGTATGGCCGGTATTAAGCTTAGATCTTTAAATGAGCTAAGAAAGCGTAAACGAAATCTGCCTGCCTTGAGCTTGCGAGCGCACCACACGCGCAGCACGCCGTCAACGCCGGCGGAGGCGAGCAGCGCGCCGGCCGGCGAGAACCGCGCGCCGGTGACGCCGTACCGGTGCGCGCCCCGCACCGCCTCCCTCTCCACCCACCCGGAGCCGCGCTCCCACGCGAACAACCGCAGCGCGCGGTCCCCGCCGCCCGACGCCAGCCGCGCGCCGAACACGTCCGCGCACGTCACCGAGCCCGTATGCGCACGCACAGTATCCAAAAGCGTCGGCTCTTCGATGTCCTCCATAATCCTATAAACTACCCACTGACACAGTCGGATATTGTTTGTAGACACGCAAATGCTAACTGAGGCACTATCACCTAGCACATCTATCAGTTACATGCTTAAAAATTACAAATATAACACTGTCAGTCGATACTTTGCGTTTTGGTTATCCATGTAATTTCTATAGCCATCGACACCGTCCATTTTGCAATTTTAAAACCATTTAAAGTTCTGCTTTTGCTAGGACACTGGGGACAGAGTTGTTCGCAGCCCGTTACTGTCTATAATGCAGCGTCATCAGTGTCCATCGCAGCGGGTCACGGCCGGTTAGCGCGCGGTAGTGGTTGTCCGGCGGCCCGCGCTGACGTGGCCGTTGTGTCGCCGCCGCGCCGTATCGATTGACACGTGCTTCCAACCTCCTAATCACTCGCGTATGCCGCGCGCTAATCTATTCCATTCTTTGAGTGTGGTTCCGCACAGCTCTAGTTTATTAACGTGACCGATAATTTAAATCTAAAGAAATTTTTACTAGAAGAAATCCACGCGTCCAAGCAGCAGACGGGACTCGAACTCGTAACTGATACTTACTGCCTCGATTGAACGTAACCACCAGCAAAGTGGATAAATATTTTAAGTCAAAGTCAGCTACACTGAAATATAAAGGGTCATCAACATCTGATGCGGAATTTTGAGAAAAATAAAACTTTACAATAAATTTTATATGGTACTGTATGCTTTGTTTAATTAGGTCATTGCCGACCGTATTTACTTGCTGTAATGTATTTTCCAACAGTACCTTCGTAGATGAGCTTCGACGGCGTCGGAGAACTGGTGTCGTTAGAGAATAGAGCTACTGCCCTTAATTATGTGTCACTTTTGGCAGAAGTGATGCCTGCCTACTGTGCGCGTAGTGTATCCTGCAACAGAATTCCCGTGCATTACTTATGTACAAGATAATGCACGGATACACACGGCCCGTGCTACTATGGCGTGGTTCATTATGCATCGAGACATTCGTCCCATTCAATGGCCCACTCGATCTGCTGATTTAAAGCCTATTGAAAATTTATGGGGGCTTATGGCTCAACGCTGGGACTGTCAAAATAAAAGGAAACCTTACACTGATATTAGAGGGACCGATCTATGCGCGCGTCTTATTGCATCTATGCAAGATAGACTACGTGCCGTCATAGCTGAGGGAGGTTATACTAGATATTAAAAATAAAGATATTTGAAGTTTCTATTTTATTATTTCTTCATACTCTTAGTTAAAAACTATTCGTTTTTTCAATGGTATTCTATATTTGTTTGCCATCACGGCTAGTGCAGTGGTAGTCGCCTACTATGCAACGGGTAGCGGGTTCGATTCCCGTACGGCACAGATATTTTGTATGGCCTTCAGATAATTTGTCCTGGTCTGGCCGTATGTGCAATGTGCATGTGATATTATATATTTGTAATTACACCCACGATACAGATCAAAATCCTAGTGTGAGGCGAAGTGTTCAAATATATATATATCAAACCTTGATAGTAGTCAGTACATCTCCTAGAGCGATTGATTGTCATATCATTACAAAAAAGATAATCTATGGTCAATCAAATTATTATGAAATAGACATTTAGAACTTGTGACCTAAATGTGTGCATACTAAAGGTGGTAAACATTTTCTGACCGCGACCGTACCTACTTAAATTTTTGAAGATAATCATTTCTGTCACCTAGTATCTAAAGAAAGTGCTTCATATAAATAAATAAGACCGATTTCACTATGCTCTAACAGTCCCTATAAAGTTTGGACTAACGAAAACCATCAATACTTATTGTGTAGTCGGTCGCGTGATGTTCTCCATTAATTTGTCAAACCAGTTGTTAACGCGCCTACTGGTACAATGTAGATCATTATCTCACTAAGTATTTTTGTCGCCACGTCTACTCAAATATTTAAGCAATATGTTTGATAGGGGTTTTCCCACTCATTATATTGGCTTCACTCTTGGATAGTAGTGTATACTTTTAAAAAGTGAAGGGTTTGTTCCCGTTGCCCAGATAACATCACACTATTCCAAAGTAATGCCGCAATTACATTTGGTCGTTAGCCCGAATCCGGGTGTTTCAAAGACATTACTCGAATTCGGGCACCTGAAGCAATATTTACACTGGAATACGAGCTGAAAGACGCTGTCGGGTAAACAAAAGGAAATCTACTCGAATGGGGACGTACTCGAATCCATTCATATACACTTAATCGTTTACCCGGATTCCATTGCCACTCGTATTCGGGCTAACGACTAAGGTGGTTTTCCAATTACAGAGCATAATGCGACTCAGTGGCGCACAATGCTGAATTATGCTGATGCTTAATTGGAACGTGAATTAGTTTTCAAATGCACCAGCAGAGTGCGCTAAGTTCAGTGTTGAAAAAAAAAGTTTGAACCTTCATCCATATTGATATTTAATTTTTTAACACAGATTGAATTAACTTTGATTATTTAAAAAAAACTATAATGAAACGAAAGTTTTAATATTTTTTCAACAATAAATAATATTACTAACGATAACATAAAAATAAAACATTTCGATCAATGCCAACTTAAAGAAAAAACGCTTGTTAATTTTCTGTCTCTGAGTTGGTACGATTGAACGCATCACACGAAATCATTACTTTTGAGAGTGCTCGATTGTGCGAAGCGTTGCTGTAGTTGAAACAGTCAACGTTAAGCATTATGCCGCATAATGCGCTATAATGCTGTAATTGGAAAGCTACCTAAGTGTATTCGCACCTTAAGGTCGGCCGCGTGATGTTTTCCATAAACTTAATCAACCTGCGTTTTATAGATCGATACAATGATGGTAACGCTAACAGAGAGAGAATTGGCTTATTTTGTTTTAATAAATTATTCTTATAATTTTTATTATTTTTAAAGCATGTAACTGCTTGATGTTTAAATCTAAAGAAAATATAACTAGAAAACTTCTGGGTTTACCTATAATGCGAAGAGATGGCGCTGCCTTGCAGCTTAAGAATGGCTAGAAAGAATTTCGACGCGGTCCGTGAGGGCCGCGGTAGCATAATTGGTCAGTGCATTCGCCCGGATTGCGAAGGGTGCGGGTTCGAGTCCCGTCTGCTGCCTGGTCCGCGTGGAATTTTTTCTAGTTATATTTTCTTTAGATTTAAATTATTCTTGCTATCCAGATATGTACAGTCTCATAACATAAAATAATAAAATATTTATAACTCATAACAATTATTGAGCGGAGCAGGGCCCAAACTGAGCGGATATTGTACTAAATATCGCAGTGAACACATAATTAAGTATTAAATAATGAACAAATTAATATTTGTGCACATTGAAATGAAATGAAATTATACTTTATTCAAACTGACTTGTTGTAGCTATTTTAAATCGTCCCTTATGGGATAAAAATTACCTGAACTGCTAAGAAAAATAATATTATTTTTCTTAGCATTTCAGGTAATTTTTAGCCGATATGAATATGTGCCTGCAAAAACTAAAATAACGGACACGGTTAAAATATTTTTTAAAGAATTGTAATTTCATTTAAATACTAGCTGTTGCCCGCGACTTCGTACGCGTGGAATTAGTCATTTTAAGTAGCCTATTGTTTATCCAATCAGATTTTTCTCAGTCTGTTTACGGTTTGTATTTGAGTCAAGTTTTAAGTCTCTTAGTTTACCCAAGGAATAAGATTTTTCATACAACCTTTCATTTAAACCTAAAACCCCTATTTGAAACCCTTCGGGGGGGGGGAGGGGGGGGGGCTTTCTTAGTGCACCCTTAGACCGTGTACTGTCATACTTTCAATAAAATATTTTTTTCAATTTCTTTCAATAAATAAGAGCGACAGGCGGCCAGCTCGCCTCGTCTTGCCCGCCGCCGCGCCGCCAGCGTCTTGTCTTGCTTGCATCAAGCGCGCGTGAATTTCCTTAGCAGAGTTATTTTAGAAATGTATTTATTATACTCTTCAAAGATCTTATATTTACAATCATCAACAAATATATTTCGAAAAAGATTATTACAAAATTTTATGTTGATAAAAAACTCATGGCCCATAACTCATTAATATGTACCAACTCTTAACATCTTACACACGTGATAACTTTTAAACGAAATATCCGATTGAGATGAAACAAAAAGTATTTTACTTCTACATAAATACTCTTGATAACATAATGCTTAATTTCGATAAAGATTAATATTACGATACATATTTAACGTAGTTTTTTTTTTCTTCAGACGATTTAATAATTATTTTGAACACAAAATCGGTTATTGTGATTAAACCATGATATATATATATATGTTCTCGCGGACTTTTTTGTAGGTCTTAATGGGATCTACAAACCCGTAGTACATCATTTTGTTCTATTGTCAATAGTTTTTGCAGCGCACGCAAAAATAGGTTTTCGATTTTACACCTTGTGTTACAAAATAGCAATTTTATTACGGAATCCCAATTTTGAAAAAAAAAATATAACCTATAGCCTTCCTCGATAAATGGACTACCCAACACTGAAAATCATTCAAATCGAACCAGTAGTTCCAGAGATTAGCGCGTTCAAACAAACAAACAAACTCTGCAGATTTATAATATTAGTATAGATAAAACGATGGTCATATTATATAATTAGGTTAGGTTAGGTTTTTTTTATTTTTTTAAAAAAATAAGAAAGCTAATATATACTTTCACTAAACTTTAGCGCTATGTACTACACTGAAGAGTAGTAATATAAATATTATATTATGACGGTTATTTTATATAATTATCTGTTTGGTTTTTAGCATTTGGGGTATTTGTAACTGTATAATATATACGATATATATGAATATAAATATATTTATAAATTATATGTGTGATAAAACTTGTTTTTACGCGTTAATGCACGAAACTTTATTTATTTATTGACGTTTCGCAGCCTTTTCAGGTCTGCATCGTCAGAATAATGTTTTTTTTTTTTTATTTAAAATTGTCGAGCTACCTTCAAAGACTTATATTGAGCATTCGGTTATTTCATTGGAAGATTTTTAAAATTTTATTGTCTATGTATGAATTTATTATTTAATTTACTTAATAAAGTATTTTATTTAAAATTCTTGTTTGTAATTTTGAGTTTATTTATTTATTTGACCCTAACTACCGTAAACTACCACCGGTTCCAAAATTGGGAGACCTTCCTGAGAAGAACCGGCGAAACAAACTCAAGAGAGGCTTTCTATTTCCTTCTTATGTTAAATTATGCAAACAAAAAGAACTAATAGTATCTGATGGTCTTGCAGTGTGTGCTCGGGGTTGGGATTTTATCTCCTGTATAATAGGTTCCCAAGCTGGTGGTATATACCAACCATCTTCCCTATTGAAATTTGGATATTTTTTAATCTCAATAGCCTCGCGCATCATTCGAGGGACGAACCGCCGCTCAGCTGCAAGATATATTATTTGATAGACCACAGATCCTTGCAGCTGAGCGGCGGTTCGTTCCTCGTTCGTCTCCCAATTTTGGAACCGGTGGTAGTTTACTGTAGTTAGGGTCAAATAAATATATAAACTCTAAATTACAAACAAGAATTTTAAATAAAATACTTTATTAAGTAAATTATATAATAAATTCATACATAGACAATAAAATTTTAAAAATCTTCCAATGAAATAACCGAACGCTCAATATAAGTCTTTCGAAGGTAGCTCGACAATTTTAAATAAAAAATCATTATTCTGACGATGCAGACCTGAAAAGGCTGCGAAACCTCAATAAATAAATAAAGTTTCGTGCATTAACCCATAAAAACTAGTTTTATTTAATGAGTGATGTGCGTGAAAACCTAAGAAACAACTATGTTAACCAGTACGGGCTGGAAACCGCCAATAAGATCCGCCGATTGGAAGGTCTGAAGACAAAGCGCGCAAGGAAACTAACATCGTTGAATTTCCTGAAGAGATGCCGAGACCACAATCTCATCCCACCTTGTGTGAGAATCACACCAAAAAAGGACATACGTGGGAGCGCCAAGATCTTACAAGAGGCAAGTAAAAAGCTACTTCGAAAGATTATAGAAGGGCATCGTTCGGATTTATATAAAATCAACGGCACCATTGAGGTTTTGTCCAGTGATTTGAGGAAACAATTGTCATCGGAGGATTATCATAATTGCATTCTGATACTTAACAATCGTGAGTCATCAAAATTCAACGAGTGCAAACATAGACAAATAGATAAATATCAAAGACTATCTCGCGTTCAGGAAAAACGAAACGCACCTGTCAGAACCACAGACGAACGGCGAACGCTACTCGAGCAGTTGTCAACTTAAGTAAACAAAACTTGGACGAACCTACTTTAAAAGTTTTGGAGAAAGGACTGAATTTTGCTGTAGCACCACACAGGATACCGTACGAAGAAATTATCTGTAACGTAGAGGATTGCTTAGTGAAAAACAACATGAGAAAGGAAGACATGGAGGCGCTGCGTCAAGACATTTCATCAGTGTTAAGACGGAGCAAGCCACCGAAATCAAACCTTCCTCGTGATGAATACCTTGCACTTAAGAACTTGCGAACTAAGCCAGAACTTACTATCCTTCGTGCAGATAAAGGAAACGCCACGGTAGTAATGGATACGTCAGATTACAACGACAAGATATTACAACTTCTATCGGATGAGAACACTCCAAATAAACCCCTAAATGAATTCGAGAGTTTCTTGGTGCAGCTTGATTCGGTTATTGGTTGGTGTAGGCCACACGAAGTTATTTTAGCTGGTGACCTGAATGCCAAGTCGACAGAATGGGGATGTCCATCGTCGGATGCCCGAGGCGTTCTTGTCGAAGAGTGGTTGGTGGCACACGGTTTGGTCACTCTAAATTCCGGCAGTGTCGAAACATGCGTTCGTGCAAATGGTGGGTCCATAGTGGACATTACGTTTACAAGCCCCAACCTGGCACGACGCATATCCAATTGGAAGGTCCTGGTTGGGGAGGAATCGCTTTCGGACCATCGTTACATTCGGTTCGAAGCGTCCTCCCCAACACAAAGATCAGACTCAGTTAGGCGTTCAAATGTGGAGATTGGGCCCAGGTGGGCAATTAAAAGAATGGACAGGGACGCTTTAATCGAGGCTTCCCTGGTTGAAGGATGGTCACCAATCCCAGAAAATCCGGGAACTGAAAGCGAGGCTGAATGGTTTAGTACTGCTCTCACTCGCGCCTGTGACGTGGCAATGCCTAGAGTTAAGGCACTGCCCCCTCTGCGACAAGTGTATTGGTGGTCTGCTGAGCTCGCTGACCTACGTGAGACCTGCGTAGCTGCCAGACGCCAATACACCAGATCCCGCAGGAGAGGTAGACGACGAGGTGAAGTGGAAGAAAACCGCCTCTACACCGCTTACCAAGACGCCAAAAAGGCGCTGAGAGCTGCCATTGCTGAGGCAAAAGAAAGAGCTTGGAAGGAGCTCCTCGACTCCCTTGCACAAGACCCATGGGGCAGGCCATACAAGCTCGTTATGAGCAAGCTTCGTCCCTGGGCCCCACCTCTTACATCCAAAATGGACGAGGAGGTGCTGCAAAGAGTGATAGAGGCGCTCTTTCCCCCTAGAGGTGACCAACGACCTCCGCTTGGTATACAAAGACCGAGTGCAGACGCAAGAATTGAGGAAGTCCCGGAGGTGACGGAGGGAGAGCTGGGTTCCGCTATTTTGAGGCTCCAATCTAAGAACAAGGCTCCTGGACCAGACGGCGTTCCTGGGTGTGCCCTAGTGATAGCCTTGAAAAACGGACTGGAGTACCGATTCCGCAAGCTACTAACGTCTTGCTTGCGGGAGAGATGTTTCCCACAGACATGGAAAACTGGGAAACTGGTGTTGTTGAAGAAGGAAGGTCGGCCGGTGGACTCACCATCTGCGTACCGGCCGATCGTTCTCTTAAATGAAGCAGGGAAATTGTTCGAACGAGTAATAGCTGGCCGCCTCATTCAACATTTGGAGGAAATCGGACCGAACGTTAGCGAAAACCAATACGGCTTTAGACAGGGGCGGTCAACCATAGACGCCATCTCCAAAGTAAGAACTCTGACAGAGGCGGTGACAGCAAACGGGGGAGTGGTGCTGGCGGTGTCTTTGGACATCGCCAATGCTTTCAACTCCTTGCCGCACTGTTGTATAAAGGAGGCGATGGCATGGTTCGGTTTTCCATTGTATCTGCGGCAAACAATCATGTCCTACTTGTCAGGCCGCAAAGTTGTCTTCCCTATGGCGACTGGACGGGGTGAAAGAGTGTTGTCTGCCGGTGTTCCACAGGGTTCGGTCTTAGGACCGCTCCTGTGGAACATAGGTTATGACTGGGCCATCCGAGGTTCGAATCTAAGAGGGGTCAACGTGTTTTGTTATGCGGATGATACCCTAGTCACGGCTAGAGGAGACAATTTACAGTCGGCTGCGACCCTCGCCGTGGCTGGGGTATCCCAAGTGGTGGACCGTATTAGACGACTGGGCTTGAGAGTTGCAATGGAGAAATCGGAAGCCATTTGTTTTCATGGGCCCCGCAAATCTCCACCTGCCAATTATAAAATCCGAGTGGGGGAAGTCGACATACCGGTTGGAAAGACCCTTAAATATCTAGGATTGGTCTTAGATGGTAGATGGACGTTCAAAAGCCATTTTGAACAGCTGGTTCCCAAGCTCAGAAGAGTATCCCTGGTTCTATGTAGACTTATGCCGAACTTGGGGGGAGCAAGCACAGTTTGTCGCCGCCTTTTTGTAAACGCGGTTCGTTCGGCGGCCCTTTACGGGGCACCTATTTGGTCACGAGCCCTAACGTCTCGTAGCAGAAACCAACTACTGCAGGCACAGAGGGTTACAACATTAAGAGTAGCGCGAGCATACCGCACCGTATCGGGGGAGGTGGCATGTTTGCTGGCCAGATCCCTACCCTGGGACATAGATGCAGAGGTTTTAACCAGGGTGTACGAACAGACTGCAGAATCTAAGCAAAGCACAGGCTGCGTTCCTCTTCCAGAGGTTATTGAACGATGGCGGACCGACGCCCAGGAGACAGGAACCGATGAATGGTCAAGAAGGCTCGAGAGACCAAGAGCGGGACACCGTACAATTTCTGCGTTCCGTCCAGTTCTATCTCACTGGCTTGAAGGGCAGGGGGGCTCGCTCTCTTATCGCATGGTGCAGATGCTAACCGGACACGGGTGGTTCGGCAAGTATCTGCACACAGTCGCGAGACGTGAGCTGACCCCAGTGTGCCACCAGTGCGGCGCTGCAGAGGACTCCGCTGCACACACACTAATGACGTGCCCGACATGGGCGAGTGAAAGAGCCGTTCTGACGGCTGTAATTGGAATGGACTTGTCGCTGCCCACCGTAGTCAAAGCTATAGTTGACAGCGAAAGAGCACAGACGGCCCTTTACACCTTCTGTGAAGCGGTGTTGAGCAGGAAGGAAGCCGACGAGAGGTCCCGAGAAGAGGACCCGTCGGCCGATGCGCTCAGGAGGAGAAGGACCGGCAGGCGGCGCCGCGCTTTTGTGAGCGCGCTGGCCCCGTAAGACCAAGGCAGGTGGCGACGCGCTTCTTCGAGCGCGCTGGCCCCGTAAGACCAAGACCACCAGGCTGTTGACGGGCCGACTTGGGGGAGTCCGCTCGTCAACCTTAAGCTACTGAGCAGGACGACGTTCACTTGTGCTCAGTGAACGTCGTGAGACGCCATATGCACTTATTGTGCGGGGAAGAGTCCAAAGATGGACAAACGCTGCACAGGGGAAAGGGAAAAGGGAAACTGTTGCCCTACCCTGTCACAGTGAGAGGCGGAGCACGGGGGGAAGTTTTAGTGGGTAGTCTCGGCCCGTACCATCTTGGCCGAGGAGCCCCACATAACCAGGCGTCACCCCCAATGGCGTAGGGTATGCGTAAAGGCATTTTTACCCCTGCCAAAAAAAAAAAAAAAAAAAAAAAAAAAGGTTAGGTTAGGTTAGGTTGGCGCAGACAGGGTAGTTTGCGCTCGCATTGCACGGCATCGTTCGTCTGGGAGGGACGCCCCGAGCGTGCGGGGGCATCCCTCCACACGTGAGGAAGCCCGGCGTAAGCCGGGCCCCGCCGAGACGGTGTGGTGAAGTCCCACACAAGGATCTCACGCCGTCATATTCGGCAGAGCGGGCACACCCCAGTGTTTTAGTGGGTATGCCCGCGGGCGCTCACCTGGCCATAAGTCGTGACCGGCTGAACGCACGTGGGAGAGCCCCACATAACCTCGTCGCACACCCGGCGGCGGGGTATGCATAAGGCAGCATTTCACTGGGTCAAAAAAAAAAAAAAAAAAGGTTTCAGAAGAAGGCCGCCCTGCAGGGCATGTAATGGGGGGCGCTAAATGTAAGCCCTCACCAACCAAAGCCGGACCTTTGGCAGCTTCCCAGACCCAGGCTGCTGATCCCCCAGTAGTGGCACAAGATATGCCGGAGGAAATTGAGATGACTGACACCAATGGACGGAGGTAGGCATATCAATTTTCTCCAAGGTAACATTAACCACTGCGCCAGGGCACAAGACTTGCTAATGCAATCCTCGGCGGAGTGGTCAATCGATATTGCAGTAGTAGCAGAGCCTTATCGGGTGCCCACCCAGACCAATTGGGTTGGGGACATAGATGGGTCTGTGGCTATCGTTAGCCGTGCCGAAGGTCCTCCTATCGTAGTGAAGGAAAGAGGGGCAGGTTATGTTGCGATTACGTGGGGAGGAATTGGTGTTCTGGGGGTATACTTCTCCCCGAATCGACGGGGTGCTGGCTACTCGTATCCTCCAGCATCTTCGGGAAGTTGGGCCGGATCTTTCGGAAAGCCAGTTTGGATTCAGGACTGGCCGGTCTACTATTGATGCCGTGCTGGAGCTTCGAGAGTTTGCGAAAGCAGCTGTAAGGGAAAAGGGATGCGCTGTTGCGGTATCTCTAGATATCCGCAACGCTTTCAATACTCTCCCATTCCCTGCCATCATAGAGGCGTTGCGGTACCATAGAATACCCAAGTACCTGCAAAAAGTGGTGACTGACTACTTAAGGGGCCGCAAGATTCTTTTTAAGGGACAGCAAGGACAAATGCATGGCCGTACGATGGAGTGCGGGGTTCCTCAGGGATCGGTTTTGGGCCCCCTTTTATGGAACCTTGCCTTCGATTGGGTACTCAGACGTCCCCTTCCGCAGCGGGCTAAGATCATCTGCTACGCGGATGATACATTAGTGGTTGCCCGCGGTCGTGATTATGAAGAGGCAGTTAGGACGGTTGAAATAAGCTGCATCCTAGTGGTCGGCCGGATGAGACAGTTGGGGCTTGAGGTAGCCACACACAAAACGGAGGCTATAGCTTTTCATGGTCCTAGACGCAAGCCGCCACCTGGTACCGAAGTCAGAGTGGATGATGTGAGGGTCCAAATAGGACCTTCAATTAAATACCTCGGGCTCATATTGGACAGCCGGTGGACGTTCAGCGAACACTTCCGCCGGTTAGTCCCAAGGCTGACGAATGCAGCAGCGGCGCTAGGCCGCCTTCTGCCTAACATTGGTGGTCCCAACATGACATGTCGGCGACTCTTCGCCGGCATAATAAGATCGATGGCATTGTACGGTGCCCCAGTGTGGGTAGAGTCTCTAACTGTCCGAAATAAGGCTCTGCTGCGACGTCCGCAGCGGACAATGGCGGTGAGAGCCGTACGAGGGTACCGCACGGTATCGTGGGCGGCAGCTTGCGCATTAGCTGGTGCTCCCCCATGGGAGCTGGAAGCGCAGGTCTTGGCCGAAACCTATCGGTATCGGACTGAGGCTAGAGCCCGTGGGGAGCGCCCCGCTCTTGAAGAAATGAGGCATGTACGTAACGAGGCACAGGAGGCCTTGCTGGAGAGGTGGGCGATCGACCTGGAGTCTGCCAGGTATGGTACGCGCACCGTTGATGCAATACGCCCAGTACTATCTGACTGGGTGACACGAAATCACGGATCACTCTCTTTCCACCTTGTGCAGGTGCTGACCGGACATGGGTGTTTCGGACGCTACCTGCACAAGATTGCACGGAGGGAGGAGACTCCGCAGTGCCACGATTGTGGCGCTGCAGATGACACTGCGCAGCACACTTTAGAGGTGTGTTCCGCCTGGGACTCCCAGCGCCGCGATTTGGTGGCTGTGATAGGAGGGGACCTCTCCCTACGCGCAGTGGTTAGGGCCATGCTGGACAGCGAGAGGGCTTGGCTGGCGATGACCTCATTCTGCGACGAAGTCATGGCGCAGAAGGAGGCCGCGGAGAGGGTTCGTGAGGACGCTGCCCACGCCGCCCTAATCCGACGTAGACGGCAGGGCGGTAGGATGCGTGCATTTGACCGCGTCCTTCCGCTGTAATCGAGGCCAGCAGGCGGGGATTGGGTAAATTCACGCCTGCATTGCACGGCCTTGACAGTCTGGGGGTGATGCCTAGGGCCCCGCCGGGGCGGTGTGGTTTGAATCCCAATAAGGAACCCACGCCGTCATATCCGGCAGAGGAGGGCACATCCCGGAGTTTTAGTGGGTAGGGCCCCCCCATCCCGAGCAGCCACTGAGCCAGCCCTAGGGTTGGCTGAGTGGGTGGGCGGGAGGTGGGGGGAGGAGTCCCACATAACCATAACATAACAATACAATAAAGGGTAAAAAAAAAAAAAAAAAAAAAAAAGGTTAGGTTTGAAGGGCAGTCCGCCCTCTCTTTGGAGAGGGAAGCGACTGTGCAGTGTCGCTACCGGACGCGTCCCCCGGGTTGTGGATAGGGGCACGCCCCCCAGATATGGGGGGTACCGGCTTCGGCCGGCGCGGACAGCTACTGCACGAGGTGGGGGCGATTCAGCCCGTGGCGCGCTCGCGCCTCAGTTGTGGGGGCCCTTCTTAGGGCCAGAGGACTTTTTCTGGTCGTGGTATGGCGGACCTACAAGGTTTGCGGAACTTCTTGTTCTCTGTGGCCTAGTGTGGCGTAGTATGGCGAACAGTGTTCGCGGGAGTGCTCTGATACTCCACATGGTGGTTGTTGGACCAAGGTTCAGACGGTTTCTGGACTGTCGTGCGGCGGGGATCCTTGTATGACAGGATTCCGTCGGGCAACTTGGTATTCTCATTGAGAGGACCAAGGGGCTGGGCCACTGAGGCCTGGCCCGAGAGGAGCATACCTCACTAAAAAACCCCAAGCCGAAGCTTTGAGAGCGTGGTGATAGGCTGGATGGCCAGTGGGGGACTGGTCCCTAGCGCTAGGCGTGGAAGGGAGATACGAGAACCTGACTCGTTAAAAAAACGGACAATCATTATGGAAGCAGCTCTAAAAACAAAACAACCCCAGGAGGGTACCGTCGTTGACGGAGAATCCCTCCCTTCGGCTTCGGCCGTTGGCAGGCCCCACGTATCTGGGGGGGGGCAGAACTGCTCCGTGCTGGTTGGCACGCGGTCATATGATCCCGCTGACCACGGGCGCTCGCCGCTTCCTCGGGCGGCCAGTGTGAAATTGGCTACGAGTGTCGATGATAGGAGAGGGCTTCGCTCTAGGAGAGAAAGCGAAATGGAAGACGAGTTGGTTTCTGACTCGACAGTAAGAAGTTTTGAATCGACCAGGTCGAGAAGTAGTAGGTCGAGGAGTAGGTCGAGGTCGAGATCAAGGAGTAGTAGTGGCCGTCCGGTCACTCTGAAGTTTTGGCGGAAAGATCGTTGCAAGGAAAAGCGCAAAGACGATCTAAAGCGCAAGAGAACCGCGAATGATGACGGTACAGCCAGTGATGAAACCACCACATCAGCCAAGGTTAAGGCCTCCGTAGGCAAGGGGAGAGGTCGCGGTCGCGGTCGTCCACCCACTACGGGTGAATATGTCGGCCTTGCGAAGGCCAAGGCCAGAAAAGGAGTTGCTAGACGCGGCAGTCTGCGCTAGGGTCACTCGTTCTGCGCCAGCTGCGGATAACGCAGTTGCAGGGGTGGAAGATGACATTGAGACGGCCAAGACGATTGTTAGCAAGGTTCTGGCCAGCGTCGAAGTTGTCGAGAAGGTCGCTACCAAATCTGGTAGTTTAAAGGGCACTTTTGTGAAAATGCTGAAGGATGCTGCACAGGCTATAAAAGATTGCACTATTGAGTTGGCGCAGCGCAACGCGTCTGATGATACCACGAGGCTGGAGCGGATCGTCGCCCGCCAAGAGAAAGAAATGGAGGAGCTCCGCAAAGAGCTGATCGCGGTAAAAACGAGTATGGCACAGCAGGTCGCTGCTATGGCGTCATCGCGGTTGGATGACGCCTGTCTTATGGATACGAGTCCTCCTCCTCAGACCGCATTGGAAGAACTAGAGGCCCGCATAATGAATAATGTGACCGCTCGTATAAACGCACGGATGGAAGGCCTAGAGCCACGCCTTAACCCGGCTCCAAATTATAGACCGCCATTGAGACATGATGGCAAAAAGAAGGACGCAGCCTTACAGAAGCAGGCACAAAACACGACGCCCCCGTTGACAACGGTCATGGGACCTCCGCCAGTGCCCCCTGTGAAGGCCAAAGTAAAGGGCAAGAAGGTTGTGCCCGCTCCACCTCAGGACAGTCAAGAGGTGAAGCGGCAAGAGAAGCAGATTCCACCTAACACCAGGCGGAATCCCAATCGCAAAGATAGGGAAGCGCGGGACAGCTCTATCTCGCAGCCGAGACAACCCCTCCCATCTACGTCTACTCCCGCAACCGTCGAAGGAGAATGGACGACTGTGGTTAAGAGGGGCGGAAAGGGGGTGAAGAAGAAAAATCCCGCGAGTGAACAGAGGCCCACTCAAACACAAGGCAAGACCAAACAGCCTCAAACTAAAAGTAGTCGTTCTGACGCTTCAGCCAGGTGCAGTGGAGAAAGGTGTCACCTATAGCTCGGTGCTTGCACAGGCGAAGGCCAAAATCGATCCGGCCAGTCTGGGGATCGAATTTACAACATTCCGCAGAGCCATCACCGGGGCCTCTATCATCGAGGTACACGCGGAAGAAAATAATAAGAAGGCTGATCTCCTAGCTGGCAAAATAAAGGAGATATTTAGTGACGAGGTACTCAGAGTGTCCAGGCCGTTCAAGTGCTCTGAGTTGATGATCAGTAGTCTGGAGGACTCGGTCACAGCAGAAGAGGTCGCCAAGGCCATTGCCAATTTGGGGGGCTGTCCGGTCGATCAGGTCAAGGTCGGCACAATTAAGCAGACCAATTATGGCACGGGTGCAGTGTGGGCGAGTTGTCCGGTGGCAGCAGCGAAGAAGGTAATTGAAGGTCGGCTGCGAGTGGGATGGTCCTCTACCAGGGTTAAGTTGCTACCACCGCGAGATATGCGGTGCTTTAAATGTTTGGAGACTGGCCATGTCAAGGAAAGATGCTCGGCTTGTGTAGATCGCAGCCAGTTGTGTTACAGGTGTGGTCAGTCGGGCCATCGAGCGGTGGAATGCGACAAAGACTTTCACTGTACCTTATGTGAGGAGGCCGGTAGAAAGGCCGATCATAGGCTGGGGAGCAACAGATGTTCGGCCCCCAAGCGCAAAATGAGGAGAGGACAGGCTGCGCTACGCAAAACTGCTGCGCAACAGCCTCCTAACCCACCGAACAGGGTAGAAGAAGTAGAGCCGATGGAAATTGCCCAAAATGCCTAGTATCATTAAGTTTCTACAGGCCAACATCAATCACTGCGCTGGAGCTTAAGATCTGCTCATTCAGTCAGCGGCGCAGTGGTCGATTAACGTGATGGTTGTATCCGAACCATACATGGTTCCCACCAGGGACGACTGGATGGGAGACATTGACGGCTTGGTCGCGGTTGTGGTGAATCAAAGACTCGACACGACCTCTTTTGTTAGAGATTCACTGAAGGGTCACGGGTTTGTAGCTGCCCTATACGGTGACACAGTAGTCATAGGAGTTTATTTCTCTCCAAATAAACCCCTAAATGAATTCGAGAGTTTCTTGGTGCAGCTTGATTCGGTTATTGGTTGGTGTAGGCCATACGAAATTATTTTAGCTGGTGACCTGAATGCAAAGTCGACAGAATGGGGATGTCCATCGTCGGATGCCCGAGGCGTTCTTGTCGAAGAGTGGTTGGTGGCACACGGTTTGGTCACTCTAAATTCCGGCAGTGTCGAAACATGCGTTCGTGCAAATGGCGGGTCCATAGTGGACATTACGTTTACAAGCCCCAACCTGGCAAGACGCATATCCAATTGGAGGGTCCTGGTTGGGGAGGAAACGCTTTCGGACCATCGTTACATTCGGTTCGAAGCGTCCTCCCCAACACAAAGATCAGACTCAGTTAGGCGTTCAAATGTGGAGATTGGGCCCAGGTGGGCAATTAAAAGAATGGACAGGGACGCTTTAATCGAGGCTTCCCTGGTTGAAGGATGGTCACCAATCCCAGAAAATCCGGGAACTGAAAGCGAGGCTGAATGGTTTAGCGCTGCACTCACTCGCGCCTGTGACGTGGCAATGCCTAGAGTCAGGGCACTGCCCCCTCTGCGACAAGTGTATTGGTGGTCTGCTGAGCTCGCTGACCTACGGGAGACCTGCGTAGCTGCCAGACGCCAATACACCAGATCCCGCAGGAGAGGTAGACGACGAGGTGAAGTGGAAGAAAACCTCCTCTACACCGCTTACCAAGACGCCAAAAAGGCGCTGAGAGCTGCCATTGCTGATGCAAAAGAAAGAGCTTGGAAGGAGCTCCTCGACTCCCTTGAACAAGACCCATGGGGCAGGCCATACAAGCTCGTTATGAGCAAGCTCCGTCCCTGGGCCCCACCTCTTACATCCAAAATGGACGAGGAGGTGCTGCAAAGAGTGATAGAGGCGCTCTTTCCCCCTAGAGGTGACCAACGACCTCCGCTTGGCATACAAAGACCGAGTGCAGACGCAAGAACTGAGGAAGTCCCGGAGGTAACGGAGGGAGAGCTGGGCTCTGCTATTTTAAGGCTCCAAGCCAAGAACAAGGCCCCTGGACCAGATGGCGTTCCTGGGTGTGCCCTAGTGATAGCTTTAAAAAACGGACTGGAGTACCGTTTCCGCAAGCTACTAACGTTTTTATTTATTTATTTATTTATTTATTTAATAATCACTTACATCTATCATTACAGGTATAACCTAATACAATAGAGCAGTTACGATACATCCAATTATTATACAAAACTAAAAATAAAAAAATAAAACACAAACACGAAGATAAAATAAACATTTCTATGATAGTATACAATAAGCGGCCCGTGTGAATTCATTCAATGTGCATTGAAACAAGTCAATGTGCAGAGACAGCGTGTTGAGTGCGCGCAGAGCGCGCGTGAGAGGAGCGCAGTGCTGTAGGTTAGTGCGCGCGCGCGGCACACACAACAGGGGAGGCTGCCTCCGTCGCCTCGCGTACTCGTTGGGCACACACAACTGAACTGTGTGAAGAATCTCTGGGTTCCTTAGTTTACCACGAATCACTTTGAATAAATAAGTGGCCAGAGACACTTCCCTCCTTACTTCTAATTTAAAATAGCCCGTCATGCCTAGTGTGAACAGAGTAGGGTACAAAAGTGGAAAGCCTGGATACACACCATACTGCTTCAAAAAAATAAATCTAACGAATTTGTTCTGGATGCGTTCTAACATTAATTTATATTTCGCTTCTTGTGGCGACCAGACTAAAGCATTGCATTCTAAATGGCTTTTTACGAGGGATTCGTATAAAGCTTTTATTGCACTGAGATTTGTAAATTCGTTCGCTTGACGTAAAACTAAGCCCAAATTCCGGTAAGCTTTCTTACAAACTTCTACGATATGCTGTCGAAAATTCACATCGGTAGTGAAGCGTACGCCTAAGTCCTTCACTTCGGATACACGTTTCAGTGGCATGCTGTCCATGTAGTACTGATGGTGACTCGGGCTACGCGCTCGACTAAACGATAATACGGAACATTTGTCCACGTTGAAGTACAATTTATTTTTAAAACTCCACTCTACTACCCTATCTATATCCTGTTGCAAAGAGTCATGACCGGATCCCTTTATTGTGCGAACTAATTTTAGGTCATCAGCAAATAACAATGGTGTAGACATCTTGACTACTTTCGGCAAGTCGTTGATCATTAAAATAAATAGCAGAGGTCCTAAATTACTGCCTTGACTTACACCTGATCTTGTAAAATAGGGTTCGGATAGCCTGCCGCTGCAATCCACGTATTGGCATCGGTCTCGTAGATACGAGGCGAAAAATGACAACGTGTGCGGTGTGCAACCTACGTTAGCCAACTTTGATAGAAGTACATCATTATCAACAGTATCAAAGGCCTTCCTAAAATCAAAGTAGGCAACATCAACTTGGTGACCGGCATCTACTGTCGGTACTATGTGTGCCATAAGATTCAACAAGTTCCCTGTTGTCCCCCGCCCAGGACGGAAACCGTGCTGTGCGTCTGACAACAAAGCACTTATTTTCGGATACAGGCTACTATGAATAGTCGACTCGAATACTTTAGCTGGAGTGCATAAAACCGCAACTGGTCTGTAATCACTAGCCGCCGATCCTCCACTACCTTTTGGCACCGGTACTACCCTTGTGAGTTTCCAGCGATCAGGACACTTTGCATTTTTGATACATAAGTTGAATATATGTAACAATGGTTCCACTAACACTGCTCTGCAATCTCTAAAAATTAACGAAGGAATGCCATCGGGCCCTGCTGAACGTTTAGGGGGCAAGCGCGCGAGTGCGTGTTGCACTTCCGCGGGAGTCACGCAAGTCAGGTGCGCCCAGGCACCGGTCGCTGCGCCTGCTTCAGAATTTGCACTCGCCGCCTCCACACTTAGCACGGGAGGCTCTGGATTATATACAGAACGGAAGAACCGAGCAAACTCATTGGCACATTCGTTTTCCGTCAATACCCTCCCGTCTTTAATCAATCTACGATTATTCGAATTCCCTTTCTTAGATCTTATGTATTGCCAAAAAGCTCGCGGGTCCCTCACTAAGTGTTGCTGTACGCGGTCGCGGTACTGATCATGAGCTAATGCAGTTTCAATTTTAACTTTCGCTCTACATTGTGAAAACTTTTCATAATCACCGCGCAATTTACTGGACTTATATTTTTTATGCAATCGGTCTTTCAACTTTATATTTTTAATAATTTCAGCCGTGTACCACACCGGGTAAATAAACCTGCTATCACATTTGTTTGAATGATTTTTTTTATGAGGAACACATTTGTCAAAAATTTCATATATCTTATCATAAAATAAATTTAAAACTACATCCGGATCTTGTCTATCATACAGATCACTCCAGTCTGCCTCTGTTAATAAAGAATATAATAAATTAAAATCAGCTTTATTGAAGTTCCATGAATTATGAGTACTCAGGGAATGGGTGTATCGCGGAGGAGTGGTAGGTACGGGTGGCGGCTGTGCGGTTGATAATGAGCACGGGCGCGGGCGCGGGCGGTATGCGCCCAGTTCCACGTGCACGGCCAGCGGGGGGTGATATGCGTCCACGGGTTGCAGGCCCTCATCTGCTGCGCTCACAGACACGCCTACGCTCGCGCTCAGCACGAGGTCCAATTGTCTATTATTGCAGTTTGGGACCGTGTTATATTGAATGAACTCACAGAAGGCCAAAAAGTATTCGTAATAGTTTAAAATATTAATGTTGCATGAATACAAATTAAAGTCTCCTAATATAACCAAATTACCCTTATATTTAATACAGATATTTTCTAATATGCTAAACAATAACATATATTCATTCTCGTCACTCTGCGGTGGAATATACACTACACAGCAAGTAAACAAAAAACGATTTTTTATATATACAGTAGCACAAATCAATTCAAAACTTTGATTATCTATATCAACATCACCTGGCACGGTCACTCGACGCAATTCAAACCTCGGTGTGGCCACTAAAAGTACCCCTCCTTGCTTCCGGCCATCAGCTCGATCGCATCTTAATGTTTCGTACCCAGGTAGCACAAATTCTGCGTTTTCAATAGCTTCACTTAGCCCAGTTTCACTAATAGCGAATAAATCAGAACCTGATGACTCAAATAGTGATAAACATTGTGCAGTCTTCGTCCGAAGTCCTCTGGCATTTTGGTATAAAATATTAAAATATTTGCTTGGTTTCTGATTAGTTTGCCGCGGTTGGGCGGCGAAACCATATCCATTCGCTGAATTCTACATTTTCAGGCCATATTTTAGGATTACAAAGTTTCTCAAAATTACTTAACGTAACACCAACCTTGAAGGAAGCATAATCACGCTCAGTTTTAGGGTTAATTTTATCAATTAAAATTTCAGAGTCATTTCCAAGAATTTGTTTGATATACGCCATTAAATTTTCTTCTGTAGTATTTTTCTGCAGTCTCCAAACGTGCAAAAATTTTTTACGTTCCACAGCCTTCAAACAAGTAATTAAGTTATTGTCCCCTCTTTTTATAGGATTGCTCTTCCTATTACTTTTAACTTCTATCCAGTCCTGGTCATTATTATTATCCAATTGCCCACATGTCTCAATCGTTACTTTCCTGGCCACTGCCGAGTAACTAGCCTTAACAGGCCTCAGAACAGCGGGAGCGGGTGAGGGTTTAGTAATGGGTACCTGCGTTCCATTGTTCTTGTCACTAGTGCCAGATGTAATGGCCGGAGATGCGACACACTTTGGTGATATTTGTATAGCTTTCGGTTGTAGATTTTGGCAACAACAATCAGGAATAACATTCTTGTCAATACATATCTGTGCATTAGTCTCCAAGTTTTTGATTTTCCGCTCATAAGAACTACATTTCGTATTAGCTTCACTCAATTCCTGTCGTAATTTACTATTTTCTAATGCCAATACAGTCACAGTGGCTTTTATTTCTTGTATTATGTTGGCTTCAAAAGCACAAAATTTTTCCATTATCATTTTATTAACTTTATCAATTATCTCAACAGATGACAAAGCCTCGACCTTTGACTGAGAAACATGTTCCTCGAGGGATTGATTATTATTAGGTTCTATAGATCCTGCAGCATCACAAACCCCACGTACGGGTGTGTCGTCCGTTACCCGTATACGCTGGGTCACATTAGAGCAGGAATCACACTTAAAAGTACGCTTTCCTTCTCTAGACATGGTGCTTGTGGTGTTCACACATCCATAATGATATCCTGTCTTGCATCCAATACATTTGATCATTTCTCCTACCTCAATCTCTTTACAACAAATAGTACAGTTCATTTTGTATATATAGAAAATTAATCTTACTCAGAACAAGCGCATCACTGCGTCGGACCAAGCTAAGCCGAGCCGTGCGCAAACGGCCGTTATAGACACTTGTAAATTTAAAACTCTTATCACTGAATATCCACTAAACGTTCATTAAAAACACTACTACCATATTTAAGATCGTGAAATACGGAACCTATCAATATAAACACTAATGGTAACTATACTTTAAACACATTTTTTCAATTAAAATTTGCGGAGCCTAAGAAAACGCGCCTACTCTAGAGAACGAGATATCAGATTACGTCTTGCTTGCGAGAGAGATGTTTCCCGCAGACATGGAAAACTGGGAAACTTGTGCTGTTGAAGAAGGAAGGTCGGCCGGTGGATTCACCATCTGCGTACCGGCCGATCGTTCTCCTAAATGAGGCAGGAAAATTATTCGAGCGAGTAATAGCTGGCCGCCTCCTTCAACATTTGGAGGAAATCGGGCCGAATGTTAGCGAAAACCAGTATGGTTTCAGACAGGGGCGGTCAACTATAGACGCCATCTCCAAAGTAAGAACTTTGTCAGAGGAGGTGACAGCGAACGGGGGAGTGGTACTGGCGGTGTCTTTTGACATCGCCAACGCTTTCAACTCGTTGCTGCACTGTTGTATAGAGGAGGCGATGGCATGGTTCGGTTTTCCATTGTATCTGCGGCAAATAATCATGTCCTACTTGTCAGGCCGCAAAGTTGTCTACCCTATGGCGACTGGACGGGGTGAAAGAGTGGTGTCTGCCGGTGTTCCACAGGGTTCGGTTTTAGGACCGCTACTGTGGAACATAGGTTATGACTGGGCCATCCGAGGTTCGAATCTAAGAGGGGTCAACGTGTTTTGTTATGCGGATGATACCCTAGTCACGGCTAGAGGAGACAATTTACAGTCGGCTGCGACCCTCGCCGTGGCTGGGGTATCCCAAGTAGTGGACCGTATTAGACGACTGGGCTTGAGAGTTGCAATGGAGAAATCGGAAGCCATTTGTTTTCATGGGCCCCGCCTGCCAATTATAAAATCCGAGTGGGGGAAGTCGACATACCGGTTGGAAAGACCCTTAAATATCTAGGATTGGTCTTAGATGGTAGATGGACGTTCAAAAGCCATTTTGAACAGCTGGTTCCCAAGCTCAGAAGAGTATCCCTGGCTCTATGTAGACTTATGCCGAACTTGGGGGGAGCAAGCACAGTTTGTCGCCGCCTTTTTGTAAACGCGGTTCGTTCGGCGGCCCTCTATGGGGCACCTGTTTGGTCACGAGCCCTAACGTCTCGTAGCAGAAATCAACTACTGCAGGCACAGAGGGTTACAACACTAAGAGTAGCGAGAGCATACCGCACCGTATCGGGGGAAGTAGCATGTTTGCTGGCCAGATCCCTACCCTGGGACATAGACGCAGAGGTCTTGACCAGGGTATACGAACTGACTGCAGAGGCCAAGCAAAGCACAGGCTGCGTTCCTCTTCCAGAGGTTATTGAACGATGGCGGACTGACGCCCAGGAGACAGGAACCGATGAATGGTCAAGAAGGCTGGAGAGACCAAGAGCGGGACACCGTACAATCTCTGCGTTCCGTCCAGTTCTATCTCACTGGCTTGAAGGGCGGGGGGGCTCGCTCTCTTATCGCATGGTGCAGATGCTAACCGGACACGGATGTTTCGGCAAGTATCTGCACACAGTCGCGAGACGTGAGCGGACCCCAGTGTGCCACCAGTGCGGCGCTGCAGAGGACTCCGCTGCACACACACTAATGACGTGCCCGACATGGGCGAGTGAAAGAGCCGTTCTGACGGCGGTAATTGGTATGGACTTGTCGCTGCCCACCGTAGTCAAAGCACTAGTTGACAGCGAAAGTGCACAGAGGGCCCTTTACACCTTCTGTGAAGCGGTGTTGAGCAGGAAGGAAGCCGACGAGAGGTCCCGAGAAGAGGACCCATCAGCTGATGCGCTCAGAAGAAAGAGGACCGGCAGGAGGCGCCGCGCTTTTGTGAGCGCGCTGGCCCCGTAAGACCAGGGCAGGTGGTGACGCGCTTTTGCGAGCGCGCTGGCCCCGTAAGACCAAGACCACCGGGCTGTTGACGGGCCGACTTGGGGGAGTCCGCTCGTCAACCTTAAGCTACTGAGCAGGACGACGTTCACTTGTGCTCAGTGAACGTCGTGAGACGCCATATGCACTTATTGTGCGGGGAAGAGTCCACAGATGGACAGACGCTGCACAGGGGAAAGGGAAAAGGGAAACTGTTGCCCTACCCTGTCACAGTGAGAGGCGGAGCACGGGGGCAAGTTTTAGTGGGTAGTCTCGGCCCTTACCATCTTGGCCGAGGAGCCCCACATAACCAGGCGTCACCCCCAATGGCGTAGGGTATGCGTAAAGGCATTTTTACCCCTGCCAAAAAAAAAAAAAAAAAGGTTAGGTTAGGTTAGGTTTCCGCCCTCTCTTTGGAGAGGGAAGCGACTGTGCAGTGTCGCTACCGGACGCGTCCCCCGGGTTGTGGATAGGGGCACGGCCCCCAGATATGGGGGGTACCGGCTTCGGCCGGCGCGGACAGCTACTGCACAAGGTGGGGGCGATTCAGCCCGTGGCGCGCTCGCGCCTCAGTTGTGGGGGCCCTTCTTAGGGCCAGAGGACTTTTTCTTGTCGTGGTATGGCGGACCTACAAGGTTTGCGGAACTTTTTGTTCTCTGTGGCCTAGTGTGGCGTAGTATGGCGAACAGTGTTCGCGGGAGTGCTCTGACACTCCACATGGTGGTCGTTGAACCTAGGTTCAGACGGTTTCTGGACTGTCGTGCGGCGGGGATCCCTGTATGACAGGACTCCGTCGGGCAACTTGGTATTCTCATTGAGAGGACCAAGGGGCTGGGCCACTGAGGCCTGGCCCGAGAGGAGCATACCTCACTAAAAAACCCCAAGCCGAAGCTTTGAGAGCGTGGTGATAGGCTGGATGGCCAGTGGGGGACTGGTCCCTAGCGCTAGGCGTGGAAGGGAGATACGAGAACCTGACTCGTTAAAAAACGGACAATCATTATGGAAGCAGCTCTAAAAACAAAACAACCCCAGGAGGGTACCGTCGTTGACGGAGAATCCCTCCCTTCGGCTTCGGCCGTTGGCAGGCCCCACGTATCTGGGGGGGGCCAGAACTGCTCCGTGCTGGTTGGCACGCGGTCATACGATCCCGCTGACCACGGGCGCTCGCCGCTTCCTCGGGCGGCCAGTGTGAAATTGGCTACGAGTGTCGATGACAGGAGAGGGCTTCGCTCTAGGAGAGAAAGCGAATTGGAAGACGAGTTGGTTTCTGACTCGACAGTCAGAAGTTTTGAATCGACCAGGTCGAGGAGTAGGTCGAGGAGTAGGTCGAGTAGGAGGTCGAGTAGGTCGAGGTCGAGATCTAGGAGTAGTGGTGGCCGTCCGGTCACTCTGAAGTTTTGGCGGAAAGATCGTTGCAAGGAAAAAAGCAAAGATGATCTTAAGCGCAAGAGAACCGCGAATGATGATGGTACAGCCAGTGATGAAACCACCACATCAGCCAAGGTTAAGGCCTCCGTAGGCAAAGGGAGAGGTCGCGGTCGCGGTCGTCCACCCACTACGGGTGAGTATGTCGGTCTTGCGAAGGCCAAGGCGGATCTGGCAAGGGTCGAAAGGGAAGCCCTAAAAATTCAAGCGGAAAAGGAGCTGCTAGACGCGGCAGTCTGCGCTAGGGTCACCCGTTCTGCGCCGGCTGCGGATAACGCGGTTGCAGGAGTGGAAGAGGACATTGAGACGGCCAAGACGATTGTTAGCAAGGTTCTGGCCAGCGTCGAAGTTGTCGAGAAGGTCGCTACCAAATCTGGTAGTTTAAAGGGCACTTTTGTGAAAATGTTGAAGGATGCTGCACAGGCTATAAAAGATTGCACGATTGAGTTGGCTCAACGCAACGCGTCTGATGACACCACGAGGCTAGAGCGGATCGTCGCACGCCAAGAGAAGGAAATGGAGGAGCTCCGTAAAGAGCTGATCGCATTAAAAACCAGTATGGCACAGCAGGTCGCTACCATGGCTTCATCGCGGTTGGATGATGCCTGTTACATGGATACGAGTCCTCCTCCTCAGACCGCATTGGAAGAACTGGAGGCTCGCATAATGAACAATGTGACCGCTCGTATAAATGCACGGACGGAAGGCCTAGAGCCACGCCTTAACCCGGCTCCAAGTTATAGACCGCCATTGAAGCATGATGGCAAAAAGAAGGACGCGGCAGCCTTACAGAAGCAGGCACAAAACACGACGCCCCCGCTGACAACGGTCATGGGACCTCCGCCAGTGCCCCCTGTGAAAGCTAAAGTAAAGGGCAAGAAGGTTATACCCGCTCCACCTCAGGACAGTCAAGAGGTGAACGGGCAAGTGAAGCAGATTCCACCTAACACCAGGCGGAATCCCCATCGCAAAGATAGGAAAGCGCGGGACAGCTCTATCTCGCAGCAGAGACAACCCCTCCCATCTACGTCTACTCCCGCAACCATCGAAGGAGAATGGACGACTGTGGTTAAGAGGGGCGGAAAGGGGGTGAAGAAGAAAAATCCCGCGAGTGAACAGAGGCCCACTCAAACACAAGGCAAGACCAAACAGCCTCAAACTAAAAGTAGAGCCAGACCTCCGCGCACCGCAGCTGTCGTTCTGACGCTTCAGCCAGGTGCAGTGGAGAAAGGTGTCACTTATAGCTCGGTGCTTAGAGAGGCGAAGGCCAAAATCGATCCAGCCAGTCTGGGGATCGAATTCACAACATTCCGCAGAGCCATCACCGGGGCCTCTATCATCGAGGTACACGCGGAAGAAAATAATAAGAAGGCTGATCTCTTAGCTGAGAAAATTAAGGAAATATTTAGTGACGAGTTACTCAGAGTGTCCAGGCCGTTCAAGTGCTCTGAGTTGATGATTAGTAGTCTGGAGGACTCGGTCACGGCAGAAGAGGTCGCCAAGGCCATTGCCAATTTGGGGGGCTGTCCGGTCGATCTGGTCAAGGTCGGCACAATTAAGCAGACCAATTATGGCACGGGTGCAGTGTGGGCGAGTTGTCCGGTGGCAGCAGCGAAGAAGGTAATTGAAGGCCGGCTGCGTGTGGGATGGTCCTCTACCAGGGTTAAGTTGCTACCACCTCGAGATATGCGGTGCTTTAAATGTTTGGAGACTGGTCATGTCAAGGAAAGGTGCTCGGCTTGTGTAGATCGCAGCCAGCTGTGTTACAGGTGTGGTCAGTCGGGCCATCGAGCGGTGGAATGCGAAAAAGACTTTCACTGTACCTTATGTGAGGAGGCCGGTAGAAAGGCCGATCATAGGCTGGGGAGCAACAGATGTTCGGCCCCCAAGCGCAAAATGAGAAGAGGACAGGCTGCGCCACGCAAAACTGCTGCGCAACGGCCTCCCAATCCACCGAACGGGGTAGAAGAAGGAGAGCCGATGGAAATTGCCCAAAATGCCTAGTACCATTAAGTTTCTACAGGCCAACATCAATCACTGCGCTGGAGCCCAAGATCTGCTCATTCAGTGATCGGCGCAGTGGTCGATTAACGTGATGGTTGTAGCCGAACCATACATGGTTCCCACCAGGGACGACTGGATGGGAGACATTGACGGCTTGGTCGCGGTTGTGGTGAATCAAAGACTCGACACGACCTCTTTTGTCAGAGATTCGCTGAAGGGTCACGGGTATGTAGCTGCCCTATACGGTGACATAGTAGTCATAGGAGTTTATTTCTCTCCAAATAAACCCCTAAATGAATTCGAGAGTTTCTTGGTGCAGCTTGATTCGGTTATTGGTTGGTGTAGGCCACACGAAGTTATTTTAGCTGGTGACCTGAATGCCAAGTCGACAGAATGGGGATGTCCATCGTCGGATGCCCGAGGCGTTCTTGTCGAAGAGTGGTTGGTGGCACACGGTTTGGTCACTCTAAATTCCGGCAGTGTCGAAACATGCGTTCGTGCAAATGGCGGGTCCATAGTGGACATTACGTTTACAAGCCCCAACCTGGCACGACGCATATCCAATTGGAGGGTCCTGGTTGGGGAGGAAACGCTTTCGGACCATCGTTACATTCGGTTCGAAGCGTCCTCCCCAAGATCAGATTCGGTTAGACGTTCGAATGTGGAGATTGGGCCCAGGTGGGCAATTAAAAGAATGGACAGGGACGCTTTAATCGAGGCTTCTTTGGTTGAAGGTTGGTCACCAATCCCAGAAAATCCGGAAACTGAAAGCGAGGCTGAATGGTTTAGTACTGCTCTCACTCGCGCCTGTGACGTGGCAATGCCTAGAGTTAAGGCACTGCCCCCTCTGCGACAAGTGTATTGGTGGTCTGCTGAGCTCGCTGACCTACGTGAGACCTGCGTAGCTGCCAGACGCCAATACACCAGATCCCGCAGGAGAGGTAGACGACGAGGTGAAGTGGAAGAAAACCGCCTCTACACCGCTTACCAAGACGCCAAAAAGGCGCTGAGAGCTGCCATTGCTGAAGCAAAAGAAAGAGCTTGGAAGGAGCTCCTCGACTTTCTTGCACAAGACCCATGGGGCAGGCCATACAAGCTCGTTATGAGCAAGCTTCGTCCCTGGGCCCCACCTCTTACATCCAAAATGGACGAGGAGGTGCTGCAAAGAGTGATAGAGGCGCTCTTTCCCCCTAGAGGTGACCAACGACCTCCGCTTGGTATACAAAGACCGAGTGCAGACGCAAGAATTGAGGAAGTCCCGGAGGTGACGGAGGAAGAGCTGGGTTCCGCTATTTTAAGGCTTCAATCTAAGAACAAGGCCCCTGGACCAGACGGCGTTCCTGGGTGTGCCCTAGTGATAGCCTTGAAAAACGGACTGGAGTACCGATTCCGCAAGCTACTAACGTCTTGCTTGCGGGAGAGATGTTTCCCACAGACATGGAAAACTGGGAAACTGGTGCTGTTGAAGAAGGAAGGTCGGCCGGTGGACTCACCATCTGCGTACCGGCCGATCGTTCTCCTAAATGAAGCAGGGAAACTATTCGAACGAGTAATAGCTGGCCGCCTCCTTCAACATTTGGAGGAAATCGGGCCGAATGTTAGTGACAACCAGTACGGCTTCAGACAGGGGCGGTCAACTATAGACGCCATCTCCAAAGTAAGAACTTTGACAGAGGAGGTGACAGCGAACGGGGGAGTGGTACTGGCGGTGTCTTTGGACATCGCCAACGCTTTCAACTCCTTGCCGCACTGTTGTATAGAGGAGGCGATGGCATGGTTCGACTTTCCATTGTATCTGCGACAAATTATCATGTCCTACCTGTCAGGACGCAAAGTTGTTTTCCCTATGGCGACTGGACGGGGTGAGAGAGTGGTGTCTGCCGGTGTTCCACAGGGTTCGGTCTTAGGACCGCTCCTGTGGAACATAGGTTATGACTGGGCCATCCGAGGTTCTAATCTAAGAGGGGTCAACGTATTTTGTTATGCGGATGATACCCTAGTCACGGCTAGAGGAGACAATTTACAGTCGGCTGCGACCCTCGCTGTGGCTGGGGTATCCCAAGTGGTGGACCGTATTAGACGACTGGGCTTGAGAGTCGCAATGGAGAAATCGGAAGCCATTTGTTTTCATGGGCCCCGCAAATCTCCACCTGCCGACTATAAAATCCGAATGGGGGAAGTCGACATACAGATTGGAAAGACACTAAAATATCTAGGTTTGGTCTTAGACGGAAGATGGACGTTCAAGAGCCATTTCGAACAACTGGTTCCCAAGCTCAGAAGAGTATCCCTGGCTCTGTGTAGACTCATGCCGAACTTGGGGGGAGCAAGCACAGTTTGTCGCCGCCTTTTTGTAAACGCGGTTCGTTCGGCGGCCCTTTACGGGGCACCTATTTGGTCACGATCCCTAACGTCTCGTAGCAGAAACCAACTACTGCAGGCACAGAGGGTCACAACACTAAGAGTAGCGCGAGCGTACCGCACCGTATCGGGGGAGGTGGCATGTTTGCTGGCCAGATCCCTACCCTGGGACATAGATGCAGAGGTTTTGACCAGGGTATACGAACTGACTGCAGAGGCCAAGCAAAGCTCAGGTTGCGTTCCTCTTCCAGAGGTTATTGAGCGATGGCGGACCGACGCCCAGGAGACAGGAACCGATGAATGGTCAAGAAGGCTGGAGAGACCAAGAGCGGGACACCGTACAATCTCTGCGTTCCGTCCAGTTCTGTCTCACTCGCTTGAAGGGCAGGGGGGCTCGCTCTCTTATCGCATGGTGCAGATGCTAACCGGACACGGATGTTTCGGCAAGTATCTGCACACAGTCGCGAGACGTGAGCGGACCCCAGTGTGCCACCAGTGCGGCGCTGCAGAGGACTCCGCTGCACACACACTAATGACGTGCCCGACATGGGCGAGTGAAAGAGCCGTTCTGACGGCGGTAATTGGTATGGACTTGTCGCTGCCCACCGTAGTCAAAGCACTAGTTGACAGCGAAAGTGCACAGAGGGCCCTTTACACCTTCTGTGAAGCGGTGTTGAGCAGGAAGGAAGCCGACGAGAGGTCCCGAGAAGAGGACCCGTCGGCTGATGCGCTCAGAAGAAAGAGGACCGGCAGGAGGCGCCGCGCTTTTGTGAGCGCGCTGGCCCCGTAAGACCAGGGCAGGTGGCTACGCGCTTTTGCGAGCGCGCTGGCCCCGTAAGACCAAGACTTCCGGGCTGTTGACGGGCCGACTTGGGGGAGTCCGCTCGTCAACCTTAACCTTTTAAGTGCGGCTGTCGAACCAGTCCGACAAAAAAATATCTCTCTCAACGCCGGCTACCGCACCAGTACGACAAGACTAGTTGTACTAGTTTAGACCTTATAATTGAAACAAATAATATCAGAATGGTTTGTGTCGTATGTCAAATGAATGAGAAAGAACCAACCTATTCATTCAAAGATTTACAGTCTACAAGAACAATACTCATTCATGTGACCACCATTTAAAAATATTCGTGCTCCTCCTCTCCTGTGCTGTTGACGTACGAGTACTTTTCAGTGTGTTTTGTTTGTGAAATCCTACAAAGAAGTTAAAAAATGGGTAAGTTATCAATTCTTTATACATTTTTTTTTATATTTAAAAAAACCGTGTACTAATCTATGCTTTAGTTTTTGAATAATTCGAAGACAAACATAAACAACCTAAAATTTTTTCCTACTATCCATTTTTCATGATTTTTTTTCTATTTTATTACTTTATTATTTTATCGTAGTTTTAATTCAAACTTACAGCAAATTTACGAAAGAAGTTAGATTTTAGAAAACATTTGTACTTATAAAGATACTTTCACAATAAAATTCAAATATTATAGGCAAACCGCAAAATGTTCGCAAGACGCACGCACACATGCAAAACATTACGTTTAGGTGTGTGCGTGAATTGCTCCGGCTATGGAACAAGGGTGTTCTTTTTATCTACTGTTTTGAAGGAAGTGTTTGTTCTGATTTGAAGATAATTATTTATTGAGATTTTATGTTCAACTATGAACGTACTTAGGTACCTATATTTTTTAGCATATGTTAGGTGATTAGATTTGTCCAGTAGTGATGCTGTAGCATCGATAGGTATATCTAATCGATTATAAATACAGGGTAAGCGAGAATCCAAGGGACCCGAATGTTATTCTCGCTTATTAGAGGTTTCTCACTAAAGCAGTTTGTCACTTACAAAGTTTGAGTGTAGTTACTCTAGAGGTTAATAAAAGTCGAGAAACATGGTGCTAGAGCGTTAAAAAATTCATACATAATAAGTACACATTTGTTTTTAGAAACATATTTTTTTTATTCGAAGAAATCAGTTATTTTTTTCTGAGTGTCGTTCTTACAATTATGAATCTGTTTTTCAATTTCATAAAGTTTATCGAAAAATGAAGAATCAATTTTATAATTTCTTTTTTTTTATATAAAAGGTAGATTCCGGCAAGTTAAAATCACTCATAATTGCGTTTCTCGGCTTGGTTTACAATTTTAAGTTTATCATTCAACAAAATCACTTTAATTTTTCGTTTTAACATTTTGAGGGAACAACGTAAACCGCAGGTAGGGACAAGCGCACATGTGCGCTGCAGCCATTGTCGTTTTCGATGGAATTACAAACAATTCTATCGAAAACAATGACGCTTTGGCTTTCTGTGTTTACAAAAAAGGATATGGTTTGGCTTGAACTTTGAGTTGCGAGTTTTGAGATGTGTATTGAAATATTATTGTAAATAGTCTCGATGGCGCAAGTGTTATTTAGCGCGTTCGGCTGCGATCGTTAAAGTTAAACAACTTTCGCAGTGGTCGGTCATTGGATGGGTGACCAAAAATTTATTTATATTATAATTTAAGTTGTTGTTTTTATATTTCTATAAGTTGAAATATATAATTATGTTTATTATTATTCAGATAAGTACATACATACCTAACACTAGAAGAAAATTTAATATAATAAGTACGTTAAATTAATTATGAATAAATTATTATTTTGTAAACCTCAGTTTTATTTTTAAACTTCACTAATCTTACTTTGGAACCCGCTGTATACGCTCTTGTACGTACACAGCAGAAGGTCGACTTTAGACGTAAAACTTGAGTAATAAGTAGTCACTTAGAGAATTTTTATTTATTGATTTTGTTTGATAAAACATAATGAAACGCATATAAATAGAATGCTCATTTATAGAAGTTTTTAACTGTAAATAAAAAGGCATTGTATAGTAATTTTAGAAAAAAATGTGCACAAAACAATGCTCATAACTTTTTGCGTGAGTTTGATGTCTGATCTTGAAAACTTGGTAATTACTGTTATATTATTTGCTAATACGATACAGTTTGGTCGTGATATTCAATATATGTAAATTACTGATATTTCAAACGAAAATTTGCTAAGTTATACCTTATAATTATGACACAGTATAATTTCGAAAAACCGGGATCAACCCGCGCGAATTGCTTCCGTGGTGAAATTTTAGCGCTTTTTCAAACTCCAAAAAGTTGTAGTTTTATATTTACAATATTTATAAAAATTACCAATTTGTTTAGGGAATTTTATGTTTAATCTTATAAAAATATGTTTTTTTGGTAAAATTGACATTTGGTAGCTAATATATTCCATCTTTACTACAAAGTAGTTAATTTTTCAATTCTTCTAAGAACAAGCTCATGTTTCCGCTCCAAATATAAACAAAACGTGTTTATTTTGTGTTAGTCAGCTAGTTTATTTCATTATCTTTCTGATAATATAAGCATTGCCGAGCTTTGTTAAGTCTAAGTCGTAAAAAATACGATAAGATCGAGTCGAGTGTCCAATGGCGCGCTCAAATCTTAAGTGCGCCGGCCTCTACGGTATCGTACACGCGAGGCCGCGCGGGCCCTCATAGGTTAAGCTACTGAGCAGGACGACGTTCACTTGTGCTCAGTGAACGTCGTGAGACGCCATATGCACTTATCGTGCGGGGAAGAGTCCAAAGATGGACAAACGCTGCACAGGGGAAAGGGAAAAGGGAAACTGTTGCCCTACTCTGTCGTAGTGAGAGGCGGAGCACGGGGGGAAGTTTTAGTGGGTAGTCTCGGCCCTTACCATCTTGGCCGAGGAGCCCCACATAACCAGGCGTCACCCCCAATGGCGTAGGGTATGCGTAAAGGCATTTTTACCCCTGCCAAAAAAAAAAAAAAAAAAAGGTTAGGTTAGGTTAGGTTAGGTTAGGTTTCCGCCCTCTTTTTGGAGAGGGGAGCGACAGTGCAGTGTCGCTACCGGACGCGTCCCCCGGGTTGCGGATAGGGGAACGCCCCCCAGATATGGGGGGTACCGGCTTTGGCCGGCGCGGACAGCAACTGCACGGGAGGGAGCAGCCTCAGTGGTTGCGGGACCCCTAGGGGTCAGTGAGGGACAAGTGCCCTGAATTCCGGGTCGGCGTCCCAGACGTTTCTGGGTAGCGGCGACGCGGTCTGGGCTTGGCTGGCGTCCTGGATAGTCCGGGGAGCGGCAGTGCAAGCGTGGGCGACGGGTTCGTCTGGTTGCGGTAGTCGCGATCAGCGGATGCTTCGACAACCGTCGGCCAAACCGTAGCCCCACGTTGAGTGGGATCGGTGGGCTTCCCTTGATTGGGCGGCCTGTAGAGGAGAAAACCTCTTTAAAAAACCCCAATCCCGAACCTGTCACGGGTCAGGGGATGAGTGGCTGGAGGGAGTCCAGTCGCAACGTGGCCTCTGGAGGTGGGGACCGGCGGAACCCCATCCTTCACAACCCTACGCTTACCCGGGTATGGAGCCTCTGCCCGGGTGGACCATCGTTTGCTACCTTACTCGTGGGAACAATATGGAGAAATTTAATAAAAATCAAAAAACCCCTTTAGTGACGTTGGAGAGATGCACGGACAAAGCTCTGGGTCCAAGTAAAAACCGAGCCGATGATTTGCAAAAGCCTGTTGCAGGCGAAGGAAATTCTATTTCTAAAGGCCCTTCTCAGGGCCAACAACAGGAGGAACAACCGGATAAAGAACATCCGATGCGCAGAGCGGCCTCAATGACGCTCATGTTTCCGGTAGGGAGTGTGGCTCCGGTAACTATGCAGCAGGCGCATGAGATTCAAACAGAGCAAGTTGAGAGGCCGACTTCGGAATTTTCATTTTTCGTGCGACCTACTTCGCCAGCGCGCTCGTTGGCAAGCACCAGCCGTGTCACGAGAAAGAGGAGTGCTGCATTGTTGTCGAGTTCTGACGCTGACACCAGCTCGACCTTAGAGCCCCCTAAGACGGTCAAAATAAAAGCAAAAAGGAAGGCGGTATCGTCTGGGACCCATGGTGCAAAGCACCAAGAAAAACTCAGGCGATCAGAGGACAACTCCTGTAAAGAGGATTTTAATGCCGAGGAGAGTTTGGACATAGCCGATTGGGAGTTTGAATCCGTCGGTGACGGACCTTCCAGGGCTTTATCGGAAAAGTCCGATGAATTCACGACGGGCGACCTCAAAACCAAGGCCCTAACCGAGGTTAGTAAAATATTATTGGTGGCACACAAGTCGAAGCATCTGAAAGGGGCCTGCCACAAGGCCATAATAGATGCCACGGCGGCTCTAACTGACGTCATTGAAAATATGGCAGCAATGACGGCTAGCGAGGAAACGCGCCGTCTCACAGAGGATAACGCTCGACTCAACCGAGACATAGAATGCTTACGGAAGGAGACTAAGGCCCTCCGCAAGGCATTCTCAGAGAGAAATCTGCGTAGGGAGCGGGTACCCCCTGCTGCACCTATACTGGACGAGGACTCGATGGAAGAGCTGAAACGCTCACTTCACATCTCAATTGGCGAGATGGTTAATGTCCGATTGGCGAGTCTTGAAAATAGGCTCCCACCTACACCTATAATCAGACCGCCTCTCGCCGCTGATAAGCAGAAGTTGCTGCCACCGTCTGCATCAGCTCCTAAAACGGTGCCGAAGAAGAAAGCAGCACCAAAACCGCCTACACAACCTACGCCGCCTACGTTGAAAAAGGCACCTGGGGCTGAAACAGCACCTATCCAGGCTTCAGTCGAGGCTGAAACAGCAGCTCCTGCTGAGGAAGCAAACGCCTGGAATACTGTAGTTAAAAAGGGCAAAAAGAAGAAGAAATCTTCTACTGAGCCCCAGGCGAATGCAGCACCAAAACCATCGGCTACTGCCAAAGCACCAGCGGAAGCTTCCCCTTCTGCAAAGAAGGCGAAAAAGAAGAAGAAGAAGCTGACTTCTCCAAAAACAACGGCGGTGGTCGTAACCCTTAGTCCGGAAGCCCTTGCCAAGGGTACGACCTATGCTGAAGCCCTTGGGAGAGCAAAGCAAGGGCTGCAATTAGAGGATCTGGGCATAGACGGCGTTCAGATTAGACAAACTGCTACGGGGGCCCGGATTCTGAAGGTTCCAGGGGCAAAGAGCGGCGACAAAGCTGATGCCCTGGCGCAAAAGCTCAAGGAACTCCTTCCTGAGGACGCGAAAGTTACAAGACCCGTAAGATGTACGGATCTCCGAATCACGGGTCTTGATGACACCATTGTTAAGGCGGAGGTCATTGCGGCAGTTGCTAAAAAAGGAGGATGCTCTTCGGATCTTGTGAAATCGGGTGAAATTCGTGTAGGTCCGGGAGAAATGGGCGTCGTCACCGTAAGGTGCCCGGTAGATGCCGCAAAGACGCTATTAAACGGGGGGAGGTTCCTTATTGGCTGGAGTTCAGTCCAGGTACGGCCTCTTGACCCGATGCCCCTCAGATGCTTTAAATGCATGGGCATCGGTCACACGCGTATGATGTGCCCCTCTGATGTCGATCGCACCGACCTCTGTTTCCGCTGTGGTAAACAGGGACACGTCGCAGAGAGATGTCACGCAGAACCGCACTGTGTGGTATGTGCTGGGCACAAATTGCCTGCAGGTCACAGAATGGGGGGGAGACAGTGCAACCCCCCCAGAGTCCAGGGCAAGCTTTTCCAACGGAACGAAGGCTCCCCTCCAGTGGTGGTGAGAGAATCACCAGAGGAAGTTGAGATGTCACTCGATGGATAGGTCCAGACATCTCAACTTTCTTCAGAGTAACCTTAACCACTGCATCACTGCGCAAGATTTATTTGTTCAGTCTATGGTGCAGTGGTCGGTGGATGTGGCAGTTGCCGCCGAGCCATATTGTGTGCCTCCCCAGCCGCACTGGGCTGGGGACCAAGATGGTTTGGTAGCTATCATCACGGCTAGGCGCTCCCTCCCCTTAATAGTTAAAGAAACGGGCAAGGGGTATGTCGCCGCCATATGGGGGAACATAGCTGTGATCGGTGTTTATTTCTCGCCCAATCGTCGAGTCTCTGAGCTGGAGTCCTTCATGGATAGGCTTGGAGAGGTAGTAAGGAGACTCGCCCCCCTTCAGGTGTTAGTAATGGGAGATCTTAACGCTAAAGCAAGTTTATGGGGATCTCCAACAACGGACATTAGAGGAGAGGTGGTAGCAGAGTGGGTGACCACGATGGGCCTTAATGTCTTAAACAGGGGGAATTCTTTCACTTGTGTCAGGAGGTGGGGAGGCTCCATCGTAGATGTCACCTTCGCGACTCCCGGTTTAGCCCGACGCATAGATGGTTGGCGGGTGATGGAAGACATGGTCACTTTGTCCGACCACCAATATATAACGTTCAGAGTCACTCGGTCTGCTGGATCCATTAGGCAACAACCAGGGGCACAGAGGAGGCACTTCCCTAGGTGGGCAATGACACACCTCGATATAGGAATGGTAGAAGAGGCGGCAATCGTCGAAAGCTGGGGTTCCATACCAACACAGGGGATAAATGAAAAGGCGTTGGCATTCCGCAGATCGTTAACGGCCATCTGTGATGCGGCTATGCCTCGGGTGGGTCGCTATCGCGAAAAGAAAGCTGTATACTGGTGGACGGAGGAGGTACCGGCCCTCCGTTTCGCAAGTAACGCGGCCCGAAGGGCTCACAAAAGATGCAGACGGAGGCGTCATACTAACGAGGAAGAGGAACTCCTACACATTGCGTACAAGGACGCAAAGATGGCATTGCAAATCGCCATTAACAATGCCAAAGATCAGGCGAGAAAGGAGTTCCTCGAGGAACTAGACGCCGATCCGTGGGGACGACCGTACAAATTGGTACGGGATAAAATGCGCCACAACGCACCATCAACGGAGAACATGGATCCGCAGCTCCTGTCCAGGGTGGTCAGTGGACTGTTTCCGCAGCAGGAGCAATTTTCCCCTCCGGTGATGTTGGCCCCCGAGCCAGAGTCAAACCATAGAACCGAGGAAGTCTGAAGTCAAAAAAGAAGGCTCCAGGGCCTGATGGGGTGCCAGGACGAATTCTGGTTTTGGCCACCAAACATTTAGGGGAGCGCCTGAGGGGAATCTTTTGCGAATGTCTCGAATCGGGTACGTTTCCCGCACCGTGGAAAGTCGGTAGGTTGTGCCTTCTCCAAAAGGACGGCCGACCCCCCGAGTCCCCCTCGGCCTACCGGCCCATAGTGCTTCTGGATGAGGTGGGCAAGTTGTTCGAGCGGGTCATATCTTCCCGCCTCTTAAGACACCTTGAGGAAATGGGCCCTGACCTCTCGGACCGCCAATATGGCTTCCGCAGAGAGCGCTCCACTGTGGACGCTGTGTTAGAGCTGCGAAGACTCTGTGTGGAGGCTGAAGCGGAAAACGAATGCCTGCTGGCGGTATCGCTCGATATTGCCAACGCGTTCAATACGCTGCCTTTTGCGGTAATCCTAGAGGCACTACGTTACCACCAGGTGCCCCAATACCTGCGTCGAATTGTTCAAAGCTACCTAACTGGTAGACAGGTGCTTTATCTCGGCAGAGGGGGGGTGCTATTAAGTCACGACGTGGACCGAGGAGTTCCACAGGGGTCGGTATTAGGTCCGCTCCTGTGGAATATTGGATACAACTATGTCCTACGAGGAATATGGTTGTCCCGGCTGAACCTAATTTGTTATGCTGACGACACCTTAGTGACAGCCCGGGGAAGTACCTTTGAAGACGCTGCGCATCGAGCGTCGGTGGGCACTACCCTTGTCGTTAAACGCATAAGGATGCTGGGGCTCCAAGTAGCGCTGGACAAGACCGAAGCCATCTTTTTTCACGGTCCTCGGAGAAGACCTCCCGCAGGTTCATGCGTGGTGGTGGACAGGAGTGTGATCAGACTGGGCCCCTACCTTAAATACTTGGGGCTTGTACTGGATGCTCGGTGGAAGTTCACCGAGCACTTCAAGCGTCTCTCACCGCGGCTTACGAAAGTGGCGGCTGCCCTGGCCCGTATAATGCCGAATGTGGGGGGCCCCAGTGCTTCTTGTCGGCGCCTTTTCGCGGGTGTTGTTAGGTGTATGGCGTTATATGGGGCGCCAGTGTGGCATGAGGCCCTAAATCGTGAGAATCGGGCCTTGCTGAGGAGGCCACAAAGGGCCATGGCTACGCGGGCCATTAGGGGCTATCGTACTGTCTCTGGAGCGGCAGCTTGCGTATTGGCGGGGACTCCACCCTGGGAGCTTGACGCTGGCGTCCTGGCCGACAGCTACCGATATAGGGTGGAGGCAAAAGAAAGAGGAGAGCGCCCGTCGCCGGAGGAGAGGCGAAGGGTCCGGTTACTCGCTTACGAGAGGGTAATAGAAAGGTGGAAAGAAATGATCGACTCTCCCACCTTTGGCATCCGCACCATTGAGGCGGTGCGCCCGGTGCTTGAAGACTGGGTCCAAAGAGGACATGGTGCGCTGACGTACCGACTCGTACAGGTACTTACCGGACACGGCTGCTTCGGTAAGTACCTGTTCCGCATAGGCAGAGAGGCGACCCCTATGTGTCACGAGTGCGGCGCGGCCGAGGACACCGCAGATCACACTCTTGCGGTATGTGCCACTTGGTCTCGGCAGCGCAGCACTCTCACAGCGGTAATAGGTCAGGACCTCTCGTTGCCGAGCGTGATCTCGGCCATGCTTGCCAACGACAGGTCCTGGAAGGCAGTATCCTCGTTCTGCGAAGAGGTAATGTCGCAAAAGGAGGCAGCGGAGCGGGCCCGCGAACAAGACGCACAAGCGGATCCAATAAGACGCAGACGAAGGGGACGAAGGATGCGGGGATACGTCCGCAGCCTTCAACCCTGAGTCGGGGCCAGCGGGCGTGGGTAGGGTAACCCGCGCCTGCATTGCACGGCACCGCAGTCTGGGGGGGATTCCCACCATGTGCCTGGGAATCCCCCCGATCGTGAGGTGGCCTGGCTAAAAGCCGGGCCGGCCGGCGGCGGCGTGGTAGATTCCCAGTAAGGATCCCATGCCGCCTCCGATGGCAAGGAGGGCACATCCCGGAGTTTTAGTGGGTAGGGCCCCCCAGTATGGCTGGATTTTATTCGGCGGCCGCATTTCGTGGCTTGTGGGGGCGATTTTCACCAAGGCGCTTACGCCTGTCGGTTACCACGGCTGGCGTCCTGGGGAGCCTGGGCCGCGGCAGTCGTGGTGTGTCCGTTCACGGACGGGGCGGTTGTGGCGCGAATTCCACGTCGCTTCCGGCCGACCCGTAACCCTGCACATGGTGCGGGGCCGGGGGCCGCCACCTTTCGGGGTGGGGGCCACAAGGAGTCAACCTTTTCAAAAATCACAATGATGAGGCCAGGTAGGGTCCCCCTCGCCCGGAAGAGGGGAAAACCTTTATGATGGTAGGTTCGAACAAAACAACTACCCCAGGGGGTACTAATCCCCCCCGTAGGACCGCGGAAGGCGGCTGCGGGCAACCGGTGTATTCTGGGGCCGGTCGAACAAACCCTCATTCCTCATGCGATCCCGTCGAGAGGAGCGGGCGCCAGTCGGTATCCGGGCCGGCTGGTGTTAAATCTGTAACCGAGGCGTTGGTGGGAGACCCATGTTACCCCGTTGGGACCGGGCGCTCGTCGATATCCGGGTCGGCGAGTGTGAAATCTGCTACCGAGGCAGTGTGTGTGGTGGTACTTGAAAAAGGCCCTTTTCAGGGCCAAACCAAAGGCCCTTCTCAGGGCCAACCCAAAGGCCCTTCTCAGGGCCAACCCAAAGGCCCTTCTCAGGGCCAATCAGGAGACGGTGCACTCCCTTACGAGAGTGCTGAGGACACGCCTAGAGCCGCGCGGTCGCGGTCTGGCTCGGCGTCTTCCTCGAGATCTGTAAACAACCGTGTCGATTCAAGATCCGGTGTAAAGGTAACAGAGTCGGCTGTTGCGACTCCTTCTAGAAAGCGTCAGGCTGACGAGACTGATTCATCGTCATCTAAGTCGGCCCAGTCCGTTATTTCTGCCACGGACTCGGTTCTAAATACTGAGGGTGCTTCCGACGTTGCATCCAACACCTCGCGGCGTCGGAAAAAGATTAAAAAGAAAAGTTCGGTAGATCATTCGGTGGGTTCTGCGTCGGATACTGATGCTCCGGTCCCCGGTTCGCCGAAAAAGGTTGCAGGGCGAGGGCGCGGTCGTGGCCGCCCTCCTACTACTGGGGAATATGTTGGGCTCGCCAGAGCCAAACAGGAGGCGGCGGAGGCTGAGCGAGCTCAGCAACAGGTCCGCCTTGATAGAGAGATAGCCGAGGCGGAGAAACGGGCCTACGACACCAGGGCGAAGTACATGGCGAGCAGGATAGACGACAGCGCATCAAAGCTGACGGGTTCCGCCCCTAAAACCTCCCTCGACATCGAGGAGGTTATAAAGTCTGACTGCTCAGTTATTCTTGAGGTTGCTAAGAAGTCATCCCATCTTAGTGGGCCATTTCAAAAGGCCCTTAAAAAGGCGGCCCAGTCAATACAAGACTGCTTTGAGGAGGTAGCACAAAAAACAATCTCCGATGATATGAGGGCGCTCAAGGCGGAGAACTCTGCCATGAGCAAGGAGCTTGCCGAGCTTCGGCAAAGCGTCTCCGAGCTGACAAGGGAGCTCAAATCCCTGAAGAAAAAGAGTCATTTGAGCTCTCCTGTGCCTATGAGCTGCGAGGAGGTTGAGATGGTCGAAGAAGCTCCCCCTACTCCCTCCACTCCAGCTGCCCAGGTGCCGTTACGCCCTCCGACTGCCGGTTCTGGTCCGGCAGTCGTCCCAGATGAGACAGAGCTCGGCCTGCAAGGCTTTGAGGCCCGGATCATGCGGGCAGTAGGCACTATGTTGGAGGCCCGCTTCGAGGGCCTACAGGAGCGCCTCCTTCCCGAGAGGCGCTACCGTCCTCCTCTGGCCGCAGATAAGAGGACTCAGCCGGTCCAGTTAGAACAGGCTGCTGCCTCCTCCAAGGGTGTAAATCCTCTGACTGTCAATCAGGCCAAGGCGAAAGGAAAGGCTTCAGGCAAGGCCAAACCTGTAGCAGACAAGTCTGTCAAGTTGAGTCCCCCGGTGCCGCCATCCGCGCCCACGCCCGGGAAAAAGGTGTCCCCTCCTGCAAAGGAGGACCCAGCCCCACCTGTCGAGTCTGAATGGACAACTGTGGGGAAAAAGAAGAGGAGAAGAAGAAGAAAAGGCGCCACTGCAGAGGAGGCAGTGGTGGCGAGCTCCACGAAGCCCACCTACTCCGGGGCAGCGAAGTCGCAGCCGGTGCGCCAAGGCGCCCCAGCCCAGAGACAGCCCACCAAGTCAGCCACGACCAAAAAACCGAAGCTGGCTGCTCCGAAATCGGCCGCTGTGATCGTCACGCTTGACGCTGCAGCGGTCGAAAAGGGACTTACGTATGGGGAGGCCCTGGGCAAAGCCCGCACCGCCCATAACTTTGACGAGATGGACCTCGGCAGACTGAGGTGTCGACACACGGCCACTGGGGCCCGTATTATTGAGGTCTTTGGCACCCAGTCTGCGGAGAAAGCAGGTCTGCTCGCCGACAAATTACGGGAGACCTTGTCGGATGTGGCAAAAGTCGTCCAGCCGGTCAAGTGTGCGGACCTTCGCGTCTCCGGCTTGGACGACTCAATAACCAAGGACGAGCTGGTCGCGGTGATTGCCAGAAAAGGCGAATGCCAACAGGACCAAGTAAAGGTCGGAGAAATTCGGACCGGACCTGGAGGCTCTGGCTCGACACTTGTCAAGTGCCCAATCACCGCGGCCAAAAAAGTAACTACAGGGCGTCTGCTCATCGGATTTAGCTCGGCGAGCGTGACAGTTCTGGAAGCCCGGCCCATGCGCTGCTACAAGTGCTATGGGACGGGTCATTCCAGACAGTGCTGCCCCTCCTCTATCGACAGGAGTGGGCTTTGTTTCCGATGTGGTGAGGATGGCCATAAAAGCTCCACATGCAGCGTGGAGCCGCATTGTGCTGTCTGTTCGGCTATGAAAAAGTCGGCGGGTCATGTCATGGGGGGGAAAAAGTGTAATCCTCCCCAGACAAGGGGAAAGATCCTGGCGTCTCAGCCAAGGCCTCCTCCCACTGAAGGTACGTCCAGCGTAGCTGGACTGGAGGAAGCAATGGAGTCTTAATCTTTATGGATTTAAGACGACCATTAAGCTTCCTCCAGTGTAATTTGAACCACGCCACCAGGGCCCAAGACCTGCTGCTGCAAGCCCTGGCGGAGTGGTCTATTGACGTGGCCGTCGCTGCGGAGCCATATTTCGTCCCCGACCGACCCAATTGGGTTGGTGATCGGGATGGTTCCGTAGCCATCGTTGTTCGCTCAGCGCCGGGTTTCACACCCCCCTCTGTGGTGGAAAGGGGCCCCGGGTTCGTCGTGGCTGTCTGGGAGAGTATCACCTTGGTCGGGGTATACTTCTCCCCTAACAGACCGCTTGTCGATTTTGAGACTTACCTCGTGGCTGTCGGAGGCGCCGTCCGGCGCGCAGCTCCGCGTCAGGTTCTTCTCATGGGGGACCTAAACGCAAAATCCGTGATTTGGGGCAACCCCTCCACTGATGCGCGCGGCGAGGCCGTAGAACTCTGGGCTGCCGCTTCTGGTCTCTCCCTTCTTAATAGGGGGAGTGCCCATACTTGTGTGCGCCGTCTGGGCGGGTCAGTCGTGGACGTCTCGTTCGCCACCCCTGCCCTGGCGCGAAGGATCCACGACTGGAGGGTGATGACGCGGGTGGAGAGTCTCTCGGATCATCGTTACATCCGATTCGAGATACCCACCCAGCGCTCCCCGCCAACCCAGGTCCCGCAAAGAGATCGACCTCCACGCTGGGCGTTAAATCGCCTGGATAGAGAGATGGCAGAGGAGGCGGCCATAGTTCAAAGGTGGTGTCTGCCGCCCATGAACGGTCCCAACGTAGAGGATGGAGCTACCCACATCCGGGAAGCACTCACGGAGGTGTGCGAGGCTTCCATGCCTCGATCGCGCCCTCCAAAAGACCGTCGAGCGGCATACTGGTGGTCCCAGGACCTAGCGGACCTCAGAACGGCCTGCACCGCGGCCCGTCGGTCCTACACTCGCTACCGTAGGCGGCGCGTTCGGGACCCGCAGGTGGAGGAGGGCCTATACGGTCAATATAGGGAGGCCAAGACAGCCCTGCAAGTAGCCATCTCCCGCTCCAAAGAGGAGGCATGGAAAGAGTTGCTGCAGGGTCTCAACCAGGATCCATGGGGGCGTCCTTTCAAAACTGCTCGCAACCAGTTGCGCGCACGTGGCACCCCCCTAACTGAGACCATGGACCCCGGACTTCTATCTTCGGTGGTTCAAGAGCTTTTCCCGGCGTCCGACAGCCATTCGCCGCCAAGCATGGCTCCGCCGCCTGTGGCGAGTGCGTCGTCCTCTCTTGAGGGTCACCCTCCTCCAATCGATGACGAAGAGTTTGGGACTGCAATCGCGAAGTTGAAGGGGAAGCGGACTGCTCCTGGTCCTGACGGGGTCCCGGGTAAAGTCCTGGCGCTCTCCTTGCGGCACTTTGGGGATCGTCTCAGGGAACTGTTCGATGCGTGTCTTCACACTGGGCAATTCCCTAAGGTCTGGAAAGACGGAAACCTATGCCTTCTGCGCAAGGAGAACCGTCCCGCTGATGATCCATCGGGCTATCGCCCCATTGTACTGTTGGATGAGGTCGGTAAGGTGTTTGAGAGGGTTGTTGCCTCTCGCCTCATCCAGCATCTTTCCGGAGTGGGCCCAAATTTGTCCCACAATCAGTTTGGGTTTCGCGTGGGACGCTCTACCATAGACGACTCCCCCGTGGGAAATTTCAGCCCACGTTCTGGCGGCTGCCTACCGCGTCAGAATAGACGCGCAGCATGATGACCGGCGCCTGGCGCCGAGGGAGAGGGCCTCTGCTTTGGAGGAGGCGCAAATCGAGGCGTTCCGCACGTGGTTCGAGGAGCTCGAAGAGCAAAGGGGTTCGGCCTCGGTCTCTGGCACGTTGTCCAGAACCTTGGAGGCCATGCACCCCTTTCTCACCACGTGGGCGGAGCGGCGCCACGGGTCGCTCTCCTACCACTTGGTGCAGATTCTTAGCGGTCATGGCTCCTTTGGCCGCTACTTGCACCGCATTGGTAGGGAGCCGACCCCCGAGTGCCACCATTGTAACGCGGCTGAAGATACGGCACAGCACACTTTGGAGGTGTGCCCAGGCTTTTCCCAGCGGCGGCAAGAGCTGGCCGCCATTATAGGCAGTGATCTCTCCCTCCAAAACGTGGTCTGCGTCATGTTGGAGGGGGAGGAAACGTGGGACGCGGTGAACTCCTTCTGTGTCGACGTCATGACGCAGAAGGAGGACGCGGAGAGGGCCCGGGAAGAACACCCAGAGGCCGCTCCTTGCCGCCGACGAAGGATGGGGCGGAGAAGGCGGATGTACGCCCGCCTACTTCCTCCTGACGGTAACCAGCGGGGTCCAGGCCCGGGAAGCCCAGGCCCTGCATTGCACCGGTTGCCGCCAGTCGCTGATCCCCTGGATGCCCCGGGGGATCACCGGCCCTCCCATTTTGGGGGGGTGAGTGGGGCTCGCCATAGGCGAGCAGACGCCGACGAGGTCGTGGATGTGTTCTCGCGAGTTCCCATAACCTTGTCCGGCAGCGACGCGTCCCTTCCCGACGTGTCCTCTTCGTCAGAAGACGATGAGGATGCGGCGGTGATGGACGTGCTCGCGCCAAGGCGTTTGTGAGGGGCATCGGTGGGTTTTAGTCGGTAGGCCGCGGAACGGCACCTTCTGGAGGGCATTCTGTCTGCCCCCAGAAGCCGCGGAGAGTCCGACATAACCCCGTGCATCCCAAAGCACGGGGTATGCGTAATGCATTTCCCACCGTAAAAAAAAAAAAAAAAAAAAAAAAAAGGTTAGGTTAGGTTAGGTTAGGTTCCCAGGAGACGGGAACCGAAGAATGGTCAAGAAGGCTGGAGAGACCAAGAGCTGGACACCGTACAATCTCTGCGTTCCATCCAGTTCTGTCCCACTGGCTTGAAGGGCGGGGGGGCTCGCTCTCTTATCGCATGGTGCAGATGCTAACCGGACACGGATGTTTCGGCAAGTATCTGCACACAGTCGCGAGGCGTGAGCGTACCCCAGTGTGCCACCAGTGCGGCGCTGCAGAGGACTCCGCTGCACACACATTAATGACGTGCCCGACATGGGCGAGTGAAAGAGCTGTTCTGACGGCTGTAATTGGTATGGACTTGTCGCTGCCCACCGTAGTCAAAGCAATAGTTGACAGCGAAAGAGCACAGAGGGCCCTTTACACCTTCTCTGAAGCGGTGTTGAGCAGGAAGGAAGCCGACGAGAGGTCCCGAGAAGAGGACCCGTCGGCTGATGCGCTTAGGAGAAGGAGGACCGGCAGGCGGCGCCGCGCTTTTTCGAGCGCGCTGGCCCCGTAAGTCTAAGGCAGGCGGCGACGCGCTTTTGCGAGCGCGCTGGCCCCGTAAGACCAAGACCACCAGGCTGTTGACGGGCCGACTTGGGGGAGTCCGCCCGTCAACCTAAAGCTACTGAGCAGGACGACGTTCACTTGTGCTCAGTGAACGTCGCGAGACGCCATATGCACCTATTGTGCGGGGAAGAATCCAAAGATGGACAAACGCTGCACAGGGGAAAGGGAAAAGGGAAACTGTTGCCCTACCCTGTCGCAGTGAGAGGCGGAGCACGGGGGGAAGTTTTAGTGGGTAGTCTCGGCCCTTACCATCTTGGCCGAGGAGCCCCACATAACCAGGCGTCACCCCCAATGGCGTAGGGTATGCGTAAAGGCATTTTTACCCCTGCTAAAAAAAAAAAAAAAAAAAAAAAAAAAAAAAAAAAAAAAAAAAAAGGTTAGGTTAGGTTAGGTTAGGTTAGGTTAGTTTAGGTTAGGTTAGGTTAGGTTAGTTTAGGTTAGGTTTCCGCCCTCTCTTTGGAGAGGGAAGCGACTGTGCAGTGTCGCTACCGGACGCGTCCCCCGGGTTGTGGATAGGGGCACGCCCTCCAGATATGGGGGGTACCGGCTTCGGCCGGCGCGGACAGCAACTGCACGAGGTGGGGGCGATTCAGCCCATGGCGCGCTCGCGCGGGTTAGAGAGGGGGCAAGTGTCCTAGGTTCCGGGTCGGCGTCTCAGACGTTTCTGGGTAGCGGTGACGCGGATCGAGCTCGGCTGGCGTCTCGGAATTTATCCGAGTAGCGGCGGTGCGAGCGTGGGCGACGGGTCCGCTGGTTCGCTCACACCGGACAGTGGACAGGCTTCGGCCACCGTCGGCCAAACCGTTACCCCACACTGAGTGGGGCCGGGGGGAGGCACTTTACCGTGTCTCCTGCGAGGAAGAAAAACCTCAATAAAAAATCCTCAAAGTCTCGGCATTGGGAGACGTGATGCCGGGGCGCCCGCATAGCGGGTGGCTGGTGGAGTACACCAGCCCATTAGCGCCAACCTCAGAAACCGCCCGACCTCTGAGTGTATTAGGGTTACCCGGGTGCAGGGGGCACCGCCCGGGTGGACATCTTATATCCGCCATACTCGTGGGATAAGCTATGGAGACATTAAATTTTAAAAACCTTTTTAAGAGTGGGTCCGCGAAGGACGGTGAAGACGGAGTGGAGAGTAATACAGCTGCTTCTACGCAGCCTAATTCGGCGAATGCATCAACTGCCAAACTAGAGGAGGCTGTTTTCAAACAGCCAAAGGAAAAAGTTCCTGTTGTTAGACTGTCGCGCATATCAAGTGACAAAATAGGAAACCGCAGTCGGAGTTCGTCCTGTTCATCGGGTATGTCAGTTTTCTCTGAAGGTTCGATAAGCGGTCGTAAGCGTGCTAGGGAGTCAAATTTGTCGGGCGACAGTGGCTCCGAGGATGAGGTTAGGCCTGCCGCTAAAGTTATTGCGGCGCCAAAGAAGGGTAAGGTACGCCCGCCCGTTACTGGAAAGCATCCTGGTTGGTCAAAGGCGCAAGCGGAATTGAACGCAACAAAACGTCAAGAGGAGAGACAACAAGCGAGGGCAGATACTTTAGAGAAAGTAAGGGGAGTACTGCCACCGCTGGATTTGGAGATGGAACCAATAAAGGTAAACTGGAGAGAAGTCACCACTTCAGAAATCTGCGAAAGAGTGAGGGAAACTGCTGACGTCATCAAGGAGGTTGCTGTAAAATCCGGCAACCTAAAGGGCACATTTGTGCGCACACTTAAGGATGCAGCAGAACATATACGCGGTGCAATGGAGGAGATACCAACGCGTAACGGATCAGACGAATATAAAAAGCTGGAGGCTAATTATAAATCACTGCAAGTGGATTTTAAGAGAATGCAGGCGGCTTACGTCCGCTTTCATGGAGAGAATGGACACCTGCGAGAGGAGATTGGTTCCTTGAAGTCGAAGGTAGAAGCCCTGGAGAAGGACAAATCAAGCCGGGCATGTAAGAACTGCAGTAGCTCAAGTCAAGAAGGACGAAAGAAACAGTCGACTGAGATGGACAGAGTCTTGGAGATAATGAACGCCAAGTTTGAAGAACTTCAGGACAGACTTCAACTGGAGTCACATCGGCGTCCTCCGTTCACCACAGATAGAGCGGTCACTGGGACTCAGTCGAAGACAGCTGATGCTATGAAAGCTTCAGCAACCCGGACGATGGCACGCTCGGCTGTTACAACTGCCGCGCAAGCCCCTGCCCCTGTGCAACTACAGAAGGGGCAGAAAAGGAAGAAGAGCAAAAAGAAAGAAGGAGCAAATTCGGGTAACGCGATTTCTATGGAACGTGATCAGCCATGTCCTGCCCCACCCACTTCGAAAACACGCGAGGATGAATGGGTCACGGTGACTAGACGTAATACCAAGTCAAAATCCCAAAAGTTGACAGTGGTACCCTCGGCTGCGACGAGAACGCCTGGGGTTGTAAAATCAAAGAAACAGCCCAAGCTACGTCCTCCCCAAACGGCCGCTATTACTATTAAGCTGCGGCCAGAAGCCGAAGAGAGAGGCACGACATATAAGGATATACTTTTGAAAGCTAAGGAGGGTCTGAATCCAGAAGAATTTGGAATCAAATGCGGTCTACCGTTTAAAGTGGCACAAAATGGTGCCCGCATAGTTGAGATCGCAGGAGGAGAAAATAATGAAATCGCCGATAAATTGGCATCAAGGCTGAGAGAGCTTCTCGATCCTGATACTGCTGAAATATCCAGACCGATGAAATGCGCGCAAATACGTATTACGGATCTGGACGACACGGCGTCAGCCATTGAGGTAAGAGAGGCAGTGGCAAAATCAGGGCAGTGCTCTACCGAGTCAGTGAAGTGTGGAGAAATCCGCTTGAACCGGTCGGGCTTAGGCGCTGTCTTGGTGAAGTGCCCAGTGGCGGCCGCTAAAAAACTGGTTGAGAGTGGCAAAATTAAAGTTGGGTGGATATCGGCCCGCGTTAAATTATTACCGTCGAGAGCCATGCGGTGCTTCAGGTGCCTTGAAGTGGGACACGTAAGGGAAAACTGTACAGCGGAGGAAGATAGGAGCGACCTCTGTTTTAGGTGCATCATCTGTGCGGCAGCGAAAATAGCGTCAAATCATCCTGTGGGGGGCTTGGCCTGCGCCCCCCAACCAGGACCCAAGAGAAAAGGGCCGCAGAAGGGAAAGGCTTCAATACCCCGTCGGGTTCCGGCTCGGGAAGACAGGGCTATGGAGGTTGAGGCTGCTCCGTGATGGTGGCTGCGTGGAGACGAGTGGGGATAATAGGCAATGTTTGCACTCCGCTGCTCGTAGTGAGGGCTGGGCGGCAGTAATGGGGATTGCTGTCGTCGGGATCAGGGCCTTCGTGGTGTTCGGGTGTGTTCGTGTTCCGGCATACCCTCGCCGAGGGAAGGAGTTACTGAGCTTCCATAAAGAGGGGTCCGAAAGGACACCGCAGGGCGGTATACCGTGGTAGAAGTGGGCAAAGCCTGAACTCATGGTCCCCGTCTGTTTGCGTGAAGGAACACCCAGGTGGTTTTAGTGGGTTCGAGTCCCACATAACCATCCTGTCTCCCCATGGCGGGGTGGTATGCGCGGGCATTTCCCCTGGTAAAAAAAAAAAAAAAAAAAAAAGGTTAGGTTAGGTTAGGTTTTTTTTTTTTTTTTGTTTATATTCGTTTGTTCTCTTTATTGCTGATAGGTTAGGTTAGGTTAGGTTAGGTTAGGTTGACCCGTTCTAGAGGAGGTAGAACGGGTCCGCACCGAGGCGCAGGGGGAGGCTCTGCGCCGATGGGTGGAGGCACTCGCCAACCCAGCCGCTGGCCACCGGACGATCGAGGCGATTCGTCCGGTGTTGGAGGAGTGGGTAGGGCGCCAGCGGGGCACCCTCACCTACCGCTTGGTGCAGGTACTGACCGGACATGGGTGTTTCGGTCACTACCTGCACCGAGTCGCCCGTCGGGAGGAGACGCCGCGGTGTCATCACTGCGCCTCTCCCGACGACACGGCCGAGCACACGTTGATCGTGTGCCCGGCCTGGCGAAATGAGCGCCGCGATCTGATCGCGGCGCTCGGCGGAGGAGGCCTCTCGCTGCCAAGTATGGTAAGAGCCATGCTTGGTAGCGAGAGAGCCTGGAGGGCTGCCGCCTCCTTCTGCGAATCTGTGATGGCGCAGAAGGAGGCAGCGGAGAGGGAGCGGGAGGAGGACGCTCTAGCCGCCCCTCTCCGGCGTAGACGGGTGGGCCGAAGAAGGCAGGCAGCGGTGACTGCCGGTCTTCGACGGCCCTAAGGTGGCCTGGGCGCGGCCTGACCAGCCGCGCGCCCTAGGTGCCGCTCCGGCATAGGCCACCACGTCTGGGGACTGCCTAGTACCCTAGCGCAGTCCCCCTGAGGCGCGTCGCCCGGTCCACTCGTTGGGCCGGGCCTGCCCGGGGGCGGGCTCGGAGCTGTGGCGCACGCAGGTGCGTCGGCCCCGAGACGCCCCCACATGGGCGTAGGAGGGTACCGGGGGGTTTTAGTGGAGTAGGATCAGTGTGGTCTTCCGCACTGGTCCTGCTTGAGTAGGGTCGGCACTGTTTCCCGTGCCGGCGAGTCCCACACACGCCGTGCGCCTAGTCAGCGTCACGGTATGGTGCGTAACTGCATTTCCCCTCGTCACAAAAAAAAAAAAAAAAAAAAAAAAAAAAAAAAAAAAAAAAAAAAAAAAAAAAAAAAAGGTTAGGTTAGGTTAGGTTCCGCCCTCTCTTCCGCCCTCTTTTTGGAGAGGGGAGCGACTGTGCAGTGTCGCTACCGGACGCGTCCCCCGGGTTGCGGATAGGGGAACACCTCCCAGATATGGGGGGTACCGGCTTCGGCTGGCGTGGACAGCTACTGCACGCGGTGGGGGCGATTCAGCCCACGGCGCACTCGCGCCTCAGTTGTGGGGGCCCTTCTTAGGGCCAGTGGACTTTCTGTCGGCGGATGGCTTGCCTTCAAGGCTCGCGGAACTTTTTTGTTCATTTGACGTCGGGTTCTTACCCAGAGGAACCTCGGTTCGTAGGATGGCGAACAGTGTTCGCGGGAGTGTTTCGACGCTCCATGTGGCGAACCCACACCCAGGTTTAACCAATCTGGTTTTTGGAAGGGGCTTGCCTTTGTTGGTCGGCCCAGCGGCCGCTTCGGCGGCGTGGGATGGCAGTCCTGTTAGGTCTGCGCGCGCGGCGGCCCCGTGACCACGGTTTGTGGCCGCTGGGGATGGGCTCTGGCCTACCGTCGGGCAACCTGGAATCCTGTGTGTGTGAGTCGTTGCCATGTCTAGCGGCACATGCACAGGACCAGGGGGGCTTGCCTTTACCGGCTGGCCCTGAGTGGAGCATACCACGTAAAAAAACCCCCAAGTTCCCGTTCAGCGGGTTAACTGCCACTGGGACACCACGGTGGCAGACGCCTTATGGTGGTGGCTGGGTAATGCCACCAGCTAGTGGTCAACCCTGGGGTACCGCTCGCCCCCCCAGGTGTATTAGAGTTACCCGGGTGCAGAGGGCACCACCCGGGCGGACTTTGTAGTTCCCTCCTGCTCGTGGGATAAGTATGTCGAATAATACAAAACAAACCCAAAACCTTAGAATAAGTTTAAGACGCATTGATAGTGATCACCCCTCCGTGGGTAGCATTGAGGCTAACGCACCACCCGTAGTTTGCGTTGAGAGAAAGAAGGATGAGAATCCTGTGAATGTCGATGAAGCGATGTCAGATTGTTCGATGACAAGTACTGAGACGCTGGGATCAACTGCTGGAAAAGCAGGAAAGTCGGTAAGCGGACGCAAGCGCACCCGTGAGACCAGGGCTGCTTCTAAAACCGCTCGGTCAGATTCCGACAGCGAGTTAAGCGATCAGTCGGTCACCGCGCCCAAGATGCCAACTAAGCCGAAATCAGCCGGCCGCGGCAGAGGCCGCCCGCCCACTACGGGTGAATATGTAGGCCTAGCGAAAGCGCAAAAAGCCCTTAATGAGGCCAAGATGGAGGAGCTGCGGCTCCGGGCCGAAGAAAGCATGGCCGAGGAACTTGATCGGCGAAGCCTTCGCTCGGGTTCGGCCCACTCTCAATATTCGGACGCTGCGATGTCCGCTGACGAAAGCCCCTTAGCCTCGCAAATTTTCGAGGTCATCAATAAGGATGCTGACTTAATACGGAAGGTTGCCAAAACATCAGGCAACCTAAAGGGCACTTTCCAGAAGGCCCTCCACGATGCCGCGGACTCCATAGTCAAAAATACGCTTGCAATTCTCCGGTGCACGGAGTCAACCGAGACCGCCAAATTAAAGGTGGACAAGAAACGGTTGCAGGACGAGGTTGCGGATCTGCGAAAAGGAATGGCGGAACTGCGCGAGGAAGTCAAGGCGCTTCGCGAGGGTCGCACAACCGCGGTGCCTCCTCACGAGGCACTTCAGGCAAACGCTGCGAATATCCCGTCGCTTTTTGAGGAATGGTCGCACCGAATGGTTGACACGATTGGCGGTATGATCAACGCTAGGCTGGAAGCCCTGGAGCGTGACAGCCGCCTCATGATGGCGAGGACCTTAAGACCTCCTTTGGCTGCTGATAAGGCCAGGGCGGTCTCGACATCCAGAACGCCTGCTGCTGCACTGCGTGCTGCTGATACAGAGACGGCCCACCTATCGGAGTCGCCTGCACCTGTGTCTCTGCCAGCTCCTGCTTCTAAAAAGGGCAAAAAGAAGAAGACCGCGAAGGTGCCAGCTCCAAAACCGGCAGCTGCTCCCGTTAAATTATCTGGTCCGACGCCTCCTGCAACCCAAACTAATAACGAGGAGTGGGTTACTGTGGCGAGGCGTCCTAAAAAGAAGACTCAACCTGTGGCATCAAAAGCTCCTGCTCCTGCTTCTGCACAATCACAGGCCCAAAAGAAGGGTGCTCCCAAGAAACCCAGGCTACGGGAGCCTCGCACAGCGGCGGTTGTTCTAACTATTAACCCCGAAGCACAAGAAAAAGGTCTCTCCTATGCTGACATAATTAGGAGTGCAAAGACGAAGCTGAACCTGGAGGAACTGGGTCTCTCGGCTAGCGGGTTCCGGATAAAAGAGGCAGCCACCGGGGCACGTATTCTGCAGGTCTCTACCGAGAAAACGGCCGCCGAAAATAAGACCAAGGCGCGAGAAGTCGCTGAAAAGTTGCGAGAAGTCCTCCCAAGCGATGCTGTAAGAGTCTCCACCCCGACAAAATGCGCGGAAATCCGCATATCGGAGTTGGATGACTCAGTCATGAGCGACGAAGTGAAGGCTGCAGTCGTCATCAAGTGCGGTTGTAACACCGAGGACGTAACCGTCAGATCGTTACGAACTGGCCCTGACGGCCTAAGCTCAGCACTGGTTAAGCTGCCCGTTGCAGCTGCCAAAACATTGACGGACGCTGGTCGGTTCCTCATAGGTTGGTGCTCGGCCCGAGTACGGGCTCAGGAGCCCCGTCAATTGACTTGTTTCCGCTGCCTAGATATTGGGCATACTTCTCAGCGTTGCCCGTCTGACACAGATCGAAGCAAGCTATGCTTCAGATGTGGTAAGCCCGACCACCAGGCCAAGACATGCAAAGCCGCTCCTCACTGCGTCCTATGTGAGACCTCGAAACGGCCGGCTAATCACATCATGCGGGGTAAGAGCTGCCAAGCTCCGCTGCCCCCAAGAAGGAAAGCGGTCCCCAAGACCCAGACCGCCAGTCAAGGTGAGCTGGCCCAGCCAGCCGTCGAGGAGATGATTACCGACTCACAATGTTAGTACGACCATACAAGTTGCTACAGGGCAACCTCAACCACTCTCGCGGTGCACAGGATCTCCTGATGCAAACCATGCCAGAGTGGTCGATAGATTTAGCAGTCGTCGCGGAGCCATATTTTACTCCGCCCAACATTAATTACGCTTCTGATTTGGACAACTTGGTCTCCATAATCAGAGTGCCGTCTTCTGGGTCCCCGCCCCTGAACATCTTGGAGCGGGGCCATGGTTATGTCGCCACGAAATGGGGAGAGATTGTGCTAGTAGGAACCTACTTCTCCCCAAATCGTGTTCTCTCTGAATTTGAAAACTTCCTAGATTGTGTCAATGCTGCAATACAGCGAGCAGCGTCACAAAATGTCGTAGTGCTGGGTGACCTCAACGCGAAATCCTCTGCGTGGGGTTCACCCAGAACGGATGCACGAGGCTCCGCAGTTGCAGACTTTTTGGCCATGTCTGGCCTCATCATTCTTAATCGTGGTTCAATCAACACGTGTGTGCGACAGCAGGGGGGGTCTATAGTGGATGTAACATTCGCTACCCCTGCCATTGCCACGCACGTGACCAACTGGATGGTCCACGTAGAAGCAGAAACACTCTCGGACCACCGCTACATTACGTTCGAGGTGTTCTCTACAAGAAGAGCTAGCAACAGTCAAACCAGGGCTAACACAGCACAGCCGTTTCCCCGATGGACCTTGACCAAGCTCAACAAAGAGCTCGTCGAGGAATCCGCCCTGCTGGAGGACTGGTTCTCCCAGAACGCAACAATATCTGCGGGGGTGGACGAATTGGCTCGTGAGTTTGGCGAGTCGATGGTGCGGATCTGCGACGCTTCCATGCCGCGCACACAGCGTCGCTCGCCCAAGCGCGAGGTTCATTGGTGGTCGCAGGAGCTGGCAGTCATGCGACGCGCCTGCATAATCCGTCGTCGCACATACACCAGATTTCGCAGACGGCGCACTGGCAGAGACGAACAAGAGGAGGCCCGACTATATGCCCTCTACAAAGACGCACGCCATGAATTTAGGGTGGCTATATTCAGGGCAAAAGAAGCTGCCCGACAGAGGTGGCTTGAGGAGCTCGATGCCGATCCCTGTGGTCGTCCATACCGCATCGTGCGAAACAAGCTGTGTAGTCAGGGCCCCCCAGTGGTAGAGTCTCTTGGCCCTCCACTATTGGTTTCGACTATGGTCGCCCTGTTTCCTGCACAAACCGAGCAGATCGCGCCAGTAATGGCTCCAGTGAGGCCTAGCCCCGACGACGACAACCCCCCTCCCCCTATTACAGACGGAGAGTGGGACTGGGCTATAAGCAGACTCCGGGCCAAAAGCACGGCTCCAGGTCCAGATGGAGTTCATGGCCGCGTTTTGGCGCTGTCCCTCTCCGTTCTGAAAGACCGCTTGAGGGAAATTTTCGACCTCTGTTTGTCGTCGGGAGAATTCCCAACTCTGTGGAAACAGGGCCGATTGGTACTTTTGCAGAAGCCGGGAAAACCGGCTATTTCACCTTCTGCATACCGGCCAATTGTTTTGCTGGATGAGGCGGGTAAACTGCTAGAACGGATCATATCCACCCGCATCGTTCAGCACCTAGATGAGACAGGTCCCAACCTCTCTGATTGTCAGTTTGGGTTCCGACAGAATAGATCCACCATTGACGCGATTCTTCGGGTCAAATCTTTCACCGACGAGGCCGTATCGAGGGGCAGGGTTGTTATGGCGATATCACTGGATATCGCAAACGCCTTTAACACCCTGCCCTACTGCTGCATAGACGAGGCACTCGCATATCATAAGTTGCCTTCGTACTTACGCAAGATTGTAGCACATTACCTGCGCAACAGACTTGTAATGTGCCAAAACAAGGACGGAGATTTAATTCGCCGAGCCATGGCACGCGGCGTTCCACAGGGGTCGGTCCTTGGCCCTCTCCTGTGGAACATCGGCTATGACTGGGTTTTGCGGGGCGCCCTTCTGCCGGGCTTAACTGTCGTTTGCTATGCAGACGACACCCTAGTTCTAGCAAGGGGCGACGACTACACGGACGCGGCACGACTGGCAACTGTCGGCACCACCATCGTGGTGGGAAGGATTGAGAGCCTAGGTCTCAAAGTTGCTCTCAATAAAACGGAGGCCCTCCTCTTCCACGGGCCCCGTAAGAGACCCCCGGCTGGCGCACACATTACTATCAATAACGTGCGCATTGACGTCACACCGCATATGCGGTACCTCGGACTCCTGCTTGACCATAAGTGGGGGTTCGAGGAACATTTTCGGCGCTTGTCCACCAAACTTGTAGGGGCGGCGGCGTCTCTAAGCAGACTCCTCCCTAACATAGGGGGCCCCAGTGTGTCATGCAGGAGGCTGTACACTGGGGTAATAAGATCAATGGCCCTTTACGGGTCGCCAGTTTGGGCTGACACGCTGTCGCCGCGTAACGCCGCCGTCTTGCGGCGAGCGCAGCGTACTGTCTGCATACGAGTAATTCGCGGCTACCGGACAATATCCAGCGATGCCGCGCTTGCCTTGTCGGGCGTCCCTCCATGGGATTTAGACGCCCTGGCGCTTGCGAAAATTTATAGACGCAGCGCCCAAGTTAGAAACGAGGGTCTCCGTCCCCCACCCGAAATGATCCGGCGCTGGAGGGATAGAGCCCAGTTATCCACAATAAGGGCATGGAGGCTTCGCATGGATGCCCCTGCTGCAGGGCAATGGACGATCGATGGCATTCGGCCCAATCTAAATGAATGGTTAAATAGACGACATGGCGCGCTTACTTACCGCATGACCCAGGTGCTGTCGGGGCATGGCTGCTTCGGCAGCTACCTGCACAGGGTTGCCAGGCGTGAGCCGAGTGCGCGTTGCCATGACTGCGACAGCAACGCAGATACAGCGCAGCACACGCTGATGGAATGCTCGGCTTGGGTGACACAACGCTCTGCCCTTGTCGCAGCAATCGGGCGAGACCTCTCCCTGCCGGCCGTCATCAAACAGATGGCCGAAAGTCAGACTAAATGGACGGCAGTAGCCGACTTCTGCGAGGACGTGATGACGCGGAAGGAGGCGGCGGAAAGAATTCGGGAGGAGGATCCCCTCGCTGACCCGACTCGAAGGCGGAGATTAGGCAGGCGGAGGCGGCTTTATGGCCTTCAAGCTCAACCGCCCTAGTCACGGACGCTGGGGGCCAGGTGGGGGTCTGGCCCCTGTAAGCGACGTCCGATGACTGAGAGGTGTCTTCTTCACCGCGGACACCTCTGCGCACAGATGGGTCCCCAACGGGACAGACTATTAGCCGCGGCTCGCGATGGTGTGCGCTGAGTATTTACCCCGGCCGCGACTATCACTAATAGTCAAGTGGTGAACCGTCAGTTTTTAGTGGGTAGGCCCTTCCAGTCCAGGTCGATTAGCGATCTGGATTGCACTCTGGGGGGGAGAGTCCCACATAACCACAGGGTCAACCCCTGACACTGGCTCTGTGGTATGCGTAAGGCATTTTCTGACGTTAAAAAAAAAAAAAAAAAAAAAAAAAAAAAAAGGTTCCGCCCTCTCTTTGGAGAGGGAAGCGACCGTGCAGTGTCGCTACCGGACGCGTCCCCCGGGTTGTGGATAGGGGCACGCCCCCCAGATATGGGGGGTACCGGCTTCGGCCGGCGCGGACAGCTACTGCACGAGGTGGGGGCGATTCAGCCCGTGGCGCGCTCGCGCCTCAGTTGCGGGGGCCCTTCTTAGGGCCAGAGGACTTTTTCTGGTCGTGGTATGGCGGACCTACAAGGTTTGCGGAACTTTTTAGTTCTCTGTGGCCTAGTGTGGCGTAGTATGGCGAACAGTGTTCGCGGGAGTGCTCTGACACTCTACATGGTGGTCGTTGGACCTCGGTTCAGACGGTTTCTGGACTGTCGTGCGGCGGGGATCCTTGTATGACAGGACTCCGTCGGGCAACTTGGTATTCTCATTGAGAGGACCAAGGGGCTGGGCCACTGAGGCCTCGCCCGAGAGGAGCATACCTCACTAAAAAACCCCAAGCCGAAGCTTTGAGAGCGTGGTGATAGGCTGGATGGCCAGTGGGGGACTGGTCCCTAGCGCTAGGCGTGGAAGGGAGATACGAGAACCTGACTCGTTAAAAAAACGGACAATCATTATGGAAGCAGCTCTAAAAACAAAACAACCCCAGGAGGGTACCGTCGTTGACGGAGAATCCCTCCCTTCGGCTTCGGCCGTTGGCAGGCCCCACGTATCTGGGGGGGGCCAGAACTGCTCCGTGCTGGTTGGCACGCGGTCATATGATCCCGCTGACCACGGGCGCTCGCCGCTTCCTCGGGCGGCCAGTGTGAAATTGGCTACGAGTGTCGATGACAGGAGAGGGCTTCGCTCTAGGAGAGAAAGCGAATTGGAAGACGAGTTGGTTTCTGACTCGACAGTCAGAAGTTTTGAATCGACCAGGTCGAGGAGTAGTAGGTCGAGGAGTAGGTCTAGGTCGAGATCTAGGAGTAGTGGTGGCCGTCCGGTCACTCTGAAGTTTTGGCGGAAAGATCGCAAGGAAAAGGGCAAAGATGTTCTTAAGCGCAAGAGAACCGCGAATGATGATGGTACAGCCAGTGATGAAACCACCACATCAGCCAAGGTTAAGGCCTCCGTAGGCAAGGGAAGAGGTCGCGGTCGCGGTCGTCCACCCACTACGGGTGAGTATGTCGGCCTTGCGAAGGCCAAGGCGGATCTGGCAAGGGTCGAAAGGGAAGCCCTAAAAATTCAAGCAGAAAAGGAGCTGCTAGACGCGGCAGTCTGTGCTAGGGTCACCCGTTCTGCGCCGGCTGCGGATAACGCGGTTGCAGGAGTGGAAGATGATATTGAGACGGCCAAGACGATTGTTAGCAAGGTTCTGGCCAGCGTCGAAGTTGTCGAGAAGGTCGCTACCAAATCTGGTAGTTTAAAGGGCACTTTTGTGAAAATGTTGAAGGATGCTGCACAGGCTATAAAAGATTGCACGATTGAGTTGGCGCAACGCAACGCGTCTGATGACACCACAAGGCTGGAGCGGATCGTCGCTCGCCAAGAGAAGGAAATGGAGGAGCTCCGTAAAGAGCTGATCGCATTAAAAACCAGTATGGCACAGCAGGTCGCTGCCATGGCGTCATCGCGGTTGGATGACGCCTGTCTTATGGATACGAGTCCTCCTCCTCAGACCGCATTGGAAGAATTAGAGGCTCGCATAATGAACAATGTGACCGCTCGCATAAACGCACGGATGGAAGGCCTAGAGCCACGCCTTAACCCGGCTCCAAACTATAGACCGCCATTGAAGCATGATGGCAAAAAGAAGGATGCGGCAGCCTTACAGAAGCAGGCACAAAACACGGCGCCCCCGTTGACAACGGTCATGGGACCCCCGCCAGTGCCCCCTGTGAAGGCTAAAGTAAAGGGCAAGAAGGTTGTGCCCGATCCACCTCAGGACAGTCAAGAGGTGAAACGGCAAGAGAAGCAGATTCCACCTAACACCAGGCGGAATCCCAATCGCAAAGATAGGAAAGCGCGGGACAGCTCTATCTCGCAGCCGAGACAACCCCTCCCATCTACGTCTACTCCCGCAACCGTCGAAGGAGAATGGACGACTGTGGTTAAGAGGGGCGGAAAGGGGGTGAAGAAAAATCCCGCGAGTGAAAAGAGGCCCACTCAAACACAAGGCAAGACCAAACAGCCTCAAACTAAAAGTAGAGCCAGACCTCCGCGCACCGCAGCTGTCGTTCTGACGCTTCAGCCAGGTGCAGTGGAGAAAGGTGTCACTTATAGCTCGGTGCTTAGAGAGGCGAAGGCCAAAATCGATCCGGCCAGTCTGGGGATCGAATTTACGACATTCCGCAGAGCCATCACCGGGGCCTCTATCATCGAGGTACACGCGGAAGAAAACAATAAGAAGGCTGATCTCTTAGCGGAAAAAATAAAGGAGATATTCAGTGACGAGTTGCTCAGAGTGTCCAGGCCGTTCAAGTGCTCTGAGTTGATGATTAGTAGTCTGGAGGACTCGGTCACGGCAGAAGAGGTCACCAAGGCCATTGCTGATTTGGGGGGCTGCCCGGTTGATCAGGTCAAGGTCGGCACAATTAAACAGACCAATTATGGCACGGGTGCAGTGTGGGCGAGTTGTCCGGTGGCAGCAGCGAAGAAAGTAATTGAAGGCCGGCTGCGAGTGGGATGGTCCTCTACCAGGGTTAAGTTGCTACCACCGCGAGATATGCGGTGCTTTAAATGTCTGGAGACTGGCCATGTCAAGGAAAGATGCTCGGCCTGTGTAGATCGCAGCCAGTTGTGTTACAGGTGTGGTCAGTCGGGCCATCGAGCGGTGGAATGCGACAAAGACTTTCACTGTACTTTATGTGAGGAGGCCGGTAAAAAGGCCGATCATAGGCTGGGGAGCAACAGATGTTCGGCCCCCAAGCGCAAAATGAGAAGGAGCCAGGCTGCCCCACGCAAAACTGCTACGCAACAGCCTCCTAACCCACCGAACAGGGCAGAAGAAGTAGAGCCGATGGAAATTGCCCAAAATGCCTAGTACCATTAAATTTCTACAGGCCAACATCAATCACTGCGCTGGAGCTCAAGATCTGCTCATTCAGTCATCGGCGCAGTGGTCGATTAACGTGATGGTTGTAGCCGAACCATACATGGTTCCCACCAGGGACGACTGGATGGGAGACATTGACGGCTTGGTCGCGGTTGTGGTGAATCAAAGACTCGACACGACCTCTTTTGTTAGAGATTCGCTGAAGGGTCACGGGTTTGTAGCTGCCCTATACGGTGACACAGTAGTCATAGGAGTTTATTTCTCTCCAAATAAACCCCTAAATGAATTCGAGAGTTTCTTGGTGCAGCTTGATTCGGTTATTGGTTGGTGTAGGCCACACGAAATTATTTTAGCTGGTGACCTGAATGCAAAGTCGACAGAATGGGGATGTCCATCGTCGGATGCCCGAGGCGTTCTTGTCGAAGAGTGGTTGGTGGCACACGGTTTGGTCACTCTAAATTCCGGCAGTGTCGAAACATGCGTTCGTGCAAATGGAGGGTCCATAGTGGACATTACGTTTACAAGCCCCAACCTGGCACGACGCATATCCAATTGGAGGGTCCTGGTTGGGGAGGAAACGCTTTCGGACCATCGTTACATTCGGTTCGAAGCGTCCTCCCCAACACAAAGATCAGATTCACTTAGTCGTTCCAATATGGAGATTGGGCCCAGGTGGGCAATTAAAAGAATGGACAGGGACGCTTTAATAGAGGCTTCCCTGGTTGAAGGTTGGTCACCAATCCCAGAAAATCCGGGAACTGAAAGCGAGGCTGAATGGTTTAGCGCTGCACTCACTCGCGCCTGTGACGTGGCAATGCCTAGAGTCAGGGCACTGCCCCCTCTGCGACAAGTGTATTGGTGGTCTGCTGAGCTCGCTGACCTACGAGAGACCTGCGTAACTGCCAGACGCCAATACACCAGATCCCGCAGGAGAGGTAGACGACGAGGTGAAGTGGAAGAAAACCGCCTCTACACCGCTTATCAAGACGCCAAAAAGGCGCTGAGAGCTGCCATTGCTGATGCAAAAGAAAGAGCTTGGAAGGAGCTCCTCGACTCCCTTGCACAAGACCCATGGGGCAGGCCATACAAGCTCGTTATGAGCAAGCTTCGTCCCTGGGCTCCACCTCTTACATCCAAAATGGACGAGGAGGTGCTGCAAAGAGTGATAGAGGCGCTCTTTCCCCCTAGAGGTGACCAACGACCTCCGCTTGGCATACAAAGACCGAGTGCAGACGCAAGAACTGACGAAGTCCCGGAGGTAACGGAGGGAGAGCTGGGTTCTGCTATTTTGAGGCTCCAATCGAAGAACAAGGCCCCTGGACCAGACGGCGTTCCTGGGTGTGCCCTAGTGATAGCTTTAAAAAACGGACTGGAGTACCGATTCCGCAAGCTACTAACGTCTTGCTTGCGGGAGAGATGTTTTCCACAGACATGGAAAACTGGGAAACTTGTGCTGTTGAAGAAGGAAGGTCGTCCAGTGGACTCACCATCTGCGTACCGGCCGATCGTTCTCTTAAATGAAGCAGGGAAACTATTCGAACGAGTAATAGCTGGCCGCCTCCTTCAACATTTGGAGGAAATCGGGCCGAATGTTAGTGACAACCAGTACGGCTTCAGACAGGGGCGGTCAACTATAGACGCCATCTCCAAAGTAAGAACTTTGACAGAGGAGGTGACAGCGAACGGGGGAGTGGTACTGGCGGTGTCTTTGGACATCGCCAACGCTTTCAACTCCTTGCCGCACTGTTGTATAGAGGAGGCGATGGCATGGTTCGGTTTTCCATTGTATCTGCGGCAAATAATCATGTCCTACTTGTCAGGCCGCAAAGTTGTCTTCCCTATGGCGACTGGACGGGGTGAAAGAGTGGTGTCTGCCGGTGTTCCACAGGGTTCGGTCTTAGGACCGCTCCTGTGGAACATAGGTTATGACTGGGCCATCCGAGGTTCGAATCTAAGAGGAGTCAACGTGTTTTGTTATGCGGATGATACCCTAGTCACAGCTAGAGGAGACAATTTACAGTCGGCTGCGACCCTCGCCGTGGCCGGGGTATCCCAAGTGGTGGACCGTATTAGACGACTGGGCTTGAGAGTTGCAATGGAGAAATCGGAAGCCATTTGTTTTCATGGGCCCCGCAAATCTCCACCTGCCGACTATAAAATCCGAGTGGGGGAAGTTGACATAAAGATCGGTAAGACCCTTAAGTATCTAGGTTTGGTCTTAGATGGAAGCTGGACATTCAAGAGCCATTTCGAACAGCTGGTTCCCAAGCTCAGACGAGTATCCCTGGCTCTGTGTAGACTCATGCCGAACTTGGGGGGAGCAAGCACAGTTTGTCGCCGCCTTTTTGTAAACGCGGTTCGTTCGGCGGCCCTTTACGGGGCACCTATTTGGTCACGAGCCCTAACGTCTCGTAGCAGAAACCAACTACTGCAGGCACAGAGGGTTACAACATTAAGAGTAGCGCGAGCATACCGCACCGTATCGGGGGAGGTGGCATGTTTGCTGGCCCGATCCCTACCCTGGGACATAGATGCAGAGGTGTTAACCAAGGTGTACGAACAGACTGCAGAAGCTAAGCAAAGCACAGGCTGCGTTCCTCTTCCAGAGGTTATTGAACGATGGCGGACCGACGCCCAGGAGACAGGAACCGATGAATGGTCAAGAAGGCTCGAGAGACCAAGAGCGGGACACCGTACAATCTCTGCGTTCCGTCCAGTTCTGTCTCACTGGCTTGAAGGGCAGGGGGGCTCGCTCTCTTATCGCATGGTGCAGATGCTAACCGGACACGGATGTTTCGGCAAGTATCTGCACACAGTCGCGAGACGTGAGCGGACCCCAGTGTGCCACCAGTGCGGCGCTGCAGAGGACTCCGCTGCACACACACTAATGACGTGCCCGACATGGGCGACTGAAAGAGCCGTTCTGACGGCGGTAATTGGAATTGACTTGTCACTGCCCACCGTAGTCAAAGCACTAGTTGACAGCGAAAGAGCACAGAGGGCCCTTTACACCTTCTGTGAAGCGGTGTTGAGCATGAAGGAAGCCGACGAGAGGTCCCGAGAAGAGGACCCGTCGGCCGATGCGCTCAGAAGGAGAAGGACCGGCAGGCGGCGCCGCGCTTTTGTGAGCGCGCTGGCCCCGTAAGACGAAGGCAGGCGGCGACGCGCTTTTTCGAGCGCGTTGGCCCCGTAAGACCAAGACCACCAGGCTGTTGACGGGCCGACTTGGGGGAGTCCGCTCGTCAACCTTAAGCTACTGAGCAGGACGACGTTCACTTGTGCTCAGTGAACGTCGGGAGACGCCATATGCACTTATTGTGCGGGGAAAAGTCCACAGATGGACAAACGCTGCACAGGGGAAAGGGAAAAGGGAAACTGTTGCCCTACCCTGTCGTAGTGAGAGGCGGAGCACGGGGGGAAGTTTTAGTGGGTAGTCTCGGCTTTTACCATCTTGGCCGAGGAGCCCCACATAACCAGGCGTCACCCCCAATGGCGTAGGGTATGCGTAAAGGCATTTTTACCCCTGCCAAAAAAAAAAAAAAAAAAAAAAAAAAAGGTTAGGTTAGGTTAGGTTAGGTTAGGTTTCCGCCCTCTTTTTGGAGAGGGGAGCGATAGTGCAGTGTCGCTACCGGACGCGTCCCCCGGGTTGCGGATAGGGGAACGCCCCCCAGATATGGGGGGTACCGGCTTTGGCCGGCGCGGACAGCAACTGCACGCTGTGGGGGCGATTCAGCCCACGGCGCACTCACGCCTCTGTTGTGGGGGCCCTTCTTAGGGCCAGTGGACATTCTGTCGGTGGACGGCTTGCCTTCAAGGCTCGCGGAACTTTTTGTTCAATTGACGTCGGGTTCTTACCCAGAGGAACCTCGGTTCGTAGGATGGCGGACAGTGTTCGCGGGAGTGTTCTGACGCTCCACGTGGTAAACCCACGCCCGGGTCTAACCAACCTGGGTTTTGGGAGGGGCTTGCCTTTGTTGGTCGGCCCAGCGGCCGCTTCGGCGGCGTGGGATGGCAGTCTTGTTAGGTCTGCGCGCGCGGCGGCCCCGTGGCCACGGTTTGTGGCTGCTGGGGATTGGCTACGGCCTACCGTCGGGCAACCTGGAATCCTGTGTGTGTGTGTCGTTGCCATGTCTAGCGGCACATGCACAGGACCAGGGGGGCTTGCCTTTACCGGCTGGCCCTGAGTGGAGCATACCACGTAAAAAAACCCCTCAGTTCCCGTTCAGCGGGTTAACTGCCACTGGGACACCACGGTGGCAGACGCCTTATGGTGGTGGCTGGGTAATGCCACCAGCTAGTGGTCAACCCTGGGGTACCGCTCGCCCCCCCAGGTGTATTAGAGTTACCCGGGTGCAGAGGGCACCACCCGGGCGGACTTTTTAGTTCCCTCATGCTCGTGGGATAAGGATGAATAGTGATACTAAAAACCCAAACCCAATTATAAGATTAGAAAAAATAAGTTTTAGACGAAGTGGAAACAATAGCCCCTCCGTGGGCAGTGTGGAGGCTAACGCACCACCCGCAGGTCGCGTTGAGAGAGAAAAGGAGGAGGATCCTAACAGTGGTATGGAACCGATGTCGGATTGTTCGATATCCAGTACAGAGACACTAGGATCCCATGTTGGTACAGCCAAAGCTGTTGAAGTCGGTACGACGGTAGCTGGACGCAAGCGCACCCGGAACACCAGGATGGCCGCTAAAACCGCCCGATCAGATTCTGAAGGCGATCTAAGTGACCAATCGGTCTCAGCACCGAAGTTAAAGCCAAAGTGTGCAGGCCGCGGCAGAGGCCGCCCGCCTACTACGGGTGAATATGTAGGGCTAGCGAAAGCGCAAAAAGCCCTTAATGAGGCCAAGATGGAGGAGCTGCGGCTCCGGGCCGAAGAAAGCATGGCCGAGGAGCTTGATCGGCGAAGCCTGCGCTCAGGTTCAGCCCACTCAAAATACTCGGACGCTGCTATGTCTGCAGACGAAGGCCCCCTAGCCTCTCAGATCTTTGAGGCTATTAATAAAGAAGCTGACTTGGTTCGGAGGGTTGCCAAAACGTCGGGCAACCTCAAGGGCACATTTCAGAAGGCCCTTAACGATGCCGCGGACTCAATTGTCCAGAATACGTTGGCAATTCTTCGTTGCACCGAATCTTCGGAAACCGCCAAACTAAAGGTGGATAAGAAACGGCTGCAAGACGAAGTTGTTGAACTACGCAAGGGGATCGAGGAACTACGCGCAGAAGTTAAAGCACTCAGGGACGGCCACACAGCTGTGGTACCTCCCTCCGAGTCTTCGCCAGCGCCACCCCCGCAGGCAAGCGCGGCGAACATGCCGTCGCTATTTGAAGAATGGTCTCGTCGAATGGTTGATACAATCGGCAATATGATCAACTCTCGACTTGAGGTCCTAGAGCGCGACAATCGCATATTGATGGCAAAGATTCTGAGACCTCCACTAGCCTCTGATAGGCCCAAGGACGGGTCGGTATCCAGATCCTCTCAACCGAGGTCTGCGGCTCCCGCCGCATACTCTGAAGTCCCTCCATCGGAAATGCCTACTCCTTCCCCCCCGCCAGCTGGTAAGGGTGGACAGAAGGCCAAGAAAAAGAAAAAGGCCACAACAGCACCGACTAATACCGCTGCCGTTGGCCCTATTCAATCCACCTCTGACAAGGTGCCAGTCGCGCCCAAGCCCAATAGTGAGGAATGGGTCACTGTGGCAAAGCGCTCCAAAAAGAAGGCCCAAACAGCTGCATCCACGGCTCCTGCTCCTAGCGCTAAGCCGGGCGCACAGAAGAAAGCTGCACCTAAAAAGGCGAAGCTTCGAGAACCCCGTTCAGCGGCGGTGGTACTCACAATTGACTCAGAAGCTGCGAAGGATGGTCTCTCTTACGCAGATATCATAAGAAGTGCGAAATCCAAACTGAATCTGGAGGAACTCGGTCTCTCGGCGGCAGGCTTCAGAATCAGGGAGGCCGCCACTGGGGCTCGTATTTTGCAAGTCTCCACTGAGAAATCGGCTGCTGAGAACCGAACCAAGGCCAGCGAGGTGGCCGAAAAGTTGCGAGGCGTCCTCCCGGTGGAGGTCAAGATTTCAACTCCCTGCAAACGAGCAGAAGTTAGACTATCGGGGTTGGACGACTCGGTCCTTGGCGAAGAGATCAGGAAAGCCATCGTTGACAAGTGTGGTTGCTCCTCCAGTGATATAACCATCGGCACGATCCGGAGTGGTCCTGATGGTCTAGGCACTGTACTGGTAAAATGCCCTGTTGCTACCGCCAAAACTCTTGTTGATGGCGGTCGGTTCCTTGTGGGATGGAGTTCGACCCGAGTGCGGGCACAAGAGCCCCGGCAGCTGACCTGCTACCGCTGCCTGGATGTGGGGCATACTACACAGCGGTGTCCATCGGAAGTTGACCGAAGCAACCTCTGCTTCAGGTGTGGCAAGCCCGACCATAAAGCCACAGGATGTAAGGCCGCACCTCACTGTGTTTTATGCGAAAACACCAAAAGGCCGGCCAACCATATCATGAGGGGACAGAGCTGCAAAGCTCCGATACCCCCAAGAGGAAGAAAAGCGGTCCCCGGGACCCAGACCGCCAGCCAGGATGAGCCAGTCCGGCCACCCGCAGAAGACATGATAACAGACTCACAATGTTAGCACGCCCTTACAAACTACTACAGGGCAATCTCAACCACTCTCGCGGTGCGCAGGATCTCCTGATGCAAACCATGCCAGAGTGGTCGATCGATCTATCAGTAGTCGCGGAACCATACTTTACTCCGCCCAACCCTAATTATGTCTCTGATTTGGACAACTTGGTGTCCATAATCAGATCGTCATCCTCACGGTCCCCGCCCCTGATTATCTTGGAGCGGGGTCATGGCTACGTCGCTGCGAAATGGGGAGAAATTGTACTAATCGGAACTTACTTCTCCCCAAATCGCATTCTCTCCGAATTTGAGACCTTCCTCGGATATGTACACGCTGCAATGCAGCGAGCAGCGTCACAACATGTCTTTGTGTTGGGGGACCTAAACGCGAAGTCTTCTGTGTGGGGTTCACCCAACACGGATGCACGCGGCTCCGCTGTAGAAGAGTTTTTGGCCATGTCGGGCCTTTTATCCCTCAACCGTGGCTCCATCAACACGTGCGTGCGACAGCAGGGGGGGTCTATAGTGGACGTAACGTTCGCTACCCCTGCTATCGCCGCGCGCGTGAACAACTGGATGGTCCACGTGGACGCCGAAACACTCTCGGACCATAGGTACATAACGTTCGAAGTGTTTCCTTCCGCAACACCCGGAAGCAGCCGCGCGGCTCGGGCAAACCTGACCCAGCCTTTCCCTCGATGGTCCCTCACCAGGATCAACAAAGATTTAGTTGAGGAATCTGCCCTTTTGGAAGACTGGCTTTCCTAAAACGCACCAACATCTGCGGGGGTAGACGAGGAAGCTCAAAAGTTTGGGGAGTCAATGACGAGGATCTGCGACGCATCAATGCCGCGTACTCAGCGTCGTCCACCTAAACGTGAAGTTCATTGGTGGTCGCAAAGCCTCGCCACCATGAGACAGACTTGCATCACTCGCCGCCGTATCTACACAAGGTACCGTAGTAGGCGAACGGGCAGGAGCGAATCGGAGGAGTCGCGGCTTCATGCCGCATATAAAGAAGCTCTCCATACCTTCAGAGTGGCCATTGAACAGGCGAAAGAGGAAGCCCGTGAAAGTTGGCTCTCGGAGCTTGACGCTGACCCCTGGGGTCGTCCCTATCGAGTTATGCGAGACAAACTTTGTTGCCAGGGCCCCCCAGTGGCGGAAACGCTGGAACCCCAGCTCCTGGACTCGGTAATAACTGCCCTATTTCCTGCAGAACCGGCACAGACTGCCCCATTAATGGCACCTGCTAGGCAGAACCCAGATGATAACGGTCCTCCTCCCCCTATTACAGACGGAGAGTGGGACCTAGTCACTTGTAAGCTCCGGGCCAAAAATACGGCCCCAGGTCCAGACGGAGTTCATGGCCGCGTTCTCGCTCTCTCGCTCTCCGTCCTTGAAGACCGACTGAAGGGACTATTTGACCGTTGTCTTCAGTCAGGCCAATTTCCATCTATGTGGAAACGGGGCCGTCTAGTTCTTCTACAAAAACCGGGTAAACCAGCAGACGCGCCTTCAGCGTACCGGCCAATTGTCTTGCTTGACGAGGCGGGTAAGCTCTTCGAGCGGGTCATATCCACTCGCATCGTCAAGCACCTTAACCAGATCGGACCAAACTTGGCTGATTGTCAATTTGGATTCAGGGAGAATCGCTCCACTGTGGATGCGATTCTCCGTGTCAAGAATTTTACTGACGAGGCAGTTTCCATGGGCAGGGTTGTCATGGCGGTGTCGCTGGATATCGCCAACGCTTTTAACACCCTGCCCTATCGTGTCATTGATGAGGCGCTGCAGTACCATAATGTGCCCTCCTACATAAGGCAAGTTGTAGCAAACTATTTGCAGAATAGGCTCATAATGTGCCAAAACCGAGACGGCGTTCTCGTTTGCCGGGTCATGGCTTGCGGTGTTCCACAGGGGTCGGTCCTTGGCCCCCTCTTGTGGAACATCGGCTATGACTGGGTGTTGAGAGGCGCATTACTTCGCGGTCTTAATGTCGTCTGCTATGCAGACGACACTCTTGTTCTGGCCAAAGGTGAAGATTACACCGAGGCTGCCCGATTGGCCAATGTTGGCGCGACAATCGTCATCGGGCGTATTGAGAGCCTAGGACTCAAAGTAGCGCTTCACAAGACCGAAGCGCTGCTCTTTCACGGTCCCCGCAAAAGGCCCCCTGCAGACGCGCACCTTAGTATCAAGAATGTCCAGATCAAGGTAGCGCCAACCATGAAGTATCTTGGACTCCTACTCGACCATAAATGGGGGTTCAATGAACATTTCCGCCGCCTGTCTACCAAACTCACGGGGGCGGCGGCGGCACTTAGTAGGCTTCTTCCTAACCTTGGGGGCCCCAGTGTTACATGTCGACGACTGTACACTGGGGTTATAAGATCTATGGCCCTTTATGGGTCCCCCGTTTGGGCTGACACGCTGTCCCCTTGTAATGCGGCTCTTCTCCGCAGGGCACAGCGTATCATTTGTGTGAGAGCGATCCGCGGGTATCGCACAATTTCCTGCGACGCCGCATGCGCCCTGGCAGGTACCCCACCGTGGGATCTCGACGCCAGGGCCCTAGCCGAGATATACAGACGCAGCTCCGTACTGCGAAACGAAGGAGTTCGTCCCCCACCAGATATGGTAAGGCGCTGGAGAGACAGAGCGCAAGCAAAAACGGTTAGAGATTGGCTGCGGCGGATGGAAGTTCCCGCCGCTGGCCACTGGACCATTGACGGAATTCGGCCAAATTTGGCAGAGTGGTTGTCCAGAAAGCACGGCTCTTTGTCCTACCGGATGACCCAGGTGCTGTCGGGGCATGGATGCTTCGGCAGCTACCTTCATCGAGTCGCCGGTAGGGAATCGAATCCCTGTTGTCACGAGTGTGACTGTATTTTAGACACAGCGCAGCATACGCTGTTGTCCTGCCCAGCATGGGCGACACAGCGCTCGGCCCTTGTGGCCGTAATCGGCAACGACCTCTCCTTGCCGGCCGTCATTCAGAAGATGGCCGGAGATGAAGTGTCGTGGACCGCTGTCACGACGTTCTGTGAGGATGTGATGGCACGGAAAGAGGTAGCGGAAAGGGTGAGGGAGGAAGATCCTCTCGCTGACCCGAACCGCAGGCGTAGGCTAGGCCGGCGGAGGCGGCTCTATGGGTTGCAGCAACGACCGCCCTAGTCGGGGATGCTGGGGGGCGAGTGGGCGTTCGTCCTCGGCAAACACATCCCTTGAATGAGAGGCTCCTAGGTTCCTCTATAAAAGATGAGTCCGAAACATGGACAGGCTATTGGCTGTGGTCAAGATGGTGTGCGAATAGCTTCCTTGACCACTACCATTATTGATAGCCAAGTGGAGCCGCGTCAGTTTTTAGTGGGTAGGCCCTTCCAGTCCAGGTCGATTAGCGATCTGGATTGCACTCTGGGGGGGAGAGTCCCACATAACCACAGGGTCAACCCCACTGGCCCTGTGGTATGCGTAAGGCATTTTCTGACGTTAAAAAAAAAAAAAAAAAAAAAAAAAAAAAAAAAAAAAAAAAAAAAAGGTTAGGTTAGGTTAGGTTAGGTTAGGTTAGGTTTCCGCCCTCTTTTTGGAGAGGGGAGCGATAGTGCAGTGTCGCTACCGGACGCGTCCCCCGGGTTGCGGATAGGGGAACGCCCCCCAGATATGGGGGGTACCGGCTTTGGCCGGCGCGGACAGCAACTGCACGCGATGGGGGCGATTCAGCCCACGGCGCACTCGCGCCTCTGTTGTGGGGGCCCTTCTTAGGGCCAGTGGACATTCTGTCGGTGGACGGCTTGCCTTCAAGGCTCGCGGAACTTTTTGTTCAATTGACGTCGGGTTCTTACCCAGAGGAACCTCAGTTCGTAGGATGGCGGACAGTGTTCGCGGGAGTGTTCTGACGCTCCACGTGGTAAACCCACGCCCGGGTTTAACCAACCTGGTTTTTGGGAGGGGCTTGCCTTTGTTGGTCGGCCCAGCGGCCGCTTCGGCGGCGTGGGATGGCAGTCCTGTTAGGTCTGCGCGCGCGGCGGCCCCGTGGCCACGGTTTGTGGCTGCTGGGGATTGGCTACGGCCTACCGTCGGGCAACCTGGAATCCTGTGTGTGTGTGTCGTTGCCATGTCTAGCGGCACATGCACAGGACCAGGGGGGCTTGCCTTTACCGGCTGGCCCTGAGTGGAGCATACCACGTAAAAAAACCCCTCAGTTCCCGTTCAGCGGGTTAACTGCCACTGGGACACCACGGTGGCAGACGCCTTATGGTGGTAGCTGGGTAATGCCACCAGCTAGTGGTCAACCCTGGGGTACCGCTCGCCCCCCCAGGTGTATTAGAGTTACCCGGGTGCAGAGGGCACCACCCGGGCGGACTTTTTAGTTCCCTCATGCTCGTGGGATAAGGATGAATAGTGATACTAAAAACCCAAACCCAATTATAAGATTAGAAAAAATAAGTTTTAGACGAAGTGGAAACAATCGCCCCTCCGTGGGCAGTGTCGAGGCTAACGCACCACCCGCAGGTCGCGTTGAGAGAGAAAAGGAAGAGGATCCTAACAGTGGTATGGAACCGATGTCGGATTGTTCGATATCCAGTACAGAGACACTAGGATCCCATGTTGGTACAGCCAAAGCTGTTGAAGTCGGTACGACGGTAGCTGGACGCAAGCGCACCCGGAACACCAGGACCGCCGCTAAAACCGCCCGATCAGATTCTGAAGGCGATCTAAGTGACCAATCGGTCTCAGCACCGAAGTTAAAGCCAAAGTGTGCAGGCCGCGGCAGAGGCCGCCCGCCTACTACGGGTGAATATGTAGGCCTAGCGAAAGCGCAAAAAGCTTTTAATGAGGCCAAGATGGAGGAGCTGCGGCTCCGGGCCGAAGAAAGCATGGCCGAGGAACTTGATCGGCGAAGCCTGCGCTCAGGTTCAGCCCACTCTAAATACTCGGACGCTGCTATGTCTGCAGACGAAGGCCCCCTAGCCTCTCAAATCTTTGAGGCTATTAATAAGGAAGCTGACTTGGTTCGGAGGGTTGCCAAAACGTCGGGCAACCTCAAGGGCACATTTCAGAAGGCCCTTAACGATGCCGCGGACTCAATTGTCCAGAATACGTTGGCAATTCTTCGTTGCACCGAATCTTCGGAAACCGCCAAACTAAAGGTGGATAAGAAACGGCTGCAAGACGAAGTTGTTGAACTACGCAAGGGGATCGAAGAACTACGCGCAGAAGTTAAAGCACTCAGGGACGGCCACACAGCTGTGGTACCTCCCTCCGAGTCTTCGCCAGCGCCACCCCCGCAGGCAAGCGCGGCGAACATGCCGTCGCTATTTGAAGAATGGTCTCGTCGAATGGTTGATACAATCGGCAATATGATCAACTCTCGACTTGAGGTCCTAGAGCGCGACAATCGCATATTGATGGCAAAGATTCTGAGACCTCCACTAGCCTCTGACAGGCCCAAGGACAGGTCGGTATCCAGATCCTCTCAACCGAAGTCTGCGGCTCCCGCCACATACTCTGAAGTTCCTCCATTGGAGATGCCTACTCCTCCCCCCCCGCCAGCTGGTAAGGGTGGAAAGAAGGCCAAGAAAAAGAAAAAGGCCACAATAGCACCGACTAATACCGCTGCCGTTGGCCCTATTCAATCCACCTCTGACAAGGTGCCAGTCGCGCCCAAGCCCAATAGTGAGGAATGGGTCACTGTGGCAAAGCGCTGTAAAAAGAAGGCCCAAACAGCTGCATCCACGGCTCCTGCTCCTAGCGCTAAGCCGGGCGCACAGAAGAAAGCTGCACCTAAAAAGGCGAAGCTTCGAGAACCCCGTTCAGCGGCGGTGGTACTCACAATTGACTCAGAAGCTGCGAAGGATGGTCTCTCTTACGCAGATATCATAAGAAGTGCGAAATCCAAACTGAATCTGGAGGAACTCGGTCTCTCGGCGGCAGGCTTCAGAATCAGGGAGGCCGCCACTGGGGCTCGTATTTTGCAAGTCTCCACTGAGAAATCGGCTGCTGAGAACCGAACCAAGGCCAGCGAGGTGGCCGAAAAGTTGCGAGGCGTCCTCCCGGTGGAGGTCAAGATTTCAACTCCCTGCAAACGAGCAGAAGTTAGACTATCGGGGTTGGACGACTCGGTCCTTGGCGAAGAGATCAGGAAAGCCATCGTTGACAAGTGTGGTTGCTCCTCCAGTGATATAACCATCGGCACGATCCGGAGTGGTCCTGATGGTCTAGGCACTGTACTGGTAAAATGCCCTGTTGCTACCGCCAAAACTCTTGTTGATGGCGGTCGGTTCCTTGTGGGATGGAGTTCGACCCGAGTGCGGGCACAAGAGCCCCGGCAGCTGACCTGCTACCGCTGCCTGGATGTGGGGCATACTACACAGCGGTGTCCATCGGAAGTTGACCGAAGCAACCTCTGCTTCAGGTGTGGCAAGCCCGACCATAAAGCCACAGGATGTAAGGCCGCACCTCACTGTGTTTTATGCGAAAACACCAAAAGGCCGGCCAACCATATCATGAGGGGACAGAGCTGCAAAGCTCCGATACCCCCAAGAGGAAGAAAAGCGGTCCCCGGGACCCAGACCGCCAGCCAGGATGAGCCAGTCCGGCCACCCGTAGAAGATATGATAACAGACTCACAATGTTAGCACGCCCTTACAAACTACTACAGGGCAATCTCAACCACTCTCGCGGTGCTCAGGATCTCCTGATGCAAACCATGCCAGAGTGGTCGATCGATCTATCAGTAGTCGCGGAACCATACTTTACTCCGCCCAACCCTAATTATGTCTCTGATTTGGACAACTTGGTGTCCATAATCAGATCGTCATCCTCACGGTCCCCGCCCCTGAACATCTTGGAGCGGGGTCATGGCTACGTCGCTGCGAAATGGGGAGAAATTGTACTAATCGGAACTTACTTCTCCCCAAATCGCATTCTCTCCGAATTTGAGACCTTCCTCGGATATGTACACGCTGCAATGCAGCGAGCAGCGTCACAACATGTCTTTGTGTTGGGGGACCTAAACGCGAAGTCTTCTGTGTGGGGTTCACCCAACACGGATGCACGCGGCTCCGCTGTAGAAGAGTTTTTGGCCATGTCGGGCCTTTTATCCCTCAACCGTGGCTCTATCAACACGTGCGTGCGACAGCAGGGGGGGTCTATAGTGGACGTAACGTTCGCTACCCCTGCTATCGCCACGCGCGTGAACAACTGGATGGTCCACGTGGACGCCGAAACACTCTCGGACCATAGGTACATAACGTTCGAGGTGTTTACTTCCGCAACACCCGGAAACAACCGCTCGGCTCAGGCAAACCTGACCCAACCCTTTCCTCGATGGTCCCTCACCAGGATGAATAAAGACTTAGTTGAGGAATCTGCCCTTTTGGAAGACTGGCTTTCCCAAAACGCACCAACATCTGCGGGGGTAGACGAAGAAGCTGAAAAGTTTGGGGAGTCAATGACGAGGATCTGCGACGCATCAATGCCGCGTACTCAGTGTCGTCCACCCAAACGTGAAGTCCATTGGTGGTCGCAAAGCCTCGCCACCATGAGACAGACTTGCATCACTCGCCGCCGTATCTACACAAGGTACCGAAGTAGACGAACGGGCAGGAGCGAATCGGAGGAGTCTCGGCTTCATGCCGCATATAAAGAAGCTCTCCATACCTTCAGAGTGGCCATTGAACAGGCGAAAGAGGAAGCCCGTGAAAGTTGGCTCGCGGAGCTTGACGCTGACCCCTGGGGTCGTCCTTATCGAGTTATGCGAGACAAACTTTGTTGCCAGGGCCCCCCAGTGGCGGAAACGCTGGAACCCCAGCTCCTGGACTCGGTAATAACTGCCCTATTTCCTGCAGAGCCGGCACAGACTGCGCCATTAATGGCACCTGCTAGGCAGAACCCAGATGATAACGGTCCTCCTCCCCCTATTACAGACGGAGAGTGGGACCTAGTCACTTGTAAGCTCCGGGCCAAAAATACGGCCCCAGGTCCAGACGGAGTTCATGGTCGCGTTCTCGCACTCTCGCTCTCCGTCCTTGAAGACCGACTGAAGGGACTTTTTGACCGTTGTTTTCAGTCAGGCCAATTTCCATCTGTGTGGAAACGGGGCCGTCTAGTTCTTCTACAAAAGCCGGGTAAACCAGCAGACGCGCCTTCAGCGTACCGGCCAATTGTCTTGCTTGACGAGGCGGGTAAACTCTTCGAGCGGGTCATATCCACTCGCATCGTCAAGCACCTTAACCAGATCGGACCAAACTTGGCTGACTGTCAATTTGGATTCAGGGAGAATCGCTCCACTGTGGATGCGATTCTTCGTGTCAAGAATTTTACTGACGAGGCAGTTTCTATGGGCAGGGTTGTCATGGCGGTGTCGCTGGATATCGCCAACGCTTTTAACACCCTGCCCTACCGTGTCATTGATGAGGCGCTGCATTACCATAATGTGCCTTCCTACATAAGGCAAGTTGTAGCAAACTATTTGCAGAATAGGCTCATAATGTGCCAAAACCGAGACGGCGTTCTCGTTTGCCGGGTCATGGCTTGCGGTGTTCCACAGGGGTCGGTCCTTGGCCCCCTCTTGTGGAACATCGGCTATGACTGGGTGTTGAGAGGCGCGTTACTTCGCGGTCTTAATGTCGTCTGCTATGCAGACGACACTCTTGTTCTCGCCAAAGGTGAAGATTACACCGAGGCTGCCCGATTGGCCAATGTTGGCGCGACAATCGTCATCGGGCGTATTGAGAGCCTAGGACTCAAAGTAGCGCTTCACAAGACCGAAGCGCTGCTCTTTCACGGTCCCCGCAAAAGGCCCCCTGCAGACGCGCACCTTAGTATCAATAATGTCCAGATCAAGGTAGCGCTAGTGTCCGACCGAAGGTTCGGTTTCGGTTTCGGTTTCGGCCGAGTTTCGGCCAAAAATCAAGTTTCGGCGGCAGTTTCGGTTTCGGCCAAATTTGGCCGAAACTTTTGCCGAAACCGAAACTGATTGCGGAAGTTGTCGTGCAGGCTCGCTTAACTTCGTTTCTCGCGGCAACGCATTGGCGGACGCTGGCGGCCCTGATCGGGAATTCTCGTGCGCCGTTCGGATAGCTCCGAAGCACACACAACTTAGTGCGTTATCGCCCGATGCAAACATTCTTTAGAGGTTATGTTATGATGGAACTTCTAAGAGATTTATGATTCTTCTAAGTACAAATACAAACCAGTGTTAATAAGATTTCAAAATACCAATACTTAGTATTTAATGAAACAGTAAAAATTAGTGATTTGATTATTGATAAAGCTGATAAAAAGGAGATTGCTCAAATTGGCCTAAATGCACAAAAAATATTGACACGGTAATTCTTGGCGTAATTTGTAATTTAATTTACAGTCATTAGATTTCAACGGACACCTTTGTATAATATATTCACTTTAAAAAGGACTTTTCATTTTACCGGTTTGGAAAACATATGAATCATTTTTAATGGCTATGGGTGTAGTAACATTCAGCCAAAGACTGATCGAAGTTGTTTATATAACATAAAAACAAATCTATTTTGTAAAGATCGATAAAATAATAGTTATTTATTATACAAGAGTGGAAAGTTCCTTTTTAACCGCGTGCTCGATTTGGATGACCGAGCAAGCGAAGGATTCTAAAGTTGAATCACGAGCGCAGCGAGTGATTCTAAATTAGAATCCTGAGCGTCAGCGAGGGAAACAAACGAGCACAAGGTGAAAAATCTTTCCACTCGAGTGCAATACGTAACTTTTCATCCCACCTCAGCGAGGAAATGACAAAATGAAAAAGAAAACAATTTATAATGACAAAATATTTTTATTTCAATTAAAACACATTAAGATAATCTATAAATTGAAGAAAATAATAAGAAGTAGAAAATAATTAAGAAATATTAAATGTAACGTTGCTACAGTTACTTATGTTAAGTTTAATATTTTTGTTAGGTAATGTTATGTTGGTGTTTGTGAATTGTGCGCTGTTTTGTGGTAAACTACTCGTATCAGTAATTTTAAATAGTTGTGCCGATTCATTGGATTCTATTGGCGTAAATGTTGGCGAGAGAGGGCTATTGTTTCCAATCTTATGGGGGCTCATTTTAGATGTAGAAGGGCGAGACCAAGAATCTGACAGAGGTTCTTTCAGCGTTATGGCCTCCACGATACTATTACAAATTTTTGATTTACTTTGGATTGAATCCTCTATGTATCCCTCTACAACCGAATTAGACTTCCAGCCTCCATGGCGCTTAAGCGATAGAAGATCAGCCCCTGATTCGGCCAAAAGTGTGGCTGAGGTTCTTCTAAAACAGTGACCGGTGTATAACGGGGGTTCTAAAAGTCCGAGAAAAGTTGCTATTTCTCGTGGAATACTGCCAATTTTATTCTGACCCATAGGTTGTCGGATACACTTTCCGTTGCGATATTGTAGAAAAAATCGTTCAATTGGGGTGTTAGAAGGACGTAAAGCTTGATATTTCTGAACAATGTTTACATATTCCTTGCGAATAACGAAGTTGCGGTATTTTTTTGTCTTGGTATTTAGTACATTAATTAATAGCAATTCATCAGAATTATGAGAATATTTTGATACGTTATTGACATTAAGTAGTGTAAGTTCATTTGTTCGACATGCTCCGGTTATACCAATAATAAGAACAACCTGTAACAAAAGAAGTATTTATAATCGTAAATAAATTAATCAAATTAAAAATATTGTAAGTACTATGTACAATTTTATCAACAACAAAAAATTACACGTATTGACTTACTTTTGCCGCTAAATATACGGAATCAGGTGCTTCATTAATAAACTTTGCAATTTCAGATGCTGTGAAAACCTTCGATTTTTTTGGTTTATAACCAGATGAGGCTCTTTTTAAAAATGCCACTAATTTATGATAGGTGTCGATATGAACGTCTTTCTTCATCTTAATTGTTAATTTTAGCATTGAATACGTACTCCATAGCGTGCTTGCTTTCTTGGTCTCAGATAATTCTATAAAATATGCCAGCAAAACGTTTTCGGAGAAAGTTTTTGCTCCTTTAGCTAGTCGCCACATGTTAAATATATCGTACTGTTTCAAATACTTCTCTCGTGATTGCTGAGGGAGAAGGCTCATTTGCGCATTATTAACTGTTTCAGTTAACTCAGTTGGCGTTAGATAAACTTCATCGTCGCTAATGTCACTCATTTTAGTTGATTTTTTTGTACAGTTTTTAGGTTATGTTAATTATATTAAGCAATAAAACGTGAAAAACTAGAATGGCGCGAAGCACGCAAATAAAACAAAGAAACCAAGAAGGTTCCAAATTTAAATTTTTTCACAATTTAAAAAGTTCTAATCATAAATTTGGCACCATAGAGGTTACATTAAATAGGTTTAATGACGTTTTGAATTTACAATTATATTGAGTACTCATTATATGTGATGTTCTAAATTCAAATCTACTTTGCCGCTCAAGCGAATAAAATAGAATTTTCCAGCCAGATTTCGAAGCGCAAAATTACACTTTCCGAGGTGGTGGGATGAAAATATTTTTTTTATTACACTGTGGTATTAATATTCACATCTATATTATCATTTTCACTACATGCAAATGTGCTCAGACAATTATTATGATGGTAGGCGACATCATAAAGTCTATTGCCATACATTTTTCGCTAAACACCTCCATAAACACATTATAATCTGTTTAGACTTTAAGGTATCTATCTATGAGCCTACGTTGCCTGACTATAAATAAATAAAATTATAAGGTGTGATACACTAAAAATCACACACACAATCACAAAAAAATTAAGCTACTGAATATATGGCTATATAACCTAAACCTCTTAGCTTTCTTTGGTTAACGAGAGTTTAAAAATTCTCTCTAATCTGTGGCTCATTCACAATCATCACACAGTTTCTGTCACAGAGTACCTTATTATAACCGGAAATGCATATATGACACCTGATTTTAAAAGTTACTCTTATGCATTAACTTTAAAAACAGGCAACTATCTGTTAATCTACATGCTCTATATACCTGAATCTAATCCATAATTTCGGTACTTGGCTTGATTTCCCTAGTTTACTATATAACTTATTTGTTTTTTATTATTTTAATATATTCAGTGTATATGGTTTATAGAAGTTCTCAGGGGTGTCCGTCAATAATATTAGTTTTTACAGTAATTTATATATAATTTCGAATCTAGGAAACAATTTTTCATGATTATTGGTCTTTAGGCCAAACATGTATGGAAGCTATCTCCTTTTGTTATGAGAACTTTATTTGTATTTTTTTTTTAATATTTTTTTATATTATATTAAATAACTGATAAGAACAAAATTAAAATACTGTGTTTCCATTTCATGCCCTAATTAATGCAGAATAATCGGTAAAATGGACCAAATTTCAGTATTTTTAGGAATTTTATACTTGACCACGTGAGTTTCGGTTTCGGTTTCGGTTTCGGCCGAAACTGAAGCCACGGCCGAATGTTCGGTTTCGGTTTCGGTTTCGGCCGGAAAACCAGTTTCGGTCGGACACTAGGTAGCGCCAACCATGAAGTATCTTGGACTCCTACTCGATCATAAGTGGGGGTTCAATGAACATTTCCGCCGACTGTCTACCAAACTCACGGGGGCGGCGGCGGCACTTAGTAGGCTTCTTCCTAACCTTGGGGGCCCCAGTGTTACATGTCGACGACTGTACACTGGGGTTATAAGATCTATGGCCCTTTATGGGTCCCCCGTTTGGGCTGACACGCTGTCCCCTTGTAATGCGGCTCTTCTCCGCAGGGCACAGCGTATCATTTGTGTGAGAGCGATCCGCGGGTATCGCACAATTTCCTGCGACGCCGCATGCGCCCTGGCAGGTACCCCACCGTGGGATCTCGACGCCAGGGCCCTAGCCGAGATATACAGACGCAGCTCCGTACTGCGAAACGAAGGAGTTCGTCCCCCGCCAGATATGGTAAGGCGCTGGAGAGACAGAGCGCAGGCAAAAACGGTTCGAGATTGGCTGCGGCGGATGGAAGTTCCCGCCGCTGGCCACTGGACCATTGACGGAATTCGGCCAAATTTGGCAGAGTGGTTGTCCAGAAAGCACGGCTCTTTGTCCTACCGGATGACCCAGGTGCTGTCGGGGCATGGATGCTTCGGCAGCTACCTTCATCGAGTCGCCGGTAGGGAATCGAATGCGTGTTGTCACGAGTGTGACTGTATTTTAGACACAGCGCAGCATACGCTGTTGTCCTGCCCAGCATGGGCGACACAGCGCTCGGCCCTTGTGGCCGTAATCGGCAACGACCTCTCCTTGTCGGCCGTCATTCAGAAGATGGCCGGAGATGAAGTGTCGTGGACCGCTGTCACGACGTTCTGTGAGGACGTGATGGCACGGAAAGAGGTAGCGGAAAGGGCAAGGGAGGAAGATCCTCTTGCTGACCCGAACCGCAGGCGTAGGCTAGGCCGGCGGAGGCGGCTCTATGGGCTGCAGCAACGACCGCCCTAGTCGGGGATGCTGGGGGGCGAGTGGGCGTTCGTCCTCGGCAAACACATCCCTTGAATGAGAGGCTCCTAGGTTCCTCTATAAAAGATGAGTCCGAAACATGGACAGGCTATTGGTTGTGGTCAAGATGGTGTGCGAAAAGCTTCCTTGACCACTACCATTGATAGCCAAGTGGAGCCGCGTCAGTTTTTAGTGGGTAGGCCCCTCCAGTCCAGGTCGATTAGCGATCTGGATTGTACTCTGGGGGGGAGAGTCCCACATAACCACAGGGTCAACCCCACTGGCCCTGTGGTATGCGTAAGGCATTTTCTGACGTTATAAAAAAAAAAAAAAAAAAAAAGGTTAGGTTAGGTTTCGGCCCTGCGTAGAGCCATCTGCAGGGCCAAGGTCGCTGCCTGGGATGAGTTTTTGGCCATCCTGGACAGCGACCCCTGGGGGAGGCCGTACCGGACGGTGAGGGGGAAGTTCGCTTCGGCGGCCCCCTCCACGTCCGGTATGGAGCCCGCGCTGGTGAGGAGGGTGCTGGGGACACTTTTCCCAGACCCCGGGCCCTTCGAACCCCCCAGGATGCGGCCCCCCGGTTCTGCTCCGGGGGCGTGGGCAGCTGGTCCCCCCGTGTCTGATGGAGAACTAGACACGGTGAGGGACCGGCTCCGGAGCCGCAATAAAGCTCCGGGGCCGGACGGGGCCCCGGCCAAGGTAATGGCCATTGCCTTGGGCCCCCTGAGAGAGCGATTCCGCGCGGTGCTAGACACATGCATCGCGACGGGTCGCTTTCCCAGGCGCTGGAGAGTGGGGCGGCTTTGCCTTCTCCGCAAGGAAGGCCGCCCGGCAGACTCTCCAGCGGGCTACCGGCCGGTGGTGTTGCTCGATGAGTCCGGGAAGGCTTTTGAGAAGATTCTCGCCTCCCGGATCATCGAGCACATCGAGGGGGAGGGGCCGGACCTGGCGGAATGCCAGTACGGCTTCCGAACCGGCCGGTCCACGATGGACGCGGTTGGCCGTCTCAAGAGGTGGACTGAGGCGGCCACAGCTCGGGGGGAGGTGGTGATCGCGGTGTCCTTGGACATCGCGAACGCGTTCAACACCATCCCCCACGAGTGCATAGAGGCGGCGCTCGAGTTCCACCGAGTGCCCCTCTACCTCCGCGCCCTCGTCCGGGACTACCTGCGAGACAGGTCAGTCCTGTACGAGGACGCGGAGGGCCGCGTCCAATCGTGGCCAGTGAAGGCAGGCGTACCCCAGGGTTCCGTATTAGGTCCCCTCCTATGGAACCTGGGGTACAACTGGGTCCTGCGGGGTGAGCTCTTGCCGCGCATGGATGTCGTCTGCTTTGCGGACGACACCCTAGTAGCGGCGAGAGCGAGGGGGTGGGAGGAGGCGGTCCGCCTTGCGTCGGTCGGCACCTCCATGGTCGTCCGACGCATCCGCCTCCTGGGACTGGAAGTGGCCCTCGAAAAGACGAGGGCCATGGCCTTCCACGGTCCCAGACGCAGGACCCCGCCGGGGCTCCGTGCCCGGGTAGAGGGGGTGTGGGTTCCGGTCGAGATGCACTTTAAGTATCTCGGCCTGACCCTAGACCCCCGATGGAGCTGGGAGGAGCATTTCAGGCTCCTCGCTCCCCGGCTGTGCGGCGTCGCAGCCGGACTCGGTCGCCTCCTCCCCAATGTGGGGGGGCCGAAGGCGAAGTGCCGTCGGCTTTATCACTCCGTGATAAAGTCGATGGCGCTGTACGGGGCCCCGGTCTGGGCTGAGTGCCTCTCGTCCCGCACGAGGGCCCTCTTGCGAAGACCGCAGAGGGTCATCGCGACCCGGGCCGTGCGGGCTTACCGCACGGTCAGCCACGGGGCTGCCTGCGTCCTAGCAGGTACGCTCCCGTGGGAGGTTGATGCCCTGGTACTATCCCAGGTGCATCAACACCGGGTCGCGGCGAGAGAGCGGGGCGAGCGACCCGTTCTAGAGGAGGTAGAACGGGTCCGCACCGAGGCGCAGGGGGAGGCTCTGCGCCGATGGGTGGAGGCACTCGCCAACCCAGCCGCTGGCCACCGGACGATCGAGGCGATTCGTCCGGTGTTGGAGGAGTGGGTAGGGCGCCAGCGGGGCACCCTCACCTACCGCCTGGTGCAGGTACTGACCGGACATGGGTGTTTCGGTCACTACCTGCACCGAGTCGCCCGTCGGGAGGAGACGCCGCGGTGTCATCACTGCGCCTCTCCCGACGACACGGCCGAGCACACGTTGATCGTGTGCCCGGCCTGGCGAAATGAGCGCCGCGATCTGATCGCGGCGCTCGGCGGAGGAGGCCTCTCGCTGCCAAGTATGGTAAGAGCCATGCTTGGTAGCGAGAGAGCCTGGAGGGCTGCCGCCTCCTTCTGCGAATCTGTGATGGCGCAGAAGGAGGCAGCGGAGAGGGAGCGGGAGGAGGACGCTCTAGCCGCCCCTCTCCGGCGTAGACGGGTGGTCCGAAGAAGGCAGGCAGCGATGACTGCCGGTCTTCGACGGCCCTAAGGTGGCCTGGGCGCGGCCTGACCAGCCGCGCGTCCTAGGTGCCGCTCCGGCATAGGCCACCACGTCTGGGGACTGCCTAGTACCCTAGCGCAGTCCCCCTGAGGCGCGTCGCCCGGTCCACTCGTTGGGCCGGGCCTGCCCGGGGGCGGGCTCGGAGCTGTGGCGCACGCAGGTGCGTCGGCCCCGAGACGCCCCCACATGGGCGTAGGAGGGTACCGGGGGGTTTTAGTGGAGTAGGATCAGTGTGGTCTTCCGCACTGGTCCTGCTTGAGTAGGGTCGGCACTGTTTCCCGTGCCGGCGAGTCCCACACACGCCGTGCGCCTAGTCAGCGTCACGGTATGGTGCGTAACTGCATTTCCCCTCGTCACAAAAAAAAAAAAAAAAAAAGGTTAGGTTAGGTTAGGTTAGGTTAGGTTAGGTTAGGTTAGGTTAGGTTAGGTTAGGTTAGGTTAGGTGGGGTGCTAGGTCAGACAACCTCCTCGTGGTGCACCCTGGGCAACGTCGGCTTGAGCGGAACCCATGCTCGCCGGCGGCTAATGGTCTGGCAAGTGGAGCCGTAGAGTCGGGCTCGGAGGATGGCGCCTTCAAGGTGCGTGGGCCGCATTTGCGGTCCCTTTTGGTTTGATGCCTTGGCATCTCGCTGAGTGAGGGAGGCGTTCACGCCCATCGTGAGGGCGGTCGTGGTGCGAACTTCGCGCCACTTCCGGCCGACCCGGAACCCCGCACGTGGTGTGGGACCGGGGACCGCCACCTTTAGAGGTGGGGGTTGGGAGGAGAAAACCTCTACAAAAATCACAAAGACGAGGCCAGGTAGGGTTCCCTCGCCCGGAAGAGGGACTTCGTATCATGATTATGTTGCCTATGTTTTCGAGTGTTTTGTCATGCGATCCCGCTAACACCGGGCGCCCTGGGAAAGCTGCTACCCAGGGTGTGAAATCTGTCTGTAGCGGCCAATGCGCTCCGGCTGGCCACCGGCGCCAGGAGATATCCGGGTCTTCTGGTGAGAAGTTTGCATCCGAGGCGTATGTTGGAGAAAAAGGCCCTTCTCAGGGCCAACCCAAAGGTCCTTCTCAGGGCCAACCCAAAGGCCCTTATCAGGGCCACCCGAGAGGCCAGGTAGGGTCCCCCTCGCCCGGAAGAGGGGAAAATCGTATGGAAATGTGTGATCATTGTGTTTGTGTTCTGTCATGCGCTCCCGCTGACACCGGGCGCTTCGAGGTAGCTGGGCCTCGAAGTGTGAAATTTGTGACTAGCGACCAATGCGCTCCGGTTGGTCACCGGCGCCAGGGGGATTCCGGTACCCCTGGTGTGAAGTCCCCTACCGAGGCGTTCGCAGGAGTTAGGTTTGCAAAAGGCCCTTATCAGGGCCAACCCAAAGGCCCTTCTCAGGGCCCACTCAACGGCCCTTCTCAGGGCCAACCGGGGCCACAAATAAGCTCCGTGCTTAGGCTACGTGGAGGTGGAGATAAGGAATCAGGGATGACTCTCCGAAGTAATAAGGCCAAAGCGAAGGTGGATGTTGGGGAGGATACTATGGGTTCCTCAACAACCCTGCCATGTGTGGAGGGATTAGCTCAGTCGAACGTTGTAGATGAGGAAAGGCCCATTACACCTACGCGTCCTAGGTGCGATACGCCTACGAGCAGCTGTGTTGACGTTATAAACTCTTTGCAGAGAGAAGAAGAACTTGGTCGTCCTGGTACTCCACAACTGGGTATAAAGCGACCAGGGAGCAAAACGACCAAATATCCTGTCGTCAGATTGGCACGTACACCAATACCGGTAGTACCGACAAGCGGATCGTTGGCAGAAGGAGACAGGAGCACATCCTGGTCATCGATGATGTCGGCTTTATCGGATAGTCGTGAGACGGAGGGCAGGATCTCTGGCACTAAGAGGCGTCGGGGTTCAAACCCTCTTTCGGACTCCGATACAGGTTCGGAGATCGCGGACTCCCATCAAGTAGGACTGGCTGAGGCCAAGGCTCGACTGCATCGCATGACAGCGAGAGATTTTATGAAAAATTCTGAGCTCATAACTCGCGAGGCTGTGGACTGGACTTTCGATTCCGGACCCGAGGTTCCCCAACAACAAAGGGAACCCCCTCCTAGAGCGGAAGTACTGAACGCTGATGCATTGCGAGTGAGAGCAATGCAACAGATTGCCAGCATTAGGGAAGTGTCTGCTAAATCCAGCAAACTAAAAGGCACGAGTCAAAAAGCGCTCAAAGAGGCGACGTCGGCTTTATCGGAGATCGTAGAAACCTTTACGACTAGAACTATGTCCGACGAGACGATACGACTCTTGGCTGATAACGCAAGACTTAACAGGGAGCTGGAAATCCTGAAAGAAGAGACCAAAGGGCTACGTAAGGCATTTGCTGAGCGAAACCGCGCATTGTACGAGGTTCCGACACCCGTCGCCCCTGAGCCAGCATTGACGGTCAACCTCATAGAGGAGTTTAAGCGGTCGATAATTACTCGTTTAGATAGTCTGGAAAAGCGTCTCCCTGCAGAAGCAATCGCAAAGCCGACAACTGCAGCCGGTAAGAAGAAACCGGGTGCGTCTACTACGCAAAAAGCGACGGCCGCAAAAACCACGGCCCAGTCAAGTAACGGCCGATCTGAGCCTTCGATTCCTGCTCCATGCCCTTCTCCAGCCGAAACTAATAGCGGGGAAGCCGCCGCTTCAAACCAAGTCAATCTAATTGCAGAGGCATGGACCACGGTCGCACGTAAAGGCCGCAAGAAAAAGGCGGCTCCACAACCTGCCAGCCTTGTTTCATCACAAACACCAACTGCAGCACCAGGGCAGCAAAAAACCGCCAAAAAGCCTAGGAAAGCGCGTATAAGAACACCTAGGTCATCAGCAGTCGTGGTCACCCTGGAGTCTGACGCACTCGCAAAAGGTATCACATATGCCCAAGTGGTCGAGAGGGCAAGAAATGAGGTACAGCTCCCGACTCTCGGGATTGATGGAGGAGTTCTGTGCAAAGAGTCGGCCACTGGAGCCCGTATCTTCACTATTCCTGGGGCAACAGGCGAAGAAAAGGCGGAAATCTTAGCAGAAAAACTCAAGACGGTCCTTTCGGGTATTGCTAAGGTTGTCAGACCCGTGAGATGCGTAGATCTCCGCGTTGATGGACTGGACGACGCGGTCCAGGAGGAGAATGTTGTGGCCGCCATTGCTAAGAAAGGCGGATGCCCTGCCGATCAAATAAAGGTCGGAAAAATACGCGCTGGACCAGGAGGAATGGGAGCAGTTCTAGTTAAATGCCCCGTTGCAGCAGCTAAAACTATAGCCGACGCGGGTAGACTCCTTGTTGGATGGAGCTCTGCCCGGGTAAAAGTATTAGAGTCGCTGCCCATGCGCTGCTTTAGATGCATGGGCATTGGTCACACTCGGCAACGGTGCCCGTCTCAGGTAGACCGCAGTGGACTCTGCTTCCGCTGCGGAAAACCAGGGCATCTAGCGATTACCTGTAACGCAAAATATCAATGTGCAATCTGTGAGGATGCGCGGCGTCCTAGTTCTCATCGTATGGGGGGAGCTAAATGCAACCCTCCACGCGTCAGAGCTAAAGGCTCCCCAGAAGCTCGGACTCCGACATGTGCCGAAGATCATTTAAGGTCCGTAGAGGAAGAGACAACAGCAGAAAAAAGCAATGAATAGGACAGGCTACATCAATTTTCTGCAAGGGAACCTAAACCACTGTGCTGGTGCTCAGGATCTGTTCCTTCAAACCATTGCAGAGGAATCGGTGGACGTGGCGGTAGCCTCCGAGCCTTATGTTGCTCCTCTGCAACGTAATTGGGCCACGGATCTAGCAAACTCGGTGGTAATCACAGTGCCAGTTGCCTCTCCCTCCCCACTCGTCATCAAAGAGAGAGGATTGGGTTATGTTGTCGCCATGTATAACGGAATTGCCATAATTGGTGTGTATTTTTCGCCTAATCGCCCCGTACCCGAATTTGAAGCTTTCATGGGCCTGTTGGGACTGGTTGTGAGAAGACTTTCACCGAACCCTGTAATCGTTCTAGGAGACCTAAATGCTAAGCATTCGGCTTGGGGCTCTCGAGTTAACGACGTCAGGGGTGATATCCTTTCGGACTGGGTGGTGGTGTCGGGGCTAGTGGTAATTAACCAGGGTTCAGCTCTTACTTGCGTTAGAAGACGAGGCGGCTCCGTCGTGGACGTCACCTTCGCGACTCCCACTCTGGCCTCACGCATCGAAGGTTGGAAAGTACGGAGCAACCAGGAGACTTTGTCGGACCACAAATATATCACTTTTGGTATATCTCCTGCACGATCCGCAGTGCAGTCACCCCGACATCTTCATCGTGAGCGTGTGAACCAGTTTCCAAGATGGGCGCTTACACATCTAAATGTAGATATGGCCGTGGAAGCAGCGCTGGTACAGGACTGGTGCACCCCGCCCTCAATAGGTGAGAGAAGCGTCGATGAACAAGTGGCCCACTTTAGCAACTCCATGGTGGCGGTATGTGATGCTGCTATGCCTCGTGTTGGGATGCGTAGACCTAAAAAGAAGCAGGTTTACTGGTGGTCAGCAGAGATCGCTACCCTCCGCGACACCAGCAACCGAGCCCGGCGCGCCCATAAACGATGCCGACGGCGTAGGCATACGGTGGAGGAGGAGGAAAGCCTCTACTCCATCTATAAAGGAGCCAAAAAGGAGCTTCAAGTAGCAATTGCTCGAGCCAAAGTTAAAGCTAGAGAAGAGTTCTTGAATGAGCTAGACAGGGACCCGTGGGGACGGCCATACAGAATGGTGCGAAACAAGCTCAAATCCGGGGCTCCTCCAACGGAAGATTTTGAACCCGAGCTGTTAAGCAGAGTGGTGACCGGCTTGTTTCCAAGGAGAGCTGAGTTCAGCCCGCCCGCCATGGCACTGCCGTCTGCCACAGAAAGTCGGGCGGAAAACCCACCTCCTATCACAGAGGCTGAATTTGATGTGGCGATCGACCGCCTCCGGGTTAAGAACAAGGCTCCTGGTCCCGACGGAGTGCCCGGACGAGTGCTTGTACTGGCCTTAAAGCATCTTGGTAAGCGACTCCGGGAATTATACGTCACGTGCTTAAGATCGGGAATCTTCCCAAGACAGTGGAAGAGCGGCAGGTTATGCCTACTTCGCAAAGAAGGGCGTCCCGAGGACTCACCATCAGCTTACAGGCCAATTGTGCTGCTGGATGAGGCGGGCAAACTTTTTGAGCGTGTGCTCGCAGCCCGCATAACCCAGCATCTCGAGACAGTGGGGCCGGATCTGTCTGACAATCAGTTCGGGTTTCGCACAGGGCGGTCCACAATAGATGCTTGCCTTAAATTAAAACGGCTCACTGAAGAAGCGATAGCGCGCGGGGAAAGGGTACTGACGGTTTCGTTAGATATCGCAAATGCGTTTAATACCCTACCATTTGAGTGCATCATCGAGGCTATGCGATTCCATGGCGTGCCAGCTTATCTCTGCTCAATTGTGGAAGACTACTTGCGGGGGCGTGAAGTCACGTTCATAGCGCCCGGCGGCAATCGAGTTAGACGGGAAGTAATGTGCGGGGTTCCACAGGGGTCGGTTTTAGGACCACTCCTGTGGAACCTTGGATATAACTGGGTGCTTCGAGGTACGATGCTGTCCAAAACGAGTGTCATCTGCTACGCGGATGACACCCTTGTAGTCGCATGGGGCAGTGACTTCAAGGATGTTGCCCGCCGTGCCAGCGTTGCTACAACTCTAGTTGTAGGCCGGATACGGCTACTAGGCCTAGAAGTGGCCCTTACAAAAACAGAGGCCATGTTCTTCTACGGCCGCTGTAGGAGGCCGCCTGCGGATTCAGCCATATTCGTGGATGGAGTGAAGATACCTGTTGGGTCCAAAATGAAGTATTTGGGCCTCACCCTAGACAGTAAATGGTCTTTCCACGAGCATTTCCGTCAGATCGGTAAAAAAGTATTGGGTGCAGCTCTGGCTCTCAGTCGTCTTTTGCCGAATATAGGCGGCCCCGACACAACTTGTCGCCGTCTCTATGCGGGGGTTTTAAAGAGTATGGCTCTCTATGGGGCACCAGTCTGGAGGAATGCCTTAAGTCGGCAAAACAAAATGTTACTGCGCAGGCCGCAACGAATAATTGCGGTGAGGGCTGTTCGTGGATACCGCACGGTGTCCTTCGCAGCAGCTGGTGTGTTGGCAGGATTCCCACCCTGGGAGCTAGAAGCCGAAGTGCTTGCAGCTGCGTACGACTGCAGAGCTCAAGCTAGATTGCGAGGTGAGCGACCAACACCAGAAGAGGTGAGAAACACCAAGCGTGTTGCACAAGAGGTCCTCATGGCAAAATGGTCAGAAGGCTTGGAGAGCCCAGAATACGGAGGTCACACGATAGAAGCCGTACGCCCGGTGCTATCACAATGGGTCGGCCGGCGGCACGGCTCCCTCACCTTCCGGTTGGTACAGGTACTAACGGGCCACGGTTGCTTCGGCAAATACCTGTGCCGAATCGGCAGGGAGGCAACTCAGCGGTGTCACGAGTGCGGGGCGGCAGAGGATTCGGCGCAGCATACCCTGGAGGTGTGTTCAGCCTGGAGCCAGAAGCGCAGTGCACTGACTGCGGAAGTGGGAACGGACCTCTCCCTGCCCAGCATAGTCAAGGCCATGCTGGGCAGCGACAGGTCCTGGGAGGCTGTGGCCTTCTTTTGCGAAGAAGTTATTTCGCAGAAGGAGGCCATGGAGCGGATCCGCGAGAACGACATCCTGGCGGATCAGCTCAGACGCAGACGATTAGGGGGAAGGCGACGGCGTCACGCCCATCTCCTCCCTCCTTAACGTAGCCAGCGGGTGCAGACAGGGTAGTCTGTGCTCGCACTACACGGCCTCGTTCGTCTGGGAGGGATGCCCCGAGTGTGCGGGGGCATCCCTCCACACGTGAGGAAGCCCGGCGGAAGCCGGGCCCCGCCGAGACGGTGTGGTGAAGTCCCACACAAGGATCTCACGCCGTCATATTCGGCAGAGCGGGCACACCCCAGTGTTTTAGTGGGTATGCCCGCGAGCGTTCACCTGGTCATAAGTTATGACCGGCTGAACGCTCGTGGGAGAGCCCCACATAACCTCGTCGCACACCCGGCGGCGGGGTATGCATAAGGCAGCATTTCACTGGGTCAAAAAAAAAAAAAAAAAAAAAAAGGTTAGGTTAGGTTAGGTTAGGTTAGGTTAGGTTAGGTTAGGTTTCCGCCCTCTTTTTGGAGAGGGGAGCGACAGTGCAGTGTCGCTACCGGACGCGTCCCCCGGGTTGCGGATAGGGGAACGCCCCCCAGATATGGGGGGTACCGGCTTCGGCCGGCGTGGACAGCTACTGCACGCGGTGGGGGCGATTCAGCCCACGGCGCACTCGCGCCTCAGTTGTGGGGGCCCTTCTTAGGGCCAGTGGACTTTCTGTCGGTGGATGGCTTGCCTTCAAGGCTCGCGGAACTTTTTGTTCAATTGACGTCGGGTTCTTACCCAGAGGAACCTCGGTTCGTAGGATGGCGGACAGTGTTCGCGGGAGTGTTCTGACTCTCCACGTGGTGAACCCACGCCCGGGTTTAAACAACCTGGTGTTTGGAAGGGGCTTGCCTTTGTTGGTCGGCCCAGCGGCCGCTTCGGCGGCGTGGGATGGCAGTCCTATTAGGTCTGCGCGCGCGGCGGCCCCGTGGCCACGGTTTGTGGCCGCTGGGGATGGGCTCCGGCCTACCGTCGGGCAACCTGGAATCCTGTGTGTGTGTGTCGTTGCCATGTCTAGCGGCACATGCACAGGACCAGGGGGGCTTGCCTTTACCGGCTGGCCCTGAGTGGAGCATACCACGTAAAAAAAACCCCTCAGTTCCCGTTCAGCGGGTTAACTGCCACTGGGACACCACGGTGGCAGACGCCTTATGGTGGTGGCTGGGCAATGCCACCAGCTAGTGGTCAACCCTGGGGTACCGCTCGCCCCCCCAGGTGTATTAGAGTTACCCGGGTGCAGAGGGCACCACCCGGGCGGACATTTTATTTCCCTCAGGCTCGTGGGATAAGGATGAGTAATGATAATAAAAACCCAAACCCAATAGTTAGACTAGATAGATTAAGTTTTAGACGAAGTGGAAGCAATCGCCCCTCCGTGGGCAACGTTGAGGCTAACGCACCACCTGCTGGTCGCGTTGAGCGAGAAAAAGAGGAAGACCCTAGCAGTGGTATGGAACCGATGTCGGATTGTTCGATATCCAGTACAGAAACGCTAGGATCCCAAGTTGGTACAGCCAAAGCTGCTGAAGTCGGAACAACGGTAGCTGGACGCAAGCGTACCCGGAAGTCCAGGGCTGCTGGTGCAACCGCCCGATCAGATTCCGAAGGCGAGCTTAGTGACAAATCGGTCTCAGCACCCAAGCTAAAGCCGAAGTGTGCAGGCCGCGGCAGAGGCCGCCCGCCTACAACGGGCGAATATGTAGGCCTAGCGAAAGCGCAAAAGGCCCTTAATGAGGCCAAGATGGAGGAGCTGCGGCTCCGGGCCGAGGAAAGCATGGCCGAGGAGCTTGATCGGCGAAGCCTGCGCTCAGGTTCAGCCCGCTCGAAATACTCGGACGCTGCTATGTCCGCGGACGAAGGCCCCCTAGCCTCTCAAATCTTTGAGGCTATTAATAAGGACGCCGATTTGGTTCGGAGGGTTGCCAAAACATCGGGCAACCTCAAGGGCACATTTCAGAAGGCCCTTCACGATGCCGCGGATTCAATTGTCCAGAACACGTTGGCAATTCTTCGTTGCACCGAATCTACCGAAACCGCCAAACTAAAAGTGGATAAGAAACGACTGCAAGACGAAGTTGTTGAACTGCGCAAGGGGATAGAGGAGCTGCGCGCAGAAGTCAAGGCACTCAGGGACGGCCACACAACCGTGATACCTCCCTCCGGGTCATCGGCACCGCCTCCTCTGCAGGCAAGCGCGGCGAACATGCCGTCGCTATTTGAAGAATGGTCGCGTCGAATGGTTGATACAATTGGCAACATGATCAACTCTCGACTTGAGGTCCTAGAGCGCGACAATCGCATATTGATGGCAAAGATTCTGAGACCTCCACTAGCCTCTGACAGGCCCAAGGACAGGTCGGTATCCAGATCTTCTCAACCGAGGTCTGCGGCTCCCGCCGCATACTCTGAAGTCCCTCCACCGGAGATGCCTACTCCTCCCCCTCCGTCAGCTGGTAAGGGCGGAAAGAAGGCCAAGAAAAAGAAAAAGACCACAACAGCACCGGCCAATACCGCTGCCGCTGGCCCTATTCAATCCGCCCCTGACAAGGTGCCAGTCGCGCCCAAGCCCAATAGTGAGGAATGGGTCACTGTAGCAAAGCGCCCCAGAAAGAAGGCCCAAACAGCTGCATCCGCGGCTCCTACTCCCAGCGCTAAGTCGGGCGCACAGAAGAAGGCTGCACCTAAAAAGGCGAAGCTTCGAGAACCCCGTTCAGCGGCGGTGGTACTCACCATTGATTCAGAAGCTGCGAAGGATGGTCTCTCTTACGCAGATATCATAAGAAGTGCGAAATCCAAATTGAATCTGGAAGAACTCGGTCTCTCGGCAGCAGGCTTCAGAATCCGGGAGGCCGCCACTGGGGCTCGTATTTTGCAAGTCTCCACTGAGAAATCGGCTGCAGAGAACCGAACTAAGGCCAGCCAGGTGGCCGAAAAGTTGCGAGGCGTCCTCCCAGTGGAGGTCAAGATTTCAACTCCCTGCAAACGAGCAGAAGTTCGACTATCGGGATTGGACGACTCGGTCGTTGACGAAGAGATCAAGACAGCCATCGTAAACAAGGGTGGTTGCTCCTCTGGTGACATAACCATTGGCAAGATCCGGATTGGTCCTGATGGTCTAGGTACGGTACTAGTGAAATGCCCTGTGGCTACCGTCAAAACTCTGGTTGATGTAGGCCGACTCCTTGTTGGATGGAGTTCGACCCGAGTGCAGGCACAAGAACCCCGGCAGATGATCTGTTTCCGCTGCCTGGATGTGGGGCATACTATACAACGGTGTCCATCAGAAGTTGACCGAAGCAAGCTCTGCTTCAGGTGTGGCAAGCCCGACCACAAAGCCACAGGATGTAAGGCCGCACCTCACTGTGTTTTATGCGAAAACACCAAAAGGCCGGCCAACCATATCATGAGGGGACAGAGCTGCAAAGCTCCGATACCCCCAAGAGGAAGAAAAGCGGTCCCTGGGACCCAGACCGCCAGCCAAGGTGAGCCAGTCCGGCCACCCGTCGAAGACATGATAACGGACCCACAATGTTAGCACGCCCTTACAAACTACTACAGGGCAATCTCAACCACTCTCGCGGTGCGCAGGATCTCCTGATGCAAACCATGCCAGAGTGGTCGATCGATCTTACAGTAGTTGCGGAACCATACTTTACTCCGTCCAACCCTAATTATGTCTCTGATTTGGACAACTTGGTGTCCATAATCAGATCGTCATCCTCAAGGTCCCCGCCCCTGAACATTTTGGAGCGGGGTCATGGCTACGTCGCTGCGAAATGGGGAGAAATTGTACTAATCGGAACTTACTTCTCCCCAAATCGCATCCTCTCCGAATTTGAGACCTTCCTCGGATGTGTACACGCTGCAATGCAACGAGCAGCGTCGCAACATGTTGTTGTGCTGGGGGACCTAAATGCGAAGTCTTCTGCGTGGGGTTCACCCAACACGGATGCGCGCGGCTCCACTGTAGAAGAGTTTTTGGCCATTTCTGGCCTTTTATCCCTCAACCGTGGCTCCATCAACACGTGCGTGCGACAGCAGGGGGGGTCTATAGTGGACGTAACGTTCGCTACCCCTGCTATCGCCGCGCGCGTGAACAACTGGATGGTCCACGTGGACGCTGAAACACTCTCGGACCATAGGTACATAACGTTTGAGGTGATTCCTTCCGCAACACCCGGAAGCAGCCGCTCGGCTCGGGCAAACCTGACCCAGCCCTTTCCTCGATGGTCCCTCACCAGGATCAACAAAGATTTAGTTGAGGAATCTGCCCTTTTGGAAGACTGGCTTTCCCAAAACGCACCAACATCTGCGGGGGTAGACGAAGAAGCTCAAAAGTTTGGGGAGTCAATGACGAGGATCTGCGACGCATCAATGCCGCGTACTCAGCGTCGCCCACCCAAACGTGAAGTCCATTGGTGGTCGCAGAGCCTCGCCACCATGAGACAGACTTGCATCACTCGCCGCCGTATCTACACAAGGTACCGAAGTAGGCGAACGGGCAGGAGCGAATCGGAGGAGTCTCGGCTTCATGCCGCATACAAAGAAGCTCTCCATACCTTTAGAGTGGCCATTGAACAGGCGAAAGAGGAAGCCCGAGAAAGTTGGCTCGCGGAGCTTGACGCGGACCCCTGGGGTCGTCCCTATCGAGTAATGCGGGACAAACTTTGTTGCCAGGGCCCCCCAGTGGCGGAAACGCTGGAACCCCAGCTCCTGGACTCGGTGATAGCTGCCCTGTTTCCTGCAGACGTGGCACAGACTGCGCCATTAATGGCACCTGCTAGGCAGAATCCAGATGACAACGGTCCTCCTCCTCCTATCACAGACGGAGAGTGGGACATAGTCACCAGTAAGCTCCGGGCCAAAAATACGGCCCCAGGTCCAGACGGAGTTCATGGTCGCGTTCTCGCACTCTCGCTCTCCGTCCTTGAAGACCGACTGAAGGGACTTTTTGACCGTTGTTTTCAGTCAGGCCAATTTCCATCTGTGTGGAAACGGGGCCGTCTAGTTCTTTTACAAAAGCCGGGTAAACCAGCTGACGCGCCTTCTGCGTACCGGCCAATTGTCTTGCTTGACGAGGCGGGTAAGCTCTTTGAGCGGGTCATATCCACCCGCATCGTCAAGCACCTTAACCAGATAGGACCAAACCTGGCTGATTGCCAATATGGATTCAGGGAGAATCGCTCCACTGTGGATGCGATTCTCCGTGTCAAGAATTTTACTGACGAGGCAGTTTCTATGGGCAGGGTTGTCATGGCGGTGTCGTTGGATATCGCCAACGCTTTTAACACCCTGCCCTACCGTGTCATTGATGAGGCGCTGCAGTACCACAATGTGCCCTCCTATATAAGGCAAGTTGTCGCACATTATTTGCGGAATAGGCTCATAATATGCCAGAATCGAGACGGCGTTCTCGTATGTCGGGTCATGGCTTGCGGTGTTCCTCAGGGGTCGGTCCTCGGCCCACTCTTGTGGAACATCGGCTATGACTGGGTGTTGAGAGGCGCATTACTTCGCGGTCTTAATGTCGTCTGCTATGCAGACGACACCTTGGTCCTCGCCAAAGGTGAAAATTACACCGAGGCTGCCCGATTGGCCAACGTTGGCGCGACAATTGTAATCGGGCGTATCGAGAGCCTAGGGCTCAAGGTAGCGCTTCACAAGACCGAAGCGCTGCTTTTTCATGGTCCCCGCAAAAGGCCCCCTGCAGACGCGCACCTTAAGATTAATAATGTCCATATCAAGGTAGCGCCAACCATGAAATATCTTGGACTCCTACTCGACCATAAGTGGGGGTTCAATGAACATTTCCGCCGCCTGTCCACCAAACTCACGGGGGCAGCGGCGGCACTTAGTAGGCTTCTTCCCAACCTTGGAGGCCCCAGTGTTGCATGTCGACGACTGTACACTGGGGTTATAAGATCTATGGCCCTTTATGGGTCTCCCGTTTGGGCTGACACGCTGTCCCCTTGTAATGCGGCTCTTCTCCGCAGGGCACAGCGTATCATTTGTGTGAGAGCGATCCGCGGGTATCGCACAATTTCGTGTGACGCCGCATGCGCCCTGGCGGGCACCCCACCGTGGGATCTCGATGCCAGGGCCCTAGCCGAGATATACAGACGCAGCTCTGAACTGCGAAACGAAGGAGTTCGTCCCCCGCCAGATATGGTAAGGCGCTGGAGAGACAGAGCGCAGGCAAAAACAGTTCGAGATTGGCTGCGGCGGATGGAAGTTCCCGCCGCTGGCCACTGGACCATTGATGGAATTCGGCCAAATTTGGCAGAGTGGTTGTCGAGAAAGCACGGTTCTTTGTCCTACCGGATGACCCAGGTGCTGTCGGGGCATGGATGCTTCGGCAGCTACCTTCATCGAGTCGCCGGTAGGGAATCGAACGCGTGTTGTCACGAGTGTGACTGCAGCTTAGATACAGCGCAGCATACGCTGTCGTCCTGCCCAGCATGGGTGACACAGCGCTCGGCCCTTGTAGCCGTAATAGGCAACGACCTCTCCTTGCCGGCCGTCATTCAGAAGATGGCCGGAGATGAAGTGTCGTGGACCGCTGTCACGACGTTCTGTGAGGACGTGATGACACGGAAAGAGGTAGCGGAAAGGGCAAGGGAGGATGATACTCTCGCTGACCCAAACCGCAGGCGCAGGCTAGGCCGGCGGAGGCGGCTCTATGGGCTGCAGCAACAACCGCCCTAGTCGGGGATGCTGGGGGGCGAGTGGGCGTTCGCCCTCGGCAAACACATCCCTTGAATGAGAGGCTCCTAGGTTCCTCTACAAAAGATGAGTCCGAAACATGGACAGGCTATTGGCTGTGGTCAAGATGGTGTGCGAATAGCTTCCTTGACCACTACCATTATTGATAGCCAAGTGGAGCCGCGTCAGTTTTTAGTGGGTAGGCCCTTCCAGTCCAGGTCGATTAGCGATCTGGATTGCACCCTGGGGGGGAGAGTCCCACATAACCACAGGGTCAACCCCACTGGCCCTGTGGTATGCGTAAGGCATTTTCTGACGTTAAAAAAAAAAAAAAAAAAAAAAGGTTAGGTTAGGTTAGGTTAGGTTAGGTTAGGTTAGGTTAGGTTTCCGCCCTCTCCTTGGAGAGGGGAGCGACTGTGCAGTGTCGCTACCGGACGCGTCCCCCGGGTTGTGGATAGGGGCACGCCCCCCATATATGGGGGGTACCGGCTTCGGCCGGCGCGGACAGCAACTGCACGACAATCTCGTAACCCCGTACGTAGTGCGGGGCCGAGGGCCGCTAGTCTCTTCGGAGGGTGGGGGCCGCGAGGAAGAAAACCTCTGTAAAAAATTACCCGGTGGGGATCTCGGCTGGCGTCCTGGGCATCCCGGGTAGCGGCAGCCGAGTTGGGGGAGAGCTCGCAACCCCGCACTGAGCGGGGCCGAGGGCTGCCACTCTCTTCGGAGGGCAGTGGCCGCGAGGAAGACAACCTCTATAAAAAATTACCCTGGAGGGGGCACAAGTTGCCCAAACAACTCGTAACCCCGCACATGGTGCGGGGTCGAGGGCTGCCGTCCTTTCCGGAGGGCGGGGGCTGCGAGGAAGACAACCTCTGTAAAAAATCACCCTGGAAGGAAGTGGCAGGCGTCCTCGACGTATTCGGGGTAGCGGCTGCTGCGAACTGGGCCTAGGTGGCGTACTCGGCTGGCTCGTCTTGACGACCCACCCCGAGTCCTGTGTCACGGGTCCAGTGTTGGTGTGTACTTGCTGGCGTCCTGGACAGTCCGGGCAACGGCAGCAGAGTACGAGGGGGGTTATCCCCTAGGGCGGTTGTGGTGCGAACTCCGCACCATCTCCGGCCGACCCGTAACCCCGCACGTGGTGCGGGAACGGGGGCTGCCACCCTATGGTGGGAGCCAAGAGGAGACAACCTCTTCAAAAATCCTTGATGTCTAGGCCAGGTAGGGTCCCCCCGCCCGGAAGGGGGAAAACTCGTAATGGTAATGTCAGGTTTCGGAACTAGTGTTTTGCCATGTGACCCCGCTAGCACCGGGCGTCTTGGGATAGCTCGCTCCCAGGATGTGAAATCTATTACGAGCGGCCTATGCGCTCCGGCTGGCCACCGGCGCTGCGATGTAGCTGGGCATCGTAGTGTTAAATCTGCCACTAGCGACCTATGCGCCCCGGCTGGTCACCGGCGCTGCGAGATATCCGGGTCTCGCAGTGTGAAGTTGGATACCGAGGCGATGGTGGGAGTACAGGGAACCTATTCCCCTAAAATAGGAGCAAAAATGGACAGTTGGTCAAATACAGTATGTCCCCGAGAGGGTCCCAGCTCAGCTGGGGAATCCCTCCCCGTTGTCTCTAGGGGCGACGGGCTGGCTCGCGTATGCGGGGGAGCCACCAAATGTCACAACGGCCCTTCTCAGGGCCACCAAAACGGCCTTTCTCAAGGCCACCAAAACGGCCCTTCTGAGGGCCCTCAAAACGGCCCTTGTCAGGGCCACCAAAACGGCCCTTCTCAGGGCCAAACAGGAGTACTGCGGCTGAGAGGAGGTGGTGGTGTTGGCCCCTCTGACTCGCCGCGCGAAGCGAAGGACAGGAGGCCGAGCTCTGGCGGAAAAGAGCACAATCCAAAAATGGCAGATGTGAATTACTGTACTTCTCCCCGAGAGGGTCCTGGCTCAGCCGGGGAATCCCTCCCCAAGGGCAACCTTGGGCTGGCGCATGTATGCGGGGGCGCCGACAAATGCCAAGAGGTCATAGCTGCGCGACCGGGCCAAAACGCAGCAGGGAGCTCCAAAATGCTCCCCGGGGAGGTCGACGGGCCAAAATCGGCCGGTAAGGGGCGGGGTAAACTCGCCAGGAGTGGAACGCGGAAAAAGGCTGGCACTGCACCGCTGCCGCCGCCGCCGGCGTATATGACACCGGACGAGGGGATGTCCGGCATGGAAAGTGAGGCGATGTCCGATGTCGCGTCTGGGCTTAAAATGTCATACCCAGAAAATGACGGCTCCAACTACAGGCCCCTGAACACCGGCCTGAGCCAGGAGGAGATGTCGGATCGGACATATAGGGATGCTCTAGCCGAGGACCCGGGATCAAGTTCTGGTCGCCGCTCCGCCCGCATTGCGGGAAAGAAAAGGTCGGTTGAAAACGAGATGTTCGTCCGACCCTCCCAGGTGGCCTCGGACACCGAGACGGAAAGGGAGGAGACGGCCACGCTGCAGCCCCCCAAGGTGCCCAGAACCAAGAAGGGACGGGGGGGTTACACCCACTTCGTGGGCCATTCTCAGGCGCGTCAGGAGATGCGCGACGCATTTTTTGACTCCGGGTCGGACACGGCGGTCGAGTGGGAGGTAGATCGGCGTCGGTCCTCGAAGGGGTCCGATGACTATAGACAGATGCGCTCACCGGAGGCGGTTCGAGCCGAAGCCGAAGAGAAGGCGAACGCCGTATATGGGATGATAAAAAAGTCGGGCAACCTTAAAGGGACGTCTCAGAAGCTGATTAAGGAGCAGACCCAGGCCCTACTGACTTTGGTGCATGAGGCGACGTCCCTTACTCCATCGGAGGAAATCCGGCAGCTGCGCGCCGAAAATAAACGGCTGCGCGGCCAAATGGGTAAAGTAGAGGCAGAGCTGAAGGCCTTCCGCCAACTAATAACGGAGCGGAGATTGCTACCGCCGGAAGGGGCTTTGGAGCATCGCCCCGCGGAGGTGGAGCAGGAGGGCTCGGTGTCCCGCGAAGAGCTCTTCCGGACGATGGAACACCTGCAGCAGGCGATGCTCAGGCAGGTAGGCGACATAGTCTCGGCGCGCCTAGAGGGGCTTGAGGTAGATGGAAGGCTGTTGGCGGCAAGGAGCCACAGACCGCCCCTAGCCTCTTCCACGACATCGGGCCGCGGCCAGGAGCGGCAGGCCCCAGCAGGGAACACCACCCTCGCCCCGCCGGCCAACCTACCGAAAAAGGCTAGGGAGGTTAAGAGGACCAAGGCAGCACGGCCACTTATGGCGCCCCCGCCTCCTCCGCCTCAACCGCCGAAGCAGAAGGGCCCCAAGAGCAAGGTGGCGCCTGCCCTCCCCTCCGCCTCGGGAGAGACGGTAGGACCAGCACAGGAGGAGTGGGTCCTGGTCGCCAAGGGCGGAAAAAATAAAAAGAAAAAGGCCAAGAAGACGGCCAAGGCTCCAGCCCAGGGGGCCCCTAAGAAGAGGAAGTCTCTGCGGGCTCCAAAGACGCTAGCCGTAGTGCTGGCCTTGAAACCGGAGGCCGTTGAAAAGGGCCTTACCTATGGCAAGGCCATCGCCCAGGCAAAGTCCGCCGTTAGCTTTACGGAGTTGGGCATAGGCCCGGCAAAATTCAGGACGGGCATAACGGGGGCTCGAATAATAGAGCTCCCGAAAGAAACCTCCCCGGAGCAGGCGGACACGCTAGCCAACAAGATCGGGGAGGTCCTGGGGGACATGGCCAAGGTTACCCGGCCGACAAAAACGGCGGAGGTCCGAGTCGTCGGGATCGACGACTCGATAAGTGCCGATGATGTGTGCCAGGCGCTGGCGAAAGCAGGTGGCTGCCCTGCTCACCAAATAAAGGTGGGCAAGATATATACGGGGGCCCGGGGGACTGGTGCGGCCTTTGCATCGGTCCCCGTGGAGGCAGCCAAGCGCCTGGAGAAGACCAGGCAGGTAGCGATGGGCTGGAGCTCTGCCACAGTGCATCTCCTGGAGGCAAAGCCCATGCGCTGCTTCCGCTGTATGGGGGTTGGACACCCCATACAGCGATGCCCCTCCGCCAAGGACCGCAGCAAACTTTGTTACCGCTGCGGCTCCGAGGGGCACCAGGCGTCAGGCTGCACAGCGGCGCTTAAGTGCGCCGTCTGTGCGGAGGCCAAGCGGCCAGCAAATCACAGGATGGGGGGCCGGAACTGTAACCCCCCGCCCGCAAAGGCCCGCACAGAACGGGCCAAGGCAGCCGAGGTCCCACGACCTATGCCTCCGCCAACATCCTCACCGGCGGAGGTAACGGAGGAGCCAATGGAAACGAGCAATGCCCAGCTCGACCATTGAGCTCCTCCAAATTAATGTCAACCACTCCGACGCGGCGCAGGATTTAATGCGTCAGTCAGCGTCGGAGTGGAACGTGGGACTGGTGATTGTGGCGGAGCCATACTTCATTCCGCCACAGTCACCGGAATGGTTAGCGGACACCGCTATGTCCGCTGCCATCTTGCGGCCGCCCGGCAGCCCAGGCCCCTCCATGGTCCTCAAGGAGAGGGGCGCTGGATATGTGGCCGCCAAGTGGGGGGGAGTCGTGGTCATATCCACCTACTTCTCCCCCAACCGGAGCCGGGCGGAGTTCGAGGTGTTCCTCTCTGCCCTGGAGGGAGTGGTGCTGCGGGCGGCTCCTCTCCCGGTCCTTCTGGCGGGTGACCTTAACGCCAAATCTACGGCGTGGGGTTCACCCGCCACTGATGTGAGGGGTGGCGATCTGGAGTCCTGGGTTCTGTCCCTGGGGCTCCAGACCCTCAATGTGGGCAATGCGCCCACCTGTGTCCGGTGGCAAGGCACGTCGATAGTCGACGTGACCTTTGCCACCCCCTCCCTAGCCGGCCGCATATCGGGCTGGCGGGTGGAGGAGAAGGAGACCCTATCTGACCACCTATACGTCAGATACCGGGTCTCCTCAACATCCAGCGGGGCCCGTACGACCGAGGGCCCCGCCGTGAGCGCGTTCACGAAATACGCGCTCACGAAACTCCGCCCAGAACTGGTGGCGGAGGCGGCGATGGTGCGGGCGTGGGCCGATGCGCCCCCCCACCTCGCCGGGGATGTTGACGGCATGGCGGAGCTGTTTGCGGACGACATGAAGGTCGTCTGCGGCGCCGCCATGCCGAGGGCACGGGTCTGCCCCAGGAGGAGGCAGACATACTGGTGGACGCAGGAGATAGCCGAACTGCGTTCCACCAGTATGAGGGCTAGGCGCGCCTATTTGAGGTGCCGTAGGCGCGCCTCAAGCACACCCGACGACGAGGCGGAATGTCGTCGGGTGTACAAGGAGGCCAAGAGGGCCCTAAGGGTCGCAATAGTAGTGGCGAAGAGGGCGTCCTGGGAGAGCTTCATAGCTCTCCTAGACCAGGACCCCTGGGGGCGGCCCTACAAGGTGGTGCGGGGGAAATTCTCCGCCAACGCCCCCGCCACCTCGACCATGGAGGAGGGGCTGCTGGACCGGGTATTGGGGACTCTGTTCCCTAATCCGGGTCCGTTCCAGCCCCCGAGAATGCTCCCTCCTGGGGGCCCCTCTGAGGAGCCGATCCCACCCCCCCCTCCCGTGTCGGACGCGGAGTTTGACGCGGTGAGGGACAGGCTCCGGGCCAAAAAGACGGCGCCCGGGCCGGAGGGGGTTCCACCTAAGGTGCTGGCCCTCGCCTTGGGGCCCCTGAGGGAGCGGTTCTTGGCGGTGCTGAACCTCAGCATCGCCGCGGGCCGCTTCCCCAGGAGGTGGAAGCAGGGGCGGCTCGTCCTCCTTAGAAAGGACGGCCGCCCGGAAGACTGCCCTTCGGGCTATAGGCCGATTGTGGTGCTCGACGATGCCGGGAAATTCCTCGAGAAGATCCTGGCTCACAGAATCGTCGAGCACCTGGAGGGGCCGGGCCCGAACCTGGCAGAATGCCAGTTCGGGTTCAGGCGTAACCGGTCCACAGTGGAGGCGGTGGCCCTTTTAAAGGGGTGGACCGAGGCGGCCACTGCGCGGGGTGAGGCTGTTATTGCGGTGTCGCTAGACATCCGCAACGCCTTTAACAGCCTCCCCCACGAGTGTATCATGGAGGCACTCAGGTTCCATCGAGTGCCTCCATACCTGTGTGCCATCGTGGAGGACTACCTACAGGGCAGGGTGGTCCTCTACGAGGGGCCCGACGGGCGCATCCGCTCGCGGGCCACGGCCGCAGGTGTACCCCAGGGTTCAGTGCTGGGTCCACTGCTCTGGAACCTGGGGTACAACTGGGTGCTGCGAGGCAACCTCCTCCCGGGAATGGAGGTTGTCTGCTTCGCCGACGACACTCTTGTCGCGGCGAAAGCAAAGGAGGTGGAGGATGTGGTACGCCTAGCGTCGGTCGGCACATCGATGGTCGTCCGACGCATCCACCTCCTGGGCCTGGAAGTGGCCCTCGACAAATCGAGGGCCATGATGTTCCATGGCCCACGTCGCAGCACCCCTCTGGGGCTCCGTATCCGGGTGGAGGGGGTCCGAATACCGGTCGAGGGAAGTATGAAGTACCTCGGCCTGGTGCTGGATCCCCGATGGAGTTTTGAGGAGCATTTTAGGCTCCTCACTCCACGGCTGTGTGCCGCTGCAGCCGCACTCGGCAGGGTCCTCCCGAACGTGGGGGGACCAGGTGCTGCGTGCCGTCGACTGTATCACGGGGTGATACGGTCGATGGCACTTTACGGAGCTCCGGTTTGGGCTGAGTGCCTCAAACCCCGCTCGAGGGCCCTCTTGCGACGTCCGCAGAGGGTCATCGCGACCCGGGCCGTGCGAGCGTACCGCACGGTCAGCCACGGCGCCGCCTGCGTGCTCGCAGGCGCGACGCCGTGGGACCTCGATGCACAGGTTCTGGCAGAAATGCATCGAGGTCGGGTCGAGGCCAGGGAGCGGGGTGAAAGACTTGCCCCAGCAGAGCTGAGGCAAGTCCGTTCCATCGCCGAGAGCGAAGCTCTGCGGCGATGGGATGAGGCACTCGCCCATGTTAGCGCCGGCCACCGGACGATCGAAGCCATTCGTCCGGTGTTGGAGGTTTGGTTGGGTCGCCGGCGCGGCGGCCTCTCGTTCCGCATGGTGCAGATCTTGACCGGGCATGGATGCTTCGGTCACTATCTGCACCGTGTCGCACGTCGGGAGGAGACGCCGCAGTGTCATCATTGCGGCGCTCCGGACGACACGGCCGAGCACACCTTATTGGAGTGCCCGGCCTGGCGACACCAGCGCCGCGAGCTCATTGCGGCGCTGGGATGCGGAGCCCTCTCGCTGCGGAGCATGGTGGAGACCATGCTCCGCAGCGACAGGGCATGGGAGGCAGTCGCCTCCTTCTGCGAGAACGTTATCTCGCAGAAGGAGGCGGCTGAGAGGGAGCGGGAGGATGATCCTCTGGCCGCTCCCTCCCGCCAAAGGAGGACGGGTAGGAGAGGACGGCGGCGCGCCCTGGCTGCGCCCGTCCCATGACCCTACCCGTGGGGGTCCCTCGCTGACCGGCATGGCGCTGGCCGTGCCGGCCACCGACGGACCCCGTGACGGCAGCCCCCCCTTGTAGTTCTGTCCTGCAAAGAGGGGGGCGGCGGAGGGAGCTACACGGGCACGCCCAAGTAGCCCTCCGCAGCGGACGGGGGGCGGTACGGTGGGCACTAGGCCGCGTACTCAGCCCCCACGCGCGGGCCTACCCGCGCACGTCTGCGGGGTCCCCGTGATACCCCGGGAGACCCCTGCCGTGGAGCCCCGGCTAAGGCCGGGAGGCTGCTGGGTGCGGAGACGTGGAGAATCCCTAAACGGGGACCCCGCGGCTTCGCACTAAGCAGCTTAGAGGGTATTCGCAGGACTTTTTTAGCGGATATTATACCGTAAAGCGCCCGTAAGAGTTGCGGGGTCCTCGGTGGGCAGCCACTGGGGGGTTCGTAAGACTTGCGGGAGCCAGGTGTGAGGTCCGTTCGGCGGTGTGCCTCTTAAAGGCGTCGTCGTCTGTAAATAGATTTTTTACCTGCGTATTAAAAAAAAAAAAAAAGGTTAGGTTAGGTTAGGTTAGGTTAGGTTAGGTTAGGTTAGGTTTTTTTTTTTTTTTTTGTTTATATTCGTTTGTTCTCTTTATTGCAGATATGGTTTGGTATATTTGGTTTATGTTTTATTTTTTTGTTTTTCAGTTGTTTGTCAGACCCAGTCCCGTGGTGACGCTATTCCATACGTACCCGGGGGCTGGGGCTGAGGGATGGCTGCAGCGCTGCTCTTCCTCCTTCTTCTCCTCTTTGAGCGGCTGCTGCACAAATGTATGGAGCACTGTCCCCCCGAGCCCTGGTTCTGCGAGTAACACCCTGGTGGGAGGGGGCGGGGCAGGATGAGGGTCTGCCATAAAGGTGGAGGGATTTGGTGCCGGTGAAGCGAGGTGCAGAGAATGGGCCTGGTCAGCGGTGACAGGTAGGTAGGCTCGCCCGGTGGAGTCGCTCAATTTGCTCCCAAATCCGGATGGCCACACGGTTTTTCGTCACTACTGTTCCCGTCGCAGTTGGGCCCATCCCAGTCCTTAGTACCGGCCGCTGTCCTCCGACGTCTGGCGACCATTGCCCTTGCCCCTCCCATTACTGGGATTGTAACTAGCTTGCAGGGTATGGGGGGTGCAGTGTCCATGCTCCTGTTAATTCTCCAAAGTACATGTTTTAATCTACGTATTTATCTGTATTCGTGTATATATTTATAAAGTTGTCATTATATGTATCCATGTATATTTTTATCTAGTTGTCATTATATGTATCCGTGTTTATATTTATCTACTTGTCAGAATTGTAAGCTTTAATATTTGTATAGATATGGGTAATTAATTTAGTGAGGGATTTGATGAGGACGGGTTTATCTAAGTTAGCTGCAAATGAGAAGGGGGGTCTGTCTAAACTACGAGCTAATTCGGCATGCGAAAATCGCTGACGGGCAAACCGTGGGCATGACTCCAGCAGATGAGTAGGGGTTTGGGGTGTTGACGGGTCACAGGGACACGAATCGGAGGAGATGATTTTAAAACGAGCAAGGTAAGAACGGTGCGCCCCATGGCCACTCAAGAACTGGGTGAGGTGAAACGAAGTGGCTACAATAGCGCGATAGTCCGCAATTTGCTTTAACTCCGGGAAGATACTCCGGGTTTGTGACCCCTGGGTAGCGCTGTGGTATCGTTCCTGCCATTCCGTCATTACGAGTTCTTTGGAGCGCGCTTTCGGGTATGAGGTGGGAAAAGCCCTATATGTGAAAGTCGTGTGAGAGGAGGCGGCCTCACCAGCAGCGCGATCCGCCGCCTCGTTACCGTACACCCCAGTGTGACCCCTGACCCAGCAGAATCTGATTGATTCCGGTGAGCCGGTGCTATATATGGTTCTATGGATTGCGGCGATGGTGGGGTGACAACTACTGCGGCTTTGAATCGCCTCCAAAGAGGACTTAGAGTCTGAGATGATGAGTGCGTCTGCATATTCTCTCTCCCGCGCCAGCTCGCATGCCCTTGCTATAGCCAGCAATTCCGCCTGGAATACAGTGCAAGTGTTATGCAGTTTGTATTTTCTGATGGTAGTGGTCGGGTGGCGGTCCGGGTCCACGCACACTAGTGCTGCTCCCACGGATCCGTCCTCCAGTCGGCTACCATCAGTAAATATTTGAATTGTGTTCTCCCTGCATGCCCTGTCTATGTCATTCTGCGTAGGGGTGATTAAGTAATTTGGGGAGATCCTGTTAGCCGGGTGCAGAAGTTTCGCCACCGCCACCGGCGCTTCCCACTTAAGGTTATCAGGCAGGTATGTAGTGGTCCCCGTGATCCTCACCAGCTCCACCTCGCGGGCGCGCTTCACCTCTAAGTCCAGTGGGAGGAATTGCGCTAGTGCCAAGGAGGCGACAGTCGAGATGGTGCGGTAACCACGTATGGCCCGGAGGGCGAACCCTCGCTGCAGAGAGCCTAAAGTCTTCTGGACCTCTTTTTGGTCCGCGATATGGCCCCAAACACATGACGCGTATGTGATGGTCGGTACAATTACATATTTGTATATGGCTTCAATGTTTTCTGGGTGCGCCCCCCAAGATGGTCTAGTGAACAGGGAGAGGCGATTAAATAGTCTGAGAGCCTTGTCAGTCACAAACTTCAGATGCTTTTTGAAGATGAGGCGATGGTCGACAATGACCCCCAGATACTTAAGTTCTGTCGAAAATGGGATATGCACACCCTTCATGTGAAGCCTGATATCTGCTGCCCTCCTTGAGAAGGCCAGTGCTTTGGTCTTTAGTGGGCCGAAGTTTAGTTTGACGCTCTGCCCCCAATCCGATACAGTGTCCAGAGCGGCGCAGGATGCCTCCTGCAGTGACGATCTATCTTTGGCGGAGACAATGAGCAAGACGTCGTCCGCATAAGCCTGCAGATAGCATCCCGCGGGCAAGGGCATGTCGAGGAGCTGGTCAATGATAAGATTCCAGAGAGCTGGCCCGCAGGCCGAACCCTGCACACAGCCTCTCTGGGTGCGTCTAGTCTCACTCACCCCGGCAAACTCCAGTAGCACCTCGCGATCGTCCAGGTAGCTGTCAACAAGTCGAAATATATTGGCCGGGCAGCCTACCTCCCTGAGTCTGTGAAGAATAGCTGGCCACCAAGCTCTGTTGAAAGCCGCCTGGATATCCAACGAAATTGCAACGCAGAGCCGCTTGCAGCGGCGCGCTTCCCTGATCTTCTCAATGGCTGCGTGAAGAGCGTGGCCTGTAGAATTATTGCGCCGGAACCCAAACTGTTTGGGGTTAAGGTGGCCTGCCACTGCCTGGTGGTGTATGATCCTGCCTACAAATAGTTTTTCCAGGACCTTGCCCAGCACCGATATAAGTCCAATGGGTCTATGGTCTTTCAATGAGGTCTCGCCCTCAGCACCGGGTTTCGGTATCGTCTTGACCACGGCACGCTTCCAGTCCCGTGGGAAGTATCCCAACGTGAGGCATCTGTTCATAAGGCTGAGGAAGAGCCCCGGGAAGTTGATGATGGCACATCTGCAAATGTCCGAGGTCAGTCCGTCGGGACCTGGAGCCTTCTTGTGCGATATGCCCTCAATTGCCTCCAGAAGCTCTCCCTCAACGAAGGGTGGGTCAGAGTGGGTGTCAGGGACGCGATGTCGCTCCTCTCTTATGCCTGCCTGAGCTGGAGTGTCCTCCTCACTCTGGTCCTCCGGAAAGAAGTGGTCCAGAAGACGTGACGCCGTTTGTCGATTGTCCGCCACGACTGATCCGTCGACCCACATGGAGGCGGGGGGCCTCCTGGGGGCGCCCGACCTAAGAAGTTTGTTCGTCAGGCTCCAAACATTCTCACTAGTCTGCGATTCACAGAATCTCCTGAACTGGGATGTGGCCTCTCTCCTGATGGCCTCGGTGTAGCCCGCCTTAAGGTCCGCATGCTGGTTAGCCAGTCGTTCGTACTCGGATTCTGCAACCCCTTCCTGCCTAGCTCTGTGGAGATTCTGATGAGAGCGGCCGATTTCCTTCTTGAGACGGGACAGTTCCTCAGTCCACCAGGGCTTTTTGAGAGGGATCTTCCTTCCTCGTCTGATGATCGGAAATGCCGCTTCCGCGGCTCGTTGTATGACTGAGGTTAGTTCGACAACAAAGGCGTCAATCCCCCACTGATCCAGTTGGTCGATCCTCTCGCGCTCCAGGTTAGAATCCATGATGTAGTTGGTCAGGGCATTTTTGAAGGCACTCCAATTCGCATTTTCAGGAATCTTATATCGGTAGGTAGAAGATTCCTGGGTGTTCTCAAGCGACTCGCGGTTGACCAACAAATAGTACTCAATGAGCCTGTGACTGCAGGACGCTAGTGCATCAGGCTTCACCTGCCAGTCCCTGAGCATGTCGGTTACACTGCCGGACGAGAAAGTGAGGTCGATGATGGAATGGCGAAGTCTGCCGTGAGTGATGGTTTCAAATGTGTGGACGTCCCCCGTGTTATGACAGATGAGGTCATGTTCGTTGATGAGGTTGCATAGATCCTCGCCTCTCCTGTTTCTTCTACCTGTTAAATCCCACAGGGGATGCCACCCATTAAAGTCCCCCCCAATGAGGCACCGAGGGTTATCCGACTCATGCAGAAACCTCGCCAGCTGCGCCAATGTGTCATGCGGGTCCTGTTGAGGCTCGATGTACACCGAGATCAAATATTGTGGCTGATTGTTGACCGTAACTTGCACTATTACCAGGTTGGGCGCAGAGAATTGCTCAATGAAGATGGCCTGTAGTTTGTCTCTGATGGAGTCCTTGATGAGAATGGCAGCCTTAACCCGCCTGTTGGTCTTTAGATCCTGGAAGATACTTATGCCAGGAGAGTTCTTTACGAAGGTGCCTCTACCGGTGTAGGGCTCACTAATCAGAGCAATGTGCCTGGTGGGGTCGTGGAAGACGTTGAAGAGCTCTTCCGAGCTCGCGATAGAGCGGTCCAAGTTAGCTTGGATTATGCCTAGCCTAAAGTTGGGGTTCCTTACAAACTCAGTCATAGTCTATTTTTTCCAGAACACGTGAGAGCATGGCTTGGTATCTGGGGCATTCCTGGTTGAAAGAGGAGTGTTTGGTGGAGTGATCCAATTTAAATCTAGAGTTGTGGCTACGGCAATTAACGCAAGTTGGGGGTGCTTGAGCGAGTGGGCAGCTGTTCTTTGTGTGTATAGTGTGATCGTCTTTGCCACAGTGGGCGCAGATTTCCTGGCCGGGGCATCTGGCTGAGGTGTGACCGAACTGGGCGCACTTTCTGCACTGCATGAAGGGGACAAAATTTTCACAGTGCACCCTCTGAAAGCCGAGGCGCACACGGTTCATTGATATGAGGGTCTTCCACAGCCCGGGAGAGGCCTCAATAACGGCATTGAAAAGATGGGGGTTCCTATTGCGACGCAGAAACCGGACCTTCAGCCCATCCTTTCGATCGCCAGAGTCAGCTAACTCCGGGTTGTGGTCCCAGATTTCGTCAATGACTTCATCCTCTGGTACGTCCTTAGTGATTCCCTTAAGTATAATGAGAGGCCGACGCTTCCTTTCGGGTTCTGACCTAGAGTGTCCACTGGCATTGATCAGGAGGTTAATTTCCTCCCTATGCTCCGCCTGTTCAAACTCTACCCTGAACTTACCCTTGGACAGCTTCCTTAGGTTAGTCGGGGTGATCTTCTTCGTCGTCTTCCTGAGCGCGTCTTTCACGGCCGAAACTGCGACCTCCCTGGTGGGGTCCTCGATCCCCGGGAACGAGATGACAAGGGCATGTCCCTTGGGGCGTGAAGCGGAAGCAGCTGCTCCGGCCGCGTCAGGACCACGAGACTGAGAGAGGTGTGAGGTGCCGTTTGATAGCCTAGGTTGTTTAGTTAGGACCTTAGCGTAGGAGGAGGAGCCTCCAGTGAAGGCCGGGGAAGCAGCGCTGAATCGCCCCATCTCGGAGCGGACTGCCCGGGCAACCGCTTTCTCCACCAGTGCGGGTATGCTCACGGAGAGGTCTGCTCCATGCGTGGCCGGTGGACCGCCTCCTTCTCCAGGACCAACAGCCTCACAACTGCACCCGACTGCAGGTGCACCCCCTTTGTTGGCGATTACGATATTTCGGAGCACCGTAGCTGCCTTAACCACATTCACCGCAACCCTGTCCTTCATGGCGCGCGTAACGCTTTTCTCCGACGCCAAAATCTCAGGGATGCTCTCGAGGAGGCTGTGCAGCTCCTCATAGTGCTGGGGGTTGGTAATGCCTTCTAGATCTTGCTCTGTCAGTTTGGGTAGTTGGTTTACCGCATCGGCGGCCGCTTTAGCTCTAGCGCTACGAGTGACTTTCTTCACCTTGGCAACTGGATTGAGCTGCTGAGAGGCTCCAAGGGAATCAGTCCCCTGAGATCCCAGGCTGCCCGATGCAACATAGGGTCCAGTGACGTCCGACTCCTCAGACATGCGTAGGGGAGGGGTGGCGACTACCGGAGTCAAAACGACAACCGGATTTAACCCGGTGACTGCAGGGCGTGAAGCTACAGCTTCTCGACGTTGTGCCACCTCCATCTCCACGCCGCCAGTCGAAGGACGACGCGTAGGCGAGCGGCAGATAGGCATGACGCTCGTAATTACTATTTTCTTATCAAGGACCAAACCGGGCACGTGCAAGTGCCAAACTAGCCTATTATAGTATATTACTGCATAAAAGAATCAAATTCGTCGAAAGAATGAAGAAATATGAGGTTAGGTTTAGCAAGGTTAGGTTAGGTTTAGCAAGGTTAGGTTAGGGCAAAATTTTCTATATTAAAAACCTCGTAACTTTTTTAATCTTATAACCTAAAATTATGAAATGAACGGTGGTAGAAACCTTAGACTACGAGAGATTTTTCGAGTTTTAGAAAAATAAATCTAAGTTAATACTAAACTTTTTACACAAAAATAAAAAAAAATAAGTTAAAAATTTTAAACTTTCCAAATTAAAAATACTTAAAACTAGAAATTATTAAGTTTTGCAACTTTAAGTGATAGATCTTATCAAACTAAACTAGCTTAAAAAAGAATTATGAGAATGTGACTATGAACAAAAAAGTTATGGTTGTTTAAAAAACCTAAAAATAATTTTACAAATTCACCCTTAAAAAATTATCTCTGAATATTTATCGCTCAGCTTAGCACAGAATATACGCCTAGGTGAGACGAATCTTATGCACTAATTAAATCTAACCTACGACTAAAAATGAATTTACTACGAATTATTTAAAAATTTACAATTTGTTAATCCTATACAAAAGACATCAACGGGTTGGTTAGGTTAGGTTAGGTTAGGTTAGGTTAGGTTAGGTTAGGTTAGGTTAGGTTAGGTTAGGTTAGGTTAGGTTAGGTTAGGTTAGGTTAGGTTCCGCCCTCTCGTTGGAGAGGGGAGCGACTGTGCAGTGTCGCTACCGGACGCGTCCCCCGGGTTGTGGATAGGGGCACGCCCCCCATATATGGGGGGTACCGGCTTCGGCCGGCGCGGACAGCAACTGCACGACAATCTCGTAACCCCGTACGTAGTGCGGGGCCGAGGGCCGCTAGTCTCTTCGGAGGGTGGGGGCCGCGAGGAAGAAAACCTCTCTAAAAAATTACCCGTTGGGGATCTCGGCGGGCGTCCTGGGCATCCCGGGTAGCGGCCGCCGAGTTGGGGGAGAGCTCGCAACCCCGCACTTGTGCGAGGCCGAGGGCTGCCACTCTCTACGGAGGGCAGTGGTCGCGAGGAAGACAACCTCTATAAAAAATTACCCGGAGTGGATCGGCTGGCGTCCTGGGCATCCCGGGTAGCGGCAGCCGATCAGTGGCCGACTTGTCGGCGGTGGATGGCGGACAGTGTTCCGCGGGGACTCCGGTCCCACGTGGCGATGCCACACCCGGGCGTAACTGCTCGGTTGGCGGGGCTTGCCTTAATTGGCTGGCCCAGCGGCCGTTTCGACGGCGTGGTTTGCGGACCTCCAAGGTCCGTGTGCGCGGCGGCCCCGTGGCCACGAGTGTGGTCACTGGGGATGGGTTTCGGCCTACCGTCGGGCGAGCTGGAGACCTGTGTGTGTGTGTCGTTGTCACGTCTAGCGGCACCACACAGGACCAGTGGGGACTGCCTTTGTTGGCCGTCCCTGAGAGGAGCATACCTCGTTAAAAAACCCCAAAGTGTCGGGTCTACCCGTTAACTGGTATTAAAGTGCAAGCGTGGTACCAGGCGCCTTATGGTGGTGGGCTGGGGAAGTCCACCAACTAGCGCTTCCACCCCGGGGCACTTCCCGCCGCCCCGGGAGTATTAGGGTTACCCAGGTACAGGGGGCACTGCCTGGGTGGACCATTTATTTCCCCCATACTCGTGGGACTAATTATGCAGATGAACAACAATAAAAACCAAAACCCAAATTTGAAGAGCGAGGAGATGAGGAAGGAGAGAGTTGTGGAGGGCCTGGAGAGGCCGGAGAAGGACGTAGGAGAGGGAGACGTGAACGCTGCACCGCCGGAGGAAAGGCGAATGACCAGGAGCAGGTCTGGTCAGGTGCAGCCGGAGGGGTCACGCAGGAGTTCAGTGACCCTGACGTTCGGTCCCGACTGTCAGCCGATTTCAGCATTGGCAACACAGTCCTGGGCTGGGTCAATGTCAAGCCTACGCGCTGAGTCGGAGGCGGAGTCGGTGGCCGATTCGACGGCAGGTTCGGCAAAAAGCCGCAAGAGGCGGTCGGTGGCGTCCAGCTACCTAAAGGACGCCCCGTCATTGGTGGCACCCGAGCCTAAAGTGCCCAGAGCCAAGGGGGGCAGAGGTGGCAGAGGTGGCGGAAGTGCTCTGACGCATAGCGTCGGTATATCCCAGGCGCGGAGAGAGGCCAGGGAAATTGAGCCGGACTCCGAATCCGAGTCCACCCTTACGGAGGCGTATACATCCGCCGCCAGTGATGGAGAGGCCGAGCCTCGTAATATGACAGTGGAGGACTTGGTGGCGGAGGCCTCGAAAAGGGTAGGAGAGGTCACGGAGGTAGCAAAGAGGGCCAAGAACTTAAAAGGGACCTGCAAGAAAAAACTTAGGTCCAACGCGGGTTCCCTGATGGCCGTGGTCCGCGCCTTGGCGCAGAAGGACACGGCAGAGGAGATGCGTCGTCTGCGGGCGGACAACAAACGCCTGCAGGACGAGCTATCGAAGGTCCGCCACGAGCTCACAGCTCTGAGGCGGGCCTTCTCGGAGGCAGGTGAAGGGCGCCGCAAAAGGCCGGCGGCGCCCATCATCGTAGACACCCCGATGGGGGTGGGTGGTGGAGGCAACGGAGGGGAGGACCTCGCTGGAGCACTACAAGAGATGCACCGCTCTCTTGCCCAGCAGATGTCCAACATGCTCCAGGCAAGGCTGGAGGGCCTGGAGGTGGATGGGCGGCTCCTCCCTGCAGCGGAGAGACCCCGCCGGCCGCCATTGGCAGCTGATGCCAAGGCCGCGGGCTCAAAGCCACCTAAGACGGCGCATACGGTTGGGGACGGTAAGGTAGCCCCAACCACGCTTGCCCCGGCCGCCAACATGCCCAAAAAGGCCCGGGCGAAGGCGGCGAAGGCGGCGAAGGCGGCAAAAGACAAGGCAGGTCCGTCGGCTCCTCCTCCTCCAGTGAGGAGTGAGAAACAGGTGGCAGCACCGCTGCCTAAGGAGGCAACACCCCCGGTGGTTGAGGGCGCCTGGGTGACCGTTGCCAAAAAGCCGAAAAAGCCCAAAAAAGCAGAGGCGGCACCGGTGGTAACCCAGAAGGGTAAAAAGGCTGCCAAGGGTCCACAAGGGCCAAAGGGCCCCAAGGTGCCAAAGGCGCCTAAGACCCTGGCGGTCGTGGTCGCTCTCAAGCCGGAGGCGGTGGCTCAGGGAGCCACTTACAAGGACGCCCTGACCAAGGCCAAGGCGTCCATAGACATGGATGAGCTTGGAATAGGCCCATCAAAGTTCCGCACAACAGTGACGGGAGCTAGAATTATCGAGCTCCCGTCCGGAACAACGGTGGCCCAGGCCGACACTCTGGCGGCCAAGGTGGGCGAGGCCTTGGGCGATGCAGCCAGGGTGACCCGCCCAACAAAATCGGCAGACGTCAGGGTGTCAGGCCTTGATGACACCGCAACGCCCGAAGAAGTGCGGGCGGCTCTGGCCGACAAAGCCGGTTGCCCCCCCAATACTATCAGGGTGGGGGCAATATCCTCCGGCGCCAGGGGGGCTGGCTCGGCAATTGCCTCCTGCCCCGTTGAGGCCGTGGCCAGCTTGGTCAAAGACGGGAGGCTTAAGGTGGGCTGGAGTGCAGCCACGGTCCGGCTACTGGAGCCACGCCCCATGCGTTGCCATAGGTGCATGGCACTGGGGCATCCAGCAGCCAAGTGCCCTTCTAGCAAAGACCGCAGCAACCTCTGCTATCGCTGCGGCAAAGAGGGGCACATAGCCAAGGCCTGCAAGGCCCCTCCGCATTGCGCGTTATGCGCCGACAGGGGCCTGCCAGCCGGGCACCGAATGGCGGGGGCTAGTTGTAAGCCCCCTCCCGTCAAGGGTCGCCTGCCGAACCCGGCAGCGGCTCCTCGTGCCGCACCAAAAGCGGCCACCAGCGCCACGCCAGAGGCGACCCCAGCAGTGACCCCAATGTCCGTCAACGATGCCCAGTAGGACATTGGGGAAACTGCTCCAGGCGAACCTCAACCACTCCGCCGGGGCCCAGGATCTCCTGTGCCAGACGATGGCGGAGTGGGGGGTCGACCTTGCGGTGGTCTCGGAGCCGCACCGTATCCCCCCGTCCGACAAGTGGATGGGGGCTGCGGATGGCTCCGCTGCCATAGTGGCGGCGAGTGCAGGCCCTTCCCCGGTGCTGGTGGAGAGGGGGGAGGGGTATGTGGCGGCACGATGGGGAGAGGTGGTGGTGGTGTCCACCTACTTCTCCCCCAACCGCAGCAGGGCCGACTTCGATCGGTTTCTCGCTGCGGTTGAGGGGGTCGTGCACTGCGCGGCCCCTCGTCAGGTGCTGGTGGCGGGGGACCTCAACGCAAAATCGACCGCGTGGGGGTCCCCCCGCACCGACGTCAGGGGTGGTATACTGGAGGCCTGGGTGTTCGCCCTGGGTCTCCAGATCCTCAATCGAGGAACCACCCCTACCTGCGTCCGGTGGCAGGGCACGTCACTCATTGACGTGTCCTTCGCCACCCCGCCGCTCGCGGCCCGTATCCGGGGCTGGCGGGTGGAGGCGGATGTGGAGACCCTATCGGACCACCGATACGTCCGGTACGAGGTCTCCACGGCATCCCCAGGGGCCCCGGTGGGCCCCCGTGCGGGCGGCTCGCCGTTCAAACGGTGGGCGCTCGCACGCCTCCAGCCGGATGTGGCGGAGGAGGCGGCGACGGTGCGGGCCTGGGCAGGGGTCCCGGACGCCGTCGCTGGGGATGCCGACGGCATGGCGGACCTTTTCGCGGACGACATCAACGTCGTCTGCAGCGCCGCCATGCCGAGGGCGCGGGTTGGCCCACGGAGGAGTGGGCAGGCATACTGGTGGACGCAGGAGCTCACGATCCTGCGTGCCGCCAGTATGAGGGCCAGGCGCGCCTGCCAGCGATGCCGCAGGCGCGCCAGACAAGCGCCCGGTGAAGAGGAGGTCCTCCGCCGGGCGTACAATGAGGCCCACACGGCCCTGCGTAGAGCCATCTGCAGGGCCAAGGTCGCTGCCTGGGATGAGTTTTTGGCCATCCTGGACAGCGACCCCTGGGGGAGGCCGTACCGGACGGTGAGGGGGAAGTTCGCTTCGGCGGCCCCCTCCACGTCCGGTATGGAGCCCGCGCTGGTGAGGAGGGTGCTGGGGACACTTTTCCCAGACCCCGGGCCCTTCGAACCCCCCAGGATGCTGCCCCCCGGTTCTGCTCCGGGGGCGTGGGCGGCTGGCCCCCCCGTGTCCGATGGAGAACTGGACACGGTGAGGGACCGGCTCCGGAGCCGCAATAAAGCTCCGGGGCCGGACGGGGCCCCGGCCAAGGTAATGGCCATTGCCTTGGGCCCCCTGAGAGAGCGATTCCGCGCGGTGCTAGACACATGCATCGCGACGGGTCGCTTTCCCAGGCGCTGGAGAGTGGGGCGGCTTTGCCTTCTCCGCAAGGAAGGCCGCCCGGCAGACTCTCCAGCGGGCTACCGGCCGGTGGTGTTGCTCGATGAGTCCGGGAAGGCTTTTGAGAAGATTCTCGCCTCCCGGATCATCGAGCACATCGAGGGTGAGGGGCCGGACCTGGCGGACTGCCAGTTCGGCTTCCGAACCGGCCGGTCCACGATGGACGCGGTTGGCCGTCTCAAGAGGTGGACTGAGGCGGCCACAGCTCGGGGGGAGGTGGTGATCGCGGTGTCCTTGGACATCGCGAACGCGTTCAACACCATCCCCCACGAGTGCATAGAGGCGGCGCTCGAGTTCCACCGAGTGCCCCTCTACCTCCGCGCCCTCGTCCGGGACTACCTGCGAGACAGGTCAGTCCTGTACGAGGACGCGGAGGGCCGCGTCCAATCGTGGCCAGTGAAGGCAGGCGTACCCCAGGGTTCCGTATTAGGTCCCCTCCTATGGAACCTGGGGTACAACTGGGTCCTGCGGGGTGAGCTCTTGCCGCGCATGGATGTCGTCTGCTTTGCGGACGACACCCTAGTAGCGGCGAGAGCGAGGGGGTGGGAGGAGGCGGTCCGCCTTGCGTCGGTCGGCACCTCCATGGTCGTCCGACGCATCCGCCTCCTGGGACTGGAAGTGGCCCTCGAAAAGACGAGGGCCATGGCCTTCCACGGTCCCAGACGCAGGACCCCGCCGGGGCTCCGTGCCCGGGTAGAGGGGGTGTGGGTTCCGGTCGAGATGCACCTTAAGTATCTCGGCCTGACCCTAGACCCCCGATGGAGCTGGGAGGAGCATTTCAGGCTCCTCGCTCCCCGGCTGTGCGGCGTCGCAGCCGGACTCGGTCGCCTCCTCCCCAATGTGGGGGGGCCGAAGGCGAAGTGCCGTCGGCTTTATCACTCCGTGATAAAGTCGATGGCGCTGTACGGGGCCCCGGTCTGGGCTGAGTGCCTCTCGTCCCGCACGAGGGCCCTCTTGCGAAGACCGCAGAGGGTCATCGCGGCCCGGGCCGTGCGGGCTTACCGCACGGTCAGCCACGGGGCTGCCTGCGTCCTAGCAGGTACGCTCCCGTGGGAGGTTGGTGCCCTGGTACTATCCCAGGTGCATCAACACCGGGTCGCGGCGAGAGAGCGGGGCGAGCGACCCGTTCTAGAGGAGGTAGAACGGGTCCGCACCGAGGCGCAGGGGGAGGCTCTGCGCCGATGGGTGGAGGCACTCGCCAACCCAGCCGCTGGCCACCGGACGATCGAGGCGATTCGTCCGGTGTTGGAGGAGTGGGTAGGGCGCCAGCGGGGCACCCTCACCTACCGCCTGGTGCAGGTACTGACCGGACATGGGTGTTTCGGTCACTACCTGCACCGAGTCGCCCGTCGGGAGGAGACGCCGCGGTGTCATCACTGCGCCTCTCCCGACGACACGGCCGAGCACACGTTGATCGTGTGCCCGGCCTGGCGAAATGAGCGCCGCGATCTGATCGCGGCGCTCGGCGGAGGAGGCCTCACGCTGCCAAGTATGGTAAGAGCCATGCTTGGTAGCGAGAGAGCCTGGAGGGCTGCCGCCTCCTTCTGCGAATCTGTGATGGCGCAGAAGGAGGCAGCGGAGAGGGAGCGGGAGGAGGACGCTCTAGCCGCCCCTCTCCGGCGTAGACGGGTGGGCCGAAGAAGGCAGGCAGCTGTGACTGCCGGTCTTCGACGGCCCTAAGGTGGCCTGGGCGCGGCCTGACCAGCCGCGCGCCCTAGGTGCCGCGCCGGCATAGGCCACCACGTCTGGGGACTGCCTAGTACCCTAGCGCAGTCCCCCTGAGGCGCGTCGCCCGGTCCACTCGTTGGGCCGGGCCTGCCCGGGGGCGGGCTCGGAGTTGTGGCGCACGCAGGTGCGTCGGCCCCGAGACGCCCCCACATGGGCGTAGGAGGGTACCGGGGGGTTTTAGTGGAGTAGGATCAGTGTGGCCTTCCGCACTGGTCCTGCTGTAGTAGGGTCGGCACTGTTTCCCGTGCCGGCGAGTCCCACACACGCCGTGCGCCTAGTCAGCGTCACGGTATGGTGCGTAACTGCATTTCCCCTCGTCACAAAAAAAAAAAAAAAAAAAAAAAAAAAAAAAAAAAAAAAAAAAAAAGGTTAGGTTAGGTTAGGTTTCCGCCCTCTCCTTGGAGAGGGAAGCGACTGTGCAGTGTCGCTACCGGACGCGTCCCCCGGGTTGTGGATAGGGGCACGCCCTCCAGATATGGGGGGTACCGGCTTCGGCCGGCGCGGACAGCAACTGCACGAGGTGGGGGTGATTCAGCCCATGGCGCGCTCGCGCGGGTTACAGAGGCGAGTGTCTCAGGTTCCGTGTCGGCGTCCCAGACGTTTCTGGGTAGCGGCGGTGCGGATCGACGCGGGCGACGGGTCCGCTGGTTCGCTTACACCGGACAGCGGATAGGCTTCGGCCACCGTCGGCCAAACCGTTACCCCACATTGAGTGGGGCCGGGGGGAGGCACTTCACCGTGTCTCCTGCGAGGAAGAAGAACCTCAATAAAAAATCCTCAAAGTCCTGGCATTGGGACACGTGATGTCGGGGCGCCCGCATTTGCGGGTGGCTGGTGGAGTGCATCAGCCCATTAGCGCCAACCTCAGATACCGCCCGACCTCTGAGTGTATTAGGGTTACCCAGGTGCAGGGGGCACCGCCTGGGTGGACATTGTAGATCCGCCATACTCGTGGGATAAGATATGGAGACTCTAAATTTTAAAAATCTTTTTGCTGGGAGGGACGGGAAGTCCGAAGAGAAGGAGGGGAATAAAACGACTGCTTCAAAGCAGTCTCAGGTGGCATCAACATCTGCCGCCGCCGACGAAAGGGAAAAGGAGGCTCGCTTTAAGCGACCAGAGGAAAGAGGAAAACAGCCAGTTGTACGACTGACACGCACGCCAATTCCAGCGGCGCCGTCGTCCGAAAGAAGTAGGAGTAGGAGTACGTCATCGCGCTTCTCGGACTCGATGTCTGACTCCGATGAGGATTCCGTATATATTGAACCCTCTCAAACATGTGGAAGAAAGCGCACACGCTCTAAAGGGCCTAAGATGTCGGGCGATAAGAGCTCTGGAGCAGAGGAAAAAAAGAGGGGCAGGGGCCCACTGCCGAACACCGGCGAATATATTGTCGGGGCTAAAGCCAAGGCCCAAGCGGACTTTGCCAAACGGCAGGAATTTGCGGGACAAGCCGAGGCGGAAGTAGTTTTGTCGAGGGACACCAGTCCGGCAGTCAGAACGGCCGATTGGAAAAGTATGCCGATCTTAGATGTCTGCAAGAGGCTTACGGAAACGGCAGACATAATAAAAGAGGTGGCTGTCAAGTCCGGGAACCTTAAGGGGACGTTCGTGCGTACCCTAAAGGATGCTGCGGCCCAAATTAAGGAGGCTCTAGTTGAAGTACCTAACCGGACGGGGAATGAGGAGCTTACGAAACTCGGGGAAAGATATAGGGCACTGGAATCTGATTTTGCCAAGATCCAGACTGCCTACCTCCGAGCGCGGAAGGAAAACGGGGATATGCGGGTAGAAATGGAGCTTTTGAAGCGGGAAGTGGCCGCTCTTAAAAATAACAATACCTCCGCCCCTTGTCGAAGCTGTACTGAGGGATTGTCCTCTAAAGAGTCGGAACGCATACTCTCCATCATGAGTGACAGATTTAAAAGATTGGAGGAAAGCTTGTTGCCTGAGCTACGTCGGCGTCCGGTGCCAAACACATCTGATCGTGCTGTGTCGCGAGAAGCCGTTCCGGAAGTGCAAGCGAAGACACCGACGTTGCCTTTAACGAGAGAGACACACACAGCACCAACATATGCTGTGCCAGGCCCTGCCCCTGTAACTTCTGAGGGGCAAAAGAAGAGGAAGAAAGGAAAGAAAAGTGCCACCACTTCTGGCACTCCCAACATGGATGTGATGAACCCTGCACCACCTACCCCTGTTAATACAGGTGAGTGGGTAACGGTCAAAAAGCGGGGTTCTAAAAAGAAAAAAACGATAGCCCCGTCGACCGCTCCGGACATAACCGCGGCTGCGAAGTCCTCGGAGGCTAAACAGAGGAAGCGACCCAAGCTACGGCCACCACGCTCGGCTGCGGTCATGATAAAGTTGCGGCCCGATGCTGCCGAACAGGGCGTCACCTATGCCCAGGTGCTTTCGGCCGCCAAGGGGAAAATTAAGCCCGAAGAGTTTGGCTGTCCAAACGGCCTGCCGGTCAAAGTGGCGGCCACTGGTGCCCGGTTACTAGAACTCCCAGGGGTTGAAAGCGGCGGAAATGCCAACAAAATGGCAGAAAAACTGAAGGAGTTGCTGGATCCTTCATGGGTTGAAATTTCCAGGCCAGTCAAAGTCGCAGAACTGCGTGTTACTGGCCTGGACGACACGGCGTCGACACTTGAAGTGCAAGCAGCTGTTGCCATAGCGGGTAACTGCCAGGCGGGGGAGGTAAAGTGCGGGGAAATATGGAGAAAAAGTAATGGGCCGGGCACAGTAACAGTCAAGTGCCCGATTTCTGCGGCCCAGAAAATCATGGAACGGGGTAAATTAAAGGTAGGGTGGGTGTCGACAGTGGTCAAACTTCTGCCGTCTAGACCTATGCGGTGCTTCCGTTGCCTCGAGATCGGGCATATTCGAGTGCAGTGTGATAATGAGCAGGATAGGAGTGACCTCTGCTACCGATGTGGTAACTCTGGTCACAAAGCAGGTCAGTGCACGAACCCGCCGCATTGTGTTACATGTGCGGCGGACGGCAAAAAAGCGGATCATGTGATGGGGGGCAAAGGATGCCAAGCCCCCGAAGCAAGAAAGCCCAAAAAGAAGGGAGGCGGTAGGGCAAAGAGCAGTCTGCCCACCCAAAGCACACAAGCTACGGGCGAGGCAATGGATACGGCTGTACCGTGTGATAGCCAGGAGGTAGCGAGTCGGGCTGAGGGCGGATTACCCGAAGCCAATGACACTGTTGGGGCTGGGCGGCAGTAACGGGGAAGTTCTGTCGTCCACTAGGAGCCCCTGTGGTGGACAAGCGCGTCCGTGTTCCGGCGCGCCCCACTAGTGGAGGAGGTTGGATTCTCCTAAGAGAGGCGGGTCCGCTAGGACATCCGGCGGCGGCTCTCCGGTAGAAGTATTGTAATGATCCCGGAGAACGTCGCACAGCGGAGGAGGGACACCCAGGTGGTTTTAGTGGGTTCAAGTCCCACATAACCCCCCTGTCTCCCCGTGATAGGGTGGTATGCGAAGGCATTTCCCCTGGCTAAAAAAAAAAAAAAAAAAAGGTTAGGTTAGGTTAGGTTAGGTTAGGTTAGGTTAGGTTAGGTTAGGTTAGGTTAGGTTTGGTTTTTTTTTTTTTTTTTTTTTTTTTTTTTTTTTTCCTTTCCACAGACTCAAGGTCCGTGCCTTATTAAGTTTAATTTTTTAGTGGATCTATCTTTTTCCGCTCTTTAATCTTTTCTTTTGCGCTCTAATTTTTTTGCGCTTATATATATTTCCATGCCTTAATTCTATTACAATTCCTCTGTGTGTGGAGCTCATTGGGATAATGGTGAGGCAGGGTATGGGTTAGGTTAGGTTAGGTTAGGTTAGGTTAGGTTAGGTTAGGTTAGGTTAGGTTAGGTTAGGTTAGGTTAGGTTAGGTTAGGTTAGGTTAGGTTAGGTTAGGTTAGGTTCCGCCCTCTTTTTGGAGAGGGGAGCGACTGTGCAGTGTCGCTACCGGACGCGTCCCCCGGGTTGTGGATAGGGGCACGCCCCCCATAAATGGGGGGTACCGGCTTCGGCCGGCGCGGACAGCAACTGCACGACAATCTCGTAACCCCGTACGTAGTGCGGGGCCGAGGGCCGCTAGTCTCTTCGGAGTGTGGGGGCCGCGAGGAAGAAAACCTCTCTAAAAAATTACCCAGTGGGGGTCTCGGCTGGCGTCCTGGGTAGCCCGGGTAGCGGCAGCCGAGCTGGGGGAGAGCTCGCAACCCCGCACTGAGCGGGGCCGAGGGCTGCCACTCTCTACGGAGGGCAGTGGTCGCGAGGAAGACAACCTCTATAAAAAATTACCCGGAGTGGATCGGCTGGCGTCCTGGGCATCCCGGGTAGCGGCAGCCGATCAGTGGCCGACTTGTCGGCGGTGGATGGCGGACAGTGTTCCGCGGGGACTCAGGTCCCACGTGGCGATGCCACACCCGGGCGTAACTGCTCGGTTGGCGGGGCTTGCCTTAATTGGCTGGCCCAGCGGCCGTTTCGACGGCGTGGTTTGCGGACCTCCAAGGTCCGCGTGCGCGGCGGCCCCGTGGCCACGAGTGTGGTCACTGGGGATGGGTTTCGGCCTACCGTCGGGCGAGCTGGAGACCTGTGTGTGTGTGTCGTTGTCATGTCTAGCGGCACCACACAGGACCAGTGGGGACTGCCTTAGTTGGCCGTCCCTGAGAGGAGCATACCTCGTTAAAAAACCCCAAAGTGTCGGGTCTACCCGTTAACTGGTATTAAAGTGCAAGCGTGGTACCAGGCGCCTTATGGTGGTGGGCTGGGGAAGTCCACCTACTAGCGCTTCCACCCCGGGGCACTACCCGCCGCCCCGGGAGTATTAGGGTTACCCAGGTACAGGGGGCACTGCCTGGGTGGACCATTTATCCCCCATACTCGTGGGAACAACAATGGATGTCTTAAATAATAAAAAACAAAACCAAGAAGTGAAGAGTGAGGAGGAGAAGAGAAAGGAGAGGATTGGAGAGGGCCTAGAGAGGCCGGAGCAGGAGAAAGTAAAAGAGAGAGGAGTGAGTGCTGCACCGCCGGAGGATCGGCGAACGACCAGGAGCAGGTCTGGTCAGGTGCAGCCGGAGGGGTCACGTAGGAGCTCAGTGACCCTGACGTTCGGTCCCGACTGTCAGTCCTTAGCCGGGTCAATGTCCAGCCTACGGGCTGAATCGGAGGCGGAGTCAGCTGCCGAATCAACGGCCGGTCCGGCAAAAAGCCGTAAGAGGCGGTCGGTGGCGTCCAGCTACCTAAAGGACGCCTCGACCGTGGTGGCACCTGCGCCCAAAGTGCCCAGAGCCAAGGGGGGCAGAGGAGGCAGAGGTGGCGCTCTGACGCATAGCGTCGGGATATCCCAGGCGCGGAGAGAGGCCAGGGAAATTGAGCCGGACTCCGAATCCGAGTCCACCCTTACGGAGGCGTATACATCCGCCGCCAGTGATGGAGAGGCCGAGCCTCGTAATATGACAGTGGAGGACTTGGTGGCGGAGGCCTCGAAGAGGGTAGGAGAGGTCACGGAGGTCGCAAAGAGGGCCAAGAACTTGAAAGGGACCTGCAAGAAAAAACTAAGGTCCAACGCGGGTTCCCTGATGGCCGTGGTCCGTGCCTTGGCGCAGAAGGATACGGCGGAAGAGATGCGTCGACTGCGGGCGGACAATAAGCGCCTGCAGGACGAGCTATCTAAGGTCCGCCACGAACTCACAGCGCTGAGGCGGGCGTTCTCGGAGGCAGGTGAAGGGCGCCGCAAAAGGCCGGCGGCGCCCATCATCCTAGACACCCCGGCGGGGATGGGAGGCGGAGGCAGCGGAGGGGAGGACCTCGCTGGAGCACTACAAGAGATGCACCGCTCTCTTGCCCAGCAGATGTCCAACATGCTCCAGGCAAGGTTGGAGGGCCTGGAGGTGGATGGGCGGCTCCTCCCTGCAGCAGAGAGACCCCGCCGGCCGCCATTGGCAGCTGATGCCAAGGCCGTGGGCTCAAAGCCACCTAAGTCGGCGCAGACGGTTGGGGACGGTAAGGTAGCCCCAACCACGCTTGCCCCGGCCGCCAACATGCCCAAAAAGGCCCGGGCGAAGGCGGCGAAGGCGGCTAAGGCGGCAAAAGCCAAGGCAGGCCCGTCGGCTTCTCCTCCTACAGTGAGGAGCGAGAAACAGGTGGCAGCACCGCTGCCTAAGGAGGCAACACCCCCGGCGGTTGAGGGCGCCTGGGTGACCGTTGCCAAAAAGCCGAAAAAGCCCAAAAAAGCAGAGGCGGCACCGGTGGCAACCCAGAAGGGCAAAAAGGCTGCCAAGGGTCCCCAAGGGCCAAAGGGCCCCAAGGTGCCAAAGGCGCCTAAGACTGGGCATCCCGGGTAGCGGCAGCCGATCAGTGGCCGACTTGTCGGCGGTGGATGGCGGACAGTGTTCCGCGGGGACTCCGGTCCCACGTGGCGATGCCACACCCGGGCGTAACTGCTCGGTTGGCGGGGCTTGCCTTAATTGGCTGGCCCAGCGGCCGTTTTGACGGCGTGGTTTGCGGACCTCCAAGGTCTGCGTGCGCGGCGGCCCCGTGGCCACGAGTGTGGTCACTGGGGATGGGTTTCGGCCTACCGTCGGGCGAGCTGGAGACCTGTGTGTGTGTGTCGTTGTCATGTCTAGCGGCACCACATAGGACCAGTGGGGACTGCCTTTGTTGGCCGTCCCTGAGAGGAGCATACCTCGTTAATAAACCCCAAAGCGTCGGGTCTACCCGTTAACTGGTATTAAAGTGCAAGCGTGGTACCAGGCGCCTTATGGTGGTGGGCTGGGGAAGTCCACCGACTAGCGCTTCCACCCCGGGGCACTACCCGCCGCCCCGGGAGTATTAGGGTTACCCAGGTACAGGGGGCACTGCCTGGGTGGACCATTTATTTCCCCCACACTCGTGGGAATAACAATGCAGACATCTAATACAAAAAACAAAAATTTAAAGAGTGAGGAGAAGAGGATGGAAGGAGTTGTGGAGGGTCTGGAGAGACCGGAGAAGGAGGATGTTGGAGAGAAAGGAATGGGTTTCGCACAGCCGGAGGAAAGAATAAGGACCAGGAGCAGGTCTGGTCAGGTGCAGCCGGAGGGGTCACGCAGGAGCTCAGTGACCCTGACGTTCGGTCCCGACTGTCAGTCATTAGCCGGGTCAATGTCCAGCCTACGGGCTGAATCGGAGGCGGAGTCAGCTGCCGAATCAACGGCCGGTCCGGCAAAAAGCCGTAAGAGGCGGTCGGTGGCGTCCAGCTACCTAAAGGACGCCTCGACAGTGGTGGCACCTGCGCCCAAAGTGCCCAGAGCCAAGGGGGGCAGAGGAGGCAGAGGTGGCGTTCTGACGCATAGCGTCGGGATATCCCAGGCGCGGAGAGAGGCCAGGGAGATTGAGCCGGACTCTGAATCGGAATCCACTCTAACGGAGGCATACACATCTGCCGCCAGTGACGGAGAGGCCGAGCCTCGTAACATGACAGTGGAGGACTTGGTGGCGGAGGCCTCGAAGAGGGTTGGCGAAGTGACAGAGGTCGCGAAAAAGGCCAAGAATTTAAAGGGGACCTGCAAAAAGAAATTGCGCTCCAACGCAGGCTCCCTGATGGCCGTGGTCCGCGCCTTGGCTCAAAAGGACACGGCAGAAGAGATGCGTCGACTGCGGGCGGACAACAAACGCCTGCAGGACGAGCTCTCAAAGGTCCGCCACGAGCTGACAGCTCTGAGGCGGGCCTTCTCGGAGGCCGGTGAAGGGCGCCGCAAAAAGCCGGCGGCGCCCATCATCCTAGACACCCCGGCGGGAGTGGGAGGCGGAGGCAGCGGAGGGGAGGACCTTGCTGGAGCACTACAAGAGATGCACCGCTCTCTTGCCCAGCAGATGTCCAACATGCTCCAGGCAAGGTTGGAGGGCCTGGAGGTGGATGGGCGGCTCCTCCCTGCAGCGGAGAGACCCCGCCGGCCGCCATTGGCAGCTGATGCCAAGGCCGCGGGCTCAAAGCTACCTAAGACGGCACAGACGGTTGGGGACGGTAAGGTAGTCCCAACCACGCTTGCCCCGGCCGCCAACATGCCCAAAAAGGCGAAGGCGAAGGCGTCAAAGGCGGCAAAACCAAAGGCAGGCACTTCGGCTCCTCCTCCTCCAGCGAGGAGTGAGAAACAGGTGGCAGCACCGGTGCCTAAGGAGGCAACACCACCGGTGGTTGAGGGCGCCTGGGTGACCGTCGCCAAAAAACCCAAAAAGCCCAAAAAAGCAGAGGCGGCACCGGTGACAACCCAGAAGGGCAAAAAGGCAGCCAAGGGTCCACAAGGGCCAAAGGGCCCCAAGGTGCCAAAGGCGCCTAAAACCCTGGCGGTCGTGGTGGCTCTGAAGCCGGAGGCGGTGGCTCAGGGAGCCACTTACAAGGACGCCCTGACCAAGGCCAAGGCATCCGTAGACATGGACGAACTGGGCATCGGCCCGTCGAAGTTCCGGACTACGGTGACGGGAGCGAGGATTATCGAGCTCCCGTCCGGAACAACGGTGGCCCAGGCCGACACTCTGGCGGCCAAGGTGGGCGAGGCCTTGGGCGATACAGCCAGGGTGACCCGCCCAACAAAATCAGCAGACGTCAGGGTGTCGGGCCTGGACGATACTGCGACGCCCGAAGAAGTGCGGGCGGCTCTGGCCGACAAAGCCGGTTGCCCCCCCAATACTATCAGGGTGGGGGCAATATCATCCGGCGCCAGGGGGGCTGGCTCAGCAATTGCCTCCTGCCCCGTTGAGGCCGTGGCCAGCTTGGTCAAAGACGGGAGACTAAAGGTGGGCTGGAGCGCAGCCACGGTCCGGCTACTGGAGCCACGCCCTATGCGTTGCCATAGATGTCTGGCACTGGGGCATCCAGCAGCCAAGTGCCCCTCTAGCAAAGACCGCAGCAATCTCTGCTATCGCTGCGGCAAAGAGGGGCACGTAGCCAAGGCCTGCAAGGCCCCACCGCACTGCGCGGTGTGCGCCGACAGGGGCCTGCCAGCTGGGCACCGAATGGCGGGGGCCAGTTGTAAGCCCCCTCCCGTCAAGGGCCACCTGCCGAAGCCGGCAGCGGCTCCTCGGGCCGCACCAGAGGCGGCCCCCCCGCGCCACGCCAGAGGCGACCCCAGCAGTAACCCCAATGTCCGTCAACGATGCCCAGTAGGACATTGGGGAAACTGCTCCAGGCGAACCTCAACCACTCCGCCGGGGCACAGGATCTCCTGTGCCAGACGATGGCGGAGTGGGGGGTCGACCTTGCGGTGGTATCGGAGCCGCACCGTATCCCCCCGTCCGACAAGTGGATGGGGGCTGCGGATGGCTCCGCTGCCATAGTGGCGGCGAGGGCAGGCCCTTCCCCGGTGCTGGTGGAGAGGGGGGAGGGGTATGTGGCGGCACGATGGGGAGAGGTGGTGGTGGTGTCCACCTACTTCTCCCCCAACCGCAGCAGGGCCGACTTCGATCGGTTTCTCGCTGCGGTTGAAGGGGTCGTGCACCGCGCGGCCCCTCGTCAGGTGCTGGTGGCGGGGGACCTCAACGCAAAATCGACCGCGTGGGGGTCCCCCCGCACTGACGTCAGGGGTGGTATACTGGAGGCCTGGGTGTTCGCCCTGGGTCTCCAGATTCTCAATCGAGGAACCACTCCTACCTGCGTCCGGTGGCAGGGCACGTCACTCATTGACGTGTCCTTCGCCACCCCGCCGCTCGCGGCCCGTATCCGGGGCTGGCGGGTGGAGGCGGATGTGGAGACCCTATCGGACCACCGATACGTCCGGTACGAGGTCTCCACGGCATCCCCAGGGGCCCCGGTGGGCCCCCGTGCGGGCAGCTCGCCGTTTAAACGGTGGGCGCTCGCACGCCTCCAGCCGGATGTGGCGGAGGAGGCAGCGACGGTGCGGGCCTGGGCAGGGGTCCCTGACGCCGTCGCGGGGGATGCCGACGGCATGGCGGACCTTTTCGCGGACGACATCAATGTCGTCTGCAGCGCCGCCATGCCGAGGGCGCGGGTTGGCCCACGGAGGAGTGGGCAGGCATACTGGTGGACGCAGGAGCTCACGATCCTGCGTGCCGCCAGTATGAGGGCCAGGCGCGCCTGCCAGCGATGCCGCAGGCGCGCCAGACAAGCGCCCGGCGAAGAGGAGGTCCTCCGCCGGGCGTACAACGAGGCCCACACGGCCCTGCGTAGAGCCATCTGCAGGGCCAAGGTCGCTGCCTGGGATGAGTTTTTGGCCATCCTGGACAGCGACCCCTGGGGGAGGCCGTACCGGACGGTGAGGGGGAAGTTCGCTTCGGCGGCCCCCTCCACGTCCGGTATGGAGCCCGCGCTGGTGAGGAGGGTGCTGGGGACACTTTTCCCAGACCCCGGGCCCTTCGAACCCCCCAGGATGCTGCCCCCCGGTTCTGCTCCGGGGGCGTGGGCAGCTGGTCCCCCCGTGTCTGATGCAGAACTAGACACGGTGAGGGACCGGCTCCGGAGCCGCAATAAAGCTCCGGGGCCGGACGGGGCCCCGGCCAAGGTAATGGCCATTGCCTTGGGCCCCCTGGGAGAGCGATTCCGCGCGGTGCTTGACACATGCATCGCGACGGGTCGCTTTCCCAGGCGCTGGAGAGTGGGGCGGCTTTGCCTTCTCCGCAAGGAAGGCCGCCCGGCAGACTCCCCAGCGGGCTACCGGCCGGTGGTGTTGCTCGATGAGTCCGGGAAGGCTTTTGAGAAGATTCTCGCCTCCCGGATCATCGAGCACATCGAGGGTGAGGGGCCGGACCTGGCGGACTGCCAGTTCGGCTTCCGAACCGGCCGGTCCACGATGGACGCGGTTGGCCGTCTCAAGAGGTGGACTGAGGCGGCCACAGCTCGGGGGGAGGTGGTGATCGCGGTGTCCTTGGACATCGCGAACGCGTTCAACACCATCCCCCACGAGTGCATAGAGGCGGCGCTCGAGTTCCACCGAGTGCCCCTCTACCTCCGCGCCCTCGTCCGGGACTACCTGCGAGATAGGTCAGTCCTGTACGAGGACGCGGAGGGCCGCGTCCAATCGTGGCCAGTGAAGGCAGGCGTACCCCAGGGTTCCGTATTAGGTCCCCTCCTATGGAACCTGGGGTACAACTGGGTCCTGCGGGGTGAGCTCTTGCCGCGCATGGATGTCGTCTGCTTTGCGGACGACACCCTAGTAGCGGCGAGAGCGAGGGGGTGGGAGGAGGCGGTCCGCCTTGCGTCGGTCGGCACCTCCATGGTCGTCCGACGCATCCGCCTCCTGGGACTGGAAGTGGCCCTCGAAAAGACGAGGGCCATGGCCTTCCACGGTCCCAGACGCAGGACCCCGCCGGGGCTCCGTGCCCGGGTAGAGGGGGTGTGGGTTCCGGTCGAGATGCACCTTAAGTATCTCGGCCTGACCCTAGACCCCCGATGGAGCTGGGAGGAGCATTTCAGGCTCCTCGCTCCCCGGCTGTGCGGCGTCGCAGCCGGACTCGGTCGCCTCCTCCCCAATGTGGGGGGGCCGAAGGCGAAGTGCCGTCGGCTTTATCACTCCGTGATAAAGTCGATGGCGCTGTACGGGGCCCCGGTCTGGGCTGAGTGCCTCTCGTCCCGCACGAGGGCCCTCTTGCGAAGACCGCAGAGGGTCATCGCGACCCGGGCCGTGCGGGCTTACCGCACGGTCAGCCACGGGGCTGCCTGCGTCCTAGCAGGTACGCTCCCGTGGGAGGTTGATGCCCTGGTACTATCCCAGGTGCATCAACACCGGGTCGCGGCGAGAGAGCGGGGCGAGCGACCCGTTCTAGAGGAGGTAGAACGGGTCCGCACCGAGGCGCAGGGGGAGGCTCTGCGCCGATGGGTGGAGGCACTCGCCAACCCAGCCGCTGGCCACCGGACGATCGAGGCGATTCGTCCGGTGTTGGAGGAGTGGGTAGGGCGCCAGCGGGGCACCCTCACCTACCGCCTGGTGCAGGTACTGACCGGACATGGGTGTTTCGGTCACTACCTGCACCGAGTCGCCCGTCGGGAGGAGACGCCGCGGTGTCATCACTGCGCCTCTCCCGACGACACGGCCGAGCACACGTTGATCGTGTGCCCGGCCTGGCGAAATGAGCGCCGCGATCTGATCGCGGCGCTCGGCGGAGGAGGCCTCTCGCTGCCAAGTATGGTAAGAGCCATGCTTGGTAGCGAGAGAGCCTGGAGGGCTGCCGCCTCCTTCTGCGAATCTGTGATGGCGCAGAAGGAGGCAGCGGAGAGGGAGCGGGAGGAGGACGCTCTAGCCGCCCCTCTCCGGCGTAGACGGGTGGGCCGAAGAAGGCAGGCAGCGGTGACTGCCGGTCTTCGACGGCCCTAAGGTGGCCTGGGCGCGGCCTGACCAGCCGCGCGCCCTAGGTGCCGCTCCGGCATAGGCCACCACGTCTGGGGACTGCCTAGTACCCTAGCGCAGTCCCCCTGAGGCGCGTCGCCCGGTCCACTCGTTGGGCCGGGCCTGCCCGGGGGCGGGCTCGGAGCTGTGGCGCACGCAGGTGCGTCGGCCCCGAGACGCCCCCACATGGGCGTAGGAGGGTACCGGGGGGTTTTAGTGGAGTAGGATCAGTGTGGTCTTCCGCACTGGTCCTGCTTGAGTAGGGTCGGCACTGTTTCCCGTGCCGGCGAGTCCCACACACGCCGTGCGCCTAGTCAGCGTCACGGTATGGTGCGTAACTGCATTTCCCCTCGTCACAAAAAAAAAAAAAAAAAAGGTTAGGTTAGGTTAGGTTAGGTTAGGTTAGGTTAGGTTAGGTTAGGTTAGGTTAGGTTAGGTTAGGTTAGGTTAGGTTAGGTTAGGTTAGGTTAGGTTAGGTTAGGTTAGGTTAGGTTAGGTTAGGTTAGGTTAGGTTAGGTTAGGTTAGGTTAGGTTAGGTTAGGTTCGTGTGCCCGGCCTGGCGAAATGAGCGCCGCGATCTGATCGCGGCGCTCGGCGGAGGAGGCCTCTCGCTGCCAAGTATGGTAAGAGCCATGCTTGGTAGCGAGAGAGCCTGGAGGGCTGCCGCCTCCTTCTGCGAATCTGTGATGGCGCAGAAGGAGGCAGCGGAGAGGGAGCGGGAGGAGGACGCTCTAGCCGCCCCTCTCCGGCGTAGACGGGTGGGCCGAAGAAGGCAGGCAGCTGTGACTGCCGGTCTTCGACGGCCCTAAGGTGGCCTGGGCGCGGCCTGACCAGCCGCGCGCCCTAGGTGCCGCTCCGGCATAGGCCACCACGTCTGGGGACTGCCTAGTACCCTAGCGCAGTCCCCCCCTGAGGCGCGTCGCCCGGTCCACTCGTTGGGCCGGGCCTGCCCGGGGGCGGGCTCGGAGCTGTGGCGCACGCAGGTGCGTCGGCCCCGAGACGCCCCCAAATGGGCGTAGGAGGGTACCGGGGGGTTTTAGTGGAGTAGGATCAGTGTGGCCTTCCGCACTGGTCCTGCTTGAGTAGGGTCGGCACTGTTTCCCGTGCCGGCGAGTCCCACACACGCCGTGCGCCTAGTCAGCGTCACGGTATGGTGCGTAACTGCATTTCCCCTCGTCACAAAAAAAAAAAAAAAAAAAAAAAAAAAAAAAAAAAAAAAAAAAAAAAAAAAAAGGTTAGGTTAGGTTAGGTTAGGTTAGGTTAGGTTAGGTTAGGTTAGGTTAGGTTAGGTTAGGTTAGGTTAGGTTAGGTTAGGTTGGGGTGCTACGTCGGAAACCTCCTCGTGTGCCCGGTCCATTTCCTGTCCCTGGTCAGCTATGATAGGGGAACGGAAATGGGTTCGGGACGGTGCATCCCGGGCATCTGCGTAATGTCTCCCACTGAGGGTGCTGTTACGGAGGTGTCTAATAGCCGACAATCTCGTAACCCCGTACGTGGTGCGGGGCCGAGGGCCGCTAGTCTCTTCGGAGGGTGGGGGCCGCGAGGAAGAAAACCTCTGTAAAAAATTACCCGGTGGGGATCTCGGCTGGCGTCCTGGGCATCCCGGGTAGCGGCAGCCGAGTTGGGGGAGAGCTCGCAACCCCGCACTTGTGCAGGGCCGAGGGCTGCCACTCTCTTCGGAGGGCAGTGGCCGTGAGGAAGACAACCTCTATAAAAAATTACCCCGGAGGGGGCACAAGTTGCCCAAACAACTCGTAACCCCGCACATGGTGCGGGGTCGAGGGCTGCCGTCCTTTCTGGAGGGCGGGGGCTGCGAGGAAGACAACCTCTGTAAAAAATCACCCTGGAAGGGAGTGGCAGGCGTCCTCGACGTATTCGGGGTAGCGGCTGCTGCGAACTGGGCCCAGGTGGCGTACTCGGCTGGCTCGTCTTGACGACCCACCCCGAGTCCTGTGTCACGGGTCCAGTGTGTGTGTGTACTTGCTGGCGACCTGGACAGTCCGGATAGCGGCAGCAGAGTACGAGGAGGGTTATCCCCTAGGGCGGTTGTGGTGCGAACTCCGCACCATTTCCGGCCGACCCGTAAACCCGCACGTGGTGCGGGAACGGGGGCCGTCACCTTAGGGTGGAGGCCAAGAGGAAGAAAACCTCTTCAAAAATCACACCGGATGAGGCCAGGTAGGGCCCCCCCGCCCGGAAGGGGGAAAACTTAATGAGAATGTCGATTCTGAGGTTGCGTTTGTCGTGCGATCCCGCTAACCACGGGCGCTGTGGGGTAGCTTGGCCCCATAGTGTGAAATGGACTACAAGCGGCCTATGCGCCCCGGTTGGCCACCGGCGCCGTGTGATTTCCGGGTCACACGGTGTTAAATTTACTACCGAGGCGGTACAGTGTGGAGGTCAGGGAACCTATTCCCAAATAATAGGAACAAACATGGACAGTTGGAATATTACAATACGTCCCCGAGAGGGTCCCAGCTCAGCTGGGGAATCCCTCCCCGTAGTCCCTAGGGGCGACGGGCTGGCTCGCGTATGCGGGGGAGCCACCAAATGTCCCAACGGCCCTTCTCAGGGCCACCAAAATGGCCCTTCTCAGGGCCACCAAAACGGCCCTTCTCAGGGCCACCAAAACGGCCCTTCTCAGGGCCACCAAAACGGCCCTTCTCAGGGCCACACAGGCGTGTTGCGTCTGAGCGGCCTATGCGCCCCGGTTGGCCACCGGCGCCGTGTGATTACCGGGTCACACGGTGTTAAATGTACTACCGAGGCGTTACAGTGTGGAGGTCAGGGAACCTATTCCCAAATAATAGGAACAAACATGGACAGTTGGAATATTACAATACGTCCCCGAGAGGGTCCCAGCTCAGCTGGGGAATCCCTCCCCGTTGTCTCTAGGGGCGACGGGCTGGCTCGCGTATGCGGGGGAGCCACCAAATGTCCCAACGGCCCTTCTCAGGGCCACCAAAATGGCCCTTCTCAGGGCCACCAAAACGGCCCTTCTCAGGGCTCCCAAAACGGCCCTTCTCAGGGCCACCAAAACGGTCCTTCTCAGGGCCAAACAGGAGTATTGCGGCTGAGAGGAGGTGGTGGAGATGGCCCCTCTGACTCGCTGCAGACGGAGAATCCGTCGTCGTCAAAGGGTAGAGGTCGCGGCTTGAATAATCGCCCGCAGCGACTGCGAACACCTGCTCCAGGTGATGGGCTAAGGGTACCGTACCCCCCGCTGGAGAGTGGCCTATATCGTGGCTCGTGTTGCAGCCTCCCAGACGCTACGGGAGATAGGGATAGGTCCCCCCAGGCAGAGCACCGCCGGCCGAATACCCGGTCGAGGGGGAGGAAAAGGGACATCGAGGGAAGGCTGTGGCAGGATGGGGGGATGGAAACGGAGCCCGCATCCACGGAGGCCGAGCCAGATATGTGTGTGGCGTCTGCGGCCCCCAAGGTGCCCAGATATAAGAACAACCCCCGGGGAGGAATGGGAGCTCATCACGTGGGCACATCTCGGGCCCGCCGGGAGTTGAAAGAGATGCAGTCGGATTCTGACTCCGACGCGTTGTTCTCGTGTGGAAGCCCCCCGCGGCGCCGGTCTTCCAAGGCGTCGAGTGATGGGAGCTTCAGGACCATGCATTCTGCAGAATCCCTCTATGCAAAGGCGGAGCAGAGTGCTGGCGCTGTCCTGAGAGTTGTTCAGAAATCTGGCAACCTCAAGGGAACGTGCGCCCGGGACATTAGGGAGGGAACGAACAGCCTCCTGGAAATCGTCAAGGAGATCTCGACGCGCACGTCCTCGTCCGAGGTGAGGAGATTAAGGGCCGACAATAAAAGGCTTAAAGGGCAAATTAACGCCTGCATGGAGGAACTGCAGGGACTGAAGCGGTTCCTGGCAGAGCGGGGGCACCAGCTAGAGCCCGCTGAAAAAGAGAAGCCGCTGGAAGCGGAATCGAACGGAGTCTCCAGGGCTGAATTTATACAGGCCATGGAGAGCATGCAGCGCGATTTGCTCCGGCATGTAGGCGCCGTAGTCTCGGCCCGGGTTGAGGGGCTGGAGGTAGATGGGCGGCTCCTGGATGGCCGAAATCACAGGCCGCCGTTGGCCTCCTCCAAAGGGGTAAGCCAACCCAGAGAACGGCATACGGAGTCTGGGCAGCGGGCACCTACCACCCTCGCCCCGCCGGCTAATCTGCCCAAAAAGGCGCAGGAGGTGAAGAAGAAGAAGCCGGCTCCGCCTAAAAAGCCCGTCCCAGCCCCTCCTGCGAAGGATGGGCCAGGTAAACCCGCCCAGGGTGAGTGGGTCCAGGTGGAGAAGAAGGGCCGGAAGAGAAAAGAGAAGAAGAAGGCGGCGAAGGCGGCTCAGGCCAAGGGCCCTAAGGCCAGAAAACTCCCACGGGCCCCTAAAACCCTGGCGGTGGTTTTGGCCCTCCAGCCGGAGGCAGTTAAAAAGGGCGTAACCTACGGGCAGGCACTAGCCCAGGCCCAAGCGGCCGTCAGCCTAACCGAGCTGGGCATTGGCCCAGCCAAGTTTAGGACCGGCATAACGGGGGCTCGCATAATCGAGCTCCCTAAAGAGACCACCCCGGCGCAAGCGGACAAGCTTGCCACCAGAATGGGGGAGGCTCTGGGGGACGCCGTAAAGGTGACGCGGCCTATTAAAACTGCGGACATCCGGATAACTGGCATAGATGACGCAGTGACGGTGGAGGTACTGGTCCAGGCCCTCGCCAAGGCAGGGGACTGCCCTGCCCACCAAATCAAGGTGGGCAAGATCCATACGGGGGCCCGCGGAACTGGGGCTGCGTTTGCCTCGGTACCCGTGGAGGCGGCGAGGCGCCTGGAAAAGGGTAAAAACATTACCCTGGGCTGGAGCTCTGCCTCCATACGGCTTCTAGAACAACAGCCTATGAGGTGTTACCGCTGCATGGGGATTGGACACCCCGTGCAGGGCTGCTCCTCAGACTGTGACCGCAGCGCGTTGTGTTACCGCTGCGGTGCTGAGGGGCACAAAGCGGCGTCCTGTAAAGCTGCGCTCAATTGTGCCGTCTGTGCAGCCGCAAAGCGGCCGGCAAATCACCGCATGGGGGGTCGGAAATGCAAGCCCCCCGCGGTCAAAGCCCGCACAGAACGGGCTAAGGCAGCTGAGGTCCCACGACCTGTGCCTCCGCCAACATCTTCACCGGCGGAGGTGACGGAGGAGCCAATGGAAACGAGCAATGCCCAGCTCGACCATTGAGCTCCTCCAGGTTAATATCAACCACTCCGACGCGGCGCAGGATTTAATGCGCCAGTCTGCGTCGGAGTGGAACGTGGGACTGGTGATTGTGGCGGAGCCCTACTACATTCCGCCACAATCACCTGAATGGCTAGTGGACACCAATGTGTCCGCTGCCATCCTGCGGCCACCAGGCAGCCCAGGCCCCTCCATGGTCCTCAAGGAGAGGGGCGCTGGATATGTGGCTGCCAAGTGGGGGGGAGTCGTGGTCATATCCACTTACTTCTCCCCCAACCGGAGCCGGGCAGAGTTCGAGGTGTTCCTCTCTGCCCTGGAGGGAGTGGTGCTGCGGGCGGCTCCTCTCCCGGTCCTTCTGGCGGGTGACCTTAACGCCAAATCTACGGCGTGGGGTTCACCCGCCACTGATGTGAGGGGGGGGGATCTGGAGTCTTGGGTTCTGTCCCTGGGGCTCCAAACCCTCAACGTGGGGAATGCCCCCACCTGTGTCCGGTGGCAAGGCACGTCGATAGTGGACGTGACCTTCGCCACCCCCTCCCTGGCCGGCCGCATATCGGGCTGGCAGGTGGAGCAGAAGGAGACCCTATCTGACCATCTATACGTCAGATACCGGGTCTCCTCAACATCCCGCGGGGCCCGTACGACCGAGGGTCCCGCCGTGAGCGCGTTCACGAAATACGCGCTCACGAAACTCCGCCCAGAACTGGTGGCGGAGGCGGCGATGGTGCGGGCGTGGGCCGATGCGCCCCCCCACCTCGCCAGGGATGTTGACGGCATGGCGGAGCTATTTGCAGACGACATGAAGGTCGTCTGCAGCGCCGCCATGCCGAGGGCACGGGTCTGCCCCAGGAGGAGGCAGACATACTGGTGGACGCAGGAGATAGCCGAACTGCGTTCCACCAGTATGAGGGCTAGGCGCGCCTATTTGAGGTGCCGTAGGCGCGCCTCAAGCACACCCGACGACGAGGCGGAATGTCGTCGGGTGTACAAGGAGGCCAAGAGGGCCCTAAGGGTCGCCATAGTCGTGGCGAAAAGGGCGTCCTGGGAGAGCTTCATAGCTCTCCTAGATCAGGACCCCTGGGGGCGGCCCTACAAGGTGGTGCGGGGGAAATTCTCCGCCAACGCCCCCGCCACCTCGACCATGGAGGAGGGGCTGCTGGACCGGGTATTGGGGACTCTGTTCCCTAACCCGGGTCCGTTTCAGCCCCCGAGAATGCTCCCTCCTGGGGGCCTCTCTGAGGAGCCGATTCCACCCCCCCCTCCCGTGTCAGACGCGGAGTTTGACGCGGTGAGGGACAGGCTCCGGGCCAAAAAGACGGCGCCCGGGCCGGAGGGGGTTCCACCTAAGGTGCTGGCCCTCGCCTTGGGGCCCCTGAGGGAGCGGTTCTTGGCGGTGCTGAACCTCAGCATCGCCGCGGGCCGCTTCCCCAGGAGGTGGAAGCAGGGGCGGCTCGTCCTCCTTAGAAAGGACGGCCGCCCAGCAGACTCCCCTTCGGGGTATAGGCCGATTGTGGTGCTCGACGATGCCGGGAAATTCCTCGAGAAGATCCTGGCTCACAGAATCGTCGAGCACCTGGAGGGGCCGGGCCCGAACCTGGCAGAATGCCAGTTCGGGTTCAGGCGTAACCGGTCCACAGTGGAGGCGGTGGCCCTTTTAAAGGGGTGGACCGAGGCGGCCACTGCGCGGGGTGAGGCTGTTATTGCGGTGTCGCTAGACATCCGCAACGCCTTTAACAGCCTCCCCCACGAGTGCATCATGGAGGCACTCAGGTTCCATCGAGTGCCTCCATACCTGTGTGCCATCGTGGAGGACTACCTACAGGGCAGGGTGGTCCTCTACGAGGGGCCCGACGGGCGCATCCGCTCGCGGGCCACGGCCGCAGGTGTACCCCAGGGTTCAGTGCTGGGTCCACTGCTCTGGAACCTGGGGTACAACTGGGTGCTGCGAGGCAGCCTCCTACCAGGAATGGAGGTTGTCTGCTTCGCCGACGACACTCTTGTCGCGGCGAAAGCAAAGGAGGTGGAGGATGTGGTACGCCTAGCGTCGGTCGGCACATCGATGGTCGTCCGACGCATCCACCTCCTGGGCCTGGAAGTGGCCCTCGACAAATCGAGGGCCATGATGTTCCACGGCCCACGTCGCAGCACCCCTCCGGGGCTCCGTATCCGGGTGGAGGGGGTCCGAATACCGGTCGAGGGAAGTATGAAGTACCTCGGCCTGGTGCTGGATCCCCGATGGAGTTTCGAGGAGCATTTTAAGCTCCTCACTCCACGGCTGTGTGCCGCTGCAGCCGCACTCGGCAGGGTCCTCCCGAACGTGGGGGGACCAGGTGCTGCGTGCCGTCGACTGTATCACGGGGGTGATACGGTCGATGGCACTTTACGGAGCTCCGGTTTGGGCTGAGTGCCTCAAACCCCGCTCGAGGGCCCTCTTGCGACGTCCGCAGAGGGCCATCGCGACCCGGGCCGTGCGAGCGTACCGCACGGTCAGCCACGGCGCCGCCTGCGTCCTCGCAGGCGCGACGCCGTGGGACCTCGATGCACAGGTTCTGGCAGAAATGCATCGAGGTCGGGTCGAGGCCAGGGAGCGGGGTGAAAGACTTGCCCCAGCAGAGCTGAGGCAAGTCCGTTCCATCGCCGAGAGCGAAGCTCTGCGGCGATGGGATGAGGCACTCGCCCATGTTAGCGCCGGCCACCGGACGATCGAAGCCATTCGTCCGGTGTTGGAGGTTTGGTTGGGTCGCCGGCGCGGCGGCCTCTCGTTCCGCATGGTGCAGATCTTGACCGGGCATGGATGCTTCGGTCACTATCTGCACCGTGTCGCACGTCGGGAGGAGACGCCGCAGTGTCATCATTGCGGCGCTCCGGACGACACGGCCGAGCACACCTTATTGGAGTGCCCGGCCTGGCGACACCAGCGCCGCGAGCTCATTGCGGCGCTGGGATGCGGAGCCCTCTCGCTGCGGAGCATGGTGGAGACCATGCTCCGCAGCGACAGGGCATGGGAGGCAGTCGCCTCCTTCTGCGAGAACGTTATCTCGCAGAAGGAGGCGGCTGAGAGGGAGCGGGAGGATGATCCTCTGGCCGCTCCCTCCCGCCAAAGGAGGACGGGTAGGAGAGGACGGCGGCGCGCCCTGGCTGCGCCCGTCCCATGACCCTACCCGTGGGGGTCCCTCGCTGACCGGCATGGCGCTGGCCGTGCCGGCCACCGACGGACCCCGTGACGGCAGCCCCCCCCCTTGTAGTTCTGTCCTGCAAAGAGGGGGGCGGCGGAGGGAGCTACACGGGCACGCCCAAGTAGCCCTCCGCAGCGGACGGGGGGCGGTACGGTGGGCACTAGGCCGCGTACTCAGCCCCCACGCGCGGGCCTACCCGCGCACGTCTGCGGGGTCCCCGTGATACCCCGGGAGACCCCTGCCGTGGAGCCCCGGCTAAGGCCGGGAGGCTGCTGGGTGCGGAGACGTGGAGAATCCCTAAACGGGGACCCCGCGGCTTCGCACTAAGCAGCTTAGAGGGTATTCGCAGGACTTTTTTAGCGGATATTATACCGTAAAGCGCCCGTAAGAGTTGCGAGGTCCTCGGTGGGCAGCCACTGGGGGGTTCGTAAGACTTGCGGGAGCCAGGTGTGAGGTCCGTTCGGCGGTGTGCCTCTTAAAGGCGCCGTCGTCTGTAAATAGATTTTTTACCTGCGTATTAAAAAAAAAAAAAAAAAAAAAAAGGTTAGGTTAGGTTAGGTTAGGTTAGGTTAGGTTAGGTTAGGTTAGGTTAGGTTAGGTTAGGTTAGGTTAGGTTAGGTTAGGTTAGGTTAGGTTAGGTTAGGTTAGGTTAGGTTAGGTTAGGTTAGGTTAGGTTAGGTTAGGTTAGGTTAGGTTAGGTTGAGGAAGACAACCTCTGTAAAAAATCACCCTGGAAGGAAGTGGCAGGCGTCCTCGACGTATTCGGGGTAGCGGCTGCTGCGAACTGGACCCAGGTGGCGTACTCGGCTGGCTCGTCTTGACGACCCACCCCGAGTCCTGTGTCACTGGTCCAGTGTTGGTGTGTACTTGCTGGAGACCTGGACAGTCCGGGTAACGGCAGCAGAGTACGAGGGGGGTTATCCCCTAGGGCGGTTGTGGTGCGAACTCCGCACCATCTCCGGCCGACCCGTAACCCCGCACGTGGTGCGGGAACGGGGGCTGCCACCCTGTGGTGGGAGCCAAGAGGAGACAACCTCTTCAAAAATCCTTGATGTCTAGGCCAGGTAGGGTCCCCCCGCCCGGAAGGGGGAAAAACTCGTAATGGAAATGCCAGAATTCGGAACTAGTGTTTTGCCATGTGATCCCGCTAGCACCGGGCGTCTTGGGATAGCTCGCTCCCAGGATGTGAAATCTATTACGAGCGGCCTATGCGCTCCGGCTGGCCACCGGCGCTGCGATGTAGCTGGGCATCGTAGTGTTAAATCTGCCACTAGCGACCTATGCGCCCCGGCTGGTCACCGGCGCTGCGAGATATCCGGGTCTCGCAGTGTGAAGTTGGATACCGAGGAGATGGTGGGAGTACAGGGAACCTATTCCCCTAAAATAGGAGCAAAAATGGACAGTTGGTTAAATACAGTATGTCCCCGAGAGGGTCCCAGCTCAGCTGGGGAATCCCTCCCCGTTGTCTCTAGGGGCGACGGGCTGGCTCGCGTATGCGGGGGAGCCACCAAATGTCATAACGGCCCTTCTCAGGGCCACCAAAACGGCCTTTCTCAAGGCCACCAAAACGGCCCTTCTGAGGGCCCCCAAAACGGCCCTTGTCAGGGCCACCAAAACGGCCCTTCTCAGGGCCAAACAGGAGTACTGCGGCTGAGAGGAGGTGGTGGTGTTGGCCCCTCTGACTCGCCGCGCGAAGCGAAGGACAGGAGGCCGAGCTCTGGCGGAAAAGAGCACAATCCAAAAATGGCAGATGTGAATTACTGTACTTCTCCCCGAGAGGGTCCCGGCTCAGCCGGGGAATCCCTCCCCAAGGGCAACCTTGGGCTGGCGCATGTATGCGGGGGCGCCGACAAATGCCAAGAGGTCATAGCTGCGCGACCGGGCCAAAACGCAGCAGGGAGCTCCAAAATGCTCCCCGGGGAGGTCGACGGGCCAAAATCGGCCGGTAGGGGGCGGGGTAAACTCGCCAGAAGTGGAACGCGGAAAAAGGCTGGCACTGCACCGCTGCCGCCGCCGCCGGCGTATATGACACCGGACGAGGGGATGTCCGGCATGGAAAGTGAGGCGATGTCCGATGTCGCGTCTGGGCTTAAAATGTCATACCCAGAAAATGACGGCTCCAACTACAGGCCCCTGAACACCGGCCTGAGCCAGGAGGAGCTGTCGGATCGGACATATAGGGATGCTCTAGCCGAGGACCCGGGATCAAGTTCTGGTCGCCGCTCCGCCCGCATTGCGGGAAAGAAAAGGTCGGTTGACAACGAGATGTTCGTCCGACCCTCCCAGGTGGCCTCGGACACCGAGACGGAAAGGGAGGAGACGGCCACGCTGCAGCCCCCCAAGGTGGCTAGAACCAAGAAGGGACGGGGGGGTTACACCCACTTCGTGGGCCAATCTCAGGCGCGTCAGGAGATGCGCGACGCATTTTTTGACTCCGGGTCGGACACGGCGGTCGAGTGGGAGGTAGATCGGCGTCGGTCCTCGAAGGGGTCCGATGACTATAGACAGATGCGCTCGCCGGAGGCGGTTCGAGCCGAAGCCGAAGAGAAGGCGAACGCCGTATATGGGATGATAAAAAAGTCGGGCAACCTTAAAGGGACGTCTCAGAAGCTGATTAAGGAGCAGACCCAGGCCCTACTGACTTTGGTGCATGAGGCGACGTCCCTTACTCCATCGGAGGAAATCCGGCAGCTGCGCGCCGAAAATAAACGGCTGCGCGGCCAAATGGGTAAAGTAGAGGCAGAGCTGAAGGCCTTCCGCCAACTAATAACGGAGCGGAGATTGCTACCGCCGGAGGGGGCTTTGGAGCATCGCCCCGCGGAGGTGGAGCAGGAGGGCTCGGTGTCCCGCGAGGAGCTCTTCCGGACGATGGAACACCTGCAGCAGGCGATGCTCAGGCAGGTAGGCGACATAGTCTCGGCGCGCCTAGAGGGGCTTGAGGTAGATGGAAGGCTGTTGGCGGCAAGGAGCCACAGACCGCCCCTAGCCTCTTCCACGACATCGGGCCGCGGCCAGGAGCGGCAGGCCCCAGCAGGGAATACCACCCTCGCCCCGCCGGCCAACCTACCGAAAAAGGCTAGGGAGGTTAAGAGGACCAAGGCAGCACGGCCACTTATGGCGCCCCCGCCTCCTCCGCCTCAACCACCGAAGCAGAAGGGCCCCAAGAGCAAGGTGGCGCCTGCCCTCCCCTCCACCTCGGGAGAGACGGTAGGACCAGCACAGGAGGAGTGGGTCCTGGTCGCCAAGGGCCGAAAAAATAAAAAGAAAAAGGCCAAGAAGACGGCCAAGGCTCCAGCCCAGGGAGCCCCTAAGAAGAGGAAGTCTCTGCGGGCTCCAAAGACGCTAGCCGTAGTGCTGGCCTTGAAACCGGAGGCCGTTGAAAAGGGCCTTACCTATGGCAAGGCCATCGCCCAGGCAAAGTCCGCTGTCAGCTTCACGGAATTGGGCATAGGCCCGGCAAAATTCAGGACGGGCATAACGGGGGCTCGAATAATAGAGCTCCCGAAAGAAACCTCCCCGGAGCAGGCCGACACGCTGGCCAACAAGATCGGGGAGGTCCTGGGGGACATGGCCAAGGTTACCCGGCCGACAAAAACGGCGGAGGTCCGAGTCGTCGGAATCGACGACTCGATAAGTGCCGATGATGTGTGCCAGGCGCTGGCGAAAGCAGGTGGCTGCCCTGCTCACCAAATAAAGGTGGGCAAGATATATACGGGGGCCCGGGGGACTGGTGCGGCCTTTGCATCTGTCCCCGTGGAGGCAGCCAAGCGCCTGGAGAAGACCAGGCAGGTAGCGATGGGCTGGAGCTCTGCCACAGTGCATCTCCTGGAGGCAAAGCCCATGCGCTGCTTCCGCTGTATGGGGATTGGACACCCCATACAGCGATGCCCCTCCGCAAAGGACCGCAGCAAACTTTGCTACCGCTGCGGCTCCGAGGGGCACCAGGCGTCAGGCTGCACAGCGGCGCTTAAGTGCGCCGTCTGTGCGGAGGCCAAGCGGCCAGCAAATCACAGGATGGGGGGCCGGAACTGTAACCCCCCGCCCGCAAAGGCCCGCACAGAACGGGCCAAGGCAGCCGAGGTCCCACGACCTATGCCTCCGCCAACATCCTCACCGGCGGAGGTAACGGAGGAGCCAATGGAAACGAGCAATGCCCAGCTCGACCATTGAGCTCCTCCAAATTAATGTCAACCACTCCGACGCGGCGCAGGATTTAATGCGCCAGTCAGCGTCGGAGTGGAACGTGGGACTGGTGATTGTGGCGGAGCCCTACTTCATTCCGCCACAGTCACCGGAATGGTTAGCGGACACCGCTATGTCCGCTGCCATCTTGCGGCCGCCCGGCAGCTCAGGCCCCTCCATGGTCCTCAAGGAGAGGGGCGCTGGATATGTGGCTGCCAAGTGGGGGGGAGTCGTGGTTATATCCACTTACTTCTCCCCCAACCGGAGCCGGGCGGAGTTCGAGGTGTTCCTCTCTGCCCTGGAGGGAGTGGTGCTGCGGGCGGCTCCTCTCCCGGTCCTTCTGGCGGGTGACCTTAACGCCAAATCTACGGCGTGGGGTTCACCCGCCACTGATGTGAGGGGTGGCGATCTGGAGTCCTGGGTTCTGTCCCTGGGGCTCCAGACCCTCAATGTGGGCAATGCCCCCACCTGTGTCCGGTGGCAAGGCACGTCAATAGTCGACGTGACCTTTGCCACCCCCTCCCTAGCTGGCCGCATATCGGGCTGGCGGGTGGAGGAGAAGGAGACCCTATCTGACCACCTATACGTCAGATACCGGGTCTCCTCAACATCCAGCGGGGCCCGTACGACCGAGGGCCCCGCCGTGAGCGCGTTCACGAAATACGCGCTCACGAAACTCCGCCCAGAACTGGTGGCGGAGGCGGCGATGGTGCGGGCGTGGGCCGATGTGCCCCCCCACCTCGCCGGGGATGTTGACGGCATGGCGGAGCTGTTTGCGGACGACATGAAGGTCGTCTGCGGCGCCGCCATGCCGAGGGCACGGGTCTGCCCCAGGAGGAGGCAGACATACTGGTGGACGCAGGAGATAGCCGAACTGCGTTCCACCAGTATGAGGGCTAGGCGCGCCTATTTGAGGTGCCGTAGGCGCGCCTCAAGCACACCCGACGACGAGGCGGAATGTCGTCGGGTGTACAAGGAGGCCAAGAGGGCCCTAAGGGTCGCAATAGTAGTGGCGAAGAGGGCGTCCTGGGAGAGCTTCATAGCTCTCCTAGACCAGGACCCCTGGGGGCGGCCCTACAAGGTGGTGCGGGGGAAATTCTCCGCCAACGCCCCCGCCACCTCGACCATGGAGGAGGGGCTGCTGGACCGGGTATTGGGGACTCTGTTCCCTAACCCGGGTCCGTTCCAGCCCCCGAGAATGCTCCCTCCTGGGGGCCCCTCTGAGGAGCCGAGCCCACCCCCCCCTCCCGTGTCCGACGCGGAGTTTGATGCGGTGAGGGACAGGCTCCGGGCCAAAAAGACGGCGCCCGGGCCGGAGGGGGTTCCACCTAAGGTGCTGGCCCTCGCCCTGGGGCCCCTGAAGGAGCGGTTCTTGGCGGTGCTGAACCTCAGCATCGCCGCGGGCCGATTCCCCAGGAGGTGGAAGCAGGGGCGGCTCGTCCTCCTTAGAAAGGACGGCCGCCCGGAAGACTGCCCTTCGGGCTACAGGCCGATTGTGGTGCTCGACGATGCCGGGAAATTCCTCGAGAAGATCCTGGCTCACAGAATCGTCGAGCACCTGGAGGGGCCGGGCCCGAACCTGGCAGAATGCCAGTTCGGGTTCAGGCGTAACCGGTCCACAGTGGAGGCGGTGGCCCTTTTAAAGGGGTGGACCGAGGCGGCCACTGCGCGGGGTGAGGCTGTTATTGCGGTGTCGCTAGACATCCGCAACGCCTTTAACAGCCTCCCCCACGAGTGTATCATGGAGGCACTCAGGTTCCATCGAGTGCCTCCATACCTGTGTGCCATCGTGGAGGACTACCTACAGGGCAGGGTGGTCCTCTACGAGGGGCCCGACGGGCGCATCCGCTCGCGGGCCACGGCCGCAGGTGTACCCCAGGGTTCAGTGCTTGGTCCACTGCTCTGGAACCTGGGGTACAACTGGGTGCTGCGAGGCAGCCTCCTACCAGGAATGGAGGTTGTCTGCTTCGCCGACGACACTCTTGTCGCGGCGAAAGCAAAGGAGGTGGAGGATGTGGTACGCCTAGCGTCGGTCGGCACATCGATGGTCGTCCGACGCATCCACCTCCTGGGCCTGGAAGTGGCCCTCGACAAATCGAGGGCCATGATGTTCCATGGCCCACGTCGCAGCACCCCTCCGGGGCTCCGTATCCGGGTGGAGGGGGTCCGAATACCGGTCGAGGGAAGTATGAAGTACCTCGGCCTGGTGCTGGATCCCCGATGGAGTTTTGAGGAGCATTTTAAGCTCCTCACTCCACGGCTGTGTGCCGCTGCAGCCGCACTCGGCAGGGTCCTCCCGAACGTGGGGGGACCAGGTGCTGCGTGCCGTCGACTGTATCACGGGGTGATACGGTCGATGGCACTTTACGGAGCTCCGGTTTGGGCTGAGTGCCTCAAACCCCGCTCGAGGGCCCTCTTGCGACGTCCGCAGAGGGTCATCGCGACCCGGGCCGTGCGAGCGTACCGCACGGTCAGCCACGGCGCCGCCTGCGTCCTCGCAGGCGCGACGCCGTGGGACCTCGATGCACAGGTTCTGGCAGAAATGCATCGAGGTCGGGTCGAGGCCAGGGAGCGGGGTGAAAGACTTGCCCCAGCAGAGCTGAGGCAAGTCCGTTCCATCGCCGAGAGCGAAGCTCTGCGGCGATGGGATGAGGCACTCGCCCATGTTAGCGCCGGCCACCGGACGATCGAAGCCATTCGTCCGGTGTTGGAGGTTTGGTTGGGTCGCCGGCGCGGCGGCCTCTCGTTCCGCATGGTGCAGATCTTGACCGGGCATGGATGCTTCGGTCACTATCTGCACCGTGTCGCACGTCGGGAGGAGACGCCGCAGTGTCATCATTGCGGCGCTCCGGACGACACGGCCGAGCACACCTTATTGGAGTGCCCGGCCTGGCGACACCAGCGCCGCGAGCTCATTGCGGCGCTGGGATGCGGAGCCCTCTCGCTGCGGAGCATGGTGGAGACCATGCTCCGCAGCGACAGGGCATGGGAGGCAGTCGCCTCCTTCTGCGAGAACGTTATCTCGCAGAAGGAGGCGGCTGAGAGGGAGCGGGAGGATGATCCTCTGGCCGCTCCCTCCCGCCAAAGGAGGACGGGTAGGAGAGGACGGCGGCGCGCCCTGGCTGCGCCCGTCCCATGACCCTGCCCGTGGGGGTCCCTCGCTGACCGGCATGGCGCTGGCCGTGCCGGCCACCGACGGACCCCGTGACGGCAGCCCCCCCTTGTAGTTCTGTCCTGCAAAGAGGGGGGCGGCGGAGGGAGCTACACGGGCACGCCCAAGTAGCCCTCCGCAGCGGACGGGGGGCGGTACGGTGGGCACTAGGCCGCGTACTCAGCCCCCACGCGCGGGCCTACCCGCGCACGTCTGCGGGGTCCCCGCAATACCTCGGGAGACCCCTGCCGTGGAGCCCCGGCTAAGGCCGGGAGGCTGCTGGGTGCGGAGACGTGGAGAATCCCTAAACGGGGACCCCGCGGCTTCGCACTAAGCAGCTTAGAGGGTATTCGCAGGACTTTTTTAGCGGATATTATACCGTAAAGCGCCCGTAAGAGTTGCGAGGTCCTTGGTGGGCAGCCACTGGGGGGGTCGTAAGACTTGCGGGAGCCAGGTGTGAGGTCCGTTCGGCGGTGTGCCTCTTAAAGGCGCCGTCGTCTGTAAATAGATTTTTTACCTGCGTATTAAAAAAAAAAAAAAAAAAAGGTTAGGTTAGGTTAGGTTAGGTTAGGTTAGGTTAGGTTAGGTTAGGTTAGGTTAGGTTAGGTTAGGTTAGGTTAGGTTAGGTTAGGTTAGGTTAGGTTAGGTTAGGTTAGGTTAGGTTAGGTTAGGTTAGGTTATTTTTTTTTTTTTTTTTTTTTTTTTTTTTTTTTTTTTTTTTTTTTTTTTTTTTTTTTCAGCTGCTCCCCACTTTGTTGCAGGTCTTTGTTTACTTGTTTATATTTGGTGTGTCTTTTCGTATTTTTCTTTTTTTTTGCTTTAAAAGCACGTTTATTTTTTCGCGCTTATATATATTTTTTACACATTTTTCTTTTTGTGTTTCTTTTTCTTTTTATCTTTTCAAATCTTTCTTATTCTAATACATTTCTTTTTCTATTGACTATTATTTTACATTTATTGGTTCCTTATACTTTATGTTTTTGCTTTATACATTCCTATATCTATTCTTATCTATACTATTTTGCTATGCTCAGATTAATATCTGGTCTTTTGTCTTATTTTCTAATTTTCTTACTCTATTTACATCGTCTATGCTTAATCTCTACTTCTTTTTCTTATTCTAGTTACATGAGTTACTTATTCTTATTACAGCTTTCATTTCTTTGTCTTATAACATATTTACATTTACATTTTATTTTCTTGTATTTACATTCTATTACATTTCTTGGTTTACATTTACATTTACATTTCTTATTCCGTTTACATTTTGTTTCCATTTACATATTTTCCTTATAGTATACTTTCGTTCTTTTTAACATTTAACCGTTTTCAGTTTTTTACCTAATCCTAAGTTACTTAAGTTTGACTCCACTCGGAGTCTTTGGGGTTGAGTAAGTGCTCGCGGGTTCAGCTTCCGCAAGACAGGATTTGCAAATATCATATTTGCAACCCTGTTTGTTTTGGCTGTTCCCGCGCGCACTTTTCAGTTTTCACCTTTCCCTTTGCGTTTCCTCCCAGTGGAGTCCCGTCTACTTTTTGATCTTTGGCTTTACTTTGCGTTCCCCTATTGTCTATTTGTATACCTATTACCCTATTTATTTTCCTATTTATTTCTTTAATTTCTGTAGCTATTTTCCTAATTTCGCCCTTAGCAGTGGTACGCGACTTTTGATCTGGCTATCCTATCCCATATAGCCCTCTGTGGGCATGCGTTACTGAAGGTATTGTGTGCTGTATCCTTACTTTTTACTTTCTTGCAATTTTGGCAGCATGGCACTTCTTCCTTATTTGCGCATGTGGCATACTTGTGGTCTCCCCCGCAGTGGCTGCAACTGTCCAGCGGCTCCTGGCAGACCCGCTTGATGTGGCCGAAGCCCAAGCAGCGGGAGCACTGGATTAGCGGGGACTGATCTTCTACTCTGGATGGTCCCCAGCGTAGTTGAAGGGTCCCCGCCTCTGTCAGCTGCAGCCATATTGCCGGGGCCACTCTCAGGACCACGTGTGCCACATGTGGATTTCTTGTTACCTTTCAAATACTGCCTCTATGTCCTCTTTTCCTTCCTCTTTGCTATTCCCTTTCGTTCTTTTTCCTATCTTTCTTTTTATTGCCTCTATAACTTGCTCCGTCTTGTTTTCTCCTCTTACATACTTTACTACCACTAACGGATTTTTATTTTTGGCTTTTTCTACTATTAATTTTTTATTCCTTTCCAATTCCTCTTTCAGTCTTTCCATTTCATTCTCCCTAGCACACCCTATTATGACCTTCTGTCCCTTTGCCTTTCTTATCTTTTTTACCTCCATCCATTCTCCTTTTTCATCCACACTCTTTTTCACCTCTTCAATCACTTCTTCACTTGTTTGCGTTAAGTCCGTTGATGCTACTATGATGGAATGTAAAGTTTCCATCATAGTAGCTGGCCCTTTTACTCTCTCTGCATACGTATCCTTTCTGATTTCGTCCATCTTTTCTTTCACTATCCCTTCTATATCCCTTTTTTCCCCTGTGATTTGTGTCCCTACTTCTTTTTGTCTGCTTTCTATTATTTCCATAATGCTGTTTCCCCTTATTATTTCCTTTCTATTTCCTAAAATTGTTTCTTTAATTTTCCCCTGTTCCTCTAGTGTCATTCTACTTTCTTGCATTGTGGTGCTTAGCATGCTTTCTATATCTCCTATATTATCATTTCCTTTTTTCCCTATTTCTTCTATTGTTTCCATTTTCCTATTTCCTGTTATTATTTCTTTCCTATTATCTAAAATTGCATCCATCACTTTCTTTTGTTCTTCCATCAGGAGATATGCTGTGCTTTCATCGTTTTCCTTATCTAGCTCGAATTCTATTCTTGTCTCTATTCTATCCGTGTATAGCTTTGCCTCTATCGCTGCATCCCTTGCTTCCATCACTACGTCCATAAATTTCTGCAGTTCTCCATCCATGTGTTCGTTGTCTTCCTTTGTTATTACTGCAGCTTTATTTATGCCCTCCATTATTTGGCTGCTAAGCTGTTGCTGTTCATCCATCCTTTCTAACGTGCTCTTCGTCTTTCTGGTTCCTTCTTCTATTCTTTCTCTATTTCCCAAAACTATGTCCTGTATATTTTTCAGCATTTCTTTCATCTCTCCTATTTCCTTCCCGTCCATTCTTTCGTCTTTCTTTTCCTCCCTTCTGTCCATTTCTTTCGTTCCATCGTCGTTCTTACTGTTTTCTAATTCTACTACTCTTTTAGCCAGCATCTCTATCCACTCTTTCATCTCTTTCGTTCCTTTTCTTAAAATCTGTTTTCCCTCGCTTGTCACTGATTTGGGTGCCAAATGCTCCAACATTTTGGCACCCAAATCCCTGGCCTTACTTACTAAATTGTGGGGGAATTCCTCCACTTTCTCCTTCCTCGCTGTTTTTTGTGTGCCTTCCGCCGTCATAAGTCGCGTACCTGCTGTCTCGTTTACCATTTTTAATTCTTTTATCTCAGAAGGAGATTCATAAACGTAATCAAATGTTTTTGAATTTCTCGCGGCGGGAATGTGTTTGCCGTTTCTTGCCATTTTAATTTTTTCGAACCAATATGGAGCAGTCTTTAAGACCTGTTTTATCCGAATTAAATTTTTGATATAAATTAAATTGAAAAATAAAATAAAATAAAAATAAAAATAAAATAAAATAAAAATTAAAAAGTAAAATTAAAAATTTGAATTAAAATTGGAATTGAAATTATGAGTCAATAGACGGATTGATAATTTAAATTAAAATAAAATTAAATGGACACACCAAAATAATATAATAAAATAAAATAAAATAAAATTACTAAATTACTAATTCCTAAAACTAAGCCTGCCCTTAAAAAAGGTGCAGGGTGTCTATATCACAGTCAAGCTAAAGATTTAAACGCACACAACAAATTACTATTACTAAGCCTGCCCTTAAAAAAGGTGCAGGTTGTCAATATAAGTTTAAAGATTTTGATTAAAATCAAGTTTGAATAAAAGTAAAACAATAAAATACGATAGTAATTTGTGCAATAAGTGCAGATTTGTCAAATTTTTAGCCTAAGTCTGCCCTCAAAAGAGGAGCAGAGTGTCCTAATTCTAATAAAAACCTAACTAACTTAACCTATATTCAGGCTCAATAGAGTCCTGAATTTTGTCAAAATTCCTTAATACTAATCCTGATCTCAATAGAGATTCAGGAGACTTAATTATACCTTGAAAGGCCCGAGTTCCTATATGAGAATTTATGTATGTGAAAACTTAATATTAATTTTCCTAGTCTCTATGTACTCTATGTAGAGACGTTTGGCACTCTATCTGATTGCTGAGAATTTATAGGACCAAACCGTAAAAGTTTGGTCGAAATCGGCCCAGTAGTTTCCAAGTTGCCTTATTTCTTCAGATAGGGGTGGTTTAGGGGTTGGGAGGGGTAGGCGTCGAGATTTGGGTCCCAAGTGAGAATTTGAGTCCCTATATAAAATGTTGTTAGTTTGGGACTGTTAGTTCCTTAGTAACGGGCTATTAAACAAATTCTCCCTTAGGGCGGCGGGGGAAAAATTTCAAATTTAGGGGTTGGTTTTTATGTTTGTAAAATGTCCGGTAAAGAATGCTGATTATTTTTGTCCGAGAAAGTGTATATGCCAAAAGTATAGTTTTTATAAAATTTTGAATTTTGTATGTCTAATTAATTTATGGGGTAGGGGGTAGGGGGTTGAGACTATGGGGGATCGACGTCTCCCTGGGGGTTTCCACCTGCGACTCTTCGAGTCGCTTAAGGCCGAATTTGGGGTCCAAAACGTCCTACGATGCGTACTTTAGGAGTTAGCTGTATATGTTTGCTTCTTCCGGGAATCGAACCCGGGAATTTCAATTTTTGGTGGTGTTTTTTATGTTGGGGTCGGGTAGTGTTGTTTGAGAGATACTTTTCTCCCAAGAGACCTAATGTGGGAGATTTCTCCAAGTACCCTTTTTAGGCAATTAAACAAGCCCCTATATATTCCGCCTATAAGTGGGCGTGGCTTATGACGTAGTCCGCCCTGACTAGAAATTCCCCGTTTTCAAAAGTCGTCCCGGACGGGTTTCGACTTCGGAATCCTGTAAAGGGGGATGTCCTCTATCGAAAAGCTCCGGGATTAATTTTCGAAAAACGGGTACTTTTGGAGATTTTTTGGGTTTTAGCCCGAAAAATCCCTCGGTGATTAATGTTCTATTGTTCTAAGATTAGGGGTTGAAAAATTTATTTTTTGCAAAAATCTTAAAAAGTAATAAATGGGCCACCAGGGGGCACAATTTTTATAATTTTAGGGGTTCGGAATACAAAGATATTAACTAATAAAAAACGTAAACAAACATATACTTATGATTAATGGCTTGCCAACTTAATTGTGCGGTTTTGTTAAAATTTTTTGGAACCTTTGGGGGGTCGGCGCTCGGGCGCGTTTTAAGTTTTCCAAAAAATTTTTAAAACACTTACTCGGGCCTTTCCTAACCTAATTGTACATATATAAAAGTCATTAATTATCACAGATTTAGTATTTTTAAAATTCGATAATCCGTGCTGGGTCCCCGAAATTTGACCGCATAAAAATTTGTAACCCTTATATTTTCTCCGGGTTTCAACCCTTATCTTTCCAAAGTTGTTTGTTAGAACCGTCTAGGTGGGTTTTACCCCTCCTAGAAAATTGGTGTTTATAGACTAGATTTAACTACTTGAAATTCAATATTTAAAATGAAATTTTTGCAAAAACTAACATCGGGTGAAATTTTTATTTTAAAAGCTTATAACTCCGGACGGGGTGGTCCGAAATTTAAAATTCCTCCGTCAAAAATGGTTACTCTTACATAACTATCTAATTGCGTAAAAACAAATTTGAAAAAGTCAAAGATAAAAAAGTGAATTTTCAAGTTACGTAATTTTTACAATGTTGTTTTTGCGGTCAAATGAATTTCTGGGTGCTACTTTGGGAGGGTGGCGCTCGGAAACGCCTGGCTCCTCCCTTAAGATTTTTATACTACTAGCTAGAGGGTAGTCCGGCCTTTCCTGTGATATATAATTTTTATTTTTTAATTTATATTTTCATATAAATTAAATCGGTTTAAAATTTTGAATCAATTTTTATTGTTACAAATTAAGTTTGTTTTCGTCTAATTTCTCTAAATACTAAGTTTTTGCCAAAAATTCTTTTTTCACCGGATAGCCCGGGTCGAGTTCCTCTGATAACCCAAAAACCAGGTTTCAAAATAAATAAAAACAAGTTGTTATTCAACTTTTATTGTTTTTGATGGTCGTCCCGCTGGTCCTGAAAGTTGAATAACTACGGTGATCTTTAAGATAAAATTCCGAAAAAAGTTTTAAAATGATCGTTAATAAATAGCAAATTTAATTTTGATTTTTAATTAATAGGTTACCACTCTGGTTTTTGTTTTATATGCACTTATTTCTAAACTTAAAATGTAAAATTTTTAGGACCTTATATCTCCCTTCCTATTGGGGGTAGGCTTGTGCTGAAAGCGCTCACTTGTCGGCTGCGACGTCCTCTCCTCGTCTGTGGTGGTTGGGGTGGCGCGACTGCGCTGGTTCCAGTACCTCGTGGTCGGGTGGTTGAGGGACTTTCTTAGGAAAGTCCCTGGATCTTGGCCGGAAAATTCCGGGACTCTGCAGGCGCCTTCCTCTCGTCAATTGTGGACTTCCCACAGTCCGAAAATGATGGGTCGTCGCGATGGTTCCAGAGATATCTTGCTCCAAAGTCTGAGTTAACCTTACTTTTACGGTTTTTTGCACTTTTTGGTGGTTTTTTCACTTTTCACACCTAAGTGTGACACACCGTTCGATTCGTCTCGTCGAGACGAATCCACCAATACCAATCACTTTGTATATTGCTCTAATTTTTCCGGCACTTCTATTTTTTAACTGCGGAGCTCAATAAAATCGAACCGTTCGGGTCTAGCGCTACGGGGCAACTGGGTTAGGTTAGGTTAGGTTAGGTTAGGTTAGGTTAGGTTAGGTTAGGTTAGGTTAGGTTAGGTTAGGTTAGGTTAGGTTAGGTTAGGTTAGGTTAGGTTAGGTTAGGTTAGGTTAGGTTAGGTTAGGTTAGGTTAGGTTAGGTTAGGTTAGGTTAGGTTAGGTTAGGTTAGGTTAGGTTAGGTTAGGTTAGGTTAGGTTAGGTTAGGTTAGGTTAGGTTAGGTTAGGTTAGGTTAGGTTAGGTTAGGTTAGGTTAGGTTAGGTTAGGTTAGGTTAGGTTAGGTTAGGTTAGGTTAGGTTAGGTTAGGTTAGGTTAGGTTAGGTTAGGTTAGGTTAGGTTAGGTTAGGTTAGGTTAGGTTAGGTTAGGTTAGGTTAGGTTAGGTTAGGTTAGGTTAGGTTAGGTTAGGTTAGGTTAGGTTAGGTTAGGTTAGGTTAGGTTAGGTTAGGTTAGGTTAGGTTAGGTTAGGTTAGGTTAGGTTAGGTTAGGTTAGGTTAGGTTAGGTTAGGTTAGGTTAGGTTAGGTTAGGTTAGGTTAGGTTAGGTTAGGTTAGGTTAGGTTAGGTTAGGTTAGGTTAGGTTAGGTTAGGTTAGGTTAGGTTAGGTTAGGTTAGGTTAGGTTAGGTTAGGTTAGGTTAGGTTAGGTTAGGTTAGGTTAGGTTAGGTTAGGTTAGGTTAGGTTAGGTTAGGTTAGGTTAGGTTAGGTTAGGTTAGGTTAGGTTAGGTTAGGTTAGGTTAGGTTAGGTTAGGTTAGGTTTTTTTTTTTTTTTTTTTTTTTTTTTTTTTTTTACAGCTGCTCCCCACTTTGTTGCAGGTCTTTGATTACTTGTTTATATTTGGTGTGTCTTTTCATATTTTTCTTTTTTTTGCTTTAAAAGCACGTTTATTTTTTCGCGCTGATATATATTTTTTAACACATTTTTCTTTTTGTGTTTCTTTTTCTTTTTATCTTTTCAACTATTTCTTATTCTAATACATTTCTTTCTTCTATTGACTATTATTTCTACATTTATTGGTTCCTTTATTCTCTATCTTTGGCTTATACATTTCCATATCTATTCTATCTATACTATTATGCTATACTCAGATTAATATCTGGTCTTTGTCTTATTTTCTAGTATTCTTATTTTATTTACACTGTCTATGCTTAATCTCTACTTCTTTTCCTTATTCTAGTTGCATGGGTATCTTATTCTAATTACAGTTTTCATTTGTTTATCATATCACATATTTACATTTACATTTTATCTTCTTGTATTTACATTCTATTACATTTTTTAGTCTACATTTACATTTACATTTCTTATTCCGTTTACATTTTGTTTCCATTTACACATTTTCCTTATAGTATACTTTCGTTCTTTTTAACATTTTACCGTTTTCAGTTTTTTACCTAGTCCTAAGTTACTTAAGTTTGACTCCACTCGGAGTCTTTGGGGTTGAGTAAGTGCTCGCGGGTTCAGCTTCCGCAAGACAGGATTTGCAAATATCATATTTGCAACCCTGTTTGTTTTGGCTGTTCCCGCGCGCACTTTTCAGTTATCACTCCTCCCTTTGCGTTTCCTCCCAGTGGAGTCCCGTCTACTTTGTGGTCTTCAGTTTTGCCTTGCGTTCCCTTACTATCTAATTGTATACCTATTTCGCTACTTGTTTTCCTACTCATTTTTTTATTTACTGTAATTATTTTCCTATTTTCGCCCTTAGCAGTGGTACGCGACTTTTGATCTGGCTATCCTATCCCATATAGCCCTCTGTGGGCATTCGATGCTGAACGTGTTGTGTGCTGTATCCTTACTTTTTACTTTCTTGCAATTTTGGCAGCATGGCACTTCTTCCTTATTTGCGCATGTGGCATACTTGTGGTCTCCCCCGCAGTGGCTGCAACTGTCCAGCGGCTCCTGGCAGACCCGCTTGATGTGGCCGAAGCCCAAGCAGCGGGAGCACTGGATTAGCGGGGACTGATCTTCTACTCTGGATGGTCCCCAGCGTAGTTGAAGGGTCCCCGCCTCTGTCAGCTGCAGCCATATTGCCGGGGCCACTCTCAGGACCACGTGTGCCACATGTGGATTTCTTGTTACCCTTTCAAATACTGCCTCTATGTCCTTATTTTCTTCCTCTTTACTATTCCCTTTCGTTCTTTTTCCTATCTTTCTTTTTATTGCCTCTATAACTTGCTCCGACTTGTTTTCTCCTCTTACGTACTTAACCACTATCAACGGGTTTTTATTTTTAGCTCTTTCAACTATTCAATTTTTTGTTCCTTTCCAATTCCTCTTTCAGTCTTTCCATTTCATTCTCCCTAGCACACCCTATTATGACCTTCTGTCCCTTTGCCTTTCTTATCTTTTTTACCTCCATCCATTCTCCTTTTTCATCCACACTCTTTTTCACCTCTTCAATCACTTCTTCACTTGTTTGCGTTACGTCCGTTGATGCTACTATGATGGAATGTAAAGTTTCCATCATAGTAGCTGGCCCTTTTACTCTCTCTGCATACGTATCCTTTCTGATTTCATCCATCTTTTCTTTCACTATCCCTTCTATATCCCTTTTTTCCCCTGTGATTTGTGTCCCTACTTCTTTTTGTCTACTTTCTATTATTTCCATAATGCTGTTTCCCCTTATTATTTCCTTTCTATTTCCTAAAATTGTTTCTTTAATTTTCCCCTGTTCCTCTAGTGTCATTCTACTTTCTTGCATTGTGGTGCTTAGCATGCTTTCTATATCTCCTATATTATCATTTCCTTTTTTCCCTATTTCTTCTATTGTTTCCATTTTCCTATTTCCTGTTATTATTTCTTTCCTATTGTCTAAAATTGCATCCATCACTTTCTTTTGTTCTTCCATCAGGAGATATGCTGTGCTTTCATCGTTTTCCTTATCTAGCTCGAATTCTATTCTTGTCTCTATTCTATCCGTGTATAGCTTTGCCTCTATCGCTGCATCCCTTGCTTCCATCACTACGTCCATAAATTTCTGCAGTTCTCCATCCATGTGTTCGTTGTCTTCCTTTGTTATTACTGCAGCTTTATTTATGCCCTCCATTATTTGGCTGCTAAGCTGTTGCTGTTCATCCATCCTTTCTAACGTGCTCTTCGTCTTTCTGGTTCCTTCTTCTATTCTTTCTCTATTTCCCAAAACTATGTCCTGTATATTTTTCAGCATTTCTTTCATCTCTCCTATTTCCTTCCCGTCCATTCTTTCGTCTTTCTTTTCCTCCCTTCTGTCCATTTCTTTCGTTCCATCGTCGTTCTTACTGTTTTCTAATTCTACTACTCTTTTAGCCAGCATCTCTATCCACTCTTTCATCTCTTTCGTTCCTTTTCTTAAAAACTGTTTTCCCTCGCTTGTCACTGATTTGGGTGCCAAATGCTCCAACATTTTGGCACCCAAATCCCTGGCCTTACTTACTAAATTGTGGGGGAATTCCTCCACTTTCTCCTTCCTCGCTGTTTTTTGTGTGCCTTCCGCCGTCATAAGTCGCGTACCTGCTGTCTCGTTTACCATTTTTAATTCTTTTATCTCAGAAGGAGATTCATAAACGTAATCAAATGTTTTTGAATTTCTCGCGGCGGGAATGTGTTTGCCGTTTCTTGCCATTTTAATTTTTTCGAACCAATATGGAGCAGTCTTTAAGACCTGTTTTATCCAAATTAAATTTTTTGATATAAATTAAATTGAAAAATAAAAATAAAAATAAAAATAAAAATAAAAATAAAATAAAAATAAAAATAAAAATAAAAATTAAAAAGTAAAATTAAAAATTTGAATTAAATTTGGAATTGAAATTATGAGTCAATAGACGGATTGATAATTTAAATTAAAATAAAATTAAATGGACACACCAAAATAATATAATAAAATAAAATTACTAAATTACTAATTCCTAAAACTAAGCCTGCCCTTAAAAAAGGTGCAGGGTGTCTATATCACAGTCAAGCTAAAGATTTAAACGCACACAACAAATTACTATTACTAAGCCTGCCCTTAAAAAAGGTACAGGTTGTCAATATAAGTTTAAGATTTTGATTAAAATCAAGTTTGAATAAAAAGTAAAACAATAAAATACGATAGTAATTTGTGCAATAAGTGCAGATTTGTCAAATTTTTAGCCTAAGTCTGCCCTCAAAAGAGGAGCAGAGTGTCCTAATTCTAATAAAAACCTAACTAACTTAACCTATATTCAGGCTCAATAGAGTCCTGAATTTTGTCAAAATTCCTTAATACTAATCCTGATCTCAATAGAGATTCAGGAGACTTAATTATACCTTGAAAGGCCCGAGTTCCTATATGAGAATTTTTATATGTGAAAACTTAATATTAATTTTCCTAGTCTCTATGTACTCTATGTAGAGACGTTTGGCACTCTATCTGATTGCTGAGAATTTGTAGGACCAAACCGTAAAAGTTTGGTCGAAATCGGCCCAGTAGTTTCCAAGTTGCCTTATTTCTTCAGATAGGGGTGGTTTAGGGGTTGGGAGGGGTAGGCGTCGAGATTTGGGTCCCAAGTGAGAATTTGAGTCCCTATATAAAATGTTGTTAGTTTGGGACTGTTAGTTCCTTAGTAACGGGCTATTAAACAAATTCTCCCTTAGGGCGGCGGGGGAAAAATTTCAAATTTAGGGGTTGGTTTTTATGTTTGTAAAATGTCCGGTAAAGAATGCTGATTATTTTTGTCCGAGAAAGTGTATATGCCAAAAGTATAGTTTTTATAAAATTTTGAATTTTGTATGTCTAATTAATTTATGGGGTAGGGGGTAGGGGGTTGAGACTAGGGGGGATCGACGTCTCCCTGGGGGTTTCCACCTGCGACTCTTCGAGTCGCTTAAGGCCGAATTTGGGGTCTAAAACGTCCTACGATGCGTACTTTAGGAGTTAGCTGTATATGTTTGCTTCTTCCGGGAATCGAACCCGGGAACTTCAATTTTTGGTGGTGTTTTTTATGTTGGGGTCGGGTAGTGTTGCTTGAGGAGATACTTTTCTCCCAAGAGACCTAATGTGGGAAATTCTCCAAGTACCCTTTTTAGGCAATTAAACAAGCCCCTGTATATTCCGCCTAAATGTGGGCGTGGCTTATGACGTAGTCCGCCCTGACTAGAAATTCCCCGTTTTCAAAAGTCGTCCCGGACGGGTTTCGACTTCGGAATCCTGTAAAGGGGGATGTCCTCTATCGAAAAGCTCCGGGATTAATTTTCGAAAAACGGGTACTTTTGGAGATTTTTTGGGTTTTAGCCCGAAAAATCCCTCGGTGATTAATGTTCTGTTGTTCTGAAATTAGGGGTTGAAAAATTTATTTTTTGCAAAATTCTTAAAGAGTAATAAATGGGCCACCAGGGGGCACAATTTTTATAATTTTAGGGGTTCGGAATTCAAAGATATTAACTAATAAAAAACGTAAACAAACATATACTTTTGATTAATGGATTGCCAACTTAATTGTGCGGTTTTGTTAAAATTTTTTGGAACCTTTGGGGGGTCGGCGCTCGGGCGCGTTTTAAGTTTTCCAAAAAATTTTTAAAACACTTACTCGGGCCTTTCCTAACCTAATTGTACATATATAAAAGTCATTAATTATCACAGATTTAGTATTTTTAAAATTCAATAATCCGTGCTGGGTCCCCGAAATTTGACCGCATAAAAATTTGTAACCCTTATATTTTTTCCGGGTATTAACCCTTATTGTTAAAAAGTGGTTCCCTTGGACTGTCTTGATGGGTTTTACCCCTCGTATAAAATTTGTTCTTGTATAATAGTTTTAACCACTTTTAATTCAATATTTAAAATGAAATTTTTGCAAAAACTAACATCGGGTGAAATTTTTATTTTAAAAGCTTATAACTCCGGACGGGGTGGTCCGAAATTTAAAATTCCTCCGTCAAAAATGGTTACTCTTATATATCTATCTAAATGCGTAAAAACAAATTTGAAAAAGTCAAAGATAAAAAAGTGAATTTTCAAGTTACGTAATTTTTACAATGTTGTTTTTGCGGTCAAAAGAATTTCTGGGTGCTACTTTGGGAGGGTGGCGCTCGGAAACGCCTGGCTCCTCCCTTAAGATTTTTATACTACTAGATAGAGGGTAGTCCGGCCTTTCCTGTGATATATAATTTTTATTTTTTAATTTATATTTTCATATAAATTAAATCTGTTTAAAATTTTGAAGCAATTTTTATCGTTACAAATTAAGTTTGTTTTAATCTAATTTCTCTAAATACTAAGTTTTTTCCAAAGATTCTTTTTTCACCGGATAGCCCGGGTCGAGTTCCTCTAATAATCCAAAAACCAGGTTTTAAAATAAATAAAAACAAGTTGTTATTCAACTTTTATTGTTTTTGATGGTCGTCCCGCTGGTCCTGAAAGTTGAATAACTACGGTGATCTTTAAGATAAAATTCCGAAAAAAGTTTTAAAATGATCGTTAATAAATAGCAAATTTAATTTTGATTTTTAATTAATAGGTTACCACTCTGGTTTTTGTTTTATATGCACTTATTTCTAAACTTAAAATGTAAAATTTTTAGGACCTTATATCTCCCTTCCTATTGGGGGTAGGCTGATGCTGAAAGCGTTCACTTGTCGGCTGCGACGTCCTCTCCTCGTCTGTGGTGGTTGGAGTGGCGCGACTGCGCTGGTTCCAGTACCTCGTGGTCGGGTGGTTGAGGGACTTTCTTAGGAAAGTCCCTGGATCTTGGCCGGAAAATTCCGGGACTTTGCAGGCGCCTTCCTCTCGTCAATTGTGGACCTCCCACAGTCCAAAAATGATGGGTCGTCGCGATGGTTTCAGAGATATCCTGCTCCAAAGTCTGAGATAACCTTACTTTTACGGTTTTTTGCACTTTTTGGTGGTTTTTTCACTTTTCACACCTAAGTGTGACACACCGTTCGATTCGTCTCGTCGAGACGAATCCACCAATACCAAACACTTGGTTAATTGCACTGATTTTACTGGCACTTTGATTTTTTGACTGCGGAGCTCAATAAAATCGAACCGCTCGGGTCTAGCGCTACGGGGCAACTGGGTTAGGTTAGGTTAGGTTAGGTTAGGTTAGGTTAGGTTAGGTTAGGTTAGGTTAGGTTAGGTTAGGTTAGGTTAGGTTAGGTTAGGTTAGGTTAGGTTAGGTTAGGTTAGGTTAGGTTAGGTTAGGTTAGGTTAGGTTAGGTTAGGTTAGGTTAGGTTAGGTTAGGTTAGGTTAGGTTAGGTTAGGTTAGGTTAGGTTAGGTTAGGTTAGGTTAGGTTAGGTTAGGTTAGGTTAGGTTAGGTTAGGTTAGGTTAGGTTAGGTTAGGTTAGGTTAGGTTAGGTTAGGTTAGGTTAGGTTAGGTTAGGTTAGGTTAGGTTAGGTTAGGTTAGGTTAGGTTAGGTTAGGTTAGGTTAGGTTAGGTTAGGTTAGGTTAGGTTAGGTTAGGTTAGGTTAGGTTAGGTTAGGTTAGGTTAGGTTAGGTTAGGTTAGGTTAGGTTAGGTTAGGTTAGGTTAGGTTAGGTTAGGTTAGGTTAGGTTAGGTTAGGTTAGGTTAGGTTAGGTTAGGTTAGGTTAGGTTAGGTTAGGTTAGGTTAGGTTAGGTTAGGTTAGGTTAGGTTAGGTTAGGTTAGGTTAGGTTAGGTTAGGTTAGGTTAGGTTAGGTTAGGTTAGGTTAGGTTAGGTTAGGTTAGGTTAGGTTAGGTTAGGTTAGGTTAGGTTAGGTTAGGTTAGGTTAGGTTAGGTTAGGTTAGGTTAGGTTAGGTTAGGTTAGGTTAGGTTAGGTTAGGTTAGGTTAGGTTAGGTTAGGTTAGGTTAGGTTAGGTTAGGTTAGGTTAGGTTAGGTTAGGTTAGGTTAGGTTAGGTTAGGTTAGGTTAGGTTAGGTTAGGTTAGGTTAGGTTAGGTTAGGTTAGGTTAGGTTAGGTTAGGTTAGGTTAGGTTAGGTTAGGTTAGGTTAGGTTAGGTTAGGTTAGGTTAGGTTAGGTTAGGTTAGGTTAGGTTAGGTTAGGTTAGGTTAGGTTAGGTTAGGTTAGGTTAGGTTAGGTTAGGTTAGGTTAGGTTAGGTTAGGTTAGGTTAGGTTAGGTTAGGTTAGGTTAGGTTAGGTTAGGTTGGGGTGCTACGTCGGCAACCTCCTCGTGTGCCCGGTCCATTTTCTGTCCCTGGTCAGTTATGATAGGGGAACGGAAATGGGTTCGGGACGGTGCATCCCGGGCATCTGCGTAATGTCTCCCATTGAGGGTGCTGTTACGGAGGTGTCGAATAGTCGACAATCTCGTAACCTCGTACGTAGTGCGGGGCCGAGGGCCGCCGTCTGCAAAGGAACTGTTCCTTTGGAGGCGGGGGCTGCGAGGAAGACAACCTCTCTAAAAAATTACCCGTGGTGGTCTCGACTGGCGCCCTGGGTATCCCGGGTAGCGGCAGTCGAGTCAAGCTCGTAACCCTGCACATGGTGCGGGGCCGAGGGCCGCCGCCTGCAAAGGAACTATTTCCTTTGGAGGCGGGGGCTGCGAGGAAGACAACCTCTCTAAAAAATTACCCGTGGTGGTCTCGACTGGCGCCCTGGGTATCCCGGGTAGCGGCAGTCGAGTCAAGCTCGTAACCCTACACATGGTGCGGGGCCGAGGGCCGCCGTCTGCAAAGGAACTATTTCCTTTGGAGGCGGGGGCTGCGAGGAAGACAACCTCTCTAAAAAATCACCCTGGGTGGGGGGCATAGAGTGGCCCCGGTGTCGGAGGGCAGTGCGCTGCCTGGAGGAGCTCGTAACCCCGTACGCAGTGCGGGGCCGAGGGCCGCCGCCCTCTTCGGAGGGCGGGGACCGCGAGGAAGAAAACCTCTGTAAAAAATTACCTTGGTGAGTCTCGGCCGGCGTCCCGGGGATCCTGGGTAGCGGTGGTCGAGACTACTGGAGGGGCGGTAACGCCTGTTCTGGTAAGGGCGGTTGTGGCGCGAACTCCGCGCCACCTCCGGCCGACCCGTAACCCCGCACGCGGTGCGGGAACGGGGACTGCCACCTTTCGGGGTGGGAGTCAAAAGGAGAAAACCTTTTCAAAAATCATTTTGATGAGGCCAGGTAGGGTTCCCTCGCCCGGAAGGGGGAAAAATTAATGAAAATGTCGTTTAATGTGAAATGTATGTCATGCTCTCCCGCTGACACCGGGCGCTCTGAGGTAGCTGGGCCTCAGAGTGGGAAATTGGTTACTAGCGGCCTATGCGCTCCGGCTGGCCACCGGCGCTGCGGGATTACCGGGTCCCGCAGTGGTAAATTTGTTACCGAGGCGTGCAAGGGAGAAGTTGATGAAGGCGTCCTTCGCCTTAGAGGCGGAGGTGATGAAGAAGGTGGTCTGGGCCTCAGACCGTTGCCACCTAAAATGAGTAAGCGACGGAAGGGGAAGGCTGAGAGCCAAACCCCCTCGGTTCCCTCTGCGGGGTCGCTATCGGGGGAATCTGCCCGAACGGGGTCTCTCGCCCAGGGCGCCACGTTAAGGCAGATCAAGGGGAAAATCGATAGGCGCCTGCTATTCATATCGAGAGTAGCTGCGGATGGGGACATTGAGCAGAAGGAGCTCGAGGAACTCGAGGAGAAAATGGACGAGGTACGGGACATGGTGGAGAGGGTCATGGTAGTGGCTGATGAGGCGGAGCGTCTAAAAGATGTAGAAGACGAGAACGCCCGACTCCGGGAGGAGAATGCGAACCTAAGGGCAGACATAAAGGACATGAGAAAGGACATTGATTCCCTAAGGAGGACGGTGGAGAAAGGCGGGCAACAATCGGCCACCCAACTGCTGACATCAGAGGCCGTCGAGGAGCTGAAGCGCTCCCTTATGCTAAGCATAGGGGAGATGGTCAGCACTCGGCTGGCTTCTCTGGAGGAAAGGCTGCCACCGCCGAAGGTCCTCAGGCCGCCGCTGGCGGCGGATCGCAAGGTGGGGAACGCGTCGGAGACGAAAGCGACGGAGCCATGGAGTGTGGTGGTCGCAAAGGGGAAGAAGGGCAAGGGCACGAGTGTGATGCCTGCAGCCAACCCTGAGCGGAAGGAGGGGACCGTCGCGCAGAGTAAGCGCGTCCCGGCCAAGAAGAAAGGTGGGCCACAGATCAAGGTGCCGAGCACTGCCGCAGTGGAACTGAGGGTGAAGCCCAGGGCGGTGGAGCTGGGCTTCAACTTCACGAACATCGTGGAGATGGCACGGACGGCTATTGAGTTGCCGTCCGTGGGCATCGACGACGGATTGACAATAAAGACGAGCCAGACGGGATCAAGGCTCCTACTCATATCGGGGCCTGATAATAGGAAGAAGGCGGATGCTCTCGCCAAGCGAATGGAGGAGGCGGTTGGCGAGTACGCGGAGATCGGCAGACCAGAAAAGTGCGCCGACTTAAAGATAACCGGGCTCGATGAGTCGGTGACGCTGGACGAACTAAAGAAGACGATAGCCAGGGAGGGAGGTTGCTCGGCGCACGAAATCTCTACGGGGGGAGCTCACCCAGGACCGGGAGGAATGAGGGGGGTGCTCATCCGGTGCCCCACATGGGCCGCGCAGAAGGTAGCAGAGGGGGGAAGAATAAAGGTGGGATGGAGTCTCGCCAGGGTGACGGTCCTGAGCCGGCGCGCGCACTGCTTCAAGTGCATGGAGAGGGGGCACGCGGCAGCGCGTTGCCCGGCCAAAGAGGACCGAAGCACCCTGTGCTTCCGGTGCGGGGCAGCGGGGCACAAGGCGGCGACGTGCACTGCCCCCACTAGATGTGTGGTGTGTGCGGCGAATGGTCGGCCGGCAGACCATACAATGGGGAGTGGGAGGTGTGACCCGCCGGTAACAAAGGGGAAGCCCCCCGAAAGAATTACCTCTGAGGCGTCGGCGCCCGTACGGGTGCCCTCAGAGGGGGGGATGTCCGAGTAGCCTCGGCCGCTCGGACCCCCCGTGGATGGTGTCGCCCGCGCTTCCCCCGTCTTCTCCTAGGAGAAGATCCGGGGAGACTTAGGCGACCGGGAGGGGGGAGAGGGACGGGAAGAACTACGCTTCCCCTCCCGGTCCTCCCTTCCAGGAACGGCGGCCCTCCTCGTGTAGTTCTGTCTACAAGGGGAGGGTGGCGGAGGGCTTGAGCTTTCCGCAGCGGACGGGGGGCGGTATGGTGGGCAGTAGGCCGCGTACCCAGCCCCCACGCGCGGGCCTACCTGCGCACGTCTGCGGGGTCCCCCGAAATACCGCGGGAGACCCCTGCCGTGGAGCCCCGGCGAGGCCGGGAAACTGCTGGGTGCGGGGACGCGGAGATAGCCCCATTAGCGGGGATCCCGCGGCACCGCATCAGGCAGTAGTGAAGGTATTCGCAGGACTTTTTTAGCGGATATTATACCGTAAAGCGCCCGTAAGAGTTGCGGGGTCCCAGGTGGGCATCCACTATGGGGGCTCGTAAGACTTGCGGGAGCCAGGTGTGAGGTCCGTTCGGCGGTGTGCCCCTTAGAGGCGCCGTCGTCTGTAAAAAGATTTTTTACCTGCGTAATAAAAAAAAAAAAAAAAGGTTAGGTTAGGTTAGGTTAGGTTAGGTTAGGTTAGGTTAGGTTAGGTTAGGTTAGGTTAGGTTAGGTTAGGTTAGGTTAGGTTAGGTTAGGTTAGGTTAGGTTAGGTTAGGTTAGGTTAGGTTAGGTTAGGTTAGGTTAGGTTAGGTTAGGTTAGGTTAGGTTAGGTTAGGTTAGGTTAGGTTAGGTTAGGTTAGGTTAGGTTAGGTTAGGTTAGGTTAGGTTAGGTTAGGTTAGGTTAGGTTAGGTTAGGTTAGGTTAGGTTAGGTTAGGTTAGGTTAGGTTAGGTTAGGTTAGGTTAGGTTAGGTTAGGTTAGGTTAGGTTAGGTTAGGTTAGGTTAGGTTAGGTTAGGTTAGGTTAGGTTAGGTTAGGTTAGGTTAGGTTAGGTTAGGTTAGGTTAGGTTAGGTTAGGTTAGGTTAGGTTAGGTTAGGTTAGGTTAGGTTAGGTTAGGTTAGGTTAGGTTAGGTTAGGTTAGGTTAGGTTAGGTTAGGTTAGGTTAGGTTAGGTTAGGTTAGGTTAGGTTAGGTTAGGTTAGGTTAGGTTAGGTTAGGTTAGGTTAGGTTAGGTTAGGTTAGGTTAGGTTAGGTTAGGTTAGGTTAGGTTAGGTTAGGTTAGGTTAGGTTAGGTTAGGTTAGGTTAGGTTAGGTTAGGTTAGGTTAGGTTAGGTTAGGTTAGGTTAGGTTAGGTTAGGTTAGGTTAGGTTAGGTTAGGTTAGGTTAGGTTAGGTTAGGTTAGGTTAGGTTAGGTTAGGTTAGGTTAGGTTAGGTTAGGTTAGGTTAGGTTAGGTTAGGTTAGGTTAGGTTAGGTTAGGTTAGGTTAGGTTAGGTTAGGTTAGGTTAGGTTAGGTTAGGTTAGGTTAGGTTAGGTTAGGTTAGGTTAGGTTAGGTTAGGTTAGGTTAGGTTAGGTTAGGTTAGGTTAGGTTAGGTTAGGTTAGGTTAGGTTAGGTTAGGTTAGGTTAGGTTAGGTTAGGTTAGGTTAGGTTAGGTTAGGTTAGGTTAGGTTAGGTTAGGTTAGGTTAGGTTAGGTTAGGTTAGGTTAGGTTAGGTTAGGTTAGGTTAGGTTAGGTTAGGTTAGGTTAGGTTAGGTTAGGTTAGGTTAGGTTAGGTTAGGTTAGGTTAGGTTAGGTTAGGTTAGGTTAGGTTAGGTTAGGTTAGGTTAGGTTAGGTTAGGTTAGGTTAGGTTAGGTTAGGTTAGGTTAGGTTAGGTTAGGTTAGGTTAGGTTAGGTTAGGTTAGGTTAGGTTAGGTTAGGTTAGGTTAGGTTAGGTTAGGTTAGGTTAGGTTAGGTTAGGTTAGGTTAGGTTAGGTTAGGTTAGGTTAGGTTAGGTTAGGTTAGGTTAGGTTAGGTTAGGTTAGGTTAGGTTAGGTTAGGTTAGGTTAGGTTAGGTTAGGTTAGGTTAGGTTAGGTTAGGTTAGGTTAGGTTAGGTTAGGTTAGGTTAGGTTAGGTTAGGTTAGGTTAGGTTAGGTTAGGTTAGGTTAGGTTAGGTTAGGTTAGGTTAGGTTAGGTTAGGTTAGGTTAGGTTAGGTTAGGTTAGGTTAGGTTAGGTTAGGTTAGGTTAGGTTAGGTTAGGTTAGGTTAGGTTAGGTTAGGTTAGGTTAGGTTAGGTTAGGTTAGGTTAGGTTAGGTTAGGTTAGGTTAGGTTAGGTTAGGTTAGGTTAGGTTAGGTTAGGTTAGGTTAGGTTAGGTTAGGTTAGGTTAGGTTAGGTTAGGTTAGGTTAGGTTAGGTTAGGTTAGGTTAGGTTAGGTTAGGTTAGGTTAGGTTAGGTTAGGTTAGGTTAGGTTAGGTTAGGTTAGGTTAGGTTAGGTTAGGTTAGGTTAGGTTAGGTTAGGTTAGGTTAGGTTAGGTTAGGTTAGGTTAGGTTAGGTTAGGTTAGGTTAGGTTAGGTTAGGTTAGGTTAGGTTAGGTTAGGTTAGGTTAGGTTAGGTTAGGTTAGGTTAGGTTAGGTTAGGTTAGGTTAGGTTAGGTTAGGTTAGGTTAGGTTAGGTTAGGTTAGGTTAGGTTAGGTTAGGTTAGGTTAGGTTAGGTTAGGTTAGGTTAGGTTAGGTTAGGTTAGGTTAGGTTAGGTTAGGTTAGGTTAGGTTAGGTTAGGTTAGGTTAGGTTAGGTTAGGTTAGGTTAGGTTAGGTTAGGTTAGGTTAGGTTAGGTTAGGTTAGGTTAGGTTAGGTTAGGTTAGGTTAGGTTAGGTTAGGTTAGGTTAGGTTAGGTTAGGTTAGGTTAGGTTAGGTTAGGTTAGGTTAGGTTAGGTTAGGTTAGGTTAGGTTAGGTTAGGTTAGGTTAGGTTAGGTTAGGTTAGGTTAGGTTAGGTTAGGTTAGGTTAGGTTAGGTTAGGTTAGGTTAGGTTAGGTTAGGTTAGGTTAGGTTAGGTTAGGTTAGGTTAGGTTAGGTTAGGTTAGGTTAGGTTAGGTTAGGTTAGGTTAGGTTAGGTTAGGTTAGGTTAGGTTAGGTTAGGTTAGGTTAGGTTAGGTTAGGTTAGGTTAGGTTAGGTTAGGTTAGGTTAGGTTAGGTTAGGTTAGGTTAGGTTAGGTTAGGTTAGGTTAGGTTAGGTTAGGTTAGGTTAGGTTAGGTTAGGTTAGGTTAGGTTAGGTTAGGTTAGGTTAGGTTAGGTTAGGTTAGGTTAGGTTAGGTTAGGTTAGGTTAGGTTAGGTTAGGTTAGGTTAGGTTAGGTTAGGTTAGGTTAGGTTAGGTTAGGTTAGGTTAGGTTAGGTTAGGTTAGGTTAGGTTAGGTTAGGTTAGGTTAGGTTAGGTTAGGTTAGGTTAGGTTAGGTTAGGTTAGGTTAGGTTAGGTTAGGTTAGGTTAGGTTAGGTTAGGTTAGGTTAGGTTAGGTTAGGTTAGGTTAGGTTAGGTTAGGTTAGGTTAGGTTAGGTTAGGTTAGGTTAGGTTAGGTTAGGTTAGGTTAGGTTAGGTTAGGTTAGGTTAGGTTAGGTTAGGTTAGGTTAGGTTAGGTTAGGTTAGGTTAGGTTAGGTTAGGTTAGGTTAGGTTAGGTTAGGTTAGGTTAGGTTAGGTTAGGTTAGGTTAGGTTAGGTTAGGTTAGGTTAGGTTAGGTTAGGTTAGGTTAGGTTAGGTTAGGTTAGGTTAGGTTAGGTTAGGTTAGGTTAGGTTAGGTTAGGTTAGGTTAGGTTAGGTTAGGTTAGGTTAGGTTAGGTTAGGTTAGGTTAGGTTAGGTTAGGTTAGGTTAGGTTAGGTTAGGTTAGGTTAGGTTAGGTTAGGTTAGGTTAGGTTAGGTTAGGTTAGGTTAGGTTAGGTTAGGTTAGGTTAGGTTAGGTTAGGTTAGGTTAGGTTAGGTTAGGTTAGGTTAGGTTAGGTTAGGTTAGGTTAGGTTAGGTTAGGTTAGGTTAGGTTAGGTTAGGTTAGGTTAGGTTAGGTTAGGTTAGGTTAGGTTAGGTTAGGTTAGGTTAGGTTAGGTTAGGTTAGGTTAGGTTAGGTTAGGTTAGGTTAGGTTAGGTTAGGTTAGGTTAGGTTAGGTTAGGTTAGGTTAGGTTAGGTTAGGTTAGGTTAGGTTAGGTTAGGTTAGGTTAGGTTAGGTTAGGTTAGGTTAGGTTAGGTTAGGTTAGGTTAGGTTAGGTTAGGTTAGGTTAGGTTAGGTTAGGTTAGGTTAGGTTAGGTTAGGTTAGGTTAGGTTAGGTTAGGTTAGGTTAGGTTAGGTTAGGTTAGGTTAGGTTAGGTTAGGTTAGGTTAGGTTAGGTTAGGTTAGGTTAGGTTAGGTTAGGTTAGGTTAGGTTAGGTTAGGTTAGGTTAGGTTAGGTTAGGTTAGGTTAGGTTAGGTTAGGTTAGGTTAGGTTAGGTTAGGTTAGGTTAGGTTAGGTTAGGTTAGGTTAGGTTAGGTTAGGTTAGGTTAGGTTAGGTTAGGTTAGGTTAGGTTAGGTTAGGTTAGGTTAGGTTAGGTTAGGTTAGGTTAGGTTAGGTTAGGTTAGGTTAGGTTAGGTTAGGTTAGGTTAGGTTAGGTTAGGTTAGGTTAGGTTAGGTTAGGTTAGGTTAGGTTAGGTTAGGTTAGGTTAGGTTAGGTTAGGTTAGGTTAGGTTAGGTTAGGTTAGGTTAGGTTAGGTTAGGTTAGGTTAGGTTAGGTTAGGTTAGGTTAGGTTAGGTTAGGTTAGGTTAGGTTAGGTTAGGTTAGGTTAGGTTAGGTTAGGTTAGGTTAGGTTAGGTTAGGTTAGGTTAGGTTAGGTTAGGTTAGGTTAGGTTAGGTTAGGTTAGGTTAGGTTAGGTTAGGTTAGGTTAGGTTAGGTTAGGTTAGGTTAGGTTAGGTTAGGTTAGGTTAGGTTAGGTTAGGTTAGGTTAGGTTAGGTTAGGTTAGGTTAGGTTAGGTTAGGTTAGGTTAGGTTAGGTTAGGTTAGGTTAGGTTAGGTTAGGTTAGGTTAGGTTAGGTTAGGTTAGGTTAGGTTAGGTTAGGTTAGGTTAGGTTAGGTTAGGTTAGGTTAGGTTAGGTTAGGTTAGGTTAGGTTAGGTTAGGTTAGGTTAGGTTAGGTTAGGTTAGGTTAGGTTAGGTTAGGTTAGGTTAGGTTAGGTTAGGTTAGGTTAGGTTAGGTTAGGTTAGGTTAGGTTAGGTTAGGTTAGGTTAGGTTAGGTTAGGTTAGGTTAGGTTAGGTTAGGTTAGGTTAGGTTAGGTTAGGTTAGGTTAGGTTAGGTTAGGTTAGGTTAGGTTAGGTTAGGTTAGGTTAGGTTAGGTTAGGTTAGGTTAGGTTAGGTTAGGTTAGGTTAGGTTAGGTTAGGTTAGGTTAGGTTAGGTTAGGTTAGGTTAGGTTAGGTTAGGTTAGGTTAGGTTAGGTTAGGTTAGGTTAGGTTAGGTTAGGTTAGGTTAGGTTAGGTTAGGTTAGGTTAGGTTAGGTTAGGTTAGGTTAGGTTAGGTTAGGTTAGGTTAGGTTAGGTTAGGTTAGGTTAGGTTAGGTTAGGTTAGGTTAGGTTAGGTTAGGTTAGGTTAGGTTAGGTTAGGTTAGGTTAGGTTAGGTTAGGTTAGGTTAGGTTAGGTTAGGTTAGGTTAGGTTAGGTTAGGTTAGGTTAGGTTAGGTTAGGTTAGGTTAGGTTAGGTTAGGTTAGGTTAGGTTAGGTTAGGTTAGGTTAGGTTAGGTTAGGTTAGGTTAGGTTAGGTTAGGTTAGGTTAGGTTAGGTTAGGTTAGGTTAGGTTAGGTTAGGTTAGGTTAGGTTAGGTTAGGTTAGGTTAGGTTAGGTTAGGTTAGGTTAGGTTAGGTTAGGTTAGGTTAGGTTAGGTTAGGTTAGGTTAGGTTAGGTTAGGTTAGGTTAGGTTAGGTTAGGTTAGGTTAGGTTAGGTTAGGTTAGGTTAGGTTAGGTTAGGTTAGGTTAGGTTAGGTTAGGTTAGGTTAGGTTAGGTTAGGTTAGGTTAGGTTAGGTTAGGTTAGGTTAGGTTAGGTTAGGTTAGGTTAGGTTAGGTTAGGTTAGGTTAGGTTAGGTTAGGTTAGGTTAGGTTAGGTTAGGTTAGGTTAGGTTAGGTTAGGTTAGGTTAGGTTAGGTTAGGTTAGGTTAGGTTAGGTTAGGTTAGGTTAGGTTAGGTTAGGTTAGGTTAGGTTAGGTTAGGTTAGGTTAGGTTAGGTTAGGTTAGGTTAGGTTAGGTTAGGTTAGGTT